>OW626791.1:14046898-16546898 GCA_939628115.1 Tribolium freemani | reverse complement strand
AATAGTAAAAGGCCCTAATCCGGTCAAATCCACAAAAAGCTTTATTGTTTTATAAAACACCAACATTCAGCATGAAATTAAAATTTATAATTAAAAGCTGGTAACTCCAAACTCATTTGCTCATTTGGCAAGTTATTGCCCACTTTCATTAAAAAAATAATTGAAAAAAAAAAGATAAAACAAGCTTACAACAAGTTTGAAAAAAGTTTCAAATTAATGACTGATACTTCAGTCGATTTTTTGTCTAATTTGCAATTTGTTTTCGCACTTGACGATCGAAAACTCTATCCCGAGCTCAAATACCGGCCGATTAGAGTAAATTGAAGTGGCAGTTAAGCAAACATATGGTCATTGTGCGCATCGAATTAACCTAAAAGCGGAACATAAAGCTGCATTTTACAGTTCATACTTGTACTTTATATGACCGTAAATAATAGTAGCGGGTCCTGGTTCGTGTAATACTGGTGCAAAACCCAACCAAATCCACTTGCCGAGTCCGATTTATGTGCTAAAGTCTGGTCGTTCGTTCCCCAATTAAGCCACGGTTATAATACCATTCGACATCACGTTCTATTCCTACTTTCAACTAGCAAATACGACAAGGATAGAGTGTTGAATCCGGCGAAAATTACAAATACTTGAGTTATGGAGCAAGATTCTCGCGGAGCGAAAGCTTGGAGTCAGCTCGTTAAGCGGACTTGGAAGGATTTTTGCAATTTTTATTTTAGCGCAAACTGAAGGGTTGACTATTCATGCAACCCTGCATACGTATTACACATTTCACAAATAATTAATAAACCAACATTTCAAAATCCTATTCAACACTTTCTTACAACTTTTGTTCTAACTGTATTTCGGATAAAATTTACATTTAAGGGTTCCCTTGGTAAAAAAAATAAAAAAAATTGTCTTGACACCTCTAACTTATCTTACTAAAAATCGTAAACTCCTACGAGATGAGTCTGCTAAGACTGCTAATATTTAAAATAACAAAATAAAAAAACAATTAAACAAATTCATTTCATTTGCAACATCTTCGAGTGAGAAGTCATAAACTCGTTTTCAAAATAAAAGATATCGCGTTAGGCCATGACTGTGTAAAATAACCTTTACGTTTGATTGTCAAAACTCAAAATGTCAAAATTTGAGGTTAAGAAAATTGTGTCAAAATAATTGTGGTTTATTCTTTTGGTGAAACTAAAAATTGTTAATTCAGCCAGCTTCTACTGTAAAATCCCTTGATATAACCACAGTGGGTTTATTTTTTTTATTTAAATCGGTAACTAACTTTAACTAATTGGAAAACAAATACCAACTATTAATGTGTGAAGACACTAAAAATAGCAGTATAACCAACTTAAATTCAAATTTCCACAGCCTATTGGGATGTCATTTCATTTGAAAAAGAGTATATAACATGAGATCGAAAATGAACTGAATTATGGCAGGCCACATAAAAAATACAGATCAGAAGTTAAAAATAATTTTTCAAAAATTGATTCCTGGCTGAATTAAGATTATTCCGAAATAATGAAATCTTCAATTGAAGAATCTTAGCAAAATTTCGGGAGAAATATCCCAATTTAATGTTTTATTGTGCTTTGCAAAATTTAATGAAAACAATTAGAGAAGAAGGAACTATGGTACAAAAAAAGTAGTGGGCGTTCTTCTAAAAGGACTCAAGAAAATATAATGTGCCAAAAGTTACACTTCACTTTCAGTACATTTTCGATCTCGTAGTATATTAACTATTCAGTGAATGTGTGTTGTTAATATCGTTAGTAAGATATTAAATTTTGAAAACTGACCCACCTTTTGTTTTGAGCTGGATACGCCCCTGGAGTCTGCTAAAGCATTTTTTATTATAACTCAAAAACTAATAGTTGTAAGATGTCAATGTGTGCTGTTAGATACACTTTCTATTTTTCTCTCTACTTATAAACGTTATCAAATTTTTCTACCCTTATTTATAATTAAAATTAATTAATTATTTCTATTTCTAGTCGTGTTATTCTAAAACAACGACAGCTAAATAATGTTCTCGAGCAACAAATGCTATAAACCAATATTTAAGCATTGTTTTCAGATAAAAAAAGAAATAAAAATCTTTGCCGCTACTTAATGGTAATTATTTAATTCATTAACTAATTAATTTCAATTATAAAACATTGTAGATAAATTCTGAAAAAATCACAGACATAAAGAAGAGTACAATGTATGTAATAGCAAACGTTAAATTCTGTGCAATTTCTAATTTTTAAAATATGTGTAGTAAAAGTATGCTTTTAGAATATTCACTCTATAGCACTTAAATTACAACAAATGCTGCTTTTTAAAGTAAAACATGTGCAACAAACTGAAATATGTATCAAATATTTGGATTTAAATATTGTGTTATTTACATTCACTGAAAGTATGTCTAAATTAAGGCTGAGCTTTTTATTTTAACACTATCCCGGCGCATCCACCAAAATTGCACTTTTTCGAAACATTAAGAAATATGACATTTTATACATTTTGAGAAAAACTAGTACTAAGTTGAACTTTTTAAACCTAATCTTGAATAGTTTTATTAACTAAAACAGCAATGAAAAAAGTGAAAAACGAGAAATGTAATACTAGTAATTGTTTTTTTTGTGTTTTCTTTTGAACACAACAATCAATAGTTCTCAATTTATTCTAGCAGATGATGTTTTTAGTTAAAATTCTTAAGAATAACTTTAGTAGTCTTCAGATGATTTTAAATGCTAAGAAACGTTTGAATTACCGAAAAAATCATCTCTTGTCTTTAACAACAAAAAACATTAAACTCTCTAGTAACTAGATATTTCTAATTACTAAAGTATTTAATTATAAAGAATTGTAAAAAAATCTGGAAAATTGCATATGGTTAAAAAACAAATTAAGTATTTAATAGCAAACTGAACTCTGTGTGATTATTAGTTTCTGAGAACAGTCAAAAGATACTTTTAGTGGACTCACCTTGTATATGCATTATAAGCAAAATCGTAACAGATTATTATTATTATTATTATTATTATTATTATTATTATTAGAAGGGCGATCGAGCAGAGGGTTAAACCCTGTATTGCCCGCGCTGATGGTATTACAATTGGGAATGAGCAATAACTGATTAAACGGCTAATTCAATTACCGTTCCTCTTAAAAAGAGAGCTTTGTAGTTCCATTACAGGTTTAAGTACTTGTCCAAATTAATTTTGAATTGTAAGACCGACGTGCAGTCTAACAACTTATCTGGCAACGAGTTCCATTTGTGAAATACTCTTAAAGGTAAAAAATACTGTCGGGCAGTGGTCTTAAATGATTCCCCTCTAAGTTTGAGCTGGTGTCCACGAGTTCGATCCTGACCATGCAGCACGAAAAGATTCCGTATGCAAGGATCAGCATCTGTAAGAGCCTTAAAGGTAGTAATCAGATCACCTCTGACTCTACGATCTTCTAGGGTGGTCAGATGTAGGACTTTTAATCTTTCGGGGTAGCAGGGTCGAATTCGTCCAAATGGAATTCTGGTGATTCGACGCTGAACCGACTCTAGCAAGTTGGAATCTCGAACCAACGTGGGGTGCCAAACTGCATTGCCAAATTCAAGCATGGGACGAATAAACGCTTTATAAAGTTTTATCACAGCTGCCGCTTGTGTTCCCTGAAAAGCTTTGCGGAAAATGTAAGTTGCACTGTTAGCTTTTTTGACTACTCTATTAATGTGCCTTGTCCACGACAGATCGGAAGAGATCTCAAGACCCAGGTCGACGTGACTCTCGACTTTGACTAAGGTGCTACCATGGAGTTGATACAAATATCGCGGGTTTTTGCGACCTATGTGAAGCACTACGCACTTATCGAAATTTAGAGGCATTGACCATGTTTTACTCCAAGAATAGATAGCATTAATGTCATGCGATAGAGCCAATGAGTCGCTACTGTAAATTTTAATATCATCTGCATACGAAGACCAAGATGAAGTTATTACCCGAGATAAGTCGGCGCAGTAAGTTATGAACAAGAGAGGACCCAATACTGACCCTTGTGGCACTCCACTTCTCACCGACATGGGCATGCTTGACGCCTTTCCTATTTTAACTGTGAAGAAACGATACGATAAGAAAGAGTCAATCCACTGCAACAAATTACCTCCAATCCCGTAATGCTGTAATTTTAACAGTAAACGTTTTCTGGGAAGTCGGTCGAACGCTTTCGAAAAATCAAAATAGATCACGTCAACGTTCTGACCATTATCAAAAGCCCTGGACCACTCGTTGAAACAGGCAAGCATGTTTGTAGTGATGGACCTACCCTTTATAAAACCATGTTGTTGAGGAGGAATAATATTATACGTCAGAAGATGTTGTCTTAAGCGGTCACATACAATTGATTCCATAATTTTTATAACCAATGAAGTTAGACTTACAGGTCGATAACTTGAGGGGTTGAACTTATCTCCTTTTTTATATATGGGTTTGACCACGGCTAACTTCCAGTCTGAAGGTAGCGTCCCCGTTTGTAATGAAAGCGTCATTAGTTGAGCGAGTGGACCAGATAGGCAGTGACAACATTGTTTTAAGAGGCGAGCAGTGATTCCATCAGAACCAGGCGACACGTGATCTCTTAATTTCAGAATTTTGTCGATAACTATTTCTTTAGAAAATACAACATCAGATAGTAAAGGTGAAACATTCGCGAATGAAAATGAAGGAAAATTGGACATTGTTTCATCCGAATAGTTACGCAGAAAAGATTTCGCAAATTCATCGGCAACAGCATGGTCATCATCGATTAGGGATCCGTCAAGATGTTTTAGTTTGGGAACTGCTACTGAGGCTGATGTTTTGGAACGAACATACTTACAGAATAATTTGGGATCTTTAGATGCAGCTAAAGAGTTTTCGTATTTGCGCCTAGCCTCTTTGATTGTTTCTCCGAGCTTATTGGAAAAGGATCTATGAACCGAATAGTCCGATTGTTTACCGGAACGTTTATAGATTTTCCATAATCTACGTTTTTCTCGTATCATTTTTAATATACAAGCATTAACCCATGGCTTAGTGCTAGATTTTTTAAAGGAGAAGGTGACTGAGTGTTTAGAGATAGAATTGTCCAAAGCCGACTTAAATGCTTTCCAGCTGGCTTCTACAGATTTATTACAAAACAAGCTTTCCCAGTTGATGCTCTGCAATTCGTAGCTTACCAAATCGAAATTTGTGACTGATTTGGTTATTCGAATCACCCTGGTGCAAAGTTGATGGCAGATTTGCAAGTCAGCAGTAAGGACTGCGTGGTCTGACTTACCAATGGGCGATTCATAACTCACATTGTTAATTAAATGTTCATCCGATGTAATAATCCAATCCAGAATAGAAGGACGCTGGTGTTGTCTAAAACGAGTCGGCTTGTCAATCAGCTGACTTAAATTGGAGTTAATAAAGAAGTTTGAGAAAAGCTGAGAAGTACAGTTTGGTGATTCAAAGTACGATGCAGGCCACTGCATGTCTGGGACGTTGAAATCTCCAAAAATGATCACTTTAGAAAAATTGTTAACTAGTGCCGTTAACTCTCTGCACAACCCTTGGTCTTTGGAGAAAGACATATCTCCTGGACGATATAAACACCCCAAAAGTAATGTACATGAGCCACTTGCTAGATTTAAGAACAGACATTCCACGCCTTCAATTGCTACATCTACAGTAGTTATTTGAAACTGCCTGCAGAGAGACTGGGAAATGTAACTACAAACACCTCCACCACGTTTCCCTTTGCGATCAGATTTGTACAACTCGTACCCTTGTAAAGAAAATAGTGAATCCGGCGTCGAGTCGTTTAACCATGTTTCAGTAAGGAAGATTAATTGAGGAGCCTCGTGATTAACAAAAGCGACAAGTTCGTCATACTTGGCAGGGAGAGACGCTATATTGGTATAAGCCAGATGATAAGCAAAATATTTAACCGTTTTGGCAAGCATTATGATCGATGAAAGTGACTAGAAGAACCGAATAGTACGTTATTTACGAGAAGGTAGGCCGAAGGCTTTTTTGATTCTTCTTTAAGAAAAAAGGAAAACAATTACCTACCGTATATTTTATCACTTAAATTAGTGCATGTTATGAATGAAAAAATAAACGGTTTTAAAACCTCTCCCAAAAATTAGTTCTTTCGTTTAGTTCAAAATCACCAAACAATTAAACCCGATATTCCAATTCACTGTTTTGCAAAATATACGTTTTGTGCTCAGTGTAATAGGAAAAACAAAATAAAACGCTATTTTATGCAATTTAAATCAATGTAAATGTTACTGTGTTTTAATTATATTTATTCCTGGCTCTCTGAGAATAATTAGCAGCAAACATTTTAGTATTTATTAATTAGAGAAAAATCAAGTTTTTTCTTCGGTTGTGTTGATTAAAGTTTAAGAATTCCATTATAAAAAATAATGTTTTGTTTCATTTGGGTTCAATGCGTTCCGAATAACGAGCGATTAAATTCTCGGTACTTCGTTAATTCGTTGCACTTGTGCATGTAAAAGGCTTCGTTAGAACAAAACACGAAAAACTCAAGCGCCAAGTCTGCCTCCCCCACATGTGTACGTGCCAATATATTGAATAAACCAATTGGTTAATAACCCGAAGTGAAACTTATTCGTTTCGGTGTTTTCTTTCTAAATAACTCTGGGCGAAGGCAAACAGAGAAAAGGGCAATCGAGCGAGTTTTACTAAACTAATAAAAAAAACATGTTCGCCATGTCAGGATTAATAAGACGCATACGTCTTCATAATGGAGGGTCAGAGCATGTGCTCTTGATGTTGGGGCCGGGAAATTCCTGTTTTCGGCCTGTATGTGTGCGTGAATATATTATTTTTCCAAGATTGATGATTGCAATGTTCATGCGACAGCCGAAATCCAGTTAGGAATTCGACGCGATTTTTCTCAAATATTTGAAAACCTTGGAATTATTACCGAACGCATTGTTTTCAATCAAGTTGATAGTGCTCTCGTAAAAGATAAGAAGTGAATTATTTAACGAAAAGAAAGGGGAATCGAACCGGGTGTTAAAAACGTGAGGAATAAGGATGGAGACGACTTATTGGGTTGGAATGATGGAATATAAAGATGTATCACGAAGCTGTCGCGTCCACAGACTTAATATCAAGCTAGAGTGATAAACGACGCACTATTTGTGCGAAAGCCACATTATAGTTATTTACCAGAAGATAACTGCTATCAATTTTGGTTTGATGTTAAGTAAAAGGACGCAGGAAAACACAAAAATTGCCAATATACCACAACATTAATCTTGAGATGACCTAGACGACCAAATAACAACGATTCCACACAAATTTCGTAAAACACAAACCGGAAAAACACAGCTAAACGAGTGATACTAGTTGTACTTCCATTATTTGTCAAATAAATTCAAATCAATGTTTGAAATATTGTTCTACAAGCAAGATCTAGAAAACTTTCAGAAGAAGAAAAATGCTTGGTAATTAAACATTGGCAACAACTTGGCAATACTCATAAGTAGCAAGTTTGAACCTTCTTTTACCCAAAATACGCTCAGAGAAAATGGCAAGAAATTCATTAAGTCTTAGCAGCACGAAAGAGGCAGAAATCTAGAAAGGGAAAGCACTTATATTTTATGAAGTTGATACAAATAGTATATTACGTCTCAAGGGCCGAAAGTAGGCATTAGCGGCTCGCAGCCGTTTGATGCCCGAGCGAAGCGAGGGCAGCAGGCAGCTAAGGGCCGCTAATGCCTTTCGGACCATGAGACGTACAACTGTTTTTCGCCTACTTGATTTTAAAAATTTTTCGTCTTCTGTAACTGTGTAATGTGTAATGGTGACAATTGTGACAAGGATCTCTAGGAAAATCCAGACCGGTAGGGTGCTTTGGATTATTTGTCAGTTTGGCAGTTAGCTTTCACAAAATTTTATTTCTTGTAGCTTGTTTTTCCAATTAGCAGATACTGTTTGAGCTTAGAGATTGCATATAGAAAGGTAAAAAACGATTATATTTTTAAATTTTAGGTTACATTTTCAAGTAGACTTCCAATAAATTTGACAGAACGGGCCCGTAAAAATGGCCAAAAGCCCGCATTTGATCAGAACAGCCCGCTCATTATAGCAGCTATGATACGCTTTCGGTTCAAGTAGGCGAAAAAAATAATTAAACGGTGTTGGATTGTAGATGAGAGCCTCACATCTAAAAGTAAATCCAAAACTAGCAGCAATCAATGTAAGACAAAGCAGGAAAATGTTTCATGCAAAGAAGAAATTTTATCATTTTAGACTTAGATAAGAGATATTTAATTATGCAACTTGAAAATAATTACAATAATATTTTAATAGATGTTTATCTTTTTTTCTGTAGAGCAACCTCCCTCAAGAAAACCAACATAAATCTTTTTTTACCTCAGTCATCTCCCAATAATGTGAAGTCTAAATAAACATAAATAAAATGTAAATCAATTTAATAAAAATATATAAAAAAATGTTTTTTAAAAAAAGCTTTTATTTAAAAGATGCACTAAAAAGTAAAAAAATAATGTATTTCAATCACAGGAGAATATTTTTTCTTACAGGTTAAAATTCTAAAATTTATAAAAGCTATGGGAGTTGTCAACTGAACAAAGTAATTCTGTAATGCCGTAGTTTTATAACTCCTAAAGCTTTTATAAATTTTAGAATTTTAACCTGTAAGAAAAAATATTCTCCTGTGATTGAAATACATTATTTTTTACTTTTTAGTGCATCTTTTAAATAAAAGCTTTTTATAAAAAACATTTTTTTATATATTTTTATTTTTTGCTTTTTAGTCTTTATTTATTGCATAGATTTATTGTTATTACACTGTGCATCTACCGTGACGTCCAAATGACCAACATATTATATATATTATATTATATATATAATTAACTATACAGAATTACATTGTCACGCAGATTACGTAAGCATGTTAAATTTCATTTCATTGCGACTACAGGAACCCTCTCACATTTACAAATCGAGAACCCCTTTGTAAACATAACCTAAAACTTCAAAACCTTATTTAATCCATTTAGGGGGTATTTAACTACATAGCATTGCGTTGTCACGCAGATTAAGTAAGTATGCAAAATTTCAATTCAGTGTGACAACGGGAACCTTTTCAAATATGGCTCCGAAAAAATAACCGACAGACAGATAACATTGTGAGCTAAATAAAAGCTTTTAAAAAATAGTGTGCAACAATATTTTTTTATATATGTGTACTCTTTTATTCTCTTACAGATAAGCTCAGAGATTCGTTTTTACGAATCTAAAGGTTCATAAATAAGTAGCCAAAAGTTTCGTTAAACAAAATATTTTTATTAAGGTTTTTTTTTGGCGATTAAATCAAAGGGATTTTTTGTGTCTCTGTAACTGCTGTTAAATTCTGCCATATTTTCTAGCACTATAATCATTATAAAATCACACAAAATATCATTTTATTATAACACGTCGATGTGTCATCCGCTCGCATTTTA
Organism: Tribolium freemani; assembly: GCA_939628115.1. NCBI lineage: Eukaryota > Metazoa > Arthropoda > Insecta > Coleoptera > Tenebrionidae > Tribolium > Tribolium freemani. The sequence goes on along the minus strand of OW626791.1, from coordinate 16,537,378 downwards.
GAAAATGATCCATTGCGAATATGTTAATTAGCGAAGTATTAAAAATTGACAAATTCAGATTTTCATTCGAATTCGCTATTTAGCAAATGCGTTATAAAATGGCGAAGGGTCAAAAATTGACCCCCAGTCCTAAAAGTTCGATAAAATACAAACGAGTGATACAGTCTAAAGCACGTCTCCAGTTTGGTCGCTTTTTATACCATTTTTTGATGACTTTACCAAATTAGAAATAACTTTACACATACCTACATAAAACTCAAACGAAAAAAAAAGCCTAAAAGTGAAATGTTTCTAAACCACAGTGTGGTCAGTTTAATATTTTCCATTACATTTTTTTTTGAGTAAAAGTAAAAGTTGGTTTTAAATTGCTGTAGGTCTGTGATCCTAATTTTATGTGAAGCAGTGATAACGATCAAAAGTTAAAACGTTTTTTATTATTTTTATTATTGTATTTAATATTTTTAAATTATATTTAATACTAGAAATCAAAGTTTTTTCTTAACAGTAATATTACAAGAGAGTGAGGGAGTAAAATATTTACTGTGCACAATACAAAAAAAAATACAAAACCATACAAAAAAAATTCTAATTTATTCTCACTTTCATGTAGTTTTCGACGGACAAGTTTTTTCTTTATTTTCGAATTTTCTATTAAAATGGTTGTAGGATACACGACAGGATACACCTAACTTATCTCCTAAATGGTTAAATTAAAAAAGAATCTTTTACTCAAAAAAACAATGGACTTTTACAGCAAAAATTATTACCGGTAATTTGTTCAATAAAAAATTCCCACTATAATTTTGATATGATTACAATTCAAGTAATAATTAATAAACCACGTAAATAAAACTGGACGTCTTTATTGATTTCTCGAAATGTCACAAAATAGTCACCTCAACATCAATAGTTTAAAAGAAACCGCAAATCGATATAAAATTTGGTTAAGAATGTAAAAAAGCTGAAACATAAGAAATCAATGCCAAACAAATAAAAAAATTGTAAACAACCCGAGAAACAATGCATAAAAATAAACAATAAATAATTTAATTAAACACAAATGTGAACACAATAAATAATTAAAATTGTTACTTTATATTTACATTTTAAAAATACCGCGTCTGTTTATACACATTTATTAAACGTGAAAACTAATAAATTAGCTATTCCTTAATTAATATTTAATAAGGAATATTTCTTCCTCTAAAATACAAAGAACAACAAACAAAGCCTTACCCTGTTCAAAAAATAAAACGACCAAAAATATTGTTTTTAATTACGAGCTCCGTCTAATGTAAATAAAAACAGCAAATAAAATTCTTTCCAACGTAAGAATGAAAACATTAACCCTCATTTAGTTTACTTTATTTCAGAATTTACGTTGACGTTAAACTTGTAGAGCCACAATTTTAATTATTCTTTACCCGCGTTTTATAATTATTTGAAAAAATAAACCGCTCTTTTGTTTCCCCAAAAATGGAAAAATACTTTAGTTAGTTGCTGTCACAGCCAATCGTCACCACATTTCCGACTGTTCGATCATTCGAGATTAGGAAAAAAATGAATGGCTCCAGTCACGTGAAATTGAAAAAGTGTGCCACAAAATATCTCCTGAGCTCATATTGTACAGATAAATTCCGGCTGTGGGACAAGTCAGTCAAAGAAAGGCCTGGATGTTTTTCCATTTCCGTTTCCCCATTTATGGCTTGTGTTTGATGCACACGTAGATTGAATCAGAGACCCACAATGGTTTTATCGCAAATAATATCGAGGGCCCGCATTGACCACATAAAAAGCCCGGGTTATAGCTTCGAAATACGCAGTTTGGAAGTTCACGTGGCTTCGTAACATTAGCATGTTAGTCCGGTTCTGTTGTGTCGCCTCAAGTTGGACTTGCTAAAGTTCAAGTTCTGTATAGTTTCGTGGTTTTACTTTGCATCTTATTAGGCGGGTACTTGTCCTGAGTGCACACTCGCCTTTAATAACTCTATTCGTTCTTTCTCACAATTCGGGTGCAGCAGCAGGAGCGTTTATATCCTTGTAAAATGAACGAGACGGGATTAAGTTTACGACAAGTGGGATACGAACGTGGGAATGCAGCTCTAGCTGTCGCTGTTAATTAAAGAAGAGACCACACTTAACGGAAAAATTCACTCCGATGTACGTTTTAATTAAGCAAGTCGCACTGCTCGAAATTAGTCAGAAAATTTGCATTTTCAATACATTGCATTGTATTTTTTGCCCCAGAAAGTTGGTTAAAATGGTTTTGGCACTACGAGTATTTTTGTACCTGCTTTCTGGCCTAATTAATTTATGGCCGTTTATTCAGACTTACGTTGTCTAAATCGTTCCCGAGTCGTGTTAGCGGTCCCGAAAGGTTTGTGAGCAACTTCTAACGGAATTAATGTTAGGAAAATGTCAAACATTTTCACCTAAATCAGCGAATTTTCGTGCTGTGTACAATAAGATCGCACGAACAACTGGCTTTACTGGCGTAATTTAATAAGGTGGAGACAAGAATGTTGCAATTATTGTTTCAGGTCGCCGCTTTCGATGCAGATGCACAGTGCAATGCCGGTTGGAGATGATGTGGTAATTTAGGAAAAAATTTATGTCAGGAAATTTGCTTCACGGACGGGAACGAATGTCACTTTCGAGTTTCAACAGCTGAAGTTTTGGCGTAACTTCCGAGTAACTTTCTTATTGTTTTAATTTTAGCCAATACTGGGTGATAAAATATATGACAGCGATAACACTTTTTAACAACGTTGTTTGATTCGAAAGCTGCCTTTAAACCCTGAAAACGCGTTCAACACCACACTTTTTAAAAGCTTTTATTTAACTCACAATGTTATCTGTCTGTCGGTTATTTTTTCGGAGCCAAATTTGAAAGGGTTCCCGTTGTCCCACTGAATTGAAATTTTGCATATTTACTTAATCTGCGTGACAATCCAATCCTATGTAGTTAAATACCCCCTAAAGGCGTTATATGGGGTTTTGAAATTTTAGGTTATGTTTACAAAGGGGTTCTCGATTTGTAAATTTGAGAGCGTTCCTGTAGTCGCAATGAAATGAAATTTAACATGCTTACATAATCTGCGTGACAATGCAATTCTATATAGTTATAATTACCCCCTAAAGGTGTTAAATGGGGTTTTAAAATTTTAGATTATGTTTACAAAGAGGTTCTCGATTTGTACATACCGTAACTTATACCGACATAGACGGTATGTTGGTTATTTGGAGGTCACAGTAGATGCACAGTGTAATAACAATAAATCTATGCAATAAATAAAGACTATAAAAAGCAAAAAATAAAAATATATAAAAAAATGTTTTTTAAAAAAGGTTTTATTTAAAAGATGCACTAAAAAGTAAAACATACTGTATTTCAATCACAGGAGAATATTTTTTCTTACAGGTTGAAATTTTAAAATTTATAAAAGCTTTGAGAGTTGTCAACTGAACAAAGTAATTCTGTAATGCCGTAGTTTTATAACTCCCAAAGCTTTTATAAATTTTAGAATTTTAACCTGTAAGAAAAAATATTCTCCTGTGATTGAAATACATTATTTTTTACTTTTTAGTGCATCTTTTAAAGAAAAGCTTTTTTTAAAAAACATTTTTCTATATATTTTTATTAAACTATGTGTCAATTTTTTGATTTAAAATTAAAGGTGAGAATAAACGCACCTACCGAAAGGGAACAGATGATAAACTTCGTGTAAAAACATAATGTAAAGCTAATATGAAAACACTGCAGTTTTATTAGTTTAATAGTTTAAGCACACATTTTCAAAAAAACCTCAAGTACAAAAAATGCACTTGACACACCTGATGTACGCAGACTTTCTGTTTCAGTTTTGTTGTATAAACAAAAATACAATCATGTAGTACTTTTGTTAAAGTGATTAACTGAAATCGCATATAAAATACAATAAAAGAAAACAAAAAAATAAAACTACAAATGTGTACAACGATACACAAGTCACTGAAAAACAGAAAATCCTTATCACTTCATATCACGAAAATATTAGAAACTCTTATATCCAATGACAGGGTTTCAATCAAAACCAAAACATTTAAGTTTGACGATAAATAGGATGATACAAAATGTTTTTAGGTGGTAATTTTTTTAGATTTATCAAATTTTAATTTTTTTACTTCTCATTAAGTTTCAGTTAAAATTCTGTTACCTATAATTTTTTAGTTTTTAGCACGAGGTTTATTCACTTTTTGCTTTTATCTATTTATTTTGGAAGTTGTTCGTTTTGGAGTTGTTTTCCTTCAAATTGATTTGAATTTTTCTGAATGTTAAATATTATAACTTATAAGTTTTACAATTTAGCTAGTTTTTTTCAGGTTTTTAATAGAATCCATTGAGTTTTGAATTTGATCGGTTCTAATTTTATCAATTTCCTTAATTTTAGGTTCAAGTTTTTCTTAAATTTTTAAATTTAAATTTTGGGCAGAATGCAAATTGCAGAAAACGGAACTGCAACAATGTTTTCTCTTTGTTTCAGTTATATTAAGGGTCGGTCGGTTTATAGAAAGCTCTTTTAAAATTTAATCCGTTGTTGAAAGTTAACAACGCGAATGGACCAACCAAATTGCATTAAATTGGTCACGTGATCACACATTTAATTGCAGATTCTGTTCTGCTTCCATAAACCGGTCCTAAGAGAAAAAGTTATAATTGTACCTAATAAACCCCTAAGGGCTTATTACAATTATTACGATAAGTACACAAATCTGAGAAAACATATGGGAAAAAAACTTGTATATTAATTTTTAAAAGAATCTTATTATCTCATCTTCATCACAAAATGCAATCAAATTTTCAAATGTGGTCTTGGTTTAGCCTCGTTTATTTTTTCAGTTATGTTTTTCCGACTTTTAAATTCTTTCAGCTTCATAGAATTATAATTTTTGTTTAAGTTTTCAGGTAGTCCTTATTTTTATTTTTTATTTTAATGACTAAGTTTTGAATAAAATGTGTGTTTTCAGTTTGTAATAAATTTGTCTTTGGTCTTTCCCTTTTACAGGATACTAATTGATTATACGTGTAACAACTAGATTCAGAATGTTTGAAATATTTTTGCAAATTGTTATTATTTATTAATAGAAACAGGTAACCATATAAAATGTTGTGAACAAAATTATAAATATCTCGCTAAAAATTTTATTGTCAAGGACTGGATTTCTATCCAAAAATGTATTTTGCGAAGGATTGCAGCTATGTGTTTTGAACACGAGCTGAAAGTTGATACATGTTTTAAATTTTTAAGTTCTTAAGCTTTAGTTTAAAGTTGTTACATTTCTGACATTTTCCCCAAATGCCGTCCAACTAGATATAAACATTTAATTGCTTTCTTGCTAAAAATTAGGGAATGGTGGTCTTTTGATGCCTTTTTTTTCATACTCCAAATTCGCAAACCTGTAAGAGGTACTATAAAGTCTCTGCTTTGTGTTTTTGTCTCCAAATTTTCTAAAACGATTTGTTTTACTTGTTCAATTTTCTTTAAATTGAACATTGAGTTAGCAGCCAAAGGGGGCCAAATAAAGACCACTCTGATCAAGATTCAGTATAAGTTCATTACACAAGCAATGATTTTATAAAATATACTCGTATCTACGTTAATCCTACACTTGTAAAGCAGTAACTAAACTAAACGTAAGAAAAGTACGATATATAAAAAAAAATCAACTTACCTTTACGTCTTTCTACTTTTAAGAACCAATGTTCGTACCCTTTGAACCTAAAAAATAGCACATTACTTTGATAAAAATCGTTTACGAAAATGATTAAAAATGGGGAAATACAAGATGCGGTTGCGATATCTTGGCAAGACAAAGCTCGATTTGTATTCGATTTAATCTCCATTTCTGGCAAATGCCCACAGGTGAACCGCTCTCCCAACCCAGAGAAAGAGCCAAACTTGATCCACTTCCCAAGTTTTGTTATTCAGAATATGTTCGTGCAACGTGAGGGTTTTAAGATATCGTTAGCCGACCGGATCAAAGAAGCGCATTAAATCTCCAAAAAAGCACAATAAATACAAACACTGATTTAATTCCGCTTAATTGTGTTACGTTTTACGAAGTTAAACTTCGGCCCCGCATAAAACCCACTTTAGTGCTTTATTTGCCGACCCCAGTCATTATTTTTACAATCAGTTCGCGCTGTGCACTTTTACGGCGAAACGTAATTAGCCGATAGGAAAGAAAGGATATGAGAAGGAGAAACGCGTAATAAAATATTGAGGACTATGTAAGTTTCTCGTGTCAAAGGCGGTTGAGAGTCGAGTGCACTTGAAGGCTGATAGACAGGAAATCAGACTCCCTTCATCGGAATCTTCAGGGAGAAAGTGCTTGCACAAGCAGTCGCAAAAATCACAGGCCGTTTAATGCAACCTTCCCAATCTCGTTACGACTCTTTGTGTATAATTCGATTTCGGAACGCAGAGTGGGTTACCAACAAGGCTATTTTCAAATTTTTACGAAATTTCACGGAGATCTGACGCAGGAAAGCTAATTACGAAGGACAAAGGAGCAAAAAGGCGGCTTGCTCATTAGGAAATCAATTTATTACCGAATGGGAAATTCACAACAATGTAATAATTCTTGTAGCAAAATTAACTCCAAGCACTACACTTGTCACAAAGCGTCAAATAGTCAATTGTAAAGAAAATAAATCTGATTAGTGATTACTGATTCTATTGTCTTCTTTTATTGCATTTTGTTTTAAAGCAGTCGAAGAGGGCACTCCAAAAAACAGTTTTTTAAACAACTCACAAAGAATATTAACTACCTACTCGTACATATTTGATGGTCACAAAATTTTTATGCTTTTTCGGTTTATAAAAACTTTTGGACCTATTACTCAGTTGTAAATCAAACACAAAAGATACAACAATACAAAACAAAACATTGTTTCTTTTACAAAACAATTATAAAAGGCATATTATGATTTTTGAAAAGAAAATGTTTGTACATACAGTAAACCGATCTGAAAATGTCGTCTCCACAAAACGAACCCCTGCTATTGCTGTCGTCCCTCTGACCGCAACCATTGCCAGCAATAAATCATTATCGCTTCGTAAACTTGCAAATACTCTCGGAAAAATTTGGCTAGTCTTGTAATCACAAATATTTGATTGCGATTTTATGTAATTAATGAATTAGTGAATGTTAAAAAAAACAATCAATAAACTGACAAGGAAGTATTATTGATGTTAAGGAAAATATTTAATAAAATGTTCAAAAAATGGTTTAATTTTTGTAAAAAAATCTATGGGCCAATCTTAGAATCAAATTTAAAGGAGCATTAAGTTAAATGTTGTTTATAATGTGCTGGTTACTACGAATTTGTTGACAAACATTTCACATTCTAAACAACATTTAATTTAATGCTTCTTTAAAATTTAATGTGATATGAAACTTGCGATTAATTAATAAGCAAAGAATTCTGAACACTGTATTTTCTTAGAATGGCAAATTAGTGGAAGCGCGCAAATCCTACCGGATTCGCAAAAGCTCGGTGTTGTATCGTTACACCTCGCCCCCCTTCGCCCCTCTTTAACCCCCTTTGCCCCCTTTGACCTCCTTCAACCCCCTCTCACCCCCTTCAATCCCCTTAATTTGGGGCATTTGAAAATTGGAAATAACCACTCACCCCTTTTGCACAGACTTTATAGAATTGTTCCTTTGGTCCTTGTGGATCGTTTCCTCGGGTATGTCTGGGGTGTTCCATAATCATAAACACAATCAAGGGGCGTGGGCGGTTCGTGCGCCGGCGCGCCAACTTGCCGCCCGGACATTCAAATTCACAAATATTTCACAAAACACGTGCCCCACTTTGCACTTTTGAACCACCCAGTATGATTAATGACTGGTTTCGTTTAATTTTCTAAGATAACAACACCGGCTGGAACAATCTCAATGACAAATGTCAAAATTGTAATGACAGATGGCCGATAAGTGTGAGTGAGGAGTAAGAGCATCGCGAAATTGGTGCAAAGTCAAGACGCTTTTGGTAATTTAAAAAAAATGTGTTTTTAGTCATTTTAAAGCCTTTTTTCACCCCAAAAACCTGCCCACTTTGTAGAATTTTGATTGAAAGTTCGTTTTTTACTTTTGGTCAGACTCTGGGTATTGCCGTTTTTCACTTTTAGTGCTTGCAAAATTTCAAAGCAAAAACAATTCAAGTAGAATTTTTAATTTTTACTTAATTAATTTTTTTGCGATTTTTACGGCCTTTGCAGAAAACAACATTTAAGCCTCGCTTGTTTAAAATGACATAAATAATAATTCTACAACAACTTAATACTAATGAATTTTATACAGAGAGGGTATGTTACTGTGAACTATAACGAAAAAATGTAAGAATTATCGCGTATTTATTTTTTAATTAATATATACAGGGTGAGTCAATAGTGGGTTACTTCTGACATGTCCTAAGATGCAACCAAAAATACTAATTGCACTTACCACTGGATACTTCGTTTGATTTTTTAAAACATTAATTGAATCAACACTGTTTTTTTAGTTTTTAAATAATAATTGTCCATAATAAAATGTTAGCAAAACTATCAAGACAAACTTGACAATACCCAAAATAATGTAATCGTGGATTAATTTTAAATTTTTTAACGATTACCGATCTGGTCAGCTGGAATCAGTATTATTGGTTGCATATTTTAAAAAAATCAGAAATAACCCACTATTGACTCACTCTGTATAAATAATGTAAAATATTATTGATATTAAGTCGCTGCAAAAAATTTAGGACAGGCGGTGCTTAAATGTTGTTTTGTGTAAAAAGTCCGTAAAAAATTGTTATTACTTAAGGATTCTTTGCTTAAAGCATAGAAACTGTAGTATTAACAAAATTTCGATTAAATAATTAGTAATTCTTATTTTATTAATATTAAAAAGTTAATATTTGATCAGTTAGAATTAATTATTAAACATTTTTGTTAACATCAATAATACTTCCATGACAGTTTATTGATAGTTTTCTTTTAACAATTAGTAAGTAATTCATTAATTACATAAAATTGCAATCAAATTAATTAATATTAAGACGCTGCAAAATTATTATTTCTTATGTATCATTCTAGAACATTTAATGTTTAAATGTTTGGTGTAAAAAGTCCGAAAAAAATTTTTATTAAGAATTTTTTACTTAAAGCATTATATACCGTCGATTCAAAAAGACACTGCAGAATTAATAAAATTTCAATTAATTATGTTTTAATATTTTTTATTTTATAAACACCTATTATTTTTTAATTAATTAATACTTATTTTCCAGAAGAATTAAAAAAACACTGTTTTGAACACTTTATTAAATATTTTCGTTTTTGAATAATACTTCCATGACAGTTTATTGATTGTTTTTTTTAACAATCACTAATTCACTAATTAGTTAATTTTATAAAATCGCAATCAAATTAATATTTGTGATTACAAAGCTCTGCAAAAAAAATAGATGTAAAAATGTGAAACAATATGGATCTAGAAACTGTAATGACATCTGATCTAAAATATTTATTAGTTAATTTTTCTAATTTTTATTAATAATTAGCTACTACATATTTGCTAGTTACAAAGTTTTCGTGGTTTTTCGGTTTATAAAAACTTAACTCTTTGGACCTATTATTCAGTTGTAAATCAACAGAAAAGATACAACAATACAAAACAAAACATTGCTGTTTTTCCAAAATAATTATGTAAGGCATATTATAATTTTTGAAAAGAGAATGTTTATACATCAATTTGAATTTAAAAAAAATGACTCAATGGCTGCATTTAAAGTCCGTCTTATTGTCACTGCCGTAAAAAAATTGTATACCTACTCAAAACTCATTCGTACACGCAACTTTTTTTAGTAAACTGCTTAGATGCAAAAACGTGAAAAGATATGGATTCAGAAACTGTAACGACAACTAATCTAAGAAATTTGTTTGTCGTATTTTCTAATTTTTATTAATAACTAGCTACTACATTTTTGATAGTTGCAAAGTTTTCATGGTTTTTCGGTTTATAAAAATTCAACTCTTTGGACCTATTATTCAGTTGTAAATCAACAGAAAAGATACAACAATACAAAACAAGAATTTTTTTCTTTTATAAAATAATTAGGTATATAATTATAGTAGAGAACGTTTCAACATCAATTTGAATTTAAAAAAAATGACTCGATGGCTGCATTTATTAAAGCCCGTCTTTTTGTCAGTGTTGTAAAAAATTTGTATACCTTAACTTTTTTAGTAAACTGTCCATGGGTGCAAAAATGTGAAAAAATATGGATTTACAAACTGTAACAACTAATCTGAGAAATGTATCACTCATTTGACTCTTCCAATGTTTATTAATAAATTAATTATTTTTTCAACCAAATTGCGTTTTTTATTTTATTAACACAATATGTTTAAGAATTTCTTACATTTAAAAACAAGCTAAATCGGAATTTGTCTTACCCCTGGTTTTTGAACGATTTATTGTTAGATAAATTTTATCGGTTGAATAGTTGCTAAGGTAGAAATAATCTGATTGGTTAGTTGCATAGACTAGCTGATTTCATAGGTTTTCATTAGTTTATGAAGTTAAGCAGCACTAACCCCGGTCATTCCTTGGATGGGTGACCGGATAATGTAATGCCAAAAACATCGCAACTAACTCGTCTTTCGGAGGAGACGTTAAGCCGTCGGTCCCGGTCACTACTAGTTAGTGGTCGTTAGGTCAGGTCAGAGGCTGTAGATGCGACCTGAAAACTCTGGCACTTGGGTGATGGCATTACCACCATACGCATATTTATTTATTTTTTTTATCTGATTGGTGTTTCTATAGAAATTATGGAACCGATAGTATTTATCTAACGATAACTCGTTCAAGAAACCGGGGGTTAGTCAGGCTCCTATTTGTAAACGTACTATACTTATGAGTCTTATGACTACTTCCAGCAGCTTTGTCAAAAATGTGTAGTATACTCAGAACTCATTCAAGCACGCATCTTTTCCTAGACTTCTCGTAAACGCAGTGTTAAAAATATCGATTTAAAAACTGCAAACTGTAATAAAAACTGACCTAAGACATTTATCACTTTGATTCATCCAATTTCTTCCAATATTTATTAAAAAATTAATTACTTTGCATCAGATAATTCTGATAACGAGACATTTATTTTTATTTTTTTATTACGTGATCTTGTGGTACATTCTCTATTACTTAAGCAATAAAGTTTAAATTGCGTTGGAACTTATATAAACAAAATCATTCCACTCGGAAAGTTTTGGTTATTTAATAAAACCGTATCTCAAATTTAATAACCAAAACCAAAATACATATTTTTTGTTCTGGACTTGTAATAAAAGCTATTTGCTTTAAAATATTGAATTGTTAATTTCATCTGCATTAGTTTCGTTTATGGCACATACCTAACTAAAGAACATTAGTGTAATTTAATCTCTTAAATTATGAAAAGTCTAATTAAAGTTTGCACTTTAATCATATTTCACTCATCACGTTTTGCCTCCCATTAAATGATAAGTTCCAGTGCTGTTTTTCCAATTTTGCGCAAATTTATGTTTCACCCGTCTAATTAGTAATTTATTAGAAACTTGTTAAAACTAGTTTCATCTTAAGGAAGATTCGAAGCATCGTAAAGCATGCCAGCTGTGCAAAATGCGTGCATTACGGATATTAAATTTCGATTTGGTCCGAGATGAAGGGTAAGATTGATTTATATAAATATAACTCGATGGAAAGCCGTCCAACAAAGTTACGTTTGAATGATGGATGCGACATGTTTCTGACCACAGATACTTTCCTTACTGCTGAAGATGGACTGATACCGAAATTGACTGTGATCAAGATTGATCTGGGGACAAAGCGAGACTCAAACACACATATTCGAAATGCAGTTGAAAATTTCGCATCAGACATGCACATCTAGCATAAATGTCATCGAGCCACAAAGTTGCATTTCGCTGATAAAGACAGAAATGGGCTGAAATACCGAAACAGCGATAACTTCAGTTTTGTACGTTGCAATACGAAATCACTTATGTCTGATGGAAAATGCATTGGAACACAAACTCAAGTTATTTTGCTCCAAGACAATGCAAATAGACATTGGGCGAGAGATTCTTTTAAAAACGGGCTCTGTTGACCAAACAGATTGATACAATATTTATTCTCCCAAGTGTCTGAAATAATTCAAAGGAGAGGCGTAAATGACAGGCTCTAGGCAGTGGAAGTTTATTTCAATGCTGAAGAAGTGCAAAGACTTTCATTACGAAATGACAGGAAGATCCGGCTCACGAAAAATTCTTAATATTTTTGTAAAATTCAATTCAACTTCAGCCATTTAGTCGTCCCAGACTCACCTCCACCTGTATATTTCTGCGTTCATTAATTCTGAAATGTGAAATAAAAAGCAGGTCCACTGGCAAAGCTCTCAAAGCGCGACATTTAAATTAGTTCAGTTCGCAAATGTTTCCAACAATTTTCTTCAAAGTAAACATAAAAATGAAGCAATTAATTAATTAAACATTATTCAAGCAAACATTAGCTGCAATATTTATTCATTAAGCGGTGAAATCAACCTCGCAAAATGAACCTGGAGAAGCAACGTAATGGCCAATTAAATATGCTTCACCCATGTAAATTGTCATTTGATGTTTGTTTTTCGGCCTGTGGAGGTGTTGATTTGATGTGACACGTGTTTAATGTACCAAGACGAGATATTTTTGAACAAACTCCAAGAAATTCACACTTGGTGCACACCTATACGAGAGTAATAAACTTGTAATAAGGATAACATCTGTAAATGTGTCAGAAAGGTCAGTATATGATGTTTTTCAACTGAAATCATTTTTTACTCTTGCCCTAGATACAAAAATAATCAAGAATTAATTACACTTTTCTCTAATGAAAAACAAGTGACATTCGAACCTTTCATTAAACCAAACGCGGAAATAATTAATTGTTTTTTCGTTAAGTGCTATTTATTAATTAAACTGAAATCTTGAATTTCTCTTGAAAAATATCAAAATCAAATTTAATTAATTTTTGAGCAAAGCGCGGTTAAATATAGTTTTGAATTTCAGTGCTTTGCACGAAAAGTTATATTTAATCCTAGTCCTTAGTCATGTCACATTTTAATTGCCTGGTTTCATTAGTGTTTTGCAAATAAAAACAAATATAATATAGTTTTGCAATGTTTTATCCATGCAATAAAAATAAAACTGAATTGCTGAAACGTGTTCATGCATCAATGATTAGCACATTTTTACGTACTGAAAAATAAATAACGTTGCAATAAAAAAACAACGAACACTGATTTTATTGTGTATGTTTTTAAAATGAATTAAAATGGTGAAAAGGAATAATGAAAACAGATTCAAATATTATTTTGCAACCAATATTAACAAAGAACAACACAACGTTATTGTAATTGTTAATTTTATCACGAACGCAATTGTTTTAACTTGTGAGCGTTTAAAAGGAAATTTTTGCAAGATTTTGCTAAACCGAGCATAAAATTAACAAAATTGGATTAAAAAATTATTTTATTATTTTAAATTTCGCAAAATATTATCAAAATTTAACCAAAAAAAATTGCCAAATTGGTTTAAAGTTAGTGATATTTTTGCCTTTTTGAGCGCTCAAACACGTTTTTGAACTAAAAACTTAGTTGCAAATTAACTGAAGTGAGTCGACAATAAAAATTCTTTCACTATTACGTTTTACTGCCATATTTTTTTTCTAAAAATGCAAAAGTTTGCCAAAAATAAACCAAAAAATTGCTCATTGTGTCGGAACTGCGGCTAGTTTTGTGTTCTTAAAAATTTTATGCACATTTTTTATCCAAAAATTCAACCATTTCGCAAAATTACATCAAAAATTGCAAAAAAATCAACTTGGATAGAAATCGGTGTCATTTTTACCTTTGAGCCAATAACTCAGTCCATTTGCAAGATTTTACTAATCTGTGCTGCAATTTAAGTAAATTGGATCGACAATAAAAAAACTGTCGTTATTGTATTTTATTGCCATATATTTTTCTTCTAGGAACACAAAAGGTCCCCAAAAATAGACCCAAAAATTATTAAATTGTTTTGCGATCTTTAAGATTTTATGCACATTTTTGATTTAATAATTCAAACATTTCGCAAAACTTTATCAAAAATTACCCCAAATTGTATAGAAATTTTTATTATTTTTGCCTTATTTTGAGCTAAAAACTCAGTCCTTCTGCACAATTAATTAACTAAACTGTGTCGACAATACAAATTCTTGTCACCATTGCGTTTTATTGCCATAATTTTTTTTTAAAGCAAAAGTTTGCCAAAAATAAATCGAAAATTTGCACATTGTGTGGGAACTGCGTTCATACACATTTTTAGTCAAAAAATTCAATCATTTTGCAACAAAAATCGCAGAAAAGATGAATTGGGTAGTAATCGGTGTCATTTTTATCATTAAACTAAAAACTCAGTGCATTTTCAAGATTTTGGTAAACTGTGCTTCAATTTAACTAAATTGGGTCGACAATAAAACAATTTGGCGCTGTTGTATTTTATTGCCACATTTTTTTTTCTAAAAACACAAATATTCTTCAAAAATAAACCCACAAATTGTCAAATTGTTTTGAGTTTTTTGAGATTTTATGCACATTCTTGATCACTTCGCAAATCATCATCAAAAATTACTCATAAAAATCGCCGAATTGGATAACAATTGTTGTTGTTTTGCCTTTTCAACCTCTTAAACACGTTTTTGAGCTAGAAACTCAGATACTCTCATGTAGCAATTTTTCTTTCTTCCTACAGCTTCCTACAGCTTCCTACAGAGTTATAGTAATTTGATATTTTGAACTAGTTGTATTAATTTTATTCAACATCACTTTTCTAATTGTTGAAATTTATTATTAAAAGGCTTAGTATGAATTACCAATATTTGTAAAATTGCTGATGTAATATACAGGGTCGCTAAAAAGTATGAATACAGCTAAATATTTTCAAAACGGTTTAACAGAGGGCGTTGAAATTTGGGGTATAATTAAATGCGTTTAAGTTCTATCATCTGAGATTTTTTTTAATTTTCTACCGTCAGTTTGAAAATACATGGCTAACTTAATTTTTTTTAAATGGCACGAAGAGTTAAAATTAATAATTTATAAAAAAGCATTTTTTTCTGAGTTTAGTGATGTAACATATTCCCACCTTTATTTTCATTAAAAGACAAAAAAAAATTCAAAACTTATTCTGGATTTCTGCAAAAGTAAAAATAAGTTAGCTTTAAAAATACTGGCATTAGCGATCTGTCACTTGTATATTAGCCAAAAATTAAACTTGTGTGCAATAATTAATTTAGCAATGGTACATTTAAGTGAAACAGAGTATACAGAAACTCCCATGATGGTTGGTTATGGCGACAGAAAGATAAGAAGTCAATGGAAATCATTTTGAGCAACATCTTTTGTGGCATAAAAAACATGTATTTGGTGTTTTGCTTTTTTTATTAAAATGTGTTCTTTTTCAGTTAAAAGTGTTATTTTAACAATTATTATTAACTTTTACTTATTTTTTGGTCAAAGTTCAAGCGGCAAAGAGCTAACGATAGATAAAGTCAACATTTCCAAGGCTAATAATAACATTTTACATGTTTGAAAATTTTATTAGTTCGATAATTTTTTTAGGTTTCGATTAAAATAAGGTACATGTGTTACACCATAGAATTCAGAAAAAAAATTAAAAATATTAAATTTCGCCCTTCTTGCCATTAAAAAAAATCAAGTTAGCCTTGTACCCTGAAAACAAAAGAAGATAGGAATTTGATAAACATCTAAAGCGATAGAATATAATACTTTTAAGCTTATACCAAATTTCAATGACTTTTTATGAATAATTTTTTAAAATATTTAACTGTATCCATTCTTTTTAGCGGCTATACTATACCTAAAAAAAGTCTCAAAAATAAAATTTTGTCGTTAGTTCAAAAACAATATTATTGACTTAGAAGTAATTTTTAGGGCTTAATCTTTTACCAAAAAAATCGCCGTAGTAGGGTGCCATTTGAAAAAAATGATCACATTTTTAAAGTAGTTTTTTCGTAAGGTACATAGTTTAGGCGCAAAACGCTTGGTTCCATACTTTTGCCCAGCGCTGTATGAAAAATAATATAAAAGCTTTATTGTTAGAAACCTTGTTTGTAGATATTTGCCTCGTTTATTTTTCAATCAAAAGCAAATGTATTTTTTGTTGATAAAGCATCATATTCTGGTGAATATTCTGAATGTTCATATAATTCCGGAAATAAGAAGAAACTCCTTTATATTGGATCCAGTCGATTGGTCAACAATTAAGTACCCATCACGTCAATAATTTCGCCCCAATTATCCCTGTCTCATCCCCATCCTTTATTTCGTCCGACTGCGATCAGATCACGTGAGGTAGAACATTTTAACGACTCACATCGGGTCTATTAGGCACAGAAGCCCCCGTTTATTTCATTATCGCTACAAGGTTTCACAAAACTAATTAATATCGAAACGTGGAACATACACACGCGTCTTTCAGAATTCAGACAAAGCAAACTTGTAGAAATGTCAAACAAGGGCCCGGAGAGGCCAATACAAAATCCCGATATATCATTCGCCACACAAAAGTAAACAATGTAACAGGTTTCATAAGCTGCAGGTTACAAGTCGCGTTGCTAAGTAACGAGAGCGTCGCGACGCGTCCCAAAATACGCACGTGGTGGGAAGAAAGCGAAAGTCTTACCGTCTATAAGCGGTAAAACGACAATCAGCGCCTGCTCTGGACGGAAAAGGACAACAACAGAGACACACATGCACCAGGACAATACAACACAAAGGACGAACACAAAACACACAAACAAGAAGCGCGAACTTGCGTGGCTGCGAGTGGAATTAGCGTAATCGAACAGTTTCGCTTTAGATTTTTCCAATCTTTAACCTTATCAACGTGCCCGTTACGACGTTTTTGATAACGTTATCGGAGATCGAGACCCACGTTGAGTCAACTGTGTGCACTAGTACAGCTAGCGACTGATAACAGCGCACCATATTTATTTACTATGTCAACGTTTGATTTGATTTTTTGAGTCCGAGATCCGGTCTTTACCTGATTATGACTATAATATTTTGAACGCGTTGAAATCAGGACTTTGTTTCATTTGCCCTTCTTGTACACTTTAATTTGAAGACAGCTGTACATAGTAAATTTGTGTGCTTTACAGTCGGTACACAATAATATTTCGTTTATATGTCATTGCAGCAGCCAATGATGTGTTTCGTGCAAATTGATATTTCGATTTTTAAGCTACAATAATTTCGAATTGATACGTGCTTTTTATATGTCAAATAAATATATCCTTTATGTTTTAATTATAACGGAATCATTATTTTAATGCATTTTCAAATCTATGGCTAAAAATATGCCGTCATTTCGATTTTAGTGGGATAAACATAATATTTATTTATAATTACATTTTATTTTACATTTTATATATAATAGCACGGACTGTCTATAAAAGAGTGTAGGATCTCAAGTGGTTTTGGAATTTGAATTTGCCGCATTTAATTATTTTATTTCTATGAAATTTCTGAAAAGTACCAATTTTTATATACTCAGGCAACCAGTAAAACCATATTTTTCATATACTAACATTGTTCGCTTTTTCTGGAAAAAAGCAGCAAATTTTTAATAATACCTACTACGATCCTACATTCATTTATAGATAGATTGTATATTAAAAAACAAGTTTCGTAAGACCAGTCTTGAAGCACAAATTCAGTATCACACAGGAGTGACGTTAGGAACGAGTTTAAAAATATAAAAATATAAAAAAATAAAAAATACACTGAACATAACTTATAAAAGTCGATAAACAAGGTTCAGTCACTTGTCACTGAAACGGGCGCCTGCTGTTTTTCAGCTGTTGCAGTTAATTATAAAACTATGTACGAGTGTGTGGAAAAGAAACAAACTAATTAGATAAGGTTTCATTAATACGTAGTATGGTCGTGAACTACAAGCCAATAATCGAAAAATAAACAGAAAGTCGAAAAAGAAATGAAAGAAAAAATGAAGAAAAAGACTTGGAAAAGAAAAACTTGTCAGAGAAAACAATCTATAAAGCTTTAACGATCAAACCACATAAATGTGTAACAAAAATATAGAAGAAAAAGAAAGCATGTCTGCCAATAATGTCCTTAATTGAAAAGATCACCAATATAAAAGAAATGCTATTACTATTTTATAGGTTTGTGCTACTAGTTCCAATATAAAACCTAGCAAAGAAAACCACAAAACAATTCTAGATTTTGAAAAAAATTCGGAAAAAATTAGCATGGAAGTAGCAACTTCCAATCCAGTAATTTCTTGTCCTTGTTCTAGAAACATCGATGTCAAAAATTGTTTTACCTAAGTTAGATAAGAAAGTTTTTTTTCGTTTGTAGGTAACTTTTGCATTTATAATTTGATTCGTTTTTTATTTAATTAAGACACTGATATATACTAAACATTCTACATTTTATTTTATACAATACTTTCGCCTCAAGAAGTTCAAAACTATATACTAGATAGTAGATACAGGTTGAGTCATTCCACGCCAGGAAAACCCAACAAGAAGTAGGTTGAATCTGTTAAAAGTTATTTTTAATTTATCTCAAAAACTAACGTAATAAACACACAGAAACACAAAAAATTGTTTATTTCAAAATGGCAATAGAAATAATAAAAAAATTCAATGAATTAACAGTAATTAATTAATTTAACAAGAAATTGTATAAAATGTCTGCAAAAATTCACATGCATAGAAAAAAAAATAATGCAGAGTATTTAACAGTTCCGGTTTATTTCTGTGTGATTATTGATTATTGAGATAAACTTATATCAGACTAATCCTGTTGGGTTAGTACTCGCTGTACCTAACACCAAAATTATTTATGCCAATAAATAAAATACCATCCCTTTATTTATTAAAAATGATTGGCTCTTAACAGATTAAAATGTAGATGTGTTGTTTTACCTTATTTTTTCTTTTAATAATTATTATTAAATAATTTTGGATTTTTTTTCAAAAATAAGTCACAAAATAAATAAATACCTCGTTGGGCTGTTTTTAAATCAACTTTTGTTTGTATTTTTCAGTTTACAAATAATAAAACACTTCCTCGTATGGCATAACATACTTTTGTGTAATTCCTGTGAAAAAATGTGCAGCAAAAATTTTAATATCTTACACATCAGTACAAAAAATAAAAATATATTAAAAATGTTTTTTTAAAAAAGCTTTTATTTAAAAGATGCACTAAAAAGTAAAAAATAATGTATATCAATCACAGGTGAATATTTTTTCTTACAGGTTAAAATTCTAAAATTTATAAAACCTTTGGAAGTTGCCAACTGAACAAAGTTAATCTGTAATGCCGTAGTTTTATAACTCCCAAAGCTTTTATAAATTTTAGAATTATAACCTGTAAGAAAAAATATTCTCCTGTGATTGAAATACATTATTTTTTAATTTTTATTGCATCTTTTAAATAAAAGCTTTTTTTTAAAAAACCTTTTTTTATATTTTTATTTTTTGCTTTTTAGTCTTTATTTATTGCATAGATTTATTGTTATTACATTGTGCATCTACCGTGACGTCCAAATGACCAACATACCGTCTATGTCGGTATAAGTTACGGTATGTATAAATCGAGAACCCCTTTGTAAACATAACCTAAAATTTGAAAACCCCATTTAACACCTTTAGGGGGTAATTAACTTTATAGAATTGCATTGTTACGCAGATGTTAAATTTCATTTGATTGCGACTACAGGAACCCTCTCAATTTTACAAATCGAATACCCCTTTCTAAACATAACCTAAAACTTCAAAACCCCATTTAACCCCTCTAGGGGGTATCTAGCTACATAGGATTGCATTGTCACGCAGATTAAGTAAGTATGCAAAATTTTAATTCAGTGGGACAACGGGAATCCTTTCAAATTTGGCTCCGAAAAAATAACCGACAGACAGATAACATTGTGAGTTAAATAAAAGCTTTTAATAAATCGGTGCCAAATAAATCAACAAATAAATAGTTATTGTAAATATTGCATTTATTCAGGACCCTCATTTCAGCACCAGCGCGCTTTTAACTGAAACCACCTGGACCTTGCGAATTTAAGAGTTTCTCAACACAAACTCAATTTAAAGTTATAGTCGACTCGGTTCGTTTCAGTTGTACAAAGTTCGAAAGACATGTCAAATATCAACATTCATTATTATTAGATGAGCTTTTCTCGCCTTTTTTCTTACAAAAAACTACAAATCGAAGCCTTTACCCCCTTTGAAGCCCTTCTACAATTCATGACCCACGCCGACAATGCGCTGGCTTATGTCTGGCTTTAATTAATATGTCGTAATGTGATATGTACATAACTACATAGCCTCAAGCTGATTGCACCACGAATTTATGGTCTGAATCAAGGTTTACGTTATTCACTAAGGTTGGTCCTCACGACGTTGCTTTGAATCCGATATGAAATGTAAATCAATTCATTATCGTGCCGGAATTATTCATGTGTACAAATCTGATTCCATGAAGTGCACCTTCACAATAACAACGAGGACACTAAATAAAAGTTTAGTGATGTTTACAGCGATTGCTGACGTTAATCTGAATCTTTCAGTAAATGCTAGCACACACGCGAACTCGTTTATTTATATGGGGGATGTTTACAGAAAAATTGATGAATGGGCAACTCCCCCACCTGGGGTCAAGATTCTAACACAACATGGATAAATCACCACCCAGAATTAAACCAGCTTGAAGAACGCTTTATTTTCATGAGTTTTTGGTCACAAAACAAACACACAACAGCGGAAAATGCAAATGTATAAAATTAGAAAAAAGCCAACTCGCGCAGCCAGAAAATGGAATATAAATAGTTCATATTTTAATGCATTAACCGTACAGAAAATATTTCGTTTTCCACAGTGCTTCAAAATATTATTGTCTGAAAGTTAGCAAAACAAACTTCCGGATTTTATATGAAATGATCTCGGAAATGATAAACATTTATGTGAGCTCAGACTCACACATGAGTTGCTGTTTCACCAACTAAATTACAACCGAATATTTTTATAATATAATGTGATATCGTATGTTATTAGCAAACTTGAAAACAACCCCAGGTCGGGATTATTATCTCATTAGGAATAAATATAATAGATAAAACAAACTGTCGAACTGTTGTTGATTTTCCCGAAGGTAGGAGCCGATATCGCTTTTATCCTCATATTTTGGGAGCTCATATGGGAACAGGCGCAGTCAATAGCCCAAATATTTTAGAACACGCTTTGTCTCATTTGCCAACAAAAAATGGGGGT
This sequence comes from Tribolium freemani, assembly GCA_939628115.1. NCBI lineage: Eukaryota > Metazoa > Arthropoda > Insecta > Coleoptera > Tenebrionidae > Tribolium > Tribolium freemani. The sequence continues at coordinate 16,515,958 of OW626791.1, read as the reverse complement.
ACAGGGCATTGTGAAAAAAATTATGGATTCGTTCCATCCGAACAATGAACGTCATGGTCCCTGAATTACGTTCGTGATAAGCGATCCATTCGAGCCGATAAAACAACATCGACTTCATCGCCTGTTTATTGTGTTCATTTATAAAACAAACGCACTGTATAAATCAATAACAGCGGCCAGATGCTCCGCGAAATGGATTTTTTCTCGGCGATTTTTTTAACAGACGGAATTCCACTTGTTTTAATTAAATACCCTAGTAAATTTCGAGCATATTTTATTAATTAATTCCTCGAAAATTGCCGTGAAAGAAAAATTTCAACAAATATGCTCCCGTCTAACGAAGTTGCGACGCGTGACGGCCCTTAGGTTAATTAATTAAAACTTCCAAATAGGATTAATGAAATTTGTATTTTATAATTTGCTCTAATAAATAATAACGCTAATTAGAAAGTTCGCAGCGACAGCTGCGCTATGACACGATACTTCACGCAACCGCAATCTCAAAAAAACATTGTGAAGATTTCGAACATCAGAAGGCTCACTATTTGATAAATAATGCGTTTGCGGTTCTTATTCTCTTCGTCAATTACTTTTAAGCTTGATATAAGTTCGACTAGAACAGATACCAAACTAATAAAACATTTTCTTTATTTAATAAAATTGTAATTTTTTTAAGAACCTCTAGGAGTATTTTTTTCTGGAATAAATATTTTAATATTGGAAATATTTGTAAAACGGAAAGTAATATCCTGTTATCGCTCACTGTATCAACAAGCTGAAATACAAACAAAAGAGGGAGATAAACAGACTTCTCAGAACTTTCCAGGTTTAAATAACATTGTGCTAATGAAAGTTAAGTCTATTAAGAAATCAGATATATCTATCTTGTGCTTGTAAAATACAATTCGTAAAAAGGGGTGGAAATTTTTCTTAACAAAATCTTTTTTTTTATAATTTTCTTAATCTTGTCTTAACTTGTCAAGAATGAAGACAATAGTAAGAGTTAATAATTCCAAGTCAAGACAAAGAATATTGATCGAAAATCACAATTTATGTTTACCAGAAATTTTTAAATAAGGCCATTTAACAAAAACTGAGTTTTTAATAAATTTGTAATCGGAATTGACTTGCATTTAACTTATTTTTTTTTAATTTCCTTAGTTTAAATTTATATGAATTATTTAATTACAGTCTAGAATTAATTCGTCTTCTGGAAGTTATTCTTTCCTTATCTTGTTGACATAATATTAATTTTGCTAACTTTTTTTAATTTTTTTTATTTTAAAATTAAGTTATTGTTGTGATTGTTTACCGTAAAATTTGAAGACAATTTCAACATTATTTTGTAGAAATTGTTCTATCCGGAGAGCCGGAATTAACAATATTTCAATTAGTCATTCATAAAAAATTTTTAATTATAGCAAATAAATTCTTAGATTGTTTTCGATATTTAATGGCAAAACAAACGTAAGTTCATTATTAAGTCTGCAAAAAAAACATCATTGTTGGACCAATTTGTGACATCTCGACTAAATTTTGACGAAATATCTGAAAGTAATTGCGTTTCTGATTGAAAAAATGCTGAAACGATCAAAAGATTAAAATAATGTTGCTGAAAAACTGAGTTTTTACCTAAAAAACAGGTTTAATTAAACATTCGAACAATTAAGTGCCTCAACTCGAAGTAATGTTGATAAAATTTTGCAAAATAATCGAGTAATAATAATAAAAGATAATAATACAATATGAAAAACAAAAACAACATAAAAACAATTACTAAAACTAAAGTAATAAATATTATAAATCACAACTTTTCTTTTCAAGAAATTTTGACTGTATTATATTTGTGCGTCCTACTTTGTTGCTAATAAGGCCATTTAACAATACTGAGTTTTTAATAGATTTGTAATCGGAATTGACTTGAATTTAACTTTTTTTTTCTTAGTTTAAATTTATATGAATTATTTAATTACAGCTTAAAATTAATTCGTTTTCTGGACGTAATTCTTTCGTTATCTTGTTGACATAATATTAATTTTACTAACTTTTTTTAATTTTTTTGATTTTAAAATTAAGTTATTGTTTTGGTTGTTTACCATAAAATCCGAAGACAATTTCAACATTATTTTGTAGAAATTGTTCTATCAGGAGAACCGGAATTAACAACCTCAATTAGTCATTCATAAAAAAAAAATTATAACAAATAAATTCTTAGATTGTTTTTGATATTTAATATTTAATGGCAAAAAAAACGTAAGTACATTATTAAGTCAGCAAAAAAAACATTATTGTTGGACCAGTTTGTGACATCTCGACTAAATTTTGACGAAATATATGAAACTAATTGCGTTTCTGATTGAAAAAATGCTATAACGGTCAAAAGATTAAAAAATAATGTTGCTGAAAAATTACTGAAAACTGAGTTTTCAACTCAAAAACAGGTTTAATTAAACATTTGAACAATTAAGTGCCTCAACTCGAAGTAATGTTGATAAAATTTTGCAATATATTTGAATTTGGAGATCATAAACGTATGCCAGTGTAATTCGTTGATTTTTCTTCTTACAAATTTTCGCGAAATAATTGCGTCTCTGTATCAAAAATGTGCTAAACAATGAAAAAAAGCTCGATTTTACCCACAAAAGTGTTTAAACGCCCGAAAAGTGGGAAAATCGTTCTATTTTTATTTTTGTTGATATTTGTTCAAGAACCGCTCGAAGAAGACAAGACAAGAGAAGAAAAGTTCATCAAACTCCTTACTGCTAACAAATGATAAAAATGTGCATCTTGTCTTAAATTTCTACAATTTAACGTCTTCATTATTATAATGATAATAAAAATAATAATAATACAAGCCTTTATTAAAGCAAAATGTGAGGAGGCGAAGTTTAGCTTATGCTATTCTACTTATAACCTCTCTCAAAAACAAAACAAAACATAAACTATGAAATATAATTTTTTTAAATATTATTGTATTACATACAATACATACTTTTCGTATGTATTCTTAATAATATTGAGGAAATGTGAAAGATAATAATAATAAAAATTAATAATACAGTATGAAAAACAAAAACAGCAAAAAAACAATTACTAAAACTAAAGTAATAAATATTTTAACTTTATCTGTTTTTTAAATAAGTTATTGGTTTTAGTAGAAAACAACAAGTGTGATTTTTTGATTTGTCTTTTTCAAAAACTGAAAAGTCTTGAGTCGTTTCAACTCTAGTTTCACCTGATTTTATTTTTTTGCGAAAACTGCGAAAAGAATTTACATGCGGCATTTTAACCACTTGATGTTTACGGTCAGTACTTTTGCACCAGAACGCAGAAAATCCGATTATTCGGTTACCTTAGTTCGTCATAAATCAGGCCATTAAAAACGCTATCACAACCACATAATCTTGAGAAAATGGGAAAATTGCAATTTTGTTACAACTTCAATATTCAATCCGCATCCATATTTATTATCCTCGCCATTATTGAATTATGCCTGGAATGCAAATGATTCGTTATTCACTAATTACGATTATTTCAAAATTTCGCTAAATTTAAATTTCATTTAAGCGTCCTCAAAATCCAGCGTGGGTTTGTTCACTAAACCCACGAGTGGGCATTACTCATGACATTTGGAGTGGAGCCGTTTGTGACATGTGAAAGGACTCTATTATGTTCAAAAATAATTCCTTTCGGGTTAAATTTAAAGCGAGCTTGTCTCTGTTTCGTTACATGTGCTGTCGCATTAAGAGATTATTGAAGTTTTACGGTGACATCTAATGATGGCGATAAAACGCAACATGTGATTTCGTAATACCTACTTTCCGCACAAGAGTTCCATTAAAATTCGAATCCCTCGTTTAAGGCCAACACAAAAGAGGAAATTAAAGCAAGAATAAAATTATCTGATACTAAACGTAACAATCTAATTTGTCTATCGGAGCCTTGGCGGGCATTTTTGGGGATGTATAGCTTTTAGCTCGCGCCTAATTTCTTCGCAAATAGCCCATTACAGTCAGCTTGATAAATAGTTTACATTCTTTAAAGTATTTGTGTTCTTTCTTTAACCCAGTGGAATAACAAGCGGATAACGGATGTAATTTCGCAAAAAACAACCGCTAGTCTTCCTTAAGAAGCCGAATTCGTGTTATTATCGGAAATTGAATTGCCGCAAAATCTAAAGAAAATATTGAAGCCCGTTTGGGACCACAATAAGGATTTTCAGTGCCTGGAACGAGGAAACTTTATATTATTGGACTCTCTGGGGATTATTGCAGCCCTGTAATCTCTAGTTTCAGGTAGATGCCAAGTTTGAAATTTTAAAAAATTGTCATTCAGGTGACAATTCGAGTCGGGAGGGAATTCATAAAGAAATTAAAGTCGAGTGCTGAAAAGTGCGCAGGAAGAATAATAGCTCGTAAACTAGACGGAATGACCCCGTTTTAGTTAATACCAAGAAATTAGAAGTGACAAGTGTAAAGTTTGCTAGTTTCCACAAAACAAATTTCAGTTGGGTAGTTTGTTTACAAAGTTCATTTTCAGGCAAAGAGCCAAGCTCTTTAATGTGAATAATTGCCGAAAAATGCAACGGCCCTCCCAGACACTCACTGTATACGTAATAAAATTCGATAGCGGAGCTAAAGCAAACTCAATTATCCGGCATAATTCATCCATTAAATAAATATTTCAAAATGACACAACAAGTCGTAATTACAATTAAATTGCCTTTCCGCTTTGTATTTTCATAAAGTAACTCAGTTTCTGAAACGAATTCAACTTGTGTTATTCTTTGTGCAGCGAAGAATTTGTAATATTCTATGTCCTTTAGCCGTTCTGCGTCGTCGATATTCCCTTTGAAATCAAAAACATAGACGGGTTCACAAAGGCATACTTTAATATAAAATATAATTAGTGAAATAGGCGAACAAACTCGAAATATAATTTTCATTTAAATACTATTAAGCGAACTTTGCGAAGGCGTATCGATTTCACAAATGTAATAAACGTCCAAAAGCAAATTTTCATGCTCTTCAACCACAGCCAAAGAAAATTATTACACAATACGAACGCACACAAATACAAGCTTTTTCTATAAAGCTCCCTTGACCCTCTACATTGCCATTCTACACCGGGTATCACAAATACCAAAAATAATTTTAGATTAAATTAATCTAACTTCATCAAATCTCATTGTCGTTTTTGTTTACAGACCAATAGAGCTAATCTGCAAAAATTTTACGACCCAGTAGCTTCAGGAAATATTTTAAAAATTGTGAAAAATTATGATTTTACATTTTACCATAATTATGTTGTGAAAATAAATACTTCAATATCAAAATGTTAATACAACTTAAATAAGATATCTCTCCTCGTATCTCTCCAAAGCCTTTAGTATTAATTTTAATGCATTATAACATTTATAACAAACTATGTGTAGAAGCAAATATCATTGACGTTAAATTACAGTTAACTGAAAAGTTATCAAATAAAGTAACAGCCCCTGAAAACAGTTTAAAAATTGGACAAATTGTTCTTCTAGTATTTCAACAAATCACTTATGATTTTATGATTTTTTTAGATTCTAGTGTGTAAAAATAGATATCTGAAATGTAATAGGAGAACTATTAGAGATAAAGGTTCAAGTAAAGATGTTTATTAAAATTTACTAAACATTAACTAATACTTACTACTAAGCAAAGCACAAAGCTTTTATTCGTTTCCAAAAAAATTACATGATAAATACATTTACTCTAATAATACTCTACTAAATAAAAGGTCTTCTTAGTTCTTCCAGCAAAAAACAAATCCAAAAATTTTAATGAATACAGACTAAAAGTAAGAAATTAACCGGATTACAAACTTTCAAAAATCTTGCAACTAATAAATAACTATGCTACTGAAATGAATTCGTTTAAGAGAAAGAAACGATTTGAATCAAATGAATTGTATGATTAAATATTGCTTTTGGTAACTAAGTATTTCGCAGATTTTACAAAAAGTTACATTTTTAATGAAGTGATACGTCTGGAGCAAGATTATTATCACAAAAAGTGTCTTAAAAAACACAGTTTTGTTTAAATTATGTAGGTCCATTTTTATAGATAAGTAGATTACTTTCCAAATTGTCCTCGCAGTATTAAAAACAATACTCAAAAGATTGGAAATAATTAAAAGGCTCGGAAACATATATCCAGTACTATAAATTTGCCTATGGTTCCTGGTGCCTCAGGATTGGTTCTGGGCTTTTTTTTATCTTTATCTATTTATTATTTTAGAAACGGCAAATTCAAATTCCTGCTGTCGTAAGATTAGAGTTGTTTTTTGTCTTTTTTTTATATTTTTTTTTATAAATATATCCAGTTCCTGCAGTCGCAGGATTGGTTTACTGCACTTTTTCCTGCAAGTAATTGATTATTAAATTGTTATTTCAAAAGACTGGTGTCGGGCTTCTTTTATTTTTTCTGTTGAAAAATTTAGAATAAACACAACCACTTTTATGAATATGTGCAATTCCTGCTGTTGCAGGATTGGTTCTTGGGTTTTTTGATTTTTTAAACTTTAATTCTTCCTAATAACGTACCGAAAGCAGGCTGAAAGCAGGTGCGAGGAGATTTGTATCCCTAGTAAATATGCATTGAAATAAGAGTGTTTTTAAAATAAAAAAATTGAACAATAAAAATAACTACAATTAGAAAACTCAGTACAGTAACAATTTCTTGATAAACTGCTTCTACTTTTACCAATCAATAACTTATTTTTAGAATATTTTACGAATTCAGTGTTTCAATATTGTCTTTAGAAACTTTTACCAACTTAATTGGCGCAGTCAGTAGGGTGGTCAGTAGCCCACATATTTGTTGCAAAATTCGCACTTTTGAACTAAAGCGACTAAGAATCGCCGTAATGGCGCAAGAAATGGCCTCTGCTTATCCAATATTAATCGTGCAATTTCAGAAGTTGGAACGTACTTCAACACCTGATAATAAATTGATAATGGCTCGATGACGTGCGTATTTACGAGTGCGCTTCTTTTCACGCGATGGTAATTTAAATTTTCTTTCCGAGCTTGTATTTATCCCCACGTCATATATTTAATTAAGTAGCAATCTAACATCGCACAGCAAAAATGTAATAATAATAAGGGCGGAGAGAACATTCCAGGTGCAAATTGGAGTGGCGCCCTCTGCTGCCAATAACCTCGCGTTTCACGACGGGATGTCGTTAAAGTTTCAACAGCTCCACCGGGTCTTTATGGACTTTGAGGAGACTGCCAAATTTCGCGGCAACTTTGTTATATGTGGCTTTAATTTGTTCAACAATTTAACAGTCGTGGACAAAAATAATTCAAACACGTAACGTAGAGCCACTATTATTCATGTAAATGATTGGGTTGAGTTGTGTTCGATCGAGCTCTCAAGGATATTGCTTCTATCTTTAGCGTCCAATTGAGCAATGTCGATATTCCGACTTAATTGAAATTGTAAATATGAGAAAGGGCGAACGAATAAATAACACAGTGTGAAAATTAGGACGGGAAAATTCCCGTTTCCCTCCAACAAATTCTGGTCGCATCTGTTCAGCGATTCTCAAATAATCGTTTCAATTCGTGTAGTCAAATAGGAAGAATGAATTCTTCACGACATTAAAAAAGCATGCCGCCGCTCGCTACTAATCCTGACGCCAGGATAATTTATTTATCCTGCGAGTCAGCAATTGACCGTTCGATGCGTCTGGAAGGCTCATGATTGAAAAAACACCTGGAATGTTTAACTGCACACCGGACAATCATTTATACAAATCCGGTTATTAATCGATTTTTTCGTGTTGATTCAGAGTTGGGAAAGTCAATCCGAGTGCGAATCGCCTGTTCAGCTGTTTACTTTTTATTTGGAATTTGAATAATTCAAGAGGAGCGAAGATGAGGGTCTCGCGTGTCAGTGATACTTTTAGCAGATGGGTATAGCCCTAGATGTTTTATGCATTCACATTTAAAATAACTTCGTTCCGCTCTTGTTTCGAATTAATTGAAAGATAATTGCTCCATCGATTTCGAATTAATTTGTCTTGAGATGCAACACAATCGTCAAATTAACAACTCAACTTTTAACGAGCTTAATTGACAAAAAACAGGACGCTCCACAAGTTGGGCTTGTTCACACAAAAATTGCCGAAACTTGGGCGACCCTTCAGGGGTCAGAGCGTCCGATGAATCAGCTTTAATTATTCGGAATAAGACAGCTCGAATTTACATCCGTCCGTTTTTTGTCCGTCTGGAACTGTCTTTCCAGATCAATAACCCAACTAGTCAATTAGTTGGATTCTGTGAACAAGTCAAATTCGGAAAGTGGTGGGCTTTCATTAAGAAATTAAATATTCACAAATGACAGCCACCAAAAACCCATTTTAAATTAATTATCAGGGCCTGATTAATGTGAAAAGTCCGGACTATGTAAGAGCTCTTACGAACATTTCAGTGAAACGTCAAAAAGTTACAAGAGGAGCTTAGGTTGTAGCAAATCTGGTTTCTAGCAGAATGCCGTGTTGGTTCACGCTACATTAGTGAAGTCGCATTCTATTTGTCATTGGCTCGGTATATAAGGCTTTTTCCCTTTTCAGACACGAAATCGTTTCAGTGTATATTAAATTAAATGCGCCATAAGATGAATAAAAGCCACGTCAAAATGCTACACCAAAGCTATTTATTACAAATATTTCCTACGAATTTAATCCAGCTTCAAGTGTCGCATTACCATAGGGAAAACTAGCTCAAGCGAGAGTTTGAGCCAATAATAAGGATCACATCTAAGTTAAGAGACTTGTCTATAAATCCCGACAAAACTTTCAAACTCATCGTAACTTTGTGCGGGATAATTTTAATAGAATAGGCAAAGCTTTTCAAGCAGAAATGTTTATAACATTAGACGCCATTTCAAACTTTTGCCAACCACATTTTGGCAGTTGCTGGTCATTGTTCCATTCACACATTATGCGAGTGATGCGAGTCGCTAATTTTATAAAACTCTATTATTCGCACCTAAAGTTGTGGGATTTGGGCAAAACTACAAGCAGTAATTCATAATTGAACTCTAACCTAGTGGGTACCTACGTAATAATAGAAGAAATTGATTTAGGTACTAAAAAATTATTGAAGTGTTAGCCCGATTTTTAACAGAATTCTCCATTTGGTCGCCAGCTTTCTTAATGTTGCACTTTTTGAATAGTTTCATACTTCTTCTAACTTAATACAAATTACCAAAAAAAATACTTAATTATACCGGGTGTAACGAAAAGATGGGGACAACAGGTAACCAGAGATTTCCCATCTCAATATAGAGCGATTTAACCCAACTTACCTCTATACCAAGTTGCACCGTTTAAAAGTTATAGGGCGTCAAAATTCAAAAATTATTTTTGAAATTCTTTAATAACTTTTTAATGGAGTAATCGATCTCAATGAAATTTGGTGCAAGTAATTTGCCATCAAAACCACATGTCTTGGTGTTAATTCTTTTGTTTTTCTGTTATTGTAAAGTATTAGCTGTTTCAAAACTATAAAAACGCCAACGTCGCATTTTCTGTCAAAATTAGTTGTTATAAATTATTTATGCACTTCAAAAAATTAATAGCTAATGTAATTCATAGTTTCAATGAGAGATCTAATCATTAACTATTTTACATTTTTTTCAACCTTATTTAAAAAAATAATTCGGTAAAATGCGACGTTGGCGTTTTTATAGTTTTGAAACAGCTGATACTTACCTATCAACTATAGAACACATTTTAAAACACATTTTTCTTATACATTATCTGAGTGGTGTAATTCTTTTTTTATTCGAAAGACCCATTTTTTTAACAATTTTTGTAACTCATAAAATTTTTGTATCGGCCTCGGTTTTGGAGTAAAAAAAATACTTTAAATCGACGTGTCAAAATTTCAGACGTGCGCCCATTTATTATTATTGGGTTTTAAATTACTATTTTTTTATTTTGGCTATAGTTCCTTTATGTACGTGTATGTTAAACAACAATAATGTAATTATTACTAATTTAAACTAAAAAAAGGATTTTTTCATAAAATTGTGAATTTCTAAAAATCGTTCGATTTATACCCAACACAACTAATTAATATCTACACTGTCGTTATGGAAAAATTAATAATTACAATTATAATAATTAAACTAATAATTTAATAATCAAATTAAATAATTAAATGCATTTTTAAAACCAATAATAATAATTGACGAACGTCCGAAATGCTGACACTTTTACTTAAATTATTTTTTTATTCCAAAACCAAGGCCGACCCAAAAATTTCATAAGATACAAAAAGTGTTCAGAAATAAAGGATCTTTCGAATAAAAAAAGAATGACGCCATGCAGATAACGTATAACAAAAATATGTCCTAAAATGTATTCAATAGATGTAAGGTAAGTACTTTACAATAACAGAAAAACAAAAGAAGTAGCACTAAAACATGTGGCTTTGATGACAAATTACTATTACCAAATTATATTAAAATCGATTATTCCATTTAGAAGTTACTAATAAAAAACGAAAATAATTTTTGAACTTTGGTATAGAGGTAAGTTGGGTTAAATCGCTCTATTTTGAGCTGGGAAATCTCTGGTTTCTTTTTGTCCCCATCTTTTCGTTACACCCTGTATAAAACATCAATGTGATATTAAGTGTAAGAAACGTCAGAGAAGAGTTATTATAAATACCCACTAAGGCCGAAATTGTGAAAAAAAAAATGGTATTTGTGGAAAAAAATTAAGTTGCACACAACTGATTCATGTGAGTCTTGTGGCTAGCATTACAATTTTACTTGCTGTTACAATAATTTCTTAAAAAACTGTGGTTGTTACTTTTGTTTAATTAACTGTATTATCAATGTGTCAATTCCTGTTGCACATGCCCAGGCAGAAAGTTTATGTATAGCAGTGAATTTGGCTGAATGTAACTTGTATGTTAAATGCATGGTAATTAATTATTTTTGTTTGTCGGGCGGCCGCATACCTATTTTAATAATTAAACCGAATCCATTTAATTAAACAATGTGCTCGAATTAATTTAGCCAGTTAATGAAGAATAATCCTAACCCTAATACTGTTAAGCAAGAAGGTAAACAAAATTAATGACGCAAGCAGACAGACAGAGTTGCCTCTCTGCAATAATAGTAATGGATATTAGCTCTATGTTTCTTTAATATTTCTGGAATTGAATCAACTCCGGCATTTGTGTGTTTATTACATTTTTGCGACCTGGTGACAAATTGGAGTTTGCGTGTTGGAGGTCGATTGTGTCTATTATTCCCGATGTCGAGGGAAATGTTAATTTGAAGTGTTGAATAAGTTGATTAGGTTTTAAAAATCGCTAGTGAGAAGTCGGGAAAATGGAAAGTCATCTGGTTTAATTTCCACGAAGGAAGTTTCCCGTTATACAGGTCTAATTTCAGTTTACTAAGAACTGTTTTTGTTCTCACAAAAGTTCGATTGACTCCCGGATAACGTCTAGCCAAGTGAACTGCTAACTTCTCGACTTTCCCGACTGCAGTTTTTTCGAACAAAATGGCAATCACCGTTAGCAACTTTTGAAAATTTTAAAGAGGTAATCGCGACGAGAATAAATTGATCAATCAGAAGTCGTCGATTTTTTTAATAAGAGCACGGGTGAATGGGCAAACCATTTCATTAAAGTTAATGCTCGAACAATCGTCGTTTTGGGCGATATGAAAAATAAGCTCGCAAATGGCAACTTCGGCCAGATTCATTCCGTAATTAGAGAGGCTGTCTCCAACTTGATGAGAAGTTTATTAGAAATTTCACTTTGATGTGTCTTCTGCATTTAGAGATAACGGACGCCCGAACTCGAATCACTCCGAGAAATGGCTTTTCAGCTTTGCGACGAAAAATACGGCGTGATAATGAATTAGTGTGTATTAAAATGGTTGCGTAGTTGCGCTTTGCCCATTAACGTGTTACTAATAGAGTTTATGTCGGAGCTCTTTATTAGATTAACATATGAAAAGCCCCCCATTAGTGTGCAATTAGCGGTACGGACGGATTACCACTGATGTGTGCAGCAGTCTTCAATCAATTTAATGCACGGATAAAAATATGTTGTCTCAATATTGACTTCCATAAGCCAAAAAGCGCACTTAAAAGCTCACAATCCGATCAACTGAATTTCGTCCGACGGATAAATCCCTACAACTACATTTTTACGGATGCTTTTTAGATGCCTGTTCCAATCATAAAGTGAATTTAAAAGCTCATCCGCTGCAGAAAGGCGCATAAATCAACTCCGTTAGCAGAGTTACGTTCTGTTTTACTCTTAATCGTTCAAAGTGATAGCTTAAAAAATTATCCCGGCGCCTCCACCATTTTTTAAGTTGAATTTTTGCTTTCTGCAACACTTTTGTCAAAGCTGGCATATATTTAGACGAGCCAATCTGAAACACAACTGGCAATTTTTCCATTAAAGTAAAACCCCTATTGTCGACTTTTCCAATCCCTTCCAATTTTCCCTTACCGTCAGCAATGTTGGGACTTATCGCTATCGAAAAGTCCCTTCGGAACAAATGGGTTTCCTGTACATTGTTACGGATCAAGCTTGAGTTGAGGTTTCGTCAGAAATGAGATTTTCGCGTGGTAAAGTTTATTAGTCGACCACCTCCGTTATTAACTTACCACTAATGTTTAATCCAATAGTCACGCTTCAATTTGTTATTTCACCTCGTTCCAAACGCACGGTTTTTGCGCCACACGACGTGGAATCGTTTCAAATGAAATGGGAAAGCGTTGTGTTAAGAAAACTAAGGAAAGAGATGAAATATCTCCAGGGATGCCGCTCGCTACTCTCTATGTAATTATTTCGGTTACAATAATTCACTTAGTTAATATAACGTAAACTGCTAAAGTTACGCTATAATTTTCGTAATTTAATGACGCTAAATTATAAATAATAATGAACTAAGCTACATAAATGTTAATCCCACACGTATAATATACGAGGTTCGCTAATAAATCGGAAAATTCTTACTGCGGCTACACCCGACCGTAAATTTTTATTTTACAATCATAAACGCCGTATTTTATTGTTTCAAACATAACAATAAATAAATTTTCCTAAAATGGAATTTTGTCCTACGCAGAACGAGGAGCGAACGGTTCTGTGTCCCCATATCCATAAAAGTATTGAAACCGACTTCCTTTCAGTCTTTATAGTTTTTCAATAACAGATTTTATGCAAGTACTTTAAGTTTTAAAGAGAGCCGTTGTGATCCCTGAAACCTGATAAAGCGCGATTTGACTCAATTTTTCGTTTTTGAGCATCAATAGTCCCGATATTTATGCACCTTACAATTCTGCAAGCAAGTGCCAAATTTTAGCAATTAAAATACCAACAGATTTAATACACTAGCTCATTTTTAAAAGCTTTTATTTAGCTCACAATGTTATCTTTCTTTCTGCTATTTTTTCGTAGCCAAATTTGAAAGGGTTCCTGTTGTCCCACTGAAGTGAAATTTTGCATACTTACTTAATCTGCGTGCCAACGCAATTCTATGTAGTTAAATACCCTCTACAGGGGTTAAATGGGGTTTTGACGTTTTAGGTTATGTTTACAAAGGGGTTCTCGATTTGTAAATTTGAGAGGATTCCTGTAGTCGCAATGAAATAAAATTTAGCATGCTTACGTAATCTGCGTGACAATGCAATTCTATATAGTTAATTAACCCTTAAAGGTGTTAAATGGGGTTTTAAAATTTTAGGTTATGTTCACAAAGGGGTTCTCGATTTGTACATACCGTAACTTATAAAGACATAAACGGTATGTTGGTCATTTGGACGTCACGGCAGATGCACAGTGTAATAACAATAAATCTATGCAATTAATAAAGACTAAAAAGCAAAAAATTAAAATTTATAAAAAAAAATGTTTTTTTAAAAAAGCTTATTATATTATTTAAAAGATGCACTAAAAAGTAAAAAATAATGTATTTCAATCACAGGAGAATATTTTTTCTTAGAGGTTAAAATTCTAAAATTTATAAAAGCTTTGGGAGTTATAATACTACGGCATTACAGAATTACTTTGTTCAGTTGACAACTCTCAAAGCTTTTATAAATTTTAAAATTTTAACCTGTAAGAAAAAATATTTTCCTGTGATTGAAATACATTATTTTTTACTTTTTAGTGCATCTTTTAAATAAAAGCTTTTTTTAAAAAAACATTTTTTTTATATATTTTTATTGTTATTTTTAGTTTCGTCTCCAGAGAATAATTGAAGTAATATTTTCCCGGTCTGACTTGCAGTTTTGGCAGAGTGCTTGTTGCTGAGATGCAAATATTTCTAATCAACCCGTTATTACAAGGGGTGTCTGCTGCCCCATCACCCCCTAATAAATTTTACAGTACCTTTGCGGTATCTGCGAGAAAATCGATGAGTGGGGAAATTATTACGAGGGTCTGGAGCCGCCTGATATAGTAAGAAAAATGATATTTGCTTTTGTGCTCCTCCTAAGTAGTGTTACCACTTTTGAAAATTAATTATTCATGCGGTTTACAAAGACGATACAACAAATGGGCTTAATTATGAAAAACTTTCTTCCGAATCGAAGGAAAGGAAGAAAATTTAAATGTGGTTAGCGCAGCAGAACATTGAATTAATATATTAGAACTGTCATGAAACAAAGTGGGGAGCTAGCAACTCGCCACTGGATATAATTCAATTAAGAATGACTTGGGCGCCCAACCGGCTTTTGATTTAATTAATTATCCTTCAATTACTACATTACCATCCGGAAAGTGGACTGAAAGGGAGGTGTCACTGCTTCCAACTAACCATTGGAAATACAATAACCCTCTATTAAAGGGCTCCTCACACGTCATTATACCGCATAATGGACCGAATTGTATGACCATTGTCAGCGATATCCAATCAATCGCCAGTGACAACTTTTCCAAATGTTGCAAGCTTGGACTTTGGGGCAATCGCAATGTGCAGACGTCACGTTAATGCACGTGGATCATGTTGTCGAACAAAGAAACGGGCTTGGGATTCACCCAAACACCTCAAAAATGCAATTATTCCACGAAATAAACCCGAGAGTGCTCTCGACTGTAATTATTCGACACACATTGCGTCCAATTTTGGATCACAGCGAAGACGTAATATACGTATCGGATTAATCCGCAGCTCTTTAATGAACTTGCACAAGCGAAATGTAAAAGCTAATAGGATTATTTCAGGTACTTAGGGATTAAAATTTCATTTTTACGAAACGCTGAAGATAAATAAACCTCAATTAGTCGTGTAAAGTTACTTGTTGCCTGTGGGGCTTTTATGCAATTAAAAGGAAACAGGATACAGGGCTTAAGCCCGATTGCAGGATTATTTTTATCCCCAAACCAAAGTACACAATATTCCTAATTAAAATAAGTTAGGTGAACTCTGCTGATTGACCAGTTCTAAAAGCCCAACAAACAATTTTGTTCAAGCCGTCATAAAACAGCCAATTCATTTATCAAATTCTCAAATTATCAAAAAAAAACAGTCAAACACAATTAAATTGAAAATCCAGAGAATTCGGCATGAAAACCTAAGTGCATTCAAAATTCATAATCTAAATGAAGGGAGTGTTTGACTCTCTTGAAAGCCCCTGAACTTAAAAATTTGAATTTAACTTTATTCAATTAAATAATTTCGTCGGCTTATAGTGTAAACCTGCTAACTCCATATTATGAAAATTTTCAGGACAAACAAAAAACTTCATAAAATTTATTCGAATTGCTTAAGAGCAAAAAGTAAAATTCGTAGTTCATTTATTTGTACTATTTTATATAATTAAGTAAAAAAAGAAGCAGATACCAATATTTAATTTTTTTATGAGCATTTTTGTTACTTAGCAAGTTTTCTTAGGAAATTTTAATATATTCATAAGGAGTTAGCTGGATTTTTCTGAGTGTGGTAAGTTCGAAGATTTGTATTATAACGACAAATCTTTGATCTCATCAGAAGAAAAAAATAAGACAATAAAAAAATGAAAGTTGAATGATAATTTTGTTGAATAAATGTAAGAAATGAATTACTTATTATTAAATTAACATGTAATTCAAAACAAAATTATTTTTGAAATCTTCAGTTTTATAAGATCCAAGAAACAATATCAAAATATAAAATTTTTAAATCTTTAAAGTTTTGCCGACGAGTTTTTACGTAAAAATATAGGTTGACTGAAGTTTAACAGGATTTTGTCACATCCAAAGCAATAATAATACAAATTACGCTTTTTTAATTTAGTAATCAAAAAAAACATTCAGTTTCATTTTCACTCATATTGTAAATTGGTGTAAAACTGACGGCAATCCTCAGGCAAAGACTTCTTTAAATAATGCAGATCTTCAAACTAACTTGCACTGATTTTTCTCTTACTTTGGTGCAAATTTTCTATCTCGGTAAAAGGCAACGGAGTAATCTGAGGAGATTTTCTTTGCGAAAATAATTGCTAGTCGTCAGAAAATCGTAGTTTGAATATTATGTCTCCGCTTGGACTATACCGCAAAGTCTGGATATCTGTTACCTTATGCTTTTTGTTGTTGTTCAAAAAGAAGTCGTGCGATGGTTTTTTGATAGACTTCTAAATACTAAATACCAAGAGTCCTGACGCCCTAAAACAGCCACTAGTCGGTTCGCTGTTAAAATTTTCAGCAGACTAAGGTAACCTGTTACAATATTTATTTTTTTATGAGCATTTTTTTTCTTGGCAGGATTTCTTAGTAAATTTTAATATAATGTAAGGAGTTAACTGGATTTTCCTGAGTGTGGTAAGTTCGAAAATTTATGTGATGACGACAAATCTTTGATCTCATCAGAATAAAAAATAAGACAATAAAAAAATTAAACGTGAATATTAATTTTGTTGAATAAACTTGCAAGAAATGAATTACTTATTATTAAATTAAACGTTATGACGATTACAACCAATTTTATGCTTAGCTGTTTTGAATAGATGATGCACTGTCTGTACATAAGTATTGTTCAAACTTCATTCTTTTTGTTTAAATAAATTTAGTTTCATAGTTTTTTGTTAGTTATGCTTCTTCTTGTTCAAAAAAAAAGAAGTTGTGCGTTGGTCTGTTTGATAAGCTTAATTAAATATTAAATACCAAGAGTCCTGACACCCTAAAACAGCCACTAGTCGGTCTGGTGTTAAAATCCACATCCGGACTAAGGTAGCCGGCTACAATTATCCAAAGGACAAAAAGACAAAAATTTAGCTGAGTCACTAATCACGCAGTTTTGATAACTCACGACCACTGTTGCATTTATCTATTTAGAATAGATATAAATAGGTATCATCTGACAAAAAATTGATTTAGCAGGTTTACACTCTAAGCCGACTACACATTTGGATTTAGCTGTTTTACCCATCAAGCGATTTGGACAACTTAGGACTGTTTTGTCTAGGCGATGCGCCATTTTTTTCTCTTTCGAACGGTGTAATTATCTCATAAAAGCCTAAAAATGGATTTAGCAGGTTTACACTCTAAGTCGACGATTTCTAAAATATTTTGTTCCGTTTTTTTGCTCAGAAGGCTCTAAAATTTTTTTTAAAGTATTTGAAAATGGTGGAATTCTTTAAAATAAATATCTCTGTTATTCTGTTAAAATGTTAGAATGTTAGCAACAGTGCTCTGTTGTAACAGAGCTGTCTAATTTGCGATTATCTAACTCCCTCTGTTAAAATAAGGGCAAATGTTCCCATTTGTTAGAAAATATAATTTTCGAGATAATAAAAGTCAATTTTGACGTATAGCTTACTATTAGCTGTTTCAAAACTATAAAAACGCCAACGTCGCAATTTACCGAATTATTTTTTTAAATAAGGTTGATAAAAATGTAAAATAGTTATTAATGATTAGATCTTTCATTGAAAGTATAAATTACATTAGCTATTAATTTTTTGAAGTGCATGAATAATTTATAACAGCTAATTTTGAAAGAAAATGCAACTTTGGCGTTTTTATAGTTTTGAAACAGCTAATAGTTGATTCAAATATTTTATTCGAAGATGTTAAGAATTTTTCATAAATTTATTATTTTGGCTTGGTATCACAAAAAGTTCCCCTAAAACGTGAGAAGATAGCGGATGCAAAAGACGAGTGCAGACAAGAGCGAAGAAAATCCTTATTTATTGGAATAAGAAAATCATATTTTTTGTATTCTGTAGTCTCTCGTGTCGGATTAATTGAATTGAATCCAAATTAATGTTATTTTGTGCTCGAGAGGCCTTACGAGTATATGCAATATAAAAGGAAGAAACATAATTTGCAAGAAAGCAAGTTATTATTGGAGGACGAAAAATGCAATTAGCAATAAATAATTCAAATTTAAAAATCTGTTTTATTTTCTTCTGCATTCCTGGTGATTTTTAAGTGGTGTTTATTGCCAAAGATTACCTTTGCAACATAATGGATTATATAGTGAATTTTTTTCTAAAATTTTCTCTTTCTTCGTTTTCTAACACTTCAAAACCAAAGGTTTTCTCCACATATCACATTTTTAATACAATATCATGTTAATTTGGTAAAACATCGCAAAATATTACGATCTGTCCTTGTCACTGTTAGTTTATGGCGATGTTTTTGTTGTTGTTATTTAACAGAGAATGTTACTGTATAAAGGTTGCTAACAGAGGGTAACAGAGTTACGGAACACGAATTTAAATAACAGTAATAGAACAATAACATAGAGAAGTTAGAGAATCATACATTTTGACAAAACTGTAACTGTAATGTGTTTGACTCCCTTGAAAGCCCCTAAACTTAACAATTTGAATTTAAATTCATTCTGAAATAATTTTCAATTTTTTTATTATTATAATTAAATAATTCCAAAAAAATATTCTGCTTTCTAGCCTCATGGTGGCCCTAAGTTTGTTTGAGAACAGACATTTTAAAAATCCAACCGCACAAACTTATACTCAGCCTGTTTATGCATTTATATTTTTTCTCTTTGAAATATTTTAAAATTATAAAATTATGAATATAGAAGTGGTCGAAACCATCTAATGGGAAAAACTTGTAGTTAGTTGTGAAGCGAATGTCCCGAAAAGCATTAATCCATAAAGAAGGGCCTTCACATGGCAATAGTTGATCAGAAACGTCACACAATTCGCTTCATTCTGAATTGTTAATTGAGTGACAAGTGGCAGGTCGGCTGTCTGAACTGAAAGCCTCAACGAGGTAAATTTTCCACGTGACGTGTGAGCTTACGTTGCTTTTCTATGAAAGCTGAAAATTCGACCTGTCACCGGTCGAGCTTTAATTAACACGTGAATTCGGATCATTTGAAAACTCTGATTACAATAACTTTCCGCAAATATGCAGCGATATTTAATTAAATGAATTCACTTATGGCAAAGTTAGTCGAATTGTTTCGCTTTGAAACTCCTGTGCTAAATCTCTTTCCACATTGATTTAACTGTCAACTACGTAATTGGCAGCTGAAAACTACACACACAATTGTTAAAAACTCAAATGTGAAATTTAATTTATCGGCTGGAGCTAAACACGGAATATAATGTAGGTTGGAAATTTGAGTATTGATTTTTACCTGACTCTTCCCTTTGCAAACGCGAAATGTATGGAAATATATTCGGGAGGAAAATGCTTGAGTGTTGTGTTTCGGGTGATTATTTCATGATTTGACTAATGGAATAATCTGGTAATGCCATTGACGTATACAATGGGATTATAAATGCATATGGGTTATGTAGTAAATCGTATAGAATTGATTTGAACCTTTAATGCTGATGCTGTCCTGGATGGGCGCTCCAAAATATTAATCTCTTAAGCTCCTCTACCCCATTCGCAATTTACAACAGCCATACATTTCTGCTTAATCACGATTTTCAATATTACCTGCACTGCAGAGGGCCATAATCCCCACAAAAAATATTTCCAAGGCTATTCCACAAACATGTAAATAATTTATTCGCTCTCGACTTTCGTACAAATCGATCTTCGATTCCACTTAATAAACAACTCGGGGAAGAATTTAATTAAGGTGCTTGCTGATAAATTTTTTCCGGGAAGTTTTCTCTCACAAGTTTGTTTGGTTTTATTATCCAGTTTGGTAGTAAGTGCACTCACGAAAATGTAGCAGGTGTTACGGTGCATAAGCGCAATAAACTTTAACTAAATTAATGAAGTAGTTGGGAACAATCCCTTGAAAAGAAAAAAAATCCCACTTGGGCTTGGATTAATAAAGTTGGAAAAGTGTCAAAGCGAAATACTTCTAATTGTTAAATTGTGTAAACAAAAGCGCCATACAAGTAAAAAGCAAATATTTAATTAAAACTTGTATTGAACAGTGAGAATAAAGGCCTTTGCATAATAGCAAATAGGGCGACGAACAGATTTCTATTAAAGCGGAATTTGTCTGCGAGTTCGCGAACAAAGGGCCAACATAAATCAAACACTGAGTGTGCGTCGACTTCCCTCCTTTTTACACTCTATTCCATTTTTATTAACATCAAATTTTCGGTGTATCAATAACTTTAAATAAGTTCCGCTTGGTCGCTCGCTCGGTATTTCCACTCTCTCCCGAGTTGGGCTTCAAAGACCTACAATTTCTTAACTCGACTTTATAATGAGCAATATGTAGAGAAATAGTTTAATGTTGAGTGCCTTTGTCAAATACCTCCAATATAATTACCCCAGTACCAACCCTCTGTGAAATAAGTTTACTTCATGACAGGGAAAACTTCAATTTTAATCCTTCGATCGAAAAAGTCTGTTAAAGGATTCAGACCCCTCTGAAATACTCATTAAGGGAAATCCGACCCCTATTCACGACTACAAACTAGCCGTTTAAGTGGTGGAAATAATGAGAGGAAACCCTCGAAAGGACTGCTCCCTTTCTCGCCCATTTTTAGATATTGATACGATACAAGGAGCTTCACTTGCAGGCCGGAGAACCCTCACAATTAATCACTCTACATGCGAATAAAGAAGAAGGGTAATCGCTTGGACTAATTTATTGGGCCTTTTTAAGTTTTCGAAAATGGCCAAAATGGAAAGCTTTTACTTAATCTCATAAAACCACAATCCCACGCTGAAAAAACAACGCGTCAAATAGAAGAGTAATGGGCCTCTGGAATTAATTGTTAAAGGTTTTAAGAGAGAAAAAGAAGATTTAATGTAATTAAATGGCCGAAGAAATCGTAAAAGCATGTTAAACTTGTGTTTTAATTAAAATGCAAAATTCGTGGTTCTTTATTTATCTATTTATCTACGAGTATCTTCATATAAGTACAAAAATGCTGACCTGAATGCTTTTTGTAATATCCTTTTTTTATGGTGTCACAAAAACCGAACCAGTTTGCTAATCTTTCTTCAAACCATCTATTGTAACTTAAAAAAAAAAACTTTTACATTTCTACAAAACATTCCAAGTTTCTGAAGAAGATCTTAACTTGTAACACTGTCATTTCTTTGTTCTCGTCTTAATATAACACTTTTCTAACTCGCTAACTTATGGCTAATATTTTTTTAACAAAAACATGAATTAGGGTTAAGAAAACATTAAAGTTATACCGTACCATTCTGTTAAAGCTCCTCTCATTTTTTATTCAACAGAAAATTAAGAAAATGTGGGTGCTTAGGGGCCAAATAGTTTGTACAAAATAAATAGATAATATGTAAACTGGGCTTGTTTGTAAACTAGCTGGTTGGTTTGTAAACTAGCCAAACCATTGGCTAATTAAATAGAAACGCAGTTTCAACTAAAATAGCGGTTAGTTTACAAATTAGCGAAGAGTCTTGGCTAAATTACTTGAAAGATGAAATATCAGGATAGTTTATGAATTTAAATACCTTCTCGTAACACAAAATATCCAAAATAGCTAGTTGACAAATTAACCAATTCGCTGGCTAACTTAATAAATAAACTGGGGTTAGAAGATCCTTTTATTTTTGATTACCGGGTCGGGTTTGTAAACTAACTGAAACAATAGATGTTTTATCTTGTTTATAAACCAATCAACTTATCAACCTTCTGACAGCTTGGACTTACAATCATTAAAATACGAATATGAATTTATATTCTATCTTTCAACAAGTAAATTAGCCAAGGATTTTGGCTAGTTTACATACTAGCTGTTATTTTAGTTGAACTTTCGTTTTCTATTAATGCAGCCAACGTCTTGGCTTGTCTGCTTTACAAACTAACCAGCTAGTTTATCAAATAGCAAGTTTACACATTAGCCGTAAGAGGTAACACTGGAAAGTCTCCGGTTTTCTAAATGACATTGCACTTTCCAAAATAGTTTACATTGATGTAGATCACAGCTTTTGGATCCAATTGTCAAATAACAATAATTTGCTGCGACGATTAAAAAATATTATTATTATTATTATTTCCCAAAGCTTTATATGCCAGGATTTACCTTTGATTTTAACCAATTTTAACAGTCACCAATTTATTCCTTTTCTAATGGCAAAATAACTATCATCAACTCTAAACACCAAACGATTTCATTGTCTCATTATCCCTCAAAATAAATAATAATTATAGATGTATATACCTTGAGTTCTTATTTCTTGCCAAATGTTTTAATTGTTTGTTACGTTGTTAAGAACATGCGAATAAAACACTCATGGTAGTAAAAAAATAACAATTTTATTTGGTGGTAGTATTTTAATGAGTTATTTTCCAAACACAAGCAGATTTATTGGACATTTAAACTTTAGCAGTTATTCAGTTAATTTGGTGACATGCAGTTAGAACTTTGTATACATGTATTTGAAAACAATAATTATGTAGTTCTGAGTTAGAAAGCAATTTTGTGATAATTTTTTGTTTTGATGTCATCTTAAAACAGTCCCATTTTAATTTAAGTATGTTTAAACAAATATAAAAAATTGGAGTTTATTTGCCCGTGAATAGACTTCAATAATACAAATAGGAATAATCTCGTAAAATTGTAATTTCCGCGCATATTTAATGAGACGGAAATATTTTTTGGACGTGAAGTAAATTGGTGTAATATGTCATTTTAATAAACCTGTCCCGTTGACTACAGATTCTCCAGTCAATTTAAGTCTTGTTGGTTCTACGAAAAGAAGCGTTAAATTGCATCTGACTGGTGGAATAACGTCACAAATGAAAAGCGACAAATTTTAAGACATAACTTGGGTGGAAACCCAGATTAATATAAACCTCAAATATAGCAACTTATTAGAACCAAAAATTCCGGTGTCTAATTAGCGCCACACAATGTATCAACTAATTAAATTAGTTTAATAAAAGTCCCCCGAGCCTCATTTAAAAAAGTACAAATTAAGAAGTATTTAGCCAGGGAAAAATTGTGTTCCTGAGTGGAGAAATCATAATTTTCCATTTACTTTTTCTGCCTTGGAAATTAGAAAATTAGGTAATTCGTGGAGCAATTTATTTATATTTAAAGTGTCGTCGCTTTTCAGGCATTTCGCTGTCCTTACTCCTTATAAATTACGTCGCTTCACGTTTAGCATACGCATCGCGAAATAATACCACTAAGCACTAATTACTGGAGATGCCACTTTAATTAGCACAGTACAAATCCTGTCAACAACTTTAATTCGTGATGAATTAACTTAGAGCTTCATAATGACGTGCAATCACTTTCCATTTACCAAATACGCACTCTTCTCAAAAATAAATTAA
Source organism: Tribolium freemani (assembly GCA_939628115.1). Taxonomy (NCBI): domain Eukaryota; kingdom Metazoa; phylum Arthropoda; class Insecta; order Coleoptera; family Tenebrionidae; genus Tribolium; species Tribolium freemani. Next base: position 16,492,247 of record OW626791.1, on the reverse strand, counting down.
TTACGAAGCGGGCGCACAAGTGGAAAACGTCCCAAATTAGCGTAATATCAACCGTATTTGTCTGACAATGTTAATATTATCACTGAAATTATTTACTCCGCTGTCTCAAATAAATGCAAATTGAATTGCAGCGACAACTAAACAAACACTGCATTTAGCTAATTGTAATCTGAAATAATTCCACCAAAACATTTTGCAAAATCCGGAAAAAGCACGCAATCACGAATCAATAGTAATTAAAGTGACTGAGACACACAGGGTGTTCGGTCCGAAATGAGGTGATTGCTATTCTGTTTTCAATGTGTCTCTGTTGCTGTGCCAAATATTTGTTTTGTGTTTATGCATGCAAATACGGTAATTGTCGTTTACGGGCGCATGGCTTGTCACAATCGAAGATTTTTATTGTGAAACAGTTGGATATTTACTGATATGATATCCTTACGGAACGACACGTGTGTAAGCCGGAGGCTTTTGTGAAAAATGCTCATTTAATGACTTGAAAATATTCGCCTAGTTGTCTTCAGTCTCGAGTTGCTCGGCAATTCGAGAGATGATGAGACAAAATGACCAAAAACTCAATTGCAATTTTTGTAATAAAATTCGAGAGTAGTTCCACTATTGTAATATTCCTCGTCGTTAAATTTTAGGAGTGGCGTATAAAATATAATAACGCGGAATGCGGCTTGAGTGAATACTAAACTTACCTGCTAGTATTATTAAAAACTTATGTTTTCACCTAACTAACAAAAAAAATTTTGCTGTGGATTAGCACATACAGGGCCGAGCCAAGCCGGTGTATGGCACACGAGCGGCCACTTACAGGGGCGGCCGCAGATCTGCCACCTTTCGCATAATCTAAGTTAGATAAAATAATAATTATGTATAAAATGGTGAACCTTATATAGTTTTTTTTTACTTTCATAAATATATTTGACCATTAAATTTTTTTTCTAAGAAACATTCAATTACCTACTCGTAGTACTCGTAACACAATCGTCTCTATTTAGTCTATTTTACGAATGCGTTCTTGTTCATGGTATTAAACGCCTGAATGCAATCAAAGGAATTGATGAATAAAGCCCGACCTTCTTTGGCTGTACAAAATTTATAATAACAAATTAGTATATTTAATAATATTTTTTTTAGTATAACGTCCAACCACCAACGTAAAAACGTGTTTAAACCTCATAGAAGGTTACTAACTTTTTTTTCAAACATTTGATCAGATGTTATCTTTAACAAAATTTTAAGTGATGCCTGTGCACTAACAGAAGAACTTGGTGGTGAAGTTACTTTTCAAAGGCCTCAAACTGTGAAGCCAAGAACGAAAACAAAGCAATTTGTTAATAAAAATGAGGACGAGCCAGTAACAATCCTTAAAATTATTTTTAAATTCACGTTTTTTTAGTGTAATCACTTATCAATTATGACTTATGAGGTTTTATTATCTCTTCGAGATAGATTTGAGATTCTGCAAAATGTTAATATGTAATATTTTTGGTAAACGCAGATATAGTAATATGGGTTAATTCATGACGGTTTGCGCTATTTTAAATAATGTTTGCAAAGCTGTGGTGAATTTACCTAATGTAGAATTTCAGAACATTATCTTCTAATAATATTTGTTTACACACTTATAACTGAATTTTAGTCACTATGGCATGAATATTGAAAGAAAGGTCATTTTCATTCCATTCGCAAACCGTCGTGATTTACCTGTATCTATTATTATTATTATTATTATTATTATTATTATTATTATTATTATTATTATTATTATTATTATTATTATTATTATTATTATTATTATTATTATTATTATTATTACTATTATTACTATTATTATTATTATTATTATTATTATTATTACGATTTTGAAAGATTTTTCAAATGATAAATTGCTTAAATTTTATAAAGATTTACAAATTCACTTAAAAACTGAGGGTATAGGATGAATGGGTGAATAGGATCTCGATTGATTTATTTAATAAAATACATTAGAAATTTATTCTCTACCGTTAGGCTTAGGCTATAACCCGAAACAAATTTTACATTATCTATATTTTTGAAAATAATTTAGAATCAGTATTTTCCAATATACTATCACTTTCAATCTGGGAAGAGGTCTTTTTCAAAATTAAAAACTCAATAATTATCTAAGAATACTGATGTCCCAAAATCGATTACATAATCTTCCCACTATTGCAGTGGAAAGGGAAATAATAAACAAGGTAAATTTGGAAGATCTTATAAAAAAATTACCCAGAGTAAAGCACGTAAGGTGGTTTGGTTTAGTTTGGAATTTTGTTTTTTCATTTAAATAATTTAAATTATTTTATGTATTTTATTTTATAATTTTATTTGTGTATACTTATACATTTTTACTTTTTATTTTACTGAACATCGCATAATACACAGAACACTATTAACCCTATGTTCAGTTTTAAAAAATCGTATCTAGAGTTCTTAGATCTTCTGTATTGTATGGTATAAGGTTTATTTCGCTGAACATTACATAACACTATTAATTGTATTATCCTATGTTTAGCAAAACAAAATTTTCACTGTATATTTGAAATTACAATGGTATTTACCAGGCGATTGGTTTCCATCTCGAACACCATACATATACGAGTACATCGTTTCTAAGGTATCATTAGGAATATTAAGCAAACTTAGAGTCAAAGGTAACCATATTGTATATGTACAGTCACAATCAAAAAGAATGACATCTTTAGCAACCGTGCGGGATAGCAAAAGTCCGACTAAAATCTTTTAGGTCATAAATCTCAACAAACGGGTTAGGTTGCAAACTGTCCAGTTAATTTACACAATATTCAGCTAGTTTATAAACTAGTTAAACGTACTCATTAACCGTAACATTCTTTCTGATTATTCTTTTTGATCGTGACTGTATCTATATAGTGTTCGGGATTGACATTGATTAGTGATCACTAATCAAGTGATCACTGATATTTAAAAATATTGAAAAAATAAACATGTACTTCCAAGCTTCCATTTATTTAATTTTGTAATTCCTAACTAGTAGGTACTTATTTAATTAGAGTAGGGGGGCGCAATATTTGGGATCTGCACACGCCAATTGGCTTGGCTCAGCCCTGGGCACATAATTCGGTTTTGGTAAACAATTTCCCTCGAATTTGTTAAGCCAGACGCGAGTTTGCCACGACATCGGCATTTCAAGATTCTGTCTGCTGTTGGAATTTAATTGGTAAGAGCTTGGTCGCTGTTCCCTAATGCCTTGGGCTGGCTAATGACGCGTCTGAAAATTCAAAATATTAAGCTTCCGACGATGAGGAGAGCTTTTATTCCTTCACAACTCTAGCAGAAATTTTCAATTAGATCGAATCCTGATTAATGGCACCATAAGTACTCTGCTTCAATAATTATATTTATTATCGATTCAGTGCTCGAGTGCAGGAAGGCACAGCGTATGATCGCTGTTGACTTGCTCTAATGATGCATCCAGAGACTTATTGCTTGTTGCCATAGCTACGTCTTTCAACCGACATCTTCGAAGGGGGGCCACCTCGTAATTACATGCCAGAAATCCGGGATTTGCGAAAAAATTGAAATAATCGGCGAGTTTGTAGTTTCCCTTTCGGTAAACCGTGCCAAGTGTTCGTTGAGTACACCTTAGACATCATCCCACTTGTCTGCTTCTTCCAGCGCCTTACCTCTTAAGGTATTACAGGTTTTTCTATCTCGTTATAATAGCATTATAAAAGAAAACAGAATAGCATTAACTCAGTTTGCTTTCGGCGATGTTTGTATTCCGTGACAGGCTTTCTTCATAAAATTGCTTTCGAATATCTACAGCGGGATCGTCTTTGTGTTACGCCAACATCTCACTAACCAAACCCGCTAAATTGTTTACTTGAGTTGCGCATTAAAACTGCTCTAAAATACACAAACAACAAAAACTTCGCGCACAATGCAACAAGATTATAACTTGGGACGTCCCGAAAGACTCCTATTTGTGTGGGTCAATAGGCCGTTTGGGGAACAGAAGTGATGATAATAAATAAATGTAATATTCATGATGGCTAAACGTCCGAATAACGCAAGAATTTCGCCATGAAAGATGAAAAGTTTCCAACAAAAGTACCAACTTTTTACTGATACTTGAAAATTTTATTTTACTATCAGCATAAAATTTAACGGTCGCAATTTTTATAAATTAAGTTTTTAAATGCAATACAAGTTAAACTTTTGAAGCAAATTATTACTTTTATACTAGTCGAGTGTAAAAAATTTTTTTGTAGTATTTTAGTTCTTTTTAGGGAATGATGATGTCTGACATTACCGTACTTGCCTGAGTTTAGATTAGAAATATTTCCCTTTCAAGTGGGTCTTAGCATTTAAGTCAAGTGTAGTCTGTCGACTAAAACAAAGTCTCATGTTGCTGATGTCTTTATGGCCCCCGTCTCCTTCAGCTGACTTAATGTAGCGTTATGCAAAAGGCAAATGCTGAACCTTCTTAATTCGTTGAAGTTATTATGTGTGTCGTGAACAACCCGTCTGAATTACCCCATCCAGATTTTCCCTAAGTACTTTAATTAAGTGGCGGCATTTAAAGAAACACGCGGTAAACACCCGCTTCATTTACTATCGTTTAGTTCGAAGGAGCTCGTGTTAAGTAGTGCGGTTGCGATTTATTATCAAAACTGGGAGTTATGCAAATTTATTTCAACCATCTTATAATTCAGTCTGCAAACTCTGAAAGAATTTCATATTTGCGAGCTTGTTTCAAAATTTAGAGCTATAATAAGGGCGTTTAGGGCCTTGAAGAGGGTGCGTTTGTTATCCAAAGGCATGTGGTTGCTAGTCGATATGTTAGGGCCGGTCGGTGTAAACGCGTTGGATGGCTCTTAGAGCGGGCCGAATGGGGCCCTCGGGAGTGCTGCGCTCTTATGACCGAAGCAACGACGACCACTGAGCCCCCGAGAATCTTCCAGTGTGTCGCAACTTCTCTTTTAGAATTTTTCAAGAAGCCCCATTTCATGCGACAAAACATCAAGCGTAACCCGTCTTTATGACAGACGCCTCTTTTTCGATCAATTCTAAATGAACGTTTTTAGAGTGGTTTTCACGAGCGGGATTTAATTTTTAAGAGGTTCTAATGCACCGACGGGAAGTCCACTCGATACATTTATTATGAATACGCACCAGGCACTTGTTTTAATATTTTCACAAAGCTTTTAAACGCCTGAAAACGAGAGGCGTTCCTACAGGGTGTTCCGCTTAGTGTGTTCAAAAGTGTAAAAAATGGAAGAGAATTTAATTCTGCATCGATCTATGTCAGCATTCTCTATAATTAATAATTATTATAAATGTGTGAGAATAATTTTATTCAAGTTGTGTTGTTTTTACCGATATTAGGAATAGTCCCTTAGAATAGCTCAAGTAATCCAAAAACTCAGTAAACATATCGAAGTATTATATTTAAAATAAGAAAATGGATACTGACTTCCGGTATAATATTTTAATAATTTCCCTGAGCAGGACCTAACTGATCACAGCTCTGTACAAAATTTCAGATAACAATCCATACAACTAAACTGATTAGGTAACAGTTAAAAATTAAAATAATTCGAATTACGGATGACAACATAATTATTATTTCCTTTGATTTACCAAATTTGATTGCAATATTAAATAAAGTCTACCTTTAACTTTTTTTCCTTAACCACCACTTAGGAATTAACTTAAATAAAAAATGTTTCGCCCCATAAAGCATAAGTCAAAATGTAAAATATAAAAATTATTAAAAAACTGTTTATACAGCCACTGTAGAATTAATTAACATTAATTACAAACGACTACTCAGTTGAGTTTGCACATAATTGGCATTAAAAACAACAAAAAATCCTTATTCTGAGTTCAGAGTATTTATTGACATGTTAAGTTGTGTTAAAAATGGTGGATGCGCCGGGAGAAATTGCATTTGTAGTAAGTGCAATTTTTTTGGTCGAGAATGCAATATTGCGTTCGTGACCAGGGGGATCCAGAAATTAATTTTGGAGGGGGGGCTTCCAAAAATTTTTAGAATGGTGAAGCTATTGAATAAAACTTTTGTTATGCTAAAATACATGTTTAAATAAATTTGCACAAAATTTAAGCCCAAAAAACTTTTTCCAAAAAATGCAAATTTATATTTCCTCTAATAAAACACCCTATATGTTGTGCATTTTTTGGATATTCATAAGCAGTTGTTGATCATAACGTTTTTTACTAGTCGGTTTCGCTAAGTTTTTGAAATAATTAGTTCTCATTGACAAAAACAACACACTCTTTTTAATTATTAAATAAAACTACAACATAAAATACAACAGGCAATGTTAATTTACGTACAGTTGTTTAAGTAAGTTTAAGTAATAAAAAATTCTGGACGTAAAAAAATTTCTAAGCAACTTCCTTGTTTTACTTTTCGAGAATTTTCGCATAATATTTTATTAAGTGGAAATAATTTATTTTCATTGTAAGGAAAGGTATTGGTAGTTTTTGGCTATCATCTAAAAAAATATAACTTTCTAGAAACGTTTCGATGTTAATTTAATTTTCTTTAGGCCGTCAATTGTTTTTTATAAACGGATTGAAGAAGATTAAATTAAGGCGAAACGTTCCCAGAAAATTGTAATTTTTTAAGTGATAGTCTAAAAAACACCAAAAAGGTACCTTTCCTTTTACTGAAACTAAACAATATAGACACATTACATTACATTAGAAAAAAATACATTAGAAATTAATAATTTATGTATTTATTTATTAAAAAATGTGCATTAAAAAGAGTTTTAATGTGATTATTCAAAAAACATTTGTTCATTAAGCTTTTATATTATTTATTAAAAATTAAAATTGGTGTTTGGGGGGGGGGGGCATGGTCCCCTGGACCCCCCCTGAATCCGCCCTTGTTCTAGACCAAAAAAAGAACTTACAGTTTCAGGTTAGTAAGCTATTTTTAGCAATACTTGCACAAATAAGAAAAAGTAAAACATTTTCTGAATGTATTTTTACGAAAAATCAATAAACGTTAGATTGTTGTTAAATTAAAAATTTGTGTAGCGTTTGTTTCGTGTTAGGGATACAAAACCAAAAAACATCACTTTAAATTAACATTTGTTGCAAAATCAACGCTTCAATACTGTTCTGAAGGTATTTCAAGTGAAAATAGAAAAATGGATGATGTTGAAGAAGCTGCAAGTTTTGCTTATGAATCATTTTTCATAAAACACGAATGGCTTACGTTGGTATGTAATATTTACTTACAGACCACGGACTGTAAGTAAAATATTATTGAAGGGTTAGCATGGAAACTTGCACCTGACTAAAAAGTGCCGTTTACAGTGAAAGATATTTGTCAGTAAATGATGACTTACTGCTAAAAAAATTATTTTATAACATAATCTAAGTGTTTATTATCGTACTAACCGTACTAATCGTTACCTTTCTTTAAAATGTAGATACATAGAATTGCTAATGTTACGTATATCTTCTCAAGTTTGAAAAGAACAAACATCTAAAAGAGAGACATTAGAATTTTTTTATGCAAACATTTGTAATACAAACAAATTATAATAATTAAGTTTGTCCAAATCAAAATTATTGTTAAGTATCATATATTATCTTAGTTGTAAACATTATTAAGCCGTAACGAACAGATAACTATTTAATCTGATATAGGATACAGGTAGAATTAATTTTTAAAGTTTCTTCAAAACAGAGCAAACTTCGAAACGACACTTTTTGATTTTCTTTAATTAAACAAACTTTCGACAAGCGGCACGGTGTCCTCTTACATGAGTAATTTAAAACTGAAATTTCCCCCAAGTTTGTCTCAAAAACTTTATTGTTTTTTTTTAAACAGTGCAGTATTTCACAGTTTTATCGCGTTACATTTCCTTTGCGTCCACCTACTGCATTCAAATCTAGATCATACTCTGTGGAGGTTATTGAAGTTTTTGTCCCGCAGAATTTATAACCGGAGCATGTCCAATCAATACCTATTGTTATTTTATCCCACATTATTAAAGGAAGTAATGCTGACAACTGGGAAATGTAATACGATGCTTCAATATCGCGTTTCACGAATGAATTAACTTTTTTACGGTGTAACAATGTCTCTGAACTCCGACAGGAAATTGAAATATCTTTCAACATCATGAGTTTCCCATACTAGTTTTTTTTTTTGGAAAAAGTTGACGCACAATTTCTCGCTAATGGAACCGACTTGTGTAGCTACTTCTCGCTAATAATCATCGTCTCTTCCATTTAATAATGTTGCTTTATACGTTCTCTGCATTAAAGACGCGCTTTGAAATATACTGGAAGACCCAAAATCAATTTCCTCTAAAACACGCTTCCTTTCATCTTTCTAATTATTGAGACGTTGTGCAAAATACCATTATGGCTGCACTATTATGGAAAATAAGATCAAAATCAATAAGTGATTTGATTGACACACACCGTGTGTGCACCTGCGTTTGTGGGTGTCAAGTACGAGTCCATTAGCACAGCTTAGAATTCGCAATAGAGCCGTTTCAAAATAATTGTGGTGTGTATGTGGTTCATTAAGTGGATCGCGTGTCTCTGGAATAGTGATTAATTTCTATAAAGTTGCGTCCTTCATTATCCAGAGTGAGCGAACGCTTGATTACCCAGACGACAGAAAAGCCGACGGCGAACATTACGAGATGTTATCTAACATGTGTGACAGTTGCTGACACATCCGAAATTCCTCCCCATTTGCTCTTCATTCCGCGTATTATTTCCCCATCAGAAACCCTTTACGATTGCTTCGATTTACTACGGATTACGACCGGATATATTGATTTATTAGAGGGACCATTTAATTAGGTTTGCTGGAAATTTCTTCCAAATTAGAGAATCGGCATTAGGGCTTTAATTAGGACGAGAGCGTGTGAATGCAAGCGGCGGAATGTGGAGGGTTATTTACTTGTTTTCGACAGACAGGATTTGACAAACATTGTTAAATTATATGAAGCCGAATTTATTACCACCCGGTTCAGTAAACAAACTCCTGGCTTCACTTGCGGAAAACATTGATTCAGTCCAGAATTATTTAATCAAAAAATGATCTACAAATAATGAAAAACACGTGATTAATGCATTTGTTGTGTCTTGATTGTACAAAGAAATCGCGTGCCTTGTGTTGACTACTCGGTTATTTCAATCTGTTTAGTTTTGGAAAGCTCCATTTACATAAACTAATAAAGCCTGCGTTTAATCAAAGGTGGTGATGGATTACGTACATTTTGTGTTTCAGATTTATTCAGATTAATTTACGATCGACTGAGTAGTTTGCAAATGACTTGCTTTAAAAAATCATTTCTCTTTTTTATTGGAAGATAAATAGCGTTAGGTTATTGATGTTGCTTTTATTCATAACTCCCTTTAAAATTAAAAAGAGTTGACAGCCTGACTTAATAGTTAATATTGTGTTTAAAAATGGTGGAGGCGCCGGGTGAGACATTTAATTTATATCAGGTTTTATTCAAAATAATTATTTATGCTTTTACCAGATCAAGTCGTTTAATTTATACTGATTTTGTTTCCTTCTTACTCACTGATAACTAAAATATGTGTCACATTTGTCCTATCACGTCTAGTTTTTTTAATGTATTCACTAAAAGTTTTGAAAATTTGTTTCTGGTGTCTAGTTTGGCATTCGTTGTTTCTGTGATAAACTAATTGTTAAACTTTGTATTTGCTTTAAAATATCGTCGAGTGAATGTAGATTAAGCCCAAACAATTTTTGTTTTGTTTGTGGTAAAACTATCCTTATAAAACCTGGGAAACTTAAGGTGGCGCTCTGCGAAAAAGTGCTGATTTTGGTCAACTTCAACTACCAATATCTACTAAACTATAAGAGATACGACTTTGATTTTTGTATATGTTACTGTTAACATCTTTCACTAAGTATTTACTAAATTTCAATAATGTACATAAAAAACAATTGACATAAAAAATCACAAAATATCCATGTTTTCAACACTTCATCGAGATAATCTTAAGAACCATAATACGTAGATAAATCGGACTGGGACCATTTGAAAACACACAAAAATATCTAGTGACATTGTAAATTTTATTTGTCCTCATTGTTGTGGCAAAGTTGGAGTAAATAAGATGATTTCGGTACTCACTGCTTGATCTTTAGAAAAGGATTTACATTGATTTCTAAAATCCTTTTCAAATTCATTATTAAAATTTTGATTCCGCCTGGGTCGAATTTAAAATCCATACGTGTTAAAATTAAATTTTAATTGAATTAAATTTTAATTTCACTTTCTATAAATTGACCGACCCCTAGTAGTAATTTTTTACTTAACAAATTATACCACTAATTTTTTGCTGTTTTTGATTTTTTGGATTTTTGTGAAATTCGATTAGAAAATGTTTTTTTTATTCGTTTCAGTTAGTAAAACGTCAATTTTTTAGCATTCTAAAAAAATAACTCTTATAAAGTTGACAAATGTAAAAAAATAGTAAAAATGATAAGGAACTTCTTAGGAATATTTTTTTAATTAACGTTTGTTCAACCAAACCTACAAATTTTTGAAACATGGGTGGTACTATGAGAAATTTAAAAAATCGAAAAAGTGTCTTATTGAACCAACAAAAAATTACTCATCAAATACTACACGAGAGTTCGACAAAGAAGATCATTATTTTCCAAAACATTTCTCAAACGGGTTGTCATTGGTCATTATAATTTGCTTGGAACCCTGCGGATGCAACGTTTACAAAAAGTTTTATCAAATAATTTTTAATTTATTCACACTCTGTTTTGTACGAAGTCTATCGATAAATAATAATAATTATTACTTTATCGATAATAATAATAATACTTTAACTTGTATGGAAACGCTGATTATCATAATTTATCAAGCTGAAGAGTCAAATAAAAACTTTTCCACAGGTAGTATTTAGTTAGAATAAATTTTTTCCCTCAGTTTGCACTAGTTTATCATTCACAAAGAAAAAAAAATTACAATATTATTAGGAATATTATAACAAATCTTGCCATCAGTTATCTTCTATTTCTATTTGATCAAAAATTTAATAATATCAATTAAAAAATTAATAATTATAATTAGCAAAAATTTGCATAAACTCCCAATATTTCGTAAATACATGCATACAATGCCTCTCTGAATCGAACATTGCACAACGAAACGACCGATTCCTCGTGAAAGAACGATGAGTAATATTTTGAATATTTCGATTCATAACAAGCCACTAGCCCTGTCCGAACTACCTGCTTGAGATAAAGGTCCCAACGTTTATTGAAGTTGGGACCATGGGCTTACGAGGGGGTTGTAAATTATTAGACAGAGAAACTCAGCAATGTTATAAATCATTTTAGGCCCAAAAATTTTCGGTAATATTCCGATTTGAGCGACCCCTGTGCGGGAATAAGTATCGTCCTCATCGACTTTCGCCACCTTAAGCGATCAAATGGTAAACGCTTTCATCAAGATTTAAAGTCTTATGAAAAGTGCTATACAATGGTTTTTGGGATAAAAATATGTTAGCCGATTACTGCTGGTTACAATAAGAGATACTGACACTAATCCGTGCAAAAAAGAACAATCTGTGTCATTTTTAATTTTTCAAAAGTTTTGAATCAATCTTGTTTGTTGTGGCTTTGGCATTCGTTATTGACGTGATTAACAAATTGTTAAATTTTTTATTTGCTTTAAAATCATCAGGTGAATGTGTTTAAATTATCCTAACAAAACCTGGAAAGCTTAAGCGATGAACATGGTAATTGTTTCCATCAAGATTTAAAGTCTTATGAAGAGAGTTATTAAGGTTTTTGGGATAAAAATATGTCATTCGTTTACTACTAGTCTTAAGATAAACCGACCCTGATAGTACAAAAGAAAAAGCAGTCTGTAACATTTTTGATGTTGCAAAAATTGTCAAATACTGATACTTTGTAACGAATATTTAAAAAACTTGACGTCTTAATTTTTTTTCAACTTCAGTATCAGACCTAGGGTTAATTATTCCACCGATACACTTTGGTATCATCTATTGGTATAAAACGTTGTAACTCGTGTTATTAATAAAAAATATTCACTAATTCTTAACTGCTTTGTTGGCCCTTAAAATGAATTCAATTAACTTGTTCTTGTTCACTTTACGTGTTGTAATAAAAGTAGTAATTTATAACGTCGTTCTGAGTGAGACGTTCGCTTGTAGTAAAATTTGTTTACGAATAAATGTTGCATTACATATGAAATCAAATAACATGTTATTCGTGCTAGGTATACGTAAAGCGAGCACGTCCAGATTTGTTACCATTCAGATCTGAAATAACTAGAGCATGCAGATATTCGCAGTCCGACACAGAACGTTCGTTTTGCAGCAATGTAGCAAGACCGTAATTGAAAAGTCACACACTTTCCTAACAACAAGAAGTCGAATCGATTTCAACTTGATTAAGCTAAGTGGTGAAAAAACATTGTCGTGATCGCCGAATTCGGGCATTAGGCAGCAATAAGTCGTAATAAAAGTTTAACGTCGTATTTGATTAAAGAGTGAGGCTTTTGTGTCGCACCCTCACTTTGAATAAGTTGACAGAGTGTAGTCTGAAGTGTAAAAGTTTGTGCAGGTGGGTTTAAAAGCAATATAAAAGTTGGAGTGATGGATCGAGGGATGTTAAATAAAGATGTTGCAAGAAGGCGTTTCCGAGTGATATAATTACTCTTCGGGATTGTTTGCCGAACCCAGCCATGCGAATAATTCAACGCGTTGATCAAATTGGAGAGGCCATTATCACGTTTAAATGTTGAGTGTAAAAACTTCATTATTGCCCTCATTAATCCCAATCATAATTGAATTTTATTGCCGGCTCCGCAAAACGTCTATCGGATTTTTTCTAATTACAAAGCTGAAACTGAGTCAACAAAACGGCCGTTTGCACTTTTCCAGCAACGACGTTCTGAATGAATGAATTTCTTGATTGCAACGAATTCAACTTTCTAATGAGAAGTTTCATTCTGCTGAACGAAACATTTTCGGCCGCGTCAGGATAAACGAAATGCTTTGCCTCCAATGATTAATTTTGCAAAGAAGATCGATTCCGCTCAGCGCGAATTATTGATAAGCTTGGAAAGTTTAAACTCCACTGTTCTAGCATCACGATGTAATTGTACTTCGACTTAAACAAAATATAAATTACGCTGTCCTGTAAGGAAGGAAAACTTTGTTAGAGAGGTGAAAATTAGTACCAGTATTTATAGTCCGAATACAATCTGAGATCAAAACATCCGTTGTTCTTAAGAAATCATATTTCGAGAGGAGCTTTTCAATTTCCTGTAAAAACTTTATTTACGTGTCAAAATGGTTATAAAATACAGAATTAGGTATTAAAAACTGGTAATTTAGGATACATTTTTTATTAGTTTCTAGTGCAGAAAAAATAAAAACATAATTTTTAATGTAAAAAATTCCATTACACAAACAAATAAAACGAAATAAGTTTTGTAAAAAACTTAAAATTCTTTACTGCACGATGAAAAAAGCTAATACCTAAAGAGGTTAATTGTTGAACCTAAATATTGTTCTAAATTTGCTGTTGTTAAATTAGTTTATTTTTCAGGCATATCTACATTACCAATATTTTTCCATTTAATTAATATTTTTATTTTTAATATATTTTTCTATCCAGATTTTTTTTGTCCTCTCCTAGAGTACATTTTACAAAAATTTACACTTTATTTACGAGTTCAATAGCTTCAACAAGTGACAGGCCTACTATTTCTAATTTAGTTATGCTATTAACTCAAATTTCAGAGTAAGAAATAAGTCATTTTTCAAAGTGGTTTGACTAAATTAATGCTGTACAAGCAGGGCTCGTGAATTTTCAGAATTAAAACACAGTGCAACTTTAAAAAATAATTTAATAGTATAACAACTAGAGTATGTCCAACTGCAAAGTAGAAAAATTAAAAGTTTAAAAACTAACAATATATAACTTTAACGCTGAGAAACTAAAAAGCTGAAACACAAAAATACTAAAAAGTATTGAGATTCAAATTCTAAAGAACTAAGCTACTGAAAAACTGAAAAAAACTATATAAATGAACAAAAAACAGTATACTAAGAGACTGAAAAGCTAAAAAACTTAAAAACTGAAAAACAAAAAAAAATAAAAAACAGTAAGATTAAAGTTCTGTGGTGACTGAAAGAGTCATAAATTAAAACACTATCCCTAGTAGCACACTTATATAACTGAGATATAACCTTCTAATATAACCACGCGCTTCCAAATGTAATGTTGCAGTTATATAACTCCTCTTATATCTCGGTTATATTGTGATTATGTGTCGTTATCTAACCTTTACCTACGCATGGGTATATTTCGGTTATATAATTGCACTTACATCTCACTTATATTGCGGTTATGTTTCGTTAGCTAACCATTATATACGCGTGGTTATATTGTGGTTAAATAATTGTTTCTATATCTCGCTTATATTTCGGTTATGTCTCGTGATCTAAACTTTATATTGCGCTTATGTAACCATTCTTATATTTTTCTTGTATAACTTTTGCCTAAGATTAATTAAAAAAAAACTCAAAGTTCGTAGAACTTGATGCATTAAAATATTATAGGTTTAGGATAAAAAATTCGTGTTTTTATCCAGCCTGTGTGGGGCAGACGACATCATAAGTGCATAATGAGTATTATCAGTTACACATTATATAACCTGAATCTAGCATACGCTATATTGTATCACATACATAACAGTTATGTAACCGTCACATAAACTTTGTTGTATACGCTAGACATAGCCATGGTTAGATAACTGATGTATACACTGAATCTAGCATGGACCATATTGCTTTAGTATCATAACGGTTATCTAACCATAATATAACCATGGTTATATACGCTAAACATAACCATGGTTAGATAACCCTTATATAACCTGGGTCTAACATAACCAATGGTTAGATTTGTGTAATGCGGATATATAACGCCATATAACCGAAAGATAACTCAGTAAAACTGTGCTAGGGTACTAGGCTACTAGGGTATAGAACTGCAAAATAAGAACATTAAGAAATTGGAAAACTAAATGTATAAGAAAGTGAAACTATAAAAAACTTAAAATTCAGGAAATGAATATGAAATATGGGGAAATTAAGCTGAAATACTGAGAAACTTAAACACTGTGTGAAACACTAAAAGAAACTATAACATTGAAAGATGTAATCTTTAGATGTAAGAATTAAAAACTAAAAAATCAAATATACCCATAGTTTTTAAACTAAATACTAAAAAAAAAAATTGAAAAAATATCCTATTTTGAATTAGGATGTTTAAAACACGTTTAGAATACAACAAGTCAGTTTAGGAATTTAGGAAAAATGAAAAGCGTGTCAAATATTTACATTTTTAACGAAACAACTTTATTTCGAGTTTCAAGAAAAGCCGTTAAAAATTACGGGTTAGGGAAGTTTTCTAAGATCCGGTCTCTAATTATTACAAATAACCGGACATTTCAAATATTGTTGAACGTTATGAAAATTTTTTGTCTCTATTCAGCAGAAACAGACAATTCTCGAGGACGTTTTCTGCATTTTGCAGTTAACTTTGGTAAAAAATCTTTATGTTGGCATTAGCCACAACTCTTGCAGATAGGTGTCTGAGCAAATGGCAAATTTCTTCGCAAGAGGTTGAAGGAACCAGGAGTTAAATGAGAAACTATGCAATAACAGCAATGGTGATCGTTTAATGCGACAGTTATGGGCTATTACAAGTTCGGTAGACCGGTGCAGACGGCCAAATAGTGCAAGGATAGCGCATGAGTGTGCATTGTTATTGCTATCTTTGAATTATGGTTGTATTCCCAAACTACTTAAGCCAACTTTGGATTAGTTTACGGTTATATCCTACTTGTGCTCAAGCAGACGCCAAAATTGTCTCTGCGGCCATTAAGACAATTTGATTACATTTTAAAATTCAAATTTAACTCGAAACTGGATAAGCCTTTAAAAACTCGTTCCATTTTTTAATTTAGATTTGAATCGTTGGCCGTATTGACATTTCGCTCATAAAACTTGTCCGAAGTAAGTTTGAGAGATCGTTGTTCAGTCGGGAATAATTTTTTTGGGGAGTGCCTTTATCCGGAAGTGGATGTGTCATATCCGGCAATAAAACTGCATTAGGTCGAGTTGAAGTTGAGCAGTTGGATGTGTTTCCCCGAGTCAGTGCTCAATATTAATAAAACGATGCCACGTGCGAGGGATAGCCATCGGTTTTGTCCGGTCAGGTGAGGGTGTGGTATAAAGTACGAGTCTCCCGAGTCCACTCAATAGGGGGGCCACGTTCAGACCCCATATCTCATTACATTACAGATCTCGCCATGTGGAAAAGACCGCTTCAAATACAGCGTCCCCGAGGAAATCGAAATACATCGGAAACTCAAATGAAAATATAATCAAATAAACTGATTCTACATATCGAATGGAACTTAATAAACAACTGCATAGGGAAATAAATTACACGCAGGACTGTAGTCTTCTCGACGGTTCCGGTTGCCTTTACGACAGCCCGATGACGGGCAAGTCGATCAATAGCCGGAATTATTCACACAAATCATTAATAATATTCTAAATAAATTTCGATGGTTTTACAGATTACGCGCTGTCTGCCCGTTAAAACTTTACCGAAGATTAGCCACGCAACGTTACCTACATCTTAAAAATACACCCCCGCGATGAACATTATCCGTCCTATAATCACCGGCTTCCTGCACCCTTGAGACCAAAACTAAAAAATTATCGCTCTCTTATTGAAACTTTAAGGCCGCGCTACGATCCATATTAATGAGCCATTACAACAACCCCCGAACACTACTCCGAACAATGAAAGCAATTTTCTTAATTAAAATAAAAATGCGCTAGTAAAACGTACTCGTATTCATAAACATTGAACAATGAGGATCTAGTCTTAGTTTCGTGAAAACTAACTACTATAATTGTCTTTTAAAGAAATTAAAAATTATGTCTTTACTCAAAAACGCACGTCATTAATCATTATGGTGTCAAAATGTCGTAGCATTTAAAAAAATAAAATCAAGCTGTTCGAAGCTTTTTTTCAACAAAAATATGAATTTTGTGCATTACTTTTGCTTCAGTCTGTATATTAAACTAGTATTACAAATTTTACGGTTTTCTCGACGGTAGAACATTTTTTAAGAAAGCGGGTTAAAGGAAGTTAGACAGTACTTTGACACCAAAATAAGTTTTGACGAGCAAACAAGCATTTGAATTATTTATTTTATCATAAAATAAAACTTTTAAAATAGTGTTTTCTGCACGTAAAATGAGGAAGTTTTCAATTTTTCAAAATGTAAATATTTATTATCAGCATCAAAAAATTAAATGCAAAAAAATTAACTCAATAACTTTAAAAATAACAAAAATATAAGCTTTTTTATCTGCCGGTTTGACAGCGGTGATTTACACACTTCTGTTCCTTTCGGCATTGTTTTGAGATCTCTGGATAATTTTATTGACTTAAAAAAAATAAATATTGGAAGAAAGTATTGTTTCTAATGATTCGAGTAATTTGTTTAAAGTAGATACTGTAATAAGTCACTAACAACTAATAATAATTCATTTTAATAATCACACAAATATCAGCGTTTGCTATTAAATACTTTATTTCTATCTGTATGCCTTCGATTTTTTCAGAATTTTTCTACAATTCCTTATAAATACTAAATATTAATTAATAAGAAATACTTATAATAATAAAATATACATAATTTTATTCACAAAATAAAAATAAAAATATTAAGAAATGGAAATTTTATGACTTCTAGTGTTATTCTAAAACAAACGATGCTTGCAAAATGTTTTGTGCAAAAAATATGTTTAAAAATTGTTGCTAACTCTAGAATTACTTTTATTTGAATTTTATTTTTTTTTTATTTAATTAATAACTGTTTTTAATTTTAATCCTAGTTTGTTTTTAAATCACAATCTTAACTAATGAATTAATAATTATTCTAAAAAACTATTTTTTTATATCTTATCCCTTGATATAGGGAAGAAATACTATATTAGTAGCATTTGTAGCTACACTTTGTTAAAAGACAATATATTTAGTACTATATGAAGCCATCCTTCCAACATTGCAAGGAGTAACAGTTTGTAATGACAGTAATAAGAAATAAGTGCTGGAATGATTTAGTAAGCATAAGGAAACGGTAAACAGATATACATTTTTTTTATTTGTCGATGCTTTTGTATACGTTCGACTAATAAGTAGATGTGGTTCGTAATTATAAACCTAGAGTTTACAAAAATATGAAATTACGATTGTCTTGTTTTGTAATGTTGTAATGTTTTCGTTTTTTCGATATCAAACGGTCTTATTTTATTTTATTTAGGGCTAATAGTTCATTAAACATTCATAAAAGATCTAGAAGTACAATAGATAAATGGAAAAAATTGAGGAACAGCGAAGGAATTTTGGAAACGTTAATTTTAACCAGATACAGCCCCTCAAAGAATCAAATTTTTCACACGTGCAAATTTTGAATTTTGAAGGCTCATAACTTTTTTATTTTTGCGAATATAAAAAAATAATAAGTACCATTATTTTCACAATTATGAAGACTATTAATGGTATTAATTTCAAAAAAATGGATGCAACTAATTAATTATCATTTTCTATGATCAGTATTTTTTTAATTACTGACTTTGGGTTAAACTTTTTTGAGCTATAAGTTTGAAATAACTAACCCATGAGTGTTTTGGGTTTTGACCTGGAAATTATCCGGGAGCGTTCTTACTGGAAATCCAACTTTTTTTACGAAGTTAATTTTTCATTTGAAAATGTGGAATCATTTTAAACGCACTGCAGTGAATTATATGAATTTCATTACCAAATGTAAAACGATAATAATAACATATTTCTCTGAAGCCAAATAATTTTGAAGTAGCTAATAATTTAATTGTATAATATTGGTTTAATTTCACTTTAAATTTTTGTGCTGATAATATTGTATAATTTCCAACAATTTCATTTATCCAAAATTTGATGTTTATAGTCAAGAACTTGTTGGTTTCTTAAACTCAATATTGATATATGAAAAAGGTTATAAATAAAGAAGAGTCTATATTGAGGTATCCATTTAATGACGTTTCAAGGGTATAATTTCCCTTTTCTTCAGATTAAACAAGTCTACAAACAGTAATGTAACTAGCAAATATAATAATTTAATAAACATACCTAACACAAAAACTTTGACATTTGAGTGGTGGAAGGAAGACTGAAAGCTGAAGGTTAAACGGTCAAATATTAAAAAGAAGAAAGAGGTTTTATCATTCCACCACCCAAATGCAGCGAAAAACAATACAAACAATAAATAACAATACAAAATAAATTTAAATTATCGAAACGATAGTCAATTGAAATTAATCTAACAGGAATACATAATAAATAGTATAAATAAAATGGCTTAATATAATTTAAAAATATACAAAAAAATAAAAATATAGTCAATAAACAGTATAACAAATTAAAATGTAAGAAACAACACTAAATTAATAAAGTAGTACAAAGGGCAAATTAGCATAATATGAATAAATAAAATAATTGATTAGCGATAACGATTATTAGTTTTCATTATATCTTTATAACTGTTACCTATTTTATCTATGTCGGTTTGGATATTGACATTAAAACATGTGATATACAAATTTTCTAAAATTAACCTTTTAGCTTTATTTGGTTCATTATGCAAAAAATTGATGTTGTTATAATTAAAAAAAATGTCCAGTTTCAACAGAGTGGCTGAATCACAAGGCCTGAATGTCCTAGGCTAACATTATACAAGTGATGTTTATGTTGTTTTATTCTATTTTTAATATGTTGACAATTATTACAATAATTACAATCAATTTTGTATACAATATTGGACTTTAAATTTTTAGCATTTTATTACAATATACAATATATTACAATATATAATTATTACAATAATTACAATCAATTTTGTATACAATATTGGACTTTAAATTTTTAGCATTTTTATCTTTAACTTTGCTGGTTTCCAAACTGGTGTAATGTTCAAATTTTTTGTTGACGATTCAATTTTAGATTTAAGGTTGGCATCGAAAGGAAAACTGATATAGATATTTTTATTTATATTATTATTACTTAGATGTTTAGATGTAGATTGTTAGATTTTTGAAAAATTATTATTATTATTGAACCGGGTAGCTGTTATTTAACAATATTTCTCTACATTCACTTAAGTTTTTGGCTTTGAAATCAGGATGAGAAATTGTACCAACTCGATGAACAAAATTTTTAATAATAGACATTTTTTGATGATGTGGATGATAAGACATAAAATTTAAATATTTATTGGAAGCTATTTCTTTTTTGTAAAAATCAAAAACTATACAATTATTCTTAAAAATTAAAGTGGTCAAGAAAATTAATACGATTGTTAATGGAAACTTTAAATTTAAGTCTAGGATGAAACTTATTGAATAAATCTAAAATATGAGTTATGTTATCTATTGGTACAAGTGCAATACAATCATCAGCATATCTATAATAAATCGGTATGTTAAAAGGAATATTGTTAAAAATAGTGTTTTCTAATTCAAATAACACTATGTCAGCAATAATAGGACTAATAGGTGAGCCCATTAGGCAACCAAAAATCTGTTTATAAGTGATATGATCAAATGTCAAAAATGAAGAATTCAAAACAAAGTGACAAAAAAATCTTTGTAAAGTTAATTAGTATTTAAATCATTGAATCTTCTGTTAACAATGTCAACAGCCAAATCGATCGGGATATTAGTAAAAAGCGAAATAACATCAAATGAAACTAAAGTATAATTATTGTGATTATAATTTTTAAGATCAGTAGCTTTAATTTTCGTAATTAATTCGGAAGTGTTGTTAATATTGTAATTGTTAGTCAAAAACTTTGATAATTCATAAATGTGTAGAAACTTTATAGTCAAGCTTTATTATTTTATACATCTTCAATATAACATGGTAACTTTCCTCTGTATTCATGCGCTGAAGTTATCTAAATCTGGCGCTGAATTATTGTTAATGCAAAGTGCAAAGCAGTGTAGGTAAACACAATGGTGACGATAGTAAGTGTCTTCCGGCGCCTCCACCATTCGCTGTTTTCGCCCTGCTGAAAGGAAATATTTTGATTGTGGTGTGAAAATATGAAACAATGAAAAACACAGTTGTTTCGTTTGACAAGTTCTAAACCAAACAACAGCAATTTGCATAACGAAACGCTTACGTGGTGCTTAATTTAAATTAAAAACTGAGTTTCTTAAGATCGCGGGTAATTTGGTATTAAATGACACAGGATTAAAAATAATCGTTGAGAGTGCAGGAGGACTTTGCGAAATTATAGAGTAATTACCGAGATAAAGCAGCTCTCCGGTGTTGCTTCCGAAGTGTATAAAATTATCTCACATCGTGGAGCTCGGCTGTACTTAAATACATAAACACGTGCAAGTATTTGCGTTTTCATTGGCCGTAGCTCCATTAACAACTTTGAAAAGTTAAAATACACAACGTCAGGATTCACTTCGCATTCGAATTAGGCTGAATGATGAACACATTCACGCCTTGTTCTTCGGGCGGTTTCAGCGCCCGATTTTTTGACGGGCTTAAGACGCTTAAATGAGAAATGCGAGTTGAATTAAAATTATGCCAAGATGAAAGCTGGCAGGTATGCTTTAAACAAACGGGTCCCTGACAGCCCCGGAGTGTATCCTTTCAAGCAAATTACTTTCCAGCCGAATTGCTGCATCAACACCTTTGATTATAATACTCGTGGTCTCGTAATAAGTCCCATCTGGAAGAAAGGGGACGTCAGACAAGACTACAAGGGTGCAAAATTCCCTGTTGAAATTCACACAGTGAGGACGTGACTGACACCCTCTAATACGCCGCTTCAGATAAAAGATAATGCGAATGAAGACGGAAAACTCTATTTGTAAAAGAGTAGACGAAATTCTCAACAGCTTCGTTGAATTTGTTACAAATTAGATGGGCGCGCACAAAAGCCGGACCGATTCGACAAAACCCAATTCGATGGGAAATAATACTGATTCCATTGTGCTCGATGATGACGTTGATCGCTATCTCAATCCGGACGGAATGTATATCTGAGTTTAATTGGAAAAGAATTGGCGGTTGTCTAAGCCGATAGCCGAACTCTAACAAAGGATTCAATTTTATCACACAAACGATCTATAAGTTCGAATTCTATTCAGAGGTGCTCAGAGCTGCGACGAGCTGAAACAAAGGGTGCAAAATTGTATTTTACAAAAGTAAAAAAAGATAAATTATCAAAAGCTGAGCTTTGTCCTTTGATTATTATTATTGAACGAGTTTTTAAACTGAAAGTTTAATCTATCTATCTTCCTTTTACGTCTTTTTTTCAAATAAGTTTGAAAGGTTGTTTACACACTATAGTTTTACTGTTGCGATATTAACTGACATTTTTCATTAGTGTTTCAGATGGTACTTTCGTTTCACATTCATAAAACCTATTGTGGTGCAAATGACTAAACTGTTACAATGACGACTCATATAAAAGTTAATGCCAGCCAATAAGAGTACGCTCTTTGCATCACAATGATTTTTATGAAAGTGAACCGAAAGTACACATTTTTATCTTTCTGATAAGTATAAACAATACAAAAAATAAAGCAAAAAAATCAAAAAAAGAAGAAAATGAAATAAAAATGTTATGAGAGTATTATTACACAAAACGATTTATTTTTTCAACAAAAATATAAATCCCAGTATGTTTAATTTTCAATATTTTTTTATTTTATTAAATTAATTTTTTAAATTAAATTCTTAATTTGATTTTTGTTTCTTATTAACAGAAAGATAAAGATGTATATTAGCTGTTTCAAAACTATGTAAACGCCAACGTCGCCCTAGTAGCACATTTATATAATCGAGATATATCCTTCCAGTATAACCGCGCGCTCCCAAATGTGACGCTTTTATAAGCTAACTGTTAGTTAACCACCTTATCTAACCGTTATCTACGCGCGATTATGTTGCGGTTATATAACTCCTCTTATATCTCGGTTATATTGTGATTATGTGTCGTTATCTAACCTTTATCTAAGCGTGGTTATATTTCAGTTATATAATTGCCCTTACATCTCACTCATATTGCGGTTATGTTTCGTTAGCTAACCACTATATACGCATGGTTATATTGTGGTTAAATAACTGTTTTTATATCTCGCTTATAAAATGGTTATGATTCGTGATCTAACCTTTATATTGCCCTTATATACCGTTCTTATATTTTTCTTGTATAACATTTGCCTAAGATTTATTAAAAAAACCTCAAAGTTCGTAAAATTAAAGGCAAATAAAATATTAAATGTTTAGCATAAACAATTTGGGCTTTTATTCAGCCTGTTTGGGGTGGTCGACATCACTAGTGCACAATAAACATTGTCCAGTCCAAGGTTTTGTTGATTCCTTGTTGAAGATTTCCAAAAGAATTTCTAGTAATAACTTCTGCAAGAAAACGTTCCATGACCAGAACTAAGATGGAACTACTTATATTAAGACCGAACATGATATAGGCGTAATAAGAAAGATGAGATGCCAACTTACGGCAAGGATTCTAACGTAGCTAATCGCTATTTGGTAGAAGTAATTATTGATAGTGATTACCAATAATTATACATCCATTTAATGCAATGTTAGAATGATTTATCGGCATACAGAAAATTAGCGGGTATTTCGTCAGTGTTTTTGTGTTAACATTTTCCTCCAAGGAACAAGAGTTGGTCAAACTCCAAACAAATTACAGTTATCAGGAATTAAAGTATTCTTTTTTCAAAAACTTATAACCATATAACCAAAAACTTCTTAGATCACTTATCTTGTTTTATTATTATTATTACAAAAAGCCGGCGACATATCATATATAACTGTAACATAACCATGTTTAGATAAACTGAATCTAGCATACGCCATATTGTATCACATACATAACAGTTATATAACCGTCACATAACCTTTGTTGAATACGCCAGACATAACCATGGTTAGATAACTGATGTATACACTGAATCTAGCATAGGCCATATTGCTTAAGAAACGTAAGGGTTATCTAACCGTAATACAACCATGGTTATATACGCTAAACATAACCATGGTTAGATAACCGTTATATAAGCTGGGTCTAACATAACCATGGTTAGATTTGTGTATTGCGGTTATATAACGTTATAAAACCGAAAGATAACTCAGTAAAGTTGTGCTTCTAGGGCGCATTTAACCAAATTATTCTTTTAAATAAGATTGATAAAAACGTAAAATAGTTATTAATAATTAAGTCTCTTATTGAAACTATAAATTACATTAGCTATTAATTTTTTGAAGTGCATAAATAATGTATAACAACTAATTGTAAGAGAAAATGCGACGTTGCCGTTAGCGTTTGCATAGTTTTGAAACAGCTAATACTATCTAAAACAGTGAACAAAAATGTAGGTTGTCATTAAAAAAAATAACAATGACATCACATGCAACTCAAAAATAATTTACATCATAAATGTCACTATAATGTCAAAATGAATTTTCTGTGTTACTTTTGGTTCAGACTGTATTTGTTTTTTGTATTCTTGTAAACTATTACTCGCAGAACAATAATTCTTTTTGCAAAAGATAGAAAATGAAAAAAGCGTTCCAACGACATTAAACTTAATAAAATTACCATTCATAATTGCAGAGTTATTGCAGATAAACGCTCCCGCTGTAAATTTTGATCAAAATTTAATTAAAAAAACTACAGAATATGCAAGATGATCCGAAAAATTCGTCTGAGCAAACCGTTTTGTCCCAGGATTTTTAATTTTCGAGTTATGTAGTACAAAAGTAAGTCTGCTAAAAGTATCAAACTTTTATAAGTATCCAAAACTAATAATCACACAGAATTCAGCATTTGCTGTCACTTAATACTTTATATTTTTCTCTATGCATGTGAACTTTTTCAGATTTTTTTTACAATTTGCTACAATTAAAAATAATTTTCTTTTAGAACAAGCAATGCTGAACCGATTTTTTGTACAAATTTTTTTAAAAAAGTCACTAGCCCCAAAAACTAACAAAAGCAAACAAAAATCGAAGCTAAAAAGCGTAAATAAACAAAAAATCAATTCATAGTTTGCCAAAATTAATTCCAGCTTCGTTGTAACAGACTTAACTATTTGAGTTTTCTTCCCTTTAGTTTACACTGCATTTATTTTATTAGTATAAGCCCTATGTGTACAGTTAACATAAAATATAAAAAAGTCCCTTATTCTTTTTTAACTAACAATTTTAACAAATTTTTGGTTTTGGTTTAACTACTCGTAAAAGACAATAATTTTAAACTGGAAATTAATGTTAGTACTGCCTTTGACAAAAATCTCATTAAAGGCATTGGTAACTTAAAAAACAACTTTGTCTTAAATGATAGTACTGGAAACGCTTATTACAGTAGTGAAAACCGTTTCTCCGTATCTGCTCTCTAATTGAAGTTATTTCGATTTAAAGTTGGAATTATGACGTCCTAACCGCCTCTTGAGCATTTAGTCCAATTTTAAGATCAAAAATATTTTTTGACTTTTAAGCGACGCAGAATTTTGATAAACTTAACAAAATTTCTGAGATGCTTCTGTTCAAAACAAAATTTAGAACAGAAAAAAGTCGAGAAAGTACTTAATTTTTTATTTTGTGGATGATGTGTGGAAAATGTTCAAATATCTGTCAAGTTTTTAGTGAATGAGAGGGTTCAGTGATAAGAGGACTCTGTGGTGAGAGGCGGTTGTGACGTCAGGATTTCTTCTTTCCGAAGTGATTATCTCGCTTATTTTTCATCGCAGAAAATTTTGAAAAGGACCTACCGACATAAAATGAACCACATTTTCAATTTTCGTTAAAACATTAAATAAGTAAAATAAGTTGCCAATGCCCTTAAGTAAATAAAGTGTATGAGTTTCTGTCTCAAAATAAAAAGCTAAGTTAGTCAAAATTGGCTAAAATAATAGCTGAAATAACACAATTCAGGCTAAGCTTGTCTAATTTTTTAGTTAGTTTCTGGTTTAAAAAACCTAAATTGCTTAAAGTTATCTAAAATTTGAGCGTAATTGAGAGACTTTTCCATAAAGAATTGTTTAAGTACGAAGAAAAATAATCGATAAACGATACAATTTTAACAAATCAAAAATAAACTTAAAAAATAAAAAAACAGAAAAAAAAACTAGAATATTTTACCAACTTGTAGCAAAAATTTAAGAAAAACCAATTTCAACAGTTTTAGGGAAAAGCGCTGGCTTTAAATTCCTGCATTTTCTTAATTTATTTGTTTTGTTCAAGTTTTTTTATTAATTTATTCCTACTTAAGTACCAAAGGCTGGTTTTGAACACCACTTGCGTGCTCTGATCTTTTAAAACCATTTCGCGCGACTTTTCTTTGTGATCTGGGTCAAAATTGAGTATTTTTCCTGGCATCAATTGTTAGTTTAGTCATTTCATAATGGAGAATATGGAGCGCTCGATGCACTTAAAGGCCGCTGATGCTTAAGAGCGTACACTATGCGAATAAAAATGACGCGGAGCTTTTACCGTCACTTCTTATAACCTGTGCACGTAACCGCGTTTTATACGCATATTTCTCCCACTTTATACCTGCCATGCTTAAGTGCCGCGAGCATATTGTTGCAGTAAACGCCATAAAACGAGCCAAATTTGAAAATTTCAAATAAATTACCTAAGACGGAAACAATAAGAAACTTGAGTTTTGGGTTGCCAAGATTAGATGAAGCCATACTCTGGCACATAATGCACACTCCAAGTGTGAGCCATGATTATTTGTAGTCGCATTGTGTGGAAAGGAAATGGAATTGTCACATCGAGACAGTCGGTATAAATAAATATTCCTTCGCTGTCTAGTTTCAATATTAAATATAGAAGATTGTTTTGCACATGACAGACGGGAATTTCAATATTCCTCCAGCCAAAAACAATTTAAAAACAAACTTAAATACACAAAATTTGATTGAACAAGCCCACTAATTTGTGGAAAAATAAGCGCTAGAACTATTCATCTTAAAAGTCAAGTTTCAAGACACGTAATTTCGCCGGCAAATTCATCTTGATACAAAGCAATCTGAAAACGCAAATTTGTCCGACTTGGCGAAATGCACAGTTTCATTTAATCCGAAAATGGCAAAAAGTCCTCTAAGTCACAAAAGTCCTTCGGATTACACCTCAACATGATTACTCATACCAGGGGAAATAACAGTCTGCTGAAAGCTAATATACTTTCTTTTATATTTCATACGAGAGAAATGATAAAAAATGTAAGGAAATAATTTCAGGCGTGCAGTAAAACTCCCCCTTCTGTCATCCTCAAGAAACATAACTTTTCGTTCAAGAGCGGATTTCTGCCGAAATTAGGCTTTGGAGGAGCCGGTGTATTACATATCCCGCCTTTAATTTTAAATAAATCTCGACACAGAAGCCAAATTAAAAGATACTCGAAAAAATCAAGAGGACTCGAGACAAAACCAAGCTCACAAAGAGATTTGTCGTTTGTTGTATCTCAGTTCTTTTTGCTCCTGATTCCACTTAG
This sequence comes from Tribolium freemani, assembly GCA_939628115.1. Classification (NCBI taxonomy): domain Eukaryota; kingdom Metazoa; phylum Arthropoda; class Insecta; order Coleoptera; family Tenebrionidae; genus Tribolium; species Tribolium freemani. Next base: position 16,464,522 of record OW626791.1, on the reverse strand, counting down.
TGGGAAATTACATTTAATATAAGAAATAACGTCTTTCCGGATGTGTGTCCGGAAAACAAACACGTCCAATGCACCACAGACGGATCCGCAAATAAGTGGCAACAAGTCAGCGTAGTTGTTTCCATTAAAATAAATAAATGTTATTCCACTTTGTGTTTATTTTAATATGTGACCTTAAGCGCAACGTCAAACTAATTATCCAAACCCCATTGTCATAATATTGTTTTAAACGTACACTACGCTATAAATACGACACAATAAACAAATTTACAATTAGCAGCGCTGTTGTAATTCGCCATTATTAGGCCCAACTTTTCAACAAAATTATTTTATTCCGGGTTAACCACATTGCTGAAAATTCTAAATAAATACAACGTATTTGTGGATTTACCACAAACGCCACAACAAAATTATGCTAAAATGCTCCAATATTTATTAGAGAAACAAAATGTTAAACTTATTGTTTGTTCAGCAATGCTGCAGGCCAGAAAGCTATTGTGCATCAAAACTAAGTGTAAAAATTATAGCAATTAATTATTTGTTTGTATTATAAATTACTGAAACATTATTATCAATAACTAAATTTAATTTACAAAAATGGTGGATGCGCCGGGCAAAATTGAGTATTATATAAATGCTAAAATTTAATACAATTTTTAACATCCAAACCCACTTAAAATTGCTTAGTCTCGTCCTCGGGGTCCTATTTACAATGTAATGTGTTTAAAATTGCATGACAAATGTTTTTATTGTAAGAGTCGTCATTTTGCAAGAATCTCTGACAGCTTTTTATGCTGTCACAAGTCACAAGTGTGTTAATTAGAAAAAATCTCTAACAATGTTCTCTTAGCAAAAACGCAAAATAATAATTTGCATGTGGGCACTGGAGCGCCCTTTTGAATAATAAATAAAACACCTGACTTTTGCTCCACTTCACATCGATAATAATTATTTCGCTCTTTGACAATTACGCGGAAAATACGATTCATATGACGGCACTCATCCCTGGAAGTAAATTATTTGCTTCTTTTATTTTCGATCCATCACCAGTTCACAATTCCCGGTGCAAAAACGTTAAAACTTGTATGCTGGTAGTTAGTTTGAAACAAGTTTAGTTTGCATATTTTTGCTTAGTGGAAACACGACTATTGTTGTGTTCAGCATTATTAAAGCTAACGAGACGACCGGCTAGGTAATTTCGTCGTTGCTATATGGACATTTTTGAATGAAACGCATAAGTAATATGAGAAGAGAGGAAAAAACTGTTCAAATTTTAATCAACTGCATATGCAAAGTTTTGCTAATAAATTATGTAATAACGATTTCTTGGCTTTGTTGCGCATTCATGGAAGGTAAACAAATCGTGTTTTTGCTCGATGACAAGCCGACATTGTCCCTCGGTGTAATAGTACAACATGCATATTTATCTAGCGAATGCCTAGGACATGAACAAGTCGTGTGTTTCCCTATTTAAATGAAGCATAAACACAGGAGCAATTACTAAGACCTTGTCTTAGTGCAGAAATGCACTAGCTGGTATCATGAATAATTAGGGCCCCCCGAGGTTGACATTTCCGTCACGACTGGTTTAGTGTAGCCGGTTTTCTTTGCACCGACAATATTTCGGCTTAATACTCAGTTTACCGAAACAACTACATGAAATATCCCCTGGGTTACACTTACTTGCCTTTGACGCCAGTTATTTCAGTCTAACGGGACACCTGAGGATGTTGCAAACTCTTAGCAGAACCTTACCTACGGCGTCATTTTCACAACGTACCTGCATATTTACAGATTTTAGAACAATACATCGTGCTGGCAAACAAGATATTGTGTTACGGAAAATGTGACGCAGGATAATGAAATGAAACATGGGCTAAAGCCCGACCAAACTAAAATATTTAGTTTCTAGTCTTTGTCGATTGTTGTGAATCATAATTTTGCCATTCGTATTGTGTCGTAAATTAAATTGCTTTATTGCAAAGTTGTTCACTGGAAACTCAATAACTTGTTTAAACGCGGTCTGTTATATATTTGTCTGCCGCTATAAAACGTAATATTGACACAATAATGATGGAAACTATTCTAATACAAAAGCTGCATATGTGGGCTTATAACTAACAAAAATTAGTTCCACATGTTAAAACCAAAAGCAAACTTTTAACTACAGTTTAGAAAAAATGCAGTCAAGAATTTTTGTGGTGAAGAAATTCAGGTAATTGAAAAAGCTTCGTAGAGAGGAAAGTACGGACAAAATTTATGACTTTCATTTTTATTAAACGGCAAAAAATCTTCAAAAAAGTACTATTCTGACAATCTGTACATCAAAAACCTCTCAATCTTTTTCAATTTGCAAATATAAAAGAAGATATTCCAATTTTAATCCATCTCTTTAATCCATGAAAAAGTTCATTATTGACCTTGAAATTATTGAAAATTAATCTTTTTTTACGAAATCCGTAGATACTGACCTGACCTGATCTGACCTGACCTGACTAACCTAAAATACAAATACAATACAAACTTATGTTTTATTAAAATAGAACACCTTTTATTTTTTTGCATTTTTGGATGTAGCTTTTAACACTGATGCTGATGCAAATTGTTATTGGTCGATTTTGCTTTATTTTAGAAATAATTTGATTTTTTTTACTAAAACACGCTTTCATTAAAAAATTATTACATAAAAACTAAGAATCTTAAAAAGTAGGACTTTCACCCCTTTAAAGAAAAGAAAAAAGTCCAAACTTAAAAGATATATATTTTTTTTAATTACTGCAGTCAAGAAGATAAAAAAATGTAGAGGTTTGTTGAAAGTTTAATAACTTAAAATTTTTAAATAGAACACCCAATTTTTTATTTTTGCATCTAAAAGACCTTTAAGTTGTCTCTCTAAAAACATTAACAGTCAAGTGTCTCTTGCTGATCACTTAAAAGATATTTAACTTTAAACGTCATTAAAAGCTTTTATTTAACTCACAACGTTATCTATCTGTCTGTCGGTTATTTATTCGGAGCCAAATTTGAAAGGGTTCCCGTTGTCCCACTGAATTGAAATTTTGCATGCTTACTTAATCTGCATGACAATGCAATCCTATGTAGTTAAATACCCCCTAAAGGGGTTAAAGGGGGTTTTAAAGTTTTAGGTTATGTTTACAGAGGTTCTCGATTTGTAAATTTGAGAGGGTTCCTGTAGTCGCAATAAAATGAAATTTAACATGCTTACGTAATCGGCGTGACAATGCAATTCTATGTAGTTAACTACCCCCTAAAGGTGTTAAATGGGGTTTTAAAATTTTAGGTTATGTTTACAAAGGAGTTCTCGATTTGTACATACCGTAACTTATACCGCATAGACGGTATGTTGGTCAGTGTAATAACAATAACTCTATGCAATAAATAAAGACTGAAAAGCAAAAAATAAAAATATATAAAAAAATATTTTCTAAAAAAAGCTTTTATTTAATAGGTGCACTAAAAAGTAAAAAATAATATATTTCAATCACAGGAGAATATTTTTTCTTACAGGTTAAAATTTTAAAATTTATAAAAGCTTTGAGAGTTGTCAACTGAACAAAGTAATTCTGTAATGCCGTAGTTTTATAACTCCCAAAGTTTTTATAACTTTTAGAATTTTAACCTGCAAGAAAAAATATTCGCCTGTGATTGAAATACATTATTTTTTACTTTTTAGTGCATCTTTTAAATAAAAGCTTTTTTTATATATTTTTATTTATTACAGTGAAATAACTAAAATTTTTATATTTTTACTGAATTTTTAAATTCCTTATGAACTCCAACAAATGTTCCTTGGTGGAGTTACCATGGTTATGTTATGGTTTACAATGGTAACAACAATGCTAAAGAATAATGTGCATTGTTGCTGAAATTAACTTTTAAAGTCAAATATCTTTTTAGTTATTAAATTTAGGTATTTGAAACATTATGCTTTTAGATAGACAATTTGATAATCCTTGAGGACTAAGAACAAAAAATAGGGGTGTTATTCCATTTAACTTTTCGAAGTTATTCAACTTTTAGCAAACTTCTTAATTTTACTACGTTTCTAATTGCAATGCGCTAAACAATTAGAACAGATTTAAGTTTGAACTTTTCCCTTTAAAATTGTGACAGTCCTACTTTTCTGCAATTCTTCGTTTTTGTGTAATAAATTTTTAAATAAAACGAGTTTTTGTCAAAAAAAAAAAAAATTATTTCAAAAACTAAGCAGAATCCACCAATACAAGTTAAATTAAAATCATCAGTATTAAAAGCTAGGTCCAAAAATGCAATAAAATTTAGGGTGTTCCATTTGAAAAAACATAACTAGCGTTTTTTAATATTGGGACACCCCGTATATACACCGCAATATTTAAAAAATATGCAGCAGGAACGCAGCTATAATCTAAAAAACAGAAAAAGTCAATATCTCTAATAATAAACACGTTATAAATAAACAAAAAACCTTAGAAGATATCAAAAAACCATTTATTTTAGCACGTTTACGTAAAATAAAATGAACCAAAATTATATATTGGGGCTTTTCTTGTCAATAACAAAATTCTATAAAATGACTAAATAACAATTTTCGTTGGAAAAGTTTTATAACAAGAAAACTTGCTCTCCATTTGAATAAAAAATGTGCTTGATCCAAATAACGCACCAAACAAAGCAATTTCTTTATGGTTTACAGTTAAAATTTTAGTTTGCCCAAATCCCAGTTAAATCAAGCTTGTTCCTCGAATTTGGCTTCAAAATTTATTTGTATTTTACGAGCGACTATGGTCATACAATGTCGAATAAAATGTAATACAGCTCAAGTACACAGAGTTAGTTGAGATTGGGTTTGCGCTCTGTGGGTAGATTGTGTAAAATCGATAAACTCAGCCCCTGTAACAATAATAATCGAGTTGAAAAGAATTTGGCTGTAACACAATTTGGACTTAATTAATTTGATTGTAGATATTTTCCATTTTCTCAATTTGACGGGAAAAAGTTGAAGAAAAATGAATCTTGTCATGTTGCATAACGAGTTTTATGAAAAAAGCTTTTAAAATATGAATTTCCTCGTCGTAATCTTATTACAAAATCCATTTAAGTTGGAAGACATAGATGTTTAATTAGGCGGAGAATTAAGATTAAAACGAAATCTTATCGAGACATAAAAAACGTATTCTGTATTGTAGGATTGTGGAAATGAAGGGAAATTAAATTGCTCGTCATCACGTAAATTTTTCGTAAATTTATTTCGCGTCCATTGTTAAATTATTAACAATACAAAGACATGCAAATTTTTAGTTATCGACGGTCGCGGAATACAAGAGCGACTTCAAAGGAAATATGCAAAAGACGCCTTTGCATAAGTCTTCAAGTAACGTGTATCTTTTTAAATCAATATTCCCGGCATCGTTCGGACCGGTATAAATCCCGGAGTTTTACATTCAGTGCAGACCGACTTAACACGGAATTTCAAACTTGGGGCTTAGGCCATCTACACTCCACATCTATTGTGTTAAACTTAAAGAAAACTTTGATTATGTTCGCCAAGACAATTTCCTCCGAGGGATTTGCTTTGACGGAATTCCTCGCAACCATTTTTCGAATCACATACACTGCGAAGCTAACGAACTACTTGTCCACAAAGAAACTACACCGTTAATTATTTATTTCGCCGAAACAGACACTTGCTTAACAGTCGTGTCATGAATAATTTGTCCGGCTTGATAAAGCTCTCTGCCTGAAATGGGTAAACCACGAACCTCTATTTGGCCATCGCAAGACTATTCACGTTCATGATGCACTCCAGTTTCATACATTCACACTACTGTACAATTTACATCCGAAAATCCAATAATGCGCTCTGAGCAGTGTGCAACTTCATTCAGACAGGTAACCAAATCATTCCAAAAATCGCCCAAAAGTTTTAATGGATTAGAATAAAAAATAAACAACACAATTATCGCAGAACTATTTTTAGCAAACAGCATTGACCGAAACGTAACAAACCGGAGAGTGTTTTACAATAGTTTATTCCACAAAAATTATTAGGTACGTACATTTCCGCAAACTTAAATTATTATTTGCGACTGGAGTACACATTGCCATCTACCACTTCGTGTCATTATTAAAGTATTCTGCATTATTTTGTTGTGCCATAGTTTTACAGCCGAAGATAGTGACTAAATAAAGGATTCCAGCGAAAAAAATTCTCCCAAGATTCAAAAACGTTTGTAATATTGTGTTTATACAAAAATAAAAGTAGATTCTTCTATTCTTAAAAAACTTTTTTTAATATTTTCACCGAAAAAACAATAATAATGTACAACAACAAAAAGCGTTTTGGATAAAATTGTTTGAAATGAATTTGTTCGCTTTTTTGACAAAATCCTGGCCAATTCTAACTATGCCCATCTCACAGAATGCGTCAAAAATTGTAGTCGCTGAAGTCAGCTGGTGTATTTTAAATTTTTAGACAAACGTGTCCAAAATGTAACAAAAAAATTGTAAACTCAAAACTCATTTATTGGTCGCAATTTTAGATAATAGAATTAAGTCCTAAATCTTCTACACGTTTTGCTTTGTAAGCTCTGTACAGAATTACACCGAAAATGTTTAAAATTTAATCGCAGAGGTATTTTATCGACAAAAGATTAAAACATTGTGTATTATTACATTAACCATTTATATATTCTAAAAATAAAAAATAAATATGAAAAAAAAATGAAATAAAAATAATGTGATTCGTTTTGAAGATATCTACATAGTTAAAAAGAAACCACATTTCATTTTTTGGCTTTTTTTAATTTAAGACAAAGTCCAAATTATATCAAATTCTGTTCTGTTTTTCCAAATCGTTTACTGCAACACCTTGAACACATTTGTCTCTCACTTTACGATGTTTTTCTTTTAAATTTTTGAATAATCCCTCAACTCAACTATGTGAGGTAATTTTTCTGAAAAATACTTTTTGGACCAACAAAAAATACGATTACTAAACTCAAACACTTGCTGTGACAAAATGTACCTCTCCAGAATTTACTTGTTTATTTACAAGAAGTACTACTAAGCAACAATTCTTTGCTTTAGTCTGCTTAAAATTAGTTCCGCCTGTTTATGATTTAATTTTATAAGAAATAAATTAGACAACATGGTTTACATTTTTTGTCAGCGACACGAAATGAACAAGAATTGAAACAGTTTGTTCTAATTAAAAAACACAGCCCAACCCTATAAGATCGTGAACGAATTAAAAATAAATATAATTTTGATAACTACGATAAAGAATAAAATTTGTTGTCGAAAACACATAAATAATTTATGTATACAAATATTCGTACATCAGTGATTCATTGTATTTCAAAAACTAAATTATCGACCTGTTTGTTTTACATCATCAATTTATTATTTTATACGCACACGTTTTATTTTTTCTTACTTTGAATTTTAATGAGTAATGTAGATTTAATATTGAATATTCAATTCAACATTCAATAAGTAGTTTTCGATTACTTTAAATTTAAACTTAAATCGTCTATGAAATGTTACTACAATGGCATACAGCGTATATCAGAAATACGTGTGTTAATTTTACCACGTAATAAAACGCAACAACTTTTCTATACATTTCGCAAAATTTTTATTTATTATTTTCACTGTTTTCCTCCCTTTTTTGTGCAAACGAGCCGGTCAGTGTTTAATAATTAATTTGTATTCATAGCAACAATTTTTATTGTTGTTTTAAATTGTTTAAATTGTCCGTTTCTATCACAACGAAAATAGTTAGACACTTATTTTTGTACCCATAGGCGGGTACACGTTTCAATATGTTTTCTTTTACAAATTTTAACTAAATTCGCGAAACTTTTATTGAAAAATTACAAATAGAAAAAATGTTTTAATTGTTGAGCTCTGTTACACGTTAAAATTAACACACGTGTTTTTGATACACCCTGTAAAAATAATTGTTGAAAAATAATTATAATTTGTTTTTCGAAGAAAAATTTTTAAGCTGGCAACAATTCTTCAACATTTTTTTGCACAAAACATCATTTAAACATCCTCTCCTTTAGATTAATAACACTAGAAATGTAGAAATTCGCTAGTAATTATTTTTAATTAATTAATTTCTATTATAAGAATAGAAAAATACTGAAAAACTCCACATGCGTAGAGAGAAATAAACGCTCATTTCTGAGTGATTCTGTGTGATACTTTTAGCAGACTCATCTTGTATAACTTGTAAAATATTTAAGTATTTTGCTAAAAAGCGAAATAGTTATCGGATACCAAAGCACTAAAATTATTTTTTTATCACAAATCTGGAGTTTATGGCCTATTTCATGACGCCTTCAACCATGATATAAAAAGATAAATTGTTAAATATGGACGTATAAATTTAGAAAAGATTAAATTCTATTTTTTTTTGTAATGATACAACTTTATCCTTGTCTTGAAATTTAAAACTGGAAAAATCGCTTCATGTCTGCGCTGTTTATTTTCATCAGCTAATTCTCCTGTCAAAGTCTGTTATCACATGCAAACAATGCGAAATTAAAAATTACTGTTGAAAATAAATCAAACATTAACAATGTTGAGAATTTTTCCGCCTCTATTAAAATACCAGTCCGCTCCAGCCAGAGTTTTAAACATTCACATACATCCAAATTTCTGTAACTAGTAACATTCCGAAATACGTTTCATTCCATTCGACCTATGCAACAAAACATTTTCATTATGATGAGCTTCACGAATATTCGATAGCCGAAATATTGTGTTGAACCCTTTTTATGCCACATGCACTCACCGAATGTTGCATGAATCGTATTTATTCGCGCACCGTAGTACATGATGTGCCTACATTTCCAGCTTATAGCGTTTTAAAAATTTACTCGGATATCTTGTTGCACGGCGGGAACGAACAAAAAGTTTTAAATTAAGGAAAATGCGATACAAACAGGCGACATAAATTCAAATTTTATTGCCCAGACTTATATGTGTGTCTTTTTGAGTCGAATGGCTCGCCTGGCAGTGTTTTATTTGCGGTTTAGGGATGAGCTGCAACATTGTGTATCATTTCTAGTTCAATAAATCTTGGAGCCGGCTAATGTATGCAAACTACCGGCTGATAAAATAACTGGAGCCCCTTATTTTACGACTACTTTTGTCTGTTTCAATTTCCAAGCAGGCACGTGCGTGCCGGGAAGGCAGTAAAAACAGATAACCATGTTCACTAAATATGCTCTACGTGTGCCACTAGCACCCCACAAACAAAAATTCTTTCTCTAAATTGATTTTGGGCAAAACAACAATTTCATGCCATTATTTCCAATCGCCTGAATTGAAATATAAAATTGGTAAAAGCAAATTTTGAGAGGCGGCGACAGCAACTTTAACAAGAGTTAGAAAGAAAGTAGAACACAACACATCAAGAACTTTGGAAAGGAAGTGACAAAAAGCGTCGCAGAAATTCGCTACGAGACCGCATTATTAATAAGATCAGGAAGAAAGTCGTCACTGGTTCATCCCCTTGGCTTTTAAATGCTTTTGAGATTCTTTACGTGGCCTGCAAGACGACTATTTTCCCTCGATGCCGTCGAATTGAATAACCAAGCACGTCGAAAGGCCAAATCGAATCTCGCACTAAAATTATGAAATCTCTTAAACAAACTCATAGGATTAAAAATTGCATTACACGAGTTACAAATCGATGAGAAGTGTAAACTGCATTTCGTTCGCTTTGCTACTTTTCGAGTAGAAATTAAGCTAATGGGAATGACAGAACAGCGTCTCATTTCTGTAAATTAAACGAAACTAGGAAAGCAAGCGCAATAATGACAAATAATAATGGTCGGATAGCTTGTCGTTATTAAATGAAATTGGGGACATTTTACGAGGCTATTCCAACTCCAATAATTTTCCAATAGGGAGTAAATTGGTGCAATCGCTACGCCACAAATTAGCGCTAATGAAAGAAGAAAGGCCAAACTTGGCATCGAGAATAATTATTTATCAAGGATATTGTTTCCAATTCCGTTTCGTTATTGGATTCGGGCTAATTACAAATTGATTATTTGATTATAAAATTTATGATGAGTTGACCTCTCGTATAATGGCGCTTGTAATTCGAATATAACGAAATTAATTTTCTTGAGTTGAGAGGATTGTAATGGTGGTTGAGATAAGTCGCAGGTAATTCGGTTTATGGTGGTTTTATGACGGCACATGTTTGGCGAGATCTCAATTTACATTTACAGCCGACATGGCAGTTAAATTGGAGCTTTGTGACACGTACTACATAGAAAAGCGGATTGGAAATGCAATATTTCCATATAGAGTAATATAATTCAATAGACAATGGGACGAGAAAGAAGACGTAATGCATCCTGAAAAAGAGAGACAAAACCTGAGTAGCGAATAAAAAATCACCATATATGTATAACCATGTATGGCAAAATAATTATTTACTGATTTTTGGATGTATTATACAAACAGGGCAATAATCAAACGTAGAAGAAATACCACTTAAATAATTCTTAAATATTTTTGTCTTTCACGAACAAAACAGAACATTGTCAATTCAACAAAGCACTGTCTCAGAACCAATTACCGTGACCAAATTATCTCAGATTCACAGGTTACCGCTTATTACTAATTATTATTAAACCCTTTATAGCAAATTAGTTTAAAAATTAAAAAAAAAAGAATTTCTGTATATAAAATAACATGAGATCGAAAATAAATTGAATTAGAGCAAGCTGTGTCTGCGGAACTTTAGCCACATTTTAGATCTTTATTTAAGATAAGATGTGGCTAAAGTTACACTTCACTCTTTCAAGGCTTGCTCTAGTTGAGTACATTTTCGACCTCATGTTATAATAATAATATTTAGATTTTTTAACACCAATTATGTCACTCTTTTTCCTTTGATTGAGTTATTTCATTGCACTACAATAAATTTAGTGACATTGTTTTTATAATTATGCCTCATATTAAAGATAAAAATTAAAAATTAAAATTTTTATTCTTCGACATTTACTATTTTTCTCCTGTGTAAGGCAGTTTTGACAAATGTTTGGCATTTTTCAATTCAAAACGTCAGATTATTTTTACAGATTTAAAGCAATTTTAAGCCTTGTTGAGTCTAATTCAAAAAATATTCAAAGAATAAAATATTGTATTCAACTCGTTTTTGGTGTAAATCGGTTCATTTATCTCGTGGATGATAAACCTCTCGTTATCACTCGACGTTTAAAAATCCACAATAAAGCGTCCGATTTACACTCAAACTCGTTCAATAAATAGCTATTATAACTACGTCTCATTAAGAAAAAGTTTGAAAATTATTAAAAATGTAACCTGTTTTCTTTTTGTACAAATAATTATAAACGCACATTTAACGGCATTAATAAATCAAATCAAATCAAACCAGACTTAATGATTATACTGAATACTTCTTTTGGAAATTATTGCCTTCTTTTTTTTAGTAAATCTTTTTGCTTTTCCGGCTTATCTTCATTTTACTTTATTGTTCTTCTTCTGTTGATATTCTAGATACTCTAGATTTTTTTCTGTCAAAATTTTGGTTTTCTTTTATAACAAAATTTCTTCCTCTGCTTAGTTAAATACGAGTATTCTACATTTTTTGGTCTTTTTAGACAATTATTTTCCAAACTTTCTTTCAGTTTTTTTTTGAGCATTTTTCTTCGTTTTTTTTCTTTTACTCTCGCCTCTGTTTTTCCAACTAATCCAGTCATCACCATTGAATAATAAAGGTCTTTTTTGTACTGTTTATAGTAGGCCAACAGAGTAATTTTTTATTTTAATGTCACTCGTAACCTGTACAACAGTTATAATAAAATTATAACAGAATTACTTCAAAAGAATCTGCATTCATTTTTATAAACTTTTTACCATTCGAGAGTTGATCCGACACTTTTATTGAGTCACTCTGTTTACGTATTGAGTCCTTGATCCCGGAAGTTTTCGAGATACTATGAAGTTTGGAATTAAAAAGTGTTAATTCTTTTATTTTCTTTTATTATTTGTGTGACAAAGACAAGTTAGATAATTTACAAAAAAATATCTTAGTGACTTGTTTCTTTTATCAGTTATCATTATCATTTATCAACTACTACTCTTTGTTGTGATTTAATAATAAAAACTAAAATTTGGAATCATTGTAAACCGTTGGAAAGCAGTGTTCAATGTTCATTAGTATTGATGTGAAATTGCAACAGCAATTAAAAGTTCCAAGAAACGTTTTGTTTTCAGATGACACTTTAAGGGACTCGCAGAAGAAGAAAAAACACTGTTACTGGAAGGGGATGCTTCTGATAAATGCCTTCCTTAGCGAAAAGAAATAAACAAAAAATTTAATATAATTAAAAAATGATATAGCATATTTTGTGACAATCTTAGAAGTGAAAAAATAAACTCGTTTCATGAATTATTTTTATATTGGTTATTTTTATTTTAACCTATTTTTTTATTATGAAATTAAATTGTTACCTAAAATATCTTCTGATAAGGTCTACTTTGTGTCCTAATCCGCAAACAAGTTCTTGTGTTTAAGAGTTTAGTTATCAAATCAAAAAAATACCTTTTAAAAATATATAATAATGATTTTTAATGTTTAACAGTCAAATGACATTTTAATGCTATGCACCAAAGAACAAATGCTATTTCTTTTGGCTCCTTTTATGAAAAGATGTAATCAGTGTTGTCGACGATGGAGATGAAATGAGTCATGTCTCAGGTTTGTTACTTCAGCGGCCATATTGTGATTATCTCCCTCGCCTAATTATGATTTTTAATTAAACGAAATGGCCGTGGCATATTTTTCATGAGTATAATTCCCGGACGCATATTTTCCGACCCTTCCAAGTCCGTATCCTTTGTTCCGATGTCGCGATCCTTTTGTTGCAGGATTCCTATTGTTCACGCGATGTGCAGATGTAAAGACAGTTGTAACTCTGATGTTTGCCGCAATGCTGTAGGTTGACCGTGAGTGAAATAAATTCCGACTAAGTTAGTAGAAACAGGACTATTGCATTTTGCGATCGATGCTTTACAACCGACCGTCACTGATCAATAAAACCCCCTTATTGTCTCCAGTTCACACGAAAAAATCGCGTCAAAACTCTCTTTACGGGCAATATACGCCGCCTCATCAGTTTTTTCTGTGAGCACATCGTTTGAGGGATGAATGGATCGTTTGTAGAAATCCGCACGATTTAAGAGCTCCATTCTTGTAATGCCCTTTTTGCTTCGCACCTCCGCAAACACCACGATCTGAATTTTTTACTCGTGCGATATAATTATCTCACATTGTGCGCGGGAATAAAATGGGTGCATTGTTTTATTAATTTATAGTTTCTTGAATAGAACATAACGTCGACCTCCCGAGAAGTTGTCACAATGCACACGTCAACGCCAGATTAAGTCGTTTGCGTTGTGTTCATTAACTGCTGAATGTAATCAATGCTTTTGAGTGACAATCCAACTCCTCGATTGTCTTCAAATCCGACGCCCCCAGCTGCGTACACTAATAACCCCACTATTGGCAAACTTGCCGTCCTTTCAACAATCACTCGCAAACAAAGAAATTACAACAACGCCTCTTTATTGGAGGCTTTCGAGACCTGATTGCCAGGTTTAAAGCTGCGAAATTGCAAACATAAAAACTACATGTTATGGGAACTGCGATTTCTGATACTTTGTTCAACTTTGTTTGTCACAACGGCCAATTAATCCATAAACGGTTTAAAAGCCAATATTGGGGCAATCAGACATAATATTAAAATAACATGAAAAGGCTCAACTACAAATAATAACGCAATTTGCTGATTTTTAAACTAGAAATGGATATTTGTATTTGAACAAATCAAATTAATTCGATATGTTCGAATTTTTGCATTTTGCTCCTCTTTGATCATTGAAATGCACACTTCGTGTTAACTAAATTAGATAACATTTCCAATATTTCAATGCACACAGTCATTTCAGTTTTAGCATTTAAAAATATCAAGGAATGGTAGAATGACTTTCAGTATCTATCTATCATTCGAGTTGAAATTATTAAGCTGCGAAAAGAAATTCAGGAAACTCCTGGTTAATTATTCTGAACAAATATAACATAATAATGTTTCATTCCTGATACAAAATTAAAAATAGATTTTATCTTACAGGTGCAGTTTTTTAGGTACATTATACCATTGTTTTTGGTGAGAGAAATCAAATTTCTTTCACAAGAGAGATAAAGCTAAATCTGACCGTAAATCTGACAGCTTTATCTCTCTTGTGAGAGAAATTTGATTTCTCCCACCGAAAACAATGGTATAATGTACAATGGTATAAGATAAAATAATATAAGATAAGATAAAATGCGTATATCACACGTAATAGAAATGCCATTATAAAGCTCGTGAGAAGTGTCCCACGTGAGCGCAGGCGCACTCGCAAATAACGATGTATTTCTATCACTTATCATATAATATACTATTTTTAATAAAGAAGTAAGTATAACAACTTTAAGAAAAATGACATTAGCTATTCTATTCCAATATTTTTTTAAATAATACAGATAGTTAAAACAATAAATTTAACTTGTGTTTTCCCCTCTAGCCGTAAATCAATTGCATAAAATTCAAATTCTTTATTTTATTTTTGGTGACTTAAGATTTTCAAAGAGGAAAATCTGAAGTTGAAAAACTATACCACTTTTTGCTGTTAGGATAATAATCATTAGAGGGCGGAAAATATGCACGCCAATTAGGCCAAATATGCGCATATATACCTATGCACCAAATGTTGCCAAAATTTGCAAAATTTTCTTTAATATATATAAAAATATATACTATTATTACCTAATTAAAAATGTTTATTGCGAGAAAATAAGTGAAATTTGTTTATTTACAAAAAAATACGTGTACCATCAAATCAACTTTTGTGTTTCCTAAACACATAATAGGTAATAGGTAAACAATCTGTTTTATTAATAATAAGGTAATAATGGCTTACTGGATGTAACAAACAGTTTTTCTTTTTTGTTTTGGGATTTTTACATTTTATAAATTCATGTAAACTTAGTTTACATTACAGTGACTTTATTAGAAACAGTGGCGACAATAGGCCCGAATACAGTGACTTTATTTTGGAACAGTGGCGACAATGGTGGTCCCGATTTTCATTGGTGCAGCCATTAAGAAGCAAATTTTGACATTTGCCTAATAAAATTTGAAATCTGTCATTTTAAAGTTTGTCAAAATGCCTCGTTAGATGCACAAATTTGGCAAAATAGAGATTTTTAAAACAAAACGTTTTCCCAAAAGACTCAATTCGGTGAAAATTTTGAGTGCAAAATGTGAAAAGGTGTAAGTGGGATCAAAATGTGCCTGGAAACCATTTCAAAAAGGGGTCATAAGTACAGTGATATCGTTCTTCTAAATGCAGTTGTAATAGAAAGTCTCACCACCACAATTCATTTCACAACATTTGAACAGTTTAGTGGGCTGTTTAATTTGCCTCAACATGGTGTCTATTCGGGCCTATTGTCGCCACTGTTTCTAATAAAGTCACTGTAGGCCCGAATAGACGCCATGTTGAGGCAAATTAAACAGCCCAGTAAACTTTTTAAATGTTGTCAAATGAATTGTTCTGGCTAAAATTAAGATTGAGACTTTCTGTTACAACTGCATTTAGAAGAACGTATCACTCTGTGATATCACTGTACAGTGGCGGACACGGAATTTTGGACGCCTATGACATTTCGTTGACATAAACGTATGGAATACTCCATACCTTTTGACAACGAAATGACAGAAGCGTCCAAAATTCCGTGTCCCCCACTGTACTTATGACCCCTTTTTGAACTGGTTTTCAGGCACATTTTGATCCCACTTACACCTTTTCACATTTTGCACTCAAAATTTTCACCGAATTGAGTCTTTTGGATAACGTTTCGTTTAAAAATTTCTGTTTTGCCGAATTTGTGCATCTAACTGCAGCAGATCGAGGCATTTTGACAAACTTTAAAATGACAGATTTGAAATTTTATTAGGCAAATGTCAAAATTTGCCTCTTAATGGCTGAACCAATGAAAATCGAGACCACCATTGTAGCCACTGTTCTAAAATAAAGTCACTGTAGTTTACTTGAATAAACACACTCATGAAAGTGTTTTATAAGAACATTGAATTTAAAACAAAACGCTTCAAGCAATTAGCAAATTTTAATTTCTAAGAACATTTCACCAAACTGATCTAGACCATTGTGAAAGTTTCTATTCAAAGTGTAAATAATCCATTTTGACCTGATAAGGTGAGGTTCCGCAAAGCCTTATTGAAGCACCATACCAATTTAGAGAACGTTGAAAAATAATTCTCTTCGGGGAATGATTAGACCTGCCGATTTTTTTGGTAGTGCTATTCACAAAAGCAATCAAACAATTTTAAATTTTTCTTGGAAACAACAATTTTAATCTCAATTTTGCCCAAATATGCAAAATATGCAACTTTTCCCCAAAATATGCAGCCTACTCTGAAAATAGGCAAATATCTATGAAATATGCAAAATGCATATAATCCGCCCTTTAATAATCATATTTTTAACAATGAAAAATCTAAACAACTTGGCAACATTGTTCAAAGACACAGGCAGTAGAGCAATTTGGACACAATTTTAATGAAGAGAGAGAAATTATCAAATTGGGTAAAAATGTTGTTATTCTTAGTTTTGTCTTACCTTACCAAAAAATTCGCCCAATTGGATCATTCAAAACTGTCAAAAACTCAAAACAAACGTCAAAAACTGTTTGATTCAAAAATTGTACCAAATGCTAATGAGTAAGAAAGCAGATTTTAAAAAGTTTTTACTATTGTAATAAGCGTCTTTAGCACTGTCATTCAATACAAAGGCTCTAAAAAAATTATATTGTTTCCGTGTCTTTAATTAAATAGAAGTACAACATAGCAGCAATTCAAAAAATATGAACGGTAGGTAGTAATGATTGAGCAGTGTATTAAAAATTCTGGGTTTGCAACTTTGAGCTTGAGATTGCGAAATTTTCAAGTTACACATTTTGTCGCTTTTCGTAAAAAATTCGAGACAAAGAAAAAATCCTCCCCCAATCCCGCTTTCTCAAGCCAACCAAAAGAGCAATTATTATCAGTCAAGGGGCAACGTCTCGTGAAACGGGCTTCATTGGGGTCCAGTTGGAATTTATTACTTGGAGCTTTGCTTAGTTTGGCGCAATGTTTTCACTGTTCGGTGAAATCGAAAAAAGGCGTTAAATATAGACGTTTTATAAATAGGTTTTTGGAAGTTTAAATCATAGCGATGGAACATTTATATGCTCGTGGGGAGTAAAACATAGATATTCATCTGGTTGTGAGCAGATGTTGGCCATTCCAGCTACCAACTTGAACACTCTACATACGAAAATGACGTTTATAGGTTCGAGAAAATACGACTCCAAGCTCGAACTCGCTCCGGACGATCCAATCCTCCACTCCCGGATTTTCCTATCTTGGAAAAGCGACGTTATATATGTCGACCGGATTAGTACAGCTGCCACTGACCAAGCTATTACTCGAGAATTATTTGCACGTTACATCTGGATACACGAACAAACGAACGCTCGCTTTTTACCCGAGAATCTTTAACCTGAGAGCTCACTTAACGAATTACAATTTATGTAGACGACTCACAGTGGGACGAAATGCATGTTATCGTGGACATGGACATAGAGCATGTAAAAGTGGCAAGAATAACTTAATATTTGGTACGCTCATGTTTTCAAGGATGAAAAACATTATGAAATTGATATTTAAAATTTTTTACAAAAATACAGAGTGTTTAGAATATTTTGCTCAAATCTGGTTTCTTTTAAATTTTAACCATAAAATTAGGCACAAGCACAATAAAGACGTACTGTAAACTCTAGAAACGCTTAGTTACAAATATAATAGAATATTTTTATATTATTTGATGTATATAGGACTTGCTTGTATCCCTATCTACACAGAGTGGTCCAGTTCAGCTCCCGTCTTCTATTGCTCATTTATTAGTAAAGCTAGACTTGTGATATTTTGTAGACATTATTTACACTTTAAGACTCATCTGAGTAAATATTTTTGATTATACAGACTGTCCCAAAAAAAATATGACATCAGAATAATAATTTTTTTAATAGCATCCAGTTATTTTTTGTGCTCATTAGGATACCTTTTTAACCTGTTACATGACCCTAAAACTATTTCAAAGCGGTTCAGAGATTAACTCCCAATGTATAAGGATTTGCATAAGGGTTGTGATAACAAGAATTTTTTGTTTTTTAATTTCACATTGATTGATACTTGACAAAACAAGTTTTCAGCAAATAGCTCCAAATGTCTTAGAATTCACGTTAAAGTGGTGGTAACAAAAAATGTTCGATATTTAATTCTCTTTCGAATGATTTAAAAATAAACAAGGGTTGCCATTTGAAATAAACAATATTAAAGGCTTTAAATTTTAAAAAGTTTAATTAAAAATTAATTTGTAAACACCCTGTAGTAAGTAATTTAGATCAATCACACTTGATTAACAAGTCTGTTAGACCTAAGGCACGTATGTACTTGGTAATAATGCCATCAAAAAGCTCTGCTTCCATTGTTAATTAATTTTTAAAACTAATGGTGTAATACCGATTTTTTTGTTTTAATTTTTTAAACAGTAATAATTCTTGAAACGATTTGAAAAAAACATTAGCGACATGTAAGAAGCTAAAAAGATATCCTAATGAGCACAAAATTAAGAGCATTTTATTATAATGTCATACTTTTTGGAACACCATGTATAACCAGAGATATTTTACTAAAATGTATTCTAGGGTATAAATAACATCTATAAGATATCAAAACCCCAACTTTAATAATAACCGAGCTACAGAAGATGAGAGCTGAATTAGCCTGTATTTCTACCTGTACTATTTTCTATAAAACTTATATGTAAGAATACTATATTGTATCATACTTTTTAATTTTATTTTGATTGAAAGTTTTTCAGTATAGTGTCTTAGATAAAAAGTATTTTAGCAAAAAACCATTATTACTGTTTTTACAAAAAAATAAGGTCGAAAAAAAAAACTAACCAACATGTTTTGAATTTAAATTAAACTGGCTTAAAATCACATGTAGTTTATAATTTTAAAACTAAAAGCATTTTTGACTCATAAACAATTTGACAGAATTTATTTTCTTTCGGTTAAATGAGATTTTTTCCACGTTTAAAATGATATTTTACAAAGTAAGAAGTGAAAATTTAAAATGTTAAAATTGTTTTTAAACTTCCTGCTTGCATTCAGGTAGTTTTTCTTGACAATTATTTTCAAAAAATTAAAAGTTATTGAGACAGTCCATTTTTGATATACAGCATATTAAGACCTCGACTTCAGATGACTATACCGACTCTGGGCGGATTGTGGCGGATATGATAATTATGAATTTCACTCACCTAATACCTAAAGAAAAAGAGAAAAAAGTCGGTTTTCCGGAACACCCTGGAACTTTTTTGAAATTATCGTATTTGATATTTGTAAAAATACCATTGAAAAACATGTATTTTTATAAGAGAAAATGGTAAAAAGTAAAATATAAAACACTTTCTGGAAATAAATGTACTTTTTTTAGATGACGTGGAATAATAATCAAAGATCTGTAAACCCTTAAAAGGTAAAAATTATCATTTGCAGGCTCTAATCAAAGAATTTGTTAAAGATGGAATTACACAAAAATTTTCAAAATTGTCAGGTTATCAAATGAAATATTTGAGAAAAATGGCAGAAAATCTATGTTTACTTAATTCACTGCTTTCTCACATACTACAGGAAGTATAATTAAAACAGTTTAGCTCATTTTTGGGTAATAAGATAAAATTTTAATTTGAGCCGATGTCGTACTTTTGGTTCGTTCGGATTTGAAAAACGGGGGCTTGCATGACTAGCTGCCATTTTTCCCCATCATTTGTCGATACCGTGCCACCAATCGAATGTCACAATTATTCTTTAATGATGCTCCACTGATACATTAAATATCACTCTCAGGTGACCTAAATGTACTGGGACATCGATTAGACCTACGTAACTCATTTTATAGGCACCTTTGTATCAGGTAATTGCTTTGTCAGCACTTTTGCATAATCAATTTTAACAAATGATTTTAATTATGATTTTAGCAGGTCAAAAGGCCAATTTATACAAGCTTAATTTATCACTGGGGGCGGCCTTACAACGTCTATAGCTCTGCTGTGATATTAAATTTTGATTGTCCTTAAAATGAGAAATTTCTTAATTTTAAATTTAATTTGTCGTACTACAGGGTACTAAAATAGTAAAATTGGGAACACAAAGCGCCTCCAAATCGCCAATTCGCTTGAAATTGAGTCCGTAAACGCACTAATTATTTGCGTGGCTCGTACGTGACTTGAACTGTTTTCATGCAAAAGAAATCTTGGGGTAAGTAAACTCAACTGGGGAGTGAAGTGGGTGTTATTTGGGGAAGAGACGAGGGAATGTAGTGAAAAGTGTGTATGCGCTGGATTTGAACAATCAGCAGGAGGCTGCTTTTATAAACTGCCGAGGCGGCATTTCTGTTTTTATATCTTTGTTTTACACATGGGAGCCTCTTAGTGAAGAACTCGACGTTTCTGCCAAATTACAAAACTAAAAGTTTTGCACGTATAGACTCCAAGTAGGCAAAACACCGCACGGGAATGGGTGGAGAAGGGTTGATTAAAAAAGTTTCGCAATGACTGCTGATTAGCCAATCGGACGGTGCTATTTACACGGTATTGTTTGCTTCGTGTTATTGCCATTTTGACGAGTCGGCGAATTATTTTGCTGACCGGGGGCGGAATTCGGCGGAATTGCACAACTATTTCAATAATTCTGTGCTGTATTCATTTCAACATTTATTAACATGTGATTTATTACACATGTATATGACAGAAGAGTATGTAATGTGCAATTGTCAATGAATCCTCGTAAAAAAGAGATAAGGAACTAAAGCTAAAGTTTCTGGTACAGTTAAATTTTATTGGTTCATAAATTACTAAGAGTGCAGATCTCGTGTTTCCGTTTCAATTCTGCAATCAATAAAATTTAACTGAAGTTAAAAAAATAAAAATATATAAAAAATGTTTTTTAAAAAAAATTTTTATTTAAAAGATGCACTAAAACGTAAAAAATAATGTATTTCAATCACAGGAGAATATTTTTTCTTATAGGTTAAAATTCTAAAACTTATAAAAGCTTTGGGAGTTGTCAACTGAACAAAGTAATTCTGTAATGCCGTAGTTTTATAACTCTCAAAACTTTTATAAATTTTAGAATTTTAACCTGTAAGAAAAAATATTCTCCTGTGATTGAAATACATTATTTTTTACTTTTTAGTGCATCTTTTAAATAAAAGCTTTATTTAAAAAACATTTTTTTATATATTTTTATTTTTTGCTTTTTAGTCTTTATTTATTGCATAGATTTATTGTAATTACACTGTGCATCTACCTTAACGTCCAAATGACCAACATACCGTCTATGTCGGTATAAGTTACAGTATGTACAAATCGAGAACCCCTTTGTAAACATAACCTAAAATTTTAAAACCCCATTTAACACCTTTAGGGGGCAATTAACTATATAGAATTGCATTGTCACGCCGATTACGTAAGCATGTTAAATTTCATTTCATTGCACTACAGGAACCCTCTCAAATTTACAAATCGAGAACCCTTTTGTAAACATAAGCTAAAACTTCAAAACCCCATTTAACCCCTTTAGGGGATATTTAACTGCATAGGATTGCGTTGTCACGCAGATTAAGTAAGTATGCAAAATTTCAATTCAGTGGGATAACGGGAACCCTTTCAAATTTGGCTCCGAAAAAATAACCGACAGACAGATAACATTGTGAGCTAAATAAAAGCTTTTAAAAAAGCTTATAAAAATATAAGAAATCGGACCTGAAAAACGCCTTTTGTATGTTATAGACAGGTTGGAAACAACAAAACTCCGAAACGCTTTGAGCTACAGCTGAAGATTTACCAAAAAACTACTAAATTTACGAAAAAAATTAATGCAGATTCATGACATAAACATATTGCAGAATGGTGGAAAGTCAGTTTCACTATTGTAATTATTTATAAATCTTTGGTATTGATATCTTAACAGTTTGGTAATGTTGTTTTTTCTTTATTTAATGTTTACATTTTTTTCTTCAATAATAATTGACTTTCCGCCAAAGTATAGATTGTTACTTAAATACTAAACAAAAAATTACACTTGTAGCTCCATTATCAATTAAGGAAATCCAGAACTACGAAATCATTTTATTTGATGCATTTGACGTTGGTTATCTGAAGTGTTGTGTGGTAAAATTACTGATCAATACCTTTCAAGTTAAATACCTTTTAATTTATTAACTTTATAGACATCTAAAACTTTATGTTTTTAGAAAGATTATTTAATAATCTCTGAGAAACCACCAAAACAAAAATAGGCTGTTCAATTTTATTTTTTGAAGTTATTTAACTTTTAACTGTTTTTAACCAATTTCTGAATCATTTTTCATATCTTTTCTGCGATACAGAAGGTAGGTATTGTCACAATATGCTTTAGAGGCCTCGCTAATGTTATGTTTACAGTTTAGTTTTGACATTCTACGAGTATGTCAATGCCTCAGTATCGTCTCAGTGGGTAAAATAATACATGATTATAATTTAGAAAAACTTTTTAGAAATAGCGAGTCTAATATCATATCATTGGGTTTGACTAATTTTCTCACAAAAAATTAGTATTTGTAATAATAATAATAATAATACTAATAATAATAATAATAATATTTATTAAATAAAATTAAACAATAATATACAGGTGAGGAGCGAAGTCTAGCTTATTAAAGCTATTTAACTAAACCTTAAAGGAATTTTAATAGAAAAAATAATAATAATAAAAATAATATACGTAATTATGTATAAAAAATATTGGACTTAAATAAAAATTAATTCGGAAATTATTTAATAACTAACAACTAAAAAGAAAAAGCATTACCAGTCTCTCAAGAACAAAAGCAACAAGAAAGAATCTTTAAGAAGAAAAGAAGAAAATTGAACAGGAAAAAATATTTTTGCATTCATTTTCTACATCAGTTAACTAACTCATTTGAACATAGTTAACTATTACTAAAAAACAAATTCTTAATATTACTCTTGAATCTAAACACTGAATTTCTGTCATTAAAAATATCGATATACATATTTGTTACAATGATAAATAAATACAGACAGATGATATAAAAAAAGCTAAATAATTTTTACCCATCCTAGGTCTTATTTTCTCTGATACATGATAAACCAAAAATAAAGCCACAGCAATTATTTTGAATTATTTGTATCTTTGAAGCGATGTGTAAACGTGATCTAATGTGATCTTAGTGTGATAAACTGATCACTGATCGTTGCTCACCTGCTGTGCAGCTCGGGTAGACCATAATTTATTCCATTTGAGATATTACCGAAGATAAAAAACTTTTCAACTGCATTAAATATGAGTACGAGTACTTTTACATAGTAATAATTTTCTCGGCTTTGAACAAACTTGCAGTGGAGATAACAAATTTGTGACCATTTCTGGTAGTTATTGTGGGACGAGAGAACAAAAATGCACTATCTTTAACCGAACTAAAGCAATTTGGTATTGCCATTTACCAAAAGGATGAATACGAAAGACTCAAAAATTATAAATAAGTGTACTTTTGAGCACAATCATTGATCAAAAAATTATCAAATTGTATACAATTATTATTTCATAGCGATATCTATGACCACATGTTAAAGGCAAAAAGTTACATGTTAAGTAATAAAATATCATTATTACCAGAAGCATTGGTAATGTGACTAATATGTATTTAATTTAAGTACTCAAAAGTAAAAATTATTAATATTCCTTGTTTTAGTTGAAAGTTGAAAGGGTATTTTAATCGACAATAAATCAATAAAAAGCTCTGTTGTCGCAAACAGTCCACTTTCTTGAAAGTAGGTGAAAAAAATGATCAAGCAAATCGCTACAAGAAGTAAAAGATCAAGCATTTAATTGCAGGGTCAACCTTAAATTCTATTAACAAACTGGCATTTTGCACACGTTTTGTTAAGCATTTCATTTCACTTAAAAGCAAAACCAACAAAAAATTTAAAAAATTCCGAATTCTACCAACTGAAATTTTTACGGGCCTTTTAAATTAAAACATTACTCATACCACATGTTTAGAAAAATAAGAAACAGAAATATAATAAAAATAATTACAATTGAGAGTAGCAGATTTTATAACACAATAAAAGTACTTTTTTGTGCTTTTTGCTGCTTTTGGCATCAAATTGAATTTGATTGTCGGCCATCGAGTGATGTTTAGGCATCGGCGGTGAATGAAAGGGCACGCCTTAAATGAATAATGGTCGTATTTACGAATCTGTGCAGAGGATAGAGCGGCATCGGGAAAGGACAGGTAATTTTTCACGGCTGGTAAATGATCCGAATGATTTGGCGAGAGGAATCGAACAAAAGTAATTTGAAGCCAGCTTCTATGACATTACTACGTTCAACTAATGAATTTGCTGCGGTCGATCAGCTATCGAAAAGAGCCAATCGAAATTATCACGAGCTGACGCAATTTTCGCAAATCGGGATAAACAAAACGCTTGCACGGGATATGCACTTGTGTGGTTATTTTCAGGTTTCAGTTTCGTACTTACGTAAACCATTAATCTTTTATACAAAGTTTCAATTTATCAGGGATAAAGTAACTAACTGTAAAGCGTAAAGTATTAGAGTTGTAAACCATTAATCCAGGGGAGTTGCAACTGATGCAGTGATAGATGGGAGACTCATGTAAAGTTTTCCATTTTTGTATCAAGCAAATAAAAAAAAACATTATTTGACACACCATGTCAATTAAATAGCAAATTTTTGCCAAACGCTAAACAAGAAACACGAATTTGATTGATGACAACAATTTGAAAAGAGCTTGCGTTCGGATTTATCATGGAAATATTGCCATTGTTTAAATGGAAATAAAAAAATGTGTTCCAAAATTAAACGAATGAGCGATTTGTAAACATTTCATATTTATTCTAGATAAAAAAAAAACGGTTTGTCTACTATTTATTAGGACATTTCCGTTCCCTTTCAATAGATTTGTCTAAGACAAAATTCGGAAGTGTGAATCGAGCTGGCACTCGGGCCGATGCCTCAAGATTAGCGCTTATCGTGCAGTTTCTCGTCGCCCTGCTAATAGAATCCGAATTAATGGACTTATCTCTCTACCCAGCATTGTGCCCGTTGATAAAACAGCCCTCTTCCTTTATATCAGCAATCGTTATCAAGCCTTGAACCGACAATTCATAAACAAAGGGCACCTTTTTAATTAGGGCTAACTGCCATTCATCCAACATTATCCTTATTATTCCGCTTTTATTTACGACCAACGTGCAGAACCCGGTTTTGTTCACGTCCCATTACAAAAAACGCTAATTACAACACCTTGGAAATAATTTCAGCGAAATGAAAAATTTAAGTGATATTTTAACAAGACGCCAGTTATGTAACGCTGATGCTTAATCAGACAACATTAAATATTTAAATCTAATTACGTTTCGCTCAAAAAAACATTCTCTGTTGACTAACCTTAACAACTTCCAAATACCTCGTTTGCAACATTGGGCAAATAACTTTGTCGAAATTCTTTTTTTGATTACACTAGTTTACAACGTTTTTTGAAAATAGATGAAACCAATGGGTATCGGGAGAATAATTAATCCTAAGTCTGATACTGAAGTCGAAAAAAAATTTGATAAAATATTCATTACTAGCAGTTGCCCGCGGATTCGCACGCATGTTCGTAACGCAGAAAAATACCGCAAAACTGAGTAAGGTGACCTAATACGAAACCGAGTTACTTTTGGCTGTTTATATAATGCTTATTATTCACTGTTATCCTTATTTAACCCCCTTCTGGGTGTAATTTCAAAAAATTCTGAAACACATGTTTCTTCATTTTTAACTGAAAACTCAAATGCCAGTTCTCATAAATAGAACTTCAAAAATAATGGATTTTTGAATTTAATCTCCTCGCGGATAGAATTTATAAAAATCCTGAATTACATGTCTCTTCTTTTTCAACCAAATGTCCAAATATTAATTTTCATAATCATAGCTTCAGCAATGAATGATTTTTTGCATTTAACCCCCTTGAGGCTGGAACTTTTGACAAATCTGAAACACGCGTTTTTATCTTCAGTCGACAGCTGAAGTACCAGTTTTCATGGTTAGAACTTTAAAAACTACAAATTTTTATATTTACTCCGTTGTGGGGTGGAACTTCAAAAAATTCAAAAACGCCTTTTATATTTTTAACGAAAAACTCAAATATCAATTTTCACAAATGTAACTACCATAAAACACGCGTTTTTTATTTTTAGTGTATAGCCCCAATTCCAATTTTTATAGTTAGAAGTTACGTATATTTATATTTAACCCCATTGGGAGATGGAACTTAAAAAAATCTAGAAATACGCCTTTCTTCATTTTTAACCAAAAGCTTAAATATCAATTTTCATGAATATAACTTCAAAAATAACGAGTTTAAAATTTAACCCTCTTATTAGGGAGGGGAACTTCTAAAAATCATAAAACACATGTTGCTTCATTTTTCACCGAAAGTCCAAATACCAATTCTTATGGATATAAGTTCAAAAATGACGGATTTGTATAGTTAACCCTCTTTGAGGGTGGAATTTTTAATAATTATAAAACACGCGTTTGTTTATTTTTTGTCTATAGCCCAAATAAAAATTCTCATGAATATAAGGTCAAAAATGAAGAAAGTTTATATTTAACCCCCGTAGGGGTGGAAATGTCAGGACTTAAAACACGCGTTTTTCATCTTTAACTGAAATCCCAAATACCAATCTGCATGGATATAATTTATAAAATTACTAATTTTTAAATAAACTTTAACACCCTATTTAACCCCCTTAGGGGTTGATTTTTCGAAAATTCTGAAACACGTGTTTCTTCATTTTTAACGTAAGGCCTAAATACCAATTTTCATGAATATAACTTTAATATTTCTCTTAAAATGATGGATTTTTATTCAAACTTTAACACCCCATTTTACCCCTTTAGAGAAGGATTTTCGAAAAATCCTTTCTTAGCGGAACCCTACACCCTCTAAAGAACTATCTTCCAAATTTCATGTTTCTAGGTTCAGTGGTCTAGGCTGTGCGTTGTCTGTCACTCAATCACAGTACTGTTTTATTTATACAGGCTGTAAATGAAATAAGCACATTAATTTTAACTGGCAATAGAACTCGTCAAGACTAACAATTTTTCCTTATAATTTTTTTTTTCAAAACATTTTAGTTTTTGAGTTAAAATTATTTTAAAATCTTACACAATTTTCTTACACGCCACTGGAAATAACGTTACCTACTCGACAAGATTACCGTTTCCAAGCAAGTTCATGAAAATTAAATTAAATTTATTATTACTTTTCTTTGCTGGGGCATTTCATAAAAGGTTCGTCAATTTGTAGGGGGAAAAAATGATCTTAAAAAATGCGATTTTGAAAAAATGGTACATAGAAAAAGTGTTTGTCTTGAAGAGTTCTATCACTGGTTAAAATTAATGTACTTATTTCGCTTACACCCTGTATAGATAAAGTATCAGTATTTGACATCATCAAAAATGTCACAAAAATGTCACTGCTTCTTCTTTTGTACTATCAGGGTCAGTGTATCTTAATGTAGACTAGTAATAATCGATTAACATATTTTTATCCCAAAAACGTTAATACCTCTCTTCACAAGACTTTAAATCTTAATGGAAACGTTCACCATGTTCATCGCTTAAATTTTCCAGGTTTTGTTAGGATAATTTAAACACAAACGTAGATAAAGTTGTTTGGGCTTAATTTACATTCACCTGATGATGTTTTAAAGCAAATAAAATATTTAACAATTTGTTAATCACGTCAATAACCAATGCCAAAGACACCGTAAAAAAGGTTTCTTTGCAAAACTTATGCAAAATTAAAATGGCACAGATTGCTTCCTTATTTGCACTGATTAGTGTCAGTTCCTTTTAGTGTAATTAGCAGTAATGGCTAAAACTTGATGGAAACGTTAAAAGTTAAAAACTGTTGGTGAATATATTAAAAAAACTAGAGGTGATGGGCAAATGTGACATATTTTGGTTATCAGTGAGTAAACAAAAGACAAAACTAGTATAAATTATCTCTAATAATAATAATTCTGAAGCGTATTTCCTTTTTATGTTATTTTCTTATTAACTCCTTAAAGTTTTAACAAACATTTTATTATTTATGAAAGGTAAGAACCGGAAAGCTCTCAACTGAAAGAGCTTAACTTTTATGTTGTCGATATAATACATACACATTTGGAATTGCTTTTGGACGCACCATTAAGTTAATTGTGATGTTTTCGCAATAATCGCTGAAAAAGTGATTATTCATTTATGCAAGACAGTAAGCTTTGTTTGAATACAAAACGGAATAAAATCAGCATCTGCTTGGAAAGTTGCACGTTTACATTTAATCTGCTTTTAAAAAATATTTCAATTTAATTATTTTTTAAGCACCCGTGGCAGCATTTTCATAAATGAATTTTGTTTTGCATGCAGAAAACGGCGCATCCGTGCTGAATATACCTTACAGCCGACAGAATAAATTAATTGACATGTTATAATTGTATTCGCTTGTCCTTCCGGATGGCCCGGAGCGCGGTCGCGGAAGTCCAAAGATTCCGGAAGGGTTGAATAGCGTCCGTTTTCCGGCCTCAGGACGACAACGGAGGCCTTCACCCTTTAGTTGTGTTAATTAAATCCAACTAGCGCCAGCCAATGTTTAACAACAAAGAAATTCAATTAAGGAATTATGAAAGCGAGGTTTAAATTGCGATGACTGAGCTACTTTGCAACTTACAACTAATGTAGAAGCGAACGCCTTTGTTTTGCATCCGAATGATAGGAACCAAGAAGGTTTATCATCATCGGCTTTGTTCCCACGAGTTCTTCACCTGCTTTGAAAAGATAGCACTAGTTTACAAAAAAAAATTTTTCTATCACGTCTAATTTTTTTAATTTATTCTCTAAAAGTTTTGAAAATTTGTTTCTAGTGTCTAGTTTGGCATTCATTGTTTCTGTAATATACTAATTGTTAATCATTGTATTTGCTTTAAAATATCGTCAAGTGAATGTAGATTAAGCCCAAACAACTTTTGTTTTATTTGTGATAAATTTATCCTAATAAAACCTGGAAAATTTAAGCGATCAAATGGTAAACGTTTTCATCAAGATTTAAAGTCTTACGAAATGAGATATACAAAGGTATTTGGGATAAAAATATGTTAGCTTATTACTGCTGGTTACAATAATAGAAACTGAAACTAATCAGTGCAAAATAAAAATATATAAAAAAATGTTTTTAAAAGAATCTTTTATTCAAAAAATGCATTAAAAAGTAAAAAATAATGTATTTCAATCACAGGAGAATATTTTTTCTTACAGGTTAAAATTCTAAAATTTATAAAAGCTTTGGGAGTTGTCAACTGAACAAAGTAATTCTGTAATGCCGTAGTTTTATAACTCCCAAAGCTTTTATAAATTTTAGAATTTTAACCTGTAAGAAAAAATATTCTCCTGTGATTGAAATACATTGTTTTTTACTTTTTAGTGCATGTTTTAAATAAAAGCTTTTTTTTAAAAACATTATTTTATATATTTTTATTTTTTGCTTTTTAGTCTTTATTCATTGCATAGATTTATTGTTATTACACTGTGCATCTACCTTGACGTCCAAATGACCAACATACCGTCTATGTCGGTATAAGTTACGGTATGTACAAATCGAGAACCCCTTTGTAAACATAACCTAAAATTTTAAAACCCCATTTAACACCTTTAGGGGGTAATTAACTATATAGAATTGCATTGTCACGCAGATTACGTAGTCATGTTAAATTTCATTTCATTGCGACTACAGGAACTCTCTCAAATTTACAAATCGAGAACCCCTTTGTAAACATAACCTGAAACTTTAAATCACCCTTAACCCCTTTAGGGGGTATTTAACTACATAGGATTACATTGTCACGCAGATTAAGTAAGTATGCAAAATTTCAATTCAGTGGGACAACGGGAACCCTTGCAAATTTGGCTCCGAAAAAATATCCGACAGACAGATAACATTGTGAGTTAAATAAAAGCTTTTAAAAAGAAACAATCTGTGTTATTTTTAATTTTTCAAAAGTTTTGAATCATTTTTTTTTGTGGTGTTTTTGTCATTCGTTATTAACATAATTAACAAATTGTTAAATATTTTATTTGCTTTAAAATATTATCAGGTGAATGTAAATTAAGCTCAAACAACTTTTTCTATGTCTGTGTTTAAATTATCCTAACAAAATCTGAGAAGCTTAAGCGATGAACATGGTAATTGTTTCCATCAAGATTTAAAGTTTTATGAAGAGAGTTGTTAAGGTTTTTGGGATAAAAATATGTTATTCGTTTAATACTAGTCTACGTTAAGACTAACTGACCCTGATATTCCAAAAGCAATCTGTAACATTTTTGATGTTGCAAAAATTGTCAAATACTGATACTTATTTATAATAAATATTAAAAAAACTTGACGTCCTAATTTTTTTTCGGCTTCAGTATCAGGCTTAGAGTTAATTATTCTATCGATACACATTTGTTTCATCTATTGGTAAAAAACGTTGTAAACTAGTGTGATCGGGAAAACAACACGCTTTCCTAAGTTATTGACCATAACCGAAAATTTTTTTGAATATTTTAAGATTGAAGATTTTGCTTCGCCTCCACAATTACGTATTAAAGTTTTTTTCTGAAGGTAATCGTACGCATTTAATTAAATGTTTAATTGTTTAGTAGCTCGGGGTTTTGTCGTTTTTATTAAAAAATATCTCCTCTAAGCCTGTGTAATTTTTATTCATTTTGAAATTCTTAATTGCTTTGTTGGGTCGGCTGATGAAGGCGAATTTCCGGGGCTTTAAGAAAGATGAGTTTAATAAATCTAGGTGTGTGGTTAATTTTTGCTTAAATATGGTAATAAAGTCCGTGAGGTCTGTATATTGAATATGTAATCAGGCGGTTTATGTATCTATTATACGAGCAAATATGGCATAATTTGTCTCCCGAGCCCTGCTGAAAAAATCCGGCGATTTGAATTGCAAATTGTTTCTTATTTGTGTTTAGTTGTTTGCTTTGTATGAAAATTTAGCGCATTCTTGAGGGTTTTTAAATGAAAACTTTGCTTAATTACGAACTTCAAGTTTTATGGGAGAAACGAGTTGAGTTGGGAAAAAAACCGTGGTAAGGTGCACGAACGCGCAAAGCTTCTTAAGCAGTTTTAAAGATTTTAAATTTAAAAATTTAGGAACTATTTAAAATTTCAATACAGATTGCATAGCTAGGTGGAGGAGCGTTCATGACGTGCCTTACATGGTAATGTTCCTAGCTGAACTGAACAGCTTTCAATTCCATTCTCGATCCAGCCATCCTGAAAATGGTAACTTTATTCAATATTCACTAATGCAATTGAAAAGATTTCGAATGATTTTAGATAAATCTGAAACGTGCAGTCGACGAATTTGCGAGACAACGTCAATCTTCATCGCCCCTAATTAAAACTTCCATCCCCTGGAGTCGTTACTTAAAATTATCATCTCCAATTGGCCGACCTACTTTCCGCTCTTATCCTTTAATTATCCTCCACAAAGATACGAAAAACTTTACTACCTATTCGCACAGTTAAACCCACAGTTACATGCAGTAAAACTTGTCAACCAAGGAACAAAACATTCCTCTTATTACCACAGCAAAAACTCAGAAATTTATTATTGAGCTTAATTATAACTTATTACACAAGGATAAAAAAATCCCCAACTCTGCGTATTGCGGTTTTTCTTGCTAATTTCATTTTCGCCCCAAATTAAAACGAATAAAAAAATGAATTTATTTGCCATCCTATGGGACAAGAAACCGCGATATTATTAAAAATAAAAGTGTTAATTT
Source organism: Tribolium freemani (assembly GCA_939628115.1). NCBI lineage: Eukaryota > Metazoa > Arthropoda > Insecta > Coleoptera > Tenebrionidae > Tribolium > Tribolium freemani. Next base: position 16,432,382 of record OW626791.1, on the reverse strand, counting down.
TCCACCAACGGCGGAGAAAAACTAAAGAAAGAATTTAAATATTTAAAAGCGACAAAATCCGCCAATAAATGCGAAATTGCGTTTTTATATCGCGTGGGCTTTTTAATTAAAAACTTCAAAAATGCCGAGCCTAAAGCAGTGATTGACACAAAATTTGCACAAACTGTTCACTCAGTGCTTTTTCTTCAAGCAGAAGTCGCAAATTAAACAAACTTACAAAAATAGCACATTATAATTAAAATAAATGCAATAATAAGATACAACTGATTGGTTTTCTAGCTAAAAAATGATTACCGTGCCATTATCCAACGTAACAAATGCCCGGAAGGCAGTATCGACATTTCTTTAATAATTCATCCGAGAATAGCAAACAGTGTAACAATGTCAGGTCAACTGAAAGTCATAAATAGGTTTCTATTGTTCCCCAATTTCAATCTGTCTTATGCTGAAAAGTCGCTAGCGTGAAACAATGAGGCTTGAAATCTATCAATCCGTCATTATTTAGCGAAAATTACAACCAATCGCATCAAAATTAATAACAATCAGAGATCAGTCCGTTTAGAATAAAATCGCAGAGCCGGCAAGCTGATCAAACATAATAATAGTAATAATAATAATGTACAATAGCGGAAGTGAGTCCAAACTGAAGTTCCAAATGAACAATCTGTTTAATTAGTTTTCATGTTCGCTGGTTGCAGAATGAAGCGCAATCCAAATTAAATTATTACGTTAACTGGGGACCTACTGATTATTAGAATCCATGGCAAATTGGAAATCTGGTTGCAAACACTTTATCATCATCGTAACTTCACGTTTATGTGCTCATATTATGTCGAATGCGAGATGCTTAGTGCGTGTACAACGTTATTATTGGACTTGCTTTACGATCACGTTTCTAGTTTATTATGATGCCGACTTTTCAACGCGTTTCCACCAGACTAATTGATTTTAAACACAATGTAACTGTTGCTACAAAAAGAGGAAATACAAAACAATCAAGCTCACAGCGCTTTTTCATAAACACTTAAGCACAAAATGCCACTTAAGAGAAAATAAAATCCAGAAATTCATTAATTTCGACTCGCCCACCACAATTATAAATAAACATAAACAGTGCTTTCAAAAGAATTTAATTCTTTACTCTTCATCACCTTTTAAACTTTGCTCTCTAAAAATTGTTATAATTTATAAACTACCAATTTATTTTCTGGAAGTTTTTGAGGAAACTTCAAAGATCTGCGATAAGAAAAATTGGCAGTGTAGCATATTTATGTGGAGATAAGTCGAAAGTTTTAATAGAAACGCAAGCAGCCATGAGACGCATAGCTTAAACTTTGACACTATTTTCTCGATTTTTGCGCGATATTCTATTATAAATGCACTTTAGATATGCAAATCAAATAGAATTTAATAATTTTATCGCCAAGTTATTTGCTTTTCATCCAGGATTCGATTTAAATTTAAATGGATACAGCCTTTTGTGAGAGACAAAGAAACTAGTTATTAGCATGAACGAGGCCAAAGTTTCAAATTTGACAAAAAATTAATGTTTTTGAGAACGAGCTCTTGAATCGAATGCGGTTAAGCTTGATGTTAGAGTGAAAAAGTTCCGAGCTTAAATTTTATATAACGGGGTGAGAACGTCGTACCTTTTTCAACAATTTAGTTTTCTCCCGACAACATACTGAACAAAATGTGACATTCTGCGGCTTCGAATGAGAACTCGTTCAAGTAATAACTGCATTCAAGCGCAAGCCAACGTAATGAGTATTTCACTTCGAGCTAAAACGAGAAATCCAAATTGCAACCGCAGATAAAGTGTTGCAAAAATGCGTCATTTAAATGTACACAAGTGTCAATTAAAGCGGCTTCCGCCCGGCTTTGACTAACTCTTCCGATATTATTTACATTTAATTTGCTTAAGATGGCTTTCTTTGAAATGAACGATTAGAATTTTAAATTTTTTCAACGTGGAGGAAGTAATTTATTCGGAAAGGTTATTCGACGAACTTAAAAGCGAACAAAATTAAATCGAACTTTCTGCGAGAACTCTTCACTTAAACTAAAAAAAGCATAAATATTTCGACAAACCGTACCTCATTAAAAAACTGTTTCTTTAGAGGCACCAAGTTTGAGGTGAGACACTTGAACTCTGCATAATGCAGGTTTGGTGGATGCGACGGGCAAGAGCTGTTTCATAATTTAAAATACACAAAATAAAAAAGCTCAAAAATACTGTAACAAGTGTCGAAAATTAAACTTAGTTCTTTCTTACTTACTTTTAAACAAAATTTTATAGGTTTTATTAATGATTATTGTAAAAAAACGCTTCATTAACAGTCTAAAAAAATAAAAAAGTGTAAATGCACATTGTTATTTGTCTTCTTTTGGAAACAGAAAAATACAAGTCGCATTTATAGTTTTAAGGTGTTTGTCAGCCACTACAATTTGCATTTTTAATTTCATTATAATACGTTTTTTCCGTCAGAATTGGATTCAGAATGCAGATTTTTAGCTACAAAAACAAATTGTACATAAATTCCTTTTTAATTCAGATTTTTTTCTGTTTTCCTCTTTAGACGATTTTTATTTTCTCTTGCACTTTTTTCTACTGAATGTACTATTTGTGTGTAGATATTAGGATTTCTGAAAGCTGTTTGGATATTAACTTAAAAGTCTTATATCGAGTAAGTATATTATAATTAATTATAATATAAAAATTTGTAAAAAAACGCTTCATTAACAGTCTAAAAAAATAAAAAAGTGTAAATGCACATTGTTATTTGTCTTCTTTTGGAAACAGAAAAATACAAGTCGCATTTATAGTTTTAAGGTGTTTGTCAGCCACTACAATTTGCATTTTTAATTTCATTATAATACGTTTTTTCCGTCAGAATTGGATTCAGAATGCAGATTTTTAGCTACAAAAACAAATTGTACATAAATTCCTTTTTAATTCAGATTTTTTTCTGTTTTCCTCTTTAGACGATTTTTATTTTCTCTTGCACTTTTTTCTACTGAATGTACTATTTGTGTGTAGATATTAGGATTTCTGAAAGCTGTTTGGATATTAACTTAAAAGTCTTATATCGAGTAAGTATATTATAATTAATTATGGAAAAACAAATTAAATAATTTTTACATTACAGTTTTTAAATTTTGTACAGTTTTCCAAAATTTGGTAGGTTGAAATATTTGTGATAAGTATACTTGTATTAAGAAAAAATTGTCATTGTATTAGAAGCCAATGTTCAGCAAAATTAAATGCATCTTTTTTATCTCTTCATTTTACTCAACAAACAATACATACCTTTTCCACCTACCTATACAGAATGTGTACTTTTAAGCGTTTTAATTTAACCGACTGGTAACTTTTGAACTGTTAATTTAAATTTGTTATAAAAATGTAAATAAGTAACAATGAACAATGTAGTCAGACCAAAAAAAAATGTCAAATAAGAATTACCTTCTGAACCGTCTAATAAATTAGTTTATTTATTTATTTTTTGTGTTCATTAAATCACCTCACAATTTTTGAGCATTCGCTCCATTTTCATTTTTTTTCTGTTGGAAATAAATATTAACATGAGTTGCTATGTCAGTAGAATCTTGTTATAATAGGAATTTTTTTTCAATAGAATTCAAAGGTACACAAATGTTTGTGATCTGCTGCCTGGCCTAGTTCCAAGTGTATATAATAAAATTTCCTTTTTTCAGGAAAAATAATATCGAAGCGCTTCTGGTATACCAAATTTTGCAAATAAACACTTTTTTATTTCTGAATATATCAAAATTAAAGAACTCTCGATGATAAATGTTAACTTGACCACATACACAAATTCTGAAAAAATTGTTTGCTAAAAAATGAGAGGTTTTTCTCCTTTCTTGAAAATTAAACCTGGAGATAGTGAGATTGTACACAAATAATGTCATTGCTTAAAAACACTAAAAACAGTACAGCTAGCGCCATCTTATCGTCGTTCGCAACATCGACATAAAAATAAACCTTTAACCGCAGCAATTATAACACTTTAACAAAAAAAAAACAGAAAAAAAAACAAGCATTTTATTACCAGATGTCTTTATTACAAATTCTTTTAAATACAGATATAATAAATGGGTAGAGAACTTTAAGTCGATAAGCGCGACACCTTTGATCGTTCCTTACAATGATTTATTGCTCTAGGAAGTCGTTCCAAAAGTGATTTACAGAGTTCCACCTGTGAATCGAATAAATCTGTACTTTTCCGCCATAACTAACCAAATTTTTCCAATTAAATAATTGCCTGAAACCCCCATTAATAACATCAAACAAGAAAATAAATCTTTCTCGGAAAATTAACTCCAACTTATCTGCAAAGTTAATCCAATATTTACAACCTCTCATAATTTCAACACCGCTTATTCTTCTTTAGTGCTCATTGCGATAATAAAAGACACACGTAACAGATAATACTTATTTATTACTATATTACAGAAAAAAACATAATTAAGATTTTTGTATAATACAAGTGTATATAATAAGTACATGTGCCATAATATTAGAGCTGCGTGCCCTCATATTGAAAAAGTAATAAATACAAACAGTAAATAGCATCGCTATAACATTTACAAAAACATAAAGTAAAAAGTCGTATCACCTATAATTCTAATAATACAGTTTTATCATTATTAATTCGATCCTATCCCGATGCTGCACGTTATTGTAGTTATATTACACTAGAAAATAAGTCAATTTTTGCTCCAACTTGGGTTAATCGAACGGTCAAATCATAGGTGGACGGCAAACTAGCTTCAACTCACCAATCGTTATTAATAGTGATAATGGAATGTATTGTAGCTACATTTCTCAGCCTTGTTATGACATAACTCGTCTAACTGCGCTATGGAAAGACTATCTTAAGTACAGACAATTTTGTGCAATAGCTTGGCAGGTGAGTTACAATTCCTAACGTCCCTAATAAAATAAATAAAACTGAGCATAAACTTCGTCCGGGTCTTTACAAATCCTCTCAACATTATTTACAAGATTGCACAGTCAGTCCTGGCAACATTCAACAACAAATACCTCAACAACTGGAATGAATCACAAGTTAGTTAGTTAACTAGAGCTGGATCTGAAACGGCTGTGGAGCGGCAGAGGACAGGAAAGGGTTAGTCGGGTTGCTCTTAATATCGGCCCATTCTGCATCAAACGGGTCTGCCGTCCTCTGGAACGCCCCTGAGGAGTCCAAAGACATGGCTCGCGAGTGCGCCCCCAGGTGGGGCCCCCTCCTGGGGGACACCCCGTCCAACCTGGGGGACGTGGAATTGACAATCTGCCCCAACCACTGGTCCGGCTTCGGCAAGCTGCTGGCGTTCGAAGTAATACTGGTAGTGACCTGACTCTGACTCAAATTCGGGCTAAAGCTAGTCGTGTTGTTGATCGTTGTGACGCTCAAATTGACCGTATTTTGATTGATCGAGGTCTGGTTGTTGAAATTGAAGTCATCGGAGCCGCTGTGCGTCAGCTGACTCAGCCCCTGACTCAGCTGCTGGCAGAGAGCTGTGACGGAATCCCCGGGCGATATCTCCGGGATGGGGGACACCTGGGGCTTGGGGCTCGTCGGCGAAGTGGGCGACTTGTAGGCGTTCAACCTCGCAGTGTTGCTCGGGAGTTCGTTGACGCGCAGCGACATCTGGCGCTTGAAGGGCGAGTTCTGGCCCAGGGTGCTGAAGCCGCGGCAGCTGCCCTGCCGCTGCAGCATGCTGGGCGTGGCGTGGGGGCGCTCGATGGCGAAGGGGTTAACGGGCGCGGGCCGCGGGGGCCCCACGTCGATGCCGCGCTCGGTGAGCCCCTGCGCCCGGAAGGAGCCGCTGCGCGTGAAGGTGGCGTTCTTGGAGTCGAACATCATGGTCACGCCGCACTCCTTGTCGCGCTTCTGCTTGCGCTCCAGGCACACGGCGAAGGCGCAGCCCACGGCGTGCGACAGCCGCTCGCCGGACTCGCGCAGCGCCAGGAAGCCGTGGCACATCCAGCGGCGGGTGGTGCCGTCGCGGCAGATGTAGCTGAAGCCGCGCTCGTGGTTGCGGTCGGGGGCGCAGAAGGAGACTTTCTCGATGGTTTGGTCCACGATCAAGCCTTTGGATTCGTCCTCCACCACCCGGAGGCCGTCGCCGCTCACGTGGAGGACGGCGCGGACGGGGCGACGACGGGAGCCCTACAACAAACACAAAAAATCACTTGGTTTAAAAATTTATTATTTGTTAATTACTAATTATGTTTTGTCGCTTATACGAGTATGCCCTAGTGTAAAACATAATAGTAGAGTTGTCAACAGACCTCAATCTATATATACAGGGTGATTCTTTTAGGGCCTACATTAGAAACTTTTTAAGTTCTAGTAGAGCTAGAGATTTAAAATGTTGTATACGATCCAAATCGACCATTCTGAGTTCAACTAAATTATTTTCAAAATGGCGGAACTTCCGAAACTACGAGAAATTGGCGCCAACTTTGAAATTTTAAATAGTAACCACACATTTTTATTGCATTTTTGGATTCACCTTCTTAAACTGAGTAAACTTTATTCAAGTTGTTGGTACTTATCTGTGATAGTTTTCAACATATGTCAATTTTTTTGTTAAAATTTTCTTTTGCAGGGGTTTATTTAAAATAACACAGCCCTTGAACCCTTTGCGATAAATGAATATCTTTTTTGCATTCGATAACTAAAGGTTTGAAGAGCCTTCTAGACTTTTCAAAGTTGTCAACTGTCAAAATTCAAGGCTAGTATGATTTTTTTTTAATGGTTATCAAAGAACGGCTATAACTCAGTTTTTTCAAATGTAACAACCATAGTTTCTTAACGGCAATCGAAAGAACATCGATATTTATGTTGACGTTTATCAACATGTTCTATACCTATCTCTTATAGTTTTTGGAATAATTACAAAAAACGGATTGTACATTGCAATTTTCATCGTTAATCAAGTAGGCCTTGCAAAATGGTCAACAATTGTCAAACTTCAACATTTGATTTAATTTTTAACTATCTTATTGTGGAACAAACAGTACAACAGTAATATTTAATTATGGTTTATTATAACTTGGTGAATTATGTAAAATAACTCAGACAGTCTGCCATCTAATTTTGAATTTATTCAGTGAAAATGGTAGACAAATCGAATACTTCTTTTGATTAATAGCACAACTTTATCGTATTTTTCGAAAGTTTACTCGATTAAAAATGAAAATAATGAGCTAAAAATTCGTTTTTTGCGATTATTTCAAAAACTGTAAGAGATAGATATAGAAAATGTTGATAAAAGTCTCCATAAAAATGGATGTTCTTTTGATTGCCATTGAAAAAATCGGTTCATTCCATTTGAAAAAATTGTGTTATAATCATTTTTTGATCATTATTTTCAAAAAATCATAGTAGCCTTGCAATTTGACAGTTCAAAATTCTGAAGATTTTAGGAAACCCTTCGAACTTTTGGTTATCAAATGCAAAAGAATTATTCACTTACTTTAAAGAATTCAAGAGCTGTGATATTTTAAATAAAACCCTGCAAATGAAAATTTGCACAACAAAATGGACATACGTCAAAAACTATGACAGATAAGTATTAACAAATAGGATAAATTTTAATCAGTTTCAAAAGGCGAATTCAAAAATGCAATAAAAATAGGTGGTTACTATTTAAAATTTCAAAGTTGGCGCCAATTTCCCATCGTTCCGGAAGTTCAGCCATTTTGAAAATAATTTAGTTGAACTCAGAATGGCTGATGTGGATCGTATACAAAATTTTAAATCTCTATCTATACTAGAACTTAAAAAGTTTCTAATGTAGGCCCTAAAAGAATCAGCCTGTATAAAATTGCTTGTCCTGACTGACTGACCTATCAACGCACAGCCTAGACGGCTCAGGATAGAAACCTGAAATTTTCACAGTAGATAGCTTTTGTAACGTAAGGGTGTACTAAGAAAGGATTTTTGGAAAATCACCCCCTAAGAGCGTTAAATAGGGTGTTAAAATTTGAATAAAAAATTTGAAAATTAGTATTTGGGCTTTCGGTTAAAAATAAAGAAAGACGTGTTTCAGGATTTTTGGAAAATCAACCCGTAAAGGGGTTAAATGGAGAGTTGAATTTAGAATTAGAGTTTAGAAAATCTGTCATTTTTAAAGTTACATTGAACTTACATCCTTGAAAATTAGTATTTGGGCTTTTGGTTAAAAATGAAGAAACACGTGTTTCCGGATTTTCGAAAAATCAACCCCTAAGAGGGTTAAATGGCGTAATAAAATTTATATAAATATTCGTAACTTTTGAATTTACATTAATTGAAGCTGGGTATTTGGGCTTTCAGTGAAAAGTGAAGAAACACGTGTTTTAATTGGAAATACCAACCCCAAGGGGGTTGAACACGGGTTAGAATTTGTATAAAAATCCGTAACTTTTAATTTGTATCCATGCAAATGGTACTTGAGCTTTCGGTTAAAGATGAAAAACGTGTGTTTAAGAACATTTGGAATTTCCACCCCTAAGGGGGTTAAATATAAAAATCCGTAATTTTTGAACTTATATTTATAAAAATTAGTATTTGGGCATTCGGTGAAAAATAAATAAACAGGTATTTTATTATTTTTAGAAATTCCACCCCCAAAGAGGGTTAAACATAAAAAATCGTCATTTTTGAAGCTATATTAATGAAAAATGGTATTTGATCTTTCGGTTAAAAATGAAAAAAGACGTGTTTCTGGATTTTGAAAGTTCCACCCCCAAGAGGGTTGAATATAAAAATATGTCATTTTCGAAGTTATAACCAAGAGAATTAGTATTTGGGCATTCGTCTAAATATAAAAAACGCGTATTTCAGATTTGTTGAAAACTCCACTCCAAGGGGGTTAAACAAAAAATCCTTCATTGTTGAAGTTATTCATATAAAAAATTCTTTATTGTTGAAGTTATCAATTGATATCTTAGACATTCGGTTAAAAAGGAAGAGGCGTCTATTTCAGGATTTTTAGAAATTCCACCCCCAAAAGAGCTCAACGCAAAACTCCTGCATTTTTGAAGTAATATCCAAGAAAATTGGCATTTGGACTTCCGGTTAAAAATAAAGAAAATGTGTTTCAGGATTTTTGAAAATTACATCCACAAGAGGGTTAAACAGAGAATGAGTTGAGAACAAGCAAAATTTACTCGGGTTCGCAAAATGTGTTTCAGGATTTTTGAAAATTACATCCACAAGAGGGTTAAACAGGGAATGAGTTGAGAACAAGCAAAATTTACTCGGGTTCGCATTGGGTCACGGTTTTAAAGTTCACAATAAAATTTTGTGTTTCTACTTTTTGTTATACTAAGTTTTGCATTGTTTTTCTGTGTTTCAAAGTGGTTGTGGACATGCGTGCGAAGCCGTGGGCAACTGCTAGTTCTCCCAATAAAACAAACAAATCAAAAAGATACTCTTTCGTTTCCTGAAAAAATGTCAAAGTCAAATACAACCATTCAGAAGTAAAACAGTAAAACAGAAGTTCTTAAAAAATGGTTTAAACCTATTCAGAAAATACTGCAAAACACGAAAGGCAGTCAAGAAAACTAAAATTATTCACAAATATCAGCTTGTAAAGTCTGAATACAAAGTATTAAAAAGCAACACATCATCAAAGAACTCTAAAGAAATGTTTGAAACTAAAACTCAGTTTTTCGGTCTGTTTTATGAAAGTTTTCTCGTTTCTAAGCAAAGAACCGTCCGAAATAAGCCGTTTTCGGCCAATTGTCAAAAATTTTTTTCGTTTTCAAGCAAGAAGTAGTCCAAAATGAATCGTTTTCGTGGAAGCTAGTGCATAAACCGTTCTTCTGAGCTAGAATAAGGCGGTTTCAGTCTGTTTCATGAAAGTTTTCTCCTTTCTAAGCCAAGAAATAAAAATGAATTACCTTTTTTTAACAGTTTTCTAGAAAATAACACCCAGTGTTGGCACAACTACAAATTTTGATTTATTTATTTTTTTATTCAAAACTGCTAGGGATTTTTTTTTATTCAAAGAACTGCTAGAGACATAGTACATTCAAAAATAATAAAAACCAAAGAAATTAACAAAATAACTTTGTAGCTCCGATTTTTTTAAATATGACTAGGAATTTTTTCAAGATTTTTCTAGTAATCTACACTTCTCAACAACGTATCACTCAGCCAGTCGTTAAACGCCCTGTATAAAAAATAAAGAATAAAATTCTCGATTTTAGAGTATAAAAAATAAAGATAACAAATCATAAAGGCAGAAATGGGAAGAAAAAGATCATAAATTTCATAAATATCTGCTAAAATCACTAAATTCACAAAAATACACAAAAAAAAAGTTGAAAAAACTTAAAACTATCCCAAAATTCCAAGTTTAAAACAGATTTTTCAAAATATCAAGCTTAAAAATACAGGTGAAAGAGCTAAAATTAAATACCTATTAAGAATAAAAAAATTCGCTGAATCCACAAATGTCACAATAGACTTCTCAGAACATCAAATGAGAAAAAGAAAATAAAACTCTATTCCAAAGACACCAGTTCCAAAGCTTATCAAGATTTGCAACAAAGCATAAAAGAATTCTATTGCTTAAAAAACTCTTACAACTCACAATAAAACACAAAAAAACAAAAAGAAATTCTCTTAAAAACTTTCAAAATATTGGACTGCAGAAGTTAGTTTGAGACTAAAAGCTATCCAAAACCCAACTTCAAAATTCTCTGTATTTGCAAAATATGAAAACTGTCAGGAAGAAATAATCGTTGAATTCAAAAGCACAATAAAGAGTGTTGAGAGCACTAAAAATGTATGCAGAAGTAACTTTTTAAAAAGTGGATTTACACCGAACCATAAAAAGCATAAGAAAAAACTCTCCAACAAAAAAGTACAAACTTTTCAAAATATCGCCGAAAGACAGTTAGAAATATTAAAAAATATCCCGAACTATATATCAGTTAAATATAAAATTCTTCTAGGAAAGAAATTCGCGAATTGAAAAAATGTCAGTTCAAATATCGGAGTGTAAAAGACAGTTGCGAAGGAAAATCATGCACAAATAGCATCTCAATATCGTTACAATAAAATCCTATTCAGAAAAAATTATAAACTTACAACAAAACACAAAAAGTAGAAAATTAATTAGCACCTCTCTATTCATTTGTACGAAACACAACCCAAAAAAATGCGTAAACTTACTCGTAGCACTTTGAGGGCCTCCTCACAGACTTGCATCCCCCTCGATTCGAAAACTTCAACACAGCCTAAATATTTCACAGCGAAAGTGCAAGTTCCGGACCTGACAGCTGATTCATCCGCCTGCCATTGATGAGGTTTGGAACTTTCAGGGACACGATCCTTTCGTCTACGAAAGGAATCCCTGAAGGACCTCCTCAACCTATCCATTTTCCGAGGAGAACGTAGACTTCGCCTCTGAAATAAATCGAACGCCATAAATATTTCGCATAAAGCGGCTGGAAAAATTTATTACACATGCATGTTACATAAGCTGAAAAAACAGGATGGCTAATTTCGTTTGCAAATATTAGATGAGCAAACAAATACGGACGCAGTAAAGTCTTATTTTAGCGCAACTGATTTTTGATTCGCATAAATTGTTAGATAATCGCTTGCACAGATAAGATTTTTTTCTCAATGATACCGCAATAATGGGAAAATGTAACCAAATAAAGCAGCAACTGCCGTTACAGCAAGATAAATCGAGCCAAGTTGGCAAAAAAGACATCAATAACCAAATACCGGAAGTGAGTGACATCTGGTTATCGTATGAATGATTGCGGAAGAAAATAGAATTCGAAATATTTTAAACTGATAAACCACAAAACGGGTTCAAGTTGAGTTGAAAATCCTCTCCCAACTTATCACCTTGTAGGATTGTTCCATTGATAAATTAAACAATCAATTATTCAACACTTTCACAAAACTCAACTACTGTAATTAAAACGTAAATAAATGGCGGGACCAAATTAATTAAACATTTGAATTCCAAACAATACGCATGCTGCTTCAAACTGAAACACCCTGTACGTATCTAAAGTTCATTAATCATTAGCCACATGCGAATATGATCAGCACATATGGCTGATAATTTATCGCTGATAAAGCAAATATTTATTGAGACAAAACGATTGCAAATTGTGTGTGACTCTGATGTGAGAAATATTAAAACTGTGCAAACATCTAATTCACAACCCAGAAAAATTCCCTCATAAAGTTATTTAAAACCAATCTTGATTAATCATTTAATCAGAAACGCCAATTACGTTTTGCGTCAGATTCGTGTTTCTCGAATTACCGGTTAAACCACGTGGTGTGGCTCTCAATAAAAATTTTCTTTAATTATTCAGAAAAAAGCACAGTTCTTTTCAAGGTTGTTGCGTCACGACCCGTTAGAATTAATATGCACAGCAGCAAAGACAAGGAATTGAATGCAGAAGTGCTAGAATTTGGCTGCTAAGGGGTTGGTTTGATGTCTTAATTTTGACTAACCCAAGGTTAGAAACCGGTTAAGTTAATTTAATGCATGGACGATTTTGTACAATGGCCACGACAAGGTCTCGCTTCTTGTTTTCGCATTTCTCGTAATAATTCAAGTCAACGACTTCTGAAGAAATTGAGTTGCATCCGTAATTTGATACTAAATCATTCGAAAATGAAATCACTTTTATGGAATTTTGTGAATCATCGCACAAAGCACTGAATATGCAAGAGGCCGATTTTTGATGTCATGTTCGTCCAGTGATTCATTTCAGGAAATTAGAGAAAAATTATTTAATGATTCACTTTACAGATAAGAGCCAATAAGCGATAATTTCTTAAACACTCACACGCAACAACACCCGCTCACATTTAATTAATATTAATTAACTTTAAAATAGTCCTACACGTGACAAGTAAAAAGCGTGTTTATAGCACTACAATAAAGTATTCAACAATTTTAATCCTCAATTACTTAATTATTCATAAAATGACGTTGAAAGGATTAAAACAGCGGACTTTGCTTCTTGACGAAGTAATCGTCTCAAATTTAGACGAATTGAAAAGTTGATTAAAACAATTCGGGCTAACAAACCGGAAGTAACGAAATTATTAAAGCACATTCGAACTAATTCAATTTCGGATTGCGTAAGCGATTTGAATAGAGAAGAAACGTGACCGATGTGAAAGAATTTTAATGGGTAGAAATTTTGATTCGGAGATAGGGCAAAAGCAATGTAACAGTTTATAAGTGATTACTCACAAACGCTTCAAAATTTCACGACATGAAAGCATCTACGTTTCTAAAGTCGCCTATAGGCGCATAAATCAAAAAAAATTGTTTGTTAATAAAGTTTTTTAATTTTTTTTTATTATTTTTTAACTTTTTAAGCCTATAGATTACAACAGTTTGTTGTAATTATTAATTTAATTTTTGTCAAATAGTTTAAAAGTTATCTCTAATAAACTTTTGAAATTTTAAGGCCAGCAGTGTAATATCTGTCCTTCACAGTAGCTATCCTTTACTACCCAGGTAGTAGCTAGCGGCCTGCACCCTTGAGAAAATATGCAAATTTTTGGTAATAACGTAAATCAAGTGTCATAGCAAGATTCTAGTAAAAATAAATGTCTACTGGAATAAAAGTAACATTTGCTGCACAATTGAAATGTTCGGATGGCTTTTCTTCATAATTTTTAGGGAAGTTGCCACTTCACACATTTATTTAATAAAATTATAATAATTACAACTGGTCACAATCTTATCAACTATAAATATTATAATTAGCATTTTTTAAGTGATTTATTACAATTACACTTACTTCTCTGTTACAATAATTTTGCAACTACACATTCTTTCTTATTTTTATTAAGTTAATTAACGTAAAGGACGAGATTTGAAAAGTTGATTGAGGTCCTATGTATGGTCGACTGTGCTTTAATTTTTACCTGTCAGAGTAATTCTGAAAGCAAATTTCTTGAGTTTACGATTACGTGCAGACATAACGACAAACGTCTAATTAATATACTCGTAGCTCGACTTATAGAGATGCGAAATAATACGGAAAGCTGAAAATTTCAGTTCCATGTTGGCTAAGTTTATTGTTGAAAAAAAAATTTTTTTTCTCAATGGTTTCTCAACGGAAAGGTTATCCATCAAATAAATACTATGTTTTCCCGCTGCACTGTATTTTAATTGCAAATGAAATTATGTATTTAGAACAAGTTTACAAAACAAATTGGTAATGGTGGAATTAGGGTAGTACATGAAAAAATTGTAAAAAAAGTCCGCAGTCGTGGTGTTTATTATAAAAGTAGTTGTGTATAAAAAATGAGGTTTACCTTATTATTAGAATTTTTATACATATTTTTACAATAATAATTATTATAAAGACGAAGAGATTTATTTGTCATTACAAAAACTCCGGTTTTTTCTCCCCCGTGTAAAAAAGCCACTGAAAATCAGAATTAAATCGTTATGTTTTGAGATTTTAACTTCTTTATTGGGAAGGTTTATAAAGTAATAAGATGTATTGCTGCTTCACTGTCTTTTAATTGCAAAGGAAATTATTTATAACAAGTTTATATCCAAAAAATGGTAGGTAATGGTGAAATTGGAGTATTATACAAAAAATTGAAAAAACAAAACAAAATACTATATAAGTAAAATATACACGCAAATTATGGACACACTGAATGTGATTGTCCGAAAATTAATGAATGTCAATTTTGAAAAAAGAAAAAAACATATACTAGCTGTTTCAAAACTATAAAAACGCCAACGTTGCATTTTCTCTCAAAATTAGCTGTTATAAATTATTCATGCACTTCAGAAAGGTAATAGCTAATGTAATTTATACTTTCAATGAGAAATCTAATCATTGATAACTATTTTACAATTTTATCAATCTTATTTAAAAAGATAATTCCGTAAAATGCGACGTTGTCGTTTTTATAGTTTTGAAACAGATTATACTATTCCCAAGTATTTTATCAATAAAAAAAAACAAATTAATAAATTGCATGAAAAAATATTGGAGCAACGTAGTTCTAGGGACAAGAGCGTAATTTCATACTTCTTTTCTTGTAAATTCTTCAATTCTAAGTTATAAGTTCTAAGTTGCACAACTTTAATCGCAGAAGACTTACCTTTTTTAACTTTTTTTTTGGTAAGTTTTCCCGTTTTCTCTATATGGGCCCATAAGGGATAAAGGTGAAATCACCAATGAGTACAACTGCATTAAAATGTGGAAAAACAACATTGTATTCTCAAAGGATAGCTTTCATTTTTTAAAAAACGCAATTCAAATTTTATGCAAATTGGTACACTTTTGAATACTAATGACATCATGTGTTCCTCGCTAATTAAATTTATTCAACATCTGTAACCTTTCGTCTATGAAAAAATGCTTTGTCTCTTAATTATTGTAAACTAATAGCTTCGATAAATCTGCTTGAGCCGTAATTTAATTCGATGACAGTGCCAATTTCGCAATTAAAAGCCATGTCATAATTAATGAATCCAATTCAGAGCATCAAGTTTCGGAAAAAGACTGCGAAATACCGATACAATAAAAAAGTGAATAAAAGACCAAGCAAGGCGAGTCACCCCTCATTATTGATTTTATAAATTCTACCACTGCTTTTTACTTGCTTCTCACGGTTGAATGGCCAATCAATAGTCACAAAACTCAAAAGGAAACACGAAAGAATGATGTTTTTCCGCTCAAAGTGTCCGAGGCTATAAATATTAACGCAATTTTCACCTCGTATTGATTTTCCGCCGAAATTTTTATTCAAAGATGGCGGCGGCAAACGTGGGCATAAATAAACGAAACTTTGATAAAAATATCGACTAATTTTGGCAAAATTGTGGGCACTATTGATTTATTGGCAAGGTCGCGGCATTTCCTCAAATTTCCATGAATTGTTAATTTTGATTCAGATTCAATACAGCCTCCCGCCGGGTTAATTTCAACAAGAAGCTACAGTTGTTAAGTTGTCGACACAATGCTTATTAAAATAAGCCCCTCAGGTGGTCGGCCCCCAAATTACTAATTCTGATGAGCTTAATAAAAGCCACAACGAGATTTAAATCTGTCTATCGAAGTTAAAAGCCAGGATCACGAAATGGATGTGTTTATTTTCTCAAAAATTCTTTCATTTTTTATGAAAGGCACGCAACAGGTGGCCCCCATAACGCACCCTTTGAGTAAAATAAACAATGTCATATTCCGCCCCCTTATCTGAATTTCTGGACGCAACAATCCAATAAAAGCAATTTCTCGATTAAGTACGAGACTGTCGTAATAAAAATTCATTTAATTTTCTTTCCCTGCTGCGAGGACTTAGTCCACTCAAGTAACTCGGATTGCTTCAATTCGACTTATCCCCAGGAGGTTTGGGATTTATTTATGGCTCTTAGGAACACAGTAATTTCAGAAACAGGTTGACCTGGGATCTAAGCACTGCTATATTCTATTATCTGTTTGAAAATGCTGTGCACGATCGTTTTAATTTCTGAAATCGCAATCTCGTATAAATATTATTATTGATAACAGCGCAGATTGGCACTGTTTGCTCAATTGGCTCGCGACATTTTGTTTGTTGTAACAGTTGATGTACCTAATAAATATTTATACCTATGTGAGTACAAAATTTTGATTCCATTCAAATGAAAACGTAACCAGAAAGAGGCCAAATAAAATGAATTTTTCTGGATTACTAAGAAACCTCATAGCACACCTGCTGGCCATCGTGTTAATTCGAATTAATTCCAAGGCAAACGAGAAAAATGTATAGAAATACAGAACATTAATGACTATCTCTGCAACTTGTAAAAACAATGCTTAAAAGTGATTACACTTTTAACTGGCTAATTGGTAATTCCTAACTCTCAACAATTCAAAAATGCGAAATATTTAAATATTAAAATTAGCACATATTTCAAAACGATTTCACTAATTAGGAACGGTAGTAGAAAAGCAATTGTTAATTAAAATAATTCCCATTTGGCAGACTATTTACTTGCAGTTTACGACGTGAAACTTTTTCTAAATTGACTTCATTTTCGGTTTAAAATAAATTATTATTAAGTGGACACCGAACGTTTCTTCAACAATGATTTACATTTATAATACAAACTTTTTTTAATAAAAGATTAAATTTGTGGCTTATGCTTGGTCACTGTCACTGTTGCGTACTTTTTGGGATAATTCTTTTGACAAAAACAATTTGTGTTTAAAAATATTATCATACAACAACAAAGCAAAACATTTACTACAGTAAAAAGTGTTATCTTTTTTTCAGCTCAGAGATTACAAAACTGTCTTTCCAAAAATATAATCAAATTAAGTAGTAATGTATGAAACTGACACATTATGAAGGGTTTAGTTTCAAAGTGTGGTCTGATATGTATTACTTCCAAACTGTATGAACTCCTAAATAACTATGCATTTAAAAGCATATTAATAAATATAAATAATAAATAGTTATTTAGGAGTTTATACAGTTTGGAAGTTTACTCTGTAATTAGAGTAAAATCACATTTTCAAAAGAAGCAAAATTTTGCTATAACTTTTGATAAATTAGTTTTAAAAATCTGTATTCATTGACTGAGTTACAAATTCTAAACTAACTCCCCAGATTTAATTTCACACAGTGAGATCCCAAAAAAATTGCAAGAAAACATTTTTTTTCCTTATAATTTTAGCAAATATCGGCAAAGTATTTAAATTTTGAAAACATTTTTCCAAAAGTCGAAAGGTTACTCTCGTTTCCTATAAAGTAAATAAACTTGTAGACTGCACACTTTGGAACAGACCTCCCACGTAACTAACTATTCAATGCTGCCAATTAAATTTCAGTGTTCAGTCAGATTAACCAAAAAAAGAAAAAAATCTTGACAAAAAAGAATCTTGTCCTTAGGTATAAGGCGTTTCAAATTCTTTCATTTGTTACAAAAACCGACATACCAGGTGATTCATCTAAGATGACAAAAATAATAATGCAACCAAAATGCATTCTTTTTCGTGAATCATTTAAAAAATGCTCAGAATTTTACCGTTTCCGTTGAAAAATACAAAAACGTAAAAATAACCTCAACTTGCTTCCTCTAATCTGGCACTTGATTTTGAAATAATGAATATCTGTTATTTAACCGCACATAAGTATTTTTCATTCTCAACGCGTTTTTTGAGCATTTACGTATTCATGAATGGTTTATGAGAAAAAAAATCGTAAAACTAAATAAATTATGCTAATTCGCCCTCCAAGGCTACCTGCCCTCCATTCTTTTTTTACAATAAAAGGTATGAAAAATTCGTGTTAAACAAAAAGAAAACCTCTTGTCTGCAACCTACAACACATGTAAACAGAATTTCTCGGAAATCTAGCTGCAGACAAAGAAAGGAATGTCACTTTAATATTATACATTGTTTAGCTTGTAAGCCCCTTGTACAGCAGGTATGTTGTTAACGTGAGAATTTCCATGCTAATGGTACGTTACCATCAGCATAAACTCTCTCATATTCGTGATAACAATCTTCAAAATGAAAAAATCAGTCACAGAATTGAATCAAAATAAATAATTAGTAAATAGCAATTAGTTTGGCATCAAAGCGATTGGATAATCCTCCAAATAACTGCGCCTCACGGTTCGTTACCCCCCATTCTATTGTCAAGCCCAACCGTATTTTCAACAATTTTCCGCACTCCCTACCGTGTGTGGATCCCCGAATTTCCCCACATTAGTCCTTTCCAAAGGCTGATGGTTGGACGGATGATTTCCCATTTTCCCGAACTTCGTCCCACTCACACACCCGAACTGAACACACTAAAGAAGAGCAGATGCGGTCCAACAGATGCTTGGGGTAAGCGTTAGACCAGTTCGTTAGCGAACGTAAAAATGAAGCCCATTATAGAACAGGAAGCGCTTGGCCGCCACCACAGCCTAAAGAATGCAGTTGCATGAAGATTTTCTTCATGGAAGAAGCAAGACGACCATCTTCCACACCGGACGACCTTGGAACGTGGCCAAACGCGAGCTTTTCACACAAACACGGGTGATTTCAATGCGAGGTGACGCCGGAAAAGTCCGGGGGTTTTACCGGAAAATTTTGAAAAAACGAACGGAACGAAACGACGGTTGGCAGACCGGACGCGAAACAACGAGTGTTGGGACTTTGCTATACACAGCGATGACGGTTAAAATCGTGATGGTGTATCCCCACATACTTATACTAGCCATCCTGCAAAAGTCTACACAGGTAAACGCACTGTATACACATTTTCGACCAGTTCGAACGCAGACTTTGAACCGAAACTCCGGCATAAAGCAAAGGGTTGATGTAAGTAGCTCATTTCACTGAGATCAGTTTTGTGACTAAAATAGAAACGCAAGTAAACAGTCATTACTAGCTCTAGTCGCAACAACCTCCACAGGATGTAATTACCAAAATAAGCGCTATTACGAGTCGCAGATTTAGCCCGAATAGCGGTCACACAAACCATCAAATGATTTATTTCTGCGATTAATTGTAACTAGTGCTAGTTGTGTCTTCCTTTTAATTCAACAGCGAACTTGATCCTTTTAATCAAAACGCTCGGTTATTTATAGAAAACTGGGTTCTATTTACGCTCAATTAGAATACTTCACTAAAATTAACTTAACGAGTTTCATCAAATCATAAGGGTTGGGGCTACAAATAGGGGTCTCTATTACGCCAAAACCGCAAATGATTATTAAATACCCAGACGCTGAATCGATGACATTCACAGATCCGCAGTTTTTTTATACTCAAGCACAAGACTTGGAAATCTGGCCGTATAATGGTTTGAAGGTTATTATTACACAATAACTCGTTGCATAAAGTGGTGGGAATTCTATGAATGCATTACAGCCGATGCAAACTTATTAACAAGATAAAGGATTTTTATTCAAACACTTAGCTGTGGTTAGTTACGCACATTTTTACGGCCGGTATTAATAAACTACTTCCCACGCGAATATCCGGTGGATTTCAGCACCGGCGAGAAAAAATAAATTGTTTGGAAATAAAGAATCATTTGTGACGCAAGTTGAAATAAGTTGGACGATAGATCAATTTGGGAGTTGTTTTACTATAAAAGACAATTGGATTGTGTGTGACGTCAATTGTAAAAGGTGAAGTCAAATTGTGTTTACGGTTGCGGAATTTGAGAAATTTGAATGAATGGTAATGGTTTACTAAAATTAGAAATTTTCGGTACTTTCGTACGCAGGTAGACTTACAAAATTAAAAGAAGATAAATACGCCAGGCAAAATCTTAGATTTAAGGATTCGTCGATAATTTTTTGCCTTCTGACAATTATTCTATTTTAAAAATTCAATTTTTATGTCTTTTTATTGCACACAAATAGTGATAATGGTTTACAATTTACTCGTAGCGAAGTTTTACGAACAACTAAAAAAACTATTGTAGAAATATAGATAAAAAAATATTATACAAACAGATTATTGGGGTGACTTCAGTTAAAAAGAAAGAAAAGGGAATATATACCAAAACATCCATTCAACCGTAAATATTTCATTAAAAACTATTCTTGAAAGATTTATAATAATAGCATGAGATCGAAAATAAACTCAATTAGAGCAAGCTGTGCTTTAGCCATATTTTAGCCGTTTATTTACACTTTGGCTACATTTTAGCCGTTTATTTACTAAGTTATGTTGACTTATGTTGGTTTTTACACAGAATATGATGTGGCTAAGTTACACTTCACTTTCAAGGCTTGCTCTAAATGAGTATATTTTCGATCTCATGTTATCAAACTATTATCCCAAATTAGCTAACCTAGTTTTACACGTTTTTACGTTTTTTAGATTCATAGCAAAATCGCAATTGCCATATACTTTTTACAAGTTTTGAAAAATTATTTAATAAGAAAATATTTTTTACCTATTTTTTACCTAAGTGGAGTACACATTTTTAATTAATCAATTAAAATGTATATGATGTAGAAAACATTGATCAAATAATAAACGTTAAGGTAATTAAAAAAAGATAAGTTTTTGTTCCGCAAAGTTTTTTAAACTTTTATAAGTGCTTTTTATGGATCACAGGGTACAGTACAGTAGAACCAGGATTATTCAGCCAAAAAAGCCTGGTGATCGATAAACAGCAAACTGAATAAACAAATAATTAATGTCAAAGCTGATTAGTGATTAGTATCCTTATGTATGTAATGAAAATCAGATTAAAATCATATCTTGAGCACTTATGCGATTTTTAATTGTTTAGATAAACGAATAAGTACTCATTTTTTTATATCTTCTTTTGTTGGAACAAAAAACTCAAACTCGCGATTTTGGACGGTTTATAGAAACTTCAATTAAAGTTAATTGCGCTGTTAAAAGTTAACAACGCGAGTAGACCAATCAAATTGCTTCAATTTGGTCACGTGATCAGTTAATCATGCATTTAATTGCGTATTAAATTAACGACGCTTCTATAAAACGGTTTTTAATTTTTATATTCTCCAGATTAAAGATTATGAAAAATAATGAATGATGTTTAATCAGGTATAAGTGCAACCACACACAACTTTTATGCAAGTTTTCGATTCATGACTATTTTCTACATTCGTCCGACTTGTTCTTCTGTTTAATTATTTGCAAAATCAAGTGAAACTACAATTTTATTTATTTTTAAAAAATTCCACACAAAATATCTGAAATGACTTAAATTTCAAAACTGTGAATCACAATAATTTTTTTTTAATTTTTTGTTCTGATTTCTCGCTAAGGGAAAATCAGTTGAGTATAAAAATTAGGGTAACGACCATCTCGGCCGACCCCCTCTAAAACAAGTTACAAGCTACACGTATATTCCCTGCTGTTTTATTTTTTTAATGTGAGGTTTTAAAAATGTAATAAATTATTGGGAAAACTCGTTCGATGACCTACGTAAAAAAGTCTCAAAATGTTTTGACAAATGCAAAGATAAACTGAACTTTTCCATAAAAAATTTTGAATATTTCATGCAACCAATACATAATGTATCAAATGATTGATACAACGATAAGAATTTCAATAAGACCCACTTTTTCCAGGTTTGTAAATAAATACTTGCACTCCGGTGCATTGATAAATATTACGTTATTTATTTATCAGTTTATCACAGAAATAGAAAATATTTCGTGTTGAGAAAAATTTTTTTCAAAGTTTTAATATTGTTGGGGACAGAAATATCAGTCACAGAAAACTCAAGCCACTTTATTGAAGTACAAGGAACAAAAGTTTCGGTTTGTCCCGATTTATTGAGGCAGGTAAGACTACGCCAAACACCTTTATATTCCCTTGCAGAAAAATCGCTACAAGCAGGTAACAAGCACAACCCTTGCCTGACAATAAAATATTAAATCGTTGTCACAAACAGGTGAAATTAAACCTATATTTTTCCTTACAAAATGTAAAAGGAAAAGTGATACAGTTATGATCCATTAACCTAAAAAACCACACAAGGAAACCAACGTTTGTGATAAAAAAGCCAGTCAAATACAATGGCCATTATTATCAACTTTAATGTTCCAACAAAAACTTTCATCGACTCCGAACTTGATTGATCGGGTAAACATTTGAGGGAGTTTGAAAAAATAATTACCCACTTCATCATTCGCGACTTTCGTCGTCTAAATATTTTCTCAACCGCAATAAAAATCGAACAACGAGCACATTGAACTTAAACAATAATCCTGATTATGGAATTTGTTTTCGGACCGGAAACTGTCCATTTCCATAAAAACGTGTTTACCCAAAAACCTTATCCATTGTTCTTCCTGTCGGTTAATTTGGTATTATGTAGATGATGGGAATTGGGTGCGAAAGTATGGGGAACACTATGTCGGAATATCCCACGGTCTTTACCCCGTCTAACGGACACAATACCTGTCGTGAGGGGGGCACTGTATCCGTATGTTGGCGCGAAGTCATATAGAATCCCTTGTATTATATATCCCAGACGAGGAAACCACACAAATGCTATATTATAATTACGTGAAAATTATCGACAGGGACTCTTCGATCTATCAAACAGTTCCCACAGGAATCTCACCCAGGAAAAAATCACAAGACACCTACACTGACTTGCTCATCGCAATGCACTCTCATTTACGCTTTCTGATTTTTACTCGTAGAAAATATTACCACATCGGACCAAAATCCGATTAGCTAACGTGGTTTGTGCTAAATTATGAGTGTCCTTTCGTGTCAGCAAACATTCGTATCGATCAGGCGAATTTTTCTGGGGATTTAACCGATTTGTGTACTTATTACACCCGAGTCGTAAAACCCCGGTAACTGCTTCGAAAATAAACACAAGCGCAACCAAACCGTTAATTTTTATTTTGTTGATTTGCAGCAAGTGAGAGTTAAAACATTCAAGAAAACCCACAATCAAGCACATAGAAAAATAGATTTTTTATTTCTACTCTTATTTTTTGGAATGGCTTATTTTGGTGGAAAACGACAATTTTTGGACAGGTTTTAATAAAAACGTGGGTTTTCATAGGCGAGCCCTCTAAATGCACAACTCACTCTTTGGCAATTAGTCAGTTTTGAGATATTTACGAAAAACTATTTTGGAAAGTACTTTTCTCGAAGTGGCTTTCTTGTTACACTCAGAAAAATGATGTGTTTGTTTTTACTACATTTGTAGTAGTAAAAAAAGTATGATATATGCAACTCTTAAATATGTTATATGGTAACAATGAGGTGGTTAATATTACTACTAGAAGTGTAGATGTTACTAATAAAAAATAGTTCTAGTGCGAGGTAAAATTTACTACTACAAATAGTAAGTTAAACTCTTTTTTCTTGTGTAGATTTTACGAAGCAAGTGAATAGTAAAATCAATTGCAATTTAGGTGTAGAATTCACTACTACAAAATGTTATATTCCAACTTGATCACAACTTAGCTGTAATATTTACCACTACAGAATGTATAAAGTAAGATCCACATATAGGAGCGATAGAACAGAAGCTCAAGCTGAAAAAGCGTGATTGACAATGACGGTCATCTTAAGTTCTTATTCCATGTCATGATTGATAATAATTCTAAAGTTGTGGTGATGTGGTAAAGTTTGCTTTGAGTGGAATTTAAAATTTTAAAGTAAAAATAATGGAAAGTTATGCTGTATGTTCACTTACGTGAATACTGGAATCATCAAGAATTCATTCCGTATTTCAGCATGGTAAGTAAATTTTTGTTATTATTGTAACGTTTTGTATTGTAGATGTTATTATTATTTGTATGACTGACCGTATTTTAGATAAAGTTTTTTAATAGGTACAAACCCGAGACAGTTTCACTACTCTGCTGATGAGGACGCCATCAAACAGTTAGAAAAACCATTAGTTTTTGCTTCTAAATAAAAAATAACTATTTCATATTAAAAAACCTTGTAATTTTTTCTCTCATTTTGTTTGTTTTGTTGCATTCTAATGTCTTAATAAATGACAATATGTATGTATATAGTTTTATACATAGAGTACATATAGGTACCTAGGTATTTAATGTATTTTTTAATAAAATAAAGTAGAGATATTTATAATCACTGTGTATTATTTATTATTACCTATCTCATCGAACTGTAAAATATACCCATCAAAATTTAATAGTAACTGCCAATCACCCTAACAGTAACATCTACTATAGTAACATCTACATAAAAAAAATAGCTGGTTTAATACATCGTATAACGTTAAATTGTACTACATCTACAATGTGTTCAAAAATGGCTGTTCATCAAATTGACTATGGAATTCAAATTCAATGTGCCGCCTCGTCCAAATCTCTGCCAAATCTTTGAATTAGCTTTTTACTCACTTTTTTGCATTTTTCGCCAAAGTTGTTTCAAGTGTAGGATTTGCCTTGATTTGTGTTTTATATTTCCGTGATTTTTGTTGTGTATTCTTTCGTTTTTGGATTCGAAGCCTTTTTGCATAATTTGACGGATATGTCACTTTGACTTTATTCACAATTTAAATTAAGAGGCACATTAAGTTCAAATTTCATAGGCGGATTGATGAACAGTCATTTTTGAATACATTGTATATACTATAAGTCCGCAATGTAAAAATAACAGCTCGTAGGTGTAATAATCACGAATTTATAAAAACTATTTTGTAGTGGTAAAATTTGCGGCACAAAATAGTTGAGGTTACTACAAGCGTAATAGTAACTCTTTTTCGCGCATTATCTACATTTTTTTCTGAGTGTAGTGTTAAAATTAAATGCCATAAGCTTACTTACTTAGAACAAACAAAAATAAATTAAAACAGTTAAAAAAATGATTAAGCTGCAGGAAACAACATTTTTCTAAATTTTCAACTCAATTATTGTAAGAAAATTTAGACAGTCACATGACGCCATCCTACAGTTTCAATGAGTTCCAAAAGTAAAGAGTGAATTTTGCACCCAAAGTGTCCAACTGAACAGTGAGTTTTGCTCCAAACTCGAAATTTTTATATAGTTTTACTGTCTTAAAAAGTGAGTTTTGTAAAAAACCAATAGAATCTGAAATTGCTGTTTAATTTCTAACTATGACAGCACGGGAAAGCCATTTTTTGAATTTTTGGCTGAGTGCGTTTTACATTTAGACGCTTCAGACGAATTTCCAACGATTCTTCGCTTTAAAATGAATCAAATGACTTTGGAAAGGCTAAATTTTTTATATTTTACTTTTTAATAATTTTGGGTAAGATTTTATTAAACCAACACTGAAATAACGAGCGTTGAAGAGGCAATTCAAAAAGCGTGGGTTCGATCCCCTGACAGGGCAATTTTTTTTGTTTTCTTAAAATAATAAATGAAATAAACTTAACACATGTGCCCAGAAAAAGTGCCTATTCACATTTCGAGACGAGCTGAATTGAATTGCTTAATTCGATTAACTCTGTAAAGGTTGCCCTGTATTGAGAAAAATGGTCCTAAGCAACAAAAATAAATCCAGTGCGCTTTCCTGTTTTTTCTTCATAAACTGATTCAACGAAGCAAATCGAGCAACCTCGTTAATTTGCATTTACTGTTAATTGCACCGATAACAAATACGACTTACAACTTTTTGTTGTATTCATTTTATAGGAAATTATAGGAGAAAACCAGCGACTGTGGCAGACCTCTAGCGGGTTTTTCGAAATTATTTTAATAAGGGAAACAGTTAACTCTTTATTAAGTTTAAAAATCCTCAAAAATTCATATCCAGAATGTGTAAAAAAATTTCTTCGGTAGAACCACTCTGATGCGCGTCTTATTTATTATTTCCCCCTTCTTACTTTATGTATGAATGTTTATATTTCCTTGTTCTAACGCATAGTCAAGCCATAAATTAGTTCTTATGTATCAATAAACAAGCCGTTCATATTAAATGAAATTTATTGTTTTTACCACACTTTCCCTGGTTGTATTCATTAGGTTATTTATTGTATGTTTAAAAAATGTATAAAACGGGAATATGTATACAATAAATTAATATAAAAAAATAACACGAAAATCGCCAATAAATCACTGCCATTATTGTAAATAAAAAATAAAATAATGAATGAACATTTTTTGCTCTCTATTTCACTCCGTACTTTGATCACCAATCAAAAACAGTAAAAATGTGAGCGACACTACTGAAAATTTAATAAAGCTATCGAGCGATGTTGAATAAATAAAAAGATAAAACTTCTCCAGCTTTATTCGCTGCTCATCTTTTTGTAACTCGGGTTGATTTAATTAGTGTGCCATCTATTTCGAATTTTTCTCCCTTCACTTTTGTCACTTGAACTTAATTACCTAAATTTTGCTCAAATAAGTTCCAATTGTAAATTTTTAGAAATTTGAAAAAATACCATGCGTTCAATTATTTATTGTGTTGGCTACACTCAATATAGAAGAGACAATGTTGCCAACTTAACCTCTTAATGACTACACATGATAATTTATCACGTAATATTGCTTTTTATCACAATTTCATTTTTTAAGTAAAATTTTCCAATCTTGAACTTGACAAAATGAGGCCAAACTTGAAATCTTATCACTCAATACCGCTCCCAAGGCTTCATAAATTAAACAAAAGTGGAGCACCATTTTTTCTATTAATAAGTTTGATTTATTGATTGTAATAATAATATAAAACTAAATATGGGGGTTCATTCCACGCTTAATGGTTACTTAAATCGCCACTTAAGTCGAGATAGTGAAATTTAATTAAGCAATAATAATTAAGGCGCGTTAATTAATTTACCCAACGATTAGGTAAAAACCATTGAGTGAAAATGAAACGAATTTTCTCTCATGCTACATTTATTGTTTGCTTTGTGGTCATGTCATTCTCATATTTCACCACAGGTGACGTCATAGCACTATTTTTAAGCCTTGGAGTATTATAATTAATTATAATAGACTCAATTTCACTTTCTCGCTGTGCAACTGATGAGACTTGAGTTAATTTAGGGCTCTTAAGGGGGCTTGTCCACCCTTAATAGACCAGTTTTGCGTTAGAAATGTCATAGTGACGTTACGAAAACCACGTGGGGTCTGTAAGAAAAAGGACAACCCCTTACCTTCCCACATGTGCGAGAAAGACAGAGTCAGATCAATAACACGGACATCGAAACAACCAGGAGCGACCTGCCCAAATCATTACATTCCAATAAGAATTTTCGAAAAAAAAAAACAACCTCGCTGCACAATCAAAGTAGCCGGGTCAACAAATGACTAACGTTTTAATGGAGGCAAATTGGCCGTTTCAATTGTCAACTTGATTATTTTGTCCCACAACAAGCTAATGAAACCACTTTAGACATCATTAAATGTCACCAAGATGATTACGCCAAGGTATATTCAAAAATCTGGTCCGATTTCAGGCGGCCTTGCTCTAATAACAATTGTAGTCGGCGCCTGCTTCGATTTACCCATATTCGGGGTAAACTGCCCACGTGGGGTAAGGCAATCACAGCCGACTAGATGAACACCTGGAACTCACCTGTATTTCGCAATTTATGTCATGACGGCTGGAATTGGCGGAGTTTGAGTAAAAAACCACTCGTCACTTGAACCGGATGGCAAGGGGGCACCCGGAGTTTTGATTATCATTTATCGGACGTGAATTTTACCTGTTTTATCTCTATTCCGCGACTCAGTCAACTAAATACACTTGCAATTCTGTCTGAACTAGATACACAAGATAAATTCTGGGAGATTTTCCGATAAATTATGCTCACAATTTGAGCGAGTGAGACGCATATTGCGCGGATTTGTGACTGTGATAAGGCGAAAATGGTGCGACGTGTGATAAAATAAAGCGAGGCGATTGGTTACAATGACCGCACGTAGATTTGAAAGTGTTGCTCTCTCTGTCGGATAGGTTGGGATGTGGAGGAGTGGTTAGAGATGGGAGTAGTGACGTGAAGGGGAATTGGGATTTAAACGTCAGTGTGCCTGGTTTGCGGGAAAACCGCGGCGGGCGCCATCTGAGGAAAATCGGGGGAAAGGAAGAAAGTTTTCTAATAAAGAAATTTTTAATCTTATTTTTTTTTGAAAATTTGTTCACATTTGATTTATTCAATGTCACTGTCTAAATGCTGTGAAATAAGTGCGATTCATTTTTGGAGAATTATAACAATGTGTTAATTTGTGCTTTCCTGCTTTTACTTTCACCGGAAATGCTTCATCAACACACACTTTGTATTTTAAAAAAATTAGAATTTAAACAAGACATAACTTAAGTTTATAATTAAATAAATAATAAAGAGGTACGTAATCATGAACACTAAACACCTCTCTCAATTATTGTTATAGACTTTTTAGCGATTTACAATAAAAAATCATCAACATTTCTTATTGGTATTTATTATTAATAACTATGCGATCATTTAAATCTATAATTATTTGACTAGGCGTTTTTTTGATTTGTTATTGATAAACTAGTTGAGGCAAAAAATTCGAAAAAGTGGAACTAATTTGATGTACACTTATGTATTTAGAATGATCTAGGGAATCGATTGTTTTTCAGTTATAAAAGTTAAGTTTTTTTTTCAATTTTCTCAAAAACTATTAGTCGGAGAACAATAATCTTTTTTGCAAATAATAGATAATTAAAAGAGCTTTCCAACGATAATCAACATCATGGGGTTATCTCTAATAGTTCTAATAGAAAAAAAAATTTTTTCATTTTTTTGAAGGTACTAAGTGCCTTGACTAAAATTTTAAGCAAAAAAATTCAAAATTTTAAATCTCATGAAAAGCTGAGATAATATGAAAAATGAGCCGCAGAATTCACTGGAACAAACCGTTTTGCTCTACGACTTTTAGTTTTTGAGTTATGAATTTTTTTGTTGAAGAATAAAGTACCACTATGAAATAAATGGCTACCCTAATTTTCAGCAAAAAATTTCAAATTTTTTAAATCGTGTGAAAAACCGATATTATACGTAAAATGAGCCGTAGAATTCATTGGAACAAACCGTTTTGCTCTACGACTTTTAGTTTTTTAATTATAATTTTTTTTTGTGTAAAACTTTAAATGCCTCTGTACCCGGAACCGGTGCCCGGAGCGGCTCCGGGTTTTGACGAGAGAATAGATAATTTTAAGCGCTATCCGATGCTGTATTGATTTTTGGTCTAACTCTTTTAGTTTCCGAGAAAAACGCAAAAAAAGGTTGCCATTTTCACTTTTTTTGAATTTTTAAACGCCGATTACGGCGAAACTATTAGAGATGGAGAAAAACGGCAAAAGCGATTAGAACCGGTATAAAAAGCGCTACAAAATGGCATAGGTTTCAAGGCGATATCTCGGAAAAAAATTAAATTTTCAAACGTCGATTACGGCCGAACTAAAAGAGCTAGAGGAAAATGCTTTTATCCATCGTAAAGAGCACATCAAAATCTATCAGATAAGATGGGTTTTAATTCATTTTGAGGCACTTTAAAAATTGGCCATTTTCTAAGGGGGGGGGTGTTAACAA
The DNA here is from genome assembly GCA_939628115.1 of Tribolium freemani. Taxonomy (NCBI): domain Eukaryota; kingdom Metazoa; phylum Arthropoda; class Insecta; order Coleoptera; family Tenebrionidae; genus Tribolium; species Tribolium freemani. The sequence continues at coordinate 16,402,389 of OW626791.1, read as the reverse complement.
ATTTTTGTTTTTTTTTATTTTCTCAATTACGGCAAAACTATTCGAAAAAGTGGAACTATTTTGGTTCGAATATATGTAAAATAATTTTTTATTATGAATTTTTTTAAATTTTACCTATTTTTCCTTTCATTTGCAATTTTCTCGAAAACTATTAGTCGGAGAACAATAATCTTTTTTGCAAATAATAGATAATTAATAGAGCTTTCCAACGATAATAAACATCATCGGGTTATCTCTAATAGTTCCGGAGTTATTGCTCGATAAATCTTCCGGATACCGGAAATCGACCAAAATCGCGATGAAAAGTGGAAAAATCAAACATCAAAAAATCGAACCTATTGAGTTTTTTCTACTTTTAACAAAAAAAGATCTAATTCACATTTACCTAAAAAATCTGTTCGTAACAGCTTATCTCTTTTGGTTTAAAAACCAGAAACTGCAACAATCGCAAACAAATTTTCCTTTAAAAGACGTGTCAAAGACACAAGAAATTGTGATTATGCTGTCACATTTGACATTTTGAATTTTCCCAAAACTAACACCGTGAACAAAAATGTGTGAAAACTACAACAAACCCCAAACCGACTACAAGAAAGAAAAGGACGAACTTTCCGAACTGTACAAAAACCGCATCATTTACTCCCTCCCAGTCCGCGCCGGCTATTGGTCAAACGAACTCGCAATCCGCGAACAGCTGGAATTTTCATACAACTACAAAAAGGAGCACTGCCAGCTCCTCATCCAAAAAACACGGAAAATGTTCCGCAACCTCCTGCGCCCCACTGTCCTATCCTCTGACACTCCACACATTGCTTACAACGTCAACTACCAAATAAAATCGTACGGAATCAAAGAAACCAACCCCTGTGGCAAAGAAACCCTCCAACCCTTGTACCTCTCAGGGGTTATAACCGAACGCGAAATCGAAAGCACCCAACATTTCACCCACGGATGCGTCCTGACAGCCTCCCCAGACCGCACCCCCTGTATCCGCAACACATTTATTTTTGTGGGTTGTGATTCAGAAAAATCCGGGAATGTGAACTATGGTGAAGATGTCTATATTGAAATTAGCGAAAGTGAGGGCCCCCCTTTATACGTCCAATGTGAAAACTCCACAATGGACACTTTCGGCAAACACCTAAGCTTGAGGCTAAGCCGAGTGCCAGACATTTACTGCCGATTTAAAATCTTGCACTGGAAGCCCCAACTTCGGGACGAAACCTGCGGCACTTTTGTGCTCTACAACTCCTACGTTATAATCCAGCACACGGCCTCTGGACACAACCTAGCCGCAGAGTTCCACAACTGGATGCCCACTTTTTTCGGGAGCGAATGCGCGACCTCGTGCCACACTTTCCGGGACACCCACCGCATGGAAACTAGCGAAAACTTGTGGAAAATCGTGGGGATTGAGAAAACCGACCTGGACCACGTGCAGTTGGCCCAGATAGCGCCGACTTTGTGTAATAAAAAGGAGTAAACGGTTTTAAAAATTTATTAAGTCTTTTAATGAAAAACAACAACAAAATTCGGGCATTCGTACATACTTTACAAGCTTAATAAATAAAACACTTTTGGAATTTTCACTATCTCATCCAAATATCGTCCATGGCTTTGTCGGACAAATACTTATCTGGCAACACTTTTAAAGTCTTCATTGTATCTATGTAAAAAAATATTTCGGTTGTGACTAAGCCGTGTTGGGGGCCGCCGTTGTTTTGGATGTTCATTTTCAAGAGCTGGTCTCGGAGGCGGGATTTGAAGTTTTTGTGGATTATTTCGTAAATGTCGGTGACCTGGAGCAAATAAGGGGACAAATAAAACAAAGCAAACAGACCAACAATGAGGAAAAGCAAACACACTGCTTCCAAAAAAATAAATAAGGCGTTTTTTACTCTCCTTGAGTTTTTGTAAATCCTAAAGCCTATTGTTTTATTTTTTATTACCAAGGTATTGTTATTAGAAAAATTCACCGATTAGGCCCAAATTTGCCATTTTGAACACATTTGTTTTCGAAAAACTTCATTAAAACTGGCTGAAAAAACACCAAATTGAATTTAAATTAATGTTATTTTGGCTTGTTGTGCTCGTTCTGCTTATTTTTGAGCAAAATCTGGTCAGCAATAATAAATAAATTGTGATATTTTTAATTTTTCTGGCCTTCACATACTTTTTCAAATAAGTCTTATTTTGTGAGAGACAGACGGAATATCACCGAATCAATCACAAACGTACAAAATTTCATTAAAAATTGACCGAAAAATTACCAAATTTTTGAAGTAAAATGATACCTAAAGTTCTTTTTGTCACAAATATGTAGGTAGTTTAATGTAAAAAAGTAATTTCTGTGTTACGAAAAAATAAATGCTATATTTTTTAAATTTTTATACGAAACTGAAGTATGAGACAACCAATATTACACACTTGCACTCTTTGTAGAATAAGTTCAGTCACTAAAATCGATTTCGACTTCAACAATGATGTATGAGTATACTAAAAAGAAAAGTACTACTTTTTCGGTCGAAAAGAACTAAATTTTTCATAAAAACTCGCTTAAACTTGTGGAAAAATTAGCAAATCGATCGAAATTGATACTATTTTAACTTGTTGTGTAAGATTTAGTTCGTTTTTGAACTAGAAATTAATTTATTTTATGAGATCTTTTCGAATCACAGAAAAATCACAATCGAAATTTGTTATTTTTGGGTGACACTGAGTTAAAAATAAGCCAAAACAAAAACTGTAAAACCTATTTTTTTCCAGCTATTAAGCAAGTAACACTAAGGGACGGTTTATAGAAGCGTCATTAATTTAATCCGCAATTAAATGCGTGGTTAACTGACCACGTGGCCAAATTGAAGCATTTTGGTTGGTCCATTTGCGTTGTTAACTTTTAACGACGGGTTAAATTTTAATGGAGTTTTCTATAAACCGACCCTAAATCTCAGATTTTTGTGAGATTTCGTAAAAACATCAAATTAAATCTAATTTTTAATTTTTGCATTTTTGGAGCGTTTAATCTCAATCAGAAAAGCAACTATTTCACCGAAAATGGTCCTATCTTTGCTAATTCGAATGTTTCAACAAATTTGCGATTTACAAGGATCGTGTTAATACGTATTTCTAAATTTATTGCTATCATTATTCGGTGTATAAGCTGTTCTTGCTCCTGATTTGGCCATTTTTTGAACTTAAAGTGAATTCGGTTGAAGCATTTTTCTTGTACTTACCATAAAAGTTGTCTTGTTAAAAAAAGACAGTGACAAAGACATAAAAAATGCACCATCCTGTATATTTTAGGAACCCATAAATAATTAATTAATGCACTAATGTAGCAAAGATCAAAAAAATATATAAAAAATGTTTTTTAACAAAAGCTTTTATTTGAAAGATGCACTAAAAAGTAAAAAATAATGTATTTCAATCACAGGCGAATATTTTTTCCTACAGGTTAAAATTCTAAAATTTATAAAAGCTTTGGGAGTTATAAAACTACGGCATTACAGAACTACTTTGTTCAGTTGACAACTTCCAAAGCTTTACATTGTCATGCAGATTACGTAAGCATGTTAAATTTCATTTCATTGCGACTACAGGAACCCTCTCAAATTTACAAATCGAGACATAACCTAAAACTTCATTTAATCCCTTTAGGGGGTATTTAACTACATAGGATTGCATTGTCACGTAGATTAAGTAAGTATGCAAAATTTCAATTCAGTGGGACAACGGGAACCCTTTCAAATTAGGCTCCGAAAAAATAACCGACAGACACACAACATTGTGAGTTAAATAAAAGCTTTTAATAAATTAGACACACCGCTTTGTTTACACCTTTAATTAGTTACCTAAACAGTATCTTTTTTGTTAATGATGATTTGTTTATATTGCTACAAAATTATAGATGTTCCGTCTAATTGCTCAGTTAATTATTAAGATTTCTTTTTAACGAAATTCCATTCAATTGAAATGAAAGAAGCAATCGTACTACAAAGATCCGAACAAAAGGTTTAGTATGCAGTAGATTTTTCAGAAAAATTACACCAAATATTTGTAGTGATTCGTGGAAATAAAGGACGATTTTTGAAGAAAATATTAGCGACATTTCAATCACAGCCGTGATCATCTTCAGTCATCATTTTGGACGTGTGTGGATTTGATGTTATTTTGTCATGAAACGTGAGGGCGAAATTGTCATGCCACACCAGTTTAATCTAAATCAAGAAAAACTTCACATAATATCACATTTGAATAATATCACATTTCACATTGTCGCGTAACTTAAGACACGAGCGACTAAACAGATATTACATGTTACATAACTGAAAGTGAAATAACGGCCGTTATCGAAACGTCGCCTTCAAATAAACACTAGTATTTTCTTCAAAAAACACGGTCACAGTCGAATCATAATTACACCAAATGTATGTTTTCAACACATTGTATTAATTTCGTTTTTTTTTTAATTTCAGCAAATCTGCTCTCTAAAGATGAAGAAACAAATAGTAACAGAAGTAGATGAAATAAACTGATTGAAAGTAATTTTGCCCTCCCAATGTAAAGTAAGGTGTGTACAACTGTACACCATACCTAAGTAAGTATCTCGGTAAGTATTTAAGAATTATTAATAAATAAAATGCGTAATTTGTCAGATATTCTTTAAAAATTGTGAAAGGCAAGTGCAGATTTGTGTTTTAGTAACAATTTTGACATTTTTAGACTTTTTGACTAAATCATTTAATTACATTCCAGGTATTATATCTCAAAGGCTGGGAATGTAGTTTTTTGTAATGTATTTCACAAACTTCTTGTTCTTTTATTACCAACAACCTCTTAATAACGAGAGACAGAAGCCTTCGTTTTTCTTCTTTTATTTGTTGTCCCAAACTTTCCATTTCCTGTGCGTGGTTCTCACTGAGTAGTTTTTTAGTTTGACATTGAATTGTTTTAAAAACTGAGCTGTAATGTACTCGCATTTTTACTTAATTTTAATAGAAAAATCCTTTTTTTATTTTATTATTCAATTACCCACCTGTTCCTCGGGCAAGACCGAACTGACAGCTTCGTGCAACTTGGTAAGATGCCGCGACACATTCCTGAAAGCTTTAGACGGCACAGGCGGCTTGGCATCCCATTCATTCAATTGATCCCCTAACAAACTATTCATAATCGACAAAACTTTGGTCTCAAGCTGTTGAATATGATGCCCAATATCCCTCTCAACTGCATCAAACCCACCCAGCGGATCACTCGTCAAGGCATTAAAATGCGCCCTAATGTGCGGAATCATCCACAAAACCATCTGCAACGACCTGGACGTCAAAGCCAAATTGGTCGTCGTTATCGTCTTCAAACCGGCTGTCTTTAACGCACCTGCACCTAGCACCAACTGACAACTCCGCGAATTGAACGTTCGTAATAACTCGGTCAAATTGCGCCCGATTATGGGGGCTAGCAACTGCAAATTGTACGCACAAACACAATATTCACAAACTAACTGTATGAGGATCAAAACAGTCCCAACCGTGGTGTAATCCTGCGAGCCGATTTTCAAAGCCGGTGCAGGTTTCTGTAATTTCTTTTCGTTGTTTTCCCCACTTGGCGAACTCGGCAGCGATTTGATCACATTCCCTAAAGCTAACTTGTCGACTAGCATTTGTATTTCTTGAGGCACTTCAGCGACTTTCCACCGTTCCGCGTCCAAAAGCATCGTGAGTTTGTTTTTGCGCTGGCTGTGGAATTTATGAACGTAATTCCCGGCTTGGATTTTGAATGCCGCTCTTAAAGCGGCACTCTGGCGCCCACAAATCTTTTCACACAGGTCGGTGAAGTTATCGACGATTGTCGATAATTCAGTGACCTGGATTGCCGTTATTGTTTGTTTGTCGGACTGAGTGCTGACTAATGAAGCTAGCCGTTCATGGCAATAATCACAGATTGAGATTAGTAAGTCTTTTAGTTTGATTTCGACACGGTTGTGGTCTTCGAGACTTAGGAAACTTTCCGAGTCGCGGAGAGAGGTCGCTGATTTGAGGCCAGCGCTCGTGTCTGCCGTTTCCTTGATCACGGTGTGAACGGACTTCACCCTTTGGACAAGCTTGCCTGAAAAAATAAACTAGTTCTAACTTATCCGCAATCTTAAAACATGTAACTGAAATTGTAAAAAAATTGGCACAAGGCAAAGAAAAAATTACAGGCATATGCAGCCATTCCATGATTACGGACGGGACACAAATGCGCCTAGTAAAAATTGAGTATAAGATAAGTAAAAAAATCTGTGAATACTGTTTTCTAACACTTCTGTGCTAGATCTATTTTTTTATGAAAACAGGTAATACAGAGAAAATGTATGACAAAAATGAAAAATAGTGTAATTACGGACGGGACACAAAAAATTATGCAAAGTAATAATTATTTTACTACAACACGAAAATTTTAATAAAAAGTCTTTAGCATTATTAATTATTATTTTCTCTGAACGGAATTTGCTCCAAACTAATCTTTTTACTGAACGCAAAAGTTAAAAGAAGCAAAGATTTGATTTTTTCATTAAAAAATGATATTTTAAAACGATATTATCGGATTTTTCATAAAATAAATCAGAACAAAATTTATGCAAAAGTTAACAATTACCGTGGGGAAAATGGCTGATGTATTACCAATTTGAGAAGTGTCTCCTTTTTTCAAAACGCTTCAAACACAATGCTTGACTAAATTCCGCGATATTTCTTTGTAATTTTTGACAAAATTTCACCAAAAATTAAGTGTCTGTCTGAGAAAATAGATGAAACGGCAAAAGATACACCGTTTTGGACTAAAACTGGTATTTATTTTTGACGACAATTTAGGGGAATAATTGCCTTTCTGTATGGAAAACGTACTAATAAATCGCAGAAACGTTAAAATACTGTTATCTTTGGCTTCACTTGATAATTTTTCGGTCCAATTTAGCAAAAGTTAATCGAACACCCAATAAATGCAACAGTTATTAAGGTATTTTCAAGCTAATTTCAGGTTTTTTTTTCACTTTATTTTTGGCAAAATTTCTCTAAACAATTGAGTTTCTGACTCAAAAATGAACTAAAAAAGCTAGAAAGTCAACAAAGGCAATTTTTTTCCAATTTAATGATTTTTGGGCGAAAAAACTGTTTGGTTTAAAAACGTGCCTAATTGTCTAGGACAAAAATGTGTTTATACGCTCAATAAAAGCAAAAATAAAACAATTTTCTGAGTAAATTTTGCAAAAAATTGAGTATATGGCTTATGAAAAGTTGTTAAATGCTCACAAAAAGCAACAGTAACACCAATATCGACCCGGTTTTTTACCCTTTTCAACTTTTTTCTGCCAAGATTTGGCAAAATAATTACATATCTAGATGAAAAACGTGCTAATGAAGCGTAAAAATAAAAAAGTAATATCAAGTTCGTTAGTAGAAGCTGCGCTTTGATTTCAAAAATGTGCTTACAAGTATGAAAAAACAAGAACTGCTGTATTTTCCAACAAATTTGGCGATTTTTTGGCTTATCTTTAACGAAGATTTCGCACAATAATTACCTTTCTGGACGGAAAACCTAATAAAACGCAAAAACAGTAAAAATAAAATCGACCCAATTTACTGATTTTTCGGTCCAGTTTAGCAAGATAATAAAAAAAAACAACACTTTGATCTGAACTATTTACTTATGAAACGCTCAACAAATACAAGAATTGATATATTTTCGAACTAATTTGGTGATTTTTCAGTTTACTTTTCATGAAATTGTGGCTAAACAATTAGGTTTCTAGATGAAAATGGGCCAAAAATGCTTGAAAAAATGAAAATAAAGTTAATAATAATTAACTCAACTTAATGATTTTTTAGCCTGATTTTTGCTTTAAAAACGTACTTAAAAGTAAGCAAATACAAAAATTTTTCGAACAATTCTGGTGTTTGTATGGTTTACTTTTGACAAAATCTCCATAAATAATTGCGTTTCAGGTTCACAAATGTGCTTAAGAACTATTCTTGATCCAATTTGGTGTTATTTTCAAAATAACTTAGAAAAAGTTTACGAAACAACTGCTAAAAACTAAAAGCAAACGTAACACAATTTTCTACCCAATTCGGCGATTTTTTGAATAATTTAGGATAAAATTTCGCGAAAAAATTTAAAGTGCTTGGGAAAAACGAGATAATAAAACGCAAAAAAGGTTCTATTACACTTTCAACCCAATTTAGTGATTTTACACCCTGGTTTAGGGAAAAAACTACTAAGTCTGAAAACGTGAAAACTTTTAGGCAAAAACGTATTTAAGCGCTCGATAAAAGCAAAAATCACACTATTAGGTACTATTAGCAGTTTCAAAACTATAAAAACGCCAACGTCGCATTTTCTCTCAAAATTAGTTGTTATAAATTATTCCTGCACTTCAAAAAATAAATAGCTAATGTAATTTATAGTTTCAATTTTACATTTTTATCAACCTTATTTAAAAAAATAATTCGCATGAAAATGCGACGTTGGCGTTTTTATAGTTTTGAAACAGCTAATATATGCCGAGCACAGAATTTCGGACACTACTGTCATTTTTGTTGTCAAAAGGTATGGAGTATTCCATACATTTTATGTCAACGAAATGTCAAAGGTGTCCAAAATTCCGTGTTCGCTTAGCCGTGCTTAGACGCTGACAAAAAAACACAGTTTTTATCCAAATTCGGCGATTTTTCGACTTATTTTTGACGAAATTTAACGAAATAATTGTATAAAGGAATGGAAGACAAAATTTTAAAAATAAAATAATTTAAACTCTCAACTCAGCAGCCGATAAAAATAAAACAAATCCGTCGTTGGGCAGCTCTGAACGTATTTGAAGCCCAAAGTCAAAGATAAAGATGTAGTCCTACTTATTTGCAGGAAATTTGATTCTCCACAATTATCTTTTATACACTGTTGTTGTATCTTTAACTGTACTCATGGCGTTTTGAAAAATATGGACGAGAGCGCAAATTATAGATTTTTAAGACTTCCATGTCCAAAATTATGGTAGACATCTAGTTTTAATTAAGTACATACTATTAAATTACAAGTAACATTTAATTGGTAAAGAAACTATTGTTGTCTACGGCTTTATGGGATTTTATTTTATTAAAAAAATATTTAATTATTAATTTTTGTTAGTAAATAAAAATGTTTGTCGTGAAAATTTTTAGTCCCCAGTTTTTCTCAACTTATTTAAAATTTGTTGCTCAACATTTCTGTTTTTTTTTCTCCAAGCAATTATTGAACTAGCTGAATTAAAATTACGCAATCGCTTTCACTCCGCAAAGAATTTTCGGGTACAAAAACCGAGTTATTTTATAGTTACGTATTTGTATTTACTTCACCAATTTTTTTACCCACCTAAGGCTTCACTTGCCAGCGTTAGCACCCTCAACCAATGCGCCGCGTCCATACTGGGGGCCACCTCCCCCGACCCCGTCATCTCCATATCATCCTCAACATCCGCCAACTGCTCAATCAACAACTGTTTAAGCAAAGTCTGAGCCGCAGTGACAGCCTCCTGCTTGTACGTCTCCAAAAATTGCAAATTGTTCTGTCTCAACAACCCCGCCACCAAACTAACCAACCGCTCCTGCTCCAAAACCCCACCTTCCGCCTCCAAAGGCCGGTGCAAATCGGCGGCGGCGTATCTCTCAAACTCCGTACACAACATCTTATCAATCAATTTCGACATTTCTTTGAGCTGCGACGGCAAATGCCGCAGGCTCGTAACCCCAGCCAGCTCCTTGGACAACACCTCCTGGGTGCTTGAAATAAGTTCGAGGGCTGCAACGTAATCAGACGAGCTCAGGAGGAGCTGGAGAGTTGGTTGTGTTTGTAAAACAGTAGCCATTAGTTTGAGCTTGTCGACGAGTTTGCCGTGGTTGGCTTTGGCTCTAGCCAGGCCAACGAGCTTGAGGGAGTCTTTGGCGAGGGTTTTGTCCACCTTTTGCACTTTCGAACGCAAGGTTTGGACCTCAGAGTGGGCAACACCCATTTGTTCCATGATCGTATCGTGTGAGGTCATAGCGTGGAAAAAAGCCCCCGATTTTTGCGACACTTGCTTGGCGATTTGCACCTCAACAATGTCCAAGTAATGACTCAGCTCCTCCTGCAGGACATGGTCCTGGTTCCTGTCCGTTCCGTGAAACACTTGCGCAAAAACTGCCGGGTCGTTCAGTGGGAAATTCTGCCGCAGGAAAATCTCAGGGATTGATTCAATGCTAACCTCGCCGTTGACGAGATCCGCCTTCGTGCGAGTTTTCACATGATTGGCTTCGAGCCTGCTCTGGGAGAGCCGAATGTGCCGCTTGTAGCGTTTGCCGATTTTGCGGACGTAGCCGTCGAAGTGCGAGTAGGTTATTTCGGGCAGGAAGGGGCTTTTCTCGATTTGGGTCTTCTCGACGAATGTGTCGCCCCATGTCTTGACGAAGAAATTCGACTGTTTGCCACGATTTGGGTCGTTTAGGACGGCCGGGAGGTTTTGAGCAGCGGAGTATAAGGACCACTGCTCAACAGCCGGCGTCATGTCACTCATAAGACCGGGGGACTACCTCGTTTTGTATTTCTTCATTTTCATCACAATTATTTGAAACACACTGTAGCAGGTGATGAAAAAACCACTACTTTGACAACTCATGTCATTAAAAAATGAACTGTCAGTGTCAGATTTAAACGTCAAATGGCAGGGCTGCCAATGCGGTTGCACGAAAACACTGGCAGGACCAGCAATGGCACCAAATTTTGAATTTGAATTTTAAAATTCTTACAAAAAAAAATAAAAAATGGACAAAATGACCAACCGTTCTGATTTTACCAGGACAAAAATGACTTTTTATTCGTGTTCTCTGTGTCTGTACGGTATAAAGTACCTTCTTATTTAAAAGAATCGACTTCGAGGATTCATATTTGCAACTAATAGGTATTAACAATTAGGGATTATTTATACATATGATTCAAAATAAATAAATGAAATCGATAAGAAGCTGTGACCCTCGAAGTTATTATGCCATTAAAATAACTAGAAATATGAATATGATTTAACTAATTATTGGGATAACAGGGGTGCAGTTTATTTTGTTTTTTTTTTCAGATCCGTTTATCAAAATGGATTTCCTCCACGTTGTTTATGCACGAATGGTTTCCTAATTATTTACTACCCTAAAAAAGCCCTAAAAAAGTGACGAAACGTTGGTAGTAATAAATATAATAATTAAAAATAATCTGCATCTTGTCTGCTGTCCTAATAATTAATTAACTCATACTCAAAATAACTAAAAACACAGCCAAAAATCATTGATTTTTCTAGCAACTGTATGTTATCCTATATTTCATATAGACGATTTTTAAAAGTTGGTTACAATGGTGTTCCAGTGATGTCCAGTGTAATATCTGTTTAAAAAATTGATTTCATTATTTCGTGGTAGTTGTTTGAATATAAAAAAGCAAAAAAATGACAGGAATCCGATTTTCACAAAGTTGATGGCTTTCAGCGATTTCAGCCATACGTAGATATAAATGAAGAAAAAATAAGTACACAATATTTGTTTTTCTTTGAGGGCTTTGTGAACTTTGTCAGTTACCTTGTCGTTTGGTGTTATTTCATATTTTATGTTTTTTATGTTCTTTCAACACCTAAAATAGGTGATAAGATAATGTGCTAAGGCTGTGAAAATGTGTCTATTTTGAATTTGTAAGTGATTTCGGTATTTAATTTCAAAACTGCAAACCGATTTTTTCTATCAACTCTAATAACTTATAACCATTTCTTTATAAAAAGACGCAACTTTTAGTCATTTACTTAACTGTTTAGATTTTTTTGCTGTTGTTGAATGACTGTTGGAAGCTGATTTTAAAATAGTCAACAAATTTTTCCTACCAGCTCCAGTTTTTGAGATATAAGTAACACTTTTCATAAGCTCTAAAATGGAAACTCGAGCTGATTTGAACGTCTAAATTGAAATCTACACTCCAAGTGTATATATGGAATTAACTGTTAAATTTAGGGCAACAGACAAAAAGTGAATTTTTGTAAACCAAATTTTTGTAATTTTTGTCAATTATAATTATAATGACTGGTAATGAAATAATGATGAATTTAACAGCCATTATCAAATTCTAAAAATACAATAACTAATCAAAGGTATTACAAGGCCTCGTAAAATTAAATGAAACACGCTGTATAAATAAAATTCTGTGCTAGTGACGTAATTTTTATTCAAAAGTCGTATAACAATATGTAGAATAGGTACACTTACATAATTAGGAACAAAAGTTCAATACAATTTTTTTAGATAAATAAAAAAATAAATTTGTTCGTTATGGCCTTAATAGCCAGACAAGAAGCTGCAACGATACTTTTACAAGGAGCCATGTGTTCAAATAATACACAATAAATTCTATTTTGATGAAAAACAATAAAGATTTGTTTATAGTGACCCTAACGCATTCACATTGACGCAACAATAATTAAACAAAATTGTGAATTTTAACAAAACCCAAAATTCAACAAATGGCAAACAATAAAACACTTATCACAATGAGCAAGCTCAGTTTTAAGATCGTTATCAATTCCCTTCTAGAAAAAATAATAAATCAATGATAATTGTGTCAAGAGTCCAATATTGTTAGCAAAAACACAACAATTATATTTAGTAGCTATATTTCAAATAAGTAACAATAAATTGAAAGTAATTATGCACACTTTACGTACTGTAAAAACCATGTTTCAGCTGTTTGGTCAAATGACACGCCAAAACTACGCCAAAAAGCTGCAAAAAGATAGTTTTAAACACAACAGTTGCAATTTCGAGTCTCATACCTGTATAAATGCAATCGCAATCCCAACCCCTCCCAACGTAACAGCATGGTCTTTTAGATAGTCTCCAAAGCCTTCAACGCAGCCACGAGAGTAGTAAGTGGCAGAAGAGTTATCATTTAGGTTGCATTTTATTGTTCCTGTTGCCCCGTTGTTGCTCTTGCAGCAACTTGCAGGCAGGTCTCCACTTTCTGTGCCCGTTTCTGCAACAGCTTGACGTTTTCTTCTGGCATTAACAGTTATTGGAGCACTTGTGTTAGTAGGTAGAGTAGATTCGTTTGTAGAACTTGTAGATGATGTTGGTGGTGTTTCACTACTACTTGAATTTGTAGATGGTGTTGTTTCACTAGAACTTGGAACCGTTGTAGGCACCATTTTTGTTGTTGAAGAAGTTGGAACGTATTTTGCCCAATCATCCGGTTTGGTAGCACCGCAGCATTCAAACTAGAATTGTCCCCAACCACAAATGTGATAAATTGTGCAAAAAAAAACTTACTTCGTATTGAATTGTATCCCACATTACTGTGGTGGGATTAGGCTTCGCATTAAATTGGTATTTGTCCATAGATTTTGATAACTCCTCAGTTAAAAATGAGGTTGTCTTGTCTCTTAGGACATATCCAGCGATTCCGGCAGAAAATTCCATGATGAAAATAACCGACAACAAGATGGAAAACTGAAGAAAAATTAGGAAAAACCACAAGTTTTTGAAAACTCACAATGAATATCATAAACCAACTTTCCCGCACAGCCCCGCAACACCCGAAGAACGAAATGAAGAAAATCAAGGACCCGATGGCTATCAATAGATTAGGCAAAGAGAAGTAACTGTCGTTTAAAAATATATCGTACTCTGTGTAGTATGACTTCACAGAAACTCCCACTGCAATCATAATAATCCCACTGATCTGAAAATAAAGCGGAAAATTAATTCCCCATCCATAATCCAAATGCAGGTTTCGTAATCTCGCGTTTTAATATCTCATCATTGTTTCCCTTATCTGATCTGCTGGAACGCGAATTTGCGCATCACTTTCGGCCCTCGGCCCGTAAAGGCCACTTACCAGGCCAGTTCCACGTCGCACCGGCCGCATATGCGTCACTTACCACAAACAGCAGGTTGAAAACGAAGAGCACATATTTAATAACTCTATTACTCCAGCTGAGATTCATTTTGAGTTGTTTGCTCAGCACGTGACACTTAACTGGACACTTTCTTCAAAATTTCACTTTCACACAGGTCTCGCATATACAGCAGGACTAGTTTCGTGGAGGTGTTTCGATAAAGTTATTTAGGATCAACTGATAACATTATCGTGTCAACACAATCCGCAGACGTGGACATACTTTAATCTTTTCACCTGCGAGCACGTACAACGCGACTATTATTAAAACTGGAACACATTTTACCGGAGTCGCTGGTCGATTGAGCGTTACATCAACATTTTCGTTCGGTTGGGAATTTGTTTATGGCGGCCTTGGATTTTTACACCGGCCATTATTACAAGTAATGATAATGCGAGGAAAATAACAACGAAAGGTTCGAACGTTTGTTTAAAATTCTACTCAACTGGCAGGAAGTGCGACTAATTTTATTCGATCTAAATCTATAACAAAAATAATACACTGCTAAGATTAGGACAAGAAATATGATTTAAATCGTTGCAAACTTTCCTGCATTCCATAAATGCTATGTAATAAACAAGTCAAAAGTTAGTTTACAATAATAAGAATAACGCATGAAATTAATTTATACAATGTGTTCGAAAATGGTTGTTCATCAAGTCACCTATGAAATTTGAACGTAATGTGCCGCTTAATTTAAATTGTGAATGCCGTCAAAGTGAACAGATCCGTCAAAACGATGCAAAAAGGCTGCGAATCCAAAAACGAAGAGTACAGAACAATAAGAACTACGGAAATACAAAACACAAATCAAGACAAACCCAACACTTGAAACTACTTTGCCGAAAAAGTGAGTAAAAAGCTAATTCAAAGATTTGACAGAGAAACTAAAATAGTCATTTGGACGAAGCGGCACTTTGAATTTGAATTCCCTAGTCGACTTGATGAACAGCCATTTTTGAACACATTGTACTATTCTCGTTATGGATCATTTTTCAAAAAAATCTTCAAACAGCTCGATTTAATTTTTGTAAATGAGTAAATGCTAAATATTTAGCATTTATTTGGACATCATGACAATATTTATAACGTCATTGGTTTTTGAGAAATGATATTAATTTTTTTTATTCTTCGACACTGTCAGAATTTACGGTTTTTCTCCTGTGTAAGGCAGTTTTGACAACTGTTTGGCATTTCTCAATTCGAAACGTCAGATTATTTTTAACAGATTTAAAGTAATTTTAAGCCTTCTTGAGTCTAATTCGAAGAATAAAATGTTGTGTTCAACTTGTTTTCGTGTAAATCGGTTCACTTATTTCACCTCGTGAATGATAAACCTCTCGCTATCACTCGACGTTTAAAAATCCACTGGTGAAATAAAGCGTCCGATTTACACTCAAACTCGTTAAAAAATATATGCTATTACTGTTTTTGATATAGTACTATTCTCGTTTATCTTTCTGATAAGCATGAAAAAAAAATACAAAATAATGTAAAAAAGTTAAAAAAATATTTACAATTTACAATAGTTTTTGGGATACAGAAAAATATACAATGTGTTTTTAAATGATTCTCATCTAGTCGTCTGTGAATTTCTCATGTAAAATCAGAAATGCCGCTTTGTAGAACTAATGACATGCATTTAGACACCATTCTCCATTTATTAAGTTTCCAATTCGGAAATAAGCTTCGATAATAAAAGTGTTTTCATGCAGAGTGTAACAATTTAGTTCCATTTTAACGAAATTTTTAAAATTAATTAACTGACAATTTGTGAATTTCACAACTGACAGTTTTGACATTTACTGACAGAATTCAATTAAGCAGAGCGGCACAATTTTTTTACATGTAACCCAATTTCGAAGTTAACTAGATGAGAATCACTTAAAAACACATTGTACTTTTAACAGACTCACTTTGCATAATAAATAATAATAATAATAATAATAATAATAATATCACTTTGCATAATAAATAATAATAATAATAATTATTATTATTTTTTTATTGTATTCGTATCAATACACAATTAATAGGTACCATTATCTCCAGTTTTTTCGGTTTTCTATACCCACTTGCTTTAAAAAAAAAGATAAAATACACTTCTCTTTAATTAAATTAAAGTAAGGAAAAAATTAAATTAGAAAAATCCGACACTGGACGATTAGATGGCGCAAATTAAATTAATAATTACGAATTAATCGTTGAAAATCTGAGTGTCCAAGTCGCAATCCTAAAATTTCTTGATCAAATTGTGCAATATAAAAAATTAATTTTATTTTTTTATTGTCCAAGGTTTTCGACCCTGCTGATTAAATGTGGGTTTTTCGTTTTGAAATAATAAACAAGTCGATGTAAAAAGTGATTCATTTATCATTAGATAAAAATAATTTTTTTCTCATTTTTTAAGGTTTCCTGGCTTTTCTCTTTCTGCTTTTTTTTCGTCTTCTAGACTTAAAATTCCCGTATACTTTTACTTGTGGTTTGGCCAACAAAATTAATGAAACTACTCAATTAGTGAATAAAACTGCTTTATGAATCGCTTGCTGCAATTATTTTTTAATCTTTTTCTTTTGTTACGTATACGTAGTGCTAACTATAACTACTAAAAATCATAAACGATTGTGTAATATTATTCACACAATCATACGAGTAGTTTTTATATTTTATATTTTTTATTTTGTATACTTAAAGTTTTGATTTCTGAAACTATTCATTGAAATTCACTTCTTTCTTTATGTAGACTAAAATAAGAAAAAATTTAAAAAAAGGCTCGAGTATTTATTAAAAAATCAATAACAATCAGGAAGTGCGACTAAATTAATAATTAGAAATTGAATTGTCAGAAACATTAATATCTCAGTAGCATTCTTAAAATTCCCACAAGGAGTTGTGCAATAAGTAATAAGCAATACATACTCATAAGAATAAATTTCACAACAGGTAGAATTTCTGATTAAAGGTTGTTTTCGATTTGAAATAATAAAATGTAATCCAATTGTACAGAAATGTTAACACTTTTTCGTCAAAAAAAAAACGAGTCAAATCGCTCGGGAATACCTCAAACCAAGTTAATTTGCTATTTGCTTCATTTAAATAAGTTAATTTTTAATTATTTTTCGACTAAAAACAAACCAAACCGTCTGAAAGTACCTCAAATAGCGTAATTTTTTCACTAGATTCTTTGAAATTAAAGTTATTTTTTAGCTGTTGCTGGCTCAAAAAAAGCTAAATCTTTTGGAAATGGTTAGTTACAGTCTCGTTTCCTTTAATTTAATTTGGATTAGGAACCCAAAATGTAAGTTAACTTTTAACATTTTCTTGTTTACGAATCTCAAAAATTGCCTTATTCTGACAATTTTTTTTTAATTAATCCTCGTTAAAAATCCTTCAATTCGCGTTATTTATTCATCTGTTTCATTTAAGTTTCAACAATTTCTTACTTGAAAACCATCAGTCAGATCGAGGAATTACTTTGGAACGTGTTTCTTGTTTAAGAACTAGTTAATCGGATAATTCTGGCACTTGTTGCATTTAACTTTATTCCTTTCTTTTAAACATACCTACATGTTGCATAAAAGCCTTGTTTTTTTAACTATTCGGTGGCATTTATTTTTTTAATTCGATATAGGTAATGTAAAAAAACAACAAAAAGGTTTGGACATTTATTAAAAAAATTCTACACTCGACAGTCAGGAAGTGCGACTTAAATTAATGATTATTATTACAATAGGATATTTCTACAGAGAAAAAATAACAATAGTATAATATTCAGGGTTAACTAACTTTATTGCTTGTATTTAATACAAGAAAGGGCTTAAACCGTTTCGTAATCACTTCGGATCTGCTTGGCCAAGTAACAGGACAACATGATACCAAGCAACTGGAAAAAAATAATTAATCTAGAAATTAATGCCCAAATTTTTTACCTACCTGTATGATGGCAAAAGTCAAGCCAACACTTTCAACCGTAGTGGCATGCCCTTCAATATAATCACTAAAAACTTCCAAACAGCCCTCTTTGTGAATTCCATGACTCGTCCCAGTGCAAGTCGCATTCCCGAAACTCCCGGGAGGGAAGTTGCAGCAAGTCAACGGGAGTTGTCCAAGGGTCGAAGTGACATTTTCCCAATCAGTGTAATTTTTAACCCCGCAACAATCGAACTAATTTAAACAAATAGAAAAACACTTCCGAATCAAAAACTTACATTCTCTTGAATTGTATCCCACAGCTTTGTGATTTCAGTGTTATTTGGAGTATTATACCTTTGCAAAGTGCTAGTTAAAGCTTTATCGATCATTTCGTCCGTTTGGCGTCTCAAGACCAAACCCCCGATCCCCACAATCAGCTCAAGAATGAAAATGACAATGAGCATGGTCGAAAACTTGAAAAAAATCATCAAATTGTGCGGAAGTTATTTGGTTTGTGATTACGGTTTGGGTCATGCATGCATTTTCCTTGAGCGCTCCACAGCATCCGAAAAATGCAATGATGAAAATAATTACGCCGATTATGATTAGAAGGTCGGAGGCGTAGATGTATTTATCGTCGAGGAAAGAGTTGTATTCATTGTAGTAGGCCTTCACTGAGGCGCCGACTGATAAAATCACCACTCCAGTTAGCTGAAATAATTGAGGAAAATTGTCACAACTTTCTGGAAAAGTGCATCGAAACACTTGGTCAAATATTTATTTTTTCTAAAACCATGATTCGCAATTATTTATTGTTTTAAGTTTTATAATATAACACAGTATAAAGTGTTATCAGATGGGTGTCATTGTGAGAATGTGTAAGATAAGCGAAATTAGTCACCAGGAAATATTAAGCAAATGCTGTTATCTCCCTGTTTGGACAATGTTCCCTTAAAGATGAGTTCACAAACACGTTGAGTTTTTATCAGGGTTAATTGCACTTGCTGATTGCATTATGTACTTGTTAATTGAAATAGTATTTACTTCTAAAATCGTTACTTTTTGAGATTAAAAAAATCACTGGTAAAATACATTTTTTTATGTTATTTAGTAAAAATTTGTATCAGTTACAAGATAAGTTAGAGTGCAAATATTTTTAGCAAATCTTCGTTCAGTTCGCAATTTAGGTGCCCATGCAGTTTTCTGAAATAACTCAGTCAAATTCATATTTTTAGATGGAGTTTTCACCAAATGTCGGTTTTTAACATTGGTAATTTTAATTTTTTGTCACCAAAATATATTAAATACAATCTTGATAAAATAAAAAATAAA
The DNA here is from genome assembly GCA_939628115.1 of Tribolium freemani. Lineage (NCBI taxonomy): Eukaryota > Metazoa > Arthropoda > Insecta > Coleoptera > Tenebrionidae > Tribolium > Tribolium freemani. The sequence continues at coordinate 16,383,179 of OW626791.1, read as the reverse complement.
TATTTTCTGTCTGACCTGACCTAAGTAAGTAAGTTACAACAGACGGCGATGAGTTACAATAACCTCTAATAATAAAAAAAATAATAAAAACAGTTCGATTTTAATTCTTTTTTTTTGTAATTTATAGAATTGTTTGTTGGATCTCAAAAATATAATGATCATCTTTGACGAAACTGGATTTTAATTGCATCATCACCTACAAACGCCGTTTAAATTGTCGTAGAAAAATTAATTTAAGAGTCTTCGTGATTTCACATAACAATGACGTTTATTTACGTACATAATAAATTAAATATTGCCTTATTTGCTTTTAATGTTCGTTAACATAGTTCAAAAATACAAACAGAAATCGATATTACACGATAACGTGGTGATAACTACAGCTAATCAAAAAAGAAAAATAAAATTAAAGAAATCTGAGTCATTTGACTTCAGTTGAGTAATAAAGAAACATAATTGGCATTATGTCTTTATTATCAAGAACTAATAATAGTTTTTCTCCATTAAATGTTTAGCAAATGTTTGTAAAATTCTCATTGATAAATTTATAATTACTGTAATTTATTATTAATTTTATATTTACTCGTATGTTTAAAGGGATATCATAAAAACGTCCTCACACTTCTAAAGTGAGTAGACTACCAGTACTAAAAAAAACTCGAACATGTAGCTTTTATTTTTATAAAATACTACTTTTTGACATTATTTCAAAATTTAGGACGAAATTGGTTTTGTTTTTTCCTTTATTTTTCTGCAAAAAAATTTAAAAAGTTATGTATAATTTTACACAACTCTGGCCTTATTAAGCATGACTGTTTTTTTTAATTAATTTTTGTGTTTAGATTTCATATTAAGCGTCATGCTAAAAAAATATCGAAAAAAAAAACAATAACTGTCCTTTTTAGAGTAAGATAAGACTTTTTTTGTATTACATAGTACCAGGAAAAAACTTCGAGAAGGTTGCTTTCGTCACTGCTGAACAGGTTTATAGACTAAAAATATTAAAACATTCGACTACCAACACATATCATTTACTACTTTATAGCAAGATTACTTACAAATATTAGGGTATTATGTAAAGTGAAAAATTATCGACAGATGGCGCCACCATAAAGTGCCTTAAGTCTTAATTTTTTTGTTGGTGGTTTTTATTTTTGATAATGCCACACAGACAGAATCACATAATTCATAATCACTCTGTATAACATGACCAGATCCGCGACTTTAAATTCTAGAAACCTCAATATTTAATATTCTATCAAAGATCTTGCACAACATTACAGCTGAGTACAAAACAAACAAATCGACAAATATAGAATCTGTGGACTGTGGCAAAAGGTTTTGACAGGTCTTCAAGGTCACAGACGAACATTTCCGCAGCATAATTAAATCTGTCACACACTGTACTCTGACTCATATACCGGCTGTGAACAGCAAATATACAAAAAGAACTCATTTTAAGCCGTTTCAGGAACGTCCTAAATGAATTTAAAACATTGTTTATCGCTAAACAAACACGAAATAATGCTTTAAAAAAAGATTAACTAGATGACGAGCAATCACAGATAAGAAAATTTATCAAACTTACCACAAACACAAAATTGAAAACAATAAGTAAATAACGGGAATATTTCCGCAAAATGCTGTTGCAATCCATCATTGGCTCGAAATTGATCAAATTGTGAAAAACCGGCTAATGACAACTTTTATTACGTACACAGTGCTCGCTTTTCTACTGCACAAGCTCAATAACTATGAGGGTTTCTCTGAATAACAATTCTAGCAAGACAGATAAGTTATGGACATGTTGGTGTACGCAGAAGCGTGGAACTTATCTGGGCGGATAGATCATGTGATTGTGATTGTACCGTATTTAGAATGAGCGTGGAATTAGCCAAGCAATACAAAAACAAAGAAAAAACACTATTTTGAACTTTTGAAATTGCAAGGTTGGCTGCCATGCGAAAAACAAAACTATGAAATAGTATACTTAAAATTTTATTTATTTATACAAACTACCAATCATTAAACGTAAATTTCATTTTTTTCTTCTTCTTCTCTTGCGGTTCTTTCAAATCACTCTCATCAAGGGTTGAACTATAATAAAATAGAAAATAAGTTTTACCAACATAATTAAAAACGCACCTTTTCACATTTTCGGGATTGATATATTTCCCAACACCGCTTTTATACACTTTTAGGGTTTTTTGCGCTTCCGCTTTACGTCTCTTCGCCTCTTCTTCCTCCTGCTGTCTTTTCAACTCCTCTTCGCGTTCTTTCGCCAACTAAAAATTGACCAAAAATAACACATTACAGCAAAATAAATCAATCACTTGTTCGTCCGCTTCTTCAAAAGGATTCACAAAAACTTGCGCCCTGATAAGCACAATATCATCAATGGGCTTATCCTTATTGTCCACCTCAATTTTCTCCATTTCATTTAAGGTCTCCATGCCCCCAACCAAGCGCCCAAAAATGGTGTGCTTATTATTCAAGTGCTTGCACGACCTGTACGTTATGAAACTAAAAAACGCAATTAAATTTCTGGTCAGTGGCCTGAGTTTGAAATTAAGTTGGCAAAGCTGGAACTGGTCACACTTCACATTTTGAGTTATACATATGTTTGCTAGTATTTTTTTAATTTGTAAGTTAATGTAAATGTAAGTTAATGAGTTTTAGTAGTTTCAATTCACAAAATTTACGATGAGTAATGATAGAAAAACCCTAAGTAGTACACAATACAGAAAAATATCTTTGAAAAAAGTCAGACAATGTAAATTCCTTAGTTTCCAAAGTTTTGAAAAAAAAAAAAATGTGGCTAAAGTTACACTTCACTTTCAAGGCTTGCTCTAATTCATAAATCAGTACATTTTCGGTCTCATGGTATCATGAAAAATACTTCAGTTTGTGGTGTCAAATTGTGTGGCAATCGATTTACCATTAAATCATTAAATGTTTGGAAAAACTAATAGAAAAGATTTGCCCCATTAAAAAACTAATACGTTAACTGCAAAATTAAATTTCGCAAATAACAATTGACTCTCAAAATGTAACGTTTACTGTTGCCAACTTAACTTGAGTCGTAGCCTACTTTGCTCAAACGTACAATTGCGACCCGTTTGTGTTTTTCCCACTGTTGGCCATAGACAAGACCCCTCTGCCCACATGTTGCAAATTAGGCCTGAACTCATCAACGAACTTCTTCCCCCAAATTGACTCGCCCCCGGTTCCCGTCCCGGTCGGGTCGCCCCCTTGAACCTACACTTTGTTAGTTAAGCCCCCATGATGGCCCCCCTTACCATAAAATTCCGAATAGACCTGTGAAACTTCGTCCCGTTGTAATACCCACTCGCACAATGCCTGATAAAATTCTCTGAGGCCCGTGGGACTTCATCACAGTAAATCTCCAAGTTCAGGGGCCCCAAATTAGTGATCAACCTCACGTAGCCTTTTTTCTTGACTCTGTCGTACCGCACCTCATCTGCGTGTTTCACGGCAGCTTCGTGCACCAACCGGGGGACCATAGCTGTTGAGGTGAAACTGGCAGCCACGGCCCCCGTGGAGTAATGGGCGGCGTTGAACTTGTCCGCTTTTTCCTTAACTTCGACTTTGTTTATTTCAATTGTTGGCTCCTTGTAGTCGCGTTTTAGCTCCTCAAGGGTGTATTTTGTTTCAGGGTTTATGTTTTTCAAGTGGCCTTGGGGGTCGTTCTTCTCGTTGATTTCCTCCTCAGTTTCGATTCGTAAATTGTTTTTGACGTGGTGGAAGTTTGAAATGTTGAACTTGTTCAAGTCAAGTGGGTCCTGTAACGTTATTATATCCTTGCGTTCGAAGGGCGTATCACTGATTAAGTCCTTCCAGTTTTTGTTTTTAATATTAAGCTGCTCCACTGCTTCCATCAGGTAAACGTTTCCAGTGGTGGCAATCGCCACAATGTGCGAACTTTTGGTGAATTGTTTGTAAAGGACGGGGCACTCAAATTCGCCTTCCTCATTTTTGTGGAAGTTCAGCTGCACCAATGACTTGAAGTCCAGGGGTTTTCCCGTGACTGGGTTTATCTTGAACTTCTTCAAAAAGGGGAGCAAAGGCTCCAAATCAAAAATATTACCGTCCAAGTCACAATAAGGAATTTCCCACGGTTGTAGCGACAGGCAACAGTGATCAAACGGCAGACGCTTAAAATAATCCTCCTCTGCGGTGGTGTAACCCGATTTTTTGCCCCCGTAAAGGGTGGTCCACTCTGTGTACGTCAAGTACCTTAAACCAAAATTATTTATATACGTCCTTGAAACTAGTTTCGGGCAGAACTACATTTTGTCTTTCTGGTGTTGGCGTTTCCCCATTTTGCTGTTACTTGTAAATAGGTGAAATTAAAAAATATAAATCACACGACTTTGAGGTTAGCTCACTGTCATAACAACAGGCGAACAACATGCGCACTGTTCATGCCCCTAGATGGGTACAAATGATTTCAAATTTTTTTAAAAAAGATTGGTAATTTTTTAATAATTTTTGCCCAAATGTTGGCGAACGAAATACCAAGGGTGCGGCACGGGGCGGTTTTGTGCAAATAAGCGAAATTCGGGTTTTCGCCTTGTGCAGTTTTTGCTTGTTTCCGGTAGTATGGTGGCAGGCCTGAGTGCTCAGCGAGTACGCCATGAGCCGATATTAGCAAAAAGGGAGTGAATTGTTTTCAGTTTTTAGTGCAAAAATTAATACAAGTAAGTGTAATTCCCGCTGAAATTTCCCGTTCAATGCCCGTTTTACGTTCCTGAAACCCGGTTTGGGCCGTTTGTGCGCGTGTTGGTCGAGTAGGCGCTGAAAAAAATCGTCAACTTGTGCAGTAAATATCGCACAATAAAAGCGCTAGCGCACCGAAATTACGGCAATTTCGGGCCCGGTGTTGTGTTTTTATCGATAATCATTCAATTCCGTCCCGTTTGTTGCGATTTAATGGAAATTTTCGGCTTGTGTAATGCTTGAAATCAAAATGGCCGACTTGGCTGACAGGAATCAATTTTGGTTTTGAGAAGGGACAATAATCGTTTACCTGTCCCTTTGATTTGCTATCAGACATTGAACCCCATTGTTACTTAGTGGCTGTCTCACGCTGCCGCCCTGGCAGCCGGGACAAAGAGGTGATTTTTTGTTTTGTTTAGCTCAATGTCTTCAGCTGGGTCTAGCGGGTCAGGCCGTGGTCGAGGCGGTCAAGCGGCAGTCGGTGATCAAAAGGAAGCAAAAGAATCAAAGCCTAACCCGAAAATGTCGAAGGCCTTGGGCACCTCAGCGAAAAGAATCCAAAAAGAGCTAGCAGAAATCACGTTAGATCCGCCGCCGAACTGCAGCGCGGGCCCCAAGGGGGAGAACTTCTACGAGTGGGTGTCGACGATCCTGGGCCCCCCGGGGTCGGTGTACGAGGGCGGCGTCTTCTTCCTGGACATCCACTTCTCGCCAGAGTACCCCTTCAAGCCGCCGAAAGTCACGTTCAGGACAAGGATCTACCACTGCAATATCAACAGTCAGGGCGTCATCTGTTTGGATATCTTGAAAGACAACTGGTCGCCCGCCCTCACCATCTCCAAGGTCCTCTTATCTATCTGCTCCTTACTCACCGACTGCAACCCAGGTGGGTCAAATTCTTTCTTAATCGTATCACAAAGGTAAAAAAACATGAATCATTCTGTTATTCCAAGCGTATGGTATTGTATTCATTTCTAAAATTCTTGTTGGATAAAAACGCTGCCAAATCATTTTTCGCTCAGTTCGTAGACCCGTAACAGCAGACAAATATTAGACCGGCGTAGTCACCGGCATGTTTTGCATATTTTTAACGGCACGCGATGAATGTAAATTATGTTAATTTCCTGTGAAAGATTTTGGGATGAAAGTTGGAGAAATTTTTCTTGCCTTGCAGCCAAATAAATTACATCCTTGAACTCAAAAATTGTGATTTAACATATCAATCAATCAATACAGTTACGTCGATTAATGAAGCGGATCGAGGTTAATCGTTGTCTTTTTGTTGCTGTAATCCCTCGAACAATATTAATTACAATTATCATGTAAGTACAGCGGATTCGGGCTATTTTTAGACTGCGAATTTATTTCTGTTGTGGGCACGTTTTTATGCAAATTTCGGTGCTGCAGTTTTGGAACTCGCATTTTACACAAGCTTCGAATTTGTACATAATTGGAAAAATTTTCTTTGTTTGCTTGGAATTCGATAAAAAAGTAAATAGAAATAGCGCGGGCCAAGGCTGTAGTTTACCAGTTAATAAGTGGGATATCAGTAGAATGCTAATAATAGGTACTTTGTTTTTTAGTGTCTAAATTTTTGTTTTTCCTAAATAAACAGCCATTCCAGGAATAATGCAACCTGACCGAAATTTTCAAAATAATTTAGTAATGTAGTTTCTTTCAAAATTTCGCGACAAAAAAGTTTTTGTTGTGGATTTAAAATTGCAGAGGATAATCAAAATCATTTAAACATTTAAATTGAACTTATTCATTGGGTTCTAAAATTTACATACATTGCATTGTAGGCGATAACAAAATACTGTTGACAACTGACGTACTACAACTGTTGAATAATTTTTGAAGTAAGTGTTTTTCTCGTTTCTGGTAATTTAAAAAATGGAAATGGGTAAATAAATTGATAGTAATATTATTTTTTTATCTTCGTAACTTTTGCTGTCCCGTAACATATGTGTTCTTATTTGTTACGTCGTTAAACAAGACCATGCAATTTTCATTTTCACTGTCTAATTTTGATATTGCTAATCTTTAATAATTAAATCTTGTTTGAATAAATGTTTTAGCGTTATTTTCACACACAAGAATACAATAAAATGAGTCTTTTTTGTGTCCCATCCGTTATCAATTTGTATTTTTTTCCTGTTCGTATTTCAAATTTTACAAAATAAATGTAGGTTGCAAACAGTTTGACTGGTACTAAGTTCCTATAAAGAAAAATTCTTTTCTACCAATACCGGTCTTGTATAAACTGAAAATAAAATCTCAAAATTTGTGTCCCGTCCGTTAAAATGGAATGGCTGTAATATTAACTGGTCGGATTAAAGTACTCTAAACTTGCCTTACAATTACAATTGTTCTCTTTACCCAATTTTTATTACATTTTATAACTTTACTTAACCTATTCTGGACAACAATTCAACAATTCGGTCGTTTTTGTGTATCGTTTTAACGTCACCCAACAAGTGCTTTTTATATTTATTTGTATCCTGTTGTATTCTGAACTGTTTTTACATTTTGGATATTGAATATGTTGTCAATTTTCTCCTTTAATGCGTGTGAGTTTTTCTTAATGTTGCATTTCCTGAAAAGAGAGCTTCTCTGATTTACGAGTAGCTCTTGCAGTGGAAGGTAAAAAATGTCTGAAACGTGGCCAAGATCTAAAAATGTTATGAACGTACTATGTCTTGGATTTTCCAATTTGTGGACACACTCGTGCGTTAAATATTGATTAAATTTTTTTAACAATTCCAACGGCCTTTAAAGCCTCATACTTTAAAATAATTGATTAATGAAGTGGAAGTGTTTTGAGAGATGATACACTTTATGACCTTGTGAATAAAAACCAGGGAAGTTCCTCGACAATCTTGATGTCTTTTTTTGCCACTGTTTGTTTATTTGTACGTTCTAGGTAACTTTATCTTTACAATATAAATTTCTTTCTTTATAAGGATGGTTAAATTGTCATAAACTTTTCGTTTTGTTATATTTCTCATTTTTACTGCATTGTTTTTTTTGCTGAGTATTTTCTTCAGTTTTTTATTTCGACTGTGATGGGAAGAAATTTATTTGTTCTACCTTTTTCTATTCAATATCCATTGAGTTAAAATTGAAGTTTTTCAGAATATCACTTCAGGATTTGTAATTTTTATAGTGTCAACTTTTAATTTTGTACACCTTTATACTTTTTTGGAATATACGAGTAGCCGGTCAGTCCATTTAAAAAAAAAATGGATTGAGTTTTTTTCAATAATTTAATATAGCAGTAGTTCGATGAAGAACCCATTAACTGGGAGGAACAATAAGGAAATGATAAAAAAGATAAACAAACTCACTTACTGTTGTATCACACATTAATAACTATAAAGGTGACTGTCCTCGATCAATCTTTTAAACTTTTATTTATATTCATTGTTTCGTTTTTCTATAGTCTATAGAAATCATAATAAATAGGTCAAGAGTATGACTCGGCATTTATTACAATAAGTATCAAAAGAAAAATGTTACATAACAGCTATTTTGTAATATATCCAATTTGTTTATTACAGAAACAGATTATTGATGAAAACATTGGTCAAATAACGGCAGCAATTGGCCGTTTTTTGGCAGTTTGCTGTTTGCAATCGTTCCGCGTCAAGGAACCAAATTTTGGCTCGTTTTTTATGCTAACTTTTTTTCAGCCGATCCGTTGGTGGGAAGTATAGCGACACAGTATCTCCAGAACCGCGAAGAGCACGATCGCATCGCCCGGTTGTGGACCAAACGTTACGCTACGTGATTGAATTATGTGTTAGCACTTCCGTCGATGTTGCTCCCCTTCGCCATAATGGCAAAATATGGTCTTTTCATCAACTCTATCATGATTTATTTCATTGTTTATGTCTTCAGTGTTCATGTGTTATGTTTATTGAATCATCCACTACATGTTTAGTTACATAAAGAGTAGGATACGAAATTACTGTCTAAAAAATATACTCTTCTGGTAATACATAATAACGTAGTTATAATTATGAATGAGCAAACGTAAATCGGTGATTTTTTTATCGTGGTGGAAATTACCCTCAGTGGCCAAACAGAATAATTTCTCGATGATTTTTAGTAGTCAGTGTATTTTAGGCACTAAGTGTTGAGTTCCTGGTGATTTTTTTCTATTAAAGTTTTGGACAATAAATGTTTTTCTCTTTCATTAGGTTAAACATGGTGGGACAAAAGTATTAAGCATTATTACAAGATCTTGTTCATATCATGCCGGTTTTTTTAAGTGTAATTTATTGTGTACTGGAATTTTTTGCAGATAGGTTCCTGCAATTTGTGCAATTAATATAACATGTAGGTTGCCTCAGCAAACTACAAACTGTTTCAATTTGAACGGAAATGTCATATTGGCGCAGTTTCCTTCCCAATCCGCTTGTGTAAAGTATACTTTTTTTACTAAATTAAGAGAATATGGACTATTCTTCTAGGAGTCGAGTACTGTTTAGTTTTAATTGTAACAATAAAGTTTTAGTATGTAACCGACACCAGATTTTTATTGCAACACCTCAATAAAACAACCAACAAATTTTCATCAACTTTATTACAATTATAATAATATAACATCAATAATTAATAGGTATTTATCACTGAGTGTACAACTAGACATAGAGCTCAACTGTGGTTTATGGATTCTAGACGAATATGCTGTCACAGTCACAATATAGAAAGGATAACCAAACCTTTACAACAAACAGAGATAAATACACATTTCGCTAACGTAAGTGTCCTCCTAATAGCCTCTATTGTAAAAATTCAGTTCAATATCTTACATACAAAGAGCATAAGACATACAAATAAATATTTTTCTTATCAAAAATCCATAGAAAGTTATTTATTGACTCCCCTCGTACGCAATTTGGCTCAGAAAAATACATTTGTTATTTTTCTTTTTAATGTACAATAGAATTTGTTCAAACAATACTCGATTATAGATGCCATAATTTAAAAACTTATCCTATACGAAAAGCTATAGAAAAAATAGTATCTTTCAGCAGAGTTGAGAAAAGTGCGATAAATCAGTCAGAAGTGAAGATTCAAGATTGTATTTGAGAATATCAGACCCATGATTTACAAAACTTGAGTAATAATAAACTAATCTCAAAAATACAACAATACGATAAATAAAAACTTAAGTGAGATTACCATGCTTACACAGTTGCATACCCCTGGCGAATGGAACGCGCCAAGCAACAAGCGAAAATAACTCCCATGAGCTGGAAAAATCAAGTTGAACAAACACACAAAACCACCCAATTCACCAAATACCTGACAAACGGCGATTCCAATCCCCACACCACCAATAATTGAACCGTACTTGGTGAAAACTTCCTTGAGTATTACGAAACAAGAGTCTTTGTAAATGTTGGTCGATTTTTGAGTACAGGAACCATCGTCGGGAGTGTCGGGGCAGCAGGTGTGAGGGAGACTTCCATTGTGGTTCACCTTATCCCAGTCTTCGTAACCGTTCATTCCGCAACATTTGGCCTAGAGTTTTTTGTCGTTATGCAGGTCAACAAATTAAACTTCATTGGCAATCATGACCTATGACTGCACCAATTTATTTTTATCTTTATCAACAAGTACGAGCGCGTAGTAAAACCGCAAAAATGCATAAGTGAAGCAATTTAGTTCGTCTATTATGTCCCTGGACTATTTTTGTAAAAAATCTAAACCTTTGTCATGTTTTAAAACAAGGAAAATAGCCAAATCCTTAGGATTATTTTCAGATTTTTAATAATGATGTGGGTTGTAAATCTTGATAATAAATGGACACAAAACAATTTTGTGCAATACGTGTACGGGGTACAGAACAATTATTGTCAGATTTGAAATTTAAATCAAGCCAAAAGCAAGTTTAATTAACGCTATGTATATAGAATTTTGTAAAAAGGAAAAATTCAGTAACGCTGTATTTTTGACAAAATGAGAAATTAATTCAAGTGATGGCCAAAGGAGAAAACTAAATAACATTACAGATAAAAATCAAGTTTTTAAAAATAAATAAAAAATAAGAGTTGGTGACAAGCACCAGTAACTTAATTTTCTTTTCTGATTTTTATTACTAAATCACTCAACTAAATAATATTTAGAAGAATGCAAAGAAAACCATCGGAAGCTTCTTCACAATCTTCGTACGCTTTTGTTATTAGCCAGTATATCCACAGAAAAAAATCTGAAAAGTTAATATACCAACAGAATAAAAAATTGTATTTTTTTAGTTAATCACTTTTAACGGTTTAAGGATGCCATTAATAAACAAAGCACCTTTTGTTTTGTAACAGTGGAGACCAAATTATAACAATGATTTACTAATTAATAAATTAGCTTAGATTTCTTGTTTGTATTTTGTCAATAATGGAATTTTTATTTAACTTGGATTATTAATTTTGAAAAAAAGCATTATTTCCCTTACATATAGGAGAGCGTACGTATAATAGGAGAAAAAATGTATGAATGCTATTGTTTTCTTAATCATAACACATTTTTATTTCATGACTGGATTCGGTTGTTCAGGTGGAAATAAAGATAAGAACTTTATTTATCATGTAAATTGTTAAATGTAAATACGAACAGATAAAAACAAGTGTACCAGTACGTAATAAATAACGCAACATCATTGTTATCACTTGACTAGAAACGAAAATTTTTGTCTTCATAACGCCATCAAAGCAACCAAATCAGTAAATTATTCTAATTCCAAAAACAAGAAAAATCATATTGCCCATGACTACATATTTTAATTAATTATATTATATTATATTTAATTATTTTTTAATTAATTATTAGCTGTTTCAAAACTATAAAAACGCCAACGTCGCATCTTACCGAATATTTTTTTTAAATAAGATTGATGAAATTGTAGAATAGATATTAATGATTAGATGTCTCATTGAAAATATAAATTACATTATCTTACAGGTGCAGTTTTTTAGGTACATTATACCATTATTTTTGGTGAGAGAAATCAAATTTCTCTCACAAGAGAAATAAAGCTAAATCTGACAGTTTTATTTATCTCTCTTGTGAGAGAAATTTGATTTCTCTCACCGAAAACAATGGTATAACGTACAATGGTATAAGATAAAATAAGATAAGATAAACTATTATTTTTTTGAAGTTCATAAATAATTTATAACAGCTAATTTTGAGAGAAAATGCGACCTTGACGTTTTTAATAATATATTATTTCTTTCCCTAAAAATTTACTGAAATTGATAAAACATTAAACATTTTGTACAAAACATTGAAATTTTTTATTGTTTTCAAGGAACAAAGTGGACTTCTGTTATTATTGATAAAAACACAAATATCCTTGACCTGACGGAAATTACACTACGCAAATGTCTAATAGTAGACTACGTAGCTATCTTCAATGATAAAATTTTACTTATTTAGCACAAAAGATACACAATAATGGTTGTGTTGTTTCCGTCACTGAAATATTTATTGTAACGTGAAACATAAATTATGAACGTCGATCAAACTTAATAAGTCAATTTATACGAAGTGTACGTGTATTTCTATTACAAAAAAGAACATACATACAAAATAATCGTAACAAACAAAACTGTAGAACTAAACATAAAACGGGCCCGCAAACTACGTAAAAAATTCAATTTTCAATTTTTTTGTATACTAAATATTATTGTTTAATTTGTTACCATCAGTTAACACTTCTTTAGGGTTGGTTAGTATTAATTCGAATAAAATAATAACGAAAAATTATACACATTATTTAATGCACCGATAAACCTTGATGTAATGAAACGTGATTAACATCACATAAAAATAATTTGCCCAAATGAAGAACATTAATGTGCTATAAAATCTCTATTAATAGAATTTTTAAATTTGGTCTACGTTGTTAAGTGGTTTTTATGGTAGGTATTAAGTAAAAATAAATTTCGTAACATTTGCTCCAGTTTCATGCCCGACATGTAATTAGTTTAACGTAAATCCGTTTCCTGTTTCTCTCACAGAGTCTTGTTAAGCACTTATCAACCCACGGCAAAAATTACACCATTAAATTTAATAAATGATACGCGACTTCCAAATTCCAAACGCGCAAAAATGTGAATAATTCACCAACACTGAATAAAACAAATATTTGATTAATAATAATAAGATAAGAAACTAACTTTCTGTGAAAGTATCAGTAGGCTAATGAAATATTTGTACTTTATGTAAGATAATGAGACGCTAAAAGACGTTAAAATAATCATACGGCTGAATCATTAATTATTTCAGCATATCGTCGTTTATCAATTTACCGCATGGGCGTCATTTAATGAAATGAATCATTACATAGCGCCTCAGCCCCAGCTGTTATCTCCACACAAAATTCAGTTCAATTCATTCCCAATCAGAGGCGCCTCTGACTTAAGCCGCAGTGTTACAAACTTAATTTAAAGACAGGCTACTTTAATATAGATTCTTAACTGACCTCATGTTGCACAATGTCCCAAGTTTCTTTAATTTTCTCATTGCTGTAATACTCGTACATAGTTGAGTTGAGCTTGTTTTCCAACATGACCTCAACTTCGTTTCTCCTGACGTAGCCAGCAATGCCTGTGCCTATCTCCATCGTAAATATCACGAGCAATAACACGGAGAACTGGAACAATACCAATCAATATTTAAAGAGCATTAGGATAAGACCCACCGTGATGATCATACAGTGGTTCTCCTTACAAGCGCCACAGCAGCCAAAGAACGAAACGAGGAAAATGATAACCCCCACGATCATCAACACCAGGGGGGCTGACTGGAAACTGTCATAAACGAAGTTATAATAGTGCCCATACACCACGTAAATAACAGCCCCAATCGCCAAAATCACAACACCCGAGACCTGTCACAGAGTGAAAACCAGTGAAATTCGAGCGGAATTTTTCAATGTTTACTCACAAAAAACAAGAGGTTGAACACAAACAGCAAATATTTAACACACGTCATTCCTCCAGACACCATTTTGGTAAAATTTATTGGAAAATCTGGAATTGCAAGACATGACTCTCGAGTAACAACAACGAATCCTTACCTTCGCAATGTGAACAAGTGTGGTATTGTCAATAAACACTTCATTAACACTTTCCTCGCAACGTTTCGTCCTCTTTCAGGAGAACCACAATAAGAAATGCAAACGTGATACCTGAAATGCCTGAAACGGATTTCGCCAATCACAGCACAGCTGCCCCCACCACTGGTTTGTGTACCGCCGGTTCAAAATATTGACGGCAGGTGGGCCAACCCACGAAAATAAACTTTCCTCACTCTAAAAATAATTAACTGAATAGTTCTTTGATTAGGGGGCCCAGTTTGAGTAAATGACGTCATGGATTTGAGGTTGAAAAACTGCGTCATGTGCAAAGTGGGGCTTGGATTGGTCGGGACGCCCACGTGACAACTGTCAAAATTTTCAAAATTCGTTTCTGGCTTTGAAACTTTGATTACCATGGAACAATTGGTGTAAACAAGCTTTGGCTATTTAATAAATTCGTTTATTTCTTCAAATAATGGTTAAAGGAATGAATGCACAGAATAGATCTTCAAAACGAAGAGGTTTAATGAAAAACGAGAAAAATATTCTCAAGTCCAATTTCTGGGAAAATAATTTAGGTCAAAACAGCATTCCGCTATCGTCTTTTGTTTTCGACTTATAAAAAAAAGTTGACATTTTAGCGAAGTCTTAAAAAATTTATATCTTCTTTATTATAAAAGATGCACATTTGAAACAGACATTATAAGGCACTTTTTTACAGAGAATTTCTGCCGATTCGTGATTGGTGATGTCAAATTTTTTAAAATTCGTTTCAGGATTTGCAATTTACTACAAAAGGGTTAGGGTAAAAAAGCGTTGTTACTTTATAAATTCGCTGCTGCGCGCGTAAGAGGCGTTAGTTTTTGGTGGAAACAATAATTTTGCTTGACTTAACCCTGCTACGCACGCGGGAGCGAGTTAGTTTATTCTTGAAATACCTTTTACCAAAAGAATATACACAAAATCACATATTTCATATGTACAAATTTCTAGTGTTAGCTTGCTTTGTAAAAATCGCTTGGTAATTCCTTCAAGGTGGTTAAAACCAACTTGTCCAGAGAGCTAACAAAACTTGTTACAAATACATCTATTTCTAACTTTTGTATAAATTGAGCTACATATTGATTTTAGCTAAGTTAAGTATTAGTATCACCTGATATAGTACAAGAAGCAATTTTGTTGCTGGTAGATATTGCAATTTCGCAAGCAATTGGTACGGATATAACGATCCTGAGATAATTTTTACAAACCTACATATGTACAAAATAGACTCTTACTCTATCAAATAAATACAAAATAATTTGACAAAACAGATTTACACAAGGTTTAAAACTCAAATAAATAACAACACTTTAAAAAGACGAATCATGTGTTAAAATTTGTTAAAAGAGTTAAATTAAAATTATTTTTTCATGAATTATGACTATTAGGCTGGTTCCGTTTTTACAACTCACTGCACTTTTTTTTCCTTCCGACATCCACCTAACTACTCGATGATTGTCAAAGTTCTTTCAATAGCGCCGATTTCGCATTCTTCAATTTATCTAACCGTTTCAGTAAGTGCGTATTTGATGTTTCCAGTTCCTCAGCCCGGCTCTGCGCCTCCCGTGCCTAAAATTAACAAAATTACTTTACGTAACACATTTACGCAACCGACAAATTTATTAGACACAAACCCAAATTCAATAAAAACGTTATCTAGGACATTTTTACAAGTAGCTAGATAACAAAAGTGTCAATAAAGACTAAACCTAATGGAATGTGGTCACACACCCTATTACATTAATTTTTGCAACGTTTGTAGGCCTGTGTGACTTTAATCCAAAAAATCAAGTGTTTACTGTTAAACTTAATTTTCACAACACCCTTGACGTTTAAATTTCGCATTCTTTTGTTATCTTACAAGGTGTGCTAAAGTGATTGTCATCTAGTTAACTTTGAAATTGTGCCGCTCTAGTTAAATTAATCCGATGTCATTAAATGTCAAAAGTGTCAATTGTGAAATTTACAAATTGTCAGTTAATTATACGTTCAAAAGTTTCGCTAAAAAGTTACACTGTGCAAGAAAACACTTTTATTTCCGAATTGAAGACTTAATAAATGGATTCGATTTCTGAACGCCTGTCAGTAGTTCTATAAAGCGGCACTTCTGTTTTTACATGAGAAATTCATAGGCGACTAGATGAAAATCATTTTAATACACCTTGTATGGGGGGTGCAAGAACAACAAAACGGTAATTAAGTGTTTATTTATTGTTACTGTACAACTGAAATGTGGTTAGATGTGTGTTAATTATCACGTAATGAAAAATGCTACATTACAACGACTATGACAACTACAGGGCTCCTAGGGATTGTCGGAACAAAAGCCGTTCCCGCTGTCGTATCAAGGCCGCATTTGAGGCTTCCACCAACATTAACCTCTGATTCAAGTTGTCAACCTACCACCTCTTTCAAATAAAAATCAAGACAAGACAAAACAAATTTATTCATTCCGTGAAAATAAAAGCAAACAATAGGGTTAGCAAGCTACTACCTCTAGATACTGTCTGAAACATCATCAGTGGAGTCAGTTAAAGAAGCCTGCAAGTGAGAGAATTCATGCCAAATCAATAAAAGAAGCGTTTGCTTTGGTGGTAATTAATTAAATAATTGCATGCGTTATTACCTCTCTTTGCAGCTTGCGTTTTTCGGCCTTTAGGGCCTCTTCGGCCTTTTCCGAAACTTCGGCAGCAGCCTTGTACCTTATAACTTGACTCTCAAGCCGGGCAACGGTCGCCTGTAAAGTGGCAACGTCTTGTTCGGCCTTTTGCGCCCGAAACTTGTAATCCCCCAGTTGTTTACTCGCCTCTCCTGCAATAATTTAGTTAGGGGAAAGTTGTTTTAGTGATTTGTTTCGTACTTTGTATGTCTATTTCGTCCAAGTCTTGGTCTGAGGACGGTCCGTTCAACATGCCGCCCGCATTTGATTTTTTCCGCTTGGTTCGCTCCTCTTCTAATTCTAATTTTAAATGGCTAATTTGATCTTGCAGTTCGCTTTTTTCCTTCATCAATTTCGCTAATCGCACGTCCAGACTGCCTTCTCCCGCGCTTTGCAACAACTGGGCATTTTCTACACTAACTAAAGCCTTTTTCGGTGTACCTATACTACTAAGACTGACATCGCCATTCCGTTGTTCTTCTTCGTTGAGCGAGTCCTCGCCGACGATGACTAAACCCTTCTCGCTTATCAACTGATCTCGTTCTTCAAGTTCAGCTCGAGTCACAGCCAAATCATCTTTTAATTTTGCGCACAACCGTTTTAATTGGTCGAAATCGCGGCACTTTTCCCGGTGCTCTCGCTTCAACTGCGAATGCTCCTCTTCTAGCTCTTCTAACCTACTCAAACAATCAATCAAGTGAATGCCTTGTTGTGTTACTACAATTTACCTATCTTTAAGCAGTTCCAGTTGATATGTGAGAGACGTTTTGTCGTTATCGAGTTGGGCGTTGGCGATCATCGCCTTACGGAACTTTTCCTCATACTCCTTTAGTTCGTTCTGAAACAATTAAAGTTGATACGTGTGAACGTAATTGCTTAGTTTGCAAATTTCAAGTCTTGTAGCACAATTTGATGAGTCTTAATTATTGTCGGAGAATTCCGATTTCCGGTTCCGCCACCGGCAGTCAATAAATGAACGAATAATTTACAAAAAAGCAATAATTATTAATTATCAGTTAACTGTACAAAATTTCCATTTTTACTACCTACAAAATAAAAACTATTAACAATAAGGTGTTATTTAATTAACACACAAGATCCAAAAAATATGCAAATAATTATTGACTAATCAAATGAACTGCGATTTAACTCAGGGCAAAACTTTCATATTTAAAAATCAATAACGAAAATGAAGGAATGCCGTCCTAACTTTTGCACGTCCCTCAATAAAAAAAAGTTGAAACAACACAAATTCAAGAACATACAGTTCATTTTTTTTAAATAATCAACTGTCAGTGTCAAAATTCTGAAAAAGACCAGACTGAATCACCCTAAAAGTCATGTTCAACTACTTTCGAAACTAGCTGTATACGGTATATGACATTTTGCACACCAGATTTGACAATCTGGACGTAAGTATTATTAGGGTAATGTAAGACTTACAGTGTCTGAACTCCCCCCTAAATCTGTCAACTTAGGCACAGCACAAAGATGGGACCATTTCAGAAAACTGTTGGTAGATGCCGCCACCACAAATACAAAAAAAAAACGAAAATCTTTATTTGAAATATTTGTTTGGTAATTTTCTTACATTAAAGTGCCAAAGAATTGCGTACGTAGTGAAAGTATTTTATTTGTACCGTTTTTTATAACTTTGTTTGATTGTGGGACCATTTCGGAAACCTGACGCATGAGGTCGCTGCGAGAAAAATTTGACATTCACACAACTCAAATATGAAAAAAAATTATTGATAATGCCAATTGTATTACCAGTGCACTTGGCGTTTTGAGTTTTACAATTTTAAACTCTGATTTTATTTACGGAACGTGGGCAATTTTTTATAAGTGTCAACAAAATAGCGCCATCTACCAGAAACACTTTCAAATGGTCCCAAAATTTTCTCAAGTCCCAGTTGAATTTTGGCGTAGGGAGGGGGGGGGGGGGGGGGAAGTTGAAACACTGTCCTTTTACCATTATCATTATTAGGTAGGGTTACACAGTCACTGAGATGTGGATTCGTAAATCGCTGAATTAAATCCATGTGTTGTACGTGTTGTAACTTAAAGACAACTTTAAAAATTTGTAAAAAATTTTAAACTGAATTTGCCAGATAAAAAAGTGTACCAACTTTAACTCAAAAAATTTACTATTTATGGTAATGCCAACCTGACGACTCTTTGAGAGTTGATTATAAAAAAAAATCGACTATACTTATGTAAGTACCTATGTAATGTAAAGTATTAGCTGTTTCAAAACTATAAAAACGCCAACATCGCATTTTTTCTCAAAATTAGCTGTTATAAATTATTCATCCACTTCAAAAAAATAATAGCTAATGTAATTTATACTTTCAATGAGAGATCTAATAATCATTAATAACTATTTTACAATTTTATCAATCTTATTTAAAAAAATAATTCGGTAAAATGCGACGTTGGCGTTTTCATAGTTTTGAAACAGATAATACATTTTATTAAAGGACTGTTTTAATGTTGTATTAAAAAAAGAAACTTGTTACACCTTTTTCAATTGTATTTTAGGAATGGTAAAGTTTATTTCGGGAAATGTCAACTGTAATAATAATTATTCGAATTCTGTGCTCCAGAATAAAAATACGCTAACTCCAAATTTCTTGAAAATTGGTTTTCCATAATTACATAGATTTATGTATTTTTTTAGCTTTCTGATGAAAAACAATATTAAATTCTATCACTGATAGTTACGAAAATATGATATTAACTCCCATCTCGTTCTGATGAAAAAAAAACGTTTTTAAAATTTTCATTTCGATTTATTACGTATTTAAGGTTTTGTGACTTAGTATTCTGGGGTACAGAATTAGTAAAGTGTATTTAAGAAAACGTTAACTGTAATTCAGACTATGTTATTTATAATTCAGAAAGAAAATTTTTAATTTTTTGGGTTTACAAAATATGTATATCAAAAAATTAAAGCTTTGTTTAGCTTACATAACGCTTTATTTAAAATTCAAAAATGTTAACAGTTCGGACATTTTGATTTTACTCTATACATATGTAATGTTTTCTAAAATCTTTGCCATATTGAATAAAAGCTGAACTTTTCTTGAAATGCAGATAAAAATGTGAGTATCAACAACTTACTCTTTCTGAAATGCAATTCTATTCAACGTTTCTGAAATATTATTATGACAGTTGACAGTGCTGCTTTGCTTTAGTAAAAAATATACAATTTTTTCAAAAGAGTATACCGTATACATTCCATACATTGACACAAAATGCAATTTTTGCAAATGCATTAAAAATCGACTTGCATCTTCAAAACAGATGAGGGTAGAAATTTCAAAATTATTTGACACGATAGAATTTAATAAATAATTAGTTTTAACCATAACATGCCATAACCCCATTTTCAAAATAGGTATTTAGGAGGGTAGTTAAAAAATATTGTGCCTGACATAGAAATAAACGTCTTGGAAGGGTGTAATGTAATTTTTCCAATATAACGTCTGAAATTTCAAATTATATTTATTTTGAAACAATGTAACAATCTATATTACTTAAAAATAGTTTCAATTTTCGTAAGGGCTTTTCCAACTCGCTGGGACGCCCTGTATAGTATTATGCGTCCTTAAAAAAGTAAGATTTTTGCTGCTTTCAAAATGTAGTACAAATCTTAGGACTACAATAATTTCTCCACATTGCAACCAATTGTACACAAAGTTCCGAATGTTTAATTTAATTAAAATGTGTGTTCTTGTTGCGCCACTCACTCTTTGAATTATGCATTTTTTTTGTTTAATTCTTAGTAAATATCAAAAATTTAAATCGATTTCATTACTTTAAGGAGAAATCAAATGTTTTAAGGATTTAAACCGAAACAATTTATATTTTATTCAAAATATTAAATTTAAAAACAGTTTTTCCAAATAACCTAAAAATTATGAGAAATAAACAGAAAACGATCCATCCCTTTGAATTATGTCTTATTGGTTATTACGTTACTGGGCTGAGAGTACCAACAAAAAATTTTAATTCGAGTGATTTTAACATTTTTAGTCTATTGTTGGTATTTCCGGAAGGAGAAAAAATCTGATTATTTTTACCCGCAAATCCCTGAGACTGCCACCGTCCTCCAGCGAGTCCTCGGAGCTCCTCCTGCTCGAGAGATACCTGCTCCCTGCAGTAACCGTCCTCGCAGTCCTGGCCATCGGTTCTGCCAACATATCAAATTGTCGGTCGGCATTTTCCTCTTGTTCTTTCTGTTGCCTCTCCAGTTCGCGCATACGTATCTCTCTAGCTTCAGCTCTGGCCTGTCTTTTGGCCCACAAACGTGCTTCCGCCTGCAAAACACCCAAAATTAGACTTATAAAACTCACACCCACCAAATACCCTTCTACTTCATTGCTGTAACTTTGCATTAATTCGTGGATGACATTGCTCGAATCTGTCTGAATTCGCGGATCGGTTGAAGTTTCCGATTTCGTTACCCCATCGATTGTCACCGAATTGTCGCCCATTTTACAGAGTTTTCGGGTTTTTTACAACAAACTGTACTTCCATTATTCACAAAACGGTTTTTCTTATCGCTAATGTATTTTATCAACTGATAAGTGTGACACTTTTTACAATTTACTGGTGATGGATCAAATAAAGGCACTTTGAGGCGTGCCTCACAGTTGATTAATCGCATACTTACTTCTACAGGGAACTGTGATAAACACCTGAACGGTAATTAGAACAAGGAACAAGTCTCAAACTCTTGATAATTTTTATGCGGTAGTCCCGCAAAACTATTGCGTTTTTGTGGGTGCAAAAAGGGATAAAAGTATGCCTTCGAATGTAATAAATTATAATTGAGCCCTTCTATTTACAACTCAATAGATAATTCAAACTGCGTGTGAATAATAAATTGGAGTTCGTCGATGTATTGGATTTTGAATGGCAATGGAGCTACCATCTCGCGAAACCATGACTCAAAGAGAAATGATATCATCCTTAAATAAAGAATACCACGTTTGAACTGTGTCAATACATTACAAAAGAATTCCGCTGGATGATGGAATGAGCATTCCATACCATCATTTCACTGCATTTCAGAGAAAACATAAATAAATAAAAGTACAAGTTTCAAATCTGTTGCTTTCGCCATAAATGTTAACTTCATGAGCGGCAACAAATTTATTTTTATTTTCGTTACATTGTTGCATCACTGTTTATGATGCGGTAGGATGTTGGGAATATTATTTATAAACATAGTAAAGAATTGTAGTGGTGAAATTTTATTTATGCTATGTTTATCCTGTTTTATCTCCATTTTATTTTCTTTCATTTGGTTAAGAAATAATGTTTCACAAAGGTCAGAAAAAACTCAACATAAATTTTATTAAGTCATTTCCTCCCTCTTGCTCTTTTCTTCACTGACTGATTTTTTTTTTATTAACTCATGGCTTAATCGGCGATTTGTGCTCCTTCACTGTTTTGTTTATACTATTTTTTTAAATGAAAAATACTGGTACGTCCACTAAAAAATTATTAAATAAAGATCAGTTATTTAAGCCCATTGAGTTCAAATACCAATAGCGACTTTGTTTTAATTTAAATCTTGTTATTAATTCGAAAAAAAAACACATTTCAGGCAGAATACAATACAGGGTGTTCCAAGTTTTATGGCCGAGGCGAAAATAAATATTTCTAATCGAGTAAAAAAATAATTGTATAGTCTAAACGATAGAGAATTATTGGCATATTTCCTATATGGCAATTCGATAATTTTATTTCTTAAATTAGACAGTAACAATTTTTGATTTAAAATATTTGTTATCAAAAAAATAATTTTCATTGTCAAGCATAATTACAATCACAGGAAGTTGTTTAAAAATCAGTTTTTAGAGCCTAACAAATAGAACTGTTAGGAAGATTCAGGCCCGTGCTAAGGTAGATGGCCGCCTTCGTGAAAATTAGAAATTGCCGCCCCTAAACTTAAATGAGTTTTTTTTAATATGTACCTACCGAATTTCAATTTTTACCTAAGTTCTAAATCTAATACAAAAATCAAACATTTTTCAAAATTATTTCTTAAGTAATCAACAAGTATTATAAAATATTTCACGAGTGGATTTTTAAAAACGAGTTGAATACAACTGTTAGAAGTGTTACACTTTCTTTAAATAAAAGATTCAATCAAAACTGTGGAGGAAACACATAATTCAGAAAAAAAACACTAACACTGCAGATGATTGGACAAAAAAAAGCTTTTATAAAACAAAGTCTGTTATTAAAAGAATTCCTGATAAAAAACTTGAAACGACTTTATGATCTAAATATTTTAGCCCAATACCTTATGCTGCTTGAAACGTTCTTTTTAAAAACAAAATTATTTTTTGAA
Source organism: Tribolium freemani (assembly GCA_939628115.1). Lineage (NCBI taxonomy): Eukaryota > Metazoa > Arthropoda > Insecta > Coleoptera > Tenebrionidae > Tribolium > Tribolium freemani. The sequence continues at coordinate 16,360,283 of OW626791.1, read as the reverse complement.
TGATAAACGATTCTTTTGTATGCCCGAAAATTTACGTACACACAGGGTAGCTTCAAAAAATAATAAGAAGAAGCAAAAATAATAAACTTGCATCATAAGAATGTTTAGGTGTATTACATAGTGAAACTAGCAATAAAAATAACCCATTTTCTGCGATATATTATACAGCTTCAGTCGTTAAAAAAAAAACATCCTAAGCTAAGAAAATACAGCTTTCGTCTAGAAAAATATTAAATTCTAAAAATTGTCTGCCGGCAGCTTTTACGGATACCGCTGCCGGCAGCTGGTATGGGCGCCGTTGCCAGAGCGGAGGCACTGCCTAAATTTTAACAGAGCTTTCTATAAACCGGCCCTTAAAGTTGCTTTAAAATCTGTTAAAAATCATCTGGCGTTTTGTATTGAGGAGTGCTACACATTTGTTAAAACGTCCTTACACAGGAGTACACAGGAGCTAAGAATCGTAAATTTTGACATTGTCGAAGAATAAAAAAATCCAAAAAAATGTATAACAAATTAAACAAATAAAAAACAAAAAATAACAATTCGGTATATAAAAATAATTAAAAATTAACTCGCCTTGCTTTTAAATTTGCAAAATAATGAATAATATATCACTTAATTCTAATAAATCTATTGTTTCATTTTCTATTGAAATAAAAGCTATATTTGACAACCTGTCTTGCAACACTGTAGTGCGTAAATAATTTTTAATTAGTTTTAACTTTGCGAATAATCTCTCACTAGAAGCAAACGTTACAGATAAAGTTTAAAGAATTCTAAGAGCAACTGATAAATTTCGAAAAACTGACAATGACTGTTAAAAACTGCAATAATGTATCTATCAAAAGAAGTATAGTGTGATTTTAACTAAATTTTTAAGGTTTTAATCTCTTCTAGCAGTTCTTCTTTCTGACACGTAGCAGAAGATAATGTAAAATGTTTAAGTACCAACACGAAATTAAAAAAAAAATTTTTTTTGAAAACGGCTTAAAAATGCCGCCCTTCGGGGAAGCCGCCTTTGTGAATCCCACAACGTGAACAACTGTACAGCACGGGCCTGGGAAGATTATTTTAACAGTGACTATACCTAATACCCCCATGAGTAAATTAAATTTCAAAATCAACGATAATATTGCAAGGTCTTATGATATGAAGACCTTGAGTAAATATTTGTTATCTTCTAATTATTCTAACTACTGCCTGTGAGCCATATACCAATAACTGCAATACATACATACCTTCATTACAACAAAGCAATGGAAAAAAATCAATGAAATATCCAGTCACATACAAATACGCAACAATTTGCACAAGTTGCACTAATTAACTAGTAAATCATATAATTAAGAGGAATTATTATAGTCTATATTTATTTGCCCCCAAAAAACAATGCTTGTTTAATATTTAACATTTGCCTTAAGATAAAGATTGTGTTTATTATTAGGGTCTCATTAAAACCCAAAAACACACATTTTGTTTGCTTTCACCACCAAATTTCACAAAAATGTAATAAATTTTTGTTTTATTCACAAGTCGTCTCAAAACTAGTCTCATACATATTACATTTTTCACATTTCAGAGCCATAAACTTTCATGAATAAAAAACTTAAAAAGGAAAGTTGTTTACTTAATCACTCCCATATTTAAAAAAGTTCCAGATGACAAATTTCAGTTGAAATTTACAAATTCAAAACGACCATTAGATTTTATTACACTCTCGTGGGTTTGCACTAATATGAAATCATCCGTTTTAATTGCAAATTGTGACCTTATCGCAGTTTTCAATTCAGCTACGGACTTGAACCGAACAAATCAATTTGGCGATTATTTATCAGAATGTCGGTAATTTTCGTCACCCCCGCACGTGAATCACGCTCGACAACTTACATTTTTCTTGCACATTGAAACGGTCGTCACGAGCAGAACATGAGCTGGAGCGTTTTCGTACAAACAATCGCTCAAGGAGGGCGTCCGTCCGATTTGATAGCCCCATTTCGAGTGCACCACGACTTCCGGTGCCACGACCATTATCCTGAAGATTTTCTCAAAAATGCGACGCCTCACAATACCGAATAAAACCATCAGAGTACTACCGACTTGACGCTAAACTTGAATAAATATTTGTTTGTGAGATAAACACGCGTGAAAATTAACCGAGATTTTCCTTTTATAAGAAAAGTTTCATGATGTCGGCGGTGTCGGCGACATAAGACTGCCGGCAAGAACTATTCATACATAAATACCTACGAGCGAAACCCCTCATAAGAGACGGCGGAGTTCATTCGCCCAAAAATACCGACGGAATCGACCAAAGTTGAAGAATTATTATCAGAGTGGAGGCGGTTGAAAGTGTTTGAAGGGGTCATTTAAAAATTTAAATGGGAGCAAAATCAATCAAACGGCTTTGATGTGTGTGTGCAAAACGTGGCGTAATAATAATAAACACAATTTGACGTAATTTATTTATTTGTCGGGACATAAAACCAACTTTCGCTAAATTCCACCAACCACAGTTATGAACTCATAAAGTGTGCCTAATTAAAAAAACGCTTTTAGGTATGTCACAATAAAAACAAAATATGGCTGTAAATTAAAAAAAAATACAAATATTATAACTTACAAATAAAATAAAAAAGTTATTGCTAATTCCACACAATAAAAGATTATACAGGGTTATTCACTTAAATCTCCACGATTGACCTTCATAACACACAATATATTTGTTATAAAGCTAACTGGATACTTGCTTCCTTGTTATCATTAATCATTAACATAAACATAGACTGCTTCTGAAACGTCAGATTCGTAAAAAACGATATATATCCCATTTCATTTCATAGTAGAATTTTTTGACAGCGCATTTGAATTTTTTGGAGTGAAATAAAGCACAAATTGAGAGTTTCTGTATAAGAAATGAACTCTGTGTTAAGCTAAATCCCTGCGACAAATTTTGAGCCAAGAAAATCCACCAGGAACTCTAAAAAATGCAAATGCCTTGTTGCAAAATTCTACAATGAACTGAAATGAGAAATACCTCCTATTGCTGGTAAAAACAAATATTAATAAATCATTTCACTGAAATGTTTGCTTTTACATTTTATGTGATTAGGCACATAAAGTATGCAAAAGTTGCTATTTTATGTGCTTAATTCATAAAATGGTACTTTTACCTTGTCAATGAAGACACATAAATGACGTGACGTTTGAAAAAAAAGCTTTATCTTTCTGCTTTTGTCTTATTTTACAATGAGTGATTGCTTTTAAAGTTTTTTTTTATAATTAGCATAGATACATGTAAATAACATATTCTAAAAAAAGAATAGGTATGTACTGACAAATATTATTTTCCTTCCGAAAAGTAATTCGAATGGAAGTTCCTTTATAAAGTCGTCAAGTTTTGTACTTAAAAAAAACTGATGTAATAATTTGATGAAAAAATTGTATTGTTTTGGTTAAAGTATTTATTTACATACAAGTTTTCTTTCGTAAAGCAAGACGTTATCCTGAAAGATGGGTAAAGCTAGTTTTTAATTCATTCACTAGTGGAGAATGTTGGTAAATTAATTATATTAATTAAGAATAATAAAAGATCTTTATTAAATAATTTTAATAAAAAATACAATACACACATTAATAAAAACATATAAATAAAAAACGGGTCTAGAGGCGAAAGCTAGCTTACAGCTATTCCACTAAACCTATAAATTAAATAAAAATTAAATGTAACAAATTAGAAAATTAATAAATAAATAGTAACTGTCAAACCAGTCAAGAATTTTTTATAATGGAAAAGAAAATTGCAACCAAAAATAATTCTACATTCAACTCAATCCAGCAAAAATTAATTATGTAAAAGCAAACGCATAATTTTTCTCTTAGCTGTAAGCACCAAATTTTTAAAATGAAAATTATGGAGAAACTTGTTAGTATACAAGATGAGTCGATTACACAGGTCAACAAGGGTTCAGTAACATTAATGAAAATTTGGTCAATAGTAGTTTTTTACTTCCTAAATAACAAAATGCATTTAGTTTTTTGACAACACGTACCGTTTATTTGTTGCATTTTCTACCAATTTCTACCAATAATTTATTTAATTTTGGTATAAGTCCAGCTCCTAACTTATTAAGAACTCAGATCAAATTAGTATGCGTTGCTATGGTTACGCAATTGTTTATTCATTGTTTATTGGCCACTTCAGTCTGTCAATTTCAAATAATTACCACTAGTTACCAAAAATAAAAATAAATAATAATAAAAATAAAATAAAAAAATAAAAAAGAAAAATGTCCCTAAAAATACATTTTTTGCATTCCCACTTGGATTTTTTTGGAACAAATCTGGGGCTGTCAGTGAGGAACAAGGGGAAAAGTTCCATCAAAACATCAGAAAGGTAGAAAAATGGTATCAGAGCCGCTAGGACCCTTCCATGATGGGCGATTACTGTTGGCTTATAAAAATCGACAATAAAACTAAAAACTCAACCCTAACAAATAAAAATGTTAAGATTTCACTCTTTTATCGTAACATATGACTTCTTTAATGTCCCTAAAGTTAGTTTACGAAAATATTGCATATTCATAATAAAATAAATTAAATAGTCGAATTATTTTCAATACTCTTTTACGTTAACATAGGTACTTGGTAACATACGAATGATACGTGATGGGACATTTTTGTAAACATTTTCGAAATCAGGGTGAAAAATCATGAACAGGGAAAGTAGTTTCATCAATGTTACCGAAACTTTGTTCAAATTTGTTGGCCAGTGTTATTTGTTATTTCTGAAATTTTCTTAGATGCTACTGTTAGAAAATTGCAAAACTAATCCACAATTGCATTATTCTTGAGTGTTATCAACCTTGTCTTGAGAGCTTTGCTAAAATTCCATTATGAACTACACATTTTTATTTAAAAAATTAGAAACCAATTTTCATTCAATTAATTAATTAATACGATTAGGATTTTTTGTAATATGTAATTTAGGCATCGATAACTTATTAAGTTATTAATAAAGTGCGCACAAATGAATAGAAATATTGTCATTAATTTAACTTTAAGATAAAACTAAGATTTTATATCCCATTTAAGTTCATAGTAGAATTTTGCAACAGCGCATTGGAATTTTTTGGAGTGAAAAAAAGCACACATTGAGAGTTTTTGTACAAGAAAAGAATTCTGTGTTAAACTAAATCCCTGCCACAAATTTTGAGCCAAGAAAACCTAGCAGAAACTATCAATTTGTGCTCAATTTCACTCCAAAAAATGCAAATGCCCTGTTGCAAAATTCTACTATGAACTGACTTATTTAAATAACTGACTGTTATTTAAATAATAAATTGCATCAAATGCAGTTTGCAACCAATAAGAAAAAATATAATGTATAAAAAAATAAATCTTAGAATACGTACAACGTCTTTTATTCATTTGTGTGTAGTTTATTTCGAAGGTTGATTTTGATCGTGTGTGTGCTTTTTCTAAACAGTAAAAAACAATTCTAAATAAATTTCCCCCCATTCAGTCTGACTAGAAGATAAAAAATTTCTTTAATGTGATGAGTTGATGACTTGTAGTATAAATAGCTATTTTATTTGGTTAAAAACTTCCACTTCCACCTACGTAGTGATAACAATTAAATAAAAACAAAATGTTTTCATTTAAATATTCTCCTTGAAAAAATAAATAGTAATCGATAGTACTGTTTTAAATATTTTTAGATCGAATTCGCACGTAAATTTTTATAATACGTGTTGTGACATTTCAGCGAGTAATACATAGGTTTTACTCTTTCTACAAATATTCAAATAATAACCATGGAATTGTGATTATCGGTCAGACGATAAAATTATACACAAAGACAATAAGATCTCTAAAACCCCTTTTGACAAACAACACACCAATCTCATTATCTTTTTAACAAACAACACAAACAGTAGACCACATAGATAAGATTATTGTGAGTATTTATGCCAAGAAGTAAGTTTTACAAAACAAATAACGGTGCCCTCTGGTAGGTGAGTAAGTACCATTAACTACCAGTTAATAATGTGCAATATTAGAGATAGCGTTATCAGAATATAAAATTAATTGCATCCGCACTTTAATTCATTTATTTGCGCCGCGTTTCGTTTATGCCGGATCCAGACATTGCGGAAGTCCCCCGAAATAACCCTTTACGAAAATAGCCTCGGGGGTAAAAAACACCGGAAATAAATCCGTTTCCGACACCGAAACCTGGCCGAAAAGTCAGCCCCGACAACGCGTTCGTTCTCGTTACAAATATAGCGCTTTATTTTCATTCCGGGAGTCGTCTTGTATGTGCATCCTCACCTATATCCGTTCCGTCTCCGAATAGCTCGGTTATAAATACAATATGTGTAACAATACGTTACCTCTTTGGCGATTTGGTCAAGCGCTTGGTCCTCTGCAGACGACTTGGCTGCGATACGTCGTCGGCCGCCAACGCCGTCCATGGCGAGGAGTTACCGGAGAGGACAACACCGACACCAGACCTGGACAATACACAAAAACGTCACAGGGACGAACACAACAGGCCGGTTAGAGGGTTAGAAAGCGGGGACTAAACAATTCCCTCGACAAATTACCAATGTTTACGAAAATGGTAAAACGTGTTTATTGCCAAATTCGCGGGTCGTTAACTGGCGCCAAGCGGATTCAAAAATATTTAGCGCAAAGCGAACCATTCCACCACAAACTCAAAAATAATCAACAAAAAATGGTATTCCTAAAAATTGCCATGGACATTTGAATTTTTTTTAAGAATTCATAAAGAATAATAATCAAACTTTTTTCAGTAATAAAGAAAAAATAATGAACTTTGGGTTTTGATGGAAAATTGCAATTTTTGCAACTGTTGCTTTTACCCCTCAGCTGTTCGATTTCTCATGGAAAAAATCTACTGTGGAATCTCGTTATCTGTTTCAAAGCGTTAAGGTCAAGTGCACGAGAACAGCACTAAAAGTTACGAGATAAATTTTTAGAGCCGAGTGGTTAAACTGCTCAATTCGTTAGATGCATATCCTCATACACTAAAATTTTGAAGTCAGACACTCGTACAAACAAAATCTGAGGCATAGTGTCCACAGCATTTTGTATAGTAGGAACCAGAAATATTTGAGATTGACTTAAGCAAGCTTTATTGAGGGTTAAGCAGCTTTGCGGTTACCGTACCAATTTTTCACAGCTGGTGGCACCACCCTGAAGATTCACAAATGAGCCGTATTGAGTAATTTTCATAGTAAACTTTTCATTTATTCCAAACTAAAGTTTCAAAATTCATTAGATTAGTTAGTTTCTTAGATCACTTTATTTGTGAACAAACATTTTAAAAATATACCTAAATCTTAATGAAATTGTATTAAATATTTGTTTCGTGAAAGCCCATACACAAATTTCTGTTACGATCCATCACTCCGTACAAACGTTTGAAAGGTGCCTGTCCTAAGAAATGTAAATTTGTTTATGGCATCTTTACCGCAAGGGACATAAACCATTGTGAGGGGCAATCGGCTTATTCTATAATGAGTCTCAAATATTGTTGGTTCCAACTTTTTTTAACTTTGTTTTCAATTATTATATTATCAATGATTTTAAAAGTACCTATTTCTAAACAGATTTATGACAACATTATCAACTAATCAAACTCTATTGTTATTATTACAGTAAGCAACAAATTTTCCATTTATTTTTGTAAATTTTAATTTTAATAGTACTGGAGAAGAATGGAACCAAGCGTTTTTACGAGAGGTAAGACACACAACAAATTTGTATTCCAGATTTCCTCAAGATTTCCTTTGATTTAATAATGATTTCCTTCGATTTCCTTTGATTTTCCCACAAAGTTTCCCCTAATTTTTAAGATGATTTCTCGTGATTTCCTCAATTTTGTACACCGCTTTCCTCTGCGGTTTACCCCTCGATTTTTTGTTCAAAGTATTTTCGTTTTCAGAAAGTAATAAATTAATAAATAAAAAGTAGGGAAAAGTGATAAAAATCGAAGACCTAGTCAAATGAATGTTTTATGGTGGTTTTATAGTTAAAAAAAATTAATTAAAAAACAAAAAATCAAATAATTGTAACAGTTTTATATGAGTAAAGAGAGTTAAAGAAAAAGGAATGGTTCCATATTTTCTATTCACCTGGTCTTCTTTGTGTAATAATTTTGTAAAAACAGTAAAAAAAAATAGTCCATTCAAGATAATGTCAAAAATTGAAAATTGTATTTAATCGAAGATCAAATAGTCGAGATAAAAGTAACCCAAGCAGGTGATTTTTTCTTAATCTTGATTGGCCACAAGAATTTGAAATAAATTTTACCCAATTAAAAAATAACTCCTATTGTTCTGTTTTGTTTTGGGTTCCATTTGATTCGCAAAAACAATTAAAAATAAAAAAAAAATATTAATACTACTTTCAGAAAGAAATATAAAAGTTGGTAAAATAATCAAAAGATAATCAAATTGTTTAACCAATTTTAAGAGTTTTAAGTTTAAACCCTTCTATAAAAATTGATTTATTTTTATCTGTTAAATTCTCCTTAGCTTTAAATTTTCAATTACCAATAGTTTTATCTATTTCTAAATAGATTTACCTCACCTTATTTATTTATTAAACTCTATTAATATTATTGCAACAAGCAATTTAATTTTTGTAAATTTTAATTTTAATATTATACATAATTGGAGAAGTTTTACGATACAACACTCCAATACCTATCTTATACAGATAAATAAAAAGAATGGAATCAAGTGTTTTGTTTAAATTATTAGCCTTTTCAGAAATTAATGACTAATAAATGATAACTAGTGAAAAATAATGTGCTATAAATAATGTGAGTATATTCGTTGATAAAAATTGAATTTAATTTTAAGAAAAAATCCGACAAATGTAACAGTTTATCTGACAGTAAAGAGTTCAAGCAAAAAGGCTTGGTTCCTTATTTTCCATTCACTGATCTTTGTGTAATAAATTCGTAATAACAGTAAAAAGTCCATTCAAGCTGACTCAAAAATTAAAAATTGTTATTTCATCAAAGATCAAATTTTGAATTGACATTTGTGCTCTTGAAAATTTTTTGACGGAAGAAATTGTTTTTGGTTGTTTAGGGCAGGTAATAAACTAAACTTTTTATTGTTAGCGACGTTTCGATTTTAACAGTGTTCGTGCCATGTCACCTTCAAGCAACACGTATCAATATTGAAGTCTGATGATGATTTAATTAAAATCGAAACGTCGCTAATAATATAAAGTTTAGTTTATTCCCTGCCCTAAACAACCAAAAACAATTTCTTTCGTCAAAGATCAAAGTCAAAACAAAAGTAATCCAAGCAGGTGATTTTTTCTGAACCTTGAATGGCCACATGAATTTGAAATGAATTTTTAGTTTACCCAATTAAAAAATAACTCCTATTGATCTGTTTTGTTTAGGGTTCCATTCGGTTCGCAAAAACAATTAAAAATTAAAAAAGTATTAATATTTTCAGAAAAAAATATAAAAGTAAGTAAAACAACCAAAAGGTACAAACTTTTTAATCAATCTTATTTACGAAACAATTATTTCCACGGCAGAGTTTCATGTTTAAACCCTTCTATAACAATTGTTTTATTTTTATCTGTTAAATTCTCGTTACCTTGTCGAATATTTATATTTTCTTCACAGTACAGGTGAAAACCCTTTATTGATCTGTTTAGTTATTATTTTTTAAAGCAAAATCAAAAAAGTTCTCAAGTAAAAAACATTGTTTTGTACAATAATGTAACACCCAATTTGGCTGTCCTCATAACAATCACAAATGGAATTCGTTTGTTTTTTACCAAGTTTACTGTAAACAGACATGGAATTTACATTTGAGCAAAGAAAGTATCTTTTGTGACTAACAATAAAAGACAAAGTAACACCGTATTCTCAGGAAATTTGCATTTTGTAGCTCATTTAGTCCGATCGTAGATTGTATCACATGGCTATTAAAACCATCATAAAAAACGTAATGTGCTTTGGGTACTTTAGCGACAATTTATGGTCTTATATGAAATGGTCAAGGAGCGATTTTTTGCTCGTCTAGCGCATGTTCTGCCACTATCACAATTTTTTCAAAGAAACGGAAATGAAAGCCACCACAGGACGGACGTTGCCTGGTCTTGTAGATAAGTACAAGTGGCCCCTTGATAGGGAAATTTGTAGTGACCGAAAAAATTAATGCGAATTGGCTGATAGCAATGATATGCACCGAGTTAATCGGAATAACAAACAAGCTGTCTCTGCTATCAGAAATAGAATCTATTTTAAATTTGGAAGTGTGAAAAATTCGGGGAGAATTGTCGGTTGTGGGGCAAGTCGGGGCTGCGGGGCGCCAACACCTCGTCCCGAGGCTCGTGGGGGCCCAAAAATGCCCAAATAAATGCAATAACCGCCTTGAGCCAGCAGGTGTTAGTGGGTGTGCTCGCTGATACCTGGCGACCTGCCAAAATACAAAAACCACCTAATACTCACTCGCAATTCTTACGGTTCATCTAATTTCCTCCTGTTTCATAATCATTATAGGCTCGTAAAAACGCTAACTCCAGACAAAATCAATTACTTCGATCGACCTCTCGAGACGTTCGAGGGGTGTAACGATTACAAAGAGATTTACAAATTCTTATCACACACACATCAAAACCAAACACAACACATGATAATTTCTCGATAAGAGCAAGACACTATTTTATCTTATCACAGGACAACTTACGAAATATTGCAAGTTATATGCAAAATTCTACACATGTGTAAATTTGTGACGACATTTCTTTTTCGGTTCGCGATCCACAACTGCCAACATTTGGAAAAATTCGCAAAATCCCCCAAATACAACCAAACGCGCAATGTCACAAACCCAACAACGTTAACTCAGCAAAACCATTTTTTACAATTTTTTGTAATTTCCTGAATTAACCCGACCCATTTTACACCACAAACCAACGTAATATGCAAAACTAGACCCCCAAAAAGCACTTACACGTCCAGCGTTTTTTACGCTTAATTGTACTAAATTTCTAACCTCACTTTTTAAAAATAATAACTTGTATTTATTTTTAGTCCATTATTACGGGAAAATTAGTATCGTAGGAACTTTAAATAATGTCAGCGAACGTGAGTATTTAGTCAATAGTTAATCGCTCCTAAAATAAGCAATTAAAGGTGGACAAAGTCGTAAAAATATACAGGTCCCTGAGTCTGGTTCCATCCCTAGTTGGGGCTAAATTAATCAACAATCAGAGTGTCGTCCAGAGTGTGTGGTCGCAGAGGAACTTAGAGCGTGCCGAAAACACCAAATTTGTGCGAAGCATCGGGATTTCCCCCGACTTGGGCAAAAAATACGAGTCATTGCCTTTTGATGTAACTAACGAGTAAGTGCAAACGTTTCGGTTCTTCCCCTAATTTTTTGCGCAGACAACTCTCCACAATCTCACCGTCTGAGAAATTCAAAGCCGTCTTGCGCACCTCCAATGACAAACAATTCATTGAAGTGTGGCAAAACCAGAATTTGACTAAAATCGTAGATTTGAACGCCTTGGACATTCATGGAGACGTGTACACTGATGGTAGGCATTAGCACGAAAGTGTTTTTACACCAAAGTGATTTTTTAGGCGAGTTTCGCTCGTTTGAGTGGTCACCTGACGAAACCAAACTCCTCTATATTGCTGAATTGAAAATTCCAAAATCTGAGCCTTTCTACAAAAGATGTGCCAAAAAACCGAAAAGCAACGACGAGCCGCCAAAAGCCCCAAAAGGCGAGGAGTTTTTGTACCGGCAAGACTGGGGAGAACAGCTAGTTGGTAAAAAACGCTCAGTTATTGCAGAATATCACTTGGAAAAAGACGAAGTTGAAATATTGTCTGGCCTGCCAGAGGACGTTTGTCCAGCGCAAGTGGGCTATTCGCCAGATGGGGCCTTCGTTGTGGGGGTGGCTTACAAGACAGAGCCCCGCAAATTGGGGCTCATTTATTGCACCAACAGGCCCAGTACGATATTTACGCTAGATTTTGCAGGAAATTATGGTACATTTGTTTGTTAATTGCTTGTGGTTTTAATTTTCGGTTTTAGTGCCTTTTCCCTTGAGTAATAAAGCCGTGAAGTGTCCGATTTTTACTCCAGACGGCAAGTATTTAATCTGGTTGCAGAGGGACGGTGGGGGGCCACATCATTCGGCCATGGCGCTTATGAAAGCCCCCCTTCCGTTGGATAACAAGGTGGGAAAAAATGTGTGAGGGTTTATCTAACTGTGTTTTAACAGACTGTGCCAACAGCGGTGTTGGATTTTGTAAAAACAGAAATTAAAACAGATAATGATAGGAACTTCTATGGGTTGTATAATACTGGATTTATTAAGCGTTGCTTTGCGAGTGGAAATAGACTAGTCGTCTCAACGAATCAGAAAAATACTATCAACACTTATGTCATCGACATTGGTAAGTAATTACGAATATTTCGAAAAAAATTGTTTGTAATCAAAATTTGTAAAAAATCAGCACTTGACGTAAAATTGTTCGTGAAATTGCAGATTCGCGTTTTCATTACTCAATAGACAAAAGTAGATTTCGATTATTTTTTGGCTTTGGTTGTCCCTTTCTTTAAGAGAGTGAGGATAATATAAATGAAAAATTGTATTAAACACATTTTTACTAAAAACAACATTAAAAAAGTTGTGATTTTAACGACCCTTGTCTCTCGTCTTTTTAATTTAGTTTACTTTGTTACAAGATTTTTCAAGAGATTTGAATATTTCGGTTTCCGATTATTCTTCTCGTGTGTTTATTGTTAGTGTTATGTTATATCTATCACAAAAAGCAAAATAAAATTATCAGTTCTTTTTTGTTCTCTCGAGGTTTGTACTTCTTTAAATAACGTATTTGTTTTTTATCTTGAAAATTAACGGAAAGGTTTAATTTATCGGCAATAAGAAATTTTTACATCAGCTGGCAAATTCTACGAGTGGGTACAGGCAAAGGTTTCCAAATGTTGTGTGATTTGAGTAAATTAAGTTTGCAATATACGCTTTCTCATTAAAATAGAAAATTTAAACGAAAACGTATACAGTAGGTAATAATGATAATCCAACAATTAACTTAGAGATTTTTACTAGAAAGCAGACACTGCTTTTTAGATGGTATTTTTGTTTTCTAATTTCTTATTTTTTTTTCGTTAAATTTTAAGATTTATAAGTTTTTTGTCTTCCCCGGTTTTGCATTTTAATTTTTCTAATGTGCCTCTTACGAACAAAGCCAACACAAGGAACACAATTTTTTATTGTCTATTTTCTTCCTATTTTTTCTCTGATTTTTTACTTTTATTTATTAATATATTTGCTTTTATTTCTCTAATTCTCAACTCATTCAACACTTGACTAAGATTTTTGTTTTTCAGTTTTAATTCTCTATTTGTTTTTTCACGTTCTTCATTATGAGCACAGATTATGAGATCTTTACATTTTTTAAAGATTTCTTAATTCTCTTTTTATTGGTTCTGTTAATTTTTGTACTAAAATTTGTCTGCAGTTTTAAATGATTTAATTATTGTATTTATTTATTTTAAACTTAGATTTTTAACTTGATACTTCTTGATATAAAATTTTGCTGATAATTTTGGTTTGTATTAACTTTGAACTTAGACCCTAAACCAACGGAGATACTTCTCTTCAGTTTCGTTCCTTACAATTGTTTGAATCGATTTTGCAGTAATATGGGGCGGAGCAAAAAATTCCCTTTACCCTTGAAAATTTTAGTTGTATCAAAGAATTACGGCTCACTTTCTTGAATTTTTTCCAAACACATAGTGAACCAGTTGATTTAAATTAGTAATTTAAAACGCTCTAACGCTTGCACCTCCCTAATGATACATTTATTTATATCAGTGGCACATGTGATACAAGTCAAGAAATGGAAGAGTATACAAAATTTAATTGCAAAAATATGATGCTATACTAATTTTTGTTTAACTATTTTTTTGAAACGATGCAAGTTAAGTTGCTTAATATAATTGGGAATACTATTATAAAATTACAGCTTCGCTCCAAAAAATCCCATATTTAATAATAAATAGAAATAAAAAATAAAATACAAATTTTAGACTCTGGTAAAATCACGGAATTGATTTACGAAGACGGAAGCCAAATCGTTTTGGACGTATGCAATGACATTATTCTGGTCAGTCGACGAAATTACCTAATGCAGGACAAACTCGCAATTTGTAAATTGCCCCCAAAAGAGTCAGAAGTGCCTTTAAACTGGACCGAACTCACAACAAGTTCCACCCCAGAAGGCTTGGAAAACTGCATTTATGAATACCTTGACTTGGTTCAAGAGGGAAGCGACAGCGTCAGTACGTTTCATTTTGCCACGAAATCACAATGATACTAAAATCCAATTCCAGAAACTTTCTCTGCCATTTACTTGGGCCCCAAAACCGCCCCCGCAAAATCAGTAAATCTGGTCATTTGGCCCCACGGTGGCCCCCATAGCGCTTTCGCCAACAACTTCTCCCTCGAATCCTCGTTATTCCTCTCGCTCGGGTTCGGGATTATCTTCGTCAATTATCGGGGCTCAATCGGGGCCGGACAAGACAGCGTCAACTTCCTCCCGGGTAAAATCGGCCAATCGGACGTCTCCGACTGCATTCTCGCCACTCAAACGGCACTACAGAAATACTCATGGTTGAACCCTGGCGGTTTAGTGCTTTTCGGGGGTTCCCATGGCGGTTTCCTCGTCACGTATTTGAGTGGGAAGTACCCGGACATGTTCAAGGCTGTGGTGGCCCGAAACCCGGTCATTGATGTCGCTTCAATGAGCATTATTTCGGACATTCCTGACTGGTGTTACGTCGAAGTTGGCTTTGAGTACACCCAGGTTGGGAAACCTAGCCAAGACGCGCTACTTGCCATGCGCAAGGCTTCGCCCATTGAGCATGCGCATAACGTCAAAGCGCCCACTATGTTACAAGTGGGGTGCAAGGACTTGAGGGTGCCCCCACACCAAAGTCTGGAGTATTACCACAGATTGAAAGCAAACGGAGTTAAAATTAAGTGGGTAACTGGTCACAATTTTTAGTTATTCTGATATTGTGTTTCAGGATGAATTTATACGAAGATAATCACCCCTTGGCTCAAATTCCGAACGAAATGGACAACTTGATTAATTCATTGTTGTGGTTTCAGGAACATCTCTAATTTATACAGGATAGTAGATTAGGACACGAAACGTTAACAAAATCGCACGATTTCCCTTTTTCTTTACCTTGTGCTAAGCGTTATACAAATATATTTATGCGGAATCAGAGCTCCCTGTTATTTTTGTTCAATTAGAGATCATTCGAAATAATGGACTTAGCACAAAAAATGTAAGTGCGTTGATAAAAAAAGAGGTAAATATACACCTGTATATGAAATACCTTAACCGCAAAAGTACATCTACAATTTTTCAATTCATTGCTCTGTAAACTTTAATAGTATTCGTTTCGTATCCTAACCTTTAGGTATCCAAACTCTAGATTTAAGTAAAAAAATCAATTTACCTTGTATTTTTTATTCAGAAATAAAATGTACAAATCAAACAGCTAGCAGTTCTTCTTGTACCTTTTTCCACGCGTCAAGGGGGCCATGCTCGGGCCTGTACCTCACATTGCAACCGTCAGGGGCCAGCCTCCCTTGATCCTTCAACTTATCGTAAACTTCCCGGTCATATTTCGTAAAACCAAACTTCTTGGAAATGTAGATTTTCTGGCGTCCTGGGAACTTGAATTTCGCACGACGCAGAGCCTCAATAACTTGGGCCTTGAACCTGTCGCTAGATCGCACACTCATGATTGGCTGGCCGATGTTCACCCGCGCGACGGTGCCTTGGGGCTTCCCGAAGGCGCCTCTCATCCCAGTCTGGAGCCTAAACACAAATTAATGCAAGTCACCAAGTGAGTCACCAACTCACCTATCAGCTCCAGCACATGACAACATCTTGTTGATGCGGATTACATGGAAAGGGTGGAGTCTCATGCGAATGTGGAACTGGTCTTTACCGCAGTTCTTGACGAGGTACTTGTTGGCGCAAATACGCCCGGCTTCGAGGGCCTCCGAGCTCAACTGTTCGTATTCATCGGAGACCAAGTGGACGCAAAGTGGGAAGTCGTCCACAGTTGCTTTCTTCTTGCCCAAATCGAAGATACGGATTTTCGGGTCGGGAACACCGCGACAGAAGCGCGATTTGGGGTACGGCTTGTTTTTGCAGTAGCGATAACTGGAAAAAAACTGTAAGGCCAAATGTTAGGTTAAGGTGAAAGTAACCTACCATCTCGCTGGACGTCTACCCATCTTGATCTGGAACGAAATAACCAAATTTACTTAAAGAATACGAAAAAACAAGTCAATTGGTAGCGAATTTGTGGAGAAATAATGTAAGATGATTGAAATATTAGCGGAAATTTACTTACGAAATAGACGCGTTACAAGAACAACAATGAAGAGGTTGGCAACCACTAGTGCCAACCTAAAGCGGAAAGAAACAAAATCCCCAACTATTCGAATCATTTCCAAACCGTGTCCAAACTGACCTTTTTATTTAGGAACTATCAATGGGGGAAAAAAGTACGAAAATGTTTGATAGACATATATTTTAACAAATTATATACAAAACCAATATCACCTTTAAAATATGATTAATTTACTTGATCCAAACCTGTAGACTTAACTAGGACAACTAAATTGAAGGTACAATGCACAATATATACATAAATGAAAAAATTGGCTATTTCCGCATCAAAATCCGTTAATTTAGGACGTTAAATGCCTTAATTTATCACAAATGAGTATTTTGGTTAAAAATGAATCTCGTTACCTAATGTCAAGTCACAAACTTGTAAAACCGTGCTCAAATAATTAATACTTATAAATAAAATAATTGTGTGCCCGTGATTACCAATAAAATTAAAACGTACATAATTAAATATGTACAGCTCTTTCATTTAACCCATTATGAGCGACAACAGCTAACAAATGCCTGGTGCTTGACCCGCTAGTATAGCTATCTCCACTACTTCTAGCACTGGCATGCGACATCGGCGTTCCTGGTAATTTTTGTGGAGTACTTTCAACAGAACTAGTAGCACCGGTACTCTCGTATAAGGGCCCATGAGTCGGAGCTGGCTCTTCAGGAGTGTAATAATCAGACTCGTCCCCACGCTCTTCTCCATTGCTCCCTTAAAAAAAATCTTTTTATGCCGTAAACTAAAACAAATAATTTAAAACGACCACTGATTAATTAAAGGCATTGGCAACTTAAAAAACAACTTTGTCTTAAATGAAGGTACTAAAAGCTTATTACAGTAGTGAAAACCGTTTCTCTGTATCTGCTTTCTAACTTTATTTATTTTGATTTAAAGTTGAAATTATGACGTCATAACCGCTTATCGACCATTTGGTCCAATATTAAGACCAAATGGTTTTTGACTTTTAAGTGACACTAACAAAGTTTATCAAAACTTGACAAAATTCCTCAGATGTTTTCGCGAAGTTCAAGACAAAATTTTGAACAGAAATTTGTCAAAAAAGTGGTTAATTTTTGATTTTGTGAAAGATGTGTGAAAAATGTTCAAATATCTGTCACGTTTTTGGTGATTGAGAGGGTTCAGTGATAAGAGGATTCTATGATGAGAGGCGGTTACGACGTCACGATTTCTTTCTTTCGAAGCGATTATCTCGCTTATTTTACATCGCAGGAAATTTTGAAAAGAACCTATTGGTGTAGAACGAACGATTTTTTCAATTTCCGTTAAAACATAGAACAGGTAAAATAAGTTGCCAATGCCTTTAATGACAGGCTTGCAAATAAACTTGACTTTGAAATTAAGTTGGTAATACCGAACTATTTTGGCTGGCGCTCGCTCTCTTAAATTCTGCTCTGTTAGGTAAAGACGATTTTGTACAATTTATTCATTTAAGTACCACTGTGCAATACTACAATAGTTTTAGTTTAAATGGTAACACAAAAATAATTAAGTCAAAAACTTGGCAGCTGTAATTTTTTCACAAAGTATATTTGAATAAAATTGCTCCCTATGTTATTATTAGCTCAAGAAATAAGTTTCAGCCATTGGACCTTAAAAATGCACCTCCCCGTTTATTTTTCAGGTATACCTCAAAAAAACATTACGTGACGAAGTCGTAACAAAAATCAATGAATCAGACAAACCTCTTTGTTTCCCACCTGCAAGAATTTGTTATCGCACAGATTATATTTTTTGTTGGTGACGTTTTATCCATATACTTACACAATTATTGAGCCGTTTAATTCTATTCAGTTTATCATGTGCGGTTATCTTGAAGAGACGCTTCATAAATACAATTAAAATTTTGCGGTTTAAAGTTTCAAATTCGTTGGCTAGTGCGAGATGATCGCGATTAGTGTATGATTTCTAGGGAGAAAAGGAGAAAACAATCCGGATTAAAGGGTTAGTCTGCAGTACTTTCTTTTATTAATTTCTTTCATTAATGGTGCTATTTCTCTAAGTTCTGTTATAATGTTATTGGCGTTATAGCTCTATTACCGTAAAAATTACAGTATGTTATAAAATTTGTATTCCGTAAACTCTGTCACTCTCAATGTGTTAGCAACATTTCTACAGTAACATTCTCTGTTAAATAGCAGCGCCTAAAATCCCGCTATAATAACAGTGATAGTGGTAGATCGTAATTTCCTATGAAGTTTTACCAAATTAACAAGAAATTGTATTAAAAATGTGATGTAGATAAAACTAGAAGCGTAAAGTCACAACTTGTGCAAAAAAAGTGTTATAAGCCATAGAAAGTGAGTAAAATCGACTTTAGACAAAAATCAAATGGTACAAATATAAACCATAATGTTGCAAAGATAATCTGTGGCAACAATCACCAATTAAAAATCGTTATAAATGCGAATTTTTCATTTTGGTTATAGTAGGTATTATTGGGTGAAATTAAAACCGAGATTTTAAAATTTCTATTAGTTTAATTACAAACAATGATAATAATAAATGAGTTCATGTCTAAATTTGCGTTGCTTTGTGATTCGCTTCAAAATAAAATAGAATATCATTCAGAGTAAAGCCTTTTTGTTCTCCGCTCAGTTAAAGCCTCGACTTCATCTCAGCCTTCAATCTCTTAGCTTAGCACAAAAAACTTACTTTTACCCTTAATGATATAATTTGAAACAGAAAACAAAGATTTTTAGAGAACATAAATTCGTAATATTTTCAACTAATTTAATCCCATATTGGCACAATGTCCTAATTTCATTGTTTTTTTTTATTTCAGTAGTTCCGTTTAAGAAGATGATGCGCTGGGACTTGCTACAAAGAAGACACCATAAAGGTCAGTGCAATTTAATATTTTTCTATTTATTGCCAATAAGTGAAGTGTTGGAAAGTGATAGTTTGAGTGCCACATTTTAGAACACAGTAAGTACTTTACAAAATTCTCAAATTAATTTGATGACACATTGTGCTAATTTTATTTCTAATTTCAGTAGGTTCTGCAACGAAGATGAAGCTTTGCTACAACATGTAGTAGAAGCAGATGCCATAAAGATAACTGTATTTTATTTTTATTGACCAGCTCCAAATGTGATATTATTGACATATTATATTATTTTATTTTAAATTTATTTCCAATGTCTTGCAGAAGAAAATGCCATAAAAGAGCATTTTATTTTGTATTCTATTTCACAATTTATTTCATTGTTTACCTCTTCCTTTCTTTTTTTTTCCTCACAAGAACCACGTGGCTCTTATTGGACAAATTATTTATTAATTTGACTAATTAGAGCAATTCTTAAATGTTACCTGTATTGCTAGTTGCATCCAACAGGACAGAATTTAAAAATGCAAGCCAAAAACTTAAAAACTTATTAAACTGTTTAAAAAAGTCACTCACGATATGTTTTTGTTTTTTCCGAAGCCGGCCTTGAAGCAATATCTTCATGATCAGTGTCTGTATCATCAATTGGCTCAACCACATCCACCATATTCAATGCCAAACTCCCATTTCTCAAATTGTCACTGTTTTGCAATAGAGGAGACAGTTTTTCAGCATCACTATCTTCATCCCCATTTTCATCTTTTTCAGATTTCTCATTCACATGTTTAACCGCATCATGGATGCGATGCTTAAGACGCGGACTTGAAATTTTCTGTTCAAGGAGAGGACATTTGGGAGTCTCCTTAGTGTCCTCCTCCACACGAGTAGTCATCAAAACTCCATACTAAAAAAGAAAATTACAGGAAACTGTACCGTAAAAATCACAGAACTATACCTCTGGGGTTGTGGGATCCGACCCTTTGCTCTTCAGTGGTGTGCGATCAGCACTGCGGTTCAAAATCTGTGCGGCTTGAATGGCATGCTCACTTTCGGGAGTCTCAACCAGGTCGGGCATTGCAGATGGGGGCTGTCGGGGAATGCACGGGCCATTCAAGGCCTCAATCAACGAAACAGCCTCATAACCTGGCGGAATATTATCGCAACTTCCCTAAAATCGCAATTAATTTTTGTTGCACCAAACAAAAATGAATTTATTACGTCTGGTGGGTTGATTTGGGGCAGATTCGGGTTGGCGCACTTTTGCAATGCCCGAATTTGCAGAAGCGCCCGAAAGGGGGCGCGACAAATCGGGCAATTGTTTGCTTGATAACGGAGCGAGTCAGCGCATGAATTACACAAACACAGGTGACGGCAAGGTAAAATGAGAGTGTCTCGAACGTCACACATGCAAATAACGCATTCTGAACCGTTATCTTCAGTCTCGTCGTCGCCAGATTGCTAAAAAACGTGTTATTTAACACGGAAAGAATTAATAATCAAGGTTGGGCGAATTGTAATCTAATTAATGATTTTAATATAGAAAATCTCTCTTAACGGACACCTCCTGTAAGCGGACACCTCTGACAAACGAACAATTTGTTGGCCCCGATTTGAGCTAATGTAATTTAAATTGTATTGCTCCTCTTTTAAGATGACTCTCCAATAAACGGACGCGGACAATGCAATTCCTTAAAAACAAAAACTCTCCATTCAGCGAACTCGTGTGTTATTAATAGCACAGTTAATACTTATTATTAGGAGAATCACATAAGCGGGTAGTACATGTTTTATTTCATTGTTAAACTGATTCAGATTCAGGCCTCAGAAGAAGTTTGAAAGTTATGTGTATTATTTATTGCTTTAGTTCTTGCACTAAGTCTTGCGGTGTCTATATACATTCCTTAGTACATCATTTCCTTCTTTATGCAGCGTCATAGCAAAAAAACTAAAAAAGCGTGTTTACATTAAAAAAAAAATCATAAATAATAAAAATTACCCTAAACAAATCGAGTGTTCGAAATTTTAGCAAAGAAAGAAATGGGAAAAACCCAAGCAGCAAATATTGTTAAAAATGAAGTTGAATAATTGGCATGGAAGTGGAAACGTTTGGGAAAAGCGAAGTTTTTTTGAAAATTAAAGGACTAAAAATATTGATCAAATTTTCAAGGTCTGAAGGCTGGCTAGAAAAGTTTTGAATTTGTCACAATATAAGTTTTAAGTACATTTTTGGTGAACCTTCGAGTGTTGATGAACAAGTTGTAGTAAATTTATTTTTTTTATTTAAAAATTATTTTTTTTTTAGAAATAGTTAATAAGTATTGTTATTGTATCATGTTACTACCTCTTTAATAAATAATAATTTTTAGTTTGATTTTATTTATAAATTATTATGTCTCTTAAGAGGTCAGGTCCATTAACAGGACAAAAAGCATGTCACCGTCGGTCCGCTTATAGAAGATTTCACTGTTTTACAATTAACCATGTAATTTGAAATTCCAATACTTTGTAACGGATTACTAAAGTAATGTAGTTACCCAATGTAATCGATTAATATGTAACTAATTACAGATTAATCTAATTCGTATGTATTCAATTACACTGTAAATAGTAATTACTGTATTATTAACTTTGAATATCTGTCATTTAAAAAAAAATTGGTATTTGAGGTTTCGATGAGAAATGAATGAATGATTAATTTAAGGTTTTGAAAATTCCACCCACAAAGTGGTTGAAAATCAGCTTAAAAATCTGTTAAGTTATATCCATAAAAATTGGTATTTAGGCTTTCGGTTAAAGATGAAAAACGCATGTTGTAGAATTTTTGGAAATTCTTCCCCTTAGAAAGTTAAATATAAAAAATCTGTCATTTATGAAGTAATATTACTTATTTTTGGAATGATTTTGGAAAGTTCCACCTCTAGGGGGTTGTTAATAGGAATTTTCTATTAGCTCCCTTGGAGGTGGAACTCCCAAAAATTCAAAAACACGACACTTCATTTTTAACCGAAAGGTCAAATATCAATTTTCGTGAATAATTTAACTTCAAAAATGACGAATTTTTATATTTCACCCTCTAGAATGTGGAATTCTTAAAAAGCATAGGACATGTATTTCTTCATTTTTACCGGAAGCCCAAATATCAAAAATAACTTTAAAAAAACTGATTTTTATGTTGAACTCCCTGAAAATTTCCAAAAATCCTAAAACATGCGTTTATCATATTCAACCGAATGCCTATATACAAATTTTCATGATTACAACTTCAGAAAAATTACAGATTTTTATACAAATTTTAACTCCTGTGTAATCCCCTTAAAACACGTGTTCTTCATTTTGTGCCAAAAGCTCAAATACCAATTTACATGAATATACCTTTAAAAAAATGACGAATTTTATTCAAACTTCAACACCCTATTTAATCTCTTTAGGGAATGATTTTCTAGAATAATCTGTTATAATGTAATTAATGAATTACTTTTCAATTGAACTAAAATATGTAACTAATGTACTTAACTAATAAAAAATACTTTATTAATTTAATTACAATATATGCCCAACTCTGTACAAACTCTGTAAATAATCAGTTACCTTGTCGTTATTTTTATTCTCAATGCCGTATATTTCTTGCAAGAGGTAGCAAAGACCGTCAACGAATAATTTCTGTTTGAGAGCTTTTAGAACGTAAGTACCGTCTGATAATTTTTCGGCTGTGGCAATAGTTGTGTGTGATTGTCTCATTTCTGGAACAATTATAATTCAAAAATAAAACTCGAAAATTAAAAACTGGCGAAACAAACCCTCAGCGCCTTCCTCAGCTACACAATGAATGGCAATTGGAATTATCTCCCTGTCAACATCATATAACAATTCCTCTTCCGTGTACTTTGAGGGATCAAAAACATGAGTCATCTGGCAAAACTGTTGATTCGCCCCGCGTTTGTAATGAAAAGTCTCAGAAGTCGTGTTAGGGTCACGCGGCAAGTACCTTCAACCCCCCACAAAATTATAACTTCATGACAAAAAAAAAAAAACTTACGTGACACCACTTGGTGTAAACTCCTCGGTACAAAAATAATAGATAGTTATTGCACACCTCACGTCACAATCGAACGTGAACTCGATATTAAACGTCGAGCTTTTGCCCAACTCAATGTCCCTGATGTCCCTCTCGTTCTTTTCCGCCGGCTTGGAATAATCAGCAGGAGCCCGAACAAACCGCAGCGATTCCTTCCGGATATTCACCAGACTTTTGAGCGTTTTCGTCGGTTCATTGGGCTGGGGCGGGGGGTAAGGAAACTAGAAATGGCACTGTGGGGGCGAAACAACCGCACAATCGCTACTTACAGGGGTTGGCCTACTGCCCAGGAAATTCAAATCGGAGTTCTCGCCGAAGAGGTAGGACTCCGGTTGGGGGGTGTCGAAGCGTTCGCCCCCCATAATAAAGTGACTCCCGAAGTAATTCCCTTCAGAGAAACGTCTTCAAGGTAATTGTTACGGAAAAAAGCAAAACGACATACCAGACCTGGGCGGGTACTTGTACGCGTGGTTTGACACCACGTCCACTTCCTCGACCCCTGCGTGTTGTCTGCTAGCCAACGAACCCATTCCGCGGGCGTGAAATTGCCAGAATTTCGCAAAATCCGAAATTATTATTGTTAGTTTGACATTATTGTTGACACTTGTGACATTTGTAGAGACATGACAGTTAGTGCTGGCGCGCTTTATGAAATTTTGTATTAAAATTTAATTTAGCCAAATTATCATGCAAAACAACAAGTAATAAAAACACTACAATTTCTGAAAAGTCGTTTAAGTCAGTTTTGGTCAGTTTTTTTTTTGGGAAAGTGTAAAAAGTCGTCCAAAGTCAATAAAGAACACTAAACATTTGGGGCGCGTTGCCAACACCAGGGACGCAAAATCCCTAACTAAATAATGTGACAAATTCATGCAGGGATAAATTCATGAAAATTAAATGAAAATTCGAGAAATGCCCCGCTATGGAATCTGAGGAGCACAACCAGGAGTCAGAGAGGAATGTCACGGTGGAAAATTTGAATATCGAGATCTTGCCCATCATCTACGAGATAATACGCAGGTTTGTTGATAAAATTAGACTGTCAGACATGTCTTGCATAATCATTCAGTGTTGAGAAAGACCACCACGACAACACGGCCAAGACCCGGGAGTCGCAAGACTGTTCCCAGAAGGTGCTCGAGTTGCAGAAACGTTTGGACCAAGCCAGAGCCGAGGTAACTTACCCCCGCCCTTCTGACAGACCCCAAGCGATTTTAAAATACGGAATTTTCGAAATCTGCACTTTTACAAGACTGCCCTTCTTAATAGCTTTCTGCAATAATCGTCTATATCGCTCACTTAATGACAGTGTGTTATTACTTTTAAAATTTGTGACTTGTTTAATTTGGCCGGGGTTTGTGAGACCCCACGTGTCACTTGATGTTACTTTGCTTGTTCAAATAAGTTACGACTATTGTTTATCAGTCTCGGGTGCGAGTTTTTAGATAAAATAATTTTATATTTTATCTTGTTTGCTGTAACTTGGAATTATTGGATCCAACAATGTCTTATCAGAAAACATTAATCACCAATTACAGAGTAAGGATGGCAATGTATAGAATTGGAGCCGAAAATGAACAAACAACCCCTTGCGTTGAAACAAAAACTCAATGGACAGGAGTATGTGATTCTTGCCGCGATCGCAAGACAAATATATGAAAAAAAAAAGTTATGCTTGAAAAAGTCAGGAAATACTGTAAAAATTGTACTAACTTCACTCACCAGTAACTTTTTGTTTTTAGAAATTTTGCCCTTTTTTTTTAAATATATTCTGTGAAGTATATTTTTTATTATATCATAACAGTTCAGGCTGTCCGAAAGTACAATATCACGCAATAAAAATATCTGAGAGATGATTTTTGTAGTAATTAAAAGCACGTCCAGCAATATTTGAGTTTTTTTCTAATTGTTTAGGCGTCTATTTTATTGATAAAGAAATGTAGAGCTGACAAAGTCTAAGATCGACCACGATAGGCGGAGCCAATGCGTACTTCGTTGAGCGGGGAGATTGAGCAGTGGCGTAGCAAAAAACTATTCTATGATAAAGAGGGGCTTAAGATTTATAATTTTCATTATTAACTTTTTCCTGTATTCAATAATAGCAAGATGAGATAATAAAAATCACATCTTATGCTACTACACGTTGATTTCATAGAAACACAAAGCAGAGATGTCGACTAAATACAAAATACACAATAAGTAACGAGTAAAAACGCGTTTATTACAAAAAAGGTTTCTTCTGGTATTTTTACTAATAACTGTTAATGTTGAAATATTAAACTTAAAGATGAATTCCCTACACATGTGCTAACACCCCTAAATTTACGAATGGACTCGTCCGCGACCAGTTTTCGTCTCTGCGCACTCCTACCACCGTGGACGATCTGTCATTTCGCGTACTCTAATATTGTAAGTTATAGCCTAAACAACAACATAAATAGACTCAGTTAAAAATTTCTTACAGGAAAAGTTAGACCCCATATATTACAAGAAGTTACAAAACTACACATGTCAGATGCCGGGTTAACAATGTTGACACAAATCATCCTCTCAATGTAAAAATTTATTCACCCTGAAATTTCGAACCAATAAATAACAATTTTAACTACAGATACAACTTTAAACCATTTATTGAACGATTATTTTGCGAGTTTAGATTGGGAAACAATTTTATCTGTCAACAGTGTATATAAACTTATGCTTCGATTTAGTTTACAATATCCTACATTTTGCTGTTCAAGCCTATGTACCAAATTAATTGTATGTAATAGCAGATTTCCTAATTGGTTTTGTAGAAATACAATAGCTCTTATTAAAAAGAAAAACAGATTCAATGAAAAATTCAAATCTACATCTAATGTCCATTATTTCGATAATAATAAAAAAATACTAGGAAATTAGTCAAAAATGTGATTCGTAATGACTACAAAAGGTTTATATCATACACTGAAAATAATATAAATATTAATTTCAAACATTTGTGAACATTCATTAAAAAATCTGCAGATGTACCTAGTTGTATGACTTTTACGATAACTTTAGTTCGTCCGACCCAAAATCTATTTATGACATGTTTGCAGATTTTTTTCAAAACGTACACGCAAACCATACCAGTACAAGAAAAATAACAATTTTGTATTGTTCAAATTGTACGTTTCTATCACAAATTGAATTGTCCTAAAATTATAAATTTATTTATCTTACAGGTGCAGTTTTTTAGGTACATTATACCATTGATTTCTCTCACCGAAAACAATGGTATAATGTAGTACAATGGTATAAGATAAAATATCACACGTGATCGAAATGCCATTATAAAGCTCGTGAGAAGTGTCCCACTCGAACGCTAGCGCACTTGTGGGTCAACACTCGCATATAATGATGCATTTCTGTCACTTATAATATAATATACTATTACTTTTAGAGCTCCCCCGTATACCATCCGTTGTCACGCCTTATTAAATATTAATTTCCACCCGACAAACTGTGGGTTTAACTCACCTTACAGTCGTATAGCTAGGTACAGTATTTTGCAGAATTAATGTTACAAACTCGGCTCTCGAGCGGACGCGTTTCGGGTCGTTTCGAGGGTTAGAGATAGGACTGGCAGAAGAGCAGATAGTCGGCAGTTGTCGGTTTTCCGGCATAGGGAACAGAGCGATGGACAGTTGTGAAGACTGATAAACGTTCGCTCAAATTATTAAAAATTTTGAATAGAAATAGTCACTTATCACATTTGACTTGTTTAATGAAAGGAATAAAACAATATTTGAAACGTTTTTTTTTTTTTTTAATTAAAAATGAATCATCTTGATTCAGGGTTTTGTCCAAAGTCACCAGTTTACAAAATAATGAATTTATTGTTTGTTAGGGGCGTAAGTTAAGGGTTATTTACTATTTATCAACAGTAAAGAAAGGATTTCATGTGATTTTGGTGACATTTTCGCAGAAATCGGGTTTAGCCTTTCCGCAGTGTTTTAATTTATTATTAAAATAATCCGAATTGCATTCTCATTTACTTTGCATTATTGTCAAGCGAACGTGTGAGTTGTGGCTTCATTTTCAATCAAATAAAATTTTTACAGGAATCTCTAATATTATAAGTCAGCCAGTACGGTTTGGGTGTTGGGCGGCTATAATTATACATGACACTCGAGGCACCAGGGTAGGGATTATCCCAGGCAAAAATTTGTTTCATTCATGCTTCATAATTCCTACTGTTGACCACTGAATGGCAAAATTTTAGGGAATGGAAACGGATGGCCTGTGGGCACATTGTCAACGTTTTCTAAGAAAATTTTGACAAATTCAAATGAAATCATTTACCTGTGATTGCTACTTGAGAAAGCTTTCAAATAATAATAAAAACAGTAAACAACACTTCCTCAACTTATTGTCACATTTTTAAACATAACGTAAATACCAACTTAACTGGAATTAGTTTAAGACAAAATTAAGTTTTAATTACTTGGAAAGTGATTGACAGCTATCATAAAATCACAATTGTGACCGTAATGAGGGTTAATTACCCCTACGGTCGGTCCCTTTACCTACTGCTTTGAGTAAAAGGTTGTTCGGAGTAAAATGTGAAAATATTATACAAGAATTGGTGAATGACGAAAGGGGGCAATAAAATTCAAACTGAATCTCACAAGTTTAATCGCAGATTTACATAAGAGTGATAAAGCCCTTTCGAGACAACCGTCTCATCATCAGTGCATGATATGATAAGATTGAAAACATAACGATTTAATTGTGATTTTCAGCGGCGAACGACAGTCTTTTTTAGTATACTTAAACTAAGAGCAATGGTTTAGCCAATGGCTTTTTGTAGTGACAAATAAATGTTTCTTATTTTTTTTCAACATTTGGTAATATGTTAATAAATCATTTTGTCTTTATAATTATTATAATCGTAAAAATATGTATACAAATTCTTATAATAAGGAAAACCTTATTTTTTATACATAACTCCTTTTTTACTTTCACAGGTAAAAATTAAAGCACAGATAATCATACATTGGACACCTCAATCAACTTTTCAAAGCTCATCCTTTACGTTAGTTAACTTAATAAAAATAATAAAGAATTTATAATTGCAGACTTATTAGTTATTGTAACAGAGAAGTAAGTGCAATTGTAATAACTTAAAAAATGCTAATTATAATTGTATATTATAAGATTATGACCTGTTGAAATTATTATAATTTTATTAAATAAATGCGTGAAGTGGCAACTTCTTTAAAAAATTTCGATCCCGGACCTGAAAACTCTGAGACTTGGATGATGACATTATTACCACCATACGCATATTTATATTTATTTATTTTTATCTGAACATTTCAATTGTGATTAACCGCGACTATTTAGGAGCATTGCAGCCAACGTTACTTTTATTCCAATAGACATTTATTTTTACTGAATCTAGAATCTTTGCATATTTTACCAAGGGTGCAACCCGCTACCTGCAAGCTGGTAGCATCTCCGAATCTTGGGCCTGGCCCCTTAATCCTTTGTGGCCTAATGAAAGAAACAAATTCATTATTTTGTGGATTACTAGACTTTTTCAGAAAGCTGATTGATAAATGATGAAGTAATAAAGGAGAAGATTCCCAATTTTTTTTATTTTAGTCGATAGCTCTTGACGTAAGAAAAAAACTTGTTAGTTCGCGGCTTTTTAGGTAAATAATAAAAAATTAACACTGATTTGAGATTATTCCAGGTAATTATTTTGTAAACTGGTGACTTTGAACAAAACCCTGAATCAAGATGATTCATTTTTAATTTAAAAAAAAAAAAACGTTTCTAATATTGTTTTATTCCTTTCATTAAACAAGTCAAATGCGATAAGTGATTATTTCTATTCAAAATTTTTAATAATTTGTTTATCAGTCTTCACAACTGTCCATCGCTCTGTTCCCTATGCCGGAAAACCGACAACTGCCGACTATCCGCTCTTCTGCCAGGCCCATCTCTAACCCTCGAAACGACCCGAAACGCGTCCGCTCGAGAGCCGAGTTTGTGACATTAATTCTGCAGAATACTGTACATAGGTACATCAACACAATCTCAGATGAGATTGACCTTTTTTGTTGTAGCGACATAACTCTTACTTTCTTTATACCGTTTTATTATTCTTTGAGTCTTGTGTTTTCTCTTAAGAATGTTATGTTATTTGATTTTTTCTCTTGCGGTTATCTGTGTACTAAATTTTAATTTTTCAAATTTACCTTTTTATACATTTGTATTTTGGAAGTTTTTAAAACCAAAAAACCAAAAAGTTTTTGGCATTATTATCGCTTACACCACCCAACTTGCAGATCCGGCTATTGCCAGGGATCGAGTACAGCAAAGAGCAGCAACTGGACCACTTGGAGGCCCTCAAGACGCAGCTGAAACTCAAGCAGGAGCTGCTGCGCAAATACCGCTACATGTACTCGTTCGAAGTCCCCAAATAACAGCATGGTGTTTCGCCTCCTGATCCGGCTGCTTGCGAACAACGAACAGCTGGTGCAAAGACTGAGCGAGTCGTACCCTATGCGCAAAGCGGCGCAAATCGTAGTGCGGGCTGTCTATCACGGCAAGAATCTCATCGAGGAGCGAGGTCTGGACAAGAGGTTATCGCCGGAGGAGTTCCGCGCTTTGATGAAGCGAATCGCCCAGAATTTGCAAGGACAGATCAAACAAGCCAGTGACGAGTTCAAGCACAAGATGAAATAAATAGGCGCGATGGCGGCCGTGATTTTCGTCGGCTCTCCGGAGAAAAGTCCGAAAAGTTGCGCCCACAAATTTAGGTCGTTGTTCCTTGTGCCGCCACATGATGTGATTTTTCGGATTTTTGCCTCGTTTGTGCCGCCAGTTTCCACTAAGTATCAGAAGGTTTACGTTGACTTGCAAGGGCCGGTTCTGGCCCTTGTCCTATTGGCTGCGTTCCTAAATTACGGCTATTCGTTTAAGCCAAGCAATGCGTTTCGTTCGCCGACCGAAACCGTCATTATTTATAGCTTAACCATGCCATTTTTGGCGTTTTTCGCGTGCAAAATCGGACGTTCGTGTATCACTTTATCAGAAATGGCCTCTCTAATCGGGTATGGCTTATACGGCCACATTTTCACACTTTTCGTATCGTTTTTATTGTTTGAGGAAGCTAGTAATTTTTTCTTTTTTGTGTGTTTGATCATCTTTGGAGGGTTAAGCACGCTGCGAATTGCCTTGGTTGTTTTGGGGACTTTGTTCGTACCAGCGGCACGACTATTGATTTGCTCGCTTATTTCAATTTGTAATATCTTGTTTGTGATTTTTCTACATTTTGCGTACATGCATCGGACTTTTATCTCGTAGAGGAAATTAACAAAATAAGGATTGTTACATAAAAACGCCAATAAAATAAATTACTTTATTTCTGTCTTTTTCTCACTCGGACTGTAGCTAAAAACGAAATTGTGCGATTATTGCACTTTTGTTGAATTGAGGTTTGAAATCGAATTGATGTTAGTCTCAGTGAGAGGTTTTGCGGTGTTTGAGTTGGCATTATTGTTTTTACCACGCCCTCCCCGCCTACCGCGACCTTTCCTAGCCCCGGATTTTTGACCACTGTGCTCACGCTTATCGGTACTTCCCTCAAACGTTGTCTCCCCAACAGCGGTGCCAATCTCTGAAAACTAAAACACCACTTTGCCAATTGATCAAAAATTGTGAAACTAATAAGCTGCCAAGTAATAGTCACTTTCTAGGTAAAATAATCTAAATGCCAAGTGGTGTTATATTTTTAAGTAAGATTTGGTAAGAAAAAATACAGGGTCGCTAAAATTTATTTAGCTGGATACAGCTAAATATTTTCAGAACGGTTTAACAGAGCGCGTTGAAATTTGGGGTACAGTTAAATGCGTTTAAATTCTATCATCTGAGATTTTTTTTTCAATTTTCTACCGTCATTTGTTTTGAAAATACAAGGCTAACTTGATTTTTTTTAATGACACGAAGGGTTAAAATTAATAATTTCTAAAAGAGCATTTTTTTCTGAATTTAGTGATGTAACATATTCCCACCTTTATTTTCATTAAAAGACAAAAAAAAAATTCAAAAATTTTACTGGATTTCTGCAAAAGTAAAACTAAGGTAGCTTTGAAAATACTGTCATTAGCGATCTGTCACTTGTATATTAGCAAAAATTAAACTTGTGTGCAATAATTAGTTTAACAATGGTACATTTAAGTGAAAATGAGTGCACAGAAATTCTCATGATGGTTGGTTATGGCGACAGAAAGCCAAGAAGTCAATGGAAATCATTTTGTAGCATAAAAAACATGAATTTCGTGTTTTGCTTTTTTTATTAAAATGTGTTCTTTTTCAGTTAAAAGTGTTATTTTAACAATTATTATTAACTTTTACTTATTTTTTGGTCAAAGTTCAAGCGGCAAAGAGCCAACTATACATAAAGTCAACATTTATAAGGCTAATAACATTTTACATTTTTGAAAATTTTATTAGTTTGATAATTTTTTTAAGGTTCGATTAAAATAAGATATGCATGTGTTACACCATTGAATTAAAAAAAATGCTTTTTTAAAATATTAAATTTCACCCTTCTTGCCATTTAAAAAAAATCAAGTTAGCCTTGTATCCTTAGAACAAAAGATAGGAATTTAATAAACATCTAAAACAATAGAATTTATATACTTTTAAGTTTATACCAAATTTCAATAAGTTTTGATGAATAGTTTTTAAAATATTTAACTGTATCCATACTTTTTAGCGACCCTGTATAATACGACTTATAAAACGCTAGGTGTTAACACCAACTTGCTAAGCTAAATATTTAATATACTAGCCATGGACTAAAAACAATTTTTGACGTGAAGATCCGAGTAAAATCCATCTCTTTAAAAAGAACTAGTTTTTTTTTAAGACATGGAATGGACAAACCCAATGTAAACTAAATAATCGTTTGTAATACTTATTCACATAGCGCTTATAATTTTTACCTAGCTATAATTACTTTTACTTAGCGTTTAATGAAATAACCGTTTAATTTTTTCCCAAAAATTGTTACCTCTTGCAAACCGGACTGAACGTTCTTGGTCACGTGATTGGTTTGTGTGTTTCCCCCACCGTATCTTTGTTGCTTGTTTTGTTTCGTCCTTGCATTCGGATGCGTGGGCGTTGTTTGTGTTATAATGCGCACAATGTTGCCAACTGCTTTAGTGCGACCTTCACGGAACACCATTCTTTGACCTGGAGTCATGTACTCCGGGTGTTTGATAAACCGGAAGTGAATTATTGCTTTATCTCCGGTTCTGAGACAATCTTTCGACATTCGGACGATACTCGCAGTTTGTCGGATGCTTCCGCAATGAACTGTAATGTGATTGGTTAGTAATGTGACAATAAAACAAATTGTGGGGGATTACCCATGGCTTGATAACGCGAACTGATAGTGGTAGGGTGATGCAAGACGAGAATTTCGCCCTCGAACTCCCAACAGGCTTGTGGGTTCAAAGAGGGGGAAACCATGACCATGCCTTTACGAATTTGAGATCGTTTAATCTACGAAACGAAAATTAATTTTCGGGGGTTCACACAATTTGTAATTACTTTTTTTAACGCGAAACTCGCCGTCTGGCCCGCACGCACCTCCTTAACGGCCATTCGTTTCCTGTGAATACTTTTAACGGCGATTTGTTGGAAGTGGCCCAAAGGATCTGGTCCTAACATTAAAGTGTCATTTAAACGAATCACTCCCTTAAGTGTGGTTCCAGACACCACAGTTCCGACACCCTACCAAAAATTAATTAACTACTAAACTGAAATAAATCAAGGCTTACCGGAACTGAGTAAGTGTCGTCAATTTGAAACTCCGCTGGTTCGTTCTCGTGATATTCCATTCTTGTGGTCAATAAATTAAGAAATGTCTTTAATAGCTCTAAATTTTCGCCAGAGACGTTGGAGACTTGGAAAATGGGGCACAAGCTAAAAATTTATTTTCCAAGTTTGTTATTTTAATCTAGTTAAACTTAAAATCGATTCACAATGTTTTTGGATAGAGGTGATTGCATTTTTTTTCAAGTTGAACAGATCGGCTGAATAAAAGTCTCATTTGTTGAATTACGAAAGAATAATATTAAAATAAAAAAGAGAGATCTGCAAAGATCATCATTATAATGTTTGTTTGAATATTTTTAATAATTTATCATAAATTACTTGATTTTGAAATGAAGTTTTCTATACAGAGTGATTCATATAACTTTACGACCCTGACGAACTTTAAATGCAACGCATTATACATTATTCATTTATAACTTGATATCCTTAGTTATGTTTAATTATTATGAAATCCGGACACTCCTGACATCAATGACAATTATACTTGACAATTCTTTTCAAACATTTTTATTAATCAAAATGTATTCTAATGACGAAAGAGTCGACATGATATTGATTTATGGTGAGTGGCAGAAGACTGGACTAAATAGCAGCTAAAAATTTGTACCGGTGCCGGGTATCCGAATCCTAGCATTCGACACTTCGACAGATCAAGTTTTTAGATAACTGGAGGTTGAATTGCGTCTAAATTGGGCAAAACAAAAACGCCAGAGACTACAGTAAATCCTGATAATGAAATAAGAGTGGAAACTGTGGACAATAACCCGGACAGATCAGCTAGTGGAAAATTTGGAGACAACCTGGAATTAATAAGTCGTCGGTTAACCGGATTCTAAAATTACCATGTCACATTGGTCTAAACGTTAAAGGAAGCTGATTATAAAAGCGAGTTCTCTGTTACTTTGTGGAAGATAAAACGGACCAAGAACCTGATTTTTTCAGGTTTGTCAGGGATATCTAAATCACAAACAAATTTATAATTATTAGTGTTTTTGAATCAAGTTATAATTGAGTAATGTATTACTGGTTGCATTTAAAATTCGTCAGGGTCGTAAAGTTATGTGAACCACCCTGTACATTTACTTCATTATTATCTAACTCTTTGAAAAATCTACGACATAAAGGCTTTTCTTGTAAAGTTTCAGTAATAAACTTTCAACAAAAATTATTTCAAGTTTTCAAAAAATAAAGTTGCCCAAAAGAAAAATATATCGTAAATCATAGTTTCTAACATGCTTTAATGTTATTCAAAATTTTGATGGTGTGAGCGTGAAGTGCAAAAGACTGAATTAAAAATTTGTTTTCAAATTGTTGCAATCGTTTTTTCATGTTTTTTATGTGAGAATCCCGAAACTGAAATAACTGAAAAAACCCAAGGCGTTTTGAGCATTAATTTGCTTAAGGAATCAGATAAATGTGTTATGTTTGTCACTTTTGAGAAAACAGAAGGGGTCTAGTTAATTTTAGTTCTGAATCAAGCAAAGACACGAGCTCTTAAAATAATTTAAAAAAAAATATAATTTTTATCCACAGTCAGTCTATTATTGGGTCATAATATTGCTACTAGGAGACCTCTTAAAGATATCCATAAAACCTATAGGTTTTCGTTCTCGCGTTTAAACCTTTGAGTGTAAAACCGATAATGGTAAAAGATACAGTGTTTCATGTTCTTATTCTTAATCTTTTGCAGAACAGGGTTCTTTTTGAGTTATATTCTGAATAAGTATTACAATGAATTTTTTTTTCCTAAAAATCTGTCCTTTGCATTCTACATGTCTAAAATAAAGTACTCTTTTCTTCTAATTTTTTAATTAATTATTATGACTTTTTTGAACATCAGTTTTCTAAAGCGAAACCTTATCCCAAAACATGGTGAACAAAATAAAAAATATACCGTTCTGAAACGAAGTTGGTAGCACTTAAGATGACATCATCTGTTGTTTTGACCATCACAGGGACCTTTCGACAACCTGGCGATTTTAAAATCTTGATCAACATTTTCAAATTGTCTTGTAACACATTAGCTGGGCACATATCAATTTTTGTAACCACCACAAACACAGGAACTGACAGTGCAAGAGCCAATCCTAGATGTTCCTTAGTCATGCCAATAATACCAGCATTCGCACCCACCTAACAATTTTTTTTGATCACAAACAAGTAAAAAAATAATCATTTACCATTAACATCCCAAAATCGGGCGCATGCCCAGTCATACCAAACACCGTAGTTTTTAAATAACGCTCATGTCCCGCCAAATCGATAAATGTTATCACCTTTGAGCTCTTCTCACAGATTTTGACCCAATCGAGAGCCCCATGTTCTGGTTTATTTACCACATTACCTGAATCATTTATTTATAAATTGTAAAAATCGAGCAAGTTTTGAGCTGAAAAATTACCCTTCTCATCGAAACCCAGAATATCGTTGCCAACAGAACTCGTTCGTCCTGACTCCATCTCGTGCTTGTGCCTAAAAAGCTTCTGTCTCGCGTGCCCTCGCCCATTGTCCAGCTCTCCATGGGTGAGGACACCCAACAGGGTCGATTTGCCGGCGTCCACATTACCGACCACGGCCACACGAATCTCCAAAAAGTCTGCACAATTTATTCAATAAATAGTGGTTAGCACAAGGCAAACAAAAAAGTAAATTTGAAATAATTTTTTTCTCATGTTTTTCGTGCAAATTTTAATCGCCGCACAGTGGTACGAAATGCTCAAATCCGTGATCAAAACATCTATCTTGTAAACTAACCATTCAATTTAGTTGAAATTTTGTATTCTGGGGTTTTAAACTATGAGGAATATGCCTGTCATACCAAATTTGATGTAATATTTTGTTTAAGGGTATGGGGGTAAAATGTGTAAAAACCGCAAATATTGTGTTTAGGCAAAAATGCTCGAACACGTTAATTTCTTTTTTTTAAATATACATTTCTCAATTTGATTTAAAATTCTACACTTTTTATATTTTGAGTAATGACGTCATCCACACTTTTCTTTATGGAACCCCTTAATTTTTTTAGCCATTTCGATAGATCTTTCATTGTCGAATGGCAATATTAAAATATTAAAAATTGCTTAAAACAAAGCTAAAAAAATCATTCAAGAAATGAAGAACCAAAATTTTAAATAAAAAAAAAAACAAACAAATTGCTAATATGTAAAAAAAGGATCAATTCTTTATTTAAAAAATATTTTCGAAGTGCCTTCTACCAACCTCTTGCCAATAAACTTGCCTGTGGAGAAATTTTTCTTGTACAGTCCGGATATTCTTCGTAATGGACATTTTTCAATTTAGTCGAATATTGTATATATTTTTTTAATTGAGCTGTTCGAGCATTTTCGTAAAAACAAAATATTAGTAGTTTTAATAAGACTATTCCATAATTTTGGCGCTCACTGTATTTAATTATTCACACATTCACATCAGTTTCTCTTTATATTGACTTGTTGACTAAATATATTTACAATAATGCATATTTTCACATTTTTTAAGTTTACATCGAGGTTTACATCAAATACTTTTAATTTTATTGACTTCAAATTTTTTTCGCTTTCTACCCCCAATTCATCCCTCTAAACAAAGCATTACGTCAAATCTAATACGGCAGGTGTATTTCCGATAGTTTAAAACCCCCGAATATAAAATTTCAATAAAATTGAACGATTAGTTTACAAGCTACAGCATTTGACCACGGATTTGAGCATTTCGTTGCACAAGTGCATCGCGTACTTAAATTGTCAATAATTGTCTTTGCCACAAGTGGCCGCAGCAAAGTTAACCACTGTTTTATTCGCGAAAGTCCATAGATCACGGTGATGGGTGTTTTGGAGCGTCTTGGCGTATCTTCCTACACAAAATCATTCGTGAAAGTTTGAAATTCGACGAAAATGACTTGTATTTTATTATCGAGGTAACTGAAAATAACTTGATAAATTTTGACAACACTTTTATCAATAAAATAAAGCTAAAACATCCATCTTCCAAGCTTTGTACATAACAATATCAAATCTTAAAGCATTTAGCTTGTACACGTAAAACGAAGAGCGCATTTTTATGTTGAATTTTTACTGTTAAAGAAATTAGAGATTTTTGTGAACTTTAAGTGCCCACAGCTCTGATATGGATCTTGTGACGAAAGCCATAGTTACACAAAAGTTAAATTAGGATAATATGAACATTATGTGTTAATTTGAACATCATAGAAAAAAGTCAAAATTTGGGGTTTTGCGCACGGATTTGAGCATTTTGTACCACAGTGCGCCGGTTTTTCTCAATCTATTAAGAATGCAGAGCTCAACATTTCTGTATTTTTTCCAAGTGATTAGTGAATTGGTTGAATTTAAATTAATTTAAAACGATTTGACGCCGTCAAATTTACTTTGCTGTACAGGGTGATACATTTGGGATGTCCAAATAGTATATCTCCGAAAGTGAGAGGTTTAGAGAAAAACAAGTGACACATTCTCGAGTCCGTTTTTTGAGAAAATAATTTTGGTCAAACCGCATTCCGTTATCGTTTTTTGTTTTCGACTTATAAACAATAGTTGACATTTTAGCGAAATCTCAGAAAATGCATATCTTCCTTATTATGAAAGACACACATTTGAAACAATTTGAAACAGACATTATACAGGCACTTTTTTAGAGAATTTAATGTTATCAGCGATTTTTTAACCATTTGTTTAGCTGTAATAAGTAATAACACAAAGTTGTATTTTTTTAAATAGGAGTCATAGTTGGCTGACATTTTCGAAAAGCTTTTTTTTCTGAACTGAAAACAATATATTTAAAATATTTGAAATTAGTTGGCCATGGAAAAATTATTTCACATAAAAGGTGTGAATAATCTAGAAATTTTGTGAACGGTTACTAAAGTAAAAAATGTGACATTTTTTTGTAAAATAAAATTTTATTGACAGGCAATGATACAATTAATAAGTTTTTCCTTTTTCCCACATTTCATGTTTAATTAGAAAATAGAATGGCAATGTAAACTTGCCATTTTAAATCTAAAAACAAATAATTTTTATTAATCGCAAAACATTTGATCTAATCATAATTTTTTATACTGTTTTTGGATTAATTAGTGTTCAAAAATCATTAAATTATAAATACTTGTTGGGTAATATGTTTTTCATAGTTTTAATTGAAAATTCAATTTTTTTTTCATGGCCTACTATAAATAAAAAGCGAAATGTTTTTTTAAGATTTAAAAAAAATGTATTACACAAATAGACATATCAAATCAGAAAAAATTAGTCACAGCCGCCTTTGATTTTCATTAGAAAAAATACAACTTTTTGTTATTGCAGTTAAACAAATGGTTAAAAAATAAATAGCATAACTATTCAATTCTGCGTAAAAGTGTCTGTATAACGTCTTTGTTTTAAATATGTATCTTTTATAATAAGGAAGATATGAAGATATTGTACGTTCAAAAAATTTCACAGCCCGCTTGACCGGGTTATTTAGACTTGTTATTTCTTGCTCTTTTGGCCCAAATTCTCGTACCTGACTGTCCTAAGACCCGCCGGATTAAATACTGGGCTATGATCCCTCTGACGTCCTTCCGCTCTCTCAATTTAACACAACTGCATTCTAAGGTCGTGGCCAAGGACTGCAAGGTCGCAACAGCCGCCTCCAACTCGTCCTCAAGCAGGCCGTTCTCGCTGCCGTCCTCCGAGCCCCCAATCTGCAATAACCTCTCAGTGATAAAACCCGCAAAGGGGGCACAACCTCCAAAATGACTTCGCCCCGGCCTTCGCCCAGCTGCTGCTTCAGCCGCTGGAGCAGCAACTCGAACTGCTCCTCGGTCGGGGCTACCAGAATGTTGCGTCCTAGGACCTTGTCAAAGTCGGTGTTTTTCTGCGATTTGTCCACAAACGAACTCAGTGTTTCTTTACTGTCACTCATCTTTTGCCTTATCGTGCGAGCATTAGCGTCCAAAATTTGCAACCTGAGTAATTTGTGTTTACTCTTCTGATTTGCATTCCTGACACTCTGAAACAACCAACTGAACTGTTATAAACAAATAAGGGGATTATCTCAAATCGTTGCATATGGTGCAATTTTATACAACCGGAAAGCGCCGGTTTTGTGAACGTTGCGTGATGTATTTTGAACCGGAATTAAAAATGCGCCCATTGTTTGTTACGAAAAAAAGGATGTGAGGTTTAGTACGAAAATATAAATATTTACATTT
This sequence comes from Tribolium freemani, assembly GCA_939628115.1. Classification (NCBI taxonomy): domain Eukaryota; kingdom Metazoa; phylum Arthropoda; class Insecta; order Coleoptera; family Tenebrionidae; genus Tribolium; species Tribolium freemani. The sequence goes on along the minus strand of OW626791.1, from coordinate 16,320,744 downwards.
TAAAACTGCTAAATTTGTGACCACGAAATGTCAGTCACGTATGTTACGTCAAAATTTTTTTGAACAGCTGGCAATGCCAACCTAAAAAAACCATCAATGAAAATCCCAGTTTTTCAAATCATTTATTTAATAAAAAACCATCATAAAAATACTCAATTCTTGTGAAAATATAAAATATCGATTAGCCTACGAGCAGCCACGGCATATCACAATAAATTGCAAGTTTACGTAATAAATAACACAATTAATGCAGATTTTCTTTTCCACTTTTTTTACCAACTGAGAGTCTATTAACATTCTTTATATTATTTTCCTTTAACACGTTATCAGTCTTGCCGGGTAATGATTGTCGCTTTGTCGGCTTCTTCAATTCGGCTGTTTTCCTGGGAAGTCCCGTTTTCTCTCCTACACTGTAGCTCCTGACCAATGGTCTTTCACTGTTTTGATTTTTCTTCAAATTATCACTAGAGATCCGCCGTGTAAAAGAATTAGACCTAATCTTAGATTCATTTTTAACTGGCAGGCCAGTTCCGGAGTAATTTAGTTTTTGTTTCACTAGAGTTGGACTGAAAAAATAATAATAAATAACAAATCAAATAAAAAAAATAAAAAACAACACCTCTTCGGAAGCGACTTCTCCGGCCTGGCCAAAGGTGACATGACACGACCAGAAGAACTCAGCCCTTCTGGAGTTGACTGTGCCATAGGTTTCAGATTTGACTCATTGATTGGAGTGCTGGTTTTCTTCAGTTTGTACTTTAAAGTCATTGACTCAGATCTTGTAGGGGTCACTTTAAGTGGCCCACCTGGTAAAAAGCCAGAATTCTGAGTCAAATTTCGACTTTAAAATTAAGCAATTAACATCAAATTATTAAAAAATCATTGACTTACATCACAGTTACATTATTTATGCTTGTTGATTGTTATAACATCTTCCGCGAGGAATGTAATTATGTGCATATTTCAAATAAATGGAAAAATAAACAGTTTAATTTACAATATTTTTGCCTGTTTGAGACGTTTCAACACCTTTTTTTTTTAGTGCCATTTCTGATACGAACTCAATTATTACGAAAAATTTGCACAAAAATAAAGAGAAAAATCGCCAGATGTGGAAATTATGTAACTTAGTCTTTTTCGATCAATTAAGCTGTTTAAAGTAAAATCCTAGATGGAGTAAAAATTACTAACTAAAGTAAAAAGTACCACTATTTTTCCCTTTTCCAGCGTTTAAAAAAATGTTTGAGCTAAAAACCTAAGTTTTTCTTGAAATTTTGCTAAACTGGGGTCTAAAAGAACTGAATCAGATCAGTATGTACATAATTTTTGCTTCTTATGAGCGCCTTAGCACCTTTTCCGAGTGTTAGCATTGCTAAACAGGATCGCAAAAAATGACTGAATTATGCAAAATAAATTCAGAAGTCAGTAATTCTATATTTCGCAGAATTCCCTAAAAATTAGCACATTAGTCAACTTCACTAAACCGCGCCGAAAAATACGTAAACTGGTCGAAACTGTCATTAGATATTTCTATTTTGAGCTCGAAGCACAAATAACAAATCGAAAGTTTCCAAGTTTGTCCAAAAATTGTGTTAAATTTAAGCAAATTTTTTTCAAATAAAACTGGTAAATTAATTTTTTTAAGGTGAGAACTTACTTTTTCGTGCCATGTTATCAACAGGGAGCACCGCCCTCATGGGCCCCCTTTTCACCAACTTCTCATCGGCCTTCTTCGGCCTGAATTTCTTCGTCGGATCGCTCGAATTCTTGCTATCAGTACTCGAATTTGAGCAGTTACTCCCCACACTTTTATTAACTTTGAGCACAACCACAGATTTTTGATTTTTAAATTTCGGTGGCAAGATTTTCGGACTTTCGAACGTTTTCTCAACTGACGATTTCGATTTCATGGACAGGTCCAAAGGGGCGCAATTTTCGAACGACTCCTTTCGGTTTAAGTCACTCTCTGAGGAACTTTTCTTGCGCAAATCCAGGACTTCGTAATATTCGGCTGTTTCCAACGCTGGAACTGCTTCACTCTCAATTGAAGAATTGCCAGAATCCTCCAAAACGCACGAGCGTGAACGTGTGCTAGCACTGGACAGAAGTATTTCGGCGAGGCTTGTAAGCAGGTTCTGGCCTTCGAATTTTTGTTTCTCGCTTGGTTTGTCAGTTGATAAAATGTCAGATAAAGTGGAAATCATATCAAGGGCTTCCCTTGACTTCGAATTATTGCTCCTGTTGGACGCTCGTGACGTGTTCAAGTTTTCGCAGTTCGGAGCCGAAATGAACATTTTATCAACAGTTTTGAAGACGGTTTCTTTGTCGCATTTGACAGGTTCCTCCAAATCATCAATAACTCGAGCCATTTCTTCAGGTTCTTGAGTTGAGTCCAGCATGTTGTTGTCAGCGTCTCCTAAAAATTGAAATTGTGAAAAAAAATAGTTATTTATTTAACGAGTTTGAGTGTAAATCGGACGTTTTATTTCACGAGTGGATTATCAAACCACGAGTGAAAACGAGTGATTTATCATCCACGAGGTGAAATAAATGAATCGATTTACACGAAAACGAGTTGGATACAACATTTTATTCTTCGAATTAGACTCATCAAGGCTTAAAATTGTTTTAAATCGGTTAAAAATAATCTGACGTTTCGTATAGAGAAACGCCAAACAGTCGTCAAAACTGTTTTACATAGGAGAAAAATCAGAAATTTTGACAGTGTCGAAGAATAAAAAGATTTTAACGAGAAATATTACCTAATTCTGCTCTTGACATTGTGAGGATTTTTTCAAGAAAGACGGAATCATCCTAAAAATTATTAATTATTTTTTTAGGGCTTACATTAGAAACTTTTTAACTTCTAATATAGCAATTGGCTGTTTCAAAACTATAAAAATGTCAACGTCGCATTTTACCGAATAATTTTTTAAAATAAGGTTGATAAAAATGCTAGTTATTAATGATTAGATCTCTTATTGATACCATAAATTACATTAGCTATTCATTTTTTGAAGTGCATGAATAATTTGAGCCGTCTAAATGCAAAACTCACTCTTTGTCAAAAATTCGAAAAATGGCTTTCTCACGCTGTAATACTTAGAATTTAAAAAGCTATTTCAGATTCTATTGTGTTTTTTATTCTTTAGTACAAAAAAAACATACAAAAGTTTCAAGTTCAAAAGTTCAAGCAACGTTGGCGTTTTTAAAAACTTTTATTTAGCTCACAATGTTATCTTCCTGTCTGCTATTTTTTCGGAGCTAAATTTGAAAGGGTTCCTGTTGTCCCACTGAAGTGAAATTTGGCATACTTACATAATCTGCGTGACAATGCAGTCTCATATAGTTAAATACCCCCTAAAGGGGTTAAATGGGGTTTTAGGTTATGTTTACAAAGGGGTTCTCGATTTGTAAATTTGAGAGAGTTCCTGTAGTCGCAATGAAATAAAATTTAACATGCTTACGTAATCTGCGTGACAATGCAATTCTATATAGTTAATTGCCCCCTAAAGATGTTAAATGGGGTTTTAAAATTTTAAGTTACGTTCACAAAGGGGTTCTAGATTTGTACATACCGTAACTTATACCGACATAGACGGTATGTTGGTCATTTGGACGCCACGGCAGATGCACAGTGTAATAACAATAAATCTATGCAATAAATAAAGACTAAAAAACAAAAAATAGAAATATATAAAAAAATGTTTTTAAAAAAGCTTTTATTTAAAAGATGCACTAAAAAGTAAAAAATATTGTATTTCAATCACAGGAGAATATTTTTTCTTACAGGTTAAAATTCTAAAATTTATAAAAGCTTTGGGAGTTATAAAACTACGGCATTACAGAATTAATTTGTTCAGTTGACAACTCCCAAAGCTTTTATACATTTTAGAATTTTAACCTGTAAGAAAAAATATTCTCCTGTGTGACTGAAATACATTATTTTTTACTTTTTAGTGCATCTTTTAAATAAAAGCTTTTTTAAAAAACATTTTTTATAGTTTTGAAACAGCTAATAGAATCACCCTGTATACAGAAATACAAAATTACCAGCTCCATGACGTCGCTGCCTTTTTTCTCGTTGGCCTTTTCACAAACGTTTTCGCTCTTGTTGTGAGTGGCCTTTTCGTAATTTTCGAACTCGTTAATTCTCGACTCTAAAGTCACCGGAAGCGAATTATTTCTGCGATGAGACGGAAGCCCCAAAGGTGAAGTCGTCTTGTTAAATAACTTATTGAAAAAATCCGCGGTGTCTTTAAGGGGCTCATTCATAACGTCTGTCTTACTGCTAGTTGAGGAAAAAATTCGTGACGGAAAACTCTCTAAACTGGCCGAATTAAAGGACGGATTTCTGGACGAAACGCTCGAACTGACCGAGCACTTGGGTACGTTTAGAAACGCGTTGTTGAACAGCGAATCTAAAGTGGGGCTCCGTTTTGCCAACTCTGGTACATCGCAAGCACTGGTTTGAATGGCAGGCAAATTAACGTTTGGGATAACCAAATCATAAGTTTTTATGTTTGTTATCCCCAACGAGTCTCTCCCAAGTTCCAGATTGTTCAAATTAAGTATTCCCAAGGACTCTCTCCCGGAATCATCACGCAGAAAGTCAAGCGAGTCGCGACAAAGGCGCAGAGTGTTCGGATCAAGAATGCCCAAAGACTCTTTACCAAAGTCCTCATTTCCAGCCAAAAGTTGACGAATTGGGGAGTCGCCCCACAGCCCCAGCGAGTCGCGACAAAAATCGGGGTTATTTAGGTCGATAATGCCCAAAGATTCTTTGCCAAAATCCTCAGTTTGTAAAAACTTTGAAGGTTCAATAAAATTATCACCAGCCGAGAACGTAACAACGCCTGGCAATGAGCTATTAAGGGGGGAACCAGTAAATGGATTTTTGCCAGCAAAATCCATTTTATCGCCCATTTCTAGCTAAAAAGAGGGTTAGACGAAAAAATTATCACAGCTTGATAAACTCACGTTTTCGCAAAAGTGGGCCCTGACCACGTGCGTTACGTTAAACTGTGCTTAACACAACATGAACCAAACACTAATTTGTCACAATTAATTACATCTTCAAACATTAACACCAATAATTACTTTAAAAGAACGATCCGTTATGCTGTTATGATGCAAATTTGAAAAATGGCTATTGGTTGCTTCAAACGCCAACCGCACGACGCGAAAATCACTAGTGTGGACGAGATCCACTTGGTTTGAAATTCGGCGCGAAGTAATGAAGTAATAAAGCGAGATTGAAAATTGAATCCCCGCACCCACAATATTGCATCAAACATTGTATTAGTTAGTAAATATAATAATTATTTAATCAAAATATAAATAAAGCTGTTATTCATGACTGACCAATACAATAGAAAAAAAAAGGACCCAAGTGAGGAGAAAGGCTCCAAATACAAAAAAACTAATAATAATTACTAATTAATAAATAGTTATTTGTGTATCACGGCCGTAAAGATCATCTTTTTTAGCCGAATCTGTTGTTTGTGGCCGAGGCGTTAGCCGAGACAAACCAAAAAGACATCTGTCAAATTTAATAGCGTTGACAGATCGGTCCAAGAAAGTGACAGATGAGTCCAAGAAAGTGACAGAAGTGTACAAAAAAGTAAAATTTGACAGATGAGTACAAAAAGCGAAAAGAAAACGCCTAAAAAAGAAATTTAATGCATTTCATTTTGAAAATAACTACTTTTCTGGCTCAATAACTGAAAAACTATAATAAGAAAAAATTGTCATTTTGGCCAACTAATTTCTCATTCCAGTTTAACAAAATCTCGCGAAAAAATTAGTTTTAATTTCTAATGCTCTCGAAAAAGTTACATCATTTTCAATTCAATATAACGATTTTTGGTTGTTTTTTTGTTTTAAAAAATTTGTTTAATTGAAAAATGTGCATGATAGGAGTAGCTCGTCAAAAGCAAAACTAACAACCTTTTTGACACAATTCTGAAATTTTTTCCTTTAATTTCTACAAAATTTGGCAAAATAATTACAATTTAGAGATCAAACACTTTCCAAATAAAACGTCCAAAGATTATAATGTAATGTTCGATCCAATTTTGTCTTTTTTCAAACTTTCTCACAAACTTTTAGTTCCAAAAAGGTAAACATAATACAATGTTTGACCCATTTCGGCGACTTGTTGGGTAACTTTTTCTATTCTTAATTTTTTTTAACGTCAATTTTTCTTTTTATTTGAACATGCCTACATTGAACCAAGTAGCGATCCTATTTTTAATTCTTCCACTTGCAGGCTTCTCTAATTTCTTATGTAATCAAATTAACCAGTTTCTCTAAAACCAAAAATTAAAAAAAAATTAAATATCTATTTCCATAAAAAAACGATAAACAATGAAACCTTCACCACATAATTTAAGCCATAAATAAAGATTTAATAAATAAATTAGATAGACAATAAAAACAGACTATTAAAAAAACTAGTATTACTAACGTATTTTTTTTTACATTTTAACTTTCTTTCAGTAGGTATAATTCACGTTTTTCATAAATACTCTTGTACGAGTTTATCTCAAAGTTTATCATCTCATCGGTACCTCCAATTTTATCGTTACAGCATTCAATCAGAGCGAATTAAAGTTCATTGAGTTATCCGGATGGACTTATTAAAAGCTCGAAAAATGCAAAAATTGCTCGATTTCGGAACAAATTTTTTTGTTAATGTTTGCTTAAATTTCACTATAATCAATTGCGCGTTATAATCGATCCAATTTAGTGATTTTTGAGAAATATTACGAAATAATTGCTCTTCTCAAGAATAACGGAGGTAAAACGCCTGAAAAGGCAAAACTAAATGTTATTCTGTTGTTTCGGTTCACTTTGGACAAAATACCTCAAAATAGTAGCATTTCAGATTAAAAAAAAACCTAAAGCCGTCAAAAAATAAATTTTGACCTTAGTTTAGTAATTTTTCGCTCCATTTCAACAAAATCTCGTCTAAGCATGCACAAAAGCAAAACCACTTTCGACCAATTCGCCGATCCTTTATTTTTTATTAATTGGCAAAATAATCACGTTTCTAATTATTGGCTAAACAACGTGCTAAAACGCTTGAAAACAGTAGAAATAATACGTTTTCTAACGTGAAATTTCTCATTCCGTTGTCATAAAATTATTTAAGCGCTCAAGAATGGCAAAAGTAACACTATTCCCAATTGTACTATTTTTTATCCTTAAGTGTAACTAATAATTAAGAAACACTGACGTAATTGTTTTTATTGAGCATAGGGTTTTATGTGATTATACTTGCCAAAATACTTATTATTTAACATAAAATATTAGTCGCCACCTTAGTCCAATTTGCGATTAATTTTGCGCGATATCCATCAAATACGCATTACTGGGAGTTAATTTTAGCGCGGTTATTTTAAGAGTAGATGTTTTGGACTAAATTTTAAATTATATAAGACCGGCGTGCACGTCTAATATTTACAAACCGAAACAGAATGCAAAAAGGCTGTTGGAAAGTTGATGACAATGACGAAGGTAGATATTATCCGATTGAAAATACAGTTTTGCCCAAAGAGCCACATCAAACGACTTTCGTTCGACTTGGCTCTTTCCCGTTAATGCCAATGATTTTAGGTACTGTATCGAACACATTTTACAAACGTGACAAACACCATAAATTCTCTCACGAATTATGGACCGAAATGTACAAGTCCAAAAATACGGGCTCGAAAGGTATTTCAAAATTAACAGCAGAAATAAATTCATCTCACCTCATCACATTTCGGGGCTTTTGACCGACTTCTCTCACGTTTTGTAGCCGTTTACATCGACCTGGAGGACGAAGAACAGCGAGATGAGGACCGCCAGTACTCCCAGTGGTCTGAACTCCCTGACCTGCTTTTGGAAAAAATCTTCTCCTACTTGTCAATCCGCGAAAAATACTACGCAAGTTTAGTGTGCAAATCCTGGTACAGGGCCTTCCATTTGCCCTACGTGTGGTCACAATTCGTCCTAGAGGACAACACTCTAACCCGTGGACGATTCAACTACTACTCCGGCTGGCAATACGTCCTAGACCACTTAAGAACGCAAAACTGCCTCTCACAAGTCGGTCGCAACTTCCGCAAACTAACATTCGAGCCCATGCTGAACTTCTACAACCTGTACGAGTTCATGAACATGGTCTCCTGGTGCACGGAACAGTCGCAGAACAAGGACAACCCGGAGTTTGGGGTCGGCAGAAACATCCACACTTTGAAGTTCACGTTTCCGTGCAATATGACCAACAGGGACGATACCGAAAGGATCAGGCTTTTCGGAACTGGGGGCAAGCTGCTAGCGGCCCTAAAGCGCCTAATGTCCAATTTGAAAAAACTGAAGCGGTTGGAATTAATCGACCTGATGCTGGACCCCAAAGAGGCGCAGTTTTTGCTAGACGAAGTCTGCGAGAGCTGCTGCATGACGTTGAACACGTTGTCGGTGATTAACACAACGAGAGTGCAATACGAGCTTTTCCACGTCGGTGTTTTTCTCAATTTACAAGTAACGGTGCCCCCATTATTGTTAGGAGACGAAACGAGATAATTTTAAATTAATTTAAATTCAACCAATTCAATAATTACTTGGAAACAAATACAGAAATGTGGTGCTTTGCATTCTTAATAGACTGGGAAAACTGACGAGTGAAATTTTCACGAGCACATGAGAAAAAATTATTTGAAATTTGCGCGTTTTGATAAACAAATATGTAATTGGTAATAGTTTTTTTTTTATATTGTTTTCGATAAAGTGCTTGCATTTTCTTTATCTCTATGTATAAGTTTTTAATTTAAAACTCTTAGTTTTCCGTTGGAATTCTTGCAGATGAATCTAAAGTGTCGTCTGCTTTAATAATTTCTCTTAAGTTAAGCTGCATAATCTTTCGTTTAGAATTATTTTCAAATAAGTCTTTACTTCCAAAATAACTATGAAATATTTAAGGGTGTCCGCGACCAACGATTTGAGACGTTAGCATATTGAAAGCAAGTTTTCTCTCTTAATACACAACAGAATTTGAAGTATTATACATCAAATTAAAGGTTTTTTAATTCTACAGGCCGATGCGTTGCCATATTTTGTAAAAAAGTAAATCCCTTTAAAGAAAGGAAGAAAATGCATAAATGTTTATATTGAAAGCAATTTTACTCAGTTATTTTTAAAGTATTCGATCTGGGATTTTGCAGGATAAAAAAAAATTATTTTTGAGATATTGTGATTGATGCAAAAGTCGCGTTATTTACTAATAGATTTAAAAATTTGTTTTGGGGTTTTGGTATTTATTAGAAAATATTAATTTTCAACTAATTTAACAAATGCCATGTAATAAAACATTGATGTTTTCTAATTATCAATGAATACATTTTGTCTTAAAATCCTCCATAGTTCAATGCTTTTGCCACTAGAGGCGTTGCTCGTGCCATTTCTGTGGAGGGTCTTTTGGTCGCTACCTGTCCTTGTCCCAACTCAAGGAAAGGACGGATTGCGGTCACTTTTATTGTTGTGTGATTACCATAATTTTCAGTTATTTTACAAAACTATGGCTGATACATTTGAGCGAGAAAAGCAATTTTCCTGTTCGGAGATTTTTTGAATTTGAACTTCACCTAACCATTTTTTTTTAAATAACTGCTTTGTAGAGATTTAAGAGTATTTATTATACATATGAATTTTGAACATATGACGACAAATGAGATAAAATAATGTATTATTATGATTATTATTATACTTATTATTTTCGCATATAAGTAATTGAAAACTTCACTTTTTCGGTGTAGAATATCACTTTTGTCATGTTGGAGATCAATATTTGACATTGAAATTACCTAGTACATAAATACGTAAATACGTAATTTTTAAACTCGTTTTTTTTATAGACGAAGTCTACACTTAGTGTAAATCTACACTAAGTCAAAATTTTGGTGAAGATATTACATTTGCTAAACATGGTTTCTTTTTATCAGGCCAACTTCTTGACTTTTTCAAAAGCTGTAACCGTTTTAATTTTACTGCACACACCGTTCCTTGTGTTTATTAACATTTCCACAAAAAATTACATAAAATAAATTTTATGTAATAAAAATATTTTATCGGCCACCAAATAAATAAATTGGGCTTATTGTAACTAAACCTAAAAGCAATAGGTCTCAGGTTAATGTTTATTGACTTTGATTTATAGTCAAAATTATCTTTGTTCCATTAATTTTTATTGTTTGTAAATATAAAACTCAAAACATTTAGCTTTGTTTCTGGAGGCAACTTTCACAAATTCAAGGGATTAAAATATAAGCCAACTGATCTTTGCAATTTTATGAACCATCCCAACCCAACCCGTGAACGCAGGTAAAGACTGAACCCTGTCCAGGGAGGGTGTTGTATTACTGGTTGCTTTTGAAGACGCTGAAAACTGAGTTGCTCGTTCACTCCCGGACACCCTTAAGTCATATTTTTTTAGTAGTACTGACTTTAACAGATTTGTCTTACTGTAAAATAAGATGTTTATTTACTTATGTCTTCTTCCATCTACAAAGTTAAAGCATTCGAAATAAACCTTGTGAGTAAGTGAAATTTCACAAAATTTTCTTTTATGTGGTCAAATAACCACCTTTGATTAAATTTGCAGGTAGGTACATTAATTACACTTTGCTCATTGAAACGAAATGTGGCTTTATCACTTTAAGACTTGACAAAAATTTTACGGAAATCTTCATTTTTGCCAAAAGGTTATTAAACTATCCATCAGATGCTTTTTGTACCACCTTATTGGCAAACTGTAATCAGTTTTCTTAAATATACACATAGATTCAAAAGTTTTGCATCACCACAAGTTGCGTGAGGAAAACGCCCGTTTAACCTGGTCTACTTGTTTCTTTCGGCGTAAACTACATTGAAGATGGTTGGAATATACTTTCTGAAGTCTTTAGAGCTCAAAAACACAGTGCTAGAATTCATTCGGAGCTTGTTATTACTGCTAGAGAAAATGACAAATATTCTACAAAAACAAAATCTGTTTTTTTTTGGAAGTACATGGCGGCGTTTTTAAGTTTGTATTGATGCCAGAAGAAGAAATACGCTGTGGTAGTAATCATTTTTTGGTTTGATGTAGTACATGCCAAACATGCTCTTTTGTATGAATTTTTTTTTGATGTATAAAATTGCTTTAACATAAAAAAGTGGTTGAGACCTTAGTCTCAATTACCAAAGATCATCCTAAACTCATAATTATTTTATTTTCGATAAGAATATCCAAAAAATAAAGTGATGCAAAACTTTTGAATCTATGTGTAGTTACTATAAAAGGAATAACTAGAGCTAGAAGTAATTCGTTGTCAAATCCTTGGTGAGAGTCTAATTGAAGCAGTAATGAGATTTTTTCTATTAACTTGAATGAATTTTTTATGTAAAATTTGGAATGAATTTCACAAAGAAAAAACTAAAGCTAAAGAAAGAATCCAAATTTTAGATTTAATAAAAAAATACTTATTACACTTAAAATAAATTTTAAGTCCCAAAGACATTTAAAGATGCTCAAACGGTGGTTTCGTTTCATTTTACCACTGGTCAAGTATCGGAAAATTATTTTATACCTAAACCAGTGAAGATGGAAATATGGTGTGGCGGACTTTTTATAGGAAATTTAATTCTCTACAACTTTGTTCATCGCACTTTTTTGTATCTTCAACTAAATTTGCAGTAAAGTAATTTTTTTATATTGTTTTCGATAGTGTTTGCACTATCTTTATCTCTGACTATGTATTAAATTTTTAATTTAAAACTCTTACTTTTCCATTACAATTCTTGTAGATGAAACTAAAGTATCGTTTACTTTAATCATTTCTGTTAAACTCCATAACCTTCCGTTTAGAACTACTTTAAAATAATTCTTTACTTCCAAAATAAAACTTTTAACTTTTAAGAAATATTTAATAGTCATATTTTTTTATTTTTTAGTATTACTGATTTTAACAGACTTATTTACTTATGAGTTCTTCTATTCGACAAAGTTGAAGCATCCAAAATATAGTCCAGTGAAAATAGACATTTCAATTTACAAAAATTCGCATAGAGCTGAAAATCGGTACAGATCTTAAGTACACTATCACAAATAAATTGTCAAAAGTCCCAACCGATCCCACGTGTGCTAAAAAAGTTATTCAATGTCAAAGGTCAAAAGTATCGATTTTTTGAATTTTTCTTGTAAACGGTAACTCTTATCATGAAAATGTTCAAACAAAAGTTGTAGATCTTGCAATTGTCTATAAAAATTGTTTCTATACTTTTTTCCTACGAGTCACCATTTCTGAGATATCACGATTTCAAAAGCTAAAGAAGCCGTGTGCATAATATGAACACATATCCCCACCACCTGTGAAGTAGTGATATCTCAGGAATGGTGATTCGTGGGAAAAAAATGAAAAGGACAATTTTTATAGATAATTGCAAGATCTACAACTTTTGTTTGAACATTTTGATGATAAGACTTACCGCTTAAGAAAAAAATGAAAAAAATCGATACTTTTGACCTTTGACATTGAATAACTTTTTTAGCACATGTCGGATCGGTTGGGACTTTTGACAATTTATTTGTAATAGTGTACTTAAGATCTGTACCAATTTTCAGCCTCTATGCGAATTTTTGCAAGCTTACCACTATATTTTTGTCTATTTTGACCGGACTAATAAACCTTTATCCATCTGCTCTAAGTGGAATTTTTCAAAATTGCCTTTTATTTGCTCAAATAATTACCTTTGTTTGAATTAGCAGGTAAGTACATTCACTTTGTTCATTGCAACACTATTTGGCTTTATAACTTTAAGACTTAACAAAAACCTGAGAACAGAAATCTTCATTTTTGTCAAAAGATTATTTAATAACGTATCCATCACACGCTTTTTGGACCACCTTATTGGCAAATCGGAATCAGCTTTCTTAAATACTGTTACAACAAAAGGAGTGACTAGAGCTAGAAGTAGCACAGCATTTCGAAGACATTAATTTGTTAATTGGTTGTCAAATAATCTTTGGTAAGAGTCTAACTGAAGCAGTAATTATATGTTTCTTTTGACTCGAATGTATTTTTTATGAAAAAATTTAAATGAACTTCACAAACAAAACAAAGAAAAAAACTAAAATTAAAAAAGAATCCAAATTTTAGATTTAATAAAAAAATACAATTTTAAAATGTAATTTTACTTTCTATACAATATTTTGAAGTATATTCAGGAGAGCCTGAATGGAACAAATGCGGCCATTTCAATAATTATAAAAAAGGAATACAGACACAGATAAATTAGAATTTAATTTTTAAAAAGAGTACGAGACGAGTGCAAAAAGTTGCAGATACAAAAAAAAGTAACAAACAAGCTTGTACAAAAAAGTCCGCAACACCATATTTCTATCTTCAACGGTTTAGGTTTAAATTAATTTTCCAAACTTTGACCACCGGTAAAATGAACGAAACCGTTGCTTGAACGGTTTTAGGCCTAAACGGTTGAAGATAAGGATAAGGTCTTGCAGACTTTTTTGTAGGGAATTTTATTCTCTACAACTTTCTTTCCAACATTTTTCTTCTATCTGTAACCGTATCCACAGCGTTTAAAAAAATGTGGCAGAATGCAAATTCGTAAATAATTTTTGCATTGTTTTCATCTCTCTATTGTATTTTTTTATTAGTACGTCGTTTCGTATCCTAAGCTATAGTAATCGGTAGTTATTACTAAATAAAATTGTAGGTTTTGTACATCAGTCCGCAAAACTTGGGCGACGACATAATCGAGCTCCTCAGCCACACGAAAATAAAGCATATTCATATTTTACAAAATAGGTACACTCCTAACGACATCAACATGAAACCAGTTGATTTCAAGACGTGGAAAACGGCCCGGAAAAATAATCCCGAATTAAGGGTCCACTTACAGATCGAGAGTCTCAAAGAGAAACCCCTGATCTGGCAACAGGGGGCCCCTGTCAGTACAGTCTTGTACGATTCGCCCCACATTATGGTACAATTCCATCCGTTTAAAACTATTTGTTTCATGATTGTTTCAGTTGAGAGAGGATGCCCTAATGACTGCTATCGAGTTCTACAAAGACACGCTCCGAGTCTTTGGGCATAAAAATATTCCGCGATTCCACCGAAAGAAATCGTTTTACGAGCGAGTTGACAGTAGTTTGATGCTGCTCGTGCGGCAATGCCTCCACTTGAATACTCTAGTAAGTTGTGGGAGTTGGGTGTTACACGACAATGAAACATATTTCAGATTGTTACTGAACGAATTTCGACCGCAACGGCTCTACTGTTGGCCTACACCGGTAAAAATTTGAAATGCCTATTTATTAGAGGAAACGCTGTGATAATACGTTGTGATTGGCCGCAAAATCCCGACTGGAGCGACGAGTTCTACACCTGGCTGAAAATCAACAGCCGGTCGTATGAGTTAGTAGAGCAGGAAATCAGTCAAATTATGGGTCGGAGGTGGCAATTTTTGAGTGACAAGCAATTTAAGAAGCTCCACTGCAATTTGCACGAGTTTTAATTTTGATTTTTGTATCGCTTATTATTTGCATTTTGGTTTATTTTTTGGTAAGTAAGTGTTTACAGAATGTTACGTAAATAATAAAAATGATTTGTTTACATAACACCTGTTAAAGGTGTTTCAGTTTTATTTAGCCCAAATTTTATCGCATCAAGGTTTTAATAAAATTTCTGTTTAAACAGACTGTGAACGGATACCTAAATACTAGGATGCGACAATTTAAACTCGTCAATTTTTGGGTAATTTTTCAAAAACTGCACGAAAAAAGCGCACAATTCTTCGATTTCTCGACTTATTTTTGACAAAATTTAGCAAAATAATTACCTTTTTGGGTGAAAAGGGGTTAATAAAACGTAAAATGGTAAGGTAATGAAGTTTTCTATACAATCTATATATATATATATAAAATTGCTTGGCCTGACCGACCAATCAACGCACAGCCTAGACGGCTAAGGATAGAAATTTTTACAGTAGATAGCTTTTGTAACGTAGGGGTGTACTAAGGAAGGATTTTTGGAAAATCACCCCCTAAGAGGGTTAAATAGGGTGTTAAAATTTGAATAAAAATCCGTCATTTTTTAAGTTATATCCTTGAAAATTAGTATTTACGCTTTCGGTTAAAAATAGAGTTCAGGAGTTTTGGAAAATCAACCCTTAAAGGGGTTAAATGGAGAGTTGAATTTAGAATTAGAGTTTGGAAAATCTGTCATTTTTAAAGTTACATTGAACTTACATCCTTGAAAATTAGTATTTGGGCTTTTGGTTAAAAATGAAGAAACACGTGTTTCCGGATTTTCAAAAAAGCAACCCCTAAGAGGGTTAAATGGCGTAATAAAATTGGTATAAATATTCGTAACTTTTGAATTTACATTAATTGAAGCTGGTATTTGGGCTTTCAGTGAAAAGTGAAGAAACACGTGTTTTGGTTGGAAATACCAACCCCAAGGGGGTTGAACACGGGTTAGAATTTGTATAAAAATCCGTAATTTTTAATTTGTCATGCAAATGGTACTTGAGCTTTCGGTTAAAGATGAGAAACGTGTGTTTAAGAACATTTGGAATTTCCACCCCTAAGGGGGTTAAATATAAAAATCCGTAATTTTTGAACTTATATTTATAAAAATTGGTATTTGGGCATTCGGTGAAAAATAAAGAAACAGGTATTTTATTATTTTTAGAAATTCCACCCCCAAAGAGGGTTAAACATAAAAAATCGTCATTTTTGAAGCTATATTAATGAAAAATGATCTTTCGGTTAAAAATGAAAAAAGACGTGTTTCTGGAGTTTGAAAGTTCCACCCCCAAGAGGGTTGAATATAAAAATATGTCATTTTCGAAGTTATAACCAAGAGAATTGGTATTTGGGCATTCGTCTAAATATAAAAAACGCGTGTTTCAGGTTTGTTGAAAACTCCACTCCAAGGGGGTTAAACAAAAAATCCTTCATTGTTGAAGTTATATATATAAAAAATTCTTTATTGTTGAAGTTATCAATTGATATCTTAGACATTCGGTTAAAAAGGAAGAGGCGTATATTTCAGGATTTTTAGAAATTCCACCCCCAAAAGAGTTCAACGCAAAACTCCTGCATCTTTGAAGTCATATCCAAGAAAATTGGCATTTGGACTTCCGGTTAAAAATAAAATGTGTGAAAATGTGTTTCAGGATTTTTGAAAATTACATCCACAAGAGGGTTAAACAGGGAATGAGTTGAGAACAAGCAAAATTTACTCGGGTTCGCATTGGGTCACGGTTTTAAAGTTCACAATAAAATTTTGTGTTTCTACTTTTTGTTATACTAAGTTTTGCATTGTTTTTCTGTGTTTCAAAGTGGTTGTGAACATGCGTGCGAAGTCGTGGGCAACTGCTAGTTTAGTATAGAATTTCGCGTTCTTATTTCAAAAACATTGAAAGTACAAAAACTGCTCTTTTTCTACAGCAGTTTGATAATTTTACAATTTGGTGTTGTTTCGAGATAATTTAAAAAATCTATTAAAAAACCGACCCGAAAACGTGTACAAGCACTGGATAAAAGCAAACGTATTTTTTACAAAAATTTAAAGAAATAATTGCCAAAGATAGAAAACGTGATATTTCTATTAACAGTATAGTATCGAAATTAAAATTATCACAAAGTATTTATAAACTAATTTTATGACATTTCAGTTTATTTTTGACTAAACAATTTAGTTTCGGTTGAAAATGTTTGAACAAAATAATGTATTTTTTGACCAAATTTAATAATTTTTCCTGCCAACATTTTTAGGTTCGGTTCACTTCGGCGATTTTTTGGGTAATTTTGGGTCTGCCTTAGAAAAAGTCTTTTGATGTTAACAAAAAGCAAAAGTAACACGAAATTTAGCAAAATAATTGTATACGAAAAAATATAAAAAAGACACAAAGTTGTAGAGAATTAAATTTTCTTCAAAAAAATCCGCGAAACCATAATTCTTCTAGCGTTTAGGTTTAAATTATTTTGTTTATTTTCATTTTGAATCTCGTTTCGCCTCCTAGCATTTACTTCTCCGTGGTCCAGTGACCTTAAATTAAGTTGGCAACACTGAATCACCAGAGATTGGATTGTTTCACGTGACGCTATGCTCTTTGACGGTCAATGCTGCCAACTCAATTGTTAATTGTTAAACGTACCTTACCGTGTGATATTATGTAAATTTGTAAAACTTAAAAAGGATAAGTGTCAATTTACATTTCTACTTGAATAAAATACCCAATTTTTCACCGTTTCGTTTATTCGCCTTCATGCTTCGGTATATTAATAAACATTTGTGCATACATGTGCCCCAAAGCCTCGATATTCCTCTGCATAATGATCCTCAAAGTGTTAGTGTAAACCTCAGTCGGCCTGGACAATGTGGGGTCTCTCCAATGTATTCCGTTCTGGTCACAAACAAACAAAGCTGGGGACGGTATGTGATCCCTCATGTAACACCAAATACAATCCTTCAAAATTGCAACAATCTGAAATCAATCAAAACAATCAAACGGTTCCAAAAACTAAAGCTCTCCGATTTTTAAAGTTTAAAGTTTTAAAGTATAATGTTTTAATTCCCAAATGTTACATTTTTAGTACCAATCTATTAGTTTTTGTTATTTACTGTTGAACTTTTAGTGACCTGACACAGATCAGGTCAGGTCAAGTTTAAATTTAAACATTATTTTTGAGAACAAACGACATTTTTGATTTTTTAATCAGCATTTTTCCTTACTGTTTCTGATAGTCCATTCCTCTATCTTTCTGGTAATAATAAAAAATATACTAAAAAAATATAAAAAATGAAATAAGAAAGCTGTCGAGAATTATTACACGTATAGAGCTTTATTTTGCCTTATTTTGTAGTAATTTTTTAAAATAATTTTTCTTAATAATTAGCATAACAGCACTTAATTTATAACTTTATTAAAGTAGCCAACCGTCCAGGTTTCATTTTTTTGTGTCCCGATTTGTCCCGAATTTTTACTCGGATATTGTCACAAAAATGAAATGTAACACAAGCTGTAAAAAATTCAAATCATGATCAACTTCACATAGATCATTGAAAAATTTAAATTCCACTCTCATTAAAGAATAATTTATGTTCTAGCTTGACTTGCATAGATTTTTACAAAAAATTTGCAGAAAACAAAGAAAATTGATTCAGAAAAGAAATATGCATTCAAAAATTGAATTTAACACAGAATATTATGTAACACGTACCTACCTAATATTCAGCAAAATTACTAAAACTATTTCATCGTACATCTAAAATAACTTTTAATTTTATGTCAATATACATTTTTCACTTTGTATTTTTTTGAACTGAAGTTATCTTTATTAGTATTTCATAATTAGCGTACCAGAGAGATAAAATAATAATAAAAAATATAGAGTTCCTATTTTTAGAAATATACAGATTTTACATTAAAAGATCATTGTGACCAATGGAAATGCAACAAAACAATACAGGGTGAGTCAGTAGTGGGTCATTTCTGACTTTTTTTTATTGTGCAACCAATAATACTAGAATAATACTGATTCCAGCTGACCAAATCGGTAATCATTAAAAAAATTCAAAATTAGTTGAGTATTCTCAAGTTTGACTTGACAGATTTGCTAAAAGTTCATTATGGATTATTATTATTTAAGAGATAAAAAACCAATGCTGCTTCAACTAATGTTTTTAAAAGTCAAATGAAGTATCCAAGTGGTAAGTGCAATTAGTACTTTTAGTTGCATCTTAAGACATGTTAGAAATAACCCACTATTGACTCACCCTGTATTTAGTTGTTTATTAGATTATATGCTTATGTTGATTTTCATTTTTTACGGTTGTCTTAATAATTTCAAAGTTTAATAAATTTTAAAAATAAATTGCTTGGTCGTCGAAAAAATTGTGTATGCAACTCAATCGGAACGCTTTAACTCACCTCGAAACACTTCAAACTGGGCAGAACTTCCCTAATACTGGACAAAGGGGGCGGTAAAAGCTGCCCCAAAGCCATCACATCGATAACTTTGACAGTCGTATTCATTAAAGCCTTGTAATTCTCAGTCACGTGTGATTTGCTTTGCTCGCCTGTGCTCTTCCATTGGTGGATCAGAGTGGCCGTTAAGGCCCGAATTAAAACAGAGCAATAGCAAAGTGCTGGTCTGTACACAGCTACAAAGCTCAACAAGTCCCACAAAACGGGCGAATTGCCAAATAAGCGCCTAATAAACAGGTCTCGCTCAATTGTAACTTTGGAAAATTCCTCATCGGGCCATGGAAGCCCGTTATACATCACGTCAGGACTGACAAACTGGACCAACAAAAGCGAGACTAGAGTCACACTTTCGAGAGATATGTCTGAGAATTTTGCATCGACGTCTTCCGGAAGCGAACAACAGGATTTTATTGCATTAATTAATTCAGAAGTGTTGGAAGCGACAACTTCGGGAGGTAAATCGTTTGGTGGAAGCAGTTTTCTCTTTCCACGACCGATAATCCCACCATTAAACACCGATGAATGTTTGGTCAACGGAATCGTTTTATTCTAAAATTATCACAATTGAAAATTCTGAAAAATTACCACCAGTCCCTTACGATTTTCTTGTTTTGTTTCAGCAACAATTTCTCCGAACTTTCGTCATGTTGTGCGTTTTTAGCACCGAACAAAACATTGTCCTTGCGAAACAAAGCACGTTCTAACAATTCACGCAAAGCTAGAACTCTTGCCACCTTCGAATGGGTGCAAAAGCGGCGTAAAAGACCGTTGATACGTTTAAAACCTTTCGTTTTCTTGGACGTGCCTAAATTAATTAAATCAGTAAGAAACACGCAAAAAGTGTGACAATTGTACCTTCCTCGTGGCAGCAAATAAAAAAATAATTCACCGTGGATTGAGTTAAATTCAGGACAACCTCAACCGGCAAGTTGTCCAAATTATTACCAACCGGAACCTCCAAGTGGCTCAAAATCTCAGAAATGATGTGAACATGAGCCGTTTCGCTCCCAAAAATCGACGAAAATTTGACTAAATTGCTTATAATTGCTTTTGAAACAATTTGGGAGTTTAGTAACGGAACGCGTCCACTTTTTTCCCACCTAAACACAATTAATCGGTTTCACACACATACATAAATCAAACTCACTTCAATAAAGTCAATAAGTTGGTCCAAGTCTGGCCCATGTCCTGTTTTTGCACATTCCTGCTCAAAACCTGCTCAAGTACGACGGAGAAATAGCCCCCTTTTTCGGAATAGGGCCAAGTGGTTTTGTTTACAAGTTCGTGTGTTAGAATTTTGACCAATAAGCTCAAGTGTTCCAAAGTTTGGGAATTTTGGAACATGAAATTGACTGAACGGATCAAGAGTGAGGGGTTGTTGTGGCCCAAAAAAATCACTATTTGGGCTGCAACTTGAGATCTGGGCTCTTTCACACTGAGGAGGTTTTTGTGGACTTCGTCCAAGTCGTGCGAGCAGGATGTGAGCAGCTCGATTTGTTTGTCGTTTCGGACGTTTTCGTCGATTCGGTAGATCACATTTTCTGCAAAAAATAATCATGTGACACTGAAATTATTATTTTTTATCTTGGATGAGTTAAAAAAAATTCTTTTGTGCCGTGCCCAAGACCACTCAAGTCAAATACACGGCTGGATAACAGAATATTTCATAAATTATTTATTATAACACTGAGAAAATTCCAAATCATTGAAACTAACAAATAACAATTATCTTTTGAATTTTGGATCCACTTTTGGCAAGTTTTTTAGTCGAACCCTTGGGGTTTGGCTCTTTTAATTTTTTTGACGTCAGTTTATTTCATTGTAAAATTGTTCTTATTCCCGTTTTTTATGTAAATTATATGTTCTTAGAGATTCCCGAAACGTAACTGTAATTTTGAATAAACAGTTAACCAGTATATGGTTGTCAATCATTCCCAATCTCTAAGAACACACATATACAGGCTGTAAATGAAATAAGTACATTAATTTTAACTGGGAATAGAACTCGTCAAGACAAACAATTTTTCCAAATAACTTTTTTTTCAAAACGTTTTAGTTTTTGAGTTAAGATTATTTTAAAATCTTACACAATTTTCTTACACGCCACTGCAAGCAAAGTTACCTAGCCGACAAGATTACCGTTTGAAACGGTTACCTTGGTTGCGGCTATTATTTATTGTTACTTTTCTTTGTTGGAGCATTTCATAAAAGGCTCGTCAATTTGTAGGGGAAAAAAATGATTTAAAAAAATGCGATTTTGAAAAAATGGTACATAGAAAAAGTGTTTGTCTTGATGAATTCTACCACTGGTTAAAGTTAATGTACTTATTTCGCTTACATCCTGTACAATTTACAATTTATTTAAAGTTTTTCAGTATTTTAAATACATATTTCGGGTTTATTTATAGAAACTTTTAAAAATGACGGCGAAGTTGAATTGAATTTTATTATTGAATTTATATTTTATTCTGTTTTGACAAAGCAAAAGTACAGTTGGATGTAATAAAAACGAAAAATTTAATTCAATGAGAATCTAATAATGAAATTAAAATAAGAGAAAATATAAAACTGAAACCAAAAAATCTGTAAAGCGAAAAGAATACACAAAGCACTCTGAGTAATGACTTAATGAGTAACGACAATATTTTATTTATTTTACAAGATTTCGAGTTTTTTGTTTTTCTAGGTTTTAATTTTTTAAATTCTCATTAAATTTAATTTAAAATGTTCTGATACCTAGAAAGTCTTAGTTTTTAGAAAATTTTGTTTTTTTATGATCTATTTTCAGTGTTGTTCGATTTTTCCAGTTGTTTTGTTTTTGTTTCAGATTTGTTTGAATTTTTTAGAATTTTAAGTTCTATGTTAGGTTTTTCAGTATTAAATTTCTCAGGTTTTTTACTCAAATCCATTGCGTTTTAAACTTGATTATGCTTGATTTTCTCAATTTCCTCGATTTTAGATCTAAATTGTTCAGTAATGCTCGACTCCCGCACTCGACAAATTTTAAATCTTACACAAAATAGATTACACAAACAAAACTACAATAATGTTGTCTTCGTTAAAGTTATATTAAGACAAAAATATTAATTTGCAACATTTTCAATCTCTTGCTAAAAAATGAAAAACAAGAATAAACTAAATAAAAATATAAAAAAAGTTTTTATTTAAAAGTGCACTAAAAAGTAAAAAATAATGTATTTCAATCACAGGAGAAAATTTTTTCTTACAGGTTAAAATTCTAAAATTTATAAAAACTTTGGGAGTTGTCAACTGAACAAAGTAATTCTGTAATGCCCTAGTTTTATAACTCCCAAAGCTTTTATAAATTTTAGAATTTTAACCTGTAAGAAAAAATATTCTCCTGTGATTGAAATACATTTTATTAATTTTTATTTTTTGCTTTTTAGTCTTTATTTATTGCATAGATTTATTGTTATTACACTGTGTATCTATCGTGACGTCCAAATTACCAACATACCGTCTATGTCGGTATAAGTTACGGTATGTACACATCGAGAACCTCTTTGTAAACATAACCTAAAATTTTAAAACCCCATTTAATGCCTTTAGGGGGTATTTAACTACATAGGATTGCATTGTCACGCAGATTAAGTAAGTATGCAAAATTTCAATTCAGTGGGACAACGGGAAGGCTTTCAAATTGGGCTCCGAAAAAATAACCGACAGACAGACAACATTGTGAGTTAAATAAAAGCTTTTAAAAATAAAAAAATTCGAGTTTTAAATTCTTGAGTAGGTATATTGATTATAATTAAAAGGATTTTTCGTCACATTTCCAAAACAAAGAAGTATATTTTTTACAATTCATCGGCTTTTTTGTTGTTGAAGTTTTTCAGCTTTTTTTAGGTCTTTAAGTGAGTATTTATTTTTTAAATTTGTATTAATAAATTTGACAGTAAATTTGTGGTTTCAGTTTGTACTTTATTGTCTCTGTCTCTTTAAATATTTTAGTTCACAAATTTTTAAACTCAAAATTGGATTATACTTTATCGTAATAAAATTGTCACATTTTCTAGACACCCTTATTTAATTGCTTTCTTTCCAAAAAAATAGAGAACGGTGGTCTTTTTATGACTTATTCTTTTAATAACATGATCAGAAATAAATCAAAAACTACCAACATCTTTTATTAAAATTGCCACGAATGAATTTACTAAATAAACCCACGTTGTATTTTCTTAATGAGAAAAAGCGATACTCACGTAATATTTCAAGCGACTTTTCTTTAACTGCTTGCGTTGTTGCGTCATTAAGTTTGGCATCAATTGATGTGCAATCTAGAAATAAATTAATAATCTGAATACCGCCATTATCACAGCTTAGTATTAGAGTTAATAAAAGGTCTTCTAAAATCTCATTTGAGCCAAAATACCGACACCAGTCTTCAACAAAAGAACACAGTTTGTATATTGTTTCAACTGAAACTAAACCAAACAATCAAACCATTCCTTTTCCCCCATTTCTTGTCTTACGTATGTGCTTCATGTCGTTACAAATGGACGAAAACAACGTCGAAGACAGAAAAGACAACTGCAATATAAAAGGCACTGTGGCTTTCTTCTGCAATTTATTCGCGTCACTATCCTGACTCTCCTGTTTAGTACTCCACTGAAAACATTAATCAAATTTTAACCCCCCAAAAGACAACCCCCTTACTTGAAACATCTCCAAAATAGCCGATCGAATGTCCTTGCTGTGGCTCCCAGCCAAGTGGCCCAAAATCCCCACAACTGAGCGCAATTTAGGCGAATTACTCCCCTGTTCGTACGATTTAATCTGGCAAAAGTCTTTCAAACCACATGATAACACTCTTGTAATAACAGTATAAGGGAAACAGCTCCCAACATGTGCCACAACCCAGTCAAAGTTAGGCGAATGTTTGACCGAAGTGTCCAAAAGCGCGTTAATGCAAGTTTCAGTGTCTGAATGCATCAGACTTGAGAGACATTTCGTGTTGATATCGACCAAAATTTTGGTGGCTCTGCAATTCATCCAAAGCTGGAGAGTTTCATTTAAATCTGGAACGTTTCAAGTAACAATTAAGTGATAGTTTTATTTGAAAATTACTCGTCGAAATGTGCGCCCGCCCCGCGAATTTCGTGGACACCTCCCCCAGCAGGTCCAAAGACCAGGTGCTCACAATGGGGGCCCAAGCCGTGGGGTTATCACCTATAAAGTTGCTCAAAACGGTGTGAATCTCAGACACGACGGCCTCGTCCGTTTCGGACTGCGTAGCGACTTCGCCCGTTTTAAGCTCATTCTAGAATTAATAAATAACACTGGATTATTAATTAGTGAACCTCACCTCCACAGCTTGGATGTAATTAGCGGCAGCTTCGCTGAACACGTTACTGAAAAACTCAAACAAGGCCGTGCGAGCCGCTGGTATGTTTTTCAGGAGTCTTAAAGCAGTTTTAGTGAGATCGAGCAAATTGCAGCGTTCCAACTTGAGGGCCCCCTTGATGAAGGTGTGCAACTCGTTTAGGAGGTCTTGTTGGGGAGCGTTACGTATCACAGTGGCGTGCGACAACATTTTCACCACACTTTAATTAAGTAACACAATAATAAATTAAAAACATTTTTTGCAAATTTTTGAGGTTAGAATAGTTATTAGTTGTCGGAATAGCCATGTAGAGGGCGCCACCACAAATTTTCAAATTTGATTTTTTAACCTAAAATGTTGATTTAAAAACACAAAAAGGCGTCCCTACATTACAAAAAGTGTGTTATTTTTGTTTGGGTTATATTTCTTGATAATTGTGGGGTTGTTTTAGGTGATTTTGTTGGTGGAAGCACACATTTTGTATCACTGGACTTTGAAGGGAATTCCAGCAAATTTCACTTTAGGTAAGGCTGATTCATCCATTTTTAATTGTAATTCGTGTTTGATAAAGTCTGATGATTTGTGGGGGTGATAATATCTGTTATCATCCCAAACGATGGGTACTAGTGGTTCATGGAACCACCCATAACTACAATAATTAGCCCAATTGTGAGGATAAACTTGATTATAATTAATTAAACCATTGGTTTTCTGTTGAAGGCCAGGGATGCCTGTCCCTAGGTGTCCCATATTTAACTTTCTTGATTTTTTCCATAAGTATCGGATCCGCCACATCATTACTATTCTGGCCTTCATATTTTGAATAAAACTTGCTCGTCAGTAAAGTTTCTGCAAGAAAATATCACTCAAAAAGCGCCCAAAACCCCCAAAACCCATCACTATTAAAATCAGGAGTATACGTATCGTAAACTTTAAAATGTTTCAAATCCTTCTCAAACTGCTCTTTCATGAAGGCAAGGGCCCCAACCCCCATAACCGGCGCCATTTTGCAATAAAACAGGAATTTTGAACAGGCAAAAAATAGAATTTATTTGACAAGTTTGAAAGATTACATGCTGTCTTGGTCATTCTCCCAAGCCAGAATTTTATTCATATTAGCGATTTTTTTTGTACTCCAAGGTTCCAAAGGGTCGGGTGATTCAGAATCGTCGGAATTGAAATGGTCGTTGGCTGACCGACAAGGTCTCGGTTCAATCGCGGGCGCAACCCTAGAAAACAATTACAAAACGCTCGTTACTCAACTAGAGATTACTTGTTGTTTTTCGCGGTTTTGCTCCGTTTTTTGCGCTTTGGTTTGATGTTGGATGACTGGACTTCGGCCCCGGATCCGGAGCCCTGCACTCGCATCGTTTCCGAGATTGTGACCGACCTAAACAGGGCGATTTTTCAGCTTTTTAAAAAATAATGTTTAAATAAAAAAAATTAAATTAAAAAAAATAATAACCAAAGTAGATTTTTATAAGTGGATGTTGCTCCTAAATTAAGCCAGAAGGTACTTCATATAATAATTTAAAATAAAAAAAACTTTGTTTTGTGCATTTTATTCTTTTATAAAGGGAACAGGGCTCAATTTTTTTATTTATGTTTTGCATTCTGTAAATGACCTACTTATTATTGTATTTTTTCATGAGATTTGGACGTTAAAAAACCTTAAATTTTCAACTCGCTGGACTCAGTTACAAATATTTAAAATGAAATAATAGTTTAATTTAAAAACAACATTCAACTGTAAAGAAATCATTTTGTTTATTATTTTTCATATAAATTCATTTTCAATTTTTCTCACTTGAAGACTCGATTCACTTGCAAGCACTCCCAATAGTTTATTTTTATAGAATTAGGGCTGATTTCATTAACAAATTTAATTCTTAATTTAACTTAATACCGACTTTAACTCAAAACTGTAACTCATTATCACTTTAATTGTACATTTGTAAAAAAAAATTAATGCCCTTTTACGTTTAAAGCCCAAATTTTCGCCCGTTAACTCTCCATTTAAATTATATAAAAAATTAGCAAATCAACATGAACGAAAGAAACGTAATTGAAAGTAGCAGTTCGTCTTCTGAGAGTGAAGATGATGAAAAAAAAACACAATTTGACAAAAAATTACTTCCAAATTTACGATTTTTAAATGCTAATGTTAGAAATATTTTAATGACTGAGTACTTTTCTGGGTTATAAAAAATAATTACTTATTATTCTTTAACATTTATTGTTCTTTAATTTTTTCTCCACTTCCAGAAGCATCATTTTTTGGTGTTCTCAATATCCCGCAATTTTTTTTTCTGTAAGATAGCACTTCTTTCTTTTTTAATTATTAATTTATATTCAAATTTTCCATCCTACCATTTTATAAAATGATAATTTTATCAGTCAACTTATTAATTCTTCAAACAATACAAGCACTTCCTCTTTGAAAAAATTGCTTCCACGTACGATTCCTCGTCTGCTTATGTTAGAAATATTTTAATTAAAGAGCACTTTCTGGGTTATAAAAAAATAATCATTTATTATTCTTTAACATTTGTTCTTTAATTTTTTTTCCACTTCCAGAAGCATCATTTTTTGGTGTTCTCACTTTTTTTTTCGGTAAGATAGCACTGCTTAACTTATTTTTT
The DNA here is from genome assembly GCA_939628115.1 of Tribolium freemani. Classification (NCBI taxonomy): domain Eukaryota; kingdom Metazoa; phylum Arthropoda; class Insecta; order Coleoptera; family Tenebrionidae; genus Tribolium; species Tribolium freemani. Next base: position 16,293,717 of record OW626791.1, on the reverse strand, counting down.
GTTCTTTCTTTTTTTATAATTATTAATTTATATTCACCGTCTTACCGTTTCAGATAAATTAATTTTATCGGTCGTCTTATTAATTCTTTAAGCAATAAAAATACTTCCTCTAATTTCCACGATTCCTTGTCTGCTTGTTCTACTTTATATTCAGGCATGCATTTACAATACACTAACTAATCTTTACACATACACAGTTTTACACACACACCTTTAAAAAAACAATTCCATCCAAAACGACATAATTTATATTTTTTATTATGAAATGTAATAACTAAAGATAACGAACGTTTTAAAGCTTCCATTAAATTAAATGTCCAATTAGTTAATGTGTCATTAGCGGTGTTTTTATGAAATCGGCCCTTACTTTTTAGTAACTGAAGCAGTAATTAATTACGTGCTATTCATGTGAAGTAATTTTAAGGGGCTTACACGTGCTCCTCGAGGGCCACATCGATGTTAATCGGCCGGATCTGTGCAACGTCAACCACCTGTTTCAACGACTCTTTCACCAGCTTTATCCTCTCTTCAGCATAGTCTAAGTCAGAATTCTCGATATTTTTTTCATTAATTTCGTTATTGACCGTATCAGTGGAGCTTGATTGTGACCCCGAAACCAATTTTTTCTTATCTGAAGCTTTAGATCGAGCTGAAGAGTTGCGCAAATTTGCCGACTTGGCTCTTCTAGTCCTGGATATTTTCCCCAATAGGGGAGGCTCTAAAAGATATTTTGAAATTTTGAACCAATAAATTTCAAGACAATTACCGCCAAAACTTTCACTATCACTTGGGTCCAAAGCTGCATATTTTTTCTTGATTGTTTCTTCAACTTTCCTCACAAAAGTCTCAGTCCCGGCGAAAATCCCCGCTAAACTCTTAACACTTTTCGTCTGTGGCTTTGCCATCGCTAACTCTTCAACGTCTTTCAAATTAGCGGCCGATAACGCAAGCATTTTTAATTTTTCCGGGTCGCAGTTACTGTCATTAGCGGTTATAACAAGTTCCCTGAAAGGGTCCTCCAAAGTTGCGACTTTTTCCTCTTTTTTCGCATTATTTTGCATGATGTAGCCTTGCGAGTCGGTAAGTTGGGTCACTGTGCCGATCATAGCCAAAGCACCAACTCCAGCCCCAGCTGCGACTTTTTGCTGCGCGTTCAGAGCCGAATTAATCTGGTTATTGACAGTCACCGCACTTGCTGTTGTTGTCGGAGGGACAGGTTTGGGGTTCGTGGCCAAATTCAAGCCCTGGGAAGCCCCCACAATGTCCAATTCGTGCGTGAACGTCATCACGTCCAAAGCTGTGGTTAGAGCATCGCCGAAACCACCGGTTAAATTCGGCCCTTGGGGGTCCAGCAAAGGGTCCTTTACTGGTTTCTTCGTTTTGATCGGTGTATTAATTGATTCGCGACCCCACATCAAACAGCGCATCTCTTCACCGGTCAAACCGCGCTTTTTGAGCGCATTTATTGTTACTTTACCCACTCTCTACAATCATTGTTACGAAAATAATTACGAAAAAATAATTACCTTCCAATTGGCCACGGCTCCTTTTCGTTGTTTTGCCCGCGTTTTGCTCTTTGATTTTATGACCAAAACTCCGCGTTTTTCGATACTGGGGTCCTGTTCACTGGGACCTAGCGAAATACTGTACTCTTGTAAGTAGTGTTGTGCATCGGATTGTGGGATTGCCCGTTCAAGAGCTATGACGATTTTTGCCCATTGTTTGACCCATTCTTTCTCACTTTGTTCGATAACATGGGCGTAGGTGTTGCCCATCATAGCGATTAACATGTTGAGTAGTAAAATAGGGACGAAAACCATGAAAATGGCAAAGACTGTTTTGCTAACAGCTGGGTATGTGGTGGCACTTAACTCAGAATACTACAAGTCCAAAATTATTATTATTATTCAAATAAAATTGTGGGAGAGCACTTCATAATTGCCCAAAGTAATTTGGAATAAAGCCATCCAAGTCGACATGTACGTGTTGTATAAGGAGGTTTTAACCCCGGGGAATCCCTTGTACAGAAAATAGAACGACTGCGAAAAACCAAATAAAAAAACGGTGTAAATGATACCGAAAGTCAACATATCGCCGGTTATCATGCTGTAAATCATTGTGACAAAAGGTCCGGTCAAACGAACGGCCCTAAAATTACAAATCAGGGAAAGTCGGTAATAGAGAAACCTGTACCCTGCAAAAAACATGAGCAGAAACCAGGACCCGGGTACCGCAAAACATAAAATAGCCTCCTCTGTTTCCTTATCACCATACAACCTGCATGGAATGCAGGCCAAAATTAGGAAATTAGAAATGAGGAAAATTAATTTCGGGGGTGAGTTCAGCTGAAATTTTCACGTTAGGCAAGTTCATCGGAATTAGAGTGGTATGATTAAATAAATATTTGCTTTTACTTCTACTAGCATTTACTTTGAAGCAATACCATGCGATTATTTAAATTTATGATTAGAGTCGGCGGTTTTTTTCTTGATTGATCAGCTAGTGCAAACTGAGTGAAAAAATTTATTCTAATTAAATATTATATTTCGAAATTTTATCTTGATTAATTATGATAATGAGTGTATTCATACAAGTTTTTTTTGCGAAAAATGCATTTAGGAAAGATTTGTTTTTTTTCTAAATCCATGCGTAAAATTGAATCTACAAAAGAAAGATGGCGTACACTCAGAGCAATAAGGATTACAGATAATTAATAATAATGCAACCTGACACCGACATTTTCAAAATACATGATTCGGTTTATATTTAATATATTTTGCGACAAGAGTTTTTTTGTGGATTTAAAATGGGAGAGGTAATTATTTAAATTGAAGTAATTCATTGGATTCTAAAATTTATAAACATGGCCTTGTAGGCAATAACATAAAATACTGTTGACAGCTGATGTATTACAACTGTTGAAGAATTTTTGAAGTGTTTTTCTAGTTTCAGGTAGTTTAGAAAATGGGAATCGGTGAGTAAATTGATTAGTAATATTAATTTTTTATCTTCGTAACTTTTGCTGCAACTTTTATTGCAAACAATAAATGTTGTTTTTATTTATTACGTCGTGAAACAAGGCCAAGAAATTTTAATTTCCACTGTCTAATTTTGTTATTGTTAGTCTTTAATAATTAAAACCTGGGTAGGGTTTCTGATTTCTCGACATAATTTTTTTCTCGAGACCCGAGAATTCTCGACTGGAAATTCTTGAGACTTCTCGAATCTTCGAGAAATTTTTAATGTTGTAAATAATCAAATATTTGTTAATCAAATTCAAAATAAAATATCGCTTAATAATCAACATTTATTATTTAAACAGTTTTTTAAACTAAAATTTGAATTACTTTGACAAAATCAACATCAACAGAATTGAACACTGAGTTGCTTCCAAAAAATAAATACAGTCTTATAATTGTACAAAACGATTTAACGATTTAACAATTATCAACATTTACAGGAACTAAATTTGACTACAGCCTTACATCAATAAACATGAGAATATTGAAATAGGGAGTGAATTTGTTAGCGTTGGAGAAAAGTATGAAATCAAGCGTTTTGTGCCTAAACTAAAAAGGTACCTTACGAAAAAACTCATTAGTACATACATCATCAACTACTTTAAAAATGTGATCATCACTTTTCAAGAATAATTTTTTTCGAAATTATTTTGGTTTTACAGTTATTTTTTTAGTAAAAGATTATGCTCTAAAAATAGCTTCTACTAATTAATTTTAAATCAGGGGTTTTTCTTAAATAAATTATTAAATTTGCGTTCCGAGCTCATTAGGAAGGTTTTTCGAACTTGTCCGAAGTGGTTGTATCCATGAATGTTTTTAATTGCAAAAAATTTGACGAATCAAATCACTGCAGAGGGGTGGGCGGGAAGGTATAGCACAAGTCGCAATTTCTCGAATTCCCGAGTTTCTCGACACTTTTTTCTCGTCTCGAATAAGGCCCGATTTCTCGAGAATTCTCGCTTCGAGAAGTCTCGAGCAGAAACCCTAAACCTGGGTGAATAAATGTTTTAGAGTTATTTTTACACACAAAATTTTTTTGTCCCATCCGTTATGTGTAAACAAAAAGTACCTAAATTAATCAGAAGTCGTTACACATTGCTTTGTTCTTCGGTTTTGTGGTTTCAAAAGTTTCAACAAGTTTCACCTTTCAAAAATAATTGTTGGAATTAGTGTCTTTGAAATTAGCAGAATTTTATAACGATTGTTCAACAATAAAAATGTTGTCTTTTTTGTGTCCCGTTCAAATTTTACAAATGTTGCTCACTTCTGCTGATACTGTTTATAAAAATTGAACTGAAAAAAAAATGTGTCCCGTCTGTTAAAATGGAATGGCTGTATGAACTATTTCCTTTACTTTACGAAAAATAAAAAAATTAATTTTTCAAATCAGTTGACATTAGGAAAGCCGTAGTATTTACTATGCACCGAAACTTAGTTTATGTAAAAAAAATGCTTCTACTTCAGGTAAGAGCAAATACTTTTTTAATCACACCACCCTTTAATTATTATTACTTGTTGCTTCAAAAAAGCAGTAAGTCCCTGATTGCGGATTTCGTCCCCTTGTTGCAAAACTAAATAACTCAAGACGCCTAAAATCGTCCCAACTTCACACACATATCTAGGGATGATTTCGTTAAGAGTGATTAAACCAAAGGTTTGTTACCTAGCTATCAGTGTAACATCATCAGACCAGGTCAGAAGAGACTCGTCTGGGTCGTCTGGTCGTAAGTAAACCGCCAAAGACAGAAACAACAAATGGACAACAAGAATAAGAAGCCGTTTCAAAAATTGGTTCCGTGCGAATGTTTTCCATTTTTCCTCCAACAATCGTTGGATAATCCCACCGTCCAGCATGGCCAAGTGTTCTTCTTTGGTTCCGTTTAAAATAATAAAAAGGGCCGAATTCCAGTCTAAAATTGCGGGTTTATCGAAGCCAAGTGGTGCAAAAAATAATTACTTGTGCGCCCGTCTGGCAGTAGCGTATCCAAAGCGTTCAAAAAATACGCCGAGCAAGTGATGTTACTGTACCTCCAAAACTCCTTAGCTGAAAGTTCCAACATTTCGCGGAAAACCTCAGCCCGGCCTAGCTTACAAGCCAGCGTTAGGGGAGTTAGTCCAGCCTTGTTTACGATTCCGTTACTTGCCGGCAGTTTCGGGTGTCTTAAAGCATAGCCAAACATGTCCAACTTGTCGCAAACCACAACCATGTGCAAAATCATGTTACCGAAATTGTCCTGATAGTCAGGATGTGCCCCGCTGTCTAGCAACAAATTGTAGACGCTTTCATTGGCGCAACAGGCGGCCCAGGCCAGGGGGTATTCCCCCAAATAGGCGAGCCCCTCGTAGTCGGTGTGTTTGGCGGGTTTTTGGCGTTGTTGGTCCCTTGGGAGGAAAAAACTCCCGATGGCTCGCTGATTCACGTTAGCTCCAGCTTCGACCAAGTCTTGGACTAGCTCATTGTTGTTGTAAGCGATAGCTAGGTGTAGAGCACTCGCCCCTAAATATTCCTCACCCTCGACTACGTCCAGCGCCAGTTTGGGGAAACACTTGATCAAAGTTCGGGCCAGTCTAGTGTGAATTTTTGTGTCGCAGATTATTAGTACGTGTAACAATGACTCGCCTAAAGACCCCCTGAACTGCATCTGCCAACAAGCCTCGTGGTCATTCCACTTGGCCAGGGGGTCATATCTACTCAAGGAGGCCTCAATTGGGAGAATGACCTGTTCGTGGTCGCGAAATTTCCACCTCAAATATTCCGACCGGTTGATTATTTGCCCTTTGCCTTCCTGGTACATCAACTGGCCGAATTGCTCGCGTATTAGTTTTTCCACTTCGGCTTGGCCCCCCTGGTTGTAGGCGTCGATTAGTTCGCCCCCTAGGAGTGCATGAGACAAGGGAATGTTTCAGATGGGTTTACAATGGTTTACCTTTCTTGTAATTAGCTAATTTGTAAAGGAGGCACTGGTCTTGGTTTGAGGCTTGGCTGATCACACGGTCGAGAATTGAGCCCCCTTGGAAGGTGTTACCTTTGCGCTTTTTACACGGTTTGCATACTTTTGCACCCATTTCAAAACAGTTGTGATCAATAATAGGTCAGGGTGAGTGAATTATGTCAAGGTGGGTTGGTACAGGGCGGTACGGGGTTTGCAGAGGGTAGGTGGCGCCTAAGAAAGCACAATTGGACAAAACAACTTGAAACGGAGTTTTGAATCGATATAGTGTTGCGCGAAAACACCGGGGAATCCCATATTTGGGGTAAAAATCGCAAAATCAGTTATGGTGTAAAGTACTGCAAGAAACGGCATAGTTCCAAAAACTGGTAATATAGTACTCAAAAAATACCACAAAAAACTTGGTGAAGAGCTAATGCACATAATTCACAAAGCAAGTATTTACAGTTTGATTGCAGCTATATTTCAAATAGGCCGAATAATCAACTAAATGTCCGGTTTCCAGCATTTTTTTATCGGACGGATAACTATCGGTTACATAACTTTATCCTAGCAATAACTTTAAATTGGGTTTCTGGAAAGGATCGATTAATAAATTATCCATTCGATAACTATTGGTTCGATATATAGTTTAGCAGAAATTTGATAGATGCCCTCAGTATCTGGAGCAAACTTCTCTCTTATCAAAACTCGTAAAAATCATAAATATTTGTATACAAAATGTTAAAAGTACGTGAAAATTGTACCAAAATTGACGTTATATTAGTTTTCGTCACGAATTTTTTCGAAAAAGCTGTTGGAACACGTTTTTATGAGACAAGAACAAAATAAAGTATCATCCAGCTCTTGTGTACACTGAGGTACAACAAATTTTTAAAAGTATTTGCGATATAAAGTGTTTGATTTTTAGCAAACAGACAAGTATTCTGTCCTTTTTTGTACTGATTATTCTAAAACCATAGACAAAAACTTAAAAATGAGGCTCTTTCCAACGATGTGAAGTTTAAAATGTGAAAAAACAAAAAGAAAAACTTTTTATAACTGAGTTCCACACACAGCGACACCAACAAAAGCAGAACCTTTTCAAAATAATCAAAATAGCAATAAAGGTATACAATTGCACACAGATTTCAGAAAGGAGTTGGTGTAAAAGATAATTTTTCATAAATTTGAAACTGAAACTCTCTTGATCCTCCTTTGACTAAATACCTAGCAGGAACTTCTACTTGGCGTCAAATTATAAATAATTTATATAATATAATTTATAAATAATAATAATAATTCGTCATCTTTGAAATTCTAGTTCGTCGCATTGTTCAAAGGGCTTGCCACGGATCTAATACCTAATGTTTGTCTTTTAATATTTACGAAGACCCTAATAACTTCTTTGTCAGTACATGAACTGGTGAAATTGTCAAATTCCATTTGTTCAGGGCCCAAAATTTCTGAAAAATGGTATAATTTTTAAAATAAAGCAAAATAATTTCGCTTTCAATCACAACTTACTGAAATTACGCCCAAATAGGGAGAAATCATAGAATATAGAGAGAAATACAAAAATAATTTGACATTTTTTTGACATATCATAAGTTATCGAATAGATATCTGGTCGTTATTGGGAGGATAAGTTATCGAACAGATATCGGTTACATAAACTCTCAACAGCGTTTCAGAAACACTTTTTGCATCTTATGGGTAGTTTATCGAGTCCATAAGTTTATCGGACCGATATCTATCGTTTTGGAAACCGGGCATAAATACCTTAATTTTGAGCTAAAAACGTATGAAATAATTTTATGAAATCTCTTAATACGGCAAAAATGGGAAAGAAACTAATATATTTTGTTAAATTTCCTTAAAATTGGCGAAAAACTACGTAGGTAAAGTTAGGTCAAAATTATTTTTTCTTTTTTTTAATACTTAAGCAGATTTTTAAGCTAAAAAAGAGACCGAGAAGTGAGAACCTCATTTATTTTGCAAAATTTCGTCAAAAAGTACCAGTTACATCGAAATTAATTTGGCGCGTTGAAGATTGATTTATCAGTTTATCACGTCTTGTAATCAAGCAAATTACTTCTTCAGCACAGGTCGAAAAATCGCTTAATTGCCTCAAAAATGATTTTGGACTTAATTTTCGAAATTACCTTGTAATAAGACGCGAAATTTGCAATAAATAAATTAGTTATTTTTATGTATTTTGCTGGATTATTAATCAGCTCGTTTTATAAATGAAAAACTTTTTTCTGGTGACATTGCCTTAAAAACGCCGAATAGTCACGTAATTAGCACTTCAAAATTATTACTTTTGCCGTGTTCAGATGCTTATAAGCACAATTTTCAGTTAAAAACTCACTTTTCCCTCAAATGATTAATTGATTACCAATGAAGGACAAAAAAACGTTATCTACTTTTGTCTTTTTTTGAGCGCTTTAATTAGGACGTTTTCAACCAAAAACTAGGTAAAACAGGTCAGTGAAATAAGAAACGAAGTCAGAAAATTGTTTGGCCTTTTTCGGTTGATTTCTACTATTCTTAATAGAGAAAAAACTCACTTATTTTGCGAAATTATAGATGGAATTTAAACGTTTGTGGCATGTTTAGAGTAATTTCGCTTGTTTTTCGAGCGAAATTTTGTGAAAACACGCTGAATAATGACGTTGAAGATTATTTATTTTGCGAAAAATAATCATTTTTTTTATTTGTAAATATTACTTTAGGTAGGGCAGGCACAGTTTTTATGTGAAGTGGCACTTGACGCAGGGAGGGTCAAAGAAACCAATTTGTTTTGCAATATATTTTTTATAAAATCACCAAATTCAACATACAATTCTAACAATTCACACGAACTCAACTTAATCTTATGATTTTGTCTTAGAGAGTCAACTGAATTAAAATTATGTAAACTTGAACAATTGCTACAATAGTGTTTATAACGCTTTCAATCCAATTTTTGTTAAATAATAAGTTATAAAATAACTACTAGAAAAACTCGAAGTGAACTAATCCTCTAACAATAAATAAAAAAGCAAACAACATTTACATATAAATAATACATTTGCATGTATCTACATTTCTCTAGTAAATAAATAAATAAGACTGCAATACTTTCGTTAGTTAAAAACCTTAATTTAACAGAAAAATTGATATGGCTACGTTCTAACTCTAACAAGAATCTTTGAGTCTGCGTTTTGTATACTAGTGATCACATTGTTTGAGAGAAATCATTTAAACAGGTTCAGGGGAATTAACGGAAGACGTAGGTCCATTAACGGGAGAAACAGAGCCTCTATTTATGGATGGAACCGGTGTACTGTACCTACAAAAAACAATCAACCCAAGCCCTGCCACCCCACAAACTTACTTTCGTGATTTCGCAGCTGAAAGCAACTCATCCAAAGTCGTTTCGTCATCGGAGAAAACCGTAGTTGGCCGACTTACCCTCGCATTGTAAGTCTGGTAGCGACTCGGAACGTTGACATAGTCGTTCAAAAGCGACGAACTTCGGGCATAATTCTTGTAATCTCGCTTGACCGGATCCTGAAGCGTCGAAACATAAGACGATCGACGTGTTACCGGCTTGTAGTCATAAGTCGAACGACGGTCTAAAGACCCATAATCCGTGTTTTTGTACAAGTCGAGATCTTTGTAATTTCGGGTCAGGCTGGGTTTACGAGTTCGTTTCTTCTCGTTAAACCTCGTGTAGAAGCTCTTACGTCTGATCCGGTCTATCACAGACTCGCTCTCATCACCGGAGCACAAATTACCATTTGGTGAAACAGGCGAGTGCAAATCCTGGTTGTGGTAGTCGGAACAAACCGACCAAGAATCACTCACATTATCATCCGGTGACAAAAGTGTCGAACTGTCGTCAGTCGCCACCGAATTTCGATTCTCCCGACTGTCTTCAGCTGCACTGCGAGGTTCGCTGTTGCGTTTCGTTTCGGTCTTTTTAGGAACATCAACTTCTAAATTCAAACTACGTCTAAAAGAATTGACTGGCAAACGCGACGCTTTGCTAGCTTTGCCTTCAGGGGCTTGAAACTGCTTCATTTTATCCAGCAGGAGCGACCGGGGACGTTCGGGCTTTTTGGCCTCTTGACTAGTATCGATCACAGCCTCCGGACTCTCCTTGACTTTCTTCTTTTTCCCGATTTTGTCGTTCTTCTCTTGTTCTTCGTATTTTTTAAACAAACCCAAAATCTTGGTCACACTTTTGCGCGACGCTTGCAACGGTTTACTCATGTTTGACACGTCTTCGACCGAAACGGCCCGCTTGATGAGGCCCGATTCGGTACAGTGGTCCAGATTCCGGGGGAGGCTTTGCTCCCGGAGCCGCTTGATGGCGCTCTCAACACCGGATTTTTTCTCTTTGAGGGCTTTGGCTTCTTCCGGGTCTTTCGGCGACGAGCGGAATTTCTCCAGTTTCTTTTCAATCGACTGAAGAAGCTTGTTCTTGTGACCTTTTTCTTCCTCATTTATGCTTTTGTTAGTCTCGTTTTTGTCTTCTTTTGTTTTGTCCCGTTCTTTGGAGCCTTGACGCGTAAAACCTTTACGTAAGCGACTGATTTTTGATTCTTTTTCGGGTGAAACCTTCTTCTCCTTCTCTTTTTCAATAATACTTTCGGTAGGGTAACTTTTCGGCCGGACAAGCTTCGAAATTCGGGTTTTTTTCTCCTCAGGTTTCGTAACCTTAACATTGACATAATCATGAACCCCTTTTTTATTTTCCTCGATTTCTTTGTTGTCTTTCGGGGCCGTGACATTGACGTAGTCATGCAGGGTCTTGACGTTATTTTCGAGATTTTTAATATTGTTCGAAACTTTGCTTAATAAGCGGTCGGTCTCTTTCGGACCTTCGTCAGGTGTTGTCATTTTGTTCGAATCCTTTTTCTCGTCCTCGTTCTCACGTGAAGCGGACCTTTCCCGCCTGGCATTCAGCCGACATTTTCGTTTGTCCCGAATCTCTTTCAAGACCTTTTGCGTTTCCATTTCGCGCTCCTTCTTTTCCTTTACTAAAACGTTTTCTTCTTTGGGTGGGTCGAAAAAATCGGGTCGTAAAAATCGCGAGATTCTTCGAGGCGTTGAGGACGGTTTTTTATCAGTCTTTGGTGTTAGGTATTTATTTGACAATTCTGAGTATTTTGAGTAGGAGGAAGGACGTGATAGGGACGTGGTGTAACTGTCGGTTACGTCACTTCGTGACAAGCTTTCCGAAAGGCTCGAATCGGGACTTTTATCCTTGTTTGGTAGATAGTTTTTGGGTTCTCTGAGTGAGACAGAACGGACCGCTTTCGGTCTTTTGTAACCAAAATCGTTGTCAAGCTTGACCGGAAGGCCCGATTTGTAATTCGATTCGTTTAAATTATTTTCAACTGAGTAGCGCCGAGGCAACGTTGAAGACAATCGATCAACTGACCTGCGTACAAACTTGTTGTCCTCGTAATTGTTGTTTCCGTTCGAGGACAGGGTGCGTTGCAATTTTTGGGCTTCAGAGGGCGCAAGTTGTGAGAGTAAATGCTTTTGAATCCTTCGTGACAAGCCGGGCGTTAAGTACGACAAAGCTAAAGCGTCTTCATCGCTTAGTTTAATTTTTTTAAGATCTAAATCTGCTAAATTAAGGTTTTCTTTCTTCGCTTTTTTATCTGAAACGACGAATCGCAATCAAACACTTGCACTTGTGTTACGTGGTCGTTCAAAGCAACAGTACACTACCTACCGTTCAGTTAGTGACTTTGGCACAAAACATCTGCGGCTGCTTGAAATAAAACACGAACGCAAAAAATTAGTGAACAAAAATTAAAAAACGACGCATTGGCGCATTCCCGATGAGTGAACGAACTCGGTGTCAGATAGAAAACGATGATTGGATGTGTGTTAAGTGATACAATGGTGATGAATTAGTGCATGCAGCCTACCGAGTCTGTGTTGCAGCAGGTAGCCAGGCAGTTAGTGGGTGCCCTTCTGTGTGGCTGGTCCGCAGGGCACATGCACCGTCACACGCACTCGCGCTGCAACCACAACACTGTCACGGCCATGCTTCCCATTGCCCTGGCATATCCTGATGTATCATCTCGGCTTTCACTACGTGGGTTACACTACGTTTTTTCTACAGTATTGTGCAAAAAACCTCCACCACTTGTCAATTCCCCAGTTAAACAATTTAACAACAACTTACCTTGACTCGCTCTAAATCAAAAAGTGAGGATAGTTTCAAAAAAAATTTATTAAAAAAAAAATTGCTTTGTTAGTGGCTGCTGTCTTACACAATACTGCTAGGACGAATTAGTCAATACATCAAAATATGCCGATACATAATTACAACTAAAAAAAAGTTATTGTAAAAAATTACACAAAATTAACAGATTACAAAAACAAAAAACAGGAGTATGCAAAAATCCCCTATTCTACACGGGCACAAAAATTTCTCTACAGAGAACGGTGAAAAATTCCGTGTCACAACACAAAACTACGAATTTTAGAAAATTTTACCTCGGGGGCGCGTCGCTGTCGAATTCGGGTCTTTGAAGACACTTTCGATGTCTGAGGCTAAGTCACGGCTCACGCTACGTCGCCAAGGCGTAGCCGAGGTCTCGTTGCTGCGTTCGCGGCTCAAGCTACGGCCCAGCGTTGAATGCCTGAAAAAATATTTTAAAAATATACGAAAACAAAATATGCAATTGTAGTCTTCGAAAGGTATTCAGATAGTGGCTTTCTAATAAGGGATATTTGTTTGAGAATTATTCCTGTTAAATTACAAATAATAATTTTAAAAACAACTCTATTCACTGCTAGACTTTTGTATATCTGTCTACTTCAAAAGCCATATCAACATCTAAAGAAATGTGCTCTGCCAATTTAAGTAATTAATTTAGTTGTTAGCAGCTTCAGCATATAATTTGATATAATCCACACAAATCAGAAGACTCAACGTCTTTATTGTTTTTTAATTGAAACCACAACCACAAGAATTAATAGTTAAACAAAACTACAAAGGCCCAAAAAGGGTGTGTCACCCAAAAAAATGGCCCTTTTAAGTTGAACTGGATCAGTTTTTAAAGTATTGCCTTTTTTTAATTAAATTTAAGTCTGTTTTCTAAAAGTTAGAAAATCTGCTCAACTGAGTTAGTTAACTAATCTTCTATATATATATAAAACAGTACCGTGATTGACTGATAGACAACGCACAGCCTAGACCACTGAACCCAGACACATGAAATTTGGAAGATACGTTCTTTAGAGGATGTAGGGTTCCGCTAAGAAAGGATTTTTCGAAAATCCTTTTCTAAAGGGGTGAAATGGGGTGTTAAATTTTGAATAAAAATCCATCATTTTAAGACAAATATTTAAGTTATATTCATGAAAATTGGTACTTAGGCCTTACGTTAAAAATGAAGAAACACGTGTTTCAGGATTTTCGAAAAATCAACCCCTAAGGGGGTTAAATATGGTGTTAAAGTTTATTTAAAAATTAGTAATTTTAAAAATTATATTCATGCAGATTGGTATTTGGGATTTCAGTTAAAGATGAAAAACGCATGTTTTAAGTCCTGACATTTCCACCCCTAAGGAGGTTAAATATAAACTTTCTTCATTTTTGACCTTATATTCATGAGAATTTTTATTTGGGCTATAGACTAAAAATAAACAAACGCGTGTTTTATAATTATTAAAAATTCCACCCTCAAAGAGGGTTAACTATACAAATCCGTCATTTTTGAACTTATATCCATGAGAATTGGTATTTGGGCTTTCGGTGAAAAATGAAGCAACATGTGTTTTATGATTTTTAGAAGTTCCACTCCCTAATAAGAGGGTTAAATTTTAAAATCCGTTATTTTTGAAGTTATATTCATGAAAATTGATATTTAAGCTTTTGGTTAAAAATGAAGAAGGCGTGTTTCTAGATTTTTTGAAGTTCCACCCCCCAACGGAGTAAATATAAAAATTTGTAGTTTTTAAAGTTCTAACCATGAAAACTGGTACTTAAGCTGTCGACTAAAGATAAAAACGCGTGTTTCAGATTTGTCAAAAGTTCCAGCCTCAAGGGGGTTAAATGTAAAAAATCATTCATTGCTGAAGCTATGATTATGAAAATTAATATTTGGACATTTGATTGAAAAAGAAGAGACATGTAATTCAGGATTTTTATAAATTCTATTTTGAAGTTCTATTTATGAGAACTGGTATTTGGGTTTTCAGTTAAACATGAAGAAACGTTTCAGAATTTTTTGAAATTACACCCAGATGGGGGTTAAATAAGGATAACAGTGAATAAAAACCATTATATAAACAGCCAAAAGTAACTCGGTTTCGTATTGGGTCACCTTACTCAGTTTTGCGGTATTTTTCCGCGTTACAAAATAATTGTGAACATGCGTGCGAAGCCGCGGGCAACTGCTAGTATTGATGATAAATGCAAAAGAATTTTTTCATGTTTAATTTTCTTCTTAAAGAATTCTTTATTGCTTTTGTTCTTGAGAGACTGGCAATGGTTTTTCATTTTAGTTTTTAGTTCTAAAGTAATATACGAATTTATTTTTATGTAAGTCCTATATTTTCCATATTTTTCTTCGAGGTTAAGTTTATTCAACTAATCAGCTATTCTTCAAGTCAGACTTCGCCTCCTCATCTGTAATAAACCACCAACATCCTTAACATTTTTGTAAATTAATTTCTATTGTGTATTTCTGTTTTTTTATTTTTTCAAATAATTATTTGTAATTTGGCAGGAGTAATTTTCAGTCTACTTTCTCCTAAAAACTAAAAACTGAAATGTTTTGTTCTAGCCACCTGCTATTTGAAAGGAAAACTCCTATAGTCCATACCACAATAATTTTTATCTTCTGTGTTGTGCTGTCATAATACATTACATTTGACTACAAACAAGGCAAAAATCCGCATAAACCACAGAAAATTATTTTATTTTGTCGGCTCAAGGCATGTTTTATTGTAACAATAAATCTAATTACAATTTCAATGGAGCGGAACAACATGCAAAAACAAGTGCAAAACTGATTTCGATGAAATGCAACAACACTACAAAACGGTTGCAGTAACTCCATCGAACAAGCAACTTACTTATACGTTTTAGTTTCCCTTACACACGTATACTTATATTGCGAGCTTGCGATTGCAAATTTATTATTTTCAAACTGTTGATAACACAGCTACATACCTGGATAAGGGGTCTAGCCGGTTGTGAAAATTCCAGAAGTTGGTACCATGGTCAAAGTGGCTCAATAACCGACTGCTGGGGAACCCAGGTCTGCCACCGTCTTCAACGTTCAATTTTTGGGTCAAATCCCGCACCTATGTATTTATGATAAAAAAAAAAGCAATAATATTGTGATTTTGTGACTTACCCTCGATAATAAATTGGAGAACAAGTGTTCCGCTGTCAAAATCTCAAACCCGTCGTCATCGTCCTCTTCCCCAGAACTGAGCGAATCGTTGTGTTCCAAAATTGTCCTCTTCGGTCTTGTACTCCTTAGTCTGTGTAAATGGAACGCATCTTTTCGCGAATCCTCATTATCGCTGTCTTTCCCGAACGAACTGTGGCGATACAAGCTGGGGAACGAGGTCTCGTCCTCCGAATCCCGATCACTAAACAAGGAACTAAATCAATTTATTACAAAGTAGGACAAAAGGCATAATTTCGTTACTTTAATCTCCTGGTTTTGCCAAACTTGTTCCTCGATTTATTTGTCATGGTGCTTGTTGTACTCGCTGTGTCGCTCGGTTCCACGCTACCACCTCGTGGTGTCACATAACCACCACCTTCGACCGCAATCGGGATAATGTATTCTCTCGGAGATTTTTTGATCGGTTCGCCGGATGTTGTTTCAGTGTCGGAGTCTTGGGTGGACTGTCGTGACAAGCTGTTAGATCTGGGGAAAACAATTTAATGAGTTGTGACCGAATTTTGGAATTGTACCTTTGTGATGTTGTCGATTTTTGGGTTTGGAGAGGTCGCGGCATTGGTGGTTTAGTTGGGGGCGATTGCACGGCCTCCTTGGTGTCTTGCTGTTCGAAGGAAATCGGGATGATTCGTTCTTTGGGGGAGCCCTTCGATTCGGGTTCCAGCGATGATGACCTAAAATTAAAACAGGTCTTGGATATTCAACAATTCAACAAGGATGTATTCAATCCAACAAAAATAAAAAATAACCAAACAATAAATAATTCCAAGAAAATAATACGGGCCCTAACGACTAAATATTCGGACCATCATAAAGAATAATTGTGTTCTCGCCTGGGTATTTTTTTAGTTCAACTATTCCCGTTGGAGAATTTTTTTCACACATTGCGTTTTTCCGTCCAGTGTTTAACTTGGCAATTTTTTTGTTGATTTTTGTGCCAGTTTCAATGACATTTACGTCCGGATTATTTGAAGGCCATGAAAGAATCGATGGAAAGAACATTTCTTAAAACTGTTTTCGCAGTGTGAACTGCTATCCCATTTTGTTGGAAAATAAAATCACCTTGTGTAAAAAAAATTCAAACACGTTGCAAATATGTAACATTTAGGAAACTTCACAGTTTTTTTGGCAGTCGTTCTGAAACACTTTCTTTTTTAAAAGGAATGATCGCGAATGACTCTTTTCTAATCTCCCACAAAGGCGTCGAATTTCATTCATTTCATTTGTAATTCATTCATTCATTCGCTTTTGTTTGTAAAGTATTTCTTCGATTTTTTACACATTTTTTCTAAAACGTTTGGTAACAGTTCTCGGTCTTCCTGGATTTTTTTCTTTAAATTTAGAAATAAGCACCATTTTTCTAAGGTCTATTAATGAATAAAAATATATAAAAAAATGTTTTTTTTAAAAAAAGCTTTTATTTAAAAGATGCACTAAAAAGTAAAAAATGATGTATTTCAATCACAGGAGAATATTTTTTCTTACAGGTTAAAATTGTAAAATTTAGCTTTGGAAGTTGTCAACTGAACAAAGTATAAATTCTAGAATTTTAACCTGTAAGAAAAAATATTCTCCTGTGATTGAAATACATTATTTTTTACTTTTTAGTACATCTTTTAAATAAAAGCTTTTTTTTATATATTTTAATTTTTTGCTTTTTAGTCTTTATATATTGCATAGATTTATTGTTATTATACTGTGCATCTACCGTGACGTCCAAATGACCAACGTACCGTCTAAGTCGGTATAAGTTACGGCATGTACAAATCGAGAACCCCTTTGTAAACATAACCTAAAATTTTAAGGTGTTAACCTTTAGGGGGTAATTAACTACATAGAATTGCATTGTCACGCAGATACGTAAGCATGTTAAATTTCATTTCATTGCGACTACAGGAACCCTCTCAAATTTACAAATCGAGAACCCCTTTGTAAACATAACCTAAAACGTCAAAACCCCATTTAACCCCTTTAGGGGGTATTTAACTACATAGGATTGCATTGTCACGCATATTAAGTAAGTATGCAAAATTTCTAATTCAGTGGGACAACGGGACAACCCTTTCAAATTTGGCTCCGAAAAAATAACCGACAGACATACAACGTTGTGAGTTAAATAAAAGCTTTTAAAAATACAAATACTACAGTAATGTCTGGATAATCCCAAAAACAGTTGGCAGAGCTCGTTCGAATTGCGAAAACGTTCAAATTATAACATTCGTAATAGTTGATATCAAAATCTGAACTTGTTCGATTTACAAATCAGCCATTCCATATTGTGGACGGGACATAATTCTGTAAACTATTATTTTCAAAATGACTTCTTAAAAAAGACAGTAATAATTAAAGTGATGATATTAATGTAAACATCCACCAAGCCCCATGTAAATAGGTAATACCGCGGAAGTGTATAATAAAAATGAAAAGTAGTGAGATTACGGACGGGATACTAAAAATTATGTTAAGTAACAATTTTATATCACGAACACAATCAACAATTATCAAAAAAAAGAACACTGTTCTTGTGACATTGAGAGTACGTTTAACAAATAATATTTTGTCGTAAGCTTTGGAAAAATAATGTTTGGCTTGTATTCCTGTTATAGGCTTAATATATTCGTCATTACTTAGAAACATAACTTCCAGTTTGAAAGCTTTAGATAATGCGCATAGAGAATTCCTTAGCACTGTTAACTAATAATTATTGTTATTTTCTTTGAACGAATTTCTTTTTACTGAACGCAAAAGCTAAAAGAAGCATGATTTGATTTTTTTCATTTAAAAAAATGCCTATAAAAACCTATATTTAAAAATAAAAAATATAAAATTAAAAAAAAAAGCTGCTACTTCAGTTTAGTTCGGATTATGGAGACCATTTTACACAATTAGGGCGTTTGGATTACAGGAGGTTCGGATAATCCATACATTACTGTATTCATTTTGTCCGAACATATACTTACCAAGGTTTACCAAACATTTTTTTTTCAATATGAAATATGTAAGTTCTATGCAAGCAAAATTGTTTTTTAGTAGCAAACACATTATTTATGTTATGGTCATTACTTCATCCTCTACATCAGTTTGATTGAAATATATTATTAAATTTCTACTAACCACAGCATTAACATTAACATTTAGTTGTTAGAGCCCACAATCTTATAATTGAAGTTCTTCAAGTCAATAACTCCCTTAATACTACGTTGAAGTGTCATAAATGGAAAGATGAAATAAATAATACAAATGACCGCATAACGAAAAAATCACAAAAAAAGTAATCCACTCTTTTGACTTTCAGATACTTACATAATTAATTTCATCACAGTGAAAGGCGAAATTAGTGTTCAAATGATTATGGAATACTGTAAATGAATGTTAAATTGCATTTAATTACAACCAATGACCCAAAGGTAAACTCATCATTTGAGAAAAAGTTAGTGGCGACCCCTACTAATTACCTGAAGTTGCCGACAGATGGCGCCGCCACCGGCACAACGACCTCACTCCTCTGCGTCGCCAACTTGGGCGGCGCCGTCACATTATGAGCCATTTCAGTCTTAAACTCCATCGTAGCTGGCTTAGGCATGGGATAATTGAGCTGTATTTCCGCTTTGGTGGTCTTCCTCCTCGGCAACGTGGCCGATTTGAGCGTAATCTCCGCCGAGGAGGTCTTATTCTCCTCTTCAACTTCCGGCTTCTCCTCCACTTTCTTCACCTCCGATTTGCTATTTTCAAACTGCGGCCTGACGAACGGTTTGGGGCCCAATGGGGGCGACAAGGGGGACGCGAGCAGCCCGATGTTGCCCGAAGCCGAGCGGCCGCCCACCCCGAAGGGCACCGGCGGCTTCCGGACACAACACGGCCGCGATTTTGATTTCCGGGCTCCTTCTTTGTCTAAGGCACTTGAGATAATACTAACAGCGTTGCGGACGCGCTCTTTGCGCTCATCTTCGATCACAGGCTTTGCTGTTTCAGGATCTGGTTTTGGCTCCTCTTTAGGTGTGGGTTCAGGTTCGGGTTTTTGTTGATCGATTAAAATTTTTTTCGAGGGGGTTCCTTTCAATTTAGGTGGAGATGTTGATGTGAGACTTGCTTTACGTTCAAACTCCTTCTTAAAACCATCAACGCTGACGCCCGGAATTACGATTTTCTTTGGTTTTTCCACAGGGGCGGGTTTGGACTCGGGTGGAGACGAAATCATGTTTTGGAATTTTTCGGCCGCTTCGAAAATACGGGATTTTCTCCGTTCGATTGGTTTGGTGGGTTTTTCTTCCGTTTCTTTTGGTTTTTCTTCGACAGGTGGGGCTGGGGGTGGCGTTGGTTCTTTGGGCTTAACTGTTTCGTTTTTATCGGTCAATACCTTCTTCTTGACTGTCTTCTTCTTGGCGATTTTGGATTCCGGTTTTTCGGTTTTTTCAGCTTGAGCAACAACGTCCTTATTCTCTTTATCTACATTGTTTACATTTTCTTGACTAGGAATTTCATTTATGCCTTCCAGTGCTTTATTACTGACACTAGTTGATAAAGTTTTCTTAGTTTTGGGTTTCTTTTCCGTTGTTTTCTTTGCCTCTTCGATTATTTCGCTACAAGCGGCCCCTTGTAACGACGGATCTTCGTTTGTTTCAACATCCATATCACGTGATATTGTTTGGGTTAGACTTTTATCCAATGGGATTGTTTCAGACATGCTTGCATCTTCCAAGGAAGCATTTTCCTTAATTGCACCGTGGAGCGTAATATCAGCAACAGTATTCTCTTTGATTATCTTATCTTTTCTCTTAAGGCCATCCTTGACACGATCCGTACTAACAGTATTTTCTAGTTTACGTTTGGGTGAAGCTTTTTCTTCAGTTAAAAGTTCTTTGATCCTTCGTTCAGCGGGATGAGTTAATTCCATTAAACTACCTACGGATTGGGATCGTGTGGGTGGTGCAACTTCAGTCTTCATCTCTTCAGCAACCTTAAAAAGCCAAAACATTAGTTAAATAAAAATACAAAACTTGACACTACTCACATCTCCAGTAACCACAAGTTTGTCACTTTCAAGTTGGGGTGGCGGAGGAGCCAATGATAATAACAAATCTAATCGTACAGGAGTTTGATTGGCTAATTCTTCTGAGATCTCTAAGCAGCTAACATCATAATTCTCGTTTACCCACCAATGGGTACATATTTTTTCTATATCTGCTCTATTTTTCGGATTCACGGTTAGCATATCTCTAATGAGAGGTGAGGCGGCTGAAGTGGGAAAATTAGTTTCTTGTAATTGTTTTCTGGGTGATTTCTTACGACTGGGTTTGGCTGGCTCGAAGTAGTCTCCTTGCGAAATTTGCCTAACTAAACGTTTAAAATTGCTTCCATCAAAAGGCATGGCACCGTAGACTAGAGTATATAAAAGTACACCTAAAGACCAACAGTCGACTTCTGGTCCATGGTAGGGCGTCCCTTTAACAATTTCGGGAGAAGCGTACAGAGGGGAACCACAGAAAGTGCTTAACAGTCTTTGATCGTCAAAAACATTTGACAGTCCGAAATCGGCAATCTGCAATTGCATTGTGAATAATTTCGCAATTTTGAAAACAAGCAAACCTTAGCATTATTGTTTTCGTCCAAAAGAATATTTTCCAGTTTCAAATCCCTATGGCAGATTTTATGTTTGTGGCAATAGTAACACGCAGTGGCGATTTGTCGAAATATCCTTCTAGCTTCGGTCTCATCTAAAATCTTGCGCTCCGACAAATAGTCGTAAAGCTCGCCCCCTGCCGCATATTCCATCACTAGCACCATTTTTTCCCTATTTTCAAACACTTCGAAACAATTAACCGGGAGTATTTTTGCGCCGATGTGTTACCTTCGTAAATGTGGATAATGTTAGGGTGTTGCACCGAAGACATAATTTGAATTTCGCGCCTTATCCGGACTAGATCGGCCTCAGATTCGATTTTGGATTTTTTGATTGTTTTTATTGCTACTTCTTGACCAGTCTCTTTGTTTATTCCTAATTGCACTTTACCGAACGTGCCTTGACCCAGTTTCTTTATTATATCGAACCTTAAAAATATTAATCGTACAAATGTGGTACGACACCTTGATGGAAATTTTGGTTTTAATAAATCTAAAATTAGCTCGACTTTTTCTCGGAACATTGAAACAAACGGTATATATCGTATCAAGCTTTATTTATAAAAAAAATTTGGCAAACTGAACTTCCTACAACTTTCCCGTTTTGTGTCAAATGCAAATCCATAAAAACAGCTTTTAGTCTGCGGTCCGTTTTGTGGGTTCGTGGAAAAAATCAGATTGCGTTTTCAATAATTTATCCAACGTGTTTGGTTGTCAACAGTTGGACCTATGAGTTGGACAAAACACGCTTTCCACAAACAATTTCAGAATGCATTTGAGTGAAGCCTGCTAAGAATACCCTTGGTCCTTGCTTACGCAAAGTTTTGCAATTGAAATGTTCCCGAAGAATATTTTTAGAATGATTACAACACTAAATATTTACTCATTTGATGACAATAAAGACGATATCTCTTAGTCATTATTTTCCCAACTGTTGCGACAAATTTTGATAAGACAAAAATAAAGGAAACAAAGTCATTTGAATTATTATCTAACACATGTACAGACAAACACTGTGTTTACTCAGATGATATCCACATAAATTTACAAAACGTTATTCAAATTTACAATTTTGTATATTACGTTTGTCTGCACTTGAGTAAATGTGCAAGCTTCGGACTACAATCTGCGCATTTCACTACGAGTATTGATACGCAGTAGATGCATTTGTTTTTAGTCGGACAAATGTCAATGGCTTTTGGCTTCATCTTTCAAAAGTGCGTACTCCACTTCCGAATCCGAATTAACGTTTACTAAAACGCAACATACAATATTCTCAGCATATTAAAAAAAAAACTACTTAAGACAAGAAATATAAACTGATCGAAAAAAAGTTGGGGATATTATTGGTGGTTTTACATCCCCCAGTAAAAATTATCACCCTCATTAACTGTTTCAGAGTTGTTATAAATTATTTATGCACTTCAAAAAGTTAATAGCTAATGTAATTTATAGTTTCAATGGGAGGTCTAATCATTAATAACTATTTTACACTTTATCAACCTTAATGTATAATCTTAAAATGTAATATAATACCTATAATAAAATTTATTCTTCGACACTCAATACGAAAGTCGGATTATTTTTAACAGATTTAAAGTAATTTTAAGCCCTGTTGAGTCTAATTCGACGAATAAAATGTTGTAATCAACTCGTTTGCGTGTAAATCATATTTTACTTCATGGATGATAAACCACTCGTTTACACTCTTGAAATAAAGCGTCCGATTTACATTCAAACTCGTTAAATAAATAACTACTAATGTCAAGTAATATTTTGGCATAGTATCCTCTTATAAACCCTAATACAAATACTATTTGTTTACGAACTTACAAATGGACATTTCATCATTGTGACATGAATAACAAAGGGAGAAAGCTCTTCCACAAAGTCCTATACCTAAGAGGAAGTATTTTCACTTTAAAAATTATAACTTAAATAATTAAATTAAAACTCTAAAGAATATTTTAATTTATATTGCACAAAATTTGAAGGTATTATAATGTACAATTGGTTTCACAAAAAACGGAACAAGCTGATTTACATCACATAATATTGACAACGTAATGAATGTAAAAAATTGATCACTTTTCAGCTTTTCAGGTGTTTGTTACTTGAATACAAACGAATTTATAATTCCACATTTAAGTGTAATTGCATAGTCTCTTACTACTTCTACTTAAAACAAAAAAACCTCCCTATTTAAATTCCGTATCAATCTATCGAGCGTCCAATGAATTTGTTATTAGGGTTGGCGCTGGAACTGATGATTATTTATCGTGTTTATGGTATCGTGGTGGTATCTAATAGTGATATTTTTTTCAAAAATGTTAATTAAGACAGTGGCTTTTGCTGTTGTAATTTAATAAAATTTATAAAAAAACCTTTCCATTGTAATCATTTTTCTGTTCTCTTTAAATCCTTCATTCGCCTTTTGTGTTTTACAATTGTCATTAAATGTGACGTTTGTCGCGATGGTTCAATCCCAGACATGCCTAAACCATTTCAACGCCAACTCTAATAACAAATTTAATGGATCGCTCGATATAAAAAAAACAGTGAGAAAGTGATGTTTACCTGTCATTGTCATCTAATATTCAATATTTCATCACTTCATTGTATTGGGTTCATTGTATCTCTTTCAATTTATATTTTATGTATTTAAAATTTTCTAAAGAAAAACAGAACCTCTTTTTTATTACTCAGTCGAGGGCCGCAATTTTAAATAAAGCTTTTTAAATAGGTCATTGTCTTCGGTTCATGTCCTTAAGCCTTTGTAGAAAAAAGCAACTTAGCAATATTTATATTTTTTTTTGCATTGAATAATCTTTGGTACTGTTTTGTAAAGCTACAAATGTTTATTAATAAAAAATGCTATTTAAGAGCTTAATAAATTTTTATCAAGTACGTACACTTGCATTAAAAAAGCAAAACAAGACCCATAAAATCTGTAATAACGCTGTAAATGTCAGCAATATAAGAGAAAATTTACTGCAACCAACTTGCTCCTGAATGTTGCAAAAACAAAATCCAGACGCTCTAACTGAAGAAAAATAGTGTCCGCAACTTCCCATCAAGTGAATTCTCCGCGTTTAGTCTGCGGTCCTGTGAATTTAAATTCCTCTCATTTCAAAACAAAAGAATGGTTGGCAATTTTTACAGCAACTGTTCCGAATCAAACAATAAAAATCCAATGTTTATGTGCATTAACACAGTTCAGCTGGCCAAATCTCAATTTTTCCCGATTTGTTTAACCAATAAAACGCTCCCAATGGAGTTCCAATACCAAGAAAATTTCCGTTCACGAGATGTCGTAGATAATTAAAAAGCGGGTAATTAAAGTCGGCGTCTAACTGCAAAATATAGAAAGTGGCAATGTTATTAACTGCTATTAAAAATTGGAGGCTGTCCAATGTGAATTTCCGTGCCAAATCGCCAAAAACATCGTAATCTCTGTCATTCACGGAGCACAATTGTTCTAATTGTAAGGAAGGGCTGTGCAGCCGCCCGTGAAATGGCTTACTCACCTCTGTTTCAATTTCTTTTTGTGATTGTGTTGTTTGACTCCGCCGGCATTCTCAATGCCGCTCATTATATTATTTATACTCGGGTCTCCGACAACCATTTTGCTGAAATAAAAAAATCAATGGCCCGTTTTAAAAATGAAAAAAGGGGTCCGGAGACGCGATAGAAAAGGATAAGAGCGCACATAAACTCAAGACGGGACATCTATTTTAAGCCCATCGGATGGCAGGTTTGAATAGTTTACTCGGTTATTTTTATTCAACAAATTTAACTTATCCTTGTCTACCTTTAACTAAATAACTCGCGATCGAGCGACGTGAAGCAAAACGACCGGAGCCCCGCTTGGGCCCTAATTTTCGGGAATTGCCGCCGAACTTTCGCTTTCCTTCAATGAATAATCGCCCCCATATATGGCCATCGGCCTCGCAATGAATAATTCATGATTTCATTGCCGAAGAAAAGTCAAAAACCCACATTAGCCCACGTGTGTTGCTGCGAGTGTACCACATGTGGGCGTGCTCCGTGCGTACACTCACCACACATGGAATTTGGAAATTGAATAAAATCATTTGCGAAAAAAATCACAGAATGATTCATTCCCCACACTGACAGGCACCGAATTAAAAAACTGTTTGCGAAAAAACGCCCCTAACCTAAATAACTTGACGTGAGAAATGTCAACAATGCGAGCACTGCACCCTTGATTTTTCGTCTTACCCGCCTTAATTCATCGAAACACCCTGTAGATTTGAAATTGCCACCGCACTCGCCGGATTTCACGCGAATTTACACACAACACGGTTTTTTCGGTTCTGAGCACTTGGAGGCGCACGAATTTCGCATTCACATTATTATTATCAATGGAAAAAGAGTTTTTTTAACATTTTAAATGGCCCGATATGTCTGCCCGCCGCCATGTTTCTTCGGTTTAAAAATAGGTTCCTACACGACATTGGAATGTAGCGTTTGAATTTTGGCGCGAATTCGCCCCGTTTTATGAAAAAAAAACTACCAAAACATTGGAAATTATAAAATGTTTACTAAACATTGTACATTTTTATAATGAGTGATAATGTTGTGTTTATGGTTAGATAAAGAGCGATAACGCACTTTGCTTTCATGGATGACTCACGATTTTCCTTAGACTGGAGAGGTCCCCTAATTTCACCTATTTTTATAAGACATTTCTATTTCTAATTTTCGGATTCTATTTTTAATCGTATCATTTTTCTTATTGGCAGTGACAAGGTAAACGAGTAAAACACCAAAGACGATACACATTACTGTTTATTACCTTTTAGTGCAGTATAATAATATAAAAACTATGAAAACAAATCAACAGAAGTTCGCTAATAAATCAACAAAAAAGTTTACAACATCAACAAATACTGATTAAGTACTAGATAACAAAATAGGAATCACAATTATTCAGACTAGAATAGTGTCATGCAGTTCTGGAGAGAAGGAGGATATTCGGAATGTTGTCCCGAAGCTTGGATTTGTTGTGATGATTGCACAGCAGCCATTGCCATTGAAACCGGGGTTGTGGTTGGGTGGTAGGGCACCTTGAACACGGTCAAATATTTCATTCAAAAGAATTGCGTTTTGGCAGGTGGGAATATGTGGGAGGAGGACACTGTTTAAATTAATACTTGTCGCTACAAAGCCGAAATAGTAGTCTTATTGGCAGAAAATAACTGTTGGGCGAAAGCGTTGAAAGGTTTTTCAATAAATAAATGTGTCATCAAAGTCGATATACTTATACAATTAAATACTTTTCTTCGGCTTTGTTGCCTTTTTTTATTCAACGAACAAATATGAAACAATAAATTGTATAAGAATATCGATAAATCGTCATTAACAAAAACAAATGTGCAGACAAAGAGAATTATATAGTTAAAAGTGGAACCTTAACAATTTAACAAATGTTATGAATTCCAGATTACTTCTGTTACATGTTCTTTTTTTTTTGACTTAAAACCGATCAAATTTTGCATTATTCTATTTTAACAATTACCCCTACAAAAATTAGAGGTCATTTACGACATGCCAGTAACTTGACATTTTTTTAATTGATTTTTAGTGTCTCACAGCCCTACGTTTTTTTCATTAAAAAAAATAAATAAAAGTAATTGAAATGTGATAAATGACCGGTGAGGTAATGATTAATTTTGAATGGCCCCTCCTGGTCAAAAAAAGATTTAATTTTAGAACAACATCCAATTGTAAAGAAACCAACGCGAAAAATCTCTCGTGTTTTGTAAAACTTTTTTTTCAAAATTTTTCAAACGAATTAAATCAAATCAATTTATTATCAGCCAAGTAGGTATGTACAATACATCTATTTATAATAAAATAAAAAAAGACAAATGAAAAGTTATAACAAACAGTATCAAAAATTAAAGTTTAAAACATCAAAACCTGTTTACAAATGGAATGGAATAAAAACAATGTTCTAAGAAATGTGAGCACAGCATTCTCTTAAATTGCAGTGGAGATCTCATTACTTTAATATGTAGAGGAAGTTTATTAAAAATTCCTGATACACGGGGCCCTTATCTGTGATTTTGAGGCAATGTGCTGACATAACTAAATCGTTAATATGTGTTGTATTAAAGTAATGCTAATCTAAATGTATTTGTAAAAAGTCACGGTTTTTATTAATATATTAGCTGTTTCAAAACGCCAACGTCGCATTTTACTGAATTATTTTTTTAAATAAGATCGATAAAATTGTAAAATTGCTATTAATGATTAGATCTCTCATTGAAAGTATAAATTAGCTATGATTTTTTTTTGAAGTGCATGAAAAATTAATAACAACTAATTTAGAGAGAAAATGCGACGTTGGCGTTTTTATAGTTTTGAAACAGCTTATAGGTTAAAATTTCGTAGATGTAATGGAAGAAATTTTAAGAATATAAAACTCGGTTTGCGAGAATCGAATTGACGTGCTCCTATTAAACTTCGATCAATCTTCTTTTTTAATATGAATACTTGCTTTGACTGTGGTGAATTTCCCCAAATTTTTAAACCATATCTTATCCAGATGTATTATTTAAACATACATATTAGCTGTTTCAAAACTATAAAAACGCCAACGTCGCATTTTTTCTTAAAATTAGCTGTTATAAATTATTCATGCACTTCAAAAAAATAATAGCTAATGTAATTCATAGTTTCAATGAGAGATCTAATCATTAATAACTATTTTCCATTTTATCAATCTTATTTAAAAAAATAATTCGGTAAATTGCGGCGTTGGCGTTTTTATAGTTTTGAAACAGCTAATATTACGTTTACATATAAATCAGATCTCTAAAACAGCTTTACCAGGAAAAGCATAGGCAAAAGCAAAAAAAAAGAAGTTTTATAAAACAGATCAAGCCAAGTAAGTTATGAACGGATTTTGTTCACTTTGAAAATTTCATTTTATGCGGTATTTTATATTCCTTGCTATTAATTTGAAAGTTTGTAGGGTTTCAAAATGTGTACTATGTAATATGTTAAGGGAAAATGTACACTTTGGAACTAACTGTAAGTTTCCAAATAGTTTCTACTCATAAAATAAGTTAAGGATCAAATTTTTTAGAAAATGAATTTAGATTTAAATTCTGCGCTAAAATTGCACCAAAGGCAATTATTATTATTTTTTATGTTTCTTAAAAATTCAATTTTATTTGTTTTTCTTTCAAACCCGGGGTAATTCTGTATCTAATTGCAATGTTAGAAATTGAACTGAACAGTCGTTTTGAATCACTTCGTATTTAAATGTGAATAAATAAAATTATTATTATTATTTAATTATTTAATTTTATTTATTTATTTTTTATTTTATTTTTATTACATTTTATTTTTTAATTTAATAAAAAAACTGTGGAAAAAATGTTGAACAATGCAAAATTTTAGAAGTCACTGCATATAGCTATTACCAACGTATTATCTACTGACTGAAATAATTGACAAACGCAATTTACTTACGGAAGTGTTGTGATGAAACCTGGGGTCAAGCATCATGGCAGCAGCGACAGCAGCAGCGGTGGAAGTGGCCGTGGAATGGTTAGACCTTGCCAACATGTGATGATTAACAATATTATTATTATGATGTTGTGTGGCCGATCTTTGATTATGTCCAGACGCCAAAATCTGATTATGTATATTATGTGCGTGATTATGGTGATGAAAATCAGTGGGATCACCGAAATGGTGATAATTCGAGTTAATAGCTGATAAATTTGAGGCAGAAGACGTGGCTGAATGATTCTGATGATGCATGATCAAGTCTTGTATTTCGTTGCCTAATGGTTGTGTTACTCCCGTCCCTGTACTGGTCGTACTACTATTAGTTTGAGTGAAATTTACGTTGTTATTATTGTTGTTGTTCGTCGTGGTCGTGGTGGCTTCCTGCGAAGCCTGTAATAAAAATTAGAGACACATTTTCTAAATAATTAAACCACATACTTGTGATTTGGGTCGGGTTGAGTTATTCCGCATTGGTCGGGCCTTGTAGGGCACTTTTGCCGAAGCGTTCTCTCCATGATGCCTTGTAAAATGCTCCTTCAATTTATCTCGCCTCGAGCTCGCGTAATCGCAATTCGAGCACTTGAAGGGCTTCTCCTCCAAGTGGATGCGTTCGTGTCGCACCAAGTGCGACTTCTCCATGAAACCCCTCCCGCAAATGCCACACGAATGCGGCCTGACCCCGTTGTGGCTTTTTGCGTGGCTTGCCAATTGGTTCTTCTTAGCCGTTGAGTATTTACAATGCGGGTAGGAACAGCGGTAGATATCTCCTGGAGAAAAAACTATCACGAATTTACAGTGTGAAAAAAACTACCATAAAATAATTCAATTATTTAAGGTGGCGAAAGTCGATGAGGACGACACTTATTCCCGCACAGGGGTCGCTCAAATCGGAATATTACCGAAATTGTTTGGGCCTAAAATGATTTATAACAGGGCTGAGTTTCTCTGTCTAATAATTTACAACCCCCTGTAAGCCCATGGTCCCAACTTCAATAAACCTTGGGACCTTTATCTCAAGCAGGTAGTTCGGACAGGGCTAGTGGCTTGTTATGAATCGAAATATTCAAAATATTACTCATCGTTCTTTCACGAGGAATCGGTCGTTTCGTTGTGCAATGTTCGATTCAGAGAGGCATTGTATGCATGTATTTACGAAATATTGGGAGTTTATGCAAATTTTTGCTAATTATAATTATTAATTTTTTAATTGTTATTATTAAATTTTTAATCAAATAGAAAAAGAAGATAACTGTTGGCAAAATTTGTTATAATATTCCTAATAATATTGTAATTTTTTTTTCTTTGTGAATGATAAACTAGTGCAAACTGAGGGAAAAAATTTATTCTAACTAAATACTACCTGTGGAAAAGTTTTTATTTGACTCTTCAGCTTGATAAATTATGATAATCAGCGTTTCCATACAAGTTAAAGTATTATTATTATTATCGATAAAGTAATAATTATTATTATTTATCGACAGACTTCGTACAAAACAGAGTGTGAATAAATTAAAAATTATTTGATAAAACTTTTTGTAAACGTTGTATCCGCAGGGTTCCAAGCAAATTATAATGACCAATGACAACCCGTTTGAGAAATGTTTTGGAAAATAATGTTCTTTGTCGAACTCTAAGTAATTTTTTGTTGTTTCAATAAGACACTTTTTCGATTTTTTAAATTTGTCATAGTACTACCCATGTTTAAAAAATTTGTAGGTTTGGTTGAACAAACGTTAATTAAAAAAATATTCCTAAGAAGTTCCTTATCATTTTAACTAATTTTTTACATTTGTCAACTTTATAAGAGTTTTTTTTTAGTGACGTTTTACTAACTGAAACGAGTATAAAAACATTTTCTAATCGAATTTCACAAAAATCCAAAAACTCAATAGTTACAGCAAAAAATTAGTGGTATAATCTGTTAAGTAAAAAATTACTACTAGGGGTCGGTCAATTTATAGAAAGTGAAATTAAAATTTAATTCAATTGAAATTTAATTTTAACACGTATGGATTTTAAATCCGACCCAGGCGGAATCAAAATTTTAATAATGAATTTGAAAAGGATTTTATAAATCAATGTAAATCCTTTTCTAAAGATCAAGCAGTGAGTACCGAAATCATCTTATTTACTCCAACTTTGCCACAACAATGAGGACAAATAAAATTTACAATGAGGGGTTGACTCTCCACTACCTGAAGGGACCCGAGGAGATATTTTGCCTTAGGTGACAATTCAGACAGCTCAAATTTGAAGCGACAACTGGTGGCCGGTGCCAGAACTAACAAAAAATTTTTTTTTGAGATAATCTCGAGAACGAACAAACATTTTTAAAAACGGCAAACGCCAAATCGTTTCAATCGACTATAACTAGTGAGATTACCAACTTTCTACAACAAATTTTGTTTCTTTCACAGAGATATCAAATGTATTTTTTTAATTAAAAGTCAATTTTTTTCGGAAGTGGGTAATGTCACTAGATATTTTTGTGTGTTTTCAAATGGTCCCAGTCCGATTTATCTATGTATTATGGTTCTTGAGATTATCTCGATGAAGTGTTGAAAACATGGATATTTTGTGATTTTTTATGTCAATTGTTTTTTTATGTACATTCTTGAAATTTGAAAAAATTTTGAAATACAAAAATCAAAGTCGTATCTCTTATAGTTTAGTAGATATTGGTAGTTGAAGTTGACCAAAATCAGCACTTTTTCGCAGAGCGCCCCTTAACACTTGAAATACCTGCATGGATGCGTTTGTGGGCGATCATGTGGCTGAGAAATTTCGTATGGAAGCCGCACGATTCGCACGTTAGGTTTTTGTCGGTGGTGTGTGTCAGCATGTGCGTTTCGAGGTTTTGCTTGAAACGGAAGGATTTTGTGCAGTGGTCGCATTTGAAGTTCTTCTCCGGGGTGTGGATTTTTAAATGGGAGACGAAGTTTTGCTTGAGGCGGCATTTGAACGAGCAAAAGGTGCACTGATAAACGGATTCCTCCAAGTGCTGGGCGCGATGCGAGATTAGCTTGGAAATTTGATCAGCTGTAGTGTCACCTATCAACAAGAAAATATTTTTTTTTTCAAAAATTATTAAAAAATAATCTAACAAACGAAAAATAAATGTAAATGCTTTTATTACACAATAACTACGAACAACGAAGAACGTATAATGAAGTAAAATAAAAATATATGAAAAATGTTTAAAAAAAAAGCTTTTGTCTAAAAGATGCACTAAAAAGTAAAAAATAATGTAATTCAATCGCAGGAGAATATTTTTTCTTGCAGGATAAAATTCTAAAATTTATAAAAGCTTTGAGAGTTGTCAACTGAACAATGTAGTTCTGTAATGCCGTAGTTTTATAATTCCCAAAGCTTTTATAAATTTTAGAATTTCAACCTGTAAGAAAAAATATTCTCCTGTGATTGAAATACATTATTCTTTACTTTTTAGTGCATCTTTTAAATAAAAGCTTTTTTTAAAAAACATTTTTTTATATATTTTTATTTTTTGCTTTTTTGTCTTTATTTATTGCATAGATTTATTGTTATTACACTGTGCATCTACCGTGACGTCCAAATGACCAACATACCGTCGGTATAAGTTACGGTATGTACAAATCGAGAACCCCTTTGTAAACATAACATAAAATTTTAAAACCCCATTTAACACCTTTAGGGGGTAATTAACTATACAGGGTGTCCCACAAGGTAGTCCATATATTTTAACCGTAGATTGATCATTAAAATTAAATGGTTATCCCAAAAATACAGATTATAATTTTTATCTCTAATAATACTTATCCAATTTTTATAAAATTTGGTATACAGACGTTATTTTAAACACTCATTTGACAGTGCAAATTGTAAGCTTGTAGGGCATTGTTGAAGGGGGCTACCAGAGTCCCCTTGACATAAATTGTTTCATAACTTTGTAGCGCAAATTAATTTAGCTTTGATACTAATAGAATTTGAATTTCCATTTAGAAACTTTTTTGTCTCTTGTAAATTTTTTGTAAAATTTACTGTTTTCGAGTAAAATAATAAAATGTGAAAAGATGCAGTCGGTATCAGTATCAGTATAGCACCTAAACGGCTTTGATTTCAAACCTGTCAAAAGTAAAAATTTTATTGTCAAATTTCGTTTTCAAATTCCTGGCGTGTAAAATAAGCAACCATAACGGAAAAAGTGTGAAACAAGATTTGACAATAATATTTGCACCTTTAACAGGTCTGAAGTCAATGCCGCTTTGTTTAAAAACACTGTGGCTGTGCTGATATCGTCTGCATCTTTTCACATTTTATTATTTTATTCGTAAATGGTACATTTTACAAAAAATGTACAAGAGACAAAAAAACTTTTAAATTCAATAGCCTTTTAAGTTCTAGTAGCACCAAAGCCAAACTAATTTGTGCTACAAAGTTATGAAACAATTTATGCCAAGGGGGTCCCGGCAGCCCCCTTCAACAATGCCCTACAAGCTTACAATTTGCACTGTTAAATGGGTGTTTAAAATAACGACTGTATGCCTAATTTTATAAAAATTGGATAAGTATTATTAGAGATAAAAATTAGTCTTTATTTTTGGAGCAACTTTGGGAGCTAATAATTCCACAAGAAATTTTTTTTGGAAAAAAATAAAAAATACGGGTCCATTTAATTTTAATGCTCACTCTATGGTTAAAATATATGCACTACCTCGCGGGACACCCTGTATAAGCATGTTAAATTTCATTTCATTGCGACTACAGGAACCCTCTCAAATTTACAAATCGAGAGCCCCTTTGTAAACAACCTAAAACTTCAAAACCTCATTTAACCCCTTTAGGGGGTGTTTAACTACATAGGACTGCATTGTCACGCAGATTAAGTATGCAAAATTTCAATTCAGTGAGACAACAGGAACCCTTTCAAATTTAGCTCCGAAAAAATAACCGACAGACAAACAACATTGTGACTTAAATAAAAGCTTTTAAAAACAATTTTGATTCAAACAATTATTTAAAAATCAAATGCTCTCTATCAAGCGAGTAATTAATATTTTTGGTTGCATCGAATTGCATCTAAAATATTTCACAAATCTACCACAATTGTTTCACCCTGTATAAATTCATAAAACTGTACAGTATCGTAAAAAACCTTGTTTATTTGTAAAAAGAAGTTCAAACACATTAAAAATTAAGATGAGCAATCCTAAAAAAACAGACTGGGGCCTATATCATAAAACTTTTTACAAGTGATTATGCAAGTGATTTACTTGTCACTTGTATACTTTTTCTATAGTAATATAATGTAAATAGTAAACTTGTCACTTGTAAAAATCAACTAGTAATTTTTATAAAACGGGCTCCTGGTTTCGGTATTTTGATAGAATTTATTGTGTTATAAAATAAATAAACAATTTGCTTCTTAGCAATAAAAAAATATAAAATTGTCAAAAACTCGGGTTCTGCACCCACTACACACAGCCTATTGAAAAAATGTGTACAACTGTGTAAAATAATGAAATATTAGATATTATTTAATTAAACTGTTCTGAAGAATTACGTTTAATATTTCTTTTATCTTATAAGATATATCCACAAAGCATGTTAAAAAAATAACTCAAAAAGTCAGAGCCGGATTTAGACACATTTTCATACGAAGCAGAAAAAATATTTAAGCAATTTAAACAATATATAAAAAATCAAAAATATTCAGGATGTTTTTATACAAGGGGTAGATCTTAGTTGTTTTCTTTTAAGTTGGATAAACTGTTTAAACAATAATTCGGTTTTTTTTGGCAATATTGTAACATATTAGCCCAAAAATGGAGCACTTTCCAGCCACGTTTTAAAAACAAATTTTTCGAGAATTTTTCCTAAACCCGACCGAAGTCTTCCGAAATTGCATCGAAAATGACAATATTTTGCTGTTTTTTTAATTTTGTTTTATTCGGAAACGAACTAAATATTTCTAAAATTCGCCAAAATAGGACGTAAAAGAATTGTGTTATTCTTGCCTCCTTCGAGCGTTTATGCACGTTTTTCAGTCCGATATTCAGACATTTCGCGAAATTTCGGCACAAATTACCCAAAAAATCACGGCCAAATTCCCAATCTTACATCGTCTTACTTTTGTTTTTTTAGAAAGGAGCTAAAATGTTTGCTGTTTTGCGAGATTTTATTAAACTGGAACGAAAAATCACTAAATAAGTTTTAAAATGTCGTTGCTTTCCCATTTTTCGAGCGTTTTAGAACGGTATTCAACGAGAAACCCTTTTATAAAAAAGTGCTTATTACAGTTATAAATTGGTAAATTTTCAAAACGAATTTTAACTCACAATTGTTTCAACTTTTTTATCATTCTTTATTATTCATCATTTTGCTTTCCTGCTAATCACCTGAGACAATCCAGCTCAACATAAAGCATTTAAAAATACAATCTTAAAAACTCTTACAAAATTCTGTTGTCAAAAAATTTAAAATTTGTAACACAAAATATTTAAAAAAGAAGAAATAAATGGCAAAATATTTTATTAATGAATAAAAATAGTCAAACTAAATTTAATAAAGTAATTTAAAAAAAATTCACAACTTACAGTAGTCGCATTTATAGGGTGGCCCCGAAAAGTGGCTCTTCATGTGGTTCAAATAATCGCCGTGGTACTGACACACAAAAGAACAAATCCCGCACTTGTAGGTCACATCTTTTGCATGACTTAACGCCAAATGTTGCTCCAGCAGAAGACTGTCATTGATTGTTGTGAAGCAAATCGGGCATTTGATGTCCATTTTTTCATCATTGTCTTCTTCTAAAACCCACAACTAATTTCCTGTTATTGCGCAACAGTTTTACCTTCTTCCTGTCCTGAATCGGCCAAAGGCAAAACCTTCTTCTTCGAAGTCAACATTTTTAAAGCCGCCATTCTTAGACTAGGTTTTAAACCAAATAACATCAGTCTTTTTAAGATAAGTTGCTTCTTGTTGCGCAATTTCGCCTTGACCAACACTGAGCTGAAATTGTTTTGCAGCGAGCTGGAGTCGGTTTTTTCGGACACGATGATTTTGTCCGACTTTGAGTCTTCTTCGTCGTTTTTATTACACGAAATCATCTAAAATAGTAATTACAAAACCGATCTTTAATTATTACAAAACTACCTGTCCGTATTTAACATGGAGGTTGTCATATCGCGACTTGAAATTGGACAGCATCCAGTTATTTTGCAGCAAGTAGTCTAAAAATCGGTACATGCACAACTCGCTCTTGTTGTACAAAATGCAAGTGTCCAAATGTTTGAAAACCTCGGCAGGCTCGAGCGAATTCGTGTGGAAACACCTAATCAACTTATCGAAGTGTGATTCGCGTTTTTCAACGTTGTGTAAAACCCACTGGGACAGCACATTTAAAGCTCTTGCAGTGGAAAGGACAAAGCTCTTGTTTTTGAAAAATTCCTGTAATTCGGTGACGTTCAGCCCGATTATTTCTTCACCGTCGCAGACGTCGTCAATGTGGCTCATTATCCAGTTCTCAACGATATTTCCTAAGTGTTTCAACTTGAAACGTTGCGTTAAAAAATAGGTGAACAGACAGTTGTCTAGGTTCAGCTTAGTCCCAAGAAACTCTATACAATACTCAATTACTTTAGTTATGATGAAGTGATCGGCTAGCTTGAGGAGCTCCTCTACGTTGGAGTGTTCTATGGTGATCTCCCCAGTGTACATGTAATTCAAAATCGTGTTAAAAATTTCGCTATCTAAACATTTTATTATTAATTGTTCTCTAATTATCTTGTGATGCTTTAGGATCGAATCGAAATAGGGGGAACTGCATGCTAGTACGTTACGGTGCGCTTTTATAATCTTATTGTTTACGTGAAGAGTCAAATCGCAAAATCGATTCGATTTCTTTTGGTCGTACAGTTTTTGGAACATGGTCGATGATAATTCCGCACAAACGAAGGTCATCGTGTTGTTGTTCTCCATCGCAATCATCTAAAAATTGAAAAATGCCCCTTACAAGCGAAAAATGAGACAAAGACACGGGCAAAAAACAACCAAACATTGACCCACTTTTCACTTACTCTGAACGAACCCCCAAGTAGTGACTATTTTCACATCTTATCTCACTATTATCGTTTTATTGTTGCAATAAAATTGCAAGTAGGAACACTGCACCAAAGCATTTTGAGTTGATTGACAAACTGATATTTTTGACAGTTAATAACAAATCGAATCGGCAGGGCCGGCAACCCAAAGAAAGAACACGAAAAAGTAATCACCGGCCCTGTATTTAATATTTCGCGTTAACATTATTGTCGTAATCAATCGGCGACAAACAACCTCATTTTTGATAAATTAAAAAATTGCAGTTTATTTTTTATAAAACAGGTTATGAAACATGCGGCTAAAAATAACTAGAAACGGAACTGACAGTCACTTGTCAAAATTGGTGGGCGGGGATAATTTTGGTTTTGTGGCAATTCTTTAATTTATTTTTGTAAGAAAAAATGTCTCATCAGACGGGAATTAAAGGTAATTTGACACGAAAACATTAGGCCGTTGTGTCGCCCAGTTTTCGGCGAATATAACACTTGAGTAACGTTTTTTTCTCTCATGTGCAGCAAACGACGAGCTGAAAAAGTTTCTGGGCAAATGCAGGGACGGGAAAGTTAGGATTGTGAAAATTTCCATTGAAAATGGTAAATTTAACACTACTTTAAATGCGATACGACGCTTCCGTTCCAGAACAATTAACTCTAGCCAGCCACAAGGAGGTGAGACACAGTTGGGACAAAGACTTTGACTCTTGTATAACACCACTAATTGAGGAAAACCAGCCTTGCTACCTCCTCTATAGACTAGATTCGAAAAACTCGTCCGGTTACGAGTGGCTTTTTATAAGTTGGTCGCCTGACACGGCCCCCGTGAGGCAAAAAATGTTGTATGCGTCCACCAAAGCCACGCTGAAACAGGAATTCGGGACGTCGCAGATTAAAGAGGAGTTGCATGGCACTGTCACGGTACCAAAACAATAAAATTGATTTTTTTGCTAATTTTTTGTGTTAGAGTGATATAACTTTGAACGGTTATCAGAAGCACAAAAAGGCAGTTAGTGCGCCAGCCCCCTTGACGACAAGGGAGGAGGAGCTGCAAGAAATCAGGCGGACTGAGGTTCATACCGATATCAGTGTGGACAGCAAACAGCAAACTCTAAGTGGGGTTGCGTTTCCGTTAACAGAGGCCGCCAGGCAGGCCATTGTGGACATGGGGCGAGGGTCGTACGATTATTTACAATTCAAAATAAGTTAGTTTTGGAGGCGAAAGTTGGGGTTTTGATTGATAAATTTCAGATATTGAAGAGGAAACGATTCATTTAGTCACAGCTGAGAAGCTCAGCATTGAGAAACTTCCTTCTAAAGTTCCTGCAGATAGTGGTAGATATCACTTGTACAAATTTAAGCACACACATGAGGGTGATTACATGGAAAATATAGTTTTTATTTATTCAATGCCGGGGTACAATTGCCCGATTAAGGAGCGAATGTTGTATTCTAGTTGTAAGAATCCGTTAACTGACACCATCACAAGTCTGGGCTTGGAAATTGCGAAAAAGGTAAATAAAAAGATAACTAAATGCTACGACATACAATTAGATATAGCATGAAATTCTGCATAGTAAGTGATAAAATTAATGAGAAATTTTTTCGGGGCATTTAATTAAAGAAATGATTGACTATATTTAAGTAACTGTGTACTCAATGCAAACAAAAAAATTGCAGGCAGAAAGACCGTTAAATTGTGTGTAATCATATACAATTTTATCGAATACTACAGGGTGTAAGCGAAATAAGTACATTGATTTTAACCAGTGGTAGAATTCGTCAAAACAAACACTTTTTCTATGTACTATTTTTTCAAAATCGCATTTTTAAAAATCATTTTTCCCCCCTACAAATTGACGAGCCTTTTATGAAATGCTGAAAAATCATAATAAATTTAATTTGATTTTCATGAACTTGCTTGGAAACGGTATCTTGTCGACTAGGTAACTTTGCTTCCAGTGGCGTGTAAGAAAATTGTGTAAGATTTTAAATTAATTTTAACTCCAAAACTATAACGTTTTGAAAAAAAAGTTATTGGAAAAATTGTTAGTCTCGACGAGTTCTATTACCATTTAAAATTAATGTACTTATTTCACTTACAGCCTGTATATTAAAAAAATTTCAAACGTTTACAAATTTGCGTACCGCTTCATATTGTTCGGAACGCTGCGAAAATTGTTAAAAAAAACTTGTAGAGAATTTTTTCTTCAAAAAATAAAGTCCATAACTTTATCTTCAATCGTTTAGGCTTCGAAAATCTTTGGGGCCTGAACCATTAACAATTTTTTGTTGGAAATGTAATTCTTTACAACTCTCTTCCTTACATTTTTCTTGTATCTTTAACCCTAGGATACATAACTTGGGTATTTTGTACCCGACTAGCTTTATTATTGAGTTCTAAATGTTCCTTTTATTTCTACTGATGAATATTAGTAGATAAATATTATGCTTTCTGTGTTATGTGTTTGACAACAGAGTTAAAAAATGTAATTTGCGGAAAAACTTATTTAATAACAATTATCGTTCTTTAAATAATGTGGGTAATTAATACCATTCAAACATTAAGTCCTATTTGTTGGTGCACTTCTTTTACTGTATGTTTTTGTAGGATTATAACAGGGGATCTCGCAAGGAAGTGCAAATACAGGGTCGCTAAAAAGTATGGATACAGCTAAATATTTTCAGAACGGTTTAACAGAGCACGTTGAAATTTGGGGTCTATCATCTGAGATTTTTTTCAATTTTCTACCGTCATTTGTTTTGAAAATACTTTGAAAAACTTGATTTTTTAAATGACATGAAGAGTTAAAATTAATAATTTTTAAAAGAGCATTTGTTTCTGAATTTAGTGATGTAACATATTCCCACCTTTATTTTCATTAAAAGACAAAAAAAAATTCAAAAATTTCATTCTGGATTTCTGCAAAAGGAAAACTATAAGTTAGCTTTGAAAATAGTGTCATTAGCGATCTGTCACTTGTATATTAGCCAAAAATTAAACTTATGTGCAATAATCAGTGTAAAAATGGTACATTTAAGTGAAACTGAGTACAGAAATTCTCATGATGGTTGGTTATGACGACAGAAAGCCAAGAAGTCAATGGAAATCATTTTGAGCAACATCTTTTGTAGCATAAAAAACATGTATTTCGTGTTTTGCTTTTTTTTTATTAAAATGTGTTCTTTTTATTGTGTTATTTTAACAATTATTATTAACTTTTACTTATTTTTTGGTCAAGGTTCAAGCGGCAAAGAGCTAACCACCGAGCTAACGAT
Source organism: Tribolium freemani (assembly GCA_939628115.1). Lineage (NCBI taxonomy): Eukaryota > Metazoa > Arthropoda > Insecta > Coleoptera > Tenebrionidae > Tribolium > Tribolium freemani. The sequence goes on along the minus strand of OW626791.1, from coordinate 16,253,806 downwards.
AGATAAAGTCAACATTTCCAAGGCTAATAACATTTTACATTTTTGAAAATTTTATTAGTTCGATAATTTTTTTTTAAGTTTCGATTAAAATAAGGTATGCATGTGTTACACCATAGAATTCAGAAAAAAATCATGTTAGCCTTGTATACCCAGAACAAAAGAAGATAGGAGTTTGATTAACATCTTAAACGCTAGAATTTATATACTTTTAAGCTTATACCAAATTTCAATTAGTTTTGATGAATAGTTTTTAAAATATTTAACTGTATCCATACTTTTTAGCGACGCTGTATTTTAACCATACATTAAGAACAATTAAGGATTAAAAATTAATTCTAAAAACGTTTTTTTTTTGTAGAATTATTAACCTCCAAAAGTTACCCCAAAAATTCAAATTATTTTTTTTATCTTGAAAAATCATCCAATTTTTATAAAATTTGACATGCAGTTGTTATTTAAAAAATCAATAATCATTTAACAGTACAAATTGTAAGGTTGTAGAACATTGCTAAAGGGGGGGCCCTTGACATAAATTGTTTCATAACTTTTTAGCCAAATTTACAGTATATTATTAATAATTATATAATAATTATTATAGCATTGGCTATAATCATGTGCAAATTTCCGAATAAAACCCACCAATAAAGAATTAACAACCAGCATTAACATTGACATGTAAGAAAACTATTTGTAAAGAACACACGGTATATATTGGTGCCTAGATGTAACAAATGTTAAAAAAGTCGTAATTGTTAAAAAAATGCTCTCATGGCAGGGTTAATAATTATTGTAGTCAACGTTTTGAAAAATATCGGACGGACCGCAAATTTTTAATATTTTTTCCCTTGTGAAAATTTTAGTTATCAAATGCGCTCAACTTGTTGGCTTTGATACTCAACATTTCGTTTTTTTTTTTCGTGCATTTATTAATAAAAATAATAAAATATAGTTGAATTTGAAACAACTTGGAGCGAGACATTTATTCCCCGGCAGTATTTTTGAGCACAGAACAGTTATTTTGTATCTCGTTTCGCTCCTAGTATTTAGTACGACTCATGCCATGAAAATTAATCGGACAATTTTAGTTGGAAATTGACTCAGGGTCTGAGTTGACCGAGGAGTTCCTGTACGAGGAGATACACCCAACAAAAAACTTGCACCGTCCGAAATTTGCCAAACCAAAAGGGCCGCCAAACAGAGGACCAAAACGAATGACAAAGTCTCAAAATGTGGAGAATTGAAACGGCGGTTGTATGCTTTATATAAATTATTTATTCATTTACATGCGCTCAACTAGCTTTTCAAACAAATATTTTTGTATTTGAAGCTCATTGTATAAATCATGAAGTATTAACTATCAGTCGCTTTCGTGTTACATGAATAAAGTTATCACACTTACTCTGCCACATTGTCTAGTGATTTCCCCGACTCTCCAATTTTCTTATTGTGGTGGTAAACAACTTCCCCTTCTTCCTTGGCAAGGTATTCAGCTATACCCTTATTTGTGTAGTTTTTCCGCTCCCTCTGCCAATGGTATTGCCAATACCTGACCTCATCCATTGACATTCCTGACAAATTTAACAAACCTAAAGTGGCCCCACCTGCTATGAGACCTAGCACAGCCCCTGGATCGAAAATTAATTAATCAACAAAAAGTTTTGGTTAGCTAAAAAATACCTAATCCGCCCCCGACTATCCAACCCCTTGGGCCCATATTCCACTTATACAACGTGCCACTAAATAAACCCGCAACAACGTATTCCAGAACTCCCGATTTCCCCCTGTATACCGAAATTCCAGTTGAAATTGCCCTAATTGGGAAAAATATTTATCAAAAAAACATTAAACAATTCGGTTTCTTTACGTAAAAGACATCGTAAACGATGCAAGCCTCCACGACCACATCCAGGCCCCTTTCCCGAAACTTTTCGTAACCGCATCTTGCAATTTTTTCTGTACCACACAATTAATTTGCATAAAAACAACAGAACGTCATACCTTGGCCTCGAAATGGTCAGTGAAAACTGTGGCTTGGTTGTTTTTCAAAAAATTCACGTAAGCCACCCGACTGTGCAAAACGCCCCCGTAAATGCCCCCCACGAACAAACTCATACCCCCAACGTGCAACACAGTGAGAATTTCCTTGCTAACATCGCCAAAATCACTAGAATTGAACAATTAACTACATGGAGCCCTATAGTTTTGTACTACCGACTCCACTTCAAACACCCGCTTCAGGCGGTCCCAACCGGTCTCTTCCGGCAAAGTTGACAAATCCGCCTGTTGCTCAGTGGGGGTCTCTTGACTCAATTTATCATGGTCGTTCAGAAAATTAAGGGGCCAAAGCGCACTTAACGTTAAAACTTTTCGCAACATTTTTCAAAAAAGTTGGGTTATATTACATAACCTTGCTCGGTGACTTGGGGGAGACACAAAAACACCAGAAAATTGGAGGGCTCAATAAAATATTTATTCTTAGCTTATAAAAGTATAAATTACACTTGTAAATAAAGTATTCCTGCATTGATGGACAGTTTCGTTACATTAATACACTCTGGCTCATTTACTGTTGTCTTCCATGTTAATATAGAGTCGCACGTTTTTGAGAAAAACGTCTTTAATGTGGCCACAGTTCGTGTTTTGCACTTGCTCGAGATAGGCTTCAAGGGGTTGGTAAAAATCCTTGAATACATCACCCCCTAGGCGGAACTGAAATCACGTTTTCAATTGCAGCTTCCTGTAATAAGTACCCACCTCTTCAAAAGCTCTATAAATTGCTTGAAAGACTGGCTGTTTTTCTGAATGGAAAAACCCGCGAGAACCGTGGACCACAGCCACTCCGAACTTTTCAGCCGGCTTGCAAACACTCATGTACATGCAGTGGTCAGGCCTGAAATTAAACCTACACGAATATAAATACAATTTCCCTGAAACAACACAAATCAGTTTTATTAAAACCACACTAAAAATGGTAGTACCGGGGTGGTAGTGAAAAATTATATTGATTATGTCCTGGTCGCCCCACGTTATCTTCAGTTTGTATTTTCGATAAATGGGGATTACATATTCGCTCCATTGAAACGCCCTCATTCTGGTTAAGTTCATTAGCATAACGCCGGAATTTACTCCTGAAATCAGAGATTACAAAGTGGAAAAAAAATCACACGATTGTACCCAATTTTCCATAAAATGGGTGTTTGGCAAAACGGTTGTACCACCCAACATTTGGGTCTTCATGTTCTGGGGCTAACGCAGCCATTTGACTAGAATTCATTTTGTGGAAATAGCTCCAAATATTCTCGACTGGGGTCAGGAATAACGTGTCTGTATCCATGTACAATAGAGAGTCCACATCTTTTAAAATATTCTAAAAAATAATATTACTAAATCGGGCTACAAATATGTAGAGCACAACAAACAGGTAAAAATAGTCTCTGTGCTGCACAAGGTTTGAAAAGCCTCTTCCACTCCTCTGCGTCCTTCACAGGAAACGTCAAAGCCATGACTTTGTACGTAAACGCATGATTTGTTAATATTTTCCACTCACTTAACTGCAATAACAAGTTGTAATAAAGCCTCATAATTAATGTATTTAAGCCCACTTTTTGATTGAAACTCTCAATTAAATTATCCTCGGCAAAAACAATAAAATTCAGCTTCTCTTTGCTAAATATCAGGGCAGATTTGAGCATGTTTAACGTTTCCTGAAGCCTGTCTCCACAGGCAACCACAGCCACAACAATGTCATTTCTACCAAAAAATTAAATTAATAAAAACAACAGCCAGGTAATGAAGCAATTACCGTTTAAACTCGACCCGGTCTGTTGTTACCTCTAAACTTTTTGTTACTTTATGAGACTCTTCCACACTCACGTCATCTTTGTTATTGAGTATTTTGATGCTGTAGAAGTAGAATATCACCAAAAGAACCGAAAACGACACACCTATTCGCAGGCATGTGTACAATTTCATCGTAAAATTACGAGTTTAAAAGCATTTTTAAATAATTGTTTACTTGCTCATCTGACATTGACATTCCTCTTCTAGGGTAGGGAATTTCACTTTCCCACCAAAATTCCAATGTTAATTGGTGGCGCCATACTTAAATTACAATTTGTATTTTTACTTCTTTAAAACAGTCTTGATGGTTTTACTTGCCTATTACCATTTATAAGTTGCAAACTGTGAAGTGTTTATTATTAATGCATATTTTCGATAACCGTGGTCATAATTTAGCCAATTTGATAATAATGTATGCAACCAACAATACATCCCCCGCGCATGTCGAGTCCAGCAAAAGCCCCACAACGCTGTTTACGTTCCAAATCGATCAAATCGTGTTTTTGTTAAAAGTGTGTGATTCCGCGAGCCACTATTTCGGTCCAATTGAGTGTAAACGTTGCCCTCACTGATATGGAAAAGACAGAACTGTCAGATGACATCACTCACACATTTGCGCTCTCAGACCAGCACTACATGGTTCAAGTCGAAGAAATGGATGGTGAGTGCGAATTTGTGCATTTTTCCGCCTCATGTGGCGTTTCCAGACGAAACGGAACAGCTCACTGCCGAAAACACGGACGACTCGAACCACGACCCCATTGACAAAGTGGGGGCGCCCCTCAGAGAGCAAGACAGGTTCCTGCCCATTGCCAACGTCGCGAAGATCATGAAGAAAGCCATTCCAGAAACGGGAAAGGTAAATAATAAAGTACGCATTGCTTGTGGCTAAAGTGTTGCGTTTGTGGGGCGTAATTTCCTTTTTGGGGTTGGTTGCAGATTGCGAAGGACGCCCGCGAGTGCGTGCAGGAATGCGTGTCTGAGTTTATCAGTTTTATCACCAGCGAGGCGAGCGATCGGTGTTACATGGAAAAGCGCAAAACTATAAACGGGGAGGATATTTTATATGCAATGAGTTCGTTAGGGTTTGACAATTATGTCGAGCCTTTGAAGCTCTATCTTCTCAAATATCGAGAGGTTTGTCAGGTGATTGTGTCCTGAACTGGGGTAATTAATTGATTTTTAGGCCGCTAAGAGCGATAAAAATTTGCAACCGAGTGACATGCCCTTTGACGAAACCTCTGAGGAGAGTTACAGTAAGGCCAAATGTGTGGCTACAGCTTCATGCTTATTAAGATTTTTTCTAGTGTGTAAAAATGAGTAATGGTGATATTTTTCAGACTCAACAGTCACACGAAACGTTATAGCTGCTGCGGAACCGGGGGGCACTGAGACGGTCATTTACACATATCAGGACACTAACATTCACCAATTCCAAATTAATTGAGCTGTACATTTCCTTGTAATTTATTTCCTTGTGTATATAGCGATAAGTTGCATATTTTTAATAAACTGTAATTTAAGACGGGGTTTACTTACTCAAACACAATTTTTTTACACAAATTTATTTGTTATAAAATAACAACTACGTGGTTTTCTTGGGGGCTGGTTTGCCACCCTCGCGGAATCCATTTCGGAAACGCCTTCGCACGATTTTCAAGTGGCGGAGCCTTCCGGTCCCGGTGGTCTTCCTCCTCTTGGCCTTAATCGACCAGTTGTCTAAAAAACACCATTAAGACAGCCCCAAAAAATCAGGGCACTTACATGAACGCAGCTTGGCAGAGGGGTACCCACATTGGGCACACTTGGACTTCTGGATGTGGTACGAGGACCTACCACATCTGCGACACAACGTATGTGTCTTATTGCGGCGTTTACCAAAACTGGAAGTACCTTTTGTCTGAAATTAAACCAAACACTGTTAGCACATAACCTAACTTTCACACGGAACGAAAATTTCGGGAAAATATCAATACACCGGCACTTCCAAAGGGACACAAATCATACAAAACGTAACAGTCTTGAATTTGGGGGGCCGATTATTGAGATTTTTGCCGAAATTGCTAAAATTTTACGTGGACCTACCATCTTTCCAATTCGGAAAACAGAAAGGATGTGGATCCCTGCGTTACCGGCGGGGCAAATGAGCGCTGGCGCGCAATTCGAATTGGTTCAAATTTGAAACTGCAAGTTGGGGGTTTCGGCCCCTTTATTACCTTTAACCACTTTTGTGTATTCTTGTCACGTTGTTTGATTAGTTTGGTTTAGTAATTGTGGTGTTTTCCGTACCGGTGTTAAACTGGGCCCAATAAGTTGTCTAAAAATAAAAAGCCAGCCACGACGTCGTGGTGTAAACATATAGCGCATACTTGAGTCAAAATGAACTACTAATGGTGAAACTAAGTCACTTCTAATAAAATTAAAAGTCCGGTCTAATTTTAATCCAAGTTTCGCGTTTACAAATGTTGCTCCCAGGGTCGTTGGTGTGTCTCCTGCTATGCATTGTGTTTTGAAAATAAATGATTGTGTGTCCGCCAATTCGCAAACATTTCCCCAAGAATGTGTGTGTAATAAAGCGCCGAATTCTATGTATCAAATAACGGGCCAGTGAATGCATTTTAAGGCCAAATTGAGTGATTGTGACCGAGTTTTTGGTTTTTGGGAATATGTGACTAAGGGTTTATTTTTATAAAGTGCTGAATAAAATGACGAATAGTACAAAAATCAAGACAAAACCAACCGATTGTGATAAGACAGCTTAAGGGGGCAAGATGATGTTCACTGGGGGGTCTCACTACAAGAAATTAACTTCCTCCAACTCGAATGGTCGCCGGGGGGCCCGCAGGCATGCAGAAGTAAGAGATTTGGAAAACGGACGCGCGGAAATAGTTTCGTGTCATGTTTATTTTCCACCGAAAATGATAATAAACAGAGCTTGTCGAAACAGCGCGTTTATTGCCGGGGGTTCACCCACATATTATGTAATGTGTCGCTCCTCTGAACCACTGTTTACGAAATTATCAATCAATCATTTGCATGGTTGCTTGGTTTGGCTGAAGTCGTTTCATTGATGATTGTCCATCCCATAATTCATGGGGAAAACTATGATTAAGGTCAGGGAAGCCCCGAATCAGATTAAAACTGCTTCGAACCAAGACTAACAAGATTTAAATAAGAACGCTCAATTGTCCATTTCGTGACAGAGTGATCTTGAAAATTCTGTAGAATGGTGCGATGGGTAAGTAAGCCGTAAATCCGCTCGGTTTATTTACTCGCCTAATCACTCCCGATTTTATAAACACGCTCTCTGTTCTAATGCGCCAATTTCTGAATGTCAAATTTGTGCTAAAATTTTACGATGCCAAGTGATACTTTAATACAATATTAGAGAAAAACACTGTTTGTGGTGGGTTATTTTTGGAATTTTTATTCGATTCGGTACAATTTACACAAAATATAATTTCCGCCACGCAATTTCAGAATATGACTTGTTGAAATGTCGTATTTATAAAATACGAGTGGTCTGGTTCTCGCTCATTTCTCTAATCGCGAATTTTATTTTTCCATCTATTTTCGTATTTATTTGCCTTCGGGGCTCGTTATTGACAGATTTATTCTATATTTGTTTTCGCGCATTGTGCGTTTATTTAACGCTGGCCAAGTGGGCATTGTTTGCGATTTTTTAAATGGACTATAACGATTTTATTGGCCATTGGGATGAAGCAACGACAACCAAAATAACGCTATAATGTGTCTTTTATGGGGAAATAAAGAAAATATTGACAAGAAATCAATTTCCAAGCACTGATTTTCTCCGAATTTCAAATGAGAAACTTAACTAAATATCAGGTTGTAAAATGCTTAGATGTTGCGTTACCAAGTTGTTTTTCACGCAATTCCGCAAACTTTATACGGGGGCCGCATATTTTTATCACTTTAACATTATTTTTTTATTAAAAAACTAACGCCTCTAATTACATTTCTTATCAAAGTGGCTTGTGATTTTTAGATAAGGTTGGCAATATTGTCCATTTACATTTATTGCCAACTTAAATTTCCAAGTCACAAACGGATTTGTTCACAATTCACAAAACATGGGATGTAATTCATATAATTTGTTATAAAAAATGTAAAAAATAACGCAAAGAAAAATTGGAGAAAAATTCCCAAAAAATTCACATTCACCGTTGATATACCTAGTAGAAAGTGTTTTTGTATAATATGCCTACCTCAACCAAAATTACGTTAATAATGTAAGTACAGGGTGGGTCATTTGAATTATTATTATTTCTGATTTTTTTTCGCAACCAGTAATACTGATTCTAGCTTACCAGACCGGTGATTGTTAAAAAAATTAATCCACAGTTACATTGTTCTGAGTATTGTCAAGTTTGACTTGATAGTTTATTACCGTTTATTAATTTCGATATTAATGAATTATTTTATTTAAAAATGAGTTGCGTTAATAGACCTCATTAATGCACTCTTTTTCATTAATACACTCTTTTTGGAATTTTGACGTTTTGAAGATATTTTGATAAACAACCAGTTATACTCATACAAATAAAAAACAATGACGACTAACATCATACATTTCAATGGTAACTATGTTTTTGTAGCAAACGTGATTTTTACGTGAAATTGAAAATGTATGGAGTTAACGTTGTTCTCTTCTGGTAATCTTTGTGGAAAAGTAAATTGTAAGTGTTGAAAAATTAAAAAAAAATCTCGAGTACCAACAAAGGATGAAGCTATTGTATAAGGACTCATCTTTATCGATGCAATGAAAAAGATGAAATTGGTTTTGATTTGTAATTGATTTCTAATTTTGTCACAAAAAAGCGCTTACGGTCAACGAAAAAATATTGTAATTAACTCGTTTGTTAATGGGCGATTAATAAAGTCAACTATTAAAGGCACTCACTCGCTATCGCTCGTTCGTGCTTTAAACAGTTTCGTTTATTAATCGTCTTCTTTAACAAACTAGTTTCTTAAATAACTAATATTATTTCCCAAAATGAAGTACAAAAAATGACTTATTGGAGAACAATAAGGATATTTTGGTGAAATCAGGTTTACGTCAGAATAAAAAACAATTGAAAGAAAGATTATAAATAAATAAATATTATAATAAGTGCTAGGTTCAACAATAAAATTAGATACATTAATAAGCCACTTTATTTTTTATAATTTGGAAGTTATTAATAAGTAGGTAATTATTTAAAAGAGAGGGAGAGATATAACATCGACTGTTTACTAAGTGTACAATAAAACATTTTTTAATTGGCAAACATTGTGTTAAATTAAAACACAGCTTATGCCTCTCAATAAATCTAAAAGTTATATCTAGAATTTTCTGGTTTTTAGAGGTGATCGGCTGCGGCGTGTTCGTGATCATCTAAACAATCTGTGAATATTGCTTGATAAAAAACATACGCTCACGACATGTCAAAACATTTCAAATTAAATCCGGAAAAACTCAAAATACACTACTGGACTATGGAAGTGGATATTCTGAATTGCATACCATTTCGGACTCACTATAAATGATTAAATGCATTTAAACGTTGACTGTTAATTAAGTTCACTCCAAATTAACTGCAGTACGTTAAGAACAATAAATTAAATAAAATAGGGGTTTTAAATGACCTTTATATTTAACATGTTAAAAAGACTGGTAGGGCGCCCTTTTTTGCAATTTTTTAAGTTTAATTCTTCACTGAGTCAAAAAAATTACGCTCTGTCCCAATATCCAGTCCAATTGTTGAGCAGTGTATTCGAGCCAATTCCAAAAACGCGAAACTGGATGAGAATATTTTAATATGCGCTATTTATAGCTTTCAGCATTTTTAGCAATCCGAAAATAAGCAGTACTCGCAATTTGGGATCACGAGATAATGCTTTTGTTTTGAATAAACTTTCAGTCGCCCACTGGTAGATAAACAACAAAACAGTGGAATGAGTCAAATTTATTAAACAATCATACCTAATTAAGAAATGTTAATCCCCGAATATAATAATCTCGTGGGCATATTTGCGTGTAATATCTTGTACAAATAGCCTGTAATTATCGTTAAACTTATTATCACACGGAATAGTAAAACCTTTCGTTATCAAGATAAATGCTCGTGCATAGCATTATTTAAATTCACTTTCATGTGTAGGGAAAATCTCGACCGTCACGGCAAACACCGAAAGCAATCATGGTTCACAGAAATTACGAAGGTTCACTTGGCTCTAACTCGACAACTTCACTACTGAAGAGTAACAGCTCAATTGAATCGGATGAAGATGACTTCCAGAGGACGAGAGGGAGGGAAATAACAAGGCGAAGAGGTGCAGTGAAACACCAAAGGTAGTTGTTATCAAACCTAAACGAAATTTTATAATTTCTAAATGTTGAAGGGTACATGAGGTGAAAGGACACAAATTCCTAGCCAAGTTTTTCCGGCAACCGACTTTTTGCGCCTTTTGTAAAGACTTTCTTTGGGGGTTTTGCAAACAGGGGTACCAATGCCAAGGTTAGTAACACACTAATTTAAACCAGAAAAATACATAATTTTTTAGCCTGCCAAACTGCTGTACATAAACGATGCCACGATAAATTGCTAGGGAAGTGTCCTGAATCGGGAAGAGAATCCGAAAGTACAATAGTAGGTCAAATCGACCCGATTTTATTAATTTTAATTGAGATTTTTCCAGTATTTGAGGGAACGGTTCAAAATCGATCTGCCGCACAGGTTCAAAATCCATACTTTTATGTCTCCTACGTTTTGTGATCATTGTGGGTCGTTGTTGTACGGCATTTACAAACAAGGCCTAAAATGTGAAGGTAAGTATGTATTAATAATTCACGAAAAACGTAATCAAAGTTTTGCCAGTTGTATTGTTGGTTGCCTAACAAAAACACTGCAACCATCCAAATTAATTCAATCACAAATTACATTTCAGTTTTTATCATTATAAATCACTGAGACTGAGTTATTTTTACTTTGCGTAACAAAACCTGGCGTCTGCAAAAATTGCAGACGCAAACAATAGATCACAACATTTTTGGCACCTCATGTTGATGGCAAATGACGCATTGTTCAAATATTTTTGTAATTTCAGTAAAAACGTGAAACGTAGTACAAATCAATTTAATTTATTCTTCATTGATATTTTCAGCCGCTGTTTATAATTGTAACTGTGGCAGCGGAACAGACATTCCTTTCATCACATTGCTCTTTGATGTTACTTGATAATTGTTTTAACTTATTTTGGCACTGCGAGCTGTTACAAAATAAATAGTTTATGTTAAGAAAAGTGCATCAGTTTCTGTTTAAATTAGTGTCTCCAGACTGGCGAGCCCTAAGCCAACGAAAAAATAACCACAAAGCTCTTACAATTTATTAAACCTAATCCCTAATCAAAATGTAAAGTGGATTTTTTTTGTTTGTTATTTATTAGCGAGCTAATTAACTGCCGATTAACAAACGAGTTATAGTCGGGAGAGATTTTACTGATGGCAACTTATGAATTATAATTACCTTTATGTTCAATATTTTACGAACTTTGATTTATTATTAATTTTTTTATTTATTAATTCTATTCAAAGATTATTTAAAACCTTATTTCTAATGTCTCAACACTATAAACTTAAAAAACAAAGTATTTTTTCGGGGTCTGATTGGCTTGTACTACATCTAAGCAAACGTTGTAGAATTGTAGAAAACAACCCATTTTTAAATTCACAAACGTTATTTTACAAATAATTTCGAAGTAAAGAATTAAATAAATCTCGGTAACCAAAATAAGCAGTTTCTTTATTATGATTCCACCAATTTTCAACCTCAAAGAGCTACAAAGACACAGAGACAAAACCGTTTTGGTCCATTGCGCAAGTCTAGAACTAAAAACTTAGTCGAGTCCGAGGATCGTTTGGACTGGTTCTGAACCGATCCGGGACGGTTATTTTCTTTACCGCGAACGCAGGACTGTTACTAAAAGTTCGGGATTTTTCCACCGCAAACGCTCTCAAACGTACTGCGCATGCGATTGATGCCTGAACTAGTTCAGGATTTCTACCGCGAACAAAGCTAATATAAAAAAATTGTACAACTTTAGAACTTTTTTTTGTAATTTTTTTTAGTGGCCAGTCATTTACATACTATTAGCTGTTTCAAAACTATAAAAACGCCAACGTCGCATTTTACCGAATTATTTTTTTAAATAAGATTGATAAAATTGTAAAATAGTTGTTAATGATTAGACCTCTTATTGAAAGTATAAATTACATTAGCTATTATTTTTTTGAAGTGCATGAATATTTTATAACAGCTAATTTTGAGAGAAAATGCGACGTTGGCGTTTTTATAGTTTTGAAACTGCTATACTTATTTATTATAGAACAAAACAATTATTTGTACTTTCTCATAAAACGCTGCCAACTGTCTGTTTAATCGCGATTTCCTGATATTCTGCAGCTTTTCGTTTGTTTATTTATAAAGACTCTTCCTTTATTCCTTCTGCTCGAAGTTCAAGCAAATAAAAATTATTAAAGCTTTTGGATTTCAGAAGTGAAATTATTGCTAAAAGATTAAATATCTAAATCAGCGAAGAGTTCAAAACCAGAACAATGGGCAATGCACTTTGAGAAGGGCATAAATAATCTGATAAAGTGATAAATATCTGAATTATTTTGCTCATATTGGGTTTGTACCGCAAGTCTAAACGTATCATTTGAACAATATTAGTAACTGTTTAAATTTGCAAACCAGACGGACTTTTAATTTGTGTAGCGAATTTATGTTAAAATAAGAAATTTTCACAGACAGTTCAATTTCAATTTTAAAGCTTTCACTTTATTATTATTATTATTTTTTTTTATCTTTTAAAGCCTAGAGGATTTTGTCAATTTTTATTTCTTAAGAATTTGTTTAAAATATAATTTCGTAATTATCAATTACTGAAATCTGCCAGTTTAGCATTCAGCGCTTGTAGGTGCGGGAGTTGGTCGGGAAATTGGCTGGAATTATTTAAAAAAAAAATAGTCAGGGAAAAATCGTTTAATGCAAGCATGAGTATGCCAAAGTCTCCAAAAACACCAAAGTTTAGTTGAAAAAAAAAATGTTTTGGCAGACAAATTTTTGAATCATTCAATGTCAGAAAAGTCCAACAGGAAGATATGTAGCAAAGTCAACCTTTTTTTAGAATTTTCTTTTTAATTATACGGTAAGTACTCTAAAACGTATTATCTCATAAATCATAATACATATCATTATGTATTACGTGTAAAAAATAATTGTGATTGCCTAAAAGAAACATCATTATTGAAAAATTCCAAATTCTTTTTATCTTCACATCGTGCAGTGAAGCGAAGTGAAAGAATAGTTACGATGCCAAATTATTTTCCTAATCGGACTGTAAATTACAATGACATAAAGCTTCGTATTTCTTATTTTTGCATTGCTATACGACACGATTTGCTGCGTTTGTTGTCACCCAATAAATAAACAGGAAAGTAAACATTTAGTTATTTCGAGAAAAAACCGATTTATAACTTAAGCCGGAGTTGTTTTATCAGGAAGATCGCCGAAATTTAGTCAACTCATAACAGTGACGATGCAGCAAATCACTCAACACTTCTTCCAAAATAACAATGACAAAGTGCGAGATGCAAATGTCCTGACTGAAACTTATTTTTACATTTTTCACAACTTCCAATTTTTTGCAAACAATATTGTAATGAGTAACGCTGTGCTGTGCTGTGAGTTGGGTAAATTCTGGTAACTTTAATAATAGTCGTATCTGATATTGGCAATGAAATAATGACCCACAAAACCTTAACAAACTCCGTCAGGTGTGCAAGACATTTGCAAGCTCGCGCTATTAGTAGTTTCGTTGCAACACGGTTCATTTTTCTTGTTCATCACTTAACTGCTACCTACTACCACTTATTACTCAGTTCAAAAATTTTCCCACGAAAGCAAAAGTTTTAACCGAATCAAGAAAAGAAGTCTAATTTTATTTGCAAAAGCGTCACACAGTGGTCTAAAATGCGAAAAACACGCGCTAAAATCATAGCTCGTTTATTTTTGTAAATATCTTTACCAACTTTTGTATACACACCTAATATGCAAGTCTGAATTCAGCTATAGTTGAAATTTTGAAAAAAGGCAAAAAGGCAAAAAAAAATTGTTTTGTATTCAATTAATATTTATGCAAATGCTAGCGCAAGTAACAAACAAGCTGTTTTACACAATTTTATGTGGCCTGCGCCTCTAAAATGCAATCAGGAAGGCAGAGTTTTCCGTATTTTTTATACCCCTTAAGAAAATGGCGCATTATTGTGAGTTCCACCGCAAAGGTTCTTCTGAAAATTTGTACACAGTCATAATTCATTAAGTCCTGTCCAGTGAAGGTAGTTTCAAAAGTATGGTACTTCCGGTTATACCGGAAGTAAGTAACAACTTTGCGGATTTGAGTAAAAAGCTGGTTTTTATTGCGTTGTTAGATGATTTCAGTTATTCTACGACTATTATTATGGACCATCTCTATACTGAAGTTTAGCCGTTTTCAAAGTATTTCACGTTTTTGCAAACTGTTGGATTTGCAAATCTTTTTTCAAAAAGTAGTAACTTTTGTACATATTTTGACATCACAATTGGGCACTACTGTAATCTAAATGCAATACGAATTGTATTCATTACGTTTGACTTACTCTGTGTAATAACATAACAAAAAAAGTACGAACTTAACTGTAACAACGCACATTTAACATGTTTTCACACAAGTAAATGATTTCATTTATGATGTATTATGTTAGTTATTATATGTAAGAATAGTTATTAGTATTTGCTGGAAAACATTTTGAATAGCCTTTTCCAAAGCACAAGTATACTTCTACAGCAGGTTGCCTACAGTACCCACGCCCCCCTGATTCAGTTTCTTAATTTTTTATCATACCAGTAGATTCTACACTCCAAAATTACCCCAAATGCAAATTTTTATACATTTCCTTCAATCCTTGACTGAGAAAATTGAGAAAACTCATCTTTAGCTTCCAATCTTCAGGGGGCTATAGCTCCCTTAGGAAGCATTTTCAGCCAAACGTCCATAGGAAGTTGTTTTTGTATTTTGGTCTAAGGAACCACGTCACAAAAGTTTTTAACAGTTTTTCCGAAAAAACTCTATACCTACAAAACGGCTTGCATCCTTACTCCCAGTTTATGTACGTATTCTTTACATCTGCACGTATCCGCAGCTGAATTTGGGTTTATTTGTTTGTAATGCATCTAAGTAATTGCAAAACATAGAAATTGGCGTGTACCATTTTTTGTAGTTGCTATTAAGTGACAATTTTAAGGGATTTAACAAAAATGCAACTGTTAAGTCTGTAGGAACATTTACACTCTGCAATCAAACTGTCCATATAGCCAAAGAATTCTAGAAAGCTATAATGAAAGTAGAATTTTTTGAAGTCCTTTTCTATGGACTGTATGTCACATTCAAAACCACGTATTTACAGTTAAATTCAACCACACCAAATTAACCAAATTCAACCAGCCATTTTACCGGTATGGAGTTTTTTATATTTTCTCTTTTTTTTGCCCATAGGTGGTAAGCACTGTGTACTTCATTTTACCAAAATTACAAGTTTCTATGACAAACTTCAAAAAATGAATTTCGCGCGTGTTTTGAGCAATTTGGACCACTGTGCGTCATTGGCTTCGCCTATCTCCTCCCCATAAAGACAATATTAACTTAAAAAATGCAAACAGGTGCGTGCTTACATAAATCCAAGGCCCCCAAATCACAAATCAGAGGGCCGGAAGGCGAATTATCACGTTTCCGAGCGCTTCTAAACTTAATCCGATCAATCATCACACCGATTTTCCCTTTGATTTGCTTTAATCGGAAGAGCCAAAGTAAACTGACGTCAGTCGGCCTCCCTTTTGCTCTTTGTATGCGGACATACAGGTGTTCGGGCTAATAAAGTGTGGCGAGCTTTCCAACGTCACAATTTCCACGATAAAAATAGGAATTGTTTGGCATCACCGCTAAGAAATCTGCCAGTTTAGCATTCAGCGCTTGTAGGTGCGGGAGTTGGTCGGGAAATTCGCTGGAATTGAGTTTGTCGTGAGCGGCGATTTTTATTTGCACGTGGAATGACCGCATCAAACAGGTAGCAAATAAATTGGCTCCCGTCTGAATTGTATTGATCACGTGTTTTTGTCTTAATTGGCCGATTAATTATACCGAAATGCCGTACTATTCTGAACTTGGAATATATATGAGTCCTACTAGTAGTTACACGGGCTCATACATACCCGGTCCTTATTCCAATCATTCCTCTTTACTGGCCTCCAATTTCACGAGACCTCCTCCTTCCTTGCTCAAACCGCGCAATTTTCGAGGGTACAAACCCCTACTAGCGACCATCACCGAAAACCAGTCGCCCTTACGAAGGTACAACTCGCCCAAGTTGAGAGGTCACACCTCGCCTAAGGTTGTAGTGGCCAAACCCATCAAAATAAACACAGCTGATATCGACGTTTCGGTCAACAAGTACAGGAAATATGAACGGCCTAAGCCGGTACAAGACAAAATTGAGAGGAAATCTCCAAGTCCTAGTGAGAATCTAGAAAGTCCAAGAAGCTCAGAGAAGGAAGCAAAGCCCAACAAGACAATACGAAGGGACAGACCAACTGTACGTCTCCACACCGTCCACTCTGACATGATAACACCAGACAATGGTACAAATATTAGAAGTTGGAGGGATAATTTTGAACCAGAAGAACTAAAAACCGAGGAGAAGAAGCCCAAAAAGACACCTGGTGAGCTCCTCAAAGAGAAATTTTTAATTCGTAGCCGGGAGGATATTTTCAAAGCGCCCGAAAAGAAGGTGAGTAGACGAGCTTCGAAAAAATCAAACGTGCAAAAAACTCCAAGCTTTCACGACATTTGCCAAGCCATAACCACCGATCAAATCGACGAAGAGTTAAATCCTGGGCAACCAATTGAGATACAAAGACGCCAAAGTCGGCAATTTTCAAGCGAAAATCTCCTCAAAGACTTGAGGCGCAATTCGGCCGATTTGTCCAACGATGTTGAGCTTTTAAATCGGCGAAATACCGAACTTTCCGACACTCGTGGAAGCGTCAAACGGAGGAAAAAACTGACCAAGAAGAAGTCCAACGAGAAAGTGGTCCTGTCTGAACCTGAGGGGAACAAATCGCAACTTCAGAGGAGACCAACTCAGAAGAAAATCCGCCGGACTTCCACTAGTAGCAGTCTAGGGAGCGACATTGTCGATGTTAGTCCTGAGACTGAAAAGGCGTACCAAGAGGCGATTCGTGATATCTCCCAAGTTGAGATTGAGAATATCAAAATTAAGCCTAAGCCCATTATTACTGCAACGGTCGATGTGGAGGAGAAACCGGCCTTGAAGATGGTCGTGGACGAGATTGAAGTGGTGGAGTCGCCAAAGCCGAAAAAAGGCAACAAGTTTAAGTTTAACGTGATTGTTGAGGAGATTCCAACGAAGCGAAAATCGATGAAGAAGCCTCAAGCCAAAGTTGAGGAAAAAGTGCACGTGCCAAAGGCCAAGGAACCTCTGGTTTCGAATATTTTGAGGAAGAATAGCAATGCGCACCTTGGAAACATTTTGGAAGAAACTGTTGACAAGGTTGAAGTAAAGAAAAGTGACAGTGCTGAAAAAATTAAAAAAGATAACACTGAGACAGTTTCGAAGGATAAGGAACCTGTTCAGATTAGGAAAACTGCCAGTGATGATAGAATCGTAAAGTCTAAAGAAGAACAGGAAAGAGCAAATCAAGATAAAACCTCTGATAACAGTCAAAAATTGAAGCAATCTTCTAATGTTAAAGATATGAAGAGTGAAGAAACGAAAAATGTACCTGATACTTTACAAAATAAAATGAAGAAAAATGAAGATTTATCCAAATTGAACACTGTAGGAAAATCAGATGAAGATGCAAAGAAAGAACTGAGTCTCGACAAAGTGAAAAAAGAAGACGAAAAATCAACAGTTGTGAAGAAAGTTGAATCTCAACTGAAGAAAGATTCTAGTCTTGAAAAGATAAAACGCGACAAAGAAGAAAAATCAACGACTGTGAAAACAGTTGAACCTCAATTGAAAAAAGATTCAAGTATTGAAAAAATTAAAAGCGACAAAATAGAAGATGACAAATCAATGGCTGTAAAGAAAGTTGAACCTCAGTTGAAGAAAAATTCGAGTCTTGAAAAGATAAGCAATGACAAGGTTGAAAGAACAAAAGAAGATGAAAAATCTACGGTTGTGAAGAAAGGTGAACCGCAGTTGAAGAAAGATTCGAGTTTTGAAAAGATTAAGAGTGACAAAGTTGAATTACTAAAAGAAGATGAAAAATCAACGACTGTGAAGAAAATTGAACCGCAATTGAAGAAAGATTCGAGTCTTGAAAAGATTAAAAGCGACAAATCAGAAATACGAAAAGATGATGAAAAATCAACGGCTGTGAAGAAAGTTGAACCTCAATTGAAGAAAAATGCGAGTCTTGAAAAGGTTAAAAGCGACAAAGTGGAAACACCAAAAGAAGATGAAAAATCAACGGTTGTGAAGAAAGTTGAACCGCAATTGAAGAAAAATGCGAGTCTTGAAAAGGTTAAAAGCGACAAAGTGGAAACACCAAAAGAAGATGAAAAATCAACGGCTGTGAAGAAAGTTGAACCGCAATTGAAGAAAGATTCGAGTCTTGAAAAGGTTAAAAGCGACAAAGTGGAAACACCAAAAGAAGATGAAAAATCATCGGCTGTGAAGAAAGTTGGACCTCAGTTGAATAAAAATTCGAGTCTTGAAAAGATAAGCAACGACAAGTTTGAAAGACCAAAAGAAGATGAAAAATCAACGACTGTGAAGAAAGTTGAACCTCAATTGAAGAAAGATTCGAGCCTTGAAAAGATAAGCAATGACAAAGTAGAAAAACTAAAAGAAGATGAAAAATCAACGGCCGTGAAGAAAGTTGAACCGCAATTGAAGAAAGATTCGACTCTTGAAAAGGTTAAAAGCGACAAAGTGGAAACACCAAAAGAAGAAGAAAAATCAACGGCTGTGAAGAAAGTTGAATTAAAGAAAGACTTGAGTCTTGAAAAAAGTGACATAGTTGAAGTCAAAAGTGGTTCCATCATTGGTAAACCTAGTACTACTTTAACGAGAGAAAAATCAGATAGTGATTTGGGCAAACAAATCAAAATGCCACCAAAGCTTGACAATAAACAACCAACAAGTCAAAACGCTGCTAAAGCACCAGAAAGCCCAAAAACCCTTAAACCAAGCTTGAAGAAAGCTCAAGCAGAACCACTGAAAAAATCGAACAGCGTCCAAATAATCGAAGAAACGAAGAAAGATACCGGTCCAGAGAGTCCCAAAGTGAAAAAATCAAGCAGTGCCCTAAAAATCGAAGAAACGAAGAACGAGAACGAAGAAGAGAACTTCTGGGCGACAATTGGACCCCGCGAAAGCGTCTACACTTCAGCCCGAAAACCTCTAACTCCTCCACCAAAAACGGAAGAAAAGGAAGACGATTTGATCCCAGCTAAAGCAATGCCTTCAAAACGCTCATTGGTCAACAAGGCTAGTAAAGATGACCCGGACTTGGAGGTGTTTATCCCGCCCCCGGAACCCGAACCGGAGCCCGAACCCGAACCGGAACCCGCCTTCGTCCCTCTCCAGTCCAACCGTTTGTCCCAGTTCATGCACCCGTTCAAAAAACCCGAACAATTCGAGGAATGTCCTGTCGAAATTTACGCTACACCGAAAGTAATCCGTCATAGACATTATCCGCGACCGCGACATCCGCCCCCGACGGTCCAAAAATCAGACAGTGAAGAAGAAGAAGAAGAAGAAAGTGAAGAAGAAACAACGTCGAGTGAAGAGACGTCGTCTGACGATGAATATGACGTCAATGTGGTGTATGGAAATAACAAAGTTGGTGCAAGTACGTCTTCCAATGACTCTGGCTTTGATTCGGGCGTCCCTGGCAGTAGAAATAAGGGTTAGAGCAGTTTTAACCTTTATTATGTTACGAGAAACTAACCGAAACTAACTGTGAAGACGTCAATGACAGGAAATACATAATAAATCGTAATATTGTGTCATTCGCATTTAATTTTAACTGTTTGACGGCCTTGGCGTGGTTAAATTTAACAAACTCTGTCATTGTTTTGGTTTTATTGTCAGTGTGAAGGGCACTTTAGACCGATCTATCTATTTTTTTCTTCATTGCGAATTTGATATTATTGACTGGCATAGCGCAATTAGATCTAAAAATAAACACCCTAATTATCTCGAATAATAATGTTTGAACGCATGCGAGACCACATGGAGGTGAATCACGACTTAAATAAGAACATTCGGATTTATGCGATTTATCTCGCATTAATTATTGCAGGGGCTAGAAATGCCATTTATCACAATACTAGCAAACATCCTGGCAAAGTGAACTAATTTCATGAGTTCTGGAAAGTGCAATAAACTGGCAAAACGTTGATTTAACAAACTGTAATTCTCACAAATTCGTTCTGTACACAGACTGTGATGTAAACTGTCATAAGAAATGCGAAAAACTGACTGCCAATCTGTGCGGAGTTAATCAAAAACTCATTGTCGAGGCCATCGAATCCGTGCGAAAAGGTAAGAAATTTTTTAAAGAAAATAGAAAGTCGAAAAGTTTAAACTTCGTTGAAAGAAAACAAAGATAAGTTTTCTTAATTTGGAAGTTTTTATAATTATTATTAAATCTTGCAAAATTCATTCATATTTTATAAGGCTAATGAACGAAATATATTTTAGGAATAAAAACTCGGAAATGACATAATTAGGTTCTCTAACAAGGTTCATGACGGTAGTAACATCTGGATTTATAATCCGGGAAGTGCTTTTGAAAAACACCGTCTGTTATTTGTCTCTGACAAATGTGTTGGATTTAAAAAGTATTTGCTTAAAATAATAGTTGGTGCAAATTCATAAATAAAAACATCGAACAAAATTATGCATTTTTTTAATTTAAAACTGAACTATTTGTCGACCTTAATAAAAATCTTTCAACTTGCTACTTTTTACATCACATCTGTTTTTCATGTTTATTTCTAGATTATTAGAAACGGATTTTTATAATGGGTGTATCAACCTTTTTTTTTAACTACGACAATCTTTGATTTAATCATCTTTTATAATAAAAAGTAATCTTCAGTAATTTTCCTGTAAAGAATTGTTGCATTAATACAACGAAATATTGACTGTGCTTGTGCCAATTTTTATTGAATAGTAGTATTAAAATGTCACGAAAAAATCCTTTAAATTTTCCAAAGCAAGGGCAAGGACGTATCGTTATTTTTAGAACAAATAATAATTTAAATGTACTATTACCTAAATTTATTAATTTATAAAAATGTAAAAAAAATAAAAAAAAATATTTGAATGAAGTGAATATTTTCCACTTCATTCACAAAGTATATTTTTTGGTTGCCTATTTCTAAGATCTCATTGGTGCAAACTGGACGTCATTCACGCTCGATTTGGCTGATTATGATTGACGTTTCTAGTTCTGAAGTAATAGCAAGTAAACAAAAATTCTATTTAAAACATTCGACGATTTTCTGCTACATGTATGACATTTTAACAAATTACGCTTTTTGAATCGTGATTAGGTAATTTCTGCCAATTATAACAATCTCAGCTATCATTTTGACGTTTACAAAGATGAACGCATGTGATTTTGGCTTACCAAATCGTTTTAAAAATAAATTAAGGTACAGAAATAGATGATAATCGTAACGAGACACGTGTTACAAGTACAGCGACTCCAAAAAATTCCGTTTTTTTTTTAATAACAGATGTGTAAATCTCAGACAAAACGCCTTTGTTTTGGAAATATTATGATTCATTAAATTGGATCCGACTCAAACATTTTTTTTAATCGTGGAGTTTGCAAAGGTGAAACGAGCGGAAGCAGAATTACCTGGTATTGAAAGTTTGCAAAAAAAAACAGGAAAGTGGCGTTTTATCGACTTGAAATAGATTTGGCTTTCCTGAATTTCCTTTAAATACGTTTATTAAAGCTACATGACATTAAACGTGGCCATAATGCTCTTGGCACGCTCGGCAATAGCATTTTATTTATACGATTGTATTTACCGAACAACTCAGGTATTATTTTCGCAGACAATACACCGGAATTTTGGCTCGCTTTTTCATAAATACTATACTCAGAACGCATAATTCGTGTTATTGTCTTTGCTAATTTTCTATTTAGGTGCAAAAATATAAAAATAAATCAGGGGCCGCCTCGGTGGTTAGACAGACGAGGATCTGTTCCACCGTACATTATTTGGCACTTAATACCAAGTATTTTTAGAATAATATACGTCACAATGGTAATATACTCTGACCATTTTTTGTCTTTGGTCAGTGCTTTAATTCGTACATAATTATATTTTTTATCGCTTTAAAATAGATCAAGTCATGCGAAACACGTTTTATTATTAGAAATTATAGTTAGCTTTAATTTACATTGTAACAGCCAAATTTTCGTTCAGGCATTTTTTATTCTAGATCTGTCTTTTTCACTGTTGTGGGTGTAATAGCGATGACGTACGAGGATTCATCTAAGCTGGCAACTACACAATTATTGTAACCAGATTGGTTTTATGACAGCTTAAAAGTACAATCAACTTCGCTTCTAAGTGTTTGAATTATTGAATGAACGAACGATAAACATCAATTAAAATAATTGTCCGGTTTGGAAGCACGAACTGGTTTTGGATTTTGGGTCTCTTTTTTAAACAAAGAAAGTAGTGTTGCCCCATAAATCTTTCAAAAGTGGCCCACAAGTGGGTCAAATATACCATCGATTTTTTTCACACCCATGATAAAGTACCAGGGGGCGTAGCTCAGATGGTAGAGCGCTCGCTTAGCATGCGAGAGGTACCGGGATCGATACCCGGCGCCTCCAATTTTTTGAAAAAATTTAACAAATAATACACATTTGCTTCAGTTAAAAAAAGATCTAAAAAAAAAATAAAAAAACTTCCGTCTTGTTTGACTGTAAATTGCTTATCAATGTTTTTAAACTGCTTACTAGGTGTATCACCCGGCGCATCCACCATTATTAGTACCACTTACTCGTAATAACTAATAACTAAATACGAATGTGTTGCATTTCATGTTTGTTTAGACAATTTTTTTAATAATTTGAAATTCCAAACTGTTGTTTACAAAGTACTAACGTTAAAGTGTTTTTCATAAAAATGCGATAAAAAAATACTAGGAATACCTACTTATTTATTTTATTCTTATTTAGGTACTCTTTCGCACTTTAGTTTATTGTTACAGTAAAAAACGCTCCTCAAAGTTTAATATTTTATTTAAAAAATGTAATCACGTAAGACCGACGTAATAATGAAATATTTTAAGTTTCAGAGTGAAACCAAATATCTGATTTATAAAAATAAAAAAGTAGTACTACATTATTTTCTAACGTCAGCAATAACATTATTAATAAAAAAAAACGGACAATGAACAGTTTCTATACCAGAATACACTGCTCAACAATTGAATTGGATGTTAAATAACACCACACAACAAATTTGAAATTTTTCTTTGTCCTCTAAGTGAAACATAAATAGTGTGTTTCCTTTACCTCTTCTGATTTCAAATATGATGCCAGTTTGGTCTCATCTCGTCACGTTTGTAAATAATATCAACAGAAATTTAAAAAATGTTAATTATTGCTTACGAAAATTATTGTTTACAATTGAACACAAATTAGCTCTCAAATGTGGCAGAACAAATAAGGATGGTTTTTGGAAGTTATTTTGATGTGATTTTTATTTTTCTAATTTTTTCCAGCCAAAGAAACGACTTTTACAGTAAACTACTTTTCGCCAGAAAAGTAACAGCGCTTAAAAATTATTTTGATAACTAAAACTTACAAGATATTTCAAAGCTTGTTACAAAATTCGCTTTTATAATTGTTTTAATAAACTAACAACACATAAACGTTTATTAAAAAAAAGTTATAGAAATAAAAATATCGAAATTTCATGAGTGATAAAATGATAAACATAACATTTATTTAAAAAAATGTAATGTGATATGACAAAATTTTTATCATATTCGTGAACTATAGGCTAAGAAGTATCAAATTTTACTCAAATTGTTCAAAGGACAAAATTTGTGTTGAGTAGTGTAATTTTTAGAAAGCATTTAATTGAAGTGGAAGTAATTTTGGAGGCGATACCTCAAGTCTTTATTATTTATCTTTATATTATCTTTATTAACAATTTGATAATAAGTATTTCAGAAAGAATAGGGGCCCCAATAAGAGCCTGGAGAGATCCCACACGATTTACAAGTTAATAAGCGTCAGTTAATTGTAAAAATGTTTAAGAAATTCGAAGAATAAAAAAAAGTTGTTACCCAATAATCGTCCCCAGTAAAAAATGTCTTCTTTTAACAAAAAACCTATGTTACATTTCTTTTTGTTACGTTCTGAGTACCTAATTTAATCTATTTTGACTAGATATTCGAGGTCAAGGTTTCTGTTATTCATTTCACTTTTAATCTAGATTTCAAATAACGGACTCTCACTCTCTATAGCACAGTTTCGTCCCAAGTGAAAGTGACCACGCCTCAGACATTATGAAACTGGTCCTATAAATTTAGGCCGAATTTTTTTGATTTTTCAATGAGGCAAGTGATAAAGTACAGGGGGCGTAGCTCAGATGGGAGAGCGCTCGCTTAGCATGCGAGAGGTACCGGGATCGATACCCGGCGCCTCCATTTTTTTCAAAATTTTCAAAAAGTAGGTCCAATGACTCGAACCTGTTCTTGTGACATTTGATAAAGTACCGGGGGCGTAGCTCAGATGGGAGAGCGCTCGCTTAGCATGCGAGAGGTACCGGGATCGATACCCGGCGCCTCCATTTTTTTTTTAATTTTCAAAAAGTAGGTCCAATTATCCGGACCTGTTCTTGTGACATTTGATAAAGTACCGGGGGCGTAGCTCAGATGGGAGAGCGCTCGCTTAGCATGCGAGAGGTACCGGGATCGATACCCGGCGCCTCCAATTTTTTTCAAAATTTTCCAAAAGTAGGTCCAATGACCCGGACCTGTTCTTGTGACATTTGATAAAGTACCGGGGGCGTAGCTCAGATGGGAGAGCGCTCGCTTAGCAAGCGAGAGGTACCGGGATCGATACCCGGCGCCTCCAATTTTTTTCAAAATTTTCCAAAAGTAGGTCCAATTATCCGGACCTGTTCTTGTGACATTTGATAAAGTACCGGGGGCGTAGCTCAGATGGGAGAGCGCTCGCTTAGCATGCGAGAGGTACCGGGATCGATACCCGGCGCCTCCAATTTTTTTCAAAATTTTCCAAAAGTAGGTCCAATGACCCGGACCTGTTCTGGTGACATTTGATAAAGCACAGGGGGCGTAGCTCAGATGGGAGAGCGCTCGCTTAGCATGCGAGAGGTACCGGGATCGATACCCGGCGCCTCCAATTTTTTCAAAATTTTCCAAAAGTAGGTCCAATGACCCGAACCTGTTCTGGTGACATTTGATAAGGTACAGGGGGCGTAGCTCAGATGGGAGAGCGCTCGCTTAGCATGCGAGAGGTACCGGGATCGATACCCGGCGCCTCCAATTTTTTTTTTACAAAAAAGTAATTCTAAAGCCCCACAAAAATAGAAACAGAACTCATTATCACACCCTAATTACTACAAAGTTCAAAATCTCAGTCTCAACTAAATACTGACCTATTAACACGATTGCTATTTTTTATTTTAAGAAAAACTAATTATTTTGCAATTATTGTACTTAAGCTGTCCTAGAAAACGAATGTGTCCTAGTTTCATTTTAACATCCGCGAGTATGTAAACGCCGTAATAATGATGTTTTATTTTTATTTGTCCACCTGTTAAAAAATCGGTCACTTGTTCTAAATAAATAAACAGCAGTTCGAATTTGTCCTCTACATTTTTATTTCATTAGGATCAACCGAAAGCCGGGACTCCCCAACGTCGAACCCCGCAAGCAACCCTGCCTTAGCCCTAGACTCAAACGAAGTCTTGGAAGAGTATTCACACTCTAGCACTTTTGCCAGTTTCCAAAAAAGCGGCAGAATAACACCCCCAGCTACGACAATTCCACGATTTAGAAAATACGGTGTCGAAGACTTCAATTTCCTCAAGGTTTTGGGCAAAGGGAGCTTCGGAAAGGTACAAAACAAAAACAGTGTGATAGCGTGCCAACAAAAAATTTCAGGTTCTCTTGGCAGAGCTGAAAAACACCGAATATTATTATGCCATAAAGTGCCTGAAAAAAGACGTCGTTTTGGAGGACGACGACGTTGAGTGCACTTTAATCGAAAGAAAAGTTCTGGCTTTGGCAACGAAACACCCATATTTGTGCCACTTATTATGCACCTTCCAAACCGAGGTAAAAATAGCGCAATTTTACGACCGAAAAAGTAATGCTCATATTATTAGTCACATTTATTCTTCGTGATGGAATATCTCAACGGCGGCGACCTCATGTTTCACATCCAAAAATCGGGCCGATTTCCCGAAGCCCAGGCCCGCTTCTACGGCGCTGAAATCGTCTCAGGCCTGAAATTCCTCCACAACAAAGGCATTGTTTACAGGTAATCCGACACAGCTAATTTTAAACAACAAAAATCGCGCTCTCACACTCAATAAATTTCCTAAAATTAGCGAATTGCATAAGATTTCTTGGACTTGTGTATTTTTACCAGATTTATGGAGAGGTCACGACAGTTCGTCGGCCCGAATTTAATATCTCGTTATTACCTGTCCACAGTTCCCGCTCTAATTTTAAACAAATCCAGTTGGGACAAATCAACTTCGATATTTCAGTTACGTAAGCCAAATTCAGGTGAAACTCCATAAATTATTTCGGCGAATTCCAGATTTATTTTTCGCTAATCCATCAAATCGCCAAAAATATTTATCTTTGACAAATATTAATAACAGGACGTGTTGACGATTAATCGGTTTGGGAACACGTGAAGCGAAAAAGTCGTAAAACAGCGTTGAAAAATTGAAAGAAAATAAATATAATTCAAAACACTTCACCTTTTTGTTTATTTTTAGAAATCTGAATACATTTTTTCAAGTATAGTATTTCCGGCCAATAATTAAGTGAAAAACAAGTTACTAACACTACGCGATTCAAGTAGTACCGGACCAAATTTTGGTTTCTCCTTTAAAACGTTTAATTTTTCGTTTTGATGAATCACAATATTTAGGATTAAGCCCTTATGAACAATCAACTAGAAATATTTGCATTTACCTGAGGAAAATTGTTAAAATTCTTTAAAATCTTCGGCTTGTGAATGTCTTCAAATGACCAAAAACAAATCCACTATCAACAATAAATAATTAGTAGAACACAATCTAAAAACGATTATTAACACTTTACAAACGTCGTTAAACAAAATTAATCGTAAATCTTTAGCACAACACGTTTTGAATTCGGATTTGACAGGACCATAAAATATGACAAGTGCAAAATCGGCGGAGGATTACAAGCGCGGGAATACTACCAACCTAACAGTACGCACTAACACCCCGTTCATACGTAGATCTCAGTGATTTTAATGTTTCCAGGATATTTAAAAAAGTCCAATCTCTGACTGGAAAATGTATATATTGCGTAATAAAGTGAGCAGAACCGGCGCATCCACCATTTTTAATTTGTTAAAAAAATTCCAGGGACTTAAAACTGGACAACATTTTGTTGGACTTTGACGGCCATGTGAGAATAGCAGACTTCGGCATGTGCAAGCTTCAAATATTTCTGGACCGAATGGCTGATACGTTTTGTGGCACCCCTGATTATATGGCACCTGAAGTAACTGACTGCAATGAGCCCCAACATTTTGTAATTAAAAATTTCAGATAATTAAAGGACAACACTACAACCAGTGTGTTGATTGGTGGTCATTCGGTGTACTTTTGTACGAAATGTTGCTAGGCCAGTCGCCTTTCAGTGGTTGTGACGAAGACGAATTATTCTGGTCCATCTGTAACGAGAAACCGGTGATTCCCCGGTTTTTGTCACAAGAAGCGAGCGCTGTTCTACAACTGGTAACAATTAATTTATAATTTTTTTGGATTAATAACTCTTGACTAGTTTTTGGAAAAAGATGGAAACAAGCGACTAGGAAACAGGTTTTGCCCAGCTGGTGATATCCAGGATCAGCAGTTTTTCAAGCCCATCCAGTGGGACAAACTCGAGGCCAGGCTTTTGGAACCCCCCTTCAAACCCAATTTGGTAATAATTAGTGATAATTTCTTCATTATTTAATTCAATTTTTGCAGCAACACCCGTTAGATACGCAGTACTTTGACAAAACTTTCACGGCCGAAAAAGCCAAACTGACTCCAATCGAGCAAAACATTTTGCAATCGATGGATCAGACCCAGTTTCAAGGCTTCAGTTACACCAACCCCAACGCAACGGACAAGTGAGCCAAGTTGTGCAAAAATTGCAGTCAGTTCGTCTCGTTAAGAGACATGATCTGGTGGTTGATTAATGTTCCTATGATTACGCCCCAAGACTTTCGGAATGAAAGTGCCACCGTCGATGATTTTGTAGAGTTTTATTGTGTACCTTTCTTTTTATATAACGGTATTTGTACTTAATTTAGACACACCAAAAGTATTGTATCAATGTGACTTGTGCCAGGTGAGAATTACTTAATTAATAAATTCTATACCGAACGGGGGCAGAATTTTCTCGGACGGGTTCCACTTTCCCTTCCCGTTCCCCAAAGGCGCAATTTTCTACAAACCCAGAAATAATAATACAAATCGACAAAATGCATTAATTACGTTCTGGTACAAATTTTCGTGGTAGTAACTCTTGGCCACTTGGTTTATGCCATTTCCCGGAAACGGGTCAAAACAACAATAGGGCTTTAAACTCAAATCGTAGTCTTCGGGCAGTTTCGTTTTTTGCTCAAACTGGATTTTCTCCAGTTCGCGTTTTTCACGCACCACCATGCAGCAAGCCCTGATTGTGAAATAGTACAAAATTTCGACCCCTGATAAGAGACTGAAGCCCAGAAATAGCCCGGCAATGCCACCGAAAGACACTTGAAATGATAATCATTCGGTTAAGTACAGGGTGTCTCAAGTTTTAGTGCCAGTCAAAAAATAAATACTTCTAGTTGCCCAAAATAAAAAATTATATGGCAAACGATAGAGTTTCTAACACACTTCAATTTGATGCTTTAACTTTATCTCAAATTCTCATGGTATAGGCGTAAAATGCAAAAAACAATATTAAATTTTTTTTTAAATGATTGCAATCGTTTCCTCATAATAAAATTCCTCAATTTTTTTAAGTGACAATTCCGAAACTGAAATACTAAAAAACTCAAGACGTTTTACGCAATTGAAATTTTAATGTGGATAAGATAACATAAATGTTTTATCTTAGTCACCTTTGAGAAAACAGAGCTCGTGTCTTTGCTTGATTCACAAAAATTTCAACTGTCATTACTTGTCAGACAGATAATTTTGATTTGTCACTTAAAAAATGCCCTTTCAATGCTCCTTTGGAAAAAAACTCGAAATTGAAGATGTCATGCCAATAAACCCCGGCTTTGTGGAAATAAATTATTTTTGTCGTGAACTTTGAAACACGAAATAATTTTACTTTTCAACTGCTTAAAATTTGATTGCATTTTATAATGTTTTTAGTAATCTAAGGACCGGTTTATAGAAGACTGCGTCAAAATTTAATTCGGAAAATTTGCCGTTTAAAATGCATTGGCAAATCTCAAGTTGATTGCAATTAAAATGTTCTGTAAATCAGTCCTTAAAAATTAAATAATTGATCTAATGAAGGTCTTATTTAATTCACACTGTGAAATATAATTGATCTCAAATTAAAACTTGACTGCTCCTAAGGATCTATTTGATAACTGAATTTGTAATTTATTGTGAAATTTAGCACCCTTTTACTACTGTAAAAAAGCTTGACACGATTTTGAATGAGAAACATATTTCCGGAAAAAATATGCAAAAATATAAGAACATAGTTTTTGATATTTCGATCATTGAATATTAAAAATAAAAATTGAATGGAATTCTGTCAAAAAATGCATACGAAGCAACACATTTTAGAACTAACATTTTATAAAAAAAAATCTAAACAAATCAAGATTAATCGCAATTAAATTTTAATTCGCGATTAACTTGACGTTTCTCATTGCAACAAGATGACAACTTAATTCGAATTAGTTTTATTCTGAATTAAATTATAATTTCGCTTTCTCTAAACCGAACCTATGAGCCGATTTGTAGAGAGCTGAATTAAAATTTAATTTGTTGTTAAGTTAATTCGCGATAAAAGAGAGAATCAAATTGGTTCAATTTGGTTACGTGATCAGTTAATCAGACGTTTGATTGCAATTAATTTATAATGACACTTTTATAAACCGGTCCTATGGCTTAAATGGCAACTTGATTTCTAACTAGTTTAATCCTTCTTATTTTAAGTTAGTTCTGATAATTAGTTGCTTCGTAAAATGTTTGTTATTAATACTATAATATGTTATTATAATAGAGTC
The DNA here is from genome assembly GCA_939628115.1 of Tribolium freemani. Taxonomy (NCBI): domain Eukaryota; kingdom Metazoa; phylum Arthropoda; class Insecta; order Coleoptera; family Tenebrionidae; genus Tribolium; species Tribolium freemani. The sequence goes on along the minus strand of OW626791.1, from coordinate 16,223,324 downwards.
CCTAAAAGCACCATTCTCAAATATGCCATTAATGGCAATCAAATTTAAATTTGACATTAATTTTGCTTCATAATGAAAATTAAATGATAATTAAAGTGAAATTAAAATCAGTGGTGACTTTAAAGGCCGGTTTACAGAACATTTTAATTGCAACCAAATTTTAATTCGAGATTAACTTGACATTTGTCAATGCATTTTAAACGGCAACATATTCCGAATTAAATTTTAATTTCGCTTTCTGTAAACCGACCCTTAGGACCGGTTTATAGAAGCGTCATTAATTTGCAATTAAATGTGTGACCAAATTGAAGCAATTTGATTAGTCCATTCGCGTTGTTAACGATTAACAACGAATTAAATTTTGACGCAGTTTTCTATAAACCGGTCCTTGGAATCAAATTTTAAGCAGTTGAAAAGTAAAATTATTTCGTGATTCCAAGTTCACGACAAAAATAATTTATTGCCACAGATGGTTGCGGTCGGAGTAGGTAATCAAAGCCGGGGTTTATTGGCATGACATCTTCAAATCACCCGACTGTACACAAAAGTGCGTAATTTCTTGCGTAAACCGGCCTATCAGGTACATTATGTACTGTATCTCCTAAACGAGTAGAGATCCCATTTTGCGACTTATCGTGTAAATTCTATTTACTTTAAGCTATTTTTTGAATTAAAAATAATTAAAAAAAAATTGTCCAAGTTACTAAAATTCGGATTTGAAACTTCACTTCCGGTTTTATACACAAAAAAAATTTCAAAAGGCAAATTTGGTTTTAGGGTTAAAAATAACAGTGAATTTTCTGTATGAAGCACTATTTTAAATATTTTGCTATTTACTGTTTAATTAGAAAAACAGTTTACAAGAACGTTATGCTTAATATTTGGTCAATTTTTAGAAGTCAATAACTTTTTAAATAAGTCGCTCACAAAAAATCATCACGTATTTACATTCATACCTTCTAGGAGAACAATTGTAACCGAATTTCAGGTTGTAGCATTTTTTTGAGTTGTCCGCTTCACGTGAAATGCCCCAAAGGCCACTAAGATAAAACATTTATCACATCTTAACCAAATTAAAATTTCAATTGTGCAAAACGGCTTAATTCACTTTCGGAATTCTCACTTGATAAATAGGAAGAATTTTATTATGACTATTATGAGAAAATGATTGCAATAATTTGAAAACAAAAACTTTTTATGTAGTTTTGTGCATTTTACGTTCAAACCTTGAAAATTTGGGATAACGTTGAAACTCTACCGATTGCGATATAATTTTTTATTTTGGGCAAATAGAAGTATTTATTTTTTGACTGGCACTAAAACTTGAAACAACCTTGGATAATTACCCAACAAATCGACCCAACCGAACAAAACTTCGCGTTTGTAGCGTACCATGGGCCAGGACACAAACCTGGCCTCCAATTCATTACGGCCCGAATCTCCGGTCCTAATTAAATTAATAAAAAAAAATAAATGTAGTAAAACCTACGCTTCTGTCAGCTTTTCCACTTCGTAAACCGTGTTAGAACACCCCAAATTGCAAAAGCAGTGGTCCACTGACTTAATACTTTCCAAATTTTCCCAAATGCACGACAGTTGCAAAAGGGCGCAGTGTTTATAGCCCCCAATCTGGGGGTAAAAAAACGGGACACATTTGCACAAACGGATGGAATTGTCCATTCGGCACTGTCTCGTACAAGCCGTGTAGGTGTAAATATTATCAGTTTGCAATTTCAATTCGTCTGAAAAAACGCAGTGTCGCTGTTTAATTGATAATTGTTTGGTGTCGTCCGTTGTGTAAGTTTGTTTGACCGAAAACGAGATTTTGTTGATTTTGTAGTCCCAAATGTGTTGGGGTTGAATGTCCAGACCGGCTTGTTCGTCCGAATTCAGAATATAAATCTAAGTATTGAAAAATGTTAGTTGAAGCAATGTCACTGTGTTTATACACTGTACAGGCATGTTAGTTGAAGTGTCTTTGACTGTAAATTTCAGGGACCAGGCGAGATCGGTTTCTTTGATGTATTGCATTTGAAAATCGGGGGCAACCGTATCGTTCCTAAAATAAAAATTGTGAAAAAATTCAACAATTGTGCGAATACCAAGGGAGTTTTTTCTCGTAGTGTCGGGAATTGAAAGTGTAGCAGAAACCTTTCTCGGTGAAAATTGGGAAAAAGTCCTCACAACAGTTGCTTTTGTACGACTTGAACTCACAGCTTTCGAAAATTTCCTCGCAGCGGTTCATTAACTGTTTAAATATTTATCGATTCGTTACAACTGACCAAATTACCTCAAAGGCAACTTCCTTCAAGTCGAAGGTGTTGGAAGCCGACGGTTTGATTTTAAATTTCAGTTCCCGGACTGAATCAAACGACAGTTTGGTGAGTTCGGTCAAAAGTCCGACAGAGTAGCCCAAAGAGGGGTCCGAATATTTGCTTGAATAAAATTGTTAAATTAATTATTCCGCCTGTTTGTTTTATTTACTCCTCAAAATATTCCTCAATGCGTGACAAATTGTACGGCTTTTCCTGGCACACCGTAATGGCCGGAAATGGCACTTTCCAGTTGTGGAAATCAGTGTCCAGGCCTGTGATGGTTGGGTTTGTCTGGAACTTGTCCCATAGACTCACTATAATGACAGCTGTGGCTACGGCCCCAATTGCCACACACGAAAACCACATAAATCTTAAAATTGGATTATTTTCCAGTCGCGAAATTTGGAAATTACCTTTCCAGAAATGGTCGCCCGTATTCAGCAATGTATCGAACGCCATGTAGCGTCGAATGCTCGAAAAATAGTTTCGTTTGGACCTGCCAGCTAGTGCCCAAATTTTTGTGCAGTTTGAACAGGTTTTGTAAACGCTTTTTCGGCCCTTTTTCCAGCCTGAAGCGCATTGTAAGTCTAGATTACACCATCGCGTGCCACAAAAGACATCGATAGTTTTTGTCAAACATGAATAAAAAGATAATACAAAGAGATAATAGAAACTGATTCAGTAAGAGATTACTTCAATTGCACTATTAGAGGAGCACAAAACGATTATTATACAACGAACAAGCCGTAAATATTCAAATTTTTGTGTATAATTATGGGCACAAAGAAAAATTATTGATTAATTCAGAAAATAAAGAAAAATTTACAAACACTGAAAAGACAATTTTTATTGACAGGACATTTTTTGTCGTACCTACATTAAAATTTTGAAGTACTTGACCCATTTGTAATACCAATTGCAATTACTCTTCAAAATTTTAAATGGTAGGTACACCCCTCTTGTGATATCTCAAATCAACAGCTAGGCTGCATAAACAGCTCAAAAAATGTTAAAATGTACAACAGTACAAAAGTCTAACATCAAGCAAATTCTATCGATTTTCGAGTATCGAATGTGATAAAAATAAATTACCTAGTAAATATATAACTGCTTTTAACTTCATTCTTTTTGTCAGTTGATTTGATCTAAAATTCAGTAATATCTTTAACTCCTTAACAGCAAATCCAGTTCTATCACAAGTTTTATAAAAATGCAAAATAGTTCTGAAAATTAGATAAAAAAAACTGAAATATACCTTTTTCAACTGTATTTCAGAAAGGATTAAAATTCTGAATCGTAAGTTGTTTTTCAGAAGACGTTAATTGTATAATTCATATTTGTCAACTGTATTTCAGAAATTGATTGTAATTCGGAATTGTATTTAAGAAATCGTGAATTGTAATAACTCAGACTTGGTAAATTGTAATTTAGAAATAAAATTTGTATTAGTATTTTGGGTTTAAATAAAAATTAAAATTAAATTAAAATTCTTGATTACCACTGTATTTCTTAACTTGGCTTACTAGTGCCTATTTTAAATTAAAAATTTTATAACAACTTCTGACATTTTGATTTTACTCTGTGCATTATGGTGTTTTCTTAAATATTGGTGCACTGAATTACATATGATCTCTTCTTAAATGTAGCTGAAAAAAGTCAAATATGACTCTTTCTGAAATACAATTTACAACTTCTGAATTACAAAAAATGTTTTCTCAAATCTAAGTTACTAATCTGAAATTCTATTAACATTTTCTGAAATGCATGTTACAAATTTGAATTTCAATTGACGTTATCTGATATACGAGTTGAAAAAGGTGTAGTTCTTTGTAATGCCACTATTTCCGATTTCCTTTATTTTCTAAATATTATTAAAAAATCAGTATTTATTTATTTAAAACTTTTTGTTTTGGAAAAAAGGTAGTCAATTTTACGAGTTTTTTCCATAATATTACGTTGTCGCTGACTTTTTTCAAAGACAATTTTCTGTATTGTAGTACTCAGGCTTTTTCTATCATTACTCATCGTGAATCTTCTATACTAATATGAACCGAAACTATTAAAAACTTCTTAAAACTCATTAACAAAACAATTAAGAACTTACGAAATAAAAAATACGAGGGAAACTAAAAAGCTGATCAATTAATTAAAATGCAATGCGTCTATTAACTAGGTATTTTTTTGTAAATCAAAATAAAGTTATTTTTGCCGCCTGGCTATAACCCATATGCAAATATGCTACTGGCACAGATTATAGCTAATGCAAGAATTTGTTGTTTGTAATTCCCGCCAAATAATATGCGCTGATCGATTGTTATGCAACCCACAATTCAGTGTGATTCAGTCTCCCAAATTTTTTGATGATGCAAGGCAAAAACGGAAACAGAAACCGAAGTAGTATTAATGTATTAATTACGTAATTGCACACAAATTTGCATTCAAACCCTGCAATTATTGAATTTAATGCTTGCCCTTTTGGTGACATTGGTGGCGCGATGTTGGTACCCGAACGTCACTTAACGGGGGGCGCGTGAATTTTTTGTTTAATGTGTTAAAATGCTGTGATTAACTCAATTTCTACATCCAAATTACTTTAATGATGGATACGCAAAGGATACTGTCGTCTGCGGACATCGACATTGACCGATCTCCAGTTTGGTAAGTTTACAATGTAAGTTTAGTATTGTGCGAGCCTTCCCTTGCAGTAAAAGGGCCCGCTATGACGTGCCCTTATCTGACACAAATCGCTGGACTTTAAGTAAAAACGAGCTAATCTTACACTCCGTTTACGACTCGGGAGTTGAGCGACTAGTCAGCGACTCGGAATTTGCTCTTGAAAAAGAACTGAAACGTCACAATGTTATTTCGGGGGCTGCTGGCGACACCCCCGCCACTAAAGTCGAGCAAATTGCGATTCTGGAAGCCTCCCTGCCCGAGAACACGCTTCAGAAGCTTTCAATGGGCGAGTTGGACAATATTATGTTACACGAGGAGAAAAAGTCTTGTAATAATAGTAACATAAGTAAGGGACTAGTACTGGCCCTGGGAGGGTTTAACGAGTCGGTTTTAGATTATTTCGATTTGTTGTCAGACGAGGTGATTTTGCACATATTCCAAAAATTATCCAAAACTCAACTAGGCAATGTAGCCCTGGTGTGTAGAAGATTTAGTCAATTGGTGGAGGATGAGAGCTTGTGGACCCGAATGGACGTTTCAAACAGGTCGCTAGACAAGGGGGCCATGGGCATTATTTTGAGCAGACAAGTGATTATCTTAAAAATGTCCAAAACAAGAGTATGTCCATTTTTTAACACCACAGCTTCCTTGATCAGTGCTTGATTGCCATAGTTACCAAACAAAACAACAGTAACCATGGTTACACCTCTTAAACTACTAGATCAAGGAAGTTTTAACACTATACTTTATCAGAAATTTTAGGTTGTAGACCCGTCTATTTTGCCAAATGTTAAAGCATCTCTGCCCGATTATCGTTGCCGCTTGATGTATTTAGACCTCACAATGGCCTCAGTGTCGCCCTCAAGCCTCGTAACAATTTTTAACCAATGTAGAAGACTGAAAAAACTAAGTTTAGAAAGTGTTCCAATTGATGATAATGTTCTTGTAGCCCTTTCGGCCAATAGAGAACTTGAGGTTCTTAACTTGGCAATGGCCTCAGGGATTGGTGTTGAGGGGCTGAGATATTTATTAACAAATTGTAGAAAGTATGAGAGCACAAAAAATTGGGCTAAAGATAATTGGCTTTTTTACAGAATACGCGAACTAAACCTGTCTTGGACGTACTTAAGTGCAGTTAGTATTGACTTGGTGTGTGAGAATTTGCCTCCAAGTCTGGACCGATTTAATTTCTCAGGATGTCGGAAGTTATTAGATGACCAAAGTAGGGCGAAACAAGGCGTGAAAATTAACTAATAATTTATTTTAAGATGTGGTTCAAATCGTTGCAAATTGCCCCAATTTGCGCGAACTGGACTTGTCAGACTGTACGTCTATAACCGGCGATGCCGTGAAAAAACTGACTGTGTTAGATGAATTAAATTTCTTGTCGTTATCACGATGTTATCTCATCCCTTACCGCTCGCTTCTGTGAGTCAAAAAAAAATCAATTGTGGTGTTTTTAACACGTTTTTGCAGCGTTTTGAAGAAAATGAAAAGTTTGGCCTATTTAGATGTCCATGGCAGTTACATAAACGAGGAAGAATTTAAAGTGATAAAAAACGGTTTAGGAGCAAACGTCAACATAAATAAATTCAAGTTTAGCTCAATCGCGAGACCAGCCGTGGGAGTGAAAAAATCGAAAATCTGGAACATGAGGATTAAAGATTAGTGTCTTTTTATTTATACAGCGCATTGTGATGTAATTTTTAAGTTTTCCTAACTTTTTGGGGTCAATAAGTGCCTTTTTGAGGATAACATTAATTTAACTGTATTTTTACCGGGAGTTACAATAAAAAGTGAAGCGAAACGGTGTTTTAATTTTTCCTAGCAATTACCGTACGATCACTTAAGTCACTGCTTAAGTGTTATTTAACTTTGGCGGGCAAAAACAAGTTAAAGGTACCACAACACGTGACCAAAAGTAACTACAACATAACCTAGAAAATTCCGAAAAAGCGGATTTAAACCCGAAAATACATGATTTCCGGCAAAAGAGTGACCAAATCCAGACGATTTAACGAAAATTTGTTGGTATTTAGTGGCTCATAGGCGCAAACATTGATCGGCGGACTTAACCTCAAACGTCATGTCCACACTTTGTGTAACTACAGTAATTAGGTCCTTTTTAAGGCCAAACTCAAAGTTACTTAGTTCAAACTCCAGTTTTGTAAGATTCTCGTGATTATTTTTAGTCTCAGACTCATTTGCCACATTTTAGGTTTTAGCAAAAAACTTGCAATACCGGGGTTTGAGTAACAGTTCGCGCCCCAAACCTAAGCAAAAGGAGGCCGCCAAGGGCGTGGGCCCCATCTCGTGGCGCAATTTAGCAATAACGGGTGTTCTAGGAGGCGGTTTACTTGCATTTATGTACTACGTAAAGAAGGAGAAAGAGGATGGTAATTGCCTGTAATTAGGGGGCCCTAATCAATTTTCAATTTTTAAAGCATTAATGAGGGAGAGGAAACGAATGCTGGGTAAAGCCAAAATTGGGGGCTATTTCGAACTGGTGGACTCTGAGGGCAAGACGCGCAAAAGCGACGATTTTTTGGGGCAGTGGATGTTAATCTACTTTGGGTTTACGCACTGTCCTGACATTTGTCCCGACGAATTGGAAAAAATGGCGGCTGTAATTAACGACTTAGGTAGTAATTAAATTAACTACAACTCGGAGGCAAAGTTGTGTTTATTAGATTCCACAAAGGAAGTGCCGCGGGTCCAGCCGATATTTATTTCGGTTGACCCCCAAAGAGACTCTCCTGCGGTTGTGGGCAAGTACTGTGCGGAGTTCAGCCCCCGACTTTTGGGGCTCACGGGCACAGTAGAACAAGTGGCACGGGCTTGCAAAGCCTACCGCGTGTACTTCAGTGCGGGCCCCAAAGACAAGGACAGTGACTATATTGTACGTTTGTCTAAAAAGACGTGCTTTCAATTAAATTTCTGATCAACTGGCTGTGAATTGAAATTTCGATTGGCAACACTGACAAAGTCGCCAACTTAATTTCGGAAATCGGAAATTGAACTGAAAGCTTGGAGCATTTGTTTATTACTTTTTTGTGAAATTTTAGGTCGATCACACGATTATAATGTACCTGGTGGACCCTGACGGCCAATTCGTGGACTACTACGGCCAAAATAAGAGCGCAATAGAAATAGCGGCCTCCATCAAAGTGAATATGTTAAAATATGCACAGATGAATGTTAAAAGCTGGTTCTAATGTCACCTTATAGAGGATTTCCTCTGAACTTGTATTACGATTTTTAGCGCAAACAAATTATAGATTTAGAACGAAACACGTGTATTATTACGCTGTGTAAATATCGCTTAAAGATCCTTCAATTTTTTTGGTTCGAAATTTATATTCATTCGGATGAAAAATTGGTAAATAATAATTAAAGGGGTAAATGCAAATTAGAGTTCGGTACGCAGAATATTCAACTTATAAAAGAATGGGATTTCCGTGTTCAGTTACTTTGTTAGCAATTTAGTGCTAGTGAATAGGCAAGAATGAAAGCTGTTTTGTTGCTCCTAGTTGCAACTTTAAGCTTTTATCATGTCTATTGTGCGGTAAGTATTCAGTAACACGATATTGTATAAATTCAAAAATGTAAAATCAGATGAGTGAAGCCCAAATGAAAGCCGCCTTAAAGCTTGTACGAAATGTGTGCCAACCTAAAACCAAAGCGACCAACGGTAACACAAATAATTTTTTTTTTCATTGTTAATAATAACGGGAAAATTATGAATTGTAGAACAAATAGAGGCGATGCATTCGGGCAACTGGGACTTGGACAAAAACGGCAAATGTTACATGTGGTGCATCTTAAATATGTACAAATTGGTATTTTTCCAACGATTTTGCTACTGCAGTTAAGATAAATGTGTTGGGTTTTAGATCGCAAAAGATAACAGTTTTGATTGGGAGGCCGGTATTGCAACCTTGAAAGCTCAGGCTCCTGAAACTGTGAGAGATCCTGCTATCGTTTCAGTAAATAACTGCAAAGATGCTGTGAAAACGCAGTCAGACAAGTGTGAGGCTGCCTACGAGATAGCCCACTGTTTGTACCTGGATAATCCCGAGGTAAACTATGACAAAAACATTACTTTCATTCATTTTGTTATTTTACTTTCTAGAAATACTTCTTACCGTAGGGCTCCGTAGGGTAATTATTAAGTGTCAATAAACTGGTGTCACTCTCTATGAGTCTATTTATTTTTTATACCCTATTCACCCCCCCCCCCCCCCCCAGTGTTTCAAAATATCTATTTTTTTCACAGAAAAAAATTAGGTTCGATAATAACAAATAATAGTAAAATTAAGAAGTTAAACTCACCAGTTAATAATTCCTCTCCTTTGATGCCACTGTTAATAATAAAAAATTTATTAATCGGTTAATCACATCAGTTATGATAAAATCACGAAAGAATTTTGAAAGGCACTGCTGCCATCACGAAAGCAATAATCAGCCGTACCAACATAGGCTTTGGCCATATATCCACAGCAATTTTAAACAAAGAATAAAAATATACATTGAAATTTTATTATCTTCCGTATATGCGGATATTTCGGACGAAAGAAACAGATCTGAAAAAGGAACCTAGAACTTGTAACCGTATTATAATTCAAAGTGTATAGTGTATTGCCTATCCAATCAAAAGAAAGTTTAAATGAATACAGTTCGCGCCGAAAATAGAATTTTTCAAAATTATTTCTCCAAGGCTCCATGTAATTTATAAAGGTATAGCAAGTATAGTAACTTTATAGTTTCTCTCAAAATTTTCGTATGATTTTTATATTTATTGAATAAAAAGAAGTAAAACAACTTCAAATAGTTGAAATGAGTTTAATTTTTTTTTATCTAGCCATATTTGTTGAGACGCAGAAACGGCGTCAATTATTTTGCCCCGTTTTTTAACCATCTGAAAGGTTTTAGCTCACTCAATAGGTCACAGATAATGAATAATAAATAAATAATTTATAAAGCGGAAAATTATTAATACACCAGAAATGTTCTAAATAAAGTTTTGACCAAATACCAGTAGGTCACTGTGCCACAGTTCTAAGGTTAATCAAACGATCAGCTATTAAACACTGCATCAGTTAACTACGCCGGTTTTTTTTTCAAAGTTTAATTGGCTTGAAAACGTCAAGAAATCGTAAAAAAATGAAAGTATATCATGAACTTATTGATAACTTTAACTTAAAAAAAACTCTCAATATTACGTATAGATCTCTGACATCTGTTGTACAATGTGTTCAAAAATGGTTGTTCATCAAGTCGACTATGGAATTCAAATTCAATGTGCCGCTTCGTCCAAATGATTATTGTAGTTTCTCCGTCAAATCGTTGAATTAGCTTTTTACTCACTTTTTCTGCAAAGTTGTTTCAAGTGTTGGGTTTGTCTTGATTTTAGTTTTATATTTCCGTAATTTTTGTTGTGTATTCTTTCGTTTTTGGATTACAAGCCTTTTTGCATTATTTTGACAGATCTGTCACTGACGGCATTTACAATTTAAATTAAGCGGCACATTACGTTCAAATTTTATAGGTGACTTGATGAACAACCATTTTTGAACACATTGTATATTCTCTTATTCTGGAACTTGTTTCTTTAGTACCACTTTACCTGTTCCTACCGCCCTATTTTGCTATCACCATTTGTAGTCGTCGGATTAAAACGTAGCTCTCGTATTTTATACACATCATTTTTAACAAATACATGAAAGGAAGTGACAAGTAGGAAATCGCTAATTACGATTTGAAAATTTTCCCATTTATTGGACTTAAGCAGGAGATATCGTGCCTTTTCACATGTATTTATCCACTTAATTACAAATATAGGAGTATGTACACGGAGGATTTTAATCACAAAGGAGTAGTTTTTTAATTACAAATTTCCTCCAGTCTAACTATTTATTAAACAGACTTTTTCCACAAAATCAATAAAGGAATTCAGTGTTGCACAACTTTTTAGAGATGAAGTATTTTCCACACTTGTGTTTATGTTTAATTTTTTTCGAATTATCGGACGCCGCGGTGAGACCCAATCATTTTTACTTAAATTTGGGAGTGAATTAAAATTATTTAGATGTCCGAGGCTCAGTTGAAGGCAGCAGTTAAGCTGGTTAGGAATATGTGTCAGCCGAAAAGTAAAGCCACAAACGGTAGGAAATTAATTCCCAATACACACATTTTCATTTAATTAATTGTTAATATAGAAGATATTGAGAAGATGCATCAAGGGGACTGGAATATCGACCGCACCGCAATGGTATTTTACACTTAAAATAACTCTAATTCTTTGAAAAACCTTTCAGTGTTACATGCATTGCGCTCTCAATTCAAACAAACTGGTACGATCTCGCACCCAATTATTTTTTCTCAAAACCAGTTTCAGATCACAAAAGAAAATGTTTTCAATCTGGACTATGCCCTAACTCTGGCCGAGAAAAACTTACCCACGGCACTCAAACTTGCCTCAATTGAGGCAGCCAATTTATGCAAAGACGCCGGTAATTGTCACAGTTAATCACTTTCGTCAACTAATTAATGATTAATGTTTGAAGCTAAAACTCTGGACGATAAGTGTGTCGCTGCGTACGAAATCTCCAAATGCTTGTACGAATCCAATCCTGAGGTGATATTCTTCAAAACTCGCCCCACATTAAGCACCTAATGTATTTTTTTAGAAGTACTTTCTTCCATGACCAGGGGACAGAAATTAAATAAAAAAAAACTGTTTTATTGTTTCCACATTATTTGTTTTTAGGATTGCCACCTGAATTTTTTTTCAGCCCCGGACACCAAAATAATTGGAATAATAAAAATAACTTAATTTTTATTAGTCAAAATTTTGGTATACTGTCGTATATCATTATTATATATTATATATTATACGTGGTAATGATGACTTACCTGACTTCTCATTTGTATTGCTTGGAATTTTATTCTTTCACCCTGTCAGAATTTACGATTTTTCTCCTGTGTAAGGCATCAGTTTTGACAACTATTTGGCATTTCTCAATTTGAAACGTCAGATTAGTATTTAACAGATTTAAAGCAATTTTAAGCCTAGTTGAGTCTAATTCGAAGAATAAAATGTTGTATTCAACTCGTTTTCGTGTAAATCGGTTCATTTATTTTCTTTCGTTATCACTCGACGTTTAAAAATCCACTCGTGAAATAAAGCGTCCGATTTACACTCAAACTCGTTAAGTAATAGTATATTAAAAAACAAGTTTCATAAGGCCACTCTTGAAGCACGAATTCAGTTTCAACAACGAGTGGCGTTAGTCACGAGTTTTTTGAAAGAATGAGTGCTTCAAGGTCGTATGAAACGAGTTTTTTATACTATTTTCTTTAATTTGCCCCTTTTCTGCCGATTTCAAACAAAAATTGTTATTTTAATCGACTTAGGGATTTTTGGGACGGTTGGTAATGTCTCAATTTTAAAAGTGAAAAATTGATTTAAAATTTTTGTTTTATTCAAATTCTGCCAAAAAACACGTGTATGAATGATAATGAAGGTAATCTTGCATGAACGCCCCCTGAAATTTCTGAAATTGGCAAAAACACGGTCGCAAATTTAGTTCCTGCCAACCTAAAAATTTCCGTAAAATGTTCCGTGAAATTATGACTATAATGACATCGCGCTTGATGACGTTACGTGCTTTTATGAGCCCATTAAAGCATCAAAATTTCCTAATAAAAAAGTAAAAGAATTAAATTTATTTTCATATACTATATTACAAAATTAAATAAAACAATGCTTAATAGTTTTAAAAATACTATAAGAAATATGCCAAAAAGCAATATAATAAAAAAAAATATAATAAAAAATAATATGTATTAGCTGTTTCAAAACTATAAAAACGCCAACGTCGCATTTTACTGAATTATTTTCTTAAATAAGATTGATAAAAATGTAAAATAGTTATTAATGATTAGATCTCTCATTGAAACTATAAATTACATTAGCTATTATTTTTTTGAAGTACATGAATAATTTATAACAGCTAATTTTGGAAGAAAATGCGACGTTGGCGTTTTTATAGTTTTGAAACAGCTAATAGGTACTGAAAACAATCTCTATTTATAATACAATAAATCTCATTTAATTTCGCACGCAAAGAAACGTAAGCCACCTTTCGGAATGTTTTTTTTTTAGTAAAATTATATCAATTTCTAGAAGTTGTATGCCTACGTTCTTCCAATACTTTTAAAATTAAAATTTTGTTTTAAGAAAATGGTTCAAAATATCGTAAAATTTCCAAAATTTTTCGTTAATTTTAATTTTAGACAACAAAATTTAAATTATTATAATATAAGAAAACCGGACAATTATTGTCCGGTTTAACATTTGATCCGGACACCGGACATAACGTCTGATATCCGGACTGTCCGGGTGAAAACCGGACAGGTGGCAACCCTATTTGTTTTTTTAATAAAAAATTGTTTAATTTTCATTCATCGTTTATTAATATTTTTGTAGACTCATAATTTTGGCTAACACGATTACAAAACATGTAGGAACTCTTAATAAGTCAATATGAGTTAATAGATATTAAATTAAATGTGTATATATCATTTTTATGCAGAAATACTTTGTTTTAATTTGGGTTAAAAGTATGCGAAGCACAAATAAAGATCCCAGCTTTCTTAGTCTTATTATTTATTCGTATTAATGCAAAAATAATTTATACAAAACGTATCTGTACAACTTAAACTAATCATTGAGCACAACGTCACGAACAACTTTATCAACAGTTCGAACTTATCACACTAAAAGTCACTAGAGTCACGGAAATCTCAACTCCTGAATATATCTCGGATGAATGATATTGTGGTAGGAGCTCGACCTGGCCAGCCCCTGACTCCTGTAATACCTCTGCTCTGGGGGCGAATACCTCCTCCTGTGTCTTTGGTCGTTCACCCTCCTTGTCTCTGGATTATTTTCATAAAACCTCCTCCTGTTCTCCTCCAACCTGCGATAGTACTCCCTCTCAGAGTCATTCCCGAAAATATCCAAAACCTGCGACGTGTGAAACTGGCTCATGGTGTCGGAATTCCGCCTCCAAGCCTCCCGGTACCTCCTCTCCATCATCTCCTCCTCCACTGGGGGCTTCTTGTTCGAGTGGCTGGACGACTGACTCGAATTTTCCTCCGAGGTGCCCAACCCCAGGTCCTTCTCCATGTCGTAATTCTTGAACGGCTTCTTCGTGTACTTTTCCAAAGTTTCCAGCTTTTGGCACTTGAGATTATTACCCAGATTGCTTCCGTTGAGGGTGAACTGCGGGTGGGGGATGCAGTAAGGGTGCGGTAACGCTTTTTCAACGTTTGACATCTTGATGTCTTCGTTTTTGTGACCCGAAGTGCAAGAACCGGGTCCGAAAAGTGATAAAAGAACGGGGAGTAGCAAAAGACCGTGCATTGCCCCACAGAACACTACCAGAAACACCATTTTGAAGAAAACGGCAAAAATGTAGTTATTTGCCAGGAGGAGGGCAATCATCCCCAGAATTGTACTAACAGCGCCTTGGAAAATTGGAAGTCCAAGTGCATAAAGACACTCTCTAACTTTTTCATCTGGTGTTTTCGCAGTCGAAGACATGTAAGCGTAACAAATGTGTGCCGTGAAATCAACACTGAACCCTATACACATTATAAGATTGATCATGGAAATTGAGTCGAGATTGACGTGCCACAAGGCCATGTATCCCACAACGCCCGCTTCGATGGACAGGATGCTGAAAGCCACCCACAAGGAGCACAAAATGTTCGGGATGAAAATAAACGAAACCAGCATCATTATTCCAGCTCCGACTATCATGTTTTGGATGGATAAAGGACGGACCAGCTCGAACTGCAAATCGTGGGTCAGTTTGGTTTGGGTTATTAAGGGGGTTTATTACCTGGTCGAAGAAGACAAAGTAAGGGTGGAAGACGCTGACGTTGAGTGGCGATTCTTTACAGATTTTTCGCAAAGCTCGCACCATTTCCTTCTCGTGTTCGGTGCCGGAGATGTTGACGGCTTGGATTAAAAATCGCATCCCGATTATTGAATCGCCGGCGTCGTTGAATTTCACGTCGAGGGAGAAGGGGCTAGTGGGGGCTAACCAGAACTGAAAAGGGGGCACTAATTACTCGATTTTATTTTGCAGAAGCTGATAAAAGGCTTTCCACTGATGTAATGTTGATTGGAAGTTAAGGGATTCACAAAAATATCTGATAATATATTAGCTGTTTCATAACTATAAAAACACCAACGTCGCATTTTACCGAATAATTTTTTTAAATAAGATTGATAAAATTGTAAAATAGTTAGTAATGATTAGATCTCTCATTGAAAGTATGAATTTCATTGGCTATTATTTTTTTGAAGTGCATGAATAATTGATAACAGCTAATTTTGAGAGAAAATGCGACGTTGGCGTTTTTATGGTTTTGAAACAGCTAATACAAGATATTCAGATAAACGTTGTCGTGTTGAATTAAAAAAAAATTATTGATTCTTTAAAGGTCAATTCGGTGAAATCCCCAAAAAATTGTCGCCAAACATTTGAAATAAATCATTCGTTGAACACTAACCTCTGGGGTTTCTGATTTCTCGACATATTTTTTTTCTCGAGACCCGGGAATTCTCGACTGAGAATTCTCGAGACTTCTCGAATCTTCGAGAAATTTTTAATGTTGTAAATAATCAAATATTTGTTAATCAAATTCAAAATAAAATAACGCTTAATATTCAATATTTATTATTTAAACAGTTTTTTAAGCTAAAATTTGAATTACTTTGACAAAAACAATATCAACAAAATTAAACATTGAGTTGCTTCCAATAAATAAATGCAGTCTGTTAATTATACAAAATTTAACGATTTAACAATAATTATCAACATTTACAGGAACTAAATTTGACTACAGCCTTACATAAATAAACATGAGAATATTCAAAATGTGGAGTGAATTTGATAGCGTTGAGCAAAAGTATGGAACCAAGCGTTTTGTGCTTAAACTGTGTAGGTACCTTACGAAAAAACTAATTAGTCAACTACTTTAAAAATGTGATCATTTTTCAAGAATAAATTTTTTCGAAATTATTTTGGTTTTCCCCCAGTAAACATTTTTTTGTATCATAAACGTTACTGAAATCAATGTTTTGTTACATGAAACATTTCACCTTAGAGCACAGATATGTTGATGAAACGTCTGTGAAACAACAAATGTCCTTCCCAAGATATGTTTCACTAGAAACATTTCATTGAAATATCTATGGTATATTTCATATCACATTCAGGATGGTATAGGAAACATTTGAGCAATATCATATTGTAGAACTGTAATATATTAATATAAAAAAACAGAAACAAATATAATTTCAACAAAACAATTTTTTCTGCACAATGCCTAAAAATAATAAATTCAATGTTTCCTAAAATGAAATTTAAAAAAATTCATTGTAACAAATATTTTTTCTTTACCTACTAATTGTTGTTGCACCTCCAAATAATGATTTCAGAATAAGCTGGTTGTATTTTAACAATTCCGCGTATGTTTTAAATGGCGATTTGGCCACAGTACCAACATTTGTAATCACTTCGGTCTCATTATTATTGTTAAGTGATTCCATGTTTTTAGAAATAGCGATTATTGTAGTTATTGCAGACTGAAAAAAGTTGATTAATGTGTAAATTAGTTACAAATATGAATTAAAACAATTTGAAAAATCTAAGAACCTTAACATTTACACATTTGGTATATGGATAACCTCCATCACATTTTCAGCACTGCCTTCTATATTTTTACTTCCAATATTTTAACTAAAAAATGCTTTAATTTTCTTGAACATGGAGCACACTACTTATAAGCGTCAACAAAATATAATATTTTATCGATTTCAATTAACAACTACCCTAGAAGCACATGAAATCACATCAAACATCAAGTACCTACGTATTATAATTAAGTCGTTAAATTACAGAGGAATGCGCATGATCAAGAAAAGGAAAAAAGAAATATCTTTGAAACCTTCTTGAAATGAAACTAATGAAATAAATTTTTGAAACCTTTTTGAAATGTGTATAAAATAAAGTGTGACAATGTTTCATTTTAGAACAAATAAGTAATCCGTTTATATGTTTCATACATGTTTCGTGTTTACTGGGCCCGTTATTCAAAAACTTTTTTTTTTAAATGGCACCCTACTACGGTGATTTTTTTTTAGTAAAAAATTATGCTCTAAAATACCTTTTACTTTAATAAAATTTAAACCACGGGTTGCTCTTAAATAAATTATTAATGTTGCCATCAGAGCTTATTAGGAAGGTTTTTCGAGCTTGTCCGAAGTGGTTGTATCCATAGATGTTTATATTTGCGAAAAATTTGACGAATCAAATTACTGCAGAGGGGTAAGCAGGGAAGGGATAGCACAAGAGGCAATTTCTCGAATTCTCGAGTTTCTCGACACTTTTTTCTCGTCTCGAATAAGGCTCGATTTCTCGAGAATTCTCGCTTCGAGAAGTCTCGAGCAGAAACCCTACTAACCTCTGACTAGGACGTTTCGTTTTAGAAACTATAAAAAAGGCAATCAATTTTCGAATCTTTTTGAGTCTAAAGTTTGAAACAACAAAACAAAACAGAATTTAACAATAATGCGGAAGAACGAAAATCGCATTAAGTGAGTAAACATGATGACATACTTTTTGAATTCTTGAACAATTTTCCAATTATTGCATCATTATTATTGCAGTTATTTTCTTCGGACTTCGGAATTCGCTGTTCGATAGATCACAATTATTAAAAACAAATTCCGATGATATTTTATTTCTCTCGTGAAAGTTTTTCGATAAAAACGCGTTTAAAGCTTTCGAAAACCGTTTTTGTGCTTTTTTTGTTCAAACGACTAACACGAAATACTTAGGTTCTTAACGATATTAATTTTTCTACTTTCAAAGTTCAAACGGCGTTTATTAAAGAAGTGAATAACTTCTAATTGATGCAAACAACTACCAGGAAATTATGGAACTAATTTTCAAGTTTCAAGCAGATATTACACCGAAATTAAAAAATCAAACACAATTGTGAGGACGTACAGTCCGAAAAACCTATTATTTCTAGTTATTTCAATGAAAATAACTAGGTACGAATTGCTGGTAGTCAAAGTTTTTTTGATTTTTTGACATACAGAATTGGCTCAAAAAAGCATTTATATTCTGTTATTTTATTAAAATTAACTTTGAATTGGTAGAAGATAAAGCTAAAACTTTTTGTCTAAACGATTATCACGAAAAAATAATCAAATATTTTTTTTAATTTTCAAACGGCGATCACACTGAATGTAAGGAGGTTATTACAAAAATCAAACACCATAATAATCAGCATTTAAAAATCATCTATAATAAAGAAGGTGTTGACATACAGACGCTCGAAAAATCAATTATTTTCGGTTATTTTAGTAGAAATAACTTTGAATTGATGAAAAATGTAAAGGTTTTTTTTGGGTCAAACGACTATCACGAAATAATGAAATTAATTTTTCAACTATCAAATGGCGAAACAAAAAAATTATCACAAGCATCGTCTTAATTAGCGTTTGAAAATCTATACAATAGAAGTTGGGATATAATAATATAATTTTCCATAAAAAATTGTAACTTCTTGGACTGTCGTTAATAAATGAAAAGGTTCTAAATAAATTAAATAAACAAAATCCAGATTAACTTGATTTTAATGACGAGGAAGGAAAACTTCCTTCCACCACACAAGTGACAATTATTTTCTATTATTTAATTAAAAACAACTTCGAATTGGTAGAAGACAGAGTTAAAACTTTTTTTGTCAAAACGATTATAACGAAAAAATAATTTCAAACGGCGATGACACCGATTCTAAAGAGATTATTACAAAAAATCAAACCTCATAATAATCACTAATCAGCGTTTAAAAATCTGACATACAGACGTTCGAAAAATCAATGATTATTGGTTATTTTCATAAAAATAACTTCTAATTGTTGAAAGATATAAACGAATCTTTTTTTGGTTTAAACGACTATCACGAATTAATGAAATTAATTTTTCATCTGTCAAATGGCGATTACGCTTTAGCGTAGTTTTAATTTAACTAATTTTAGTTTTAACTAAAAAAAAGTTATCACAAGCATCATCGTAATCAGCGTTTGAAAATCTATAACATAGAAGTGGGGATATAATAATACAATGTGTTTTTAAATGATTCTCATCTAGTGGTCTTGAATTTCTCATATAAAATCAGAAATGCCACCTTATAGAACTAATGATACGAATTTAGACACCGAATATTATCATTCTCCATTTATTTAGTCCGCAATTTGGAAATAAGTTTAGACAATAAAAGTGTTTTCTTGCACAGCGTAACAATTTAGTTGCATTTTAACGAAATTTTTAAAATTAATTGACAATTTGTGAATTTCACAACTGACAGTTTTGACATTTATTGACAGAGAATTCAATTGAGCAGAGCGGCACAAATTTTTTTACATGTAAACCAATTTCAAAGTTATCTAGATGAGAATCATTTAAAAACACATTGTACATTCGTTCGAAAAATCTTTTTTTTGTAACTTCTTGGACTGTGGTTGATAAATAAAACGGTTCGAAATAGTTAAATAAATAAAATCCAGATCAACTTGATTTTTATGACGTGGAAGGAAGACTTCCTTCCACCACAGAAGCGACAATGTAGTCTTATTTGACACATTTTAAATCGGAAGAAAATGGAAATTTACCATTTAAACGTATTAATATCAACTTCATCTGGACTTTATTTGTTCAGAACCTTTTCATTTATCATTTTTTTTTCAGTTAGCATAATAACTTCGAATTGATTGGGTTTATTGGGTTCAAATGGCTATCAGGAAATGATCAAAATAATTTTTTCTACTTTGGCTTCACAAATTGTTCATTGTAAAACCGAAATTGTAAAAACAAAGAGAACTTTTGTGCAACTCCTTTTAGTAAATTTTTAGGAGTTGTAATAGCAATGCTGGGTTCGATGTCATCAGTCATCACTGTAATTTAATGTGTGATCTCAGATCTGTCAACAGCGTCAAGTCGTTTATTGAGAAAGCCCGAATAATTAACAAAATTAAGAGGAAATAGTTGGAACAGGTTTTGATAACTTAAACTAAACAAAAATAGAAAGTAGAAAAAATAGTGTATTACACTCGTTCTATAAGACTTAATTGTGGCACTCATTCTACTGGAGCACTTCTTCGTCGTGCTCCAAAACCATTCATGCCACAATAGAACGTCTTATAAAATTCGTATAATAATATACGAGTATTAGCTGTTTCATAACTATAAAAACGCCAACGTCGCATTTTACCGAATTATTTTTTTAAATAAGATTGATAAAATTGTAAAATAATTATTAATGATTAGATCCCTCATTGAAAGTATAAATTACATTGGCTATTATTTTTTTGAAGTGCATGAATAATCTATAACAGCTAATCTTGAGAGAAAATGCCACGTTGGCGTTTTTATAGTTTTGAAACAGCTAATATAACAAGTGTTCATTTAAAAAAAAACTCTAGAGTGCTTTGAAATTAAAAAACAATTGTTTTGTATGTCTGTGATTAATTCGATCTCTCATAACCTTACTTTTTGACAATTAAAAAGATAACAGATTTTCATAAAAATATTTATTTATTATTTATAAAAACTCTTGGAAATGTCTTCCTTGTTGTTCAACATACATAACACATCGCCTTTGAACTTTATCAATTTTAGGTTATGAATTCTGGTGAGATGGTTTAGTAGGCAACCAACAATACAATGATAAAAATTGTTGTACGACTTCCGTAACAATCTCAAAGCATGCTGCGAGTTTTTGTAATAATGAACACCTGATATTATGATTATGACAAAAAATCAAACACCTTCGTAATCAGACTTACAAAATTCGTAAAATACTCGTAGGAGTAAGGACAGAATTGATCAAAAAATGAATTACAACTAACTCATTTTAATCAAAGTAACTTCGACTTGACGGAGTATAATAATAATAATAATAATAAATAATCTTTATTATGGGCGAAGTTTAGCCAAAGCTACTCCAACTTAACCCGATAAAAAAAAATACAGAAAAACAAAATAATTATAATTGTGCTTAAACAACAAAAATTAAGGCGATAAACAAAATGAGTTCAAAACAAGAAAGAAAACAAGAATAAAAATAAGAATGAAAATAAAAATAAAAAGAGGATAATATTAACAGTAAAATGAAAAATAATTGACTTTTATTAACAAATGCTGTTTGACTGTTTACTCAAAAAGAAAAACTTTTTAACTTCTTTGCGAAAACTGTTCATAGGAAGCGACTTTAAATGTGCACTTAATTTATTATAAACAGATACTGCGTTATAAGTAAACGAACGTTGAAACATGGCCGAATGAAAATATGGTAAGGACAATATATTAGGGAATCTTAGACTGGAATTGTGGATATTAAATCTATATAGTAGTTTTTCACGAAGATATGGTGGTGTAAAAGATAACAGAATTTTGTGAACAACAACTGATAAGAAATATTTGAAAACGTGGTCTAACTTAAGCCAACCAAGTTCGCATAATTTAGAAAAAATGTGACTATACTTTTTTAACTTAAACACGAACCTGCAACACGTATTTTGTATTTTTTGGAGTCTGTACTGTGTGATTTTATCGAGACAGGGATAGTATATAATAAAGCAGTAGTAAATGATGGGCAGAACTAATGACTCGCAAAGAGTATGTAACCAAATCTTGGCATTTTAAACCTTGACGCAGTTTCTCTTTTTATAATAGCAATAAAATCTATTGATCAATAAATGCTTAAAAAAATTAACATTGTAGAGCAATGTTTTTAAGTTAAATTCAGGCAAAATACTGAACTTTACCTCTTTCAGAGCCGTCATGAATCCCTCTTTCGTCTTGATCGAAATGTTCAAAAAATCTTCGTTTCGTTCGGCGTACTGCACGAAGCTCCTCAGCCAGGACTCCGTGTACAGCGTGTTCGACACATAGGAAGTGTTTTCGAAAGTCTGGGTCAGATTCTCGACTTGTCTCTGTATTTCCGGGTCGGAATAATCATACTCGCCGGCGACTACGACCTGTATTCGATAGGGAAATTCGCGATAATAGTCGTCTTCTCGGTCGAAGAATTCGATTGCGTAAGAGTCATTTTTGGCGACTTTCCTCCGCTCCAGCCCTTCCTCAATCTGCGTGACCCCGTACCCAGCACCCAATAAATAAACCCCAAAGATGAGAATAATAACGACTTTGACTAGACCACAGTTGAGGAACGTCGCGAAATAGTCCCGGAAGAACACCATCATGCCGTGCTCCTGGTTGTCCATGGGGTTGTCCATGTCCTCCGGGTCCACCCCTCCGGAGCAGAACGCGCGGTAAAGCCACCATCTGTGCTCTGAAAAATTCGGTTTGTTATTAGTTATTACGAATAAGCGCCACTTTCTCGCGATTTGCTATAATTAATAGACAGCTTGAAAATAGTTGCGTAACGCGCGACCGGAAGAAGAAAGCTTCCGGATTGTTACGGTTATCGATGAGCTTTACGTAATGATAGGTTGCCCCGAAAACTTACGTGACTTTGATAACGGTTGCACTTTCACACAAGCGATCGAGTGGAGATTCTTCTGCTCACAATAGCCCGAAATTGCGACACAAGCTGCGAAAAAGGTCAAGTGCCAGACGAAGAGGAAGCAAGTGGCGGCTCCTAAGACACATTTATTTATTTTATTTTGACAACAAAAAATTGCTCACAAACCTGAATAGATGCAGAAGATTGTGACTGAAGGGAACGGGCTGAAAATGCCGATCCAGAAACTGAAGAAATCGGTGACTGAAGTTATGGTGATTGAAACCGCAGCTTCGCTCAACATCAGGGCCATTCTTTCCGGGACCGGAGTTTTAATCGAAGTCCGGCGCCAGGCCGCCAACATTACGAAAGTGTCGTCAATACCAATACCTACACAGTAAACAAAATTCAAGGTAAAAACATTTTTTCTAGTGTTAATTTTGACACTAGATTATGTTTGAAATGACTGTTAACATAATACATCTTTTACAAAATAACTTATAATTGAAAAACATTTTCTGTCACTGTCGAAATTACATAAAAAAAATTAATGTTACCCTTTTAGAGAGCATTTTTTACACTATCAAATGATGTTTGCAGGTTATAGTGTAAAATAAAGACTGAATAAAAAGTAACACAAAAAATATATATCATTATTGTAATAAGATATTTTTCAAAAAAAACTTCGAACAGGTTGATTTAATTTTTTTTATCTTACAGGTGCGGTTTTTTAGGTACATTAAACCACTGTTTTCGGTGAGATAAATCAACTTTTTCTACTCACAAGTAAGTAAATTTGACAGCTTTATCTTTCTTGTGAGAGAAATTTGATTTCTCTCACCGAAAACAATGGTATAATGTACAGTGGTATAAGATAAAATAAGATGAGATAAGATAAAAGGTCGTATATCACACGTGATCGAAATGCCATTATAAAGCTCGTGAGAAGTGTCCCACTCGAGTGCAAGCGCACTCGTGGGTCAAAATTCTCACTTGCATATAATGATGCATTTCTATCACTTATAATATAAAATACTATTAATTGCTACATTTTGACACCACAGTAATAACATTTATGACGTTATTTTTATTTTTTTAATGTCAACCGATATTTTTAATTACCATTTTAGATAGTATCTAGACACATCGTTATCTTTTTGGTAATTATAAAAAAATTTAAAAATATTATACAAAAAAAAAGATTTAGTCTAAAAATTTTATACAAGAAGTTTTATTTTTTTGCTCTTATTTTATTTTACAAAGGGTGATTGTTTTTGTTAATTTTTTATGTTTACGTTTCATTTTAAGTATTTTTTATGCTAATTATTAAAAAAAACAATGTCCCATTATAAAATAAGACAAGAATAAATAGATAAAGCCTTTTGTGTTTGATTGTCAATATTTTTATATTTTTAATTTTTAAATTTTTTTGTTATTATCAGAAAGATAAAGATGTGTACGATCTGAAACAGTGAACAAAAAGGTCGGTTGTCATTTACTTTTGATTCAGTCTGTATAACAGCACAATATTCAATAATCTTATTTTTAGTTTAGTTTAGTTTAGTTTAGTAGTAGTTTAAACGATAGACACAATACGTACATACTTAGATAAGCACACGTTTTTGAGCTTCAGATATTTTAATTTTTAAGGGTACTGAACAGTTATTAAAACTGCTGACATAATTTTTAAATTACGTTACAAAAAGTCTGTTTTATATGTTTTGTAAAATGAAGAAAGACTGTAATTTCGAAATAAATTCAATTATAAGAACTTTATCCATGTTTAAATGTGTAAGAGTAATGTATAACTATTAAATAGCATAGTTAAAAGTGTGGATTTATTATTTTCCAGCGAAAACAAAATTTAATGACTGGAACTCTGAGGAAGACATAACTTTCGTGGATTTGTAATTATCATTAAAAACGAACCAAAATCATTTATTTTATTTAACCAGAAAAAAACCCGCAAAATTAGATATTTGAAATTGTTTAGTTCTGCTACAAAATTTTTTTTTTGATAATTGTAATACTTTTAAATTAAATGGAAATGTTTAGTTTTCTAAATAGCAAACAGTTTAACAAAAACCCTTTCTTAAAGAAAATTCTGCATCAGTAAGATGAAATTGACAAAAGACGAATTATTATTAATGTAATAATTTTTCTTTGATAAACTGTTTTCCAAAATTAAATTAAGTAATATAATACTGTACGAAATAGGCTTTCTTTATTTGAAACTTTATTTCATGTAAAACAATAATATTTGAAGTGATTTATAAAAATTATATTAATTTAAATATTTTTATTTTCTGAAATTTTAAAAAAGCAATTATTCAGAACAAATTGTTATTAAATAGTTCCGACTTACTTACGCTTATTTAGTAACAACTCAAAAGTTTTTTTTATTAGGTTTGACATCGAAACAAATTAGATTTGAATCAGTGAATCAGTTTATGTTAGGTTTGTCAAACTATTATGTGGAAATTATAATTTTCAAACATTGATGAATTAAGATAAACAAAAAATTCCTGACTTTTTATGGTTATTACATTTTTCATTAAAAAAATTACATTTTCATTTAACTTGACGTTTGTCAATATGCAAAATAAATGAGAACTTAATTCGAATTAGTTTAATTCTGAATTAAATTTTAATTTCGCTTTCTGTAAACTGGAATTTATCTTGAAACTACGTCTAGTTTGCAATCTGATAATTTACGACCGTCTGCAGCAGTGCCTGGTTTATTGAGGCATCATTTTCACTTTGTTTGACTGTGCTTGAAAACCGAAAACATGCAGTTCAGATCTAGATGTTGCTACAAGACATTAATAATATTGTATTGATTTATTGTTGCTTAAATATAAAGAACCATATAAGTGGAAATAACCTTGCAGTTCTACAGACTTATATATTGTTCCAAAACATATTTATACACGGTATGAATTTATTTTTATTTTGTTTTATTGAGTTTTTTGTAATTTTTTACTAAATATTTGATTTAAATGTTAAATCATTTCCACACTGTAACCACACTAGAACATTCAGTTTAAGTGTGCAAAACATTTATAAAATATGATTATTACACTAAATATACGTTATTTACTTGCTTACAGAGAGTCATGTCATGACATTTACCACAGTTATAATATTTCTTACCCAACTAGGTACAAAAAAAATTGTTTTGGCCCACTTTTGACTTACCAATCATTAGAAATGGTGCTGCTAAATTGATCCCGATGAAATCAACTCCGGCATACATGCAAAAACCAAACGCACATAAAGTTGCCATCGCTGCACTTAAATTCCCCAAAAGGCCTAACCAGGGTTTAGAACGGACCCAATCAGTCATCATACAAGTCACTGGAACCCAAATTATTAATTTCATATTCAATTCCCTTTTAATTTCAATCATACCAATTGAAAAAATCGCCATGACCAGAAACGTGGACGTGAAATACGGGATAACAGATCTGGTGTTTTTCTCCAGCTCGTGATCGAGCGTCCTGGAGGCAAACCGTGCGATTCTGATGTGCTTGAAGAGCCCGTCGTCTTGGGCTTTGCCCACGGTGTCCAAAAACGCGTCCTCCCAAGCTGAGCCCCTACACAGACAATGTAAAATTTGCTTTCTTGGGCGAAAAAAACCTACATTTCGTCCAACTTTTTACTGTCAGCGTTTCCGAAATAGACCAGCTGGACTGAAGGTACGCTTATTATGAGTCCATCTTCACTGACTTGCGTTCCCCCGAAGAAGACTGGAAATGCGTGGGCGTCCCAAGTCACAGGGTTGAACATTAGGGGGAAAGTCAGGTTGAGGGCTCCGGTTTCGACCTAAAACGCGTAGTTTTTAACCACAATGGGGAAAATTAAATCTAATTGAATCAACTTGTCGTAATGAGGCAAATGAGTCAATTTTGCTGGACTAGACGTTGAAAAAATAAGTGTGAGCGATGTGTGACACATTTTTCTTCCAGTCGCCTTCGTTTGGACTTGGAGAAAGTTTGCAATAATTATATGTAAAAGTTTCTGGGTTTTTGATAATTAATTACATAAAGGTGAAGTATGCCTGCAGTTTACCTAGTTATAAAAATTAATTATATTAAGTAGTAAACCTTTACGTGTGCATAAATACTTGGACAAAACCTCTAATGTGGAAGCGTTTAAAAATTCATAATTACAAATGTGATACAAAATTGTTAACTTGTTGCCGTAATTATACACAATTGTGAATCCTATTGTCAAACGTAAGTGAAAGCACTAATTTGTCGTCATAGGGAACTCCTGGAACTGCATTCTATACGTAATATTAAGTTTCTTTGAAACTGAAAATTCCAGCACTAGTCAACTGAAAGGTTAAAATGTAAAAATTGTGACACTACGCGTTTTTCGTGGTAATATACTTGCAAATTTTTTTTAGAATTGGGTTGTGGAGTAGTTTGGAAATTATTAGGAATTAGAAACGAAAAATTATGTATTTTATTCTAATCTAATACTATGTGCAAATTAGTTAAAAATGTTACACTTAGCGAAGATTATTTTACTCTTCTCCATGTTTTGAAGCCAGCCAGTGGACTTAAATTGAGAGATTTTGGCGAAAAATATAAGCAATTGGTCGTTTTTTATGTCGTAAAAATACAACGAGTATTTCAGTCAATTCTGATCAAATTTATCTTTTTTGAGCAACAAATATTACTTAGATTTTGCCGCAACAAGTGCAAAAAATGACGCCATTTAAACCAATTTTGAGCATTTACTTTTTAAAGCCGAAAACTCTACCAAAAGAAAAATTGAAGAAACACCCACCCAATCTAAAGAAAGTGCTCATACCTAATTAAGATGTTTATAACCAAATCCAACATCTAAGATTACGTACAGAGATTTTTTACATTCTAAATTTCTAAAAGTCAAATACGTGACCTAAAATCTTTTACAATCTATAAATTCTTCTTCCGTAAGACATAATTCCCAGAGTTGAACTCAAATTTAAATAATAATAATTAAGCAGTTTACGTACTAATTTTTTAATGCTACGAAAAATTTTTGGGATAATTATTAGCTAGATTTTTAATTCAGTAAAATTCATTTATGGAGAGGATGGGTATTGTTGTTATATTTCAATCAATTTTTTATGTTATAAATACTATATTTATATAAATATATCTAAACTCAGGTTTTACTAAAAATAAAACTCTTTTAAATTACCGTTGAACTGATTTTTTTAGAATTTCTTAATTTTTTCTCTGTAGTAAGACTTTTTTCTTCAACTACGGGCCTACCTATTTTGCTCACCAAATATTTAAACACTCGTAATTTTAATTTACATTTTACGTAAACTGATTAAACTTTTGTAGCTGCATCTGCTGCCACCACAAGGATAGTTTACTCTTACAAAAACTGAAGATTTTAAAAGTCCCAGAATAAGCACTACTATAATATGACTGAAAAAAAATTCGAAGAAACTCAAATAACCAAGTCATTATTTTTTCAATTGACGAAACTACGTACGTTTTGTTGCTTTTTTAATTTGTAATTACAGAAAAAAAATTATAAAAGTATTAGGTGCATTCACAATTGACTTTTTTGCTCCTCCTTCAACAACTTGAGAGGATTGTAAAGGCATAAAAAACTCCATAAAACTTTGCTAGAACGAGTCTGAAAAAAATTGATTTTTTTGATTTTTGTGAAGGCAAAAAAATCAAAATAATTTCAAAATTTGTGAAATTCTGCGACAACACGTAGAATGAGCCGCAGAATTCTCTGGAACAACTATATTGCTTTACGACTTTCAGTTTTTGGGTTATAAATATTTTAATAAATAACCCGGCGCATCCACCATTTTTTAAAATAAAATAAATTTTTAAATAAGTTTTCGAGTAAGCTAGTGCTGTAAAAATGGCGGTATAATACGTAAAATGAGCCGTAGAATTCACTGGAACAAATCGTTCCGGAGCGGCTCCGGGTTTTATCGAGAAAATAGATAATTTTAAGCGCTATCTGATGCTTTCTTGATTGTTGCTCTAAGTCTTATAGTTTTCGAGAAAAACGCAAAAAAGTTTGCAATTTTCACTTTTTTCGATTTTTAAACGCCGATTACGGCGAGACTAGAAGAGCTGGGAGAAAACGTAAAGCGCAGATCAAAATCTATCAGATAGGATATTCATAACGAAAATAATTAAGTTGGTATTTTATTAATTTAATTTATTTATCTTTAAGTTGGTCTGACGTTTTTGACATAAATTAATAGTGACTTGAATTATGGGTACCTCTTTTTCTTTCAAAAACAACTATACAATATTACAATTTTTTTGAAAAAGTGCAATAAAGTAAAATTATTATAAATTAAATAGCAACCAAGTATTCAGTTATTTTATTTATTTTTCAAATATTTTTCATACATATTTCTGATAATGGTAAGCATCTAGAATAAACAAATACAGGGTCAAGAATATTGGTTTTGTTTCTTGAATATTTTTCAATCTGATTATTCATTACCCAACAATATCCAGCAGTTTGCCTCGACCTAGACCACCCAAATTCGAATGGTCACATTACAAATCATCACTCACTTTTTCCATAAAAAGTGAGTTACGAGTATTAATCGAAGGCACTTAAAATTTTCACTGTGCCTACTGACACAATTTGCCAGTAGGTCACACGACGTCTATAAAAAAAACGAAATTTATTTTCGATTTCTGTACAACACTGTTTATTTACATTCCGTCGTTCGAATTAGGTTTTTGGCATTGCTTCCGGCCAAGGTTCCCATCACTTATTGTAATAAGGCCAGAACCTGTGACCTCGCGCGAAAGCGCCGATGCACCTTAACTGGCCTTGATTCGGTCTCTGGCTTGAAAACCGAGAGTATTTACCTCATCCATGATGTAGTCGAGATTGAGGATGTCGTTCTGGAAGCACTCGGACATCCACTTGGCACAAATATCCTTATAAGTAAAGTACTGGAAGTCGTGGTAAACCGTCATGTTCTGGATGATGTTGTCCAGAAGCCGCAGCTCCTTCCAGATGACCGTCCGGAGGAGGTTCTTGTTGCCATCCTTCGACGTAACAATAACTCTTCCGAAGCGACCTGGAAACATCACCGGGTCAGTGGGCCATTGCGGCTCCCACGATTTGCTTCTTTTTACCTGCTCTCGTTATCCTGGCCACGTTGAACTTTGTCGTGTAGTTCACTTTGAAGAAGCTCTCCACGATGGCGCGCTCGCTCTTGCCCTCGCCGTTCACGGGGCTGAAGAGGTACTCGGGGTCGATGTTGGTGTGGATCCTCTGGAAGCCGGTCATGCCGAGCAGGGTGAGCAGGACGGGGACGATGAGGAAGTAGCCGGGGTGGCGGCCCACCACCAGGCCCAGCTTGTAGAAGGATTTGTTGAGGAGTTCGTCTACGATTTTTAGCCCGACCATCTGAAAGATAATTAAGGGGTTTTAATTAAGTGTAATCAGCGGAATGTTACAAAACTGGTACACTGTAGCACGCGAACTTTCCTTTAAGTGGTTATAAAACTTGTTTCGTAATAGTTTGCAGAGCTTTTTCTCGCCTGCTCGACATCGGGACAATCAATTAAGACAATTAGACAAATCTGATAATGGAAATAGAAACGAATTTCACTGGAAATGTAGAAATGACAATAGGCATAATTATAATAATTTTACGCTTAGCCACCGTTCAAAAGCTACGAAAATTATGCTTTTAATGTTATGAAACTCTGTGTTGTAAGAAAATTTTAAGCACTCTAAAAATGGTTAAAAATTCAATTGTATTTCATTTGGTGAAACTGTATCTATTAAATTAGAAACGATAAAATTGTGGGGATATTTGAAATTATTGGGAATATGGGATCTATTTTTTTTTTAATTAACGACAAGTCTAATTAATCAATTTGTGTTGTAATAGTATTTTACATATAAGTTCGGAAAGAGAGGTTTTACTGGACGACCAGGACAAGTCGAAGACGAGTCCTGGTAGCTTACGAGTGCAGTAGAAGATCACTTTCCGGACGTGATGCGTACAACATTTTTTTTGCAACTTGATGAGGATTTATTCCAACTTCATTGTCTCGTTGTTACCGGACTAGTCCGGGAAAAATTATCAAACGGACTAGTCCGGTAAAATGGTACTTCATTTTCTCGTTTTTACCGGACTAGTCCGGGAAAAATTATCTAGCTGACTAGTCCGGCAAAATGGTACTTTCCGGAATGAATATTATGAAAGTAAAATGTTCAAAAAAAAGTGTTTTCTTAAATATACAGGAATTATTTTTTAAATCAAAATTCAAAAGGAAAGGAAAAACTATTTATTCGTCGACACTGTCAAAATTTACTGTATTTATCCTGTGTAAGGAAGTTTTGACAACTGTCAATACGAGACGTCAGATTATTTTTAGCAGATTTAAAGTGACTTTAAGCCTTGATGAGTCTAATTCGAAGAATAAAATGTTGTATTCAACTCGTTTTCGTGTAAATCGGTTCATTTATTTCACCTCGTGGATGTTAAACGTCTCGTTAACACTCGACGTTTAAAAATCCACTCGTGAAATAAAAACCCGATTTACACTCAAACTCGTTAAATAAATAACTATTATACATGCATTAAAATTAGCTTCATAGTTAATCATTTGTACTACCAAGTGGACTTATTGTAACTACAATTTAACGGTTTTTTAATAGTTTTTTTTTCAAATACTGAATGAATTATAATGGATTATTTGAGCATTTTAGCATACCTGCTTATTATCTATAAAACGTAATGTAGGTAGTAGTAAAAAATCGAACATTTATTTTGTAATCAATAATTCATTTGTCATTAATATATCATGCAATAGTAGTAGTAGTAATAGTAATCCAGTCGTTTTGAATTTTATCAAATGTTTGTTTTTGTTTTAAAAAGCAGGGTGATCAACAGCGACCAATAACATTAATAAAAATAATAGATAGTTATTAGCTGTTTCAAAATGATAAAAACGCCAACGTCGCATTTTACCGAATTATTTTTATAAATAAGATTGATAAAATTGTAAAATAGTTATTAATTATTAGATCTCTCATTGAAAGTATAAATTACATTAGCTATTATTTTTTTGAAGTACATGAATAATTTATAACAGCTAATTTTGAGAGAAAATGCGACGTTGGCGTTTTTATAGTTTTAAAACAACTAATATGTATAAATTGCAATGCAAATGTTTTGAATCTTTTTTTGAAATGTATGCTCTATTGATCCACTAGCAAGAATGCAATAACATCAGAAAAATCGTAACGTTTATTATCCATCTAATTGTAATGCTCATCAATGGCATACTTGGCTCTCTTGTTCTGAAAAATATGCTGAGAGGGAATGATTAAAAATTTCATTAAAAAAACAGCATTGTAGAAAAAATGTGTAAGGTTCTAGGGGTTGGTCTGTAGGTTTATGAATTACAAATATTTTCAAAAAATAATAGGAAAACGCAAAAACGGTGTTAGTTCGTAGATGTGGCAAGATTTAAATTCAGGTTTAGAAAATTATCTATAATTAGTAATTATTGATTACTAATCAGTGAAAAGATCAATAAAAGGTCCTAAAATCAAGCGACATGGACTAATACTTATTAATTCCATAAGAGATGAATCATCCGTTATCAATACTTTTCGTCTTTTTTTATAAATATTTCTAAATGTTATTCGAATTATACTCGTAGGAAAACTCAGAGAAAAGTTCCAAAATTGCTATTAAACATTTTTCTGATTTGATTTTCGCCGCTTAAATCAAATGAGCTCTTTACGTTTCTAATAGCATTATTTTGTAGATGCTTTTCTATTCTTTCATATTTCAACTCAATGATCTTGTATTTCAAAAAAAAGAATGCAAAATGACACTTTGATATAATTGTTTTCGTTCGAATTTGATTTATAACGAATACAAATAGTCAAAAATTGACTCCCTGAAACCATACTCAAAGAAGGTTATTTTCTGAATTATTAGTTTCCATTTCTTTCGGAAAGCGTAAAATAAAACTGTTGTTTGTCCAAAATGTCAAAACAATCTTGATTCAAGAGTGGAAGTAATTAAACTAGAATAAAATCACTAAAAATTCTTAAATACAACGTGTTCTTTTTAAAAAAGAATCTCAGGGAATATATAGGCATCTCATTTATTATCTAATGAACAGAAAAAATAATCTTCTACATTAATTATTGTAATTGTTTAAAAAAAATTAAAAAATACGTCTGCAATTACATATTTAATTTTTATATTTGATATCAAAATGTCACTTCGATGGATGCATGATTAACAATTTTTGTTAAAGTAAGTCAAAGAATTATAAGATAATTAATTATATGAAATGTTGCTGTAGAAGAAAACTAATTTTGCAATTCAATTAAAAATGTTTATTATTAAAAAAAACAACACAATGTTTAATTATTTTAGATTAAACCAAACATCTGCTTGTTTTTTATTTGGTGTTTAACCAAAATAAGACGACAGTCCAGTTTCGTATATAAACGAGGAATCATCGAATATAGTAGGTACAAATATCGTCGTTTTCGGCCAAAGTAAGGCGATTCTAAAGCAATTTTGTTCCTTTTTTATAAGAAATCGTGGTAAAACAAAGTGTTATTTAACGAAAGCAGTACAAATAATCATCGTCGTCAACCAAAATTAAGGTGCTTAAACCATTTCCACTTTATGGACCAGAAACCATCGAAAATTATTTTATTTCAATGAAACCAAAGTGACTTTAGCGACTAAAATTCACTAAAATAAGGCGATTTTAGTCTATCCAAAGCGATTTAGCCTTTTTTTTAACAGGAATAGTTGGTTGAAAATTCACATATTTCAGAAAATTAAGTGCAAAAATCGTTGTTTTCAGAGAAAGTAGTAATGCAATTTGAGCCATTTTCAGGCTAGTTATTAGCAAGGAATTATTGAAAGTCAACGTATTTTAACCGAACCAGACCCGAAATGAGGTTTCTAGTTAAAATAAAGCGATCTAGGCCATTCCCAGACAATTTGGATTATTCATACGCAAGGGATCGTAGAAATCAATGTTCATCAAAAAAACTGATATATAAGCTCGATTTTGTGTATTTATAGCTTATTTTTACTAGAAGAATCGTGGAATCAAGGTATTTTAACTGAAGTAAAAAAAAAACACCGGTTTCAACCAAAATTAGGCGTTTTAACTCATTTCTGGCTTCGATTTTAAACTACAAATCATTTTCTTACAACAAAACTAATAAGAATATTGTCGTTATTGGCAAAGATCTATTTATTATCTGCTAGGTACTACTCAAGAATCTTTGAATGTTAATAGCAAGACATTGGGTGGGAGTGTCTTATCTGGAATTCCTTGCCTGAGTTAAAATTTTTGTTGTAGCTATTCTACACTGCTCAACAATTGAAATGGATATTGGGAAAAACTTCTAAATCGTCTGGGACCTCTCCAGTCTTTTATTGAGGCCCTTACTCTATACAGGCTGTAAATGAAATAAATACATTAATCTTAACTGGTAATAGAACTCATCAAGACCAACAATTTTTCCTAATAACTTTTTTTTCAAAACGTTTTAGTTTTTGAATTAAAACTATTTTAAAATCTTACACAATTTTCTTACACGCCACTGGAAACAAAGTTACTTAGTCGACAAGATTACCAAGATTTCCAAGCAAGTTCATGAAAATTAAATTAAATTTATTATTAATTATCTTTGTTGGAGCATTTCATAAAAGGCTCGTCGATTTGTAGGGGGAAAAATGATTTAAAAAAATACGATTTTGAAAAAATGGTACATGGAAAAAGTGTTTGTCTTGATGAGTTCTACCACTGGTTAAAATTAATGTACTTATTTCGCTTACACCCTGTATGGAAGACTCGCTATCAAATTAGTACTAATAAAGGTTTGAAGTAATTCAGTTGAACGCAAATTTCTGAAAAATAGTTAACATTTAGTTCAATTATTGAGCGGTATATATAGGTACTTGTATTTTGTTAAACTTAAACTTGACAAAATTTATTTTGAATTTCTAGTATGCTCATTCGGAAACTTGAATGTCCTCAATTTTTTCATTTTTTCATTTTTTTCCATTTTAAAGTTAAATTACACAGGTTTACAACCAAAAAACTGCATGAAATATCCCAAGAGTGTATTGTCTGTCTTTGATGAACTGAATTGGAAAGTAATTCCTGTTTTTTCGTACAGTTTTTTTGTATTTTTATTTTAACTAATTGTCCTCAATAAAACTTTTTCTAATAAATCTATTATAACAGGAGAAAAACTGTGGCCATCAAAAGTACATCAGAAGAAGAAAAAAATTCTACCGGCAAACAGTGTTCGTAAATAAACCAATTAGCGTTAATTTTAATTTTAAATAGCGGTGTTTTCTTGGTCGATGGCTTTTTATTTCTCATTAATCCTTCATAAAGGGCTTTATATTTGTCCTTTAAATGTACATCTTGCAATTTGTGGCTTGAAGTGAAGGCGCTTTTGAATTATTAGAATGTGCGTTCGATCAAAATTTGGCAACTTTTCGGCGGTCGTTCACTGCAAACCCCCCGACCTTGGCACTTGCAGTCCCAATCAAATCCTGATTAATGCTTTCGCATAAATCTGTTGCAAGCTCTGACCCAATAATCCGCAATTCGCGTGTTATCAAGGCTTATTTCCTGAGATTAGCATACTGAATGAATCAGCGATGCGCTGCGATCCTACCGATTTCCTAGACCTACTAACCCACACTCGATTTTCTCACACAAACAAGAAAACTCCGATCGATATTATTGTTTACTCGAAGAATCAAATCAAGAAGTAAGCCGAGGACATCACCTGCGTTGAATTTTCATCGATTATTTCAAAATTCAGCCCATGGCGAAATTAAAACCGTTCTGAATTTTAATCACGTTAAATTAATATTTGACGGTCTGACCAACACCTTGTGCATGGCGCAACGGATTTCGGCTGGGGAAGCTGAATTATGCAACAATATCCGAGACGAAGAGGAAATAAACGCAGATAGAATGTCAAAATGTTACCGAACGAAAGTGAAATCTGGATTTTGTTACACACTGGAGCCACGGTTTGTTTTTTCCGGGTGTCTCGTGTTGGGTTTTCGAAGAAGTGAAACGTGATAATGACAAAACTAATAAATGTTACGTTACGACACGTAACAATTAGGACTGTTTAAAAGGACGATTTACACGCCATTGTTACGTTACTAACAAGATGCACTGGAGGAGTAACAAGGACAATAAACCAATAAATTACAAAAGTGCACGCAATCAATCAGACTTAAATCAAATTAAAAAAAAATTGTTACTGAGGTGAGAGCTTCTAGAGCGAGTGGCTCATCAAATTTATTCCCCATTTTTGGATTTGTGAAGGTCACTAAGATTTGCATTGCTGGAAATTTTCCCTAGATTTTGCCCTACAAAACCATCGCCACTTACCCAAGGTTAGTGCATTTTCCCTGTAACCACTCGAAGAGATTGGCACATTCAACCGCTAGATTCTCGGAAAAAAGTGGATGATGTCAACTGAATGAACTTTTGCGGTTGTAACGAATTGGAATAATTCTCAATTTCGAAATTATTATAATTATGCAAATTTGCAACCACAGTCGGAGATAAGTGAATGTAAAGCCTTTCTTTGATCTTTACCTTTCGGTTCAATTCTTATTGTTTATATAATTTTTGTGTTATTGTTGCTCAACAATAGACCAAAAAAACCATGGAGAGTAGTTGCACAATTGCAGGAACCGTATGTGAGCTTGAATAAAAATTCAGTTCCGTTTACTATGCGTAGAGAAAAAATTATTCATTTTTCTCCTTTTCTGAAAAAACATAAACACTGTAATTGCAGCATTAAACGCGTAATGTAAGTTTTTTCCAGTGTTTCGAAACACGTGTCCATACTCTCAATAGAGTATGAAATGAAAATTATGCAAGTTGTTATGCATGATATGTAATTTGTTTTTTAATTGAATGGCGTGCCAAAATTCGTACTATTTCTACATTCCATACCGGCACAAAAACACATTTTTGCGAATTTGAATTAAACGTGCACGTGACATAATTAGATTTTTATTTAATTAAACGATTATTAAAATAACACTGCACTTGCTGGGGTTTTGCAAAACGGAAACTAATTAAGGATGTTGAAATTAACACGTTAAATAAATAAAAATAAATTAAGCGCGTTTTTATAATTATTTATACAGAAAGTGAGCAACATATCTTTAATTTACCTTTTCAGTTATGAATTAAAAAAAGAAAGTTGGCAATAACTCCTACAGAACTAATAAACAATATTTATGCTTAAAATTTGTTGTTCAATTACTTTTCTTAGTTTGTTTCCAATGCTAATTGTGGTAAACACAAAAGATTAGGTTTATTTGATATTAAAAGCAACCTTTATTCACTTTTGTTGCACTTTTTATGCAATATTGCGTAGTTTTGGTTGCAGTAGAATTGTTCCAGTTTCTTATTCAAGAGATAAATTACTGTATTTCCACATTATTTTATGTTTGGTCATTTTATCCAGTGGCATATTTACATATGGGCTAAATGGGCTATAGCCCAGGGCGACAAAAATATCTTTATTTTCATTAAAAAATACATAAATAAGCGGGTTGCATTTTTTTAAATCCATTTATTACATTTTAACTTTTCGTTATTTTTTTACCTTGTAAGTTA
Organism: Tribolium freemani; assembly: GCA_939628115.1. Lineage (NCBI taxonomy): Eukaryota > Metazoa > Arthropoda > Insecta > Coleoptera > Tenebrionidae > Tribolium > Tribolium freemani. Next base: position 16,186,042 of record OW626791.1, on the reverse strand, counting down.
TTAATTGTTTGGTTAATGAGTTTTAAAAAGTTTTTAGTAGTTACAACTCATATAGTTATACTAGAAAAAGCCTGAATAGTACATTATACAGAACAATGTCTTTGAAAAAAGTCCAAAAAAATGGTAAAAATGGCCACGATTTTTGTAAAACAAAAACTTCTTAAACAAATACAGGGTGATTCTTTAATAGATATTTTAGAAAATAAAGGAGATACTGAAAAATCTAGTACACGTGTAGTGACATTAAAAAGAACTTTTTCACTTTTTTTAATTTAATTTTCACTTGCGTTTGTAGAAAACTTGTGCAAGAACTGGGTTTGCTAAACTGATTGAAAAAAGTTAAGGATATTACTGAACTTAGAGAAAATCAACTGATAAAAAGAATGAAATTAAAAGCAGATATGTACATATTTACTGAATTGTTTTTATCAGTTTCCATTGCTTGAAAATTGATAGAATTTGTTTGATGTTAGAATAATTAGACTTCTTTATCTGATGTAGAGCAGTGTATAACAAAACACCAATATCCCTAACATTTTTCGAGCAGTTTATACAGTTTAGCAGTTCCTTTGAGGTGTCACAAGAGGGGTGGAATAAAAAAAATTTTGAAGGGTCGTTTGTATTATTATTACAAAAGGTTTAAGTGCTATAATATTTTAAAGTACGGCAAGAATGTCTCCCTGTCAATAAAAATTGTCCTTTTTCGGGTTTTGTAATTTTTTCTTATTTCCTGAATTAACCGAAGAATAAACCAAAAATTTTTTAAGAAGTTTGTCATAAGCAGGTGCAATGTACCTAAATACGCCACTGATTTTATCAGTTATCAATGTTATCATATTACACAGCCTGGCAAAAATTCATAAAATAAGTAAAATTGAATAGGACTGAATAAAATTAAGTAAGATTAAACAGAATTTGATTGAATTGGCTCTAACTAGCAAAGATTTATTCTAATTGAGCATTTTTGAATAAGAATAAGTATAATGAAGAACTGATTAGTAATGAAGAGGCTTAGGAGCGACTTAGAAGTGAGTGAAATTTAACAAAATTAGACAACAATTAAAGGAATTATTACTACTATCACTAGAGATGAAAGAAATTAAATTAATTGTTAGTAAGTGAAGAGTGAATTAAGTATAACTAATGAACAACAGTAAATGAATAAAAATTAATCTGATTAAACAGAATTATACAAAATTAACTAAGCATATTTAAACAGAAATGAATTGGAAATTAATAAAATTAACATCGGTCAAAATTTATTCCAGCTGAACAGAATTCAATAAAATTGAGTCGAACTTCAAAAAAAATAAAATTCTACTATTTTTGGTTTAACATTTGTTATAGAATATTGAATTAATTTTTTTGTGTTTATTAAATTACTGAAACTCTAAAATCAGAGTTGTAAAATATTGTGAATGCGTATACAGGGTGTCTGTTTTTCGAGCTCCACCATGGGGATCTCAGTTATTATAAGAGATACGAAATCGGTTAAATTAAGGTAAAGTTGCGCATTTTTATGCTGAACAATTACCTGAAAAAAAATTTGATGTGTCATTTTTGAATTATTGAGAAAAATCAAAAATTTGTAATTTTCGTTTTTATTTTTTTAAGCGAAAACTAAGAAAATTAGACGTTTTAAAGTAAGACATTTTTCAGGAACTTCTTTACAAGAAATCTAAATCTGTCATCGTTTTTTCCAAGGCGTTCTTCATGCCATAGGTATAAAACTCAACTTTGGTTTTTCTTATGGACGCCATATTTAATACTTGTATTTTTGAAAAGTCTTTTTGTTCCTGATTACAACGATATATCACATGATATGATCAAATCTTACATACTGATAAAATTAAGAAAAAAGCGTTTTTGCAAAGAGTGCTTTGGAAAAAAAGCTAAAAATTTTGTTTAACAAACTATTTTTTGATTTTATAACTTTGTCTTGTTTTGTTTTGCAAAAAATAAACTTCTACTTTATCATGTCGTTTAGTTTTTAAGTAGGTAAGCTTGGCGGAAATGTGAACCTTCCAGATCCAATTTCAATTAAACTTCCAAAATCTAGTTTGTTTAAAAACAAAATTGTTGACGTTATGTCCCAAGCACTTTTCGCAAAAATGCTTTTTTTTTCATTTTGATCAGTATGTAAGATTCGATCATAACATGTGATACATCGTTGTAATCAGAAATAAAAACACTTTTCAATAATACAAAAATCGAATATGGCGTCCATAAGAAAAACCAAAGTTGAGTGTTGTAACTCTGACATCAAGAACGCCTTGGAAAATACGATGACAGACTTAGATTCTTTGCAAACAAGTGCCTGAAAAACGTCCTAGTTAAAAATGTCTAGTTCTTTTGGTTTTCGCTTGAAAAAATAAAAACGAAAATTACAAATTTCCGTTTTTTTTTCCAATTAGGTATTCAAAAACAAATTTTCTTTCAGATAATTGTTCAGCATAAAAATGCGCAACTTTGTCCAAATTTAACCGATCTCGTATCTCTTATAATAACTGAGATCCCCATGGTGGAGCTCGAAAAACGGACACCCTGTTTAAAAAATCAGTTTATACTTTTATGTAAATGCAAATACCTATAAACAGTGACTAGTATGAAATAAAGTCAGTTGTGAAATTGTGTGATAAATTTTCGACATTGAGCAGATTTCTGTTAAAAATCACTCTGTGGTCATGATTGCAGTTTTCTCAGTGACATGACATAATCGCAGGTAATAAAATAGCACTTGTATTAATTAGCTGCATCTATTAGAAATCAATTTTCGAGCGTCAACACATTTCACTCTCTACGCCATAAAGCGACCATCTGGTCACTTGACGCATTTTCGCGAATTCTCCGCAAGTAGGTTAAAAGCACTCAGATAAATCACTCGACTGGACTCGAAGAATACCTAATGCAAAAATGTCAGGTTATTTCGGCCCGGTAACCCACATCTCGAGGCGGGATTTGTCGAAATATTCGTCTGCGACCGGACCCCGAGATTTTAATAGAGCGTTAAGCGACGAACACGCTCCTGAGCCGAAATAAAAAAGTCGTGAGCTGGAAAAATGGAGCGTTGGATTTAGATACCGTTGGGATAATGAGTTCGTCCCTTTTTCGTTTTTACTGTAACTGTAAGAGCGAAATAAAAGGACGTAGGTGCTTTAACGGAATGTCGCATTTTTGAGGCACGGGTGCATCAAACCCATTCCGGGAAATTCGATAAAAAATAAGTGCGCTAACAGGCCTTTCTAATTGTCACCGATTACCATATCTACGGTTTGGGGAACTATAACGCTGAGTGGAAACTCGATCGCCTTGTAATGGACATTTTTTCCGATTTTGCTGCAAACAATCACTTTTGCCGCCAATACTGATCTAATTGCAGTCATTCGAAAGCGAAATGACATTGCATTCTGTTTTTGCGCGCACCCAAACCCCCACAAATTAAAAAAAATATTGCAATATTATAACAAAATTTTTTTTCTTTCTTAATCGGTTTGAGAAAGTGAAGCGCTGGCTAGTTGCCTAATTGGGATGTTCCCCGATTTTCGAAAAGCAATTGCAATAATCAGAAATGTTGCGCTCCGTTTAGCACTCCATTGAAAGTGTCTAAACACGTAACTTCACATCTAGTCTATGACAGTGGATTGTGATGTCAGATATTATTTAATTAACGTTCGTTTATTGCCCGAATTGGAAATAATGACATACCAATTGAAAATGCTTCCGTTGCGGCCGCAAAGTTTGTTCAACTTGTATTACAGCAAGCCCAACTGAATCATGTTCAGGTGCTTGCAAAAATTGAAGATGTAAACTGTCCTGTTCAAGTTATTTATTACAGTCTCTATGCAAGTAATGGAACTAATGGTCGACCCCGAAACTGCAACTTACGAAACTTATTAATTTTTATTTTGTTACTGGTGAGTAGCTTTCGATTATTTCACCATTTCCATTTTTTAATAAAAGGTTCATTTTAATAGTTTCCTGCAAGTGGAATACATACTTGAAAAGATAAAGAACTATCGCTGCTCTAACCTTTTGTTTTTTAATGTTTCATTGAAACTAGAGGCAGGTATTTTAAAAGGCTTTATTGCTCCGTGACCGTTACCTCAAGTTCCAAAGGTGTTAATCAGAGAATGGGCGATATTGAACGATTTTCTGGAACGTTCTCAAATTTATTAACCAGGATTATGGCACACGCTCAAAACACAAATAAATCAATCAAAAAAATTTTTTTAGTACAGAGGCACGAATTATAAAAATTAAATTAGCAATTTGCTCATAAAAAAATTAACTGTAATACAAGTATGCCAAAAAGTATGGATACAGCTAAATATTAATTGACATTTTCCTAACAGAGGAGGATCCAGAAATTAATTTTGGGGGGGGGCTTCCAAAAATGTTTAGAATGGTGAATCTATTGAATGAAACTTTTGTTATGTTAAAATACATGTTTAAATAAATTTGCACAAAATTTAAGCCCAACTTTTTTCCAAAAAAATTTTACAATGCAAATTTATATTTTCTCAAATAAAACACCCTATGTGTTGTGCATTTTTTGGATATTCATAGGTACTTGTTGATCATAACGTTTTTTTACTAGTCGGTTTCGCTAAGTTTTTGAAATAGGTAATTATAGTTCTCATTGACAAAAACAACACACTCTTTTTAATTATTAAAAACAAACAACAGACGCAATGTTAATTTACATACAGTTGTTTAAGTAAGTTTAAGAAATAAAAAATTCTGGACGTAAATAAATTTCTAAGCAACTTGCTTGTTTTACTTTTCGAGAATCTTCGCATAATATTTTATTAAATGGTAATAATTTATTTTCTTTGTAAGGAAAGGTATTTGGTATTTTTTGGCTATCATCTAAAAAAAATACAACTTTCTAGAAACGTTTCGATGTTAATTTAATTTTCTTTAGACCGTCAATTTTTTTTTAATAAACGGATTGAAGAAGATTAAATTAAGACGAAACGTTGCCAGAAAATTTGTGATTTTTTAAGTGATAGTCTAAAAAACACCAAAGAGGTACCTTTTCTTATACTGAAACTAAACAAAATGGACACAAACACATTAGAAAGAATAATTTATGTATTTATTTATTAAAAAATGTGCATTAAAAAGACTTTTAATGTGATTATTTAAAAAACATTTGTTCATTAAGCTTTTATATTATTTATTAACGTAGCATTTTACAAAATTATTTTTTTAAATAAGGTTTATAAAAATCCAAAATAGTTATTAATGATTAGATCTCTTATTGAAACTATAAATTACATTATCTATTAATTTTTTAAAGTGCATAAACAATTTATAACAACTAATTTTGAGAGAAATTGGGACGTTGACGTTTACATAGTTTTGAAACAGCTAATATGTACTTTTAATCATCTGTGGACATACAGTTGCCCGAAAAATCTTTTTTTTTGTTATTTTAACGAAAATAACTTCAAAATTATTTAGTGAAATAAAACTTGGGGCATTTCATTTAAAAAAAAATAGTTATGAGTGCTTAAAGTTCTGCAAACTTAACTTAAAAAATTTTAATGAAAATACCTAACTTCAAAATGATGAAAGATATAACCGAATCTTTTTTTACATTTTTTCGTTCAAACGAAATAATCTTCAATTTTCTGGTACATATTGCCATTTCCACAATTAAAACAGCTATTGAAATGGTAAAAAAAAATAAGGATTTTCATTTAAAAAAAATGTCAAAAACAAGTGATACATTTAAAATTTAATTAAGAATAGTGTACTTTTTGAAAGAAAAATTGACCTGACGGTGCATTTTGCTACAAAAAAATATTTTAGTTTTTTAAAGCCGTAACTTATTGTGCCAATTTAGTTTTCTCTTTATTTTTTATTTACTTTTCGTAGATTATTCCGATCGTACTATTGAACCTAAAATCCTTTTACTCTTATAATAGAAATAAATCCTTGTCTGAAACATCTCATTTTTTAATTTTTCATATGAAACCCATCAGAATTTATTGCTCTGTTTTTGTTTTTACTAAACTAAAAATTTATTTTTTAAATTACTTGACTGATGCAATGACGGAAAAAATAAACTCAAATATAGTTGATACCTACCGCTCGAATTATTGAAAATTTTGTTTTAAAAAATTAATAATTTTACTTTCGGTTTACTTTCATAAAAATCATTGTTGTGCAAATGACTCGGCTGTTACCATGGCAACTTACTTAAAAGTTAATGCCAGGAGTACGCTCTTTGCACCACAATGGTTTTTATGAAAGTGAACCGAATATACATTCATTTTATTTTGAACAATAATAACAATAGTAACAATACTTTGGTATTTTTAAAATTAAAACAGATCAACAAAGTTAAAATAAAATTGCTTGTAAAACAGTCCTTCAATTCGACAATTAAAACACCATTTGAAACTTAATTAAGAATGGTGTACTTTTTGAAACAAAAATTTACCTGATCTACCATTTTGCCACAAATAATATTTTAGTTTTAATAAAATTATTCCATAATTTTGCCGTAATTTATTCTTCGACACTGTCAAAATTTACGGTTTTTCTCCTGTGTAAGGAAGTTTTGACAAATGTCAATACGAAACGTTACATTATTTTTAGCAGATTTAAAGCAATTTTAAGCCTTGTTGAGTCTAATTCGAAGAATAAAATGTTGTATCCAACTCGTTTTCGTGTAAATCGGTTCATTTATTTCACCTCGTGGATGTTAAACGTCTCGTTAACACTCGACGTTTAAAAATCCACTCGTGAAATAAAAACCCGATTTACACTCAAACTCGTTAAATAAATAACTATTAAATTTACTTAATTTCTATAACTACATCTCGGACCAAATAGTATAATTTTTTTTTGGTCTTTTTGAAGATTGTGCCAATTGAATGTCAGTCACCACCAACTAAATAAAAAATCCTGCTTAGGAAATAACCAGTTTTTGGATTACTGTTCAGCTAATCCGAACGCAATTACAACTTTATGCTTATTTTCAGCCGCAGTTAATTAAATTACACACATTGGCTGCAAATATCTCCATTCACTCGAATACCGAAATCTTGTTTTATTTTCCGACACACATTTATTTTTATTTTTGCGCTATGCAAAACAATTCGGAAATAAAACTTTCTTGGTAAAAATTCAGGTTACCGTTCTTCATAATTATAGTTATACACTGATGACTCCTGAAATCTATTTCCTGATTTGTAACATCGTGTTGCATATTTCATACTTTTGCACCTACACACGAACAACGATCAAACAAGTGCATGTGCAGAATTTAAATCTTGCTGTAATTGTTATTTATAGAGTGTAAAAACAGTTTATTGTTAATATTGTATTGCTAGCCTATCTGCCAGATGCAAGACTATGGAGGATATTGTAATCTAAATTTATTTATTACGCTCACAAATTTATCTCAAGTTCAATGTACGAGAATTGTTCTAGTGTTTCGATCTATTTCAAGCAATTGATCATTTTCGTCAACACACACTTCCACACCTATCGAGCATTCTCACAGTAAATTATCACGGATCATTGCTTCCCCATTTCCTCATTTTTAATTAGAGTATTTATTGACTATTTCCTCTAATACCGTAAAATCAAGCAAATTGGTTCAATTAATACGAACCGAAATAAATTATGACAAAAATTGGTAAACTGGCCGTCTGATGGTTTCCACTTTCACACAAAATTAAACATTTGTATCAAAGCGTCCACAATTATCTTTTCAAACATTTCGCAATTATTTGATCGCTCGTGTGATAGGCAAAAATTGTAACAGATGGTGACACGTGTTTTTATGACCTTAACTGGGAGAAACTCATTGAATTAATTATTTTTCCGACTAAAATCACAATTCGTGAGAGTTGACAATGACAATAAAAACACTTTCAATCACTCGGCCGTAATTAGATTTCTTTCGCTTTACTAGAACGGAAATGCGTCTGACGAGGTGAAGAAACTGAAACTCAAAATCGCACAATTTTCTGGTCCACTCTGTAGAAATTGTGATAAGCGGACACGGTTCAGGAATTGTTATTGCAATCGACTTTCCTTTATTGGCAGTTTTTGCGAAACGAAACGTGGACCGAATGGGAATTTGAATGCGCAACTTGGAAATTTTTAACTAAAATATGTCCAGATACTGGGGGCAAGGGTCGGCGATAAGTGATTTATTCTTGGAGTTGGACGAACTGTGTTTTAGCATGTGCTAGGGATTCCAGGAACGGCAGGTAAAGAAAGGGTGGTTTTGTGACCAAAAAATAAAATACGCACCTTGTGCGAATTTATCCAAAAAAAATCCAGAAACTAGCACTGAAACCCCACTTGGCACTCGTCTTCAGCCGCACATTTCCCGGGGTTGAGTCGCTTTTGCACTAGCACTTCCGTGTCCGTCTTTCACTCGACGTTTCGAATCGTCTGCACGCCAGTATCTGAGAGCCCGCAGTGGACTGAGTGGGTCTTACTTTCTGCACCGAGTGCTGTTTGTGCCCCACTTGGCCACCGATTCTGATACATCCTTCCTTATTACGGCTACTTGCTCCTGTGATAACAGCTTTCGGGTCATGAAGACTCGAAGCCCACAAACTATTGTTCGATAAGGCAGGATGTGCGATACGCAATGAGGGTTTTAATTAGTTTTGCATTGATTAGTTGATGCAAATTTTCAAAATCGGGTTCAAGGATTAGAGGGACGAAATTTTTGAAAGTCGATTTGCCCATCAAACGCCACTCACTTTGTGTCATAATTACCGCCGAAAATTTAATAAAGTTAAAAGGAACTTACGACTTGTACAGGGTGTTCCGTCTAAACCCCACATTAGAAGTATTGAAAGTTCTAATAAAGATATTTATCTGAGAGTTGGTACTCGGGCATAACCCGTTGAGCTATGATCAATGAAAATATTTTCAAGATGGCAGCACTTCCGGTTATACCGGAAGTCGCTATTAACTTTCTTATTTTAAATGGAAAGCTATGTTTTTCACTGCGTTTTTGGATTAGTTGAGTTATTTTAAGGGAGTTTTTATTAGCTTTCCCTATACCCAAGTTTAACCGTTTTCGAGATATTTAGGATTTTTGAAAATGTTTGAATTTGCACCTGTCCCTTAAAAAATCGGTAACTCGCTTAGTCTTAGAGATTTCGAAATCATATTTGGAAAATTGAAAGAGAAAGCCTATATCTGTTGTTCAGTGTGATCAAAATTGGAATTGAAGTTAATAAACCCAAAAATTTTAAGGTTAAGTTTGGACAACTTCAAATATCCAAAACTTATTTTTTTCTTATGGGATGTCTCAATTTTTATTCTACTAGATGGAGGAGAATTTTATTCTGCATCAATCTGTATTAGCATTCCCTATACCTATCTATGATAATTTTCAAGTTATGTTGGTTTTTTTGTTATTGTAGGAAATTTCTTACTAATCACAGCTATTTTTGCATAGTTTGCCATAAAAACATTTCTGATTAAACTTAAACGACAAACTCTGTTCAAAATTGTGTTATCAGACTGTCAAAACAAAATAAATTCATTGGGTGTTGGTTTGAAAAACTTTAATTTCTCACCTTTTTTCATTCGTTTCCATGGCAACCTATGAGAAAAGGCCTATGGCTAATGAATTTCTCAATCCCAACAAAAAGGTATTGTAACTTGAAAACTATTAAAGATAAGTATAGGGAATGTTAACACAGATCGAAGCAGAATTAAATTCTCTACCATCTAGTGAAATAAAACTTTTATCATTTCATTTGAAAAAAATGAGTTATGGGTGCTTAAAATTTTGCAAACTTAATTTTAAAAATTTGGAGTTTGTTATTCTTTTTTAGAAATTTGAAAACACCAAAGGAAAGATCTAGGCTTCCTCTTTCAAATGAGCTCAAAAATATTTCCAAATTTTTAAAAATCGCAGAGTTATCGATTTTTGAACTGGAAGGTGCAAATCCAAAAAAAATTTAAAAACCATAAATATTTCGTAAACGGCTAAATTTAGGTATAGGAACAGCTTATGAAAACTACCTTAAAATAAATCTAGTAATTCAAAAACGCATTAAAAAATATAGCATTCCATTTAAAATAAGGAAGTTGATAGCGACTTCCGGTATATCCGGAAGTGCTGCTATCTTGAAAATAATTTCATTGAGCAGGACCTAAAAGATTATGGTTGTACACAAATTTTCAGATGACTATGATTATTAGAACTCCCAATACTTCTAATGTGGGGTTTAGACAAAACAGCCTGTATAAGTTGTATACATATTCATTGATGGCTTGAGAAACTCGCTTAATTAAAATCGGAATTTTCTGGGTACTTATTACCGAAATCTACTTAGCGTTCTGACCCATATTATTTGTATTGTATCACCTGCTCGATTCGAGAGAGAATAAAAATGAATGAGAAAGCTGATGAAACTCCTAGGCTCATTAAATAACAATGAAGAAAATTATGCTTATTATTGCAATGAAGATGTCACAAAGAGTTAGGAGCCATTACAGCGCAATACTATTTTGCATTTGAATTATTGCTCAAAATAATAAATCTATTGGGAGGTGCATTTATTGTCCACGTAGTGTTTCTAATTTTTTAATGTTTGAGAAGGAACGTCTGACAAATTCATTCGTTTAGCTTATCTTTTTACAACAAGTCATCGTTTAGTCGCAATCTAGAATATTAAGTTAATTATGTGCCCACAACTCACTTTTACTTAAAATTACAATGGAATTATTTTAAACTTTCTTCACAAAGCATAACGTATGTAAATGAGCATTTGTTGAATCCAATTAGTAATAAAAATTTCCTAAAAGCTGCACGATGTTATCGTGAAATTGTTTAACTGTCGAATTTTCTTCGGTAAAAATGCAAGATTCATCGCATAAACAACAGATAATGTCAATCATTTTACTCATTAATAAGACATTTTCTAATTGCTACATATTTCGTAAACTTAATTTTTTAATAAATCACTATTTTGTTAACAATTTTATGTCTTTTTTATTGCTGTGTAGGATTGTAATAACTTAATAATTTTATTATACAAGTTCAGTTTCTAGATGAGGGCAAATTCTATGAGATTCCCAAGTGTTTTTTATCACATTTTAGAATAGTCTACTAATAAGTTTCAGAAGGTAATCTATCCTGGCAGGAGTCTGAAAGGACTAAAGGACGGGTGTCTGAAGACCTGAAACGAATGTCTTATACTACTCTTTTCTCTGCTTCAGCCTTTATTTATCATAATAATATTATTGAATTACATTCAAATAGGACACTCATTTTCGAATGGAGGTAGTACCTATGATATCAATAGATAGGAAGAGAAATCAATTTTTGAAACCTCAATCTATTGTGCCAAATTAGTTTTATTTTTATTTTGTTTTTGTTGATTATATCGTATATTATTAAACCTAAAATAACAGGTGTTCAATAATTGTTCTGGTCAGATCGCCTATGTGTGGCAATTGTCACAAAAAACGTATGTCCCGGTTAACATTACAAAACAATGACACATGACAGCTGTCAGTGCTCCGCTTTTTAACCTCTTGCATACTTTTCGAGTTTCTGTGTCATCCTCTAAATTAAAATCAGTTCTGCATACAATTATCATGATTTGCAATGTGATTTTTATCAAAAACTCCTAAATGCAAAAATAAGACAACATTTAGACAGTTGATAGCAAACCATATGAACTTATAACGTCAACCTACGTTCATGCTAGAAAGAGAAAACCACAGCAAACCACGACCAGAACAATTATTGAACACATGTTACTTTTACCCTTACAATCGAAATAAATGCTTGTCTGAAACATTTTAGATATGATATTTATTGCTCTATTTTCGTTTTTACTAAACAAATTTTATTTTTTTAAATTACTTGACTTTTGCAATGATGGACAAAGCAAACTCAAAAAACAGTTGATACCTACCGATTGAATGAAATTTTGTTTTAAAAAATTAAAAATTATACAACTTTGAAGAAACAAATCAATAATCTTAAAATAAAATTATTTGTAAAATAGTTTCCATTCTATAGGTAACATGAGATCGAAAATATACTCAATTAGAGCAAGCCTTGAAAGTGAAGTGTAACTTTAGCCACATCATATGCTGCGTAAAACGGTTAAAATGTGGCTAAAGTGCAAATAAACGGCTAAAATATCCCTAAAGTGTAGGCACAGCTTGCTCTAATTGAGTATATTTTCGATCTCATGTTATAAGGCAAAATAAAAAATATAGAGTGGAAATGTACAACTAATTAGGGAAAAAATAATATAATAGCACGAAGTCACGAATTTTATTTTTTATCACATTTTTTAAATTAAAATTTCCTCTAATTTATCAGTGATAAATCATTATTACCTTTTCTAATTTCTTATAGTACCGTTCCGTGCTTTTGATTACAGTGCCCTGTGACTTTGAAACTTTAAAATTATATTGGCAACATTGACAAATAAAGTCATACATCATTATATTCAATGCTGCCAACTTAATTTCAACATCAAGGGCTACTTTTATCAGAAGTCCGTTTGATGGCAGAAGATTAAATTTATCGAATAATGTAGGTATTAAATACGTGTGACTGGTAATCACAAGATTAAAATTTCCAATAACAACAAAAAATATTTTCCAAGTTTGGTTTGAAAAAAAAACACATCATAGAAACATTTTTTTTATAAAATAAATTAGGGGAAAATTGCTTGGGAAGTTAACTCATATTTTTCATTATTCGTTTATTAGGTAGGTACTTGTAAGTCCATTAGAGTAATTTTATAAAACGCAATGTCAACGTGGTTTGAAATTAATAATGAATTTTTATTGTAAAAGAAACATAAACAATTACCTGTACAAATGGAGTTATTGGCAATAATTAAGTGACTCAGAATTTCATAATAGGCACATATTGTCTAATATAACGTAGCAACGAATGTAAGAAACAGACCGAAAGAAAATAAAAATTAAGGTGTTGGGCCTCAAATTTGAAACAATTCCACCTTGGAGTGGCTTATTCCAACGTAAAGGTGAATCACCCAGTAGATAATTTAATTGTTCTTGTAATCAATGCAACCGTGACTATTTCACCGTTTTAGTAACCAAACGGTCACATAAAAACATATAAAATAAGTGCCAAAGCCATCTGGAGTACGTGGCCTGAATTTTAATGAATTAATCATACGTCTTTGTGACGTTTACAACGCAAAATCGAATTTATCCACGGTTATCAGATTAATATTAATTCGGTATTAAATATTTATTTCTCATTTGGTCCTAATTACGAGCGTTGTTTGTGTCCAGCAGAAAAAAAATAAGCGTAATGGAGCACATCTCCATTTTCCGTTTGGTTAATTACCGCATGCCATCCGATTTTTTTCACAAAGTTTACTCTCCGGTAAATCACCGAAAATGCGGAAGCTGATTGTGCTATGATAAGATGTGATGATTATATAAGAATCAACAAATTTCCCCAGTCAACGAACCGTTCGAAAACTAGAATGGACCATCAATTCTAGCAGTGGCATTAGCGGTGAAGAAAGTTCTTGTTTTGAATGTGTGTTTTTTAATCTAAATAAAATTGTTCGTGACGTAGTCACGAAATCTCGGAGTTCCAGCGAGCGTTTATTATATCATCAGTGAAAGTTTTTGACTTGAATTTACAAGCACAGCATGTTATCCTGGTTACATAAAGATGGTGTTGGTGTGAAGGCATCTTGAGAAATTCTACCTGTGTTACCACCTGACCACCCTCACTTACCCTTGGAATTCCACGAACAGCTGCACCCTGACCGTGAAGCCTCACCAAATCACAATGATGATTTTGACCACGAATTTTTCGTTTTGTGATTTCAATCTCTCGTGATTCACTGCTTTGTTACTAATTGCGATTTTATCAAACAAAAGGGACCTCTGGCCATTATTATTAATATTTTAATTAATTGTGCTGCGTTACTGTAAAGTGCCATATGGCTCAGAGCCGATTTTATGCTCCACCAGTAAAGTAGTGTAATCTTTCACCAACTGGTGGAACATTATGATAAACTACAAATGCCTTAAACCGGAAAAGCATGCACTGAAAAACTTGAAAAATCGTCTGATTGATTTTCTTGAATGCTGAATGAGCGTTTCCGTGTCTTGACGCAAAACTAACCATTTTATTATCACCAAAGGTCACGAAAGGCCATCGATGTCTAAACAATAGCTTCCAGTAATCAGCAAATTTATTGCGCCTTATTAACTAAATACATCAAAAAACTGGGAATTACTAATAATTATTAAAGGGAGTTACAATAAGTAAAAACCCAAGGTAGTAATCGGTAATACTTTCTCCTCCAACGTCGGATAATGAGTTCATTTAACGTTTGTGTAATCACATGGTCTTAAGTAACATTTACGCTGATCTTAGTCACCATCATGGACTGGAAAACCACTGCTGAAAATTTGACGTAAATTTTACGTTTCTGGGAGATTGTTGAATTCCACAAGTTTTTATGTAATAACATTGCTGTTATATAACACTTTCTTCGAATATTTCAACCAACAACAAGTAGCTACAAAAGGTGCGATCTTGCACCTGCCAAATGGGGCTCCTACCTGGAATCTGGGATGAATTGTACTCAGAAAACTTGGGTTTTGTGCCTGAAGCCAATGCAAAAAGTTTGTGTAGGGAAACAATGTTAGAGTCAACATGGGCACAATTTTTTTTTTCTTAGTACATTCCTCGGTATACATTCAAAGGAATCTTTGAAGCGAAGCCAGTTTGACTCCTAATTTATTAATTGCAGTGGATTTTGCAAAGCTCTGGGGGGTTAAATAACGAAAATAAACCAATCCTAGTATTTATTAGTTGTCATTATATTTAGATAAAAAAAGAAAGAAAGAAAATTTTGTGTTTTTACCTTAATTTTAAAAAATTTTAAGTACTATTAGAACCGGTTTAAAAAGCTCTACAAAATGGCATAGGATTTAAGCCGATATCTCTAAAAAAATTGTGTTACCAATATTTCATTTTTTTTATTTTCTCAATGACGGCAAGACTATTAAAAATAGTAATCCCAACCTGTGTAAAATGATCCGGGGAATCCATTGAAGCCGAGAAAATCGCCATATTCCCAATAGTTTTTTAGTTATGATTTTTTTTGAATTTTACTTATTTTCTCATTTATTTACAATTTTCTCGAAAACTATTAGTCGGAGTACAATAGTCTTTTTTGAAAAAGATAGACAATTAAAAGAGCTTTCTAACGATAATAAACTTCAAGGGGTTATCTCGAATAGTTCCGAAGTTGTTGCTCGATAAACGTTCCGGGTACCGGAAATCGACAAAATCGCGACCAAAATTGCAAAAATCAAAATTTTAAAAATCGAACCTACTGACTGTTTTTCTACTTTTAACAACTCTAGAGGGTTGTATGAGCATAGAAATGTCCATAAAACTTTGATTGAATGAGTTAAAAAAAAATATTTTTTTTTATTTTTGTGAAGGTAAGTGCTTTGACAATTAAAATTTTAAGCAAAAAAACTCAAAATTTTAAATCTCGTGAAGAGCTGATATAATACGTAGAATGAGCCGCAGAATTTACTGGAACAAACCGTTTTGCTCTACGACTTTTAGTTTTTTAGTTACGATTTTTTTTGTTGAAGAATAAAGTAGCAGGATGCATTAGGCTAGGCTACCCTAATTTTAGGCAAAAAATTTAATTTCAAATTTTTAAATCTTGTAAAAAACCGATATAATATGTAAAATGAGCCGTAGAATCCACTGGAACAAACCGTTTTGCTCTACGACTTTTAGTTTTTAAGTTATGAATTTTTTTAGTGTTAAACTTTAAATGCCTCTGTACCCGGAACCGTTGCCCGGAGCGACTCCGGGTTTTGACGAGAAAATAGAGAATTTCAAGTGCTATCCGTTGCTTTATCGATTTTTGTTCTAAGTCTTATAATTTCCGAGAAAAACGCAAAAAAAGGTTGCCATTTTCACTTTTTTCTAATTTTTAAACGCCGATTACGACGAAACTATAAGAGTTAGAGAAAAACGGTAAAATCGATTAGAACCGGTATAAAAAACTCTACAAAATGCCATAGGTTTCAAGGCGATATCTCGCAAAAAAAATTTCAATTTTCAAACGTCGATTACGGCCAAACTAAAAGAGCTAGAGCAAAACGCTTTGTTCCATTGTAAAGAGCACTTCAAAATCTATAAGATAGCATGGGTTTGAATTGATTTTGAGACACTTTAAAAATTGGCCATTTTTTAGGGGGGGGGGGGGGGGGTGTTAACAAATTTTTCAATTTTTTTATTTTCTCTATTACGGCTAAACTATTCGAAAAAGTGGCACTATTTTAATCCTTACCTAGGCAAAATGATCCGGGGAATCGATTGGCGTCGAGAAAATCGCCAAATTCCCAATAGTTTTTTATTTATGATTTTTTTAAAATTTTACCTACTTTTGCTTTTTTTCGAAATTTTCTCGAAAACTATAAGTCGGAGAACAATAATCTTTTTTGAAAATGATAGACAATTAAAAGAGCTTTCCAACGATAATAAACTTCATTGGGTTATCTCTAATAGTTCCGGAGTTATTGCTCGATACATTTTCCGGGTACCGGAAATCGACAAAATTGCGACCGAAATTGCGAAAATCAAAATTTTAACAATCGAACCTATTGACTGTTTTTCTACTTTTAACAACTCTAGAGGGTTGTATGAGCATAGAAATGTTCCATAAAACTTTGAATGAGTGAGTTAAAAAAATTTTTTTTTATTTTGTAAATGTGACCATTAAAATTTTAAGCAAAAAAACCCAAAATTTTAAATCTCGTGAAAAGCTGATATAACACGTAGAATGAGCCGCAGAATTCACTGGAGCAAACCGTTTTGCTCTACGACTTTTAATTTTTTAGTTACGAATTTTTTTGTTGAAGAATAAAGTACCAGTATGCATTAGGCTACCCTAATTTTAGGCAAAAAATTTCAAATTTTTAAATCTTGTAAAAACCCGATATAATATGTAAAATGAGCCGTAGAATCCACTGGAACAAACCGTTTTGCTCTACGACTTTTAGTTTTTAAGTTATGGGCTTTCCAACGATAATAAACTTCATTGGGTTATCTCTAATAGTTCCGGAGTTATTGCTCGATAAATTTTCCTGGTACCGGAAATCGACAAAATCGCAACCAAAATTGCAAAAATCAAAATTTTAAAAATCGAACCTACTGACTGTTGTTCTACTTTTAACAATTCTAGAGGGTTGTATGAGCATAGAAATGTCCATAAAACTATGATTGAGTGAGTTAAACAAAATTTTTATTTTTATTTTTGTGAAGGTAAAGGTAAAGGTAAAATGTAAAGTGTTGAAGAATAAAGTACCAGTATGCATTAGGCTACCCTAATTTTAGGCAAAAAATTTCAAATTTTTAAATCTTGTAAAAAACCGATATAATATGTAAAATGAGCCGTAGAATCCACTGGAACAAACCGTTTTGCTCTACGACTTTTAGTTTTTGAGTTATGAATTTTGTTGTTGAAGAATTAACTATTCTACTTATTCATCTCAAGCAGATAAAATGGTGTTTGTTGAACTGTCATAAGTTCATAGCATAGGTACATTCCAAAAAACTCTTATTTTTCTTTGAAAAAGGTTATTTGTTTACTAAAAGTTTTGAATCTTTTATTGTAGAGCAAAGTGCTATTTTGATTTAATTTTCAACATTGTTTTGTTGTGTACTTCTTAATTAATGTGGGAAAATTAATCTGAAAAAATTTTTATTAACTCCACTTGTGCAATGTCATTTAATAAACCACAAAACCATTAGAAAATCAATTAATCTTAAACCCATATTTTGAAATGTACTCAAACGAGCCATTAACGTTTTTATAATTCGGAAATGAGGTTTATGTTGACAATTCACGAATACATTTATGACTCGTCTTTTTAAAACATATTGTTACAAAACTAATATTCCTAATTTTTGAACCCAATTTTCAACTTAACACAGTTGCCAAACTGCAACTTTTTTGACAAAAAATTGTGGTTGAAAAGTTGTCCCTTTTGTTTCACAAGAATTTTCACAAGGTTTAAAATGGTTCAAATTATGAGCCATTCACCAACCTTTTACGCGAAAATGCGCACCTTATGTCCTAGTTGAAATGACATTTGATACCGAAGAAAATTATAAATAACATCGGCTTGTAAACATTTTTATTGCTCATCAATGGATAGGTTTATCACTGAAATGGGAATTAAATGCAACAACACAAATAAGTAATCAACATTTTACAGGTCAGCGATAACAGTTCAGTTAATTTTTGACCGATTAATTAGTGTTTTTTATATTTACTCCACTGATATAAAAGAATTTCAAATGAGCGTAATGTTTATTTTAACTAATTTATTGCATGTTTATAATTTGGTGCATAAATATTTGTCCAACAAAAGTTCGTTCATTGGATCAATATTTATCCAGCACAAAACTGTGTCTTACTGCTGTCACCTTTCACATTTACAGAAAGCTCGGCAAATATTTGCAAAATATAACACTGAAGAGTGAAGACGGAAAGTGTATCGAGAATTTCAGCTGATTTAATAAAGGTTTCTAGAAATTGTAAATTATGTGCCATGTGGTTTAAAAGAGTTGCAACAATTCTTCCAGTCAGCGACATCTGTTATCTCCACCTGGAGCATTATTAAGAATTCTGCACGTTCTCAAACGCGGCAAGTTTAATTTTTTTGCAACAACGAACAAAGAGATTTAAAAACGGTCGCAATTTTCCGTGCGAAGTGGCTCATTTCCATCGTCTACACGTGAGTGGTGCAGAATAAAATTAATAAAAGCCAAGCAGCCGTATAGACAAAGAAAAGGGGTAGGGGGTAAGCGCAACAAGGCAATGACCATGACGTCGCATTCCCAAGGGCGTTGGAAGCGTCGCGACGCCAGACGTCATTCACCTGGATATGTGTTGTCCTCGAACTGGCACGATACGCTTTTTATATGATTATAAACGTTAGGGTAGGTTGGGCATTTCTGTTTATAACGGTGGCATCATTACGACACTTGGAGGCATTTTCGACGCCAAATCATGCGATCGAAAATCGAGAATTAATGTGGCGCGTTTTCGCATTAAAAACAGGACGCTATCGGAATTAAATGCAAATGGTTGGGGTAGCGTGACTGGAAAAACGCCCGCACCTACTCTGTAATAAAAGCAGCTGCATGGGTGCCGTTTTGAACACCTTTATGAAGGGAACGGGTTTTTGGACGTTTTGAAGGGGTGGAAGGTCAAAGAGGGGGAATTTATTGATGGCTTTGTGACGGACGGTCAGGAATTTAAAAGAGACCTTCCCGAAACTTGTAAAACCACCTGGGCAAAGCCATTGATTTTTTTTTGATAATAAAACGTCTTTATGTTGGAAGGAAATTACAAAAGATACAGGAAAAATGCAAGGACGTCATCAAATTTAATCATTCGGGAGACTTTAATTAAAGTCTTGCTGATTATAATATTATTGAGTCTGGAGATGTTAATTAAAGATAACAAGGATAAATACAAATACTTTCAAGTGACTTGATTTAGTTTTCTTCTAAATAAAAAATGACATAGTATCTATGTTTAGGTACGTTTTTGTAATACTTGTATGATTATTATTATTACATTTTAGCAGTTAAAAAATATTGCAACTTTTCACTTTGAAAAGGTTTGATCATTTCTTAGAGGTGGTTCCTCCAACAAAAAAATTCTACGTGAATCAGATAATGTATCTGATTTTAAAAATTGGTGGTCGTTTTTTTTAAAACCAATGTTTTTTCACTGGAAGGTTATGAATTTGCGTTTAACAGTAGAAAACTAAAAATGATTATAATCAAGCTTTATACAATCTGTCTATAAATGAATGTAGGATCGTAGTAGGTATTTAAAGTTTGCCACTTCTTTCAAGAAAAAACGAACAATGTTGGTATGTGAAAAAATTGGTCTTACTGGTAGCCTGGGTAGACAAAATTTGGTACTTTTCAGAAAATTCATAGAAATAAAGTGATTAAATGCGGCAAATGCCAATTCCACAACCACCTGAGATCCTACACTCTTTTATAAACAGTCCGTATTTTTCTTATAGAAAAAAAAAATCAGGTCTCTGTTAATTATCGCAACTCTATAAATCAACCCAACTTACCGTAGAAACCTTAACTATTCGAGAACCTATTAAGTACTTAAAAAATGTAGTAGTATAACAAAAACTGTATCTAATACACTAATAAAAAATATTTTTGGCGTGACTAAAAAAATCTAAAAACGTATATTATATTACAAAACAAGTCAGGAAAGTAATCTTATCATGACGAAGCGTTTGAAATACGAGGTCTTTAGGCCTGGAAAGTCAAAGCCAGGATATAACAAAAGAGTACGAAATTTTCATGAAATTTTTCATGAAACGGAAAAACCAAATGCAAGCTATCAGAGAATGTAAAATAAAAGATAGTAAAAATAAACGAATTGTGTGCATTTTTGTTTTTAATTATGAGTCAGGTAAAGTAAATTCAATTTTCATGCCATATTTGAGTCAGGGAAATATGTTTCATGCTGGTTTCCGCAAAAGAATTTTAATTATCAATTTTCCCTGAATTGTACTCGTTCATTTTTTTAAATAAAATTCTTTTGACCTGAACTTTGCTTTTGGAAGGACAGTTTGTTTTGAAAACTAATCACCTACTAAAACAAAAAGAAATACAACTCAACATATCCTGCTACAGTTCCCAAAATTTCACAGAATCAGGCAAACCATTCTAAATCCTGAAAATGAAGAAAAACTGTTCACCTTTCTCAAAAAAAAAATACTTTTGGCATAACGTGACTAAATGCTAAAGCACTTTAATTTCAAAATTAAAAAAATGAATCTGAAGCACTAATGAATTTTGTTAAAATTATTTCTTCTTGTTTATCGTTTTGGAAAATAAGGGTTTTTTAAAATGAAACTGCACTTTATCTTGAAAAAGGTTTATTTTCAAGACGAATTATCCACTACAAAAAAAGTTCTAAGCAACGCTTTTATAAATTATATGACATTTGTATTTTTAGATCCGAGTGATTCTTTGTAAATAAAAACGAATAACACTGTCTTTCCTTATGTACGACCATTCTGAAAAGCAGTAGATATTCTGAGCCTTCGGTTATCTATCCGATCTGCAAAAAAATCTCAACTTATCACGAAAAGCTTATTACGTAAAATATAACTAAAGAATTAGGAAATAAATTAGTAATATTTTTGGCCTGAAATAATTAACTAGTGACCGAGCGAGTGACTAAAAATATAATTGAAATAATTTTTTTGTTGAATTCTGAGTTTTATTAAACTTTTTTAAAATAAGTTTTTTTTTAATTCGACTGAACTTTGCTTTTGTAGACAGTTTATTTTGAAAACGAGGCATCTATTATAAAAAAAAGTTAAGCATCCCTTCCATTTAAATTAAGTGTATTCGTAAATTCACATAAATGTTAAATTTTTTAAAACACTTTTTGCTTCTGAAAATTTTTAAGTTGTGGAGATGACTTTTTTAATATCATTTTAATGTCAAAGATACTGTCAGTTGTCAGTTGATGTTCAGTTGTACGATTTTTAAAAAGTCAGTATTGCCCACCAAAACAATTTTTTTCCATCATTTGGTATAAGACCTTTTGGTTTACGGCGATATTAGTGAACTCCATGAAATAAAAAAATATTAATTCTAATTAATATTAAGGAGAGAAAATGATAAATAAATGTTATACGAACAAGAATAATAAATAATTTATTAAATATTATATTTGGTGTAATGTTGGTTGCCTACCTAATAAATAAAAAATGTTGCTATCAATAATAATAAACTAACATACTAATAAATAATTGTTATTAATAAATATTAATAATCAATAATGATTATGTAGATAGGTATTTGATATTTATACATGTAATTTCTATGTTATTTTTGGTACAAAATTAACATGTGTGTTTTATTAAAATAAATACTCCTACATTTTAAATAATTATCGCCATCAAAGATTCAGTTTTTTTTTTCAATCAGCCTTATTTATAAACATTCATTATAACGTGCGCAACTCATTAATAAATTTAATCAGTTTATGAATACGCAACATTTACATAATTTTAGAAAAAAAAATGGAATTAACATTTTTAAATTAATTTTGTTTACAACCATTGTCTTAGTACTTTGTTGCTTGTATTTTATTTTTGTTAAAATAATGGTAATAAAGGCGTGTTTGGGTAAAAATTGTGTCATTATTTACATTAGGTAGGTTTCACGAAAAACTTGTTTGCGTATAAATTAAACCTCTTACAATTTTGAGGTAATAAAGGAGCTGCCAATATTCTAGACCCATAGTTGTCTATTGTGGTACCACAGCAAATAATAAGCAACGTAAAAGTGGTGCATTGCACCCAGACACCTCAAAAACCCTTCTCAAACGTAACTACGTAGAACCTTTATCATAAATATTGAAAGCGCTCTAGACGTCTGTGTTCCGCGATCATTGATAAGAGCGCCGCGTCCTCGAGCAAGGACGTGGGGGCGGTGAATTGTACAGGATACAGGAGGGCAGGCGAGGTACACGTCTGGTGTTAGTTTGTAATCAATGATGCAGCGTCGGGGGCGTCGGCAGGCAGGTCAATGTCATTGCCGCCGTCTAGCCAAGACCATTGCCGAAATCCTGCGACAATAACCCCGAATCCGCGCCACTTTCCCTTGCAGGAATTCCACAACATTCGTCACTGCTGCGACACGCGCGCATTGTGGGTTGCATACATTAAAATTGACCCGACGTGTTTTTGCAATTGTGTTACTCCAGAAGCTAACGATTTATTGATTAACTTAAATTTGTATTATTCTAAAGCACAAGTCGATTAATCATGGCGTTAGAAAGGGTTCAGGTGTAGCATTGTGGCCGTGGTCTTGAATTACGTGCCATGCCGAGTTTGGAAGCAGCGTCAGGATGGCCGAGCGGTCCAAGGCGCTGCGTTCAGGTCGCAGTCCACTTCTGTGGGCGTGGGTTCGAATCCCACTCCTGACAGCCGTTTTTTTTCCACCATTATTCATCAATTCCTATTTTAATTAATTGAATCGTTGTTTGTTTCGCTTAATCTTGAAGATTGATCGATTTTTGCGTGGTGATAGACAAGTCTCTTAAGTCGTATTCTTTTTTGGGGTTTGTATGACGTCAGGTTTAATGAAAGTCACGATCGGAGAGCCTTTATCACGATACACGACCTGATCGACCTACCCAACCTACCAAGGTTTATGAAGTCTGTAAGCTACAATTTATACGCTTCATCCGTTCTATAAACAATAACCTGCATTCTTACTTCACGATCATTAGACTGAAGGTTGCGCGCCTTTCGCAAGCCCCATCATGGCCACATTTTCAAAATTTCAAAGTTGAAAGAGAAAAACTGCTCGCGTTTATTTTATAAATTGCATTAAAGTTACTTAAAATTCTATTTATTTTGGCGTTGGCTCATGACAAATAGCTGACAGGTTGGCGGCGTATAAATTTGCATTTCACTAGATTTAAATCGACTAGACTCACGCTCGAGATACGTTTCATTATTCGGGTGCATTTGTGGTACATATTTCATGTTTTACATGCCAATAAATTAACGAACTAAGGAGGAGGGAGCGCCCGATTCAAATAAACCCAATCTGGATGGCACCGAATTATGCTGAAGACTCAAACGGAAAATGTTCTACTTTTGTATACCTATTTCATTACTGACTTCTGAGTCTAAACGATCAATAACTATTATTAAAAACACAAAAAAATATATGACAATCGATAAAACACAGGTCTACAATCACTCTGTACATGTAAAGGTAAAAATATGTAAATGTAGGTAGATTTATTTAGTTCACTGACCGGAATTTTATTGTTTTAAAACTAGCTTTATAATTATATTGCAATCAGAATATTAAACAAGAGCTTGCCATTTATCGATTTTACTGAAAAATTATTCGTGATTTATTTTACCTATAAATCTGGTTACAGTTTTTTGTTGTTTGTGACAGTTATTACCACAACAGGAAAAACAAATAAATTGTGGAAATAGCGTACCCACATTTCTTTATTTGACAAGAATTAAACAAACAGTTTGTTTTTCGATTAGAAATTATGTCCCATTTCAGTTCATAGTAGAATTGCAACAGCGCATTTGAATTTTTTGGAGTGAAAAATATAACACAAATTGAGAGTTTCTGTATAACAAAAAACTTCTATGTTAAACTAAATCCCAGCTAAGAAAACCAACCAGAAACTCTCAATTTGTGCTCCATTTCACTCCAAGAAATGCAAATGCGTTGTTGCAAAATTCTACTATGAACTGACAAGGGATATAAATACGTCCTGCATAATCTTGACCTGAGAAAAATTGAGTGAATTCACATTTCTTAATTGTTTCATACCGTGTTACACAAAAAAACTTGAAATTCGAAAACGTTAACAGGAAAAATCTTTGCTTTGGATTAAAATTCGATCTGAAACAATTCGTATTTAAAATTTTTGATAGGTAATTGAAAAGAAGTAAAAATGGAAATAAATTTAGAAAAGAAAATAAATGAATAAAGTATCATAAAGTCGCATTTTCTCTCAAAATTAGTTGTTATAATGTAATACAGAGTGGAATTTTTAACTGGAATAAAATTCATAAATTGGACATAGGCTATTTTTGTGAAAATTCCGGAAACAGGTCGATTTTTATTTTTTCTTAGAGGCAATTCCATATTTGATGGCGAGAACAAAACACTGTTTAATGTCACAAAACCAACTTGTCAGTGTCAATTTTTTCATAGACGTTCGTTAATTAAAAAAAACAGTGATTTTGTTAAATAGTGGATGTTAAATTAATTAATTATTATTAAGAGACTTTTCTCGAATACCTACATTATTCTTTAAAAACAAAAATTTTAGTTAATTCTTATGATAATTTTTGCAGAATTTTTGAAGCCCCCTAGTCCCTTAAAATTATTCCCACTTGTAACGTTCATGAAAAAATTGACACTGACAAGATGGTTTTGTGACATTAAACAGTGTTTTGTTTTCGCCATCAAATATGAAATTATTTCTACCCATCATTTGGTGAATATGGTTTTTGTTTATCTGTTGTCAGAAATGCACAGCCACCTCTAACTTTTTTTTTTTCAAATGTAACGGTATGTCATGTGACACCTCCTGTGAAAGGCCACTTTGCTAGTAATACAACGCACTATTTGTTTTCTAAATATTGTCAAGGCCTACGTGATAAAAAAATTATTACCAGTGTGTAGTCCTTGACTGTAATAAAATTTATAACTTAGACATAAGCGATTTTTTAAAAAATCCTGAAACAGGTCGATGTGGTGCATGTGTTTTTTTGTCTATTTTCTGTCACAAATCACAGCCACCTCTAACTTTTTTTCCAAATGTAACAGTATATCAAGTGACATCTCTTGTGAAAACCTCTTGAAAAAAAAAGTTAGAGGTGGCTGTGCATTTCTGACAAGGAATAAACAAAAACCGTATGCACCAAATGGTGGGCAAGGAAAAATAAAAATTGACCTGTTTCGGGAATTTTCACCAAAATCGCCTATATTTATGTTATGAATTTTATTCCAATTAAAAATTCCACTCTGTATAATAATATAATGTAACGTAATATAATTTATTCTTCGACACTGTCAAAATTTACGGTTTTTCTCCTGTGTAAAAAAGTTTTGACAACTGTCAATACGAAACGTCAGATTATTTTTAGCAGATTTAGAGAAGAATAAAATGTTGTATCCAACTCGTTTTCGTGTAAATCGGTTCATTTATTTCACCTCGTGGATGTTAAACGTCTCGTTAACACTCGACGTTTAAAAATCCACTCGTGAAATAAAAACCCGATTTACACTCAAACTCGTTAAATAAATAACTATTTCGTAAGGTATCATCGGTGGACATAAAAAACTGGTACAAACATGACAATTGTATAAGTCAAAAAATCACAAATTTATATCGGGTAAATTTGGCTTTTTGAGAATAAGGTTATAAAAATTGTGACATACTAATGACATGTTGTCAAAAGCATTAAGTTAAAGTTCAGTTCTCTAATATTCTCTACGTTTACAAAGATTAAACACAGTTAACACAGTTGATCTAACATCTATTTAGATTCAAAGAGCTCCACTGAGTTTCGTTAGATTTCTGACAGTTTTTGTCTTTTTGTCAGTGACAATTTAAAAGTTTGATACACAATGAGTAAAATTTGGATGTACCAGTTTTTTATGTCCACCGATGGTACTTGGGGCACAAAACGCTTGGTTCCATACTTTTGCCTATCTCTGTATTTCTAAGTACTGGGTATTTTTCATTTCATTAATGATTCAATAAAGCCACCAAATACAATATTATCATAACCATAAGCGACGTAGGTTTTGGGCATTGTGATATCGACCAATCATTGGTGTCTGATAAGATAAGTGAGAGGAAGATTGTTTGTACGTATTTGCTTTCGATATGTGTGTTTGAAGAAAGAGAAAAACAATAATAATTGACAAATAATGATATTGGGAAAGTCAACAAAGATGAAAATTTTCTCTCATCAAGTCATTACTTACACAGATCGAACTGCTGAGTTAAAATAATTTTTATACAAAATGACATAAAAATAATGGAAGAGGCACGGTGTAGGCGGAAAGTGTAAAACACAAGGTGCAACCTTCGAAGGTTAATTTTACATTCCACTTAATTTTAAAAATAGGGGCACCTCTTGGAACAAGCCCGCATTATTTTTGAATTAATGCCGTCTTTCAAATCGGATATTTTTTAAAAGCACGATTAAGTGACCCAGAAAAATCTCATTTTCATGCCACTTGGTGTCAATCTGGTGGCTCGCAGTGATTTATCGTAATTGTTGTATTCACCTTTACACCGCACAATTCGTCAGTAATTTACCAATTACCAATTTTTTCGCAATACACGCAGGTGTTTGTGTACGAAAATAGATCCTTATGTGGAGGGTCAATTGTAAACTGTTATTTGCAAATTAGGAGGAGATCGAATAAACACCTAAACGAGCAAGTGGCAACAATGCAGTCACTCCGGAGGCAATTTTATGTTTTATCGACCAAAAAGATTCCATTATAGAAATGAAAGCAAAGAGGGTAAAAGTGAACGCGAAGTGGCTGTTTTTATGCAAAAATAAACTCAAAGCAATGTTTTTCAATACGAATTCTGCCAATTTAATAAATAAAGGTCTGCATTATTTTCAGAGATACTGAAACCACACTTCGTGGGTTTCTTCCAATTGCTTTTATTCGCGCGACTCGTCAGAGCTTTAATAAAACAAACAATGAAAGTTTCCAGGTGAAAAACCTGGTTTAACACACGACAAATGCTAATTTGTTTTCCTTAAATGGTCACGTCGCTATTTTTACTACTTCATGTTACAACAGTTTATGATTCGCTTCAGAGTATATCACCATAATTCAGCTAAATGCCACTTGCCGAATTACAGCGATTGATTTTTTATGTTATTGTTCTTGGAGCAGGTTTATTTTTGTGTTGCCTTTTTGGGGATGACAGCTAGTTTCTGCGACTACAACAAACAAAGAGCAAAAGTAATTACCACCAAGTGTGCGTTCCAGACAAGATCAATTCTATTTCTGTAAATGTAAATTTTATTAAATCATACAAGGACACTCGAAACTGCTCAGAGATGCCTCAAATATTCGCCGGTATTATTTTTCAGTCGGGACTGCGGTAATTCATAAAATTAAAACTTTGGTTGAAGGTAAACAGCTGTTTGAATTTCGGTCTATAATTTATGCACAGCAGGTAAGTGATTTACTACTCTTTTTCCAAAAGTTTGAATAAGGTTACTCGCCTAACCACGTTATAGGGTTTCAGAAAAGTTCTGACTGTCGCTTGACATTTAAACACATTAGAACTAATTTCCTAAGAGCGATCAAACGTTCTGGAAATTCTGGCAAGGTCGTTAAGTCAGGTGCGTTCAAAGTAAAACGAAAATAATTCTGTCGTTTTTAGTGCATTTTATTCATTCGTTAGCCTCTAATTAAGTGTTAGAGGATTTCCAGTACGTGATGTGGTTTTAAACTTGGAAACGGATGATTTGTGGATTGGAATTCATAAAATTTTATATAAAATGTTGATTAGTGCTAAAATAACTATTTAACCTGAATTTGTGAAATAATCCATATTTTTAATTAGATTTTCTACAACTCGTAATTTTTAAGATATTGGTCAATAAACACGTGAAGCCGGTTTTACAACAAATTCAAGTTTCCCTGACGTAAATTGTCCATATTTTTATATCTGCAAATTTTGTCATGTGACTGGTAATTTTTGAGGTATTAGTCAATAAATAAATCTTGACGAACGTTTTTCTTGGCCACTTTAGGCTATAAATTTAATCTACGTTAAATTTATGTAACGTAAAATTGTTAAAAAGTATAACTTTCCAATTATTTTGAACAAGAAATGGATGTTTTTTGAAATATTGGATTAAAATGCGAGATATCCAGGTTTATCCAAATCTCAAATTCAAGAGTTTTTCAGGACTAGATTCGCCCACAATTTTAAATAATCGTACGTAAAATAATCCTTATTTTTCAAATCGTCAAATCAGGCTGCAAATTTACTTCAAGTTCATTTTTTCCAAAGAATTATTCAAATCTGTGTTTAGTTTTGTCATGTAGATGCTAGTTAAAATTTTTTTTTCAATTTTTAAATTATGTAGGTATTTGAGAACTAAGCAAATAAACAGTAAAAAACAGGATTTGTTTTCAGGCATCCTTCAGGAAGATGAATAAAATAAATGTTTAGTAGAAAAACAATGCAGTCCCACATCTATTGAGTTGAGAAAATCCAGATTTTCTCTCTGTTGCTGCAGGGAAAATTATGTAAATTTCCAAAAAAAGTTATTGGTTAGTGTTCAATTAGCGGAAAATTTCCTTCATTTTTCCCATTTTTAAAGAATTTTTTGTCGAGCTGCCTCAGAGATCAAAAGTTTCATTTCGTTTATCGGTTTCACCATTATTGCAATGAAAACACCAGACAGACCATCTAAAGAATAGAATTTATCTAATCCTAAATCGTTTTAAAAACCAGGTAGGTATTTATCGAGCTGACTAATTTTCGCAAAGTTATTAAAGTTTTGTTTTCGAAAGTGTTTTCAGAAATAAATTATAGGCAGTGCCTCCGCTGCCGGCAACGGTGTCCGGAATAGCTGCCGGCAGGAAAATTTTTAGAATTTGAGGTTAATTTCAGGTTCTTCTAAAACAAAGCTGTATTTTCTTTGCTTAAAATGGTTTTTTAAACGACTAAAACTCTCTAAAATATTTAGATCTCAGTCTCACTTATCTCAGAAATTAGGAGTTATCCTTCTTGCTAGTTTAAATAATGTAGAAGGTACACTTACTATTCCATTCTTATGATGCAAGTTAAATTATTATTTTTGCTTCTATTTATCATTTTTAAAGCAACCCTGCGTGTATGTACTACATACATTGCACTCCGATTGTAGGCACTCTAAATTTTCGGACATAAAATTGAGTCGTTTATCGGTCAAAAAATAATTTCGTATTTAAAAAAGGTTTCAGTTGTATGACGGTATTGGGTCAAAATAATTTAGATCATAATTTGTATAATACTGAACTAAAGTCGTTTCAATTTTTTAACTACGATTTGTTTAATTTATAAATTTTGTGAACAATCAAATTCCGGTTATTCATTATGTAACATTACTTTGTTTCATAAGAGCCTTTTTTTATCCAGCATCATCAGGAATCATGTGTTTCCTGCACAATTTTGATTGAATTTTTTATTTAAACGAAGTTTAACTCTTCTAACAGTTCTAGGTTATCAGTGTCATCAAAAAATTTTCACAAATCGCACTTTGTTAATAAAATTTCTCAAAAAATATTTGAAAATATGATTTGTCAAAGAACTATTATCTAAAATGATACGAAGTTGCAAATTCCAATTATCATTTTTGTATTGTAAAGGTTATGCATTTGGCGGATCTAAAGCGCCACTGGCAGGCAACAGACGCCGGCAGCCATCCCTCAGTTTTTGGGGCACCGTTGCCGGCAGCGGAGGCACTGCCTAAATTATATTATAGGTATGTACTGTGAAGTACAAAATTTTCAACAAAATTCGAATCCACGTAAAAATTTAATAAAACAAAGTTAAGAGTTAAGACTTTTTATAATTATTATTCTGTTCCATTTTTTTGGCACTTTTGTTACTTAATTACACGGAATTTCTTCTTTTATACAGAACGTCTAAATTGTGTTTTTTGCTTAACATTTCAGAATAAACTGCTGTAATTTGTGAAAGAAAAATTGAATCATGTCATAGATATTATTTTTATAGCTCAGCAAGTAGCTGGCTTCCAGTCTCAGATTACTTTTGATAAGAAACTCAAACTCTTCACATATTTTTATAAAAGTCTGCGATTATGACATTTGTGGAAAGTCTCTGAAAACAGTTTTTATGATACATTATTATACCTACTTTGAAAACATTCGTAGTTGCTGCAAACTTTAGTTTGAAACTATTTTTGTTGATCGCATTTTCCATTATCCACAAAATAATTTATATTGTGGAAACATCCATACTTAATAAACTTTTCATTCAGACGGGAAATAAACTTTTTTTAATTTTACGACACCATCCGAGTTGAAATTACGACTGTAATTACCTCATACGATTATACAGCTTTTTATTTCTTTATGTTTATTGTCCACCAGATTTGTTTTATTCTTCGTACTAAAATTAGAACTTGGCTTTAGCCATGAAAAGGAACACTTTCATGAAATAAAACCTGAAACTAAACTCGGCGCATAAGCAATTCAATAAATATGTATGTTGATGGCTCACTGAGCTTATAAGAAGTTGTAAAAGTAAGCTTAATTATTAATAAACTTGTTTAAATGCGCAATCTTTGTGACTTGTTTTAAAGTCCTCGAATTAAGTCCAGGCAGTCACAACACGGCCATATCCAGCGAACTTTATGCACTTTCAGCGGCCCAGACATCTAAATTTCGTACCTGAAAATTGATTCCTGCAGCATCTAGCGGCCTTGAAAATCCTGCAACAGCGATTGCAGGCAATCAACGCCGCCTGCGCTCCTCAGCCGCCACATTTAAGTAAATCGTCGATAAAAAATGGTAATTGATGGTGTTTCAAGTTCACCGTTGTCACGACAACGCATTCAAGATGCCGTAATTATCCCCGACTTTATTACGGGCGAAATTTGACACAGTGGTGCCAATGGAATTTCCGCCACTGCAAAAAAGCCCCCTTAGGGAATTTTAGTTGTTTCGCGTTGGCCAATAATGAATCTAGTGGCCGCGCTTCAGGAATTAGTTGCAGTAAGGCAGGAATGTTGTCGGTGGACGTGGCAACGTTGTACGCGTTTTCTGCACAAATCTCTGCAAAAGCAGGCGATTTTTCACAAAAAAATTACCGTTCGCGTCACGAAGTGCACAAAGGCTTCGGATAAAAATCGGAG
This sequence comes from Tribolium freemani, assembly GCA_939628115.1. Taxonomy (NCBI): domain Eukaryota; kingdom Metazoa; phylum Arthropoda; class Insecta; order Coleoptera; family Tenebrionidae; genus Tribolium; species Tribolium freemani. Next base: position 16,154,521 of record OW626791.1, on the reverse strand, counting down.
CGAGACGTTTCGTCCTTTTTCAACTCGCAGGATTCCGTAATGAGGCTCGCGAACGGCTGGTTATGCATGCAGCCAACTTTTTTTGCGCGCCGAGCTTGGCAACATTTCAAGGTCAGAGAAACAGAAAGGACATACAGAAAACGAGTTGGCTGTGATGGGTTTTTCAGGGGACCCTAGTTTTCACGTAGGAAAATGTTAGAAACTGTTAGCAAAAAAATTACTTATGCCATTCGTTCAGTTGCTTCACAGAATTATGCTTCAAAAACGAAGAAAATGCTATCGCTGTGTACATCTTGCTGCATCAATTAATTATTTGTGACTTGTTTTGTTAATTATAATAGAGTGTGGTCGGAATGGAAATTATACAGAATTGTGTAGTAGAGGATATGCTCATGTTGCATAATTCACCATGGGAATATTTAGAAATTCACTTATCTTCTTATTAGTCTATTTTTAACGCCTGTGTCGTCACGAAAATTGTGTTATTGTTTTTACTACAATCAAACACGAAATAATTGGAGCATCCATTAATCCAGTCGGTGTTTGTAGTAAAATTGTAAATGTTTGCAATAATTGTAAATAATTTCAATAGCGGGCATAAAACTATTGTGCTCCTACGCATACTAGTTCATAAAACTTTTATTAGAGATATACACACTCTAACTGTGTTGTAAATTTGATTTTAATTGACGTAATCATGAGCATCAAACTGCTTTAAATTTTTTCTCAAAACTTGAGATGATGAGATAACGATTTTCTTGAATTTTTGTTTACTTGGGGAAATGTCAACTTAATAAACACTTATATGGGATGGTTGAATCGGTGGGCGCCCACATTGTGGTCACAATTCATAAAATAAATGCTAAGTTTGTGACACAGTCCAAAAATGGGTGTCAAAGTCAATCAGTTGCTCAACACTGTGTGAGAAAAACTGAATTTTTCGCTGACTACCCCAGTTTTGCTTTGCCTCTCTGCGTCTCTCCCTCGAAAGGGTGCCAATTGAAAACCGTGACTGTCATGGAAACCCACTTCCTTTGATAACATCAAAATAAAACTTTTATTATTTTGGGAAAACAGATCGTAACGTTTTACATAAAGTGGTGGTGGCTTGTTTGCTGCAAAAACATCGTTTCGGTAAAAATGACTTGGTGAATGTATCTGATCATTTATTTATGAGAATATCACAACTTTTTACAAGATTATTGATTGCAGCGACGAAGAAGAGCTAAATTTGCAACCTACTTACTCAATCATTAACCCAATTCTGTCTCTGAAGGTGCTTAATAAGGCCTATAGAGACGCCAGTATAATTGACAAGCTTTCAATATTTAGATATTGATGAGATGGGTTCGAGATTAAGGTGGCTCTTGCTAGGTAGATGTATTAAAAAATGTAGTTTATGAACAGTTTTGAATTAATTATATATTTTTTTTAAGAACTCGCGAGCTGTCATATCCTAAAATACTTTACCAATTTCATTTTTATTTTTTTTTGCCTTTAGAAAGGGGAAGTATAGTAAGGAATAATGAGAATTGGAACGCATTAAAACGTAATAAAAAACAAAGAAAAACTTTGAAGAAAACTTGTAGTGCTTAACAAAATCATTAAATCATTATACAAGGTGATTCAAAAGTGTTTTAATGAGAACAAAATCCCATTCGTTTTTGTTTAAAAGTGGCTCCAAAGTTGGCGACCCATTTTCGACTAGGGGTTTATATGGAAAAAGTTTCTCCCACATTATTAGAAAGTTTGTTTTTGAGCAGATTTTTTATTTTAAAATTTGTTCTTCTGCACGATTACGGTCAACCCTAACGAATCTCTGTGTTGAAAATTACATTATATTGGTTTTTTTTCCGAGTGTTTTAGCCCAGTTTCCATTCAGGAACGCAATTACATACTAAATATCGATAAAAATACACTAAATAAGTGAATACTGCCGAATTTTATGACCTGTTTTTAGCCAGACGCTTATTACTTTGTGAAATTATGTCAACCGAAAATAGTATTAATTTTGTCTTTTTTGAGCGTTTATGTGTATACTTTTTTTTATTGTTTCGAAAATTATGCTAATTTTGTTCATCTGAATGCAGCTGCATTTACTTATGTAAAAGTTATCTTTAACGTAGTTTAAAATTTTGTTTTCATTTTCTGGTTATGAAAAAAGAGTAGCAAAACATAATAAAAATAATAAATTAATTAACGAGACAACACTAGTCTAGGGAATGAACGTTGATTTATTTGGAATATTTTTTAAATTATTTTTTTAGTTTGAATTTTTTTTTATCGACGATTTTGATGATTTACAATTTAGATTAAATTAATCGCTCTTAATTCAGATCTTGATGACGAAACGTTATAAAATTTATTCTTTATAACCTGTGTGTTATAATGATATTTTTTATATTTTTTAAATCGTTTACAAAAACCAAAGGTAAGTACTAAACTTTAGATTGATTGCCTACCGTTTCATATTTAAAAGCTTTTATTTAACTCACAATGTTATCTGTCGGTTATTTTTTCGGAGCCAAATTTGAAAGGGTTCCCGTTGTCCCACTGAATTGAAATTTTACATATTTACTTAATCTGCGTGACAGTGCAATCCTATGTCGTTAAATACCCTCTAAAGGGGTTAAATGGGGTTTTAAAGTTTTAGGTTATGTTTACAAAGTTTACAAAGGGGTTCACGATTTGTAAATTTGAGAGGGTTCCTGTAGTCGCAATGAAATGAAATTTAACATGCTTACATAATCTGTGGGTTCACGATTTGGTAAATTTGAGAGGGTTCCTGTAGTCGCAATGAAATGAAATTTAACATGCTTACGTAATCTGTGTGACAATGCAATTCTATATAGTTAATTATCCCCTAAAGGTGTTAAATGGGGTTTTAAAATTTTAGGTTATGTTTACAAAGGGGTTCTCGATTTGTACATACCGTAACTTATACCGACATAGACGGTATGTTGGTCATTTGGACGTCACGGTAGATGTACAGTGTAATAACACTAAATCTATGCAATCATTAGACTAAAAAGCAAAAAATAAAAATATATAAAAAAATGTTTTTTAAAAAAAAAGCTTTTATTTAAAAGATGCACTAAAAAGTGAAAAATAATGTATTTCAATCGCAGGAGAATATTTTTTCTTACAAGTTAAAATTCTAAAATTTATAAAAGCTTTGGGAGTTATAAAACTACGGCATAACAGAATTACTTTGTTCAGTTGACAACTCCCAAAGCTTTTAAAATTTTAGAATTTTAACCTGTAAGAAAAAATATTCTCCTGTGATTGAAATACATTATTTTTTATTTTTTAGTGCATTTTTTAAATAAAAGCTTTTTTTAAAAGATATTTTTTTATATATTTTTTTTCCGAATGAAAACGTGCAAAAATCTTTACTGTGTCGTAACTCTATTTTTGTCGGTGAACTACTACTTCCAAATGTTTACTAAACTGGGAAATAAAAATTTCCTCAAAAGTCAGTTCCGAAGTGGGAAATTCAGAGTTGTTAGATATTTGTTTGGAATTATTTTTTAAGTAGATAGGGACGCGCTTTAAAAGATATTGATCTTTTCTATTTACCTAATTATTTGTTTCCAAACGGATCAACTTATCAGTGGACAAAGTATTTACGATTTATCGTACTTTGAATCATGAAATCTATAAAAACTACAAAAAGTTTTTTGCTGATGTCAAATAAATTAGCGCAAAATCATTTTGTAGTTGAGTCGAGACAGATTTTTTTCGACCTTTAATTAATGTTTCATGCAGCATTCTCATTAGTTAAAAATTATACGAGTGTTGGCGCAAATGAAAAGCAATAATTTATTCCGGCATAAGGAAGCAACAAATTTAATAGTGGGATTGTGACCGAAACAGAATTAAAATTCTATCTATATTCCATGGGGATTTAAAGTGAATTTTAATTTCCTGGAGACTAACGATTTGCTTCAGCGACGAATAGAAAAGAAACAATTAAAACATATTTAAAAGGGTGTAAAAATCAATACAACCGTCTTATTTCAAGTCTGATTTTAATTCAAAAAAAGCCACTTGTCGGACAACTGTCTTGTTAGTAAGTACCAATTTGATATTTCAAGCAGAAGTTGACATTTGCGGTCTAATCATGCGGTTACCAAAGTTCAATAATCCGTTAATTATGCAACAATAAAAATCAACAAAATCACAATTTGTAAAACGTCATGTGACAATTGAGTCATTGAAACGGAAGAAATGCGGTCATAAGTGAAGATTCCAAGGATGACTTGACTGTCACGGCCATGGCTATACTAATCGCCAAGACAATCACCTGTCAGATCAGTTAATTTTTTTACAGGTGGGATTTGAATCCTTTGATTCATTTTTTTACCTTCCAACTGAAAGAAACCGAACGAGATCGAGTCTTGTTGATGTTTGTCCGTTTCGTGTGCGCATGCGTGTCCACCATTGCTCGACAGTGGCGGAACTTGCGCAGGAGCAAAGTCAGTTTGTCGTTCTGTGTAGTCTACGTCGGTTGCGTGTCGATTTCTCTCCTCTAACCGATTTATTTACATGTACTCAGTGTGCATCCGCCGAGTGCATAGCTAGTGAAGCAGTTCAGTGTGAAGAAATTCTTCATTCTATGGATTAAAAATCGACAGGCGACTAGGTAAGGCCCAAAACAGCGCGTTTTTTTAGTAGGTCGCCGTTCTGAATATTTATCAAGTCGGTCATGTGGTTGCATGGCAGAAAGTTAGGTTGCATCCACAACGATGCCACCGTTGCACACTATGATCTTGAAATTAACCACACCAAGCCGGCTTTGATCTGTTTTAATTGATGCATGCCAAATTCAAGTTTCGCTGCCAGTTCGCAAATTAATCAGTGTTTGTTTTCAAAGAGATAAAAAAATGTTTGTCACTAGGATCAAGATCGCGGTGAAACCCATGGACCACTTGATTCGTTTTAATTTTGCAACCAGTCAGGAAATTAATTGCGATTTCAACCCTGGAATTAATTTTGATTATGCGCGCCCTGATTAAACTCCATTCATATTTAGTGCAGTTTTTAACCAGTGGCGCAGCGAGGGGGGTTAGGGGGCACAACGATAAAAATAAAATGGGACTATTTAATTTAGTAACAGAAGTAAAATTGTTATATTATAGCTCAATTAAACGTTCGTGGTTTGTGTCAAGATTTTTTTATTGATTGGAGCTTTTTGAATGTTCTAAAAACATTAAAATTACTTAAATATACTCATCAGAGGGTTGTTAGGTTGGTAGCATTTCTCTGATTTTACACCTGTCATGTTTCTGGTCCTGCCAAATTCTCATTCAAAAAGCATGTTTATTTTCAAGTGTTTGTAATTGTTTTTGGTTAGTTGAAGACATGAAGTTGAACATTTCAGGGGAAACCCACAATTTTCCTCCGATAAATGCAGATAGATATTCTTAGTTGCTAATATCGGTTTGAAATTAAAATAAAAAATTAAAAAAATTGGTGCGTCCTGTTCTTACGATTTTTGTGTAAAAATTTTAAAAGTCGTGTTTTCTTTAAAAAAAATCATAATTTCATAAAACCAAGCGAGACCAATTTATATTATAAAATGATCGAAAATGCAAAAATAAAAAGCTTAAAAATGAAGACAGATCTTTTCCAAGCAACTTGATTTTTAATTTTTGATATATTTTTTATTTGTTTTCCTTAGCAACCGTTTTAATTGTTCTTCTTTTGTTTTCAATGATGTCAAGTTTAATTTATTGTCTGATTTGCGAGTTTATTAAATGTTTGTTAACACCATAAGACGCTGGTGAAATAAATTAATTTATTTTTTTCTGAAGTGCCAAAAATTTAAGTTACAAATCTAACTTCTATATCTTGTGAATAAAGGCTCAAAAAATTTTTTGCCGTAGTAACTTTTAACTCAGTTTGATGATGGATTTCACAAAACGAAAGTTGAATAAAAATTTGGCAGTCGTAAATTTAGAAAACATAATTTTGAAATTAGCCAACAGAATTTCTAAATGCCTTTTTGATAATAATCTATGCACCAAATAGTGGGCTACCAACTGTGGAAATTTCGAGCGAAAAACTGCACTAAGAAAACGTCTACACAATAACTGTTTAAAAAATTAACAAAGTCGTAAAATTAAACACAGGTAGACTTTCAAATGGCTTTTTGGTTTAGCGGAGCACAGGCAAAAATGCATAAACTTGAAAAATAACAAAAAAATTGTTTTAAACATAATTTTGAAAATAGTTTCTTCTTTACTGCCATTTTGGCACAACCTATAGTTTTGAAAATTTTATTTTAAATAACAATAAAGTACGCATATGGGAAAATGAAACTGTAAGCTCAAAATTTTTTGATATGTCCTTTAGGATGTTTATAAACAAAATCGTGGTCTATCGATAGCTCAAGTGCACTAGATTGGTTTTAAAAGAATTATGTATGAACTTATGAGAAAGTTGAGTGAAAATTTTGCACAGCAATATCGTAAATTAAAAAAATCGTATTATTTGGAAACTAAACAGTTTATTTTTAAATGCTCTTTTGGACATTTATGCATCAAATGGTCATCTACTAACTGAAGAAAAAGTGCACTAGAACAATTAAAAAAAATCGTAAATGTAACAGGCTAGACTTTCGTATAGAATTTTTTTTTATAATAATAGATTAATTCGAGCTTTTGACAAAGTTTGAGCAAAAGAGTTTTACTATTTCATACAAAAAAAAACATTGTTAAAAGTGAATGTGAATATGCAGTTGTAAAATAGTTATGAAAAACATTTTCTCATTGGTCAATGGGCAAAGTATTTTACACTAGGAAAAATTATGAAAAGTGCGGGTTAATGCTACTACACAGTGGCTCATTATCATTGTGTTTAACTAGTTTTTTATTTCTTCATAAAACGTCGTATTGTTTTTAATGGGTAAAGTTGTTTAATTCAGGCCCTCTCTCAAAATTCAAAATTTATTAAATGATGCTACATGTTTCGACCACTTTTAATAGCCATCTTCAGGCATTAAGTTACACTTACATTTTATTTTTTTTTCGCCATTATTTTGTGAAAAGTTAAACAATTAATCCTAACGTTAGAAGAGTTAAATTAATCAATTATTAGGGCTCGATTTGTGGCTGCGCCACTGTTTGGTACCATCGCCGAAATTAAATTGATCGTCCTTGAAGCGGCTAATGTATTAAGGAAATGAGTGGACACTTTGTCGAATTTTAATTTTTTAAATATTACTCTGACATTGGGCGTAATAACTATTTAATTGTTGCAATAGTTTCGCCTCAATGGGGAGTATGGCCCACCTAGAAATTCAGTTTGTCACACCCGATTGAAATATTCAAATTTTTTAAATGATTTTATCATTCCTGTCAGCGGGAAGTCTTGACGATTTTGTCCACGTTGTGGGCCGGATCCGAATAAACTAATTAATCATTTGCGTTTCCTCTTATCCATCATCAATTTCCCGCTTTTGCCATATTTGGCTTGATTCAGTGAAATTGCGACCTTGCATCGAGCCCATTCACCCCCGCCATCAAAATCGGTGTTAAAAATCGATTGGCGAAAAGAAAGTCGTCCATTGCGCCAGCAGTGTTGAGAAATTCGGATGTGACAAAGTGGGCAAATTTTCCGTCTCCGGCGCTTTTATTCCGTATTTTTCTCAATCGAAATGATGATAAAGTTGGCGAAGAAGGCGAGAGTGATGTATTTGTGGCGTTTTATTCCGCTTCTCTCAAGGTGAAGTAAACATGTCACCGTGTTGTTTACGCAACTTGAGGGTTTTACTAATTTCGGGTCCGAAGTTGTGGAGGATGCGAGAAATTTATACACCACGTTGCCACCTAGTGAAGGAATCGAGGCCATCAGGTTTGGTTCAGGTTTTTTCTGGTGTCGAGAACGTGATGCTACAATGTAAAAATATTCGATTAATGGTCGTAGGAGGCGCCGTCTTTTTGTTTGTTTTCTATGGTGAGGCTCGTCTTCGCGCGTGGGTGGAGCGTTTAACATTTTCATGGTTGAATTTTTGACCAGGAGAATTGATTTTGAAACTGAATCGTTTGTTGGCTTTTTCCGAAAATATCACTCATCAATTTTCTATTTGACAGGTTATTTATATTCGTCGGGAATGAATCGGAACATGCGATTTTTGTTTGTCGCGTGTAATTTTTCTAATCGCGCTTTATAAATAATTTGGGGTGACTAAACTGTTAAGGACCTTGGCCTTGAGTTGATAAGATACGAGGATTTGGATTTGGAATATTATTTGCGAATTTTTTTACACGGGAGTAAATAAGATAACATTTCATATCCAAACAAATCTGTAAAATTACTTTGTCTCGTAATCTGTTGGTTTGGGACCAGTTGTGGAAAAGAATTTGCAATTATTGGCTGAGATATCTTTTCAAACAAGGTAGATAAAGTCTGACTTGTGGTTTTTAGAAAAAGTACTCTTAAAAGACCATAAATTCAAGTGATCTGATGGTCGTATTGTGTTTACAATGAGCCCAATTATGTTAATGCTTTTACTGCAACTAACAGAAGAGTGGAAGCCTAATACAGCGTTCGCTATAGTTCTATACCTACCAATAGTTTAATTAATTTTTTTATTTTGTGAATAAACAATTTTTTTCGTATTCTTCTGCTTTATAATCAGTCTCAACTACCTGCTTTTTTATAGTCTACAGAAATTTTTGCACTACAGTAAAACCTCCCAACAACGGACACCGGTGGGCAATTTTAATATAAAATTTTTTTCTTAAATAAACAAATGTGTGTAACTGTGACATAGAAATGTGACAAACTGACCATACACAGATGGTGTAATGGATTTGTTAATCCCTTAAGAACACCACAAAATTCGAAGGAGATGAACGGATTTTTTATTAAAAAAATATTCAATTTTTGTTTGGTTGTTTGTAGGAGTCGTGTTTTTTACAATAATTTTTTACATGTCATATAATTACAGCAATTTTTTGACTAGCTTCAAATATTCAGACAGCATGAGTTTAGTGTGGTGCTAATGCAAGTTTTCCCTTTATCACTATCGCCTTCATTAATCTTTTTATCACGTTTTTCTAAAAAAAATGTACACACTGTCATTGATATTTAATTCTGGATTTTCGGTATATACAATTTTTCGTTCTTTCCTACATAATCCATGAAACAAATGTTCGTTTTTTACACCACCACTCTTTCGGCCTGATGTAAATTTAGATAACGTTATCGTAATTAGGATTTTTTTGTTTGCGTCCGCTATAGAGAGAGCCCGTTGTAGTGAGGTTTTTTATATTATTTTTCAATGAATTTGTTACGTTTCTATAAAAATGTCCGTTGTGAAGTGGTGTCCGTTATCCGGAGGTTCATTAAGGGAAGTTTTGCTGAATTATTATTATAACAATAATTTTCTGTTCTCTATTTTAGTAATAAATAATAATAATAAAGTACTTTTTGGATCGTAAAAATTGAGGTCTTACGGGCACAATTGCCTTGTATCTGAAATTTGAAATATTTATTTTTTCATTATTTTTTTTTTAACTCGTCTACGAGTTACACTAGTTCGTTCAGTTCGCGTTATAGCAGGGTTTTACTGTATTGTCGTTTTTTTTTTGAAAATGATTGGAATACACAACTTGTTTGCACATTAAACATACATGTATTTTTACGATTATTAAATTTTTATTAAAGAAAAATCCATTTTTGTGCTACTTTGTAGACATTGAAACATCTGGCTGTGTTTATTGAGATAAAAGAGCTCAAGGTTGGCAGATTTATTCCCAGAAAAAGATTCACTTTTCTGCGAGAAATAGATATCTTTCTGAACGTTTGTCGTTATCAAAAATTTCAAAAGGTATCCATACTTTTATGTATTGGTATTATTTGTGTTAAAATGTACATTTTTACAATTGATAGCAGATCTTTCGATTTAGCAAATGAATGTGAAGTCGAGGAAAGATGTATTCACCAGTTTTGAATGCGCTTAGTTAAGATACGTTGACTCGAAATATTTAGATCTGCTGCACGGTGAAGCTGAAGCAGAGCTGAGACTATAATACCAGTCACTGTTTCAACAGAGGGTGTAATAAGATGCTTGATTGGAACTGTTGAATACTTTTTTATTTGATTGTATATTGATAAAAATATTGATAAAGTGTGTGACAGGGGTTGTTTCAGAAATTTTTGAAAGAAAAACATTTCTACTAGAAAATAAAATTTGTATCTACAGTGCAAAATTCAGAGATCATGTGTTTAATTATTTCTGCAACAAGTTGTATTTAATTCTGTTGACGATCGCCCACGATCTCCCCTTTCTTTGCTTGTAAAAACCGTGCAAATAAAAAAATTCGTGATGTTTAACATGCGTATGTAAGCAAATGATAAAGTGGCATTTTTATCATTTCGCGCTGTGACTATGTGTACACTTTGCGAAGGTCATGGGTCGATTGCGTAAAATCGCAGTGAGGAAAACCCAGTTCTGACGCACTGAAAAAGGTCGCCTGAAATTCGGCGAAGTTGTTCCAAGTTCAGGGAAACACCCTTGACCTGCAGGAACCGTTCCCACCGTCTGGAAGTCATTCGGCGCCTCGTCGTGATTTTTCCATCGTTCTCGCCATGAAACGAGCAAAAAATCGTTTGAACATCCGTTAGATGAAATTGCGCTCAGCGTACATATTCAGTTGAGTTAGTACAGCATGCTGGTGTAATAATTGACGCTTTCCCATTTGTTAGGCGAAAGTCGGTAGTTTTTTTTTCATTGTTTGGGGCCGCCCTCTAGCGCCCGGTAGAAAAATCAATCGTACGATGACATAAGAACGTGCAATAAATAGGACAGTGGCTAAGCCTGTCATTCTCTAGGCACAAATATCGACCGCACGTATCTATTTATAAACGACCTGTTTATTCCTTGGCCGCTGCCAGGGCCGCATCCAGCGGAAGGAAACACAACAGACGTCGCTAGCTATATGCAACCGGAAATCATCATCCCGCTCCGGCTGGAAAAAATGTTTCATTCAAATCGCTGATAAAAAACGTGTAAACAAGAGATTCGAGTAAATAAACGCGGGTCCAACCTTGACATTAACCCTAGTTTTTATTGAGCCCTCGCAAGTTACGTAACAAGTACACATGCATATGGTTGGCAGTATTGTGTTTCGCCGGATGTTCAACTCTTTTCCCCTTTGAGTCTAGGTCGATTCGTCAAGGATGAACACAGTATAGATTGTTTTTGGTTGGTAGTGAATGAAACAGGACCGGATCCAGCTACCAGAATAGAACAGACACTTTGAACTGTCAACGACAGTTTATTGCGTTTTTACCGAACAATTTTTGGCCAGGTCTCAGAGAAAATGTGTCAAGTTAGAACTTTGGTTTATGAGGCAGAATTCACCCACATTTTAGTACAGTAATGATTTTTTCATGCGCGGCTATTGGCATGAGGCGTGGGCTTTGTTATTGAAACGATGTTCACTGACGCATTTTCGTACATTTGCTAATTCATCAACGCGGGTGATTGCAGTAGGTAGCAAACGACTAAGTTTATGACATAGTAGTTCAAGAATCGTAAAATGTAATGATCTTTTCGGACACAGCGTGACATAAAATTGATTTTAAAGCTTTATAAACTAATATAATTATGATGCTTACATGTCATTACTCATTATTTATGTTTAATGATGGAATAGGGGAAAGGGTACATTTTTTTTCACTCCGACTGTACATACAGGCTGACCCAGGGGTGCGTAATCGGTCTATAACTTTTTTGCTATTTGAAATATTGCCATGCCGTTTTCATTATCCGATAGATCGACATGGAGTCCACAAACTAAAAATAATTTTATTATACACAGGGTATACATGGTAGTGAACCATAGTTATATTTTTTTAAATGGGACACCTATATATTCTTGCATATTTAGATTCTACGCAAAAAAATAATATAACTTTATGTAAACTATTATGCGTCTATCTTTTTTCGTTTCGGAATTATTCAACTCTTCGTTGTAAAAAAGACCAATTTTGGAAAAATCACTGCGAAGTCGCCTTTGAATATTTTCCGACAAATTTGCAACAGAAAAACTCAGAGTACCTTGTAGTTTTAGCAATAGTCGATTTTTACTTGAAACACGCAGATAATGTACAGGGTGTACCAAAACGCAAAAAGTTGAATAACTCATTTTTTTCAAATGGAACACATGTAATTTTTCACACGTGTGGATAGCATTTTTCGTAAGCTTTCCAACGATATGCGATTTGTACAGCAAATTTGAAATGTTTCTTAAAGAGTTCGAAAAGAAGTTTTTCTTTTTTTATTTATTTATTTATTATTAATTCTTGATGAGTGAAATTCATTTATGTATCAAGTAATAATTAGATTACTAATATAATTAGTCACATTAGTACATATCAAAAAATAAATTACTATTTGACTTATTAGATTCTAGGCTAACAAATTTTCTTATATTAAAATGCATTTTTTTGAAAATTTTTGAAAAATATTTTAAATTTTCTAAGCAAACCTCATACCATTAGAAAGCTTATCAAAAATGCTATCAATACATGAAAAAAATACATGGTGTTCCATTTGAAAAAAATGAGTTATTCAACTTTTTGCGTTTTCACACACTGTGTATATTATCTGCGTTGCTTTAACTAAAAGTCTACTATTTGCTAGAACTACAAGGTAGGTATTCTAAGTTTTTCTGTTGCAAATTTATCGGAAAATATTCATAAGCGACTTCGCAGTGACTTTTCAAATGTTGGTCTTTTGTATAACGAAAAGTTGAATAATTCCGAAACGAAGAGATAGACCCATAATATTTTACATAAAGTTACATAATTTTTTTGTGTAGAATCCAATTATGCAAAAATATATAGGGTGTTCCATTTAAAAAAATAACTTTGGTTCACCACTCTGTATACAACACCCAGTGTATAATAAAAATATTTTTAGTTTGTGGACTTTAAGTCGATCTATCGGATAATAAAAACGGCATTATTATTCTTGGGTCACGCTGTATAAGACCATGTTGAAGGATACATTTTTTATTTGTCACTATGGATTTCAATGGTAATCTCACAGTACGTTAAAAAAATACAAACTAATTGGAGCAGTTTTAACAATAAACCTCAAAAATCTGGTCGTAAAAAGGCGTTTGTTGCGTCGTGGAAACGGGGTCTGGTGGCCATTCCATGACTTAATTTATGTAAATATAAAAGTAACGAAATCTGCAGATTATCAAAGCGTGCAGCAGCAAAATCCGTTTTCTCTTTACTCGCAAATTAGCTGCACTATTTCACTCGGTTTTCGTTGCAATTTTAATAAGACGCTGCAATTACTCGCATATTTTACCCACTCTCCTCTACAATTTGCGACGTGAATAACAACGCTGACTTTTCTGAAAGAAAAATGTATACAAATAAGAGTCGTTCGGCTGTATCTGTCAGAAACGTGAAAATGGAGCACTCCGAGATTTCGTTTTGATAAGTGCTTTGAAGAGACGGACGAGACATTTTCTATTGTTGAAAAACGTAAAAATACAAGTTGAAATTTTCGAAACTAAATTTAAATGATAGATAAACAAGACGATAAAAGCTCTAAAATTGAAATTAATGTGCGAGGCTCGGAAACTTTGATCTGAACCACAGTGTTTTTTCTAATTGATGGACACGATCCCACGCAAGTGTGTCCTAAATGTGATTCTGATTCATGTCCTGGATACGAGGAATTTCTAATATTTAATAATTGAGTTTATATTGGAAAAGTGTCAAGTAAATTTAGCCACTTTCTAAATATAAATTTTGTCAAATTCATAACGATTATTTATGACCCGCAGCGCATTCAATCCATTTGTTTTGGGTCAGTGTTCGATAATTTCATAATTGTTATGTTAAAACTCGTGGGGCCCGTGCCCAGTTAGTTAGCCTAAAAATAAATCCAGTCGTCTGTGATCGAAGCGATTGGCAGATGTCAGGCCGAGGTCGCTTGATAATGATGAAAAAGCTCCACTTTAGTGTCGCGAATTTTATTCATGCCATTCAGTGTCCATTCATTATGAATGTTATGACTTTGCCTGTCGGGAAAATTTTTTCGCGTATGTAGGCTTCTATTTTGGTAGTGGAAGATTAATGGGAAGGTGAAGCAGCCATGAGTCGATCACGTGAACGTCAATTTAGCCGTGTATTTTTCACAATTTGAGAGTAGAGTGCGTCCTTGTAGGCAGCCAGCTAATGGCGATCGGTTAAATTTGGGCCCATATATGGCCGTAATGGGAATACTTTCATTGAATGCCGAGAGACAGCCCATGTCTGGAAACTTTACTCGAGAAAGGGGAGAGCCATCTCCACCGATTTCTAATTTCCATCACAAAAAGAGCGTTTTTATTAGTGAACCGTGGGAATTGGTAGCGATACAGTGAAGAAATTTTTTACCAGATGCAAGCTTTATTAAACTTGTAATCAATAAGCCATTAAAATTTTACGCCATGAAAACGACGGATTCATAAAAGTGGATCTATAATAAGGAGTCGCTACGTTCGTCTTCTTTATTTATATGGGAATCTTGGGCTTTTTGTAGGTGGGTTATTAACAGACTGCTGATCGACAAATGTAATTACAGCGGGGGCTGTTATTGTTACTATTCGTTCTTTGTTTAACACTTACCTCATTTGACCTCATTCTGTGTTTTGAGAACATGACTTTTATATATTTATTTTAGTAAAAAGTGACACAGATCATAAAGTATTCCGTTGCCAAACCGTAATTTTCCCAAGGATGAAGGATATGATCGATAATAAATTATTAACAATTACAAACTGATCCATATTCGGCATGACACCACCGCCACCAATACTAAAAACAATTCGCGACAAATTCAACTTTACATTTTTTATGAATGAAGGATGGATGTTTCATGTAAATAAATCCACATCTGGGTCACACTATCTCAAACATTATCTTAGCATAAAGTGCGATTTTTTTTATCTACAAACATTATGTGCTAATTTTTTTTCGCAAAATTTTCCCGAAGGACAAGGATTTTAAGTAGGTTTTGTTTGTTGTTATCGGGTGTATACTTTGAAACGAACGTTAATTATCTAATGATTAAGTTTATTAGATTTTTTCTGGGATAATTTATTAATAATAAATTTCGTAAGGAGCCACTTAAACATTTTTTATTAGTAATTGATCTCATTTTTAGTGATAATGTGGCATTTAATGCGAAGCGAGTTGTTTGATGTTTTACGAAAATGTCAAGTCAAATCAAATTTACGACAACATAAACGTTTTTTGAATTTTTCTGACATTTTAGTAAGCTAAACACTCGGCTGAACATTTTATAGGACATGTTGTACTTGATGAACTTTTTAAATTAAATGTCAGTTTGGCATTCTTAAACTGAGAATGTGCAGAATCCGGCAAAAGTAATGTTGTACTAGGCAGGAAACATTTACTTGCCATTGAGGGTATCAAGGATTTTTTTCCTCATATTTGTAATAAAATTTGACTTTTTTTTTAACTCTAGGAGTAATTGGCCAGGGTTGTAATTTATTAATTTGTTAATTATTTTTATCACATGTTACGCATTCAGTAACTATTATTGCAATTAAATGAACAGATCTTTTCAAAAAAAACCTCGAACAATTGATTTTATTTTTTTAAATGCTACATTTTGACATCATAGTGACATTTGTAATGTCATGCGTTTTTGAGTTGTAACGTCATTTTTTTCTAATTGACAACCGACATTTTTGTTTACTGTTTAGATACTAAACATCTTTATCTTTCTGATAATAATAATAAAAAAAAATAAAAATAAATTTAATAAAATAAAAAAATATTGACAATTAAACACAGAAGGCTTTATCTTGTTGTTCTTGCTTTATTTTATAAAAGGCAGTTGTTTTTTGTATGTTTTTTTAATAATTAGCATGAAAACGCTTAATATGAAACCTAAACATAAAAAAATAAACAATTACTCTTTATAAAATAAAGCAAGAACAAAAAGATAAGACTCTGTATTAAACTTTCAATAACTTTTTAAATTTATTTATTTTATTTTCTACTCCTTGATTTTTTTTGCTTTATTTTTTGAATTTTTTTAATACTTACCAGAAAGATAACGATGTGTACTATCTAAAACGGGAATCAAAAATGTCGGTTGACATTAAAGAAAATGACATTATTACTCAAGAAAGAATGACGCCATAAATATCAGTATGGTGTCAAAATGTAGCTTTTAAAAAAATTAAATCGACCCGCTTGAGGATTTTTTTGAAAAATATTTAATAAAAATATGAATTTTGTGCGTTACTTTTGGTTCAGTCTGTACATATTTATTTTCAATGTAATGAAGGTTCAATAATACCTAATTTGAGCGATATTTTTATTATTATAATTTGGTAATTTTGTTTAGCAAGCTAGGTCCAGCGTTTAATTATATTTTTTATTTATATTTTGAATTTTAAAATATGTTTAATTTTGGACCTTTTTGGATTTATTTATTATTAAAACTTTTGGCTATCAGATCCTTTGATCATTATTTAATTTTAAAAACACAAATTTAAATTACTACACATTATTTGCTATACATTACTGTACTATGCTGAAACGTTCTGTAATGTAAAATTATGTTTTTAAAAACTTTTATTTAACTCACAATGTTGTCTGTCTGTCGGTTATTTTTTCGGAGCCAAATTTGAAAGGGTTCCTGTTGTCCCACTGAATTGAAATTTTGCATACTTACTTAATTTGCGTGACAATGCAATCCTATGTAGTTAAATACCCCCTAAAGGGGTTAAATGGGGTTTTGAAGTTTTAGGTTATGTTTACAAAGGGGTTCTCGATTTGCACATACCGTAACTTATACTGACGGTATGTTGGTCATTTGGACGTCACGGTAGATGCACAGTGTAACAACAATAAATCTACGCAATAAATAAAACTAAAAAGCAAAAAATAAAAATATAAATAAATATTAAAAAAAAAGCTTTTATTTAAAAGATGCGTTGAAAAGTAAAAAATAATGTATTTCAATCACAGGAGAATATTTTTTCTTTCAGGTTAGAATTCTAAAATTTATAAAAGCTTTGGGAGTTATAAAAAACTACGGCATTACAGAACTACTTTGTTCAGTTGACACCCCCAATTTTTTACTTTTCAATGCATTTTTTAAATAAAAGCTTTTTTTAAAAAACATTTTTTATATATTTTTTTAAAATAAATAAAGAAAAAAATTGATAGTCAAAAGTTTTAATAACAAAGTATTTTATTTTCAATGTTTTTTATGTGGGTACGAGGGTTTATGAACTGCTTTTACCATTCACACAACGTTAAAAAAAATTAAAATTTTGCTACAAAGTACGGTGTTTTCTGTTTATTAGCCCTAACCTAACCTATTATTACTATAAATAGGCAAGATAGCTTGGATTACCAAGAGAGTAATTTGTAATGTTGACTAGGTTTATTATCTGACATTTGACATTTACTGGTCATTGCTACCATTATTACCAACTTTGTGGACAAACCGCACTAGAGTTCATTTCAGTGCTGAAATAGATTCGTAATTACATTTTAGGTGTTTTTGTGCACAATTTGTGTGCCCATCTGGTGACAATTTTACGAGAATCGTTTCAGCGGAACAAAACTTGAAGTATAATTTGAAACTGTGGCATAAAACTCTTTAAAATAAAGGGATCTTGTGGATTATTATCCAAACCGTTATGCGGCGTAAAAATTCCCCTTTTATTACTTGCAACTTGGAAGTTGGTCGACGAAAACAATTCTCCTTGTCCTAGTAGGAAATAACAAGGGCACCAGAGACCTCGTTCCACGAATCGTCGTTCTGTGGGCGGGCTAATTTATAACGACATTGTTTACGCTGGATCGTAGGGTGGTAAATTACCCAATTATTACGAAAATAGCATTAGCCGGACTGGATTTGATATTCCGATCCGATTAGGAGAGAATGTGGAACACGACGGTTCGAATTTCTTCCTGGGGTGGAATTCACGGCGTCGTCGCCGTGTTTCAATTCAATCCTCCTTCTCCTCTGATCCGGGAAAGTGGGTCAGATGGTGCAGCGAGGCCTGCAGCCGGTCCGTTTTTGGCCTCTCTCCCTCTTCCTCGTCCCTGTCACTCGTACGCATCGTTTTATCCTCTGCGTACTCCATCCATGCCCACGCTTCTTCCACGTTTTATCATCGCAAGGGGAGCTAACGCACATGCGTGCGGTATTTCGATCCGTTCCTCAACGAAAGTGCATTGGAACGCACCGAAAAATACAAGGGAGGTGATTATACAGGGTGTGGCTGATAAGTCATTCGGCGCCACTGATAATATCAACTCAAACAGTGATACTAATTTTAGGAGAGCTAGGCTGGAACACGAACTTTTTGTAACGTTATTTGATTCTGTTGTTTCACGATTATCTTTTTTTATCTTGTATCGTAATGCTTTGATACTTTGTATATTTATAAACAAGCTTAGATGTCTCAAACGAACAAGTTCATTAAATGAAATAAGTAAGTAAGTTATGTAAGATCATCAAATCGTTTTGTGATGTTTAATAAATTTTTTTACCCAATTTTTTGTTTGCTTATTATCCTCTCTTGTTGCCTGTCTCAAAAATCTTTACTGAAAGCGAACGTATTGTTTGTAATGAAGATCTGAGAATATCAACAAAAAGAACAACTTAAACATTGTAAAAAATTAATAACAGATCCTCATACGAAAATGAAAAAAAAAACGCATAATGTTTTACTGTTGCCAAAACACACTGAAAAAAAATTGTTAGTGTGTAGTAAGAAAAAGTAAAAGCCACACTTTTTCTAGTTATTATCAGGAAAAAATTTTTTACCTAATTTTTATTTTTTTAATCATACCTAATTGGTGGAGACCGGATCTTAGGCAAGTTCCCTAACCCTCAATTTTTAAGGGCTT
Source organism: Tribolium freemani (assembly GCA_939628115.1). Classification (NCBI taxonomy): domain Eukaryota; kingdom Metazoa; phylum Arthropoda; class Insecta; order Coleoptera; family Tenebrionidae; genus Tribolium; species Tribolium freemani. The sequence goes on along the minus strand of OW626791.1, from coordinate 16,135,597 downwards.
TTCCTGAAACTTTAAATAAATTTGATTTGTTAAAAATGTAAATATTTGACATCTTTTTTATTTTTCGTAAATTCCTAAACTTACTTGTATCCTAAATGTGTTTTAAACATCCTACAATTGTGTTTAACCTTCCTAACTTAAAATGTGATTTTTTTAATTTTTTTTTATTGGTAGGTATTTAGTTTAAAAACATTAGATCAGATTTTTCAGTTTCAGTTATTTTATTTTACATTTACAGATTTTTAAAAGCTTTTCTTTAGCTCACAATGTTATCTGTCTGTCGGTTATTTTTTCGGAGTCAAATTTGAAAGGGTTCCCGTTGTCCCAGTGAATTGAAATTCTGCATATTTACTTAATCTGCGTGACAACGCAATCAATCCTATGTAGTTAAATACCCTCTAAAGGGGTTAAATGGTGTTTCGAAGTTTTAGGTTATGTTTACAAAGGGGTTCTCGATTTTCAAATTTGAGAGGGTTCCTGTAGTCGCAATGAAATGAAATTTAATTTAATTTCCTCATATTTCATATTCATTTCCAAAATTTTTCAGTTTTTCGTTGTCTTACTATTTTATAATTTCAGTTCTCGAATTGTTCTTTACGGTTCAACCGTTTTGTCATTCTCTCAGTCACTTAGATCTACAGAGTTTAAAGATTACTGTGTTTTAGTTTGTGTGCCATTTTTTATTTTTTTTTAGCTTTTCAGTCTCTTAGTGTATTGGTTTTTTATTCAGAATCTAATGTTTCTGTTTCTCTTTTCCAGTTCTACAGTTTTTTCAGTTTCTCAGTTTTTTAGTCGCTTAGTTCTTCAGAATTTCAATCTCACATTTTTTTTGTTTTTTTTTTGTGTTTTAGCTTTTTAGTTTCTCAGCGTTAAAGTTACTTTGTCAGTTTTTGAATTATTAATTTTTGAAAATACTCAGAGAATACTAAATTATTTTTTAAGGTTGCACTGTCTTTAATCCTGAAGATTCACGAGGCCTTTGTAAAAGTACAGCATTATCTTAGTCAAGCCAATTTGAAAAATGACTTACTTTCTCACTCTGAAATTTCAGTAAATAGCATAACAAAATTAGAATCAGTAGGTCTGTCACTTGTTGAAAAAAGTACTCCAGGAGTTGGAAAAATTAGTTAGTGATAAACTATACAAAACAAATTTCGATATAAAAATCTAGTGAAAATAAATATGTCAATTGAATGAAAAAATATTGGTTATGCAGAGGTGCCTGATTTTAGTACTAGTATGTACTATTTATATACAGTGAGATGAATTCTTACAGAAAAACGAACTAATTTTTCAACAGTAAATTTAGAACAATATTGAAGTTCAACGATTAATTCACTTCTTCATAGCTTCTTTTTGTGCAATAGAATTTTTTTTACAAAACTTATTTCGTTTTGTTTGCTTTTGTAATAAATTGAATTTTCGTAACGTTGGATAAATGTATCTGAAGCACGGTTTTTAAGTACAAGACAAATAAAGCACTAGATTACGATCGGATCAAATCAATGTTTTAATAACCCAAATGTAGCAGACTGTTTAAAAAGCAATATTAGCTCGAGGTATTTCAGGAAAATGGCAGCAAAAATAAATATTTTCTTTCTTTTTATTAATTTTCATTTACTCGTAAAGGCACGTCTGACTTTGAAAGTTTGTAGACAAAAAAAAATTCAAATATTTCATCGGAAAGCGAAAGTGGGTGCTTATTTAATTAAACTGCAAGCACTTTATTTAAAATATGGGCAAAGTTATTCAGTCTACAATTCATAAATCTAAAGTTGATTTTTTGTTTAAAAGTTTGTTTTATGGCTCAAGCGGTACGTGACTTTTTAAGAGGAAGGTGACAAATGTCTCCTTTTTTGAGTAAAAACGTAAAATTCTTTATGTATCCTTCAAGTCTTCCAAAGGTCAAAGTTAATTTTTTAACACAAGGTTTTAGGATAATTATCTAAAAAGCTTTCATTCTGTTGTCGGTTACGATATTGATTATAATTTGTTGTTGTCAAAGTTATTGATACGAGGAATATAATTCAAATGTCAGGACACCCATTCTACCAGAAAGTTATTCAGATGGAAAATAATACTGTGCCGGTATTAGTCAAAAGAGGAAAGATTTGGTCACTCGGTTGTAAATCTCCCCTGTTATTTATTTCGTGGTATTTCCCTATGTCTCATCTTCTTGCGTAATCCGGCAACCAAATTCTCAGCTCTCAGCCCAGTTCCACTTCTTTCCGTGTTATTCCTTACGATGATGACGCTAATGGGTCTTCGTATTTTTAAATGTGCATTCCGTTTGAGTTCCGTTTTAGAAACGTTCTAAATATAGCGGCGGTAAACACTCGCAGATGGAACTCGTAGTTACGTAATAATCTGTCTTTTTCGTGATTGTTCAGGAATTCGACGCGTCTATTAGAGCTTTCCGACGCTTTGTCAATATTTGGCTGCATCTTGAGGTTCTTGCGATTTCTCTTTAACTTCCCGATCAATTTCCCGATGTCGTATATGTTTGTTTGGATTGATGTGTGGGCGAAGAAATTGCGTGCACGCACTCTTGAATAATGTCTAATAGCGGTCAAGCGGTGACGAATGGCGGCACTGAAGGTACTATGACCCTTGACCGTTCGATACTATTTTTATTTTGCCCAAGATCAATGAGGAATTAGTTCATTATATGCGTAGTTTTGGTTCATTCATTCGAAAAGGCGATTGGAACGAGCAAGTCGAAGCACGAGTGATTATTTTTAGATGGAAGGACAATTCGTGCTCGATCCTTTAAGAACAGGAATAAAGTTAACGGAAGGAAGAGGATCTGATAGGGGGATATGAGACACCCCCTAATTGTTTTGTAGCACTTGAATTGTGTCTGGAGACTCGGATAAACAATTAACCCAATGTAGCGAAATATAAACGTTACAAGAATTGTGGGAAAAGTTTTATCACAATACTTAGGGCTGAAGTTGTAGTCAAGACTTTGAAAAACAGGAAAATATTTTGCTTTTACTCACCAACACAAGCCATATGTATGAAGAGCGAATTAATGTAAAACTCGATGCAATGCGTTAGAAATCCTAAATTAAAAATTAAATTGCATGTTGGGCAATGAGTTAAATTTCTTAATTATATGGTAGAGTTCGATTGAATTAATTGTGGTGAAAATTGAGAACGAATTTTGCAAGAGATATTTTTCATTTTTCTTTTCCCAGGGGTTAAAAGATTAATACTAAAACTTTACGGCTGGAAAATAGTGATTTGAAGCATGCCAATTATTTAAATCAGTTGATTTATTGATATTTAGGTCATTACGTGTTTTTTTTAAGTCCGAGTTTTTATCTCTGAAAATGTATGATTTTTTAATTTTGGCTTAAGCTTCCGGAAACAAAGAGAAGTGATTGTTTCTGTCAGTCTTATTAATTACCATGTACGAAAAAAACACTGAAAGAAAAATGAGAAATTGAGGGAATCGTTTAGAGATGAAAAACTTCGACCATATTGGGCCTTAATACCTAAAAACTTAAAACCCGAATTAAACTGTCTTTAAAAACCCAAATGCAATTCCCACCTGAAAACCTCGAATTTCGTAAATAGAAAATATGAGAGTCCAAATCAAGAACTTGATTTTTTTTAAAGTTTGATTCAAAAAATAAGTGAAAAATACGACTAAACCTGGATTAAGAAATTGGAAATTTAGCAACTTTTAACCGCTACGATCTAAAAAACCTTAAAATCCTAGCAAAATCGGGCTTGAAAAACCGGAATTGACTAATTTGTATCAACCTAAAAAGTTTAGACAAAAAGATTAGAAAAGTTTGAAAAAATCTAAAAAATCTGAAAAATCCGAAAAAATCTTGATTAAGTCAAACTTCAAAATCTGGTAAATCATTCAATCAAAATTAATTATATTAAAAAAAAACATGAAAAACTAAAGCTAGTTTTAAAAATTCGAAATCTGGAAACTTCAAATAACTGATCTGAAAAACCGGAAAAAATATGGACAAAACGGAGCTTAAAAAAAAGTTGGATTGGAAGGCCTGTCCAAAATTAAATAAATTCGATTCTAGAAATATGAATAATTCGATTAAATCTGGCAGGAAAAAGGGAATACCGAATCTCACTTTAATATGAAATCGAGCTTGAATTTCTGAAAAATCAAATGTCGACTTTGAAGTCTGAAATTCACTGAAACTTGATTAAATTTACTAAAATTAATTTTAAAAAATCTTAAATTTCAAGTAGCTGAAAAAAACTTGGTTAAATAAAAAGTCGAACTAAAATGTGGCTGTTTCACTTGGTTTTGATTAGTTTTAGTGATTTGAAGTATGCCAATTATTTAAACTAGTTGATTTGGATAAAATGTTACCAAAGTATGCATAAATTTAGGTCATTGCGTGTTTTTTCTTAGTTCGAGTTTTTATCTTTAAAAATGTATGATTTTTAAATTCTGGCTTAAGCTTTCGGGAACAAAGAGAAGTGATTGTTTCTGTTAGTCTTATTGATTACCATGTACGAAAAAAACACTGAAAGAAAGATGAAAAATTGATGGAATCGTTTAGAGATGAAAAACTTCGACTATATTGAGCCTTAATACCTAAAAACTTAAAACCCGAATTAAACTGTCTTCAAAAACTCAAATGCAATTCCCACCTGAAAATCTCGAATTTCGTAAATAGAAAATAAGAGAGTGCAATTCAAGAACCTGATTTTTTTTTAAATTTGATTTAAAAAATAAGTAAAAAATACGACTAAACTTGGATTCAGAAATTGGAAATTTAGCAACTCTTAACCACTACGATCTTAAAAACGTTAAAATCCTAGCAAAATCGGTCTTCAAAAACCTGAAAATAAAAAATTTTAATTCAAGAACCTGAAGAATTTCAATAAATTGACTAATTTGTATCAACCTATAAAGTCCAGATAAAACCGAGTTTTAAGATTGGAAAAGTTTGAAAAAATCTGAAAAACCTGAAAAAATCTTGATTAAGTCAAACTTCAAAAGCTGGTAAATCATTCAATCAAAATTAATTATATTAAAAAAAAACTGAAAAACTAAAGCTAATTTTAAAAATTCGAAATCTGGAAACTACAAATAACTGATCCGAAAAACCGGAAAAAATATGGACAAAACGGAGCTTAAAAAAAAGTTAGACTGGAAGGTCTTTCCAAAATTAAATGAATTCGATTCTAAAAATATGAATAATAAAATAAGTAATACCTGAAAACTTCTAACACTCTTATTATGAAATCGAGCTTGAATTTCTGAAAAATTAAATGTCGACTTTGAAGTCTGAAATTCCCGTAAATTGTTTAAATTCGATCTTAAAACCTGAAAAAACTACTAAAATTAATTAAAAAAAAATTAAATTTCAAGTAGCTGAACAAAACTTGGTAAAATGTGGGTGTTTTACTTGGTTTTGATTAGTTTTAGTGATTTGAAGAATGCCAATTATTTAAACCAGTTGATTTGGATAAAATGTTACTAAAGTATGCATAAATTTAGGTCATTGCGTGTTTTTTCGAGTTTTTATCTACAAAAATGTATGATTTTTAAATTCTGGCTTAAGCTTCCGGAAACAAAGAGAAGTGACTGTTTCTGGCAGTCTTATTGATTATCATGTACGAAAAAAACACTGAACAAAAGATCAGAAATTGACGGAAACGTTTAGAGATGATCTCGCATTAATCTAAAAAATGCCAGTCGCAATTTGGTTGTTTTGCAAACACTGTTGAAAGAAACGAGCGAAATGAGTACAGAGTGGAAATAGAAATGTTTCCCTTGTGAATTAATAAAGGCCATCAGAACGGGAATAATAAGTAAGGTGATGGGAGAAAACCGTTGTAACATCTCGAGTTATCTTTACGGTCGATTCACGATAGGCAAAGCGGAAAACCCTCTTCGACCAAGGCCGGAAAATGCTTCACAGTGTCGGATTTGAGGAATCGCAAAAATGCGAGAATTTTCTCTTGATTTCACGATGATTTACCAATTTGTTTTATTTTCTTGTAACCTGATGTCATGCTTAGTCGCAATTATTGCAAATTCTTTTGCAACAAGAATCTGTTAATCACGTGGTTCGCACGAGTGAATTGTTGCGTTGTCGGTTTTCCGATCAAGTGATTCGAAAACTTCCTGAATTTTTATCGAGGAAATACTCCGTGTCTGACCTTAGGTGGGCGTCCAAGTTGGAATTATGTCAATTGTTCTACGTGTAACAGGGGCATTGCCGCTTTATCGATTCCATTCTACATTATTTACATGCGAACGACTTCGCCGCAATATCGATCCTCAAATAACGACGAACACGAGTCCAACTTGAACCCTAAAATTTCCCCCCTTCGACATTGGCCTTGATAGTCGGACGTCCGCCACCATGAATAAAATCTAAATTGGAAAAAAATGGAATTTTTTTCAGTGACCTCTGCAATACAGATCGTAATGAATGTTAACGAAAACGTGGGACGGAGCAAGGACGAATTGTGTAACAGATGTGAGGCGCCCTGGGTGACACAAATGCACCGACGACACATCCGTGGGTGCGTATCACCAGCCCATGGTCCTCGAAAAATTATCGAAAACGGCGGCGGTTTTATCTCGCTAGCCATTAAAAAATTTGGGTCAACGAAATTAGATTAGATTGTCGCACTGCTTGCTTATTATAAGGACGAAAGTTTTAATTCGGTCGCTAAAGCTATTCGCATTCTTTTCACACTAGAAATAGACCGGGGGCTTTGTTGCATTACGTGTGCATGCCGAAAGACACAACATTGGGTGCATTAGACTGAACTGCGAGCATGCCAAAATTGTTCGGGAACTAGACACAACATGCAGCTGGGCTAGGAAACAGCCTGCAGAACACGAAACATTTAACACCTCTGGGGTCTGTTTCACCAAGGAATTTTCGTTTTTGCTACTGAAAAGTCTAATCACCAAAAGTTTTTCCAAGACGACTTTTGTGATGAAGAAGCAAACAGAACAAGAAGGAAGATTTAAAAACAAAGAATAAATTATGCCATTGAGTGTTTTCGCTTCTCCTGCTCTTTCCTCCAGCTCTTGTTTTTCTGGGAGTAGTCACTTGGGGCCTATACAAAGTTAATCTTTCTATTCTTGAATGCATTTCTATTCTCAACGAAAAGTTTCTTACAAAAATGTGTTGAAATAACATCTGATTAAAAAAAATGAGACTTAAAATCTGGTCCACCTTTTTTTGAGAAAAAAGGAGCTGTTGAGAACGCTTTAAATAAATAAAAAAAACGTTTATTTAACTCAAAAAGACATCACAATCTTGTACACACGTCAACAGAAATACATGGAACAAGTACAGGGTGTTTCAAGTTTTAGGTCCAGTCAAAAAAGAAATATTTCTAGTATTCCAAAATAAAAAATATATATCGCAAACGATAGAGTTTCTAACACGCTTCAATTTGAGGCTTTGCTGATATCCCAAATTTTCATGATATAAGCGTAAAATGCAAAAAACTACATTAAAAAAAATTTTTTTTCAAATTATTCCAATAATTTTTTTATAATAAAATTCCTTCTATTTTTTAAGTAAGACTTCCGAAACTGAAACAGTAAAAAACCCAAGGCGTATTGAGCAATTGAAATTTCAATTTGCAAAAAATCAAATAAATGTTTTATCTTAGTCACCTTTGAAAAAACAGAGCTTGTGTCTTTGCTTGATTCACAAAAAATTGAAACGTCATTACCTGTCAGACTAAAATTTGACATTAATAAGACAATAAACACTTGCTGGAGAAAATCTTTGACAACTATAAAAAACTCATCTTTACTATACAGAAGTTGCGTTAGAAGGATTTTTTTTGACCACTTTTTTGAATGTGGTTGTGTCCAAAGAACGTAACATGTGTTCAATATTGGTTCTGGTCGTGGTTTGCTGTGGTTTTCTCTTTCTAGCATGAACGTAGGTTGCGTGATAAGTTCATATGGTTTGCTATCAACTGCCTTATTTTAGCATTTAGGAGTTTTTGATAAAAATTACATTGCAAATCATGATAATTGTATGCAGACGTTCAAGAATTTACTCTGCAAGCGTTGTCTCAGTTGAACGTGTGAATGTTTGGCCGCGGAGCACTGACAGCTGTCATGTGTCATTGTTTCCGAGTTATACGTTTTTTGTGACAATTGCCACACATAGGCGATCTGACCAGAACCAATATTGAACACTTGTTATGTGTGCCTGGGGGAAGGCAATTAAAATATTGGATGTCAGCATTCCTGAATTTGTCAATACGTTCATATTTCTCTATGATGTTTTTGTTTATCCTGGTATTACCTAGCTTTCTTCTGTATTATTAAAAATAAATGGTCTAAATGACAAGCAGCTGCATTTCCCCAAATCGCTATTCCATGACAATTATTAAAATGCATACTTTTGCAGTAGAGACTGTCCTTGTTTATCACTGTTTCCAAATTGTTTTGATTAATGAAGTTGATATAAAAAAGCCATTTCCGACAGTGCGAAACCATCATTATTTCACAATTTTCTACCCAGTTGTGTTTTAATTTTGAATTTGATTTAGGTAGTTTAGATCATTTTTGTGGCTTTGTTCCAACTTTGTGTTTCCTGATGGACGTAAATGACTTCACACTCACTTGGTCAAAGTCGCTAATTGCCAATTTTTTCGCCTGAGTCTCGTCCAAGATTTTGATAAATAACGTGTACAAACCATTCGTTGTTCATATTTAATGAAATACCGTCTGGTCCTAATTAAATATTCCCACCTAACATTAAACTTGCATTTATAATTAGAGAAGACATTCCTGATCCTACCCCCATTGTAACGAAACGATATCCTTAATTATAGACACACCTTCAGGTCTCGGGAAGGGTTTGTGTGTTGACTAAAGCATCCAATTTGTCTCGTAGTCGTTACACAAGGTATATAGAGGTCATTAATATGTAAAGACGTCTCAAAAACATCAAAAGAGAGCTCGGTTTAATCGATGTAATAAGATAATTACATCCTGTTTTAATGCACGTCAAATGGAGGCATACGTACTGACGTTTTCCAGAATCATGAATAATAAGGTGCCTCTATCAGCTTGAGGATTTCAGGGTATAATCGAGCCGTAAGCTGAAAACTCGCTGAAGCGTGACCAGGTCGAGGCGCCCGACCCTGCAATTACTACACAACAAACATCACTTATCTGTATTAAGTTGGCAATGAAAAGCCCTGGACTTGAATTGCACACTTGCCACAAATAAGCGACCAACTAATTCCACCACAGAAAAAAATCAAATTTAGCGCCATTTTCAGCTGTTATACAGGGTGATTCTTTTAGGCCCTACATTAGAAACTTTTTATACAGTTAGAGCTTCAATTATTTTGTATACGATCCAAATCGGCCATCCTGAGTTCAACTAAATTATTTTCAAAATGGCTCAGCTTCCGGAACTATAAGATTTTGGCGCCAACTTTGAAATTTTAAATAGTAACCACAATTTTTATTGCTTTTTTCAGTTCACCTTCTCGAACTGAGTAAAATTTTCCCAATTTGTTGGGACCTATCTGTCATAGTTTTTGACATGTCATTTTTTATTGTTAAACTTGTTATTTGCAGGGGTTTATTTAAAATATGACAGACCTTGAACCCTTTGTGTTAAGTGAATAATTTTTTTTGCATTCGATAACCAAAAGTTTGAACAGCGTTCTAGATTTTTCAAAATTGTCAACTGTCAAAATTCAAGGCTAGTATGATTTTCTCAAAATGGTTATCAAAAAACGTCCATAACTCAGTTTTTTCAAATAGAACGACCCTATTTTCTTAACGGCAATCGAAAGAATATTAACATTTATGGTGACTTTTATCAACACGTCCAATACCTATTTCTTACAGTTTTTGAAAAAAATCACAAAAATCGGAATTTACTTCGTAATTTTCATAATTAATCAAGTGGACTTTGCAAAATGGTCAACAATTGTCAAACTTCAATATTTTATTTAGTTTTTAGCTGGTTCACTATCAGGAAAGCACTAAAAAAATACAATGAAACCTCCCTTAATGGACACCTCCGAATAACGGACACCTCTTCACACCGGACATTCTTGTAGGAACGTAACCAAACCTATAGTAAAATTTCCCATCTCCCATTAGTGGACACCTCACCACAACGAACAATTAAAGAGTCCCCATCGGTGTCCGTTGTTGAGAGGTTTTACTGTATTTAATTATGATTTATTATAACTTAGTGAATTATGTAAAGTAACTCAGTGAGTTTGCCATCGAATGAAACTTCTTGAATGAAAATGGTGAACAAATCGAACATTTCTTTTAATTAATAGCAGAACTTACTCGGTTAATAATGAAAATAATGAACTAAAATTCAGTTTTTTGCTGTTATTTTAAAAACTGTAAGAGATAGATGTAAAAGATGTTGATAAAAGTCTCCATAAAAGTCGATGTTCTTCTAACTGCCATTGACAAAACAGGGTCATTCTATTTGAAAAAACAATGTTATAATCATTTTTTACTCATCATTTTCAAAAAATCATAGTAGCCTTGCAATTTGACAATTGACAATCCCGAAGATTTTAGAAGATCTTTTGAACCTTTGGTTATTAACAATAAAAATGATTATTCACTTATTGTAAAGGGTCCAAAAACTGTGATATTTTAAATGAACTCCTGCAAATGGAAATTTGCATAAAAAAATTTGACATACATTACTATGACAGATAAGTACTAACAACAAGGGTACAGTTTACTCAGTTTCAAAAGGCGAATTCAAAAATGCAATCAAAATAGGCGGTTACTGTTTAAAATTTCAAAGTTGGCGCCAATTTCTCGTAATTTTGGAAGCTCATCCATTTTGAAAATAATATAGTTAAACTCAAAATTTTATAAGGCTTTTTCAATATTAGAAGTTGAAAGCTTCTAATGTGGACTCTAAAAGAATCATCCTGTATACCCGATTTTGAAATGTTAAGAGAAGAGAAAGACAGGTTTCCTTACATTTTATTTACTTAACTGTCCGTTTTGAGAAGTCATATGACTCACAACCGCAGTACCTACCTAATAGCTGATAATGAGGAAAATTGGTGTTTATTTGTTCAAAATCTGGGTAACTGGACGTATCTAAGCTGCCACTTTTGTAAAGGCTATTGACCATTTTTTGGATTGTTCCCAGTGTTGACCCTTTCTTTCGTTTTTTTGGAGGTCATTGTATTGCACGCATGTTTCCACGAAATTGATCGCCGTGTTCCGTGTGGCTTGCTCTCATGATCTAGAAATGTAATCTTAATAAAGCGCCCGTGTTACCTATTAAACGACGTTGTAAAGCTGAAATATTCGGACATAGAAAAAATTAAGAACCCGCATTACGTGAAACCCGTAAAATATCAACGACACCCGCATGACCTCGATCGAAACACCGTCCCAGTTAAAGTTAACGATCGTTCGTTCCACCGGACTACCACAATACAAACACTCAAACTTGTTCTTTTATGGTATGTGAAGTTTGGGTGGGCAACGCTCCGAGCGCGCCTCAGCGCTCTGCTTGGGGACGATGTTGTACAAACCTGCACCTTATCGCTTATCTGATAATAGAACGCTGACCCAAAATGTACTTGTTTTGATTGTCAGGCTGCGAAATTAATTCCAGTGTTTTTTTCGATTTTATGTCAGGGAAGAGCGCCCGGTTATCGCAGTTTGATAGTATGCATGTTGTTCAAATATTTACGAGTTTAGTTACAATCGTGTTTTCGTTGCAGGGTGCCTTGCATGATGGAAAGCTGACCTGAGTGGAACCATCCCCTCGAGACCCACCAGATAGTGTTTAGTAGTCGTTAGCGCTTAATTTTTGTGATCGTAGTTGTTCAAGAGGTTGTGTGTCATCGTCACCAAAACAGGTAAGAATCTAACGCCCACATGACAGCTAATTTGCCCAAATCGCTGATGACATCAGTTCCGATCTGTTTGAACGCTCTTATCAGCTCCAATTCATGCAAATCATGACCTAGTAGCGCTGGCTTGATAAAGGGGAAGTTCACATCATGATTTACGTTCGCGTAGGTCCGGCCCAAAACGATTATCACAGAGAAAAACTCGCCCAAAGCCGGCCTCTGATTATTTATAGCGCTTTTAAAATTATTACCGGACAATACAAGCGGCCCGAAAAATAAAAAAGTGGGCCAAGACCAAAGATAACACAAGAAGTGATAATAATCCGTGGATTGGCAACGTTTGGCGTGATTCACTCGACAGGAAAATTTTCTTGACCTCTGATTTTTCTAGTGGAAATCACTTCCCAACTTACACCAATAAATAAATGTCCATTGTTTTAGTATCGATCTGAGCTGTTTTTGGACTTAAGTCATCGTGCATAAATTTGCATAATTGTCCTGGAGATTGCTTGATTTTTGTTGTTTCTTTTAAACTGTCTGGAAGATCCCAGATAAGGATTAATCTTCAAGCAAGGTGAGGTTGTTCAATTGTCAAAAATAGTCATTTCAAGTATGAGGAAAAGATTAATCGTGGCACTGAAGCGTTGTTTCTGGTGATGAAACGTCCAAGTAATGTCAGAAGTTATCGTTAGCAAATAAAGCTTTATCGGGACGGAAAAGTTGATTTGAATTTTATTTATTTAAGATACCTCGCCTTAATCGTTATTATTGTCTTGGACACTGTACCAGAACACGATCCTTGATTCATTTCAAGGGAATCGTGCTAATTAGTGGAAATTTCCCGCTCCGTGTTTGATCTAGAATCATTGACACTTTCTCAAATTGATAGAAACCGAAGATAAACAAAAAATTAAATGTGTTTTCTTCAAATAACTTTATGATGTAGTTGTGCTAACAACCTCACAACCTTGATCAGTAATTATTCAGTCGGCAAAAAATCGACACACGTCATCTTATTTTCATTAAAGTTGAAAATTGGTTGTGACAATAGCAATTTATTTCTGGGTCTAAAAAAACAGTAATTTATTTTTAAGCATTTTTCAAGCAACTTGCCAATTTATGCAGAATTATGAAAAGTAGGACTGGCGCGTAAAAGGTTTTTAATTAAACTGTTGGAACAGGTCTTTTTAGAAAGTAAGGATTTTTGTGCACATTCATTTGACTTTTGGTTTTTTGTGGTCAGAGTGTGTCAAAAAATTGGCAGTTTAATTTATGAGTCAATTATTGTGCCGAAAGTGAACTTTAAGCACTAATGTCAGATTTATTTTGGAGCTTGGCTCCTACATCGCTGCTGAGTACATTTATGTTGTTTATAGTCGAAATGACATGGAAACATTAGCTTAAATAAATAAATAAACGATCGTTTTAATAACTTTTACTCTTGACCGGAATTTTTCTCCACCAAACCGTGTTTGTTTGAATAATTTCGCGATTAAGTCGAATGTCGGTCCTACATTAATTGTCTGGACAATGGGGACGTACAAAGAGCCGTGATTGGAAGTAAACAATTCTGATTGTATTATTTATGACCGTTTTAAATAAACATTCGGTTCGATAATTAAAATCAATAGTACGAGGGTCACTGATATTCGATTCAGAGGAAAATACAGGCTTGCATTTGAATTATTCGTGCCCTTCGCTGCAATAATTCGAGTCGATGGCCCCGTGGCCCACTTACGCACGTGGGGCCCAAAATGAAAACGTCCGTCCCTTTCATGGAGCGGTAGACGTGTTTACGCATTATTGAGTAATCCAAGTGGACAATGAAATGTTCACTTTCGTTGGCCGATTTTAGTACTTGCACAACTTGCTTTGGCCCGCCAGTGAAAACGAGGACAACGTTTGACCCAGTAACAAGGACGCCAGCCTCTCGTACATTTTTCTAGCCTCTTTCTGGGACGAGAGAGCCGAGAGAGACCTCAATGCCCTTCTGCCGCATTAACTAACAATGATAATAAGGAAAATGGCAACAGGTGCCAGAGAAGACTGATTCAGAGACAACTTTCAGCTTTATTCGGCAGAAATGAGTTAATTACGAAATTTTGTGATTGATGGAGCAGTTGTGAAGTGAGACAGGCTGGACAGGTCAAGGACAAGTGCTATAGTCTGTCAGTGGCCCGACAATGACAGTGACTACAAATAGGTTAATGACTTGGCTTTTATTTCAGTATAAAAATTATTATAACTTTTATGGACACCTTCTTGCAGAGTTAAATTGTTTATATTGGAAAATTGTAGGCTTTTGCTTTGTTTTTTTGATGTATGAAGGTTAGTTCAATAATAAAAATTATCTTGAATTGAGCCAGTTTACAAAATGAGGTCACCATGCGATTCAGTACATTGTTTAATTGACTAGATTTTTTTTTTAATATCATTGATGATTAAATTATTATTGATCAAGTTACAAAAACAGTTAATAACTTTTTTGGAAAATCACTAATGCGTAAGATTTTTTTCAGATTTAGTAAAAAGAAACGGCAAATATCTAATTCGTGATTTTTTCTTAAATAACATTATTTTGTTAATTGGGACCGAATAAAAATACAGGGTGTTCTGTTTTTATTGTTACAAACTTGAACAGGTGATAGAACATTAAATTTTAACACAAATGTTTCTTATAAACATGTATCTAAAAATGCTTCGTAAGGGAGCTACACTCTCTGAAAGGGGTGCTTCTTTTAATGGTTTTTTTCTCAATATCTTAAAAACCAGTACAGATAAAATTACAAAATTTGGTACAGTTAATAATCTTTATACGCCTAATCAAATTTGAGAATCAAATGTAGAAATTTTTAATCAGGGGCGTTCCAAACTGGGAGCGTGTAGGGTAAAAACTACCCTAACTATCTTGGCTTTAATTTTTTGACACTTTCAGCAACAAAATCGTAAATTCCATAGTTTTATACACAAAAATGGTCTCTTGTGTTATTTTGATACAACTCACCGTTTGTGAGTAAAATCGATTTAAAATTTCTGTTACAGACCATAAACAGCATCAAAATCAGGAAGTATGGCCAGAACCAAATTGAAATCTGGGTCTTTTGGGGTTAGGCCGCATCAATTTGTAACAAAATGTCAATGTTTCGCCAGTTCTTTCAAGGGGCATCTTCAGGACAGGTTCTGCCTGCGAAAGCCTCTGTTCATCCCTGATTTTTATGCTGTTTATGGTCTGTTAGACAACGTTTAAATTGATTTTACTCAAAAACGGTGTGTTGTATCGAAACAACACATAAGACCATTTTTGTATAAAAAACTATGGAATTTGTGATTTTGTTGCTGAAAATGTCTAAAAACTAAATCCAAAAGAGTTAGGGTATTTTTAACCCTACTCCCCTCCAGTTTGGGACGCCCCTGATTTAAAATTTCTACATTCGGTCCTCGAATTCGATTTGGCGTATAAAGATTATTAACTGCACCAAATTTTGTAATTTTATCTGTAATGGTTTCTGAAATATTTAGGAAAACTCACTAAAAGAAGCACCCCTTTCAGGGGGTGTAGCTCCCTTGCGAAGCATTTTTAGATACATGTTTATAGGAAACTTTTGTCTTAAAATTGAATGTTCTACCACCTGTTTAAATTTGTAACAATAAAAACGGAACAGCCCTGTATATAAAAAAATGTTTTTTAAAAAAAGCTTTTATTTAAAAGATGCACTAAAAAGTAGAAAATAATGTATTTCAATCACAGGAGAATATCTCGGTATAAGTTACGGTGTGTACAATGGCGAGCAAAGACACTTTTGTCATTTAATTGTCAAAAAGGATGGAGAATTACACACGATTATGTCAGTGAAATGTCAACAGTGTCCGAAATTTTAAGCTCGCCATTGTACAAATCGAGAACCCCTTTGTAAACATAACCTAAAATTTTAAAACCCCATTTAACACCTTTAGGGGGTAATTATCTATATAGAATTGCATTGTCACACAGATTACGTAAGCATGTTAAATTTCATTTCATTGCGACTACAGGAACCCTCTCAAATTTACAAATCGAGAACCCCTTTGTAAACATAACTTAAAACTTCAAAACCCCATTTAACCCCTTTAGGGGGTATTTAACTACATAGGATTGCGTTGTCACGCAGATTAAGTAAGTATGCAAAATTTCAATTCAGTGGGACAACGGGAACCCTTTCAAATTTGGCTTTGAAAAAATAACCGACAGACAAATAACATTGTGAGCTAAATAAAAGCTTTTAAAAATTTTGAGGTTTTTGAGCATTTTTATATGTTTTAAGACAAAACACGTTTTTTAGCGAAGTTTTGTCAAAAATCAATTTATAAGAACTGTTTGCATATGATGTGCTTTGAATTTGGCTCCCGATTTCGGAAAAATTGGTAAAGTTGCGCCTTGCTGTTTGTAAATGGTGAAAAGTTCGATTGGTTTATTTTTACCAAGCGACGTTATTGACCCCGAAATCGCGGCATAAACTAGTTAAATTCGCCGGCACGGAGCGATCGCTATTGAAATGGAAATTGATTGGCCTAGAAGACGGGCGAACTATTTTACTTATTGAATCTGTTTCCTGCAGCGCGTGGGTCGAATAGAGCCTCAGCAGGTGAGTTGTGCAGGAATCCACCACCACCCACTCTTTGGCGTTTGACCAAATCGATCGGATCAATCCCCCCGTTAAAACGACATTACTTGTTCTGGAATGATTTACGTCAATTTTTTAATGATGCCGTCGCCATGCTGTTATTAATTCGCAATATTATATCATTTCCTGTCACCAGACTCAATTTCCACGAGCCTATTGACAAAAATTCATTTTCGTTTGATTAAAAACTGTTGCGGAGTTGGAAGAAATGCCTTGACACGGGCAAATAAACGATATCAAAAGGAAGACCACCCTTGGTGTTAGCCGAGCGAAACAATTAATTGCGCGAACGTTTCAAGTATGAATCTAATTAAAAGAGGGGTGACATTTGAGAAAGTTATTGAGGGTTCAAGGACGAGAGGGTGAGACTTTTCACAGGGTGATAATAAAGTTAAAGTGAGGTGTTATAAGAATACAACAATAACGAAATCCATTGATCCTCCCACGGAGCACCCGAAATAAAGTTATGGGCCAGGAAAAATAGGTGACCCCATTCATTTGACCAAGATATTACAATTTTTAAGTTCTTAAAAATGACTGAACTATACAGCTGACATAATTTTTTATTTTATTTATTTCTTGGTCATTTTGTCGTAAATCATTTTTTATACAGAAAAAATATTCGTGACTTCAGGGATGCATCTTACAATTTTATTTTAGTGCAGACAGAAGTAAGTTTCTAGCCTTTAAAAAAAAGGGTTTTACGCATTATACAGGATGTCCCACGAGGTAGATTGAGCATTAAAATTAAATGGACAAAAAATTTTTTTGTGGAATTAGCTCCCAAAGTTGTCCCAAAAATACAGATTACAATTTTTATCTCTAATAATACTTATCCAATTTTTATAAAATTTGGTATGCAAACGTTATTTTAAACATTAATTTAACAGTGCAAATTGTAAGCTTGTAGGGCACTGTTGAAGGGCCCCCTTGACATAAATTGTTTCATAACTTTGTAGCACAAATTAATTTAGCTTTGATACTAATAGAATTTGAAAGCCTATTTCATTTAGAAACTTTTTTGTCTTTTGTAATTTTTTGTAAAATATACTGTTAATAAAATGTGAAAAGATGCAGTCGTTATCAGCATCAGTATCGCACCTAAACGGCTTTGATTTCAAATCTGGCAAAAGTGAAAATATTATTTTCAAATTTCGTTTTCAAATTCCTGGCTTGTAAAATAAGCAACCATAACGGAAAAGGTGTGAAACGAGATTTGACAATAATATTTGCACTTTTATCAGATCTGGGTCTGAAGTCAAAGCAGCTTTGTTTAAGTGCTGATATCGACTGCATCTTTTCACATTTTATTATTTTACTCGAAAATGGTACATTTTACAAAAAATGTACAAGAGACTAAAAAGTTTCTAAATGGAATAGCCTTTTAAATTCTAGAAACACCAAAGCCAAACTAATTTGTGCTACAAAGTTATGAAACAATTTATGTCAAGGGGGTCCCAGCAGCCCCTTTCAACAATGTCCTACAAGCTTACAATTTGCACTGAGTGTTTAAAATAACGACTGTATGCCTAATATTATAAAAATTGGATAAGTATTATTATAGATAAAAATTATAATCTGTATTTTTGGGGCAACTTTGGGGGCTAATAATTCCACAAGAAAATTTTTTATATAAAAAAATTTAAAATACGGGTCCATTTAACTTTTATGCTCAATCTACCTCGCGAGACAGCCTGTAGACTAGTAATAATTTTTTAGATAATTTTTTACAAAATAACACAGACATAAAAATGACTGTCAACTATTCAGCTGACATAGTTTTTTATTTGATTTATTTCTTGGTCATTTTGTCATAAATCATGTTTTATACAGAAAAAATATTCGTGATTTTAGGGATCCAACTTACAATTTTTTAATTCAGACAGAAGTACGTTTCTACCTTTTTTTTTAAGAAAAAAAAGAGTATTACGCATTATAGACTACTAATAATTTAGATAACTTTTAACAAAATAACACATAAACACAATAGTGTTGCAATTATTCCGACTCAGTTCGGCAACTTTTCTACTTTTCAACTTATTTCGGACGAATTTTCGCGAAATAATTCCGTTTATTAATAAAAAAATACTGCAGTGAAATGCATTAAATGAACGCTAGAAAACTGCAGAAGTTGCAGTGGTTTTATCAGTAGAGACCGGAAATTCCCTAACCCTCAATTTTTAAGGGCTTTTCTTGAAACTCGGAATAAATTTGTTTCGTTAAAAATGTAAATATTTGACATCCTAAATTCCCAAAATGGACCTGTTGCATCCTAAATGTCTTTTAAACATCCTAAAATTGTGTTTAACCTTCCTAATTCAAAATAGGATATTTTTTCATTAGCATGTAGTTCAAAAACAATACATCTTGATGTTTCAGTTTAATGGTTTTTGTTTTCTAGTTTACATCTAATGATTTTTTGTTTTTAGGCTTCCAGTCTTTCAATCTTATAGTTTCTTTTAGTGTTTCAACCACACAGTTTTTAAGTTTTTCAGTCTTTCAGCTTAATTTCACCATATTTCATATTTCATATAAATTTTTCAGTGTAATTCAGTGGTGTAATTCGGGTCTTTTTGGGCGTTTTTGCTAAATCTGGCCAAAATAACAGAGAAATAGTGAAAGATGTTTAGTTAAAAAAATAAGGGAGTTGTCTGCTAGGTGTCCTTTGAAAAAAGTCCCAGCTTGTGGGAAGTAGTTGGTGTTATCGGCCTATTTCGTTAAGTCCGAGAACAAAAATAGAGTTGTTATTTGATATTTATTAGGACAGGTCAGCGCGATAACCCACATTACAATAAACAAGCTGATAAGTTGGAGGAAATAAGACCAGCCCATACCACTACTAACATAATAAACGGATCTAATTAAAAATTTCGCCAGGAAATGTAGCTCGGCTCTGTCGTCCTCTTATCTCTTGGTTATTTACACACGTCTGGCTTGATTCAAGGGTTCGATCGGTTAAAAACAAATTAAACATCGCTTATATTTATTTATGATTCGTGTTAAATTCAATATTTATCGGCGAAGTTCAAGTTAAACGAGACAGATGGTGCAGTGGCCTGGTAGTCGCTAAAAATAAATCGTTTTGCATCCATGCGCCAATAATTGCATCGCGATGCGATTGAAAACATGCTGCGACATAATCGTGTTTATTTATTTATTTCGGGCGAAGCGTTGAGGATATGACTTTGCTCCAGTTTGAAGGAACAAAGGGCAATAACGAAGCGATCGATGTCGGGTGTATCCTTGCAAGTAACGAAGCGTTTCGTATGTTAATGGAAACATAAAATTTTAATAATTCAGAGGATTCGGTATAATAGACACGTCTTTAAGAAGCCTTTCTACCAAATCCTTTTACGCGCAGTGACGTCGCGTTTTTTCAAAGGTTTCCATTTATGGTTGTGCCAGACTCTGATTTCGTCTCGTAAAATCGACAAAGTCAAGACCGGTCCTTGTAACCTCATTATGGCATGCATCTGGAATGTATAAAGTGCAGCTGATTTATAAATATCCCGGTCGCATTCAGAATCGGGCGTCCTGCCAGTGAAACGTTTCTCTCTAGGGTTCCATCGACCCTCTTGAGGGTCTCCTCCTTCGTGCAATCGAAAGCTTACTATTTTTATATCGCTCATCTTCACGGCTGTTGGCGTAGGTCGGGGCAGTGCCGCACTGTCATTCGACTCCGTCTGTTAATCATTCCGGCGTAAACAAAACGTTCGCAGAGCGCCAACTGTGGCGTAAATTATGGGTGGGCAGTTGGGAGGTCCGTCTAAATCTGGAAAGCGTGCTCCACGCTGAAAAAACCAAGCGTCCCGACGCTCTGATTTATTTATACGGCTAACCCACATATTCCTTTGTGGTTTGGACGCTGCCGAAATGCCGAAAACGACACAGATGAGTGCGATAATAGCGACACACTGGATTTTGAGGTGGAACAAAAATGAATAAATGGAGAAAGGGAAATTTTATTTGAACTTGGAAACAACTTTTCTTTGTCTAAATATCTGGTTACTTGATTTCTTTGTCCTAGACTTTTTAAAATTTGAAATAAACAATCTTGTGATTAAATGTGAACTTTTTATTGCAACTACAACAGTTAACAAATTTTCTCATTTTTTTATTTTCTCGATTACGGGAAAACTATTTAAAAATGTGGAACTTTTTTGGCGTCGAGAAAATCGCGATATTTCCAATATTTTTTTTAGTTATGAATTTTATAAAATTTTACCCACTTTTGCTTTTTTCGAAATTTTTTCGAAAACATAAGTCGTAGAACAATATTTTTTTTGAAAAAGATAGATAATTAAATTAGCTTTCCAACGAGAATAAAATTTATGGGGTTATCTCTAATAGTTCCGGAGTTATTGCTCGATAAATGTTCCGGGTATCCGAAATTGACCAAAATCTCGACAAAAACTGGAAAAATCAAAACTTAAAAGATTGGACCTATTGACTTTTTTCTACTTTTAACAACTCCAGATGGTTGTAAAGGCATAAGAAAGTCCACAAAACTTTACTAGAGTGAGTTTAAAAAAATGTAGTTTTTTTTTTCGTTTTTGTGAAGTGCCTTGACCAATTTTTAAGCAACTGGTATAATACGCAAAATGAGCCGCAGAATTCATTGGAACAAACCTTTTTGTTCTACCACTCTTAGTTTTTGAATTATGAATTTTTTTGTTGAAGAATGAAGTATTACACTACGAAATGGCTACCCTAATTTTAAGCAAAATGTTTTAAAATTTCAAATCTTGCGAAAAACCGATATAATATGTAAAATGAGCCGGACAGTTTATTGCTCTACGACTTTTAATTTTTGAGTTACGAATTTTTTTGGTGAAGAAAAAAGTACTTCACTATGAAATGGCTACCCTAATGATAAGCAAAAAATTTTAAAATTTTAAATCTTGCGAAAAACCGACATATATGTAAAATGAGCTGTAGAATTCACCGGAACAAACCGTTTTGCTCTACGACTTTTAGTTTTTTAACATTTCCATCGATAATAAACTTCATGGGGTTATCTCTAATAGTTCCGGAGTTATTGCTCGATAAATCTTCCGGGTACCGGAAGTCGACCAAAATCGCGATGAAAAGTGCAAAAATCAAACATAAAAAAATCGAACCTATTGACTTTTTTCCTACTTTTAACAACTCCAGAGGATTGTAGAAGCTTAGAAATGTTCATAAAACTTGAGTGAGTTTAAGAAAATTTTTTTCATTTTTCTGAAGGTAAGTTGACCTTGACCATAAAATTTTAAGTAAAAAAATTCAAAATTTTAAATAACATGAAAAGCTGATATAATACGAAAAATAAGCCGCAGAATTCACTGGAACAAACCGTTTTGCTCTACGACTTTTTGTTTTTGAGTTAACGAATTTTTTTGTTGAAGAATAAAAGTACCACTATGAAATGGCTACCCTAATTTTAAGCAAAAAATTTCAAATTTTTAAATCGTATGAAAAACCGATATTATACGTAAAATGAGCCGGAGAATTCACTGGAACAAACCGTTTTGCTCTACGACTTTTACTTTTTTAACTATGCTTTTTTTTAGTGTAAAACTTTAAATGCCTCTGTACCCTGAGCCGGTGCCCGGAGCGGCTCCGAGTTTTATCGAGAAAAAAGATAATTTTAAGCGCTATCTGATGCTTTCTTGAATGTTGTTGTTAACAAATTTTTTTTATTTTTTCAATTACGGCAAAACTATTCGAAAAAGTGGAACTATTTTGACCCTAACCTATGTGAAATGATCCGGGGAATCGATTGGCGTTGAGAAAATCGCCATATTCCCAATAGTTTTTTAGTTATGAATTTTTTAAAATTGTACCTATTTTTCCTTTTATTTGCAATTTTCTCGAAGACTATTACTCGGGGAACAATTATCTTTTCTGAAAGAGATAGATAATTGAAAGAGCTTTCCAACGATAATAAACTTTTTGGGGTTATCTCTAATAGTTCCGGAGTTATTGTTCGATAAATGTTCCGGGTATCGGAAATCGACCAAAATCTCGACAAAACTTGAAAAATCGAAATTGAAAACATCGAACCTATTAACTTTTTTTCTACTTTTAACAACTCTAAAGTCCACAAAACTTTACTTGAGTTTTTTTTTTTTAATTTTTTTTTATTTTTGTGACGGTAAGTGCCTTGACCATTAAAATTTTAAGCAAAAAAATTAAAAATTTTAAATTTCGTGAAAAGCTGGAATAATACGTAAAATGAGCCGTAGAGTTGAATTTGATCTACGACTTTCAGTTTTCGAGTTATAAATTTTTTTAGTGAAAAAACATTAAAATGACTAACCAGAACCGTTGCCCGGAGCAACTCTGGGTATTCACCAAAAAATAGATAATTCCAAGTACTATCTGACGCTTTTTTTATTGTCTTCGGAAGGTAAATCCATAAGAAATAGGAGTTTGTTGAGTTTTTGGCCCTGAGTTGTGTTGGAGACCGCAATTTTGCTTTTAAGTGAAAAAATTGTAGTACATTTACTGCAAGTCCTTCCTTGCCATTGCAGCTGTACTCGTCCGCCTTGCGGGAAGTGCTCCAACCATCCATCAATGTTTTCCAATTTATGTTACATGTAAATCATATTATATGATAATGAGGCTTTCTTATGTCTACTCATCAATCGTCCGACTTTGAGCTCAAGTAATTGACAAGTCAACATCGCACAACATTGCATTCTTCGAGTTGTTTGACCTTACGTGCGAATTTTACGTCGGTAAGAAAAAAGTTTCCGCTGTTTGCGTTCGAAACCGAAACCCTATCACGACTTTTCCGTCGACATTTTCGTCGTCTGCACTCTATCACAAGCGACTCCCTCGTATCTTATCGGTGGGAATGCATCCGGAGTGTCTCCCCCTATGTATAAACAGGCGCATCTTGCAACATTTTGTTTCGAAACCTAAACGTGAGTCTAATATTTATATCCGCTGGGTCCTTCCTGCGAAATAAATAACCACGAGTTAGATGGAAAAAAGTTTCATTTTGGAAGCTTTGAAAGAGGCAAATCGTGTTAAGTGCTTCTGTGTGTTTGCTCGACGTTTTCAATGAATTTACAATGTTGTCTTTGTGCTGGCCCCTTCAGGATTGTTGATCTATTTTATTATGAAGCTGGCTTTTATTAGTTCCAGAAGTAACGAAATTTAGATAGTTGTGGGGGAGGCAAAAACTTGTTTACATTCCACTTTATTTGATTATTACTACCGTGCTAATAAAAAGGGGAAATGGAACAAGTCTAGTGATAGTGAACCTCTTCTCGTTCCTTTCGACGGATTTCGGCCCATTTCTGCTTATTCTCCGGCGAGTTTGCTGAAAGGGATATTTTTTATCAACTTGTCCACACTGAATGAACTCGCAAACTCACCCAAGCGGTGGAAATAATAGAAAACAGGGATCGATAAGACAACGGCATGTGGATAATATCTGATATATCTGTTATTTTCATACAAATACCTAAACGGAAATTGCATTATTTTCGCAGTGAATGTGTAAGGATACTTCATCGGTCGTTCGGGCTTAAAGTTGACTAGAAACTTCTTAACTTGTGGTATTTCACCAATTATCCTAAATAATGTCCCGATGAGTTGCTCGATTTTGTTCATTTCTGGAAAAATTTGACTTTTCTGAAAAATGTCAACACTGACTCGGTTACCATTGGCAATGGGTGTGGTGAATCACCGACGCAAGTGTCAACAATAAAATAACACGATAATCTTGATTTACGTTTTGCCAATCGATAAGATCAAAAGACCGGGAATTTTGTAAATTGGACTGGAAAGCACACTTAATTAGGTTCACTTATTCAAGACAAAGGCATTCATAATTTTTTATTCGTTGGGACGTTAATTGATGGTGTTTGGTGTGTTTATTATCAAACTTGATGGTGGTGTTTTAACATTATCAGGGCTTTAAATGATTACATTCATCCGAGTTAATAAATTTGACATTTCGTTGGTGTAGCAATTTAGAATAATGAAAGTGAAAGATGTGCTGCTTTAATATTATGTTTAATATTAATATTGTGTTGATGATAAGTGCAGGAAAGGGTAAATATTTTGAAAACAAGTTATTTGAGCTTTTGTTATTTTTAGCGCAAGGACAGAATTAACTTGTGTATTAGGTAAAGTTGTTTTCTCGGAATAACTCCGGGGATACGAAGCGCTCAATTTTCATCAGGTTCATTCTGTACTAGGGTTTAATCAATCTTCAAGACACATTTTATTTTATTTTATCCATTTTTGCTTTTGTTAGCAATTTTCTCGAAAGCTACACTAGTTTACAATTTTTTTTCTTTTATCAAGAGAAAATTAACACTGTTGTTTTCTGTATTTCACAGATTACTAAAATATATGTCACATTTGTCTATCACGTCTAGTTTTTTAATATATTCACCAAAAGTTTTGAAAATTTGTTTCTGGTGTCTAGTTTGGCTTTCGTTATTTCTGTGATAAACTAATTGTTAAACATTGTATTTGCTTTAAAATATCATCAAGTGAATGTAAATTATGCCCAAAGCAATTTTTGTTTTGTTTGTGGTTAAATTATCCTAATAAAACCTGGAAAATTTAAGCGATAAACCTCAAAAATCTGGTCGTAATAAAAATATATAAAAAAATGTTTTTTAAAAAAGCTTTTATTTAAAAGATGCACTAAAAAGTAAAAAATAATGTGTTTCAATCACAGGAGAATATTTTTTCTTACAGGTTAAAATTCTAAAATTTATAAAAGCTTTGGGAGTTGTCAAGTGAACAAAGTAATTCTGTAATGCCGTATTTTTATAACTCCCAAAGCTTTTATAAATTTTAGAATTTTAATCTGTAAGAAAAAATATTCTCCTGTGATTGTAATACTACATTATTTTTTACTTTTTAGTGCATCTTTTAAATAAAAGCTTTTTTTAAAAAACATTTTTTTATATATTTTTATTACGACCAGATTTTTGAGGTTTATCGCTTTTTTTTTGCTTTTTAGTTTTTATTTATTGTTATTACACTGTGCATCTACCGTGACGTCCAAATGACCAACATACCGTCTATGTCGGTACAAGTTACGGTATGTACAAATCGAGAACCCCTTTGTAAACATAACCTAAAATTTTAAAACCCCATTTAACACATTCAGGGGGTATTTAACTACATAGGATTGCATTGTCACGCAGATTAAGTAAGTATGCAAAATTTCAATTCAGTGGGACAACAGGAACCCTTTCAAATTTGGTTCCGAAAATATAAACGGACAGACAGACAACACTGAGTTAAATAAAAGCTTTTAAAAATGATGAACGTTTCCTTCAAGATTTAAAGTCTTATAAAGAGAGGTATTAAGTTTTTTGGGATAAAACTATGTTAGTTGATTACTACTAGTCTACATTATGATAAACTGACCCTGACACTGAGAAGAAGCATTCTGTGATATTTTTGATGTTGCAAAAATTGTCAAATGTTACTTTATAATGAATATTTAAAAAACTTGACGTCTTAAGTTTTTTCGACTTCAGTATCAGACTTAGGGTTGGTAAAAAACGTGCTATTTGTGCTGAAACTAGTACTATTAATTGGAGGAGAATGATCTTTTTTGAAAAAGATAGATAATTAAAAGAGCTTTCTAAAGATAATAAACTTATTGGGGTTACGTCTAATTACAAAGGATTAAGTATTGCTAGATAATAATTTTCACATTTAAAAAATCTAGAGTCGGTTTGCAGGAAGTGAAATTAAAATTTAATTCAGACTTAAACTAATTTGAATTAAGTTGTCGTTTAAAATGCATTGACAAATGTCAAGTTAATCTCGAATTAAAATTTAATTGCGATTTAAACGTTCTGTAAACCGGGTCTATCGTTGAAAGGAGTTCACATTTTTCTATTTTAAATTAAATTTTTTTTAATTTTAAATTATTTAAATTAGGTAAAATGCAGTAGCTAAAACATGTTTGCAACATTTTTAATTTTATATCTTAGACTTTTATTTTTCGAAAGCTGCAATTTTAAAATGTTGTTTACAACACATTAGCATTGAAAAACTGATAAAAATTCAATTACTTTTGTTGCATGTTCGAGCAAAAATACTTTAAAGAAAATAACTTACCGTTGACTTACTCATGAAAATCAAGCTTATAATAAACAGATGAGACTTTGTGAGAGGGACGTACTGAAACCAAAGACTGAAGTTTGTATGTTTTTAATATTTCGTCTTGTTGTTTTACTCGAATTTGTGAAAAAAGTTGAATAAATTGTCAATAATTGTTTAGGCTTGAAAAACATTTACCCCAGAAAAGCAGTTGAAATGTTTATGTCAACTTTTCAGCACTCTAATTACAGCAGAATTAGTTGACTTTTGCTATCTCCTTGATAAATATTGTCATAATTAAAATGGGTCAAAAATTGTGCAGTGCCAAGCCAAATAAAAATGTATTAAAAAACAAACATTGACTATTTTTCGAGTTATTTGTGCGTCGAATTAGCGTCGTAGACCCGGTGCATTTTTCCGGTGTATAATCCGGGAGCCGTTCTCCCGACCCACTAATAAATATGTATCCGGAGGAGAGCGACAGTTCCCAATGAAGCTATGTATTAAACAAAGATAACGCATGGCACAGTGCAGGCCTCGTTTATTTACACTAACCTTGGATTGATGCATTGCCCTGCATAGTCGTGTTTACTTCAGTCTGGCTGCAAAATACATTTACACATGGATAACGTCTACAAATAAATACAGGCGGGCGCAAACGCTAGACCAAAGCGCGTTTTTGCGAATTTCCCTCATTTGCTCCATTCATAAGGCAATTGCCCTCTCGTCCTTGGAGGATTGGGCCAATTAGAGCCTTATTTATCCTCAGAGGACGGTGTCCTTGAGACCATATGCATACAAGCTTTCGAGGGCATATCTATTCAGGCATGGAGGAGGCGACCAAAAGCAGCCGAGTCTCGTGTGAGTGCGTGCGTAACACAGTCGATGCAATTGAAACACCAACTACATCCAGTCTATGTTGTCGGTAATTGCACGACATATTTATGGTTGTGTTTTTATGTCGTCGGTCTCAATTGATGTTATTTATCTACGAGTGTGTTTGTGTTTGTATGTCGCGTTGGATGTGCATCGGATTACTTAAATGAATGAATCGGTTGTTTATACACCCATGATGATGTTCGAGCGACACCCGGGATTGTAAGTAACAATTCAGCGGACGAACCTAGACCTCATTCCGATCCAATAAGAAACACTCTTCTCCACTTCACATATTACTGATCAGTAAGACAAACGAACGGTCTCTATGGACCAAAGTCTTAGATAATTATTTGTCTTTTCATTTCACACTGATTTTTCAACAAAGCGATGCCATTTGAACTAATTTTTGATTTTGTTGAGATTTTCCAAAATTTTGATTTTTTTTGGAAACGCAAATAATGGACGTCTGCCGCTAACAAATAATTCAAACCGACATGACAACCTAGACCTCATTCCAGTTCATTAAGATTTTTTTATTTTTTGTCTCTACCTATTCATTAATTTTTTGTATTATCTATTAATTACACTAGTTACACGATTTATGTTTCTTAAATGAAAGTCATCATTTCTTATAGATTATGAGGCACTAAGGCCTAACAGGACCGGTTCGGCTTATGGGTAACGCTTAACTAAGCTATGGTTACAGATATAAGTAGAGTTTAAATAAATCGAGCTGCACCGTGACTTTTTATCTGTTAGTTAATTTAATTCGCCAAATGCCAAATGTAGCCGATTTTTTTATTTTTGCTATCAAGAGTGAAATAATTCAACGAAATTACAATTAGTGAGTACTGGCTTAAGGTTTTAGCTTTGAGTTAATTGTATTAAAAAAAAGTTTTACTGCAAGGATGACTGAAGCCAGAAAACGAACTAGATGTGTAAACTTTCTTGTTTAGACGTTATAATACACCAAGTCTATGCACAGAGGTGCAAGCGTATTAATTTCAGAACAAAAAGAAGCCAACCCATTATTTCAATAAAAACAGTAAAGAACTTTCGATTTCGAAGACGAAATTGTCTTAGAAATTTCATCTTGAGCTACCATCTACATTACAACATTTTCAATAGGTGAAGTTGAAAATTGGATAAATTACGAGCAGTACGAGTATAAGCCAATAAATTTGAAACAATCCGCTACAAAATTATTTGGAAAAACAGTGTTATAGAAGACGCCCGAAAGTCCAAAGTTCAAAGTTTCAAGATTAAAAAGCTATTCTACATTTAAAATTCGAAAAGGGAAAAAAAAGAATTCGAGTTATTGTTGAAAGAATTCAAACTGATGCAAAAGTCTTTGGAATTTGATAGACAGCTGAAAGAGTTAAGTTGAGTTGAGCTGAAAAATCAGTTCAGTGCCGCTATGGACCTCTATTTAGTTAATTGATAAACCTTGCTTTTGTATCCAATAATCCTTATCTCTATTTTTGGTAATATTGCATAAAATTGTTGTTGCAACAATTACTACCAAATTTTTAAGCAACAGCAAGAACGAGAAATCTTTTTACTATACCCGAAGGTGTATTTTATTTCGTTAAATATGTTTTTTGAAGCAATCGAACAAATTTTTTCATTATACAAATCAAAAATAACGCAATTTTTCATCGATTCGTTTTCAAATTCTGCATTTAAATTGCTTCTTTGATGTTAAGTGCTGTTTAAGCGGTACCCAGGGTACGGTTTAGATTCAACCAATCTTTTGACAATTTTAAGCTGCATTTCAATTGACACACTTAAGCAGAGCTTATATTGTAAGCCACACCGGTGCAGTTAGGCCTAAGTTAAAAAAAATCCATCACGTCAGATTTAAGAAATATACAGGCTGTTCCGTCTAAACCCCACGTTAGAAGTATTGAAAGTTCTAGTAAAGATATTTAACTGAAACTTGGTACTCGGCTATAATTCGTTAAGTTCTGTTCAATGAAAATATTTTTAAGATGGCGGCACTTCTGTTATAACGGAAGTCGCTACAACTTTCTTATTTTAAATGGAAAGCTATGTTTTTCACCGCGTTTTTGGATTAGTTGAGTTATTTTAAGGGAATTTTTATCAGCTTTCTCTATACATAAGTTTAACCGTTTTCGAGATATTTATAATTTTTTTGAAAATTTTTGAATTTGCACCAGTCACTTAAAAAATCGGTAACTCTCTTAGTTTTAGAGATTTCGAAATCGTATTTGGAGAATTAAGAGAGAGCCCATATCTGTTCTTCCGTGTGTTCAAAATTGGAAAATAAGTTAATAAACCCAAAAATTTTAAGGTTAACTTTGGACAACTTCAAGTACCCATAAGTTAATTTTTTTAAATAGGATGTCGTCCCACCAACAAAAAGTTATTGTAACTTGAAAACTTTAAACATAAGTGTAGGGAATGTTAATACAGATCGATGCAGAAGTGAATTCTCTACCATTTAGTGAAATAAAACTTGTGTCATTTCATTTGAAAAAAATTGAATTATGTGTGCGTTTGTTATTCTTTTTTAGAAATTTGAAAACACCAAAGGAAAGATGTAGGCTTCCTCTTTGATATGAGCTGAAAAATATTTCAAAATTTTTAAAAATGGCGGAGTTATCGATTTTTGAATTGGAAGGCGCAAATGCAAAAAAAAAATTAAAAACCCTAAATATTTCCTAAACGACTAAATTTAGGTATAGGGGAAGCTTATGAAAACTACCTACTAAATAACTCTAGTAGTCCAAAAACGCATTAAAAAATATAGCTTTCTATTTAAAATAAGGAAGTTGATAGCGACTTCCGGTATAACAGGAAGTGTCGCCATCTTGAAAATATTTTCATTGAGCAGGACGTAAGATGACTATCATTATTAGAACTCCCAATACTTCTAATGTGAGGTTTAGACGGAACGGCCTGTGTAATTTATTCAAGAGCAAGAGTACAAGTAAAATCTCCCAACAACGGACACCGATGGGGAATCTTTAATTGTCCGTTGTGGAGAGATGTACACTAATGGGAGGTGGGAAATTTTAATATGGGTTTTGTTACGTTCTTACAAAAATGCTCGTTGTGAAGAGGTGTCCATTATTCGGAGGTGTTCATTAAGAGAGGTTTCACTGTAATTCATAAATATCCAAACAACGCTTTTGGGCCAGTTTCCCTTATAATAGTCCAACAATAATCTGACATGTTTTCATCTCAGAACCCTTTGTGCCGATCTTCGAAAACCTTCAGATCTTTGTGCCAGAATGGCTTTTTGTAAAAAGAAGAAAGCTAAAGTTTTTTGTATTTTTCTGGTTGCACTAGTTTTTCGAAATTGTGGTTCTTTGGATGCAGTTGTGATGGTGACGAACCTAGACCTCATTTCAGCCCAATAAGAAAACCTTTCTTCTTTCTCCCGCTATTCATTAATTTCTTATATTACTATTTGTCAGTGAGTATAGTTCTTTGTTGAGGAATCCAAAGAGCAGGAACGGTGTTTGTGTAAAAAGCTGCGGCGTTTGCTCGCTGGCCCGCCCATTTGCTTGAAATATGCACTTTTACGAGTTGCCAATGGTAAAATTATCGCCATATTTCAAGTCGGACGTTCTTGGTAATGGCGGGGAATCTTTGACCTATGCAGCGGCCGCGTCAAATGCATAACTGCATCGCCGGTTTAGAGCCAAGGCCATCTTCATTTAGTAAAGTGGCTGCTGTTGCTACTGCGTTCAAAAAACACCGCGTCTAGCCGGTCTCGCCCCCTTAATCATTGCCACGGAACGTCGAGTCTGGTGTTTCATCAAAGACCCCTCTTTAAATAAACAATTTCGAATGCACTTGCAATGGCCGCGATTAGGAATTGATGTTGAATGATGGCCAATATACACAGCGGGAATGTTTTTCAAACAAGGCGAATTTTGTACAGAACTGGTGTTATTTCAAAGGTGTTTTTCTTGGTTTTTTGGGCGTGGGAGACGAGGAATGTCGATTGAGATTCGGAATTAAATTAGAAGCGGTTTGGAGGGAGCGTCTGGCCGTGGAAAGGGAGAAATTTGATTCCAAATATTTCCTACTCATGAATGTTGAATATGAGAATTATGGATTGGCAGTTAAAAATGTGACAATTTTCACGGATTTAACGAGTAAATAGTTTTTTGAAAATTGGAACCACATGGGTTTATTGTCAGAAAGTTAAAGAAACTGGTTCATCTTTGTAGTAGGGCATTTGTTATTTTATTAGGCTGAAGATGAACCAATTGGTTCGAAACATGTTCCATCTTTAACTTTTCTATAATCAATTTTTGACAATAAGCTCATGTGGTATTGACTTGGGCATTTTTCTCCAATTTGGATGTTTTCTACTTTTTAAACAATTTTTTGCACTGTAATTTTTAGAGAAATTTAGAAAACTGTATTGCTAAACGACTAAATTGCAACCTGAGTAATTACCTCCAATTACTTACGGAGTAACTTTTTGAAGTAATTGGTGACTTAAAATAAAAGTGAGGTTGTAAAGGCACAACCGAAAGCTTTGGACACAGTAGCTTAGAAGGGATATGAAGGGAGCAGTATTTAAAAAATTCCAAAAAAATACAGGGTGATTCTTAAATAGACCGACAAAATTTTATCACAGACTTCCAAGGATAAGTGGAGACGATCTGTATCAAATTTACGTTTTTATTTCGTAGGGGTAGAAACCCCCTAATCCGTGCCACTTACGACGCTCATAAGTTCAAATTAGTTGTATTGGAAAAAAATGTACTCGTTTGAATATCGATAATACACAGTGATCATTGTTGCATTGATCAAGTACATTGTCATCAGATGATTATCATGCGTTCCACTAACTGTGCTAATAATACTTACGAACACATCAGTGGCGTACGCTTTATCTCCAACATAACTTTAAAATTTTTTATTTCGAAAACGGTTATACAAAGAATTTTTTTACTATTTTTTCCGGCATGTACTCATTTGACACTACCATGGGTAGAATTTTGTCGGTCTATTTAAGAATCACGCTGTATATTCACAAAAAATCTACAGTGAAATCAGAAATTTCTTGGTTTATTGCAGTCCAAAAAAAAACTAGAAAACAAAAATTAACTACGTATTGAAGAGAAAGTCTTAAAAAAACTCAAAAACACTGAATTCGAAAAGAAAATACTGAATAATTTCTTTTATTCCATCGTCAAGGATAAAATCGTATTTTATCCACTGTTTATTTCATGGTAAAACGGAAGTCTATCGTCTAGAAAAATAAAGTTTACAATTGTTTTTTTGTTTTTGACGTTTTTTTATTGTTGAATTTTTTTGACGATTGTAATTATTGTCAATCAAAATAACTCGAAATAATGGAAGATGAAATAAAATTTTGTATTGTATACGACGATAAAATTCACCATTATCTTCTCGATAATGAGCCTCTCGGCTAACGCTGAAACAAAGATAAAATCAAATTTTTTCGTCTTGTATAATAAATATCTAGTTCAAAAGTAATTTTGTATTGTTTCCTAAGCAGAAACGTGTTTTTTAGCAATTGAAAATAAAAAAATATGTCTAAGCATTGAAGCGATTTTTTTTAAACAGGGGTGTCCAATCTTCTGCTTACATAGGGAAAGATTTGGAAGACAAAAATGGTTGTGGGTTAGGTACATTTTCATAAAAAAACATCGAAGACCATGTTTTTAAATTGTTATGCGTTTTGTTATTTCGTCTTGCAGTGCAATCCTAAAAACTAAATATAGTGCATTTATTGTTTAAATCAATTGTAAAAGTCATATTGGTATGAGCCACTATCAGCTACTAGTTATTTGATGACTATTAAGTTGACAACGTAAAATGAATAAATGGTCAGTTGCTTATTTCCATCTTATTATCCTCTTTAATTCTGGTTTTTGGAATAAAATTTTCGTATGCCTGTTGCAACTTTTCTCTGATTTAATAACAGGTGTTCCGAAACTAAGTTTTTTAGGGTGGTTCATTCTGGTCTTTGCGGGAATTTTGACATTGACAATTGTTTTAAAAAATAAGTGGACTTTATGTACCTACTTGTTTCCTATCGTGAAACGTGATTTTACAAAAACAGTATAAAAATATAAAAAGATAAAAAACGACTTAAAATGCAAGATATTTGGGTCGAAAGATTCCAATGGACATAATTTAAATCATTATGGTAGTTTGAGGTCAAATGCTTTTGATTCTGATTTGTATTCTTTTCTTGGGTGCTAATAGAAAACGTTTCACTGCACTTTTCATTCGGTTGGACACCTGCCTTAAATCTTAAAAAATACACGAGAATAACTTAAAAATACCACAAAAATCAGTCGACGTTGTTAGCGGAAACTATTTGTTAAACTCCCAAGTTTCGAACTATTTATTTAAGTTTCTAAAGTTGTTAAAAAGACAAAAATAAAATGTGGAAACGGGATAGTTATTTTGGAAGGGAGGAAGTAATAAATATTTGTACAGAAGGTTTTTTATTGCGATTTTCACCGCGTTTTGGTAGTTTTTCAACTGCCATGATCACTTTTCGAATTTGAGTTTGCTAGTTGTATTCCAAGTCGATCTGATATGCTATCCACACGCGAAACACGAATTGTTATTTGCGAGAGTGTGCACAGTTTGAAAGTTCCTTCACGATAGACCAACGTGGCATCGATACAAACCTGGTCCTTTTGTTTGCTCCTTTTAAGTCGCTGCTCCATCGTTATAATATTTACTCGCGATTTCATTAATTTAATTCAAGTCTTCTCGTCTCATTAAGTTAAAATTAAAAAAATCCGTTTTCATCTTTCCGCCTAATGAAACTTTTTGTTTGGAGGGTGGCTCTCTGCCGTAATAAGTTTTTATATTTGCACAATTCTTTTGCATCGCGTGGGTACAACTGCTTTTACTTCCAGCGGCGTAAAAACGTCTTGTAATTTATGAATTTAACCTCGACGAGGAATACAAGTCGGCCATCGTAATTAGCGTTAATGAAAGTTAAAAACGGACAAGGACGGCATGTTGTGATGGAGACGACCCGTCTAGAAATAGAGCAAAAAGCAGCCAATTAGTCGTGCGTGCACATGCAATGCATCAGAACGTTGGTTGGGGTAATTTCGTGCCCTTATGGTGGCACCCCTATGACCCATATGGCGGCCGAAATTGGCCCACTGACTCAATTATGACGCAATGTTTGGTAATTGTAGGAGTGTTGTTCGGTCGTATGGATGAAGCCGCACAAATGCGAAATGAGACGGATGACCTCACACGGCTTGGCATAGGTCATGACTGGCTGTAACCCTTCGTTTTGACCATTGCACACTATAATAAATCTGAAAGTTTGTAAATCTGCATTTTTATTGAGGAGGACGTTTATTGTCGCTAATGAAATAAAACTTGTCGCTGAAGAACAATTTCGTTGATAAATCCATTTTTGGGCTTTTATGAGATATTATACGATTCGAAAGAGAAAAAATGGAGCATCGGTTAGACAAAACGGTTAAATGCAAAAACGGCCGAAGTTGTCCAAATCGCGTGATGAGTAAAACAGCTAAAAAAAATCAATTTTTTTGTATTTTTTGTGTCATATTACCTATTTATATCTTTCGAAGGGTTATTCCAAATAGATAAAGGCTACTACAGTGGTCGTGAGTTATTAAAATCGCGTGATTAGTAATACAGCTAAATTTTTGTCTTTTTGTCCTTTGAACAATGGTAGTCGGCTTAGTCCGGGTTAGTCAGGACTGTTGGTATTTAGTATTTAATAATAATAATCATAAAAAAGGGCCTTTATTGAATAAAATTAAATAATAATGAACAGATGGGGAGGCGAAGTCTAGCTTGGAAGCTATTGAACTTAACCTCTAAAAAATTAATAGAAAATGTAAAATAAAATTATAAACAATATAGAAATGAAAATAAATTTAGAAATGACTAAAAACATATAAAACTATAAAAAGAAAATCCATTGCCAATCTATTAAGGTAACAAGAAATAAGGAAGAATTCTTTAAGACGAAAGGTAAAAAAAATGAACAGAAAAAAAATTATTCTTTAGCACTTATTATCAGCAACAGTTAGCAATTCAGTTGAGCAAAGTTAATTATTAAAAAGCAAATTCTTAATTTTTCTCTGGAATGTGAACACTGAGTTTCCAGAATTAAAAATTTCGATACCTATATTTGTTATACGTTCTAATTATACGGACTGTCTATAAAAGAGTGTAGGATCTCAGGTGGTTCTGGAATTTGAATTTGCCGCATTTAATTATTTTATTTCTATGAAATTTCTGCAAAGTACCAATTTTTATCTACTCAGTCAACTAGTAAATCCATATTTTTCATATTCTAACATTGTTCGCTTTTTCTGAAAAGAAGCGGCAAATTTTTAATACCTACTACGATCCTACATTCATTTATAGACAGATTGTATTATAATTATGTGAATGATGTTTGATACAATGCGGTAGGAAACTGTGGTATCGACAGTTCATTTAATTATGAAGGTTGGTTTTGACAGTGAGGATGCTTTTTCTAGAATGAAATTTTCTCCTTAGGTAGAGAGGTGTCGATGTTATAATAAGCGATAAATACAGACAAATGTCATAAAAAAAAGCTTATCAATTTTTAACCATCCCAGGTCTTTAATTTTTTCTGATACATGATCGTGCTTTTTCAACGCAAAAATAAAACGACAGCAATTGTTTTGGATTTTTTTGTAGAAGATATTTTTTTAGATTGTCTAAGCAAGTCTACTTTAGGTCTATCAAGTGTATTAAATAGACCAGTCACGACTTCTCTTTGAACAACAACAAAAATCGTAACTTACAAGACATTATGAATATGAAACTAAATTTATTTAAACAAAGGAGTGAATTTTAAACGAAACTTACAAAGTAGGCAGTGCATCGGCTATTCAAAACAGCTAAATATCAAAATAATAATAATAACGTTCAATTTAATAAGAAGTAATTCATTTCTTACAACTTTATTCAACAAAATCATTTACCATTTATTTTTTTATTGTCTTTTTTTATTCTGATGGGATCAAATAAGATCTATCGTCATAACATAAATCTTCGAACTTACCACACTCAGATAAATCCAGCCAATTAAAATATCCTAAGAAAACCTGCTAAGTAACAAAAATGCCCATAAAAAATTAAATATTGATATCTGCTTCTTTTTTATACAATGTGTTCAAAAATGATTGTTCATCAAGTCGATTATGGAATTCAAATTCAGTGTGCCGCTTCGTCTAAATGATTATTGTAGTTTCAATACTGTCATCTCTGTCAAATCATTGAATTAGCTTTTTACTCATTTGTTTGCATTTTTCGGGAAAGTTGTTTCAAATGTAGGGTTTGTCTTGAATTTTGTGATTTTCGTTTTTTTTCGTTTTTAAATTCGAACCTTTTTTACATTGTTTTGAAGGATCTGCCGCTTTGACGGCATTCATAATTTAAATTAAGCGGCACATTACGTATAGGTGACTTGATGATCGACCATTTTTGAACAAATAAATGAACTAAGAATTTTACTTTTTGCTCTTAAGCAATGTGAATCAGTTTTATGAAGTTTTTTGTTTGTCCCGAAAATTTTCTTAATATGGAGTTAGCAGGTTTACACTTTGATTACATTTTCGAAAAATCTCTTCTTAGCGGAACTCTACACCCTCTAAGAAACCTGTCTTTCAAACTTCATTTTTCTAGGTTCAATGGTTTAGACTGTGCGTTGTCTGTCAGTCATTCAGTCACGGAATTGTTTATATACAGGGTGTAAGCGAAATAAGTACATTAATTTTAACTATTTTTTCTTTTTCTAAGCAATTTTTCTATGTACCATTTTTTCAAAATCGCATTTTTTAAAATCATTTTTCCCCCTATAAATTGACGAGCCTTTTATGAAATGCTCCAAGAAAGAAAAGTAATAATAAATAATAGTCGCAACCAACGATAACCGTTTCATAAGGTAATTTTGTCGACTACAGTTCATTCTTTTTTAAAATCAACTGTCAGTGTCAAAATTCTGATAAAGACCAGACTGTATCACCCTAAAAATTTATGTCTAATTACTTTCGAAACTAGCTGTGTTCTGTAGTTGACATTTTGCACACTAG
Source organism: Tribolium freemani (assembly GCA_939628115.1). NCBI lineage: Eukaryota > Metazoa > Arthropoda > Insecta > Coleoptera > Tenebrionidae > Tribolium > Tribolium freemani. The sequence continues at coordinate 16,098,039 of OW626791.1, read as the reverse complement.
ATGTGAGTCGGAACAGATTATGCAGTCACTGAATTTTGAATTCGTTAGTCTTTAAAATAATAAGTCTATATGTTGTACAATGGCGAGCAAAAAATTTCGGACATTGTTCACATTTCACTGACATAATCGTGTGTAATTCCCTATTCTTTTTGACAATGAAATGGTTGTGACTTAAGACCATTAAATAAATTTGCCAGGTCAGGTCAGGTATAAAAATAGTATAAAAAAATTACTATTTACGGTAATGCCAACCTGACGGGGCTCTTTGGCAGTTGGTTATAAAAAAGAATCGACTATAGGTAACTTTGCTTCCAGTGGCGTATAAAAAATAATTTTAATTCAAAAACTAAAACGTTTTGGAAAAAATGTTATTAGGAAAAATTGTTGGTCTTGACGAGTTCTATTACCAGTTAAAATTAATGTACTTATTTTATGCACAGCCTGTATAGAGATAATGAAATAAAACTTGTCACAGAACAATTTACGATGTTGTTGACTGCTTTACTACAATAGTGTCGGAAACGTCGATACGTATGCACACTCCCACGCACTTTGACCACCCACCAACCCCGGGAGCAGCCCGAAAAGGCTCGCAAAGTGGGTCAATAACGGGCAGAAAGCGAGAGTTTCTCAATTTTATTATCGTACACACCTATTTTTTGGGGTTTCCATGGAGGCCGCCCTTTGTCAATAGTGACCCATTTTGCGCGCCCTTGGCAGGGATGCAGTTGCAACTGACATGCGTCGCAGCCTCGTAACCTCTGCACCAATTCCCATACATTTTTAATCTGTGGCACACACCGATCTTGATCGATTCTAGCAGACACCCCACCTCCGCTAACTTATCAACCACCCCCTCAGTGCAGTCTCTGACCTGAATATTCTTATTGCAACGCGCCGTCGCGACGCCAAAACTGTTTCCCCTCTTTATATAGATAGCTGCGCCACGAGCTTTTGTTCGAAGCGAGTTCTTTGGGCTTTGAACGCGGTGGGCGGAAGCGCCCGCAGAAAGGCGACATTAACGAAATTACTCCTGTTTCTCATTTGGTGTAACAGAACTAAGTATAGTTTGAATAGAAACTCGTTCGTTTTGAGCGAAAGGCTGAAGCGCAACTAGTCAGTGTTGCCAGGTCTTGTTCAAACTTTTATCCACAGCCAGTCTTCTATTAGGTCATAATAACGTATCACCACTAGGAAACGTCTAATGATACCAATACAACCTATAGGTCTTATCAATAAATCGTCTCGTGATTGGCCGAATAAAAATTAATTTGACAAAAGGCCTTCAAAACATCAAATAATTTTTTTTAAATATTGATTTAGCCTTTATTGTCTGACTGGATAAAACGCTGTATTGAATACGGGTCTTACACGTATTTTATCCTCTTAATTAATTAATAATTGATTAATTAGTAATTCGTTCTCGCGTTTAATTCTTTGCGGGGATAAAATACAAATAAATACAAATAATTGTAAGACCCTTATACAATAAGTAACTATTAAAAGACTTAAAAAAAAATTTTTTTTTCAACGAATCTCCCTCTTTTAAGGTCGAGTTGTATAACAAAGTAATCATCTTTAATCCAGATTTAAACCCCTAACAACAATTCTTGTAACAACGTTACTTTGTGTTTAAACCAGGATTAAATATTATTTTTTTTAACTCGACCTAAGTTTTTAGGACGTTTTACGTAGGTTTTAGCAGAATTAAGGAAAAAAATTAAGGAAAAAATTGTGTTATTTTTTTATTTTTATGTAGTTAAGGCATCTACTTTCGGTTCACTTTCATAAAAACCATTGTGGTGCAAATGACTAACCTGTTACCATGACAACTCATGTAAAAGTTAATGTCAAAAGTACGCTATTTGCACCACAATGGTTTTTATGAAAGTGAACCGAAAGTACGTCTTTGAGTTTTTGAAAGCTGAAAAAATAATTAATCACTAAATTGTTTTATAAGTTCCTGTTAATTTTAAAAAATCGTGTATATTTTCCTCATGTGAACTTTTAGTAGTCTTTTTTGTCCATTTCTCAAGAAACCTAATATTATTATTAAATTATTAAATATTATTAATACAGTAAATGTAAATTTGTACAAGAATCGCGGAATTGTTTAGAAAATGGTGTTACTTTGGCTTTTTTACTGCATCTAAGGGCGTTTTTTAATTTGAAAGTTCAGCTAATGTTTGCTGAATCAGGCGGAAAAATCGGCAAATAAAGTCAAAAATGTTTTTCATATATTTCTCGAATCTCAAAAATAAGTTTTTAAAAAGCAGCAAATTAATTGTGGTTTGCTGCTTTTTAGGTGTTGTATAAAATAAAATTACTAAACCGGAAAAATCTAATTTAGACGAAAACGATCTAAAAATTTCGTTAAAAACAAGCCGAAAATTCACTAAGTTAAGTCAAAAATGTTAGATTTATATTTTGAGAGTGTTTTGAAGCAAGTTCAAGTATTTTATCAAAACTGGCTGAAAAATTACCAAATTAGATCCAAAGTCATTGTAATCTTATGCACATGATGCTCTTTTTAATTTTTAAACTATATTTTTGATTACGCCAAAACAGACTAAAAAATCGTCAAAATTAGGTACATTTGCTTTTTTGACTGTTTTAGCTATTTGTCAGCTATTATTATGCAACATTTTGGCAAAAATGATTAACCGAAAATGGTGTTTTTACTTTTTCAAAACCTTTAGGTTTTTTTTGTGAATGAAGTTTCGCTAAAATAGACTGTAAAATAGCATTATTTTCTATTTTTCAAGCGTTTTAGCACGTTTCTCAGGTAGAAACTTTACTATCTTACAAAACTGCTGCAAAAATAAGCCACAAACTTACGAAATTAAGTCGAAAATAATGTTAATTTTCTCTTTTTCAAACCAAGTTTTTGAATTAATTAAGTTTCATTATTTTTGCTTTTTTCGAGCTTTGTCACGCTTTATTGAGCTAGAAACGATAATATTTTACAAATCGGCTGAAAAATCACAAAATTTGGCGAAAATTGAAATTGAAATTGACCGAGGTTTTAAGCAAATTTTTAAATTAAATTCACATTTTGTTTGCATTATTTTTATTTGTTCGGCGTTGTAACACGTTTGTTTCTCAGTTTGAAACGCTATTACTTCACAAATTTTTGCAAAAATAAACACAAACTTACGAAATTGAGCCAAAAATAAGTTTTACTTTTTAGATAGGTACATTCGAAGATTTTTTGTGAATGAGATTTTACAAAAACAGTCTAAAAAAACATGAAAGTTCGTTATTTTTGTTCTTTTTTCGAGCGTTGTCACGCGTTATTGGAAAACAATAATATTTTGCAAAAAACACAACTAGACCAAAGGTTTTGCATTTTTCGCTTTTGTGCTAAACAAGCTCAATTTTTTTGCGTAATTTTGCCAAGATTATCGAAAAATCACTATGACTTCAAAGAGGTGCAAAGCTGGCCACTTTTCGGCGCGGGTTTTAGTAAATTTTTGCTTATAGATAGAATTTCTTTTGATCAAATGGTGTTACTATTTTTACACTTTTTCAAATTATCTTTGGATAATAATAATTATGATCATGGAAGCCAGAAACTTTATTCAAAAATTCTTAAAGTAAGTTATTCTTTTTATTTCAGAATTTGGAAATGAGTAGAATTGTGGGGTGAATAAAAATGTCAGATTATATTTTTTTAAATAAAATCGATACTATTGTAAAATATGGAAATTATTCCGTTGGTGTGAGTGAGTTGGGGTGCAGCTCTCATAATGATATTTATCTTGAGAGCAGGTTCCTGTTTTCATTGAGAGAGGATGTGTTCCCGCTTCGGTGATATGTGTCCCCTTGGTGTATTTATTTTCGGATCAATTCAAGAAACTCGATTTGCGATTCTGCTTCAATATGCGCATACCTATCGTCCTAGTTCCAGCAGTAAACCTATTAATAAACCTGCGAAAACATCAAAACGAGGTCATTCGAGTCCCTGGCATAAATCTCGCGGGGAGTTTCCACCCCTTGCCATTTCTGACCCCCTTTTCGATTTTCGTCGTTTCGAAAGTGGGAAATCGCGATTTCTTGTGTAGTGTTGAGGTCGTTGAGAATGCCACCCCATTCACAGAGCGGCGCAACATCGATCGAGTCGCCGACGCTTTGTCCCTCTCACCCTTTCTACTGGGTGCAGCTGAATCAGCTCGGCGTGACCTCTGAACCCCGTTGAAGGCTACGACCTATATACGAGCTAGGGGCGGGGTTGATAAAGTCTTCCACCAAGACAAAAGCACTAACATTAAATGGATCGTGGTGTAACTGAAGAATGGAACACGGGCTGAAATTACACCACTCGGGGCGGTTTTTTCACAAGAAAGCCATTATCGGTTGTGTGATATTGGCAATATTGTCTCGAAACTCAGAAAATAGAGTTGTGCAATAGCAGAGTTCAGCCGATGATGTGAAAAATGTGCGCTCTTGCATACTGATATACAGGCTGATTCTTTTAGGGCCTACATTAGAAACTTTTTAACTTCTAGTATAGCTACAGATTTAAAATTTTGTGTACAATCCAAATCGACCATTCTGAGTTCAACTAAATTATTTTCAAAATGGCTGAACTTCCGGAACGATGAGAAATTGGCGCCAACTTTGAAATTTTAAATAGTAACCACCTATTTTTATTGCATTTTTGAATTCGCCTTTTGAAACTCATTAAAATTTACTCAGTTGTTAATACTTATCTGTCATAGCTTTTGACGTATTTCATTTTTTTTATGCAAATTTTTATTTACAGAGGTTCATTTAAAATATCACAGCTCTTGAACCCTTTACAGTAAATGAATAATTCTTTTCACATTTGATAACCAAAGGTTCGAAGGGTCTTCCAAAATATTCAGAATTGTCAACTGTCAAATTGCAAGGTTACTATGATTTTTTGAAAATGATCAAAAAATAATTATAACACAATTTTTTCAATGGCAATCAAAAGAACATCGATTTTTATGGAGACTTTTATCAACATTTTTTATATCTATCTCTTACAGTTTTTGAAAGAATCGCAAAAAATGGAATTTTAGCTCATTATTTTCATTTTTAATCGAGTAAACTTTCGAAAAATACGATAAAGTTGTACTATTAATTAAAAAAAATGTTCGATTTCTCCATCATTTCAGTCCAAAATTCGATGGCAGACTGACTGAGTTACTTTACATTATTCACTAAGTTATAATAAACCATAATTAAATATTATTGTTTTATTGTTTATTCCATAATGAACCACCTAAAACTAAATAAAATGTTGAAGTTTGACAATTGTTGACCATTTTGCAAGGCCTACTTGATTAACGATGAAAATTACAAAGTAAAATCCGTTTTTTTTTGATTATTTTAAAAACTGCGAGAGATAGGTATAGGACGTGTTGATAAAAGTCACCATAAATGTCGATGTTCTTTCAATTGCCGTTAAGAAAATAGGGTCGTTCCATTTGAAAAAACTGAGTTATAACCGTTTTTTGATAACCATGTAAAAAAAAACATACTAGCCTTGAATTTTGACAGTTGACAATTTTGAAAATTCTAGAAGGATCTTCAAACCTTTAGTTATCGAATGTAAAAAAAATTATTCACTTGTTGCAAAGGGTTCAAGAGCTATGATATTTTAAATAAACCCCTTCAAATGAAAATTGTAAGAAAAAAATTGACATATGTCAAAAACTATGACAGATAAGTACTAACAACTTGGATAAATTTTATTCAGTTTGAGAAGGTGAATTTAAAAATGCACTAAAAATGTGTTGTTACTATTTAAAATTTCAAAGTTGGCGCCAATTTCTCGTAGTTCCGGAAGTTCAGCTAATTTGAAAATAATTTAGTTAAACTCAGAATGGTCGATTTGGATTGTGTACAAAATTTTAAAGCTCTAGCTATATTATAAGTTAAAAAGTTTCTAATGTAGGCCATAAAAGAATCCCCCTGTATACTGATATGGAAACAGTTTTGCGTTGAAATTTTAACTACGACTCAAAAATGTGATTTCGGTGATTTCACTCGGAGTTTCGCCATAAATAGTGGCGTTATGGCAAGAAGGGTGAAATTTAATATTTTTAAAGAGCATTTTTTTCTGAATTTAGTGATGTAAAATACAATCTGTCTATAAATGAATGTAGGATCGTAGTAGGTATTAAAAGTTTGCCGGTTCTTTCAAGAAAAAACGAACCATGTTAGTATATGAAAAAATTGGTCTTACTGGGTACCTGGGTAGATAAAAATTGGTACTTTTTAGAAAATTCATAGAAATAAAGTGATTAAATGCAGCAAATTCTAATTCCACAACCACCTGAGATCCTACACTCTTTTATAAACAGTCCGTATTTCCACCTTTATTTTCATTAAGACAAAAAAAATAAATTCAAATTTTTTTTTCTTGATTCTGCAAAAGTAAAACTAAGTTAGCTTTGAAAATACTGTCATTAGTGATCTGTCACTTGTATATTAGCCAAAAATTAAACTTATGTGCAATAATTAGTTTACCAATGGTACTTAGTTTTACTTTTGCAGAAATCCAGAATAAAATTTTTGAATTTATTTTTTTGTCATAGTGAAAATAAAGGGAATATGTTACATCACTAAATTCAGAAAAAATGCTCTTTTAAAAATTATTAATTTTAACCTTTCGTGCCATTAAGAAAAATCAAGTTAGCCTTGTATTTTCAAAATAAATGAGGGTAAAAAATTTTAAAGAATCTCAGATGATAGAATTTAAAGTCATAAACGCATTTAACTGTACCCCAAATTTCAACGTGCTCTGTTGAACCGTTCTGAAAATATTTAGCTGTATCCATACTTTTTAGCGACCCTGCATACGGGGCGGTTTTTTCACAAGAAAGCCATTATCGGTTGTGTGATATTGGCAATGTTGTCTCGAAACTCAGAAAACAGAGTTGTGCAATAGTAGAGTTCAGCCGACGATGTTGAAATTTTAACTACGACTCAAAAATGTGATTTCGGTGATTTCACTCGGAGTTTCGCCTAAATAGTGGCGTTATCTAACTTTTCAATCGATTTGCCAAATTTATTTTTGATTGGCATGTGCCCCTGGGGGTTTATGAACGAAATAACTTTTACGAGAGGCTAAGGAAATGCGCTGAGGTGTGTCTAGACATAAACGAACAACCTCTATCTGTATGATTGCCAATAGTTAAAACTTGCTTTCATAAACACGTTCCACAACAAATATCAAATCTGGGGCATGTGTTTGAATTTTGTTTTCGTCACAGATAATTAAAAAGTTGCTGGCCAGTATGGTCGAGTTTTATTCTTTTCTTTTGAAACTTTTTAAAGTCGAGACTTGTTTGTTGGCGGATAAAGCAATTTTCGTCTTGCCATTGTGAAGTTTCATTTAACAAAAATTGGTCCTCAATTTGGAAAATTACATCGTCATTTTCGCTGCGGTTTTGTGTTGGCGTTATTTAGTTTGACCTTACTTTTATTAATTGAGAAAACAAAGCAGCGGGATTGATGCTAAAGATGTTTTTACCAATTTCGATTAAGCAGTATTTATTAAATTTAATGGATGTTTTGAAACTGCAATTTTTTCGCAACCAACTGTGACATTTTTTCATAACTTCTGGTACTTTATGTTGACTTATTAATTAACAGCAAACAAGATTTTTTGGATCAGATTTGTAAATTTTATTCGAAGGTGATGCAGGAATGCAAATTAAAAAAAAAACTAACATTGTTAGTAGAATCAATTGTTTAATTAAGTTTTTGTTTTTTTTGTTGTTTATTTTTAAATTAATAATCGTTACGATTATGTTTAATGAAACCGAAATACTCACTTGTTTTTTATTAGATAAAAAAACAGAAAATTCTATTCAGATTTTATTGAAACGTGAATTTTAATTTTTTTTCTCGTATAGTATGTATTATTTGAGTTATTTAAGTTCTTATGTCACTAGTACGATAGTGATTAATTTTTAAACAGCTCTCTTCAGGCAGTTTTTTTTGAGTTTAGAATTATTATTTATAATAATTATTTGTCGATTCGAGTCATTTTGTTTCTCAAAAGTGTGCTAACTCAAACGGAATTGACTGAATGGCTTTATCCAGAACTAAAAAGACGATTTTCTTGCTTTTTTTGTCGGAATTAGTTGTTTTCATTGAGCTTCTGGTCAAAAATGCATTTGCTAAATCAATTGAAATTGATTCAAATCGCGTTATTTAAACAATTTTTGAGGTTTTTTTGCCAAAATCTGTCAATTGTACTTTGTTGCTGTTCCAAAAACGTACTAAATTTGACGAAATTTTTTTTTGTTAAGTTTTATACTTAAAAATACGAAAAGTTGCTTATTTCGACTGAAAAATTGTGATTTTTTGTTTTTTTATCGAATTTTTTAGAAAAAAGTAGGTATGTCTTTTCTGATTCGAAAACCAGATAAATCGCTCTAGCTTCTGCAATAATCTATAATTCGGATTTATTTCGCAAGTTTTTTTGATCTGTTTTGGCAAAATTTTCTAGTTTCTTGCTCGAAATTGAATTAAATCTTTTGACTGAAACTTTTGTTCTGTTGTTCGGATGGAAAAGGTCGATTTTGTAGCTTTTTCTTCGCAAAATCTCGCGGTTTTACTGATGTTTTGGTTCAAACGTGTTATATCTTTAATGACAGTGGTTTTTTATTTATTTAAATAAATGCTTATGTGATAGAAAAGAACACATTTTTTGTAGTGTAATAGAGTCAAGATAAGTATTTCTAACAGGGTGTAACGAAAAGATGGGGACAAAAAGGAACCAGAGATTCTCCAAGTCAAAATAAAACGATTTAAAAGTTTGTTGTTTAAAAGTTAGAAGGCGCCAAAGTTCAAAAAATATTTTCGTTTTTTATTAGTAACTTCTAACAGGAATAATCGATTTTAATGAAATTTGGTACAACCAATTTGTGATCAAAACCACATCTTTTGGTGCTATTTTTTTGTTTTTCTGTTATTGTAAAGTTACTTACCTAACACCTATTGAACACATTTTAGGGCATATTTTTGTTGTACGTTATCTCAATGGTTTAATTCTTATTTATTTGAAAGACCCTTTATTTCTGAACACTTTTTGTATCTCATAAAAATTTTGTATCGGTCTTGGTTTTTGAATAAAAAAATAATTTAAGTAGAAGTGTCAGCATTTCGGACGTTTGCGTCAATTATTATTATTGGTTTTAAAAATGCGTTTAATTATTTAATTTGATTATTCAATTATTAGTTTACTTATTATAATTGTAATTAATAATTTTTCCATAACGAGAGTGTAAATTTTAATTAGTTGTGTTGGGTAGAAATCGAACCATTTTTAGAAATTCACAATTTTGTGAAAAAATGCCTTTTCTGGTTTAAATTAATAACTAATTACATTATTGTTATTGAACATACACGTACATAAAGCAACTATAGCCAAAAAAAAAATAATTTCAAACCCAATCATAATAAATGGGCGCACGTCTGAAATTTTGACACTTTGACTTAAATTATTTTTTTACTCCAAAACCGAGGCCGATCCAAAAAATTTATAAGTTACAAAAATTGTTCAAAAAGGATGGATTTTTCAAATAAAAAAAGAATTACACCACTCGGATAACGTATAACAAAAATGTGTCTTAAAATGTGTTCAATAGTTGATATGTAAGTACAATAAGTAGGTAAGTACACAAGAATTAGCACCAAAACATGTGGCTTTGATGGCAATTTACTTGTACCAAATTTTATTCAAATCGATTATTCCATTAAAAAGTTATTAAAAAAATCGAAAATAATTTTTGAATTTTGGCGCCCTCTAACTTTTAAACGGTGCAACTTGGTATAAAGGTACGTTGGGTTAAGTTGCTCTATTTTGAGCTGGGGGATCTCTGGTTCCATGTTGTCCTCATCTTTTCGTTACGCCCTGTTTACGCTTTTTAAAGGAAAAGCAAATACTGAAAACAAAGTACATTTTACTGTGACACACATTTATTTAGAAAATGTTTAAAAAATATCAGATGGAGATCTGTACGCAATTTCACTAAACGTGATGTAATGAAATTGGAAAACCTTACAAAAAATCTGAACTTGATTTTTGTGAAAAACTAATTGCTTTATAGAAAAAAATTGCAACAATTGTTCTTTTTTTAGTATTTTATGAAATGGTTGCGTGCAATCTGGTCATAACCATAACATTGTTAAATGACAGCAAAAATGAGAAGTGCAATTACACATTTCCTCTCAAAGCTCAGAAGTTAGAAATTCCGTCATCGATCAATTAATTTTTTCAAAGGATTGTTTTTGTTTCAAACGGTTGAAACGCTTGCCTAAGTTGTTTATCAATAACTGTTATTAATTGTTAAAGTAAAAGTGAAGTGTTAAAACCAAATGTAAATAGCTGTAGTAGACATAGATATTTATTTCGTCGTGTTATTATACAGGTATTCAAATAAACATGTATTTCCCTTATTAAAAAATATCTACAAAATTGCTCTGTGTATCTTTTGTCACTGTCGATTTCTACCAAAGCATTTCCTTTGTAGGGCTGGGAATTTTTACCGATATATCGATAAAAATATCGATATATCGTTGATCGATATAATTATCAAAAAATATCGATATATCGATAATTATCGATATACCGAATACCGATAAATATCGATAATTATCAATATTTATCGATATTCCGAAAAATTTCGATAATATCGTTTTAGTTTAGTTAGAAGCTAAATTCATAAATTAATTGTGCAATTTAAAGAATAATATTGTAATAATAAATATTGATGATTCAATATAATATATCGATATTTTGCTAATTTTCGATATTTCGTTAAGTATCGATATATCGATATTTCGATATATCGATATCTCGATATATATCGATATTTCGATATATCGATGTTTATCGATAATTTTAATGTATGGATTATCGATATTTAAATCTTAATATCGCCCACCCCTATTTCTTTGCAAGTCGAAAAATTCGTTTAGTCGCCTTCCTCTCGTGCATTTTTTATCTTCACAAGTCGATATCTGCGTGTAATAATGCAGGAGCGGCACCCTAGCAGTTCCAGGGGCGGCGGGTGTGCGTATGTTGTGTCTGGTGGTATCGATTCCGCCGCCGAAAACCCGCGTCTGGTTGGGGGCGGCGGCGGCGGCGGCCAGATCCTATGGTCGGTTGCATCCATCGCGTCGATACACTTTTTATGCGTCGGCGAGGATTTCACTTTCCAGTTCCACGACCTTGTGTCCTGGTTAGTGCACTCCTGCCGCCGTCTAGACGACCCCCTCAGGACCATTACTACCTGGAAATCGACGTCGACGCACGAAATTGGCGAAAAATGGAGAGCTTGCCGCTGAATCAATTAAACGAGCTGCTGCGAGCCAAACAAACCGATTATTAACTGGATAGAGTCCGCGCTTAGAACGAACGCCTAGATAATCTGGGGAATGTGGCAACTCTCACTGCTTGACCCGTTAACATACTTCGATAGTAATTAATAACACTACGTGTGTGCTGCGCCGTTCTAAGCCAATTAATTGGCTTCGGTGGAAATTGCGTACGATTTTTTCACTTCGTACACCTAATTGATGTAACAAGGAAAAAACAACGAACTAATTGCATCGCTGCAGGAAAATCCGGGCACCTCCACCCGATTTCTAACTGTTCCAAATGCACCACATGGTCTGCTTCATTATTCACTAGAAATTGCTTAAACCAAGTTTCTTGTTCTTGCGTTTGTGACACTCAAGCTCCCATTATTGCATTATTATTTGTTTGAAATCAAATATCGCGTTTTCAGGTTTAGTTTGATGGGTATTTGATGTCCAAAGTAAAGTGAATTGCATTTTTAGAGCTTATTGAATGAAAACAAAATTATGATGCTAAGGTTTATTAAAACTTTGAACGCAGGACCGCGTTTAAGTGATTTAAAGGATGTTATGAATAATTATTATTTAAGATTTTGGAAATGAGCTCAATTAAGTTACAGTTCATTACGTTTGTTTGAAATTATGATTATTTTATTTATATTTTTTCTTAAAAATATGCAATATGTTTGTGACTTAATATAACTACACAGTAAAAAAAGATTAATGGTATAAAACATGTAGGCATGTGGTTAATTTTTCGAGTATCAATTTTGACACTATCTTATGTTTAAAGTGACTGTTAAACACTGTTAAACACTGCTATGCGAGTCATAACTGGCACTTTGAAATCAACCCCCACTGAATGGCTTCCAGTATTGTCTAATATTGCTCCACCGATACTAAGAAGAAAACTTTCAGTCAAGAAACTGTGGATCAAATATAGCAGACATCCCCAAGATTATCCAATATGGTCTGATCTAATTGCCCCCGAAAATCGATTAAAATCCAGAAAACCTTTTTGGGTTGAAACTTCTGACATCGAAAACTTTTTCATTATTAATGAGTGGCGCAATATGTGGTCAAATGTCCAACTTTTCAATAAAGATTTAATAGAAGATCCAACAAAAAGTGTATCTGGAATGGATCAACCAAGGTGGGTCTGGGTGAAATTGAACAGACTAAGAACTGGCCATGCGAGATGTAATTCAATGTTATTTAAATGGAATGCTATCGAAAATCCATATTGCCAATGTGGTCAAGTGGAAGAAACTGTCCAACATCTTGTCGAAGAATGTCGACTTACGAGTTTTCAAGGAGGCTTCACCGAAATTCATGAGTTGTCGCCAGAAGTGAAAACTTGGTTGTCCACTATCAAAGTTTTGTAATTTCTTCTATGTACAAGTATTATTGTCCTTTTTGTTGTCATACGAATATATATATATAGTGACTGTTAACATAATACATCTTTTACAAAATAACTTATAATTGAAAAACATTTTCTGAGTGTCGAAATTACATAAAAATATGAATGTTACCTTTTAGAGTGCATTTTTTACACTCTCAAATGATGTTTGCAGTTTATAATTTAAAATATAACTGCACAGTGTTCAATAATCGTATCTTAGTTTAAACGAGAGACACAGTACGTACAGACTGCACATAAGTACGTTTTTTTGGGCAACATATTTTATTTTTTATGGGTTCTGGAACAGTTAAAATGGCTGATATAATTTTCAAATTATGTTACAAAAAGTCCATAAAGTTTTGTAAAGTAAAGAAAAACTGTACTGTCGAAAATATCTCAGAATTAGTTAAGTTACTAATTCAATTATAAGAACTTCATTCTTGTTTTAATCTGTTAGAGTAGAACTATTAAATATAAGTACTTAGTTAAAAATGTTATTATTTTACGGCGAAAACAAAATTTGATAACTTGAATTGTGTAGAAAATATACTTTCGCGGATTTGGAAGACTGTTTACTATACTATTAGATACTTATTGAAAACCAAAAAACATCCCTACCTCCTACCATAGTGGTTTTAAATAAGGCAGTTCATGAGTTAAGATCTTTTTCAACAAGACAACAATAATATTGTGTTGATTTGATGTTGCTTAAATATGAAGAACTTACGGTTCTACTGATTTATGTATTGTTGCAAAACATAGTTTTGTGTACTCGTAGTTTGAATTTATTTCTTATTTTTTATTTTTTTAATAACGATTTGAATATATACATGCTTTTATGTTAAACCATTTTCACACTGTAACCACACTACACCTTTTTCAATTGTAATTCAGAAACCGTAAGATATAATTCAGATTAGTCAATTGTATTTCAGAATGTGTTAATTGTAATTCAGAATAGTAAACTGAATTTCAGAAAACATCACATGTAATTCAGATTACTCAATTTAATTTCAGAAAACGTTAACTGTGATTCAGATTAGTAACTTTTATTTGAGAAAGCGTTAATTGTAATTCAGAATACGTCATTTGTAATTGAGAATTCGTCAATTGTAATTCAGAATTCAATATTTTCATTTAAACATTAAATTATTAAAATACCTACCTTTGGAAACAATGTTAGGGCGCTAAATATTTATGTTGTTCTTGTTGATGTTTATGTAATTTAATTTTGAAAATAAAATATTTTTGGTTATGTATACATAGTATCATGCAAGTAAGTTACTGGATCTGAATTACATGTGATGGTTTCTGAATTACAATTAACACTTTCTGAAATACAGTTGACTAATCTGAATTACAATTAACGGTTTCTGAAATTACATTGACTATACTGAATTACATGTGATGATTTCTGAATTACACTTGAATAAGGTGTAGAATTCAATGCTTTATACACTTAGGAAGTACATTAGAAGTTTTAGTTAAGTGTGTAAAACATTTATAAATTATAATAATATTAGGTGTTAAAAGTACATATAAAGTACAACAAAGTTAATTCACACTAGAAAATAACAAGTGTTCAATATTAGTTCTGGTCGTGGTTTGCTCTTTCTAGCATGAACATAGGTTGCGTGATAAGTTCATATGGTTTGCTATCAACTGCCTTATTTTTGCATTTAGGAGTTTTTGATAAAAATCACATTGCAAATCATAATAATTGTATGCAGACGTTCAAGAATTTACTCTGCAAGCGTTATCTCAGTTGAACGTGTGAATTTTTGGCCGCGGAGCACTGACAGCTGTCATGTGTCATTGTTTCCGAGACATACGTTTTTTGTGACAATTGCCACACATAGGCGATCTGACCAGAACCAATATTGAACACTTGTTATTACACTCTAAAGTGTGGTCCTCTGGGGACCACTCTTATAGTGTTAACACCAGAATTTTTTTTACTGTGTAGAGAACTCTGGCAAACATTTAAAATGTTCAATACACAAACCTGGAATGGAATTAGAGATTCATTTTGTTTTTTAGTATTAAAGGTGTATTTGATGAGTTGATTCATAATTTAACTTCAATTAACAGTCAGGTTCTATATTGTGATTTTCACTATCTCATACCTTTTTTTAAATTTTGTGTTAAAAATTGTAGGACTTTCGAGTTTTATATTTCATTATTTTCGCCAGAAATAAAACATTTGTTTGCATAATTCAGTCAAAATGCCAAAATTAACTAAAGTTACAACAACAACCTCTTATTTATTCACTTGTTTACAACTTGAACAGTATACCTCATTTAGAATAATTTAATTCAGTTGTAAAAATAATAATCAAGCACTAATTATGTCTTTGTATTGTTCTGGTTATTCCACGGTCTTTTATGATTTCTCTAACAATTCCGGAATTTTTTAAACAATTGCGTTTGGAGGACATTGAACAAGGCAATAACCTATTGATTTCTATGAATTTCGGACGTTTTAGTATTTTTTTAATTAATTAATTATTAATTGCCGGAGTAGAAAAAACAAGCAACCAAATCGTGGCCGTTGTAGATTGATTCAGGATTCAACACCGACCTAGATTTCCTAATTTTTGAGCTGAAGGAGTCTGAATATATTTAAAGCAAGAATGTCATTGTTTCGTTTTCATTTTGGCAAGTTCAAGATTTCGCTTTCGGAGAGGTCACGCGAGTGAAAATAAAAAATGAGTACACTTGACAAAGCGTTCAAAGTTCCTCTTTCTGTTATCAAATGTCGCCACACTTGTAGAAAAAATTCTATCATCCCGTTGCCAAAATTGTGCGAAAGGTTGGCCACCAGTTACGAAATAGTGACCCATTTGACCGTGACCGCATGCAAAAAACTGATAATGGCGTGTTTATGCCAGTGGACACTGACACCGTTCTAGACAAATAACTGATGGCAAAATTTTTGTACGTTGAGGTGGGACTTTCCTAATAAGCTTCGCCTACGTGAAGCTTTTTTGCTGTTGTCTTGTACACAGTTGATTGCTTTTTCTTGTTCTAGTCGGCTGTTTAATGAATTAATAAATAAAAACAATAGAATTTTTACCAAACTCAAATGCGGGCCTGTCATCTTCGATTAACGATGCTCGAAATTAATGGTGGCATTCTCTAAATGTCTCTGTTAAGCTGGATTTATAGTTTGGGTACCGCACCCGCATTGGTTCCGTAGACCGCACCGTAGAAATATAAAATATAGAATTCTTATGGCATTATTTATAAATCCCATACCGTAGTCGATAAACGCACCGTATCCGAAAAATTGTCTCAATTTATTTCTGTTACGTTTATACAGGCTGTTCCGTCTAATCCTCACATTAAAAGTATTGCAAGTTCTAATAAAGATATTTATCTGAGAGTTGGTACTCAGGCATAATCCGTTGAGTTATGTTCAATGAAAATATTTTCAAGATGGCAGCACTTCCGGTTATACCGGAAGTCGCTATTAACTTTCTTATTTTAAATGGAAAGCTATGTTTTTCACTGCGTTTTTGGATTAGTTGAGTTATTTTAAGGGAGTTTTTATCAGCTTTCCCTATACCCAAGTTTAACCGTTTTCAAGATATTTAGGATTTTTGAAAATTTTTGAATTTGCACCTGTCCCTTAAAAAATCGGTAACTCGCTTAGTTTTAGAGATTTCGAAATCCTGTTTGGAGAATTGAAAGAGAAAGCCTATATCTGTTGTTCAGTGTGATCAAAATTGGAATTGAAGATAATAAACCCAAAAATTTTAAGGTTAAGTTTGGACAACTTCAAGTACTCAAAACTTAATTTTTTCAAATGTGATGTCCCAATTTTTATTGTACTAGATGGACGAGAATTTTTTTCTGCATCTATCTGTATTAGCATTCCCTATACCTATCTGTGATAATTTTCAAGTTACGTTAGTTTTTTTGTTATTGTAGGAAATATCTTACTAACCACAGCTATTTTTGCATAGTTTGCCATAAAAACATTTCTGATTAAACTTAAACGACAAACTCTGTTCAAAATTGTGTTATCAGAATGTGAAAACAAAATAAATTCATTGGGTGTTGGTTTGAAAAACTTTAATTTCTCACCTTTTTTCATTCGTTTCCATGGCAACCTATGAGAAAAGGCCTATGGCTAATGAATTTCTCAATCCCAACAAAAAGGTATTGTAACATGAAAACTATTAAACATAAGTATAGGGAATGTTAACACAGATCGAAGCAGAATTAAATTCTGTACCATTTAGTGAAATAAAACTTTTGTCATTTCATTTGAAAAAAATGAGTTATGAGTGCTTAAAGTTTTGCAAACTTAATTTTAAAAATTTGGAGTTTGTTATTCTTTTTTAGAAATTTGAAAACACCAAAGGAATGATCTAGGCTTCCTCTTTCAAATGAGCCCAAAAATATTTCCAAATTTTAAAAAATCGCAGAGTTATCGATTTGAACTGGAAAGTGCAAATCCAAAAAAATTTTAAAATCCATAAATATTTCGTAAACGGCTAAATTTAGGTATAGGAACAGCTTGTGAAAGCTACCTTAAAATAACTCTAGTAATTCAAAAATGCATTAAAAAATATAGCATTCCATTTAAAATAAGGAAGTTGATAGTGACCGGAAGTGCTGCTATTTTGAGAATATTTTCATTGAGCAGGACCTAAAAGATTATGGTTGTACACAAATTTTCAGATGACTATGATTATTAGAACTCCCAATAACTTCTAATGTGAGGTTTAGACAAAACAGCCTGTAGAATGTTAGCAACAGTGCTCTGTTGTGACACCGCTTAACAGAGCTGTCTAATTTGCGTTTCTCTAACTCCCTCTGCTAAAATAATGGTAACAGTGTTCCCATTTGTTTGAAAATGTAATTTTTGAGATAATGGAAGTCGATTTTGACGTATGGATTACTACTTGATTAGGACTGATTCAAATATTTTGCGAAAATGTTAAGAAGTTTTCATAAAATTATTATCATTTCGAGCTTGGTATCGCAAAAAGTTGCACTAAAATGTGAAAAGAAAGCGAATGCAAAAAATGAGTCTAGATCAGAGCAAAGAATATCTTTGTTTATTGGGAAAAATTTAATTTTTTGTTTTGGGACAATTTCGGTGGGATCTCGTGTCGCATTAGCTAACTGAATTGAATCCAAATTATTTTATTCTGTGCTGGAGAGAACTTATACGCAAAATTAAAGAGAGAAACACAAGTTGGAAGAAAGAAAATTATTCTTGAAAGCCAAAAATGAAATTTTAAACAAATAATTCAACTTTAAAAATTTATGTTTTATTTTTACGGAATACTGTAACCAAAATGAAGGGTACTCAGTGTTAAATTCTTTATTTATACAAATTTCGCGTTTTTGGAGATTTGTAAGTGGCGTTGATTGCCACAGATTACCTTTGCAACTGCAACATTATGGGGATTATACCAATTGATTTTTTTCTAGGATCGACCTCTCTTTCTTCGTTTTCTAACACTTCAAAAACCAAAAGTAGAATTGTATGCGTAATTCAAAGCTTCTAGTTTTATCCCTTATCACATTTTTAATACAATTTCTTGTTAATTTGGTAAAACATCGCAAAAATTCACTGTCACTGTCACTGTTAGTTTATGGCGAGATTTTTGCCGCTGTTATTTAACAGAGAATGTTACTGTAGAAATGTTGCTAACAGAGGGTAACAGAGTTTACGGAATACGAATTTAAATAACAGTAATAGAGCAATAACATAGTAACAAAAGTTAGGGAATAGCACCATAATCGTGTCGGAAATGTTGACTTCTCCCCTTTGGCTTGCTTTACGCAACGTAATATAGAGAGTCAGTTTTTCATCCCGATCCAGGTCAATAGCTTTGCAAGACACCCCACAGGGGAGCTGGTAATATACACAGGGCAGCGAAAGGCTCAACCCCTTTAACAAGCAATCTATCTCTTGTTTATTGGATGGCAAGCCTCAATTTGCTTTTTTGTTGCAGTTGTTGTTAGTATGTCTCGTTTGGATCCGCCCCCCCGGTAATCCCAGTTAATGACAGCCATATGTAGCGGTAATTTGGGCAGCATGGACATCAAGCACGAGATGATTTACCGTGAAGATGACGTGCTGCTTGTTAAATCCGAGCCCCAGTTGCATTCGCCCTGCGCCACCGGCAGCAACGGCCTGCCTTCTGGGGCCGCTTCGAACCTCCTCTGTGCCAACAACGGCCTGGTGACGACTTTGGCGAGCAGTTCGTCGTTGAACGGCCTCACCAACAACGTGCCCAGCAATGGACTGTCTTCTAGTGGACCGTTCAGTTCAATCGGTGGTGGTGGTGTTAGTGCTAGCAAACGTCAAAGAACCGACGACTGGTTGAGCTCGCCCAGCGGCAACGTGCCGCCCCTGACCCCCTCACCGGGGCCCCCTTCGCACCCGTACACCGTCATCAGCAACGGCTACTCCTCACCCATGTCCTCCGGCAGCTACGACCCCTACAGCCCCAATGGAAAAATCGGTAAGGATAATTACACTAGATAAAACTAATGTGTATCCGTAGAATAATTAACCCTTAATTTAATGTAGACTAGTAGTAATCGACTAACATATTTTTATCTCAAAAACTTTAATACCTCTCTTCATAAGATTATAAATCTTGATGGAAACGTTCACCATGTTCATCGCTTAAGCTTCCCAGGTTTTGTTAGGATAATTTAAACACAAACATAGAAAAAGTTGTTTGGACTTAATTTATATTCAGCTGATGATATTTTAAAGCAAATATAATATTTAACAATTTGTTCATCACGCCAATAACGAATGCCAAAGACACCACAAACAATATTGATTCAAAAATTTTGCAAAGTTAAAAATGACACTGATTGATTTTTTATTTGCACTGATTGGGGTCAGTTTCTCTTAGTGTACCAGCAGTAATCGGCTAACATATTTTTATCCCAAAAACCTTGGTTCCTCTTTTCGTAAGACTTTAAAATCTTGGTGGAAACGTTCACCATTTCATCGCTTAAGGGCCGGTTGCTCAGTCCGAGCTTAAGCTTTGGCTTACGTAAGCTCGGCTTAAATTTAAACTAAGTTTAAACCACAGTTATGTTGCTCAGTGGAAAGTTTAGCTAAGCCGCGCTGAACTTGTCACTTATGCGGTTGGTAGTACTGTACGCTTGCGCACTTCAAGTAAGAGGTTGCTTGCGAGTTTTTGTTTTGACAGTTCTGATTTTGAAAAGTTAGGTTCAGATGAAATAATATCATCATTTATCATTATTTTAGTACATTGGAGGAACCACCGCCTCCTTAATGAAATGTATCAATATCCCGCCTGGGCATTTCGTAAAAAATTGAAACTGTGATACCATAATTCCGCGCGTTGCTATGTGTAGTGCGTCAACTTCTGTCGTCAACTGCTAAGAGTGTCAAGTTATTAATGAGCTGTCAACAATGCCAATTTTTAAACGCAAGAACAACGAAACACGAACCAACTAAACAAATAAAGAAAAACGCAACTAACAAAAGCTCGGCAGAAAGGATACAAAAAACACCATATGTAAGAGATATTTTGAAGTTTTGAAAAACAATTTACCGTCAAGTGCAGGATGTGTCAAATATTCCGCGCAAACTGTAGCGCTGACGGGAATCACTTGAACTTGACCAATGCCCAGGCGAGATAAAGTGTCATTCTATACAGACGGCGATGGGAGGAACAATATCGCTATAATATGAATCTTATGTTTAAAAATGTATCTCAATATAATTATTAATTACTAGAATGGTTTTTTTCTTATTTCATGGAGCTCTTTCATGCGCGGCATATTCAAATTGTGCTTCCTTCTGAAAAAATTCAATTCATCGTTTCCTTTCAGAGCACAGCAATAAATTGATTTGCACAGTTTATTTGTTGCCTTTGTGCATTTAAAGACTTGGGCGTCCTCAAATTTGAAGCATAACAATTTTATATAAATAATTTAACTGTTTAAAAATTTGTGCTATAATTAAAATCACATAAAGTTTACATATCAGTAATTTCTAATATCATTCTTTCCTTGACTGCCGGATTCTGCTGCAGCAATTAAAAAGATTATGTTTAATACTAGAATAAAAATAAGTAAGTAAATTATTATCATTATACTTTTTTTTAGTTTTTTTTAATATACTAACTTACAACATGTTGTTGCCATGGCCCTCTACTCATTACTGTTATTGTTCAAATTTATTTGTTTATTACAAGTTTAACTCAAACTGAACTGAAATTTATTAAAAAAAGGCCCTCCACCAGTCGATTTTTTATAACATTGTTGGTCTGCATATTTTATGATTTTTTTAATTGTCGCATATTTTTCGTAATGTAGCAGCTACTCTACTGGTGTCTGCTGTTGCATTAAATCTTAGTGCAATTTGGGCCGTGGTCTATTTTTTTCATCGAACAAAAGCAAGTAACTTTTTTACACTCTAGTGTTAGTTGAATAAAATTAACCAATTTTATTTTCTTTGCGCGAAAAATTGCTACTTCGGTTTCTTTTATTCATCTGTTAACGATTTCAATAAAATTATAAAGTTATGTGTATTAATAACGTTAATATTAAAAGTATTTAGAGATAAGCCAATGCTTAAGCGGCCAACATCGGCCGCTTAGTTAAACCAATGCGAAGCTTAAGCTTAGTTAAACTCGGTTTAAGCTCGAACTGAGCAACCGGATTGGTGAATATATTAAAAAAACTAGACGTGGTAGACAAATATGACATATATTTTAGTTATCAGTGAGTAAATAAAAAACAAAATCAGTATTAATTTTCTCTTGGTAAAGAAAAAAATATTTTTTTTAAACTAGTGGTACTTATGTGGAGCGTCTCGTGTAGGAAATGCGGTTCAGCGGGAGAACAACACATCAAGAATCTGATATATTTTCTGACAAAAAAATTATAGACTGGTCTGAATTGGAATAATGCAATAGACGAGATAATTGGCGGCAACAAGCCGATTTCTCTATTATCGTGAGAATATTATGTCTTTCTACACTTTCATCTTTCAACATCGACTGTTTTCAAAACCGAATTATTAAAGACGATTCAAATGGGGCATCGGGTTTCGACTTTATTTAATTAAACGAGTTTTGCACGATGGGATATCGGGTTTCGAGAAAAAATTTAATTTGCATTTGATGGATTTCGAGCTTTTTTCAGCAAAAAATTAACTAATTAATTTATTAATTAAATGGTGTTGATAGCAAATGCCAGTTTAGTGCAACAATCTGTACCTAATTGAATTCAAATTTGATTTTATGGTGTAGTGGGTGTAATTTTGGTGATTGACATTTTAAAAACTCTGGCCCAATCACTTTTTTTGAAATCTCTTGGTTTTGCAATTTCAGTTATTAAAAATGTGCACCAGATATTGGTCTAAGTTTGTATAAAAAACAAATTTTTGGTAATAGGGGATCGGAGTGACAAAATTAATGCCAAAAAGAACTCACCAATTAAAAAAGAATGATAATTATGGGAACGGACAGTTTAAAATGATTTGAAACAAAATATAGTCTTGTTTTTGTAATCAGTGCCTTATCTAAGTGGTACGTTGTTGAGAAGAAAATTTAGATTACTGGGAAAATCTTGAAAAAAACTACAAACTTATTTTGTTAACTTCTTTAATTTTCATTTTTTTAAATGTTTTCATATTTCACATTAAATAATCGTTTCCTAACACAATGATTAATTATTAGTTTTAAATTTACTATCAGTCCCTAGCAGTTTTATCAAATAATCAAAATTTGTAGATGTGTTAACACTTGGTATTCTTTCGTAGGAAACCGTTTCAAAAATAATTTCTTTTTATTGTTGATCAAATTCTATTGCGATCACGATTGTTGGACAACGTTGCCACATTTATATCATTTATTATTTTTATCAGTAATTTATTTATTTCATTATTTCTCTACCACATTCCACTGAGTTTGTGCGCCAATTTTTGATCATCCACCTGTAGGTATGTGGATGCTAACACATGTTTTAGGAATAATAAATAATGACCAGTTTTATCTCCAGAATTTGTCATATACAAACATGATTAAAAAATCAGAATTTTAGGACGCAAATCACTGTTTTGTTGACACTTTTGTACAATTTACTGTTGATGTTATTTAATATTTGATTTACCTAATTTTTATGATTTGCTGTTTGTACTAAGATCTTAAAGTTTTTCACTTTTTTATTTTTTTATAAAAAGAATTCACAAACAAAATTTAGTTTATTGCTGCAGCTCGTTTGATTTTTGCAAACAAGTGCTGTTGCTAATTGTCTTTATTGAATGAATTACGCAAGATGCTAGATTAGGAAAGTAGCAAAAGTCGTCAAGCAACAATAAATGTTGGTTTACAAGCGTGAAGTTAATTGTTACAATAAATGGAACTTTAAGTTAATATGTAACTAGGTAAACGATCAACATTTGAAAATTTTCCATAACAGGACACTGGGTTTTTGCAAAAATCGCTAAATAACAGCGTACAGCAGGTAGGTGGTCCAGTGACAATCGCTGATATGATAACAGTACAGTGACCTTATTTCGTACGTCAGAAGCATTTCTCTATTCGAATTCACGTGTTGTCACTTTCAAATCATCATGTCATTACAGTGAAAACAATAATTGAGATTTTTAAATATTCAAATTTTCGAATAAATAAATGTAAAGTGTAGGCATTTAATAACATTGAAGCGGTTTCTATTGAAGTTGTGCTATTTACTTATCTAAATATGGAACCTGAACTTGAGTCTAGAAAAATTGCGAGAATAGGTTAATGATCCCGTTTAATGTCGAGATAAAATTACGACAAGATAAGTTTGGGCGATAGCTAATATCAGTACTCATAAATGTAAATAACCAAACGATGACGATTTAATTAATGAATTAATAAAAAATAATTGCGGACCAATTAACTCACAGTTGTGCCATTGACAAGGAGCGCTATTGATATGAAAAATGGCATTATTCGTATATGAAACATTGGCAACATCATTTTGTTAAAACTTGTTTACCAAATATCCTGGCGTTTTAACAGTTTTGTTTTTGAATGCAGTGCTTACATTATCGATCATCTTATTTTTGTTTATGTTCGATACAAATGCGACAGCTTTCAGCTTCACATTTCACAAATTTCGGTCCCGGACTAATCCGGGTGCATGCCCTGAGCCGATCCGCTTGTCATTGTCCGTGATTGAAGTTTTATACTATAGCGATCGAAATGTCAAACTCCAGGTGGTGTGTTGCATTTTTCGCAATTAAAACTCATGCGGGTTCTCTTGTATACAAAGTAACAGTTCGTCTTGTGGTCGCCGGGAAAAAAGAACCACAAATGATCCGCAAGAAAAATAAGCGCTTTATTTATATGCGAACGTCAACGAAGACATAAACATGGAGTTAACACAAAAAATCTAAAAACAGAGTAAAAATTTCTGGCTCGGACTCCAAAGGAAAAATGCAAAAATAATCTAAAAATATACGAAAAAAACTGCAAGCTGCATAAAGCTTGACACGTCTTGATTTATGCGACGGTCGGATAAAACGTTTAAGCGAAAATTATTTCTCGGGTGGTTTCTTGGAAAAGCGAGGTGCAACAAAGGCAAATCCGCCGGTTATTGACTGTTATCTATAGTCTAGACGCATCCGTGCCTGCGATATTATCAAATCGGAGATAAGGCGAAATGAGAAATGTTAATTTTGAGAAACACATCAAAACAAGTCGCTTTTTCCACCGACAGCGGTATACATTTTTAGAGGACGTGGCAATTTGTTTTCGTGTCAGCATCAATGACGATTCCATAAATACATTTTTATGTGCGAAGAGATTTTTCAAACGCCTTGAATTTTCGCGTTGTGCCAAGTTTATTATTCACCTGGAGCAGATACACCCATTAGATCGATCACAAAATTTTATCAAAGCGTAATTGAGCGCTGCAATAAATTATACGCGAGCGAGCTTTCCGTTGGGTCAACAGTTATTCCAATTGAAGCGAACTTCTTCTTTTTACTGGCGATATCAAATGGTTTCCTCCAGTGCGTGTGAAAATATTTACCTGTCGTGACACAGGAAACTTTGGCGCCCCTCACTTGAGTCAAGGGCTCGCTACTAAAAATTACATTTCGGAAAATTTCACGGCTATTTATACGCCCTGATTTATTTTTATTTTTGGCCCAGCGAAAGAATGGAAAAAATGTGGTAAATTCTCACGAAACCATCCATAAATTCTGTTTTTAATCCCTGGTGAATTAATCACTTTCGCGCTGCAAATCTGGCGTTACGCCACTGGGTCACTGTTGACAAATAAATCGATTGTCTGCTCAAACTCTGAAAATAAACAAGACGTTTCGGAACGGACGCCCATACCGGTGATTCACCACGCATAACCGATGAACTGCCAACCCTTTCTCTGTCTGAAATTTATTATTTACTAGCTGTAAATTTTAATTCAGACTGATTACTATAAATGTTTTTTTTATCTAGTTAATGATGGAATTCTTTATTCCAATGCTTATTGTAGTTCCTGAATGTTGTAGGTAATTAACAATGAAACCTTTTTTGTATGAATGGGTAGTAGTTTTAATTTTTTTTTTAACTACAGGAACACCGAACAACCGAGTCATTTAGACAAAGCGGCATAGCGCATTAAAATTACAGAGTTGATGAACATCTATTTTTGAGCAAAGATAGTATTTGAAATTATCGTACAATAATTTTTTATTATAACAAATGATTTTTGATTATTTTTAATCATTTGTTGATGTTTTTAAATTTAAAGCTTTTCTGCTTTTCTGGATAGAATTTCACCAACGGCGTTTACAGAGAAACATTTCTGAGCAGTGTACAAATTTTGATTTCAAATGGAGATGGTGAATTTATGCTCTTTATCTATGATTTTTATGATTTCGCTAACTCAAACCAATGCGGAACTTTTTTTAAATGCTATTAAATAATGCACTTTTTCTCAGTGAGACACATTCCCGCAAAATTCAGAAATACTTATTAACAAAAATTGAATATTTTGCAAGTTTCATAAGTGTTGAAATAGATTGTTACCAAACAGCTGTGGAATCTGCAGTCCACTTCTGTTACTAACGACATCAGATTTTAGATTAATATAGCAACATATCTGTAAGCTTGTTAGTACTGCAACCCGTACGACTAATTAAATGGCAACTGTGCCATGTTTTTTGGTCAACACAAATGAGTGTAAGCTTTTATTTAAAAGATGCACTAAAAAGTAAAAAAATTATGTTTTTCTATCAGAGGAAAATATTTTCGCTTACAAGTTAAAAGCTTTGGGAATGGTTAACAATACGGTATTAGAGAATGACTTTCTTGAATTGACCACTGTTCTCAAAGCTTTTGTAAATTTTAGAATTATAATTTGTAATCGAAAATATTCTTCTTTGATAGATAAATATTATTATTTACTTTTTAGTGCACTTTTTTTTAATCGAAATTTTTTTCATGATTATTATTTCAGCAATGAAGAATTTTTACATTTAACCCTTTTGGGGGTGGAATTTCTAACAAACCTAAAACACGCGTTTTTTACCAAATACCAATTTTCATGGTTAAAAATTTAATCTCCTTGGGAGGCGGAACTTCAGAAACACTTCTTTCTTCATTTTTAACCGAAAGCTTAATATCAATTTTCATGAATATTACTTCAAAAATAACGGATTTTAAAATTCTACCTTTTTTGGGGGTGGAAATTCTAAAAATCATAAAACACGTGTTTTTTCATTTTTTCCAGAAACCCCAAAAGACAATTTTTTGGAAGTAAGTTCTAAAAAGACGGAATTTTATATTTAACCCCTTTGGGGGTGGAATTTCCAAGACTTGAAACACGTGTCTTTCATTTTTAACCGAGATCCCAAGTACCAATTTGCATGGATATAGTTTTTAAAATTACGAATTTAGTTTTATTTAAATTTTAACACCCCATTTAACCCTCCTTTTTCGAAAATTCTGAAACACGTATTTTTTTATTTAAAGCCCAAATACCAATTTTCATGGATATAACTTTAATATTTCTTTAATAATGACGGATTTTTATTAAAATTTTTACATCTAATTGACCCTTTCAGAAACTGATTTTCGAAAAAACGCTTTTTAGCGGAACTCTACTCCCTCTAAGGAACGTATCTTACAAACTTCATGTTTATAGATTCACAGTGGTTTAGGCTGTGCATTGTCTGTCAGTCAGTCAGTCCCGGAACTGTTTTATAATTTTATAGTAGGACTCATAAGAAGTAAAAATAACTTAACTTGTCTTATCCGAGTGTTTATAGTTTCTGAGATACAGAGGGTGAAACCTCCACTTAAACGTCGGAATGAATATTCGTCAAAAAAAACGAAGTTTACGTATTTTGAGTACTTTATTCCGAAGTTCACATGGCTAATAGTCGGTTACATTTGAGGGAATGAAATTCGGTGGTATTTTCTATAAAAAAAAATATGCAAATTTTCTACTTTTTTTATAATGTTTTTAATGTGGACATTTTTTTCAGCAAATTTTAACATTTTTTTTTATGTAATAGGTTTTGAAGAACTAATCTCTAAATCATATTTTTCCCCATTTTCGTTGGTAAAATTTAGGGCTGCCCCGTTAATTTTAAATTTATTCGCTCACTAAAACCCTCTATCTCTGAAACAATAAACATTCGGATAAGACATATTGAGTTATTTTGACTTCTTTTGAGCTTTACTATCACCCCTTAAAATATATGCAAAACAATCAAATCCACCTTGTATACAGGATGTAAGCGAAATAAGTACATTAATTTTAACCAGTGGTAGAACTCATCAAGACAAACATTTTTTCTATGTACCATTTTTTCAAAATCGCATTTTATAAAATCATTTTCGCCGCTACAAATTGACGAGCCTTTTATGAAATGCCCCAACAAAGAAAAGCAATAATAAATTTAATTTTATTTTCATGAACTTGCTTGGAAACGGTAATCTTGTCGATTAGGTAATTTTGTTTCCAGTGGCGTGTAAGAAAAATGTGTAAGATTTTAAAATAATTTTAACTCACTAAAACTAAACGTTTTGAAAAAAAAGTTATTGTTGGTCTTGACAAGTTCTACTACCAGTCAAAATTAATGTACTTATTTCATTTACAGCCTGTATAGAGAAAAAACCAGTTTTACTCTATTTCGAATTGTGTTCCGCTGACTGGCCAAGAGTGGTCTTATCGCCCTAAGTAGAAAATGCTGTAATAAGTGACTTTATGTCCGTTTTAACGGCCAGAGCGCCCCTTGGAAATTCCTGTCGGCGATGCGGGTGATTAGCACAGATGGGGGCGATGGTTGTTTTCGGAAAAAACACTAAAACGGCCATTTGTATGTCGGTCCTCGCCCTTTCCGTCAACTTATCTAAACGAACAATTGCAATATCAAACGCGTAAGTCCGCACATCCGTCGCAAGACGCGGATGCAATGCATAAAATCCTCCAGAGGACCTATGAGCGTTCTACGTGTCTTGCTTGCATCGTACGTTTTATTATTCGCATAACTTTGCATGTTCTTGTGTGATGAGAATCGGAGATTTGGGATTGAGAACCGAGACAAAACCAACGGAAGCGGGATTGGCTCAATGGCCCGGAAACGGACTTTATTCCTATAACCCTCTCCCGCTAACGGCCTTGAGCCCGGACTCGTGTGACCTATTTTTCCGAAAGGAAAGCGAGGTAAATATTGACAGGATTGGCCGACAACGGGGGGAAAACAGTAATTTTCCGGATTAGAGGAGGGATAATTTTACGCGGACTGATGAGGGAAATTAAGTGAGATGGGTAATGGGGGAGGTTTTTTAATTGAAGTGATTGGAGTGGGTGGATAGACTAACCCAGAGAGTAGCAAAGGACCAGAATTAATCGAAAATATTAAAAAGAAAGACTCTTCCTAAAATGGCTTTATTTATGGTGATATACAGTCAGAATATTAAATACATTTCAGTAAGAACTCGAACAATTTTTCCGAAAACTGTAATAAAAAATTAGAAGGAATCTAAAAGTTGCGAATATAGTTACCTAAAAATTGAAGCATGTGTAAGGACAAAGTTCTAGAGAATTGAATGTTGTTTTTGTTTTTGTTTCTGACGTATTTGAAGTTACGTCTGGAGTGCCACAAGGATCGATACTCAGTCTGCTTCTTTTTGTACTTTTTATTAATGACATTGTAACTTCTTTTGACATACCTTGCCTCCTATACGCTGACGATTTAAAATTTTTTTGTAGAATAAAAACTTCTCTGGACTGTAATGTTCTGCAGAAGAATATTCTTAATCTTTTAGAATGGTGTCAGAAAAATGAGTTAAATCTTAATCTGTCAAAATGTTTTTTAATGCAATTTTCTAACAAATCAGTCATAAAGTTTAATTATTTTATTGATTCTTTACTCCTAAATAAACTGGATTATGTTAAAGATCTAAGTGTTACTTTTGATCCACAGTTCACGTTTTCCAATCATATTGATAGTGTCATACTAAAAGCTTCTAAGATGTTGGGTTTTGTTATAAGAAACGGTTCTGAATTTTCATAAATTAACATTTTGAAATTACTATATTTTTCATTTGTTAGATCATGTTTGGAATATGCATCAGTTGTGTGGTCTCCTATTTACGTTACCTACCAGGAAAAGCTTGAAAATGTACAAAGAAGGTTTTTGAAATTCCTGGCTTATAGAGATGATGGAACTTATCCTCCATTTGGTTTCCCCCAAGAAATATTATTAAATAGGTTTCAAGTATCTAGTCTTGAAATTAGATATAAATTTGCTGCATTAACGTTTCTTTTTATACACAATATTATTATATTATACTTATTATACACAATAAAATTGATTGCCCTCAACTGCTAAAACATCTAAATTTCCGTGTACCTCGTCAAAACTCTAGAAATAAACAATTATTATACTTGGATGCTAGTCGGACAAACTTCCAAAAAAAATCACCAATATTTAAGATGTGCTCTGAAATGAACCGGATTAATAACGTAGATATATTTTTTATGAATTACACTTCTTTTTGTAATATTTTACGTACTTATTTCACTTCATAAAATATACTTCTTCTAAATTTTACATAGGCTACACAATAATTGGTTTCGACTGTGGTGTAGCAGAAATCAATAATAATAATAATAATAATAATGTTTTTCTACCATTACTTAATAGTAGTTGCCTCTTCGAGGAGCAATTTAATTAGTTTTGTACAACATTGTTTCTTACATTTTTTAACTTTGTGAAGTAGATAATTACTTATTGTTTGCCGTAATTTTTTTCTGCATGTTCTTTCTCTAAAATAATTAGACCTTACTGTGTAGGTGTCCGCCTCAAATACTTACCAACGATTTTATTACACCTTATTATGACATTTGACTTGTTTATAAACAAGTTGATTTTCAGCGTTTGTTTAAAGGCGTGCCAAATCGCATGAGAATTGTTAAGTTTAAAGCATCTTATTCTTGCACGTATTTCGTTTAAAAATATTTTTAACGATTCCTCGTTTAAAAACGAGTAAATCACTTGAAAATATCTAAAATTGCGCGTTATTATGGCATTTGACTCGCTTAAACGAATTTTCAAGGGTTCTTTGTTTAAAAACGTGCCAAATTGTCTGAGTATTTCAAACCACGTTAATTTGGTAATTGCTTGGTTTCAGTAGGTTAATTTTCAACGATTCCTCACTCAAAAAGGATCAGATGCTATGAGTATACTTTGAATCATCTTATTTTAGCACTACTTGTTTTATTCAAATAAGCTAATTTTTTTTAATTCCTCTCCTAAGAACGAAACAAATTGCTCCCGAATTTAGGAATAAATCATTTTATTTGGGCATTTGTTTATTAAAAATAGGTAGATTTTTATGAATTAGAAGCCTCAAGACATGCTAAATTGCCTGCCAATAGTTTAAATTGTTTTATTTTGACACTCGTTTTATTTAAAAATATATTTCTCTCCCAAAATCGAATTAAATCGCCAGATTTGGTATTTGACTCGTTTAGTGGAGGTAGAAAGTTATTTTGGTATTTTTTTAAATTTTGGTTAGCATTTATAACATGTATTTTGTTTGAAGATTTTTTTTCGGATTTAATAATTCCTTCCGAAATACGAATAATAATCGATTGTTGGACTAGCAATCAGGAAGTTAAAATTACAAAAAATGTTTGCTTTTTGTGGTTGCTTCAATTATGAATGAAAGGTTACTCGCCTAATCACGTCTACCATCATTGAAATCGCCGCATTCGCTAGTAGCATTAACACATTTCCTCCAATTGAATTAGTTTGTGTTAATTAACAAATTTGGAGAATCATTGTGTCCATTTCCGTGTTGCAATAACGATGTTAATTGCATTGTCCTTACAGAAATTCGCAAATTTGCCATAAATAAGGATATTTCGTCCTTCACGCAACTTGCTAAAAACGTGGAAACGAACAAATAACACTGTTGTAAAATAGTAATTTAAAAAAAATGCAGTGTGGTTAAAGTCAGAATAACAAGGCTAAGCGACTAATTCTTCCACGATACAGGTCACAGCAATTAACTCGTCGATTAAATACAGGTATTGTATAAGTTACAGATACTGCTTTTAGCCATTTATTAGTGATAATTGGGTGTTTAACTTATAATAAATCTATTGTTAAAGAGGTACAAAGTGGCGTATTCTTCGTTAATTTGTATCAAACTTTCTCGCTACTTTCTGAAGTGTTAACAAACAGTTTCGTAACAAAATCACGATTTTTCCTCCCGGTACTATTTCAGCCCGGCCAAGGTTACCTAGACCCGCGTGTGTGCCAAAAATCCAACAAACGTTACCGAATTTAATCACAAACCCAACCTTGAACTTGCAGGTTTATCAACCGCGCTTTTGCTAATAATAAAAATACGACGCAATTGTAACTCTTCTCCCGTTTTTCTCGCATTAATTAATTAACAATGATAATTTAATCAAACGACGGAATGCGTGTCTTGTAATTAATTTCGGCATAACGACTGAATGGGGCCAAACTTCCCCTGATTTAATCCACCAATCGCAATTAATCTTGATTAGTGAAAGTGTGCTTTGATTCGTCCAGTGGCGCCATCTGTGCCGCTTCAAACGAACCAAACGGGTTACAAAACGATGGGATAGATGTCACGAGTGGAGGCGTTTCGACCGTCATTTTTCGTCATCTTCGCCCGGACTATGACATTGACATTCTCCCGGAAAACAGGCGAAAGCGCTCCACCTTGAACTCGTTAAACTCGTGATTTTTTCCGAAACCGAATCTTCCAAGTGATATGATTAAGTCTATATAGAGGTCACTGTTTTTTCGAAGCGTTTGCATTTTTTCTATGAATAATTCCAAGAAGTGATCTGGTTTATATTTCTCGTTGCGTCACTTTGCTATTAGAATCTGCCACCTTGCAGTTGATGCTTTTCGAAATTCAAAGAAAATGTCCAAGTGGCAACATCGCGCGATAGTGAAGCCAGCGAAGCGTCACTTGACATGGTCAGAGAACTGGTTTAGTAAATTAGAACCATCTCTGACCACTTCCACTCGCTCCCGCTGTCCTGGTCTTGTTTCTATCTTTAGCGAGGTGATTGGCCAATAATCGAAGGGAGTCCTGACCTGTCCCAAATCGGGCCCTTCGGGTCAGGGCCGGACTCCCGGAACCGAGGAGTCGTCCATATCCTTGGTGTGACGTCACGTCCGCCACGAAACCGGCGCCTTGCTCCACCAGAGCGCGACCTCACCATCGTGAGTTGAAAATAAAAGTTTGGTCGAGGTGACATTTTGTCGTCCCTTTCGGCCGGAATCCACCGTTAGGTAGGGTCCAGGTAGAGGGTCCTTACCGTTAATTTCGCCGAAAAGTTACAGTTATTTGGGTCGGTCGGTGCTAATAAACAGACGGAAAAAATTCGCGGAACCTACTTTCTTTATCGAAACAATTCGATTTGAATATCATGAAAACATACAAGTAAAATCGACTTTAAACTTATTCCGGATGTTTGCCGACGAGAATTTTAACGACAACTATTGTGTTTGTCTGGATAACTGTTCATTTCAATAATTGCGCTACCTCATCGCAAGAAATTACCAGAGACAATCGTGACGAAGGAGATTTTTTTAATTAAATTTGCTGATAGGATTTTTATTATTGTCTAACGAGGATAACGCGCTCCGAACCAATTATATAAATGATCGGAAAGGTTCGGATTAATTATTCATCTCGGTTTCGGAATAACAATACCCGGAAGTGGTTAAGTTAAATAATTTGCTTGTGGACGTTAAGGTCATTACTTTACTGCTCACAAATTACACGAGATTTGCGTCGAGGCGATTTTTTACAACGAACAGGTCGGGGATTTTTAATTTATACAGTTTAGTAACCTGCAAGCGTAAACAAATGTCAAACTGACAAGGCCAAACGTTTGGAACACTCAAAATGCGAAAGAAAAGACACTTACACATTTTTAAATGCTTAGAAACAAAATGGTTTCGCTTTTTTCAAGTCACTTTTTATACGAGTTACTCATAAAATACAGAAATAAGTTCACACAATTTATTGTCGGACGGGTTTTACCGGTTAGGTGCCTTGTTTTTTCTAATTTTAACACATTGTTTAAATGTTGCAACTGTGGTTA
This sequence comes from Tribolium freemani, assembly GCA_939628115.1. Taxonomy (NCBI): domain Eukaryota; kingdom Metazoa; phylum Arthropoda; class Insecta; order Coleoptera; family Tenebrionidae; genus Tribolium; species Tribolium freemani. Next base: position 16,064,657 of record OW626791.1, on the reverse strand, counting down.
AGTTGAAAGACATTTTTGTATTTTGCATTTATTTTATTCTAATTTATGGTATTTTAAACAAAATTTTTAATCTCCAATGAGAGTCACACCTGATCTGACAGTTTACTTTTTCATAATCTAATAATTAATTTATTATGAATTAATTATTTTTTATAACTTTTTTATTTATTTTTTTATTAGGAAAGTTCTTTCTTTGTTATACTTTTTACGTTACTTTTAATTTTAAACAAACTGTACAATTTCCACCATATAGATACGTATTTGATATAAAACAGTGCAATCGCGGAAAATTGTTTGCAAATAATTTGTACAAAAAATACCTACTTTTTTACTTTTGAATTTAGAAATTTTTTCTAAATTATAGATTATGGTAATTCAACCAAATATTCAAATTCTGAAAAAAAATTCTAAAACGTTTTTCTCGCTTCCTGAAAAGTTAATAAATCTGGAGATTATACACTTTAGAATTCGTTAAGTACTTCTCCTATTTTGTTTGTTACTTTTATTTAGTAAAAATAACACTAGTTTGCAATTTTTTACCAATAGATAAATCCAATGTTTATCGGTAGAATAATTAATAAAAGAATTAATTAAAATAATTAAATAAAAGTCTGATACTGAAGTCGAAAAAAAATTAGGACGTCAAGTATTTTAAATACTCATTATAAAGTATCAGTATTTGACATTTTTTGCAACATCAAAAATGTTACAGACTGCTTCTTCTTTTGTACTATCAGGGTCAGTTTATCCTAATATAGACTAGTAGTAAACGAATAACATATTTTTATTCCAAAAACCTTATTTAAATGTTGATGGAAACATTCACCATGTTCATCGCTTAAACTTCCCAGGTTTTGTTACGATAATTTGAACACAAACATAGAAAAAGTTGTTTGGGCTTAATTTACATTCAGCTGATTATATTTTAAAGCAAATAAAATATTTAGCAATTTGTTAATCACGTCAATAACGAATGCCAAAGACACCACAAAAAAGATTGATTCAAAACTTTTGAAAAATTAAAAATGACGCAGATTGTTCTTTTTTGCACTGATTAGTGTCACTTTCTCTTATTCTAACCAGCAGTAATCGGCTAACATATTTTTATCCCAAAAACCTTTGTACATATATCTCTTTTAAATCTTGATGAAGACGTTTACCATTTGATCGCTTAAGTTTTCCAGGTTTTATTAGGATAATTTTACCACAAACAAAACAAAAGTTGTTTGGGCTTAATCTACATTTACTTGACGATATTTTAAAGCAAATACAATGTTTAACAATTAGTTTATTACAGAAACAACGACTGCCAAACTAGACACCAGAAACAAATTTTCAAAACTTTTAAAAAAACTAGGCGTAATAGACAAATGTGACAGTTATCAGTGAGCAAGGAGCAAACAAAATCAAAATTTTTTGTAGACTAAAGTAATCGAAGCTTTTAGAAGTCCTAATTAAATATAGTAGCTTGTTAGCCGTACTAATTAATGAAAATGTTTCGGTTTTTTCACTTTTGTGTATACTTTATTGTTTTCTTGGAAATTGTGAATCAGTAATGTTAGCTGATTCATTATTAAGTGAAAAAAGTTGTACTTAACATTTGTTTCAAATTGATAGGTATGGTTTTGAATATTTTAATTAACCACGGACAGGCCTCAAAGTTGATTGTTTACAACAATTCGGAACAAATTTTACTTGATGAGGATAGCATTAGAACCAAATATCACCAAAAGTCATGCGAGGAGAATCATTCGGCAGAAAGTGCGTGCAAGAATGTCGTTAAAATGCCGAAACAGAATGTTTTTTGTGTGAAAAAAAAAACCCTAAGTTATACAATTGTTTCACTAAATCGATATTTTCCATATCCAGACAATAACAATTTTTCACGTTTAAATAAATTGTGATAGTGTGAGGATAAGTGTCTGCGTCGTTTGCATTTTATTTAAATACCAAATTCCAGGTGATAACGCGGCAATAATTTGTGAAAAGGTCATTATTTTCCGAAAATGTGATTGCAATTGAGTCACCTTTGAGTCCTCTTAGCCAAGAGCAAAAAGTAAAACTCCGATTGTGTGCAAATGTAAAAATCGTGCACTTTGCTTGCAGCTAATTAATCATTGTGTACGCGAACTGGTTTAGTGCTTTAATTGATTAGCGACGAGTCTAGTTCTGGTTTTTCTTCAATTTTCAGTCACTATATCACTTTCCTATATACATAGTTTTCCTTTTGCGTGTCCAGAATTTCGAGCGAGCAGTCCATTTTAGTAACCTTTAAAGGTTAATGAATGCTCCACAGACCTTGAAATAAATATTCCCACTTTTGAGTCGAATTAAAATGCGAATTATTAAAAGAGCGTTCACACCTGGTGAAGAATTTTTAATGAAGTTGTTTGTAACGAAAACAAAATCTGTTTTTGTTTCGCGCTACGGTTTCGGGTTGCTTGCCAGTGAAAGCGAAACAATTAGGGCACCACCAGGGGTTGTTACCCTCTTCCGGCACTGGGTCAAGGCTACCTGGTGTTAATTGATCCCGATATTCGATATTGGGGTCATCTGGCAACGTCGCTGGAATCACTACCAGAACAATGGTAACAAGGCTTTACCGGAAGTCACCGAAAAGCCAGCAAGGTTAAGACTCGAGATAATATTTGAGCGTGATATGCTTGAGTGGCGGCGCAAGATGGCCGCCAGAAGGGTTTCTGTGTGACTTGTGCAACAATCCGACTTTCACAAAGCGTCTAAAATTGGTGGCCCATAGATGCGAGCTAGTGAACGTAGATGGCCGTGACAGTGGAGCCCAGGTATAAGCTGGTGGAATGTGGAGGGGGCGAAGACAAGGTAACAACCTGTTGTGACGTCACAGCCGGCCCCCCGCCCGTCCGTACAACCAAGAGCAACATTAGTCGAGTGAGTTGTTCCGCTGATGTTGTTTCGACTTTCGTCCAATAAATTGATGACACGTGCGGTGATTTGAACGGCCGGTGCGAGATGAAACGCAGATGGTCGAGGGTCGCTCCAGAGGAGAGCAGCTCGGAGGTGACGTCCTCCTCGGCGCTGGTCATGAGCCCCGCCAACTCGCTGGCGTCCACCGACATCGGCGACGTCGACCTGGAGTTCTGGGACCTGGACCTGAACGCGCAGAACCACCCCCGAGGGCTGACCATCATCCAGAGCGGCTACGGCCTGCCCGGCCACACCATCATCGCCAGCGGCCACCACCTGGCCAAGTCCGACACCAGCTCGGCCTCAGGTAACGCTTCCAAGCGGAGACTCCAACGCGAGCGCAAGCGGCGAGCGCTCCGGGCGATGAAACTCAATTTCAGTTTTCACGCCATCTCATATCTTACTCCGGAGCGTATGTCCTAGTTAAAAACACGTATTCGTGTCACCACTTTCCAGTCAAGATCGCCGACGACGGCATTGCACAAGAATCGAGAATGAGGGGACTTTCTCAAAGAAAAGCGAATCCTAACGCTAATTATATCATAACGATGGCGTAAATGCAAACGGTGCAACATTGCGTAAAATAACACGACCCAAATTTAATAGTGTTTTGATGGTGCGCACAGTTCTCCTGCTTCCGTTCAAATCACTGCAACAACCGAGGCCACAGCCGTACTCTTTGCACTTCTGTGGTTAATTGTAGTGCAGTTGCATATTGCAGATGTTGATCTGGTTGGCCCTGACCATGACATTGCTCGACCTCTACTCCGGCAGGTGCACACCGGACTATTAGGGCAAATTTTGCAATATGTCGCAAACCACATCTGGCAACACTATGCAAATTATTCTGGATAAGGGGAAAACAAACAATCGGAAATTTGCACACTAAAAGTAACAGATTTTGTTACAAAAAAAGGGTGCACTTATTACTTTTTTATTGTTTTGGCCGTTACTGGGGGCTTTAAATAAAGCTGGCCGTATATGTTGTAATGGTTTTATCAACAATCGGGAAAAATAAAAATTGGTTGTGATTTGGATTTTCATACTTTGCGTTTGAACTGTTTCTTGCAAACTAGGCACAGACGATTAAAGAAGTATTTTGTTTACAAATAATACTTATATCTACTGGATGTTTTACTCAAGAAGTTATCATCTCTCTTGTTGTCAAACGAACTTTAAACTTGAGACACAAATCACTAATAAATAAAATAAAATTGATTTTCTTTCTTTTTTTTTTTTAATAAAATGAAATAACAACGATTTCTGTCTTTTGTGTGCAAAAGCAAATTTTAAAATTTCTCTTTCTTTGACCGCTTTCGTTTTAAACGTGTAGTAACTGGATTTACCGATGAATGATGATATTTTTTAATAGATAAAGCAACAACTTTATTAGACTAACATCTTTACCAAATTTTATGTATTACACGTACTTATAATAAAGGTATTAAAGCGATACTATCTTTGCGGGGTATCTAAATCAGGGTAAGTGGTTCGACCACTTATTGTTTATTAACAAGTATTTTTGTTAATTTATTTGATACTTTAATTCTACATTTAAATTGTTCAATAATTTTTTTTATTGAGAAAAATTAACACTATTGTATAGGTACATATTTCCGTTTTTTAACCCTTTGTTAGAGTGGTTAAGAAAAGAAAATTTTCAATTGTTTAGTATTTTTTAACATCACCCTGGTTTTCTCAGATGTTCAGTACCTTTGGGCTTTGGCAAAGACATTGTTAAGTAATTTAACTTACCAATTTGAGACGGATTCCAATCTGTTTAGAAAATGCAGTGCACATGTCAAAATTTTTCTTGATTCAAATGGTTTAATTTTTTTGTTCTTGATTATATTTTTTTTTATTTGATTAGTTCATCTTTATGCTCTTACAAGGTCTTGTTTGTACCTTTTTATCAAAAAACATATTTTTTAACGATTTTTTAATGTACCTCTAACATTTTTGAATGAAGAGATTGGAAGTCGTAAAGAGGTTTTTATACTTACTTAAACTGTCTGTAGCATTTGACCATCGCAACTTATTTTTAATTTTTTTGAGGTAATAGGTAAATTCATAATTCATCTACTTATACAAATAATAAAATCTTGAAATAATTTTACGTAAAGGAAAAAACTAAAAACACTAAACTCGCCACAATTTCCCAGAACACTAACGAAGGGTTAAATTGTTAACAAATTATCGTTCCTGAAAAAAGCTACACAAAGCTATTAAAAAATGGAACATACAGTCTAGAGAGAAAAATGTTTTTTTTTTTAGTTTCGCAGAATCATCACACAAATTGTCGATACTTAAAGCATCTAGCATGAAATACTGACCTCCGGTTTCCTATAACGAGTTATCGTTACATAAATTATGTCGGTTCGATAATCTGATTGACGTCTCTATAGAATAACTTAATCTAATAACGATAAGTGGTTCTAAAAAGCGGGGATTAATCCCTTCATTTTTTGTGCGAGTTTCAAAATAAATATTTTCTTGCATCCTACACAACCTGTTTGTTCCAAACTTCTAATAGGGACAAAAATACTTACCTACTTTCCGACTCCGACCACATCCTTAAACGTTCTTTATGACTTTTGTTAAACTTTTCATCTCATTGGAAGGTTTTGATTTCGCTTTTTTAAACATTAAATTTATATTATAAATTATCGTTTTAAATGGTGGAAGACATAGAAAGCAATGTCTTCATTAATAAAGGGTTGTATTATCAAGAACTACAAAAATTTTACGGTGATAACTAATAAGTATAGAAAGAAAAAATAACCTCAAAATCAAAATACTACATGGTGAATTGATAGTTGTGCAAATAGGTATTTCAGAGGGTCATAGTAGTGATAGTAGAACTCAAAATAAGTGAAAATAACAACTTGCCTTATCAGAATGTTTACAATTATTGAGACATAAGAGGGTTTTTGTCAACGAATAAATTTAAATTTGGGGTGCAATTTTACTGTTTTTTTTTACTATACTACCTAACTACAATAAAAATATTTGATGGTATTTTTCATTCTTTCACAAAACGACCGAATGTAACCAGCCTAAAATTTTCAGTCGCTTGTAAAAACCCTACATTTATTCATTTATTTACAATTTGCCCAGTCGTTTACAATATGACTAGGCTTTTTATAAGACGCCTGATTTTACTATTAGCCTACGACATATAATAGGTGTGTTATAGTTTTAAACACACAAGTTTTTAATCTCAACTAAATACCAAATAAAAAATTGATTCAATCGTCCATGCAATGAGTGCTATTAATACTAGCTGGAAGTTAAAATATTTACACTGGACGAGTTCTCCCAATGGCCGAACTCTCCCGAACTTACCCTACACGTTGAAATACACCTTGTGTGTACCAACTACTCCAGTGGTTTTTTTGAACTATTGGATTGCTCTCAAAATTACAGACAAAAATTTTGTTTCTTTTTCTACCTCTGTTAATTAGGGATGAGTGTTTTTTTTTATAAAAAAATGTCATTTTCTAAAATAAATTAATCTAATTATGACATTAGTCATAATTAGATTAATTAATTCTCAGTGTTACTTTAACTATTCAGAAAAAAATTCGCAAAAAATTAATGTTGTATTTACTTATTGATAACTGAAAGAATACAGTTAATTGCAAATTGTCCTATAGTTCTTGTACCTTGGGACAACAAATAAATAAGTATGTCCAAAATATAGAAACATATTTATTAAAACCTACATAATAAAACACACAAAGTCAACCGGGAAACAAAATTGGCACGTTTGACGTTCAGAGCCTCCCAAAAACTGTTGGCTTTGGTAATTTACTCAGATTTCTACATTCTTTGCAATTCTTCATTTTTAATGTAATTTTTTGGACGATCTGTTACGAAGGCACTTAAAAATTCATCTTCATAAAATATTTCTATATTTAGCGAACAAATAATACCTGTTACAAAAAATGTCCAAAGGTACATGCAAACTGCTGTCCCAAGGTCTCTGTTATGAATATTTTTCTTGATTAGATAATTTAGTTTTTTAATTTAATGTATAGCCTTACATATTTCAATTTTCACAAAACTGCTGTTCTAATCCTAAATACACATAGGTCGATAAAAGTAAAATCGTTGCAGTTAAAACACAAAATATTACCAAACTCACATTTACTTCGTCGAATCGTCGCAGTAACTGAGATGGGACACTATCTATCTACCTTTCAAACTATATTAGACAATTTTTGCTCTATGACCATAGCTGACACATTTTACCTATTATGTCCCAAGGTACAGTCACGCTCAAAAAGAATGGCCCGATAGCAAGTCTAAAATCTTTTTGGCCATAAATTTCAACAAACAGGTTAGTTTACAAACTGTCCAGTTAGTTTACACAATATCCAGCAAGTTTATAAACTAGCCATACGTACACATTAACCGTGGCTGCGGTTTTAGAGATGTCATTCTTTTTGATCGTGACTGGACATGCGTCCCAAGGTACAACACTCTCCCCTACATAGGTATTGGGACGTTAGCAAGTCTAGAAGTTTTTTAAAGAAATTGTAAGGGTGATGAACAACGAATACAACTCAGGTTTGGTAGAGGAGGAAAGGTTTGAAGGTTAAAAAATTACCAAAACTAAAAACAGGGCGTTTTGGGTGTAGGGTAAACCTGGGTGATATGATGAATCGGGTGAAATGATGAATTGCTTTATTTCTTTTCTGGGCACACCGATGTCTCTGTATATCTGTATACCGTTTGTTTATGATCATCCGTGCAGTGAGCACCTGTTGAAAATCAGCCTTGTTTTGAAAATCGTAACTAATTTGTAAAAAATAGTTTCCGATGCTCAATAATTTTTATACGGTGCTTAGGTTTGCTCCAGATAGTGTAGTCCGCGTGGTATTTTTTGATATGTTCTGCCTTCGTAGACTGTTTATACACTACATAACATAGAAATCGTTGCCTCTGATATTTTGAACTGCTTGCTACACTAATCACCGTTTCACCCATGGCAAATGGGAGAAATGGTGATCTCTGGCTTGGGTGATACGGTGAACGACTTTTCTCACATGTGATCGTATTTTTTGGCCAAAGTAAAAGTTCTAGCTATCAGCATAGTTCCAGACCAAGATGCTTACATTTTATAAAATGCAAACAATATTTTTTGTGTTTTTTCCAAAACATTTTTCGCAAAAACGAGTTTTTCACAATTTTGATCATTATGTAAGATTCGATAATTCGATAGTAATAATTTAACCGACCTCGTATCTCTTATAGACAGTAACTGAGCTCCCTATGTTGGAGCTCAAAAAACGAACACCCTGTATGCCGTAAAAAGCAGGAAAAGTAAATTCACCACTTCACCCATATGTATGGGTGAAATTAATATAGTTTTTTTTTCAAATTATTGTAATGTATAAAAGAGGATATAACACTGTTAAGTTGTTGTCTGTATATCTTCTGAAAAAATAGTGTTTTTCGTTTTTTTAAATTAACAACTTCTTGTGTTCTAAAGGGCTCAACTTTTTTGTTCACCATATCACCCCTACAATGAAATAGGTGAAATTTTTTGTGTGTTTATTTTGGAGTTAGGGGGCGTGAAGTATAATTCTTGAACTTGTCTATTTTTTGTCGTTTGTAAGGTCGACTGAAACGCGTGGCTTATCGAAGCGTTGAAGGCCGTGAAGACTTCCAATTTTCATCTGAGAAATGATCCGAGACGTTCCTATAGCTACACTTGTAATTGGTGCTTTGATCCGGGTCCTGTCAGATGGTAGGAACAAATTCAACGGAAGAAATAATTCACCTTGAGCATTATTATTATTAAATTTGTTTTTTGTTGGACAATAGAAGGCATGTCGTAATGATTTCGTCGGTCGGAGGCATCCAACACGAAATGCCCACCGTTCCATTACCATGCATGAACTTTTTTCATTTTTCGTTGTTCGTAGCATTGACAAAAGCGTGTTTAGTGGCCATCACGCTCGACAGCACAATCGTGAGAAGGCGAGTTACGTGTGCATTGCATTTCAATACGTCCATCATCAGGCCAAGATTTTGTCTTTCCCTTTGGAAAAATTGAATCAGCTTTATATAGTTAGTTAGTTGCGGCGTTGCACCGAGCGGATGTGAACAATGAGTGTGTTTAAGTTCAGGTTGAAGGCCATTGATGTAATTAAAGTTTAGATATAAATCACGGCGCAATCCTCTCTATAATGGCGATCTATCCACGCAATTGCGCAACGTGCACGTTTCAAAGACGGACTTTTGCTGCAAGAAATTAAGTGAAAATGACCAAACGGGCTATAATTTGGCGTTTTATTGTTTAATCGTATTGTTTGTTGCTTTGCTCTGAATCCGCCTCTGTCCTGACCACCACCCATATTTTCACCCATCGGCGAAATGACGTAACTGCGTCATCTGGTCGATGGGTGAAGTCGTGTCACGGTCATTGCTGGATCTGTTTGAAATGCCACGAGAAAATGAGAGTCAAGCGCATTTTCAACGGAAATTCGTGTACCTACGGAGGCGACTTTCTCTACTTTCGGTGATGGCCCCGGGTGCTTTAATCTGTGTCAGCACAAAATTATATTAAAACCGAGGGATGAACACCTAATCTAAATTTACATTCGTCAATGAGAAAATAAATACAGTATTAATCAGTTCTAAAGTAATTTAAATATTGTTCAAAACTAAAGAAAGCATTGATCGTTAATAAGTTAACATTTTTGTTCTAACGATATAATATTTGTTTATATTTATAAGAAAATAGGTAGGTTTCTGAATTTGTAGTTTTTGATAATCTTAAGTAATCATGATATACCAAGTGTATAGCGCGTCTTATAGGGATGTTCCAGTGAATGTTAGTTGTTTGATAATACTTACCAAAATAACAATATTAATTTAAAATTAACGAAAGAAATATTCGTTCAAACTTGTGTCCTCCACGATTATTAAACTTTCGTCAAATACATCCCATTCTTCCTTCATACATCCTTTTATATCTCTTAACTTTTTTACATTTTACCTTGTACATCCTTGTACATTTTAAATGGAATCTCTAACTTTTTGAAAAAAAGATTATCGATTCGTTTATGAATTAGGGTTTTTTTATTTTTGAAATTTTGAATTTGATTTCAGGCCAATTAATTTAAACAAAAAACTGGTAGGTTATTGTTCTTGAAGGGAAAATTCAAAAAGTACTTGTCACCAGTTGCCCTTAATCGATATGCTTCTTTGTTAAATTAAATTGGTTGTAGAATTAAACCTTACCGGGATTTTTGTTTTTTTTAAATTGAAATATTCCTAACTCATAAACCCCTCAACAGGAATAGTAATTTATTTCATCAGTTATCACGGATTGATTAAGCTTTTTTCTCACATTTCACATATTTGCATTTAATTTGTGTTATGTCGTAAAGTTCATTTGTATAGTGTCGTAAATATAGTTTTGTAATAAAATATAGCTGATTATGGCATGTTCATGCCGAAAAGACCTATACAGTTATGTAAAATTGTGTTTTTAAATAAAAAAGGATCTGAAAGCCAAAATTTTAATAACAAATAATTTAAAAACCTGAAAAAGTTCTTTGTAATATCATCAAACGTGCACTAGATTTTTAAATATATCTTATTTTCTAAGATATCTATTAGAAAACACTATATTTATTTAAAAAGTTCTTTTTTGTCAAAAAGCCTAGCCATCATTTTTACACTTTTTTCTATAATATTACGTTTCCTTTGACTTTTTTCAAAGACATTATGTTCTGTATTACATTATGCTTCTTCTTCTTCTACTTCTTATCGTGAATTTTCTTTAATATAAACTGAAAAACTTATTATAACTCATTAACCAAACAATTAAGAACTTAATTATGTACAGTAATGTAAAATTGTGTTTTTAAATACAAAAAAGATACGAAAGTCGAAATTTTAATAACAAATAAATTTAAAAACCTGAAAAAGTTCTTTGTAATATCATCAAACGTGCACTAGATTTTTAAATATATCTTATTTTCTAAGATATCTATTAGAAAACACTATATTTATTTAAAAAGTTCTTTTTTGTCAAAAAACCTAGCCATCATTTTTACACTTTTTTCTATAATATTACGTTTCCTTTGACTTTTTTCAAAGACATTATGTTCTGTATTACATTATGCTTTTTCTTCTATTACTTATCGCGAATTTTCTTTAATATAAACTGAAAAACTTATTATAACTCATTAACCAAACAATTAAGAACTTAATTATGTACAGTAATGTAAAATTGTGTTTTTAAATACAAAAGAGATACGAAAGTCAAAATTTTAATAACAAATAAATTAAAAAACCTGAAAAAGTTCTTTGTAATATCACCAAACATGCACTAGATTTTTAAATGTTTCTTTTATTTTCTAAAATATCTATTAAAAAATCACTCTGTATTTATTTATGAAGTTCTTGTTTTTCTACCAACGTAGCCATTTCTACACTTTTTTCTGTAATATTACGTTTTCTTTGACTTTTTTCAAAGACATTAGATTCTGCATTGTGTACTTATGCTTTTTCTTCTATTGCTCATCGTGAATTTTCTTTAATATAAACTGAAATTATCTACTAAAAACTTACTAAACTCATTAACTAAACAATTAATAAACTTAAGAAGTAAAAAAGTACGACGAAAATTAAAAATCTGATCAATTGTCAAAATTGCGAAGGATTTGTTAATTTCGTATTTTCGCTAAATACGAGTGGATTATTGCATTCGCATTTCAAAATGCGAATAATTTTTTTCGGTTTTATAAATAAACTGAATTGATAATAAAATTGGGCAATTTTTGCGTTGTACAACACCTAGGTATAACGCAATTATTAGTCAAAATTAAATATTACCCAAAAAATCACCAACGTTTCAAAAATCGTGTTATTTTTGTGCTGTTTTTGTATTTTTCGGGCGATTAAAAAATCTCGGCTCGGCATGTTATTGGTAAGCCTTTTGTCCGAAAACGCAAACAGTATTTTTCAAACTTTGTATAAAAATAAACCAAAAAATCGCCGAATTGGGTCAAAAATGTTGTTAATATTTCTTTTCATAAATGACCATGCACATTTACATGTACAACCAATCGATTATTTTTCAAAATCTCCTTAAAAAATTGTTGAAATAGCCTGAAAATGGCTTTGTACTACTACCTCTAAAATGTTTGTCGGAAAGAGAATGATCGTAGGCAAAAACATCATTTTAGGTACAACTTGCTACAAAAATAACTAGGTACATATTTTATAAAAGGTCGTAGGAACATATTTTTTGCCAATGTCTTTGTTATTAGGCCAGGCAAAGTCTAAATCATTTAAGGTTAACATTTAACAAAAATTGATTTTGCTATAACACATCTTAAAAACCGATTTTAATCGAAAATCCGGTTCGCACAAGAGTTCTCCGAATCTGTTGACACTTTTGCAACAGTTTTTTTCTGTTTGGACAGTGACCAGTCATCGACTATTGTTGTAGTAGCGAATTAGCTATTCCGGTCGCTAACTTGTTTAAGTTTCGCAGAAAAAGAGAAGGACGTTCCTTGGCCCCCGACTCATGTCGACGACATAAACACAAACGGGGGGCTCACCTTTAATTAAGCGAGAGCTGTGATTAATGACACTCTTACTGCGGCCTGATAATGAGGCCTTTTGGGACTTTGCCTGAATTAGAGAGACGCGAGCTCCAAGAAATTGGACTTTTTGCAACCAAACTTTGAATATTTTGCTTTTGAGCCATCGAATTGGGTTTGGGTCGCGTGTATGTAGATCAATGTGTTGTTGGCCTCCACTGCAGGCGATCTAGAGGGGGCTCCGGTGTTTGCAGGATGACCGGAGGCAGTGAGCGGCCTTGACTTGTTGCGAAACTTCCACACGTCTTGAGCCGCGTTCACAACCGCGACTCTGGGTCGTTGAATCCGATGCAACAACAGAACAGATGACGCATTTGTGCTTAAAAGCGACATTTTCGAATAAATACCAACGAATCGCTATTGTGTTTGGAAGCTTTATGCTTTGAAATTGGCGAAAACCGATCACAGATGCAAATATTGAAATGAATTCAGGTGCAGGTGCTGGCAGGAATCTTGGGAGTGTTTGCGAATTTATTCAAATGCTTCCGCCGTTTTTCGTGCTTGTTTATTGGCAGGTTTTAGCATTTACAATGACGCGCTGAAGAATATTATTCTGGCATTTCGGTTCTGCTTGGGCTATTTCGGCATTGACATTCCTGCAGGGTTATATGTCAAGTTTAGATCGCACGAAATTTTGAGGGAATTTGCATTTTGGGACACCCACTGGATAAACTAACCAAGGACAACTTTAATTCTCTTAAATGTGCGATGAGATCGTTCGATATTTTTTAATTAGTTATTTATTCAAATTAGTTTCGCACTTTTTGGTCAATTCGCACCTTTGCTCTTTCGTAAAATAGTTTGGGGGGAGTGTTTCAAGGGCATATTCATATTTCCAAAAGTTATTATCATTCGCATTTATCTTCCTACAGTTCTAGCAACAACATATCCGTGTGTCAAATTGTATATTTTATAGCATTATACTTTTTAAATAAGAAATAAAAAAAAGGAAATGTCAAATTGCTTTGTGGTCAAAAAGGTCAAAACCCAATCAAAGCCGGTCGGTTTATCAGTGAAAGTCAATTGACAGTGACAGAAACTAACAACTAATCAAAACCAGATTTACATTTGAAAAAAAATTCTTGTCTGTATATAGGGTGAGTCAATAGTGGCTTATTTCTGAAGTTTTTTTAATATGCAACTAATAATACTGATTCCAGCTGACCAGACCGGTAAACGTTAAAAAATTTCAATATTAAACCACGATTACATTGTTCTGGGTATTGTCAAGTTTGTCTTGACAGTTTTGCTAAAATTTCATTAAGGACTATTATTATTTAAAAAATAAAAAACCAATGTTGATTCAATTAATGTTTTTAAAGATTAAACGAAGTATCCAAGTGGTAAGTGCAATTAGTATTTTTGATCGCATTTTAGGACATGTCAGAAATAACCCACAATTGACTCACCCTGTATAGATTTTGTATGCACTTTTTTCAAATTTTCAGGAATAATCTTTCGTATTCTTATTTAATTATGTTTTGACTGTTTTAATTTTTTTGGTTCGAGTTTATTTTTCAGAATTTTAAATACCCATTTCGTGTTTATTTGCACATTAATGAACTGAGCTTCCGCACTGTTTTAGAAATGACGTTGAAGTTGCATTGAATTTTATATATTTTGTTATGTTTTGTTAAAGATGAAAGTACAATAATGTTATGTTTTTGTTATGATGATTCACTAAAATGAATGAATATTAAATTAAAATGAGAGATAATAAAAAATCTGTGAAATGTAAACAATACACAAGGACACAAAAAACCATTCACTTCAAAATCACGAAATATCTTAAACTCACACCTATTTTAAAACAAAAAATCAACTTTCACCATAAATAACGTATACTGTAAAAATTTCATCTTTTGATTTTTCAATATTTCGAGTTTTTTCAGGTTTTGAATTCGTATTCATCGGGTTTTCATTTTGATTGTGTTGGTTTTATCAATTTTCTTAGTTTAGATTTGTTTTTCAGAATTTTATATATGACTTTCGCGCTTTGAATCTAATACAGATTACAGAAAACGAAACTAGGATAATGTTGTGTTTTTATTAAAGTTATAATATTAATCGAAAAAGTTTTAATTATTTCAATTAACACGATGGACACAAATCTGGGAAAAACGTACATACTTTAAAATCTCGAATATCAGAAACCTATATCTTGAGCGATAAACGTTATAATTACAAAACTTGAAATTTTATTATCTTTACTACAAATTGCAAATGTAAAAATAAATATAATCCCATATAACCCTGAAGTTATTTTTTTGTTCAAATGTAGGATTAATAGATGATTTAGGGATTAGAAAGCTATAGAAAATTGATGAAAAGTATGTTCCATTTTTTATTTTTGAGATAAAGGGCGTTCTTTTAAAAGGACTGTAAGTTTCAGAGGCACATTACAAAATAACATTTTTTTTGTACAAGTGTATTTACACGAGAAATTGGAATAAAATTATAAACTGTTATATAAGCTCCAGTTTTGATGCTCATTCATTTTTTCACCGAATAAATTTCACTCACGCTCAAATGACGCTATAAATAATGATTATAAATGAATTCAACAGAATTTAACATTGACACTTGTAATGTATAATTAGGTGTCTCCACCTATGTAAAAGTAGCAACAAGCGATTTAAACAGAAATGATAAAACGGGTGTTAACCGTTCTTTTAAAAGGACCGAATTTCAATGGGATTTATTATTCACATTTGTTCGTTAATTTTTTGGATATATTATCTACGTATTTTTTTTACAATTCTGGGATATTTTGTATGTTTTTTTTATTTAGGTTTAGAGAATTTGAAGTTTTTTATTTGGCGTTATAGATTTTTAAGTTTAGATTTTCCGGTTAGTTCAGATTGCAGTTTTTGCAAATTTTACTTAAACTCGTATACATTTCCGTCTTCCAGGATATTAAATGTATCACAATTATTATTACATTTAATCATGTAATATTTTTGCGATTTTATTACTTATTGAGCTTTTTCCTCCAAAAATTTGAAGAAAAAGGTCGTGTGTATAGTTCAAATACTCGTATGTTTAAATATATTGTAAGTTCTTCAAATGCTTTGTCCAAATGCGGTTCAGCTAGACACCTTTTCTTTTGCTAAAAATTAGGGAACTGTGTTCTTTTTTTGGCTTCGTTTTCCACCCTCCACATTTTCAAAAACTATTAGCAGTACCGAATTAGTCTTCATTTCGTGTTTTTGTTTTTAGATGACTTGTTTGCTGCCGTTTAATGCCATTTTTTTCAAAATAAATCAGAAATTGAAACGAATGAGTTTGATAGTGGTGACACCAAAAGTGAAACGATTTAGTATTTTTTAAAAGGAGAGGCGTATTTTTGTGAAATCCAAAGATCTAAGTAAAAACAGTACGTAAACTACGAAACATTCAGCGGTGGAAGATTCAAGGGAAAATGACCAAAAGTTGCTCAATGTCGCCACTTTTCAATTACCAATGACAAAATCAGTTACAAATTATAAAGTAATAAACCAAAAAAAAATTCGGGATATTATTACATTATAATAAAATGATTGCGGCCTAAAAAATTAAAATTGCTCAAGCGGTTTCAAAGGTCGCATTACATAATTTTTCCACGATGACTTTCTTTTTCAATAAGTACCCTCGATTTTTTCGATTGTTTATCAAATCTTCATCGCGATTCAGGTTTGACCAGTTAGTTGTTGGCTTGTCCTTGAATTGCGTCCAAAAATCACGTACAATGAGTCAGCCTTGTATTTTCAATAAAAATCACCCATGAACGTTGTTGTAATAGTCCTGTCTAATAATAAGCCTTTAAAGCGAAATGTTGTGGAAAAGCTTGCATTTTTTATACAGGTCAATAAAAAGTATAGATACAGCTAATTATTTTCAGAACGGTTTAAGAGAGCACGTTGAAATTTGGGGTACAGTTAAAAGCGTTTATATTCTATCATCTGAGATTTTTTTAATTTTCTACCGTCATTTATTTTGAAAATACAAGGCTAATTTGATTTTTTTAAATGGCACGAAGGGTTAAAAATGAATCATTTTTAAAAGAGCATTTTTTTCTGAATTTAGTAATGTAACATATTCCCACCTTTATTTCCATTAAAAGACAAAAAAA
The DNA here is from genome assembly GCA_939628115.1 of Tribolium freemani. Classification (NCBI taxonomy): domain Eukaryota; kingdom Metazoa; phylum Arthropoda; class Insecta; order Coleoptera; family Tenebrionidae; genus Tribolium; species Tribolium freemani. The sequence continues at coordinate 16,047,974 of OW626791.1, read as the reverse complement.
TAAAAATTCAAAAATTTAATTCTGGATTTCTGCAAAAGTAAAACTAAGTTAGCTTTGAAAATACTGTTATTAGCGATCTGTCACTTATATATTAACCAAAAATTAAACTTGTGTGCAATAATTAGTTTAACAATGGTACATTTAAGGGAAACTGAGTGTAAAAAAAATATTCTCCTACATTATTTTTTACTTTTTAGTGCATCTTTTAAATAAAAGCTTTTTTTAAAAAACATTTTTTATATATTTTTATTTTTTGCTTTTTAGTCTTGATTGCATAGATTTATTGTTATTACACTGTGCATCTACCGTGACGTCCAAATGACCAATATACCGTCTATGTCGATATAAGTTACGGTATGTACAAATCGAGAACCCCTTTGTAAACATAACCTATAATTTTAAAACCCCATTTAACAACTTTAGGGGGTAATTAACTATATAAAATTGCATTGTCACGCAGATTACGTAAGCATGTTAAATTTCATTTCATTGCGACTACAGGAACCCTCTCAAATTTACAAATTGAGAACCCCTTTGTAACCATAACCTAAAACTTCAAAACCCCATTTAACCCCTTTAGGGGCTATTTAATTACATAGGATTGCATTGTCACGCAGATTAAGTAAGTATGCATTCAATTCAGTGGGACAACGGGAACCCTTTCAAATTTGGCTCCGAAAAAATAACCGACAGACAGATAGCATTGTGAGTTAAATAAAAGAAAGGAAAACATGTATTTCGTGTTTTGCTTTTTTTATTAAAATGTGTTCTTTTTCAGTTAAAAGTGTTATTTTAACAATTATTATTAACTTTTACTTATTTTTTAGTCAAAGTTCAAGCGGCAAAGAGCTAACGATAGATAAAGTCAACATTTCCAAGGCTAATAACATTTTACATTTTTGAAAATTTTATTAGTTCGATAATTTTTTTTAAGTTTCGATTAAAATAAGGTATGCATGTGTTACACCATAGAATTCAGAAAAAATGCTTTTTAAAAATATTAAATTTCGCCCTTTTTGCCATTTAAAAAAAATCAAGTTAGCCTTGTATCCTCAGAACAAAAGAAGATAGGAATTTGATAAACATCTAAAACAATAGAATTTATACACTTTTAAGCTTATACCAAATTTCAATAAGTTTTGATGAATAGTTTTTAAAATACTTAACTGTATCCACACTTTTTAGCGACCCTGTATAAGTTACTATGGAGTTTTTGAAAACGTTTAATCAAAGAATTTTTTGTTTCAACCTCTGAGAAAGGGTTGAAAAAACGAAAATAAACTGTTTTTTAAAGATTATTCTAAGCTAGAAAAAAGTTTTAAGTAAAAATTGTAAAGCATGAAGTTTTACACAAAAATGTTCTCTTGACTTTTTTAATATTATTCAAATTAACAGAGAGTGATTAAGTGTAAAGAGATAAAGATATATTTTTGTAATAAAAATTTGTTTACTCTTCCTTTACTTCTTGATTGATATAAATAATAGTATATTATATTATAAGTGATAGAAATGCATCATTATATGCAAGTGAGAATTTTGACCCACGAGTGCGCTTGCGCTCGAGTGGGACACTTCGTACGAGCTTTATAATGGCATTTCCATCACGTGTGATATACGACATTTTATCTTATCTTATCTTATTTTATCTCATACCATTGTACATTATACCACTGTTTTCGGTGAGATAAAGCTAAAGATAAAGATTTACTCACTTGTGAGTCGAAAAACAACTTTATATCTCTTGTGAGAGAAATTTGATTTATATCACCGAAAACAGTGGTATAATGTACCTAAAAAACTGCACCTATAAGATAAATAAATAATTATTATTGTGATTGAACGTAGTTGTAAAATGTGTTTGTTTTGTTAAAGGACGCGAGGACTTGTCCCCGAGCAGCTTGAACGGCTACAGCGCTGACAGTTGCGACTCGAAAAAGAAGAAAGGTCCGACGCCTCGGCAGCAGGAAGAGCTATGTCTTGTGTGTGGGGACAGAGCCTCGGGTTACCACTACAACGCCCTCACCTGCGAGGGCTGCAAGGGCTTCTTCCGACGCAGCATAACAAAGAACGCAGTGTATCAATGCAAATACGGCAACAATTGCGAGATAGACATGTATATGAGACGAAAGTGTCAGGAGTGTCGGTTGAAAAAGTGCCTCAGCGTCGGGATGAGGCCGGAATGTGTGGTGCCGGAAGTACAGTGCGCTGTCAAGCGAAAGGAGAAGAAAGCCCAAAAAGAAAAAGATAAGCCGAATAGCACTACGAACGGCTCACCGGACGTCATCAAGGTTGAACCAGAAGTAAGTAATTGTAGATCAGCAAGAGATCTTCAATTTCTTCAATGTGCTTTCGCTTCGCAGTTGTCAGATTCGGAAAAGACATTGTGTAATGGAAGTAAAGGCATTTCGCCGGAGCAAGAGGAGCTCATACATCGACTGGTTTATTTCCAGAATGAGTACGAACATCCGTCTGAGGAAGACGTTAAACGGATCATTGTAATACTATTACAATTTTCTCGAAACGTTTTGTCTTAACTTGTGGTAATTGATTACAGAACCAGCCGATGGATGGCGAAGATCAGTGTGATGTTCGGTTTAGGCATATCACGGAAATTACCATCTTGACGGTGCAACTTATCGTTGAGTTTGCCAAGCGGTTACCAGGCTTTGACAAACTCTTAAGGGAAGACCAGATCGCTCTCTTGAAAGTAAGTTGCAAAACACGTCAAAAAGCGAACAAAAACAATTACCAAAGCACATTTTTTGATTTGAACATTTGGTTTGAAATTCAGTTGAATTTTGCTTTATAGCTTGCAGCTTTGTCAATTATTACAGAAAATATCTAGTCTGAAGTACCGGATTATTTGCTGATAATAATAATACGAGTAATAGGATTTTAACACTGGAAATGATGTATCTTTAGTTAAAACCACAATTTCAGAATTTTCACTCTTTTTAAGGATTAAATATGTTCTTTGTCATTTAAGATACCCACTTTTATTTCCAAAATCTTCAACACTGAAGACTAGATCACGATATGATGCATCAAATGCAGCTTCGGTTTAATTTTGAGTGTGATACTGTGGTTTGTTTTAAATTTTCAACTGAGTCTTGGTTTCCAAATGGAAAATATGGAGTTGGACGTTAAAACTTAAATTTTCCCTCTTGATAAACAATAAGTATTTCGGGTTTAATAATCAACTAATCCAAAAAATTGGGGATATTGAATACATTCATCTGCGTTTTAAAATTATACATTTCTAGGGGTGATAATTTTTATTGAAGAAGAACTTTAAACGATCATAGAAAAAAAAGTATTATTTTTGTTGCTTGTGCAGTTTTTTTTAAATGCAATAATGTCACTAGCTTTTGTCGATGTGTTTACAATTTAACAGTACCTATTTTTCTGAATTAAAATTTAAGTTTCTATGTTATGTTTGGTACACTGAATTTTAGTTTAATAATTTTAGTACTTTATGAATTGACTTTGGTTTTAAGCTTCTTTCAGAAATTTAAATGCATTCGTAGTTAGAACTGTACACTTGATTTGCAAAAGTTGAAATTCTAATAACTTTGCAAAATGTGTTCAATAATTGTTCTGGTCGTAGTTTGCTGTGCTTTTCTCTTTCTATCATGAACGTAGGTTGACGTGATAAGTTCATATGGTTTGCTGTCAACTGTCTAAATGTTGTCTTATTTTTGCATTTAGGAGTTTTTGATAAAAATCACATTGCAAATCATAATTGTATGCAGACGTTTAAGAATTTACTCTGCAAGCGTTATCTCAGTTGAACGTGTTAATTTTCGGTCGCGGAGCACTGACAGCTGTCATGTGTCATTCATTGTTTTGTAATGTGTTAACGGAGACATACGTTTTTTGTGAAAATTGCCACACATAGGCGATCTGACCAGAACAATTATTGAACACTTTTTACATACTTAGTTAAGAGTTTTATTTTGTCTCTTGAAAAGGTACAGAAATTGTAACTAAAGTCAGAATTGCTAATTCAAAAGGTTTGATTTGTAGAATTATTGATTTATTAACAGCAAAAAAAATCGTTAAAGTATTAACTAAGCCCGTCAGTAAATTATTATCTGAAGTAGGTATTCAGGATTCGATTTTTGTTCTCTGTGTGTTAATCTACGTTGTGTTGGCAAATTATTTGAAACTGCGACACCCACCCATAGTTTTATAATAAATTGAGTAAAACAATAAATGTATAAAATAAAAAAAAACTAGATCTTAGTTAAAATACCAGCTTTGAAAGGTAGAATTCCAACTTGAAAATTAAAATGTTAACGTTCTAAACAATATTTCGGGTTTAATAAATTAATAATACAAATTTCAATATAATTTTTCACTTCTTATGGCTTTAATAAATTTCTTGCTTTCTGAAAATACCTTGCAACTTTTTGCCGAAAATAAAGCTTTCGACCATAAAAAAATTTAAAACTGACCGTCACTTTTATACCCCTAATGAATTTTTTTTTCTCAAAAGACTTCGACAACAATTTTTTTCAAGTGTAGCGACTTTCTTGATTTGCAGAGTTTGACTCTAAAAAATGATTAACCTATGATTACTTCTTGCAATTATTTGTTTATTTATGTGTGTTTATTGGCATATTTTTTTTGTTTTGTCGAAATTTTTTAAATTTTTATTTTTTTCAAACGTCATTCCGGTAGCGATTTACTTTGCTTTTGCAGAAAACAAAGCTTATCGAAAGGTCTTTCGGTCATAAAAAAAAATGGCGGACCGACAATCACTCCTTAAGGTCTTAGTGACTTTTTTTAACACTTGTTTATTATTTTTTTCAAAGTTATTCCGTGTATTTTGCATAAAAAAAGCTTATCAAAGTTTAATAGGTGAAGGTGTTTAGAAAAAAAAACAACTCGAATATTTCGGTCCTTCGCACCTTCACCTTTGGATAACACACCTCTCACAAAAGTGGATCAATATTCTGCAATTTAACGTAAAAGCTTATAAAGTTTAAAATTTGGAATGTTGTGTTTAAAAAACATAAATGTTGGGGTTTGAAAGTGTGATTCAAGTTGAAATAATTTGCTTGCGAATATTAATTTTGAGTTATTTTACATTCAGAAGCTTTAATTTTGAAATCCAACTTCTAACTACAATACAACCTGTTTAATCCAATCATCCAACATGCACTCTATAATCTTAACAGTTAGTATTACTTATTTAAAGTTTATATTTACTTTTAGTTTTACCATGCTTACTCTGTACATTTATTTTACTACATATTTCAGTTGTGTATTTGTTTTAATTAAGAAAAAAAGTAAAAAGAAAACGTTAGATTTGTCCCAGGGTTTGAATTAAATTTCCGTGTAAGGAATTTTTTTTTGGTTTAACTTAGTTGAAAAACTATTAGAATTTATTAGAGTCTGAAACTAATAATTTGAGCCTGAGCCTGAAAAGGACTTTAATTAGTAAAATTCAGTTAAGAAAAAAAGTAAAAAAACGTTAGATATGACCCAGGGTTTGAATTAAATTTCCGTGTAACGATTTTTTTTATTTAACTTAGTTGAGAAACTATTAGAATTTATTGGAGTTTGAAACGTATAATTTTGAGCCTGAGCCTGAAAAGGACTTTAATTAGAAAAATTTTGTTAAGAAAAAAAGTAAAAGAAAACGTTAGATTTGACCCAGGGTTTGAATTAAATTTCCGTGTAACGATTTTTTTTTATTTAACTTAGTTGAGAAATTGTTAGAATTTATTGGAGTTTGAAACGTATAATTTTGAGCCTGAGCCTGAAAAGGACTTTAATTAGAAAAATTTAGTTAAGAAAAAAAGTAAAAAAATCGTTAGATTTGTCCCAGGGTTTGAATTAAATTTCCGTGTAACGAATTTTTTTTGGTTTAACTTAGTTGAGAAACTATTAGAATTTATTGGAGTCTGAAACTTATAATTTGAGCCTGAGCCTGAAAAGGACTTTAATTAGAAAAATTTAGTTAAGAAAAAAAGTAAAAATAAACGTTAGATTTGACCCAGGGTTTGAATTAAATTTTCGTGTAACGATTTTTTTATTTAACTTCTTAGTTGAAAAACTTAGAATTTATTGGAGTTTGAAACGTATAATTTTGAGCCTGAGCGTGTAAAGGACTTTAATTAGAAAAATTTTGTTAAGAAAAAAAGTAAAAGAAAACGTTAGATTTGACCCAGGGTTTGAATTAAATTTCCGTGTAACGATTTTTTTATTTAACTTCTTAGTTGAAAAACTTAGATTTTATTGGAGTTTGAAACGTATAATTTTGAGCCTGAGCCTGAAAAGGACTTTAATTAGAAACATTTTGTTAAGAAAAAAAGTAAAAATAAACGTTAGATTTGACCCAGTGTTTGAATTAAATTTACGGGTAACGATTTTTTTGGTTTAACTTAGTTGAGAAACTATTAGAATTTATTGGAGTTTGAAACGTATAATTTTGAGCCTGAGCCTGAAAAGGATTTAATTAGAAAAATTTAGTTACGAAAAAAAGTAAAAAAACGTTAGATTTGACCCAGGGTTTGAATTAACTTTTCATGTAACGATTTTTTTTATTTAACTTAGTTGAAAAACTTAGAATTTATTGGAGTTTGAAACGTATAATTTTGAGCTTGATCCTGAAAAGGACTTTAATTAGAAAAATTTAGTTAAGAAAAAAAGTAAACGTTAGATTTAACCTAGGGTTTGAAATAACTTTCCGTGTAACGATTTTTTTTTTGGTTTAACTTAGTTGAGAAATTGTTAGAATTTATTGGAGTTTGGGATATAAAATTCTGGGCCTGAGCCTGAAAAGGACTTGAATTAGATTTTTTTGAACCATTTATTGTTGTATAATTTTATCTTGGAGTAATTTATGAAACTAGCAAAACACATGTTGTGCGTTTATATTTCACTTTGGACGCCTATTAATGTGACAAATTGTCCATTTCCAGGCATGTTCCAGCGAAGTGATGATGTTCAGGATGGCGCGACGTTACGACGTACAAACGGATTCCATCCTCTTCGTAAATAACCAGCCGTACTCAAGAGACAGCTACAACTTGGCTGGCATGGGGGAAACCATCGAAGATCTCTTGCATTTCTGCAGAACAATGTATTCGATGAAGGTGGACAACGCCGAATACGCCTTACTCACAGCCATCGTAATATTCTCAGGTAGTTTTTTGATCGCAAAAACCACTGATTGCAACCATTGTCAGCGAGATTATCTCGCAATCATTTTCCATTCAATCATTTTTATTTTCATTAAGCAATCCCGCTCTCGGTCGGTCGGTGATTACAAAAATAGGATAATTGAAAGTGGGCTGTGTGAGTAGTCGTTTCGGCTATTTGTAAATCCACGTGTATCGTCGAAAACCTTGGAAAAAACATTACAGTCACGGTGAAGTGCCGAAGGTTACCATCTATATTGATGTTTCGCGCTCGAGAATTTGGCGACTTTTCAATGAATTATGACTCGACCGTGTAATTGGCAACATCGCGAAAAAACGATGTGTATGAGATGGAACTCTTTGTTGCTGAATAAGTAGCAAAGGTGAGCGATCGGTCTATTCAACAGGATGATAATGGAGCTAGACAATTGCGACTTGATGTTAATTGTCGCTCGCCTCTGTTTGCGCTAATCGGCGTAAAAGTCGCTCCTGTGATGCAGAAAAGCCGAGAAGATTGCCTGCAGATACGATTTTATGTCGAAACTTTACGATCGGATGAAAATTTTCAATAGAAAGCATGACGGGGGCGTTTTTTGGGTTAAAACAATTCGGTATTTTTTTCACGTTGATGATTAGCTGATAAATTGCTGTTTCATGTAAATAGTTATGAAATTCCTAAAGCAATGAATAATTTGTTTTCAATAAATTATCCTGAACAAGCATAATTTATTCACTTTTGAAATCGTCTGCCACATTCTCTATTAAGCATTTTTACACTTTATTTATTTATGTTTTGTTGGGGAATTGCTAATCAGATTTGGCGTGCCATTGGAATAAATCAATTGTATGATAAATTCCGTTATTGGTTGCTACGAGTAAATTGGACAAAAGCTTGGTCTTTTTTGTGTGTGCGTGTGGACATAACTTTTCATATTTTGCGTCTGTAACATTTAAGTATGGAAGTGGTCGTCATTAAAGTACTCATTTATTAATAACATTAGTTTACAAAATTTCACTTTTTGTCCGTTACCGCAGATTTAACAGTTGATTCTATAAACTTTTGTTTGGAGTGTAGATTTCAAATCTGACGTCCAAATTTGACTATTAGCTCAAAAACTAGAACTGGTAGGAAAAATCTGTTGACTGTTTTAAAATCAGCATCAACAGTTACACAAAAAAACTGAGGCAGCAGAGAAGTAAATGTCTAAAAAAGCTGTGTGATTTATTATTATTAATAGTTGATTTTGGTAATTTAGTTTTTGAAGCCTTGTTTTTATTATCTTTTGGACCTATTGTGTCACGAATGAAATAGCACACACTGTTTATCCAAAAACACAATTTTAAGTTCTCCTGAGGATAACAACTTTGTGGCCGAAACGCGTCGGTAAAATGCGACGTTGGCGTTTTTATAGTTTTGAAACAGCTAATAGACATAAAATTATTTGGCAAGACATTGAACAAGTTAGGAAGGTAGGCAAGGCTGTAAAAATCAGTTGCTAAGTAAGACTATCAACTTGCCAAAATCCACTTTATAGAAACTAAAAAGAAATTTAATCTTTTAACAGTAGTGACAAAGAGACGGGTTTATGTACAAATAAATTTGTTGTTAAAAGTTATTGGACGAATAACTACTTATACACCATTCACGTTAGTTAAGTATTAGCTCTTTCAAAACTACAAAAACGCCAACGTCGCATTTTACCGAATTATTTCCCTCTAAAAATTCCCTAAAATTCTCTCTAAAAAGTATTCGGAATTTTTTAATAACTTTAGTCACTACAAGAAAATCCAATACAAGTTTCATATTTTTTCGTTGCATGCAAGATCTAATAACAATTCAAAAACAATGTAAGAAGATTAAAAAATTGACAGCTGTTCTAACTTTACACGACCTACACTGGACAACAATATAGTAATTGCTTGAGTTTTTTTAAATTTCATTGAGCAAGCATTTTAGATTCAGCTTCCTACCTAAAATTATGTAATAATGTTGCCAAAAAGTATTAAAATGTTTGAATATATTGGTTTTTTTATGGCGTAATGTCTAGGTTATATATTTTAAAATTGACTCTCAGGTGTTACTTGTAACATGTGTTCAATAATTGTTCTGGTCGTGGTTTGCTGTGGTTTTCTCTTTCTAGCATGAACGTAAGTTGACATGATAAGTTCATATGGTCGCGAGAACAAAGTCGCCAACAAAAAAAAAACGCACACAGCGAAAACACTTGCAAGTTCTGAAAAGAACTAATTTTATTAGAGAAAGACACAGAAACTTGAAAAGTATGCAAGAGCTTAAAAATCGGAGCACTGACAGCTGCCAGTTGTTAACCGAGACATACTTTTTTGTGACAATTGCCACACATCGGCGATCTGACCAGAACAATTATTGAACACTTGTTATTTTAGTGTTCCAGAAGAATAGAAGTAATATGTGGGAGAACTTGTGTTTCTTGTTCGGCAACCTTTATTTTTAAGTTTTGTATTTGGTTATTTGTATATTTTGATATTTTTACCTTTTGTTCTATCCTGCATTGTTTTCTATTCCATATATTACCCTCTCTTGGAAAAGTATATTTTTTGCTGTTTTTCTCTGTATAGCATTTGTTCAACAAGAAAAACTGACCGATGTAGGTCTTTTAGTACAAGGTAATTACACTACTCAATACAAGTTTTGTCCTTTGAACAGTTGCTCGATACTTCACGAACATAATAAAAATGTTGTCATATCACATCACATTTTTATTAAATACATTTTTTGTTTATAAATTTCATTACTCATGATTCATGAAGATACGATATTTTTATTTCTATAACGTTTTTTAAAAAGTTTTGTGAGTTTATTAAAATTATATTAAAAGGAAATTTTGTAACGTAAACTTAAGTTGTTAAAATAATTTTTGAGTTTACTGTTAAGGACGTTCTTTGTCTGTAAAATCATCAGAAAAATGGAATTAACTTAACTCCTGATTCGTTCTGCTACATTTGCTGGCTAATTTGTGTTCAGTAAAAAAAACAAATTAATATCACATGTTAGCTGTTTCAAAACTATAAAAACGCCAACGTCGCATTTTACCGAATTATTTTTTTAAATAAGGTTGATAAAAATGTAAAATAGTTATTAATGATTAGATCTCTCATTGAAACTATAAATTACATTAGCTATTAATTTTTTGAAGTGCAGGAATAATTTATAACAACTAATTTTGAGAGAAAATGCGACGTTGGCGTTTTTATAGTTTTGAAACAGCTAATAGTTAAATAGTATCTGTAAATTTTCAGTTTTGAAAGGTTAAGCAAGTCAAATCGTTTTGTGGGTACTTTTTCTGTGTTGTTATAATAAAGCCAACAAATCGCACATCATAACATTAAAAATAACAAAATAATTGGTACAAAATGCTGAATTCGAAAATAATTTTTGTAAAGACAAACAGAGAGACAGCAAACATTCCGTGCCTGTAAAATTATGTATGGCTAAAGTAATTGTTTTGAACGGGTAGGCAGGTTAAGAATTAGCCAAAACGTTTATTCATATTTTTTGCTTATCAAACAATATTTATTAATAAAGCTGAAAAAATAGGTGATGTGAAGGAAACCGCCCACCGGTGTCCTCAATTGTCCATTCCGCTGCAGCGATTTGTTTTGCCAATCTTTGCGAAATCGTAGCATTGAATAATGCGAATTTTTATGCGTTACCTCGAGACGTGCGATTGTTTGGCCGTCGATTCTAAATATTTAGAATGTTTTATTTAGGTCTTGATTTATTTATGAACGTGTCTCGAATTGGTGGTTGTTTGTTCCAGAGCGTCCGGCGCTGATCGAGGGCTGGAAGGTGGAGAAGATCCAGGAGATCTACTTGGAGGCGTTGCGGGCGTACGTGGACAACCGGCGGAAGCCCAAACCTGGGACGATATTCGCGAAACTCCTCTCAGTACTGACCGAACTGCGAACGTTAGGCAACCAAAACTCCGAGATGTGCTTCTCGCTAAAACTGAAAAACAAGAAACTGCCGCCGTTCCTGGCGGAGATCTGGGACGTCGACCTGAAGACATAGTAGAGGTGGCGTTCCGGCAGGTGGATGTTTGCTGCTGTTGGGTTTGATTTCGAATACGACTTAATAATGGCAGTGGATCGGCTCACCACCGAAAGTTGGCTGTGAAATAATGTAAATTTTTTTTATTAATTAATTATTAAACGAATGTTGGACGGCATCTAGAGAAAATGTTATTACTGAGCATAGATTTATTTAGATAATTACATAGAGAATATTACTCGATGAATCAAACTATTATGTAGATTTTATAAACGCCTGTATAAACTCTGCGACTTTTGTAAAACACTTTATCTTGGCAATTTGCTTACTTAATTGGTAAGACTGGACCGGACTGACTTAACAGAGGTGCCTTCACTTGAATACGGATCATACGACTGAGGGCAGGTGCAAATTATGACAATTACAATGCCAGTAGAGTTAGGCCGACTGGAAATGATCTGAAATTACGAAAAGTGCAATTTAATTTATTTCAAATTACCGAACGAATCGTTTAGACGTCTAAAGCACCAATCTACGGCAAAGGAGGCAGAATTACTTCAACAATAATTTTAACAAAGAAGCAGCCGTCCGCTATAACAAATAGTGAAACGTGAAGTGATTCGGATCTGACAGTGAACGAGGACCGTGCCATTTTATCCGGGCATCTGTCATACATACGTATAACCACACTATACAACAGACTATCCTGCCTTTACAAACTATTGATGTTTAACTCTTCGATGTGTAGTTGTAGCCTACTCATTTTTATACTGTACTGTATAGTTTCTGCATTCGTATTCTGCTGCTAGATGCGCTCGTATTGTAGCGACATATTTTTCATCAACTGTAGATAGAAACATATTTTCATAACATTCAGAGACAGAAGTATTTTTGTTGGACACAGAGTTATTGCTTATTTCGCGCGCGCCATCTATTGCCTTGCCACCAAGCACGGTTTAGTTAACACCGGGAGTCAACCATCCGACTGGACCCACCAATCTTATCATTTCAGCATTGTATCCAAAGTGCAAGGTGCTATGAACGGCCCTGAACCGCATCTATTAATACGCACACATTAATACGATTAAAAAGCTCGTTTTATCGATTTTGGATGCTAAACAGATTGTTTCGTTTACTACATTTTTATTATTCTATGTAATAAACACAAAACGTCACGGAATATCACGCTGCTGAAACATTGCAATTTTTTATCAATTATGCTAATACGTAGCGTACAAATACTCAAACATTATCGCATAATCACGAACCTGTCACGTTTCTTTTGTGTTTCAGCAAGCTGTTATTTGTTGTGGGAACAAGCAAATCGGTTAATTAAATCCCGACGTAAAGGTCTTGTCAGTTTTCATTTTTGAACCGACTTCTAAAGTGCAATTGAACCGCGGGAGGTTGTTAATATCAATTCGTATGTGAGAATTGTCTCATGACATTGTTTTCAACAATTTTTTTTATTTTTATTTTTTTGTGTGGGTTAATTGAACCCATGAGTTATTGTAAATTATTATGTAAAGTCCATCCGGAATTAAAATCAATTGTCAATGTCAAAAATTTTGAAATTATGTTGGAACCCTGCGACATTGCCATAAGAATGAAGCCTGGACGTCTAACTTTAAATGGAGTTGCCAACGTTGAAACAATTTGACAATTGATTTTAATTCCGAATGGACTTTATATTTTTGCTATTAAAAATTTAAAACATGGTGAAGTTTTGATTGTTTTATTATAGTTTTCTGTGACAAAATACTAAAGAAACGATCGAAAAGTTTATTAAATTATGTTAATATTATTAGCTGTTTTAAAACTGTGTAAACGCCAACGTCGCATTTTACCAAAGTATTTTTTTAAATAAGATTGAAAACGTAAATAAAATAGTTATTAATGATTAGATCACTCATTGAAACTATAAATTACATTACCTATTAATTTTTTAAAGTACATAAATAATTTGTAACAACTAATTTTGAGAGAAAATGCGATGATGCGTTTACATAGTTTTGAAACAGCTAATGTGTATTTTAAACTTTTAAAACTTTTAAACACAGGGTGAATTAATTGTGGTTTATTTTTGAAATTTTCTAGATGCAACCAAAAAAACTATCATGTTAAAGTTGACAAGACTCAACCATGCAATTGTGGATTCATTTTGTAATTTTCTAACAATTAAGAAGCATCTAAAAAAATTAGAAATAACCCATAATTAACCCATCGTGTTTTTGTAATTAATATCTTATACGGTGTGCTACGAAAAATTGGCCAAAATAAGTTTTCTTATCTAAACAAATGCCAACTTAACAAACATAAAGTTCACTTCTAGTTTTTGCATTTGAAGGGTTAACCAAAGAACACTCAATTTTGTTGTGTCCTTATTTTATGCTTATGAGTCTTATGACATTATCGTTTAAGTGGAAAATTTTAAGAAATTATTTTCAGACCTTACAGAGTGAATAAAAAGTGTGGAACCAAGTGTTTCTGCTTAAACTACTGGGTGACTATTAAAGGCTGTGATTTTTGTCGTCAGGTTGGTGACAAACTTGAAATTTTCATATAACTTCATATAACAAACTAGCAGGAGTGTCAATAACTCGGTGTTGCCAATATATTTTTGGCACAATCTTTAATACACCCAGTATTTACTTTTTGAAGAGACTGATTGGTGAATGATAAAGTACTGTCATTATTTGAATTTATAATTGGACTAGGCTTTAATAATTTTTTATTAATTTGTATGTAAACGCTGATTATTATCAGAATTAATCAATCAAGCTGGAGAGTCAAATAACTTAATTAGAATATTTTTTTCCCTCAGTTTGCACTAGTTTATCAATCACAAAAAAAAACGCCTATTCTAATTATTACAAATTGAAATGATCGTTTTTTAACAATTTGTTGATTTTTTTTCTTTTTGAGTTAAGTATGTATTTATCTTTTAATTGTTTTACAAAAATAGGAAGCCATCATAAAACATTTTTTTGAGTTTTGCAATTTAAAATTTAATTTTTGTCGAAAGTTGGGTGCTATTTGAAAACAATTCCCGCAAAATTTTATTCTCAAAACGTACACACATTATTTGTAGCAAAAACAGTTAAAAAAACGCTTGGTTCATTATATTTCATTTCAGTTCTTTGTAAAAAATGGTGACAGCGCATTTGCATTTTTTGGAGTGAAACAGAACACAAATTGAGAGCTTCTTTGTAAGAAAAAAATTCTGTTTTTAGAGCCAAGAGAGCCCACCACTGTAGAGAGAAAATTAATTCGTTGCTAAATGTGAGAAACAGACCATAACTGATTTAAAAAAAAAACTGAAAAGCAGTCTGAAATGCGAAATTAAAAATATAAGAGGCTCATTACAGCAACTAACACTCGCTGTGTTTGAAAAAACTATTTTGCTTTTTTGCCAAATTTTTATGAAGATGATTATGTTTTAATCATTTAACCAATGTTGTGTTTGAGAAAAACATGAAATTTAAAGGCGAATACAATGAACAACGAATTAATACCGTTTTTACAGTTAAATTTCTGATCAAAGTAAGTTGTGTTTCTGAGAATATCTTAATTTTGGAGTCAGAATTGTAACTGAATGTCCGGTAGATTGTGACATTAAACTAGATTTTTATTTTTTATTATTCACAAAGGTCTTTCTTTTAACATAAGTTACAATTGTGTCATCAATTTTCGAAGTTTCACTTTCTTGTGTATTTTGATGGATGCGTTCTGGGTCTGTTGGTGGTTCCAGTCCCTTTTTCATGGCTGACCGCTTCGTGAGAGGCCGTGATTTAATTGGTGATTAATGTAAAGGCCTTCGAGAAATTCTAGCTAGTAGTGGAGAAGCGTACAAAAGTGTAAAAATTTTAATGGTACAAAGTTTCAGGAACTTCTTGTTATATATTCGTAACGGTTGGCTCCTTAGTTTCTCACTGCCAACAGTGGCTCTGTCTCTCACTCATCCATCATCATGATAATCACATACTAGTGTCTCACTCGATGTCTGCGTCCATGCAGTCCGTTTGTTTCGGATCAATTCAAATCAGGCACAAATAATAATTTTCTAATGTGTGTAACGTTGAGTCACTGCCAAATTTGTTCGACTGCCATTCACTTCAACTACGATAGATTTTTTCATAACGATATTAAATGTGTAGCGACTGCATGGATTATTATTGTGTACATGTTACGGTAGGTCCCGGACCGGGCTTTTCCACTTGAGTTATCAGTGTTTTACATGACAAAGTAGCATGGAAATTCGGACCGGTGTGATTCTAGCCAGCAGATTAAATTGGACGACTCCGTCAATCTCTCGGTTCATAGGAACGATTTCGTTAGGAATCCTTAAGTATGTATGATAATTGTAAATAACTGGTTTAAATCAGGTTTCATACCAATTATAAGTTTGCATCTTTTTGTGTTTTCGCGTCTTTTGTCCGAGCAGGACGCCGCAATTCTCGTGCCTGCTTGCACACAAAAGAGTCCATTCCTACTACGAGTGAACTATATAATATTTAGACTTATTGAAACGTGCAATATGTACAAATTTTACTAATTTACTTTTTTTTATATATCATTAATTAAGTACTGTATATCGAGATGATTACTATTAATAAAATATGTGTTACTTTTATACTGAGCATACTGAGTGGCAGTATTATACGTTTTAATAGCAACCGTTCTGACGAATTGCCCATTTTTGTCAGTTAGGTTGGAGCAACCCCGAAAATTAAAAACGGTAGTTTGCTCGAAACAGTCATGATTCCGATGGAGCGGCTCCCGAGCCCGAACCGCAACTAACACGAGTTAAGATACAAAATTTAGTTACCTTTAGTTAAAAGTATAAGAAATTACACGAGTCGGGCACGGGATTCGCTTCCATGCACCTGCTGTTTTATATTATTGACTTAAGCGTTATTTAATGTACAGAAGACTATTTGTTGTTTTTATTTCAAGTCATGACTGCTTCGAGCGTGGATGCCTTAAATCACAGTTGACCTGTAAATCGAGTGTTGTTCGAACATGTTCGATGAATATATTTTGTGCAGTAAACATTAAATTAATAGATTTTCTGTGTTTCATTTTACCCTCACTCCTTTTTATTTTGCTAACATAGCTCCCAGGTGGGTATTTTATTTCAATAACGAAAACAATCTTCTATCCTATCTATATACAGGGACATTTTTTTAACTCTGAACATAGCCCTATTTTTAAAAACATATCAAAGTATTGATCCAATTTACGTTACCAACGATACGTAAAGGTAATTATGTGATGTCGAGTTATTTGAACCAATTTGAAGTGATTTCGAATATTTGTTAAAATAATTTATCATTCCTCATGTTAAAATAATTTATCATTCCTCACATGTTACTATTACCTGATGATTAATAAATTACATAAAAGTTAATCCTTCTTTACATAAATAATCTTGGAAGATTTAATTGACAAGTTGAAATTTTTGACAGTGCATAGAATAATTAGTTGCATAGCAATACTCGCAAAACTTTGATCTGTTTTTTTTACAGATTGAACATAGGGCTATGTTCAGAGTTAAAAAAATGTCCCTGTATATAAAATTGCTTGGCCTGACTGACCAATCAACGCACAGCCTAGACGGCTAAGGATAAAAACTTGAAATTTTTACAGTAGATAGCTTTTATAACGTAGGGGTGTACTAAGAAAGGATTTTTGGAAAATCACCCCCTAAGAGGGTTAAATAGGGTGTTAAAATTTGAATAAAAATCCGGTATTTTTTAAGTTATATCTTTGAAAATTAGTATTTGGGCTTTCGGTTAAAAATAAAGACGTGTTTCTGGATTTTTGGAAAATTAGCCCCTAAAGGGGTTAAATGGAGAGTTAAATTTAGAATTAGAGTTTAGAAAATCTGTCATTTTTAAAGTTACATTGAACTTACATCCTTGAAAATTAGTATTTGGGCTTTTGGTTAAAAATGAAGAAACACGTGTTTCCGGATTTTCGAAAAATCAACCCTTAAGAGGGTTAAATGGCGTAATAAAATTTGTATAAATATTCGTAACTTTTGAATTTACATTAATAATTGAAGCTGGTATTTGGGCTTTCAGTGAAATGTGAAAAAACACGTGTTTTAATTGGAAATACCAACCCCAAGGGGGTTAAACACGGGTTAGAATTTGTATAAAAATCCGTAATTTTTAATTTGTATCCACGCAAATGGTACTTGATCTTTCGATTAAAGATGAAAAACGTGTATTAAAGAACATTTGGAATTTCCACCCCTAAGGGGGTTAAATATAAAAATCCGTAATTTTTGAACTTATATTTATAAAAATTGGTATTTGGGCATTCGGTGAAAAATAAAGAAACAGGTACTTTATTATTTTTAGAAATTCCACCCCCAAAGAGGGTTAAACATAAAAAATCGTCATTTTTGAAGCTATATTAATGAAAAATGGTATTTGATCTTTCGATTAAAAATGAAAAAAGACGTGTTTCTGGATTTTGAAAGTTCCACCCCCACATAAAAATATGTCATTTTCGAAGTTATAACCAAGAGAATTGGTATTTGGGCATTCGTCTAAATATAAAAAACGCGTGTTTCAGGTTTGTTGAAAACTCCACTCCAAGGGGGTTAAACAAAAAATCCTTCATTGTTGAAGTTGTACATATAGGTAAAAAATTCTTTATTGTTGAAGTTATCAATTGATATCTTAGACATTCGGTTAAAAAGGAAGAGGCGTATATTTCAGGATTTTTAGAAATTCCACCCCCAAAACTCCTGCATTTTTGAAGTCATATCTAAGAAAATTGGCATTTGGACTTCCGGTTAAAAATAAAGAAAATGTGTTTCAGGATTTTTGAAAATTACATCCACAAGAGGGTTAAACAGGGAATGAGTTGAGAACAAGCAAAATTTACTCGGGTTCGCATTGGGTCACGGTTTTAAAGTTCACAATAAAATTTTGTGTTTCTACTTTTTGTTATACTAAGTTTTGTATACTTTTTCTGTGCTTCAAAGTGACAATCATCTCTTATTCGATGCTTGTTTTAATGATTTACTTAGTTCCGTCTCTTTTGTTCATTAAACCTTATTTTAAAGATTTTCTTGAATTTATTCAAGGAACTAGGTCCATTTAAATTTTTAAGTTAAGAGATTAATTGTTGTAAGAAATGGCAAAATCAGGGCACGGTTTAATGTTGTTTGATTTCTTTCAGTAATTTCGTAACAAGTTGTTTTTTCTGTTTCGGAAGCATGAATGTGGTCATAAATTAAAACCTTTAAATTGTTCATAGATGTTTTAATTTATGTAATTACTGTTTTATTTTGTGGTGAGTTATTTAGAGAAAGATGCGGACATAAATTTGGTTTTCCGCGTAACGCCTTGTTTGCATTTATAAAGATTTGTTCTTATATAAAATAAGTTTATTTTCTGTGTGAGGTACAAATGTCCTGTATACCCAAATAACGTAAGAAAAATTAATCGACGACTTTTACAAAATTTCAGACAATTTTAATGTCAAAAGCATTATACTTGTACAACCAAAAATTTCGATTCCATTTTAGTTAAGTTTACTGGTGAAAAAAGGTTAATTTTTCTCAACAGATGTTATCAAAAATAACATTTTTTGTCTGTCTTCTAATTGCAAATGAAATTATTAACTAAATTAGCCAGCGAATTGGTTAGTTTGTAAACTAGCCAATTTGATTGATTACTGGGTGTTACGAGAAAGTTTGGTGTTTATATTTCTTTATTATTATTTTGTTTTTCAAGCCCAGATTCTTGGCTAGTTTGTAGACTAGCCGCTATTTTATTTGAAACTGCAGTTTACAATCTAGACAAGTTCACACATCAGCCAGTGAAGATTTTATTTTGCTAAACATTGGGGATTTTATGGAATTGTTTGTAGCACATTGACATGGTCTTTCGAAAACTGAACGGAGGATAATACAATTTATTATTAGTGTAATGTGGGTTGTGTAATGTTAACTTAAAAAAAAAGTGTTACACTTTATTTTGTAAGGATTTTACTTTTTTTAAAAGCTTTTATTTAACTCACAATGTTATCTGTCTGTCGGTTATTTTTTCGGAGCCAAATTTAAAAGGGTTCCCGTTGTCCCACTGAATTGAAATTTTGCATACTTACTTAATCTGCGTGACAATGCAATCCTATGTAGTTAAATACCCCCTAAAGGGGTTAAATGGGGTTTTAAAATTTTAGGTTATGTTTACAAAGGAGTTCTCGATTTGTACATACCGTAACTTATACCGACATAGACGGTATGTTGGTCATTTGGACGTCACGGTCAATGCACCGTGTTATAACAATAAATCTATGCAATAAATAAAGACTAAAAAGCAAAAAATAAAAATATATAAAAATATGTTTTTTAAAAAAAGCTTTTATTTAAAAGATGCACTAAAAAGTAAAAAACAATGTATTTCAATCACAGGAGAATATTTTTTCTTACAGGTTAAAATTCTAAAATTTATAAAAGCTTTTGGAGTTATAAAACTACGGCATTACAGAATTACTTTGTTCAGTTGACAACTCCCAAAGCTTTTATAAATTTTAGAATTTTTACCTGTCAGAAAAAATATTCTCCTGTGATTGAAATACATTATTTTTTACTTTTTAGTGCATCTTTTAAATAAAAGATTTTTTAAAATACATATTTTTATATATTTTTATTAAGGTATAGTATTTGAAAATTAACATTTTTAAAGATTTTGTTCCTGCTGCTTTTAAAGGAAGTTTTCAAAAAGTAACATTTTCCCCAAAAGACCTATTCAGCAATTTTCTTTTAAATTCGTTAACTACATGACTTTGTATAACATGCTTTCTACTTACCTCAAATTCTCGAGACAATTCGGCCTGTTTTTAAGATATTTTTTAAAAAGTTGAAATCTGCCTTCGTCTGAATTTCAAAGCATTCCTCATTATATAAGAAATAAGAATAGTGGTAACTGTATAATTTATTAAATTAAAGAAAAAAAGATAAACATTCCTAATGTTCCTAGGTACTAAATTCTCTAGATACTTACTAAAGATTGACTTCTTCGGGGTTACCGCAAAGAAAAAATCTAGTTAGCAAGATACAAAAACAAAAAATGGCGAGATTCAAACATAAAGAAACAATTTTTGAGACATTATGTATTTTAGCTTTATCCCATAAACACCCTAAATGATATTTCAAAGGCTTGTCGTTGTTCAGCATTTTTGAAGATTAGTTGTGCATCCGGCTTTTGAGATTCAGGTTTAAAGTTGATTTCAAGTGTATAGACTATCCACAGTAACTCAACCCTAAATTTTTTGTGTGAATGTATTGCCCTAGCCAATCACTGACAGGGTGCAACTCATTTGTAAAAAGTTTCATAATTAAGCACAATAATTATTATTTCGTAGATCAATATAACTTCTGGGCTGGGAAAAGTTTCGATACTTCTATAAAGTATCGATACCTGACCAAGTATCGGGTGTAGATACCGACTAAAATCAGGTATCGAAGTATCGATACTTTCGATACCACGATTTTTGCAAAACTATCACCACGGCAATAATTGCGATCAGTCGACACTATGGTTTTGTACTAGGTCTAAGAAATTTAGACTAAAACTTTTGTTTTCATCGACTGATTTAAAAGTCGATTTTACGGTTGCCATAAATTAAGGAGAGACTTATCAGTGCTTATCACTATCAGTTTAGACACCATTTTCCGAAATTATTAATTACTTTCTTCAACAATTACTTATATCATAACTAAAAAAAGGCCGACACTTCGATATTTCAGTAAGAATAACTATTCGATTCATTGATACAACCGCTGTAGTGCTGACATCATAACACTGTTGATACCACGATACTTTCGATACCTCGATACCAACGATACTTTGGTTAGTATCGATACCTAAGTGGAGGTATCGCCCAAGCCTAATAACTTCATTGGTATATGGCACTGCAGAAATTTGCCCATTTTCGTCTTTATCTCATCTTCATCCAGTGTAGGTTCTCTTCCGCCTTCATTTCTATTTTTGGCAATACTGCATAAAATTGCTGTTGCAACAATTACTGTCCAAATATTCTCAATTTTTAGGCAAGAATGCAAGAGAAATCTTTTTACAATACCGAAGGTGTATTGAATTTTATTACGTTAAAAATGTTTTTTTGAAGCAATTTCTCATCGGTGCAAAATGGTACTCAGGCCCCATCTACATGACACACCTCGCCAAAGCCATCGCCCCCATCCTCCTGGAAGCCATGCGAAAAGTCTCAGCTAAAAAAAAGGTAGCCAGAATTTTTTCACGTATGATCAAAAACTGTCTTCGTAGTGACCCTTCACTAGTCTTTGATGGTAGACAACGAGATTGAGATTAAAGCCTACTTCCTGGGGGCTGCCATGTTCTTCAGAGTTAACAGCATATTTTTTCATCAGTTTTCCCCAAAATACTAAACTTGATTAGTTTGAAAATAAAACAATTGTTAAAATGAAAACTAATTTATTATTAATTGAAAATATAATGCGTTTTTTCATAGAAAAAACAAAGCACAAAAATTATTTTCAACACAAATTCGTCTTTTTTCGCGTGAAATACGAGTGGGTGCCTTAATATTACGAAATAAATTAGTTTCTTACAAATTGCGTTTTTTTTTTTTTGGAAATATCACATCACGTTAATTTTATTATCGTCAATTTTCCTCTTGTTCTTTTTCCTGAATTATCTTTGGGCTAATAACAATGGGCACCTCTTTCACCACATCACGTGCATCACTCGGCGGAAAAACATAAGACGGGTTAAGTTGGTCAAAGTTCACGTAAACCTTCTTGGCTTTAACATCCAGCGCACTTTCCAGCTCCTGAAACGTGGGCCTTTGATTCGGGTCCGTGGCCCAGCACTGCCGCATGAGCGAATAAAGTTCATCAGTGCAAATCTCCGGCCTTTCCAGCCTCCTCCCCATTTGCAGGAAATGCTGAATCATCGAGTCGGGCACTTTTTCGTACGGAAAAGCACCAAGTGTCCCGATTTCCCACAACACTACACCGAAAGACCAAACGTCACTTCTGCTGTCGTACTTCTGCTCGGTGATGGCCTCCAGAGCCATCCAGCGCAAGGGCAGTTTCCTCGTCCTTTGGTTGATGTAGACCCCACTGCGGGACAGTCCGAAATCGGAGATTTTTAAGGTTTTGAATTCGTTGATTAGGATGTTGCGAGCGGCCAGATCGCGGTGGGTTATGGAGATCTTCTCCAAGTGGGCCATTCCACGCGCAATTTGAAGCGCGAAGTTTTGGAGCTCGTTGTGGTCCAGAACCTTCTGAAGGGCGTGCTTGTAGTGCTCTAGGAGGGGCGTCATGGGGTCCTCCAAATTCGTAAAGACAGCTAAGGAAAAGTATTAACTTTGAGGGCTGTGGCTAGTGCATTAAATTATTAATTAATAGGGTTGGAAAATTACTGGGGAAGGACCATAAATAAAACCACAAGAGAGTTATGCAACGTTTCGTCTTATTACATAAGACACCATCAGGCTGAAGACAAAGTAATTATATAACATCGACAATTAAAATTTAAAAACTTACCAAAACAATCAATACGTAACATTAAAAACAATAAGTTTTATACAGATGGCATAATTAATTAGCAGTCGAGAATGTGGCACCGACACGTAGCAACAAATTTCAAACAACGAATGAAATGAGGGAGAAGTCGATGCCACTATCTTTACACAAAAAAATTCTATAAAAAAACGGGCGGAAAATACAGGCTGTTTTGTCTAAACCCCACATTAGAAGTATTGGGAGTTCTAATAATCATAGTCATCTGAAAATTTGTATACAACCATAATCTGTTACGTCCTGCTCAATGAAAATATTCTCCAGATGGCAGCACTTCCGGTTATACCGGAAGTCGCTATCAACTTCCTTATTTTAAATGGAATGCTATATTTTTTAATTCGTTTTTAAATTACTAGAGTTATTTTAAGGTAGTTTTCATAAGCTGTTCCTATACCTAAATTTAGCCGTTTACGAAATATTTATGGTTTTTAAAATTTTTTTGGATTTGCACTTTCCAGTTCAAAAATCGATAACTCTGTGATTTTTAAAAATTTGGAAATATTTTTGAGCTCATTTGAAAGAGTAAGCCTAGATCTTTCCTTTGGTGTAATTTGTTGTAATTTCTAAAAAAGAAAAACAAACTCCAAATTTTTAAAATTAAGTTTGCAAAACTTTAAGCACCCATAACTCATTTTTTTCAAATGAAATGACAAAAGTTTTATTTCACTAGATGGTAGAGAATTTAATTCTGCTTCGATCTGTACTAACATTCCCTATACTTATGTTTAATAGTTTTCAAGTTACAATAACTTTTTGTTGGGATTGAGAATTTCATTAGCCATAGGCCTTTTCTTATAGGTTACCATGGAAACGAATGAAAAAAGGTGAGAAATTAAAGATTTTCAAACCAACACCCAATGACTTTATTTTGTTTTCACGGTCTGATAACACAATTTTGAACTGAGTTTGTCGTTTAAGTTTAATCAGAAATGTTTTTATAGCAAACTATGCAAAAATAGCTGTGGTTAGTAAGAAATTTCCTACAATGACAAAAAAACCAACATAACTTGAAAATTATCACAGATAGGTATAGGGAATGCTAATACAGATAGATGCAGAAAAAAATTTTCCTCCATCTAGTAGAAAAAAAATTGGGACATCCTATTTGAAAAAATTAAGTTATGGGTATTTGAAGTTGTCCAAACTTAATCTTAAAATTTTTGGGTTTATTAACTTCCAATTCCAATTTTGAACACAACGAACAACAGATATGGGCTTTCTCTTTTAATTCTCCAAATATGATTTCGAAATCTCTAAAACTAGGCGAGTTACCGATTTTTTAAGTGGCAGGTGCAAATACAAAAATTTTCAAAAAATCCTAAATATCTCGAAAACGGTTAAACTTGGGTATAGGGAAAGCTGATTAAAAACTCCCTTAGAATAACTTAAATAATCCAAAAACGCAGTAAAAAACATAGCTTTCCATTTAAAATAAGGAAGTTAATAGCGACTTAAATTTTAATTGTCGATGTTATATAATTACTTTGTCTTCAGCCTGATGATATCTTATGTAATAAGACGAAACGTTGCATAACTCTCTTGTGGTTTTATTTATGGTCCTTCCCCAGTAATTTTCCAATTCTATTGATTTCAATTTTTGGAGGACGTTAAACTTGTGAGATTATTAAATTATTAATGTATTTAAACTATAAAATTAAGGGAGAAACAGAATTATCACAAGTTTTATATTTTACGCAACTTACAGGCAAAGTGGTTTTATTTTTTACACATAGGAAATGAGAAAAAAAGGATTCGCATCAACCTTTCTACATACTCGTATTTTTCAAATTGGTTTTTTAATTTTTTCTCATGCACTTTGTAAGGGTCCTAGGGCTTAGCAATATTTTGCATTTGTCATGATCAGGCGAATTAAAAACCCTTATATCATTTTTCCAAAAAGTGCATACTTTCTTCAAATTTTTTATTAACCCACCTGTTGAGAGCCATTGTGTTACTGGACAAAAATAATTTTAAAATTTACGCTAATTTTTATCATTCTAGTTCAGCGGTTCTCAAAATTTGGGACTTTAAGTTTAGAACGATTTTTTGGAAAAACTAGACAAATTTTACCAAATCGATTCGTTTTGCCATTCTCTATCTACCCACAAATTTTTGCTAAGCTATTCCCTAACATGCTGTATAGTTTAGCTTTAATTTAAACAATTGTCCAATTTTTAAACAAGAAAAAGAGCCCGATATATTTTTATAAAATTCTTTTAAATTTTTTTAAATCAAACGGTCCTACAGAGAAGTAAATACAATGGTTTTCAACTGATAGTAGCTTGTTGTTCAATTGTGTTTTTAATTAATTTTAGTGGTCAATTAAATTTATTTGCTACTTACCTTGCGAATCTCAAATTAATCGCGAATTACGTTTTTTATTTGGTATTTAATTACTTGTGGCTAGCGACAATTTTTTACGTAATTTTTGCATAAAACAACACAACGTTTATTGTTTCAGAAACAATAAGGAATTAAAAATTTTCAGCAACTCAGTATTAATTTTTATTGTAAGGAATTTGTAGAAAAATATAAAAAAAATCCATGCATAGGAAAAATAGAGGTATTTAATAGTGAACGTTGAATCCTATGTAATTATTAGTTTTTGAGTAAAAACAGTACTTTTGGCAGACTCGCTCTGTATTTGCCCAATAGTGATTCACTGAGTAAACTTTTGTTTATATTTATTTTTACAGTTCTCGCACAGATAGATTAAGCTTTATCTCAGAAACATTCGAATAATAAATAAATAAAAAAATATGTGCTAATCGATTTTCTAATATCTAGTAAGAACTTAATCTAGGTTTTAAAAGTCTATACATCGGTCGACAGTGTTTTATAATAACTTTTCTAATGTTTGGAATGCTTCTTTCTTAACAACTGAGTAGTACACGTGTTATAAAAAAAAATATATGAAGATTGACAAACAATAATACAATATTGCCGAATTTTTTGAATTTTTGTCAGTTCTAAACTGCTGAGCTAAGCTGAACCGAGAATGAATATAAAAACACATTTTTTTTTTAACAAAAATAGTTAAAATGTGGTGTTATTTATTTTGATATTAGTACTGTTGTGTTTTTTTTATAAAAATAAGATCGAAACTGTGATTTACTCCTTCTAGTTCAATTTTCAAGATCTTTCAAAACACGCCTAAAAATCACAAAAATTTAATTGATGGACTGATAAATATGGAAAATATTTTGCCTGTTGTTTTACTTGTTCCAAACAGAATTTTGGTCGAACATAATGCAATGTTTAGCTTTTTCAAGCCTCACAAAAATCGTTAAAGCCTCCCTAAAAATCACAAAATTACATTATGTTATTTTGCAGTTTCTTAATCATAAAGCGGTAATTTACAAAAATATTGTGTTAGAAACAAAACGAAAATTTGCCTGATTTTGCCGAAAATGGTGTTATTTTTGGTTGTTCCAGAGTTTGAAGTAAAAATATTTTAGAGTTCGTGCGTGGTTTAGATAAAACTTAAACTAACAAAAAACAACTAGCGGGTGTTCAAAAAAGTTCGCAAGCGTTATAATAAAATACACACTACGTATAACAATTAATTCGTATTGGCTGAGATTTGATTTACTAAACTTGATTCTCATCCAATTTTTTTTATTTAATTTAAACAATTTTGGCGCACGATGTTTAAAATTAGATGTTCACTCAAATATTTATTTTACAATTTTCTACTTTATCTTCAAGAATAAGATCTGGATTTCAACTTGTTAATTCTAGGAAGAAATAGCTTTAGCGTCAAAATGAATTAGGTCTGTTTCACAGTCGTAGGATTGGATTTAAAATAACTATTTCAAAATTGGAACACCTTTGCCTTATTGTTATAGGAATACCCTGTATACTTTCTGTTCATATTAAAACATAATATGTTTTAAAAGATAAGTTTATTTCATTAAAATTAAATTGATAAATAATAAGCCACTCGTCTGTGGCTGGTGGCGCTCAAACGATAGCAACAAGTGACAAGTGTAAAAAACCAGTCAATGAAAATTTTTGTTTAAAGCGTTTCGTAAGGGAACAAATAAATTGATTTCAAAAATATTTTTTCATTGATAAGATTAGGTATTAATTGTTATCACTTTTAGAAGGTGTCTAGATTAAACTTGAAGTTAATAACAGTCTTATTGGACTGTTTACTTTGGAAAAACCGGTGGTGCCACTGCTATCTAATCTATTTTTCTATTAAAACGTCGAAAAATAGTCGATTATTTTTAATTAATGATTATTACACTTACTTTCGGAAGTTGATGGTAACCTGCTTGTGGTTATAGAACTAGCACTGGTAGGGCTTGATGGTTCAATATATGCTCCATCAGTGGTGTCGTTCCTATTTATCTAATTAAAATTAATGATTTCGATTTTTTTGTACCTACTGTGGGAAAAATTTCTGGTTTTTGTTTTCGGCAAACCATTGCTCCCGCAACTCTACAAGATAATTTTTGAGGTCACCACACGGAACCAATTCCATTATCATCATACAGGGTGCTTCCACAGTACAACAGCCGAGAAGCGACACAATATTGGGATGTTTACCAATTTTCTTGAATATCTCAATTTCCGACTTAAAATCATCGGCTGCTTCCCTCGTTATTTGCTCTAATAAGCGATCAAAAATCTAAATTAGGAAAAAACCAACTTATTTAACAACCTCCTTCCCCTAGAGTTTTAACCGCCACCATTTGGTAACCTTCACTTCCTCCGATTCCTAGAGCTTTAGCTGAATATACTCTGCCAAAAGCTCCCGTTCCCAAGATTTCTTTGATAATTATTTTATTTCGCGGGAATTCGAATTCGTCGAAATCCCCCCTCTGTAACACAAATCAAACAATTTCTGGCAATTATTATTACGTAAACAAACCCACCAAAAATTCGATTGGAGTGTACTGAGTGTTGATGCTCATTGTAGCAACAAGATTGCGACTTCTGTAAAAAAATAACGAAGTTTTTGACTAGAATTAGTGTCTCACTTACTGCAACGGCTGTAAATCGAAATTTTCCTGGTGAATTATGTTTTCATACCTGGGGATTACCAAACCTAGCAACTTTTTCGCATATCTCAAAATGTGTTTATGCAAGAGAGCCATCGCGACTAAAACGATGGTCAAAATGGTAAAGAACACAAGATGAAAGCTTCGGCGAGGAGGAGCTAACATAAATCATAAAAACAAACGAGTGCTGGTTGCCAAAAAAAAGTTACCTGTAAAGTAAAATTCGTCTTGATGTAAACAGGTGTAATTATTGGTAAATATCCCTTGCACGGTGTAATTTTCATTTTCAATGAGCTTCATAACCACCGTAGCTGTGTGAGCCTCCAGGTCGGGTCTTCCAACAATCTCGGCTTCATTCGGCATCGCAGGCATTTCCGTAGTTAAGCTATAAAACCCCCATTTAACTAAACTTTCAAAAATTCGCACTACTTACTAAAAAAAGTTGACCTTTTTAAGGTAGTAGGCCTGATTATTCCTCGCTTTGGTTCCCGGATCCCAGTGAATTTTAAACTGGTTTTCGAAAAGTGGCTCAACGCTTAAAATTTTCGAAGTTGGTTTGAGCATCTCGTAACAGTAACCTGGGATTTCTGGCACTTTGTATGTGACGGTACACGAATCGTCATTAGGAAACGAAATCTCAAGCTCGCAGCCGGGTGTAATGTCGCTAACCGGTAATGCCTTGGGTATGATAATTTCGTGCTGAAATTTAATTTTAGACAAGGATTTAGTTTGCTATTGCGAATCTCAAGACTCACATCGGCATTGTGAAAGTCGTCATTCATGAATTCGCAACTGTCTCCAGGTCTTGACGACACTTGGACCCGAATTTTGTCGCTCTTTTCGTCAACAAGATCCAGACTTATGTTCAAGTAAATGTACGGAATATTGGTTCTATTGTTTACCATCGCATTTATTGAATAGTTGTGTAAGTAGGGACAAGTTTCTCCTAAAACAGTTGACTTTAATTTATAATGAGTGTACCTGAGTGTACCTGAACTCATATTAAAATTATTATTGCTATTGGTATTAACACAATTATTATTTCTTGGGACATAATTTACAGGTAAAAAACATTTTGGGGTGTGGTTAATTTTTCTAGTGTTAATTTTGACACAAGGTTATGTTTAAAATGACTGTTATACTATTTCCCGCCAATAATTAAGTGAAAAACAAGTTACTAACACTCCGCGATTCAAGTAGTACTGAACCAAATTTTAGTTTTTCTTTTAAAACGTTTTATTTTTCGTTTTGATGAATCACAATGTTTAGGAATAATCCCCTATTAATAATTAACAAGGAATATTTGCATTTACCTGAGGAAAATAGTTAAAATTCTTTAAAATTTTCGTCTTGTGAATGTCTTCAAATAACTAAAAACAAATCCACTACCAATTAACAATAAATATTGACTAGAACACAATCTAAAAACGATTATTAACACTTTACAAACGTCGTTAAATAAATATAGTCCCAAATCTTTAGTACAACACGTTTTGAAATCGAATTTGACAGGACGACAAGACATAACAGGTGCAAAATCGGCGGAGGATTACAAGCGCGGGAATACTACCAACCTAACAATACGCACTAAACACCCCGCTCATACGTAGATCTGAGTGATTTTAATGTTATTTATTATTATTTATTTTAGTTATTTAAAAACGTCCAATTTCTCGCTGGAAATAAATAAAAATAAAAACATGAATTTTACCTTTTAGAGTGCATTTTTGGGTAGGTACAGACTCATGAGCACACATTTTTGGGCAACATATTTTATTTTTTATGGGTATTGGGACAGTTAAAATGGCTGATATAATTTTCAAATTATGTTACAAAAAGTCCATAAAGTTTTGTAAAGTAAAGAAAAACTGTACTTTCGAAAATATCTCAGAATTAGGTAAGATTCAATTATAAGAACTTTATTCTTGTTTAAATGTATTAGAGTAGAACTATTAAATATAAGTACTCAGTTAAAAATGTTATTATTTTACAGTGGAAACAAAATTTGATAACTTGAATTGTGAGGAAAACTGTTTACTATACTATTACATAAATGAAAACCGAAAAATAACCTACCTCCTACCATAGTGGCAGTAAATAAGGCAGTTCATGAGTTCAGATCTTTTACAAGACAGCAATAATATTGTAATTTAATGTTGCTTAAATATTAAGAACTATATAACGTGACCTGAGAACCGTAAGGTTCTATAAAATTTTACACAACACAAAAATTTATGTTTGCAATTCAATAAAAGTTGTTTATTATAAACTACAAATTAGACTATATGACCTTAAAATAGACACATAGTTATGTTCTGCAGATGCTATTTCTTTGTTATCAGAAAATCATCTGAATAAAGGAGATTTTGCTTGCATATCTATGTCGTGCAGGCACTTAGAACCCTATGGTTCTTTGTAAAAGCATATTCTGAAAAGATCCATATGGTTTTACCCTAAACAAAATGCGTTTTTTGAACATTTTAATGAAAAATAAATATTAACACGTTTTTTTAATATTTTAACAATTTATCATTTCACAATTAAGTGTTTAAATTAATGCTACTGTACTCAGATAAATTCCTTGTCTTCCAAAGACATCCATCTAAAAGCAAATTTCACATCTTCAATTTTTCTTTCAATGGTCCGATACTTTTGAGAATAGAAATTCAGTCTAGGTACTCGTAAACGGAAAAGACAACATAAAAAGTAAAAAATTGTTTTTAAAGAAAGCTTTTATTTAAAAGATGCACTAAAAAGTAAAAAAAAATTTTCTATCACAACAGAATATTTTTGCTTACAAAATAGTATTTTAAAATTGATAAAAGCTTTGGGAATGGTCATAACACTACGGCATTACAGAATTACTTTCATGAATTGACCACTGCTTCCAAATATTCCAACATTTTAGTGGAAGTTTCATTCACTTCAGAAATTATAAACATTCGGATAAGGCAAGTTGAGTTATTTTGACTTCTTTTAAGCTCCACTATCACCCCTTAAACTATATGTAAAGCAATCAAATTCACCTCGTATACCTCATTGAAGTCGTTTTCAAAATTTGCACTTAGAACCTTCTTGTTCTAATATTACTGCACTTTTTGCAAATAGAACCAAAAGTTATCACGCATATCTTCGTTACTTTTGAAGTAAATGACACCTCATTGTAATTTATTGTTTTGCGGTACCTAGTAGATTACTGTGACACATTATTTAAAATTTCCATAAATTGTCAGTTAGAACCTTCTGGTTCCCAGGTCACGATAAGTGAAAACAACCTTACGGTTCTATTGATTTATGTTTTGTTACAAAACATATTTTTGTTAATTATAGGTATGTACTCGTAGTTCTAATTTATTTTTTATTTTGTTTTTTTTTGTGCATTTGTATTTTTTTAATAAACATTTGAAATACACATGCCTTTATGTTAAACCATTTTCACACTGTAACCACACTACAATTCAATGCTTTGTACACTCAGGAAGTACATTAGAACATTTAGTTAAGTGTGTTATATAAAATATTTATATAAAATATGATTATTACACTATAGTTTAGGTGTTAAAAGTTAATTTACACCAGAAAATATTACACTCTAAAGTGTGGTCCTCTGGAGACCACTCTTAGTGTTATTCTAGTGAGAACAACAACAGAAAATTTTTTACTGTGCAGGATTAAAAAAATCAGTTTTTAACAACAGAAACTGGGATTACAGAGCTTAAAGAATTATTGATGCTCTAACTTCAGGACAATTTGTTGACTTTATCCTATGAACTACTCATTTACTTGGCATTGCAGGTAAAACAGGTGGTTCCAAGCTAAACTAAGAGTAATATTAGTTCCATTACCACATCCTGTCGCTTTTAATTCACATACGAGTGGAGTGAAGGCGGAGTGGTGCTTGTGTTAAATATAAAAATACAAAAAAAATCCGTGTATGTACCTGAACTCGTGCTAAAAGTATTGCTGACATTGACACAAAATTCCCTTTCTTGGGGACATGCTGCCATGTCCATTTCTGTGAATGTCGAACCTACGATTCAAAAATTAACACAAACCGGCCACCTTATAAATATTTACCTTTTATCAGAAAATGCGGAACGTTTTCCTCAGCTGTTGAAATAATGTAAATACAGGAAGAATTAATATAGCTCGTGTCAACAATTAAAAAATTATTGATAACTCCAACTTGGTAACAATGGCTGTTTAATCCCGTACCCTTAACTAGCCATTCAACGGGTTTTGTATTTACTGTGGGGTGCC
This sequence comes from Tribolium freemani, assembly GCA_939628115.1. Classification (NCBI taxonomy): domain Eukaryota; kingdom Metazoa; phylum Arthropoda; class Insecta; order Coleoptera; family Tenebrionidae; genus Tribolium; species Tribolium freemani. The sequence goes on along the minus strand of OW626791.1, from coordinate 16,015,934 downwards.
AGTAAGTTAGACTTAAATTAAGATTCGTTCCATTTAAACATCCTGCCGCCTTTAGTGTATCACACTCGAGCGTGGGGGCAGAGGTGTTATTGTTAATTATTTCTAAAAAATAATTCCTTGAAATACATGAAACGAGGTGTTTGCTTATTTAATTCTGTTTGTTTTAGTGGTCAATTCGACCTTTGATAGACCTGTGAACGTCGTTAATAAGTGCGAAATTCTTGTGTAAATATTTTGAAAGCGTGATAAATTTATATTGGTTTTAAAAGATTATGAATTTCGAGAGATTCTTACCTGTCGTTGAAGTGTTATCCGCAGCCTGTAAAATAACAAATTTGCTCAATTAATAGGATTTATCTCGCGCCATATGGCGGGATATCTGACATATTTTTAAAATAATTATTTCCATTTGATAATGCGACGGTTCATATCGGACTATCAGTCAATCATTTTGCGCCTCATTGCTTTCCCAGTGTTTCCCCGCGTAAAGTTTACAATCAGCATAATTACATAATCGACTGCTTATGCTTGAAAATGGCAATTTCTAATCCGCGCTACGAAATTTAAATTTGTGATGGCATGTTATTTAAAGTGATTGATTCGCGCTGTTATACATTATGTGCAAAGGAAATGAATTAATAGCTACCTTGTTTTGGATGGCTTCCAATTGGTTTACCATGACCATAACAAATATCACTTTGAACAAACACATTTTTTAATAAATCGAAAAAACATAGAGACTTGCAATTGTGAGCCCGACACGTAAAAGACTGGATCCTAACAACTCCCGTCTAAGTCCATGATAAAAATAAAATAAAATCGTCTAGAACCACTGTTTAGGAATTTGAAGAGATTTATAGGATAAATTGAAAACTTTGACTAGGGTTCACATTGTACAGATGGCTTACGAGAAAAAACTATTCTCGAACATGCTATCATCTTATTTGACAAAGTTTCTCTATCTTATCGATTTATAATTTTTAATCACATCCTGCGTAACGTCCAGAAATGCGAAAGCCAGTAATCGGACACACTTTATACATAATCCTCAAATAACTAAATGTTGAATCAATCACACACAAATCGAAATAACGCAAGTTCGCGATTAGCTCACGCTTGGTAATTAACGTGCGAAATGCGCTTCGGAGATAAATTAAACTAAGTCTCGAACCGAACAACTTTGTTATTGCTATATCAGGGCTTTTATCATTATGATAAGGATTGTGGGTTTCACCCTAAAAGAATTAGTCTATTTATGCAAATAAGGGCGCAGAGTGTGTATCAGACCAGCCGTGGCGCTTGCATAATTTGCCTCTATTTGTATTGTAATCATTAGATGACTACATACATAATCTTATCATGTAAACATATCATGTAAGCAAACACTACCTATACCTAAACCCTTTCATGCAAAAACGCGCCCTTTTTCCATATAAATGTTTTTACAGATTTTTGGTAATTTTTTGAAAGCATTACTCAATCGCAATTAAGAATGAATTCAATTCAATCACGCGCTTTTATTTTTTTTTTGTATCAAAAGCGTATTGTTGGTTGCCGACAAGTAGGGGCACCTAACCTAAAATGTTTTGTTGTCAAAAAATCTCAAAAGCGATAACCGTTGGTGTAGAATTGAAGACACGGACCTTGGCAGGAGTTTGTTTAAAAATGGGGGGTTGGCAAGAAGAGAAGGAAAAATTCCTGTCCATGCCCCTGGACGCCAAAAGAAAATTGTACGCCGGAAAGCAGTTCAAGCAAATATCAGACATCCCAACTTGGGAGGAATACGCCAAAAGACCAACTCTCGCCCCACAAATCCCGCCAAAGACTGACTTTCAGATGGACAGTTCCCTCAATAGCTGTCTCTGTAAGAAGGTTTCAATTTTCCAGGGCGACATCACAACTTTGGAGGTACAATTTAAATTATTTGTTTCGGACGATTTTACTAGTTTTTCAGATTGATGCGATTGTAAACGCCGCCAACACGTCCCTCCTGGGGGGCGGAGGCGTCGATGGGGCTATTCACAGGGCCGCAGGCCCCAATTTGCTCGCAGAATGCAAGACTCTGAATGGGTGCCCCACTGGGGACGCTGTCATAACAGGGGGCTACAAATTGCCGGCGAAATGTACGTTTGCCCATTTTTTCCTAATGATAATAACTTTATTGCCATAAATACAAATGCACAAAAAAGGCAAATTCGTAAAATTGGTTTAGTACAGAGCATTTGTTAACAAATAATAACAGCAAGAGAAATCTAAACTCGCAAATTAATCGTTCAATAAATGGTATGGTGCTGTTTTATCTGCAGTTAAAATTCTTTATTGGTTCGAAATTTAAGGGTGAATAGATTATGTGTCAACTTTGTTAACTAAATTCTTTAATGAAACTTACACTTTCTTGCAGATGTGATCCATACAGTGGGCCCCAGGGGTGAAAAACCGGGCCTTTTGCAACAATGCTACAGAAACTGTCTTAAAATTATGGCAGAGAAGAAACTGCAAACTGTTGCCTTCCCGTGCATCTCTACTGGGATTTATGGGTACCCCAATGAGCCTGCGGCACATATTGCCGCCTCAGAAGTGCGCAAATTTCTCGAAAAAAACACTGAGGTTGAGAGGGTCATTTTTTGTATTTTTCTGGACCAGGACCATGTGATTTATGAGGGGGTTCTACAGTCGTATTTTCCTTTGAAATAAATAAATGGTTGATGTTAGTTGATTTTTTATTTTCCTTTTCTTCAATTTTATTATGGAAATTAAAATCAAAAAAGTCAGGTGTGTTTGGTTTGGGGGAAAAACTAGTAAGTGCGAGAGAGACGGGGCGAGTTGTGGTTATTTCCTTCGGGAATGTTGGCACATGCGCCGTTGGCAGCATTGTGTAGGAAAGGGGATAAGAGTGAAGTGAGGGAAAGAACAACTATCCAAGAAAAGCCGTGTAAAGTTTGTTTCTTGTGGATTTTCTTGAATAAAAACCGAACAATTAGTGCAATTATCGTTGAGTGTTGTGCGTGATGGCTTCCGACGAAGAGGTGGAGGACTCGTACGCCGGTAAGTTTGTTTTCCGTCCGGTCATAGGTGCAAATCTAAGCCGACTTGATATTCATGTGTTTTACTTTTAAGTGCCGAAATTAGGCTAAATACAGTTCGATTTCGCTCCGAGTGCCTCCAACTGGGCCCCGGACGCCCCAAAAGGGGGCCCAGAGTGCCGCAAAAATGCATAATTATAACCTGGTAATCAGTTATATTAGGCGCGGGGAAAGGGGGACGCAGGTTTTCATTATTTTTGTGACAGCGCGCGGGCATATCCTGACCCTTAACAAAATGGAGGCCATCAAACAAAGAGATTGGCAGATTGCAAATTAAAGGTTTCCGCGTTAAATGTCTCGGAGGTTTTGGGGTTAGAAATTTCATATTTTCCCTCCAAAATTTTGTTATGATCACGCTGACCACTGTCCACATGGCGTACACATGATTTTATTTTTGGTAATTAGGGGAGGAGGAGGCTCAGGAGGAGGCCGCAGGCGACCCGGTGGACAACGAGCCCGAGTCCGACGAAGCCCCAATCAAGCATGTAATGTTTAAAATTCAAACTAATTTTAGTTGTCTAAATTAGAAATTGCAGGACGAGGATGATGACTACGAGCCGGAAGATGCACGAAAGAAGAAAAAGGGCAAGAAGAGGAAAGCAAGGGGCGAGGAGAAGAAGGGAAAGAAGAAAAAGAAGAAACGGAGGAATGACAGTGGAGACGTAAGATTTTTAGTCAATTGCTATGTCCAACAACAAAACGCAAATGCTCTTAGCAAAAAGGGGTGTACTTTTTTGGAAACGTTTTAACAAAATTTCAAGTTGGGAATATCTTTATCAGAAGTATTCGAAAGCCTGCAGAATTTGAACGAATCTGCTTATCCTGGACCTGATGGTCTTCCCAGAGTATTTCTAAAAAAATGTGTTTTTACTATCACTATGCCTTTGTTTTTGATCTTTAAGTGTTCTTTAGACATTGGAATCTTTCCTCATTACTGGAAAAACAGTTATGTAACACCTGTTTTTAAGTCGGGTAGACGTGATCATGTTGATAATTACAGGGGTGTTTGCAAGCAGTCTGATGTTCCAAAATTATTCGATAATTTAATAAGCAAACAGCTTCTGTGGCATTGCAATGGGATTATATTCAAATATCAGCACGGTTTTAATAATAATAAGTAAATAAGTAATTTTTTTAATAATCGCACTTGAAGTAGGAAGTGCCAATTGATTTGGTCATGCAAAATTCAAATTTAAAAACAATTTGTTTCTATCAGTTTTACTTTGTCGTAGCACCATACTAGAAAAACATATTTTGTAAATTTTACGTTATTTAAATTATAGTAACCAGATCTAGCTTCTTACCGCACCAGCTGAGTTGGTGTCCGCTTAGTCATAAAACGATTGAGTTTACAACTTACAGGACAAATTCTGGAATAAACTAAAAAATTGAACATTTTTTTAAATTCGGCCTATTGCGGTAACAGGGACAAATTGTCTTCCTGCGTATTCAGTGTAGGGACGCTTCACATGTACTCATGTTTTTTCTTCTGTACATTCTTTGTATGTTCCTTTTATCTTCGATTATTTTTGAGCTCTTCTCTATTGTATTCACCGAGATTATTTAATGTTTATTCTTAATGATTTTGTATATTTTCTGGATATAATCTATACGCATAGTCGCCCACTCATTTTCTATTTTATTGGAAGCAGTTATTCCATTTTTTGTTTATTTCGAGAATAGCTTAGTGTTTGAAATAGTTGAATGTTACAGGTAATTGCTTATACAGTCAGGCTATAAATGTTAAACTGTGCATTTACTAATCGTAGGACGTGCTTTTAGACAGAATTGCTACAGTTCTTGATTTTTGTCCCAAAGTATCTTTTAACAATACGGTAAATTTTTTGGTAAATTTACAAAATCGAAAAAAATAAGTTCCGTGTCTTCCTTGGCGGTTAAAATGCCGTTAGATCTACTATTTTTAGTGGAACAAAGCACTCTTTAACGTCTGATGTAAAAATACACAATTTTTAACCGGTAAATAGGTCTAAATGTTGTTAAACCCAAAATTTTAGTAAAAATTTATATTTTCACAAAAATTTCTCTTTGTATATCCTTGACTCTTCATAGTGCTTCTATGCATTTATCTGAGCTCCAAATTTATTGTTTGTGAATTTCTACAAAAAATTATGTATGTTTTGGCAATCATGTATTCAGGATACACTTTTTTTCTGAATAACTGCCCCCTCGGTTATTCTATAACTCCTATCTACAACAAATTACTCATTTGTATTGTAATCGTCTGTTGGTAGAAGAGATAATTGAAGTATTTTTATTGTTTCAATGTTTTAAGTGTTCCATGTGTAATTATAATACTAATACTTCGGCATGTTAAAGTATGATAAAAGCTGTTACAAATTATAATAAAGAAAGAACCTAAAGCCACTTAATAAGAAACCCAGAATGGATCCAAAAACTACCAAACATTTATCTGCAAGGTTCACAAACGAAACTAGCTTTCCTTATTTAATAACTTTTTGTGGATCGAAAGTGGAACGAAATTCGCTAGCTAATTTTTAATTGATAACAAACATTGCAAACTATCATTTGTCAACGGACTACACAAATTTTTAGATTTTATTTTCAGTTTTTATGAAGAGTATTAGTAGAAGTGAATTTTGAAATACGAGCAGGAAAACAATTCTAATTGCTAACATTGTTTTTATTGTGTTTTATAGTTTTTATTTTATTGTTAAAAATCTTGTGTAAAAATAATTCTAAAAAATTTATTCAGACAGGTTTTAATTATTAAAGACTACATTACTAAAATTATTTTAAAAATTTCGGTGTCGCTGTAATGCAAAAATTAATCCTTTATGAGTGTTCATATTAGATCATCTGTGAGAACTGTTATTAATATTATAAAAAAAGTTAACAAATTTTACGTTTTTAAATTTCTGATCGATTAAAAAAAACGCTTAACTTTGTTTTTTTCTTGAACAGGAAAATGCTAATAAAAATATTCAAACACCACCAAGAAACATTTTCAAAATTTCAAATACCGTATTGTTATTAAAATCCCTTCACTAAAAGTGAAAACATAAAGTACACCCGAGAGTACACGTTTTTTCGCCTAAAAGGAAAAAACTGATAAATTCTATCGGGCATTGTCGTTTCATAATCATCAAAGTAAAATAATTACAGGAGAGTGATTTCCTCCTGGACGAGGATAACGGAGCCGGTGATTCTGACTATGCCACCAGTAAAAAGGGTCGCAAATCGCGCAGCTCGACCAAACACCCATCAACGCCTTCAACGCCAGCTGAGAACACTGCAACTGGAAGTGGAATGCCCACAATTGAAGAAGTGTGCTCAACCTTTGGCCTAACCGACGTTGAGCTTGAGTACACCGAGTCCGATTTCCAGAATCTCACGACTTACAAACTCTTTCAACAACATGTGCGCCCTTTACTTACTAAAGAAAATCCAAAAGTGGGTAACAATTTTTCCAAGTTTTTGCTTTTAACCGAAAATTACGAATTTAGGTTCCTATGTCGAAACTAATGATGCTGGTTGCGGCAAAGTGGCGAGAATTTTCAAATATCAATCCGAATTTGCAATCAGATAACAATGATGCAAATGTCGGGTCATCGGCAGAGTCTGATTCGTATCCACGACCAGGAAGGCCAAGGAAGGAAAAACCGGAGTCGGAAGCTTTTGACGACGATGATGAAGATGATGACGATGACGATGGGAAGAACAAGAAGAAGAGGAGTGGGAGAGGGAAAAAGTCGTCGAAGAAGGCGTCCAAGGTGCCCACCTTGAAGATCAAGCTGGGGAAGAGGAAACGCGGAAGTTCGGTAAGTAGCTAAAATGTTATGAACTAATTAAATACAGCCTTGTGCATTATTTTTACAATGTTGCAACGTGTTTTTCATAATTTATTAATCAAAAAATTGGTTTCTCGGTTCTGTAAACACGTAACTATTGAACGTTTCAAGGTTCTTATCAACAGATAGTTATGCAGTGAGCCTAAGCTTACAAAACGGATGGAATTTTTTAATACTAAAATAATAGATACGGTCAGTGCCGTCATGTATTGTTTTAATAACGAATTCGTCTGGATTATATAAAACTCCGATCATTTTTGTAATATTAAACAAAATCGCATCAATTTGAAAATTTTGGCATTGTAAATTGCGTCATTTACCGCGAATTTGGGCTTTCAAAAATAGGTTACGTGTCAAGTTGTTGAATTCTTTAAGTGGATATCCTGCAAAATACGTTAAGTTTGTTGTTTTCTGCAAGTAAGTAACATTTTTTAGTCATTTTAAAGAAATCTGAGTATATTACTTGCACTTTTAGTCGCTAAAAAGGGACATTTAGACGTTCATACAACTGCTTCACTCAAGCTTATTAACAGTCAAAACGTGACGAAAACTCAAATATAACAGATTTAATAACAAACATGTAACAAACCTAAATAAATTAATGGACAACTAACTAAACAAAAATGTTTAGTCGTTAATTGTTGAAAATATGAACGGACAAAAAAAGGAGACCGGTAAAACCTACCTTACAAGTTATTTTAGATAAATAATTAGTTATTGTTCGTCCGAAATTGGCAGAAACCCTTGCGAGAAGTAAGTAGAGAAGACTTTGGAAGATTTTTCGGCGTGTTTTATGTTGTGAGCTGCAGATCGATTTAAACTCACTCGACATAATATTGAAAATAACCTTTGTCAGTGGTTGCAGAGCGTCTTGGCGGGCCCCCATGCCAATTCGATAAGGTTACACAAAGAGCAATAGGGGGCTAGTTCGTTGCTGCTCGCTTAATTCTTTTAAATTCGTTAACTTCAAATTTTCATGACAGTAGTGTGAGCATTGCCAACTGTCAAATTTAGTAACAAAACTTGGCTCGAATATAACAGAATAAAAATCTCTAATCTCCCAATATTACAAAAGTGATCCAACTTTAGATTGTTTATGTCGATTAATTATTAAATTTTCAGGAAGAGGAAGGCGATGGAAGCGGCGCCGGTTCAGACCGCGACTCCGACGCCGAATTCGAGCAAATGTTGCAAGAGGCCGACGAACGCAAAGCCAATGCTGCCGCCGCCGCCGCCCCCGCAGCCGGTGAAGAAGCCGGTCCTTCCGAAAACGCCGACGATGGCCCACCACAACCTCGCCGAAAAGCCAAAACGAAATTCGGTAACAAAGCTAAGAAGAAGAAGGGCAAGAAAGCCGGCGGTAAACCGGAAGAAGAACACTACGAGCACCAAGATTACTGTGAGGTCTGCCAACAAGGGGGCGAAATTATCCTTTGTGACACTTGTCCGAGAGCCTACCATTTGGTGTGTCTTGATCCTGAGCTTGAGGACACTCCTGAGGGAAAATGGAGTTGTCCTCATTGCGAAAACGAGGGTCCTGCTGAGCAGGACGATGATGAGCATCAGGAATTTTGCAGAATTTGTAAGGATGGTGGAGAGTTGCTTTGTTGTGATTCGTGCCCTTCGGCGTATCATACACATTGTTTGAATCCCCCATTGGTGGAAATACCTGATGGGGATTGGAAATGTCCCAGGTGTAGTTGTGCACCTTTGAAGGGAAAAATTGCAAAGTTGTTCACCTGGAGGTGGGTTGAGGATCAAAACTCGAACGGAACCGAAGCTGAGAAAGACCAGAACGGGAAAAATAAAAAACGGAAGCGACATCGCGAGTTTTTCGTCAAGTGGATGGACTACTCCCATTGGCATTGCAGTTGGGTGTCTGAGCTTCAAATCGAAGTAAACCATCCGTTGTTGTATCGTAACTTCGTCCGAAAATACGACATGGAAGAACCACCGAAACTCGAGGAGAGTTTGGATGAAATGGACCAACGTTCAAAACGTCTACTAAGTCTAGGGTGTGACTATAAAGATGCCGAGCTCGAGGAGCGTTTCTACCGTTACGGTATTAAACCTGAATGGTTGGTGGTGCACCGTATCATCAACCATCGGCAAATGAGAGACGGTCGTACCCTCTATTTGGTCAAATGGAGGGAGTTATCGTACGATCAAGCCACTTGGGAGGAGGAAAACGACGAAATTGTCGGCTTGAAACAAGCGATTGAGTATTACATGGACCTGCGAGCGGCTTGTACGCAACAAAACGTCAGTAGTAAAGGTAAAGGCAAAAAAGGGAAGAAATCCAAAACGCGGGAGTTGTTGGATGACGAAGATCGAACCACAGCACGACGTTACACACCACCACCGGAAAAACCAATCACTGATTTGAAGAAAAAACTCGATAAACAACCGAATTATTTGGACGAATGTGGCATGCAATTGCACAATTACCAACTCGAGGGTCTTAATTGGTTGAGATATTCCTGGGGGCAAGGGATTGATACGATTTTGGCCGATGAGATGGGTTTGGGTAAAACCATCCAAACTATCACTTTCTTGTATTCTTTGTACAAGGAAGGGCACTGTAAAGGGCCCTTTCTGGTCAGCGTACCCCTCTCGACCATTATCAATTGGGAGAGAGAATTCGAGACGTGGGCCCCCGATTTTTACGTCATCACCTATGTCGGTAAGTTGTAGATTACATAATGTACAGTTTGTTTTATATTTTTTTCTTCTCACAGGCGATAAAGACTCTCGAGCGGTCATCCGCGAGAACGAATTCAGCTTCGAAGAAAATGTGAGCAAAAGCGGTCGCATATCCCGCGTGAAAGCCAGTTCGATAAAATTCAACGTTTTACTCACAAGTTACGAATTGATTTCAATCGATGCGACTTGTCTCGGCTCAATCGAATGGGCCGTGCTTGTCGTTGATGAAGCGCACAGATTAAAAAGCAACCAATCGAAATTTTTCCGTCTATTAAACAGCTACAACATCCAATACAAACTTCTTCTCACTGGAACCCCGCTCCAAAACAATCTCGAAGAGTTATTCCATTTGCTAAACTTCCTCAATAGTCAGAAATTCAACGATCTTGCCACCTTCCAGAACGAATTCGCCGATATTTCCAAAGAGGAACAAGTAAAGAAACTACACGAATTGTTAGGACCGCATATGTTGCGTCGTTTGAAAGCCGATGTTTTGAAAAATATGCCATCAAAGTCCGAATTTATCGTGCGTGTTGAATTATCACCTATGCAAAAGAAGTACTACAAGTATATCCTGACACGTAATTACGAAGCTTTGAATCCGAAAGGGGGCGGCCAGTCTGTCTCGCTCCTAAACATCATGATGGATTTGAAGAAGTGTTGTAATCACCCTTATTTATTCCCCGTTGCGGCAGAAGAAGCACCGATTGGCCCAACTGGCGGTTACGACATTCAAAGCTTAATCAAAGCTTCGGGCAAATTGGTTTTACTAGCCAAAATGTTACGAATTCTGCGTGAACAAGGCCATCGTGTCTTGATTTTCTCACAAATGACCAAAATGTTGGACATTTTGGAGGACTTCCTCGAAGGTGAAGGTTACAAATACGAACGTATTGACGGTGCTATTACTGGAAGTTCACGTCAGGAAGCCATTGATCGGTTCAATGCACCTGGGGCACAACAATTCGTGTTTTTGTTGTCGACTCGAGCCGGCGGTTTGGGTATTAATTTAGCAACGGCTGATACTGTAATTATTTACGACTCGGATTGGAATCCGCATAACGATATTCAGGCTTTTTCGCGGGCTCATCGTATCGGTCAGGCGAATAAAGTCATGATTTATCGTTTCGTGACTAGGAATAGTGTGGAAGAGAGAGTCACACAAGTGGCTAAGAGGAAGATGATGTTGACTCACTTGGTCGTAAGGCCGGGGATGGGTGGCAAAGGTGCCAATTTTACGAAACAAGAATTGGACGATATTCTACGGTTTGGTACTGAAGAACTGTTCAAGGAGGATGAAGGGAAGGAAGACGAAGCGATTCATTATGACGATAAGGCGGTTAACGAGTTACTCGATCGTACTAAGGAGGGTATAGAACAAAAGGAAAACTGGGCTAATGAGTATTTGAGTTCGTTTAAAGTCGCGAGTTACGTGACTAAAGAAGGCGATAATGAAGAGGAAGTCGATACTGAGATTATTAAACAAGAAGCGGAAAATACAGACCCGGCCTATTGGATTAAACTATTACGTCACCACTATGAACAACAACAGGAAGATATTGCCCGGACGTTGGGTAAAGGCAAACGTGTCCGAAAGCAAGTTAATTACAATGATGGTGGCATGACAACTGACACACGTGAAGATTCCACGTGGCAGGAAAATCTCTCCGATTATAATTCGGACTTTTCTGCCGGGTCTGATGAAGATAAGGAAGATGACGATTTCGATGAGAAGAATGAAGGTGATCTCAACCGCCGAAGTCGGAGACGAATGGAACGTAAAGATGAACGTGATAGGCCACTACCACCGCTCCTTGCACGTGTTGGTGGTAATATTGAAGTTCTTGGCTTTAATGCACGTCAAAGAAAGGCGTTCCTTAATGCTATTATGCGATACGGAATGCCACCACAAGACGCTTTCAATTCGCAATGGTTGGTCAGAGATTTGAGAGGCAAATCGGAGAAGAATTTCAAAGCTTACGTGTCGTTATTTATGCGACATTTGTGTGAACCGGGGGCTGATAATGCCGAAACGTTTGCCGATGGAGTTCCAAGGGAAGGTTTAAGTCGACAACATGTCTTGACTAGGATTGGTGTCATGTCTTTGATACGTAAGAAAGTACAAGAGTTTGAACATATTAATGGAGAGTATAGCATGCCGGAAGTTATCAAAAAGACTATCATGGACCAGAACAAGTCTAATGAAGCTGAAACACCCAAAAGTGCTACTACTAGTACTAGCGCTACACCGGCCACTAGTGCAGCTGCTAGCCCGGCACCGGTTAAGGAAGAACCAGAGAAAGGGAAGGAGGAAAGTGAGGAAAAGGATAAGGAAGTGAAGACCGAACGTGAAGAAAAAGAGAAGGAGAAGGAGCAAGAGAATGCGCCTGAAGAACCGGTTAAAGAGAAAGAGAGTGAAGCGGTTAAACCGTCAGAAACCGGTGAAAGTGAGCAAACCCCGGAGGTTAAGACTGAAGAGACCAATGCCGAACCGGTCGAAAAGAAGGAAGAAGAGAAGGAAGAAACTGAGAGTGCCAGTAAAGAACCAGCCCCGAAGGAAGAAGATGAGGTGAAGGAGAAGGAAACCACCAAAGTTGAAGAGGGGGAAAAGAAAGAGGATAAACCAAAACCGGTCGAGAAGAAAGAAGACGAAGCAACTGCGGAAGCGACCCCCGAGGACAAGGATAAAGACAAGGAGAAGGAAAAACCCAAAGAAAAGAAGGACAAAGAAGTGATTGACGTGGAGGAAGCAAAGAAACGCTTCATGTTCAACATTGCCGATGGCGGTTTCACCGAACTTCATACTCTATGGCTGAACGAGGAAAAAGCAGCAACGCCAGGCCGTGAATACGAAATCTGGCACCGCCGTCACGACTATTGGTTGCTCTCTGGAATCGTAACACACGGTTACGGCCGCTGGCAAGACATTCAAGCCGATGCCCGTTTTGCCGTTATCAATGAACCCTTTAAAATGGACGTGGGTAAAGGTAATTTCCTCGAAATCAAAAACAAATTCCTTGCACGTCGTTTCAAATTACTGGAGCAAGCGCTAGTGATTGAAGAGCAGTTGCGTAGAGCTGCCTATTTGAATCTTACCCAGGATCCAAATCATCCGGCCATGTCGTTGAATGCGAGGTTTGCCGAAGTTGAGTGTTTGGCCGAATCGCATCAACATTTGAGCAAGGAGAGTTTGGCCGGAAATAAGCCGGCTAATGCCGTTTTGCATAAAGTGCTAAATCAGTTGGAGGAGTTGTTGAGTGATATGAAGTCGGATGTGTCGAGGTTGCCGGCCACTTTGGCGAGGATTCCGCCGGTTGCGCAAAGGTTGCAGATGTCCGAGAGGAGCATTCTGTCGAGGTTGGCGGCCACGTCCTCCAGTAATAGCCAAGCAACAGGTCAGTATAAAAATATTTAAACTGGGATAACGAAAATATTATCTTATCTATATAAATATTGCTGTATTACTAACAAGCGCAACTTCTTTTTTCATAAACTGAAGTGCTTCTGACATTTTTTACATACCTATTCAAACAATTTGTATAATTTTTATTTAATTTCATTTAACAAATCATTAATTAAATAAAAAATAAAATAAATAAAATAAATAAATAAAAGAATTAAATAAATGCGATGTTTAGTGTTTATTTTCCTGAAGCAGATAAGGCTTATGTTGATTCACCTCAGTTACCGACAATATTATACAAAATTATTAGCTGTTTCAAAACTATAAAAAACGCCAACGTCGCATTTTCTCTCAAAATTAGCTGTTTTAAATTATTCATGCACTTGAAAGAAATAAATAATAGCTAATATAATTTATACTTTCAATGAGAAATCTAATCACTAATAACTATTTTACAATTTTATCAATCTTATTAAAAAAAAAATCGATAAAATGCGACGTTGGCGTTTTTATAGTTTTGAAACAGCTAATACCATCAGTAAATTACATCACTCGCTACGCTTGAAACGTTTTTATTGCAAATAATTACCTAGAAAGTGATAACTGCATGCCCGTGGGTGAAATGGAGTTATTTATGAAAAGATACATAGTGGTAAACCGTTGTTTTATTTGATAATTTACATTGTTTCAGCGCAAGTGATGAGCCAGTTCCCGCCCGGCTTCAACGCGGGTAGCCTGTCTGGATTTGCGGCTGCAGCGGCTAATTTCGCAAACTTTAGACCCCAATATTCAGTGCCCGGGCAACCACCAACGGGTTTCCCATCGTAAAAGCGATGAAACTGTTTTTCAGTGTATTATTTTGCTCAGAAGAAGCTCCAAAATGTCTGGCTGTTGGTGTTTTTGATTAGTGAATTACTTAGCGTCAAAATTGCATTTAATTTATTTTTTGAACAGTCTGTGTCCCCATTGATTTTATTCTTTCAGCATATGGAGTAAACGATTCAACAAAAAGTATTTTAACTTCTGAAATATTTATTTTAATTGTTGAAACGAATTGTTTAGGTTATGTGCTTATTAAGCTGCGGATGAGGACGCAGGGTGAACTGTTTTGTGTATCTTCTGTAGTTTTTAGCAATAGTATATACAAATGTCCACTTTTTGTGAAGTGGGGTAGGATTTTTTAACTGGTATGTTTATTCTCCAGCATTCCTTAAATAAGCAAAATAGTAAACACATTTAAAGTGGTGGTTTTATTTATCCAAAAAACAAAATAAAATATAAAAAATACAAAATAAAACGTCAAAGGTGCAAATTAAGTACATATTCTGTTAGGTAAATAAGGCACTTTGTGCTTAAAAAATCATTATAAAAAAATTGTAAATTTATATAAAATCTCACGCCGAAGCAGGGGGTGGTGGAGACGAGGGAGTGGGGTTAGCACTCCCGTTCTCCTGAGACATCCTCCTCTGCATGGCAAGCCTTCTCTGGGCTCTAGCCGCACGTTCGGCCTTCAAAGCTCTCAAAAACGTGAAAAAGAGAAACACACCCAGAGCTTGAAAAACGCAACAAGAGAAGCCCATAATGGCGGCATCAATCAATAAAATCTTGGCGTAGCTGGCTAGCGGTTTCTGGCACCCCATTTGGTATATTTCCGTACAAGTTGAGTTTTGTAGCTCGCTGTTGCAACAAGATAAGGGCAAAACGTTCTTTTTCTCGTATGCTTTGGCCCCATCGAATCCGCAACACTTCAACTGGAAAAAAAAAAGTGTGACAGCGGTGGGATTCGAACCCACGCCCTTTCGGACTGGTGCCTAAAACCAGCGCCTTAGACCGCTCGGCCACGCTGCCTGTGACCAAACACTCCGAAAAGTTTAGTTTAAAATTACCTCCGACTCCATTCGGGCCCAATCTTTTTTATCGTAATCGTTGTTGAGTAAATCACTGAAGGATTTTTGCATTAAATGCAACGACTCCACGTCGACTTCGTCCCAGAGGATTATCGACCAAACCCCGACTGCACATTCCGCAACCAGTAAAATTACAGTAATCACCATAAACTGGAATTCTCGGGTTATTTAAACGCGGGGGTTGTGTTACGATTTGTTACCAAAATAATGTGGACGTCGTGCTCGCGAGACGGCCCTTTGACCCCCAACCAGGTGAGAAAAAGGTGAACAAACCCCAGCAAAAAATAGACAATCAAAGGGCCAATAGCACTTGAGGGAATGAATTTAAAGTGATGGATCACTTTGTAGAGAAGAACAACCGAAAACCCTATTAATAACACACCTGAAATCTATTTTGGGGGCTTAAATTAAGCAAAACCAACAAACTGGGATACTCACAAATAATAAAGCTGAGTAGAACAAACACAACAACTCTTTCACTTTGAGTGAAGCCATCATGAACAATAACACAAAATTAGCAATTTGAGCTGCCACTAGCCATGGTAAGTTTCGGTGAACAGCTACGACGCGAAGAATGGGACAGAAATGGGACACTCAAAGTGAAATTAAGCCCGTCCAAGCAATAATTTAGCAAGACATGACAAGGGAGTGTATCGCTAAGGTCAGAAATTCATCCAATTGCCTCAAAATCGCTCCAATGTATCAATTTTATTGTAATTTCTATAAATAACCATTGGGTCATCTTGCCCCTATTGTTAGGTGACCCAACATTCAAACTGCGGTTGGCGCCCCTGTCACAACAATACAAGGTGTCAAAATGGCGACCGTTTTGTTTTGATTGTTCATGGGACTTAATTGCAATAGAAATAATGTACACCCTTTTGCACGGCTTTTACAAATACCTGGTGCAAAAAGACGAGTATTGTGTCCTAATCCTGGGCCTCGACAACGCCGGAAAAACGGTAAATATGCCAGGAAGTGGTGCCAACATAACGCCCGTTCCAGACGTACCTAGAGGCGGCAAAAACCAAACTTACGAAAAACTACACGGGGATTCACCCCAGTAAAATAACCACGACCGTGGGCCTAAATATTGGAAAAATCGAGATTGGTGGCATAAGACTGAACTTTTGGGATTTGGGCGGCCAGAGCGAGCTCCAGTCGCTGTGGGACAAAGTGAGTTGGGGCTAGTTATTGTCTGATTGTTTTTTTAGTATTACGCAGAGTCGCACGCGATTATTTACATTGTGGACTCGTCAGACAGGGACCGGATCGATGACTCGAAAGAGACTTTCGGTTCGTGTTAAATTTACACTTCTTTGTGTGATTTAACGCGTTTTAGATAAGATGATAGCCAATGAGAACCTGCGTGGCGTTCCGCTGCTCGTTTTAGCAAATAAGCAAGACATTCCTGAATGCATGGGAGTGCGGGAGGTTAAGCCAATATTTAATAAGAACGCCCATTTGATAGGGAAGCGCGATTGCATGGTGATGCCCATCTCTGCCTTGACTGGGTAAAAGCACAATTTTTGCGACCAAAATGCAGTGTTGTTGCAGGGACGGTGTTGACGAGGGCATTAAGTGGCTGGTGGATTGCATCAAGCGCAACAGTTTCATCAGACCGGCCCGCAATCATGAAGAAAATTGATTTTCACGACACTATTCCTAATCTGTAAACCAACAAACCTAATAAATAGATAAAATAACCGTGTCTTATCTCTAGTTATCACTCTCTCAGCAGGTGTTGCGGTACTGGTCAAGGCTTGGGGCGACATGTACCCCTACTACGAGAGCGAGTGGAGCGTTTTGCCCCCTGAGTTGAACCGCAGGTAAAGCTCTGTTTTTGAAAAAAATCAGCAGCTTTTGTGAGGTGTTACCGCTTATTGTGGGGCATTTTTGTTTTTGTATTGCCGTGTCCTGTACCGATTTAGTCAACTGGGGGAAACACCAATGATTATTACGTCCATTTCAATGAGTCAATTAAGAGTTTTCCAATCATTTATTATTAATTGGGGTTATTTGAGACGTCGACAGGTGTGACGTCACAAGCCGGCCATATTGCAAAAGTCTACTTGTCAAAAAAGTTACAGTGCGATGGTCTAACCCGAAAAAACCGTTTTAACTAACTTTTTTAATTTAGACCGAGTTTGTGTTAGCGGTAAGTGCGAAATCGGTTCGTTTTGCCCGCAATTTGCCCATTTCCCGGCGTCTGTCAAATAAAGTGAGGTGTGAAAATCACAGGTGAACACTGTAAATAACTCCCCTGAACGTGCGTTTTCCCCATGTTTGTGTGTTGTTTACGCCTTGAGTAACGTTCTGTGTGTCGCTGTGCTAAAAAACGCAAGATGAATGCCTCCGAGCACGGGTAAATAATAACCCCCACGTTGGCGAAACCTGCCCTAAATCGCTGGTTTCAGGTTCAACCCGGCCTTCAACATGGCCACGATCAAGCAGGCGGTTAACGAGGCTATTGAACGAGGTAACCCCCCAATTTGGTTGCGCCCCCTAACTTGTTGTTTCAGTGCGAATGCCTACCCCCATGCGGCTGCGGGACCTGATTAGGCAAATTCGGGCGGCCCGGACGGCCGCCGAAGAACGCAGTGTTGTGAACAAGGAATGCGCCTACATCAGGTCAACGTTTCGGGAGGAAGACTCCGTTTGGCGGTGTCGCAACATTGCTAAATTACTTTACATTCACATGTTGGGGTATCCGGCACATTTCGGACAGCTGGAGTGCCTGAAATTGATCGCAAGTTCGCGGTTTACTGATAAACGGATTGGGTATTTGGGGGCGATGCTGCTCCTGGACGAGCGACAAGACGTGCATTTATTGATCACAAACTGTCTCAAAAAGTTGGGTGTTTTTGTTTTGTTTGGAAAAAGAGCAGGGTAATGTTTTATTTTCAGTGACCTGAATTCCACCACTCAGTTTGTGGTCGGGTTGGCGCTTTGCACGTTAGGAGCAATTGCTTCTCCAGAAATGGCACGTGATCTTGCGGGGGAAGTGGAGCGGCTAATGAAGTCGCCTAATGCTTACATTAGGAAAAAAGCGGCTCTGTGCGCTTTCCGAATTATTAAACGTGTGCCTGAACTCATGGAGATATTTTTACCAGCGACCAGGAGTCTACTATCTGAGAAAAACCACGGTGCGTTTTTTTAAAATTCAGGTTGGGTTTTTTTTAATTATTTGTTTCAGGTGTGCTAATCACGGGGGTTACGCTTATTACGGAAATGTGCGAGAATAGCCCAGACACCTTAAACCACTTCAAAAAAGTAAGTTAATATTAATAAAGCAAAAATTAAGCAAACGAAAGTGATTTTAAATTGGTAAAAAACAAATGATTCATCAATTCATCACTGATTTTTATTTCAATATACATGTTCTCTTTATGTCGGGTGACTAAAATACTGTGCCAAGATCTGACTGTGTTCACTCTGTGTATGCGTAAATCTGATTATTTTATTTTGCAATTAGTAACTAACTGAGTAAATTAACTCCATTCTCTGCTACATTAAATTAACGATAAACAGCGCATTTACTTAATTCTAATGATTTGTTTTGTTAAATGAAATTAAAGTTACACAATTCGTTTTGAAAAAAATATGTCAGGAGCACTTCACTTTATGAAAAAAGAAGTTGCGCTATAACGTGGGATTGAAAATATAGTTAGAGCAAGCCTTGAATGGGAAGTGTAACTTTAGCTACATTTTTTTTTTCAAAACATCGTGTTGCAAAAGATAGTGGAGGAGACTAAGGTGTCCGGAAATACTATTTATATGTTAGCAAATAAGCATTAAAAAATTCTTAGAGAAATTTCTCGCGAAATTCTATTAGTTGTTTCAAAACTATAAAAACGCCAACGTCGCATTTTACCGAATTATTTTTTTAAATAAGATTGATAAAATTGTAAAATAGTTATTAATCATTAGATCTCTTATTGAAAGTATAAATTTTATTAACTATAATTTTTTTGAAGTTGATGAATAATTTACAACAGCTAATTTTGAGAGAAAATGCGACGTTGGCGTTTTTATAGTTTTGAAACAGATAATACTAGGCATCATTCACCAATTGAATATTTCCTCTCCCCATTTTTTTACACTTGTTAAAATAACATTCCACCATGTAGGCTTTTTGTTGGGTTCATTTCAGAATAATTTAAATTGCGCAAGGAATAAATTAAAAAAAAAAATCCGATCTGTCAATTTTTGGTTGTCATACTCTAATTCAGTTCATTTTCGATCTCATAATAGATAAAATAATAACATTTTCGATCCAAATCGTGACTTTTTAGTTTATTTTTGACGAAATGCTCGAAAAACTACACAGTAAGAGTCATTTTCACGCAAAGTAACTACTGGAAAATTCAAAAATTCAAATCTCCACCAAGATATTTTTTTGTTCAAATTTTACCCTTTAAAAGCATGAATAAACTATAAGGATTTCGATAAATCATCATTAAGCAAGAAGAAAGCAATAATCAGCTTAGGTGATTTAATTGCTAACAAAGAGAATTATAAATGATATTCAGTTTGTTTAGGAACGGATCACGTTATAGAATTTTTTAATTTCTCGCCTTATTTTTGACAAAATTTTATGAAAGAATTGTGTTTTTGCATGAAAAACATTCTAAAACGTTTCAAAAACGTAAACAAACTTCATGAAAAAAGTACTCAACTCAATAACTGTCTCAACCAACTGGTGTTACGAGTTCTAATTTATCTGTCTAAAATTTCATTTTATAACACGTTCCTTCGGGACAACAAGTGACAATAAAATTGAGCAAATTGTATAAGAATACGATAAACCGTAATTAACAAAAACATAAGCAGCTAATTGCTGCAAAAGTGCAGACAAAGCGAATTATATAAGTTAGATATTAATAAAAAAACAATGAATTGGTACTTCAGTATGTGTAATAAATAATGTACCATGTAACAGCTAAAAAAAAATTATCGGAAATATTCAATAAAAGTTTTTCATAATCACGTGGACAGGGACAGAGTTAATAGTGTCAAAAATCAATACATTAAAAAAACTGAAAAACAAAAGATTTTTCGGCTTCTTTTTATAAAGTAATTGCTGTTCTGGCTGAAGAACACGCTAAAACTTACAAAAAAAAAAGGTAAAAATTATTCCATTTTCGACCTCATGTAGTATTTTTTAATCCGGTTTAAGCGAAATCGCACGAAAGCTGCACGCTCCTAAAACGGCACAGTTAACGCCATTCTCGACCAATTAGGCGATTTTGATTTTGACTTATTTTTGACGAAATAATTGAGTATCTAACTGAGAACCGTACAAAATACCTGAAGAAGGGAAAATATAAGATTATTTTTGATCTAATTTGATGGTTTTGTTTTTTTGCGAAGTCCGATTTGCTTAAACGTTCGAAACTTGGAAAAATAACTCAATGAACGAGTTTTAGCTAAAAAACGTACAAAGGTGATAAAGACTGTGTTTTTTTAATTAGGTTTGGCGAACCATAATACCCGCTTCAACTTTAATCAAGTAATTTTTATTTTAATGGAATTGTAAAAATAATTTCATTCAATTTTACTACTTGACCACTAAATAACCTTGGGTATGTTTTTGTTGCTGGATTAAATTGACTTTAAGACAATAAAATCTTTATTGCCATGTAAAATAAATCCAAGAATAATTACTTATTTTTATTTATTTCGTTGGAAATAAATTTTGATTTGTTTTTTTTTTCTTTTTCAGTTCGAAATAAAGCAAAGAACCGTAAGACTTAGCTTTGTTTGTGTAAAAAATAACGCGTTCAGATCTAGCTAGGTATTAAACTAACCTTAGTTTAGTTTTGTTTACTACGAATTAAGTACTAGGAGGCAAAACCAGGTACAAAACGACTCGGTTTTCTCTACCCAAAAATTTAGTTAGACCATTTCGGCTCCAAATTATTTTAAATTAAATTCAACTAGTTCACTACTTGTTTGGAAAAAGACATTATCACGGCAAACATAAAAATTGGTACCACTGAAATTTTTTAATGATTTTTTACCTCTGCTTGTAATTGTTTTGTTTGTCTTGTGCGTACCGTCATTAAATACATGGTCATTTTTTCATTTGGTTGCTCTTGAAATTTAGTTATGAACAACGGGACTGTTTTATTTTTACGTCGTGTCGCACCCTACTATTTATTTTTTTAGATGAATTTGTTTTACTAAAATAAAAATTTGACTCGTTGCTTTTGCAGATCGTGCCGAACCTCGTCCGCATCCTCAAAAATTTAATTTTGGCCGGTTATTCCCCCGACCATGACGTGTCTGGCGTTAGCGATCCTTTCCTCCAAGTGAAAATCTTAAAACTATTGCGGGTTTTGGGCCGCAACGATGCCGACGCCTCTGAAGCAATGAACGATATTCTCGCCCAAGTCGCAACAAACACCGAAACAAGTAAAAACGTCGGCAACACTATTCTCTACGAGACTGTGCTCTCGATAATGGATATAAAATCAGAGGGTGGTTTACGTGTCCTTGCTGTTAATATTCTCGGCCGATTTTTGTTAAATAATGATAAGAATATTCGTTATGTGGCTTTGAACACGTTGTTGAGGACTGTGCATGTCGATACTTCGGCCGTCCAGAGACACAGGTCCACGATTCTTGAGTGTTTGAAAGATCCGGATATTTCGATCAGGCGGAGGGCGATGGAGTTGTCTTTTGCTTTGGTTAATTCACAGAATATTAGGACGATGATGAAGGAGTTGATTACGTTTTTGGAAAAAGCAGATCCGGAATTTAAGGCCCATTGTTCGTCGAGTATTGTGATGGCGGCAGAGAGATTTGCGCCAAATAAGAGGTGGCATTTGGATACGTTACTCAAAGTACTAGTAGGGGTGAGTAGAAATTTTCTAGACTCAACGCAAAATAAAATAAAACAGGATTTTTAAAAACTAAACAGTTAAATTACTTATCTTATTTACAGTCTATCGTTACTTTCACTTTTAAATTTAAAACAGTAAATTAATCTTAATCCTTTACTAAAAAAGTACTTAACAGTTGTTTACATAACTTAGTAAAGGAACTTCATCATTGTTGTTGTTAAATTTCTGATGCAATTTAATAATTTATTGTGGCGTTTTAATAACAAGGTCTTGCTTTAAAATCAGTTTAAGCGCTCGAAAAGGTGAAAATAGGTAATTTTTGACGTAATTTTACCAAATAATTGGGTGAATGAAATACTTGAAAGGAGAAATAGTATTTTCTGTTTACAGTTCTGTAATTTTTTGGCTTATTTTTGATGAAATTTTGCAAAATAATTGTGTATCTGACTAAAAACGCCTAATTGTTTTGATCCAGTTTAGTGATTTTCGGGTTGGTTTGGCTACATTTTGCCAAAAAAACTGAATTTTTATTTCAAGAACGTCCTTAAACGAAAAATTTATCAATTTAACAATTACATTTCTAATTGACAATGTGCTTAAATGTTCGAAGTGGGTAAAAATAACTCCATTTTCGATCCAGTGGGGCTTATTTTTGACGAAATTTTTGCAAATCATTGTGTTTTTGAATGAAAACGCCTCATTTTCAATTTAATGAGTTTTTATCTCAAAAATGTGTTTGAAAGCCCGAATAATTCTTTTTTTCCTTTCTCTTCGAACTAATGTGTTGGTTTTTCGCTTTATTTTTCTGGCTGACAAAAAGGTCCATTTTCGACGTAATTTGGAAGAGTTTGGCTAAAAAATCTACTTAAATTCTCGAAGAAGGTAAAGATACCATTTTCGACCAAATTCGGCAATGTTTAGCATCACTGTGCCAGAGCACTGAAATTTTATCTTAAGAATGTGTTTAAACGTTAGAAAAACTTCACTTTTCGAACTAATTTCATGATTTTTCGATTTATTTTTGGCTAAATCGTACGCTCAGAGAGTGGCGCACCAACTCAGTGGTACGTTATTGAGAAACATATGTAGATTACGGGAAAAATCTTGAAAAAATTCCTAGTCATATATCAAAAAATCTGGAGCTTCAAACTTATTTTGTTAACTTCTTCAGTTTTCATTATTTTTTAATATTTTTATGTGTCACACTAAGTAATCGTTCACTAACAAAACGATGAATAATTATTTTTAAATTTACTGTCAGACTTTAGCAGTTTATTGAATTTAAAAAAATTAAAATTCATCAAAAAAATCACAATTTGTAGATGTGCCAACACTGGGAATTATTTTCTAGGAAACCGTTTCAAAATTAATTTATTTTTATTGTTGATCAAATTCTATTGTGATCACGACTGTTAGACAACGTTGCCACATTTTATTTATTTAAAATTTGTTATTTTTTGTCAATAATTTTAATACAAAGAATTTTTTACTATTTTTACCTTTATATGTACAGTCGAACAAAATGAAAATGACAATAAACCAGCCCCTGGTATTTGTTTTTTCGTCAATTTCATCATTAATGCAATATGTTCTTCAAGAAATGGTTTATTAAATTTTTCATTAAAAAAATTCAACATTTTTATTTAACTTGACATTTGTTAATGCAAAATAAATGGCAACTTAATTCAAATTTGTTTAATTCTAAATTAAATTTTAATTTTGCTTTCTGTAAACCGGCTCTTAAAGAAATTTATCTTGAAACTACGTTTAGTTTGCGATCCGATAATTTACGACCCTGCCTGGTTACGGTTAGAAAGGTCGGTCTCCACAGAGGGGCTGGTTTATTGTCGCGTCATTTTCATTTTGTTTGACTGTAAGCAGTTCTCTACCACACACCATTAAGTTGGTGCGCCATTTTTTGAGCACCCGGTATACTAAAACCTTAGACCATAGACCGAATGTGATCTAAGACTAAGGTACTGGATGCTGTCATGGACAGAGGTATTAGCTGTTTCAAAACTATAATAACGCCAACGTCGCATTTTACCGAATTATTTTTTTTATATAAGGTTGATAAAAATGTAAAATAGTTATTAATGATTAGATCTTCCATTGAAACTATAAATTACATTAGCTATCAATTTTTTGAAGTGCATAAATAATTTATAACAACTCATTTTGAGAGAAAATGCGACGTTGGCGTTTTTATAGTTTTAAAACAGCTAATACTGCCATCATATGATTTTGACAATGACAGCGGCTTTTTGACCTTGAAAAAATGCCAAAAAAGTGTCAAGATTTGAAAGTTTTAGTATCAGTGTCACATGTTGTCACAATTTATTGACACAAAAATTAACCTAAAATATCAATTTTTGACAACATAGTCGATTTGATAAGGAAAATTTTCAAGGTCAAAAAGCCGCTGACATTGTCAAAATCATATGATGGCAGTACCTACGTATTAGCTGTTTCAAAAGTATAAAAACGCCAACGTCGCATTTTCTCTCAAAATTAGCTATTATAAAATATTCATGCACTTCAAAAAAATAATAGCTAATGTAGTAATTTATAGTTTCAATGAGAGATCTAATCATTAATAACTATTTTACATTTTATCAATCTTATTTAAAAAAATAATTCGGTAAAATGCGACGTTGACGTTTTTATAGTTTTGAAACAGCTAATAATTTGGCAATTTTTTGAATAATTTTTGCGAAATAATTGACTGTCGAAAAAATGCTCGAAAAAGACAAAAATAACACTAATTTCTACTAAATTCGGCGATTTTTCGGCATTTTTCGTCGACATGTTGGTTTTGTGTTTCAGAATGAAAACGCCCGATGCTTTTCGATCTAGTTAAGTCATTTTTCTGACCAATTTAGCAGAACTGCGCCAAAAAAGTGAATATTATCTCAAAAACTTGCATAAGCGCTCGAAAATTTTCTATTTTCGAACTAAGTTGTTTACTTTTTGCTTTATTTTTGACGAAATTGCCTTTAATAATTGCTTTTTTGGCAGAAAATGTTGCTGAGACGCTTGGAAAATGAAAAAAAAACAACATAATTGTGTATCGAGTTAGGGACTGTTTTAGCGAAATTTCGAGAAAGACTTCTTTCAATTCGAAGCTGTAAAACGTCCTTGAACTCCGAAAAAGGCAAAACTAGGTACAACATTTTTCATCATTTTAGTAATTTTTTGCCTTATTTTTTAGAAATGTCGCGTAATAATTGAATTGTAGTTCTGGTTAAAAAACGGGATAAAATGCCCAAAAACAAAATGCAGTTTTTTGCTCAAACACGACCTAAAAAGAAATTTATGCAAATTTAGTTCTGGCAACTTTTGCTCAGATTTTATAAAATATAAAAGTTAGTCTCGAGGTTTGGCCAACTTAAAAGTAAAAACTCAGCCACACTTTTGCTAAAAAGAAACTCTCAACTGTACTTTAACATTGAAGGGTCAATAATAGACTCACTGATACATTGTTACCTTTCTACATCCAGGTGATATTGTGTCTAAATCTGGCTTTTGCGACCACAAAAAAGATTAAGTTGAGTAACCGGAAGTATCAAGAAATGTGTTTATATGCTCATTGTACGCCTAATAAAAATAATTAGAAAAGTGTTGTATTTGCGTTTGCGACAAAAAGCACCAATTATTTTGTCTTCGCATTGTTCTAAAACAAATTTTAATTATCTGTTAATTTGATTGAGTCAAGATGAGCTAGACCCGATGCTCGTTTTTCGCATCGTAATTATCTTCTCCCATGAGACAAAATACTCAATTATGCATGTCTCACGTCAAATTTCGACCCTAATTGACACTGTTATTACAGGCCGGGAATTACGTGCGTGATGACGTTATTTCTTCAACGATTCAGTTAATCTCAGAGAGCACTAATCAGCAATCTTATATGACCTTGCAACTATACAAAGCTTTATCCGAGGATTTAATGGACAAACAGCCCTTGATTCAAGTAGCCGTCTGGGCTATTGGCGAATACGGCGACCAGCTTTTACAAGCATCGATCGACGACGATTCTGGAATAACACCCCCAACCGAAGAACAAGTAATCGAACTTTATCAAAAACTACTCTGGTCACCGCAAAACACAACCGTGACCAAACAATATGCTTTGATGTCGCTCACTAAGCTAAGTACTAGGTTCACAGTCACAACAAAGTAAGACTTTTTGTTACGAAACGTTACTTTGTGACACTGTTTTTGCAGCAAAATCCAACAAATCGTAAGCTCGTTCTGTTCGAGCTTGCACATAGAGCTGCAACAGAGAGGTGTAGAATTTTCGCAATTTTTCGGCAAGTATTCGCACTTAAGACCGTCGCTTTTGGAGCGGATGCCCCCCATGGAGGTGGTGCGGCAAGCAGGGGACGCGCACACCAATGGCGATATCGAAAGCGATTCCAAAACGCCAGAGGAAAGCCCCCAACACGTCAATAGTGATTCGGTTTGTGTCACTAAATTTTGTGGCTCCGGTTAATTGTAGGTTTTAGAACGCTTTGTTAGATTTACTGGTGGATTTCGGGGGCACGGCCCCCGCGCCCCCACAGCCTGCCCCCACGACGACTAGCAACAAAGTAGATTTACTCGATTTGTTTAACGAAATGGATAATATTGACACGCCAGCCTTACAAACTCTGCCGCCTACCGACACGAATCTGGGTTTGATCGTGGAAAATAATAACGGGAGTTTGCCTATTGTTATCAATCAGAACTCGAATTTTATTGGGGGGGATTTGTTGTCCAACACTAAGACGGGTGTTAATGGTGAGTTTAGTCACACGTTAGTGTGTCAAGAATTGTTTAATTTTTTGGTTGAAGAAAAAGATGTGCCTACCATCACGGCGTATGATAAAGATGGGTTGAAAATGTGCTTCTCGCTGGAGAAAGTGCCAGATAGTAATACGCTGACGATAAATATGGTCGCGACAAATCAGACGTTGTCGGCAATGACCGAGTTCTTATTCCAAGCGGCAGTTCCTAAGGTGAGTAAAATTGGACCAATTGTAAAACTTTTCATTACTCTAATGTTGTTGAATCCACAAAAAATCTAACGTCGGTTGCATAATGTGTACGAGTATTTTGTTCTTTTTTAAGAAATTTGGTCCCTGACAAAAGAACTAATATTTTTATTTGAATAAAAAATAAATTAATACCATTAGAACATAAAATACACTACAGTTTGATGCTTTGATGTTGTTCAAAGTTTTTAAGGTATGGCTATGTGATACTAAAAGCCCATTTTTAAAAAGTTTTCAATTTATTGGCTTATCTTTTCTAAAGGACAATTCAAAAGTTTTGAACTATCTTTTGGGTAGTGCGTGATAAAAGACACCCAACTGAGATAAAAGTTTTTATAACAAAAAATTGTTTGAGCCTTTTTTCACGAGATATAACTCTAACTCAAAGGTTATATTTTTGTTGTGTTGTCAAGGAATTTTCACTAATTATACTAGTTTACAATTTATTTTTTTTATCCAAAGATTTTGTTTTTTGTTCACTCACTTATCAATAAAATACTTGTAGATGTCACATATGTCTACCATAAGTTTTTTAATATACAGTGAGGATTTTATTTCACTGAACATCACATAACACTATTAATCCTATGTTCAGTTTTAAAAAATCCATGTCAGTGCCCTAAAAACAGTTCCCAAGAAACCCCAAATGTTCTCACCAAAAGTTTTTGAAAATTTGTTCTTGGTGTCTAAATTGACATTCGTTATTTCTGTGGTAACTACAATGTGTTCAAAAATGGCTGTTCATCAAGTTGGTTATGGAATTCAAATTCAATGTGCCGCCTCGTCCATATGACTATTGTAGTTTCTCTGTCAAATCTTTGAATTAGCCTTTTACTCACTTTTTTGCATTTTTTGGCAAAGTTGTTTCAAATGTAGGGTTTGTCTTGATTTGTGTTTTATATATCCGTGATTTTTGTTGTTGCATATTCTTCGTTTTTGGATTCGCAGCCCTTTTGCATCATTTTGACGGATCTGTCACTTTGACGGCATTCACAATTTAAATTAAGCGGCACGTTACGTTCAAATTTCATAGGTGACTTGATGAACAGCCATTTTTAAACACATTGTAATTGTTAAACATTTTATTTGCTTTAAATTGTCCTCAAATGAAGGTAAATTACGAAAACTTTAATAGAACAGACAAAAAACGTCTCATTCTGGCACAAAAGCTCGGTTTATGCACTAATTTTAAAGAAAACCATACATTTTAGACAAATTCTTTCTTAAAAACGACAAAACTCTGAGCATTGGCTGAAAACAGCTTATTCTAACAAAGAATCGACGGAAATAAGACGTTTCCATCCAAACTATAACATTATTCGTTCTTTTAAACCAGAATAAGGCGTTTTTAGTGTGTTTTATTAAAGGTTTTTGTGTTTCGAAGCAAAGAATCGTCCAAAATAAGCGGTTTTCTTACAAACTGTAACTTAAATCGTTCTTTGAGGCTGAATAAAAAGTTTTTACGAAGTTTAAGGTAAAATTATTACACCATGTTTAGCGATAATGAAGGTTTCCATTAAGATTTAAAATTTTATGAACAGAGGTATCTAAGTTTTAGAGATAAAAATATGTTAGCCAATTACTATTGCTTTACATTAAGACAAAATGTCACTGATAGTACAAAAGAAGCTGACATTTTTAGCTCAAATTCTGATTGACAAATTCTGATAATTATTTATAATGAATATTTAAAAAACTTGACTTAAGGTTACTGATACGCATTGTATTAGGTAAAAAATGTTGTAAACTAGTGTTATTGTATTATCACAAAGCGGGGCATAAATTATTCAATATTAAAATGTTATTTGTTTATAATTGAATTATTCTATTTTAACAGTTACCACCATAAAAATAAAAGGAATTTTGAGATGTAGAAAGGGTGCCCATAACTTCATTTAGCATCAAATTGTAGAGTATTTAATTCATTATCGTTTACGCTATTATTATTATTATTATTATTGTACTCAACAACAATAATTTTTGTGCGGGTAAGGTAAAAACTCATTTTTTTTTGTATGAAAATTACGAAGTGATTAAAAATGAGTGCTGCTTTATTTCCCTGGCTTTCGGTTTATGATAAACAATTCTAACTAAATATTTTAGACATTCCAATTACAAATGATGTCCCCCTCTGGGACTGTGATGGGTCCAAACGGGCAAATAACGCAAGTGTTGCGGGTAACAAACCCCAATAGGGTAAAAGTGTTATTATTTTATTGCCTCAAGTAACGTGAAATTTTTAGAGCACGTTAAAAATGCGAATAAGGTTGTCTTACACCGTGGACGGCAATCCCGTGCAGATTCAGACGGAAGTGAACAATTTCCCGACGGAGATTTGGGATTGACGGAAAACTGGCTAATCTGTGAATTTCTCATACTGTTACATATTTATAAATATACATACAAGTCTATTTTTTATCGTAGACTGTATACTGAAATGTAATATTTTCTATAATTAGATTTAGTTATTTTTAGTGAGACATTGTAAATAATTGTTTTTAATATTGAGTACTTAATTATTTTAGGCACACTTTCGGTAGGATTTTTCTTAGACCCCTTATTGTTACTTTATTTTATCTTTATTATCTAATTAGGTGTACTTTTATTTATACCCTTTTTCATGCGAGAATAATTTAATGCTTGTTTTGTTATACAATGTTATTTGCGTCCATAACTTTAGATCAATAAATTGTAAATACCTAGCTAGTCTCTTTCAGTCGGCTTTGCCAGCTCCATTATCCTAGCTGAGGGTTTGTACTTCAAAGCGTTGGGCGAAATGACCCAAGGATCGTACTTGTCTTCGTCATGTTTCTTCGCCTCCCGTGCACTGAACGAAGGCAAGGCCAGTTTTTCAATTCTCTCGTTACACTTTGCCCTGAGAGCTGACCGTTTCACAAAACCGAGCGGTAATCCCTCAGGCTGTTTTTTAAACCGGTCAGGAATGTGGTACAGCTTCTGGACCGCCTCGGTGATTTCGTACGTTAAAGCTTTGGGGTTCACCACCCCCAGGACCCGCGGGGGCACAATGTGGTACTCCTTGGGGGCGGCCAGCACGTCGATGTTGGCCAAGAGGTCGTCCAGCGGCT
Source organism: Tribolium freemani (assembly GCA_939628115.1). Taxonomy (NCBI): domain Eukaryota; kingdom Metazoa; phylum Arthropoda; class Insecta; order Coleoptera; family Tenebrionidae; genus Tribolium; species Tribolium freemani. Next base: position 15,986,038 of record OW626791.1, on the reverse strand, counting down.
TCCACTTCTTGGGGATTTTCTCAGGTTCCGGGATTTTCTTCGGCTGTGCCATGCGATTCCAATGTTCTTGTTTCAAGGCTTGCAGTTTTTCCAACGACTTGCCTTTCGGTTTCTTGGCTTTGAGTTTCTCTAATTTGCGTTTTAATCGTTTCAAACGCTTATCTCTCAGCTGTTTGCGGTAGTAGTTGTAGATGGAGCCCCACGATTTGTCGATCAGTTTGGTCAAATTTTTGGCATATTTAGGCCCCCGCTTGTACGTCGTTAAATTCACGTTTAGTAACCTAATTGGGGGGCGGGCCAGGTGGTCGCTCCGGAATTCTATTCCGGGGTCCAGACGTTCCGGTGTTTTGGACGGTTTAGGGACTGGAGGGACGTATTTTGGGACCCGAAATCGGGGCACACTGAGCATGTTTATCCTCCAGGGCCATTTCCACTGCTTGGGGGCCTTGATTGCGGGTTCGGACGCGGTTACTTGAGGTTCGGAAAGTGTGGGGTGGACGATTATATCTAATTTTAACATGATGATGATTTTGATGAAATGATTGAAAGAATTTTGACCAAGTCTCCAGGGTGATTTAAATTACGCGCCGCAAGGCGCCAACATGACCCGAAACAATTTTGCAAGAATTTGATTATTTCCACGTGTTTTCACCCAAAATCACTCCACACGTGCGATCTATTAACTTAAGTTAGCGAACTTGGGGCGTTTTTAACTGGCCAAGTGCTAATTTAGGGGGCGTTTGCCCTAACAAGTGTGAGTGTTATGTTGGCGGCACTGCGTGCCAGGTTCCTAACTTTCGGGAGCGTTTTGTCAATTTTCAAATCCAATTTTTCCCGAATTAATGAGTTATTTAAGATAAAGTATGTTTTAACCCAGGACTGCAATGGATTTGCCGCAGCCGCCCCAAGGTAGGTGCTCCAATTTCGCGAAAACGCCGGTTTTATTCCGCTGCAAGTGCGAGACGATTGAGGTTATGTTTGTTGTTAGATACTGAATTAAGAAATATTATCGACAAACTCGCCCAATTTGTTGCTAGAAATGGGCCCGAATTCGAACAGATGACTAAAAACAAGCAGAAAGGCAACCCCAAGTTTCAATTTCTGTATGGAGGAGAGTATTACAACTACTACCAGTACAAAGTCACCACGGAGCAAGCAGGTATTTAATAGCGTTTTTCGTGCAACTTGTGCGGCATTTCGAGTGGTTTCAGTGCTAAAACAGCAGGGGATTCTGGAAAATAGCCCGAACAACTGGAGTTCGCCCTCCACAATGCACAATTCCGAGATTGAGCAAATCTCAATGCAGCAGGACAGTTTGAGGGAACAGATTAAGCAAAGTGAGCAGAATTTATCGGCGCAACATACGGTGTTGCTGCAACAGCAGCAGGCCCAAGCTGAGGCTGTTGTGGCCAAGTGTGAAGCCGCAGCTTTGCAAAAGGAGGCTGAAGCTTGTGATATAATTTTAGAGGACATTTACAATATTTTGCAACCCATTATTGAGAGTTGCACGAAGGACAGTATAAGCAACGGCAAGTCGTGGTTTCTGCAACATGCCAACAGCAAGGAGCAGGCTTATTGCATAGTCCACTGTTTACTAACAAAGTAAGTGCCGTTATTATTATTTTATAATTAAAGTTATAATTAAAAATAATACATATGTGTACACTGAGGTTTTTATTTTACTGAACATCACATAACATAGTTAATTCTATGCCCAATTTTAAAAAATTCATATCAATGCGGAACTACAGAAATCTTAGATCTTCTGTATTATGTGGTAGTTTATTTCGCTTAACATTATATAAGGCACATAACACTATTAATTGTATTTATCCTATGTTCAGTTTTAAAAAGTCCAAGTCAATGCATTGCAATCAGTTTCGTAGAAACACCAGTGTTCAGCAAAATAAAATCTTCACTGTATACAGGCTGTTCCGTCTAAACTCCCAAGTACTTGGGAGTTCTAATAATGATACTCATCTGAAAATTTCTATACAACCATAATGTCTTAGGCCCTACTCAATGAAAATATTTTCAGGAAAAAATATAGCTTTCCGGTATAACGGTATATATTTTTTAATGTGTTTTTGGATTACTGAAGTTATTTTAAGGTAGTTTTCATAAGCTTTCCCTATACCTAAATTTAGCCTTTTACGAAATATTTAGGGCCGGTTTATAGAAGCGTCAATAATTTAATCCGCAATTAAATGCGTGATTTACCGATCACGTGACCAAATTGAAGCAATTTGGTTGGTCCATTAGTGTTGTTAACTTTTAACAGCGCAATTAACTTTAATTAAGCTTTCTATAAACCGGCCTTAGGGTTTTTAATATATTTTTTTTTGGATTTTTACCGCCTTTTTTTAAAATATTGAAATATTTTTTAGCTCGTTTGAAAGCTTAGATCTTTCCGTTGGTGTTTTCATATTTCTATAAAATAATAACAAACCCCAAATTTTTAAAGATAAGTTTTCAAAATTTGAAGCACCCATAATAACTCAATTTTTTCAAATAAAATGTTAGTTTTATTTCACTAAGGGCCGGTTTACAGAACGTTTAATCGCAATTAAAATTTAATTCGCGATTAACTTGACATTTGGCAATGCATTTTAAATGGCAACTTAATTCGAATTGGTTTAATTCTGAAATAAATTTTGGTAGAGAATTTAATTCTGCATTGATCTGTATTAACATATTCCCTATACTTATGTTTAATAGTTTTCAAGTAACAATAACTTTTTGTTGGGATTGAGAAATTTATTAGAAATGTGAGAATGTAAAATTTTTCAAACCAATGTTCAATGAATTTATGTTTTTTTCACGAGACGGATAACACAATTTTGAACAGACTTTGTCGTTTATTTAATCAATAATGTTGAGCAAATTATGCAAAAATAGCTGTGGTTAGTAAGAAATTTTCTACAATGTCAAAAAAAAACAACACAACTTGAAAATTATCATAGATAGGTTTAGGGAATACTGATACTGATTGATGCAGGAAAAAATTCTCCTCTATATAGTAAAATGAAAATTGAGACATCCCATTTGAAAAAATCAAGTTATGGGTACTTGAAGTTGTTCAAACTTAACTTTACAATTTTTGGGTTTGTTAACTTCTTTTCGAATTTTGATTCTACTGAAGAACAGATTTAGGCTTTCTCTTTTAATTCTCCAAATATGATTTGCAATCTTTAAATCTAAGAGAGTTACCGATTTTTTAAGTGACAGGTCCAAATCCAAAAATTGTCAAAAAAACCTAAATATCTTGAAAACGGTTAAACTTAGGTATAAGTAAAGCTTATAGCTTTCCATTTAAAATAAGAAAGTTGATAGCGACCTCCGACATAACCGAAAGTGCTGCTATCTTGAATATATTTTCATTGAGTAGAACTCAACGGATTATGGTTTAGTACCAACTTTCAGATAAATATCTTTATTAGAACCTTCAGTACTTCTAATGAGTATAGACCACGATCATAAAATGGCAGGTCTGGAAACTCCATTCATAAGTACGTTACCAAAATGAAGCATTTTTCCTGGATCACAATAGCTATGGAGGGCAACTATACCCGTGGCGCCCTCACACAGTAATTTATATAAGTCTCCAATTTGGAATCAAATTCTTTATTATTCCAATAATTTTTTGGATAATTCTTATCACAAAACTCTGTCATTGTGTTCTTGTGACCTTTATTTCTGTGTTACTCACTTGCTTTTGGATATTTATCCCGCTTTTTGTCTACTTTACGTGATAACCTCTGGGACTTGATTACCTCTTTTAAACTGTTATTTTATATTAAAAAAGGTAAGTTATTAATATGTACATTACTGCACGGAAAGCATTTTTGAAAGGAAAATGCAAATGCACACTTTCGAACGTCTCACGGAGCCCTCCTTGCAGTTGTAAAAATCAGTTTCTTTTGATAGAGACTTTCGTTATATAGCACCAATTCTAGACGGAATATTCTAGTTTCTCCAATCATCTACCTCAAAAATTTGCTTTTGTTGAGTTTGGCTCATATTTAGAGTAAAATAAAGGCCAAAGGACCGACTATTGCACAAATAAGATTATGTTCCTACCTAAATGTTTCAGTACGCAAATGGCTCAGGAACGTAAATAAACCCAATGAAAACCTGTCTACCACATTCATTACCACCGTTAAGCACAATTTGAATCCCATTTTGGGCATTTCTGATTACCATTCATATCCGTCAAAATAATTTGACATTTGTCAAATATTACGCAAATTTCTCGTTTTTTTCATTCATAAAAACCCAGTTTCATCGTAGTATCCGCCAGAGGCGCTACGGGTATAGTGGCCCAAACAGCCACCCACGATCCAGGAAAAAAACCTCATTTTTGAGACATGAGTTTCCAGACCTGCCAATTCTAAGACCGTGGTATAGACGAAACAGCCTTGTATACAGGGTGTCCGTTTTTCGAGCTCCACCATGGGGATCTCAGTTATTATAAGAGATACGAAGTCGGTTAAATTAGGGCAAAGTTGCGCATTTTTATGCTGAACAATTACCTGAAAGAAAATTTGATGTGTCATTTTTAGTTTTTGAATTATTGAGAAAAATAAAAAATTTGTAATTTTCGTTTTTATTTTTTTAAGCGAAAACTAAGAGAACAAGACATTTTTAAGTAAGACATTCTTCAGGCACTTTTTTACAAGAAATCTAAATCTGTCATCGCCTTTTCCAAGGCCTTCCTGATGTTACAGTTACAACACTCAACTTTGGTTTTTCTTATGGACGCCATATCTAATACTTGTATTTTTGAAAAGTCTTTTTGTTCCTGATTACATCGATGTATTAACATGATATGATCGAAACCTACATGCTGATAAAATTACGAAAAAAGCGTTTTTGCAAAGAGTGCTTTGGAAAAAAAACGCCATAAATTTTGTTTAACAAACTAACTTTTGACAGTTCTATTAAATATGCGAGCAGAATTTTTATAACTTTGTCTTGTTTTGTTTTGCAAAAAATAAACTTCTAGCTTACCATGTCGTTTAGTTTTTAAATAAGTAAGCTTGACGGAAATGTGAACCTTCTATTAGCTGTTTCAAAACTATAAAAACGCTAGCATCGCATTTTACCAAATTATTTTTTTAAATAAGATTAATATAATTATAAAGTAGTTGTTAATTATTAGATCTCTCATTGAAAGTATAAATTACATTAGTTATTATTTTTTTGAAGTGCATGAATATTTTATAACAGCTAATTTTGAGAGAAAATGCAACGTTGGCGTTTTTATAGTTTTGAAACAGCTAATAGATCCAAATTCAATTAAACTTCCAAAACGTAGTTTGTTTAAAAACAAAATTGTTGACGTTTTTTCCAAAGCACTCTTCGCAAAAATGCTTTTTTTCCATTCTGATCAGTATCTAAGATTCGATCATATCACGTGATACATCATTGTAATCAGAAATAAAAACACTTCTCAAAAATACAAAAATCGAATATGGCGTCCATAAGAAAAACCAAAGTTGAGTGTTGTAACTGTGACATCAAGGACGCCTTGGAAAACACGATGACAGATTTAGATTTATTATAAAAAAGGGCCTGAAGAATGTCCTAGTTAAAAACGTCTAGTTCTTTTGGTCTTCGCTTGAAAAAATAAAAACGAAAATTACAAATTTCGTTTTTTTCCAATAATTCAAAAACTAGAAATGATACATTAAATTTTCTTTCAGATAATTGTTCAGCATAAAAATGCGCAACTTTGCCCTAATTTAACCGACCTCGTATCTCTTTTAATAACAGAGATCCCCATGGTGGAGCTCGAAAAACGGACACCCTGTATAATAATATTTATAATATTAATTAAAAATATAATTGAAACGTGTTCGCTTGTAGAGTAATAGAAGCGTCCGTGTTTTCGCAAAAACTCCACGTCATTTACTTAGTCAACGATCTGCTGCACCATTGGTAAGTTAATTAAGTAATATATTTTGTGTCGCTTTAGTGCTTTTTTAGTGCGAGAAAAAACGCGAATGAGCTCAAGGAAGCTCTAGAATCGGTAGTGGTACCAATGTTTTGCAACGCCCACATAAGCGCTACCGAAGAACAACGCGCAAAGTTAGAAAAGTTGCTAAAATTGTGGGAATCGAAGGCCAATTATTTGGACCCGAACACTGTCGAAAAAATGCGTCAACCGACCCAAAGCTATCAACAATACCAGTCCCAGCTTATGATGAAATACGCGTCAGAAATCGGATCTTTAGCACAACAGACGAAACAAACCTATGATAACTACCAGGCGCAACATCAAGCATTCGTCTGTCACGCCTTGCAACAGATTGCCGATTTGCAACAGCAGAAGCAGAACATGGAACAACCGCCTCAACAAACACAGCCGCCCCCGATGCAGAACACGAACATAATTCCACTTGAAACCATCCAAGCGAGTCTTCAGCAGACCATCCAAAATCTCAGTCAGCAGAACAGCAGCCAAGCGACCGGGCAGAGTTTCCACCAACCGCCACCAAGTCAACCGACGAATGATTTTCTTCCGATAAATCCCTCCATTCCGCCCCCGAATATCACAACGCATCCGCCGCCCCCGCTCGGCCAGTCCCCTAATTTACCCACGAATGGGATGGATAATCCGTTCTCGCAACCGCCTCCGGGTTATTTCCCGCCTCCTGGGGTTTTTCCCGATTTTTCCAAACCACCTCCTGGATTTGCTCCGAATCCTGAGCCACCTGTTGTGGAGGAGTTGGTGCCGACGGCGCCGTACTACGACCTGCCGGCTGGACTCATGGTGCCGCTGATTAAGGTATGAGTTTTGTGCAGGGTTTTGTCGTTTTGGATGGGTTTGTGCGGGTTTGCGACCAATGACTCAAAAATTATTGGCCATGATTTATATTCAGTGCAGTGGCGCCAACTAGTGGCGGTTCGAAAAAAAACTGATAGTAAATTGAACGATCTGCTATGGTCTAGAATCGGGAACACTATAAAATTAATTTATTCTTCCGTTGTTGTGATTAAGAGAAGTCTTCAGTCACTAGTTCGTTAAATTTATCACAACTTTTTATTAGCTGTTTTTCCAAAGCATGGAACGATCTTTTGCCTCTTTCAATTGTACTATAATTATAGAAATAATACAAATTATGGTAAGCAAGTTTACCGTTCGTTGTCAGAACTTCAGTTGAAGTATTTTCAACTAAAACTAACAATCTCCGCTAAGATCATTTTTTTGTATGAACCAACTCTGATTTTAATTTTATCGCATTGATAAATGGATATTTTAATATTGTTAAATAATGCGCGGAAGATAAACGGTCGTGAACATTATTAATGATAATAACGTCACATATTTCTTGTTTTCTTTCTTATTCTGGTTGTTTACTGTACAGGGTGCTGCATTTTGGATGTCCGAATAGGGGATCTCCGAAACTAAGAGGTTTAGAGAAAAACGAGTGACACATTCTCGGGTCCGTTTTTTGAGAAAATAACTGGTCAAAACCGCATCCCGCTATCATCTTTTCTTTTCGACTTATAAACAAAAGTTGACATTTCAGCGAAATCTTAAAAATCATATCTTCCTTATTATAAAAGATACACGTTTGAAACATAAACATTATACAGGCACTTTTTTACAGAGAATCTGATAATGTTATCAGCGATTTTTTTTAATCATTAGTTTAGCTATAATAACATAAAGTTGTATTTTTTTAAATAGGAATCATAGGCGGCTGTGATATTTTTGAAAAGCTTATTTTTTTCTGATTTGATATGTCTATTTGTGTAATACATTATTTTTAAATATTTAAAAAAAAACATAACATTTCGTTTTTTCTTTATAGTAGGCCATGAAAAAATTTTGGATTTTCAATTAAAACTATGAAAAATATATTACCCAACAAGTATTTATAATTTAATAATTTTTTAAAAACTAATTAATTCAAAAACAGCATAATAAATTATTATTAAATCAAATTTTTGCAATTAATAAAAATTATTTGTTTTTAGATTTAAAATGGCAAGCTTACTTATTGCTATTCTATTTTCTAATTAAAGATGCAATGTCGGAAAAAGAAAAATCTTATTAATTGTGTGATTGCTTCTCAATGAAATTTTATTTTACAAAAAAATGTCAATCCAAACACCAATATCAAATCCCATCTGCGGTAAAAAATACATAACATTATCATTGCACTTCACTAAATCATAAAAAAGTGTTATCAAATGGTAGTGACACATCGTTTTCAATTTTCTGCACATTTCTTATGTAATTAAAATCTGCGACGATCGTATATTTGTTCAATTGAAAATAAATTTAACATAGCTATTTTCATAATTTCACACTTTTTACTTTAATAACCGTTCACAAAATTTCTAGATTATTCACACCTTTTATGTGAAATAATTTTTCCATGGCCAACTACTTTCAAATATTTTAAATATATTTTTTATCAAAAGTATATAAAAATATCAAACTGTATTTATACTGTTTTTAGTTAAAAAAAATAAGCTTTTCGAAAATGTCAAAGCCAACTATGATTCCTATTTAAAAAAATACAACTTTATGTTATTACAGCTAAACGAATTATTAAAAAAATCGCTGATAACATTGTTAAATTCTCTGTAAAAAAGTGCCTGTATAATGTCTTTATTTCAAATGTGTATGTTTTATAATAAGGAAGATATAATTTTTTTAAGATTTCGCTAAAATGTCAACTTTTGTTTATAAGTCGAAAACAAAAGACGATAGCGGGATGCGGTTTTGACCAAAATTATTTTCTCAAAAACGGACCCGAGAATGTGTCACTCGTTTTTCTCTAAACCTCTTAGTTTCGGAGATCCCCTATTCGGACATCCAAAATGCAGCACCCTGTACAATCGATAAGTTCAGCCAAAAAAATTTTTTTCACTATAATAGAGTAGTATAAAACCTGACGTCCTTGGAAGTTTTGTGCTACCATTATTATTGTTTAAAATTTCTTCGAGTCATTTTTGTTTTTGCACCTACCTTTTTATGGCATCTTCTTCTGCTACAGTTTGTAGCAAGACATTAAAAATAAATTAAAAACAAAATCAATAAAATATGCCAATAATAATATTTATCACATGTCACATATGCAACATCTCATTTATTTATGTATAAGTATAAAAAAATTAGGTATTTACCGTTATCCTCCAGTTTGTCCCATGGCATCATCTTCTTAAACGGACTTACTGAAATTAAAACCATGAAATTATAACAATGTCGTTAAATTAATTGAAAATAGTACAGATTCTAAAAAAAAAGTATTGCAGACTAACCCTTTAATCCGGATTGTTTTCCTTCTTTTCTTCCTGAAAATTTATTCCAGTAGCACACACTAACAGTAATCAAAACGCACTAGTCAAAGAATTAAACCGCAAAATTTTGATTTATTTATGAGGCCGTTCGCGACAATAGCAAGTAACAAACTGATTAAAATTAAACGGCATAACAATAATTGTGTAAGAATATGGACAAAACGTCACCAGCAAAAAATATAATCTGTGAGATTGCTAGTTGTATTGTTTGATTCATTGATTTTTGTTACGACTTGGCCATTTTTTTTTGAGATACCTACGTAAAAAATATACGGGAAGGTGTATTTGTAAAGCCATTTCGTGAGCAATTAATTTTAAGCAAAACATTTTCGCGAAATCTTTAAATATTCGTAACTTCGTTATTTTAAAAGATACACACTTTTAGAAGAATTGACAGCCATTCCAGGAATAATGCAACTTCTGACACCGAAATTTTCAAAATAACTTTAGCATTGTTGTTTCTTTCAAACTACACATAAAAATGGAATGGCTGTTAATAACATAGGCACTAATTTTTTTCAATTATTGTTTAGTAATAATAATAAGACAAAATAGTATTTGTGCTTTGTGGAAATATTTTGTTATGTGTGATTCCAGATTAACAATGTTCTAGCATATTTGATACATGATTTGATAATAATTTTGTTAAAAAGTATGTAGAAATGAATCAACAACGGCGCCAAAAAATTGCTATTTTCGAAATTTCTAGCTGCTATAGGATATAATACATTTATTAATTCCTTCAGCAATGTGTGAAGTAGTTTAAAAAAATATCCAAAATCTTTTATTAATTTTCACTTGTTGGGAATCTCTAACCGAATTTTTCCAAGTTACAATTGCATTAACAAAATTCTGATTAGATGGTCTTTTCTGAGCTACATTAACGCCAATTTTAATTTCCTCACTCGTTGGCGCCACATGTTTACTGCTTGAGGAGGCCGTATTATTGGGTCATGATATTGTCAGACATTTTTTAAGTCTTGGTTTCAAAAAAAATAATTCGAATTAGCTGCGGTTTTGGTTTAATGTTTGTCGTGCTTGAAAAGTGAGACATTTGACGTTGATGGATCCTCGAAGCTGTTGAAAGTGTAGTGTGAAACCGAGTGTCCACCTTGTTCGATGTCTCAGATGTACAAATAATTTAAAAACTAGATTTTGTGAGTGTTTCCGACCATGTAATAGTTTTTGACACACTTATTCTAGTTGGAAGATACATCATATAAACCGTTAGATCCTAAAGATATTAGGTTGCCACCACCAGCGCCCCCTAGCGATCGTCTGTTGGCCGCTGTGGAAGCCTTTTATTCACTACCCAGCCACGAACGGCCCCGAGACAGGTAAAACATTGACAATTAGGTCACATTATTGTCTCAATTGAATTACTCACACAATACAAAAAAAAACTATTTTATAACTATTTATGCTGACGTGTCGTTTCTCTTATAAACAATGTGCGTTGTAAAAACAGTGAAGGTTGGGAAAAGCTAGGTTTGTATGAATACTACAAGGCAAAGAACAATGCGAAACGACAAAAGGAGGAGCAAATCGCCGCCGGCCTCCGCGAGAAGTCCCGAAGTCCAAGCCCTATAGTTCTGCCAATGGAGAAAGAACCGTCGCCACCCAAACGACGGTACACAAGTAAATCACCATCGCCACAAAGGCGTCGTTCGAAATCCAGGTCCAAGTCGCGCTCCAGGTCCAGGAGTCCGCGCACCCCGCGCAGAAGGCACTCCCGAAGTGGTCGGAGACGCAGAAGCGTCTCCAGATCGCCCTCCAGGTCGCCAGTCAGGCGCTCGCCATCTCCGCCCCCAACCCTAAGTTTCAGGTACAAATCATTTTAAAACGAAACGAATCACTTGCCCTTACTTGCAGTAGTGCACCGCCGAGTTTCGTGCGGACCGAGAAACAAGAAATCGACTCGACCAATAAGGGACACCAAATGTTGCGCAAAATGGGGTGGGGCGGGAGCGGTCTGGGGGCCAACGAGCAGGGCATCGACGCCCCCATCTCAGGGGGCGACGTCCGCGACCGGCAAGACCAGTTTAAAGGTGTAGGGTGTAACTTGAACGATCCGTACGAAAACTTTAGGAAAAATAAGGGGGCCGCGTTCATTACGCGAATGAAGGCGCGGGCCGAGGAGAGAGCCAATGAGAGTAAGTTGCTTGACTACTAGGGTCTTTTCTTTATTTTGACTGCGTTCCCGTATTGTATTTTTCGTGTTAGAGCATCATTTTTTACTTTACTTTAAGACTTTTTCCAAAGTAATCAAACGTAATGTTCCGGTTTATTATGTTGCGCAAGTGATTTCACGTATTGTAAAGAAAGGTATGTAAATAATTGTAAATGTACAAATTACGTCGACTAAATAAAAATCCTATTTTGAATTAAGCCCAGGTTCATTGTAATTAGAGAATAAATTGTTCCACACAATTTCTAGTTTTATTGTTTGGGGGAGTAAAACACAACCATGTTTCGACAGTTTAATACAAGAACCACAATTTGTGACCTACATGTAATAAAAATAAAACCCAATATAAAGCAAATGATTTTGTTTTAATACCTTCATTGTGACTTAAACCTATGCTATATGATGGGGGGCCGCCGGCGACGCCACCGCTGCCGCTTGTGGACTTGGGGGCGTCGGTGTGTTAGCCGGTGCCCCCTCATTACTCGGCGCCGAATGCGTCATTTGTGGCTGTTGCATCGCCCACTGTCCCTGATCCGCTTGCAGCCTCTGATGCGCCTGCTGCCTTGCCCTAAACTCGGCCGCTTTCAACTGCTCTAAATGAAACTGTTGCCGCTCCGTAATCAACTGTTGCCTCTGATACTCCAAACCTTCCCGTTCCCGTTCCATCGTCGTTTCCAACTCCTCGAAGTGGCGCAACTTAATCTCCAATTTCTTCATTTGCGTTTCGACCAACAACGCCACCAGCGACTTAATCTTGCGCTCCTCAACCGCCGCCAAATGCTTGGCTTTGACGGCGGCGGCGGCCAACGCTGCCGCCGCCGCGCTTTGCATCTCGCTGTCTTTGACAGTCCGTTCGGGTTTGCGTTCCGGCTCTTCGGGCTTTTCGGTCTTGACAGGCTCGCTCGGTGTTTCACTCTTAACCGGCTTGTCCTCCTTTTCTTCTTTCTCCGGTTCGGTGGGTTTCTTCTCTTCTGTTTTTTCCTCCTCCTTATTCTCAGGTTCTTTCTTAATCTTCTCTTCCTCTTCTTTCTCGGGTGCGGTTCCTGCAATCCCAGTCATGGCCAAGTTCGCAGCTGGATCATATTTTCCTTCAGACGAGCTCGCTTCCACGTTTTTCAAATGGGCGTCCATCACGGCAGCCGGGACTTCGTCCTTGATGTTGGCAAACTCGATCATTGCTGACTTGGCAGCGGCTGCCGCCACTCGAGGATCCACAATCGAGGCGAGAAATGCAACAGTTGACATGATAGGATTTCCAGCTTTGCTAAACGGAATGGGTTGGTAGGCCAACGGGCCTAAAGCGCCCCCCGCGTCTGGATCTTCCAGATACGGATCTTCAATCGGCAAACGTAGGAAATGCAAAATACACTCGTCTTGCGTCCGTGATCCCACATGTTCACAAACCTTATTCCAGTCGTCTTTATACATTTCTAAACCTTCCAACAGGAGAAGTGTCTCTTGTTCGGTCCAATCCCGAGTCAAAGACGCGGCACTTTTGTTTCGTAAAGCCGCCGGTTTTTTGGCATATTGATCCAACTTCAGGCCGAAATTATTCATTTGTTCACTACCGTCCCCTTTCTTAATGTCCTGTGACCGGTCCAAGTCTAGTAAAGTTTTAGCCGCACTTGGTTGCTGCGTTTTTGGGGGGTTTACCGGTTGGAGACCCGAAGGTGTGTCTGATAGAATATGGAAATGGGACGTTGGTGGTGGGCCCATTGGTGTAGGTCTCGAATCCGTGTCAACTTGATAATTAATCAAACCCCACTGTTCCAGGAAGGCATGGACGCGCATTATGGCACAAACATCACCGGCTAAATTTCGGCGACAGGCCGTACTTGTGATATATTCAGTCGGGTTTAGTCGGTACGTATCAATCATGAAGTTACGATAGGCGAGATAAATCTCGGGCGTTTTCGATTTATTACGCCCATTGAAAAACTCAGCAAGGGCCCGTTTCTCAACCTCGTGTATCGCATTATAGTCAAACCATGCCGAATATGAGGGTATTATAATATGGTGGGTTTGTTCAGTGACGTTATCCTCCTGCCCATCATCTTGCGTATTGCTATCACTGTTTTTACCATTTTGCGAATCTTCGCCTCTCTCTTCGTTTTCCTCAAGATCGGTAACTGAACCACCTTTCAGCGGTTGCAACTCGTGGTCTTTCTTACTGTTTTGATTGGCCATTGACGAGTTAACTTCCACGATGTTCGGTTCAGGCGTCGGTTCCTCCATATCTTTCGTCAAATCTTCAGTTTCCATGTCCTCAGGTCTCTGTTTCTTGCCGATGGCCGGACTTCGGCCACTTTTGCGTTTCCCGCCTTTGGACGGTGGCGAAGGCGAGCGTTTTCTCTTCTGTTTCTTCTTCGATCTGTCGTCGTTTGACGGATTCATCACATCTTCAACGGACATTCGTAACGGATGAACTTTTTTTTGGCCCAGTTCGTTCACTTCGTAGTCTTCTTCAGACATCCACTCGTTATAGTGGTCGGTTTCCAGCAACCACGAACAAGAGACTCGCCATGCTTCCGTTCTAGGGCTTGGAACGTCGTTGGTTAAACCATCGCCGGAAATGTCTAAACTGATCCAACCGTCGTACGAATTCGGGAAATAATACCAATGCATCATAACCATCTTATCGCGTTTGAAGACAGGACGTCCGTATTCTTCTTCCACCGGATCCGCAGGGGGGTAGCAAATGTGGGTTGCCATTTCTTCAGTTTCTGCAACTTGGGCCATTTTGCGACACACGATTTCGCGCAATTTCGCTGCGAGAGTCTTGTCGATTTCGGGCCGGATGTAGACAGACGGAACGGTGTAGAAGCGGTTCTGGACCAAGACCTTCTCCATACACTTCCACATCTCGAAAACGCGTTCCAGCTTACCCGTGCTCTGCAATCAAACAAACACAACACATTGTGAAAAAAATTCGAATTATTATAGCTCAGGATACGAAATAACGTACAGGCTGTTTTGTCTAAAACCCACATTAGAAGTATTGGGAGTTCTAATAATTATAGTCATCTGAAAATTTGTGTACAACCATAATCTTTTAGGTCCTGCTCAATGAAAATATTCTCAAGATAGCAGCACTTCCGGTTATATCGGAAGTCGCTATTAACTTCCTTATTTTAAATGGAATGCTATATTTTTTAATGCGTTTTTGAATTACTAGAGTTATTTAAAGGTAGTTTTCATAAGCTGTTCCTATACCTAAATTTAGCCGTTTACGAAATATTTATGGTTTTTAAATTTTTTTTGGATTTGCACCTTCCAGTTCAAAAATCGATAACTCTGCGATTTTTAAAAATTTGGAAATATTTTTGAGCTCATTTGAAAGAGGAAGCCTAGATCTTTCCTTTGGTGTTTTCAAATTTCTAAAAAAGAATAACAAACTCCAAATTTTTAAAATTAAGTTTGCACAACTTTAAGCACCCATAACTCATTTTTTTCAAATGAAATGATAAAAGTTTTATTTCACTAGATGGTAGAGAATTTAATTCTGCTTCGATCTGTGTTAACATTCCCTATACTTATGTTTAATAGTTTTCAAGTTACAATACCTTTTTGTTGGGATTGAGAAATTCATTAGCCATAGGCCTTTTCTCATAGGTTGCCATGGAAACGAATGAAAAAAAGGTGAGAAATTAAAGTTTTTCAAACCAACACCCAATGAATTTATTTTGTTTTCACAGTCTGATAACACAATTTTGAACAGAGTTTGTCATTTAAGTTTAATCAGAAATGTTTTTATGGCAAACTATGCAAAAATAGCTGTGGTTAGTAAGAAATTTCCTACAATAACAAAAAAAAAACCTACATAACTTGAAAATTATCACAGATAGGTATAGGGAATGCTAATACAGATTGATGCAGAAAAAAATTCTCCTCCATCTAGTAGAATAAAAATTGAGACATCCCATTTGAAAAAATAAAGTTTTGGATACTTGAAGTTGTCCAAACTTAACCTTAAAATTTTTGGGTTTATTAACTTCAATTCCAATTTCGATCACACTGAACAACAGATATAGGCTTTCTCTTTCAATTCTCCAAACATGATTTCGAAATCTCTAAAACTAAGCGAGCCACCGATTTTTTAAGGAACAGGTGCAAATTCAAAAATTTTCAAAAATCTTAAATATCTCGAAAACGGTTAAACTTGGGTATAGGGAAAGCTAATAAAAACTCCCTTAAAATAACTCAACTAATCCAAAATCGCAGTGAAAAACATAGCTTTTCATTTAAAATAAGAAAGTTAATAGCCACTTCCGGTATAACCGGAAGTGATGCCATCTTGAAAATATTTTCATTAAGCATAACTCAACGGATTATGCCTGAGTACCAACTCTCAGATAAATATCTTTATTAGAACTTTCAACACTTCTAATGTGGGGTTTAGACGGAACACCCTGTATAATAAATAATAATAAAACGTCCCTGTCCTTGCCAGAGTTGTTTTCAGAGCAACGAATTTAAAAAAAAAATATCACAAACTATATATGTTTAGATTTCAAACTTTTACAAATGAAGGGTACAGGGGAAAAACGACTTTAGTCCATCTCAACTAAAATCAAGAACTATCAAATTTAAAGTTTTCTAACGCGGGCCCATGACTTTGTTCTTCAGGATAATGTATCTTGTAACACATTTTGCTCTATACTAAAGTCGTAATTGCTATTTTCTGCTTCAATTATCTAATAGTACTCTCAAAAACTACAATATTGCAACTCCACCTCATTTTCTTAAACAAGTGGACTGAGGTCGTTTTTCCCCTGTACCCTTCAAATGCAATTTGCCCCATATATTTCAAAACGCTGTGGATACGGTTACAGATACAAGAAAAATCTTAGGAAGAAAGTTGTAGAGAATTAAATTTCCTACAAAAAACTTCGGGAGCTAATATTCCTATCTTTAGCCGTTTAAGCTCCAAAGTCATTCAAGCAACGGTTTCGCTTCATTTTGCCAGTGGTCAAGATTGGGAAAATTAACTTAAACCTAAACCGTTGAAAATAGACTTTTTGAAGAAAATTTAATTCTCTACAACTTTGTTACTTTTTTTTTTGTATCTTCAACCGTATTCTCGGCATTCTCAAAAATATAACGCTGAACTCAAATTTATAATCTTTTTTTTTTTGTAAATTCAATTGTGATGTCTGTATTTGTAGTCTTTTTTATAATTATTGGAATGACCGCATTCGTCCCACTCAGGCTCTCCTGAATATATAATTAAAAAGAAATACAAAAAGTTATAATGCAAACAAAGTAAAATTACGCTTTAAAATTGTATATTTTTATTATCTATAATTTGAATTCTTTCTTTAACTTTAGTTTTTTCTTTGTTTTGTTTGTAAAATTCATTTAAAATTTTACATAAAAAATATATTCCAGTTGAAAGAAAAATCTAATTAGCACTACTTCAGTTAAACTCTCACCAAGGATTTGACAATCATTAACAAATTAATGTCTTCGAAATGCTGTGTTACTTCTAGCTCTAGTTACTCCTTTTGTTGTAACAATATTTTAGAAAGCTGATTCCATTTTGACAATAAGGCGGTACAAAAAGCATGTGATGGATACGTTATTAAATAACCTTTTGATAAAAATGAAGATTTTCATTATCAGGGTTTTGTTAAGTCTTAAAGTTATAAAGCCAAATTTTGTTCCAATGAACAAAGTCAATTATTGTACATACTTGCTAATTTAACTAAAGGTGATTATTTGAGCAGATAAAAGAAAATTTTTAGAAATTCCACACACTCGCAAGCAGGTGGATAAAGGTTTATTTCGAATGCTTTAACTTTGTATAATAGAAAAATATATAAGTAAATAAACATCTTATTTTACTCTTACTGTTATTACTGTTTACTGTTATTTTACTGTTACAATCAGTAATACTAAAAAAACATGACTATTAAATATTTCGTAATAGTTAAATTTTATTCCGGAAGTAAAGTAAAATATTTGAAAGTAGTTCTAATAAATGGAAGATTATGAATCTTAACTTAAAAGAAATTATTAAAGTAGACGATACTTTAGTTTCATCTGCAAGAATTGCAATGGAAAAGTAAGTTTTAAATTAAAAACTTAATTCTTAGTCAGAGATAAAATTAGCAAATACTATCGAAAACAATATAAAAAATACCATTACCAATTACAAATTTATGCATCGTCTTATGTTTATCGAAACGCTGCAAATACGGCTGAAGATACAAAAAAAGTATAAATAATTAAGTTGTAGAGAATTAAATTTCTTTTAAAAAAATCCACGTCACCATATTTCTTTCTTGAACGGTGTAGGTATAAATTAATTTAAATAAATGAAACAAACCGTCGCGTCTTTACAATAAATGTCTTTGAAGCCAGACTTTTTTTAAAGCAAATTTAATTCTCTACAACTTTTTTTACGACATTTTTCTTGTATCTTTAACCACATTCGCAGCGTTTTGAAAAATATGGAACTAAGCGCAAATTTTAAATAATGTTTTTCTTGTTTCTCGTGAAAACTTTAGTTGTTTTTTTTTGGGTACTCGCTTCGTCTCCTAATCAACAGTCCTCCCTAACCAAAAATGTAGCCAAGTTTTAAACCAAAAATGTAGGTTCCATAAGTTAGAAAATAATAATAGTTTATACACCAACATTTTACAACAAAATACCCACTTTGCCTGTTGGTATCTCAAACCGGCGCCAGTTGTGCTCGCTCTTGAACTTGTACGCCGCCAAGAGCATGTGGCACAAGGAGCCCCCGGGCTTGAAATCCATGAAGTACCGCACTGGGATGCGAATCATGGGCGGCTTTTGCACATTTTTGCCTAAAAAGTCCTCCTGGAATTGCATCAGTTGCAAAACCAACATGGAGAGATTCTTGTTGGTGACAGGTTCGGCTTGAAGGTACTGAAATAACCACAATGATTGGGGGGCACTTGCAGCGCTCAAAACCTCACCTTTTTGCCATTCTTCTGCAGCCACTGCCTCACAAGCTCGAGAGCCGCGAGGGTTTCAGGCGATTCGAAGTATTTCACGTTAGGACCTCCGTCCTTTTTGGGGCCATAGCCCATCATTTTGCACACAAGAGAACAACTCACGACTTACAAAACTATCGTATTTTGAGACTTAACTAAGTTATACATCACCTTGTTTAACTTTATAGAGAAATATAATACAAATAAATAGTGTAAAATTGATAAATTAAACCGACGCTTGAATATCACAATCACAATAATGTCAACTGTCAAAAATGCCGAACGTGTAGGCAACCAGTAATACGTCACCAGAGCGGGAAATTTAAATTTTTGAGCGTGAGCTGTTTGAAACACGTGCCAACGCTTCACGGGCCGGTGCACGTTCACTGTCATGGGCTGGAAACGTTCACATGTAGGGAAATAACAGATCAAAACAACTTATGTAAGTCGAAACGTGTGAAATGAGCGGTCGTGAATTTTCCTAGCGTTACCTAACAGCTCACGTGAAACGTGACCGCAGCTGAGGTGTTTCCAAAAAAAATTGGGTTTTTACGTTGTCTGAAGCTCGAAAGGCTTATGGTGGGTCTCAAACGGGGGTGAAATTGGCAATTTGGGGCCACTGTTGTATCGCCCCTCTGGCCCAGTGTCTCTCTGATAGGTGTAATAGGTGGGATCACGTGGGTCTCCACGTTACTTTAAACGTGATCTCAGGTTTGGCTCATGTGCAAACAAACAAACAATCCCCGCGTTACGTTCCGGTGCACGAATCGGTTCGTAACAGTGGCGTGCGCTGAAAGTGTAGCAAGGGAAGCTGTTTCAAAAACTTACCTCTTTATTATGATCTACCTAATTCGAATATTCTCGTTTTTTCCACATTCTGCTGTCATGTCGTCTTTATTTGTTGAAGCAATGAAGCATTAACAGTGATAACTGATGACAATGATAACGTAGGATATATAGGAAACAAATTTTTGCTTGTTTGGATACTCTTCTAAAATATATTTTCATTTGGTTTGTGGTGCACCCGTTGCACACATTGTTTTAAACTATAATTAAAATTCTACAAATTTTAAACTACAAGTAGTTCATTAATTGTTTGTAAATAAAATGCAGAAACATAGAGCATCAAAAAAAAAAACAAAAAATTCACGGCAAACATGAGTAAATAAAGATGTAATAAGTGGTATCAAAAATTTAAAATTGCGTCCGGTCCCATATTTCTTGCAACGCTGCCCATACGGTTGAAGAGTTAAATTAAATTAAGAATTTAAAACGATTTAACCAAACAATTGAAAATAGGGATGTGATTGCAGAATTCAATTCTCTACAACTTTGCCTTTACACTTTTTGTCTTCAACCACATTCGCAGAGTTTTGAAAAAATCTGAGATAACCAGGGTGTACCTTCTTCCAGATTTGTTACCAGCTGTGATTCTGGTCCCGGTACCAGAAGAACATTAAGAAAGGCTGAATACCCTGAAATGGAAGTACGTTTGTATGCGTGGTTTTGTACACAACGGTCAAGGCATGTTCCGATTTCGTACGACATTTTGGCTGCCAAAGCAAAACAGTTTTATGCCAAAGCCTATGGAAATGATAAATTTAGAGCTAGCCGAGGCTGGATATCTAACTTCAGAAAAAGACATGGTCTACGTGCTTTAAAAGTGTGTGGCGAAAAACTATCCAATGATCAAAGCTCTGTCGATCCATTCATATCTGCAATTACAGAAAAGATACAACAGTTAAACCTCACACCTTCTCAAATATACAATGCAGACGAATCTGCTCTATAAAAACATTGGTTCGTGCTCAGAAAAAGACTGCACCAGATCGAAAAATTAGCAAAGAACGCGTAACATTTCTAGCATGTTGCAATGCAGATGGCTCCCACAAATTGAAGCTTTTGGTCATAGGAAAGCCAAAAAATCCTAGGGCCTTTAAAAATGTAAACATCCCTGTTGAATACAAAAATTCTGCCAATGCATGGATGACTACGGCCATTTTTGTGGAGTGGTTTCATAGTTCTTTTATTCGCCAAGTGAAAAACCATTTAAGAAGTCTCAATTTGCCTCAAAGAGCCCTGTTAATTGTTGATAATGCCTCGAGTTATGGAACCGTAGAAGAGTTGACAAGAGAAGATGGAGGAGAATTCACAACATTGTTTCTTCCACCTAATTGTACAGCACTTTTACAACCAACCCTGTTAAAAATGACCATTAGGTTCCATTAAAAAAATCTACTTCAGATTCCTTGTAGTCTGAAATGGTTTGATGTAGCACTTTATCCCAGTAAATTCCCATTATAAATCTATATGGACATTTCCATTAAAACATTTAATGGTTTAAAATGGGAAGAACCACGTACTGTGGATATTCCCATTTGGAACTATTAAATGCCTAATGGGAATAACCATATAGATTCCTAATGGGAATTTACTGGGACAAAATGCTACATCAAACCATTTCAAACCACAAGAAATCTGAAGTAGATTTTTTCTAATGGAACAAAATGACATCTAATGAAGTGAAATAAGAAATACCATAACAAATAAAAATAAAACATTAATGATTAATGGATGATCCCATGAGAATTACAGGATCAGTCAGGTAATTTGCCGTGAAAACATCATAGGTGTTGATTTCTGCAAACCAAAAGAGAACTCTGACGCTGGTGTATCATACTTTACAAACAATGAGAAATAAATAGCAACTCTCACAGCAACAATAATAAAGTTTTAGTGACTTCCAGAAAGACGTCCTAACGATTCTCAAATATTTATATAACTATAATAATATGATAGTTATGAAAACGGTTCTAATGGCATTAGTTTCACCCCCACCGTTTCATCCACCGCTTTACCAAAGACGAAAATTCAAATCTCAGCAAATCCATTAGCACTAGTTTACAAGATGAAAAGCTCCTTGGAGATCCTGGACATAAAAATAAGCTATCTTCTGAATAAATATAAATGTATAATGCTTTCTGCAAATTGACTACATACCTTAGAAATTTCCAAAAGCTCCAAACAAAGCACATTATCATAAATAAAACGTTTCAATTCAAAAGACGCTACCATCAACGGCCATTATTGTGATCACTTAACAAGACCTAACTCGAGTTTGTCTTTTTTTATATTCTAATTGGACCGTGATGGCCACGTGACTAACGAACATTACCGAATATATCGCAATATGAAATGGAAAATTCCATTAAAATCAATTATTAGTTAATTATAGGTAATATATCGATATCAAACACATTAGAAGACTTTCGTATCTCATATATAAATAACTTCTTGAACGAAACACAAGTATTAGACTGAATATTATTAGTATTAATTTTGGACATTTAATTAATTAAACTTAATTAAAATTAAAATTAAAAATCCTCGCTGGATTTGTTATTAAAATTAATGTTATATTCGTGAATCTTTTTAATGTCACACCCACCGTGGATGTCTTTTCTAGGTGTGTTAACAAAAATGGAGTTTCCCACAAAAGTAAACCCTTAGAAAACATTTTTAAGGGTATTTCCATTAAAAACCATAAGCCAATTTAAATAGAACCGAATGTGTTTTTCCATAAATGGGATTTTCCATTAAAAACTTTTACAGTACCAAATTCTAATGGAACTTGGTGGTATTTTCCACATGTGAGATATCCCATAATGTACCATTAGAAAAAAATCTCAATTGTAAATTACCATTAGAAGCCATTAAAAAAAAACTACCTGTCCTCTAAATTCTGCACAGTTCCACCTCAATCCATAAGGAATTGAAATGGAATCTAATGGTCATTTTCAACAGGGAATGGATCAGAATGCAATCAGATTGACAAAATTATTTTATCGAAAGAGTCTATTGACGCATATTTTGTCGAATAACGAAGAGAACGTTGTTAAGATGCTAAAAGGCATTAATTTAAAGGACGCTGTATGCCTTCTATGCAATGCTTGGGGAAAAGTCTCATCAAAAGTTTTGCAGAAGTGCTGGCACAAAATTCTTCCACATTTAGCAATAAATAACGACTCAGACAATGAATACGATGTCGAAGATCTTATTCCTCTCATTGAACTGCGACGTAGTATGCTTTCTTTGGCCGAGGAAGTAACAGATGTGTCAGATATGCTCAATGAACTGACAGAGCAAAATCTCACCAACCTGGAAGTACGCAATTGGCTTGAAAACGACGAAGATTTGTTACCACTCGAAGATACATATGTTCAAGACGAAAATGTCGACAGTGATACTGAAGATACAGAAATAAACACAAATAAAACTGTTACAAACCATGAAGCCGTTAAAAGTTTTGATCTTTGCATAAAATGGGCGGAGGAAAATAACATTGCATTACACGATGTTCTAGTGCTCCAAAGACTAAAAGAAACTGCTTTCATAATTAATCAAAAATTAATTAAGCAAACGAAAATTACTAATTTCATTAGAAAATAATTCAATTTTCTTTTCTTAGATATTTTTTGAGTTAAATAGTTATTTATGCAACAAGTGAGTAAAGTAACACTTTTTTTTAACGAGTAGGAACAGTTGACGGCAATTCCTACGAGTTGAAAAAAGATACTTTACTCACGAATTGCATACAACATTTTTTCTACGTCCGTTATAAAACTTAGAATTTTTTTCATTCATATCTGTTCATAATCAAAGTGGCCTTCAATTTGGAATAGGCAGACCACAAAGTTGAAGCTCTCCACGTTTTTGATTTTGAATCAAAATAAGCGAGCAAAACTCTCTCTGTGAAACTTTGGATTCCTTTTTTCCTGCGCCACTCCATGAAATCATTATATTCTTTCAAATATTGATTTTTTGATTTTTCCGGAAGAACATTCATTGTAGCGGCATTTGCCGAATCAATGACGTCCTCGGGGGTGCAACTGAAGCTTTCTTCGCTTTCACACTCCATCACAACTAGTGTTGTTCAACAACACAATTCTTACAAAAACCAAGCAAATAACTTTGAAAATGTTTTCTATGTGACAGCTCTACTGACAGCGCCGCGTCCAAAGCACCCTACTATATTAATATTTACGCGTTAAAAAATGACACGTTACGGCACTTTTTTTCACGAATTTAGAGTGAAAAAATGAACCGCTACGGCACTTTTTTCACGCTTTTGATTCATTCAAGAATGATATACTTTATGAACAGATATGAATGAAAAAAATTCTAAGTTTTATAACGGACGTAGAAAAAAACATGTATTTTTGTTTTTTTTATTATAAAATTGTTCCGATTCTGTAATCCGTATTATTTATTAATTCGGATCATCCTGGTTTTAATTAGTTCGGATTATTGAGGTCGCACTGTATTATTAAATTATTGCGGATTAATTTGCGTTCATTTAAACATATTTTCCAAAGAATTCCTGCGTCATGCCCGCACGCCCCTGCCTCGCAGTCCTCTCCCGGAGTACTCCGGTGAAAATCCTTGCTTATCAATTTGAAATCCGGCGAGCGCCAGTATGTGTTCGCCGTCACGTAGAGTCGGAGGCATCGCACCGATTTTTCCTTGTCTTGGATTAAATACTCCGCTCACGTGTACTCTAGCGTGTTCGTCGGTCGGTATCAGTGGCCGAGGAGTAGATGAAAGTGAAGCGCGTTTGCGATCGCCGCCTGCGACGACACCTGTCCCCAAATCACCACCGAATTCCGGAAAAGTGCTATGTGCTAACCTGTCCCCAGGAAAATGGACATGACGCAGACTTACTGGGAGGAAAACTCGGCCAACATTCAGAGGGTCAAGTACGAAGGGTGAGTTTGCCAACCGAACGACGCAAATTTACAACAATCAAACCAGTTTGTGTGATTTTTTTCGCGATTTGTCTGTAAACAATCCAAGGGGGCACCGGACCCCCACTCTTGACGCAATATTATTTATGCAGGAAGTCGGATATTTTGGGACGCGCACGTGATAGCAATTAGCGGACGAGCGGCCAAAAAGTAAACACCCCCTTGGACAGGGCCGGCTTACAACGCAATATACTCAACAAACCTAATCAAATTTCAGCTTAGCAAGCGCACGTGGATTAACAATCAACGGTTTTTACTTTTGTTGCAACAGACAAGTCTATTACCTCATTAAGAACATTGGTAACTAAATTAATTCAATTGTGCCACTGGATGGCCCACTATTTTGCTCCATATGGTCCGGTTTTTTTTTTCAAAAATGCGCCAACACCAATCACAGACACACCTTATCGGTGGCATTAGTCCAAACAGAAGCAATAAAATAAATAATTACACTCGCATTATGTAAGAAAATATGTTTGGCTTGACAGTTCCAGAAAAAGTAGCACTAGGACCAGAGAATTTTTGATAAAAAAAAGATTCGCGACAGGTGTCGGCCGATTAAATATGTGTCAGTAATTCGATGCCTAAAGATAAATATTTGTTCCATTTTTAGCCCATTTTGCAGACATGATAGTCCAAATACCGAATAACAGTCTTCAAGTTCTAGGCTATTAACCGTATTATTGCTAAATCTTTGATAAGCCTATCTGAATTTTTACGTTTCTTGGGTGAAAGTGCCCGTCTTGACGTAACATTGCAAAATTTAATTTGTTCGGTTCGTTCTTTTATCTAATCGCATCGCAGGTGTGAACGAGACGCAGTCACGTTTTCGGCCGGTTTTTCACAATATCGTCCATTTCGGGTCATAAAAATCGAAGGCGCTCATCGTGGAAATTTTATCGTTTGACGTTGGGTCACGTGAGCATCACGAGATGTCAAACGATCAATAAATAAGCGCTTTTTTATCGTTGACTGACATCTATTATCGTTAACGAATCACGTGGCCGTGATTTCGGTTTAGGAAAGTCCCCCGGACGACTCGATTTTTGGGGATTCGCGATTTTTTCGAATTGATTCGGGCGAACGTGTCGGTATTTTAATTTTGGTCGAGTTCATGGCAAGGTCACACCTACGTTTTTCTCTCACGTCGCGTAAATATAAACAAGACGAACCGGAATTTCCTATTTGTCTGAATACGAATTTTTCGCGGCATCGCAAATGTGCATTTTTTAAACTAGACGGTAATATTTACGTAACTAAAAGCCTTGCAGTGTAATTAATTGCGTTCGGGACATTCAAATCGCGGCTATTTCTGGACGTATTTTGTTTATTTTGTTAGTTTTGCACGACTAACGCAGGCGGTTTGACATCAATTTTTTTATCGGTTTGGTAGTTTGGAATTTTTTTTTTCTGATTAATTACTTGAAAATTGTAGTCGATTGGCGAAGTAATTGTAATAAGTTTAGTTTACGTCAAGTTCGTTTCTATTTGCCCACTTCTAGTTTTCATTCAACCGCAAGACAAAAAATTTTTAATGTCCATTTTTTTTTATTTAAAAAAGTAGTGAGTAGAGAGTAGAAATTTTAAATGCAACATACTTTAAGTTAAAGACAAAATGGTAAATTGGAAAAAATACAGAGGTACTAAAAAACAATTTAAACAAAGCAAAGGTCGGTTTACAGAAAGCGAAATTAAAATTTAATTCAAGTAATTTAATTGACATTTATTTTGCATTGACAAACGACAAGTTAATTGCGAATTAAATTAAAATCAAACTTAGGAATCTTTACTTACTATTAATTGCCTTAGCGTTATACTCGCAATATTTTGATAATAGATATTGAATATCACGTAATTTTTATTTTTTGTATAATACATGGTATTTATATTAAATGGGAAAAGGAATAAAGGAACGAATAGTTCTGGACAGAAGGCTATTTATGTAATGATTTTTTGGGAAATATTAGCTGTTTCAAAACTATAAAAACGCCAACGTCGCAATTTACCGAATTATTTTTTTAAATAAGGTTGATAAAAATGTAAAATAGTTATTAATGATTAGATCTCTTATTGAAAGTATAAATTACATTAGCTATTAATTTTTTGAAGTGCATGAATAATTTATAACAGCTAATTTTGAAAGAAAATGCGACGTTGGCGTTTTTATAGTTTTGAAACAGCTAATAGTCACCTTGAAGAATTAGTTAATTGGAGAATTTTGTTGATTAGAAAATGCAACATGTGATGTATAACAGTTGGCCACACTGCACACACGAGAAATAATTGAATGTAGTTTACCTACTTTGTAGAAATTATACTATATTTTATTATACCATAGTTTATAGCTTACTGAACATACAGACTGAACCAAAAGTAACGCACAAAATTTATATCTTTGTTATTAGTCATTTTTTAAAAGAATCCTGGAACAGGTGGATTTTATTTCATTAAATGCTACATTTTGACGTCATATAGTGATATTTATGTCATTCGTTTTTGAGTTGTGACTTTATTCTTAATTTTTTTTAAATGACAAGCGACATTTTTGTTTACTGTTTTAAATTGTATACACCTTAATAAAAAAAAATAAATAAAAAAAAATGAAATTATAAATGAAAAATATAAACTAAATAAAATAAAAAATATTGACATCAATTATACATAATGGGCTTTATCTTTTTGCTCTTGACTTATTTTATAAGCGGCAATTGTTTTTTTATAGAATATTTTTTTTAAAAGCTTTTATTTAGCTCACAATGTTATCTGTCTGTCGGTTATTTTTTCGGAGCCAAATTTGAAAGGGTTCCTGTTGTCCCACTGAATTGAAATTTTGCATACTTACTTAATCTGCGTGACAACGCAATCCTATGTAGTTAAATACCCCATAAAGGGGTTAAATGGGGTTTTGACGTTTTGGGTTATGTTCACAAAGGGGTTCTCAATTTGTAAATTTGAGAGGGTTCCTGTAGTCGCAATGAAATGAAATTTAACATGCTTACGTAATCTGCGTGACAATGCAATTCAATATAATTAATTACTCCCTAAAGGTGTTAAATGGGGTTTTAAAATTTTAGGTTATGTTTACAAAGGGGTTCTCGATTTGTACATAGCGTAACTTATACCGACATAGACGGTATATTGGTCATTTGGACGTCACGGCAGATGCACAGTGTAATAACAATAAATCTATGCGATAAATAAAGACTAAAAAGCAAAAAATAAAAATATATAAAAAAAATGTTTAAAAAAAAGCTTTTATTTAAAAGATGCACTAAAAAATAAAAAATAATGTATTTCAATCACAGGAGAATATTTTTTCTTACAGGTTAAAAGTCTAAAATTTATAAAAGCTTTGGGAGTTATAAAACTACGGCATTACAGAATTACTTTGTTCAGTTGACAACTCCCAAAGCTTTTATAAATTTTAGAATTTTAGCCTGTAAGAAAAAATATTCTGCTGTGATTGAAATACATTATTTTTTACTTTTTAGTGCTTCTTTTAAGAAAAAGCTTTTTTTAAAAAAAATTTTTTTATATATTTTTTTTGTATAATTTAATTAGTATGAAAACACCTAAATACAAAAAAAATAAACAAAAAACTGTCACCTTTTATAAAATTAAGCAAGAACGAAAAGAAAAAGATTCTTGTATAATA
The DNA here is from genome assembly GCA_939628115.1 of Tribolium freemani. Classification (NCBI taxonomy): domain Eukaryota; kingdom Metazoa; phylum Arthropoda; class Insecta; order Coleoptera; family Tenebrionidae; genus Tribolium; species Tribolium freemani. The sequence goes on along the minus strand of OW626791.1, from coordinate 15,958,114 downwards.
CTCTCAATAACTTTAATAACTTTTTTATTAAATTTTCTTTTTTTGAATTTTTTTTGCTTTATTTATTAGAATTTTTTATACTTACCAGAAAGATAAAAATGTGTATTATCTAAAATACAAATCTAAAATGTCAGTTGTCATTTAAAAAAAATTAAAAATGTCGTGATTACTCAAAGACGAATGACGTCAGAAATGTCATTATGGTGTCAAACTGCAGCATTTAAAAAAATAATAATAAACAATTTTTTTTAAATAACTCAACAAAAATATGAATTTTGTGCGTTACTTTTGATTCAGTCAGTAGTATTCCACTTACCTTATAAAGAAAAGCGACTTTAGCGAAATCTTAAAAAAAAATACATTTCTTCGTTATTTTAGAGGATATACACTTTTGTAATTTGTAAGACTTGAAAATTATATATTTATTATCTCACTTTTGGCGACAAGAGAAAAAATTAATTGGATTCAACAATTTACAGCGAAGATCCATTTCATTGAAACACACACTAATCAGTATTTTTTTTTTTTAAATGTGATAAATGTCTATTAGGTACTCGAGTTATTTAATAAGTTTAAGAGGCATTCTGTCTGTGACAAGTTGAATAATAGTAAACGGCACATCAATAATTAATAACAAATAAATAAAAAAATTTAATCCGGTTAGATAACTAACTGCTGCAAAAAGGTTTGTTTGATTCATTTTGATTGATTTTTGATACACTACTTAATTTTTTTGGGGTATTTCAAGTATACAAAGAGGTGCATTTTTATTTCATGTCTCTGAAGCACATTTCGAGCTTATTTTGTAAGAAAATAATTTGGGTCTTCCTTCATCTCGCCATGGTCTTTTATTTTCGTCTTACGAGTATAAACAAAAATTTACATCGTAGCGAAATCTTTAAAAATTAAAACAGAAACATTAGACACATAAAATTGTAATTTTTTCCTGTTGAAAAATCTCCGATTAAAAAATTAATCAATAAATCTGTATGTCATGAAAAAAAAAACAAAAAACTTTTCCATACAAAACTTAACACCTTAAATAGGTTGAACACAGTGCCTTATTCGCCCTCCTAATTATTTTTACAATTTTGTTTTAACAATCTAGATAGAGCTATTTGTGCAACGAAATAGGAAAAGTTCCTGACGAGCTGAACACCAGATTTTGTAAAATTCGGTAAGGAATTTCAAATTGTCAGTATTAGTGTGGACATGTGCAACTCTAATAAATCAATATTGAACAGTTAGAGAATTCCTCACAGAACTTTACAAAATAGCTGACCAGGGTCATGAAAAAAATATTTAAGAAATGCTTTTTTTTTGAAGTCTAGCATAAAAATCTGGGCTTTTTTTCTTTTAGTATGAGTGATCAAATGATCAATTCCCTAAACAATGATATGTGTAGCTTGTCTAAAAAATTGTGTTGATGAATGTTTTTCGACAGGTGCAATTCGAATGATGAATTGGGCCGACCCGATTAAAAAATTAATCAATAAATCTGTATGTCATGAAAAAAAAAAAACAAAAAACTTTTCCATACAAAACTTAACACTTTAAATAGGTTGAACACAGTGCCCTATTCGCCCTCCTAATTATTTTTACAATTTTGTTTTAACAATCTAGATAGAGCTATTTGTGCAACGAAATAGGAAAAGTTCCTGACGAGCTGAACACCAGATTTTGTAAAATTCGGTAAGGAATTTCAAATTGTCAGTATTAGTGTGGACATGTGCAACTCTAATAAATCAATATTGAACAGTTAGAGAATTCCTCACAGAACTTTACAAAATAGCTGACCAGGGTCATGAAAAAAATATTTAAGAAATGCTTTTTTTTGAAGTCTAGCATAAAAATCTGGGCTTTTTTTCTTTTAGTATGAGTGATCAAATGATCAATTCCCTAAACAATGATATGTGTAGCTTGTCTAAAAAATTGTGTTGATGAATGTTTTTCGATAGGTGCAATTCGAATGATGAATTGGGCCGACCCGATTAAAAAATTAATCAATAAATCTGTATGTCATGAAAAAAAAAAACAAAAAACTTTTCCATACAAAACTTAACACTTTAAATAGGTTGAACACAGTGCCCTATTCGCCCTCCTAATTATTTTTACAATTTTGTTTTAACAATCTAGATAGAGCTATTTGTGCAACGAAATAGGAAAAGTTCCTGACGAGCTGAACACCAGATTTTGTAAAATTCGGTAAGGAATTTCAAATTGTCAGTATTAGTGTGGACATGTGCAACTCTAATAAATCAATATTGAACAGTTAGAGAATTCCTCACAGAACTTTACAAAATAGCTGACCAGGGTCATGAAAAAAATATTTAAGAAATGCTTTTTTTTGAAGTCTAGCATAAAAATCTGGGCTTTTTTTCTTTTAGTATGAGTGATCAAATGATCAATTCCCTAAACAATGATATGTGTAGCTTGTCTAAAAATTGTGTTGATGAATGTTTTTCGATAGGTGCAATTCGAATGATGAATTGGGCCGACCCGATTAAAAAATTAATCAATAAATCTGTATGTCATGAAAAAAAAAACAAAAAACTTTTCCATACAAAACTTAACACTTTAAATAGGTTGAACACAGTGCCCTATTCGCCCTCCTAATTATTTTTACAATTTTGTTTTAACAATCTAGATAGAGCTATTTGTGCAACGAAATAGGAAAAGTTCCTGACGAGCTGAACACCAGATTTTGTAAAATTCGGTAAGGAATTTCAAATTGTCAGTATTAGTGTGGACATGTGCAACTCTAATAAATCAATATTGAACAGTTAGAGAATTCCTCACAGAACTTTACAAAATAGCTGACCAGGGTCATGAAAAAAATATTTAAGAAATGTTTTTTTTTTGAAGTCTAGCATAAAAATCTGGGCTTTTTTTCTTTTAGTATGAGTGATCAAATGATCAATTCCCTAAACAATGATATGTGTAGCTTGTCTAAAAAATTGTGTTGATGAATGTTTTTCGATAGGTGCAATTCGAATGATGAATTGGGCCGACCCGATTAAAAAATTAATCAATTAAATCTGTATGTCATGAAAAAAAAACAAAAAACTTTTCCATACAAAACTTAACACCTTAAATAGGTTGAACACAGTGCCTTATTCGCCCTCCTAATTATTTTTACAATTTTGTTTTAACAATCTAGATAGAGCTATTTGTGCAACGAAATAGGAAAAGTTCTTGACGAGCTGAACACCAGATTTTGTAAAATTCGGTAAGGAATTTCAAATTGTCAGTATAAGTGTGGACATGTGCAACTCTAATAAATCAATATTGAACAGTTAGAGAATTCCTCACAGAACTTTACAAAATAGCTGACCAGTCATGAAAAAAATATTTAAAAAATGCTTTTTTTTAAGTATAGCATAAAAATCTGGGCTTTTTTTCTTTTAGTATGAGTGATCAAATGATCAATTCCCTAAACAATGATATGTGTAGCTTGTCTAAAAAATTGTGTTGATGAATGTTTTTCGATAGGTGCAATTCGAATGATGAATTGGGCCGACCCGATTAAAAAATTAATCAATAAATCTGTATGTCATGAAAAAAAAAACAAAAAACTTTTCCATACAAAACTTAACACTTTAAATAGGTTGAACACAGTGCCTTATTCGCCCTCCTAATTATTTTTACAATTTTGTTTTAACAATCTAGATAGAGCTATTTGTGCAACGAAATAGGAAAAGTTCTTGATGAGCTGAACACCAGATTTTGTAAAATTCGGTAAGGAATTTCAAATTGTCAGTATTAGTGTGGACATGTGCAACTCTAATAAATCAATATTGAACAGTTAGAGAATTCCTCACAGAACTTTACAAAATAGCTGACCAGGGTCATGAAAAAAATATTTAAGAAATGCTTTTTATTGAAGTCTAGCATAAAAATCTGGGCTTTTTTTCTTTTAGTATGAGTGATCAAATGATCAATTCCCTAAACAATGACATGTGTAGCTTGTCTAAAAAATGAATGTTTTTCGATAGGTGCAATTCGAATGATGAATTGGGCCGACCCAAAGATGAACGAGGTGTTTACCAATGTTGCGAGACGTAAGTTCCCGACTTTACAATTATAATCCTCTCAGAATCTGAATTGCAGAAATTTAAATTTTTCCACGGCGACCTGTAGCGAGGACGACTCCGAGTACGGTCCTTACAAGAAAAGCAAAGTGACAAGGGTAACTTTCGCAGCAAAATTCAATTAAATCAAATTTAAACGACCTTTCTGTCCGATTAGCAAGATCCGATGTCGCACCGAATAATCGAAAAGCGACGTCGAGACCGCATGAATAATTGTCTTGCCGATTTGTCTCGCCTGATCCCAACGGAATATTTAAAAAAAGGCCGAGGTCGCATCGAGAAGACCGAAATCATCGAAATGGCCATCAAGCACATGAAGTACCTCCAGCAGGAGCACGGCAGCCCCTCGGAGCACTACCGGTGAGTGGGGGCGGGCAAAAGACAGCTTAAAAAACGGTTTTACAGCATGGGCTACCAAGAATGCATGTCTGAAGCCATGCGCTTTATGGTGGAGGTCGAGGGGCATTTCCCCCGTGAAGGAATTTGTGTCCGAATCCTCAACCACTTGCAGAAGCACTGCGAGAGTTTGTCGCGGATGTCGCAACCACCAGCGGCTGCGAATCAGCCAGTTTTGGAAACTAGGAATTTGCAAGAAGTCACACAGGTGCAAGTGTCTGACTACCAAACGCCCAAAACTGAGCCAAATAACAATAATGGTTCGTTCACAGTTAGTCTGAATGATACTGAAAACTATGACAAACACCCAGAATGTAACGGAAATGGGGTCTCTTACAAGTACAAAAACAACATTAAAATGCGTTTCAGTCAGGATTTGAGCGAGGGGATCAAGCGACAGAAGATGGAGAACGGACGCAGGGCGTCCGTCAACAGCGTCGAAAATCAAAGGTAATAATTATTTATTACACGAGTGTAAACGAGTGGTTTATCACCAACGAGGTGAAATAAATGAGCCGATTTACAACAATGAGTTGAATACATCATTTTATTCTTCAAATTAGATTCAACAAGGCTTAAAAGTGCTTTCGTATACAGGCTGTTTTGTCTAAACCCCACATTAGAAGTATTGGGAGTTCTAATAACCATAGTCATCTGAAAATTTGTGTACAACCATAATCTTTTAGGTTCTGGTCAATGAAAATATTCTCAAGATGGCAGCACTTCCGCTTATACCGGAAGTCGCTATCAACTTCCTTATTTTAAATGGAATGCTATATTTTTAATGCGTTTTTGAATTACTAGAGTTATTTTAAGGTAGTTTTCATAAGCTGTTCCTACACCTAAATTTAGCCGTTTACGAAATATTTATGGTTTTTAAATTTTTTTTGGATTTGCACTTTCCAGTTCAAAAATCGATAACTCTGTGATTTTTAAAAATTTGGAAATATTTTTGAGCTTATTTGAAAGAGGAAGCCTAGATCTTTCCTTTGGTGTTTTCAAATTTCTAAAAAAGAATAATAAACTCCAAATTTTTAAAATTAAGTTTGTAAAACTTTAAGCACCCATAACTCATTTTTTTCAAATGAAATGACAAAAGTTTTATTTCACTAGATGGTAGAGAATTTAATTCTGCTTCGATCTGTGTTAACATTCCCTATACTTATGTTTAATAGTTTTCAAGTTACAATACCTTTTTGTTGGGATTAGAAATTTATTAGCCATAGGCCTTTTCTCATAGGTTGCCATGGAAACGAATGAAAAAAGGTGAGAAATTAAAGTTTTTCAAACCAACACCCAATGAATTTATTTTGTTTTCACAGTCTGATAACACAATTTTGAACAGAGTTTGTCGTTTAAGTTTAAACAGAAATGTTTTTATGGCAAACTATGCAAAAATAGCTGTGGTTAGTAAGAAATTTCCTACAATAACAAAAAAACCAACATAACTTGAAAATTATCACAGATAGGTATAGGGAATGCTAATACAGATAGATGCAGAAAAAAATTCTCCTCCATCTAGTAGAATAAAAATTGGGACATCCCATTTGACAAAAATTAAATTTTGGGTACTTGAAGTTGTCCAAACTTAACCTTAAAATTTTTGGGTTTATTAACTTCAATTCCAATTTTGATCGCACTGAACAACAGATATAGGCTTTCTCTTTCAATTCTCCAAACATGATCTCGAAATCTCTAAAACTAAGCGAGTTACCGATTTTTTAAGTGACAGGTGCAAATTCAAAAATTTTCAAAAATCCTAAATATCTCGAAAACGGTGAAACTTAGGTATAGGAAAAGCTGATAAAAACTCCCCTAAAATAACTCAACTAATCCAAAAACGCAGTGAAAAACATAGCTTTCCATTTAAACTAAGAAAGTTAATAGCGACTTCCGGTATAACCGGAAATGCTGCCATCTTGAAAATATTTTCATTGAACATAACTCAACGGATTATGCCTGAGTACCAACTCTCAGATAAATATCTTTATTAGAACTTTCAATACTTCTAATGTGGGGTTTAGACGGAACATCCTGTAGAGAAAACCGTAAATTGTGACGGTGTCGAAGAATAAAACTTGTTTAACCTAGAACTCACATTGTCCACTGGCATAAATACCTAAATTACCTCTCTTATATCACTCATAAATCGCATATTCAGACAGTTTACCAAAATCCGAAAACAAATCAAAGTTCACACGTACGATTCCGATTCGCATGATTTCCATAAATGTTAATTTCCAAGGGTCAAGAGCAGAAATTCATCGAAATCAATTTGGAATAAGTCATAAAATAGTTTTTATTTTTACAGTCGTTGTCACCACACGTACAAAGTGTTGTGTTTAATTATGGAAATAAAATCGTTTGATGAAAAATTTATAGGTAACAGTTTAGTCATTTGCGAAAAATATTTGCATGAATAACGGAGCCATTTCCGTTTGTTTGTTTTCGAAAAATTCAGTGAAAATCGCTTGGGTAAAAGTGCGCGATCATGATAAAACGTGAGCTGTAGTACAACGTGACATAAAAGTCTTTCAAGCAATAAATCGGCAAATTTATGACTGTTTCCTTATAGCGGAGCTATCCAACCACAACTGCGAAAATTCGTCACGTGACTGATTTACGACGGCGAATAAATTCAACTAAAATAGAAAAATGTGCATTGTCCAAGCGAAAGTCTCGCGAATATTTTTTTAATTATTACGAAGGTAAGGGGTATCAAAAATATATTTCTTTCAAACTGTGTTTAAATGAATTATAATTTTGTAAAACTGTTAAATACAAAGTGTTGAAAAACCAGTGTTTTCTTTGACGTTGGTTAAGTTCCTATTTAATTTACATTAAACAACCGGGGTACCTACCATTTAAAAATAAAAGTTCGGTATTACCTGATATTACCAACTCAAACAGTCGCTCTTGATCACTTTGTATAAATTGTTTAAGAATTTGAGAGCAAATCTCAATATACAGGGTGAGTCAATAGTGGGTTATTTCTGATTTTTTTTAAATATGCAACCAATAATACTGATTCCAGCTGACCAGATCGGTAATCGTTGAAAAATTTAAACTTAATCCACGATTACATTGTTTTGGGTATTGTCAAGTTTGTCTTGATAGTTTTGCTAAAATTTCATTATGGACTATTATTATTTAAAAGCTAAAAAACCAGTCTTGATTCAATTAAAGTTTTAAAAAATCAAACGAAGTATCCAGTGGTAAGTGCAATTAGTATTTTTGGTTGCATCTTAGGACAGAAGTAACCCACTGTTGACTCACCTGTGTGACCATGAATCAAACTATTGAGTAATCCCTACGGCGAAGCTACGATATGTCTTGGTATTTTTTAAATATTTTTTTCTCGGTTGTGTCACAATTCTTTATTAAGCAGCCAAACAAATTTCCATTTCTTAGAGTAATTGTTTCATTTACTTCAAGGATTTTTTCACTAAACCGACAACTCTTATCAAAAACGCTATTTTTACATAAAATAATGTAAATATGTACAGACAACTTTTGATAGAAATAAGCCACACAAAAAAGTTAAAAACAAAAACCTAGCTGTCTTGTAAGTGACAAATTCAAAAACAATGCCGTCTTGACAGGAGTTTAGTTAAAGAAACGCTGGAAAAATAAAACTTTCTTTAGTGTGCACATTTTGAGATGAAATAGAAATAAGTTTTAATTTTACTGTAAAAGACCGATCTTGTTGCATCTATACTTACTCTACTCAGTACTTACACATTTAGTTAATAATCTTTACTATTTCATACAAAAAAAACACTGAAAAGTGCAAGAATGGGCGATAGAAAAATTCCCAGCTAAAATGTTTTCAAATACGAGTACAAAATATTTATTTAACAAGTTTGAGTGTAAATTGGGTTTTTATTTCGCGAGTGGATTTTTAAACGTCGAGCGTTAACGAGACGTTTAACATCCACGAGGTGAAATAAATGAACCGATTTACACGAAAACGAGTTGGATACAACATTTTATTCTTCGAATTAGACTCAACAAGGCTTAAAATTGCTTTAAATCTGCTAAAAATAATCTGACGTTTCGTATTGACAGTTGTCAAAGCTTCCTTACACCGTAAATTTTGACAGTGTCGAAGAATAAAATAACTCGAAGTATTGTAAATTAAAAAATTTGGTGGCACTCCAACGAATTTTTTGGAATAATTTTGACGAAAATTTCGTTAAATTTACGAAAAAAGCCAAAGAATGTCATTTTTGACCTCACTTTGTGATTTTAACAAAGTGACCTAACCTGACCTCGCGCATTTTCAGCTCAGAACTATCGTGCGTTCATTTAAAAATCTGGGCCCAGTTGGCAGTGCTTTAAATTTGAACATAGGAACAGTGTAACCGGATCCGGCAATAGTTGTTTGCAGTCATTTATCGTTTATGAAATGACAAAAAGATTTGAGGTTAGATATTTTCCCACCCAAATTTTTTATTTTATGGCTGCTTTGGGTCACTGCGCATTTCTGCTGTGGCTATTACTCTGTACTGTGGCGCTTGTTTTAACTTTTAGCAGGTTTTTAAGTGAAGTCAAAGGACATTTTCGCTTGACAATATTGACATTTCGTAATGTCAAATTCTACGCTGGAAAATTAAAAAACAAAAGAAAATTCCACAGCCTCCTGAGCCCAGGTTTTTATTTGAACGCTCGATATTAATTATGCTTATCTTATACCTACGTTCGAAAAAAAATAAAATTTCTTAAAAAATAATAGTGGTATTTGGATTATTTTTGAGATTTCCAGCATTAATTGCCTTTTTTGCTGAAAAACGTGGGCGAATAAGACCTAAAAGTTATATTACGAGATTTTTGAATAAATTCGGCGACGTTTCAGTCAGATTTAACTAAACCTTGGAGAACGATTTTTGAACATTCGAAAAAATAAATATCAGGCTATTTACGATCCATTTGATTTTTCCAATTTTATTTAGTGCAATATTAGTGAAATTTCGCGAAAGGACCGTGTTATTTTAAAATGAGTTAATTTTTCAACTAATTCGGTGATTTTTTGGTTTATTTTTGTAATAACTTAATAAGTGAGTTATTTAACAGTCTTTGTGATCTCATTTAGTGTTTTTTTTTAGCAAAAAACTGAATTTTTAACTCAACGTTATTAAACGTTAAAAAATGAAAGAATTGAACCATTATTCTCGACCTAATTTTGTGATTTTTCGGCTTATTTTCACATTTCATGAAATAATTAAATAATAGAATAAATAATAAATAAAGTTTTGTCCTTTGAACATTTAAAATTGAATTTAAATATTGAAATTTAAATAAATTTTTTATTTATCATTTTATCATTATCACCAATGAAGTTACGATATTATTATTTCTTTAATAAAACTTTTATGTATTGTTAGTCTATTAATACTATATTAAAGCGAATTATTAATATAGGCTCATTGTAAACTTTAATTGTCAAAATAATTTTTAAGCGCAATTATTATTCAGGCGAAAACTAGTTTATTGTTAGTCATTTCTTTGTCTGTAAAAAGAACAGGAAAGTGGAAATAACTCGCAAAAACCATCCTTATTCGTTCTGCATTTTCGGGTTAATTTGTGTGCAATTGTAAAATAATCTAGCATTATATTTGAAATCAGAAGGGTTAATAGAAACACACTATTTATGTTTTACTTACCCCCGGTTTCCTGAATGATTTATCTTTAGATAAATTTTATCGGTTGGATAGTTGCTAAGGTAGAGATGATCTGATTGGTGTTTCTATAGAAATTATGGAACCGATAGTATTTATCTAAGGTACTGAATGCTGTCATGGACAGAGGTACTGCCATCATATGATTTTGACAATGACAGCGGCTTTTTGACCTTGAAAATTTTCCTTGTCAAATCGACTATATTGTCAAAAATTGATATTTTAGGTTAATTTTTGTGTCAATAAATTGTGACAACATGTGATACTGACACTAAAACTTTCAAAACTTGACACTTTTTTGACATTCTTCAAGGTCAAAAAGCTGCTGTCATTGTCAAAATCATATGATGGCAGTACCTCTGTCCAAGGCAGCATCCAGTACCTTATATTTATCTAACGATAACTCGTTCAGGAAACTGGGGGTTAGACAAACAAAAATTTCAAAGTTGTGTAAATCAAACATTTTGAATTTGGTGGTATTGTAACGATTTTTGGGACATATTGTTATTTTGATCAAATAATAAACTGTTGAATTGAAATGTGATTATGGCCAGATGTAACTTAAGTCCAGTCGCTTATTTTTGATTCTCAGAAATTCTTTTACAAAGTTTTTGAGAATTCTTTTTGAAAATTGGTACCAAACATATTAAAATTATACTACATTCTCCACTGTTCAAAAATCCGACTTTTCAAAATTTATTTAAAACCGTCAAATAATTCTTATGTAACCACCAGCTGCATGTTATCAAAAACAATTTAAAAACACCTGTAAAAATCTTGTGAATAGATAATACGAAAATACCTCTCAAAGAAAGGACGTCTGGGCAATGCAATGGATTGGCAGGTGTTGTTATCATCACCCGCCTGTCACTTGTTTTTCCACTTCAATAATAATTCAGAAATAATTGCACAATTTAATTTGACTTGACGAAAACAAGTGAATCGTTTTAATTATTATTGCAACCTCAGTTCCAGCCGCAGTTCCCCGCCTAGCAGCGAATTATTGACTCGAATCTCAGAGCACGAGCCCTCACGGACTTCCCCCACAGAGAGCACGTCCTCGCTCAACCACCTGAAAATCGAGCCCATTCCGCGAAACGAGCTTCGGCCCTACTCGCCTCGAACCTCCCTGGACAAGAATTTCAACGTTCCGATATTCGTTTTACACGCAAAAGGATCCTACTATGTCCCTCTTACGATAGATTACAAGACTCTGTTGCCGTTTTTGCGCAACTACGACATACTCGAGGTGGTTCCCGGAATGCACAATGTTGTCCTGCATCCGGTCACCATCAATGTCAACTTTCAACCGAATTACGTCAACGGGAAGTACAACTGGAATTGAGGAGTGAGAACGACGAGGTTTTAAAAGGCTGTGAAGGTCAGGAAAATTTTTAAGACTGATATAAGGTTTATATAGTCTAAAAATTAAGGGAGTTTTGTTATTTTTTAGATGTTACTTTTTTAAGTTTGTGGTTGCAGAGCGTGCAATATGAGTTTAATCCTTCAGTTGATTACAGTTTCGACAGTATTGTGTTGAAGGAGCAGTATTCACGGTTGGTATTACTGTGGAACTAGTTGCAACTACTAAACCATTCTACCAATATATTCATTGTTAATTCATAGTATTTTAACGTACTTCTGTGTATAACTTTTATAAAAATAATAAAGGACTATTGTTTAATAAAAACTGACGCCTTTTATTCCGTGTAAGAACAAATGAGAGTGTAGAAACAGTCGCATTTGCTTTGCTTACTAAAGTATTTCGTAAACCTGGCTGTGTCCCTGTAGATTATGTTCAAGTTGTTCTCTTCAGGTTCTAGTGTTATGAGCGCCTCTTGTACTTCTTCATCCGTGGTTACATACATTATTCGACCCCCAATCACATCACTGTTGCATTTGCAGCCAAAATGCATCACCAAATCTAGTTGTTTCTTCTCATACCAGTCGTAATCGCCCAACAACTGAAACAATGATTAACTTTTTATAAATAAAAATTTCATCAAACGTTATTTAAGATTATTAATTAAAGAATTAAAAACAGAAGGCAGAATGTAACCAAAAATATAGTTGGACAACCGAACAAAAATACGGAACAGAAGAAACCGAGAAATTACGAAAACATGAAGAGAAAAACGAAAAAATACTAAAAGAAAAAAGAAACACAAGAGATTAGTCTCGAAATTCTTTTCTGGAATGTGGAAGTTTTGATGTTGGTTTGGTGGAAACTTGGGTTGAAGAAAAAAATTGGTTATACAGAACGCAGTGAGAGAGAAAAGAAAGGAGAGTCAAAGGTGGTTAAGAAAATACTGAAAAAAAGGAATGAATTGATACAAGAAAAGAGTATTTCGGAAAAAAATCAAAGTAAATGACGAAGAATGGAGAATTGTAACGATATATAGCAAACAAATGAACAAAACAAAACAAGTCTTAGACGAAAAAATAGAAGAGAAGACGACGAAGAGAAAGTAAATACAAGAAAAGCAAAAGACAAAGTGGAAAATAAGGAAGGCCTAACATTAATTGAAATGATCGAAGATTGGGGATGGGAAATTTTAAATGGCAACAAAGAAGACATCCACAATAGATTATGGGATTGATTGTCAAGTTTAAGGTAGGAAACAGAGTAGAAGTAGACCCCATGCCCTTAGAAATTACAATAAAAGAACAATGTAAGGAGCAAAAAAGAAGCAATCCAAATGTATAGACAACAAACAAACAAAGAAATCTTCAATAATCACTATGCAAATATTGAGGATATGTATAAAGATCTAGTCAGAAAGGCACAAGCAGCCAGGGTTAATAAAAAAGTATATACACAGACAAAACGTACCAATTGGTGGAATAAAGAATGTGAAAAACTGAAAAAAAAGCTAGAGATAAACTAAAAGAAGGAAAAAAAGGAGTAGGTTACAAAAACAGAATATCTGGAAGCAAGAAAACAGTACAAGAAAAAGTTTAAAGAAAGAAAAAAACAAAAAATAGAACAGTCAGAGGTGTGTAAATTTATAAATAAAGAAAGAAAAAATAAAGACAAAATAAACGAAAATATAAGTATGAAAAAATGGAAAGATCACTTTATGGAAGTACTAGAAAACAAAAACTACAAATGAACTTAGAAAAACAGATCAGAAAATTAAAAAAAAAAAAGCTATAGGAAAAGACGGAATTCCAAACGAAGCATGGATATAGGCCACAGAAACTACAAGAAACTACAAGAAGGGAGGGAGATTGCCCAAACATTGGAGAAAAGGACTAATTATCCCAATTTACAAAAAAATCAAAAAAATCAACGCTATGGTACTAAATGAGAGACAATTTGTGCCATAGAATATATCCTCTAGAGTACTCCTGAGAAATTATTTTGCCTTTGTTGGAATTGCCACCACTTTTTGTATTTTTTAATAATTTAAAACCTAATAAATGTTTTGGCATTCCATCAAATGATGTTAAATACAAAAACTTGACAGTCAAAAGCCTATTTTAGTGTTAAATTTGTTAGGGTCCATACATTTAGGTGTCAAGCCAAGTGGGTAAAAACACTTAAGTATTATTTGGAGAATTATACAGGGTCGCTAAAAAGTATGAATACAGTTAAATATTTTAAAAACTATTCACCAAAACTTATTGAAATTTGATATAAGCTTAAAAGTATATACATTCTATCGTTTTAGATGTTTATCAAATTCCTATCTTTTTTTGTTCTGAGGATACGAGGCTAACTTAAATGGCAAGAAGAGTCACATTTAATATTTTTAAAAAGAGCATTTTTTTCTGAATTCTATGGTGTAACACATGCATATTAGCTGTTTCAAAACTATAAAAACGCCAACGTCGCATTTTCTCTCAAAATTAGCTGTTATAAATTATTCCTGCACTTCAAAAAAATAATAGCCAATGTAATTTATACTTTCAATGAGAGATCTAATCATTAATAACTATTTTACAATTTTATCAGTCGTATTTAAAAATAATTGGGTAAAATGCGACGTTGGCGTTTTTATAGTTTTGAAACAGATAATACCTTATTTTAATCGAAACTTAAAAAAAATTATGGAACTAATAAAATTTTCAAAAATGTAAAATGTCATTAGCCTTGGAAATGTTGACTTTATCTATCGTTAGCTCTTTGCCGCTTGAACTTTGACCAAAAAATAAGTAAAAGTTAATAATAATTGTTAAAATAAAACTTTTAACTGAAAAAGAACACATTTTAATAAAAAAAAGCAAAACACAAAATACACAAAAGATGTTGCTTAAAATGGTTTCCATTGACTTCTTGGCTTTCTGTCGGCATAACCCACCATCATGAGAATTTCTGTACTCTGTTTCATTTAAATGCACCATTTTTACACTAATTATTGCACACAAGTTTAATTTTTGGCTAATATACAAGTGACAGATTGCTAATGACAGTATTTTCAAAGCTAACTTAGTTTTACTTTTGCAAAAATCCAAAATGAAATTTTTTAATTTTTTTTGTCTTTTAATGAAAATAAAGGTGGGAATATGTTATATAACTAAACTAAAAAAAAATGCTCTTTTAAAAATCATGAATTTTAACCCTTCGTGTAATTTAAAAAAAATCAAGTTAGCCTTGTATTTTCAAAACAAAGGACGGTAGAAAATTGAAAAAAATCCCAGATAGAATTTAACCTCAAATTTCAACGTGTTCTGTTAAACCGTTCTGAAAATATTTAGCTGTATCCATACTTGTTAGCGACCCTGTCTGTATAAGTTAGAATCCATGCAAATTATGAATAAAGTGTTGTTGCAATAAACCAGTTTGATAATTAAAAATAAAACGAGGTTTCGTCCAAACGTTTAGTTGTGAAGGCTCGTAATTGTGCAATTAGTAAATAATTCTATTTAAATATCTATATAAATAATATTTACTAAATCACTTACAGAATAGCAGCCGTGCGTCCACTTCTGCAGCTCGAATTTCACACTCGAGCTCGCCTTCAGCTCGATCCCTGTGAACCGCTTCAGCAAATCAAACATTTGTTTACTTTGAAACAGCATCAAAAACCGGTCGAGCACCACTGGCAAGTCCTTAATTTTCGCAACTTCGTAGCAATGCCTATTGGGCGGCCCGATCCTCACCCAACTCAAATCCGAAGTTAGAATCAACTTCAACTCGTTGAACGGCTCCACTTTGAAGAAATTCTTCAGCGAGATTTCCGAATGCTCCTCGAAATATTCCTGAATTTCCTTGATTATGTCGCACTCCAGATACCCCTCAGTGAGCCACGACGCCAACTCGCTGTCGAACTCAATGGGCGGGTGTTGCTTATCGCCAAACAACCCATCTGGGTATGGTTGGTACGTGGGGGTGGTGAACGTGGGGGCTGTGTCGGTGTGGAACCACCCATTGATGCTAAGTCGCGTGTCTTCAAGGGAAGTCACCTCGGCCACCTGTGATTCAGGATTTGAAAAATGACAGTTAAGGGTAGTCTGACACACGGTCTTAGAATTGGCAGGTCTGGAAACTCATGTCTCAAAAATGAGGTTTTTTTCCTGGATCGTGGGTGGCTGTTTGGGCCACTATACCCGTAGCGCCTCTGGCGGATACTACGATGAAACTGAGTTTTTATGAATGAAAAAACGAGAAATTTGCGTACTATTTGACAAATGTCAAATTATTTTGACGGATATATGAATGGTAATCAGAAATGCCCAAAATGGGAATCAAAATGTGCTTAACGGTGGTAATGAATGTGGTAGACAGGTTTTCGTTGGGTTTATTTACGTTCCTGAGCCATTTGCGTACTGAAACATTTAGGTAGGAACATAACCTTATTTGTGCATTAGCCGGTCCTTTGGCCTTTATTTTACTCTAAATATGAGCCAAACTCAACAAAAGCAAATTTTTGAGGTAGATGATTGGAGAAACTCGAATATTACGTCTTGAATTGGTGCTATTAGCTGTTTCAAAACTATGTAAACGCCAACGTCGCATTTTTTCTCAAAATTAGTTGTTATAAAATATTTATGCACTTCAAAACATTAATAGCTTATGTAATTTATAATTTCAATGAGAGATCTAATCATTAATAACTATTTCACATTTTAATCAACCTTATTTAAAAAAATAATCTGGTAAAATGCGACGTTGGCGTTTTTATAGTTTTGAAACCGCTAATATATAACGAAAGTCTCTATCAAAAGAAAATGATTTTTACAACTGCAAGTAGGGCTCCGTGAGACGTTCGAAAGTGTGTATTTGCATTTTCCTTTCAAAAATGCTTCCTGTGCAGTAATGTATTAGCTGTTTCAAAACTATAAAAACGCCAACGTCGCATTTTACCGAATTATTTTTTTAAATAAGATTGATAAAATTATAAAATAGTTATCAATGATTAGATCTCTCATTGAAAGTATAAATTACATTAGCTATTATTTTTTTGAAGTGCATCAATAATTTATAAGAACCAATTTTGAGAGAAAATGCGACGTTGGCGTTTTTATAGTTTTGAAACAGCTAATAGATATTAATAACTTACCTTTTTTAATATAAAATAGTTTAAAAGAGGTAATCAAGTCCCAGAGGTTATAACGTAAAGTAGACAAAAAACGGGATAACTATCCAAAAGCAAGTGAGTAACACAGAAATAAAGGTCACAAGAACACAATGACAGAGTTTTGTGATAAGAATTATCCAAAAAACTATTGGAATAATAAAGAATTTGATTCCAAATTGGAGACTTATATAAATTACCGTGTGAGGGCGCCACGGGTATAGTTGCCCTCCATAGATATTGTGATCTAGGAAAAATGCTTCGTTTTCGTAACGTACTTATGAATGGAGTTTCCAGACCTGCCATTTTATGATCGTGGTCTGACAAAAATCTGATTTGGACACGGTTTTGTGTCACGTTGTTATTACAAAAAAACCTAGCTTTGCATTTAGATTTGGAGAATATTTTTCTTCGTAATGGGCAGAAATCAAACTGATTTTTTATGGGCATTGAAAATCCAAAACTGTAGGGCGCTATTTCTAACATGAGATCGAAAATAAACTCAAGTAGAGAAGCGAAGCTGTGCCTGCAGAACTTTAGCCACATTTTAGCCGTACTTTTGATATTTTCGTATTCATTCATTTTTTTCTTTCATATTCATATTTTAAGTTTTTCAATTTTTCGTGGTGTTACTATCTTATTAATTTCCAAATTTCAGTTTTCCAATTTCTTAATATTCTTAGTTTGCAGTTCTATAGTTTTTGAATTTCTCAATTTTATGGTCACTTTATTCTACAGAATTGTAATCTCACTGTTTTTTGTATTTCAGTTTTTAAGTTAAGTTAAATGGAATGGAATGTTTTAATTTATTAGTGTTTCTCTTTTCCAATTCTTTTCAGTATCTCAGTCACATTGTTCTTCAAAATTTTAATCTCACTATTTATTACTTTCAGCTGTTTAGTTTCTCAGCGTTTAAAGTTACTTATTTATCAGTTTTTGAATTTTTTTTCTACTTTTCGGTTAGAAATTCGGTTGTATATTAAATAATGCTTTAAGGTTGCACTATCTCTTAATTTTAAAAATTCAAGAGCCCTTACAAAGGCACATTATTTTAGTCACACCACTTTGAAAAATGACTTACTTTCTCGCTTTTAAATTTTAGTAAATAGCATAACAAAATTGGAAACAGTAGGCCTGTCACTTGAGGCTATTAAACTCGGGAATAAAATGTACATTTTTGTAAAAAGGACTCCAGAAATTGTAGAAAAATTAGTTAGTGACAATGCTGACAAACTAAGACAAATTGTAGGTACAAAAAAATTGTGAAACTTAAAAATCTACAGAAAATAAAAATGTTAATTGAATAAAAAATGATAATGCAGAGACGTCTGATTTTAGTGTTATGTATTTATTTCCACGCGAGTTTTTTTCCAACTTGAGATGAATTCTTAAAAAAAAAACAGCAAATTTGGAACAATATTTAGTTATTTAGATTAGTTAACTTCATTACAGCTTTTTTCTGTGCAAGAAACAATTTTATGTTTTTTACTAAATGTTTTCGTTTTGATTGTTTTTGTAAGAAAATTGATTGTAATAAAATTATGTTTAAATAACAAAAAACTAAATTAGGGTCAGACCACCCTTGAGCATGGCTTACCTGATGGTAGGAGTCACTGGTTACGGGGAAGAACACGAACTGGTTGTTGGCTGGAAAAATGTTTCTGGTGATTTCGGCAGGTTGGCCGTCACTGTCTTTGTTTAGTAACTGCAGGGCGCCCCCTTTATTCTCAAGCCAACCGTTTTTTCCGGTTAGATATAAAATAAACGCTACCATTCTGTCCTCTCTTTGGTCATCATGAACCAATAGATAGTCAGTATTTGAGTAAAAACTACAAGTTGCCGATATGTGGGTCAGTTTCAGTCCTGTGATTTCGGCAACCCATTTCATGACATCACCTTGTAGCAGTTTGTACAATAAATTGATATTTGGGAGGTCAGTCAAGTGTTTCAAATCTTTTGATTGGAAGAACTCGTACAAGTCCAGACTCCTCACGTTCCAGCCAATTTCGTTAAATTCTTGCCTTATCTCGTCCAGAAAAGTGGGATTTTCGAGGAAATTGTCAACAACACAAACTTTGAACGGCTTTATGATGAGTTCAGTGTGTTCCAATTGAAATTCTTTATTTCGTGTCCAATTGGTTTTGAATTCGTCTTTGTAACGTGTGTCCAATAAATGTGGCCTAAGTTCGGGCGACCATTTGATTCTCTTGCTGGGGTTCTCCTCAGGGTCTCTGCTACACGTGGGCATTAAATGGTCTAGACTTAAGTGAAGACGAGATAAAAGTGGCTTAAGTTACTTACAGCCAGCCACACTTTTGGCAGACTTCAGTGAGGTGACTTTACAGTCGTTATCCCACTTATCACAGTCAAATTCAGGCTCACTGTCTGATTCTTCTTCTTCTGCTTCTTCTCCAAATTGGAAGAGTTTGCTGAAGTCGTCTTCGTCCCCATCGCTGGAGATGGAAGCCGACAATTTCCTCTTGGCGCCTAAATGTTGACGCTATTTCATTAATTTACAAAAACAGTGAAACCGACCTGCTTCATCCCCCATTTTTTGTGAAGAAAATAGAAAATAAAGAAAGAGGTTATGTAGGCAAGGACGTGTATTGTGTATTGCTGGTTGTCTGACTTTTTAATTTACTGTTTCATTTTTTCTAATTCAGGGAGCATAACAGCTATTTGTGGTAAAAGTGATAAAGCCAAGCTTTGTACACAAAAAATAATAATAAAGCCATAATAAGGCGAATCATATTAATAAAATGCTCGAAAAAAAGATTTCAATTTTCAAGCGCCGATTACAGCGAAACTCAATAAGCTGAGAGAAAACGTTTTGTGCATCGTAAGATAGGATGTTTACCATCAATTTTGAGACACATTCAACACATTTTGTGTGTTCACCAATTTTTCAATTTGTTTATTTTCTCAATTACGGCAAAACTATTCGAAAAAGTGGAACTATTTTAGTTCGAATCTACGTAAAATGATCCGTGCAATCGATTGGCGCCAAGAAAATCACCAAATTCTCAATAATTTTTTAGTTATGAATTTTTTTAAATTTTACCTATTTTTCCTTTTATTTGCAATTTTCTCGAAAACTATTAGTCGGAGAACAATAATCTTTTTTGCAAATAATATATAATTAAAAGAGCTTTCCAACGATAATAAACTTCATGGGGTTATCTCTAATAGTTTCGGAGTTATTGCTCGATAAATTTTCCGGATATCGGAAATCGACCAAATCGCGACCAAAATTGCAAAAATCAAAATTTTAAAAATCGAACCTACTGACTGTTTTTCTACTTTTAACAACTCTAGAGGGTTGTATGAGCATAGAAATGTCCATAAAACTTTGATTGAGTGAGTTAAAAAAATGTTTTTTTTCATTTTTGTGAAGGTAAGTGACCATTAAAATTTTTAGCAAAAAATTCAAAATTTTAAATCTAATGAAAAGTTAATATAATACGTAGAATGAGCCGCAGAATTCAATGGAATAGACCGTTTTGTTCTACGACTTTTAGTTTTTGAGTTACGATTTTTTTTGTTGAAGAATAAAGTACCACTATGAAAGGGCTACCAAAAATTTAAGCAAAAAATTTCAAATTTTTAAATCGTGTGAAAAACCGAAATTATACGTAAAATGAGCCGTAGAATTCATTGGAACAAACCGTTTTGCTCTACGACTTTTAGTTTTTTAATTATGATTTTTTTTAGTGGAAAACTTTAAATGCCTCTGTACGCGGAACCGGTGCCCGGAGCGACTCCGGGTTTTGACGAGAAAATAGATAATTTCAAGCGTTATCCGATGCTGTATTGATTTTTGCTCTAAGTCTTTTAGTTTCCGAGAAAAACGCAAAAAAAGTTGCCATTTTCACTTTTTTTGAATTTTTAAACGCCGATTACGGCGAAACTATTAGAGATAGAGAAAAACGGCAAAAGTATTAGAACCGGTATAAAAAGCGCTACAAAATGACATAGGTTTCAAGGCGATATCTCGCAAAAAAAATTTCAATTTTCAAACGTCAATTACGGCCAAACTAAAAGAGCTAGAGGAAAATGTTTTTTTCCATCGGAAAGAGCACATCAAAATCTATCAGAGAAGATGGGTTTTAATTGATTTTGAGACACTTTAAAAATTGGCCATTTTCTATGGGGGGGTTAACAATTTTTTTATTTTTTTTATTTTCTCAATTAGTGGAACTATTTTGGTTCGAAGCTATGTAAAATGATCCGGGGAATCGATTGGCGCCCAGAAAATCAACAAATTCTCAATAATTTTTTAGTTATGAATTTTTTTTAATTTTACCTATTTTTCCTTTTATTTGCAATTTTCTCGAAAACTATTAGTCGGAGAATAATAATCTTTTTTTAAAAAAGATAGATAATTAACAGAGCTTTCCAACGATAATAAACTTCATGGGGTTATCTCTAATAGTTCCGGAGTTATTGCTCGATAAATGTTCCGGGTACCGGAAATCGGCCAAAATCGCAGCGAAAATTGAAAAAATCGAACCTATTGACTTTTTTTCTACTTCTAATAAGTCCAGAGACTTGTAAAGGCATAAAAAAGTCCATAAAACTTTGCTAGAGTGGATTTAAAAAAAAATTATCTTCATTTTTGTGAAGGTAAGTGCCTTGACCATTAAAATTGAAGTATTCCACTATGAAATGGCCACCCTAATTTTCTCGAAAACTATTAGCCGGAGGACAATATGTTTTTTTAAAGTTAGACAATTAAAAGAGCTTTCCAAAGATAATAAACTTAATGGGGTTCCGGAGTTATTCCCCGATAAATGCTCTGGGTACCGAAAGTTAAAAAATCTTATAATCGAACCAATGTCATTTTTTCTTAATTAATTAAGGAAAAGTCTATAAAAACAAACTTTTATTTATTTAATAGTGTACTTAAAATGAAAGATAGTTATACAAAAATTCAATAAGGTACAGAGATATTGATAATACTAATAATTACTCAGTCATCCTCTTAACAAAACGTTGTAAAATATCCACATGAGAGTTGACGAACTCCTTACTGCCAGGAAGCTTATTACTGGCTAAGCACATCAATTCAACTAAAAACCTATTCCTCTCGTCGTCCTCCAAATTCGTAACATAGTTATCAATAAGATTTTTCATATTATCACAATTAAATTTAACAACGTGCTCTTCAATTTGTTGTTGAGTAATCTCCTGCTTAACAACTGTGTTGTTTTGCGCCTCCTTTGTTGTCGTAACCAACTGCTCATCAATCACATGAACCAGAGAATCCACCAACGGGGACGAAATCACGTCCACAATGTCAGGAACCCTCAAGTTTTGCATAAGCAGCTTAAGTGCTTGCTTGCCTTTATCAGTATCTTCGAAATTTGAATCACAGAAATCTTTACAACTTAAAATCAGCTCCTCACCATCAAGAACCCTGGCTTCCGGCTTCTGCAACAAAACATTAAAACCACCAAACATGCAAACAGACGACACAACCTCTTCCAACTCTTCTTCAACAGTATTACTCTCGGTGGTGTGATTCCGATCCTCGAACTCCTCCGAATCCCGGATAAAAATCTTCCTTTCCGTAATCGCCGGATCGGAGAAATTCACCCGCTTGCGCTAAAACCACACTTTAACAAACGTCACAAACCTCTGCCACCCACCTTTGCCACAGGAGCCCCGCTCTCATCCTCGCTCTTGCGCTTCAAAATCCCGCTGGCCGGGACCGTCAACGGACTCGGTACTTCCCTCGAAAACGTCAAAATGTCCAACCTCTCCTCTTTGCTCAGTTGCATTTTGCAGACGCGACTCACACTCGGTGAGGCATGTTTTTTACCGAACCATTTTCGGTCCGAACTCGCGATCTGCACGTTCGAGTTGGCCATTCGTAACAATCGGGCCGTTCGCCTGTTCGGGATCGGAGCAGGCGTTGGCGGAGCCTCCTGTTCGGAACTAATCGGCGAAATGTCCAAAGTGTTGTTTAGGAGTTCGCTGGTGCGGTCCGGAGTGTCACACGTGACTGGCGATCCGGGCAAGTCGTCCGGTTTAACCGGAGTTAGAGTCAGAGTGTCGGCATCAGCGGTTATAACCGGCTCTAAGGTCACTGTTTCAGTATCACTTGCTATTTGATCCAGGGTGTCCAACGATTGGCTGCGCTGGAGGCGTACGACCGGTTCAGTGTTGCTTTCAGGAAGTGATTGGCGGCGAATTCGTTCGTTATTTTTGGGTGTTGCATTCGGTAATAGCACCGACATTGTAACCAATTTGTCGTTCGGTTGGTCCGGTTTTTCACGATTTGCGAGAATTTCGTCAATTGTTTGTTGTTTTAATTGGCGAGATCTTGACTGAAATCTTGTGAAATGATTATTTTGGCTAGCTTGCGAACTCTCGATCACGTCTTCGGAACATCTGACATGCTCGAAAGATTGTTTGCGGCGATTTTTGCGCAATTGCTCTTGTGTTTCAGAATTTTCTTTAGTTTCTTGCTCTTGGTCCAAAGGTGTGATTACTACTGAGAGAGTTTTGATGTCATTTACTTCTGGCGGAGTCAGAACCGAACTCTGATCAGTCGGAATAGTATTTGTAGGCAAATCTGGGGTCGGACTAATTGGCGAAACGGTCGGAACCGGAGTCGCACATCTTCTTCTTTTACTGGTTGGACTCGTATTTACCGGCTCCGGGGTCGGAGTTTTTGACCGAACAGAGTTTTTACTATTCGGAACCGGAGTCGGACATCTCTTTCTCACACCGGAACTTTTACCGGTAACCGGAGTGGGATTAGAACTTGTTTCCGGATTCGGACTGGTATCTAATGTCTCCGGAGTCGGACTAATTAGCGGTCCAGAAGTTTTACTATTCAGAACCGGAGTTGGACATCTCCTTCTTACACCGGAACTTTTACCGGAAACCGGAGTGGGATTAGAACTTGTTTCCGGATTCGGACTGGTATCTAATGTCTCCGGAGTCGGACTAATTAGCGGTCCAGAAGTTTTACTATTCAGAACCTGAGTCGGACATCTCCTTCTTACACCGGAACTTTTACCGGAAACCGGAGTGGGATTAGAACTTGTTTCCGGATTCGGACTGGTATCTAATGTCTCCGGAGTCGGACTAATTAGCGAAACAGAAGTTTTACTATTCGGAACCGGAGTCGTACATCTCCTCTTCACACCGGAACTTTTACTGGTCGAAACCGAAGTGGGACTAAAATTCGTCGGACTTTTATTTACTGGCTCCGGAGTCGGACTTTTTGACCGAACAGAGTTTTTACTATTCGGAACCGGAGTTGTGCATCTTCTTCTCACACCGGAACTTTTGCTGGTCGAAACCGGAGTCGGATTAGAACTTGACGGAACAGATTTATTACAAATCGAAACCGGAGTCGGGCATCTTCTTCTCACACCGGAACTTTTACTGGTCAAAACCGGAGTTGGATTAGAACTTGACGAAACCGGAATTGGCTCCGGAGTCGGACTTTGTGACCGAACAGAATTTTTACTTTTCGGAACCGGAGTTGTGCATCTTCTTTTCACAACTGAACTTTTGCTGGTCGAAACCGGATTCGGATTAGAACTTGTCGAACTAGTTGACGGAACAGAATTATCAAAAACCGAAACCGGAGTCGGACATCTTCTAGAAATCGAACTTTTATTACTCGAAGCCACAGTCGCAACCGGACTTTTATTG
Source organism: Tribolium freemani (assembly GCA_939628115.1). Taxonomy (NCBI): domain Eukaryota; kingdom Metazoa; phylum Arthropoda; class Insecta; order Coleoptera; family Tenebrionidae; genus Tribolium; species Tribolium freemani. The sequence goes on along the minus strand of OW626791.1, from coordinate 15,933,757 downwards.
TCCAAATCCGGAGTCGGACTATTTGACTGAACATTCGGAACCGGAGTCGGACATCTTCTTCTTAAAGCTGAACTTTTACCGTTCATAACCGGAGTTGGATCGGCACTTATCGGAAGCGGAGTCGGACTAGTATTTATCGGCTCCGGGGTCGGACAAGAAGTTTTACTATTCGAAACCGTAGCGGAATCACTGTTTGTCGGAACTGGTGTCGGACATCTTCTTGAACTCCTACCGTTTGTAACCGGAGTTGGAGTTGGACATCTTCTTGTCGGAACTGGTGTTGGACATCCACTTGTCGGAACCGGAGCCGGACTTTTGCTGCTCGCACTCGGAGATGTTTCCGCCGTAACGTGACTTACTTGCTTTTTCGCTACTCTTTTGCCTTTCTTCTTGGTGTAATCGCTGTGGTCCAAGCAAAGCTTCCTTTTCCATTTCCTTGCCGGATTTTTCGCCTTATCTGACGGCGTGTCCTGGTCGGCTTTAAAGTCATAAACGTCCCCAGGACTTTCGGTTTTTGCTTGCTTTTTGTCCAATAGAGCGATCCGTTTTTTCAGCTTGATCTTAAAAGTGGGCTTATTTATCGGTTTGGGATTTTTCCGAGTCCTGGAACTCCGAACGAATTTCTGAATCGTTATGACCGGTATTTTCTCTGGATTGTCGCCCTTTCGGGAATCTTCGACTCTTTTATCGACACGCGCTAGCAAATCTTCCAGACTTACTTCAGCTTTTGCGGTTTCTTCCTCGATTTGTGGTTTGGATGTGGTTGGTAGGAAATCAAGTTCGCGTCTGTTGACACGTTGGCTTTTACGAACGGGTGTATCTTCGGTGTTTTGGACGCTTTCATCCACCACCTTGAAATTATCTTCGATACTTCGGACGACGTTTTGATTTACTTCGGTTGTGTGCGATTTTTCCAGTTGTTTTTGCACTGCATTGTAAATCTCAGCTCGTAGTTTTTTCGGTGTTGTCTTACGGCGAGGTTCTGTTTTTTCTGGAGACACAGTCGGTTCAATTTTTTTCTCTCGATCAAACAAACTACTCAATTCGGAAGCGAGCGAATTCAAAGATTTTTCTTCCTTAATTTCTTCCAAAGCATCAAAAGTCCGTGACTCTGTTTCGTCATTCGACTTGAACATATCTGGACTTTGACTGCGAGTCAAATCTTCATATAAGGCAGGTATGTCGTCTCTTCTCCTCCTCAACACTTCCTTCTGATGCTTGTTGAGATTATCAACATTGAGGCTAACTTTTGTGTCAATTGGGACATAATCGGAAGACTTATCTTCATTTATGGACAAAACTGGTTCTTTCTTGCCCCTGGGCGAAGTCTTGTTGACGTTAAAATTTTTGGCTTTGGTTCCTAATTTTATCGCTTTTGGGGTCGCATTAGTCATGTTCATGATTCGCAAAGATCTAGTCGCACACATCATTGATGTTTCCCGTCCGTTTTCTTTCGGTTCCAACAACCCAATTAATTTTCTTGTATTATTAGTAATGGAGTTGTCGTCATTTAACATGAGCGCTTCCAGAAATGGAATCAAACGTTTGGAGAACTTTTCCAAGTTTTTCGTTTGGCCGTTTTTCAAATGCGTGGTCAGTTCGGCCAAAACCGAATATTCCTAAACAACAATACTTAAAATAAAAAAATTGCAAAAAAAACCCACCTTGTGAATTGTGACAATGTTTTCAACACAGCTACATAACTTATCGATGGCATCGTCGTTACCATCTGACTTATAAAAATACAAATTCTGGTGGCAGTAACACAGAATAGTGGAACTAAGCTTTTTGACATCACTCTTGGACAAATTAGGCGAAGTGACGATCAGCTCAACCAGTCTCATAAATTTTGTGACTGAAAAATTAAAAATGAAAGCAAGTTCAGTCGCAAAACTTTGCTCATTACCAAAATCTTTGTTGGGGTTGGTTTCCGCCGCCGAAATCAGCTCTAAAAATTGCACCACGTTCGAGCCAAGAGTCGGATTATCCAAGAAAACTGTTACAAGGCCTTGGATGACAACATTTTTCATGTTGTCCGGCTTGCAACCGACGAATATCTTGACCCACTTCGAGGTGATGCCCTGAAATAACACAATTAGACTGTTTCCCAACTTCCCAAATAATACTTTTGCGTCTTTCAGCTCGTGCAGATAACGGACGGGCCACATTAAGGAACGCAAATTCTCCGATGTGACTGAGAGATTACACTTGCACCAAACACTGCTTAGTTGGTTAGGGTTTTTGCATTCGGAATTGTTCTTGAAGTAGTTCCAGACGAGTTTGTGGAATTTGCTAGAGCTGTCCGAGTCCAGGCAGGAGTTGACGAATTTCAAAATGTAGAATTCCAAAAAAGTGCTGAAAATTCACAATTAGAGAAGGCACAACTAGTTGGGCAAAGTGCAAACTACGGATATCTAAAACTTAGGATGCGAAACGACGTTCAAATAAAATGTCCCCGACCTCGATAGTTCCGTTAATGTCGCCAGAGACGCGGTTGTTCCATTACTAAGTTTTCAGAGCAATGAATTATAAAAATAGTTGTAATTAAATAACGGTTAGCACAAGGCAAATAAAAAAATACGCACAGATAGTAGGAGATGAAAATTATATTTTAAATAATTTTTTCCCATGTTTCTTATGAAAATTTTAGTCGTCAGTTTTTCCCAGTCTGTTGAGAATGAAGAGTTCAACATTTCTGCATTTGTTGCAAGTAATTAGTGAATTGGTTGAATGTGAATTAATTTGAAACGATTTTGTATCTCGTTTCGTCTCCTAAGTAGTTATACTGCAAGCCTACCAAGTCTGAAAATTGATCATCCACAACAAGTGAATCGAAATTGCAAACGCAATGTCTCTGAACTCCTCCAGGAGCTTGTCACGGACTAGCAACTCCACTATGTTCCCTAGCACTAAATAATAAAACTCATTCTGAACGGAATTCTACAAATAATAATTATTTTTTTGCCAACTTAAAATAACTGACCTTACCCTTAGCACTTTATTTAATGAACTATTGATTTGGGCGCAACATTTCTTCTTAACATCATCGCTACTTTGATGAATTAGTCGAAGAAGCGACTGCCAAAGGCACTGAATCATCTAGAAAAAACCATGAGACAAGTCCATAACTTTGGCCAATTTCTTACAACGCCATTGATAATCTTGTCCTGTTTACAGTGGTGAAGTAACGTACAACACTCCATAACAGAATTTATCAGTATTTCGGCAAAACTGTGAAAATTCTCATTCGTAATCAAGGGTTTAAACAGCTGGAACTCGTCACTCTTCAAGCACTTGACCACGGGATCGTGTGAATGGCCTAGAACGCTTGAATGAATATTACCCCCCAAAACACAAGGAAAAATACCAATAATCTCAAGCAGAACTTTGGTACTTTTACAGCAAACTTCTGGCACGCTCCTCCCTTGTCTCGTCCGTTCTGAGTCGTTTTTCTCATCAAACGGTTCAAAACAAAACTCGAGAAACTCCCTCAGACATAAAGTTGCCTGGTCTTGCAACTTCTCCAACAAATAGATGTAAGTATCACAACGCTTTACTATAACAGTTGGTGTTCTCGAAAACTTCGCCTTCATGGGAGTCACCAGTAATTTGAGCTGTTTAGCACTGCACATGTACTCCATGTTTAGGCTGCTGTTGTTTATCAATTCCTTCCAACAATCGTAAGCTTTTAATCTCTGCTCGGTTGAGGAGGAGTTGCGGAATGCAACCTCCACTTCTTTTAACAGTTTGTTGGTGGTGCTTTGTCTCGAGTGCAGTTTCTCGTTGCTTAGCTTGATTAGAAACACCCACAGCTGGTCCCAATTAGCGTAGTTACTGTCCCGCAACTCACCAACAACTTTAATGTACCTTGAATACGTTACATTGATTTTAACTCATTTCTTGTGTTGCAACTCACGTGTTGTCTACCGCAGTGAGGATTTCTTCTTGTTCTTTGGCACCTAACATCGAAGCATTGACGAACTGGAGGAAGTGAGACCCGAGCTCGATCAGCTCATCTCTAATCCAATTATCTACATTTTTAGCGAACACAGCGGGTACAACGTTCGTCACAAAAACATCAATGCACTTGTCTTTGGGGAGAGTACTAGTTAAACTCTTAATCGCAGCCTTTACCTGGGGGAAAGCCACTTTTAGCAAGAGTTTACACCTAAACTGCAAAAAACCTCAGAAATCTCACTCGTTCCTTCGTTAAGTAACTTGATGGGATCAAAGCTCCCGCTTTGCACTTGATTCACCAATTCGTTCATTTTAAAAACTTAATAACGAATGTTCTAAAGTTTATTTAAACACATCAATTACACAAAAAATAAGCGTCTCAATGTCAACGCGGGAATTGTCATGGCCCCACGAGAGGGAAATTTGGTTGGGTGCGGTTGGTCACCCTGACAATTTTTCAAAATAAATAAATAAAAAATAGCCAAGCCAAAGAACAATTTAACGTGATTTAACTTAAACTAAAAGACACTTTAAATTATAAATCGTCTAAAAGTTTTAAACAAAATCGTGTTATAGTGCACGTGTGCTTGCCCACGATAGTTCTTGTGACCGAAATGGTATTTCACACATTAATTAATTAGTTATTTATGAACTAATTGAGTATTTGCCATATTTGCGATAATTAATATTGTAATTGTCAAATTTTTTGTTAGGGAGTTTTAACCACACTGATTTGACAGCTGCCAAATAAATAAATATGGCCATGGCGGACTCTGCAAATGAATTAAGTGAGTTATTCAAATAAAAACCAAATTACGTGTTAAAAACATGTGTGCGCTCTCTTAATTACGTAAACGCACATGTTTGTTGATATTTTTTTAATGTTTTTTTACTTGTGAATTTTTAGTGCTGCTGGAGCGGGTGTTTTTGCGCTTGGGCTCAGCTGATGGTGATGAGCAGCTCCAAAATCTCCTTTCCAAATTCCTGACACCCGTTTTGTTAAAACTGGCATCCCCTGAGGAAAGCGTTCGCAAGAAAGTATAATAATGACTCATCAAATATGCACCACTGACTGGTAATTTTAAGGTGATGGAGCTGTTGATACATGTAAATAAAAGGGTGAAAACGCGGCCCCAAATCCAGCTGCCTGTTGAGGATTTGATCAAGCAGTATCAAGACCCGGCATCTACCTCATTTATCACGGTATAGTGTGTTAGTAAAACGCCCCCTCACTCATGTTTTTTCCAATATCAGAATTTTACAATTATTTATATTAAACTGGGATTTCCACGACTGAGTGTTGAGAAACAGGCCGAACTTGTCCCAGTCATTTTGAATGCGTTGGAGCAGAAACCTGTTGCTCACTTGGACAGCATTCTCTTGTTGGTTATACCAGTGTTGGGTAAAGTTAAAGTCCCCACTGAGCCTGAGAAGGTGGCGACTTTATTTGGCTTGAATGAGAAGCCGCAAATTGCCAAACATTTGCTTGATATGCTTTTGGATATGCTTCTCTTGCCTTATGGGTAATAAAGATAAAACTAGTTACAGAGGACTAAAACCAGGAGGCGAGACACTCAATTTTCTGTAGCCGGAATTTCATTTCAAATTTAAATTAAGCTTGTTCATTATTTTCTAGCAAATGCCGGGATTTTGAGTATTAAACGTTTAATAAGCTGAAAAAACTGGCGACTAAAATACTAAAGACACAATCATTGAAAATTTGAATTTTTCGCTCTGCTCTATATTTTTCAAAACGCTACTAATCTAAAGATAAAAAAAATGTGTGAAGAACAATTGTTCAAACGAGTGTTTGAATGAAAAAAATTGAAACTGAATTATAAATTCTCATAGGGCAGTTCTTACCTCATTTTAAATAATAGTACTGTGTACTGTTGAATATCTATTTATAAAATGTTTTTAAATATGTGAATTATGATTAGATAATCATAAATATTTATAAATAGTGTTACACAAATAAATAATCGTAGCTGGAAATAAGGAGCGAGTCAGTGATTTAAGAAATTTATTTCTGATTTTTTTATGTAACCAAGTCCAGCTGTCTAAATCTTAAATTAATCCACGACTGCATTGTTCTGAGTTTTGTCGACTTTATTTACTATTTTTAATTATAAGATTAAAAACCATTTTGATTCAATTCATTATTTAAAAATCAAACGCATTGTCAAGTGGTCAGAGTTATACATTAATTCACCCTTTACAATTAAATCAAAATTAATTACGGCAAGGTAACTAAATAGCTTTTTCTTAGTATAAGTGATCTGTCGTCTTCCAAAAATTGTTTATTTGAACAAAATTTTGCATTTCATTCAACTTTTGAGCTTCCGGACAGTGATTAGTTATTATCAGAACATAAAATTTACATATGAATGTGAAAAACTTATTTACTTTACATTTTTAATGAGTAGGTGAAACCATATACGAGTCACCTGCTTGTAATTACACAAAGCAGCAATTTAGGACAGGTTTTTGTTTCTCTGATACGATTTTTTTTGCTAACTGGTAGAGAAATGTAAATAAGTAAGTAACAGGGCAATAACTCTATGGATATGCTTCATCGTCATCACATTTGAAGCTCAAAAATTTCAGAAGTTTACGCTGCAGTGTTTTAATTTTTACTTTATAACATTCATAATATGGTGACCTCACTATGATTGCATGTTCTAATTTGCTTCTAACAAATTATATTTACATACATTTTTTGTATTTCTTTAACTTTACTAAAAAAACATTTTCAATTCGTTATTTATTATTACAAGATGTGTTTGTTTAAACTGAAGTACTTTAATTATTAAAAAACAAAATTCTTGTGTTTTTTTGGTGGAAATCTATTCTTCCTTTTCCTTATATCTACTTTTTTGTGCCTTTAACCGTGTTTGCACTATCCGCAAAGATTAGAAAAATTGCAAAAGATTTGTATTTTTTTCTAATATTATTTTCGTTTTTTTTTTTGTTTACTGTCACCTCCTGATTTTAGTTCTGCGTAAATTGAGTTAAGATTGCAACTCAGACGTGAATTGTAGGGCCCTCTCACCTCAAACCCCGGAAAATGAGCAAAGATCAGTTTCCCTTCCTGTGCCCCCTTGCATGAGCCTTCATTCTTTTAAACGCATTACTTTAAACAATCCCTTGAAACCAGAAGAACTGGAAGAGGTACACATCCGAATTTTTTATCCTTCCAGTCACAAACTAATTTCTAGATCAAACTGGGGATCGTACGATTTCTAGCACATGGAGTTTTCAAAGACGAGGATATTTTAATTCACCTCGTGGTGGCAGCCGCTGATACGCGTTTCACTGTAGCTAATTTAGCCGACATGGAATTGAAAAAAGTCGTCGGGTAATTTACTCATTACTCGATTTTTTCTTATTAAAAGCGTTTTTCTAGCTCCGTCGATTGGGGCTCACTAAGTGTCGTAATGCCCCTATTTAGCATGTTTTTGGGCACTCAATCCAAAAATCTAAAAGAGGATCAAATCAAATCAGCTGCTAGTACAAGGATAAGGCTTAAACTTTTGACGTATTTGTGCCGGATCACGGGAAAGGCTTTCGCATTTCCGGCTTCCATTCAGCTGATTTTTGACTCGTTGTACGGCAATAACACCAACACAAGGCTCAAGACTTTGGCTCTGAACTTCACCATGAATCTAGTCAGATAGTGAGTACATACTTCGTTCAACCGTTCCATAAAAAAATATCCATTAGTAAGTTAGTGTTCTTTACAGTATTTTGTACATGAAACAAAGTTTACACTTTGTTGCTTTTTGCATTGTACTTTGTTTTGTGGCAAAAAATATCTATTTTTCAATTCGTTCCATCAACTGTTTATTATTTTCTCCAGCGCTGACGAGGGCCCCTTGAGCAAAGTGGCCCCCGTGCTGTTGTCAGGCCTCCAAAAACTGATAAAAGAAGGCGAAGAGACGCACCAAGGCCAAGCCTATGTCCTGATAGGGGCCCTTGCGCAAAGATTCCCGAAAATCGTTTATCACGATATCAATCTTTTGGAAATGTTTTTCAACAATTTGGAATCAGCCAATCCCGACCTAAAATTACAAATTCGCGAAGGCCTCCTAAGTCTAATCCTGGCATACAAGTTCGATGTTTGTTTGGAGGAAGCCGATAAAGACGGTCGCTTGAATATCCTCTTCGCTTTGATCAAATTTCGGATGAGTTCCGAAGAGTCAATGGTGCGGTTTGTGGCCGTCAGAACTCTAGCTACGATTTTTCCACCTGAACACGTCCCCTCCAAGTATTTGTTGCTTCTATTGACGGGTGATAGGTGAGTCCAAAAATTGCGTTTATGAGTTGGTTGGGAAATATTTACTATAGCAAAGATGACGTGTCTGCTGAGGCTTTTAAAGCGCTTTATGGAACGTCACGAAAGACCGAAATTGATTTATCGAAAAAGAATAAAATTATAACACCGCAGTTTCCCGAAATTGTCAGTTATGTCCACAGCGAGGCTGAAAATTTAGTCAAAGATACGTCAAAAAGATTTTCGGTTGGGAACCACTTTCTACCGTTCAACCTACGCACATACGTTGAGGTTTGAATTAATAATAATTACAGGGTGTCTCAAAATTGTCGAATTCCGAGTTCAGAGCATTGTAGAGAATCACTCAGTGGTACAAACGTAGAAAAAAATAATGGTCCAGGGCTTCCCCACAAAGATACTTCAAATGCAGGCTAAAAGTTTCAGTGTTTATTGTTATTTATGATGTAGATCATTGTGGAGAAGAATAATAATCACTTTCTCAAAAAATTAGCTCTACAGGGTGATTCATATAACTTTACGACCCTGACGAATTTTAAATGCAACCAGTAATACACTACTCAATTATAACTTGATTCAAAATCACTAATAATTATAAATTTGTTTGTGATTTGGATACTCCTTGCAAAGCTTACAAAATTAGATTCTTATTGTAGTCTATGGCGTTTTTGTTTTGGCCAATTTGGGCGCAATTCAAACTCCAATGTATAATGGGTTGCATTTAAAGTTCGTCAGAGTCGTAAAGTTATGTGAATCACCCTGTATTTCGAAGAAAATTTTTTTACATTTTTGTTTGCCGTTTCATTTTTAAGAAAAATTACAAAAAATTAAGATTTTTTCACTCCAAAATAACGCTAATTTTTTAAGAAATTGTTTTACATTACTATTTTCCACAATCTTCATAAATAATAATAAACACTGAAATTTTTAGTCTGCATTTGAAGAAAATACAATTTAAAGTGCACCTGAAGTGCTCCTTCAAAGTTTTTATTTTATTTCTATATTTGGATTCTACTGAAGTGATTCTCTACAACGCTCTGAACTTGGAATTCGCCAATTTTCAGACACCCTGTATAATCAAAGTTTGATTATTTGCATTGATTTATTTATAGTTAATTATTTATTTGCGACTTTGCTTGGTCCGAAATTTGGAAGTCCCTCTAACTCGTGATATTTTGAACCACCCGTGTGAGCACACACCGGTCATAAGAGAGTACCTTCAAGGTCTTTACGACCCGAACAAACCAATCGAAACTAATCCAATTCTTCAGTACACTTCCCTAGTCAAGCAATTGTTACTAGCAAATCCTTGTGAGTTATAGAAAAAATAAGTATGTGGCACAATTAACATATTTTCAGCTGTGGAACCCCTAAGTTGCATGGTCGAAATAATCGGTTGTGTCCCACAGTTAAGTTCAGTCTTTTTCAAAGACACACAGTGGGTGCGAGATCAATTGAACTCGACTAAAGAAGAAGTACGAGAGTACGCTTCCACGCTTTATTCTCTTGTTCTTAGTCCCGATTTGAAGGATTTTGAAAGTGCAATTAACTATTTGTTAAAACAGACCGACAGTAAAAATTTGGAAGCCCAACATGGCGCTCTTTTGGCGCTTGGTGCTTGTGTACAGTTCGCACTCACGTATAATTCAGTCAGTCGTGACGTGCACAAAAAAACAGTCTCTACACTAGTCACGTTTTTAAAACACCAGAACCCACAATTGGTTGGCGCTGCGTGTAGTAGTCTCGGTTTGATAGTACAGAAATCTGCATTACCACTCGATGACGGTAAGCCCAAAGAAATCGGAAGTCCAGACGCCAAACGGCCAGCTAACGATATCATAACGAAAATTGACGTCGTTAGTCGTTTAATGGACGTGATGAACAATACGAAATTGTCGGCGAAAATTCGTGAAAAGGCCGCCAAGGCGCTTGGACTGATGTGTGTCGGAGAGAAGTTTCCGCACACTAAGGAGATAATCCAAGGGCTTGTTAACACGTCTAAAGATACGAAAGACGTGGAGGTGCATTTTACGATTGGAGAGTCGTTGGTGATGTGTTGTCAGAGTGTCTGGTCGCCGGAAGCGCGAAATGCGTGGACGACGCTTCCGAAGGATTATGTTCCGAGTATGAGTGAAGCGATGGTTGATGATAATTTGGATTGTTTGCTGGATGAGTTGTTGAAGTTGGCGAGAATGCCGCATCCGAATTCGAAGCAAGCGTCGTGTATTTGGTTGGTGGCGATTCTGAAAGGGTGTGGGGAGAGGGAGCCGATTACGAAGAAGTTGCAATTGTTGCAAAATACGTTTATGGATTTGCTGTGCGAAAATAACGGTAAGTGGAGGTCGGATTCTTCCTAAAACTGTTAATTGAGTTTTGCAAGATTTTTACGCTTAGATTTTTGATAACAAAGAACAATTGCGTGAGAATACCATTGCTGTAATTCATTTTAATTTAAAAAAAGTCACTCTTTTTTAAAAATTATACAGTGTTTTCACTTGGATAACGACCAGCTGTAAAGTTGTTAGGTTGGTACTCCGTGCCTAGTTTTTTTAAGTGTTCCGGTTGGCAGTACTAATTCATTGTCAAAATTTGACACTTGGCACAAGCGCAGTAAGAAAAATTGTAATTTCACATTGAAATTTTAAAAATGAGCAGCCAAAAGTCTACAAAGAAGTGTGCAAGACTAAATATTGATGTAACACAGGCAATTATAAAATGCCACGCAGAAATCAAGCAACTTTGCCAGCCGTTTCGGAGAAAACATTGGAGACGAAAGTAAAAAACTTCTCGGTAATTTTCCACACATTTTCCCTTTTTTACCTACTACACCTGCCAGTTACCTAACCCGTGACCTAACTCTTGTTAATTCCTTTTCACCCGCCTGTACTCAAGACCCCAATTCGAAAAATTTTAACGCAATATAAATTTTTATTAAAACAAAGTGTTAGTCTTGATACCCTGTCTTTAGACCAGTTTCATAACTTCACAGATTTAATTTAAGTGAATAATTAACAGATTTTAAAAACTTTTAGAGCTTCTAACTATATTTGTGGACTCTGTCAATTCTGACAAATTTCTCACTAGAAATTACCAGAAACAATAGCGCTCGATTAAAGACCGAGTTACATAAGCCAAATATTAGCTGTTTCAAAACTATAAAAACGCCAACGTCGCATTTTATCGAATTATTTTTTTAAATAAGATTGATAAAATTGTACAATAGTTATTAATGATTAGATCCTCATTGAAAGTATAAATTATACTAGCTTATTATTTCCTTGAAGTGCATGAATAATTTATAACAGCTAATTTTGAGATAAAATGCGACGTTGGGTTTTTATAGTTTTGAAACGCTAATATAAAGAACTTACACTGGAACGTGGTTTTTATGAAAGTAAACCGACTTTATTTTGATCACATTTCAGAATTATTTTTTTCGTATTAAAAAAAAAATAGAGAATATAAAAATACACCCCCACTTGTATTTTCAAGTGTGAGTCTTACACGTGAATATGCTGCTCTGAAAGATATTCGAATGTTAAAAAAACTGTTTCAGTTACAATTTCTGAATTTTATTTGTGTTTATTTAAGTATTAGATTATTACAGTTTTCCAGATACAGTTCATATTCAATTTTCAAATTTTAAACGAACAGTTCTGTAATAAATAAGGCTGAATTTTGAAGCTTTCTTTTGTTTTGGGCCTTTTTTTATTTTATTGTAATATATTTTCTTATTGTCTAACATGAATTGCTTTATGACTTTATGAGACATCGAGACATCGTTTTACATATTCATTACATTTTGTTTAGGGCCAATTTCGTAATGGAATTTAAAGGAGCATTAAATTAAATGTTTATAATGTGCTGGTTACTATGGATTTATTGACAAACATTTCACATTCTAAAAAACATTTAATTTAATGCTCCTTTAAATTCGAGTATGGAACTGGCTCTTACTGTTTGTTTTTTTATAAATCCACGATAACTACAAATTACCCCGAATTTTCCAGGTTTTTGTTCTGATATTTTATCTTGTTTACTGAAAAAATAACAAGAGGCCTTTTTTTAATCCATCCTTAAAATCTATTTGACGGTCCTATTTATGGTTTTTATGGTCGGTGCACATTTTGGTTCGAAATTGACACAAATTCAAAGCTACGCCAATCAAAATCACTACCTGTGATTTGCAATATCGCTATTTTAGTGCTGAGTTTGACCAAATTTCATACAAAATGAAACCACTTTTGGTTCCTACAAAATATTTTTACGAGATATATTTCTGAATGGGCTTCAAACATACAAGTTGACCATTTTTTAGATCTGAAAATGTACGATTGCTTCAAAAAATTTTCCGTAATCGCCCTTTAAAGAAAATAAAAAAAAATCAAAAACGTCAGGATATTAAGCAAATTTAAAGACAAGGATAATCATATTTTATGCGTAGTGTTCGTGATTCAGACTAATCACCCGGTATACTTTGGTCTGTGTTTTATATTTAATAATTTGTCACAACTTTACATATTCAGTTTCTCAGCAATTTGGATTCTTATTGTGTAGGTCTTATCAGACTTGTCTATTTTGAGCTAAGTGAAGAAAGTTTTTTTGCTAATTTTAAATGCGTTTTTATTGAAAGCTTTTTTGAGTCTATCTCAAAACTAAAAGTATGGTTACTCGAAAACTATCTGCCCCATGTTAAAACACTGCATATTTAGATTTCTTGGACGATTTTACATAAGACGTCGTCGATTTCCCTGTACTTCAGGTTACGCCTAATTCACAAAAAGTGAATTTATATTTTTAAAAATACCACTCACAATACACAGGTCAATAAATTTGTGTTATGTAACCAATGTCTGAAGATGGGAACGGCTGTTCCTGAAGCGTTACTCTAACTTTATGAATAAACAGTAAAGCTGTCTATTTTTTCAATTATTCCCAGTCTCTAAGAATAAATCAACAATTATATATAAAAAAGGAACAAGAAACTTTTGTAATCTTTATAAATCGTAAACTACACAGCATGTTAATAACTCGTCGATTTGTTTTGTATTTCTGGGGCATATCACGTCTTCAATTTTTTTTTAGTTTATTAATTTTATTTATTGTTTTCTTTTCCTTTTTTTTATTCTTTGTTCCGTAATTATTTAAGTAATTTGCTAAAATTTTGCATACCTAGTTTCGCGGAAATTTGAATTCTCATTGTGTAAGGAAGTAAGGCCAAATCCTTATCTATTTTGAGCTAAGTTTTTGGTTAAATCAGTTAAGCTATCCGATTGTATTGATTTTTACTGAAAACAAAGTTTATCAAAAAGGAGCTTTACTGTAGAAACATGGTGAACTAACAATCGCAAATCAAAATATTTTAAAATATTTTAGTATTGGTTGGTTTTTAGACGACTGTAAAAAATTGTTATAAAGATAATAAATTTTTTTCAATTTTTTTTTAATTTGTTTTTAGTAATGTTTTTGAATATTTATTACAAACAGTGATCGCAATAATATTATTTAATCTAGTAGAAAATTGTTTTTTTTTTAAATTTGGAGTTCTACACTACTTGTGTTTTTTTCCGGTATTTTTATCAGTCAAGAGTTTCAGATATTGTACAAGACGCAGCGTCCAAAGGCTTATGTGTCGTCTATGACACGTACAAATCAGAGGAATTACTCACAGCACTGGTCAAACAATTGACTTCTGGTACCAGACAAGTGACCCAAGTCACAGACGATACAAAATTGTTTGAAGAGGGCCAGTTGGGTACAGCTCCAACTGGGTATTGAATTGACGAAAAATACAAATTTGGGTGGGTTAATATTTGATTTCAGGGGTAATTTAACAACGTACAAAGAACTATGTTCACTGGCTTCGGATTTAAACAAACCCGACTTGATCTATCAATTCATGCATCTTGCAAACCACAATGCAATCTGGTGCTCGAAAAAAGGCGCAGCTTTTGGCTTCTCGTCAATAGCCGAACGCTGCGGTGAAGACCTAAAAGCACACTTACCCTTAATCATCCCAAAATTGTACAGATATCAATTCGACCCAACTCCCAACATTCAAGCCTCCATGCACAACATTTGGCGGGTGTTGGTTTCAGAGCCGCAGAAAACCGTAATAATTGTGTTTGTAACACGATTTGTTTCTATCATTTAGTTGCAGTTGGACCAATATTACGACCAGATTCTGGCCGATCTTTTGGAGAATTTAAACTCAGGCCAGTATCGTGTTCGCCAGTCGTGTTGTCTCGCTTTGCAGGATTTCCTAAAAGGGTCGGGAAACCGCTCAATTCATGACTGTCTCAACTCGATGGACGAACTCTGGAGCAAACTGTTCCGGGTCATGGACGACCATCACGAAGCCACGAGACTCACAGCCAATAAAACTGCTCGAGTTTTGAGTAAAGTAAGTAAATAATTTGGCCTGTTTTGGTCAGAGTTGATGGTTTTTGCAGTTGTGTATCCGAGGTTGTGACGTGGGACAGGGCAAAGCTGGCTTGAAAATGGTGGAGGCTATTTTGCCCCCATTGTTAAATAACGGAATTACGAACCCGGTCGCTGAAATTCGTCTGATAAGTCTTCAGACTATTTCAGAACTCGTTGGTTCGGCTGGATCACAGTTAAAACCCTTTTTGCCAAAGTTAATTCCGGCGCTTTTGCAAGCCACGGGCGAGTTGGAATCGACGAAACTGTCGTATTTGAGTACCATGTTGGGGGCGCAGAGCCAGGCCCAGGAGGCTGTGGACAGTGCTCGGGCCTCGTTTGCCAAATCGCATTTTACCACCGAAACTGTTTCGAAAGTAATAAATCAGGGGGGTTGTGTTTGTTTTATTTATTTGGGGGCGGTTTTAGAGTTTACAGTATGCCGATGCGTCGATTTTGGAAGAGTTGGTTCCGAAAATTGTTGAGTTGTTGAAGGGTTCAGTGGGGTTGGGGACAAGGATTGCCTGTACGCATTTTGTAACACTTTTGGTGGTGCAAATGGGACAGGATGTGCAACCCTATACTGGGAAGTTGTTAGCGGCACTTGTGAATGGGTTAACTGATCGAAATGCAGCAATAAGGAAGCATTACGCAAGTGCTATTGGGCATTTAGTTTCAACGGCCAAGGAATCGAGTTTGGAGAAGTTGTTTGCCAAGTTGCAGCATTGGTACTTCGAGCGTGAAGGTATTTATTGCTTATTCCGTTTATTTTTGAGTTTTTAAGCAAAAGAAAAATCGAAGCATTAGTAGGGTTTTTATTTCTTGGGGGTTGGCAATGCGGTTTTTAAATTCGGTTTTTACTAAATAAAAACCAATTTATTAGCAGTTTATTATTAATTGAGTGTTTAATTACGTTTAACACTTTGTTGTTGTATGTTTTTATCAATTTTTAATATTTAATTGGCGATTTACACAAAATAAAATGACACGGAAAAATAACGTAGTCGCCTGTGAACTAGAAATGTCATTTAAGCGTCGTTAATTAGT
Source organism: Tribolium freemani (assembly GCA_939628115.1). Lineage (NCBI taxonomy): Eukaryota > Metazoa > Arthropoda > Insecta > Coleoptera > Tenebrionidae > Tribolium > Tribolium freemani. The sequence continues at coordinate 15,918,042 of OW626791.1, read as the reverse complement.
CAGTATTTTTTGAAGTGTGTGAATTTGTGTTTAATTATTGCTTTTAGAGGCTGATTTGGTAATGTTTTTTATTTTCTAATGACTTTCGCTTAATTTATCCAATTTGTAGCAAACAAATTATGAAGACGTAACAAAATTGTATAATTAGTTATGCGAGAAAAACGCCATTTAAGTTGTTAGAGAAAACACGAAAAAACAATTTGTGCTTAATTTGACGCAGTTTTTGTGTTTGTTTCATTTTCAAGCAAAATGAGCGCATTTGTGATTGTTTTATTCAGAGTTGGATTATTCCAAGCTTTACCGTCTTTCAAAAAAAAAAACTTTCGTTTAAAATCTTTAGAACGCCGGCAATATAGTTTTAAATGCGTTTTTCACTGAAATGTGTTATTGTTTTTTCAAATTCACATCAATAAATTTACAGCTTGTTGAATTTCGTTTTGTTTTTGTAAACGCAGTTCTTCATTCATCAAGGAGGCTGTGGTAAAGTTGTCCAATGTCGAAAAACGGCGTTCCGGGAGCCACAAGTCCGGGCTCCAATGAAAACTATATATTTTGGTTTGAAACTTTGCTAAATTTTATTTGAAAAAATATTGTGTACTTTTAATTGTATTTATTTAATATAAACTAATCAAACAATACAAAGTGATAAAAATTCTGCTCGTATATTTAACTAAACGAAATTTAGTTTGTTAAACAAAATTGTTGGCGTTTTTTCCAAAGCTCTCTTTGCAGAAACGCTTTTTTCCTAATTTTGATCAGCATGTAATCATGTGATACATCGTTGTAGTCAGGAACAAAAAGACATTTCAAAAATATAAAAAGCAAATATGGCGTCCATAAGAAAAACTAAAGTTGAGTGTTGTAACTCTGACATCAAGAACGCCTTGATTAGATTTCTTCAAAGAAAGTACCTTAAGAACGTGCTAGTTCTTCATAGCTGCTTGACACGAAATTATTCGCCCAAGTTTTTCAAAAATTCAGATATAAATCGCTAAATAAAATCGAAGATCATATAATTTTTGATTCTTTGCAAAGCTTTTAAGCTCAGAAGTCAACAATATTTCTTTAAACCGGATTAAGCTAAATTATCTAAATTATTTTATCGTTTTTTCAAGGGTTTTAGCACATTTTTTAGCCAGAAGCGCAATTGTTTACCGAAATTTTGTCAAAAATAAACCGAAAAATTACCACCTCACTTTAAAAATGGCCCAGTTTTTGCCTTTTCTAGTGTGTAAACGCGATTATGACATCAAATCGCAGTTTTTTGCGAAAATTTGCAAAATCGAACCCAAAAGCCACTTGTATTAGCACATTTTCATCCAAAAACGCAGACGTAAACCGGAAAATTGTCGAATTGGGTCGAAAATGGTATTATTTTTGCCTTTTTTCAAGCAATTAAGCACGTTTCTCAGACAGAGAGCCAATTATTTTGCGAAATTTTGTTAAAAATTACACAAAAAAATACGGAATTGTGTCGAAGATAGTGTTAGTTATTTTCTTTCTGCTTTTTGTATTTTTTTGTGGCACGAAGTTATTAAAAAAGTGTCATGGATTTCTGTGAAAGAAACTTGTCACTGAACAATCGTTAATTACTAGCATGTTGGTAAGGTATTTTGTTTTAAACCAAATTTTTATTCTGTTAGTTTAAAAATTTGGTTTTCTGCTATGGTTTTGTTTGAATTTTAGACGATTCGATCCGTTCGGCATGCGCTTACACGATCCAGTCGATCGGAATCCACAACCAGGAAGTGCTAAAATCGCACTCAGAGGTGATTCTGCCCCTCGTGTTTTTCGCAATGCATTGCGAGAAAACACCGGAGACGGAAAGCACTCTTGAGGTGTGGACGGAAATTTGGTCGGAACATAGTCCGGGCACGGAAACCGGAATCCGGCAAAATATCGAAGTCATCTGCGATATCCTGAAAACAGCGTTAGAATCACCTTCGTGGACGATGAAGGCTCAGGTCAGTTGTAAAAAAATGCTTTAGTTTCACATTTAATTCGGTCGAATCAGGCTGCGAGTGCCGTTTCGACGGTTGCAAGCAAATTAGGTACGACGATGGATGCCAAACATAGGAATGCCCTTATAAATATTCTATTAAACGGTTTAGCTGGACGGACATGGAATGGGAAAGATAAATTGTTAAAAGCGCTTGCTAGTATTTGCTCAAATTGCAGGTGAGACGGTTGATTGTAAAAATCTCGTTTTTTTTAATAGAAGCGTTAAAGGGATTCAATCAAGGAGGATGAAGGTGTTAACGTCGATTTGATAATAGACGCTGTGATTAAAGAGAGCCGTAAAGACGAGATCGGGTATAAAATAAAAGCTTTGGGGTCTTTAGGGGACGTTTTATCGGCTCTCGAAGTGGACAAGTTTGATGAGGTTTATGCCATAATTCAGTCGATCTTGACCGATGATAACTCGGTTAAGGAAGAAGATGAAGATGTTTCGTCTGAGGAAATGGTGAAGAAACGCGAGAATGGCATTAAATTGAAAGAAACGGCTTACGAAACTTTGGGTAAAACATGGCCAGCAAAAAGCAAACTTACCCAAGATAAATACGGGGAAATGTTCGTCGAACATTGCGTTAAGTGCTTACCGTGTATTACACGCTCCGTACAAGTCAGTGTGGTGTCAGCACTGTATAATTACGTCGATAAACTGATCTTATTAAACGAAGACTTGGCCGCAGACGATAAGAAAAAGCTGGGAAGAATCGTCGATAATATCATAATTGCGGTTAAATACGCTTTAGGAATTTCCAAACACACGAGACTTCGCAAGGAGTCTCTCAACGTCGTGTTCTGCATGGGCAACAAACTCAAACAGAAAAACCACACAGAGGAGTTCCAAAAACTGCGCGAGATGTTCGACCAGGCTTTAGTCGATATTTCGGGCGATAACCAACCGGAAATCAAGTCGAGACTTACAGATATTAAAAATTTGTTGAAGACCAATTAATTTTTAAGTTTGTAAAGTTGCCAATAAACGAATTTTTCGACCCCCATCTTTTATTTTCCCGCAGCAATTATGAAAGAAAGTGAAATTGTGACCGTATTGAAGGTGGCACTTTCTTTCAATTCCATTTATTAGCGTCCTATTCATAATTTGTTACTTAATTGGTTCAACTTTCATTGTTACTTCGCCTTAAATTATCGGTTAATTACAGCGAACTTGATCATGACGGACTTTTCAGAGATAAACCGGCGGTGCAGAGAAAGCGAGCTTTCGAGCCATAAACCTTATTTTTTTGACTTTCGGCACATTTCTGGTAAACCCCCAGGCGGTGCAAAATCAATCGTTATAATTACTGAAAAAGCACAAAGTGCCATCTTGCTACATAACGAAGTTTCTCTTTAATTGTTAGATTTAGGTGGGACCTTATTCGTATTACTGCATTTTTGTTTTAATTGATAACTTTCACGGGAGGAAATTAATTATTACAAGTCTCATTGGGAAAGAGAAAAAATCATATTGGGATTTAGATGGGTAATTGAGTTCTCTGGTGCAATTTCCGTCTTATTAGCCATTGTTGCAACCACGACACATCTATTGATAACTCGAGGAAGCAAAAGCTGCACCACAATGTGAACATTGTTGTGAAAATGAAAATTATTGTTTTATTATACTCTTACGGCCATTGTACCGCATGCAATATTTTTATTATATTGAAGAGTGCATTCGTTGGGAAACTTTCAACGGCAAGATCTGAACGCGGAAGAAGTGCCATTTTATACAATTTGCTTAGTTATTAAAATTATTTAATCATTAATTAAAAAAAAACGAAGTTTGTTGCAAGGTGAATAACTTAAATTTTTAAACGGGACACCTATTATATTTTCGCATCTAAAAGACTTTGTCTCTCTAAAAAACAGCAGTTAGGTTTCTTACTGATTACTCAAAAGATATTTAACTTTAAACATTAAAAAAATTATTAACTATTGTTCAGTAGTGCCACGGGAAATTTTTAGGTAATAATAACTTTAATGTTTCAGTTAGGCAATTATTCGTCATTTACTACATTGAAACAACTCAAATTTTATTATTTATTGCATATTTTCAAATCCCAATAATGGACTTTACAAACTTACTGGGACATACCATTAGTTCAAACGGATTGTGAATTTTTTCACACAAAAGTTGCTAAAACGGTGCTATTTATTTATTCATTCGGTTGAGAAATATTTTTTTTTTCAACAGTTAAATGCCGACTCACTACCGAACCGTAAAAACAGTTTTATTTAAAGTTGCGGTTGAGTCGAAGATTATTTTGCAATTTTATGTGTATATTATTTCAAAAAATCTCAGGTGCTAATTTAATAAGCCTGTCCCAACTCTTTAAGACAATTGATCTTGAACAAGTCTTTGTATAGTCATATCCCATAACAAAAAACGAAAGTAGATCACGGTTACTTATTTCAAGTTACATACTGGCTTATTTTCCTCTGAAACGAAAACCTCTTACATGTAGCTACGTGGTTAGTGGTGTAATCGAGCTACAAACTTTGGCGCAATTATTGCATCTTTTCGTATTAGCATTTTTATATCATGCTAATGAGTTGGAATTGTGTGCACCTACAAAATTTGGAAAGTCAAATTAATTAATTCAGATTTAATCACCGGGTTATATAATTGCTATTATTTGTGGATTAATGCAGTCCGAAGTGGGTCAGTTTTTATGTTGGAAAATTTGCATTCGTAGTCCACACTTTTTTAATGTACAAATTTTGTGCATTTCAGAGAAAGTGTCTTAAAGTAAAATAAATGAAAATGAGATAGATGCGGGTAAAGAGTGAATGTTCACTGAAAGCCGGTTTGTTATGCACGGTTTTAGCCCCATTTATAAAAGAAGCGAAAGGAAGAGTTACTTCCATGGTGGCTTTTTTAAAATGTTGAAAAGTGATGGTGTAAAAGATGTGACACTGAACGCTGGAAATACGAGGGGATAAGGAAAATAAAGAATATGAGATACTGTGTGCTTAGCGGCGAGATACAATCAAGGGTTGATGTGTTACATGCGAAACATCTTTTTTCAATAAAAAAATACCTACTTTCTCTTGTGTTTCGTTCGTTTGGTAAAAAAGTGTTAATGGTATACTGAAACAATTTGATCTCGCCGACACATAAAGAAAGATTGGTGCGAGTGATTTAGACCTTTGAGAATAAGTGGCGAGAAAGCTAGTGTAAAATTGGTTTTCTTACAAGGATGTAATGCGACTACATGTTGAAGTGACACACGAGATTTAGGGAGGGCTTACACAATTTCTCTTCCAAAGCTTTTAAAATTATTTTGCATAAAAATATGTTTTCCGGTAGACCAGGAAAATTCATATTTTTTATTTGATCGCATACTACATTTGTAAAGTAAACAACACATCATCCAGAATAATTAGGTGTAACTTTTCCCTATATTTTATGCTAAAAGAATTCGTATTTAAATAATTGTAGAAATTTGATTGTCTCTTTTCGTAGTTGTCGGAATAAATTCGAAAAAAGAAAGTAAATGCCAATGGTATTTGTTATAACAAATACATGTTATAATTAGGTATAGAATATGTGTCGTTCACACACTAAATACTAATTAATTGCAACCAAACGACTCCTGCACATAATCATGACGGACATTTTAGTGTCAAATGAAATAATCGCCAATTTATAGTCCAGGAAATGCCTTTTCAGGTTACAGCTTTAATTATACAAACTCAGGTCGATTTAAGATTCTAATTTGCTCAGTACAGTTAAGACACCGTTTAAAAATGGTTACGTAACTAGTAAATGTGCCAGTGTCGGGAATTGTTCGTTGTTTGATGATTTTTTCGTGATATCGCCTCACACCTTAAACAAGATGATTTTGCATAATTGATGTTATTAACAATACCGTTTGTTCCATTTTCCTCAATTAAACTAGAAAAATTTGTAGGAGGTCAAGTCTGCATATGTAGGCACAGCTCACATCATTAGGGTCTCTAGTTATTGTTAATTTGGCTTTCGCATTGTTCTAGAAATTTTAAAGCAAGTGAATGTGTTTTATTCAATTGCTACAAATATGCACTTTTACTAATTAGCATAAATCCTTGGCTTTTTGCAAACTGCAAGGCGCTGAAACTTGAACAGATCGACAAGGTGATTATAGGTTTGAGACGATTTTAAGCAGGTTTTTATCGCAATTTCACTTTTTAATTTGCCAATAAGCTCGGGGCAATCGGTTGATTTCCCACTGCGATGGGACAGGGCGATAATTGATAACAATGATTACTTTTACGATGGGACTTTTACCATTCAAAATTATCTCACATTGCGTTAACAAGGCGTGTGCAGCCTTGCATCTATGTAAATAATTTTTACAGTTATTCGGCTTGATGCAATACTGCTTCGGTTTGTGTTAAAGTTTTATGAGACGGCTCGCGGCGCAAACAATAAATTTATATTTTTTGCTGAATCTGAACTGAAGCGGCACTCCGGAGAGAGCATATCAAAAATTTATCGGACGGCTGAAGGGTTCTTACGTCTCAAAAGACACTTATCAGAGTTTGGGAAAGTTTATTGTTGGATTTATTATTTAAATTAAATACAAGGTTTGAATGAAAGATTTTTTAATTTATGCGGTTTGGCGGCGAGATGACGAAAGCTTACACGTTTTCACAATTCGATGAATGAACGTTTCAGACATTAGAATACATTTTATTTAACATTCAATCCCAGACGATTGGCTTTTTATGCTGATTAGCGTTTTATTTTCACTAAACAGTGTTTTTCGATTTATTTATTATTTGAGTTTTGGAGGTGGGAGGTCTTGCAATTAATATGTTTTGTGGCCACTGTAAATGACCGATTTCCAGGCACTGCTTTACTTACCGCACAATAAAATTAGCATACAATGTCGAACGGAATCTTTAATTTGACTGTTGTCTTAATTTTTAGGAAGCCGGAACACTTCATGTACAGTAATTGTTGTTGTTTGTGCCTTTAATTCAAGTAATAATGTTCGAATTTTTCTGTCAAGTATACAAACAATTAGAAAGTTTAATAACGACAATGTATGCAATGCATGCGTGATTAAAGAATTACTTAGTAGTTGGTTAGTTTCAAGGATTATGACTATTATTTCATTTCACACTTCTAAAATGCCTAAAGCTGTCAATATTATGGGTATTATTGCAATTATATAGTGTTTGCTTCATAAATTCTCCCTGATTTTGAGCTTTGTTGCGGGTATTCTTTTATTTTCAGAAAACAGAGAAATCAGTTTTTCTCTACTAAAAAATAGAGGGTTATTCAAAGATATTGAACCTTGAAAGTGAGAGAATTGTGTCAAGGAATCTGGTTTTATCTTCAGTGGAAAAAATTACTATTAGCTCCCGCATATTAATTAATAAATTCTACAGTAGATCACCACTGAATCGTAGTGAAAAATTGCTACCAAGTATTTGATTATATGACTGTTATTTTCAATGCTGAAAGATTCTACAGGTTGATCCATATTGATCTGAATCATCTTAAAAGTAAAAATAATATCTACGTTTTTCATGCAAATTTTGATGCAAACAGATTTTGAAAAAGTAGTTATGTTTTTATAGTGCACAAAGCACAGAGCTTGAGAATGTTTTTTTTGAGACTTCTAAATTTAGGCAAAAAAATGATAAAAATCATTCATTGTTCAAAACGTTTGTTCTACAGTGAATTGTAAAAAATCGGAAAATCCGAGGAAAAATCTCAATGGGTCGATTTATGATTGAAAATTAAAACTTTAATTTAAGTTTTTGCTGAACTGACAGTTACCCAGTAAGCGACAAGTTTAAGTTTAATAAAATTGAAAATATTTTGTTTTGACAAAAATACTGAAACAGTACAAACAAATGAAGAATTGTCTCCTTTTCTATTAGAATTTTATGTTTGTTTTTTGTTAGTGTTAAAAATGTACCTATTTATACGTTTTCACTGTATGAATGAATTTTATTCGAAATGTTTGTTGTTATTGAAAAAAAAAATGCAAAAGGCCAATCAAGTTGAAAATAGCGTATTTCTTTAAAAGAAAATAACGTGTTTACGTCACAATGTTATCTAACAATCGTGATCGCAATAGAATTTTATCAACAATAATAAAATGGACTATGTATTTTTGAAACCTTATTACCTACGATTTCCTTGAAAACTAATGCACATTGTTGTTATAAATTTTGATTTTTGATGAATTTTAGTTTTGCATATTCAAAAAACTGCTAGAGCCTAATTTAACAGTTACCTAAATACTTATATCTTCGTGAAAAACTACTATATAGATTTAATATCCACAACTCTAATCTAATGGTGGTATTCTCTAAATGTCTCTGTTATTCTGTTACGTTTATAGAATGTTAGCAACAGTGCTCTGTTGTGATACCGCTTAACAGAGCTGTCTAATTTGCGATTCTCTTACTGCTTCTGTTAAAATAAGGGTAACAGTGTTCCCATTTGTTCGAAAATGTAATTTTTGGGATAATGGAAGTCGATTTTGGATTACTACTTGATTAGGACTGATTCAAATATTTTGCGAAAATGTTAGGAAGTTTTCATAAAATTATTATCATTTCGAGGTTGGTATCGCAAAAAGTTGCACTAAAATGTGAAAAGAAAGCGAATGCAAAAGATGAGTCTAGATCAGAGCAAAGAATATTTTTGTTTATTGGGAAAAATTTCATTTTTTGTTTTGGGACAATTTCTATGGGATCTCGTGTCGCATTAGATAACTGAATTGAATCCAAATTATTTTGATCTGTGCTGGAGAAAATTTATACGCAAAATTAAAGAGAGAAACACAAGTTGGAAGAAAGAAAATTATTCTTGAAAGCTAAAAATGAAATTTGAAATAAATAATTCAACTTTAAAAATTTATGTTTTATTTTTACGGAATACTGTAACCAAAATGAAGAGTACACAGTGTTAAATTCTTTATTTATACAAATTTCGCGTTTCTAGAGATTTGTAAATGGCGTTCATTGCCACAGATTACCTTTGCAACATTAGGGGGATTATACCAATTGATTTTTTTCTAGGATCGATCTCTCTTTCTTCGTTTTCTAACACTTCAAAAACCAAAAGTAGAATTGTATGCGTAATTCAAAGCTTCTAGTTTTATCCCTTATCACATTTTTAATATAATTTCTTGTTAATTTGGTAAAACATCGCAAAAATTCACAATCTGTCACTGTCACTGTTAGTTTATGGCGAGCTTTTTGCCGCTGTTATTTAACAGAGAATGTAGAAATGTTGCTAACAGAGGGTAACAGAGTTTACGGAATACGAATTTAAATAACAGCTGTAATTTTTAGAGTAATAGAGCAATAACATAGTAACAGAAGTTAGGGAATAGCACCATAAGATTCCCTAATTTATTGTCCTTACCATATTTTCATTCGGTCATATGTCAACGTTCGTTTACTTATAACGCAGTTTCTGTTTACAATAAATTAAGTGCACATTTGAAGTCGTTTCCTATGAACAGTTTTCGCAAAGAAGTTAAAAAGTTTTTCTTTTTGAATAATCAGACAAACAGCGTATAAAATGTTAATAAAAATCAAATATTTTTCTTTTTTTTCGTTTTTACTATTTATATTTACTTTCCTCTTTTTATTCTCGTTTTCTTTCCTGTTTTGATCTCATTTTGTTCATCGCATTAATTTTTTGTTGTTTAAGCATAATTATAATTATTTTATTTTTTCTGTATTTTTTTATTGGGTTTAGCTTCGGCTAAACTTCGCCCATAATAAAGACTATTTATTATTATTATTATTATTATTATTATTATTATTATAGCAGATTTACCTTGTATGGGTTTTTTCGTTACCTATTGGTAATGGTTTTTGTCTAGATTTCTAGAGACAAAAATTGTATGCTCTATAATTTTATCACATGTGCAAGTCCTTTAAAAAACTTAAGTTGTAATAGGACGAGAAGATTAGAAAATCTTTAAGATTTTTTGAGCTCGCAACGAAATCTGGCTGGCGTAAGTTAGGAATAAGGCACAACTTTGAACTCGTTTAATTCGTATCTCGTTGAGAAAGCGTTTTAACACATGATTAACATATTTTACTATTTTATAAATTGAGTATAGCGTTCATTTTCACTATAAGGTGATATCGACCAGATCATTACTTAGCATTGGTACTTCCACTTTTACTGTTTAGGCATTAAAAGCGAACTTTCTATGAAATAGTAATAAAGCGAAGCTTTTACTAGCGATTGGTAAAAACCCCAGTTCTGCATTTTCATGCTCAACAGTAAAATTTACAGGTGCACGAACTTGACATTGCGACCTCACTCAGTGAAATTTTCCGTGGTAAAAATCTCGTGCGGAAGATTTATTTAATTGTCACAACAAAGACACTTCCTCACATTTCTAGGTCCCACATTAAGGACGCAACAATGAAAAAAAAAGCCGGAACTTTGAATTGCTATCCCATGACATAAGCGGGAAACTCCTCATTTTTGCGATCACCTATAGCTTTCTAGGCGTCTAGACGATGAAAAATCCTTCCGAGATTGGCAAACCCGCACCGGTTTGCCTTTCAGAACCCGAGTGAAATATTGAAATAAGATAATAGTGTCGCATGATTTTAGCGTAAAATAGAAAGTTACGGCCGTATTAGCCACGACTGTCATTACTGATGTGTGTTAATAAAACTGTTTTCTTGTGCAAATTTTTCGATTTATTTAACTGTCCCGATCCAGTTGTGACAATATCAACAAAGTCCTGCGATGCTCACCTGCAGTCGCATTGAGGTCACTACTTAGACTCGGATTGGAAACTGGTATAACATTTAGTAGGTTACTGAAATACCACTCTCTACCACAGCGGTTTTCAAGCAGCTACTTAGATCGCCAGTCTAATGCAGTGAATTGTGGCTGTTGCACGTCACTTTGCCTCCAAAACACAAACACACGTGTAGTGCTTTTCGGATACTCACAACAGACCACTCAAGGTAAAAAATCCGATTTTCCAAGTTCGATGCACTCTTGCACCACAACTTACGAAATGCAATTATGAACCAATTCACAATCCTCTTTAACTATTGCATTGTTAAAGAATGTTATAATTTAAATTGCCTAATTGACCCGAAAAATATTTTTTCTAAAATTGACCACACTTTTCAGTCCTTGCTGAATCGAAGAAATAGTCCACAAGGCACTAAGTGGTTTTTAATTGAAATTGTTGATTGTTTGTGTAAAATTTGAGCTGAATCGTTTAGCGGCCGATTATTCCATTAGGGGAAGCCCCTATCGGGCAAACGATGTCGTTAAGCTCCTACGAGTAATTCCCGAAAAGGCTCGGGTCATTGCTGCAAACACCGAACACCTTTTGAATTTCCTGCAATAACCGTTGTGCACATGCTTTATTACCAAATAATTGCGTAATATCGTTGCAGCGATCATACCACCGTTATTTGTTACATAAAATCATCCTGCATACACAGGGTGTTGATCGGTTTGGGCTCGTGTTGTGACTAGAAAGTGATGATTTCTCGATTTTTTACGTGCCTTGTAACAATAACACGAGTTATACAATAGGTTTCAACATTCGGGGTTTGCCTTGACACTGGTGATTGTTCCGCGAGGATGCACCGATGAAAAAATCCCGTTTCCTGGATGTCCGAGTGAAAGTTATTATATTTGCAATTTCTCCAAGAATTATGGAATTTAATTATACTAATAGGCGATTAATAATACAAGTGGTGAGGACGGTAAAGGAAGCGTGTAATGGGTCATTATTTATTTACCGGGAGGGTTATCGACCAATTTGGATTATGTAAAAGTTGGAGGGTTTGATTAAAATTGCATTCATCAAAAAAGGATGAGTAAATTTCAGCTTTATGTAATCATTATGTCATGTTGGAGTTTAAAGGTTAAGCCGGGTTTGAGGTCAATTTCTTCAACGGTATCTAGGTGTATTAACGATTTTTGCAATAATTTACTGTTATGAAATCTTTTGATTCAATTCTAAGAAGACTAGAATATAATAAATTGTGAACTTTCTAACACATTGACGTGAGTCAATCTATTTGATATTTAAAGTCTATTGCGGTTTTAAAATTAATTTCACATAATGGTTTTTATATAAGTTACTGTAAATATAAATAAACCATAAAAATACCGTTTTGCTGCTTTTATTTTAAACAAAATTTGCAAATTTTAACAATTTTCGAAGCGGTACAAATGAAATCACCATTTACGGTTATTTGGTGTGATTTAAAATTAATATTATTTGTATTTGCAAAAAGAAATAATTATGTGCCTGCCTAATGTATTTCTGGTCTGTAAATTTCGGTTATACAGTTGAAAAACAGTATTTTAAAATAATTCAAAATTTCAAGTGTGATATCAATACGTTTTGTGTAAAAATATGGGAGTAAATTAAGAAATAAATAATAATAAAACAACAAAGTACATGATAAATGAAACACATTGAAAAATAAACGAGTCAAATGAGATAGTAAAGTGAATTTTGAAATTTTATTGCGAGAAATAGTTCAAAATGAAGTTTTTTAAACGAAAAAAGCCCGAGAATGTGATGATTTAAATTATTCAGAGGCGATTTGGTCCGTTTTTGTAGTTAAACATAATTCATTAAAAATATGGAGAGAATACGATTCAGTCTCCAAATGTCATTCGATACTGAAATTCAGAACTGTAGTATTATACCTTTTCAAACAAATACAGGGTGTATCAGAAATACGTGTGATAATTTTAACGTGTAACAGAGCTCAACAATTAAAACATTTTTTCTATTTGTAATTTTTCGATAAAAGTTTCGCAAATTTAGTTAAAATTTGTAAAAGAAAACATATTGAAACGTGTACCCGCCTATGGGTACAAAAATAAGAGTGTCTAACTATTTTCGTTGTTATAGAAACGGACAATTTAAAACAACAATAAAAATTGTTGCTATGAATACAAACTAATTATTAAACACTGACCGGCTCGTTTGCACAAAAAAAAGGTGGAAAACAGTGAAAATAATAAATAAGAATTTTGCAAAATGTTATACAGGCTGTAAATGAAATAAGTAACTGGTAATAGAACTCGCCAAGACCAACAATTTTTCCTAATAACTTTTTTTCAAAACGTTTTAGTTTTTGAGTTAAAATTATTTTAAATTCTTACACAATTGTCTTACATGCCACTGGAAACAAAGTTACCTAATCGACAAGATTACCGTTTCCAAGCAAGTCCATGAAAATTAAATAAAATTTATTATTACTTTTCTTTGTTGGAGCATTTCATGAAAGGTTCGTCAATTTGTAGGAGGAAAAAATGATTTTCAAAAATGCGAATTTGAAAAAATGGTACATAGAAAAAGTGTTTGTCTTGATGAGTTCTACCACTGGTTAAAATTAATGTACTTATTTCGCTTACATCCTGTATAGAAAAGTTCTTGCGTTTGATGAGTTTTATTACGTGTTAAAATTAACACACGTATTTCTGATACACCCTGCATAATATTAATATATTTGTTAATAGCTACTTTTAGGATTTTATTTGTAAATTAAATAAATACCCCATAGATTTGTTCAACATATAAAAGAGCTGTTTTTGTGGAAGTAATTTTGTTTTTCAAGAATTTTGATACATTTTTGCTAAGACACTATTAACTGTAAACAATTGTTGCAATTATGTCTTGACAACACTGAATAATAATTCAGAACAAGTTTCAGGTTTTTTCAGATTGGAAATTGACAGTCAATTTTTGTGGGAAAAGCTGTGTTTTTTAAACACAAATGTGACTGTACTTTTGTAATTTTATTTTATATTTAAATTACTGTGTATGAAGGAAGCACTATAATTTCTCAGCTATTAAAAACCTTTCCTGCTAACCTCTCATTAAGCGCAGACTTTACAGTTCTAATCTTGTCACTAACCACATAAAATATCGTTTGACAACTGAATTCATTTACGGTAGACTGAATTATAAAATTATTTTGACCGTACTTACGGTACTACATGATAAATTACATTTTGTATTTACTGACTGGACAGTTAGCTGGAATTTGTGCAATCCAGTGCAAATTTTCCCATCACACGTGTAATAACTCCTCACACAATAAAATGATGTGCGAATTCACCACCTCTCTAAATAAAAATAAGTCCTGATCCAACAGCACACAATAAATGGTGTTGCTTTAATGGAATTTTGATCGAAATTATAGGTTTCAGTTAGCACAATTAATAGCGATATGCGTTTCACTCAATGCACTAGAGAGCCAATTAAAATAATGAAATGACGACTGTTGACATGATACACCTGAAATGAAACGTGAATTAACAGTCCAAGAGCGTTCCTCATGTCTTAGAATTTATTTTTATGATACGTATTACAGAACCGTTCCTAGTAATCACGAACGAGAAAACCGAAAACGATTACAGACTTTCAGGTGCACTTGGAGGCAATTTCATACCTCACGGACATTCTCTGCTAAATTAATAAGTCGGCGACTCCACTAATGCAATTTAAACGTAATTTCATTGATGATCGGGCCCATTTTTACGTAATTTACCTCAGCAATTAGGAATTATAATAGGCCACAAGTAACTGAAACATTCGTTACCGCAACTTCATAATTAAATCATTTTTCGTCAAAATTTGAGGCCTTTATGCTAAATTGTGAATGTAAAGAGATTGTGCTACACCTAATTAGAATTTTAAATTGATATCACCTACGAAAGTAGTAATAATAACCTAATTTTATTAATTAAGAAAAGTAAAACTGATATTGGAAAAAGATCGAGTTTTTTGTGAAAAAGTTGTGTGTTTAATTAAGGCGACACTGGAGCTGAGTTTTTACCAAGCTTATGAAATTAGCACAATCTAAGTTTTACAACTAAGTGGAGGAGATAAAATTGCAGAGTAACTAAATTAGGATTAGTCGCTTCTCGCCTGAGCGATTCCTTGATATTTATGAAATGATCTCATACTGCTATTGAAAGGTTGTAAAAATTGTAATTGCTGGCATTTATTATCCTTGCTTTAAACAGTTAAATCATGCTAATGGCTGTTACTGTAAATAATGGGATTTTTGTCTTTTATTTACGCTGAGAAAGTAAAAGTCGTGAAATGTAAGTACACACGTCAAACACAGGGTGTAATAAATTGTGGTTTGCTTTGTTTGTTATTTGTTACCTTTTCTGATTCAGAGCATCAAAGGAGGAAAGTAATCTTTTCACCAGAGTTGCATATTTAAATCTTATGAATTAAAATTTATACTAACTGGAGAAATTGGATCCTCTAGAACTTTTGTTCTAATAAAAAAAAAAATAATTAACCGATAGTCGATACTAAAGTAATTGTTTTACACCTACTCGTTTCTTTACCAAGATGTCACGTCAGAACTTAGTTTTGAGAAATAATGAAATACAATTGACACAAGAGGAAAACTGCTAAAAGAAAAACATTTATTCATGGGTCTGTTTAAAATGTTTTTTTTTCGTTTTTGTTCTTTTTCTTAGTCATAGAACGGCGCTGTACGAAAATAATTGTACAAAATTAATTTATTATTAAATTTTTAGGGCCGACTTAAAAAAAGTGAATGAAAATGGTAATTCAAAATTAAACGTCAAGCTAAGCAAGATTTAAAAATTTTAATCAGGCCTTTAGTAATTATTTAATTATCATCACTTTTATTAGACGCAATTTCAGCACCTAACCAAACGGTAATTAAGTTGAAGCTTTGTGTAACAATAAGTAATCTAAATTAAGTTGTACCTAAGTGTTGTTTAGCACAATTTTGATGCTTCTAATTAAGAACAGGTAGAAAAAAATAATAATAATAAAGTTTATTGTCATTAAATCTTATTACAGACATCGACATGGTCAAGAAAATTTAAAAGAACATTGAAAAATTAAAATACATGTAATTACTAAATACTTAGAACAAGTTAAATAAAGACAAATTTGTTAGTTAAAAAATTCGTCGTACGAGTAAAAGCAGTTACTTGACAAAAATATTTTGGCAGCTTTTTTAAATTGGAATAAATTCGGCGACTTTTTAATATCCTCCGGCAATTTGTTAAAGACTTTTGTAGCTTTATAAACAACACTTTTTTCATATTTCGTAGTACTGTGTTGAGGGATTCGCACGTCCAATCTACCTCTTGTGGTCATTTTATCATAGACGTCACAATTACACACAAATGATGCAGCGTTCATTTTTAAGAAAACAACTAGTCGATATAAATACAATGATGTTACAGACATTAAACCATATTTAACAAATTGTGAGCGACATGATTCACGTTGCTCCATTTTTAAAATTGCTCTAATAATTTTTTTTGACATAATAATATTTTATGGGCATAGGCGTCACCTCCCCAGAATATGACCCCATAGTTAATGAGAGATTGGACATGTGCATAATAATAGTTTTTAGCGCTTCAAATGATACTTGATCCCTTAAAAAACGAATAATAAATAATGATGAATTAAGTTTAGTTAAAATTTTGTCAATATGATTTTTCCAATTGAGTTGATAATTTAAATTTACTCCCAAAAATGTTGCATAATCAGTATTTGTAATGTTTATACCTCTATATTTTATATCCAATACTTCATTTGATTTTGAATTACTAAATAATAAAAGATTTGTTTTACTGCAATTTAGAGTGAGTTGATTTAGATTACGCCATTCATCCATTCTTGTGATAGTCCTTGTGCATAAGTCAGATAGTTCGGGAAGTGACTTGGCTATTTCAATGCAAGTTGTATCATCCGCAAACTGAAAAATGGCATGATTTTTTATATATTTAGACATATCATTGACATATATAAGAAATAATAGAGGCCCCAATACAGATCCTTGAGGTACTCCTCGTAGATTGACTGATTTACTAGAATAAAATGAATTTAAATATCCATTTTCTTTGGCCGTATTTGCGACGATCTGCTGTCTGTTGTCCAAAAAGGATTTAATAACTAATGCTTGACCTCTAATTCCATAAAAGTCCAATTTATGTATTAAAATATCGTGACTTAAGGTATCAAAAGCTTTAGACAAATCGAAAAAAGTTCCTGACACCTTGTAATTTAGATCAATAGATTTGGCAATTTCAGATATAGCTTTGAAAACTGCTTGCTCAGTGGAATTATTTGGTAAAAATCCAAAC
Organism: Tribolium freemani; assembly: GCA_939628115.1. Classification (NCBI taxonomy): domain Eukaryota; kingdom Metazoa; phylum Arthropoda; class Insecta; order Coleoptera; family Tenebrionidae; genus Tribolium; species Tribolium freemani. The sequence goes on along the minus strand of OW626791.1, from coordinate 15,900,911 downwards.
TGTGTGTTTGACAGAATTCTATTCATTGTTAGAAAAGAGTATAACCTATTATAAATTATTCTTTCAAATATTTTTGAGAAGCTTGAAGGTAATGTGATGGGACGGTAGTTTCCACAATTTTTTTGTCACCTTTTTTAAATATCGGAATAATTTTGCCTGTTTTGAGTTTACTAGGAAATTTTCCATCTAAGCTGGTAAGCTTGAAATGTTGGAATGAGCTGGATCTGATTTATTCATTTCTGTTTATTGAATCGCAACACAATTTGTTGAGTGCATGTCGAATCAAGAAAGTCGTGCCTAATTTTAACCAGGTGAGACCATCAAAAGTGCATTGATACACTTTTCTAGGTCAAGCGTTTCGCGAAAACTGTTTGAAACATAAACCTACTATTAGATCAGTTCCGTGCATTTCCCTTTCGTTAATAAATCCGAATTAGCGAGAGAGTGAGAAGAAAAAATACTTAAATTAAACAGCTGCCAATTTGGGTCATAGGTCACGGTAATTCGCAAAGAGGATAATCATTGTAAAATTTTCCTAACACCTGATTAGGCTCGTGGCCTGAAGTGGGTCATGTGATGACACTCCAGGTCGTTTTCGATGAAACAATTAATTTCAAGTTTAAGAAGTGAAACTCTGAACGTATTAGTTGTACCACATTTCGTACGTTCACTTCTAGGAAGTCATCAGGGAATTATATCACAACAATAAAAATTGACGTTTTGTTGCAGGGGATCCGTTATCATGAGTTGGCTCATCGAGGTTCAGTGCAGTGCTTTGTGATGAGAATTAGTGATTGCTTAAATCTAGACCAATGATTGTGAAAAACTTTTGTGATGAACGATGCCGTCCTACATGTACGTTCAGACATGTGTGTGGGTTCTGATCGGATTTTTTTGCGCTGGTAAGTGAAACTAGAGCGCCCAAAACTGCGAAAAATACCCAAATTTTGTGGCGCAAGTTTACAGGAATCACTCCTAAACGGTTGAAGACCTTGGCCAAAATTCATTACAAAAGCTACGTTTGTTATCCACGCATTGGGAAAATTTTCCGATTACAAAACCGACTCTTAATTGAAGTCAAGTGCGATTTTCTTAAAAAATGGGCGATATAGTGAAAGCCGAATTGTTCGCGCATTGGTATGAAAGGAGTGTCATAAAATAAATCTTAGTAATAAACATCTTATCAATGGAGAATGTGCTTTTCATTTACCTATTTAAAAAATGGGTTTTAATAGGTAAAATTGGTCAAGTTCTATTTATGATTATTAAAGATGGCAAAAATGTGTTGACTTTTGATGTGTTTATGTCATTTTTCTTAAGCTGTTTTTGTAGTAAAATCTGGGTTTAACTTAATATAATAACAAGGACTTGGTTTCATAATAGGCGGATGTGCATATTTTGTAAAGAGAAAAGAAAATAAGTAAGAAATGAATCTTGAATTTATTTTATCTGAGATTTATTTAGTCGCTTTAGAAATGTTTTGGTATACCTAAGTCTGCAAAACATTTTTCTAAAAAGAAATTCGTCTTTCCTTTGAAAATAACTAAAATAAGCTGGAAAATAATTTCAGATTTAGAATTACGTTTTACAAACAGTTAAAGACGATAAATTACTGATTAGATGCCAAAATGTTTTGAGATAACAAAAGAATTTAGTAATTATTATTCGACTGTAAAATGACGAAACTTTTTTAGTGCTTTGTTGAATTTTTTTCCAAAAAAGAAATTTGTCTTTCCTTTAAAAATAACTAAAATAAGCTGGAAAATAATTTCAGATTTAGAATTACATTTTACAAACAGTTAAAGACGATAAATTACCGATTAGATGCCAAAATGTTTTGAGATAACAAAAGAATGTAGTGATTGTTATTCGACTGTAAAGTGACGAAACTTTTTTAAAGCTTTATTGATTTTTTTTTCTAAAAAGAAATTCCTCTTTCCTTTAAAAATAACTAAGATAAGCTGGAAAATAATTTCAGATTCAGGATTAAGTTTGACAAACAGTTGAAGACGATAAATTACCGATTAGATGCCAAAATGTTTTGAGATAACAAAAGAATGTAGTGATTGTTATTCGACTGTAAAATGACGAAACTTTTTTAGAGCTTTATTGAATTTTTTTTCGAAAAAGAAATTTCTCTTTCCTTTAAAAATAACTAAAATAAGCTGGAAAATAATTTCAGATTCAGGATTACGTTTGACAAACAGTTGAAGACGATAAATTACCGATTAGATGCCAAAATGTTTTGAGATAACAAAAGAATGTAGTGATTGTTATTCGACTGTAAAATGACGAAACTTTTTTAGAGCTTTATTGAATTTTTTTCGAAAAAGAAATTTCTCTTTCCTTTAAAAATAACTAAAATAAGCTGGAAAATAATTTCAGATTCAGGATTACGTTTGACAAACAGTTGAAGACGATAAATTACCGATTAGATGCCAAAATGTTTTGAGATAACAAAAGAATGTAGTGATTGTTATTCGACTGTAAAATGACGAAACTTTTTTAGAGCTTTATTGAATTTTTTTTCGAAAAAAAAATAACTAAAATAAGCTGAAAAATTATTTCAGATTCAGGATTACGTTTGACAAACAGTTGAAGACGATAAATTACCGATTAGATGCCAAAATGTTTTGAGATAACAAAAGAATTTAGTGATTGTAATTCGACTGTAAAATGACGAAACTTTTTTAGAGCTTTATTGAATTTTTTTTCAAAAAAGAAATTCGTCTTTTCTTTAAAAATAACTAAAATAAGCTGGAAAATAATTTCAGATTTAGAATTACGTTTTACAAACAGTTAAAGACGATAAATTACTGATTAGATGCCAAAATGTTTAAACAATAAAAGAATTTAGTAAGGTCCTAACTAGTGAAACTTTTTTAGAGCTTTATTGAATTTTTATTTTCTCAAGACACCTTGACAACAATTCCTACTATAACTTTTTCAAGTGTTGATTCGTGCAGCGATTTTCTTGATTTTTGCTTTTTTAAACTTTTAAAAGGATCTCTGATGGTAAAGGGCTAGGAATTTTCTTGATTCTCTCGTTTCTCAAAATATTTTGGTTCGTCTTAAAGCGAATTATCCGTAAAATTATCCTGATTTTTGCAGAAAATAAAACTAATCAGTATTCGGATTACATTTGTAAACCCGAAGCAAGTAATTCAATTCATAATTTTTTCATAAAAACTATAAAACCCGAAACCTCGACTTGAAGTAAATAATTTGAATAAATGTCCGGATTTCTTTAATTTAACCTCTACACTTTTTAACCTTTTTACGGACGAGAAAAAATCAGTAGAAGTCAAATGAAAATTGTTATAGTATTATCATTTTTTATAACATATTTGTAATTGCTTTGCCAATAAAAAACTTTGTTTAACAATGTATATAATCACTTAAACATAACTTAAGCAGAATTTATCGTGTAAATACACAATAAAATAAACTGAAATATAGGAAGTTTTAGGTAAAATGTTTTGTCATTTACTTAAATTGTGGTGCATCATATTTTATTTCTGTTTTGGTCACTTTTTTAATGGCTTGGTTTGAATAAGTTAATGAGTTTATAATTACAGTATGTTGTGACTTTTGACACGTGTTTAATAGACTGTGTAATTAATTACATTGATGTTAGTGTGATTTCTAACCCTTTTGATGTATTTAAAAGCTTTGTTTCCATTTTTGACACATTTGTGTGTAAAAATTGGACTTATTGATTTAATTAACTTTTTAGTTAATTTTTCTTATTAATGAAAAGACATAAATAATAATATTCGGCAACTACAACTCTGAAGTATCATCACTTAAAAACTTTTCCATCATTAAAAAATTATCATACAGCGAATTTGAAGTCACAAGATTAAAATTGATTGTTCGCAGTTTGATTTTCTTATTTTAATTATTCATTTAATTTTAGAGAAATCAAAAACAAAGAAATTGTTAATAAATATTCCAGCTTTAAGTGTACTTGTAATGTTTTAAAATGTATAGTATTTGTTGTAATTGGACGATTTTTCACCGCTTTAACAACGAGCAATTATTTTTTATCTTAGATTTTTTCTTCCAATAACCGCTTTCTTTTTTTCCATGAATAATCGCAAAGTGTTCCTTTCCTTTTAATCATCTTCAGTGCGGAGCAAAATTCTTGAAGCCGGTCCTTGAGAGGGTATCAAGGACCGTAAATCCGTCACACACCAACAGGTGGCGCACGCACTCATCTGTATCTCTACATAATTCATATCTGGGTTGTTTCATACGAATTTTACGGTTGAGAATATAGACTTAAATTTATTAATTTTTTGATATTTCCGAACTAATAAATTGATACCCGATTTATAGTCTAATAAAATTTTCATGTCATGGATATTAAAAAAAAAGTAATTTCATTCAGGTCTTTGTGGTCAGTTATTGATTGCCGGCGAAAATTTTCATCGCATCCGGAAATTCAGTTTTTCACCCTTGATCTCCTTTAAAGCCCTCACCGAATTGAGTCGCCGCTATTGATTGAAATTCAGTTCGGTCTTGAACTTTCTGTTTGTTTAGTTGAAGTGACACCTGTACTCATCACTTTCTACACACCAAAATTAGTTAAATTGCGAAGGCGCTTGACCAAAAGCGTGTCAAAGTGTCATTAAACCGTTCACGATAATTAGGAATCACCGGAAGGAGCTTCCGCAATGCTATAATCCGGGCAAATATTGCTAAATATTGGACGCAGCAATTAGAACGTGCTACTAATAACATAATTAGCAAATAGAAAGTTTCCGAATTTTTGCTGTTTGAGCCGAACAGGGATTTACGTTTAGTGTGCACACTGAACTTTCCAAGACATGATTAATCACTTAAACCAGTGACCTTTGGCCGTGATTCTAACTCAGACGACCAAAAAGGAAATAACAAGGAAGCTATTATGCAAAGATATCATCGCTAATTGCTTTTATTAGTATTCGTTTAAAAAGAAAGTAGAAAATTTGCCAAGCAAAGACGCTTGTTTGAATTTTTTCACTGTCTGTGTTTACTCTTCATTAACACGCGACCAAGCTTCCAATGTAGAACAAAAATCTAAACAAGGAAGAAATTCATTAGCAAATATTGTATGGCACTGCCGGAACGCAAAAGCAATAAACAGAAGGGGATTTGTGGGGGATTATGTTTAATTGAATTAAATCAAAACGGAAGATGTATTTTGAAATTCTAGATAAGACATTACGATTTTTTGTTTCGGTTTACTAATTGTTGTAACTTTTGCATTAAATTAAGTGCCCCACAGAAATGTTGGTCACGAGAAAGCAAGAAAATTTTTACGAACAGATGTTTCTTCGGATTATGCAAAAGTGGCAAATGTGTTATATCACAGCTGACAAATGTCGTGGTAATTGTTAAATGGGCCAAAAAATAGGAAACGAAATAAATAAAGCTGTAGAAAATTCCAAAATAACGGGTTTTTGATTTTTCGAGGAGCTTTAGCTTTTTCTCAATCATAGTTTTAATGCAAAATAAAAATATTACACTATAAGCAAATGAATAGACATTTTTGTAAAATTTACTACTGAATAAAGCAAAACGAATTTTATTAGCTTATTGGTTATTGGAAAAATAACAGTAATAATTTTGCAATTTTCTATTCGAAATTTAGTTGCATCTAGTTCAGCGGTAAAACCTGTACTTCATTTGATTCAATCAATCTGATATAACCCATAAACGACCGTTTATATAATTAATTTTTTAATTGATTTAGATTTCTCTATTACCGCATCGTACGTGTGAGAATTACTCTAAATTGGAATAAACGACTCAAAATTAAAAAATATCCGCTAATTATAAACACACTTTTTGTACCACGATAGTAATAAACGTATAATAAGCTTTCGGTTTTCTGTGTAAAAACAAGCTTATTAATATACAGACTGTAATTTCTAGTTTACTCAAAATATAAACTTGTAAGGCCTCCACGGAGCCTACAGTTTCATTTACATACACTTTGGAAGACATTACTAAATTAATTTGTTAACATGATTTAGCAATTTTGTAACGGATTAAAGGAAGTAGTTTAGAATTGTAGCAACACACATCTTCGTGTTTAAGTTTCATATTAGCATTTTTTTCATCAGGATCGACAGTTAATTCAACAGCGCCTTTGTTAGCACTGATGGGAAAATTTATTTTTTACACAAATGTGAGAACTAGAGCGTTTTATGTTTGCTTTTTTGATTTTTTCAATATTGTTTAAATTGGAGGCAAATATTTAGTAAAAATTATGCACAAAAACCTGACTTTTATTGCCGTCAACATTTCCATTAACAAATTGTGTCAACATGTCAATGTTATTGCATTATTTTAAGTAGTAAGTACGCTCGTACATAACTTTTACTTAAGTTCTTCCTAACTCTGAAACGATTTCAACATGAAGTAAATTAAGTGGAACTTTACAAGACTGCAAGTCATATCAAAGGTTTGTTTAATAGAGGTATTGTGGGCCTATAGAGGCTAATAAATATAAATTACGCAACTATTTCCAAGTAGCTGTTTGTCAAAGGCTCGTTTGTAGCAACCTTGAGTGATAAAATAGGAATAAATAAGAAATCTGTCAATATCGTGCAGGCGCAAGTGCATAATTTATAATCGTATTAGATTTTATCTCAAAACTTTCTATTCTCGATTGAGTATTTTATGGATTTTGAGACCCATTTCCACATTTTCTAAGCTTAAACGATTGGGTGGATCCATGGGGGCGATAGTCCACTTAAAAGTAGTGCTAAAAACACAGATAAGTGGGTCATGTTGGTGGTTTTAGTGCCAAATAGTTATTTTTCACTTCGTCCAACTCATTTCCCTAATGCATCAGAATTGCAAAATCTTGCGCCAGCGGCAAATCAAGGCTTCTTTAACAAACATTTTTTATGCCATGGGAGTTAACGTACCGTACATAATTACAACCGAAATTTAATTAACGTTGTGACATGTCGGTTAGCAAATTACTGGAATAATTTGCGTTCGTTTTATTGAAGGAACACCGGTGCCTTGGCTCAGCCCGTCCCTGGAAGCATTAGACGAGCTCAACGACGCTGAAATCTACAAATCCGTTGTTACATCCATAAATGAATGGCAGAAAAGACAGGAGCTTAAGAAAATTAATGCCAGGTTTGTATTTTGCCTTTATCGCTGCTTTGTGTACTGTTTTAATTATTCAAATGGTGTCGGCTCGATTGCACTACGATTTTTTTCCCAAAGCTAAGGAAATGACTTGAATGGCAAAGATAGAATGGTGGTTTATAGTCACGAGCGGACGCATTTTTCTTTTGCGTGAATGAAGAAAGATTTAATTAACAGGAGCTCAGTGAAAAATTAAAGCGAGGCAAGATTTTGCCTTGAAGGTAACATTTCCGAGTTGTGTGTATTACAATCTATATGTTAATTTTGTATTTTGATTGTTTCCAAAATAATTAAAAATTTTAAAGAAAAAAGTGTGCCCAACAACATTTTTAATGAAAACATCAATTAAAATTTGCAATACATATTACTTTTTTCAGTTTTTATCAGGACGTTGGGAATATTATTTTGTTCACGGTTTTTCGAATTTAAAACTAACAAAGGTGGCTTTAAAGACAAAGCCAGCATTGTAATTTATAGAGTTGTTTATTTTCATCAAAAATGCCCACCTTTTGTGTTGAAATTGTTGCAGCTAATTGTGCTTGAGCGGCAGCTCTCTTGTTATTTTTAAAAATTCCGTTAGTTAAATATTTTAGATATTTTTCGCAGCCGATAAAAATTTAATTAAAAATCATTGTTTTCACAGTTAAGTCATTAAATCAAGTTTCAACGATTTTATCCACTGCCCTACGTAAATTCTTGTATTTTCTCATAAACTTTCTACCTGAATTCTTTTGCACGTGAGATCTAAAACTTAGTTGCATCGTTTTTTTTATACTTCACCTGTGGTTTTTAAGGCGATTCAAAACTCGCTGTTTTTCTAAAAACGTCAAGAAGGAAACAACGAGTTTTTCATTCATTTAAAATCGAAAAATAATTGTGTTTTTAACATATTTATTAAGTGGACAATTTTTTTAGTAATTTTTTTAGAATTAACTATGTGTTACTGCAGTTGGGTGTGTTTTATATTAATGATTAAAATTCATTCATTGCAGAAAAGTTCAATATAAAGACAGGGCAAATAAATGAGAAATATTTAGTAGTACCTACCTAGTAGGTAGTATTTAAGTTTAATATGTATTATTGAAATTTGATATAAATGGTTATACGAGTAAATGTTTAAATAATTGTCACACAGTATTCAGGAATATAGTATATTATTTAACGAGTTTGAGTGTAAATCGGTCGCTTTATTTCACAAGTGGATTTTTAAACGTCGAGTGACAACGAGAGGTTTATCATCCACGAGGTGAAATAAATGAACCGATTTACACGAAAACAAGTTGAATACAACATTTTATTCTTCGAATTAGACTCAACAAGGCTTAAAATTGCTTTAAATCTGTTAAAAATAATCTGACGTTTCGTATTGAGAAATGCCAAACAGTTGTCAAAACTTCCTTACACAGGAGAAAAACCGTAAATTTTGACATTGTCGAAGAATAAATATGTTTTTTGAAAAATATTTTAGAACAACTGATCAAATATTGTCCTCGATTTTGATACCATTTAATTACGTGGATCTATAAGTACAGAGTGATTCAGCAAGACTGTCGAGATGTTACGAAACCTATAAAGTACTTTTCAAAAAACTACTTGCTTTGTTTAAAAGCTTTTATTTAACTCACAATGTTGTCTGTCTGTCCGTTTATATTTTCGGAGCCAAATTTGAAAGGGTTCCTGTTGTCCCACTGAATTGAAATTTTGCATACTTACTTAATTTGCGTGACAATGCAATCCTATGTAGTTATTTACTCCCTAAAGGGGTTAAATGGGGTTTTGAAGTTTTAGGTTATGTTTACAAAGGGGTTCTCGATTTGTAAATTTGAGAGGGTTCCTGAAGTCGCAATGAAATGAAATTTAACATGCTTACGTAATCTGCGTGACAATGCAATTCTATATAGTTAATAACCCCCTAAAGGTGTTAAATGGGGTTTTAAAATTTTAGGTTATGTTTACAAAGGGGTTCTCGATTTGTACATACCGTAACTTATACCGACATAGACGGTATGTTGGTTATTTGGACGTCACGGTAGATGCACAATAAATAAATACTAAAAAGCAAAAAATAAAAATATATAAAAAAATGTTTTTTACAAAAAGCTTTTCTTTAAAAGATGCACTAAAAAATAAAAAATAATGTAATTCAATCACAGAAGAATATTTTTTCTTACAGGTTAAAATTGTAAAATTTATAAAAGCTTTAGGAGTAGTCAACTGAACAAAGTAATTCTGTAATGCCGTAGTTTTATAACTCCCAAAGTTTTTATAAATTTTAGAATTTTAACCTATAAGAAAAAATATTCTCCTGTGATTGAAATACATTATTTTTTACTTTTTAGTGCATCTTTTAAATAAAAGCTTTTTTTAAAAAACATTTTTTTACATACAAGGTTGTTTTTTTATTAGTATACATTGCCCTATGTATTAGCTGTTTCAAAACTAGACTATAAAAACGCCAACGTCGCATTTTCTCTCAAAATTAGTTGTTATAAATTTTTCCTGCACTTCAAAAATTGAATAGCTAATGTAACTTATAGCTTCAATGAGAGATCTAATCATTAATAACTATTTTACATTTTTATCAACCTTATTTAAAAAAATAATTCGGTAAAATGCGACGTTGGCGTTTTTATAGTTTTGAAACAGCTAACATACAGTTAAAAAAACCGAGTCAATTTCATTGTTACTATGACTATTATGTGCTATTAGGATTGGGCCGTAGGTCTAGGTTAGCATAGGTGCAGGCAACCAAAATTACAATTCACACAGGGCAAAAAGGTCTTAGGCAAATAACACCCCTAAGGTCAAATTTTTGCCTGGAATAGACCCAAATCATTAGCCTCAAATGCCATACACCAATGCAGCTCAAGATCTAACAAATTTAAACCGCACTCATTGAAATAATTAGGGACCGATGTAAAAATTTTATGGTGGCTAGAAATTTCGTAAATAAACTTATACTAGATAGTACCTAGATGTTACAAAAAGTTAAAAGTATTATTCGTGCTAAACTGGTCAAAGTATCAGACTAGAGCTATTGTTTGGAAGTGCAAGGAGGGCCTTTTTAGCACTTTCTCTGATTATTTAATATTTTCCTTGGTTTGATGCGTCATTTAATTACATTTATTTTGTTGTTTTGCAAAGTTTATTCTTTATTTTTGGATATTAAAGTTTTTGTAATATTGGTTGCCTGCACCTAGACCTACGACCTAATCGTAATCGTCATAGTAACAATGAAATTGACTCGGTTTTTTTAACTGTATACATAGGGCAACGTATACTAATAAAAAACATCCGTGTATATATATAATAAGATATCCCAGTTGATCCATATATGTAAAAGAATTTTTGGTTAAAATTTTGCCATAATTTATTGAGATGTGATCATCTTAAAAATGGGACAAAGAATATGTTCAACTTTTGATTTGGTCTGAATTCATAAATTTTCAGAATCGCTTTGTATACTTGTTATCAGTGTTACTAATTTATAATTATTAATGCAAAATCTGTATTAGAATACCAACAGCATGTTATTTTGACTACTTTTGAGCTCTAGTAGTACGTTTCAGTTTTCGATATGAAAAATTGAAAAAGTTAACTCGGAAAATCTATGATCCCGTGAAATCGTTGCAGGAATTAAAACCTGTCACAATATTTTTATGAGGGATTCGTTTGCACTTTGTGGAAATGTGATTTATTGGAAACGCATTCATTGAACATTGTTTAACAAACAAATAACGAAATTATTGACTTATTATTTTTTTGCGCTAGTTCAATGCACATCAGTGACATCAAAACAATAAAGTTGGTTTTGCTTCTCATAAAAAAATGAGCCAAATAGTGAATCAATCGTTCCGTACAAATTCATTGAAGTGCATCGACTATTATAAACCCGAATCGTTTCCAGAATCAAACGCGAGGACTCCTCGGTTTGTTATGGCGAGTTGGGGTGTTTCGAAGCCTCCGGTCCTTTCGGTTACTTGGACATGCTGCCAAGCAAACCGGAGGAAATCGACACCAAGTTTCTGCTTTATCCTGGACACGGCCGTCGCCGCAGCGGCACAAGTCCTGCGGAAGTCCCTTTCTCGTCCATTAAAGAAGCCTTCGAATGGGCCAAGCAAGGCTTTAACAAGAGCCTGCCCACGAAGGTCCTCATCCACGGCTTCGGCAGCGACTGCAGCCACATATGGGTCTACGAAATGCGCAGCGCCCTTATGGCGGTGGTAAGTCCTCCAACATAAAGTGATTCTCGTTATTCGACCCCTTCTGTTTATCTAATCGCAAGTTTAAACCATTATAAAGCATATGCGAGAGAAATGTAATAATAATAAATAAATAAAATCCAACATGGCAACATGGCCATTTACTGAAAATTGATTTTTCTGCTGAATTCGAACCCGAAAGTCGTTTCTTGATTTGGATAGGTATACTTTTATTATGAAAATGTCGTTTTTGAAAAGCAAATTTTGTGTTTATGTTCCCAGAACTCATATCTTTCTCTGGATAAAGTTAGAAGCTTCATTTTTTTGCAAAAGGTTCTTCAATGAATGTAGATGTAGTACGTATACATAATTATATCACAAGCTTTAATTCGGGCAAAAGAAAACTGAACAAATCGTAACGTCATATTTGTGTAGTAAAATTTCCGAGATGCCAGATTTTTTTTTATTTTAAAAGACATACCTTTACATAACCGAAATGAAATGAAGTTATTGTTTTAAACTTAGATAAACAATCAACTACATATTGATGTGATATTGATATTAAAGAATCCTCCATACTTATTCATTAGTTCAACTGCAAGAAAAAAAATATTCAAAAGTAAGTAAGTAATTAATTTAATTAATTAATATTAATCATTGGTATTTCTTTTTATACAATGTGTTCAAAAATGGCTGTTCATCAAGTCGACTATGGAATTTAAATTCGAAGTGCCTCTTCGTCCAAATGACTATTGTAGTTTCTCTGTCAAATCTTTGAATTAGCTTTTTACTCACTTTTTCGGAAAAGTTGTTTCAAGTGTAGGGTTTGTTTTGATTTGTGTTTTGTATTTTCATAATTCTTGTTGTTGTGTACTCTTCGTTTTTGGATTTGCAGCCTTTTTGCATCGTTTTGACGGATCTGTCACTTTGACGGCATTCACAATCTAAATTAAGCGGCACATTACGTTCAAATTTCATAGGTGACTTGATAAACAACCATTTTCGAACACATTGTATATTGTATTGTTATATTTGTGAGGACTACGCATCCATTTATATTCCACTCTGGACTAAGAAGTCTGTTGGAAATAAATTATTATTATTATTATTATTATTATTATTATTATTATTATTATTATTATTGTGGTAAAATTAGTAAGCTACCCATGTTTAATTTATTCCTATTTATGTACAGGATGTTTCACATAATTTTATATGCAATGCAATATTAACAATACATTCAGGGTGTCCCAACGATGTGAAAAAGTCCATTAGGTACATATGGACCGTTAAATGTTAGAAAATTAATCTTTTTTTACGAAATCCGTAGATACTAACCCCCTGACACCTAAAATTATTTTCAAGTATACAAGGTGTTTCCAGAATTAGCTACAATACAAACTTATGTTTTTTTAAATAAACATTTTATATTTTTTTTGCATTTATGGATATAGTTTTTAGCACTGATGCTTTTAAGCTACATTGTTATTGGTCGATTTTGCTTTGTTTTTGAAATAATTTGATTTATTTAACAAAAACACGCTTTTTTAATTATTACATAAAAACTAAGAATCTTAGAAAAGTAGGACTTTCACCACTTTAAAGAAAAAAGTTCAAACTTAAAGGATATGTTTTGCTCTTGAAGAAATTGAAGATATTGAAAATGATATGGATTTTGATATTCCAAATTATAACTACCGGAAAAGGATAAATCCTTTTGAATTATTTTCGGAAAGAGCGAAAGAGGATTCAAAAAGAGATATCGCCTTAAAAAAGATAGAGCACTCTATGTAGTGGACGTTATTCGGGACGCAGTAATAGAGCAGTTAATGTGTCTCAATGTCTCCAGAACTGCAGTTATTAACTGCTCTTCGGTTTTTAAGTAAAGGCAGTTACCAAATGGAAATGGAAATGGAGCAGGATTGTACTTAGAGTATCTAGGGTAATTGCCGAAAAAAAAACGATTTCATTAAATAACTTTTTAGCAATACCTGTTCTGTAAGTCATCATTCACTGACAAATATCTTTCATAGTAAGCGGCACTTTTTTTCCATGGTTACTGTCCAATAATATTTTACTTACAGCCCGTGGTCTGTAAGTAAATATTACATACCAACGTATGCCATTCGTGTTCCATGAAAAATGATGCACAAGCAAACCTTGCAGCCTCTTCAATATCATCCATTTTTCTATTTTCACTTGAAATACCTTCAGAACAGTATTGAAGCGTTGATTTTGCAACAAATGTTGATTTAAAGTAATGTTTTTTTTTGTTTTGTATCCCTAACACGTAACAAACGTCACACAAATTTTTTATTTGACAACAATCTGACGTTTATTGATTTTTCATAAAAATTCATTCAGAAAATGTTTTACTTTTTCTTATTTGTGCAGGTATTGCTAAAAATAGCTTACTAACCTCAAACTGTAAGTTCTTCTTTTGGTCTCGAACGCTTAGGAAACCGAGGGTACCCTCGGTTTCCCAATATTGCATTCTCGACCAAAAAAATTGCACTTACAGTTTACGATACGTAATATACTATTTCAAAAGGCAAGTCTACTACCACCAACTTATGTGAAAATGTTCAGTTTATATCGAAAGCATTGGATAATAGAAATCAGGTAATGTCGTATATACAGACTTAACGAAAGCTTTTGATAAAGTAGATCATAAAATCATGTTAAATAAATTAGATAAGTTTGGTTTGAGTAGTAACTTGTTACAGTTGTTTGAATCGTTGATGTATGATAGGAAGCAGTATGTGGAATATAAAAATGTTCGTTCTAATATTAGTTATCAAGCTATGTCGGGTGTGATCCAAGGATCAAACTTGGGCCCACTTATGTTCCTTTTATACATAAACGATTTACCAGAGTGTTTAAATGATTCCAAACCTCTATTATATGCATATGATCTTAAATTAGTAAAAGTTATAAGTTCGATCGAAGACTGTGATTTACTCCAGAAAGACATAACTGCAGTAACTGAGTGGTGTATTAAAAATAAATTACAATTGAATATTGACAAATGTCATGTTATGTCGTTCTCTCGTAAAGTTACTAACATCACGTTTGAATATAAAATTGAGAACAAAATTTTGGATAGATGTGACAAAATTCGTGATCTCGGTGTCACCTCGCTCTCTTTTGTTCCTCACATAGAAATGATTTGTGCTCAAGCTAGTAAGATGTTAGGATTTATTATAAGAAATACCAAAGGCTTCAAAAATATTAAGTGTTTAGAAATATTATACGCCACGTTTGTAAGATCTCGTTTGGAATATTGTTGTGTCGTGTGGTGTCCGTTTTATTATAATCAAATTAATGCTTTAGAATATGTTCAAAGAAAGTTTTATAAATATCTTCATTATATTAAATTTGGCATCTATCCAGAACAAGGGTTCTCACATAAAATTTTACTAGGCGAATTTAACCAAGTTGAGCTATTATTTATTATTATTATTAACAATATTATAGACAGCTCAGAATTACTATCTTTATTAAACTTTTATATACCTAGGATGGAAGGGAGATGTAATGTTACATTTTATTGTGAGTTGCCCAAAACTAGGCATTATCAAAATTCTCCCGTGAACAATATATGTAATTTATATAATTCGATTGTGTCTTCGGCTAGTGAGATAGATGTTTTTGGAGTCAATATAAATAAATTTAAAGTATTATGTAGGGATCATTTTGGTAATTAGAAGTAAACATGTATTGCGTTTTATGTTCAACTATTATTATTATTTTTCTTTTTTCAATTATTTTATTATTTTATAGTATCTAGTTTCATTTTGTAACCACATTTGGACTTCTGTCTGTTGGTTAATAAACTATTATTATTATTCAGATCGTTGGAAGAACCTGTATGTATCTATTCCGATACGAACTCGATTAGAAATTTTGCAAAATTGGATAATTTTCCTTAGTTTTGTACACTAATTCCAATTACAAAAATTACCTATTTCTATTCGAATTCAGCAGAAAATTTGACATAAAAATCGGTTTTCGGTACAAACGGTGTGCAGTCGAGTCTTTTACGGTGCCTACTCCTCGATAAAAAATTAAATAAAAATAAAAATTAAAATAAATAAAAAAGTAAAAAAATACGAGATAAAAAATTAGGATTCAAGATGATGAATAATAAATATAGCAATTGATAATTTAAAGTTTTTTGGCAAAATAAATTTGTATTAGGTACTTTACTCTCAGGGAGAGAAGGGCTTGAATATGAATTTCCATTTTTTCGTGTACCTACTTCATCGATTCGTATCGCAGGAGGAGGTTAACGTGATTTGCGTGGATTGGGAGAAGGGGGCAATCCTGCCTAATTACGTTAAAGCCACCGCAAACACTCGCCTAGTCGGCAAGCAACTGGCGATGCTCCTCCGAGGATTAGTAGATAATAACGGCCTGTCATTGAGAAACACTCATCTGGTGGGGTTCAGTCTGGGGGCGCATGTGGCCGGCTTCGCCGGGGCCGAGCTGGGCAATTTGAGCCGCATCACGGGGCTGGACCCCGCGGGGCCCCTCTTCGAGTCGCAGGACCCCAGGGCCAGGCTGGACCAAAGCGACGCCGATTTCGTCGACGTTATCCACAGCAATGGGGAGAATCTGATCTTAGGGGGGCTGGGGTCGTATCAGCCCATGGGGCACGTTGACTTTTACCCGAACGGCGGAAGGATGCAGAAAGGGTGCAGCAATTTGTTTGTGGGGGCTGTCAGCGATATCATTTGGTGTAAGTAACGGGCCAGACAGAGGTCGAGCAATTTCCAATCAACGGGAAACTTCGGAGCCAGATACTTAATTAAAAAGTGATTTATTCCCGTTTTAAGCGTCATAACAAATTTTTACTTAATTAATTACTTCCGAGAAAAGTTCGCTAGTTTAGCGATTTTTTACTGATTTCGTGATTTATGCACAGATAAGTCACTATTTTGATGAAGTTGGGCAAGTTTTGTAATGTTCACCTACAAGCCAACAACCATGTTCAAAGCATAATTCAAGCATAATTAATAATAACAAACAACTTTGGTTAGCGCAATATACACGTAGTAAGCAAGAAAATATGTGCTTATTTAATTCGAAGTGAATTGAATCGGGTTTTGGTGTTCTGTAAAAAAATTAATACCTAAACAAACATTCATTTATTTATTTATATATTTTTTTGAATAATTAATTAATGATCTCATCGTCAGAAATTTGCATCAAAGGAGAGCGATTTTTTCTTCTTTTGGTGAAGCCGATGGTTGTAATTTATTATGGGTTGCAAAAGCATATAAGCAAGATGATAAAGAGATTATTTATCTTTGAGTGAAACGGTTAAATTCAAGAGTAACGAAGTCATGAGTGGACTTATTTCACGACTAGATAAACGATCTTTATCCGCAAACGTCACAAAACTGGCAACATTTGTGACAGAATGGCTCAGGTAAAAGATCTAGTTCTCGGACCACTTTTTTCGGACATGTGGTAAATCATTTTTATTTGATAAAGCATTTTTTAATGTTCTCTGTCATCATGACTTACCATTGTTTTCACTTTCTTGTGTCTTTCGCTGCTTCGCTCAAGAGGTGATGATTCCCTCATTGTGAAACGGGAGTCACTGCACTAGTTAAATTAAAAAATACTCAACACATTCGAAAATCTCAACACAAAAATCCGAGACTGACGTTTGCTTATAAACATTGTTATGGTAATGATTCACGTGCAAAGCTTCCTGATTATTTTATTCATTTAGCTTTAAATTAGTGTTGCTCAAAATTGCTCTTTACTCTTCATCAATACGTTTGCGGATAAAATAGTACATTTTATTCGGAGTAAATGTGAGTTTATGTGGCTCAGCTGAATTGTTTGCCTCATTGCATTCGGCAAAATAAACATTCAGCTTCCCCACATAAACTATCACATTTACCCCTTATAAAATAATCTACTATTATCGTTGAATATAAAACTACAATTTTTTCTATAGCAGGACTTTAAGACTTTAAGTTTAAGAGAAAAAAGTTATTGTTAATTCGTTAATCCTTCAAATTAATATGTTGGACTTTTTATACAGCGTGTTAGGGAATGGTTTAGCATAAATTGAAAGGTAGATAGAGAATGGCAAAACGAATCGATTAAGTAAAATTTTTGTAAATCGAAAATGCATAGTTTTCCCAAAAAATCGTTCTAAAATTAAAGTCCCAAATTTTGAGAACCGCTGAACTAGAATGATAAAAATTAGCGTAAATTTTATATTATTGACAAAACAGCACAGGTGAATTAACTTCTTGGTCCACACCGTAATTCTTCTATTTCAATTTGTGTTTTGTAATCAAAATTCTAAAAAAAAAACAAAAAGAAATTTTGCCAGAAATGGGGTTCGAACCTCCCACACAAATGACCATGCTATCTTCAATTTTGAAAAATTCTCTTTTTTTATTTTTTTTTTTTCTTCAACAACGTTTATTCAGTAATTACAAAAATGATAGAGGATCAGAAATCCTACAAAGACAGAAATCTTAACCTAATTTACAAATTATAATTTACAGGTTCATGCAACTCCATGCTTATCCTGTAGTGCAAACAATTATTGGTGCGCTGAAGGCGCCTTATGCTAATTGATCCTATATGAGATTTCCTTATAACTAACATGCATAACAAATTATCATTATAACTAAGGGAAAGAAATACAAAAACCCTTTTTCTGTTGACCCCGCCGAGCCATGAATTACGCGTCCTACCTAAATTAATTTAAGTTATGCACCGAAGTGCGCGACTGTGGACCAGTGGTCTCCCCAGCCCTGTAGTTTTGTACTTTTTGAAAATGTTTATTTTGTGAAATTTTTACTAATTTAACAAACTTAGCCTACTTATGTACAATAAGATATTTACATATATACAAAAAGTGCAATTTGGAAATTCGTGGACCACATAGCGAACTAGAGGTCGATCCTTGATTTCCGACGTTAAATCAACTGGATTGGTGGCTGATTCATTTATTCAGTTAGGCTTTGACAGATCACACGAGAATAAAATTCCATGGATCTGTCTAAGGGATCTGAGGCCCTGCTGGAAGTTTATTTATCGTAGATGCTCAAATGTTGATACGATAATTTATGTTTTAGCCTGAAGGGCGTGTTGTAACTTCTAAATTTAGTGATTCTACGAGTTAATTTAATTTAAATTCTCTAATCGTTCATGCGCCACTATGTCCACATAGTTTAAAGAAAAAATTAACCGCTAATAAACTACCATAAACGACACAGTGGCTCTCAACAGGTGGATTAATAAATTTTTTTGAAGAAAGTATGCACTTTTTGGAAAAATGGTATAAGGCTTTTTAACTCGTCTGATCATAACAAATTTCAAATTCACATACGAAATATTGCTAAGCCATTCCCTAACACCTTGTATACTCTTGCGGTTAAAGTGCTATTTTGTCTACTCAAAAAAATTGATACAGAAATAGTTTAACATCTGCTATAGAAAAAAATATTTCTACAGTAATACAAATGTCAAAAACCAACAATGGTTTAGCACATTTTAGAGCCAGAAATCTACTCAAATCGGGAGATTTTTGATGAAACAAAACAAAAATTGTCTTGGGTTTTATTGATGCTACGGGAGTTATTTTTAAAAGTTTTTTTGCAAGGTTTGATAAATTTTATTAATTTTAATGAATGGCAATATCAAAATTAAATTACACAAAGGTAGTGACTATTTTGAACTAATTTTTTAGGTAGTGATCAAAACGATTATTATTTATTGTAGCGTAATACAATTTTTCCCCTCCCATCATTATCACATAACGTTGGCGCCAGTCAAGTTTCATTGTTATTCTGAACCTTGTTCTTTATTTGGAACTAGTAGTTTACCTGTATTTATTGATTCACTTTACCAAAATTATTCAAAATGTTGTAATGCCAAACTCATCTTACACATCTCTTGGACGTTCCAAAGAGCATTAAAGATGTTTTTGTAATTTCTGCAGAGAAAATTTTATTGTACTATCAATTTCTCTGATCTAACTCAAACGACTGCTAAAAGATCAAAGGTCCGAATTAACGAACAACCCGAATAACCAAATACCAAGATTTTTATGTATAACACCATGATAAATGTTTAAAAATACTATTTCGGGGAATTTAGCTAGTTTTGAAACCAGGAATCGCCTCTAATAATAATCGAGAAATTGTGACAAAAAAAATGTCGTTTAAAAAATGCAAAAATTACGTCTCACTTACGAAACTTATCACTTTCGTTTGAACCACCCACAACTGATTATTACCGAATTTCCACCGTTTTTCTTAAGCTTTTAAAGTTTAAACTGAAATTTATTAAAGATACAAAAGATGAAATTGGTTTCGATTTGGTATTAATTACGATCCACGAAAATATGTTATAATCAACTCGTTTTTGAATAGGCGGTTATTGATCACTAATTAGTAATCACAACTATTATCTAAATGCACTCACTTGGTATCGCTCGTTAAAAAAATATTTTATATTGTTTTGGAGCAAACAGTCGACTTTAAAAAGGAGTTTTTGTAGTTTTAGGCAAAAAGAGTTAATTAGGGTTTCTGATTTCTCGACATAATTTTTTTCTCGAGACCCGAGAATTCTCGACTGGAAATTCTCGAGACTCCTCGAATCTTCGAGAAATTTTTAATGTTGTAAATAATCAAATATTTGTTAATCAAATTCAAAATAAAATATCGCTTAATAATCAACATTTATTATTTAAACAGTTTTTTAAACTAAAATTTTAATTACTTTGACAAAATCAACATCAACAAAATTAAACACTGAGTTGCTTCCAAAAAATAAATGCAGTCTTATAATTGTACAAAATTTAACGATTTAACAATTATCAACATTTACAGGAACTAAATTTGACTACTGCCTTACATAAATAAACATGAGAATATTGAAATAGGGAGTGAATTTGTTAGCGTTGGAGAAAAGTATGAAATCAAGCGTTTTGTGCCTAAACTAAAAAGGTACCTTACGAAAAAACTCATTAGTACATACATCATCCACTACTTTAAAAATGTGATCATCATTTTTCAAGAATAAATTTTTTCGAAATTATTTTGGATTTACAGTTATTTTTTAGTAAAAGATTATGCTCTAAAAATAGCTTCTACTAATTAATTTTAAATCAGGGGTTTTTCTTAAATAAATTATTAAATTTGCGTTCCGAGCTCATTAGGAAGGTTTTTCGAACTTGTCCGAAGTGAATGTTTTTAATTGCAAAAAATTTTACGAATCAAATTACTGCAGAGGGGTGGGCGGGAAGGTATAGCACAAGTCGCAATTTCTCGAATTCTCGAGTTTCTCGACACTTTTTTCTCGTTTCGAATAAGGCCCGATTTCTCGAGAATTCTCGCATCGAGAAGTCTCGAGCAGAAACCCTAGAGTTAATCCTAACTAACTTGTTCTGTAATTTTGTTAGAAAAAATACTTTAAAGAAAAATTCAACATCGGCTTATTATCAACCGACATTTTTCGTTTTTTACAAATGAGATGATGTTGTTTTCTGTTTCTTTGGACGATATTTATAATAATTTTTTTAATCATAAATAATTTTATTTTCTCGACACATCCCTCAGAATGAGGGATAGACCAGAGAATATTGTTCATGGTTTCGGTATTTTTTTGGAAATATTAAAGCACGATTAAATTCACTGTTGAATAAGGAAACGAATTTTTGTAATGTTTCACGAAGCCACTTTGTAATTTTGCTTTAAATTTATAACGTTATAATAAAATACGCAAGCTTGGCGTTTGTGGTGAATGCGTTGGATTTTAGCGTCTGCCGTTGAGGGACGATCGCTTTGTAACCATAGACGAGCCTATAAGTTCTTTACTGACTCGGTTTCGCCTCGGTGCCATTTCCCGGCATTCCCTTGCGAATCGTACGAAGATTTCCTTTCGGGGAAGTGTTTTCCATGCACCGATGAGAGGTAAACACGATCAAAATTTAAAATAAACAAGCCATTTTTCTCTTTACATTTCAAGAAACTGCGGCAATATGGGCTATTACGCTGACAGATCGAAAGGTCGAGGACAATTGTACCTAATCACAAGAGACGAGGAGCCCTTCTGTGCCCACCAGTATCACGTCAAAATTGAAACGTCCAACAGTCCGGTCCCGATCGTCTCTTACGGAAAAATTCAAATTACTTTGATCGGGGACTCGACCTTTAACGAGACTTTTATGATGACGAGGTTTGCCAAACTTTATTTTTAACCAACAAAAATTAATAATAAAATTAGGAAGGAAGACGAAGAAATGAAATTGGGGGAATCCATTTCGCGGATTTTGGTTCCGCACCCGATTTTATCCGAACCCACAAGTGTCCAGATTTTGTATACCGCCTACAGCGGTTGGTTGTCGTCTGGGCTGACCCAGTGGAGGATGGACAAGATCACCATCAGTGATAGTTTCGGCAAAACGTGAGTTTTTCATTCGAATTCTAGCGAGGGGTAAACAGCTGTACACCATATATCCCTTTTGTAAAATACATTCCTTTTTTACATCCCTGTATAACCTGGACATGTGCCTATGCCCTTAGCTACCCTTACTTCAAAGTTTTAAATAGAATCCCTTACTATTTGAAATATTTTTGAAAACTTGTAAAAAACCTTATCTAATCCTGAAAAAAGATTATCGATTCGTTTATGAATTAGGGGTTGTTTTATTTTTGAAATTTTGAATTCTAGTAGTACTACACATTTGATCTCAGGCCAATTTAATTTAAACAAAAAAATATACAGCGTTGGGCGAAAGTCTGGAACCAAGTGTTTTGTGCCTAAACTATGTACCTTACGAAAAAACTATTTAGTACATCATCAACTAATTTAAAAATGTGGGCATTTTTCAAGAATACATTTTTTCGAAATTCCTTTTAGTTTTCGAGTTATTCAAAAAAAATTTTTTTTTCAAATGGCACCCTACTACGGCGATTTTTTTGGTAAAAGATTAAGCTCTAAAACCAACTTCTACTTTAATAAAATTAATTTTAAACCTGTGGTTTTTCTTAAATAAATTATTAAAGATGCGTTCCGAGCTCATTACGAAGGTTTTTCGAACTTGGCCGAAGTGGTTGTATCCATGGATGTTTATAATTGCGAAAAATTTTACAAATCAAATTAGTGGATAAAAAACATCCATGGATACAACCACTTCGGCCAAATTCGAAAAATCTTCGTATTGAGTTCGGACCGCAATTTTAATAATTTATTTAAAAAAAACACTGGTTCAAAAACAATATTATTGACTTAGATGTAATTCCTAAGGCATAATATTTTCCCAAAAAAATCTCCATAGTAGGGTGCCATTTTTTTTTGTAGAACTCAAAAACTAAAAGGAATTTCGAAAAAATTTATTCTTAAAAAATCATCACATTTTTAAAGTAGTTCATGATGTACTAATTAGTTTTTTCGTAAAGTACATAGTTTAGACACAAAACGCTTGGTTCCAGACTTTCGCCCAACGCTATATATACTAAATATTCGTCACCAGGTACTTAAATTAAATTTGCTTTACAACTAAATGTTATAGCCCAGTCAAATTAAACAAATCGGTGGAAAAAATTCCTAGGAAGTTGGATTTTTTTTAAAACGCTTCCTTTACACTTGGGTAAACATATATCAAAAGTCCCCGAGGGTGGGGGGCGAGCTCGAGGAGGGGGAGGGGGTTAAAGCTGTCTTTTTTTGGTTTTTTGCTTATATCTCGGAAACAGTTATTTTCTTACCAAAATTAAAGCTGATAAAATTTCCTACAAAATAGTCCAAAGCATTTTTGTTGTAGGACTAACTATAAGCAAGTTATCGGTCTGGAAAGAAATAATCATTTAAAAAAATGTGATTTAAAACATAATGTTTTGTGATTTGATATGCTAACAATAAATTGAATTTATTGGGTCTAACACTTCATTAGAGGAGAAGAGGGGAGGCATGAGGGTTAATGAAGTCTTCAGAGTCGTCCTTACATGTTGCATTTTCGTCTTCAACCCAAAGATTGAAAACTGAATTACAGTCTTGTTCAGTACAATATTAATAGATAGATGATTTAATATGGATGTTTTGAATCAAACTTACAATAAACTGAATGTATTGAGTCCAATCCTATCTTCTGGGTCATCCCTACATGCTGAATTGTCGTCTTCAACTGGAGAGCCCGAGGAAAGAAAGTATTTTCCTCCCTTATTTCTCTCTCTTAGCTTAGTTGGGGAACGCTTTACACACACTATTTCCATATAAATACTTATAATATACTAATGTTTAATAATGCAGTGTCATGTAGAAACCAATCTTTAAAAGCTAGTAGCTCGCTTACGTTTAGTCCTACAACTAAATTGCATAGAACCATCTTGTAGAAAATTTTATCAGCTTTAATTTTGATAAGAAGATATAAATTGATAGGAGTGACCGTTTTCGAGATATAAGCAAGAAACCAAATAAAGACAGCTTTAACCCCCTCCCCCTTCTCGAGCTCGCCCCCCACCTTCGGGGACTTTTGATATATGTTAACCCAAGTGCAAAGGAAGCGTTTAAAAAAAATTCCAACTTTCTAGGAATTTTTTCCACCGATCGCCTTATTTTTGTCTAATTTGACTGGGCTATACCAGGTCTTTTGGTTTTTAAAATAAAACTATTCCTAACTCAAAAACAAATCGACCAATATTTTTTTCTTTCTTTAAGCTTTTCCCTCCTCTCCAGTGCCATTTAAAATTTTAAAGTAGGTACTAAAATGTAACTGATATTGATTTTGAACTTTGCATCATTCCAAAATCATAACATCGCTTTATACAAGAGCGTTAGAAATCACGAATTTTGCGAAACCTTCGATTTTCCAGGTCGTCTGTTTGCAAAAAGAACCTAATCCTGGACTCCGGGGTTCCGGTGACTCTTCCCCTGTACCCCGGCGAGTGCAATTTGCCCGGAACTTACCCCAAGAAGGAGGCAGAGGATCGGGTCCACGACCCCAATCCTTTGAATCTTCCTTTGAACACAACGAAAGTGAAGAACTTCATTCCGACTCCGGTGGTGCGAATCGGCCCCGAAGACTTGGAAAAAGAGTACAAAAAAGCGAAAAGCGGAAATTCAATCGACTGGAAACGTGATGAAGACAACAGAGTTTCCGACATCGAGGAAGCCGAGTCAAGTCGCGCGTTCAACACCAAAGTTGTTAAGCCGAATAAAGGGAAAGAAAGCCCGATTAAGGAGATAGTTGAGCCGATTTTGAAGCCCCACCCGAACAAAATAGGCCGTTCACACGACCCAGACCGAGACAAACCTGAAATAACCGAGCCGATTTTAGGGCCCACAACTTCGCGCAACTTTGGCGCTTTCAAACTCGAACCTGCCGTAAAAAACGACTTTTTGTCGCGTCTTACGAGTACTAACAAGGAAATATCGTACAATTTCTACGACGTGGAGGACCAGAACGAGTGGATCCCTTCCATACCGTCGCCTAAACCCAAAGAAGCCAAGTGGAAGCGTGAGGACGGCTCCAAAGCAATTAAAACGGAGGACAACCCTCTGGAAGCGATCGCCACAACCGTCCAGTTCCTGCCACAGCGTCTCGCCAAAATGTTCGAACAGGCGGAGAAGTACGCCAGGGAGACGATCCTCCCCTTGGTCAGCACCTACACCCCTAAATTTATCAGTGACATAATCACGCCTCCGAAGCCCAGATATGTGCCCCTGACCTACGAGGACGAGGAGGTGGTGGAGGAGGAGGAGGAGGAGGAGGAGGAGGAGAGCACGACGAAAACGCCGCGTCAGAGTGCGAAAAGAAACCTCGATAATAAACAATTCGATCCGCCACCGCCTTTGGAAGAGGCGAGCACGAGCAAAGCCTCGACCACTCCCTACACACATATACAAAAAATCAGGAAGAAAACGACGACTCCAAGGGCGGAAACAACGAGTACAGGGAGTCGGAGAGCCCGTGATGACCTCCATGTGCGTAAAAACATCCTCGAGATGAAACTGGAGGCGACGCAAGACGATTTAGTCATAGACGCGTCCAAAAAACCCAAAGCGATTTACGTGGACTTACCAGTTTTCGATGTTAATCCGCAAAGGAAGTATATCCCCTTGAAAGACTCCAGCTAGATGTAATATATTTATTTTATTTAATGACTGTAAATATGTTTTTATACGACTGTTGTTTATTGTATAAATTTTGTAAAATATAAACTATATCAGTGGTTCAGCCTTTCATTATATTATATTATATCAGGTGTTCATTATTAAAAAAACTCGCAGCATGCCCTGACATTGTTACGGAAGTCGTAGAACAATTTTTATCATTGTATTGTTGGTTGCCTGCTAAACCATCTCACCAGAATTCATAACCTAAGATTGATAAATAGTGTTCAAAGTCGATGTGTTATGTGTGTTGAACAACAAGGAAGACATTTCCAACAGTTTTTATAAATAATGTATAAATATTTTTTATGAAAATCTGTTATCTTTTTAACGGTCAAAAAGTAAAGTTATGAGAGAACGAATTAATCACAGACATACAAAATAATTGTTAAAACCGCCAACGTCGCATTTTCCCTCAAAATTATAAATTACTCATGCACTTCAAAAAAATTATAGCTAATGTAATTTATAGTTTCAATGAAAGATCTAATCACTAATAACTATTTTACATTTTTATCAATCGTAATTAAAAAAATAATTCGGTAAATGTGACGTTGGCGTTTTTATAGTTTTGAATCAGCTAATAGAGTTTTTTTTTTAAATGAACACTATATTATAGTCCGAATTAGGGTGGTCCTGGACCCATTTTTTATCAAACATTTAAAGGCCTAAAAAATATGTCCAAGACTATGATTAAG
Source organism: Tribolium freemani (assembly GCA_939628115.1). Lineage (NCBI taxonomy): Eukaryota > Metazoa > Arthropoda > Insecta > Coleoptera > Tenebrionidae > Tribolium > Tribolium freemani. The sequence goes on along the minus strand of OW626791.1, from coordinate 15,874,705 downwards.
GGGGCTAAAAAGAGTCGAATTCTAGCCATTTTCCGCAGTGTTTTCCAGCCGTTTTAAGTAACATTTTTGAAACTGATTTACAGCATACAAAAATCTGAAAACTGAAAAAATTTTTTCATCGTTCTTTATTCCCAGGAGTCGACTACATGGCCAAAAGTATTTTATTTACCCTTTAACACTTATTGTTAATGTGAAATAATTTTCAGAGTACTTGATTTTTTTTTCTGTTTTCAAAATTATTTTCTAAATTAAATAAAGCAGTGACGGCATTTTCAAAGACTTTAAAAAGACTTTCTTTCCTACAGCGCGAGTAGAAGAATGTATACTTTAAATCATTTTCAAAAATGTTACTTAAGACGGCTGTAAAACACTGCGGAAAATTGCTTTCTTTGTTTTCGACATGTCGACAACTCGACAAGTTGACTTTTTAGCGAAATTTTAAAAAATTCATATTTTGCTTATTATAAAAGTTACACATTTGAAACAAAGACATTATACAAGCACTTTTTACGGAGAATTTAATAATGTTATCAACGATTTTTTTTAACCATTCTGTAATATATAGGTACTGTTTTTTTTTAAATCAATTGTCAAATTGTTTCAACGTTGGTAATTCCATTTAAAATTAGTCGTCCAGGCTTCGTTCCTATGGCAATGTCGCAGGGTTCCAACATAATTTCAAAATTTTTAGACACTGACAGTTGATTTTTTGAAATAGGAATTATTAGGGTTGTCAGAAATCAAAATGTCGAAAATAGAAGAATTCACTTGAAAATATAGAAATTGCAAATTTTTTTAGAAGATTTAAATAAATCATTTGTTATTAATTAAGTAATTACATTAAGTGATTAAAAAAACTTACATAAGTTTCCATAAGTCTGTCCATAAGGACAGACAGCCATTGCAAATTTTGCATTTAATGTTTTGTAATTGTAATTTAGAGCTGATGGTGGCATTTTTATGCCGAAACGTCCTCAAATCTGTATTATACTATTGTGAAATTGTTTTTTTAATAAAAGAACCTGATATTCAAAAGTTTCATTTTTTAATAATTACACTAAGTACCTAGATATAATTACTATAATACATAAAAGTTAAACGAAAACAAAGAAATAAGATAAGAGCATTTAATCATCATTTTAAATCCGTTCCAACAAACATAAAATATATAATAAAAAATTATAAGACATCGTTTTAAAATGAACATTGCAACTCTTCCACCTTTTATTACTTTACTTATACAGAGTGAGTTTAAAGTAATCCTGGGCTACTTAATTTTGCCGCCCCTGACTATGACAACGTTTCTTCAAAAAAAAAAAACCTATTGGTTAATTCAAAAAATAAGAAAAAGTTTACAAATCCCGAAAAAAGCCTATTTTTATTGACAGGAGAGAATTTTTTGTCGAGCTGCAAAAATTTGAAGCACCTGACCCTTTTGTACCTAATACAAATTACCCTTAAATGGTACACTCCTCTTGTGCACCTCAAATGAACTATTAAACTGCATAACTGCTCGAAAAATATTAGGGATTTGATGTTTTAATATACACTACCCGACAACAGTTAAAGAAGTATAACATCAAACAAATTATATCAATTTTCGAGCACTAGAATCTAATTAAAACAAATCAGTAATCAGTGAATATGTGTAAATATGTATCTGCTTTTAACTTCATTTTTTTATCACTTGATTTTCTTTAAATTTCAGTAATATCCTTAACTTTATTTGAATAAAATTTGAATAAAACAGCAAATCCAGTTTTAGCACAAGTTTTCAAAAAATGCAAGATAGTTCTAAAAATTAAATTAAAAAACCTGAAAAGGTTCTTTGTAATGTCACCAAACGTGCACTAGATTTTTAACTATCTCCTTTACTTTCTAAATAATTATATTATTAAAAAAACAGCCTATATTTATCTAAAAAGTTTTTGTTTTTTCTATAATATTACATTGACGTTGACTTTTTTCAAAGACATTTTACTGTATTGTTTACTAGTCAGGCTTTTTCTACCATTATTTATCGTGAATTTTCTATAATATGAATTGAAACTATTAAAAGCTTCTTAAAACTCATTAATGAAACAATTAAAACCTTAAGAAGTAAAAAAATACGACGAAAACTAAAAATCGAATCAATTAAATTAAAAAAATGCAACCCGTCTATTTACTAAGTATCTTTTTTAAATCAAAATAAAGATAAAGATAATAAAAATAAAGGTAATAGCCCATTTAGCCCATATGCAAATATGCCACTGTTTGCAAGATAAGAACGTTTGAAAGTAGCCAATCATGAAGGGCCACGCTCGCGAAATATAGAAGATTTTTCTTCTATATTTTAGGGACATAGATGATAGAAGATTTTAGTTAAATATATTAGAAGGTCTGGCAACCCTAGGAGAAACTTATTTTTTCTCCAACCGTCTTAAAACTTGACATTTCTAATACTACCTATTTATGAAAGGTAAAATTGATGTTTTTGTAACAAAGAAAAAAATTTCGCGTTACTAAGACAATGAGTCTATTTTAATCTGGCGGATTAAAAATATTTTTTTTACTAAGAACAAAAGTGACACCCCATAATTTTTTAAATCAATTGCTACTGTTGAAGAAAAAATAACATGTTTCATTTGGATTAAAAGTGGTTTTGTGCCTCGCAATTATTGCATAGCTCGGCTCCGCTTCGCTTCACCTTGCAATCCAAACTAATTACTCGTCGAACAAAACGCCACTTTTAATCCTCATAAAACAATCTACTATTTTTCTGAACTGAAAACAATAGAAATGATAAAAATATTTAAAATATTTTTCTTAAAAAACGGGCTCGTTTTTCTATAAACCTCTTAGTTTCGGACATCCAAAAAAATTCGGTCAGATTTATTACAAATCGAATCAATTTTTCGTGCGAGTTTTCGCCGCGAAATAAGCTTTGTATTTGTGGCAAATGTGTTGGATTTTTGCGCGTGTTGTCGAGGGACGATCGCTTTGTAACCATAGTCGGCCTATAAGTTCTTTACTGACTCGCTATCATTTTCCGGCATTCCCCTGTGAATCGCCGAAGATTTCCGTTCGGGGAAGTGCTTCCATGCACCGATGAGAGGTAGGGATTGTTTTCAATATCATAAATCAGCCGCGGAAAAAACATTTCCGAGACACATTTCGTAAATTGTCCGCGTCTGCGCCCGGAATAACAATGGATCTTTTACACGACTGTTGTTTATTGTATAAATTTTGTAAATAAAAATTATATCAAACTTTTACGGTGGACTCTCCCCTTCGCTGAACGAGTCGAGGAAGCGTTCCAAGTCGGCGAGACGTTTGGCTTCGCGCTGAATGTGTCTCAGGTGACTCCATCGGAGTTGTTTCAGTTGCTTCAAGTACAAAGGCTCTTCTGAAAAATGAATTTGATTAATTTTCCGAAATTCGCTGTCTCTGCACCGCCCACACTTATGAACTTGGAATTCCGGTTCAACAACTATGTATTTTAAATGAAGTTCGGTACTGAGTCCGGTAAGAAGTTGCGGAGCCGAAATTACAATTCTCGCTCCGTGAGTTTACCAACCGACGCTTTCACACTACACTGCGAATTTAAATACGTGGATTTAAATTTTCTTTGTTGCGACCGGGGTGCCGAGATTACAACGATTAAAAGACATGCAAGAATTTTTTTCTCTTATGTCTAAAAATTACACAGTAAAAAAATTTAAAGGCAAAAAACATTTTGGCATGTGGTTAATTTTTCTAGTGTTAATTTTGGCACGAGATAATGTTTAAAATGACTGTTAACATAATCAGGGCCGAGCCAAGCCAATTGGCCGCCCGTGTGCAAATCCCAAATATTGCGCCCCCCTACTCTGATTAAATTAGTTTCAGTTAGAAATTACAAAGTTAAATAACTGGAAGCTTGAAAGTACATGTTTATTTTTTAAATATTTTTAAATATACCTTGTGATCACTGATCAGTTTCAATCCCGAACACTATAGGTTACATATAAAATGTGGTTATCTTTGACTCTAAATTTGCTTAATATTCCTAACGATACCTTAGAAACGACATACTCGTATGTGGTGTTCGAAATTGAAACGAATCACCTGGTAAATACCATATAATTTCAAATAATTATATTTTATTTAAACGAAAAAACAAAATTACAATTAAACCACCTTACTCTAGGTAATTTTATTATAAAATTTTTCAAATTTACCTTATCTATTATTTCCCTTTTCACTGCAGTAGTAGGAAGATTATCTAATCGATTTTGGGACATCAGCATTCTTAGATAATTTTTGAGTTTTTAATTGTGAAAAGGACCTCTTCCCAGATTGAAAGTGGTACTATATTGGAAAATACTGATTCTATATTATTTTTAAAAATATATATATAATGTAAAATTTGTTGCGGGTCATAGCCTAAGCCTAAAGGCAAAGAATAAATTTCTAATGTATTTCATTAAATAAATCAATCGAGATCCGATCCACCTATTGACCCACCCATCCCGTCATTTTTCAAGTGAATTTGTAAATCTTTACAAGATTTAAGCAGTTTATCATCTGAAAAATCTTTCAGAAGATAATAATATTAGATATAGGTAAAATCACGACGGTTTGCGGGTGGAGATGACCTTCTTTCCTTTAATATTCTTGCCATAGTGATTAAAAATTCAGTTATAAGTGTGTAAACAAATAGTATTAGAAGATAATATGCTGAAATACTACATTACATTCACCATAGCTTTGCAAACATTATTTAAAATAGCGAGCTAGACGCAAACCGTCATGAGTTAACTCATATTATTTTTGGGTTTACCTCTTGTAGATAAAACCAAAAATATTTCATATTAATATTGTGCAGTATCTCAATTCTATCTCGAAGAGATGATAAAACCTCTAAAGTGATAAGTGATTACACTAAAAAAACTGAATGTAAAAAAAAATTAAAGATTGTTATGCCTCGTCCTCATTTTCATCAACAAATAGCGTTGTTTCCTTTCTTGGCTTCAAAATTTGAGGCAGTTAAAAAGTAACTTCACCACCTTCTGTTCTTCTGTTAGTACACTAGCATCACTTAAAATTTTGTTAAATGTGTCATCTGATTGAATGTTTGAAAAAAAAGTTAACAACTTTGTAAAAGGTTTAAAAAAATTGTTACGTTTGTGGTCACACTTTGCAACATTTTACTAAAATTTAACTGGAACGTTATACCAAAAAAATTATTATTAAATATACAAATTTGTTACTATAAATTTTGTGCTGCCAAAAAAGGTCGGCTTTGTCCCTTTGATTGCATTCAGGCGTTTAATACTAGGAACAAGAACGCATTCGTAAAATACAAACGATTGTGTTACGACTGTTACGAGTATACGTAATTGAATATTTCTCAGAAAAAAGTATTTAATAGTCAAATATATTCATGAAAGTACAATAATAGGTTCACCATTTCATACATAATTATTTTTATTAATTCGTTTATTTAACTTTGATTATGCGAAAGGTGGCATGTCTGCGGCCGCCCCTGTAAGTGGCCGCCCGTGTGCCAGGCACACATTGCACACCGGCTTGGCTCGGCACTGAACATAATACATTTTTTAGAAAATAACTTATAATTGAAAAACATTTTCTGTCAGTGTCGAAATTATATAAAAACATGAATTTTACCTTTTAGAGTGCATTTTTTACACTCTCAAATGATGTTTGCAGTTTATAGTGTAAAATATAACTGCACAGTGTTCAATAATCTTATCTTAGTTTAAACGAGAGACACAGTACGTACAGACTGCACATGAGCTCACGTTTTTGGGAAACATATTTTATTTTTTATGGGTACTGGGACAGTTAAAATGGCTGATATAATTTTCAAATTATGTTACAAAAAGTCCATAAGGTTTTGTAAAGTAAAGAAAAACTGTACTTTCGAAAATATCTCAGAATTAAGTAAGTTACTGATTCAATTATAAGAACTTTATTCTTGTTTTAATGTATTAGAATAAAACTATTAAATATAAGTACTTAGTTAAAAATGTTATTGGGTGATATTCATAAAAAGTAGTACATGCTTATATTTATATTTTTTTAAGTAGATACTTACATCCATATTCATAAAATTATAAGTATTTACTTTTGTAGTAATAAGTAAATGCTAATACTTTGTAGTATTAGCATATACTTATAAAATCATAGAAACATATTGGGTCATATTCAGGGATGGGCGTGTCAACAATACAAGGTAGACAATTCAATTGTTGACCTGTCAACAATTACGTCGACGTCGATATTTGAAGTGATATCAACAATGTCAACTATGTCAACAATAAAAAAATAATAAATTTTGACAGTAAACTGGTATTTGACCATGAAATTGGTGTATAATTGTTAAAAATAAAACTTAAAAGTATGATTAAAACTTTTTTAAAACATAAAATATGTGATAGAAAAATAAATAAATAAAAATAAAATTCTGGAAAAATGCTAACAAGAAAATAAAACAAATTAGTCTCTTTTTCTTCTGTTTTTACGCTTCACTCTTTATTTTTAGCCTCTTCGTCTTTGTTCTCAAAAGAATTTTTTCTTCAAAAGAAAATGTGATATAAAACACAATATAACCTCAAATTCTCATTGTCGACCTATTGTTGACATTGTTGACACTGTTGACATTGTAGGCAATTGTTGTTTGATAGACAATCAAAGTCGACGTGTCAACGCCCATCCCTGGTCATATCATATTCATAAAAATTAGTATCTACTTAAAAGCAAATACATATAAGTATTAGCATTTACTTATAAGTATCAGTTGAATCTAAAAGTAAATACTTGCATCCATATTCATAAAAAAATGCTTATTCTTATGAGCAAATACTTACATCATATAAGTATCTACTAATATGCTTGCTTGGTTACCGCCAGATTTGTCAAATACCGACAAGTTTGACGTTCAAAATGTAAATCAGCCTGTGGAGTTCTTAGCTAGATTTTTGGAGTGCCAGGTCGCCCAGCTTGAAAACATGAAACATAACCATTTCATGATTTTCTAAGCGTTTCCGGCCAAAATTTTTCAAATTTTATTTCGACTTTTTGACCCAGAGGCATACAAAATGCGCCGAAACCGGCCAATAATCGCCTAAAAAATTCGAACAAGCTTAGTATTATTAACTAACACCGACAGTTTTCGAGTTAACATCTTCAAAAAGTTTGTTTGGCGCTCATGGGCGGAATTTTGGAAATAGCCTGAAATCCCCAGGAATACTCCGGGGTTGAACAAATTCTAAACAGAATCGTTTGGAGAATCCGAACAACTAAAGTTGAGTTTTTATCTAAGGCTGATAAATATTCCGAGAAATATATTTTCTAATAAAATATTCTAATAAAAAATGTTTGTATCTGCAGGTGAATCTGTAACTCTAACTACGTATTCACTCGGGTTTTTCATAGTTTTAAAAAAAGTTTTCCAAATATCGTTCGATTATGATGAGCCCGGAGTCAGCCAAAACCCACTAAAATTGACGAAAAATCATCTGAAAAATCTGAACCTACCGAACTCTATTACTTACAGCCGATAGTTTTCCGATTATTAACGTAATACAAAAATTGGTTTGGCGTTTTCGATAAATATTTTTAAAATGGTAAACCGGCTTCTGTGTGTCGATGAGATCATTAAATATTGCACACTTCTGCTGAAAACCGCTACATTTATATGAAATTATGATCGACCGCATTTTTTTGCCTAATTTTAAAGTTTCTTGAAGTTCTTGATACGGCAAATATAGCGTCTTTTAGTAAATAGATTTTTCTGCAAAAACATAAGTTTAACGAATAGCAGACTAGTAATTTCATAAGTTACATACTAATTTTTGTTAGTAACTACTATGTTTTATGAATATGGACAGCAGTAGATACTTATGTTTCTATGATTTTATAAGTATATGCTAATATTACATAAGTATTAGCATTTACTTATTACTACAAAAGTAAATACTTATAATTTTATGAATATGGATGTAAATATCTACTTAAAAAAATATAAGTATAAGCATGTACTACTTTTTATGAATATCACCCATTAACTGTTTCAAAATTATAAAATCGCCAACGTCGCATTTTACCGAATTATTTTTTTAAATAAGATTAATATAATTGTAAAGTAGTTATTAATTATTAGATCTCTCATTGAAAGTATAAATTACATTAGCTATTATTTTTTTGAAGTGTATTAATATTTTATAATAGCTAATTTTGAGAGAAAATGCGACGTTGGCGTTTTTATAGTTTTGAAACAGCTAATAAGTATCTACTGCTCTCCATATTCATGGAACATAGTAGTTACTAACAGAAATTAGTATGTACTTATGAAATTACTAGTCTGCTATTCGTTAGACTTACTTGTCTGCAGAAAAATCTATTTACTAAAAGAGAAATATGCCGTATCAAGAACTTCAAGAAACTTTAAAATTAGGCAAGAAAATGCGGTCGATCATAATTTCATATAAATGTAGCGGTTTTCAGCAGAAGTGTGCAACATTTAATGATCTAGATGGACACACAAAAGCCGGTTTACCATTTTAAAAATATTTATCGAAAGCCCCAAACCAATTTTTGTATTACGTTAATAGTCGAAAAACTGTCGGCTGTAAGTAATAGAGTTCGGTAGGTTCAGAATTTTCAGATGGTTTTTAGTCAATTTTAGTGCGTTTTGTCTGACTCCGGGTTCATCATAATCGAACGATATTTGGAAAACTTTTTTTAGAACTACGAAAAACTCGAGTGAATACGTAGTTAGAGTTACAGATTCATACCTGCAGATACAAAGATTTTTTATTAGAATATTTTATTAGAAAAAATATTTCTCGGAATATTTATCAGTCTTAGATAAAAACTCAACTTTAGTTGTTCGGATTCTCCAAACGATTCTGTTTAGAATTTTGTCAATTCCGCAGTATTCCTGGGGATTTCAGGCCATTTCCAGAATTCCGCCCATGAGCGCTAAACAAACTTTTTGAAGATGTTAACTCGAAAACTGTCGGTGTTAGTTAATAATACTAAGCTTGTTGGAATTTTTTAGGCGATTATTGACCGATTTCGGCGCATTTTGTGTCCCTCTGGGTTAAAAAGTCGAAATAAAATTTGAAAAATTTTGGCCGGAAACACTTAGAAAATCATGAAATGGTTATGTTTCATATTTCCAAGCTGGGCGACCTGGCACTCCAAAAATCTAGCTAAGAACTCCACAATGAGGCTGATTTACATTTTGAACGTCAAACTAAAAATAATTGTCGATATTTGACAAATCTGGCGGTAACCAAGCAAGCATATTGGTAGATACTTATATGAGGCTTATATGATTTTTTTATGAATATGGATGCAAGGATTCACTTTTAGGTTCAACTGATACTTATAAGTAAATGCTAATACTTATAAGTATTTGCTTATAAGTAGATACTAATTTTTATGAATATGACCCTTTATTTTACAGCGGAAACAAAATTTGATAAGTTGAATTGTGAGGAAAACATAACTTTCGCGCAGTTGGAAGGAGCCGAATTGTTTCGGACGAATTTGTAACCTTGATGGATATACACTTTTTTCAAATATTTATTTCACATTTTTTTAATTAATTGCGTAATTGCATTTAAAAAATGTGAAATAAATATTTGAAAAAATTCTCCCCTAGATATTGTTTTACGCACAATAAGCGACAAGGCATTTAGCCGGGAAATAATTATTATTTACAGAGCACTGAAAATAACCTTGATTAGTTTTAGTTGCATCCAATTACAATGCATCGTTTTTTGTGAGCGCTTATCAATTTTCACCACTTTTTTGCTCCTAAACGTGCGCTTTGTTTGTTTACCAGATGCTGTAAGTGCGTGATGGATTACGGACAAGTTCTCTCAAATAATTATCAAAATACTTTGAAAATTCGTGTGAAAATGTGAAGTGCGTGACTGTTGGAATCTCCATGTTCTCCAGGTGATGGAAGCAGAATTACAGGTAGGTAGAGCATTAAATTATAAGGGTAGGAGACAAAGTTACCAATCTGGTAATAGTTCTAGAGAACTAAATTTCTTAAAAAAATCCGCGAGACTATAATATCTCTTTAATAACAGTTTAGGTTTAAATTATTTTGAAGTACGACTCTGCAGTTCTCCGGTACTTAATCACCGGGAAAAAAATTTCAACTAATTTAATTCTTTTCAGCAATAATTCTTTTCAGCAATATTACACAATAGTACACAATATAATTTTTTTTTCGTATTTTTCGAAAACTTTCAGTCTTTAGGTACAATTTTTCTCACCTTATTAAGAATTTAAGGCACAACATCTTAGCATTTTTTCATCATTTATTGGATATGCTGTTGCAACCGATGAGCAGAATATTATACAGGCTGTCCCAACGATCTAGAAGAGCTCCATAACTTGTTTATTATTAGAGATATTGACTTTTTCTTGTTTTTAGATTATAGCTGAGTTCCTGCTGCATATTTTTAAAATATTGCAGTATACACTATACAATATTAGAAAAACACTAAAGTTTTGTTTTTGCAAATAGAACTCCCTAAATTTTATTGCATTTTTGGACGTAGATCTTTTTTGATGATTTTGATTTAAACTTGTATTGGTCGATATCTGCTTAGTTTTTGAAAGAATTTTATTTTTTTAACAAAAACATGTTTTATGTAAAAAATTATTACACAAAAACGAAGAATCTTAGAAAAGTAGGACTGTCACCATTTTAAACGGAAAAGTTCAAACGTAAATCTGTTCTAATTGTTTAGCGCATTGCAATTATTAGAAACGTAGAAAAGTGAAGAAGTTTGTTAAAAACTGAATAACTTGAAAAAGTTAAATGGAACACCCAATTTTTTGTTACTGCTTATCAAAGATTATTAAATTATGTATCTAAAAACATAAAGTTTCAAATGCCTAAAGTTAATATCTAAAAAGATATTTGATTTCAAAAGTTAATTTCTGCAATAATGCACATTATTCATGGGCATTGTTGTTCCCATAGTAAACCATACCATAACCATGTAACTCAATTTTTTTAATGTTTAAAGTTAAATATCTTTTAAGTAATCAGCAAGAGACACTTAGCTGTTAATGTTTTTAGAGAGACAACTTAAAGGTCTTTTAGATGCAAAAATAAAAAATTGGGCGTTCCATTTAAAATCTGTAAGTTATTGAACTTGTAACAAACCTCTTCATTTTTTTATCTTCTTGACTGCAGTAAGCTAAAAAAAATTGTATCCTTTAAGTTTGAACTTTTTTCTTTAAAGTGGTGATAGTTCTACTTTTCTAAGATTATTAGTTGTTATGTAATAATTTAAAAAAGCGTGTTTTTGTTAAAAAAAATCAAATTATTTCAAAAACACATCAAAATTGACCAATAACAATGTAGCTTAAAAGCAGCAGTGTTAAAAGCTATATCCAGAAATGCAGTACTGTAATAAATGACGAATAATGGCCTAAGTGTAACATTAAAGTTACTATTAGCTGAAAAATTTACTCTTCGACTACTGAAAAAATTGTTAATAATTTTGTTTAATGTTTTTAGAGAGACAACTTAAAGGTCTTTTAGATGCAAAAAAAAATTAGATGTTCCATTTCAAATTGTTAAGTTATTCAACTTGTAATTCATTTTTTTATTTTCGTGACTGCAGTAAGCTAAAAAAATATAGCCTTAAAGTTTGAACATTTTTCTTTAAAGTGGCGAAACTACTACTATTCTAAGATTCTTAATTTTTATGAAAAAATAAAAAAAGCATAGTAAAATCGGCCAATAACAATTTTGCTTAAAAGCATTAGTGTTAAAAACTACATCCCAAAAAGGCAAAAAAATATAAAGTGTTCTATTTAAAAAAACATAAGTTTGTATTATTGTAGCTAATTTCGTAAATACTCTGTGTACTTGAAAATAATTTTTGATGAGTCAGAGGGTTAGTATCCAGGATTTTCGTAAAAAAAGATTAATTTTTGTACATTTAAAGGTCAGTAATGGACTTTTTCACATCGCTGGGACACCCTATAGTTAAATCCCTAAACTTACTCATCAAAGAGGAATTTTTATAAGTATTTCACTTTTTTGCATTTAAATAGCGCACCATTTCATATTTTTTTAATAGATCTTGTTTTTTTCCTTGGACATATTTTGCCGTCTCTTTGCTAGAATGGATTTCAGCCCACCTCTCGCTGTCCTCGGCATAAGCCTGATTGGCAGAAAGTAAACAAAGACGCTAGGCCGGTTTCTTGATCTTATTATGTTAGACATTTTTTATGCGTTTATCTCAAAAGTGAAGCGTCAGCGTAAAAGTAAATATCATTTCAAACTCTCTTTTCTTACTCGATCGTTCCCGAGTGGCTAATTTAAGAATAACAAATGGAACACGGCCTCTCTTTATAAATTTAAAATGATCCGTTGTGCCGAAAAATCGTACCGTTTTTGCAAACACACTGATCGTCCGTCTTCTTTGAAGAACTGGCTTGTGTGACATCAAGACGAACCGATTTTTCTGCACCTTGACTGGAGGACCTGTGTCGATTAACCAAATCGATCGCCTTTTTCGGATTCATTGTCATAAACTGCAATCAAACGTCTGATCGGGTTAACTGAATCAAATTTTTACCTCTTTTCTCGTGCACTTGTCGCCAGGGACAGTTCCCAATTCTCTACTCAGAGCTTTATCAATCAAACTCACGATGTAACTCTTTGATTTGTGCAACTCCAACGCCGAATTATCGTCCAGTGGCGGCTTCTGTTCGATGCAAAACTGTCGGTTTTTTCCCATTACTGTTTTGAATTTCGACTCGCGTTTTACTTCGTTTTCACTTTTCGTTTCTTTCGGTTTGGGATTGTCTTTATTTAGTTTTTGTAGCAGTATGTTTAAGGGTTCTTCGGGTGCTTCTTTTACTTCTAATTTACTTACTTTCTCGGGCGTTGTGATTGTTTCAGTTACATTCGTTTTAACAGCTCTTAGTTTTATGATTTTGTCGTGGTGTTTGGCCTTGACCGATGCCGGGACCTGAGTGAAATAAATTTATTTTATGCGGGGTTATTTAGATGACATGGCAGGAACGATAGTGTGCGAAATATTTTGCGCTGGGGATCGGGTGATTTAGATATCTGGTTGTTTAGTGGGAATTGTGACAATGGAGGCTTCGAATTTTTTCACAATTTTGTTTGCAATCGTGTTGGACGTGGTCAGGGCCGTTCCTAGGTGTTGTGCCAACTTTAAAAATGCCGCCCTCATGACATGACCCATGTTAAGTTTTTTTTTAATTACTAAGTTCTAGGTTTTGCTATGTAATATGTAACTGAAATAACTATAAACACTATAAACACTTTTTTTTTATAATAATCAATATACAGCGTGATTTTTAAATAGACAAAATTTTACCCACGGTAGTATCAAATGAGTACATGATGGGAAAAATAGTAAAAAAAATCTCTGAATAACCGTTTCCAAAATAATTTTTTTTAGATCTGTTTGAGATAAAGCGTACGCCACTGATGTGTTCATAAGTAGTAATAGGACAGTTAAAAAGCATGGTCCCAGAGTAATAGGCATGCCTATTAAAAACAATTGTATAGACAATATTTTCGTAAACATAGACCAGTCCTCTTGCAGTGCAATACCTGTGGAAACTGCTTTATCTGACCACAGAGGCATAAAGTTTGGTATCAAATTACCTGTCCACATAATTAAAAACAAAACTATTAAATATAGAACAATAACAGAAATAGGGAAATTTCAATTATACCATTCATTTGAGAACACTGACTGGTCATTTATTGATGTATTAAATGTAAGTGATAGTTTTGAATTGTTTGTTTTAACAGTTAGTGAGTTAGCTCATCTTGTATTTCCAGAGAAAAAAATAATTGCTACTAAAAACAAAAATAAAAATACGAAGTGGTTCGATACAGAATTAAAAAATATGAGAAACAAACTCCAATATCTAAATAACATTTACAAAAGTTTAAACGATGTAAACTCTAGAAATGCAAGAAATGAGTTCAGAAACATCTATCGAAATAAAATAAAATCAAAAAAGATTAAATACAATGAAGATTTAATTTTGAATAACAATAACAAAACAAAAGCAATGTGGAAAATTATTAATAAAAATAATACCAAAAAAACTATAAAACAAAATACTAACTGTGATATTACATGTGATACCTTTAATTCATACTTTACAAATGTTGCTATAAATCTAGTCAATAATTTACCGAAAGGCTATGAAGATCCTATACGTTTATGTAACAGAAACTGTAGTACAAATAACAAAAACTATTTTAATTTCACTGAAGTATCTAGTGTTAAGGTACGTGAGGTAATCAACAGCTTAAAAAATAGCGGCTCGTTTGATACTTACGGTCTCAATGTCAAAATTATAAAATCTTAATAAATAAAAAACTTAATAAATAAGTGCATAAATACATCACACTTTCCTGTCTGCTTGAAAAAAGCTATTGTTGTTCCCGTATACAAAAATGGAGATAAAAATGACCCATGCAATTACAGACCCATCAATTTTCTCTAACATATTAGAAAAAGTTCTAACTGCTCAATTAAGTAATTATTTTGAAATAAATAATCTGTTTTCAAATAGTCAATTTGGGTTTAGAAGAAATCGAAATACTATAGGGGCGGTCTCAACATTAATTGAAAAATTAAATTCAACGTTTGAGAATGGCGAACATGCAGCGTGCTCTTTTCTTGATCTTTCAAAAGCTTTTGACTGTGTATCCCCCAATATTTTATTGAGAAAACTGTATACTTACAATCTTCATCCAAAAAGTTGCAAAATGCTTACTTCTTTTCTAACAAATAGAACTCAGAAAGTCAAAATTAATTCCACATTATCTAATAGTTTACCACTAGAGCACGGGGTTCCACAAGGATCGATCCTCGGACCTCTACTATTTTTAATCTACATTAATGACTTATCACCTTTTTTAGAAAATAAATGTATACAGTTTGCGGATGATACAACCTTACTTAATAAAAATAAGTCTCTTTCAGAAACTTTGCTGAATAGTAAGGATAGACAGTCAAAAGCATTTGAATGGTTTTCAGCAAATCAACTCAGTCTAAATTCTAATAAATCTATCACTATGATATATACACTAAAAAACAGTACTATAATCCCCATTGACTACCCTCCACAATTTTTAGGTATATATCTTGATTATCAACTTAATTGGCAACAACACGGTGACTTCCTAGCAAAAAAGCTATGTAAAAACTTGTTTCTGTTAAGAAACTTAACAAACGAAGTATCAACACCCACCTTAAGAAATGCCTATTTTTCTTTAATTGAAAGTCACTTATGCTACGGGCAGATATTGTGGGGTCACGCTAGTATAGCAAAAAGAATTTTTAAACTACAGCGGAAAGCCGTTAGAATTCTGGGAAATTTAAAATTTCGAGAAGACTGTCGTCAAACTTTTATATGCTTTAAAATACTAATACTGCCTTCACACTACATACTTCAATGTTTACTAGCTATAAAACAAAATATTAACAATCTTGAAACACACAAAGATATTCACTCCCACGATACGCGAAATAATGCCAACCTTTGCTTAAAAAAAATCAGATTGGCAAAATCAATGACTAGTGAATATCTTGGTGTTAAATTTTACAATGCACTGCCTGATAAGGTTAAATGTTTAGATATAAAAAAATTTAAAATTAGTTTAAAGTCTTATTTAGTCCCCAAAGCCTTTTACAACTTTGACGATTTTATTAATAATTGTAAAAACATGTAATATCTTGTAATGTCCAATTCCATTATCTTTGTTTTTATTTATTGTTTATTGTTTTAACTGTATTGTTTTATATTGACGTTTGTAAGACCTATATGGTTGTCAACAAGAATAAAGATTATGTGGCATGGTATTCATTTGATGACAATGTACTTGATCATTGCAACAATAATCACTGTGTATTATCGATATTCATGACGAAAACAAACATGATTTCTTCCATCTAAATTCATGAGCGTCGTAAGTGGTACGGATTAAGGAGGTTCTACCCCTACGAAATAAAATCGTAAAAATGGTACAGATCGTACTATTTATCCTTGGAAAGCTGTGATAAAATTTTGTCGGTCTATTTAAGAATTAGCCTGTATATAATATAAAAAAATACGTAAAAACAATAAATATATAACAAACACAAAACAAGTTACAGACAATTAAGTCTTTCTTAGGGCTTTAGCGAAGTCAAATTCATCTATTAATTTTGTGTAATCTAATGCCTCACAAACTTCATTTTCAATTGAAATAATAGCTAGATCTCTCAATTTCTCTTGCCCCATAGAAGAACGCAAAAAAAAATATTTTAATTTTTTTTTAAGACTATAACTACAACAGTTTGTTTTCGGAAATCCATAAAAAAATATTAATTTAATTTTTGTCAAATATTTTAAAAGTTATCTCTAATAAACTTTTGAAATTTTAACGCGAGCAGTGTATTATCTGTCCTTTACAGCAACTTTACAGTAGCTATCCTCTACTACTCATTTAGCAGGTAGCGGCCTGCACCCTTGGAAAAAAATGCAAATTTTTGGTAATAACTTAAATCAAGTGTCATAGCAAGATTCTAGTAAAAATAAATGTCTATTGGAATAAAAGTAACATTTGCTGCAATGCTCCTAAATCTTCAATTTAGAATAAGACCTTTCCCCAGATGCCACCGTAACCGGAACTGTTAAAAATATTCTTAGGCTTATAACAAAATTTGGAAAAGACGAAATTAAATTGTTACTGTATAAATATTTTATTATTTCATTGGGATCATTTATATTAATCAATGTTTTAAAAGTAACAATTTCCTGAAAAAGTTCGAAGGCAATGATATTTCTCAATTCACCATCTTTAAGTGCAATGTCAAGATCTGCACAGGCTTTTTGCAATTCCTCATTATCCAAATTTTGAAAATTGTTTTTGTTGTCAACTTTAACGCGATAGAAACCAGAAACTTTTTGTTGTAAGTTACTTGAGAGCTAACAAAAATATACTTATGATTTTTTAATATGAAGTTACTTTTGATAAGGCAGAATTCGGCTTATTTATCGATTCGCGATTCGCAGATAAAGTCAACTTTATAGTTTCTCGCAAAGAAAATATGTTACGAAAGTCTCCTGTAACCACTCTGTACAATTTTCCAAGGAATTTTTTGTTATGATAACAAGAATATAAACAGTGTAGACTTGATATATTTTTTTTTGGGTTTTGGTCGCCCCTTAAAATTGGCCGCCTTTGTGCGTGCACACCCTGCACACCCGCTAGGAACGGCCCTGGACGTGGTGGTGGTATCACCTTCGGTTTTAAAATCTTGGATATTTCGCTGACTCCTGCAATCTCGACTTCGCCCTCGTCTTCGGCTTGGTCGTCGAATTTGGTGAGGAAATTTTCCAGGTCGTTCAATCTGGAATGAACGTCTCCTTCGGAATCGACAGGACGGGTGTCTGTTCTCTGGACCGCCGTCGTTCTCATGACGTAGTCATTAATTGCGTAGGCAGCTTCTTGACCGCGATAATGCTGAATTTCCGTCGGAGTTGGAGCCGCTTTTCGGGGACGATGGGAGGCTGCAGGATCGGGCTGACACGTTACCGGAAGACAAAGGGCTGAAGGACGTTTACACACTTGGCTGCCGATGCCACGATAGTATCTGCAAATCGAACCGAGAGAGCTTATTAAATATGCTTGAACAAGTACACTGCCGACCCATTAAACAAATATTTTGCTCATCCGAGACATAGCTAAAAGGATAAAGCGAACTATTTGTACTTAAAAATACGAACGTTTTGTTATGCCCGGCAATAAAAGGATTAGACAAATTTATTAGAAAAACTTGTGTTACAGCAGTTGAATTTAAAAGAGAAATATAGAAACGATATAACAAACTAGTGGCGGTCCGCTGAGTGAATTACCTATAGTACCTACAGTGTTGACAAATTTTTCAATTTTATTTTTTCAATTACTGCAAAATTATTTAAAAAAGTGGAACTATTTTGGTGGAAACTTTCGTAAAATGATCCGGGGAATCGATTGGCGCCGAGAAAATCAACAAATTGTCAATAATTTTTTTGCTTTTAAAATTTTACCTATTTTTCCTTTTATTTGCAATTTTCTCGAAAACTATTAGTCGGAGAACAATAATCTTTTTTGCAAATAATATATAATTAAAAGAGCCAACGATCCAACGATGATAAACTTCATGGGGTTATCTCTACTAGTTCCGGAGTCATTGCTCGATAAATCTTCCGGGTACCGGAAATCGACCAAAATCGCAACGGAAAGTGAAAAAATTAAACATCAAAAAATCGAATTTATTGACTTTTTGGCTACTTTTAACAACTTCAGAAGGTTGTAGAAGCTTAGAAATGTTCATAAAACTTTGCTAGAGTGAGTTTAAGAAAAAAAATTTTTTCATTTTTCTTGACCATAAAATTTTAAGTAAAAAAATTCAAAATTCTAAATCTCATGCAAAGCTGATATAATACGAAAAATGAGCCGCGGAATTCACTGGAACAAACCGTTTTGCTCTACGACTTTTAGTTTTTGAGTTACGAATTTTTTTGTTGAAGAATAAAATATCACTATGAAATGGCTACCCTAATTTTAAGCAAAAAATTTCAAATTTTTAAATCGTATGAAAAACTGGTATAACATAATGGTATAACATAATGTTAACAAATTTTTGAATTTTTTTGTTTTCTCAATTACGGCAAAACTATTCGAAAAAGTGGAACTATTTTGGTTCGAATCTATGCAAAATGATCTGGGGAATCGACTGGCGCCAAAAAAATCGCCAAATTCTCAATAGTTTTATAGTTATGAATTTTTTTAAATTTTACTTATTTTTCCTTTTATTCGCAATTTTCTCGAAAACTATTAATCGGAGAACAATACTCTTTTTTGAAAAAGATAGATAATTAAAAAAGATTTCCAACGATAGTAAACTTCATAGGGTTATCTCTAATAGTTCCGGAGTTATTGCTCGATAAATCTTCCGGGTATCGGAAATCGACCAAAATCGCGATGAAAAGTGGAAAAATCAAACATCAAAAAATCGAACCTATTGACTTTTTTTCTACTTTTAACAACTCCAGAGGGTTGTAGAAGCTTAAAAATGTTCATAAAACTTTGCTAGAGTGAGTTTAAGAAAAAAAATTTTTTTATTTTTCTAAAGGTAATGCGACCATAAAATTTTAAGCAAAAAAATTCAAAATTTTAAATCTCATGAAAAGCTGATATGATACGAAAAATGAGCCGCAGAATTCATTGGAACAAACCGTTTTGCTCTACGACTTTTAGTTTTTGAATTATGAATTTTTTTGTTGAAGATTAAAGTACCACTATGAAATGGCTACCCTAATTTTAAACAAAAAATTTCAAATTTTTAAATCGTGTGAAAAACTGATATTATACGTAAAATGAGCCGTAGAATTCATTGGAACAAACCGTTTTGCTCTACGACTTTTAGTTTTTTTATTATGATTTTTTTTAGTGTAAAACTTTAAATGCCTCTGTACCCGGAACCGGTGCCCGGAGCGGCTCCGGGTTTTGACGAGAAAATAGATAATTTCAAGCGCTATCCTATGCTGTATCGATTTTTGCTCTAACTCTTTTAGTTTCCGAGAAAAACTCAAAAAAAGTTGCCATTTTCACTTTTTTTGAATTTTTAAACGCCGAATACGGCGAAACTATTAGATATAGAGAAAAACGGCAAAAGCGAGTAGAACCGGTATAAAAAGCACTACAAAATAGCATAGGTTTCAAGGCGATATCTCGCAAAAAAATTCAATTTTCAAACGTCGATTACGGCCAAACTAAAAGAGCTAGAGGAAAATGCTTTTTTCCATCGTAAAGAGCACATCAAAAAATGTTAACAAATTTTAGTTTTTTTTATTTTATCAATTACGGCTAAACTATTCGAAAAAGTGGTACTATTTTGGTTTGAATCTATGTAAAATGATCCGGGGAATCGATTGGTGCCAAGAAAATCGACAAATTCTCAATAATTTTTTAGTTATGAATTTTTTTTAATTTTACCTATTTTTCCTTTTATTTGCAATTTTCTCGAAAACTATTAGTCGGAGAACAATAATCTTTTTTGCAAATATAATTAAAAGAGGTTTCCAACGATAGTAAACATCATGGGGTTATCTCTAATAGTTTCGGAGTTATTGCTCGATAAATCTTCCGGGTACCGGAAATCGACCAAAATCGCAATGAAAAGTGGAAAAATCAAACATCAAAAAATCGAACCTATTGAGTTTTTTCTACTTTTAACAACTCCAGAGGGTTGTAGAAGCTTAGAAATGTTCATAAAACTTTGCTAGAGTGAGTTTAAGAAAAAAAAATTTTCATTTTTTTGAAGGTACTAAGTGCCTTGACTAAAATTTTAAGCAAAACAAATTCAAAATTTTAAATCTCATGAAAAGTTGAGATAATACAAAAAATGAGCCGCAGAATTCACTGGAACAAACCGTTTTGCTCTACGACTTTTAGTTTTTGAGTTACAAATTTTTTTGTTGAAGAATAAAGTACCACTACCCTAATTTTAAGCAAAAAATTTCGAATTTTTAAATCGTTTGAAAAACCGATATTATACGTAAAATGAGCCGTAGAATTCATTGGAACAAACCGTTTTGCTCTGCGACTATTAGTTTTTTTATTATGATTTTTTTATTTTTTTTATTTTCTCAATTACGGCAAAACTGTTCGAAAAAGTGGAACTATTTTGGTTCGAATCTATGTAAAATGATCCGGGGAATCGATTGGCGCCAAGAAAATCACTACATTCTCAATATTTTTTCAGTTATGAATTTTTTTAAATTTTACCTATTTTTCCTTTTATTTGCAATTTTCTTGAAAACTATTAGTCGGAGAACAATAATCTTTTTTAAAAAAGATAGATAATTAAAAGAGCTTTCCAACGATAATAAATCTCATGGGACTATCTCTAATATTTCCGGAGTTATTGCTCGATAAATGTTCCGGGTACCCGGAATCGACCAAAAAAAGTGGAAAAATCAAACATCGAAAATCGAACCTATTGACATTTTTTCTACTTTTAGCAATTCTAGAGGGTTGTAAAAGCATAGAAAAGCCCATAAAACTTTGCTAGAGTGAGTTAAAAAAAATTCTAACACCTAAAGTAAAACAAAAAAACGTAATCAGGCGTCTAATCAGACACTTAACGGTTTGAAATAAATCGCATTAAGGGGATTACACGCAGTCTTCGTCTTTAAAGTAATTGGAAGTCATTACAGGAAACTATCCATTTTAACGATCTGAACGAAAACAATCAAACACTTGTGAGGATGCATTCAGAAAAAACATTATCAGGTTAATGATCGCTTCTTTATTCTAGACGGACTTTTAGTTTGTTTGTTTTATTTTCAGCGACTGACTTGTAACCTTAAAAGTGAACGTTTCATTAACGTAACGAAGTTTAAAAGCAGTACAAGTTAGAGAGAAACTTTGAAGTTAATTTTTTAAATTTGCTATCTTTATAAACACTTTTAAGCAAGAGAAAGCTTAAAACGTACTAATATTTGAAATTCAACTCCAACATTGAACACGTTTGGCTGAGACGTAACATTTTATAAACGGCAATATTTGCCTTGTACAAGAGGCAAGTGTTTTAATTATGCACGGAGGTAATTCTACGCATCTGGTTATTATAGCTTTGAAGTTAAATTTTGTACAAGTCCTTATTGACTTCTTTTCCGCGAAAACTTAGTAATCACTGACAAATCACACGAAAGTCAGTCCTTTACATAATATTTTTCCACTTCGTTACATCTTTCTTTAGAAAATGACTTTCCGAGAAATTTTCTATTAAAAATTGCAACTTTGCCAAGCCACGCAATTAATGTTACTTGAATATTCAAAGTAGGTACGACAGTATGCAGCATCGTTATTATATGGAAGGTATACTTGACTGTATAAGCAACAAATACGCAATACTTCCAAGCTCGACTGTAAAGAAGTTGCCGAGTTTATATTGTCGAAAGTGTCACAAATGCGTTTTCTTCGACGCCTACGGCGAACACGAAACTTCCACTCGAATAACTGATCCAATACGCGGCATTAGATGACGTGAAAACCGGACTCGTGACGTCCGGAATCTCCGGTAACCGGAATAACCGCCGTCGCCCGGAAAATACAATTGAATCAAGCGTTGCAAACAATTAAACTCGGCGATTTATTAACCAAGCGCAACCAACTTAAACCAACTTAATCAACTCTAAAAAATTGTCTCGCTAGAAATATGCTTAAATATTATTGTGTTGTGTTTTTAAATGCACTTAATAATTATCCAAGGGGACGTTTCCTCGAGTCTGGCAACTTGTTGGTGGGTGTTTGATGTGTATGAAGATCCCGAATTAAGCCGTAATGTTGTATCTCACCGATCCTTTCACGCACCTGAATAAATAAACAAGTCATGTCACGAGCAACGTTGTCCCAGTGGAGTGTCAGACGTGAAATGAGAGATAAATTAACGAGGGTGGAAAAATCGCACGCGGAAAGTCCACTGTGGTGAAGAGAAGATGAAAAGAGATGACTTGTGAAAAGGAAACGTTCAGAGACTTCAGCTTTGATGGTTTACTTCATCAATCGTTATATATTCAGATCGTTGTGTCGCCAATTGTTGAGAAGGTACTTGAAAAGTTTTGTACAGACACCTGAAGCTAAATTTAGATCGAATGAGACAGCGTGAAAGGAGATTTTGTCAAGGCTTGCGAACGAAAAAACTATCAGCCAAGTTTAACAATTCGGTAATTGCTTTTTCAAACATCTCGTCTATTTTTATGTGACTGGAAATTGAGAATTTGTGTAGTAATTTAATCAAAAATCGCGTTAAATTTTAAGTATTTACGTTTCAGACTTTTTTTGTGAATCATTGAGTTATTAGGATTTAAAAAAATGTTTTCACCGCCTATAGGAATGGGGCATATAATTTTTCTGTGGGTTTAGAAGGTTTGGGAAAAAAAATTAATCAAACCATCTTGGAGGATCTGAAGAAGAAATAAAATTCTCCGAAGCGTTAAAAGCATCAGATTATTAAAAAAAAAAATTTTTACAAATTAACAATTGCTTTCTTGCTGTGTTCCCGCAAAATATAAAGAAATCGACCTTTAAAACAGGTTTTTCAAACATTTTGATTTAGACAGGAACTGTTCAAGTTTTTATTGTTAGGGGGATAATTTTTGACATCTTTCCCTATTCCAGCGTATTCGTGATTTAACGAATGACTCGTAACAGTATCGTATGAGCTTTACCAGCAACAACCACAGAAATTTCAGAAAAACAGAATGTTTGTTAATCGAACATGTCAAACATATTCCAGTACTCATAAGTTGAAAGTTGGGCCTTTAAGAGAAGTTATTTAAGTATGTATGTATGTATGTATGTAAGGCAAAGCAGGTGAAGAAGAAAATTTATTGTTTCAGGCTTAGATAAGAGTTACTTATAATATGCCGTTAAAAATGTGTATTAACAATATTTTAAAACATATTTTTTTCTATAGATCAACCTTTCTCAAGAAACCCTTTACAATTCCTTTTTTACTCAATCACTTTTTCAAAAACGTAATAAAACCTAAAAAAAATGAAATGAAATTAAGTTTAATAAATCAATATGTATTTATTTATTTTTTTATAAATGTGTACCTACTTATCGGATTTGAACGTTAAAATGAAAGGTAGCAGATGAGCTCAGAAATTGTTTCTCATCAAAGGTTCTAAAAGTTCAATTAAGTAGCGAGCCAAAAGTTTAGTTAAACGATAAATTTTTAAAGATTTAATTTTTAATAATATTATTTTGTAGCTGCTGTTTTATATTCTTTTATATTTTCAAGCATTATATCTATCCATTCCAGTTTTTTTGCAGTGATTCAATAATTCAATTCAATAATTTTTAAAAGCTTTTATTTAACTCACAATGTTATCTGTCTGTCGGTAATTTTTTCGGAGCCAAATTTGAAAGAGTTCCCGTTGTCCCACTGAATTGAAATTTTGCATACTTACTTAATCTGCGTGACAATGCAATCCTATGTAGTTAAATACTCCCTAAAGGGGTTAAATGGGGTTTTGAAGTTTTAGGTTATGTTTACAAAGGGGTTCTCGATTTGTAAATTTGAGAGGGTTCCTGTAGTCGCAATGAAATGAAATTTAACATACTTACGTAATCTGCGTGACAATGCAATTCTATATAGTTAATTACCCCCTAAAGGTGTTAAATGGGGTTTTAAAATTTTGGGTTATGTTTACAAAGGGGTTCTCGATTTGTACATACCGTAACTTATACCGACATAGACGGTATGTTGGTCATTTGGACGTCACGGTAGATGCAAAGTGTAATAATAATAAATTTATGCAATAAATAAAGACTAAAAAGCAAAAAATAAAAATATAAAAAAAATGTTTTTTAAAAAAGCTTTTATTTAAAAGATGCACTAAAAAGTAAAGAATAATGTATTCCAATCACAGGAGAATATTTTTTCTTACAGGTTAAAATTCTAAAGTTTATAAAAGCTTTGGGAGTTATAAAACTACGGCATTACAGAATTACTTTGTTCAGTTGACAACTCCGAAAGCTTTTATAAATTTTAGAATTTTAACCTGTAAGAAAACATTCTCCTATGATTGAAATACATTATTTTTTACTTTTTAGTGCATCTTTTAAATAAAAGCTTTTTTGTAAAAACATTTTTTTATATATTTTTTTTATTTAGAAACTCAAACGCAAAATCACACTTACACATAACAAGGCGATGTGTCATCCCCTCGTAATTTGGCGTAATTTTTGCTGATAAACTGTTAAATACGTTAGGTGACGAAAAATTGACAAATTTCATTTAAGGAAGGTGAAAGACCTCCAGAACAGATCCAAATGTGTCGATTTTGAGATTTGGATTTGGAACGAAATATTTAAAAAAAAAGTCATTTGAAAACAGAAACATTAATAACCAAACTGAATTTTACTAATTTTATTACAACATAATTACAACTACTTTATTAATATCCCTGATTTTGAATGTTCTGAGGCTGGTCTGAATTTGTTGTAAAACTCGGACAGGTTTTAAAACGTGGTTAGTTCTTCAATGTTTAAATATCATTTTAATTACCAGCTGTCTGCAAACATAATTTCAGTCAAAAATCCTCAGAGTTATTTTAGTCCACTTTAATGAAATTGTTTGGACAATGTATTTTATAATAATTGATTATTGTGTCAGGTAGCCAAGGTCTGTGTGCTCAAGCTATTTTTTGCCAGACATTCGCAGAACTAATCCTCTCCTCCACATTGTGCGTTATTATAAACCCACGAAAGTAATTTATAAAATTGTATTATTGGCTCATTATGAGACCTGCAATAAATTACTGTCTATTTACGATCTCACATTCTAGAATTTATAATTACTCAATTTACCAAGTCATTGAAAACAGATCATGCAATTACCAATCCCGATAATTTCAACAACCTACTCAACTGACTGTATAATGGAGCACCTGTTCACCGGTGCAGCTATCACCTAATATTCTCTTCCGTCTAAACTAGTTCAGTTTGAATATTGTTGCCTATAATTGTCATAATCTCCATCAACATCTCAAAGCTATCGACGAATATAACCATCCAACCGGCGCACATTATTTACCATTAGAAGCTGATTTGCCTCGAAAGCACTCTCCGATCAAATCTCCAGAGCGTTAGTTCGACTTTTGCTGACGATTTCATCTGCGAGAGCAATCCGGAAGATTAGAGAAACATTAAGCAATACTCGATTATTTCCTCTTTTCCTTTATTCTAATACAAAACTAAATAATGCATGAAATTTTACCGGATTACCCGTCATGATTTACCGACTCGCATTAGCTACAAACGCCCAACAATAACTTACTTTTAAAATGCATGAACGGTCGAGAGATTATTATTATTAGGAGACCCATATGCAACAAAACGTTGCCGACAAAAAAAATAAAAATAAACACCCACCTTGGTGTCCTTGCCGTGACCGGATATTTCTTAAATGTGGCCGTTGAGGCGGCTTTCGTGTCCTGACAAGTCCGCAAATTCGGTGAGACAGTTGTAGAACTTCTGAATATCCCTTCCTGGGCTTGAGGAACCGCTTTATAATAGCAGTATCTGGGATCAAGCGGCGGCAGGTTGCACGCACAAGTCGCCGGGATTCGGGTTTGTTGTTCGTAACAGCTACAAGGAGATAAAGGGACATTTATAATAGCTTAAGGACTAAAAGGACGACCTCAAAACGAAGGGAATTCTTGCACGGAGAGTTTATTTTAGCTGAACTGTGGACCAGGAGATTCATTTTTCGGTTAATATTATTTTAATAAACACATTATTTTGTTCTTTTGGTTGGTTACTTGCAGAGGCAGGTAAGTTTTTTGACGGTGTTCTAAGCATTTTTGATTGATAGTTTTGTCTTTACTTCACACGACACCCACTAAAGGGAGTAACCGTGAAAGTTAAAGAAAATCACCACAAATCTAGAAAATGTAATAATTTTATTAGACTGAATTGCAGGACAGTGCCAAAAAATCTGTAGATATGCGAGCTGAAATATTTTCAGTAGATTACCAAATTTGCTTCTAATTTTTCCAAAAGTGTAGGTTTAGTTTTTTTTATAAATTTAATGATTTTAGAGATTTAAAGATAATATTTATTTAACGAGTTTGAGTATAAATCGGGTTTTTATTTCACGAGTGGATTTTTAAACGTCGAGTGTTAACGAGACGTTTAACATCCACGAGGTGAAATAAATGAACCGATTTACACGAAAACGAGTTGGATACAACATTTTATTCTTCGAATTAGACTCAACAAGGCTTAAAATTGCTTTAAAACTGCTAAAAATAATCTGACGTTTCGTATTGACAGTTGTCAAAACTTCCTTACACAGGAGAAAAATCGTAAATTTTGACAGTGTCGAAGAATAAAAATACTTATAACTAAGGTACTGGATGCTGACATGGACAGAGGTACTGCCATCATATATGATTTTGACAATGATAGCGGCTTTTTGACCTTGAAAAAATGCCAAAAAAGTGTCAAGATTTGAAAGTTTTAGTGTCAGTGTCACATGTCACAATTTATTGACACAAAAATTAACCTAAAATATCAATTTTTGACAATATAGTCGATTTGATAAGGAATATTTTCAAGGTCAAAAAGCCGTTGTCATTGTCAAAATCATATGAGGGCAGTACCTCTGTCGGTGACAGCATCCAGTATCTTACTTATAACTAAGTAAAAAACTAAATTTTTGGCTCAAAAACGCTCTTAATGTTACGAAATCTGAAATGATGATAATGATGATCAAAATAAAATATTTGGCTTTATGTAAATTTAGTGACACACAAACACAGAAAAACAAAGCAAAACTTATTAACAAAAAGTAGGAATACATAATTTCATTGTGAACTTTAAAACCGTGACCCGATTTACTTTTGCTAGTTTTTATATAATAGCAAATAAACTTATTTCCTGTTTAACCCCCTTGGAGGTGGAATTTTCAAGAAAACTTAAACACCCTTTTTTATTTTTAAACGACAGAGCCCAAATACCAATTTTCATGAATAACTTCAAAAATGACGGATTTGAATTTTTATATTCAAGCCCCTTAGGGGTGGAACTTCCAAAAATCCAGAAACACGTCTTTCTTCATTTCTAGCCGAAAGCCCAAATACCAGTTCTCATAAAAATAACGAATTTTTGTATTTAATCCCGTTGGGGTGAACTTTCTAAAAACCATGACATACAGGCCTTCTTCTTTTTTAAAATAAAAATAAATAAAAGAATAAAAGATTTTTAGTTTTAACCTCCTTGGGGGTGGAATTTTCAACAAACCTAAAATGACGACAGCCTAAATACCAATTTTCATGGTTATTATAACTTCGAAAAATGACATATTTTTATATTTAACCCCCTTGGGGATAGAACTTTCAAAAATCCAGAAACACGTCCTTCTTCATTTTTAACCGAAAGCTCAAATACCATTTTTCATGAATATGATCCCTCTAGGGATGGAAATTCCAACACGCGTATTTTGTTTGTAAGCGAAAGCCCAAGTACTAATTTGCATACAAAAAAAATTTGAAAAAATTACGGATTTTTATACAAATTCCATCCCCAGTTGGGGTTAGTATTTCCAAAAAATACTAAAACACGTGATTCTTCATTTTTCACCGAAAGCCAAGTAGAATATTGATTCAAAAGTTACAGAATTTTATACAAATTTTATTACCCCTTTTAACCCTCTTAGGGTCGGTTTCACCAACGTTGGTTAAACTTAATGAACAGTTAAAAACAATAGTTATTATGATAGTAACAAAGGTTTCTGTGGATTTATTCTACACAGGGAAAAACATTTCTTTAATTTTAGTATTTGTGTTTGTTTGAATCGCATTTATTTCAATTAATTAAATGCTATTCATTTTAAGAAAATTTAATCTTAGGCCAAAACTGAAATGTTTGGTGAAAATAATGCATTTATTTCATGATAGTTGATCAGTATTATTATTTCAATGCAAAATTATTTTGAAGTAAAAAAGTAGTTTCTTAAATCAAATTCATTTTATTTGTACTTGTAAAATTTGTAATTTATTAAATCCAACACAACGATACCGAATTCGATTTCCAGTTAAAGATATATTTGTTTGAATTTTGGACAACACTTGGGCAGTCAGAAGATTTTGCAAACAGGTAAGAACGTGTGGCGTAGTAGTTATGTGTTGCGACATTTTGCGTCAAGTCGGAAGGCCTAAGTACTCAAGTGCAATTAAGTGAAGTGAAGTGAAAATTGAAAAAACAAATTATAAAATGTTATAAAATTAAACTAAACTTTTCGAAAATAGTTCTACTTTCAAATAGGTCATAATGTGTAAAAATGACCTTTGGAATAAAGTGCCCTTAAATCTAAAGATGGTACTGAACTGATTGTAAGCATAATTCATATAGAAACTTTTTTGATGAAATTTCTGTGTACTCGTAAATATGTAGTTAATTTTTTATTACAGTGAAACTTTCTTGGAACACAGTGTTTTTTTTACAAAATTTTCCTGTCCCATTAAAAAAATTACCATTTATAACTAAAATAACTTGATAATTTTAGTAAAAGAAATATATTTTTAAAAGGAACAACTCAAGTCATTGAAACAATCCGATATATTGTAGAATCAAATAAATATGATTATTGAACCAGATAACACTTTTATGTATTAGAAGTAAATGTTTTTTTAAATGAAAACTAAAGTTTTATTTAAAATTAAAGAACTGTTGTTTTATTTTAACAAATTATTGTTTTAATAAATACAAATACTAAATAAAACTAAAGAAACAAACAAATCTTTTCTTGCCCATATAGAAACAACAAATTTCTTTGAACTAAATAAAATTTGTTTGAAACAAAATATTTTTTTCTGTGTACCAATAAATTTAACTGGTTAGGGGTTTATTTTTGAAAAATCCTGAAACAAGTATTCCTTCATTTATAACCAAAAGCTCAAATACTAATTGTCAAGAATAAAACTTAAAATGACGGATTTTTATTCAAATTTTAATACCTCATTTAACCCCTTTAGGGGTTAATTTTTCGAAAATCTTGAAACACGTCTTTCTTTATTTTTAAGCGAAAGCCCAAATAGGAATTTTCAAAAATATAATTTTAAAAATGACGGATTTTTATTCAAATTTTAACACCCCATTTAACTACCTTTCTTTCTTAGTGGATGCCTACGTTATAAAATCTATCTACTGTGAAAATTTCAGGTTTCTATCCTTAGCCGTTTAGACTGTGCGTTGAAAACAATTGTATTGCCTCTAAGATTAATAAATTCCTCGAGTTTTTCTTCATTAGAATTTTCCACTAAAACATTTAACTCTTGTAATTCGGAATGTGTTACGAAATCTGAAATGATGGTAACGTGTTGATCAAAATACGAGTAAAATATTTGCCGCACATTTTAGCCTTACTACGGATTAGTAAGCCACTGGGTCACAGTCAAAAATCCAATTAACAATTAGAAAATTGCTTCTGTTCCCAAAGTCACCCAGAGTGCATTTAATTGTGAATTTATCGTACGGAACGGCTGCAAGCGGCGGCCGTAAAAAGAAAAACCATCGCTTTCTCTCTATTGGAAAGCTCTTTTACCTAGTGCTTGAATTGTTATTACACCGAACTCTGACAGTGGCCAGTACAAAAACCGGAACCCCCTTCTCTCAGTCACTCCGAAACATAGTTGAGAACAGACCTTCGTGAAAATTTCCAACTTTAAAGTAGGTTTGTTGCCGTCAAGCGGAAAAAAGCCCACTGAATTCCTCGACGAAAACAATGACAACAGTGAGACAAAAAGCAAATGCACTCGAACGGCTCGCAAGAATTAGAAAATTCTTGTCGCAAGAAAGAGGGTTTAATTTCGGTCGTCCGACAGAATTTTATGTTTGCCTAAATGGGATATTTAAATTTAAAATTGGAATAAACTAAAATATCTTGGATTGACTTATCTCTGTCTGAAAATCGATTCCAAAACAAACTTCGAATAATGTAGTAAACTCTTGATTTGTTTGACTCACCCTTGCAGGCAATTATTCTCCAACTTAGGTGCACGTTGTTCATTTTTCATCTGTATTTATTTCGCAAAAATTGAGCAAGAGAAAAGAAAAAGAATTATCTCGTATTAGCCCACAAGTTTTAAAATAATGAACTTTGAACTTATCGAGACGCTTCTTTGATGTGTTTATTCGAGGCTATAAAATTCTTCGTGGGTGTACGAATTTTAATTATCTTATATTGTATTTCCAGCGAGAAATTGGACTTTTTTTAAATAACCTGGAAACATTAAAATCACTAAGGTATACGTATTAATGGGGTGTTTAGCGTGTACTGTTAGGTTGGTAGTATTCCCGCGCTTGTAATCCTCCGCCGATTTTGCACCTGTCATTTTTTGTCGTCCTGTCAAATTCGATTTCAAAACGTGTTGTGCTAAATATTTGGGATTATATTTGTTTAACGACGTTTGTAAAGTGTTAATAATCGTTTTTAGATTGTGTTCTAGTCAATATTTATTGTTGGTAGTGGATTTGTTTTTGGTTATTTGAAGACATTCATAAGACGAACATTTTAAAGAATTTTTACAATTTTCTTCAGGTAAATCCAAATATTCCTAGTTGATTATTAATAGGGGCTTAATCCTAAACATTGTGACTCATCAAAACGAGAAATAAAACATTTTAAAAGAAAAACTAAAATTTGGTCCGATACTACTTTAATCGCGGAGTGTTAGTGACTTGTTTTTCACTTAATTATTGAGTGGAAATAGTATATCAGTGCCAGGCATGAATAAGGTGGGTGTTTTTTCCTTTAACTGATCTTAAATTGTATTTAAATGATGTTTGATTTATTTTCGCCTATGCGTTTATTTAACAGCTCCGCAATAAACCCCAATAGAAACCTATCCCAAACAGTCAAACGGACTAAAAGCATTGTTATTGTCACAGATGGTCAGTTTAGTTCCGAACTGTGCTCTCGATCGAATTAGGGTGATTTATTAGGAGGCGGAACTAAAAAAATGTCTTACCCACACACACAGCTCAGCTCTTTGTAAATTTTCCAACTTATCAACGTAAAGTCACATGTCACCAACATTGTAATTATCACATTTCACAAAAGCAGCCGTGAGATTGTGTTTTAATTTCAGGAAAACGTTAAAAATGTGTGATGCAATCGAGCCGTGTTTGCAACGGAAATGAAGATTAGTCATTTGTACGTGTATTGTTATTAAGAGATTAAAAGTTTTTAATTAATTTATGTTCCGGTTTGAGTTTCTGAAAGGATTTAACATTCTTGTCCCTGACAAAAGTTTGCCTCTCTCTAAATTATATTTACTTTACATGAATTTGCCTCTTTGCAACATTTAGGACTAACGTTATGTAGTAAAATGACCGTTTTATTTGACCCTTTCACCCTTCGTGCGCTTTCAGTCGTAATTTCTTTCTGTCTTGTTTTATAAGTGTTCTAATTTCCATTAAAAAAGTTTCTGTTGTGGCTGTAACTACTTACTTGGGCACGTGTGTGTGATAATATGTTCCGGCAGAGTTCCGGTGATGGTTTACGGTTTGATGTTTCCTCCGGTACAGTTCGGTAACGTCGGATGTAACGTGTTGCATGATTTGGTCATCTGAAGGACACTCGCTTTCGGACTCCGGTTCTTCCGTTACGTACTGGGGGACATAACCGTAAGACATCTTCGGACCTGCGAAAAAATTATAATACTATAATAATATACAGGGTTATTTTTTTAAAAACGAGCCACCCTAAATATCTCAGAAAATAAACAAAAAATTAGAAAATCCTAAGACAGGTCAATTTTTATTTTCAGGAGGAAACTTTTAGTGTACTTTCGAAAGTTGTAACACCAACCCCCTTTGTAATACAAACAATCCCTTTATAATTTTAAATGGCATGACCCAATTTATGATACCTCAAATGAAAGGTACTTTGGCCAGATATTCGGCTGTGCAATTTTTTTTGAGTTTCAATAATTTTTTATTCAGTTACATGGTGCTCAATTAGTTGATAATCCACTGTTTAAAAATGGTTCTTTATCAATAAGTCAACTATGAAATTTAAATTCAATGTGCCACTTCGTTTAAATGACTACTGTAGTGTCTGATAAATGTCATCGCTGTCAAATTTTTGATTAGTTGTTTCCTCATTTTTATGCATTTTTCGGCAATGTTTCAATTGTAGGGTTTGACTTGATTTGTGTTTTACATTTTCGTGCTTACTTGAGTAGTCTGAGTGTCGTTTTTCTGTTTGAAGCGTTTTTGCTTTATTTTGAATGATCCATCACTTCTGACAGAATTCACAATTTCGATTTAGCGGCACATCACGTTTAAAATTCATAGGTGACTTTTACAATAATTTGTTCTGCTATTCTGCTAAATCTTGTTCTGCGTAATGTAAATAAAAATACTCAAAACTCAAAAAAAAATTACACAGCCGAATTTCTGATCAAAATACATTTCATTTAAGGTATTACAAAGGGGGTGATGCCATTTAAAATTTTGAAGGGGTTGTTTATATTACAAAGGGGGTTGGTGCTACAACTTTTAAAAATACACTAAAAGGTGTCCCCCTTTAAATAAAAATTGACCTTTCGGGATTTTTTAATTTTTTGCTTATTTTCGGAGATATTCAGGGTGGCTCGTTTTTAAAAAATCATCCTGTATAATAATGTGATATTTAAAAAAATGTCCAGGTCTAATCTCAGTTTCTAATTATACCTAATACCCTTCTCTTTACAACAGAATATAAAAGAAAATATTTCATTGACGTTTTTCGAAAAAAAAGTGAGACCTAGATTGATTTAATTTTAAATCGAAAAAAATAGCAGTTTTAATAAATTGAATGGGAAAAAACGCAAAAAAAGTTTTTAATAGAACGAAAACAGTTTGGAAATGTGTGCTATTATAAAATTTAGCCGACTAGGTATTGTAGATATTCAAATTCTTACTGGTTGCAGCTTTCTAAACTAAGTAGATTAATTTAAACATAACAAACATAAAGTAAACATAAAATATGTTCAGTGTTTAAGTAGGTTCAAATCTGTTATCAGGTAAGTTTTGTTTTAATAACAATTTAAAAATCAGTTTTGAAAAAGCTAATGAACAATTTAAGAAAAATTTTCTTCAACTCAAAATAAGCAAAACTCCTAAAATTCATGCAGTATTTTATTATGTGTGTATCCCAATTTTGTTAATATGTGAATTCAGGTTTAAGAAAATTTAGCGAACAGGTTTCTAAATCTGTACATGCCAATCTAAAAAAAAGTTTAAAAGTATAAATTAGCCGAAACAAATCCAGATTTTTTTCACAAATTCTTACAATATGTTAAATTTGATAATAGCACACATTTATGTAAAATGTTAATACCAAGAAAATTTGGCTAAATTTTTGAGATTTGGTTCAGAACTGTTTCATTAAATTTACAAAAATTCTGACCGAATTAATTTCGTTGGACTCATGGATCAAAATTTGGTAGACCTCTCAAGACAAAAAATCAAATAAGAAAAAGTGAAGGTTTGTTGATTATAAAATTCATAAATGAATATTTCGTCTACTGCCAATATAATGTCTATGCAGACAAAAATAAAAAATCGTAAAGCTCTCTGAAAAACTTTTTTTTTTGAACTTTTTTTTTACTGAAGCACAAAACTAAAAATTTGACAAATTATCAAAGAATAATTTTTCTAATACGAGTTGAGACAACCACTTTACATTCCTGATATAGCAGCTATGAAAGAGGCCTAAAAAAGGAACTTTTTTAAACAGACCTGATTTTTCAATAACTTTGGAATAAGCACAGTCTAAATGTGTGGGTAGAAACTTTTTCTATTATGTATTTTGTTTTTCGTTTCTACATTCCCACTAGTTTTGATGTAAATATGTAAACTGTTTTTGTTTTATTAAATACGTTTTTTGGGTGTTTTTCATTTCATGAAAACTTCTATTTCGTCGATTTAAACTTAGTTCAAACTAAAACTTCAATTTTTTTTGGAAAAACGTCGATGAAATATCCTCTTTTATATCCTGTCGTAAAGAGAAAAATAGCAGGTTTACTTAAAAACTGAGAGTAGACTTGTACATTTTTTTCAAACATAATAGCAGTTTTAGTAAATTGAAAGGGAAAAAACGCAAAAAAAGTTTTTAATAGAACGAACAGTTTTGAAATGTGTGCTATTATAAAATTTAGCCGATTAGGTATTGTAGATATTCAAATTCTTACTGGTTGCAGCTTTCTAAACTAAGTAGATTAATTTAAACATAACAAACAGAAAGTAAACATAAAATATGTTCAGTGTTTAAGTAGGTTCAAATCTGTTATCAGGTAAGTTTTGTTTTAATAACAATTTAAACATCAATTTTGAAAAAGCTAATGAACAATTTAAGAAAGATTTTCTTCAACTCGAAATAAGCAAAACTCCTAAAATTCATGCAGTATTTTATCATGTGTGTATCCCAATTTTGTTAATATGTGAAATCAGGTTTAAGAAAATTTAGCGAACATGTTTCTAAATCTGTACATGCCAATCTAAAAAAAAGTTTAAAAGTATAAATTAGCCGAAACAAATCCAGATTTTTTTCACAAATTCTTACAATATGTTAAATTTAATAATAGCACACATATGTAAAATGTTAATGCCAAGAAAATTTGGCAAAATTTTTGAGATTTGTTCAGAAATTTTTCTGACCGAATTAATTTCGTTGGACTCATGGATAAAAATTTGGTAGACCTCTCAAGCCAAAAAATCAAATAAGAAAAAGTGAAGGTGTGTTGATTATAAAATTCATAAATGAATGTTTCGTCTACTACCATTATAATGTCTATGCAGACAAAAATAAAAAATCGTAAAGCTCTCTGAAAAACTTGATTCTTTTTACTGAAGCACAAAAGTAAAAATTTGACAAATTATCAAGGAATAATTTTTCTGCTACGAGTTGAGACAACCATTTTACATTCCTGATGTAGTAGCTAGATTTTTTCCTGAAAGAGGCCCGAAAAATTAACTTTTTTAAACAGACAGGTTTTTTTAGTAACTTTGGAATAAGCACAGTCCAAATGTGTGGGTAGAAACTTTTTCTATTATGTATTTTGTTTTTCGTTTCTAACATTATATTCCCACTAGTTTTGATGTAAATATGTTTTTGTTTTATTAAATACGTTTTTAGGGTGTTTTTCACTTTACGAAAAACTTAATTCAAACTAAAACTTCAATATTTTCTTTTATATCCTGTCGTAAAGAGAAAGGTATCAGGTTTAATTAAAAACTGAGAGTAGACTTGGACATTTTTTTCAAACATAAGATATCGTATTTAATTTTAAATTATCGGCGTTAAGTTAATATTCTATGAGTTTTTATTATCTTCTCGAGAAATTTCGCACAGTTTTAAAGTTCTAACTAGTTTAAATACGACGTGACTGGGAGAACATATCTCCAGTCGTCCCTTGCTTACATTTTTTGCTTGTGTTTTTGAGAAAATATCTCCTTGATATTGTGCTTAATTGCTGAAATTGTGCATTAGTAAGTTTTCTGGTAAAGGCCTTAATTTAAATTAAATCTAACTGTTTGAGATATTGCACTACGTGCGAGTTATACAAACTCGTATTAATTTTATTCATGTTTGCAAGAAGCGTTGCAGCAATTTTTGATTTCACGTCACTGAAATTACAACAATGAAGTAGGAATTTTTTAGATTGTATTATGTATCTTGGTTAATGCATCGTTCCGTTTTGTTTGGGTTTTTTCCCGTTACAAATTTAGAACCGCTGAATGTAAATACGGGTGCGAGATTC
Source organism: Tribolium freemani (assembly GCA_939628115.1). Classification (NCBI taxonomy): domain Eukaryota; kingdom Metazoa; phylum Arthropoda; class Insecta; order Coleoptera; family Tenebrionidae; genus Tribolium; species Tribolium freemani. The sequence continues at coordinate 15,838,318 of OW626791.1, read as the reverse complement.
ACGGCTATCTCCCAATTACCCGATAAAAGGGTTGAAACATTTTTGTGTTTTATTAGATTGTCTGGAAAGTTGGAGTATTTTTCATAGAGCTATTTGAAGGTAATAATATTTCATGCATTATGTTTTATCAATAAGCCGTCGGATGTGTATGTTTTTGTTGTACTTTTGAGCAAAATAATAACAAAACAATACTAATAAATAGATATTTAAATTCATTCAGTATTTAAAATAATTAACGAATTTTTCATTACATTAATTAACTGATGAATTATGCTAAAGTAAAAAAGACTTGCTTTACAAAAAATTGAAAAAAACACAAGGAGTTAGAAAAATGCGAGAGAAAAGGGAGGCTGATCTGATACAGTTTTTTATACAATGGAACAAAGTTTGGAATCCAGTTTTTTTCTCACAAATTTTCTTATTAAGTGAGATGATGTTAATTAGTTCTTCATTATTAAAAATATGTTACTCGGAAAATTGTCTAAGCATTTGGAAGTTTTCAATTTCTGTATAGTAATAAATGGTGGATGCGCCGGGATATTTTACACTAAATAAAACAGAAACGTAATTATAGAAAATGTACAAGGGCTGTAAAATACAAGTCCATAATGGACTTTAAACATTTCTGTTTTATACGACTGGATGTTATTTAAACTTGGATTTTTAGTTAGGTAAAATACGTGAATGCGGAAGCAAAGATGTAAGCTGAGAATTGAAAACTTTGATAAAAAATAAAGATGAGAAACATTTTTGTCTTTGGAAGGCTGTCTCATTGAGCTGTTCTTGCTATCTTTTGTGATTAATACGACAAGTTTCATTTAAAAAGCCTGTACATTATTATTTGATTACTTTGAACTAAAATATTAGTTTATAAAATAATTAATTGAAATCGCCATTTAAGCAATGGCTAAATTGACTGAGACAATTATACGATGGCAAATTTATCAGTCTGACACGGCGCTTTATAATTGTCAGTGATGATTAAATTCTGGCGCTTTCTGGACAAACAAGAATGTCGATTATTAATATTAAACTATGTAAATTTATTACTACATTATTTATTTAATTAATTCATTATTTATACCCTTACTGCTCCTTTAATTAAAAAAATATCCCTTTTTTATATTCCTTATTTGAAGTTGTTTTAATTCGGCAAAAATGGTGGAGGCGCCGGGATAACACGTAATACTAAAATTATAAATTAATAATAAATAAATTAAAAGTGTTCAATTGTAATAGTAAGGAGATAATAAAAGCTTAAAAACAAATTAAATAAATTATGGTAAGATAAATACCGCAAAAAATACCGGGCTTATTTTTGAAAATACAGTCTACAGTAAATTTATTTGTACGGCAATACTCTGCGTTTTGAAGCAGTATAATAAATAACAGTGGCTGGTAAAATCAATGATTAAAATATGTTAGCAGTTTGTCGCAACTTTAGGAAAAAAAATCAATTACCAATTTTGGAAGCAATCTAATTTTATGTAACTTTTACGAGTACTTCCTCAAAACCAAAGCCGTAAATTTTTAAGACTTGAAATTGCGAACATAAATAGGTCATAAAATCGCACTTGATTTCCACCTATATTACTTGTAAAGCCATACTTTGTATACAATATCTGGGAGTCAAAAAAATACTCATCTACTTTTCAAGAACATTTTCTAGTAATTTATATCAACAGCATTTTAATTTCCATCGATTTTCGTTTCTTCTTTATTAGGAAATTCAGTCCCATAATGTTTCATCCCATCCCGTGTTTGAGACTAGCGATGTTAATGTATGAAGCGCACAAAACTTAAATTGATCGAGTCGGTTGAATCCGAATTCCATTTGGCACAATGTTGGGACTAAACTTTTTAATTCGCATCTTCGTCGACAAGTTGTCGAGTGCAGGACCTTATTGTTGGCCAAATGCGGATTAGACGCGTAAAACTTTTAATGCTTTGTGATTTCGGTTGACAGGACGTGATGCGGTTTTAGCGAAATTAATCCACTTTACCTTAACGAGACGATTCAAGAGCTGGAGCTGGATATTGATGAGCACTGCTTCATTTATTAACATTCAAGAGCGAAAAAAATGTGCAACAACAAAAATAATGACAAGTACAGACAGACATGACATTCACGGACGTGATTATATTATTAATCTTGAGAGTAGATAGGTGAAATAGGGAGGATTAGGACAAGCCTTTTTCTTAAATTGGATTAAACGCTATTAGCCGAGAAACAAGTAATTATTTTATTAGATGGGAAATTTGATTTGTTTCTACGCCAAACAACAAGAAATTCAATCAGTCACTTTGGTGGGATAGTTTTTAGTTTATTTCAACCAGAATTAAATTTCCAAATTCAAACCTTATCTATCTCACCCAACATTCATTTTATTTACGCTAAAACTTTTTCTATAATTAATGAAAAAGTTACTAAAATATCAAGATACGGACTGAATACGAAACAACTTTGGTGGCCAGAAGTTTGTAAAATAAACGAACAAAAGATATCAGGTTTGTTGGAAATTCTTTCAGTTCTGTGAAAATATGAGCCAAATAATTAAGCTGAATTTTGTGATTTGTCGCAATTTTCGGTACAAGGAGTAGTTTGTCATGTAAACTGGCTAAATTCCAGATTTGAGCCATCAATTATAATGTAACCTTATTACGGTGATAACGAGTGTCATGTGAGTGATAAAACTGTTTCGGATTAAAATATACAGTTTTAATAATGTGTGCTTTTAGCCAATTAGTCATGAACGAAATTTATGTGAACAGTGAATGGAATAAATCAGTTTGTTTACTGCACACCTCACAACGATTTTATTTGACTCGTTTTATGCGCGGGATGTTTAATGTAAAATTGGGTTATAATTACGTAAATTACGCCCAGCAGAAGCAAAAATTTTAATTCAAAAATTGGAAAGTTGGAGAAAATCCATTTATTATTTATTAATAAACAAGCCAGGCAAATAACATAAAATAATCACAAACAAATTTGATCTAATTTATTAAAGCTCTAGAACGGTTTACACAAACAATAGATTGTTAGAAGTGCAGTGAAATTTGTGAAATGGTTGAGGTGGAAAGCTGGGAGCGCAAAAATCGTGCCTTCTAAATGGCTAAAATATCAGATTCGGTAATGATTTGGGGAGTCAGATTGATAAGTTGTAATGGAACATTTGGGTAGATAACGTCATTTCAGCCGCATCAAAAGCGCGTAAACCGTCTTAATATTTTTTTAATTCCGTCCATTTTGCGCAAAAGTAATTAATGGTGTCTGTGTTTGGTTCCAGAGTGTAATAGCTGGGGATAAATATTGACCAAATCTAAACACTTAAGGCATACAATAATAACGCCCAGCCAGCATTGGACTTTAACTCGTTGATTAATCGACTATGTAGGACTAAGATATTACGTTTCCCCATTTTAGTGAATTAATGATTCTGATCATCCCCAAAGCACACAAATTCGGTCGCACGTATTATTGTGAGGCCGAGTCAATTTGTAATTGCCATTGATATTATCGGTTAAGAGGGTACTTCGCAATTAAGCGCTTTATCGGAAGCGAGCTGAAAAGTTTAATTGATTGAATACATCTAAGGAGATTACGTTTCTTGCTAAAGATGCAACTTTAATGAGGCGCGTGACCGGCATCCAGCTCACTTTTTTTGAACACTATTTCGTAATAAATGACTTTCGCAACATGACAACAATGCCGAAAATGATTCACGTGACGTAACAGAATAAGTAACGATAAATAAAGTCCTGTGTTCCTGTCAACCGAAAATGATTAATGTATTGTGGAAAATACTTTTAACGTGACTGCAGTTTGATGAACTTGCCAAGCTCTCTAAATTGGAATTTTTGGCAGTTTTTAATAATTGCAACCTTTTGGTACTTGTTACCGTTAATACAGGGTGAGTCATTGATATGAGCGTGCTCGATTGCACCTACACCGACAATGATATCGAAATGAGTCAAAGGAGACTGCAAATGGAAATTAATTATTTTGCAGTGCAGCCTATAACATAGTTTTTCTAAATGGCACCCCCTGTATATTTATACATATTTAAATTTGCACTTTCTTAGGCTTTACCAATGTATTTAGTTTTTGTAATTTGCTTTAACCGTTCAGAAGTTATTTAATTTTTTCTACAATTTAGTGCGTCTGCAGACACATTATTAAAAAATCGCAGTGCGCTTAGTTTTCGATATATCAAGTTGTGACTGTACCAGTGTGTAAACTACTGTCTGAGGTATCTTTCGGTCGCAAGATCGTCCATTTTCATTGTAGCGTCTCCTTGCTGTGACACACTCATTTTAGGACAATTTGAAGGTCCATAACTTGATTTTTTTAAATAGCACCCCCTGTATTTTATTACTAAATCCTATTCAGTGTCTCATTCTACATCTTTTCTTCCTCTTAAGTTTTTTCCCAAAAGTTGATAGTTTAGGAGATAATTCGGTTTTTCTAAATATTAACGTAGCGTGTCATAAAAAACAATAACTTCTGACATACCAACATCAAACTGACGTTTATTGTACGTCACGTTTTGATTTTGTTGTGAAAATGAATTTTTCATATAAAATTCATACAATCTCATCGAGATATAAACTCTAATTTTGACAAGAAATTATTAAACAAAGATGAAAGAAACGACGGTTCTACCAGAGAAAATATGCAAGAAAGAATTATAGAGGCTTTTCATAGAATAAATCATGCCACATTAGGAGCGGTGAATTTTTAAAAAGAATTGACGAATGTTGTGCTTTATTGCTTAAGAAAGCCGTCATTTTAAACAGTTTTGTAATTGCAAGTAAAATACTATCGCTATTGATTTGTTACACCTCAGTAAATAATTTTTTCTTTCCTTATTTTTCCCTTGTAAATTTCTTTCATTTTTATTTAATAATTTCTTGTCAAAGTTTATATCTCGATGAGATTTGTAAATTTGCATTTTACGCGAAAAAATCATTTTCACAAGAAAATCAAAACGTGACATACTATAAATGCCATTTTGACATTAGTATGCCAGAATGATAATGATAAAAGGTACAGTGTTTCAAGATGAGACACTGAACAGGACCTAATAATAAAATACAGGGAGTGCTATTAAAAAAAAACAAATTATGGTCCTTCAAAGTTTCCTAAAATGAATGTGTCACAGCAAGGAGATGCTACAATGAAAATGGACGATCTTGCCACCAAAAGATACCTCAAACAGTTGTTTACATATGGACAAAGTTCCAACTTGATATCCCGAAAACCAAGGGTACTGCGATTTTTTAATAATATGCCTGCAGATGCACTAAATTGTAGAAAAAATTAAATAACTTGTGAACGGTTAAAGCAAATTTAAAAAACTAAACGGATTTTTAAAGCTTAAAAAATGCAAATTGAAATATGTACAAATATACGGTGGGTGCCATTTAAAAAAACCATGTTATAGGCTGCACTATAAAAATGGAACACCCTGTATAGAGCAAAATAATTTTAGAAAATGCACTTTAACCTCCCATTTGCTGTCTCATTTGACTAATTTCCATATCATTGACGGTGTAGGTGCAATCGGGCACGCCCATATCAATGACTCTCCCTGTATAAACAAGAATTGGTAATTATGAATCAGCAAAATGCTCTGGCAAAATTAAAATTTTCTGAAAATTAGTTGAGTTGTTGCTGACCTTACTTTGCTAAATGTTTATTTGCTTGTAATTATTTTCTGTTTCTAACACAAAACATTTTCGTTGGACTTTTATTATAAATGTTTTGTTAAAATTATAATTAATTCTGTAATATTATTTGCAAACAATGGGCCTCAAAAATAACAATTTTTACTTCTAGGCGTATTTTACGTCATTACTATAAGGTGCAACCACCGGATTTGTGTTTTTTAATTGGTGATATCTTCAGTAAGTTTTATTTTACCTACTGATTTATTTATTTAGAGATAAATACGGCTAGCCCGGCGCATCCACCAATTTTTACACAATAAATATTTCGTTACGAAAAATTTGTAAATTCGATCTCGTGTAATAATGAAATTTTAGGCAATAAAATTTTTAAGTTATAATTTTTTAGTGGTTATGCATAACATGCATATTAGGTATATTTAAATAATAATGTCTTATGCACATAACTAAGCGATATTATAGCGGTAGAATATTATATTTTTAAAAAAAGACGGGAAAGTCAACAATGGTGAATGCGCCGGGAAAATAAATATTTTTTTGGAACTAATAATTTAATTATTGATTTTTGTACCTTAAGAGCCACCTAATGTCATTTCTACTTTGATAACTATTCATGATTACCTCGAATTATCCAACCGTCTATTTTGTCAGTTATGAAAATACCGTCCTGAAACTCGATAAAGTTAACGTATATTCGTTAAGTTTAATTTTATTCAATATAGATGGCTACATTTCTGGTACCCCAGGTGAATAAACTTAGTTTAAGCGCATTGCTGCCACTAAAAAAGGGCCACTACAACGTTTTGCTAGTTTAATTATCATAAAATACGCGCTTTTAACGTTAAAGAACGCTGAAATTTTACTTTATACCATTAGCACATCTTGTTTTTGGTGTTGTGCGTTTACCACCAATTATTAAACCATTTCAGCATTTTTTTTCAGTTTTATGCACGTGCCACGGCTTATTCGTAACTTTAGTTGGCTTATTTCATTTTAAAATTATGCCGAAACTTTTGAGCTGATGGTATCTACATATTTATTCCCAGTCACGTAAATAATTTTTTTATTAGCATGTTGACACTTTAAAGTGCATATTTGTCTCTAGATTCGAGTTGGAATTAGGATATTTTGTGAGCCAGACATCGCGAAACGGTCGTTCATTGATGCATAAAATTTCGTAATTCGTGTAGAGAAGCTTTTGAATAATTTAATTCGCGAAATTATTAATACGCAAGTAGACTTCATATGCGGAATAAAATTCGCCCTTTGTTCGTGCAGTCACTCTCTAATAATGCGAAATACGATAGAGATCAAAGATTCAATTTCAACTTAATCAAATTAAAAGCTGTGGTATTTCCCTTTAATATAAATTAGAGAGGAAAAAAGCGGATGCTTGAAACTGGCAACAACTCCGAGTTGTTTATTGAAATCATTAAGAACACTCTAACATGAACGGATTATTTCTTTAAATACTACTCTGCACTATCAAAAAACTCAAACACCTGGGTGGTCTTAAGCCGTAAAATTTATCGTTTTTGTTGCTGACAGTTATTACAAGGGAAAATTTCTCGGCGAAATTTTCGAACAGGTGATATATCCACTCATAGACGTATCAATGTGGCAGTACCTAGCCGACATTATTCATGCTATTTAGACGCCTAGGACGCTCAGTCAGCGTCGAACTCTTCCACAGGACGGACGCCACGCGTATCCTAAAGCTTACGCGTCTTCCAACAATGAACGAAGTTTCAAAAGTGTTTGGAATTTTCACACGAGTAGTGAAACCTGTGAAAATGTACAATTAAGACACTTCTTAAGTGCGATAGTTTCCTTGGAGATTGTGCGGGATTTTGGGTAATTATTAATCACATTTCGAAATGCACTTCGCTACAAGCCAATAATGTGACTAATTTCGACTTCGATTCTTTTAAATCAACCATGCAGCAGTGATCAGATTTCCCATAGGACCGTGCGATTCGAAAATATTCGCTTCAATCAAAAAGCGCTCGTTACTTTTGTCAAAATAAACTCATCAAAAGTTCCCCAAATGGAAAAATTGTAATAAATGCGCCAATCGTTTGTTGCTATTTTTAGACACTCGAAACATTAAAAAATCATTCAATTTAGTAAGAAATCGTCCAATGTCTTCGCTTTAATTACTACAGTAGCAGATTGCCTTTGCATAATTAATCGCAACTTAAAACTCAAATAACGTAATGTAACGAGTTAGTTAATTTGTGCGTTGAATTCGGGCCGATTGAATATTTTCGGTGCAAAAAGTAATTACTTGCAAACACGCGACCCTACTTTGAAATGAATTTTTAATGAAATTAAACGAAATGAACCCACTGGAGCGAATAAATTAAATCAATTCCGTCCCGATTTATTTCCATTCAATTTGCGTTATTTGTTTCAATTTTTAAGATTTGATACTTTAGATGCTTACAGGCACAAATTCTAAGACAAGATTCAAATCTCGACGAGTATATTTTTGGGGACATTAACTAAAGTTAAATTGGAAACTTTATCAGTGCAGGACGGTGCAAAAAATATTTCGTAGAGAAATTTGATTGGCGGAGATTTATTATCATACCACCCACGTTGTTGCCACTTACCTGCCATTAAAATGACATCATGTGAGGTGATAATGATGGTAGAGTGTTTGCCTGGTTATTAATTGAATGCTCCAAATGTTAAAGTATTTTTGGTAATCTGGCTGATTTTGCGAAGGTGCGTGCGTGGGTGCAAAATTAAACAAGCTCGAGTATTATTACAAATTATGAAACATCGCATTCCACATTTTGTATTAGATTTGGTTTCGCTTAAAGCACCCACTTTGGAATGTGTTTTTTGCTCACAACGTAATTTAAGCAACGTATTTTATTAACATCAATCTTTTGAATCAATTATTATTAATACAGGGTCGCTAAAAAGTATGGATACAGCTAAATATTTTCAGAACTGTTCAACAGAGCACGTTGAAACTTGGGGCACAGTTAAATGCGTTTAAATTATATCATTTGAGATTTTTTTAAATTTTATACCGTCATTTATTTTGAAAATACAAGGCTAACTTGATTTAAGTATTAAAATTAATAATTTTTAAAAGAGCATTTTTTTCTGAATTTAGTGATGTAACATAGTCCCACCTTTATTTTCATTAAAAGACAAAAAAAATAAACTCAAAAATTTTATTCTGGGTTTCTGCAAAAGTAAAACTAAGTTAGCTTTGAAAATACGGTCATTAGCGATCTATCCCTTGTATATTAGCCAAGAATTAAAGTTGTGTGCAATAATTAGTTTAACAATGGTACATTTAAGTGAAACAGAAACAGAAATTCGCATGATGGTTGGTTATGGCGACAGAAAGCCTAGAAGTCAATGGAAATCATTTTGAGCAACATTTTTTGTAGCATAAAAAACATTTTTTTCGTGTTTTGCTTTTTTTATTAAAATGTGTTCTTTTTCAGTTAAAAGTGTTATTTTAACAATTATTATAAACTTTTACTTATTTTTTGGTCAAAGTTCAAGCGGCAAAGAGCTAACGATTGATAAAGTCAACATTTCCAAGACTAATAACATTTTACATTTTTGAAAATTTTATTAGTTCGATAATTTTTTTTAATGTTTTGATTAAAATAAGGTATGCATGTGTCATACCATAGAATCAGAAAAAAATGCTCTTTTTAAAAATATTAAATTTGACTCTTCTTGCCATTTAAAAAAATCAAGTTAGCCTCGTATCCTCAGAACAAAAAAAGATAGGAATTTGATAAACATCTAAAACGATAGAATTTATATACTTTTAAGCTTATATCACATTTCAATAAGTTTTGATGAATAGTTTTTAAAATATTTAACTATATCCCAACTTTTTAGCGATCCTGTATAAGGAATTGTAGAAAAAAATCTGAAGAAATTCGGATGCATAGAAAAAGACATTAAGGACCGGTTTATAGAAAGATCTGTTAAAATTTAATTCGTTGTTAAAAGTTAACAACGCGAAGGAACCAATCAAATTGTTTCAATTTGGTCACGTGATCAGTTAATCAGGCATTTAATTGCGGATTAAATTAATGACGCTTATATAAACCGACCCTTAGTGTTTAAAACACTGATTTCTGTGTGACTATTAGTTTTTGTGATATAATAAAAAATACTTGTTGCAGACTGAGAAAAATAACCGAACCAGTCATTTTTAATCACTTTATATTTATTTCCTTTCCATTTAATAGAATTTATAAAATTACACTTGCTAAACAGAAATGTTCATCTTCTACTTCCACTACAGCAAAGTTAGTAATTTATAAAAGACTGGGCTACTATTTTTATTTTTCTAAAACGTAATCAGAGTTGCAGAGTCATTGATTCACCCTGCTTTGGTCTAGTAGCTTTTAGCAGGAGGTATTTAATTAATTACAAAGTTGTTTACGTAAAGATAAATCGACTCAAACAAAAATAAGTTTCCTACAATAGTTGAGGGTCAGTAACTGCATCTTTGAACTTTTAGCGTGTCTATTGTAAATAAAATTGAATAGAAAACGATTCTCTTGTGACCATTAATAGCAAAAACCGAAATAACTCACTGATAATTTCCTTATCAGGCCGTAAAGATGTTAATCTTAATTTATGTTACATCCACAACAGAATTATAGAGTTATTTTTCGAAAAGAAAGCTCCCGGTAACTGCGATTGTTAACCGCACCATTTTCCGTATTCTGGGCTAAAACCCTAAAAATTATGTTTGGTATAACAGGTAGGGCAATAAACGGTGCAAACCCGGAGCGAAATGCAAATTTGGTAAATTGGGAGTACTCTCCTCCTATTTTAATCATTGAAATATATTCAACGGCTTCCGTATTTACGTGTTTATATTTCCAAAGTGCATTGTTTGTCTGTGGAGAATAATGGGGCGCACCTTTATCCCGAAACAAGACATCCAATAAATTCATTAATTCACTACAGGCAACAAATTTAATCGCATTAATGCACATCGCGAGTGGATTAGTGCTGTTCAATGGCAGTTCAGAACAAAACGAAGAATCACCAACAAACTATAAACGTAATTGAAAGGAGCCCCGGTAAACCACACAAAGAATTCTAATTTCGGTAATTCACTAAATGCTTCCTTAATCGCAACAAAAGTTCAAAGGTAATTTAATCCCGTGTTGCTCTTATGCGCAGGCATGTATCCGAACTATTTGTCAGCTTTGCCGGAGCTTTGGCATTTTTGCGAGATTAGCTAGCGGATTGTATTTCACTTGAGACACAAACATTGCGTTTTTAATTTGCGTGGCCATTAGTGGACAGTTTTAATTATTTCATTTATGCTAAATTATGCTTCGGAAATTAAGAAACCATTTATTCATACAGCCGCCACCTGTGACCTACGCATAAATCAAACTGGAAGTTCCATTCTGAAAAAACAGAATCGATTTCGCTATAAAAAGAATTCCAAATATTAGCTTTTCGGAGAATTGCTCAAATAAAACCCATCTCTCATTGTAATTTGTATCGAATGTGAGACTTCGAATTAGCCCAAGTGTTAATAGTAAATATTTGTAAGTAAAATGTAAACCGTCCAGACGTTGACTAATTGATCAATAAAGTCATGCACGCAAGTTTGACTCATAAATTCGCTTAATTAAAGCTAGAAGCAACTAATTTTCGATTCATGAATTCCAGAGGGCGTTCCCCTGAATTGTATTATTTTTTCTAATAACACTTTTTTTTACCAATAGATGAAACCGGTGTGTATCGGTAGAATAATTAACCCTAAGTCTGATACTGAAGTCGAAAAAAAATTAGGACGGCAAGTTTTTTAAATATTCATTATAAAGTATCAGTATTTGACAATTTTTGCAACATGAAAAATGTCAGAGGCTGCATCTTTTTTTGAACTATCATGGGCAGTTTATCTTGATGTAGACTAGTAGTAATCGACTAACATATTTTTATCCAAAAAACCTTAATAACTCTCTTCATAAGACTTTAAATCTTGTTGTTAGAATAATTTAAGGGACCAATGCTAAGATTCGGAGATAGGGCAAAAGCAATGTAAAAGTTTATAAGAGATTACTCACAAACGCTTCAAAATTTTTGAATGGGGTTTTCACGACATGAAAGCATCTACGTTTCTAAAGTCGCTTGTAGGCGCATAAATCAAAAAAAATATTTGTTAACAAAGTTTTTTAATTTTTTTGTTTAAAAAAATTTTTTTTTAACTTTTTAAGCCTATTGATTACAACAGTTTGTTTTCGGAAATCCATACAAAATTATTAATTTAATTTTTGTCACATAGTTTAAAAGTTATCTCTAATAAACTTTTGAAATTTTAACGCGAGCAGTGTATTATCATTCTGTTCTTCACAGTAGCTATCCTTTACTACCCAGCTAGCAGGTAACGTCCTGCACCCTTGAAAAAATATGCAAATTTTTGGTAATAAATAAATAAATAAATGCCTATTGGAATAAAAGTAACATTTGCTGCAATAGTTGCGATTAATCACAAATGAAATGTTCGGATGGCTTTTCTTCATAATTTTCAGTAGCTAAAATTTTTTAGGGAAGGCCACTTCACACATTTATTTAATAAAATTATAATAATTACAACTGGTCACAATCTTATCAATTACAAATATTATAATTAGCATATTTTAAGTGATTTATTACAATTACACTTATTTTTCTGTTACAATAATTTTGCAACTACACATTCTTTCTTATTTTTATTAAGTTAATTAACGTAAAGGACGAGATTTGAAAAGTTGATTGAGGTCTTATGTATGATCGACTGTGCTTTAATTTTTACCTGTCAGAGTAATTCTGAAAGCAAATTTCTTGAGTTTACGATATAAAGGCAAACGTCTAATTAATATACTCGTAGCTCGACTCATAGAGATGCGACAAATAATACCGAAAGCCGAAAATTTCAATTCCATGTTGGCTAAGTTTATTGTTGAAAAAAAGTTGTTTTTTTTTTTCGGAGAGGTTATCCATTAAATAAATACTATGTTTTCCCGCTGCACTGTATTTTAATTGCAAATGAAATTATATATTTAGAACAAGTTTACAAAACAAATTGGTAATGATGGAATTAGGGTATTACATGAAAAAATTGCAAAAAAAATTCGCAGTCGTGGTGTTTATTATAAAAGTATTAGTTGTTTCAAAACTATAAAAACGCCAACGTCGCATTTTCTCTCAAAATTAGTTGTTATAAATTATTCCTGCACTTCAAAAAATGAATAGCTAATGTAATTTATAGTTTCAATGAGAGATCTAATCATTAATAACTATTTTACACTTTTATCCACCTTATTTAAAAAAATAATTCGGTAAAATAGTTATGTATAAATAAATTAGGTTTACCTTATTATTAGAATTTTTATACATATTTTTACAATAATACAAATTATAAAAACGATGGGATTTATTTGTCATTACAAAAACTCCGGTTTTTTCTCCCCCGTGTAAAAAAGCCGCTGAAAATCAGAATTAAAGCGTTATGTTTTGAGATTTTAACTTCTTTATTGGGAAGGTTTATAAAATAATAAGATGTATTGCTGCTTCACTGTCTTTTAATTGCAAAAGAAATTATTTATAACAAGTTTATATCCAAAAAATGGTAGGTAATGGTGAAATTGGAGTATTATACAAAAAATTGAAAAAACAAAAACAAAATACAATATAAGTGAAATAAACACGCAAATTATGGACACACTGAATGTGATTGTCCCAAAATTAATGAATGTCATAGCTGTTTCAAAACTATAAAAACGCCAATGTTGCATTTTCTCTTAAAATTAGCTGTTATAAATTATTCATGCACTTCAGAAAAATAACAGCTAATGTAATTTATACTTTCAATGAGAGATCTAATCATTGATAACTATTTTACAATTTTATCAATCTTATTTAAAAAAATAATTCTGTAAAATGCGACGTTGGCGTTTTTATAGTTTTGAAACAGATTATACTATTCCCAAGTATTTTATCATTAAAAAAAACAAATTAATAAATTGCATGAAAAAATATTTCTTGTAAATTCTTCAATTCTAAGTTCGCTGGGATCATCAAAAATAAAATTCAAAATCAATTGCACAACTTTAATCACCTTTTTTAACTTTTTTTGGTAAGTTTTCCCGTTTTTTCTATTATTATAATTTTCAATTATCGGGCACTGATGATGAGACGGTTGTCTCGAAAACGCTTTGTCACTTTTATGTAAATCTGCGATTCAACTTGAGGGATTGACTTTGTATTTTATTGCCCCCTTTTATCATTCGTCAATTTTTGTAATACTTCCACATTTTACTCAAAGTAGTAGGTAAAGCGACATATTTTTATCCGAAAAACTTTAATACCTCTCTTCATAAGATTATAAACCTTGATGGAAACGTTCAACATGTTCATCGCTTAATCTTCCCAAGTTTTGTTAGGATAATTTAAACACAAACGTAGAAAAAGTTGTTTGGGCTTAATTTACATTCACGTGATGATATTTTAAAGCAAATAAAATATTTAACAATTTGTTAATCATGTCAATAACGAATGCCAAAGACAACACAAAAAAATGGATCCAAAACTTTTGTAACCATCAGCAGTAATCGGCTAACATATTTTTATCCCAAAAACCTTTGTATACCACTTTTCATAAGACTTTAAATCTTGATAAAACATTTACCATTTGATCGCCTAAGTTTCCCAGCTTTTATAAGGATAATTTTACCACAAATAAAACAAAAGTTGTTGGGCTTAATCTACATTCTCTTGACGATATTTTAAAGCAAATACAATGTTTAACAATTAGTTTATCACAGAAAAAACGAATGCCAAACTAGACACCAGAAACAAATTTTCAAAACTTTTAGTGAACATATTAAGAAAACTAGACGTGATAGACAAATGTGACATATATTTTAGTTACCTATCAGTGAGTAAGAAGAAATCAAAACCAGTATAAATTATCTCTTGGTTAAAGAAAAAACTTTTTTGTAAACTAGTGTAACAATAAAATTGCGAGCCACTTCAGACAATTATTTTAAAATCCCTCAGTTGTTGCTTCAAATATTAAGTCCACCAATTCTGTTAAATTTAACGGTAGTAATAATAATTTGAAGCAAAGTTTGTTTTAACTATCATAAACCATTGCGGTTGAAAGTTTAACGTGGCATCTCAGTTTGCTTAACAAAATGACGAGAAAAAGTGATGTAGAATACGTTTGCAGTGTTTATTTCATTGAAAAGTCCAATGAACTGAAGAAACCGAAATTAATGACTCCTTCTCGTTAGTTAAATCAATAAATCACACGAGCTGGAATCAGTTAAACTTTGGGCAAGGTTGGTTTGGCACAAAATCACTTTTTGGTCGTTTATCTGCTTCAATTTATTATTTGGTGAGGTTGAAATAAATTCGATAAAAATTTAAATGGAAGGGAAACTACGGGAATAAAGTAAACAACAGTCTGCTCCGAATGCATGAACTTTTATTATTACGAGTATCATCAAGATGAGACAACATATTTGCAAATGCAATGTGTAGTTATTTTTATGTAACGACTGGATGACCCACTTAGCCGAGCACATCCTGGCCTTTAAGACATGCACTTTTATTTGCCCGGTTTTTAATTTTCCGCTTAATTAATTTTCCGGGACCGTTTCGTTTATTAAAAAATTGTGCGCTAATCTCCGAAATCCAGTCCAGAAGTTGATACATATTTCATGAAGTCCCCTATAAATGTTACTAGTGTTTGTTTGAATTGTTTTTCGGTTTGTGATTTACGACTGTGTGTATGTGTACATTGAACATCAAAGCTTTTGTGCGATGCGTGCGACCACTCAACTTGTCTCGATCAAAAGAAGCTTTCGACGTTCTTTTCCGGATAACCAGGACGGACATGGAAAGCACAAGCAGCTCACGCTAGCGTGAACGGAACTCGGTAATTGGCTCGAAATAATCGTGTGGATATTTTCGTTTTCGAGTCAAAGTGAGCGAAATAATATTATTTCGCGGCGAAAAAGTGAGAAAGAGGGACCGCCGGCTGTTGTAAAATTAAAATTAAAATAAAAAAATGTTTTTTTAAAAAAAGCTTTTATTTAAAAGATGCACTAAAAAGTAAAAAACAATGTATTTCAATCACAGGAGAATATTTTTTCTTAAAGGTTAAAATTCTAAAATGTATAAAAGCTTTGGGAGTTGTCAACTGAACAAAGTAATTCTGTAATGCCGTAGTTTTATAACTCCCAAAGCTTTTATAAATTTTAGAATTTTAACCTGTAAGAAAAAATATTCTCCTGTGATTGAAATACATTATTTTTTACTTTTTAGTGCATCTTTTAAATAAAAGCTTTTTTAAAAAACATTTTTATATATTTTTATTTTTTGCTTTTTAGTCTTTATTTATTGCATAGATTTATTGTTATTACACTGTGCATCTACCGTGACGTCCAAATGATCAACATACCGTCTATGTCGGTACAAGTTACGGTATGTACAAATCGAGAACCTCTTTGTAAACATAACCTAAAATTTTAAAACCCCATTTAACACCTTTAGGGGGTAATTAACTATATAGAATTGCATTGTCACGCAGATTACGTAAGCATGTTAAATTTCATTTCATTGCGACTTCAGGAACCCTCTCAAATTTACAAATCGAGAACCCCTTTGTAAACATAACCTAAAACTTCAAAACCCCATTTAACCCATTTAGGGGGTATTTAACTACATAGGATTGCATTGTCACGCAGATTAAGTAAGTATGCAAAATTTCAATTTAGTGGGACAACTGGAACCCTTTCAAATTTGGCTCCGAAAAAATAACCGACAGACAGACAACATTGTGAGTTAAATAAAAGCTTTTAAAAAAAGCTGGGTTACGGAAATATTTTGAAGAAAGTGAGCAGATCTTTGACAAGTTTATTATTTATTTATTGAGAGATTCGGGTCATTACTCTATTTTAATAATTCATGAGAAGTCGTATTTTGCTGCGAACGGAAATAACACTTCAGCTGTAATTTATTGTAATAGAAATACAAACTGTTTTGTTCCACAGCGCGATTATTAGACGGCTCGATATGATTCTTGAGAACTTCAGTTTAATTTGAAAATGTCAAGGAAAAATTCGAAGAAGCGGTAATGAAACAAAAACTAACCATTTAATTAACATGAAAAGTGGGAAAATATATTCTTAATCACGTTCCCATTTATTGAGAATTTAATGAGCAGAGGCTTATTTTTATTCCGCTGCGATATTTTAAATTTCTACACATTTCAAAACAATCGGAATAATATCATTTTAACACTTCTGTTTCATTACGTAATTAATCTATAAAAATAGCAATTGTAATTCGAAACATAAATTGTTTTTACTGCAAACACAATCGGTTTATTTTGGAATTCCTGCTGCAAATATGCTGTGAAAAGCTATTTTACAAAACGATATTTTTATCAAATAATTTGAGTGATGAAACTTTAATCCTTTAGGCTTGCTACGTAATGTCCTGATTAATCCTTTAAGACAACTCCTTTAATTAAATTGAAATTAGAGAAAAAAACATTAATTTCAACTTTCAGCCGTCCGAGAATAAGTTTACGAAGTCCAAATTGAAAAACAATTAAGCTTGAGATTTATCATAAGAAACGGTGAATTAAATTTAGCTTTGATTTAATTCTAATGGAAATAATTTTTACATTCAACAAAAACAAAAATTGGTAAAATACATCAGGATGATAGTCTACTAAAATGATTGTTATACTTGAATTTTTTCAGATTTTTTTTGCAATTCCTTATAATAATTTATATTATAATAATTAATTATAATAATTGATATAATACATTATTTTTTATTTTTTATTGCATCTTATAAATAAAAGCTTTTTTTAAAAAACATTTTTTTATATATTTATATTTTTTGCTTTTTAGTCTTTATTTATTGCATAGATTTATTGTTATTACACTGTGCATCTGCCGTGACGTCCATATGAGCAACATACCGTCTATGTCAGTATAAGTTACGGTATGTACAAATCGAGAACCCCTTTGTGAACATAACCTAAAATTTTAAAACCCCATTTAACACCTTTAGGGGGTAATTAACTATATAGAATTGCATTGGCACGCAGATTACGTAAGCATGTTAAATTTTATTTCATTGCGACTACAGGAACCCTCTCAAATTTACAAATCGAGAACCCCTTTGTAAACATAACCTAAAACTTCAAAACCCCATTTAACCCCTTTAAGGGGTATTTAACTACATGGGATTGCATTGTCACGCAGATTATGTAAGTATGCCAAATTTCACTTCAGTGGGACAACAGGAATCCTTTCAAATTTGGCTCCGAAAAAATAGCAGACAGAAAGATAACATTGTGAGCTAAATAAAAGCTTTTAAAAATTGCAGCAACTCACTATTAATTAATTAATTTTAATTACAAGGAATAGTAGAACAATTATGAAAAACATCACATGGATAGAGAAACATATTAGGTATTTTGTGTGATTATTCCTTTTTGAGATGTACATGCTTTGAGAACTAGAACAGAAACAAACGTTTGCTATTTTTTAAATACTTTGTTCGCATGTGCTTTTTTTAAATTTTTAAATTGAGTAATTTTAAGAGAGAAGTTCAATAAAATACGACAATGTGTATTTGCAGTGAATATTTTTTCAACAAATAAGCTTTGTAATAAATAACACAAAAACTTTGTAAAGGTGAAGTTCAAAGCTTTTAAAACATGATCAAAACACACCCACTCTATTATTACGTTTTGTGCGAAATTGTTTAAATTACCTGTGATAAAACATTATTTTATTGACGTTTTGTTACGTTGTACAAAAAATTGAACATTATTATTACATTTTTCTATTTGGAGTCTGTTTTTATATTATATTCCCAATTTTCAGCCTTTGTGTGTTTTACTTAGCTGTTCGTGATCAATATTGCACATTTGTGTCTATCTTGATATTATTAAAGCCCCGCTTCTAGTTTGCGTTGGTTATTGCAGCCTGAGCCCTTTTACTGGCCTCTAAAAGTGAACGCAATGCTCTAATAACAGCCTTTATAACTCCGGTACTTGACTACCTATTATGTAACGTAACTCAAGAACATAAAATTAAAACACTACCGTAAATCACAAAAGCCCATCCTTGTAAAATTACCGTTCTTATTTTCCCCTTTTTTTTTGCTTTGATAAAATACTTGAAAAATTGCAGCTTAAATACGTTGCACTTTTTTCGGTGTGATTTGTTGAGCCCCTGCGATCACAATGGGGTCTAATGGAACAGCTTGTCATTTTAAAAAATGATTGTATTTATATCTCACCACGGACTGTCTCCAAATAACGCGGGCACAGCCGTGAAATAAGATACAGAGAAGATATTGATTGCATTAATTTCAACAATGGGTTAATTATGCACTCGAGCGTGCCTTCTAATTACAATTTTCTTTTTTTTTTGCAATCCGAGGAAGCGATTTGCTTTATTTGTGCTCACTAGAACGAATTGAAACCGCAACCGTTTGTCTGTTTCAAGCCACCGAAATGCTCCGAAACCTTGTATTAGATACAAAGGCAATTGATTGCCTTTCAGTATTTTTTTAGACTAACTTTAATAACGTCGGAGACTTTTGTTGTAAAATTGGCGCAGTCACGCGAGCAAACGCCCAAAAGACGCCAAAAATACTCCAGATTGATTTATCAAAACACAATTTTTCCTTATTGGATTTTTATTCTATTACAGGACGCTCTTAATACTTTTTCTGACACTGAGACAACCTTCCTTTATGGGAGATTTTCTCGCGGCTCTGTTACATTTTCCTCTTTCAGGTATTAATTCGTTTTATAAATCTGGTGAATACATTTTATATGCTAATAATGTACTTACAAGATAAAGCTTTGCCCCATTTTGTATTTCTTTTTCCCTCGTATTTCCCGAATGAACCGGATGTACACTTTGATCTCCTTAGTCGGGAAAAGCATTATTTGTAGTTATTGAATTCCGGGACAAATAAGGAAAAGTCTCATTATTTTTTTGAAAGAGTCCAAATTTATTTGTATTTTGTTCCCACTTTTACATCATTATGTTGAATTCTACTCTATAAAATATTTCAGTTGTGTTATTCGTGTTTAAAACCAAATCTAAATTAAAATAAACGTGGAATAAATGAACAAATATTTCCATTTTGGAGAAAGGTTACGTTGCCGAATTGAATTAAATGGAATTGGGTTAAAACCAATTATATAACAAATGTGAAGTTTTTTTCCTGAAAAAAAGTTTGATTTGTTTATTTGAAATAGCATTAATCAGCATGCAGATCCGAATTAGCAGCGTCTAGCGACTTTGATTAAAAAAAGTTTCACAACTGTTCAAACAATTCGCGAAGAAAACGCACACAGAAAACACATTCAAGTTCAGCAAGAAATTCTGAATAATGACAGCTGATGCTGACAGCTAGGCTAATGGCCGCCGACCCCTGCTTTATTACCAAGAAAACAAACTGTTGAACGGGAAACGAAACTACAATCCTGCATTTTTTACAGATACTGGAACGCTGTAGCATATGCCTGTAACGAAAACTGTCTCAGACAGGGCAAAAATAAATGAAATTGCCCTGTAACTCAATAACGTATGACCCACTCACTATACGAATTGTTGTGGGGCGTCGAAACGAATTAATTTTATTTCGTGCATTTTGCGAACAAAAATTCCGGTTTAATTTCGGAGATGGGGAGAGAATTCAATATCGCGAAATAATATTATTTACAACTGAACGATCTCATTAAATTGTAACCGTTGAACGCCCACAGAATTGCAAATAACTTCCCAAGCTGAAGAAAATATCACTACATATTGCACAAGACGAGCTCAAAAAACGAATATTGATGCCATCATTTACATATGTACCACTGTCATTCTCGCATTTTCGATTGGAAAACGTTGCACGGAGATTTGTTTTATCTTCACGAAAAAACTAAGCCACATAATGCTTTATTCGGACATTTACGATTTAGCCGTTTGTTTTCTTAAAGTTTTGGGTTAAAGTTAGGTGGAGTATCGAGACACTATATTGCAGAAGAGATTTTAAACAATTATCTCGACTTCAAACTCCGGGTAGAAGTAATTGCTTTCCAAGCTTATTACCGCAAAATAAGTGCACAGGATGTTACAGAATTAAGTGCATTAATTATACCAGATGTAGAACTGTGACATGACGATTTTTCTAAAATATTTTTGTACGAGAAATCAGAAAATATTTTAAAGTTAATTGCCCTCTTAAAAGTTAACAGTGAACCAAGCAAATCAGTTCAATTTGGTCACGTGATCAGTTAATCACGCGTTTAATTGCGGATTAAATTAATAACGCTTCTACAGGGTGTTTCAAGTTTTAGGTCCAGTCAAAAAATAAATACTTCTAGTATTCCAAAATAAAAAATATATATTGCAAACGATAGAGTTTCTAACACGCTTCAATTTGATGCTTTGCTGATATCCCAAATTTTCATGATATAAGCGTAAAATGCAAAAAACTACATTAAAAAATTTTTTTTTTCAAATTATTCCAATAATTTTTTTATAATAAAATTCCTCCTATTTTTTAAGTAAGACTTCCGAAACTGAAACAGTAAAAAACCCAAGGCGTATTGAGCAATTGAAATTTCAATTTGCAAAAAAAGGGCATTTTTAATTGACAAGTAAAATTTTAGTCTGACAGTTAATGACGTTTCAATTTTTTGTGAATCAAGCAAAGACACGAGCTCTGTTTTTTCTCAAAGGTGACTAAGATAAAACATTTATTTGATCTTTTGCAAATTGAAATTTCAATTGCTCAATACGCCTTGGGTTTTTTACTGTTTCAGTTTCGGAAGTCTCACTTAAAAAATAGGAGGAATTTTATTATGAGAAAACGATTGCAATAATTTGGAAACAAAAAATTTTTTATCTAGTTTTTCACAATTCACGCTCATACCATGAAAATTTCGTATAACATTAAAGCATCAAATTGAAGCGTGTTAGAAACTCTATCGTTTGAGATATATTTTTTTTCTTTTGGACAACTAGAAGTATTTATTTTTTGACTGGACCTAAAACTTGAAACACCCTGTATAAACCGACTCTTAAAGTTTGGACGAATATATTTTTGCAAAGCAAATGCACGTCATGCTAATGAATGCTTATTAAAAAAAACAAGTATTATAAATTGAAAAAATACGTTTACATATTGTAATTTGTAAGTTATGACCTATTTAAAAACTACTTTTTAAAGCACTTAATATTTAATATAAAATTAATACAAACAGAAAACAGGAATAATTTGTGGCAACTAACTGTTTGCACAAAAGAAAATGAATTTTTTTTTGTAATTTGCAACTTTTTTTCTGGCTTTAATGACGACTCGAATGCCCGCTGGTATATTTTTAACGAATGTGTGCAGAATTCTGTCGTTTTATTGTCCCAATATTTTATATTTTATTTTTTAAATCTTTCAATGACCACTGCGCAAGATTTCTAAGATAATTTTTCAATTTGTGGATATTTAAATCAGGGTTATTTGCTGGCAAAGACACAACATTAATGTCAGAATTACCTACCGAATCATTTTTCAAAAGTTTTTCTCTGTAACAAGAAGTATCATTTTTTTGAAAAATAAAAATACCCTACAAATATAATTTTTCAGTCGGTGGCAATAAACGTCTTTTGCAAAATATAATAACGGGTGTTCAATAATTGTTTGCTGTGCTTTTCTCTTTCAGCATGAACGTAGGTTGACGTGATAAGTTCATATGGTTTGCTGTCAACTGCCTAAATGTTGTCTTATTTTTGCATTTAGGAATTTTTGATAAAAATCACATTGAAAATCATAAACGTTCAAAAATTTACTCTGCAAGTGTTATCTCAGTTGAACGTATGAATTTTTGGCCGCGGTGCACTGACAGCTGTCATGTGTCATTGTTTTGTAATGTTAACCGAGACATACGTTTTTTGTGATAATTGCCACACATAGGCGATCTGACCAGAACAATTATTGAACATTTTTTATTTGATGGTATTTACTGTTCCCTCTATAAACTCAAATTGCCCCAGACCCTTTGATGATTTGTTCTTTGGCAAATTTAACCGTACTTTTGAGACAGTCTTTATGAAAGGTCTCTAGTTTATTTCTCTTACTCGTTTTCAAGAATTGTACAGCCTGTTCCAAGTTTTATGTCCGAGGCAAAAATAAATATTTCTAGTTGAGAAAAAAAATAAATTAACAGTCTAAACGATAGGGAATTAATTGCGCTACCATCTGATACTTTGATATTGTTAAAAAAATTTAAGGTATCGCAGTGAGATATCAAAAACCAATTTTGTGAAAATTTTTATCTCTAATTTTTAGAGCTGTAATTGCTCAAATAGAATTATTCGAAAGTTGATAGATTCTGGATAATTAACATTTTAATATTGGAAATCTAAAAGCTCGAATAATTTATGATGGGCTTTGTGGTATTGTGGTGATCAAGTCAGAATTCCTTGACAAAAGACAGCTTTACCCCGGAAAGATTGTAAACATCATAGCGAACCTTTTTCTATTGTCAAGGTATTCTGACCTGATACCAATTACCACAAAACCTGCCATAAATTATTGAAGCATTTCGATCTTCAATATTAAAACGTTAATTACTCAAAAGCTATCAACTTTCGCATAATTCTATTTTAGCAATTACGGCTCTAAAAAATAAAGGAATTTTACTATATAGAAAATACACCAATAACTTAAACTAAATTTCTACCAAAATTGGTTTTTAATGTCTCACGGTTATACCTTAAAAAAATATATAAAAAAATGTTTTTTAAAAAAAGCTTTTATTTAAAAGATGCACTAAAAAGTAAAAAATAATGTATTTCAATCACACGAGAATATTTTTTCTTACAGGTTAAAATTCTAAAATTTATAAAAGCTTTGGGAGTGGTCAACTGAACAAAGTAATTCTGTAATGCCGTAGTTTTATAACTCCCAAAGCTTTTATAAATTTTAGAATTTTAACCTGTAAGAAAAAATATTCTCCTGTGATTGAAATACATTATTTTTTACTTTTTAGTGCATCTTTTAAATAAAACTTAAAAAACACATTTTTATATATTTTTATTTTTTGCTTTTTAGTCTTTATTTATTGCATAGATTACGTAACCATGTTAAATTTCATTTCATTGTGACTACAAGAACCCTCTCAAATTTACAAATCGAGAACCCCTTAGTAAACATAACCTAAAACTCCAAAATCCCATTTAACCCCTTTAGAGGGTATTTAACTAGGAATGTATTGTCACGCAGGTTAAGTAAGTATGCAAAATTTCAATTCAATGGGACAACGGGAACCCTTTCAAATTTGGCTCCGAAAAAATAACCGACAGACAGATAACATTGTGAGCTAAATAAAAGCTTTTAAAAATTTTGAAGAATATCAAAGTATCAAATGGCAGCGTAATTAATTCTCTATCATTTAGACTACTAATTTATTTTTTTACTCGACTAGAAATATTTATTTTTGTCTGGGCCATAAAACTTTCCACTGCCACTTAATTTTTAACCCACAGAATTCTTTGCTTTATTTGAGCTGCAGTAAGTAATGTTTTTTTTGCCTAGTTAAAGTCATTATTTAGGAAAGTACCATTTATTCATTTATAAAAAAGTCGTGTTTTTTTATCCATCTGCGACAACATTCTCACAATCCTAAAAGCAGTGACTTCTCTTAAAGTGCTTCTCCAGCAACTTTTACAAATTTTTACCAAGTGTGGTAGCAGTCTTTGTGTCACAACTCGTGATCTTCCAGGACTTTTTTCTTTAATACCTATTGTACCTTGCTCTCCATATACTTGAATAATCTGTGCCACTGAAGAATTGGCCATATTCAGTTTTTTGGCAACTTGTGCCATAGAGTTTCCTCCAGAGTACCTCAAAGGAATTATTTTGTTTTTGTTGGAATTGCCAACCCTTTTGCTATTTTAATAATTTAAAACATGCCTAATAAATGTTTTGGCATTCTATCTATTAAATTCAAAAACTTGACGTCAAAGCCCTGTTATTGCTCATACATTTAGTTGCCAAGCTCAAGTGGGTAAATTTTATTTAATTTTATTTTATCATTTATATTTTTTTTCTAATAATTGATAGAGAATCAGACACAAAAGTATAAAAAACACTTTAGTAGTATTTAGAGAATTGCATAAGTTTGAATCCATGCATATTACGTACTTCCACTATTTGGAAGAAAAGCATAAAACACTTCAAAAATCTGAAAAAGGTCCGTTGGGAATTGTCTTTTGCCAAAAAAGCATGTTTTCCAGCTTGAACATGCAGCAGAGTGTGAAAATAAGTGATTTATTAGTGTCCGTTTTGAAGAGGTTACTCCAAGTCAATAACAAGTTTATTTACGCTGGCGGAAATTAATTATAGAAAAGTTCGGTAATTAATTAGATTCCCCCAAGTTTCACTGCGCTCTCACATGGCTGACTTCGCCTGAAAATGCTTATGAACCTCAAGTGAGCGTTGCCGCATCCATCTGTTTATCTTGTAAACCATATATTGGTAGCATTGTTCAATTATGGCTTTTACAATGTCGAATTGGCAATCCCATTTGGGCAACAGTTGGTGCATTTCAATTCGAGTTGAGCAACTCCAGCTGCTCATCCCTTCGAATCGGAGTTCAAGAAATAGACTCCGGTGTTATTGATGTAATAGTGACTCGATAAGAAATCTGTTTCTAACACTAAACTGAGGTTAGTGTTGTTGTAAATGCAAATGCCACACGAGTGTAATTAGAAAATTTGCATCTGTGCTAATCGCTGCCATCGACGATTAATGACTGAGACGAGTTATAATCTGGTAATCAATCACGCTAAGATCGCGCTGTATGAAAAAGTCGCTGTAAACACATTGTAAACATAATATCCCCGAGGGTCGTGGTTGAATCAACTTGTTTATCGACCGATATTTTACAGGCAATAAAAGTACCCAATTATGTCACACATAAACACTGGCTTAATAAAATATTGCACTAAATTGTCTCCCACGCTGCGAAAGCAGATGACTAGCATTTAATGGTCCCGAGATGTTTTCAATCCAGGGTGCATTCCAGCGAAAGCTCATCGGATTCTGGCTGGCCGGACCGGAATTCTAATTTTCTCTGTTTTCCTTCAAATGTTATTTATGTACGAGAAATTTCCAAATTAGATTACGAACCAATTATTCGCGTTCAATAAAGTCCGACTAGAAGGTAATAAAGTACAAAATTTAATAACCGGTTAGTTTTCGAGTTTATCTTCGACCTACATGAGCTAAATTTATCTGAAAACTTTAACAGATCCAAACTCAAAACAAAATAAGCCTTTGAGCTCTTTGATAGTGTACTTCTTCCACTACTCGTGTATAGCAAATCTCTCTTCAACCCAACTTTATTTTCCACTTTTATTAAACTTGCTTGCTACATCGAGCATTATTTAAATTTATTTATAACGCACTGGGGGTGAAACGGATGAGGGTTTAGTTTAAATTATTGCCAATCGTGCAAATTGCCCATCCCCTCATTGTTTGTTTTCCATAACAGCCACTCATATTTTATGGTTAATAATGCGCCCACGGCGTGCACTTTGTTATTGGTTGATACAATTTTTATCCAAGAATTGAACCGAACTAAAATGCAAATTTTATTTGTTATACTTTGTAAAGAAATATATCTTATACGAGGGTAAAGTATGAGTCGATGAGTGTCTATAAAATTTTAATAAAACTTTTACTGGTCGTTTGCGCCTTACGTCAAGATTTAAAACAGTGTATCCTTTTACGAGGAGAAAACTCAACCCTAGGGTCCATTTTACCCCAACTTGTCTCAATAATAATTTGTAACTCACAGAAACGGAACGGTGTCGTAATCTTAACTACGAATATCTCCAGTCTTTTTTTTTTAATTTAGAACAAAACTAAAATTCATAACAAGGATGTTCCTCTTTCCAAATTAGGTTTCTCAAAATCGTTGCTTTTACATTCGTAGAGCTAAATAAAAGGTTCACAGGTTCCGAAATCATAAACATAATTGTTTATCAAGATGTTCTGTTATTTTTTCTAGAATACCTACACTCCCTAAATTCGCGAAAATTTGTATTTCTGGCCTCTTAGGCTTCCTGCAATGCAACAGTTTCTCCAAATTTTTCTACACAATATTTTTGGTATCTACAATAATTCAGCAAAGACCTCGACAAAGGTCTTCATCAAGTCAGCAGTGACTTCAGTGTCCTGAAGTTGCAGTTGTTTACATTCGAGCGATTCAGTTGATCACATTTTGAAACCTAAATAACAAAACTCGCTTCTTTGTGAATGTGGCTTTCTTAGCAAAAAGCCTAATATTTCAGCTATTATTTTTTTGCGTTCTTTTCTCGTATTATCAGAAGTAAACATTAACTCGTCAGAAGAGAAATTTTGTCTTAATTCTTCGGTCGAGTTGTTCAGAACATTCACACAAAGGCTTTTGAATTTATTAAAATCAAGATTAATCTGGACTCTATTTATTTAGAGCCTTTCACAGTCCAAGGACTTACAACATTTTATATTTATGTAGAAGGTATTTTTTAAACTTATGAGAGGTGTTATTAAAGTCACAACAAATAACATACACATAAAATAATACAGTTTTATATCAGTTAATAAGTGTTTGGTCTAAAAAAATAAATAAATTGTGTTTGTCGAAATTACTTGAAATATTGTGCTAATAAAACAAAATAAAGGAATTATCGAACCAATATACTGATTGTTTTCGAAAATTTAGCAAAAATGTACTCAAGAAAGAGCTGAAATACTCAAAAAAAAGACAAAAATAATTTCATTTTTCACTTAATTTGACGATTTTTTAACCATTTTTAATAAAACTTTGCTAAATATCTGTTTCACCTTGTCCCTGGCAAAATTCTTAAATTCTGGCAAAAAAGTATTAAAATTCTTAAATAAGAAATAAAATAGTATCATTTTCGACACAATTTAATGATTTTTCGGTTCAATGTAGCGACTAAATCACGCAAAATTTTTTTTTTAATTTTCGAACAAATAATGACACTAGTTTACAAAAAAAAATCTTTTACCAAGAGATACTTTATACTGATTTTGTTTTCTTCTTACTCACTGATAACTAAAATATATGTCACATTTGTCTATTTATCCACTAAAAGTTTTGAAAATTTGTTTCTGGTGTCTAGTTTGGCTTTCGTTATTTCTGTGATAAACTAATTGTTAAACATTGTATTTGCTTTAAAATATCGTCAAGTGAATGTAGATTAAGCCCAAACAACTTTTGTTTTCTTTGTGGTAAAATTATCCTTATTATCCTGGGAAATTTAGGCGATCAAATGGTATTGTATTTCCAGCCAGAGAATGGACTTTTTTAAGTAACCTGGAAATATGAAAATCACTAAGATATACGTATTAGCGAGGTTTAGTGCGTACTGTTAGGTTGGTAGTATTCCAAATTTAATTGAACGTATTATTAGACCGAACAATAACCACAAAAACGCAATAAGTTTTTTTGTCTTTTACTTCATAATTGAATTATGATAAGAATTGTTTATTTTAATAATTGTGTTTGTATTGCGTGTCGTATCCTAAATATTAATTTTCCAATTTTCGGAGTTCTTTTTTCGTTTTTAGCAATTATTTAATTAGTTATCCAAATTTAATTTGCTCAATGTTTGATTCTGCAAATTCCTAAACGTTGGGAAGGAAGGACCTTGTATTTTCATAAGTAATAAAAATTAATGTTTGTTGGAGCAAACTTCTGTGGACATCTAAAAATTTCCCTTGTCACTGCAATAATTTATATTCATTAGGCGTATTTCCCAACAAACCCAGTAATTACTTTTAGTATACGATATAGTCCAGTTCATTTGTTTAAAATAATTTTACGTGGACCATTAATTTGATTCATTTATCAAAAATAATGATCGCAATAAAATTAAAATTTGGTTTTTTCACACTGGATAGTTCCAGCCCAGCAATAATGGAGTTATCGATTGATTTTTTAATCCAAAACTCGAAACACATTTCGGTGACATTTTCGGGCGAAAAACCGCGTCCATTAAACTAGAATCAGAACGCAAAACAACATATTTTTATAACGCTTGATCAAATCCTCGGACGTAAAACATCTGCGCCGATCGCGCGTGAAATTCAGCCACAACGCGTTGAAAAATTTTGTCTTAAAATGACAAGCCGAAGCTTTTTACGAACGGGATTTGGCAAATCCCAAATAATATCCCCGAAATTGTGCTTAGATGACAAAACTACCTCACGACCATCAATTACCTGAGCTTTTCGGCCAACGTCAGCGCCAAAAGCTCGTATTTATAATATTTTAAGCACCATCAACTCCTGTGGCAATTGTGAATAGCATCTGCGCCAAATAGGAATCCATAAATACGCAGCTGGCACAAGGTGACCCGGCTTAGGGCTGATATTTAATTTTCAGTGCTGTGTACTGGAGCCGGAATAAAATATTTGTGGCGGTTTCAAGCTGCTACGACCTGACGAGACTGAATTTCTTACAACCCAATTACATATAGTTATAGTGCAAAGCTCGGTTGAGGCTCAAAAATCGTCTTTGTGACGCCATCACCTTTTCAGTCTTTTGATGTTGATAATGGGATTAGTCGTTCGACCGAAGGCATTAACGGCTTGCAAACAAAGCATTTGTGAATTAATGCGTTTAGTTTCAATTTCAAAATTAACTGGTGGGTTAGTGTCGTTGGACCCTGGATATGCGTGCTATCGGTCAAAGACACTGGGTGCGATCCTAATGGAGTTTTCATTTATTCCAAACACATCGCGAATTTTTAATCTAAGTTAATAGTTTTGGTGGATTATGACAGGGTTTGAGGCGTGGACGGCGTCGGAAAGCTAATGACATTATATATTATGTAAAAAGAGTTCAATAATTGTTCTGGTCAGATCGCCTATGTGTGGCAATTGTCACAAAAAACGTATGTCTCGGTTAACATTACAAAACAATCAAAAACTCCTAAATGCAAAAATAAGACAACATTTAGACAGTTGGCAGCAAACCATATGAACTTATCACGTCAACCTACGTTCATGCTGGAAAGAGAAAAGCACAACAAACCACGACCAGAACAATTATTGAACACCCGTTATTAGCAATCCAGGTCTAGTTGGCCCATGGCTTTATGTACGATTCTTTTCCACTCTTCTCTGTCTTTCGACTTTCTTTTCCAATTTGTTATTTTAATTTGTCTCAAATCTTTCTCTAGTTCCTTCTTCCATCTTGTGCAGGGTCTTCTTCTTCGTCTTCTTCCTCCAATATTTGATTCGAGAATTTTCTTCGGTATTCTTTCGAAATCCATTCTTTGAACGTGTCCCAGCCATCGAATTCTCTGCGCTTTTATCACTGCCATGTTCGGTTCACCATAAAGCTGCTTCAGTTCTTCGTTGGTTCTTCTATACGGTGATTCTCAGGATTGAAAAATAAGGTGGGCCGAGGGTGGGCAAGTTATTCTTTAGGGTGGGCATCATATTCAACTTTTTATAAATATGGTCATCCTATTTTCTCAATTATTATGTTAGTAATGTTTAAATTTGTTACAAAAATTACAAACACTGTTGTGTTTTCCCATTGGCATCATTATTATTTAACAATGAATTTTCGTAAACACATTAATAATGAGTTTAAAACTGCCATCATACTTCTTAAAAAAATGTACCTAATAGAAACAAAAACTTACCTAAGAAGAATTCAATATTTTCAATTCTATCCAATTTTTTGCCAAAAGTCCTTTTGATGTTAAAAATGGCAATTTTAAAAAAAATATATCTTTTTGCATCCCGAACTGGACACTTAGATTCTTACAATTTATTATATTTCATCCTCGATTTCAGCTAATTTGTGAGTCTCAAAAATACCTACTACTTTCCTAAATTTTTCCGATAAATCAATAAATTGCATTACACTGGTTATTAATTTTTAAAGTTCATACTGTAGGTAAAATGGTCGATTCAGCCCTTTTAATCACACTTTGCCACTCATTTTTAAAATAAATTTTATTTTACGACCCGATTGCAACAAGTGTGGGCGAAATACTAAAACAGTGACTAAGTAAAACCACGAATTAGCTGAGCTAAGGGCTTACACGAAAATAAAAATTATCTGATGTGTTTATGAGGTTTACATTTCGGGTCAAATTAAGCATTTATAAACAATAGCCGATGTTACGTGCTCTTTTAACCATTCCCTCGAAATGTTCTTACTTACTGATAACTGATACTCTACTTTTATTTCAACTTTCAGCAATTTAAGTACTGTTATCGGTATACTATTACAGGAGTACAACATTTTAAAATTTCTTAGGGTGGGCCCGCGGGTGGGCCTGTAAATTCTTGGGGGGACCTGGACCACCCGGACCCACCCCTAGCTACGTCCCTGGTGATTCTATACTATAGCTCATCTATTTTCTTTCCTCCAAAAATTATTATTACCTTTCTTTCCCATCTTCCTAACCCCCAGTTCTGATCTGCCTTGGTTAATGTCCAACTTTCACATCCGTACGTCACTATAGGCCTTATTACCGCTTTATGGACTCTCAGTTCGGAAACTTTCCCATTAGCTCTTCTCCATTCTTGAAGTATTCAGCTGTTATTTATCTTTCTAATTTCAGTCTTGTCCGGGGGTTGTTCCAAATCATTATTTTCTTGTACTTCTTGCTGGTTTTCCTTTCTTTTTTGCGTCATTTCTGTTCATTCTTCTCTTCATTTGCTATTAGTTCGCCTTCTTCGCTTCTGAGGTACAGTGCTTCTATATGGTTTCCCCTCCTTTCTTTCTTCACGTTTTGAAATAGATTTCACACTTCTCTCCTTTGGAAGTTTTCTTCTATTTCTTTATATTATTTCTTCTTTTTCCTTATTAATGTTTTCAGCTTTTGTTTGTTTCTTGTATTAGTCTTTAGTTTTATCCGATTCTTTTGTTGACATTGCCATTCTTCTGTTTTTGGTCTTCTTTATTTTCTCGCGGCATTCTTCATCAAACCATTCTTTATTCCTTGTCTTTACTGTCACTGTCTTCGTTAATAATTTTTAGTCTTTCTTCTAAGGTTTGTTTAAACTTTTCTTTTTCTTTTTCGTCCTTTAATCTTGTTAAGTTTCTTTTCTTTTGGTTTCTTCTTTTATTTCTATTATATGTGGTCTGAATTTATATCTGGTCCTCTATATGTTCTTATATCTGTTATATTTCTGCTTTACTCCTTTTCCACTAGCACGTGGTTTATGCAATGTCCATCGGGCGCTCTCCAGGTTCCCTTGTGTATATTCTTCTTTTCGAAAAAGGTGCTTTGTATATTCATATTATGTTCCATTGCAAAATCTATTAATTTTTTTTTTCCGTTGTTACCTCATGTTTGCTAAGTCTTCCTATAGTTCCTATATAACATTTCCTCCTTACCAATTTTTGCATTGGCGTCTCCTAGAACCACTTTCATATCATATTTTGGAATTCTTGCATATTCTACTCGAAGTTTCTCTTTTTTTTCAACATCCGCTTCCTCTGTCGGTGAAGCTAACGACATTAACCAGACAAATAAGGATTTTGGCTAAATTATTTCGATTTTTTAACATTTGAACGAATGAGATATTTGGTTACACCGTTGATTTCCCCCGTATAATGGAGTTAAAATAAGGATCTATGAATGATTGTGGTCCCGTAATAGGCTGTCAAATCGTATTTGTCTTTACCGTTTCGCCTAATGTTAAACGATTCCGGGTGACGTTACAAAAGAGCCAATTTAGAGGAGAATTTACGACTGGCACTTTGTTAATCATCATGTTTGCAAGGATAATCGGTTCAGGAAATTATAGAAAACAAAGCAATTCGGAAAAGTGCTAAACGATTGTACTTCAAAAAGGTGCTGTTTATTTGTCAACATTTTTCTCGTAATAATTTGTTAGGAAAAATCAACAAGAACATAAAATTAATGAGCAAAGGCGTCTAGTTATTATTATTGCACCTGTATTAAGTAAACAACCATTTCTGATAATTGGGATTATTCTACATTAAATCACATTAAAGTGAAGCCCAAACAAAACAAAAACAAAAAAAAGCCGAAATGGAACTAAATATGCTGATATTGTATTGGGACTTACACTCAGAAAAGTTAAAAATGTCGTGTCCATACACCGACCCTCATTACTCGAGTCCTCCTACCAACCGCAGTTGTAAATCATCTGCGAGGGAAAGTAATAAAGATGCATATTTGCATTGAGTTTCAACATGTGTTTGTTTTATTTTTTCGCAATTAAATTTTAATTCGCTTTCTGGAAATTGACCGTAAGCATCGATTTATTTATTATTATCGTTAGCGTCATTAAAATTTAATCCTCGATTAAGCAAATTTGACATTAAGTTGCCATTTAAAATGCATTGACAAATATCAAGTCAATCGCGATTTAAATTTGATTGCAATTAAAATTAAAAATTAAGCGCCGGTTTACAGAAAGCGAAATTAATTTGAGATTAACTTAACATTTGTCAATGCTTTTTAAAAGGATAATGAGGAATTAGTTTAATTTGCAATTAAATTTTAATCACGTTTCTATCAGGGCCGGTTTACAGAACGTTTTAATCGCAATCAAAGTTTAATTCGTGATTAACTTGACATTTCTCAATGCATTTTAAATGACAACTTAATGTCGAATTAGTTTATTTGGGAATTAAACTTTAATTTCGGCTTCTGTGTGAAAGTAACAAACAACCCTTCACAGGATTTTATTCTTATTTTATTTATTTTTTTTTCAATGAAGGCTTATTATTATTATCATTATTATTATTATTATTATTCATTTGATTCATACTTTTGATTAAACTATTGTTTTAATAATATTTAGAGCCGATTTACAGAATATTTTAGTTGCAATCAAATGTTAATCGCGATTAATTTACCATTTGTCAATGCATTTTAAATGACAACTTAATTCGAATTAGTTTAATTCGGAATTAAACCTTAATTTCGGATTAAACTCAATTAAGTTGTCATTTAGATTGCATTAACAAACGCGGAATTAATCCCGAAATAAAATTTAATTGCGATTATACGCGTTCTAAAAACGGTACTAGATATTTAAAATAAACAGATTTTGAAACTCAATGCAAATGCATCTTTATTACTTTCCCCTCGCAGATGATTTACAACTGCGGTTGGGTAGGAGGACCCGAGTAATGAGGGTCGGTTTATGGACACGACATTTTTAACTTTTCTGAGTGTACCTTATATTACATTTATAAAATCTTTGAAAATAAGTACATCTGGTCTTAATACCAAATTAACTAAAATTATTTCGAGGGTGATAATTTTATTGATTATGAATTGCACACACTTTTAATCATTAATTTCAGCGAAATTAATTAATTGGTATATTTCAACTTTTTCCTATCAAAATAAGTAAAAAAGTTTTTTTGCCACAAGTTAAGAGGTTTTGAGGGTAGAATAAGTAATTATAAAAGCTTTGCTTGAGGACAATGTGGAAAAAGTCTCGTTTCCTGTTTCAGCTGCCCCTATTTATATGTTGGAAGAAAAATTGATTGATGATTGTTCAAAGCTCGCGGAAAGTTCAAAATTTTTTGACAAAAATAAGGCTGTCTAGAAAAAAACAAGTTTTCTTCAAAGATATTGCTTTAAAGTTTGAAGTGAAAGTGAGATTAGATCTACAGAACGAAAGCCATTCCGGGAATGTTCTGATTGAAACTACCGAAAACTGTTTGCTTCTAAAAATAATATGAGGAAGAAAGGTAAAAAGCAATGGCTGAAATACGAGTATTTTTTGTTAAAAATGCTAACATGTGTTCAATATTGGTTCTGGTTGTGGTTTGCTGTGGTTTTCTCTTTCTAGCATGAACGTAGGTTGCGTGATAAGTTCATATGGTTTGCTATCAACTGCCTTATTTTTGCATTTAGGAGTTTTTGATAAAAATCACATTGCAAATCATGATAATTGTATGCAGACGTTCAAGAATTTACTCTGCAAGCGTTATCTCAGTTGAACGTGTGAATTTTTGGGCGCGGAGCACTGACAGCTGTCATGTGTCATTGTTTCCGAGACATACGTTTTTTGTGACAATTGCCACACATAGGCGATCTGACGACCAGAACCAATATTGAACACTTGTTACATTCAGAAAAAATAAGCGAGTTTTGTAAAGAAACTCTCATATAATTTAGATTTCAAAGAGTGGGCGACTCAGTCGTTTGAATGTAAACAACTGCAATAGAAAAGAAAGCAATTTAGAAGTCAAATGTCTACATTTTACCGAATTATTTTTTTAAATAAGGTTGATAAAGATTTAAAATAGTTATTAACTATTAATTTTTTGAAGTACATGAATAATTTACAACAACTAACTTTGAGAGAAAATGCGACATTAGCATTTCCATGGTTTTGAAAGAGAGAATAGAAAAAAATAGAGAGTGGAGTTTGCAAATTTTTTCAGCATACTAAAGTTACTGCTTAAATAACCAGCCTTGAAGGTCTTTGCTATACTATTCCAGATACCAAAAAAAAAATGTGTAGAAAAATTTGTAGAAACTGCTGCAATGTATAGTGAGTTACCCTTCTTATTAGACAAAGGGATTTGCATTTTGTAATGGCCATTCTATAAATAACTTTGATATCTTTTAAATTAAATATTACAATAATGTCAATAGCTTGAAAGAAATTTGTTTTTTACTAGCCCTGAACTCAAAAATTGAAAAGAAGAAAAGTTCGATCATAATTTGAGTTGGACAAAACCGAGACCAATTTGGAACCGAATTACACATTTGAGTGGCGTGGTGAATGTGATTAGTTTAATTAGTTTAGTGAGAAAAATCCGAATTTTGCTCTTGTCCCTTGTGAGTGAACCTGCCCGCCTTGACCTGACCTTCCCCTTGCCAAGTTGTTTTATAAATTAGATTGAGTTCGGCATAAATTACAGTTTGGAACTTTGACACAGTTGTAAAACCAGAAAGGGAAAACTGAGGATCCTTTCACGGGCCAGTCACCTCGCAAGTCAATAGCCGCATTTAATTATAATTAACCGATTTGTGCGAGCCTCTAATTAATAAATTGTTACACGGAGCGTCAGAAACAGGTTGCTCGGAAACCGATATACACCCCTTGACGTCACACTTATTAATCTAAGACAAGGCGTGAGTAAAAGCGCATTTTTCACAAGGTGTGAAATTACAGTATTTTGCGAAAAATAACGACGGTTCGTGGGCGATACATTAATAAAACACGGTGATGACTTCCACTTTCGTGATCAAATTAGGCTAACTTAAAGCCGATGAATGGGGTGGTAAATTATTTTTGCTGAGAGGCCAACGGACTACTGAAGTGTTTTATTGATTTCGTGATAAACGTGGGTCGTAACAGTAACTTGTATTGTAATGTTGGGGACTTTATGACGATTCTTATCGCGGTTTTACGACGAATTAGAACTGTCGGATATTAAAAGCGAAAATTATTGGATTCATGACTGGGAAGATTTTCTATCAGAAAATTGGGTTGCGCCAAGCTATTAATTATTGTGAGAGATTTGCCGAAGTCTTTGGGGAGCACGGACACATCCTCTTACGGAATGATAAATCGGCTATTTAGATGCACCTAATTCAATTCAGAACTGTAACACGGTCACCAGTTCAGTCTTTTTTTTCAAAAAGACAACTTGTTTTACTTCATTTTTGAAATCTGTAGTTTAGAAATTTAGATATTGTTAGTTCTGGGTCAAAAGTGTGATAAACTGACTGACCTGACCTGACCTGACCTTTAAATAATTAAAAATAAATATATTATTAAATATTATATAACAAGTGTTCAATAATTGTTCTGGTCAGTTCGCCGATGTGTGGCAATTGTCACAAAAAACGTATGTCTCGGTTAACATTACAAAACAATGCCACATGATAGCTGTCAGTGCTCCGCTTTTTACCGTCTTGCATACTTTTACAGTTTCTGTGTCTTTCTCTAATTAAAATTAGTTCTTTTCAGAACTTGAAAGTGTTTTCGCTGTGTTTTTACCCCACGTGCGTTTTTTTGTTGGCGACTTTGTTTTCGCGACCATATGAACTTATCACGTCAACCTACGTTCATGCTAGAAAGAGAAAACCACAGCAAACCACGACCAGAACAATTATTGAACACATGTTATAAATGTAATGGATGTTTCAGAAATGAACTACAACACAAACTTATGGTTTTGCGTTGCATTTTTGGGCGTAGCTTTTAATACTGATAATTTTGATCTAAACTGCTTAGTTTCTGCTTAGTTTTTGAAATAATTTGATTTTTTTGACGAAAGCTCGCTTTTTTAGAAAAATTATTTCACAAAAAGTAAGAATCCTAGAAAAGTAGGACTTTTACCACTTTAAAGAAGAAAGTTCAATCTTTAAAAAGATATTTTTCTTTTAGCTTACTGCCATCAAGAACATAAAAATTGATCATTAATAATCAGTAATCACTAATATTATGTGTTTCGAAAACTTGGATTTCAGACCATTAACTGACCTGACCTGACCTGATCTGACCTTAAAATAATTAAAAAATAAACATTTTTTACAAAAACCGTAGACAAACTATTTTTAAATGTAAAGGGTGTTTCAGAAATGAACTACAATACAAACTTATGTTTTTTCTATTGCATTTTTGGACGTAGCTTTTAATACTGATGACTTTAATGTAAACTTGTAACAGACAATTCTGACTGGTTTTTGAAATATTTGATTTTTTTGACGAAAGTTTAGAAAAATTATTACACAAAAAGTAAAAATCCTAGAAAAGTAGGACTTTTACAACTTTAAAGAAGAAAGCTCAAACTTTAAAAGGATATTTTTCTTTTAGCTTACTGCAGTCAAGAAGATAAAAAATGATCACTAATAATTACTAATGTTATGTGTTTCGAAAACTTGGGTTTCAGACCTTTAACTGACCTGACTTGACCTGACCTTTAAATAATTAAAAATAAATATTTTTTACAAATTCCGTAGATACATAGGTACTAAAATAATTTTCAAATGTAAAGAGTGTTTCAGAAATGAACTTCAATACAAACTTATGTTTTTCTGTTGCATTTTTGGACGTAGCTTTTAATACTAATGATTTTGATTTAAACTTGTATTAGTCGATTCTGCTTAGTTTTTAAAATAATTCGTTTTTTTATGAAAGCACACTTTAAAAAAAATTATTACACAAAAACTCAGAATCCTAGAAAAGTAGGACTTTCACCACTTTAAAGAAGAAAGTTCAAACTTTAAAAAGATATTTTTCTTTTAGCTTACTGCAGTCAAGAAGATAAAAAATGATCACTAATAATCACTAATGTTATGTGTTTCGAAAACTTGGGTTTCAAACCTATAACTGACCTGACCTGACCTGACCTTAAATAATTAAAAATAAACATTTTTGCCGTAGATACATAGGTACTAAAATAATTTTCAAATGTAAAAGGTGTTTCAGAAATGAACTTCAATACAAAATTATGTTTTTTCTGTTTTTGGACGTAGCTTTAATACTAATGATTTTGATCTAAACTTGTATTAGTCGATTCTGCTTAGTTTTTAAATAATTCGTTTTTTTATGAAAGCACGCTTTAAAAAAATTATTACACAAAAACTAAGAATCCTAGAAATGTAGGACTTTCCCCACTTTAAAGAAAAAAGTTCAAACTTTAAAAAGATATTTTTCTTTTAGCTTACTGCAGTCAAGAAGATAAAAAATGATCACTAATAATCACTAATATTATGTGTTTAGAACATTTTTTACAGTTTAGTCATTGACTGCCCGTCAATGGACTTTTTAAAATTTCACTGAATTAGGTATAAAATAAAAAATCCGCTTTTCTTTTTACGACCTTTTAATCTCGTTTATTGTGTTAAGTTGATACAAAATTTAACTTAAACCACTAATGGCGTCGTTAATACGTCTTCTGAAGATTTTTTAATTAAATCCGAGCACTTTTCCGCGTTAATATCTCTTTCAGGCAAATATAAAATTTTAGCCTCTTGATTAACCCAATCTCTCAATTTGCTCTAGATATTGAATTTTTTGCTGTGTGCACAGAAGAAACTGCGGTGAATTCTTCTATTCGTTGAGATGTGGGCATCATTAGATACAATTTAGCGAAACGCTTGTCTCGACTGAATATAACAGTTGCAAATTATGCGGCCGTATTTCTGTCGTTAATTAAATTTGTAAAAAATATGCATAGGTTTGCGAGGAACAATCAGAACGTAATTGGCAAAGCATCAGGGTTTTAATTGGGAAATTGTCGCGTTGAATATTCACGAGAAAAATCCACCGAAACATGATTGTTTATTTGCCTTCATCTCGCGGACACAAAAATGACACTGCTGGAAGGTGACGGACTTTCATCCACTTCAGACGCTCATCCGAATAATAAAAATAATTACCTGAGATTGTTAAATTCTCAAGTAATTTCAAAGTTTGATAACTTGTTATTTTTGGCCGAACTCGGGCCACTTCATTTCCTTCAAACACATGCTGTGATCATTACTCAACTCAGGTCAAAATGTCACGTTTTTGCGACATTTTCAGTTTTTTATTATTCAAAAAGCAAACATAGCGAAATGATTTTAATTAAATTGTGCTCTTTTTCTGCTTTATCTTCTTTATAACGTCATTTGTGTTTGAACAAGAAATTTGAACTAACAGCAGATGAGATAAAAAAACGGATTTCCTTTGTTTTGCTCTCAAAAACAATAAAAGTCACTTTGCAAAGTTCCCTCCATATCTATAAAGAGTAACATGTGGTCTTAAAACAATTGAGCTTTTTTAATAATTATGCACGTTTTCCACACGAGCGCGTCCAAGGTGATTTAATTCCGTTTGTTTGCTGGCTGCAGCCCTTTTTCACAAAGGCAATGACCTGGGTCATGAGTAGGCAGAAAGTGTGTTTTCAAGGCTTCGTCGGCGATTATGTCACGATTTTTTACCCAACACAACGTTAATTTCATGCTTTGCTAGGGCATTTTTAAAAGCTTTTATTTAACTGACAATGTTGACTGTCTGTCGGTTATTTTTTTGGAGCCAAATTTGAAAGGGTTCCCGTTGTCCCACTAACTTGGAATTTTGCATACTTACTTAATCTACATGACAATGCAATCCTATGTAGTTAAATACCCCCTAAAGAGTTTAAATGGGGTTTTAAAGTTTTAGATTATGTTTACAAAGGGGTTCTCGATTTTTAAATTTGAGAGGGTTCCTGTAGTCGCAATGAAATAAAATTTAACATCTGCGTGACAATGCAATTCTATATAGTTAATTACCCCCTAAAGGTGTTAAATGGGGTTTTAAAATTTTAGGTTATGTTTACAAAGGCGTTTTCGATTTGTACATACCGTAACTTATACCGACATAGACGGTATGTTGGTCATTTGGACGTCACGGTAGATGCACAGTGTAATAACAATAAATCTTTGGAACAAATTAAAACTAAAAAGCAAAAAATAAAAATATATAAAAAAATGTTTTTTTAAAAAAGCTTTTATTTAAAAGATGCACTAAAAAGTAAAAAATAATGTATTTCAATCACAGGAAAATATTTTTTCTTACAGGTGAAAATTCTAAAATTTATAAAATCTTTGGGAGTTATAAAACTACGGCATTACAGAATTACTTTGTTCAGTTGACAACTCCCAAAGCTTTTATAAATTTTAAAATTTTAACCTCTAAGTAAAAATATTCTCCTATGATTGAAATACATTATTTTTTACTTTTTAGTGCATCTTTTAAATAAAAGCTTTTTTAAAAAAAACATTTTTTTATATATTTTTATTCACTTTCATTAAACAATTCGGATTTTGATCATTTAATGTTTTGAGTCCAGGAGGAAATCTATCAGGAATGATTGGTGGGTTGACTTGTCAATGTCGTGGCTTGAATGGGACAAAAACTGGATTGTATACATGATAAAGCATTTCTGGCAATATTCGGGACAGCCGTCAAAGCTCGACAAGAACTAGTGATTTCTCCGATTGGAAATTGAGTTAGTGTTCGGTATTCTTCCGTCTTTCATAAAATCAAATGAAAGGAAGAAAAAGCGCCAGTAAATGAAAAGTTGTAGATTTTCCTCTTGTGTGATGTTCGGTCGGCAATGTGCTGTAATTTACACCGACGGGACTACATCCGGAAGCGTAATATACTTGCAAAGAGATTGAAACTATTTCAGATAAATGGAAAGTTTGAATTACGTCTCGGAATGGTGCGAACTGCCAAGGATCAAGATTTCCGGCAAACGCCCTTTGTTAAACAATCCATTGTTGGAAGAACTTACGACTTATAACCAACCATTCAAAAAATAGTAAATGGACGCAAGAGATGTTCAATATCAATTTTTAAGACGTGTTTTTACACTTTCCTCGCTTTATGCAAAACTAGCAGTTGCCCACGGCTTCGCACGCATGTCCACAACCACTTTGAAACACAGAAAAACAATGCAAAACTTAGTATAACAAAAAGTAGAAACACAAAATTTTATTGTGAACTTTAAAAACGTGACCCAATGCGAACCCGAGCAAATTTTGCTTGTTCTCAACTCATTCCCTGTTTAACCCTCTTGTGGATGTAATTTTCAAAAATCCTGAAACACATTTTCTTTATTTTTAACCGGAAGTACTGCAAATTTTCTTGGATATGACTTCAAAAATGCAGGAGTTTTGCGTTGAACTCTTTTGGGGGTGGAATTTCTAAAAATCCTGAAATATACGCCTCTTCCTTTTTAACCGAATGTCTAAGATATCAATTGATAACTTCAACAATAAAGAATTTTTTATATGTATAATTTCAACAATGAAGGATTTTTTGTTTAACCCCCTTAGAGTGGAGTTTTCAACAAACCTGAAACACGCGTTTCTTATATTTAGACGAATGCCCAAATACCAATTCTCTTGGTTATAACTTCGAAAATGACATATTTTTATATTCAACCCTCTTGGGGGTGGAACTTTCAAAATCCTTTCATTTTTAACCGAAAGATCAAATACCATTTTTCATTAATATAGCTTCAAAAATGACGATTTTTTATGTTTAACCCTCTTTGGGGGTGGAATTTCTAAAAATAATAAAATACCTGTTTCATTATTTTTCACTAAATGTCCAAATAGCAATTTTTATAAATATAAGTTCAAAAATTCCGGATTTTTATATTTAACCCCCTTAGGGGTGGAAATTCCAAATGTTCTTAAACACACGTTTTTCATCTTTAACCGAAAGCTCAAGTACCATTTGCATGGATACAAATTAAAAATTACGGATTTTTATACAAATTCTAACCCGTGTTCAACCCCCTTGGGGTTGGTATTTCCAACTAAAACACGTGTTTCTTCACATTTCACTGAAAGCCCAAATACCAGCTTCAATTAATGTAAATTCAAATTTTATTACGCCATTTAACCCTCTTAGGGGTTGATTTTTCGAAAATCCGGAAACACGTGTTTCTTCATTTTTAACCAAAAGCCCAAATACTAATTTTCAAGGATGTAAGTTCAATGCAACTTTAAAAATGACAGATTTTCTAAACTCTAATTCTAAATTCAACTCTCCATTTAACCCCTTTAGGGGTTGATTTTCCAAAAATCCTGAAACACGCTTTCTTTATTTTTAACCGAAAGCCCAAATACTAATTTTCAAAGATATAACTTAAAAAATGACGGATTTTTATTCAAAGTTTAACACCCTATTTAACCCTCTTAGGGGGTGATTTTCCAAAAATCCTTTCTTAGTACACCCCTACGTTACAAAAACTATCTACTGTAAAAATTTCAAGTTTCTATCCTTAGCCGTCTAGGCTGTGCGTTGATTTGTCAGTCAGGCCAAGCAATTTTATATATATATAGATGATTAGAGCCCCAAACTGTGCATACGCGTACATCATACAAGCTGGAACAAAGTTCAAGTAAACTTACTAAGTAGAGATTAAAAGCACGATCCGACATGAGCATGTGTGCGAAATTGTAAATCGATAAATACAGAATGTTTCAAAAAATTACTATTTGGACAAATAAATTAAATCGCAACAATGGAGCTGGGTAAGGAAATGAGAGTGTAAATCAATCACAATAAGAATAAACACAAACAGATGGAAGACATAAAAGCCCGATAAATAACACAACGGGGGATCAATAAACGAAATAATCAGAGGAACATTCGGCTTGAAAAATTCAGCCCTTTTCCGGCAATTCGCGCTAAACAAATTAAAACATTTGCCATCAATCAGAGCGTTAATAATTCACGTGAAGCCCGAGGTAAACGATTCTTCATCAATGTTCCCCCATTCCAAGTTTTGTGGTTTTGTGTCACGACACAATCTTGACATTCGATCCTGTTAGCAAAGTTTACGTCTTATTAGTTGTCTTCGGAGCAAAGTTATAGACTTTCATTTGGAACCGTTGCCGAAATTGCACAGTTGACAGCAACGCCATCAAACAAGAAGGCACTTGGATACCTTGATAAAGATGAAATAGCCGAAAGTTGGGACGGATGATAAACAACATTATCGTCCTCTATTGTGGCACTTTGTGTTTACTTTACCTCTAATTACTGCATTTCTGACAACACTCGGACAAATTTACACAAAAACTACAACGAAAAACAGATTTTCCGCCTAGTTGTTTATTTGTGAAAGCGAACGGATATTAGCGAGGCTTTTAATAAATAATTCATTTTGCTGCTTTGTTTACATGATCTTGCTGGGTCTTTTAAGCTTAGGTTGTACGCACAATGTTCTAGCACCGTTTGGAAATTAATAATATAATCTCTAGACCACAAAAAAATTTTTGTGTCTTCCTTTGGGTCTTCAATCATTTATTCCACTTATTGCAGAACATTAATTAACAAGTTAAAATGTTTCTCTTTATTTTTTTTATTTCTGGTTGTTGGTTTTTTAAACTGTTGAATTTAATTTAGAACATTGTCAGTTACTTACTGAACATTTTGTATAGTTTGTGAGTTCGTGATGTTTTTCTACAAAACTTACAAAAGGATAAATATTTATGGTTAATATGCGCCTCCAAACAGCTTTGATATTAATAAAACTTTATCAAATTTCCGGCAGACCACTGCTGTATACAAGCGAATTTATGTCCCCTTGCCTGAAACGTGCTCTTGTTGCTTTGGTATTTGTCTTTCATCACATTGTTAGGATAACAAATCGGTTATTAAAATTTTTCAAATAAAATAAACCGTGCTCGAATTTCACATCTTTGAGAACTATTTTTAAATCGTGTTGGAGCATCGACGCATGTCTAAAGCACTTACTGACCAAGAGATTAGTTAGAGCAAGCCACAAATATGTGAATATTTAATATGGGGTAGGTCCACCCCAATGATAAATTTAGGTACTCCAGCAGACGCTTTTGTGTGCGTTGTTTAAATTATCACCGGTATTTCAACAAAATCCCTACTTAGACACCCTTCAAGATGAGGGTCAGTTGAAAATTAGCCTGAAACTAAGAAAATTGCAAAATTCACTTTATCTTCTTGATCTTATTAAACTTGTTCGCCATTTTAACTGCGCCACTTAACTTTTTATTAAAAGCTTTTATTTAGCTTACAATGTTATCTGCAGTTAAAAATGTGTATTAACAATATTTTAAAAGATATTTTTTTCTATAGATCAACCTTTCTCAAGATTCAAGAAATCCTTTACAATTCCTTTTTTACTCAATTACTTCTTCAAAAACGTAATAAAACCTAAAAAAAATGAAATGAAATTAAGTTTAATAAATTAATATGTATTTATTTATTTTTTTATAAATGTATACCTACTTATCGGATTTGAACGTTCAAATTAAAGGTAGCAGATGAGCTCAGAAATTGTTTCTCATCAAAGGTTCTAGAAGTTCAATTAAGTAGCGAGCCAAAAGTTTAGTTAAACGATAAATTTTTAAAGATTTAATTTTTAATAATATTACTTTGTAGCTGCTGTTTTATTCTTTTATATTTTCAAGCACTATATCTATCCATTCCAGTTTTTTTTGCAATGATTCAATAATTCAATT
This sequence comes from Tribolium freemani, assembly GCA_939628115.1. Classification (NCBI taxonomy): domain Eukaryota; kingdom Metazoa; phylum Arthropoda; class Insecta; order Coleoptera; family Tenebrionidae; genus Tribolium; species Tribolium freemani. The sequence goes on along the minus strand of OW626791.1, from coordinate 15,793,553 downwards.
CAATAATTTTTAAAAGCTTTTATTTAACTCAGAGTGTTATCTGTCTGTCGGTTATTTTTTCGTAGCCAAATTTGAAAGGGTTCCCGTTGTCCCACTGAATTGAAATTTTGCATACTTACTTAATCTGCGTGACAATGCAATCCTATGTAGTTAAATACCCCCTAAAGGGGTTAAATGGGTTTTGAAGTTTTAGGTTATGTTTACAAAAGGGTTCTCGATTTGTAAATTTGAGAGTGTTCCTGTAGTCGCAATGAAATGAAATTTAACATGCTTACATAATCTGCGTGACAATGCAATTCTATATAGTTAATTACCCCCTAAAGGTGTTAAATGGGGTTTTAAAATTTTAGGTTATGTTTACAAAGGGGTTCTCGATTTGTACATACCGTAACTTACACCGACATAGTCGGTATGTTGGTCATTTGAACGTCACGGTAGATGCACAGTGTAATAACAATAAAGACTTAGAAGCAAAAAATAAAAATATATAAAAAAATGTTTTTTAAAAGAAGCTTTTATTTAAAAGATGCACTAAAAAGTAAAAAATAATGTACTTCAATCAGAGAAGAATATTTTTTCTTACAGGTTAAAATTCTAAAATTTATAAAAGCTTTGGGAGTTATAAAATTACGGCATTACAGAATTACTTTGTTCAGTTGACAACTTCCAAAGCTTTTATAAATTTTAGAATTTTAACCTGTAAGAAAAAATATTCTCCTGTGATTGAAATACATTATTTTTTACTTTTTAGTGCATCTTTTAAATAAAAGCTTTTTTAAAAAACATTTTTTATATATCTTTATTTAGAATAATATAGTAGACTAGTATAATTTTCTCGTTGTGTAACCTGTATTTTTCCTAATGTCATCTGTCTCATAACTTATACATCATTTACCCGAGAATGCGCTCCCGTAATATATAGGAAGCGAATCTGTAGAGTAATTTAGCGTCCCCCTGAGCCAAATGGTAAAAACACTCGGGAGAAATCCCCACTTTGTAATGAAGATGAGTGTTGCTACTGAAAGAAAACGGAAACGTGTTATAGATCCGCTAGTTCATTTTTCTCTCCCTGAAATCGTGGGTAATTTCGATTTGGTTTGTTCACGAGAGCTCGTTTTCATTCTAATTCTGGATGCAGTGTTTATCGTCTAACTGTTCTTTGTTCGCCAAATGCCAGAATGATGTGTTCATGTCAAGCCTTCGGGATAAATTGTCCATAAATCGTTCTGTATAAGCAGGAATTTGGCGTTTTGAGTTATTAGATTGCTAGGTTGGTTTCACGAGTCTTACTCATTAAACGCACTTGAACATTTATTACAAATGCATGTTTCGAATACTCGATTAATAGCAACGCCAGTCGCAAATAACTTTAACTTATTAATAATCAATAATGCAATTAATTAATTATTTGCGGCCTTGAATAAAATTTTAGACCAATTCCGGAATTCTGTCCAATTTTAAGTTTCTTTATGGTATTCTAGCAAAGAATTATGAAGATAGAATTTGTTGGCTCTTAAATCAGTTGTCTGATCATGAAATTAAGTTGGCAACCTCATTGCAGGATCACACCGTAAAGCTCAAGCTTGTTGTAATGATTTTCTGTACATGTTAATAACTAGCAGTTGCCCACGGCTTCGCACGCATGTCCACAGCCACTTTGAAACACAGAAAAACAATGCAAAACTTAGTATAACAAAAAATAGAAACACAAAATTTTATTGTGAACTTTAAAACCGTGACGCAATGCGAACCCGAGTAAATTTTGCTTGTTCTCAACTCATTCCCTGTTTAACCCTCTTGTGGATGTAATTTTCAAAAATCCTGAAACACATTTTCTTTATTTTTAACCGGAAGTCCAAATGCCAATTTTCTTGGATATGACTTCAAAAATGCAGGAGTTTTTGTGTTGAACTCTATTGGGGGTGGAATTTCTAAAAATCCTGTAATATACGCCTCTTCCTTTTTAACCGAATCAATTGATAACTTCAACAATAAAGATTTTTTTGTTTGTATAACTTCAACAATGAAGGATTTTTTGTTTAACCCCCTTGGAGTGGAGTTTTCAATAAACCTGAAACACGCGTTTTTTATATTTAGACGAATGCCCAAATACCAATTCTCTTGGTTATAACTTCGAAAATGACATATTTTTATATTCAATCCTCTTGAGGGTGGAACTTTCAAAATTCAGAAACACGTCTTTTTTCTTTTTTAACCGAAAGATCAAATACCATTTTTCATTAATATAGCTTCAAAAATGACGATTTTTTATGTTTAACCCTCTTTGGGGGTGGAATTTCTAAAAATAATAAAATACCTGTTTCTTTATTTTTCACCGAATGCCCAAATACCAATTTTTATAAATATAAGTTCAAAAATTACGGATTTTTATATTTAACCCCCTTAGGGGTGGAAATTCCAAATGTTCTTAAACACACGTTTTTCGTCTTTAACCGAAAGCTCAAGTACCATTTGCATGGATATAAATTAAAAATTACGGATTTTTATACAAATTCTAACCCCTATTCAACCCCCTTGGGGTTAGTATTTCCAACTAAAACACGTGTTTCTTCACTTTTCACTGAAAGCCCAAATAGCAGCTTCAATTAATGTAAATTCAAAAGTTACGAATATTTATACAAATTTTATTACACCATTTAACCCTCTTAGGGGTTGCTTTTTCGAAAATCCGGAAACACGTGTTTCTTCATTTTTAACCAAAAGCCCAAATACTAATTTTCAAAGATGTAAGTTCAATGTAACTTTAAAAATGACAGATTTTCTAAACTCTAATTCTAAATTCAACTCTCCATTTAACCCCTTTAGGGGTTGATTTTCCAAAAATCTTTCTTTATTTTTAACCGAAAGGCCAAATACTAATTTTCAAAGATATAACTTAAAAAATGACGGATTTTGATTCAAATTTTAATACCCCATTTAACCCTCTTAGGGGGTGATTTTCGAAAAAGTCAGGTAAGTCAGGCCAAGCAATTTTATATACAGGCTGTTCCGTCTAAACCCCACATTAGAAGTATTAAAAGTTCTAATAAAGATATTTATCTGAGAGTTGGTACTCAAACATAATCCCTTGAGTTATGCTTAATGAAAATATTTTCAAGATGACAGCACTTCCGGTTATACCGGAAGTTGCTATTAACTTTCTTATTTTAAATGGAAAGCTATGTTTTTTTTATCAGCTTTCCCTGTACCCAAGTTTGACTGTTTTCGAGATATTTAGGATTTTTGAAAATTTTTGAATTTGCACCTGTCTCTTAAAAAATCGGTAACTCGCTTAGTTTTAGAGATTCCGAAATCATGTTTGGAGAATTGAAAAGAAAGCTTATATTTGTTGTTCAGTGTGATCAAAATTGGAATTGAAGTTAATAAACCCAAAAATTTTAAGGTTAAGTTTGGACAACTTCAAGTACCCAAAACTTAATTTTTTCAAATGGGATGTCCCAATTTTTATTCTACTAGATGGAGGAGAATTTTTTTCTGCATCTATCTGTATTAGCATTCCCTATACCTATCTGTGATAATTGTCAGGTTATGTTGGTTTTTTTGTTATTGTAGGAAATTTCTTACTAACCACAGCTATTTTTGCATAGTTTGCCATAAAAACATTTCTGATTAAACTTAAACGGCAAACTCTGTTCAAAATTGTGTTATCAGACTGTGAAAACAAAATAAATTCATTAGGTGTTGGTTTGAAAAACTTTAATTTCTCACCTTTTTTCATTCGTTTCCATGGCAACCTATGAGAAAAGGCCTATGGCTAATGAATTTCTCAATTCCAACAAAAAGGTATTGTAACTTGAAAACTATTAAACATAGGTATAGGGAATGTTAACACAGATCGAAGCAGAATTAAATTCTCTACCATCTAGTGAAATAAAACTTTTGTCATTTCATTTGAAAAAAATTAGTTATGGGTGCTTAAAGTTTTGCAAACTTAATTTTAAAAATTTGGAGTTTGTTATTCTTTTTTAGAAATTTGAAAACACCAAAGGAAAGATCTAGGCTTCCTCTTTCAAATGAACTCAAAAATATTTCCAAATTTTTAAAAATCGCAGAGTTATCGATTTTTGAACTGGAATGTGCAAATCCAAAAAAAATTTAAAAACCATAAATATTTCGTAAACGGTTAAATTTAGGTATAGGAACAGCTTATGAAAACTACTTTAAAATAACTCTAGTAATTCAAAAACGCATTAAAAAATATAGCATTCCATTTAAAATAAGGAAGTTGATAGCGACTTCCAGTATAACCGGAAGTGCTGCTATCTTGAGAATATTTTCATTGAGCAGGACCTAAAAGATTATGGTTGTACACAAATTTTCAGATGACTATGATTATTAGAACTCCCAATACTTCTAATGTGGGGTCTAGACAAAACAGCCTGTATATAGATAATTTTTGCTGAGTCAAGTGCCGCATAATGGGATTGGTACAAAGATAAAATGTGTGGTAATTAACTTTGTAATTCGTAAAATCGATGGCTTCATTCCTTTGGCTTAGCTATTAGATAATGTGGGCAAAAATTTTACGAGCGAGCCAAATAACTAGACAAAGATTTGATTTAATCAGTTTCAGATTGCAAGTTATGGTCCAAGAGTTTAAAATTTTTATTTCCACTGCAGCGTAAATCTCCACAAAACTCAATAACTCTCCGACTGTTACTTTGTTTCATTCTTCTTCAACTGAATTGATTTATATTATATTAAATAAACATGTGATAAAGTCGTGTGTTTATTGTAGCAAATCTGTATGCAAACGTAACGTGTTGATTTTCGGCGTAATTTTCCTAATACTGGCATATGAAAATAGAGTTCAATTAGTTTATTGGAAAACGGTGTTATGAACGCAAAAACGGCCACAATTCGTTAATGCAAGTGCACGATTCCGTGTAATTGGCCAGTAAGAGACGTACGTGTTATATTTGTTTAATTGCTCGAACATTATCTTTATTTATTGTTCGATGGTAAATTCAATTGCTTTTAACTATCCCAGGTGTGTTCAGTTCCCCCGGGTCGTTAAACGCCTCCACACGTGACTGTGCAGACGCAAAACTATTTTTACCCGCCGATTTCTATTAATATTAATTAGTACACTTTGACTAATTAGTATCGGGACACGCAATTCGTTCCTGCTGTCAAGTTTAATAACAACGCCGAAAAAATTTAATCACCGAAAAACTTTCCAAGTGATTTGGTTATTAAAACATGGAATGCTAATGCCGCCCAAGTTCGGCTCTTTTGCCAGATTATCTCCCCAAAATTCCAAACTTTGATTAAAACACAACATTTACTCACATGCACATTTTGGTGGCAAAACGGCAAAACAAAGAGACGGCATGTGATGTCGTACAAACACAGATCAGAATCCGGAGATTCCGGGATGAAATACGACAATACCGCGATTTATCGTTCCGGGGCGTTTCCGGTGCATTCGAAATTCGAGCAAATTGGGACGAAAATGAACGCGAATGTTGTTTCAGGTGGGTTATCACGTCCTGCAGGATATCGATTTAATCCGGACGGCTTGATTTTCCATCGCCTGCAATCACAATAAAGTGGACAAAAAGATGGGGAAAAGGCAGACGCCGAATTGTGGTGATTTTAGTAAAATGCAGGACCGTGCTGTACGGTTGTTCACGTTGTGGGATTCACAAAGGCGGCTTTCCTGAAGGGCGGCATTTTTAAGCCGTTTTAAAAAAAATATTTTTTTTATTTTCGTGTTGGTAGTTTTACATTATCTTGTGCTAGGTGTTAGAAAGAAGAACTGCTAGAAGAGATTAAAACATTTAAAACCTTAAAAATTTAACTAAAATCACACTGTACTTCTTTTGATAAATACATTATTACAGTTTTTAACAGTCAACAATTTATTGTCAGTTTTTCGAAATTTATCAGTTGCTCTAAGAATTCTTTAACTTTATCTGTAACGTTTGCTTCTAGCGAGAGATCATTCTCAAAGTTAAAACTAATTAAAAATTATTTACGCACTACAGTGTTGCAAGACAGGTTGTCAAATATAGCTTTTATTTCAATAGAAAATGAAACAATTGATTTATTAGAATTAAGTGATATATTATTCATTATTTTGCAAATTTAAAAGCAAGGCGAGTTAATTTTTAATTATTTTTATATACCGAATTGTCATTTTTTGTTTTTTATTTGTTTAATTTGTTATACATTTTTTTGGATTTTTTTATTCTTCGACAATGTCAAACAAATGTTTAGCACTTCTCAATACAAAAGGTCAGATGATTTTTAACAGATTTTAAAGAAACTTTAAGGGCCGGTTTATAGAAAGCTCTCTTAAAATTTAGGCAGTGTCCCCGCTGCCGGCAACGGCGCCCATATCAGCTGCCGGCAACGGTATCCGGAAAAGCTGCCGGCAGACAATTTTTAGAATTTGATATTTAATATTTAATATTTTTCTAGCTTAGGATGTTTTTTTTAAACGACTGAAACTGTAAAATACTTATATCTCAGAAAATAGGTTATTCTTATTGCTAGTTTCACTATGTAATACACCTAAACATTCTTATGATGCAAGTTTATTATTTTTGCTTGTTCTTATCATTTTTTGAAGCTACCCTGAGTGTACGTAAATTTTCGGGCATACAAAAGAATCGAGTATCATTAAAAAAATAATTTTGTTTTTAAAAAAGAACGTTTCAAGCAGCATGACGGTATTGGGTTAAAATATTTAGATCATAAAGTCGTTTCAAGTTTTTTACCAGGGATTCTTTTAATAACAGACTTTGTTTTATAAAAGCTTTTTTTTTGTCCAACATCAGTGCAGTGTCAGTGTTTTTTTTCTGAATTATGTGTTTCCTCCACAATTTTGATTAAATCTTTTATTTAAAGAAAGTGTAACACTTCTAAAAGTGCCTAGGCTTTTTGTCATCAAAAAAATTTTGCAAATCACTCTTTGTTAATAAACCATTTTGAGTCTAATTCGAAGAAAAAATGTTGTATTCAACTCGTTTTTAAAAATCCACTCGTGAAATATTTTATAATACTTGTTGATTACTTAAAAAATAATTTTGAAAAATGTTTGATTTTTGTATTAGATTTAGAACTTATCACTTAAGTATAAATAGAAATTCGGTAGGTACCATCGGTGGACATAAAAAAGTGGTACAAGCATGACAATTTTATAAGTCAAAAAATCACAAATTTATATCGGGTAACTTTGCCTTTTTGCAAATAAGGTTATAAAAATTGTGACATACTAATGAGATATTGTCAGAAAAATTAAGTTAAAGTTCAGTTCTCTACATTTACAAAGATTGGATAAATAACACAGTTGATTTAGCATCTATTTAGGTTCAAAGATCTGCAACGGCTATCGTTGAATTCCTGACAATTTTTGGCTTCAATGACAATTCAAAAGTTTGATACACAATGAGCAAATTTTGGATGTACAAGTTTTTTATGTCTACTGATGGTTCATACTAAAAAAAACTCATTTAAGTTTAGGGGCGGCAATTTCTAATTTTCACAAAGGCGGCCATCTACCTTAGCACGTGCCTGGTAAAATGATTTATAAATCCTGGTCGAAATGTATTGTGTTTTGGCTCAGCTGTAATTACTCCGAGACAATCTTCAGTTGCGTAGAAGTTGTTCGGTAATAACGTCGTTGAGATTATTCGGGAAATAACGAGCCGTTAGTCGAAAAGCAATGTTTATTTGATGAGCAAAGACAATAAGGGCGTCACGATTTAACTCAATTTCCTTTCCTTTAATCTGCCCCAGTAAAATTCGGTGGTGGAGTTTTGTTTTGGGTCATTTTCTAGGCGGTTTCAATAGGCCTTTAATCCCTTCTAGTTCAATATTTTAGAGCGGTGGCTGGACTATAAATTCTCGTTTATACTAAATCCAGGGAAACACCGCAAAAACGTATAAATAACCACGAGTACGGTGCAATTCGAGTTATCCTAGCTAATAATAAAAAAAGGCCATTCTCAGGAAACTTTTCGGCGTTTCAAGTGGTTCACAGGATCGTATATCATGGAAATTCAACAACACAAAAAATTAGCCAACCGTATTCATCAACGCAAGGGAAATTACGCCCTAATCGCATTACATTTTCATCAAGCGAATTGTTTCGTCTTTGACTTAATTTTTGCGAAAATACAAAGTTTGACCGCTAATCGGAAATGGAAAAATTCTAATTTCCGACAGCGAATGTTTACATCTTGATTTAAATAATTTTCCCCAAATACAAACATCTGCCCAGTTAGGTATTCAAAGTAAGTCTTTTAAGTGGATTTATCCTGTCATTTACGTCGTTTATGCAAACTTTCACATTTCACGAAACTTGGAAATTAGAATAATAAATTATTTATGAAACTGCTTCACTTTCGGATTTCGTAGATTTTATGTGCTTACTTTTGTGAATGATTTTATTAAAACAGTAAACTCGCTGATAAATAGTTACCTCCTGCTAACCGGCTCGGCTGGAAGCGCTATTTAGCTAATAAAAGTTCCCTAATAAAATAACTTTAAATACCTAAGTGCTTTCCAAGTTTCAAGCTCTGTTATTGTTTCTTATCTCCGAACAGATACAAATTTATACTTTGAACCCCTTTAGGCACGACTTGCGCAACAACAAAAATTAATGAGTCAAAATTTTGGCAACGAAGCTTTTATTTAACTCACAATGTTATCTGTCTGTGGGTTATTTTTTCGGAGCCAAATTTGAAAGGGTTCTCGTTGTCCCACTGAATTGAAATTTTGCATACTTACTTAATCTGCGTGACAATGCAATCTTATGTAGTTAAATACCCCCTAAAGGGGTTAAATGGGGTTTTTAAGTTTTAGGTTATGTTTACAAAGGGGTTCTCGATTTGTAAATTTGAGAGGGTTCCTGTAGTCGCAATGAAATGAAATTTAACATGCTTACGCAATCTGCGTGACAATGCAATTCTATATAGTTAATTACCCCCTAAAGATGTTAAATGGGGTTTTAAAATTTTAGGTTATGTTTACAAAGGGGTTCTCGATTTGTACATACCGTAACTTATATTGACATAGATGGTATGTTAGTCATTTGGACGTCACGGTAGATGCACAGTGTAATAACAATAAATCTATGCAATAAATAAAGACTAAAAATCAAAAAATAAAAATATATAAAAAAATGTTTTTAAAAAAAAGCTTTTATTTAAAAGATGCACTAAAAAATAAAAAATAATGTATTTCAATCACAGGAGAATATTTTTTCTTACAGGTTAAAATTCTAAAATTTATAAAAGCTTGGTGAGTTATAAAACTACGGCATTACAGAATTACTTTGTTCAGTTGACAACTCCCAAAGCTTTTATAAGAAAAAATATTCTCCTGTAATTGAAATACATTATTTTTTACTTTTAAATAAAAGCTTTTTTTAAAAAACATTTTTTTGTGTATTTTTATTCGACGAATGGTTGTTGTTTATCACTGGAGCTCTTCATCACGCAGCGCAAAATTAAGTTTTCGCGGAATTAATTGCAGGAAATTTCGCGCCTGCCAACAAAAATTACAAACATAATTAACTTGACTGTAACTGCCTAATTTTAATTAACAGCAGATTAACTCTGCCTGAGATTAAAATTTGGAATTTTTCATGGAATGTATTTGGCTCACTTGCATTTCCTGCTAAATTACGTATTCGAGATTAAAGGTATTTACATACATATGCCGGCACGGATTGAACTCTATCATATCAATCTTGGCTGTGTATTTGGATACGTGGAGTTGAATCTACCTTAAGGGCGATAATGTTGTTTGCAGGTTTCGCTCACGACGTGATCATTTCGCAATGTATGACGCAGCTTTCAACAAATCGCCAATAAAACTCCACCAACTTTAAATTGGTTACAAAACTTTGCGAAATTAATTCGGACGTTGACGGTTTTTAATTAGAAATAAATGGGAATGCGCAATAATGACTCTCGATCGAATGGGTTTAGGTAAGAAATTTCTGGTCATTTCGCCCTGATTCGTAATTCGGGCGGAAAATCGAATGGAAAATCGCTCGAACCAATTTAATATTAACCCTTTTTCGCACCGATGCGATGTCCAGGCGATTAGGAAGAATAAATCATTATTTTATACTTTCTATTTGAATTGTTGCCCAAGTTGCAGGGAATCTTTCACCAAACTCTTCAAACAGCTTATTGTATCGTGGCTTTAATATCGCCGTTTACAAAGGGTGCAGTTGTGCACAATATGGCTGTTATTAGTTTCGTGTATACAATGTCTTTATTGGGTCACTAACAACAAATCGGCTTAGAAAATTTAGAGACAAAAACACAAAACATGGACAAATTAGTAAGAAAGCAAATAAATAACAGTGTTGGACCACATTTGGGGAAAGAGTCGAAAATGTGACGATTTTCTGAAGAAGCTGAAGAACTTAAAACCTTAAAAATTATATTAAATTCAAGCTCACGTCAAAGAAATTTGTATATTTCGCAAAATAAATTTTTGCTACATAAACAGTCATTTTCCTCCCAATGTTTCATTGTTGTAGCGAAAAGCTTATTTGTGCTTATATTACATTATTATTTTATTATTAAACAACCGATTCTTAATTCAGTGAATTACCTTACTAAAAACACAACCTTATTGTACTTTCGTCTTTATTAACAGAATAAAAACAACTGAAACCTGAATGTTTTGACCTGAAAACTTGAAAAATGTGCATCCAAAATCCATAAAAGTCAAAATTTGAACAAAAGTTCAATACTTAATTTGTCAGATCAGGCAAATGTTGTAAAATGCAATAAATAATTTTAATTCATTTTCGTAGACCCCTGAAAGCTCTTGAACTTAAAAATTCGTTGTAAAATATTTTTTCTAATAATTCGGATTTTTTCCATTGTTATAGCACTCGTAATTAAATAACACTGCAACGAAATCCTCCTTTAAATAAAATTGGTATGAATATGAAAATTTGCTGAATCTATATCTGCTGTTAGTTTTTTGCCATCATGTATAGACTTTTAATTGATTTTTTTTAATTTCTCAAAATTATTTTTTGTGTTTTGTTATTGCATTTACTTTAATCCATTAAATGGTATGTGCATATAAAAACGATTTCGTTTGACGGAAAGATAAAAAAGCTGAGAACTACCAAGAAATCATTCGAGAATTTTTTTCTTATAAAGGTGTGAAATATGCGAGATGTCCTTTCAAAAATTTACTTTTTTAATCTCACTTAGATTTTTTTACTGGAAATCTTAACGTAGTATCGATAAACATGAAGAACAGTTCATCAAGAATATTACACATGAATGAGAGACGATACAACGTTCTCTAATTTTTAATAAGAAAGTAATTAAATAACAGTGTTGGGCCACATTTGGGGAAAGAGTCGAAAATGTGACGATTTTCTGAAGAAGCTGAAGAACTTACAACCTTAAAAATTATATTAACTTCAAGCTCACTTCAAAAAAATTTGTAGCCAATCTTCAAAATACAAGATTGTAATCCTCCGCAAAATAAATTTATGCTACATAAACAGTCATTTTCCTCCAAATGTTTTATTGGTGTAGCGAGAAGCTTATTTGTACTCATATTACATTATTATTTTATTATTAAATAACCTGTTTCTATCGAAAAAATATTTCAAACATTCTGAATCTAATAATTCGGAATTCTGAAAAACTCAATGTCCTGTTTTTCAATGATTTGCGTATCGTTTTTATTTTACTGATTTTTTAGTCCCGGTCTTTTATTTTCTCTCATTTTAATTTTATTATTCTATTCTCAATTTAATGAATTACTTTACTAAAAATACAACGTTATTGTACTTCGTCTTTATCAAAACAATGAAAAAATCTGAAAAATTTAAATAAACTCAAACCCAGACACAAATAAACTGAAACCTGAATGTTTCGACCCGAAAACCTGAAAAAAGTGCATTCAAAATCCATAAAAGTCAAAATTTGAACAAAAGTTCAATACTTAATTTGTCAGATCAGGCAAATATTGTAAAATGGAATAAATAATTTTAATTCATTTTGTAGACCACTGAAAGCTCTTGAACTTAAAAATTCGTTGTAAAATATTTTTTCTAATAACTCGGATTTTTTCCATTGTTATAGTAGGTACTCGTAATTAAATAACACTGCAACGAAATCTTCCTTTAAATAAAATTGGTATGAATATGAAAATTTGCTGAATCTATATCTGCTGTTAGTTTTTTGCCATCATGTATAGACTTTTAATTGATTTTTTTTAATTTCTCAAAATTATTTTTTGTGTTTTGTTATTGCATTTACGGTACTTTAATCCATTTAAATGGTATGTGCATATAAAAACGATTTCGTTTGACGGAAAGATAAAAAAGCTGAGAACTACCAAGAAATCATTCGAGAATTTTTTTCTTATAAAGGTGTGAAATATGCGACATGTCCTTTCAAAAATTTACTTTTTTAATCTCACTTAGATTTTTTTACTGGAAATCTTAACGTAATATCGATAAACATGAAGAACAGTTCATCAAGAATATTACACATGAATGAGAGATGATACAACGTTCTCTAATTTTTAATAAGAAAGTAATTAAATAACAGTGTTGGACCACATTTGGGGAAAGAGTCGAAAATGTGACGATTTTCTGAAGAAGCTGAAGAACTTACAACCTTAAAAATTATATTAACTTCAAGCTCACTTAAAAAAAATTTGTAGCCAATCTTCAAAATACAAGATTGTAATCCTCCGCAAAATAAATTTATGCTACATAAACAGTCATTTTCCTCCAAATGTTTTATTGGTGTAGCGAGAAGCTTATTTGTATTCATATTATATTATTATTTTATTATTAAACAACCTGTTTCTATCGAAAAAATATTTCAAACATTCTGAATCTAATAATTCAGAATTCTGAAAAAGTTAATGTCCTGTTTTTCAGTGATTTGTGTATCGTTTTTATTTTACTGATTTTTTAGTCCCGGTTTTTTATTTTCTCTCATTTTAATTTTATTATTCGATTCTCAATTCAATGAATTACCTTACTAAAAACACAACGTTATTGTACTTCGTCTTTATCAAAACAATGAAAAAATCTGAAAAATTTAAATAAACTTAAACCCAGACACAAGTAAATTAATACCTGAATGTTTCGACCTGAAAACCTGAAAAAAGTGCATCCAAAATCCATAAAAGTCAAAATTTGAACAAAAGTTCAATACTTAATTTGTCAGATCAGGCAAATGTTGTAAAATAGAATAAATAATTTTAATTCATTTTCGTAGACCCCTGAAAGCTCCTGAACTTAAAAATTCGTTGTAAAATATTTTTTCTAATAACTCGGATTTTTTCCATTGTTATAGTAGGTACTCGTAATTAAATAACACTGCAACGAAATCCTCCTTTAAATAAAATTGGTATGAATATGAAAATTTTCTGAATCTATATCTGCTTTTAGTTTTTTGCCATCATGTATAGACTTTTTTAATGATTTTTTTAATTTCACAAAATTATTTTTTGTGTTTTGTTATTGCATTTACGCTACTTAATCCATTTAAAAGGTCTGAAATATGCGACATGTCCTTTCAAAAATTTACTTTTTTTCTTTTTAAATCTCACTTAGATTTTTTTACTGGAAATCTTAGCGTAGTATTGATAAACATGAAGAACAGTTCATCAAGAATATTACACATGAATGAGAGACGATACAACGTTCTCTAATTTTTAATAAAAGAGCAATTAAATAACAGTGTTGGACCACATTTGGGGAAAGAGTCGAAAATGTGACGATTTTCTGAAGAAGCTGAAGAACTTAAAACCTTAAAAATTATATTAACTTCAAGCTCACTTCAAAAAAATTTGTAGCCAATCTTCAAAATACAAGATTGCAATCCTTCGCAAAATAAATTTATGCTACATAAACAGTCATTTTCCTCCAAATGTTTGTATTCATATTATATTATTATTTTATTATTAAACAACCTGTTTCTATCGAAAAAATATTTCAAACATTCTGAATCTAATAATTCAGAATTCTGAAAAAGTTAATGTCCTGTTTTTCAGTGATTTGTGTATCGTTTTTATTTTACTGATTTTTTAGTCCCGGTCTTTTATTTTCTCTCATTTTAATTTTATTATTCGATTCTCAATTCAGTGAATTACCTTACTAAAAACACAACGTTATTGTACTTCGTCTTTATCAAAACAATGAAAAAATCTGAAAAATTTAAATAAACTCAAACCCAGACACAAATAAACTGAAACCTGAATGTTTCGACCTGAAAACCTGAAAAAAGTGCATCCAAATTCCATAAAAGTCAAAATTTGAACAAAATTCAATACTTAATTTGTCAGATCAGGCAAATATTGTAAAATGGAATAAATAATTTTAATTCATTTTCGTAGACCCCTGAAAGCTCTTGAACTTAAAAATTTGTTGTAAAATATTTTTTCTAATAACTCGGATTGTTTCCATTGTTATAGTACTCATAATTAAATAACACTGCAACGAAATCCTCCTTTAAATAAAATTAGTATGAATATGAAAATTTAAAAGTGCTGAATCTATATCTGCTTTCAGTTTTATGCCATCACGTATAGACTTTTTTATGATTTTTTTAATTTCTCAGAATTATTTTTTGTGTTTTGTTACTGCATTTACGCTACTTTAATCTATTTAAATGGTATGTGCATATAAAGACGATTTTATTTAACGGGAAGATAAAAAACTGAGAACAACCAGGAAATCATTCGAGAATTTTCTTCTTTTAAAGGTCTGAAATATGCGACATGTCCTTTCAAAAATTTACTTTATTTGAATCTCACTAAGATTTCTTTACCGGAAATCTTACGGTAGTATCGATAAGCATGAAGGACAGTTTCATCAAGAATATTACACATTTATGAAAGACGATACAACGGGAAATAGAAAATCGTTAGAAGAAATAATAGCACATTTTTGTTAGTTATAACACTTACAACACATAACTTTATGGAAAATATGCAAAATGATATTAATATACAAGTAGTTTTGGAACGAATTATAACATTTGTTGTCAATTATTGTCACAATCATTACAGTTTATTTAAAAAATCTATTACAAAAAAGTTTATGTGATACATAATTACGCAGAAAATATCATTTTCCACCTTCCAAATAGGCCATAAAAGAACGTCATTTCCGCCCTAGGGAGGAAAATATCGGTATTATATTTTATAATATAATAAGTTAGTTGGTAAAAATTGGAGAGAAAATCGAAGAAAATTTTGCATAAAAATATAACTAATATGGTGATCGGAATTTTGCAGCTGCAGAGGCTGCAGATAGTGCAAGCGCTGAATATTGAGCAAAGTTCCAATCGTTAGGATTATAAACTGCAAATTTGGTTTATAAGGACGACCTCATAACCCCGCCTTAAACCAACTTAAACTCTAGCAGCAAGAATTCAACCTTTGTAAAAAATCTTTCAGCCAAATTAATGTGTTGTTTCTGTTCCAGCCTCGGGGATCCGATTAAATCTAATCGCCGAAAAGAAATGTAAGTATTTTTTGCCCATTTATGTAATATTAATTGAATTTCAAACTGGCTACGGTTGAACAACGATACGTAAAACACGGGAAGAATTCATTCAGAACTGTCACTTCAAGGCTAACATTATATCCATAACATGAGCACGACAAAATATTGAATTCCGCGAAGTAATATCTGTTTTTTTCAATTTACGCTCGAAATACGGCGCCCGTTTTTCAGAAACAATCTAAACGATAATGCGAAACACGGTGATCAAATAATAGCCCAAGGAAACGCGTCTTTTTGCGCGAAAATTGAAACAAATCAAGTTTGAAGTTAGTTTGCAACAGTTGTCCATAAAACCGCCCCAAGCTGTCATTTTCCTGTCGTGAATTAAATTTCACCCCCACACGGATCCATCCACTGTCAAATGCTTAATTGGAATGATGTAATTAGGCTCTGATTCGAATTATTTGGAGTTTTCCCATTAGCGATAAGGGAATCAGAAGCACTCGAGTCTGAAAGCATTTTTCGTGTTACTTTTCCATTATCGCAAAATTTAAGCCGATCATACACGACATGCATCGCTGATTTAAATTTTTATTTTTGGACATGTTGAAGTCGCCTTGTTTGCTCTGTGTTCACTTTAGAGTGGAGTGATATAGTTTGTAGTGTTTATACTGTTAAAAGCTAATGTATCAGGATGCGAGGAGCTTTTATCAATGCAATAAAAAGGCTCAGATTGCCTCTATTAGCCCAAAATGAATTTGTCTATTCTGTGATTTTGTTACATCATTTAATTAAAGTCGGTGCGGTAATAACTCATGCGATAAGGGTCTAGGAATTGCATTACCAACTGTCACATTGGAAGTAAGCTCAAGTAAGCAAAGTGCTACTTGTCTAATTAAATTTCGGAGACACAGATCTAGACCAGAGAGGTGTCAATTTTATTCTAGGCAATGGAAATAAAAAGGGAATTAAAGGCACAGGAATTTGGTTCTATTGCTTCAATTCCAAATTAAAGTAGTAAAGAAAAACTAAACAAAGAGCGTTCTACCATTTCAGGAAGTCGTTTTTTTTATTAGGATATCATAAAGTTGCTCAATATATTGAAAAATATAACATTTGGTTCTGTGTATTTTTAACAGTAAGTGTTATACGCTACTTTGTGTTTAATTCAATTCCACAAAAGTACATTTTTTTTTTTCTAAAAATTGCTGAAAACAATTAGTCGTCCAATTGACTACTAATTAAATTAAACAAAGAGCGTTCTGCCATTTAAGAAACTCGTTTTTTTTCAGCAAAAATTAGGAAAACATAAAGTTGCTCAATATGTTGAAAAATAGAGGATTTTGTTCTATGTATTTTAGAGAAAATTTCCTTCAAAAGATCTGAAATAAAAATGTTTTTTCAGAAATTTTTTTAGCAGTGTGTTTAATCAATTCCACAAAAGTAAATAGTATTTTTTCTAAAGAAGATTCCTGAAAATAATTAGTCGTCTAATTGACTACTAATTAAATTAAACAAAGAGCGTTCTGCCATTTCAGAAACTTTTTTTTTCAGCAAAAATTAAGAAAATATAAAGTTGCCCAATATGTTGAAAAATATAAGATTTTGTTCTATGTGAAATTTTCCTTCAAAAGATCTGAAATAAAAATGTTTTTTCAGAAATTTTTTTAACAGTAAGTGTTTAATTCAATTCCACAAAAGTAAATATTTTTTCTGAAGAAGATTCCTGAAAACAATTAGTAGTCTAATTGACTACTAATTAAATTAAACAAAGAGCGTCCTGCCATTTCAGAAACTCGTTTTTTTTTCAGCAAAAATTAGGAAATCATAAAGTTGCCCAATATGTTGAAAAATATAAGATTTTGTTCTATGTATTTTAGAGAAATTTTCCTTCAAAAGATCTGAAAAAAAAAATGTTTTTTCAGAAATTTTTTTAACAGTAAGTGTTTAATTCAATTCCACAAAAGTACCCAAATAATATTTTTTCTAAAGAAGATTCCTGAAAATAATTAGTCGTCTAATTGACTACTAATTAAATTAAAAAGAGCGTTCTGCCATTTCAGAAACTCGTTTTTTTTTCTCAGTAAAAATTAGGAAATCATAAAGTTGCCCAATATGTTGAAAAATATAAGATTTTGTTCTATGTATCTTAGAGAAATTTTCCTTCAAAAGATCTGAAATAAAAATGTTTTTTTCAGATTTTTTTTTAACAGTAAGTGTTTAATTCAATTCCACAAAAGTACCTAAATAATATTTTTTCTACAGAAGTTTCCTGAAAATAATTAGTCTAATTGACTACTAATTAAATTAGAAAACAAAGAGCGTTCTACTATTTCAGAAACTCGTTTTTTTTTTAATAAAAATTAGGAAATCATAAAGATGCCCAATATATTGTAAAATATAAGATTTTGTTCTATATATTTTAGAGAAATTTTCCTTCAAAAGATCTGAAATAAAAATGTTTTTTAGAAATAAAAAAAAGAATGAAATAAAAAAAAATTTCAGAAATTTTTTTAACAGTAAGTGTTTAATTCATTTTCACAAAAGTAAATATTTTCTCTAAAGAAGATTCCTGAAAATAATTAGTCGTCTAATTGACTATTAATTAAATTAAACAAAAAGCGTTCTGCCATTACAGAAACTCTTTTTTTTTCAGCAAAAATTAGGAAATCATAAAGTTGCTCAATATATTGAAAAATATATAAGACTTTGTTCTAAGTATTTTAGAGAAATTTTCCTTCAGAAGATCTGAAATAAAAACCTTTTTTTTGACGAATTTTTAACAGTAAGTGTTATGGGCTGTTTTGCGTTTAATTCAATTCCACTAAAGTGAATAATATTTTTTCTAAAGAAGATTTCTGAAAACAATTAGGAGTCTAATTCATTACTAACTAAATTAAACAAAGAGCGTTCTACCATTTCAGAAACTCGTTTTCATTTCAGAAAAAACTTGTAAATCATAAAGTTGGTCAATATATTGAAAACTATATGATTTGGTTAGAGAAATTGTCCTTCAGAAGATCTGAAATAAAGATCTTTTTTCTGACGAATTTTTAACAGTAAGTGTTATGCGCTGTTTTATGTTTAATTCAATTCCACAAAAATGAATAATATTTTTTCTACGGAAGATTGCATAAGATTGGGTTCTATACGTATTTTAAAGAAATTGAAAGAGTGCTGAAAACAATTAGTAGTCTAATTAATTTAAGATTTAAAATAAGGGCTTTGAAATAATGCAATATTTTACTCGATTAGGCGCTTCATTGCGAATCAAGGTAAGTGCGAAAGTAAATCCTCAAAAGCGATACGATCAAACAATTACATTGTGCTTTGAGAAGAATAACGTTAAACTTGTCGAGTTTGGTGCAAAGCTCTTGATTTAATGTAAATGTTTCCCGGTAATTGGATTAATTAAATCGCGTGAAAATTGTGTTCGGAATCATGAATTCAAACCAGCTTTTATTCAAAATTTCCTAACTGAATTCTAATCCTCATAAAGCATTTTTCGCAATTTTTAACACAAGAATGTTCGAATATTCAGTGAAGAATAATAAATGAATGTAATTTAATAAAACCGCTTAGCTCATCTCATCACTTTCATTCCAATTCAGATCTTTCCTTTATAAATAACGAGCGAAGGAAAAGCAAACTCGCGATCATTAAAACTCTTTTAAACCACTTAACGCATTCGTTAGTGCTAATGTCCTTAGTTAAACATTTCTCGTTCTTCACTTGCTTCCAATATGCATTAATTAATGTGTGATTACTTCATACACTATTATTATTTCTCCGTGATATACACTTTCCATTTGCCGCTCGATTCCGGATTTATTCCCCGGAACGGGCTTAGAGATTCTATGGGTCCTTGCATCTTCATAATTATCTCTCGAGTAAATAAGATTAAGTTTTTCGGGATTAGCTAACCTTCCATTAGTATTGACCAAGTCGGATGACAATTGAAATGAAAAAAATAAAGCGGGTCAGAAGTAATAATCCTCGTTGGCAATTTGCCCTAAGTCGTTTAGAGTCGATGATATTTATTTCGCAGTCCCGGAGTGCACAAAAATGAAGCGAAACTTCGATTTTCGTTTAGTGTGTAAACTACCCATTTTTCATACTTAAATCGTTTTGACGTAGTGACGCACCTGAATGTGTTATCACGACCACAAAGGCATGGTGTCTCTGTTTGTGCAAGCGATAATAATTGTAAATATTGGTAGAAATTAATTGCTGCAAATTTGAAATATCGCGTTGAGTGGCGCCATATGGATGGGGTGTTTGTACGATTGTCTCTGTTTTGACACGAGCTTAAACAATAAACAACATTTCCGTTTAAGAGCATTCTGAAAGTGAATTTTTCGTTTAATAGCTTTGTCAGGGCTTGGATTAAGGTGGCGAAAGTCGATGAGGACGACACTTATTCCCGCACAGGGGTCGCTCAAATCGGAATATTACTGAAAATGTTTGGGCCTAAAATGATTTATAACAGGGCTGAGTTTCTCTGTCTAATAATTTACAACCCCCTCGTAAGCCCATGGTCCCAACTTCAATAAACGTTGGGACCTTTATCTCAAGCAGGTACTTCGGACAGGGCTAGTGGCTTGTTATGAATCGAAATATTCAAAATATTACTCATCGTTCTTTCACGAGGAATCGGTCGTTTCGTTGTGCAATGTTCGATTCAGAGAGGCATCGTATGCATGTATTTACGAAATATTGAGAGTTTATGCAAATTTTTGCTAATTATAATTATTAATTTTTAAATTGTTATTATTAAATTTTTAATCAAATAGAAAAAGAAGATAACTGTTGGCAAAATTTATTATAATATTCCTAAGAATATTGTAATTTTTTTTCTTTGTGAATGATAAACTAATGCAAACTGAGGGAAAAAATGTATTCTAACTAAATACTACCTGTGGAAATGTTTTTATTTGACTCTTCAGCTTGATAAATTATGATAATCAGCGTTTTCATACAAGTTAAAGTATTATTATTATTATCGATAAAGTAATAATTATTATTATTTATCGATAGACTTCGTACAAAACAGAGTGTGAATAAATTAAAAATTATTTGATAAAACTTTTTGTAAACGTTGTATCCGCAGGGTTCCAAGCAAATTATAATGACCAATGACAACCCGTTTGAGAAATGTTTTGGAAAATAAGTACGACTAATAATATTCTGCGTTTACAACATAATCCTATGATTAACTTTTCCAAATTTTTACGACACACAACCGCAGTCCGCTGTAAAAGTCTTTACCTGCTAGACCCTTCTCATAGGCATTACAGGATCGTACTGAAAATAATAAGTTTGTGTTTTCAAGCATTGTACAAATAAATAAACACAAAATACAACAATAAATACAAAGCTTTTTATTTAAAAAATATTTTGTTTACATTTTTCATGGTATTTTAATTACTTAACATAAAATCGCTGTCACTATCACTATCGTCGCCAAGTTCGATTATTAACTCCCCCACTAATCGCTCCCTGTAAAAATTTTCTTCTTTTATAACATGCTCCACACAATTATACCAACTACTTGCTGTAATTTTAGAAACTTCATTTTGAATAATTTGGATAGTGCTATCTGCAAATTTTGGTGTGGTATTGTGTCTTCTTACATTACTTTTAAGTTTGTGCCAAATCATCTCGATCGGATTAAATATACAGTGATAGGGAGGTAACCGTAAAACTGTATGCCCACATTCCTTCGCTATATAATTAATTTTAAACAATTTATCAAAATGTTTTGTTTTTAAAACCTCTAGGAGTTGTTTCTTTGTATAGTCTTCTTCAAAATACATATCATTTTTTACAAGAAAGTCTATAATTGTTTCTTTATTTGAAGAAGTATTTGGAATTTTTTCGATTTGTGCCGAATGGTACGATGCGTTGTCCAAAACAATTATTGTATTAGAGGGAAGTTGCGGCAGCAATTTATTTTCGAACCAATTTTCAAAAATTTGCGCCGTCATATTATCGTGATAATCTACCATTGCATCCTTCATATTTTTGGCAGATAAAAATAAAGAATTTTCCACCCATCCATTTTTCGATCCCGCATGTAAAATAATTATTCGTTTGCCATGAGACGGCGGGACATCCAAAACACATTTGCTACTTTTATCGCACCAACCTTTTTTCACAGTGTCGTGAGTGTCATACCAAGTTTCATCAAGATATATTATTGTTCTATTTTCATCTCGAAATTGTTTAATTTGATGTAAGTAATTTACCCGCCATTCCGAAATTTTTTGGGATTCCATTAATACTTGACGTTTGTTTATTACTTTATAATGAAAATCCATTTTCTTTAAAAAACGGCGTAAACTCTCTTTGCAGCAATTGATACCCAATTCAGTTTTTACTGTTTTATACAATTCTTCAATTGTCAATACAACATTTATTTTGAATGCATCATAAATCATACGTCTTATTAGATCTGCGTGAGAATCTTTAAAAACTCTTGACGAACCAACATCATTTCTCATCTTCCTTTTTTGTATTCCATTCGCAATTATATTTCTAACAGTTGACTCTGGTACCTTGGTCATTTTGCTGGTTTTCATTATTGCTCCACATTCTCCTTCTAAATTCTTTACATATTCATAAACATTTAAAACAATTTTTTTAGCTTCAGGTGGCAAATGACTATGAGTTCGTTTCCTTGTGTTTTCGTCTACTTCAATTTGTAGATTATTGTCCATAGTATCTTCTTGCGCAACCTCAACGATTACGTTTTCGTCTTCTTGTGGGTGAGGAGCGTTTATTTCACCCAAAGGTCTCCACATTGTAATTATGTAAGTTCTGCAAGAATATTTTAATATAATATAATTTAAAAATATATTTCTATTTTCTAACATACCTTTCGTTACGCAAATAAAATGTGTAGTTTTGAAAAAAACTGTTTTTTCTTAAAAAAAATTACAATTAATAAGCGGCAGGAACAAAAAAACGGGTAAACACAAAAGCTAGACTGCTTCACTCAAACTCACAACAAGAGAATGAGTTCCAAACTTTTACAAAGCACGACAAGAGGTCAAAAGAGATTAGATAAGGTCGCAGGTAAATATTTTGGGGAAAGTTTACGTTTTGAGGAATTTAAGACTAATTGAAGTATTTTCTAAGAATATTATTAAAAGCAGGTAAGTATACAAATATTCTAAGTAATATATATGCTGAAATAGTTTTCTTTT
Organism: Tribolium freemani; assembly: GCA_939628115.1. Taxonomy (NCBI): domain Eukaryota; kingdom Metazoa; phylum Arthropoda; class Insecta; order Coleoptera; family Tenebrionidae; genus Tribolium; species Tribolium freemani. The sequence continues at coordinate 15,770,855 of OW626791.1, read as the reverse complement.
ATATTAAGAACTACAGTTTTGAATTATGAGGTTTTCTATTTTTGCACACGTGGTCACAGTTTTGTTAACTTTGTAAAAATAAGAATTATGGTTGCTTTAACAATTTTTTTAAAATTTTATTTTATACAAAAAACATTTTATCGTCAAAAAAAGTCCTTAGTACGGTCCATCTTAACAGATATTTCTCAAGCCTGTTGTAAACATCTGGTCGGCATTATTTTTATTGGGGTTTGGGGTCCAACTGTTATAAAGTACTTAAAGAGTCAAAGCAATATCGCAGAATATTGTTAGTCGTACTATAATGTTCTTCTTTGTCGAACTCTCGTGTAGTATTTGATGACTAATTTTTTGTTGTTTCAATAAGACAGTTTTTCGATTTTTTAAATTTGTCATAGCACTACCCATGTTTCAAAAATTTGTAGGTTTGGTTGAACATCGTTAATTAAAAAAATATTCCTAAGAAGTTCCTTATCATTTTTACTAATTTTTTACATTTGTCAACTTTATAACAGTTATTTTTTTAGAATGCTAAAAAATTGACGTTTTACTAACTGAAACGAGTATAAAAACATTTTCTAATCGAATTTCACAAAAATCCAAAAAATCAATAGTTACAGCAAAAAATTAGTGGTATAATCTGTTAAGTAAAAAATTACTACTAGGAGTCGGTCAATTTATAGAAAGTGAAATTAAAATTTAATTCAATTAAAATTTAATTTTAACACGTATGGATTTTAAATCCGACCCAGGCGGAATCAAAATTTTAATAATGAATTTGAAAAGGATTTTATAAATCAATGTAAATCCTTTTCTAAAGATCAAGCAGTGAGTTCCGAAATCATCTTATTTACTCCAACTTTGCCACAACAATGAGGACAAATAAAATTTACAATGAGGGGTTGACTCTCCACTACCTGTAGGGACCCGAGGAGATATTTTGCCTTAGGCGACAATTCAGACAGCGACAACTGGTGGCCGGTGCCAGAACTAACAAAAAATTGTTTTTTGAGATAATCTCGAGAACGAACAAACATTTTTAAAAACGGCAAACGCCAAATCGTTTCAATCGACTATATCTAGTGAGATTACCAACTTTCTACAACAAATTTCGTTTCTTTCACAGAGATATCAAACGTATTTTTTTAATTAAAAGTCAATTTTTATCGGAAGTGGGTAATGTCACTAGATATTTTTGTGTGATTTCAAATGGTCCCAGTCCGATTTATCTACGTATTATGGTTCTTAAGATTATCTCGATGAAGTGTTGAAAACATGGATATTTTGTGAGTTTTTTATGTACATTATTGAAATTTGGTAAGTACTTAGTGAAAGATGTTAACAGTAACATATACAAAAATCAAAGTCGTATCTCTTATAGTTTAGTAGATATTGGTAGTTGAAGTTGACCAAAATCAGCACTTTTTCGCAGAGCGCCACCTTAAGAGCATTCTGAAAGTGAATTTCTCGTTTATTAGCTTTGTCAGGGCTTGGATTAAGGTATTAAATGTGATTTTGTCCATTTCCGGGCGAATTATCTATTTTTACGGGTCTATTGTGTAACGTATTTATTTGTCTTGTGGGGAATAATGAATTACTTTACTTTCAAACAGTGCCGCTTATCGCAGTGCATTATTTTATTACTATTTGTTACAATTATTTTTTTGGCAAAATTGTGTAAACACACCTAGATGTGCTATAATAATTGATCAGATTTTCCCGAATTCGTAACAAATTGGAGCAATTTTGCGAGAAATGTGTTTGGTTTCAGCGGCAAGTCGCTATCTATTGGAATGTGGGAATGAACTGATTGATGATTTATCCGATTTTTCATGAAGAGAATCACATTTGAAATTTTTTATTTAAATCCGCTCCAGATTTAGTAAGAAACTGCAATATGGAATTTGAATTTGAATGAATAAATTGTCAGGAGCTTTTGAATACATTACTTACGAAAGAAGGACAAATAAATGGATTTATTAAAAAAGTAAAAAATAAAGTTGTTTTACTTCAAATATACACGTATAATTTTGGCTTCTAAAAAGAGCTAATAGCTTAGTAAGTGTGTTGTGTTAGTGATATTTTGGTGGTTTTACTTTTTAAGAAGACCAGTCTATTGCCGATACAGGACCTTAAAATACACTTCTCAATTACTAAAGTAGACATTGAGAAAAATCTTGCAGGCAATCTGGCAGCGGCAAGAAATATCCGATTACATTATTTCAGCTGATTAAAGGCATTGGCAACTTATTTTACCTATTTTATGTTTTAACAAAAATTGAAAATGTGGTTCATTTTATGTCGGTAGGTCCTTTTCAAAATTTTCTGCCATGAAAAACAAGCGAGATAATCACTTCGAAAGGAAGAAATCCTGACGTCACAACCGCCTCTCATCACAGAGTCCTCTCATCATTGAACCCTCTCATTCACTAAAAACTTGACAGATATTTGAACATTTTCCACACATCTTCCACCAAATAACAAATTATAACTACTTTCTCGATTTTTTTCTGTTCTAAATTTTGTCTTGAACTTCGCGAAAACATCTCAGAAATGTTGTCAAGTTTATGAAAACTCTGACAGTGTCACTTAAAAGTCAAACACTATTTGATCTTAAAATTGGACCAAATGCTCAAGAGGCGGTTACGACGTCATAATTCCAACTTTAAGTCGAAATAACTGGACTTAGAGAGCAGATACAGAGAAACGGTTTTTACTACTGTAATAAGCATTTCCAGTAACATTATTTAAGACAAAGTTGTTTTTTTGTTTTTTAAGTTGCCAATGCCTTTAATTAAAAACGTCTTACCCTCCACAACCTCACAAGATCGATTAGATGGTTTGGTAACACTGGCTATTGAACAAATTGATCTTAAAAGTGTAATAAAAAAGTTTGCTGAATTAAAAGTCAAAAAAATCAATTTTAGATTTCATTTATTAGTTTTACTATTGTTTTAGAGTTACGTAATTGTTTTTTATTGTTGTGTTTTATTTTAATTTACTATACAAATTATACAATATTTATGTAAAATAATTTTTTACTTTTACACTTTGCTCGTTTTTTTCAAGTTTTATAATAAATAAAATTCAAAGACAATCAATTTTTTTTTATTTGACTTTCACAGTCACCACTGAATTTAATAATAATAATTATTAATAAACTTACCTATAAATAAAAAAATATCTTTTATAAAAAAAAATTCTGTGGGGGCGGTATTTTACAATTTTGTCCTGAGCGGCAAATCCTTTAGAGCCGGCCCTGCAGGCACCGTAGACTGATCGAAATTCTTTTACAAACACTTTTACATTTTTTTACATTTCCCACCAGATTCTCTTTTAGATTTTAGTCTACGTTCTTTATAGTTTTATTCAGAATTCTTCCAGATTATTTTTTAGCATTATTTTTTGTACCTACTATTCTTTAAATTTTTCGTAATATAGTTTTTAGTAGAGCCGTCTCTAGATGAAAAATCGGCACTCTTTACAATAATTTATAAGTCCATCTCCAGATGCTTTATTACTTAATTTGGTAAGTACAAAAGGTTTTATGGTATAAGAGTCTTAAGAACTAACCTGTCAGTGTCAAAAAAAATGTAAATCTTCTACATTACTGGGAAAACTTAAATGATATCTTTTCAACTTTTGTGAATCTGATTAATTTAATTAAATATTTTTGAGATGGAGATACTCTAAACTCTAGACTCTAGACTCAATAAAAACTACTAAACAATTTTTTTAGTTTTTTATTCATAAAAGTCGTAGAGCAAAACGGTTTGTCCAGTGAATTGTGAGGCTCATTTTACATATTGTATCAGCTTTTCACAAGATTAAAATTTTGAATTTTTTTGACTAAAATTAGGGTATCCATTTCATAAAAGCTAACGGTAAATTCGAGACTCGGCCCAACTCTGGTATGACGTGGAGCAAAAACTTGGTAAACGTATTGAAAAATAAAATGGTACAGCCCAACTTGGAAAGTTGACAGCTATCATAAAATCACAATTGTGACCGTAATGAGGGTTTACATCCCTACGGTCGGTCGCTTTACCTACTACTTTGAGTAAAATGTGGAAGTATTACAAAAATTGACGAATGATGAAAGGGGGCAATAAAATACAAAGTCAACCCCCCAAGTTGAATCGCAGATTTACATAAAAGTGACAAAGCGTTTTCGAGACAACCGTCTCATCATCAGTGCCTGATAACTGAAAATTATAATATAGAAAAAACGGGAAAACTTACCAAAAAAAAAGGTTAAAAACGGTGATTAAAGTTGTGCAATTGATTTTGAATTATATTTTCGATGATCCCAGCGAACTTAGAATTGAAGAATTTACAAGAAATGAAGTATGAAATTACGCTCTTGTCCCTAGAACTACGTTGCTCCAATATTTTTTCATGCAATTTATTAATTTGTTTTTTTTAATAATAAAATACTTGGGAATAGTATAATCTGTTTCAAAACTATAAAAACGCCAACGTCGCATTTTACAAAATTATTTTTTTAAATAAGACTGATAAAATTGTAAATTAGTTACCAATGATTAGATCTCTCATTGAAAGTATAAATTACATTAGCTGTTACTTAAGTGCATGAATAATTTATAACAGCTAATTTTGAGAGAAAATGCAACGTTGGCGTTTTTATAGTTTTGAAACAGCTGATATATGTTTTTTCTTTTTTCAAAATTGACATTCATTAATTTTGGGACAATCACATTCAGTGTGTCCATAATTTGCGTGTTTATTTTACTTATATAGTATTTTGTTTTTGTTTTTTCAATTTTTTGTATAATACTCCAATTTCACTATTACCTACCATTTTTTGGATATAAACTTGTTATAAATAATTTCCTTTGTAATTAAAAGAAAGTGAATCAGCAATACATCCTATTATTTTATAAACCTTCCCAAGAAAGAAGTTAAGATCTCAAAACATAACGATTTAAATCTAGTTTTCAGCGGCTTTTTTACACGGGGGAGAAAAAACCGGAGTTTTTGTAATGATAAATAAATCTCTTCGTCTTTATATTTATTATTATTGTAAAAATATGTACAAAAATGATAATAATAAGGTAAACCTAATTTTTTATACATAACTACTTTTATAATAAACACCACGACTGCGTACTTTTTTTTACAATTTTTTCATGTACTACCCTAATTCCACCATTACCAATTTGTTTTCTAAACTTCTTCTAAATACATAATTTCATTTGCAATTAAAATACAGTGCAGCGGGAAAACATAGTATTTATTTGATGGATAACCTCTCCGAAAAAAAAACAACTTTTTTTCAACAATAAACTTAGCCAACATGGAATTGAAATTTTCGGCTTTCGGTATTATTTGTCGCATCTCTATCAGTCGAGCTACAAGTATATTAATTAGACGTTTGCCTTTATATCGTAAACTCAAGAAATTTGCTTTCAGAATTACTCTGACAGGTAAAAATTAAAGCACAGTCGATCATACATAGGACCTCAACCAACTTTTCAAATCTCGTCTTTTACGTTAATTAACATAATAGAAATAAGAAAGAATGTGTAGTTGCAAAATTATTGTAACACAGAAGTAAGTGTAATTGTAATAAATCATTTAAAAAATGCTAATTATAATATTTGTAATTGATAAGATTGTGTCCAGTTGTAATTATTATAATTTTATTAAATAAATGTGTGAAGCGGCAACTTCCCTAAAAAATTTCAGCCACTAAAAATGATGAAGAAAAGCCATCCGAACATTTCAATTGTGCAGCAAATGTTACTTTTATTCCAGTAGACATTTATTTTTACTAGAACACTTGATTTACGTTATTACCAAAAATTTGCATATTTTCTCAAGGGTGCAGGCCTTGGAAGCTAAATGGTATAAAACCTGGGTACCTACCATTTGATTCGGAAAAAATTAAGTATTAAACCTAATTTCAAAATTACTTATAGGTCCGAAAGTTAATTAATGTGACGGTGCATTTTGTCGAATTTTCTTACTGAAATATCTCTAGCTATTTAAATCTCTATTTTCACAAAGCGGTTGCGGAAGTGCAGCAGCATATGCAAGGAATTGAATTTTGTGGTCGACCGTAACTCCAATTTAGATAAAACGCTCCATAAACCATTTAAATTCGTAATAAAAATGAAATTATGTGAAATGAAGAGTATAAAGCAAGAAGTTCATGCCCGCAAATAAATTCCTCAGTCGGTGGAATGACGAAACGGCGAAATAAACTCACCATCGTGTTTATCCGACTCCCGAATTATTCCCCAAATAAAAAACAAGCCCGGATTCTGTGCGTAACCGACCAATTTCTTCATATTTTTTATGGCTGGTGAAAATCGTGCCCACATAAAGTGGCCACATATCATCCGGCGGCGTTTTGATTTAAATTTAAGGGAAGGATCCCAAACAATATTTTCTTTCACAATAATATACCGGAGAAAAAACCCCGTTGAAATATCATTTTAAATTCGGAATCGCGGCTTGTACGAGGGTCTAAACCAATTCTCCGATAAGAAAGGCACCATAACAGCGCTTATCGCCGATAGAATGAAACAAATAACATCTTCGAACAGGTAGGAAAAGCACATAAACGAGTAATAATCGGAAAACGTTCCGGGTTCAAAAATAATGATGCGAAAGTCGGGATGAAAGCGAATAAAAAGCACGATATATAAGCCACTAATTGCGAGATTAGGACGCGAGAATAGAGGAAAGACAGATTGAGGAGACTTTGTGGCGAAGAGGAAGTTACTAATAGGAGACTTAAAGCAGCGCTGACAGCATAACGAATTGCTGCAAAGGTGGGACACAAAAACGAATTTTTACAAGTAAAAGTCCCATTTTTAGATAAATCATGTCAATATTTGTATCAAATTGTCGGTAAATGAAAGGTCGCTGGTTTATCGGCCTCTCAAAGACTGAAACTGACATCAATCAATTTTTTATCGGATCAATGAAATATTTACACAGCCATAAATGAAGCGTTTAAAAATAAAAGCTCGGATTAAGCGGGATTAGAGCTTCCGTGGGTGAACGCAATTAGTGCTTGATTATGACAATTATGGACTATTATCGGAACTGATCGAAAGCAAATTATGCCCACATGTTCTCTAACTAAAAAAGTAATAAAGACTGTCGACAAACATATTTATTTATTAAAGGCATTGGCAACTTATTTTACGTATTTAATGTTTTAACGAAAATTGAAAATGTGGTTCATTTTATGTCGGTAGGTTCTTTTCAAAATTTTCTGCGATGAAAAATAAGCGAGATAATCACTTCGAAAGGAAGAAATCCTGACGTCACAACCGCCTCTCATCACAGAGTCCTCTCATCACTGAACCCTCTCATTCACTAAAAACTTGACAGATATTTGAACATTTTCCACACATCATCCACAAAATAAAAAATTAACTACTTTCTCGACTTTTTTCTGTTCTAAATTTTGTCTTGAACTTCGTGAAAACATCTCAGAAATTTTGTTAAGTTTATTAAAAGTCTGTCAGTGTCACTTAAAAGTCAAATACTATTTGATCTTAAAATTGGACCAAATGCTCAAGAGGCGGTTACGACATCATAATTCCAACTTTAAATCGAAATAACTCGAGTTAGAGAGCAGATACAGAGAAACGGTTTTCACTACTGTAATAAGCGTTTCCAGTACTATCATTTAAGATAAAGTTGTTTTTTAAGTTGCCAATGCCTTTAATTTAAATTTAATTAATTTGATAAATGGTGGATGCGCCGAATTATTTATTAAAAAGTTCATAACTCAAAAACTAAAACTCGTAGTCACCAATTTCGATATATTTTTCTGTTTTTTGGCGTATTTTGTGTAGATTTGTTGATTCCAACAAATGAAGGAAATCGTGTGAAACAAAAATAAAGTAACATCAATTTCGATCTAATTTGATGATTTTTTCTCAATTTTATCACAGTTCTTCGAAACAAATTAAGTCTTTATACCTCATAGTTTATATTAAAATTTTGCAGAGTAAGTAATATTGCTTTTATAATGAGGGTAAAAACGTTTGAAAGAGGATAAAATAATATAATTTCACATTTAATTAGTGATTTTTCCTAGTAAAAAAAATCGCGAAACCTAAGATTCAAGTTCAAAAACACGTGCTTAAAGGTTTGAAAAACGTGAAAATAACACCATTTCGACCAAATGTGGTTTTTTGGCTTGTGGATGAAATTTCGGTTAAAAAACGAGTGAAATTTTACAACTTCAATTGTGATTTATTTTTTGTAGTTTATACGCGTAGCCTGATAAGATCTTGCAAAATAAATCTGTCTCTAGTACCAAATAAAAAAAATAAAAAAAATGTATTTTTTACAAAAAATCTTTTATTTAAAAGATGCACTAAAAAGTAAAAAATAATGTTTTTCTATCAGAGGAGAATATTTTTGCTTACAAATTAGGATTCTAAAATTTATGGAACCTTTGGGAACAGTGCCCAATTCAAGAAAGTAATTCTGTAATGCCGTATTGTTATGACTTATGACCGGTCCCAAAGCTTTTATAAATTTTAGAATCCTAATTTGTAAGCAAAAATATAGAAAAACATTATTTTTTAGGCGATGATTACAAAAAAGATAATTCTGTGGCCTCCAGGGGCGTGCGGTGAAATTTTTAGCAAGGGAAGCAGTTTCAAAACACACCTATTTACATAATAATATGTATAATGCGATTTTTGATTTCGTGAAAAGCAGACAGGGCCAACAAAATATTTTGTTTAAAGTTATACAGCCTGTTAGCCACTCAAACTGATTATATAAATAATTATCAAAAGACATTGTAAACGACTTCGATTTGGTTTTCCCCCCGAATTTACTTGTTAATTTGTTCAACGCCGGTTTTGGTCTGCTTTTCCTGACTATTTCTTGTGTTTCCGCAAAACTGAGTATCGAAATATCTAATAACGAAGACACCGAACAATCCACACACTTTGCTTTTGAAGAAAAGTCCATTTTAATTACGATATTATGATTATGACCGACTAGCACAATAGCTCAACCCACTGCCGATTCACGAAGACGAAATTTGAAGAGGGAGACAGAGACGGAATTCGCAAAATTCCTGACTTGCTCCATGTAAGTCCGCGTACCCAGGTCTCATAAAAGTCGCAGCAAAACAACACACTTACTGGGCCGAGTAAAAAAAATAATCGAAACAAACGACACATTTATATCAAATGAGATTTTAGATATTAAAAAAAATTAAAATTACACTAATCGTAAACCCCTAATGATTCAACTAATGCACGTTGAAATACGCCATAATACTCGGAACAAGTACGGTGAATTTACAGTGCATGCGCAATAAGGCACTCCAACCACAAGCTCGAGCGCTCCTGGAAGTCCTGGAACATTATTATATTACATTTCTCGGAAAAGTCGGCAACAGAGTTAGACATTTCGTTTCAATTCAAAAAATAGCTTCAATATTAATGTTTATATGCACATGTAATTAAACACCCACCATATATAATTATATTTTAACGAAATTATATCTGGTAAATATTCCATCTGTTACCTTAAATTTATTTGAATTAATTTTTGAATTTTACAAGGGAAGCACTGCTTCCCTTGCGTACATGGACCGCACGCCCCTGGTGGCCTCCTTTGGCGCCATAAAGTTTTCGTTTTTTGTACTCATCTGTCAAATTTTACTTTTTTGTACACTTCTGTCACTTTCGTGGACCCATCTGTCACTTTCTTGGACTCATCTGTCACTTTCTTGGACTCATCTGTTACTTTCTTGGACCGATCTGTCAACGCTATTAAATTTGACAGATGTCTTTTTGGTTTGTCTTGTTATCAAATTCTTTAATTCTGTTGTGATCATCGCCTAAAAATCGTAGTGTGCACCTCGGCCTAGGGTGATTTTTTAAGTCTCATCTATATTGTAGCCTCGGCCAACGCCTCGGCCACAAACAACAGATTCGGCCAAAAATGATCACCTTTACGGCCTTGATACACAAATAACTATTTTACTTTTTAGTGCATCTTTTAAATAAAAGCTTTTTTCTAAAAAATACAATTTTTTTAATTTTTTTTATTTATTGCTTTTTAGTTTACTTCTAAACGTCTTTTTCTCTGAAATTTAGTTTTGCTGTATTATTGTAACATCATTATTTTGCTGATTTGTGCAAACTTGTTTAGCGGTATATGATAGAAAGCAGCTGTTAGCATTTGAAAGCACATCCTAACCTCTGTTCTGTAAGATAAATGAATTAAGAAACAGCGACATTTGTTTGTAACGAAACGTAATGAAAATGATTAGGTATTAATATATTTCTCAATGACCCACATACCGTTTATGTTGGTATAAGGTACGGTATATACACATTGAAAACCCCTTTGTAAACATAACCTAAAACTTCAAAAAACTTTAGGGGGTATTTAACTACATAGGATTGCATTGTCACGCAGATTAAGTAAGTATGCAAAATTTCAATTCATTGGGACAACAGGAACCCTTTCAAATGTGGCTCCGAAAATATGAAGCAGACAGACAGACAACAACGTAAGTTAAATAAAAGCTCTTAAAAACGAACGGAATCGAGTAAAATTTTCTCATTTTCTAATTACTGTTATTTGTTGCCTTTTAATTTGTTTAGGTTAGTGCGGGAAAGTGGGATGAAAAGCTTTTTTATTTTAGTAATCCCAACCTTGGCTATTATATTTGTGGATTGACCAAGTTTGAGATTTTAAATTATCTGACAGTGACTTGATCAGACTTCAAATGGCCGAAATATGAAGGGTTATTTCTAGTTCGAAAAAATAAAACCTAAAAATTTTTTGAAAAAAAAATTTCTAATAAAAATCAACCATCTGACATCCAGCAATTTAAAAATAGTTATTAGCTGTTTCAAAACTATGTAGGTAAACGCCAACGTCGTATTTTACCAAATTATTTTCTTAAATAAGGATGATAAAAATGTAATATAGTGATTAATCATTAGATCTCTCATTGAAACTATAAATTACATTAGCTATTCATTTTTTTGAAGTGCATAAATAATTTATAACAACTAATTTTGAAAGTAAATGTGATGTTGGCGTTTACATAGTTTTGAAACAGCTAATACAATACAAATCTTTTACTCAAGATAAAAAATTATTTATGCCACAATAAAATAAAAGAATTTGCTTGGAAAAGTTTTTTATTTTTATAATTTGCGTAAAGATTATTAAGTGCATTTATCTTAAAAAACTGGTGGAAGCATAAACTAACTGCACGGGCCGGGCAAATTCAAATGCTGTACAATTATTGTAAAATAAATGTTTTTTTTTTCTGTAAGCATTTGTAAATTGTGACACTTGTTGATAATTTAGTAAAATACGCATATTTTAACGATATCTAAATCTCGAGATTTTAAAGGTTTCGCACCTACAAATCAAACATTCCTTACAAATTTAATGGATGAAGCAAAATTTATGATAAGTCTATAAACCGATAAAACTGACATAAAATAAAAGGTGCGAATTCAGCGACATCGAGCAAATATTTTATCAAAACGGAAGGAAAAAAGAAATTGAAGTGGGTGAGAGGTTCATGACTAAAAAACACAAAAGAAGACCACACTCCATATAGGAAGTGGATGTGGTGTCGGTGACAGTGATCTAACCGGAATTTAATACCTTCTCTTATTGTTGTTCTATAACAAATTTTTTTACGAGCGTTAGTAACGTGTTTGTTCGAGAAATTTGGATTTACACGCAAAATGAATTTTTATTTATTATGTGACGGACACCCACTGCGATTATTCAAATTGCTGATGTCGAAAAATAGTGCAAGGGGCGATCTTGCCCGGTCTGTTATGCTTCCAAAGTTATGTTTGGAGAGACAGCAGACCGTCTTGTCCGTAGATTTCCCCAATTTGCAGGCACGTGCTAAGGTAGATGGCCGCCTTTGTGAAAATTAGAAATTGCCGCCCCTAAACTTAAATGAGTTTTTTTTAGTATGAACCATCAGTAGACATAAAAAACTTATACATCCAAAATTTGCTCATTGTGTATCAAACTTTTGAATTGTCATTGAAGCCAAAAATTGTCAGGAATTCAACGATAGCCGTTGGAGATCTTTGAACCTAAATAGATGCTAAATCAACTGTGTTATTTATCCAATCTTTGTAAATGTAGAGAACTGAACTTTAACTTAATTTTTCTGACAATATCTCATTAGTATGTCACAATTTTTATAACCTTATTTGCAAAAAGGCAAAGTTACCCGATATAAATTTGTGATTTTTTGACTTATAAAATTGTCATGCTTGTACCAGTTTTTATGTCCACAGATGGTACCTACCGAATTTCTATTTATAAGTTCTAAATCTAATACAAAAATCAAACATTTTTCAAAATTATTTTTTAAGTAATCAACAAGTATTATAAAATATTTCACGAGTGGATTTTTAAAAACGAGTTGAATACAACATTTTTTCTTCGAATTAGACTCAAAATGGTTTATTAACAAAGAGTGATTTGCGAATTTTTTTTGATGACAAAAAGCCTAGGCACTTTTAGAAGCGTTACACTTTCTTTAAATAAAAGATTCAATCAAAATTGTGGAGGAAACACATAATTCAGAAAAAAAACACTGACACTGCAGATGATGGACAAAAAAATGCTTTTATAAAACAAAGTCTGTTATTAAAAGAATCCCTGGTAAAAAACTTGAAACGACTTTATGATCTAAATATTTTAACCCAATACCGTCATGCTGCTTGAAACGTTCTTTTTTAAAAACAGAATTATTTTTTTAATGATAAACGATTCTTTTGTATGCCCGAAAATTTACGTACACTCAGGGTAGCTTCAAAAAATGATAAGAACAAGCAAAAATAATAAACTTGCATCATAAGAATGTTTAGGTGTATTACATAGTGAAACTTGCAATAAGAATAACCTATTTTCTGAGATATAAGTATTTTACAGTTTCAGTCGTTTAAAAAAAAGCATCCTAAGCTAAGAAAATTCAGCTTTCGTCTAGAAAAATATTAAATATTAAATATCAAATTGTAAAAATTGTCTGCCGGCAGCTTTTCCGGATACCGTTGCCGGCAGCTGGTATGGACGCAGTTGCCGGCAGCGGAGACACTGCTTAAATTTTAACAGAGCTTCCTTTAAACCGGCTCTTAAAGTTGCTTTAAAATCTGTTAAAAATCATCTGACCTTTTGTATTGAAAAGTGCTAAACATTTGTTTGACATTGTCGAAGAATAAAAAAATCCAAAAAAATGTATAACAAATTAAACAAATAAAAAACAAAAAATGACAATTTGGTATATAAAAATAATTAAAAATTAACTCGCCTTGCTTTTAAATTTGCAAAATAGTGAATAATATATCACTTTATTCTAATAAATCAATTGTTTCATTTTCTATTGAAATAAAAGCTATATTTGACAACCTGTCTTGCAACACTGTAGTGCGTAAATAATTTTTAATTAGTTTTAACTTTGAGAATAATCTCTCGCTAGAAGCAAACGTTACAGATAAAGTTAAAGAATTCTCAGAGCAACTGATAAATTTCGAAAAACTGACAATAAATTGTTGACTGTTAAAAACTGCAATAATGTATTTATCAAAAGAAGTACAGTGTGATTTTAGTTAAATTTTTAAGGTTTTAAATGTTTTAATCTCTTCTAGCAGTTCTTCTTTCTGACACCTAGCACAAGATAATGTAAAATGTTTAAGTACCAACACGAAAACAAAACAAAATATTTTTTTAAACTGCTTAAAAATGCCGCCCTTCGGGGAAGCCGCCTTTGTGAATCCCACAACGTGAACAACCGTACAGCACGGGCCTGCAATTTGCACAAGGATTTTTATTTGTTTGGGGTTGTGTCGGGTAACCTTGTACGCACTATACTCTGTCAGTAATCATCGAGTTAGAGTTACTCAATATCATATTTGCGCTCCAAGATCGGTTCAGTTGAACCGAATCGTTCGAACCAGTCGGTGATCGCGAGTTGTGTGAGTTATGTTCGAGTTAGATCAATTAGACATGGAGTGTACATGATAAGATAAGGTGCGAATTTTGATTTTTCGATCAGAAAGCGATTGGCCTTGGGTACGTTTTAGAACTCAATGCCTCTTACTTTGTTGCAAAAATTCTACGCAAATGCAATAAGAAGGTAAAAATTTATTGTTATTGATGCGCGCCAATACTTCCATGACAGCTATAAAGCTAAGTTATGGACAATAACAGCATTGTGTGGTACCGGGTAATACGTTATTTTAAAGTAGTTGCGATACTTATCGGTTTTTATTTTTATCTATGCTTTATTTCGTACCTGCTCGCTGTTGTCGTAAAGATAAATTTACAGATTGCAATTTTTAGATGCCATTTTCGCGAAAGCTGTGTCACGGATTGAAAGAGCTTACTCGTTATTGGCGAATTTTGCGCTACACTATTTCAGGAAATTACTTTTGCCGTTTTTAATGCCCGTTTATTTGTACTCCTCGGTAATTATTTTTAATTTCCCTTTTTACCGCGCTGTTTTCAGCATTGTAAACATACACTCGTAAACTTGTGCTAGGAGATAATGAAAATTCTCTTATTTTGTCACGAGTAGTTTTTACGACTGGAAACATGGCGTTTGGAAAATTTTTGATTCTTTGGGCCTTTTACTGACACAATTAATGGACGGTACCTGCATCTGAATGCACTCAAAACAACTAAACACGATTTAGATAATTAATTAAATATTTTTTTAAACAATGTTTCTATGTATTATGAATTTTTTTGTTGAAGAAATGGCTACCCTAATTTTAAACAAAAAAATTAAAAATTTTAAATCTCGTGAAAAGCTGATGTAATACAAAAAATGGGTCGCAGAATTCACTGGAACAAACCGTTTTGCTCTACGACTTTTAGTTTTTGAGTTACGAATTTTTTTGTTGAAGAATAAATTATTCCACTATGAAATGGCTACCCTAATTTTAAGCAAAAAATTTCAATTTTTTTAATTGTGTGAAAAACCGATATTATACGTAAAGTGAGCCGTAGAATTCATTGGAACAAACCGTTTTGCTCTACGACTTTTAGTTTTTTTATTTTGATTTTTTTTAGTGTAAAACTTTAAATGCCTCTGTACCCGGAACCGGTGCCCGGAGTGGCTCCGGGTTTTGACGACAAAATAGATAATTTCAAGCGCTATCCAATGCTGTATTGATTTTTGCTCTAAGTCTTTTAGTTTCCGAGAAAAACGCAAAAAAAGGTTGCCGTTTTCACTTTTTTTGAATTTTTAAACGCCGATTACGGCGAAACTATTAGAGATAGAGAAAAACGGCAAAAGCGATCAGAACCGGTATACAAAACGCTACAAAATGACATAGGTTTCAAGGCGATATCTCGCAAAAAAAAAACGTCGATTACGGCCAAACTAAAAGAACTAGAGGAAAATGCTTTTTTTCATCGTAAAGAGCACATCAAAATCTATCAGACAAGATGGGTTTTAATTGATTTTGAGACACTTTAAAAATTGACCATTTTCTAATTTTCTAACAAATTTTAGAATTTTTTTATTTTCTCAATTACGGCAAAAGTATTCAAAAAAGTGGAACTATTTTGGTCCAAACCTATGTAAAATGATCCGGGGAATCGACTGGCGCCAAGAAAATCACCAAATTCTCAATAATTTTTTAGTTATGAATTTTTTAAAATTTTACCTATTTTTCCTTTTATTTGCAATTTTCTCGAAAACTATTAGTGGAAGAACAATAATCTTTTTTGCAAATAATAGATAATTAAAAGAGCTTTCCAACGTTAATAAATATGATGGGGTTATCTCTAATAGTTCCGGAGTTATTGCTCGATAAATGTTCCGGGTACCGGAAATCGACCAAAATCGCGACAAAAATTGCAAAATTCAAAATTTTAAAAATCGAACCTAGTGACTTTTTTTTACTTTTAACAACTCCGGAGGGTTATAAAGAAATAGAAAAGTCCATAAAACTATGCTAGAATGAGTTTAAAAAATATTTTTTTTTCATTTTTATGAAGCTAAGTGCCTCGACCATTAAAATTTTAAGCAAAAAAATTCAAAATTTTAAATCTCGTAAAAAGCTGGTATAATACGGAAAATGGACCGCAGAATTCATTGGAACAAACCGTTTTGCTCTACGACTTTTAGTTTCTCAGTTACGAATTTTTTCATTGTAAAACTTAAAATGCCTCTGTACCCGGAACCGGTGCCCGGAGCGGCTAATAATTTTTTTAGTATAAAACTTTTGTGAAAATAGATAATTTTAAGCGGCGCTTGGTTCCATACTTTTGCCCAACGCTATATGACTACTCACATCAAAATAATGTAGAGGATATTTATTTCCACCTACTTCAACAAAATGTGCATTAGTTGTTAATAGAATCTGCTAAAGGTTTTATTTTTAAATAAAGCATTTTCAAAAACTAAACGGTATGTTACAAGAATGAAAAAAATCGTCAGTTAAAAAGCAACTTGGTAAAGAACGCAAAAAATTAATTAAAAATTTAAAAAATTAAAAATTTAAATTAATTAAATTAAAATTAGTTTAAAAATGGAAATATAATAATAGAAAATGCAACAGGAAAAACTGTTTGTCAATTAGTAATTTGAACCATCGTTGTAATTTTTCATTTTTCCAACTTAAGCTTGTAGATGTTGCCAAAAAATCACGACCAGCTTTTTCGTGCGAACAGGAATTTACGTTAATAGTCCGGGAATAAAAACAAGGCCGTTTCTGGCCATTCTGACCGTTTATTTGAGCTTTTATCCAGCTCCTAAACGTTCATCACACTGCTGCCAAGTCTTTTTATTTGAAATAAACGACTTTCGGCTTGTTGTCATTCCAACAATTACCCACGTTATTCATTGCACTGTCGCAACATTACACTTTTCTTAAATACCGTTTAAAACTTGGCAATTGTTTATTCCAAGCGGCTACTCTAATTTGCAGTGACATGCCAGTCCGAAGCAAACGTTTTAAATTAGGTTTGTAGGTTTTTGTCCCACTTGTTATTTTCCCAATAATTAAGAAACTTACTACAGCACTAAACAACGAATTACACGTTAACCACCCCAATCTCATTAACCCCCACGAAGCCTTGGAGAAATTACAAACGTAAATTAATTGAAACGTGTCTGTATAGAAGGCATGCAAAATCGCGTGTTGCTCTCTAAAAGCATCCCATTTTTCCACCCGAAATGCCCATTTCCCCCATTGTGACAAATTCCATTATAATTAATGTAGGGTTAAGAAGTTGGAGGTGACGGAAATTGATTTTTCTAGCTCGAAAGAGGATTTAGGTGCTGCATGTCGACTTATTTAAGCGTTAATACAGCTATGAATATTAAAACGCAGAGACGTAACAAAAATTGACAGGGGAACCCCCACAGCTTTTCACTTTCACAAAAGCGATAACTGGCGCCAACTTTAAAAAGAAAATTTACTGCGATAAAACGGGTCATAAAGACGCAATTTGTGGAAAAGAAATTTGAAAATAAAAGCACAATAATGTAACAGTTCCGACCGTCATAAATTGTGTAATATAAAGCAATAAGATGTGAGAGGAAACTAGAAATAATTACGCCTGAAAAAATTGTCTGCAGTCTCAAGGAAAGATAAATTCGTTTCAAATAAACAGATCTGTTTGTTTTTTCATCCTCTTAAAAAATAATCCAAACAGCGGGACGTTTTTCATCTAATCTGTTATTATTTTCGATCATAATACGAATTTCCGACCAACATGAATTTAAACAGTTCAAAGGAATTGCACCAGTCGATAATGCAAATGCCTACATATTCATGAAAGGACAAATTAAACCGACAGGATATTCAAATGAAACGTCATTTCGCAACGACTAAACCTTTTGTTAGCTTTCGTTTTTATAAATGTTAAAAATAACTTGGCTGGAAGTTATTTGCATGGTTCGGGGAATCTTTTTAAGTGGTGGATCACGCAAAGCGAGAATTTTTGACGTCACTCGTTTTGAAAACAATAAGGTCTAAGACTCCAAATAAATATTTTGATTTTGATAGTAGCCAAAGATAAAATAAATAGCTTAGATAAGACAAGTGACAAGTGTGAGCAAAATTGTTCATTGATTCAGATATAATTCCACCGAAATAATTTAGACGACGTCCAAGTCCGTTTTGATTGAATACATTTTTTTATTGTTACTTTTTAGTCTTCACTTATTATTCAAATACTTACTTTTAAATACTTTGAAATAAAAATGACAGACTCAACAAAGTGAGTTTGCGGGCATAATAAAACACTTTTTAAAAGCTTTTATTTAACTCACAATGTTGTCTGTCTGTCGGTTATTTTTTCGGAGCCAAATTTGAAAGGGTTCCCGTTGTCCCACTGAATTGAAATTTTGCATACTTACTTAATCTGCGTGACAATGCAATCCTATGTAGTTAAATACCCCCTAAAGGGGTTAAATGGGGTTGTGAAGTTTTAGGTTATGTTTACAAAGGGGTTCTCGATTTGTAAATTTGAGAGGGTTCCTATAGTCGCAATGAAATGAAATTTAACATGCTTACGTAATCTGCATGACAATGCAATTCTATATAGTTAATTACCCCCTGAAGGTGTTAAATGGGGTTTTAAAATTTTAGGTTATGTTTACATAGGGGTTCTCGATTTGTACATACCGTAACTTATACAGACATAGACGGTATGTTGATCATTTGGACGTCACGGTAGATGCACAGTGTAATAACAATAAATCTATGCAATTAATAAAGACTAAAAAGCAAAAAATAAAAATATATAAAAAATGTTTTAAAAAAAAGCTTTTATTTAAAAGATGCACTAAAAAGTAGAAAATAATGTATTTAATCACAGGAGAATATTTTTTCTTACAGGTTAAAATTATAAAATTTATAAAAGCTTTGAGAGTTATAAAACTACGGCATTATAGAATTACTTTGTTTAGTTGACACCTCCCAAAGCTTTTATAAATTTTTGAATTTTAACCTGTAAGAAAAGATATTCTCCTGTGATTAAAATACATTATTTTTTACTTTTTATTGCATCTTTTAAATAAAAGCTTTTTTTTAAAAAACATTTTTTTATATATTTTTATTTATAATCTGTTTGCCAATTCTCATCAAAAGTATTTCGGAAAATATTTCATAATCCATAAAATATAATAATAAAAAAAATTCGAATTAATGGAAACATATTCTACAACGAATTGAAGACCAAATTACTTGTGATAAACACAATGGAAACTATTTAATAAGGTGCATAAAACGTTTAGGAACATTTATCCCATGTTACGTTGGTTTGATTCGACACAAATAAAGGTTAGTGTTTTCTCAAAATTTAGACTAATTACTCAGATTTTTATGGATTTTGGTTTTTGGATAAATACTTTTTTCAGGATTTCGGGACAATTTTTTTGTATTCTCAATTTCCTACAAGAAAATCCGCCATATTTTTATCTTCAACGGTTTAGGTACAAATTAACTTTCCGTTACTTGACCACATGTAAAATGAAACGAATCCGTCACTTGAGCGTCTTTGAACGTCTTTAGGGCCTGAACCACTGAAGATAATGATTTGGTCTCGCTGACTTTTTTAAATAAAATTTAATTCTCTACAACTTTCTTTTGAACATTTTTCTTGTATCTTTAACCGTATTCGCAGCGTTTTGAAAAATACGGAACGAAGCGCGAATTTTAAATTTTAAATAATTTTTTCTCATGTTTCTCATGAAAATTTTAGTCTTCAGTTTGAGAATGCAGAGCTCAACATGTCTGCATTTTTTCCAAGTAATTAATGAATTGGTTAAATTTAAATTTAGCGCCGAGACGATTTCTAACGCTCGAAGCGCCATCATTTTTACTCTACCGTACTAATTTTTTGGGGTTCAGAAAATCAGCGATTTCTTTCTCCTAAGTTATAGTCCTTCGTAACTGTGAGATCTTAGTTAAATTAAAAATCACAAACTGTATTATGAGTTTATGAAACTACAATTTTCCGCAAAAATCCATATCTGGTTAATGGTTGTAGTAAATCTCACAACTTTGATTAAACTTCTCCGGTTCGAACCCAACTTTCCAACTACACCGATCAGCTTGTGCAAATTTATGTAACTGATTGATTTTCCACTTTTATGCATTTTTTACAACGTGTCTTGCACCTTTATCTGCGTGTCGTTTTTTCCCGTCACAGTTGTGATATATCACTGCATTAAGAATGATCTAATCTCACGCGTGATACAAGGAACAGAGGAAAAAGCAGGAGCCACTTCCGTGTCTGAAATGTAAATGTCCGATTAGAAAAAATTCGGTCGCTTCGGGAATATGAAGAAGTAGCGACATATGAAAGAAACAAAATGAATACGAAATGTGCCACGTCCCAAATCCACCTTTTACAAAACTGTTACAAGGTTTCGAGCAAGTCCTGCGATAAGCCCGTCACGCAATGCCTGTTGTTAACAAGGAAACTATTAGGATAACTAGGCCTCTTTATTGCTCTTAACAACGGTTTTGCGAAAAAATTAAGTTTCTCCGTTTCATAAAAATTTCAGGGGGTGTGTTTTCAAGAAGCGCTTTACATTTTTTAGGACGCCATAAATTACACTGTCCAGAAGTTTCTATAATATATGGCCAAAGTATTTTCAATTTCGACAATATTTTATGTAGCAACCTCTTGAAATTTTTTATTTTTGCAACATTACTACAGAGACTTATCAATTCGAAAGTGAGTTTAAGAGCTTTCGGGAGATTTATAGACGGAAAAGTTCCAATTCTAACTAGAGGTAAGTTCCAGCAGGCGATAACACAACTACAGTTCTTATTTTATTTTATTTCGGCTAATAAACCACCTGCGAATTATCAAAAAATAACACAAATTATTTGTTATATTTTTCCTGGATTTCATTAGCAAATAAAGATTTAAACACAACGAAACAATACGAGAAATTGCGCCAGCGACCACATTTCTTTACACAAAAATCGTTGCAAAATCCTTCTTGAAAGTCCCAATGTTTAAATGAAAAATGCGTCGTAATCCGAAGGCACGCAAACGTCAGAAATATACATTTTCCGGATTTCTTCAAGATGAATGTCATTAGAGAGACGATTTACTGAAGACTCGAGTGAATCCTTGTTATTACTTCCCTTACCTTAGTCTCTTGAATTGATTTTAGCATTATTTTTTAAATTACGATGTGTGTAACAGGAAAATTTATTTTCTAAAGATGACAACAAACTTGGCTCGCACACACATGTCTACACCATATGGGATGGCCCGGGTTCTTTAGGGATAATTAAATTTATTGTCGGCTTGGTAATAATCAACTAGCTGAATGAAATGACGCCAATTTCGAGGAAATTGAGCCGGAAATAATCGCATTTTTAAAGGCTTTCATTTAACTCACAATGTTATCTGTCTGTCGGTTATTTTTTCGGAGCCAAATTTGAAAGGGTTCCCGTTGTCCCACTGAATTGAAATTTTGCATACTTACTTAATCTGCGTGACAATGCAATCCTATGTAGTTAAATACCCCCTAAAGGGGTTAAATTGGGTTTTGAAGTTTTAGGTTATGTTTACAAAGGGGTTCCGATTTGTACATACCGTAACTTATACCGACATAGACGGCATGCTGATCATTTGGACGTCACGGTAGATGCACAGTGTAATAACAATAAATCTATGCCATAAATAAAGACTAAAAAGCAAAAAATAAAAATATATAAAAAATGTTTTTTAAAAAAAGCTTTTATTTAAAAGATGCACTAAAAAGTAAAAAATAATGTATTTCAATCACAGGAGAATATTTTTTCTTACAGGTTAAAATTCTAAAATTTATAAAAGCTTTTGGAGTTATAAAACTACGGCATTACAGAATTACTTTGTTCAGTTAACAACTCCCAAAGCTTTTATGAATTTTAGAATTTTAACCTGTAAGAAAAAATATTCTCCTGTGATTGAAATACATTATTTTTTACTTTTTAATGCATCTTTTAAATAAAAGCTTTTTTTAAAAAACATTTTTTATATATTTTTATTAAAAGCTTTTATTTAACTCACAATGTTATCTGTCTGTCTGTTATTTTTTCGGAGCCAAATTTGAAAGGGTTCCCGTTGTCCTACTGAATTGAAATTTTGCATACTTACTTAATCTGCGTGACAATGCAATCCTATGTAGCTAAATACCCCCTAAAGGGGTTAAATGGGGTTTTGAAGTTTTAGGTTATGTTTACAAAGGGCTTCTCGATTTGTAAATTTGAGAGGGTTCCTGTAGTCGCAATAAAATGAAATTTAATATGTTTACGTAATCTGCGTGACAATGCAATTCTATATAGTTATTACCCCCTAAAGGTGTTAAATGGGGTTTTAAAATTTTAGGTTATGTTTACAAAGGGGTTCCGATTTGTACATACCGTAACTTATACCGACATAGACGGCATGCTGGTCATTTGGACGTCACGGTAGATGCAGAGTGTAATAACAATAAATCTATGCCATAAATAAAGACTAAAAAGCAAAAAATAAAAATATATAAAAAATGTTTTTTAAAAAAAGCTTTTATTTAAAAGATGCACTAAAAAGTAAAAAATAATGTATTTCAATCACAGGAGAATATTTTTTCTTACAGGTTAAAATTCTAAAATTTATAAAAGCTTTGGGAGTTATAAAACTACGGCATTACAGAATTACTTTGTTCAGTTGACAACTCCCAAAACTTTTATAAATTTTACAATTTTAACCTGTATGAAAAAATATTCTCCTGTGATTGAAATACATGATTTTTTACTTTTTAGTGCATCTTTTAAATAAAAGCTTTTTTTAAAAAACATTTTTTTATATATTTTTTTAGGATTGTTCTCGAACTACTAATCGCAGATTATGAATTTTGCCATTCATTATTTTAGGATTTGGGGGTGTAAAAAATGCAAATAAAATCTGTCGGCTGCCACTCGTTATTTACATCAAGGGTTATACAAAACAAGCATAGTCCTTTGTTCGATCCAAAACTGATCGATTGTATTTTTAATCACTACCTCTAGAAAAGTGATGGATTTTAGGTACGTACATTCATCATTAGTACGCTATCCGGAATTTTCTTCCTGTAAACTGCTTTCAGGTTCTCTAGCTTCGTACATTTACCTGCATATAAACTTTGATTGAGTTGGAATTATAATGAGCAGCTGTTTTCCTAAGCGTTGAACGGCTGTGCATAATAACTCAGTGCAATCCCTGTTAAAGTGTGTAATTATTTAACCAGAGTTTACGTGTAGTGGCTAATCCAACTAACAGTTTTTGAGTTAGTCGTGAATTATTATTAATTGTGCAGAGAGATTAAATTTCATTTCAGCCACATAAGCTGGAAATTATAATGAAGGATACATTTCGAAAGTTCTGACTTGAGCTATTCCCGCGTGCAAAATAAATCCGAAAACTTTTTAAATATTAAAAAAAGATCAGTTAGGGACTGTGAGGGATTGACACCTCTTCAAATTGTAAAAATTCGTTTAGAAATTGGTATTTCTAAAAAAAGGACACGAGTACTTTTCATTAGCTTAATTAGCCAATAGCTAATTTCGATTCAAAAGTTTTTGACGAACGTTCATTTATTATGTTCCGTTTTTTTTTCAGATTGAGTGATCTCGTAATGAACAACACCAATATTTATCAATGGATAACATTTTTGCCTATTTACATGATTTATTTACATATCTCGTAGCAGTTATGCGTTTATTGATTTGTAAACTGAATGCGAATTATCCAAATATTTGCAAATTTATGTCTATTTCGTGACTGTTGATAGCAACTTTATTTAAAACGTACGATAAATTTGGAAAATTGTTTTAGATAAAAATGTAAAAGTCGTTGCGTTTTCATTTTATTATAGGATTTTTCTGTAGAATTATTTTTATTATACGAACCAATCAATCCTCACCATAAATGTCACTTATTACGTAAGTTAAAATTGAAAATAAAATATTTATTGATTGTACTTTGTGATTCTGATTAAAAAGTTATTAGTATTTCCTAGTATCCTTATGTAGACGATTTTTTATAATGTCTATAATGTTTTCAGGTTTAAAAGTAAAACTTCTAAAGGGGCAAGAAACTTACAGTTCACCTTAATATGAACAAAAGTTTCGAGTATTTGCTTGATTAGGAAAAATAATAAAAGGATATAAAAAATCTCAACCTGAATAAATATCACAAAAGTTTCAGTTTATTCAGATTTTTTCTTCAGGAATGAAAGTTGAATTCTCACAAGAGCAAGAAACCTGTACTCCCATATTTCTCCTCATCTTTTATAAATAAAAATTTCCAATTGTTATCAGCTTGTTTAACAATTAATAATGTTGAAAGTCACAAAAATTAAGACGATTTAGTGAAATAAATGATGCTTCAATCCATTTATTATAAACCTTGCCCTTGCTACATTTTTATCAAAAGAAAGAAACTACATTTCTGTTTGAACTTAATTTTTTAAAAGCATCAGTGTTAAAATTTACACACAACAAAATACAAAGTACTTAATTGGAAAAAAGATTATTGTTAATTTAGCGTTTTTAATTCATTTAATATTTATTTAACATGATTTGCAATTATAAATTCTTATTCCATAACATAATTCAATCACTATTTGTCTTGTTTTAGAAAATTTGTGACAAGATTCAATATGACAATAACGAACGTGGCCCTGAGTAAACAAGTATGTTACTGTGATTAATGAATTTATGAATTTCATCTACATATAGTACTCCCATTAAGAGACGGTTATGCAAACATACTATTCAAAACATTTAAACCAAAAAATTAACAGAGGGCCTCGTTACAAAGTGTACATTAATATCCATTTGATACAAAAAAAATAAGACAGATAGTGCAATTTTTAACAGAACTAAAGTCCATTCGGAGTTAAACTCAATTGTCAAATTGTTTCAACGTTGGCAACTCCATTTAAAATTAGTCGTCCAGGCTTCGTTCCTATGGCAATGTTGCAGGGTTCCACGATAATGGTAAAAGGTACAGTGTTTCAACTTCCCCCCCCCCCTTCCCTACGCCAAAATTCAACTGGGACTTGAGAAAATTTTGGGACCATTTGAAAGTGTTTCTGGTAGATGGCGCTATATTGTTGACACTTATAAAAAATTGCCCACGTTCCGTAAATAAAATCAGAGTTTAAAATTGTAAAACTCAAAACGGCAAGTCCACTGGTAATACCGGGTGACTTTTAATGATTGAGGCAAAATAATCTATTGGCAACATTGAATTATTGGCTTCCCTGTCAGCTTGGGCTTTCCTGTCAGCTTGTTATATTACCCCTGACTGCCATGTCAGCGATCGTAGGTCGGAAGTGAATGACAATTGAGTATAAAATTTTGACATTTAAATTTGATAGCCAAGGTTGCCAAATTAAGATTTCAAATGTGTTACCAACTTGACTACAAGAATCACAATCATTAGTAGTCACCCGGTACAATTGGCATTATCAATAATTTTTTTTCATATTTGAGTTGTGAGAATGTCAAATTTTTCTCGCACCGACCTCATGCGTCAGGTTTCCGAAATGGTCCCACAATCAAACAAAGTTATAAAAAACGGTACAAATAAAATACTTTCACTACGTACGCAATTCTTTGGCACTTTAATGTAATAAAATTACCAAACAAATATTTCAAATAAAGATTTTCGTTTTTTTTTTGTATTTGTGGTGGCGGCATCTACCAACAGTTTTCTGAAATGGTCCCA
Organism: Tribolium freemani; assembly: GCA_939628115.1. Lineage (NCBI taxonomy): Eukaryota > Metazoa > Arthropoda > Insecta > Coleoptera > Tenebrionidae > Tribolium > Tribolium freemani. The sequence goes on along the minus strand of OW626791.1, from coordinate 15,745,130 downwards.
TCTTTGTGCTGTGCCTAAGTTGACAGATTTAGGGGGGAGTTCAGACACTGTAAGTCTTATATTACCGGTTCCACCATAATTTCAGAATTTTTGACAATTTTTGACAATTAATTTAAAAAAAATGAAGTATACATATTTAGATTTTGAAAAAACCTTGCTAAAAGGTTATTCTCGTTTCCTAAAAAGTTAATAAATCGGTAACTAGACCACTCAACTAGTCTTAAAAAACGCTACAATTTGTAATAATTAAAAACCTCGATAATAACCAATTAACGTCAATTTATAATTTATAAACCACAGCCAAAATACGTACATTCAAATATTTAATTATATTTCAACATAACCCTTATTCGTTTATTATGTGGGGATTAACCGCGCTTCAAAATTCGGTATTTCGATCACGCTTCAGCCAAATCTATTATTTAGGTCGTGTCTCATTGTTGCTAAAAGTGAAAAAACCGAAGCTCATATTACGTTCTAATTTAGTTAAGGCCCTGTTCTGAACACGGAACGCAGTGGCGTCTCGTGATGGCCCCAACATTTTTCTATCAAATCTCGTTAATACAGAGGTAAAATGCATTTACCTTGCCAAATTTCTTTCTAACACGGAGAAAAATTTCCAATTGTAGTCGTTTTATAAGTGAGAAATTAATTTTTTGCAGAAAAGGAAATATTTTTTATTCTTCGACACTGTCAAAATTTACGGTTTTTCTCCTGTGTAAGGAAGTTTTGACAACTGTCAATACGAAACGTCAGATTATTTTTAGCAGATTTAAAGCAATTTTAAGCCTTGTTGGGTCTAATTCGGAGAATAAAATGTTGTATCCAACTCGTTTTCGTGTAAATCGGTTCATTTATTTTACCTCGTAGATGTTAAACGTTTAAAAATCCACTCGTGAAATAAAAACCCGATTTACTCTCAAACTCGTTAAATAAATAACTATTAATTATTTTCGTATTTTTCAATTACCTAAGCAAGAAACCAAAAAATTATCTGTGAACACAATTTTCGAGCACTTTAGTACGTCTTTCAGTCCAAAATAAAAATGTAAGTTCACTCAAACAAGTCCAAAAAGTCAGTGAGGAACTGCAACATTGCGTCAAAATATCACTAAAGTCGCTTATCTGTTTAGAATGATCTCGTTAAAATTATATCATATAATCACCCAATTACGTCAATCAAAAACCCAATTAAAAACGCCTTTATTTTTTCATTAAAAATCAAAAATGAGAGATTTTTTGATCAGTTTCATGAAATTCAAGGGGTTTATAAGTGGAAAAGTACTAATTACAATAAATGGTGAAGGTCTAAATGACAATATTTTTGAGCGAAAAATTCATTTACTTTGCAAAATTTCTCTAAAAAGCACTAAAGTAGATCGATTGACGTTTTTAAGGCGTGTTTAAAGTTGTTTCGTTAACATGTGCCAAAAAATCGCCTAATTACGTGGAAAAATAAGTGATTGTGACCCCAAAACTATCTTATTTTGTGGAATTTTGCCCTAATAATAAGGAGACAAACTTTGAGAAAGTATTTTTTCGAAATTCTTTTAAATACTTAAACAATCATGTAATTAGTTCGTAAAATTAGATATTACTTTTGCCTTCTTAAATTGTGTCCTTGAATTTTTAAGCACATTTTTAGTTTGCCAGCTCTATTTTATTAAAAGCTTTTATTTAGCTCACAATGTTACCTTTCTGTCTGCTATTTTTTCGAAGCCAAATTTGAAAGGGTTCCTGTTGTCCCACTGAAGTGAAATTTGGCATACTTACATAATCTGCGTGACAATGCAATCCCATGTAGTTAAGTACCCCCTAAACGGGTTAAATGGGGTTTGGAGTTTTAGGTTATGTTTACAAAGGGGTTCTCGATTTGTAAATTTGAGAGGGTTCCTGTAGTCGCAATGAAATAAAATTTAACACGCTTACGTAATCTGCGTGACAATGCAATTCTATATAGTTAATTACCCCCTAAAGGTGTTAAATGGGGTTTTAAAATTTTAGGTTATGTTTACAAAGGGGTTCTCGATTTGTACATACTGTAACTTATACCGACATAGACGGTATGTTGGTCAATTGGACGTCACGGTAGATGCACACTGTAATAACAGTAAATGTATGCAATTAATAAAAACTAAAAAGCAAAAAATAAAAATATATAAAAAAATGTTTTTTAAAAAAACGTTTTATTTAAAAGATTCACTAAGAAGTAAAAAATAATGTATTTCAATTACAGGAGAATATTTTTTCTTACAGGTGAAAATTCTAAAATTTATAAAAGCTTTGGGAGTTATAAAACTACGGCATTACAGAATTACTTTGTTCAGTTGACAACTCCCAAAGCTTTTATAAATTTTAGGATTTTAACCTGTAAGAAAAAATATTCTCCTGTGATTGAAATACATTATTTTTTACTTTTTAGTGCATCTTTTAAATAAAAGCTTTTTTTAAAAAACGTTTTTTTATATATTTTTATTTATTCAAATACATCAAAAGGCAATGAAATATAAATGAAGGCAGAAAATTACGTTGTCGAAAACGAAGCGTTTAGCATAACGTTCTTTCCGCCAAAAATTTATTTCACCAAATTAAACCAAAAATTAAATAATTAAATTTATGAAAACAATATTTTCTGATGAGGCCATCGAAAAAATCATATGGAGGAAAATTCATCTTCAAAAGAATAACATACATGTCTTTCCCCCCTTGGTGACTAAAAAACTCACTCATTTGTAGAATTTTGTTAAAACATTAAAATAAGGCGAAAAAATGTCAGGACGGAAATAAAAGTACGGTTAAAAGGAAGCCGATATTTTTTTCTTGGCTTTAACTTAGAACTTATGTGTTTATTGTATTTGTTAATATTGGTTGATACCTCCAGATTTCAGTGGCGAGCCGCCACTGTGCGAAAGTAAATTCATTAGGTTCGTTTTCAGCGTCCCACGGAATACGATTAAAACTTGATGCTGCATTGTTGAGCCGCTTTTTTAATAAAAGAGCTGAAACGCGGAGGAAAAAATGCAGCCACTTTCGCCAAACTTCCAGTACAGGGTGAATCAAGGCTGAGATTATTCCAATATTAGATACAGCGTTACTTGGACAAACAACTTTTTGCGCTAACAGAAATTCACCTGACCATTGAACCATTTCGGTCATTATAATTCCTCCGTGGCCACACTTCATTTAATGAATCGATTCAATGATGGACAAGACGATTAAAGTCATTTCCGTTCAGTTGACGGCAACTTCACTGATGAGTTCCGGACGTTAATTAATCCGAATAATCTCTAACGAGTCGGACGATTGGCTTATTCCGACATTTGAGGCACTGCGAAATGCCGACTTGACACCGCACGAATTTGCCAAATTGTTTCGTGGTCGGACCGATTATTTGCAAACTTACTTAAGACGAGGTTTAAAGTAAACGTTTACGTATGGGTTTGTTATTTCAGTTTCCAGTCTATTCGGCTTCCTTCCGGTGGCGGTAGTTTTCATTTCCTTTCACATTCCAGACGTTTGCACATGCAATAATATTTTCTTCTAGTTTTTCAAGGGTAAAAAAACAAATTAAAAAACATAGATTATTCATAATGGGCCTAATTTAAAATTAACCCGGTTTACGCCCCCCGGAGGTCGTTTTACATGAAAATTTCAGTGATGAATTACCTCAATCCTCCAAGCAAGTGTTTTTTTTAATGTTAATTAATTTTTAATTTCAACACGCAACGCATATTGGAAGTAGGTACCGTCAAAATTCAAAAAGGGTTAACTTGTAAATTAATTGTTAGATTTAATTAAACTCCTGTGACGGGGTTTAAAGCTATGCCCCTTTACTTATTGCTGTCATAAATTTGCGTGAAGCTGTGGTTGTCCCTAAATTTATACCTACTGTCAATAAAATTGCTGCTTCTATTTTTAGGCAGTGACAAGACACAATTAAAATAATAAACGGTGTTCTGTTACTTCCGTGGAAAGTTACTGAAAAGTCAACGTGTCATGAAGTGAAGGAATATTTTATAAATTCTTTAAATACACTAAGGATACAATGTATTATGCACAGCTCTAGGTGTGCAAATTTAAACTGAGAAGGGAAACCATTATTTATTCATCAAGTTATAAAAGTTTTCTTTGGCGGCACTTTGGTTCTTTGTAAAATTGATGGACGACCGGGACAAAAATAATATCGGGAAATTTAAAAGAATGACGTACTTTTGTCAATTTTTTCAATTTTTCAACCTAATCTCAAGTTGATGAGAATTGGCAGAGGGATTATAAAAAGTGTTTTATTATTCCCGCAAACCCATTTTGTTGAGTCTATCATTTTTATTTCAAAGTATTTAAAAGTAGTGAAAAGTGAAAACTAAAAAGTAAAAATAAAAAAGTGTGTATAACAACCAAAAAGTACTTGAGATATCGTCTAAATTATTTCGGTGGAATTATGTCTGAATCAATGAATAATTTTGCTCACACTTATCTAAGCTTGTTATTTTATCTTTAGCTGGTTGTAGTTCTGAAAAACTGAAATGAAACTGAAGCTAAAAAACTTAAACACCAAACATCTACAAAAATAAATAGGTAAATAAGCAAAATCTAAAGAAACCTCATTGGTAAAAACTAAAAAATTTGTAGGTGGAATTCAGAATTCTAACACAAACTTAATAAGAAGTTAAAAGTGTAAAATTAAACAGACCTAAAAAATCAAAACGTATAAAAATAAAATACTCGAAATCTTGAATAACTAGAACTAACCGATTTAGTTGCAAATATTGTTATTACAGACGATAAGAGTTTCTGATACTTTTTGAAATAAACGGTTTTTCAATGAATCTTTTTATTTTAGAGATTTATTAATTATTTCAGTTTTTTAGTTCTTCTCATTTTAATTTTATTATTCAATTTACATTTCAGTGAACAACTTTTTAGTCCAGAAGTTCAGCTAATAAGTGTGCAAATAAACCCGAAATTAACAGATTAAATTGAGAATACAAAAAATTTGTTTTGAAAACCTGAAAAAAGTATATTCAAAATCCATAAAAATCTGAGTAATTAGTCTAAATTTTGAGAAAACACCAAACTTTATTTTTGTCGAATCAAACAACATAACAACATAACATGGGATAAATGTTGCTAAACTAATTTCCATTGTGTTTATCACAAGTAATTTGCTTTTCAATTCGTTGTAGAATATGTTTCCAATAATTCTAATTTTTTTATTATATTTTTTTTATAGATTATGAAATATTTTCCGAAATACTTTTGATAAGAATTGGCAGAGGGATTATAAAATAAAAATATATAAAAAAATGTTTTTTAAAAAAAGCTTTTATTTAAAAGATGCACTAAAAAGTAAAAAATAATGTATTTCAATCATAGGAGAATATTTTTTCTTACAGGTTAAAATTCTAAAATTTATAAAAGCTTTGGGAGTTGTCAACTAAACAAAGTAATTCTGTAATGCCGTAGTTTTATTACTCCCAAAGCTTTTATAAATTTTAGAATTTTAACCTGTAAGAAAAAATATTCTCCTGTGATTGAAATACATTATTTTTTACTTTTTTGTGCATCTTTTAAATAAAGGCTTTTTTTTTATTTTAACTTTTTGCTTTTTAGTCTATTTATTGCATATATTTATTGTTATTACACTGTACATCTACCGTGACGTCCAAATGACCAACATGCCGTCTATGTCGGTATAAGTTACGGTATGTACAAATCGAGAACCCCTTTGTAAACATAACCTAAAATTTTAAAATCCCATTTAACCCCTTTACGGGGTATTTAACTACATAGAATTGCATTGTCACGCAGATTAAGTAAGTATGCAAAATTTCAATTCACTGGGACAACGGGAACCCTTTCAAATTTGGCTCCGAAAAAATAACCGACAGACAGATAACATTGTGAGTTAAATAAAAGCTTTTAAAAAGTGTTTTATTATTCCCGCAAACTCATTTTGTCGACTCTATCATATTTATTTCAAAGTATTTAAAAGTAGGTCTTTAAGCAATAAGTGAAAACTAAAAAGTAAAAAATAAAAAATATATATATAACAACCAAAAAGGACTTGAGATATCGTCTAAATTATTTCGGTGGAATTATGTCTGAATCAATGAACAATTTTGCTCACACTTATCTAAGCTATTTATTTTATCTTTAGCTGGTTGTAGTTCTGAAAAACTGAAATAAAACTGAAGCTAAAAAACTTAAACACCAAGCAACTACAAAAATAAATAGGTAAATAAGCAAAATCTAAAGAAACCTCATTGGTAAAAACTAACAAATTTGTAGGTGGAATTCAGAATTCTAACACAAACTTAATAAGAAGTTAAAAGTGTAAAATTAAACAGACCTAAAAAATCAAAACGTATAAAAATAAAAAACTCGAAATCTTGAATAACTAGAACTTTTTTGGATTTAGTTGCAAATATTGTCATTAGTGTCATTATTACAGATGATAAGAGTTTCTGATACTTTTTGAAATAAACGGTTTTTCAATGAATCTTTTTATTTTAGAGATTTATTAATTATTTCAGTTTTTTAGTTCGTCTCATTTTAATTATATTATTCAATTTACATTTCAGTGAACAATTTTTTAGTCCAGAAGTTCAGCTAATTAATGTGCAAATGAACCCGAAATTAACAGATTAATTCTCTACAACTTTGTTCCTTACATTTTTCTTGTATCTATTGAAAAATATGGGGCAGAGTGCTAATAAAGGTTTAAAAAAATTTTAAATGTAGTTTAAGATATAATTTTTGTAAAAACTTGTTTCTTAGACTCAATATTGATATATGAAGAGGTTATAAATAAAAGGAGTCTATATTGAAATATCCATTTAATTACGTTTCAAGGGTATAATTTCCCTTTTCTTCAGATTAAAATTATACCCTTGAAATGTAATTAAATGGATATTTCAATATAGACTCCTTTTATTTATAACCTCTTCATATATAATTATTGCATTACTTTTATCTCGTCTATTGAGAATTTAACGGTGCTAACCGTTATTTAATTACAACGATTTTTATAAATTCATTGCTCTGAAAACTTAGTAATGGAACAACCGCGCCTCTGGCGACATTAACGGAACTATCAAGGACGGGGGCGTTTTATTTGTACGTCGTTTCGTATCCTATGTTTTAGATATCCGTACTCACAGCAGTCACAGCTAAAAAAACAATTTGAACTCCTTGTTTGTTCGAACGTTTAGTCAGTAAAATAGTTATTTTATCTTAAAAAGAAAAAAAAAGTATATTGTCAAAAAATTAGTTTGAATTAAATAACACTTCAAAATTATCTAGGGTACAAGCGCTGAAGACAAAGGGACCTTCGACTGTAATTAGAAATCCACTGAGACTGTTTGAGTCGTTTTTTATTTTTGTAACATACTGTTTTATTTTCATTGAATGCTTTGTTGAAAAATTGCCTTTAGCGGATTCTATCTTCTGTAAAAGTATCTCGCAATGAATATGTCCCCTAGGTTAATTTCGATTTTGAAATAAACATTTTCATTTAATATTTAGTTTTTCTGTAGTTTAGGTGCGTAGTATTTTTGTTGTATTACATAAAACAGACGAGTTTCAGGTGCGTTTGACCTCAATTCTTGTACATTAAATCAACTTTTTTCGCCTTGTCCAATTTTTTGCTTGTTTATTCCAGAAATGAGTAAGAATGTCGAACGACTCGTCTAGCCTGCGCGACTCCCCATTGACGACCAACTCCAGCGTGGAGGACTCCACCACCCACATCCAAAAGCTGGCCCTGGCCGGCCTCCTCAGCGTGGTCATCGTCGTGGTGATCATCGGCAACACTCTCGTTATTCTGGCTGTGATAACAACAAAGAGACTTCGCACAGTAACCAACTGCTTCGTCATGTCTCTGGCAATCGCCGATTGGCTGGTCGGCGTCTTCGTCATGCCTCCGGCCGTCGCCAACACTCTGATGGGTAAACCCCAGCTCACCCTCCAACCCCACCATCTAACCCTCTCCCCCAGGTGCTTGGGAGCTCGGCTGGGTTCTGTGCGACATCTGGGTCTCGCTCGATATCCTCCTGTGCACGGCATCGATCCTGAGCCTGTGTGCCATCAGCGTGGACCGGTACCTGGCCGTGACTCAGCCCCTGAGCTACTCCAGGAGACGGCGCTCCAAGAGGCTGGCCTTCACCATGATCCTGGTGGTGTGGATGAGCTCGGCGCTCATCACCTGTCCGCCCATGTTTGGATGGTGAGTGATAACTGATAATAATAAAAACGCTACACAGTAAAAAAAAGTAAAGGTAAAAAACATTTTGGCAAGTGGTTAATTTTTCTAGTGTTAATTTTGACACTAGATTATGTTTAAAATGACTGTTAACATAATACATCTTTTACAAAATAACTTATAATTGAAAAACATTTTCTCTCAGTGTCGAAATTACATAAAAACATGAATTTTACATTTTAGAGTGCAATCAAATGATGTTTGCTGTTTATAGTGTAAAATATAACTGCACAGTGTTCAATAGTCTTATTAAATCTTAGTTTAAACGAGAGACAGAATACGTACATACTGCAGATAAGCACACATATTTTATTTATTATGATGGGTACTGGGTCCATTAAAATAGCTGATGTGATTTTCAAATCATGTTACAAAAAGCCAATAAAGTTTTGTCAAGTAAAGAAAAATGTAGGTACTTTCGAAAATATCTCAGAATTAGGTAAGTTACTGATTCAATTATAAGAACTTTATTCTTCTTTGTAGGACTATTAAATATAAGTACTTAGTTAAAAATGTTATTATTTTACAGCAAAACCAAAATGTGATAACTTGAATTGTGAGGAAAACAGATTTGGAAGGGGCCGAATCAGGGGCGGATCCAGAAATTAATTTTGGGGGGGGGGCTTCCAAAAATTTTTAAAATGGTGAAGCTATTGAATGAATCTTTTGTTATGTTAAAATACATATTTAAATAAATTTGCACAAAATTTAAGCCCAAAAAACTTTTTTCCAAAAAAATTTTACAATGCAAATTTATATTTCCTCAAATAAAACACCCTATATGTTGTGCATTTTTTGGATATTCATAGGTAGTTGTTGATCATAACGTTTTTTTACTAGTCGGTTTCGCTAAGTAAAACAACACACTTTTTTAATTATTAAAAAAAACTACAACATAAAATACAACAGGTAATGTTAATTTCCATACAGTTGTTTAAGTAAGTTTAAGTAATAAAAAATTCTGGACGTAAAAAAATTTCTAAGCAACTTCCTTGTTTTACTTTTCGAGAATCTTCGCATAACATTTTATTAAGTGGTAATAATTTATTTTCATTGTAAGGAAAGGTATTTGGTATTTTTGGCTATCATCTAAAAAAAATACAACTTTCTAGAAACGTTTTGATGTTAATTTAATTTTCTTTAGGGCGTCAATTGTTTTTTATAAACGGATTGAAGAAGATTAAATTAAGACGAAACGTTGCCAGAAAATTGTGATTTTCTAAGTGATAATCTAAAAAGCACTAAAGAGGTACCTTTCCTTATACTGAAACTAAACAAAATGGACACAAACACATTAGAAATTAATAATTTATGTATTTATTTATTAAAAAATGTGCATTAAATAGATTTTTAATATGATTATTTAAAAAACATTGGTTTATTAAGTTTTATATTCTTTATTAAAAAATTAAAATTGGCCCCCCTGGATCCGCCCTTGGGCCGAATTAGAAAAGACTGTTCACTATACTATTAAATAATTGAAAATTGAAAAATATCGTACCTCCTACCATAATGGTTTTAAATAAGGCAGTTCATGATTTCAGATCTTTTACAAACATATTTTTGTTAAATAGGTATGTACTCATAGTTTGAATTTATTCTTTATTTTGTTTTTTGTGCATTTGAGTTTTTTTAATAAACGTTTGAAAATATACATGCCTTTATGTTAAACCATTTTCACACTGTAACCACACTAGAATTCAATGCTTTGTACACTCAGGAAGTACATTAGAACATTTAATTAAGTGTGTAAAACATTTATAAAATATGATCGTTACACTAGTTTAGGTGTTAAAAGTACATATTCAAAAAAGTTAATTTACACTAGAAAATATTACACTCTAGAGTGTGGTCCTCTGGGGACCACTCTTAGTGTTATTTTAGTGTGAATAACACCAGAAAATCTTTTACTGTGTAGGACATTTAATTTAATGGAAACTTTAAAACCATTGTATTTTTTCATTCTCAGAAGATGAACTACTACTTTCAATTACGTTTCGTTCGTTCATGTTGATTTGAATTTTTTTTACATAATTTATATAGCGTGACCCAGGGGTGCGTAATCGGTCTATAACTTTTTTGCTATTGAAAATATTGCGATGCCGTTTTTATTATTCGATAGATCAACTTCAAGTTCACAAACTAAAAATATTTATATTTTATACAGGATGTTGTATACAGGGTGATAAACCAAAGTTATATTTTTTTAAATGGAACACCCTATATATTTTTGCATAATTAGACTCTACGTGAAAAAATAATGGTACTTTGTATAATCTTTTATAGGCCTATCTTTTTTTGTTTCGAAATTATTCAACTTTTTGTGCCAAAAACAACCCTCTTTTAAAAAATCACTGTGAAGCCGCCAATGAATATTTTCCGACAAATTTGCTACAGAAAATCTTAGAATATCTTGTAGTTTTAGCAAATAGTCGACTTTTCGTTAAAACGCACAGATAATGTACAGGGTGTGCCAAAACGCAAAAAGTTGAATTACTCATTTTTTTCAAATGAAACACCCTGTATTTGTTTATACCTATCAATAGCATTTTTGATAAGCTTTCTAATGATATGGGGTTTGTATAGCAAATTTAAAAGATTTCCCGAGATTTTCAAATTTTTTTAATTTTATTACAAAAAAATCAATTTTTCAAATAGGCTGCTGCCACGATGCTCTCAAAGTGAGAGGATTATTTATTTCGCTAGTGTTATTAATTACTTGATACAAAAATGGATTTTACTCAGCAAGAATTAATCAACATGGTTTACTGTATTGGTGAAGTCAATCGAAATGTTTCGTTAGCCAGCAGAATCTATCGTCAAAAATATCCTTATGCAAGAACACCACAAGGTCTTTCTTTTCAGAAGCTAAAAGATCGATTTGAGAACTCTGGTAGTACTAAATACGAAAAGAAAGAAATACTAGGTGGGAGGACTGATTCAAGACACTGAACTAAATATTTTGCTAATGTTAGACATTTCATAGAGCAAAGTTAACAGGATTATATTGAAACATAAATTTCATCCATATCATTTAAAATTACACCAAGAATTGCATAGGGAAGATTTTCTAAAGATGATAAATTTTTCTGAAATTATGCTTAATTTGATTGGCGAAAACAGAAATTTTATAAACAAAATTCTGTTTACCGATGAAGCGACATTTATGAGGAATAGAATTTCTGAAGCATTTCAGTCAATCCGCCAAGACACGTTAGCAAGAGTCAAATTGTCTTTTAATAGACAATTGGCGTTTTGTAACGAGGAAAACGATGGTTTATTTGAACATCTACATTAAATTTTTTATTATTAATATTTTTATTATTTATTATTTCATTATTATTTAATATTTTTTTAAAATAATGTTCATTTTTGTTATTGTGAATTGTTCTTCTATAAGAATTATGATGAATATTAATGTTGCTATAAACATTGTGTTATTTTAATTCTCAGTTATTTTAAGAAAATTAATTCTTGTGAAAAATAAATTCACTCACTGCTCTCCAGCAGCCTATTTGAAAAATTTAACTGCTTTTTTTTGTAATAAAATACATCTTTTTTGTCGTAACCCAGTGTGGTTTTCAACTGAGTAGTAGTCATATTATGTCTGTTCACACTTCAAATACTTTTAAATATTGCTTCATCGGTCAACAGAATTTTGTTTATAAAATTTCTGTTTCCGCAACCAAATTACGCATAATTTCAGAAAAATTTATTTTCTTTCGAAAATCTTCGCCATGCAATTCTTGATGTAATTTTAAAATCTACTATGTTTCAATATCATCCTGTTGACACTGCTCTGTGAATTATCTGTTTGCAGAGAAATTTCCCGCGTGCTTAAATTCGGGTTTTCTTCTAACATGAGCAGGACATTTCACCAATACAGTAAACCATGTTGATTAATTCTTTCTGAGTAAAATCCATTTTTGTATCAAGTAATTAATAACACTAGCGAGATAAATAACTGTCTCACTTTAAAAGCATTGTGGCATCAGCCTATTTGAAAAATAGATTTTTTTGTAATAAAATACATTTTTTTTGAAAATCTCGAGAAATCTTTTAAATTTGCTTTACAAACCTCATATCATTAGAAAGATTATCAAAAATGCTATTGATAGGTGTAAACAAATACAGGGTGTTCCATTTGAAAAAAATGAGTTATTCAACTTTTTGCGTTTTGGCACACCCTGTACATTATCTGTGCGTTTTAACGAAAAGTCGACTATTTGCTAAAACTACGAGATATTCTAAGTTTTTCTGTCGCAAATTTGTCGGAAAATATTCATTGGCGGCTTCATAGTGATTTTTTAAATGTGGGTTGTTTTTAGCACAAAAAGTTGAATAATTTCGAAACAGAAAAAGATAGGCCTATAATAGTTTATACAAGATACCATTATTTTTTTACGTAGAATCTAATTATGCAAAAATATATGGGATGTTCCATTAAAAAAAATATAACTTTGGTTTATCACCCTGTATACAACATCCTGTATAAAATATAAATATTTTTAGTTTGTGGACTTTAAGTTGATCTATCGGATAATAAAAACGGCATCGCAATATTTTCAATATCAAAAAAGTTATAGACCGATTACGCTCCCCTGGGCACGCTGTAAATGGAGAATTAATTTAATTTGCATTATTATTTTTACAATATTTTACTTGGCTGTTTATTAGTTGGTATCCAATAAAAACAGTCGCAAAAACATTGTCGAGAGACAGACCGCAACGAGGTGAAACGTGTCGTCATTTATTAAGTTGACGTTCCACGGGTTTATAAATTTCGACTCGCTCCATATAATGAGGAGAACTTTGAGGCCGAAAGCTTGCATTTGTTAGACGAGGTTTTGAATCTAAGCCCCACTTTCGTATTGTTCAACATAAACACGAACTTGTGCAAGGCACATTATTCCGGGATTGCGCTCAACGGGTTATCAAATTAAACTCTTATTAGGTGGTCGATTTTTTGCTCTTAACTTTGATAAAACAACTTTTGTGGACAAATTTTTCAAAAAATAAAGGTAAAAACATTTTGGCACGTGATTAATTTTTATAGTCTTAATTTTGACACTAGATTATATTTAAAATGACTATTAACATAATAACATGAGATCGAAAATAAACTCAATTAGAGCAAGCTGGGACTGCAGAACTTTCGCCATATTTTAGGCGTTTATTTACACTTTAGCCACATTTTAGCCGTTTATTTACGGCCGCACTTTTGAAGTTATATTGTCTTATGTTGGTTCTACAAAGCATATGATGTGGCTAAAGTTACACTTAATTTTCATGGCTTGCTCAAATTGAGTATATGTATTTTCGATCTCATGATACATCTTTTACAAAATAACTTATAATTGAAAAACATTTTCTGTCAGTGTCGAAATTACACAAAAACATGAATTTTACCTTTTAGAGTGCATTTTTTACACTCTCAAATGATGTTTGCAGTTTATAGTGTAAAATATAACTGCACAGTATTCAATAATCTTATCTTAGAGAGACACTGTACACATAAGCACACGTTTTTGGGACAGTTAAAATGGCTGATATAATTTTCAAATGATGTTACAAAAAGTCCATAAAGTTTTGTAAAGTAAAGAAAAACTGTACTTTCGAAAATATCTCAGAATTAGGTAAGATTCAATTATAAGAACTTTATTCTTGTTTTAATGTATTAGAGTAGAATATTAAATACAAGTACTTAGTTAAAAATGTTATTATTTTACAGCGAAAACAAAATTTAATAACTTGAATTGTGTGAGGAAAACATAACTTTCGCGGATTTGGAAGGGGCCGAATTAGAAGAAGACTGTTATTATATTATTAGATACTTGAAAAGCGAAAAATGTCCTCCCATAGTGGTTTTAAATAAGGCAGTTCACGAGTTCAGATCTTTTACAACAAGACAGCAATAATATTGTGTTGATTTAATGTTGCTTAAATATGAAGAACTTACGGTTCTACTGATTTATGTATTGTTCCAAAACATATTTTTGTTAAATAAGTATGTACTCGTAGTTTGAATTTATTTTTTATTTTGTGTATTTTGTGCATTTGTATTTTTTTAGTAAACATTTTCACACTGTAACCACACTAGAATTCAATGCTTTGTACACTCAGGAAGCACATTAGAACATTTAGTTAAGTGTGTAAAACATTTATAAAATATAGTTCTTACACTAGTTTAGGTGTTAAAAGTACATATACAAAAAAGTTAATTTACACTAAAAAATATCTAGAGTGTGGGGACCACTCTTAGTGTTATTTTAGAGTGAATAACACCAGAAAATTTTTACTGTGTATTGCGATATGTCCTTAAGTCTGAAAGACCAAAAAAAGTTCTAATTGTGATACTTTTTTTTAATTTCTTTTTCTTGTTCTGCATTTTTTTTGCCAAAAATTGAATTCAAAACCAAAAAAGATTATTCTTAAGTTTTGGAATAAAATTTGGGACGTGTTATAGCTTTTTTGTTTTTCATTACTTGGGTACAGGATTTGTCTTTTGTAAAGCTAGTGCACTGATTAAATGGAGCGTTTGGAGAGCCGCTAACCAAACAGTCTATTGTCTAAAGTTGTATTCTGTAAAATACCCAAGCTAACTAGTGAAAATTGCAGTAACTTAATATGCAGAAACTTTGGTGAAAATAAATTAACAGAAAACTGACAATTTTATCCTTCAGGTAAGTAATTGTACAGTTGGTGTTTTATGAATGCGTTAATAGCCTCCAACGCACCCGGAATTTTCCATTTTCCCAATGGATTTGAACTTGCCGGAACATAGATAAAGGTCAAATCGTGCCATTGGTCACCATTATCCAGTTATGAAGCTTTTCTCGTTTGCAAAAACAACCTGCAGATTTTTGTGGTAACGCGCCTATGCTGCTATTTTTAGAAAACTTACTTCCACTGAAGCCATTTCATGATATTAGTTACATTGTTCTATTTTTAGTTCCGTTTGAAATAATTTTTAATCAGCATTTCAACCACGTCGCATTGAACACGCGAATATTACCTTTCATTGAAACAGTTTGAATGGAATTAACGTAGCAAATAACTTTACTTAAGGTAATGTATGTACATTAGCGTCATTTATCAATATCAACATTCCCTTTACTGCGTGTTTTAATTACGCCAGATAGCCATATCTTTAGGAAAACTTGTGAGGTCTGCCTACGGCTTAATTTGAATATTGACAGAAACAAACCCTAAACTACCAAATGATAACACAATAGTACGACAATTAATATGACAAGGGTTAGTTAAGCTCTTTAACACAACGCGTAATTACAAAATATTGTTTACTTTTTAATTAGCCCTTAAAATCACAGACATATTTAATTAAATCAAAAAGCTAGAAACTGTGTAAACACAAAAAATGAGTAATACTTTGTTCTCCGTCTGCCAGGTTCGTAATTTTTTGTCTAGGAATTAATATAATGAATGCAAGAACATGATTTTGAAACAAAATTAAATTACACCAGCTCGAAAGTTCTAAATGAATGCCAATAATGAGGTTATGTGTGTCAATGTCATGGCGTAAGCACATCTCGTTCAAATTACAAAGTCAGCCAAATATCAAAATAATGAAATTAGGTATATCACTGTCACGATGTGACTAATAGAATAAGAAAGGGCTGTGAGCCGACTCAGCTTTTGCATTAATAATGATAAGTCCAAAAAGCACCGAATATTCAACGCTGAACGAACGATTGCTCCTTTATTTCATCGCTTTAAGACAACACCTGTGTATTTTTTTGTACTGCAACCCCGTTCTTCATTTTTAATATTATTAAGAATAAGAAATGATAAAATGAAAATATTTTTCTTCTGAATAGAGTATTAACGAACTTTGCGAATTGATTCTCCTTTTTGTTCTACTATCCATTCGCTTTTCTTTGCGCCATCTGGTGAACGATTTTGAACCGATCCTTTGCGAATTCTGACTTTGGCGGGTGTAATTATCTATCTTTTAGTCGTTTATTATCTTCTACTTAATGCCAACAAACCTATTTCAACAAATTTCGTCAAAACTATAAAAAAAATAAAAATCCTTGAATTTTTTTTGTCTTAATTACGTTTTTTTTAAAACCAATTTCAAGCATTTTTATTATTTATTATTATTATTTATTATTATTATTATTATTATTTATTATTATTTTTATTATTTATTATTATTTTTATTTATTTTGGCTCCCGAAATATAGACAAAAAATATCCAAAGATTATAAAAGAATTATGGAAAATACTGGCATAGAACTTCATTTGTGCACTCTGTGTTTTTAATACATAAGTACATACATTATTATTATTGAAGCCAAAAGCTGGTTTATGAAGTTGTAAATTATAACAATTATCTATTAACATTTGTAATCACTTGGATTTTTATTTTTTTAAAGAAGTAAAAACGAATTATTTCAACAACTAGAAAAATCAATTATTAAAGAACAAGAAAAACGTATAAATACGTTGGTAAAGAGAAAAATGATGCGACTGTTGACTTAATTTGGTGATTTTTCGGCACGGTTTAGTAAAATTTTGAAAAAAGATTTTAGTCCAAAAGGTGCTGTAAAGTTCAAAAATTCATTTTTTTTATTTTTTACATTTCATGACATAATTAGGTGTCTGATAGTTCTTTTAAACGCAAAAGTAACAAAGTTTCCGACAATTTCGTGATTTTTCGGCAAATTTTTAATGAAATGGCTTCACACACTCGTGTAACTATTAGCTGTTTCAAAACTATAAAAACGCCAACGTCGCATTTTCTCTCAAAATTAGTTGTTATAAATTATTCCTGCACTTCAAAAAATGAATAGCTAATGTAATTTATAGTTTCAATGAGAGATCTAAGCATTAATAACTATTTTATATTTTTATCCACCTTATTTAAAAAATAATTCGGTAAAATGCGACGTTGGCGTTTTTATAGTTTTGAAACAGCTAATACATAAAACGTGCTAAAACGAAAATGACCAAATTTAGTGATTTTTCGTTCAGGTTTAGCAACATATTACAAAAAATTAAGTTCTCAGCTAAAAAACGAACTCAACGGTTAAATAAACAAACATTTCCATCATTTTTTGGCATAAATTAGTGATCTTTCGACTGATATCCACGAAATTTCGCAGCATAATTGCTTATGTTACTCTATTCTAAAAAACGTGATGAAACACTCAAACACGGTAAAATAATGACATTTTAGTGATTTTCCGTTTTAAATTTCACAAATTTAAGTTTACTTATTTTTGAAAAATTGTACATAAAAATGACTTGTGTTTGTGGAGAAAAATATTCGAAAATAATATTAAACGCAATCGTGTTTTCAAAGATAGTTACATACAATATTTCTTGTACTGCCTTTCAGAAAACACAATTTCCGATTTCTCTAGAACGATAAGTGTTATTTTATTTTTTAAAACTAGCGTTCTCATATTTCATGGTTTGTTATATTTTCGAAATAGGTTTAAAGCTTTCGGATGTATAAGTTTTTATTTCCAAAATGATTTATGAACCCAAGTGTCCACAAAAATTATTATACACTGCTTTTTTAAACTTCGGTGGGCGAAGAGTTAGTTTTCTATCAATTAATTTTTTGAATTACATAATACCTGCGTACATATTATTTTTAAAAGCTTTTATTTAACTCACAATGTTGTCTGTCTGTCGGTTATTTTTTCGGAGCCAAATTTGAAAGGGTTCCCGTTGTCCCACTAAATTGAAATTTTGCATACTTACTTAATCTGCGTGACAATGCAATTCTATATAGTTAAATACCCCCTAAAGGGGTTAAATCGGGTTTTGAAGTTTTAGGTTATGTTTACAGGGGGGTTCTCGATTTGTAAATTTGAGAGGGTTCCTGTAGTCGCAATGAAATGAAATTTAACATGCTTACGTAATCTGCGTGACAAAATGCAATTCTATATAGTTAATTACCCCCTAAAGATGTTAAATGGGGTTTTAAAATTTTAGGTTATGTTTACAAAGGGGTTCTCGATTTGTACATACCGTAACTTATACCGACATAGACGGTATGTTGGTCATTTGGACGTCACGGTAGATGCACAGTGTAATAACAATAAATCTATGCAATAAATAAAGACTAAAAAGCAAAAAATAAAAATACATAAAAAATTGTTTTAAAAAAAGCTTTTATTTAAAAGATGCACTAAAAAGTAAAAATAATGTATTTCAATCACAGGAGAATATTTTTTCTTACAGGTTAAAATTATAAAATTTATAAAAGCTTTGGGAGTTGTCAACTAAACAAAGTAATTCTGTAATGCCGTAGTTTTATTACTCCCAAAGCTTTTATAAATTTTAGAATTTTAACCTGTAAGAAAAAATATTCTCCTGTGATTGAAATACATTATTTTTTACTTTTTAGTGCATCTTTTAAATAAAAGCTTTTTTTAAAAAACATTTTTTATATATTTTTTATTACGAAAATTTAATTACATATTCTAATTCTTTTTTATTTCTCGCCTGTTGTTCTGCAGATAATGGCAAACACAAAAGTCGCTGCTTACGGCCATTCCGCTTATTTCATCCCATTTTGCAAATCTGAAAACCCGCTTTAATGCTGTTTTTACTCACCCTTTCAACAATAAAAAAATCCCCTATTCCAACCGCACCAAAGAAAATAAAAGGTAAAAGTGTCATTCTCTTCCCCTAGAGTCCACGTATTTTTACAACGCCATAAATTCCAATAATAAGTAAAGAGCGACCACTTTAGTATCAAAACAATAGCGAAGCGGCGATTTTATAACCCCTAATCCCCTAAAAGCATTTCACCAGCGCCTGCTTATTGTTCCGTCTGAAAAGACCTAATTAATTGAGCATCCAATTATAGTTTTTGCTTTGTTGCAGGTACGAGCCGGGAAGGCACGAGGAGAAGAACTGCAGGTACAATAAGAACACGGGCTATGTGATTTTCTCGGCCATGGGCTCGTTTTTCATTCCCATGATGGTCATGCTGTACGTTTACGTGAGGATATCGTGTGTGGTGGCTCAGAGGCACGACCAGCTCGCACATATCGACACCCATTCGAGGGTGAGTGATTTTTTTTTTAATAGTGGCGGTGATAAAGTGCGAGATTAGCCGACAAATGCGTCATCGGACGAAGATTTATGAGGGTTTTTATTACACTATTTTTAATATCCACTGTGTGGGTGTGCAATTACGTAACAATTGTTTTTCTCTTGACCTAATTATAAATAGGTGGTTGGTTCAGTAAAATATGATTAATACAGTTTGTGGGCAAGTGGCCTTTTATGATGCTTCCACAGTGGCCAGGATTGGACCGCAGGTCAATGAGATGATGTTAACTCCATTAATATTCGATATAAAGTTTAAATCGAGTCGCAACTCGTGGAAAATTTAATTATGTAGATTCAACTTCGTGGTAGGAGTACTAAGTGTTGTTTTTTTTACAGAAAAGCCAAAAACTCGTCATTAGCGTTAAGGAAGAGTCTGACATTGATCGAGTTTCCTCTGAATGTGAGGACCAAAACTTGCGATGTCCCAGGTATTTTCGTCAGATAAGTGATGCATGGTAAATGTTCTTTTTTATTTTATTTGGTTCAGTTTTTGTTTTGCGAGTCGGTGGTAAAATCAAAACTGGGCGAAAGTCATGCGATGGAAGTTGAAAAAACATTTCTAGTTCATTAATAATAATAGAGAATACTTAATTCATTATTTCCTCCTGTAAAGTTGTATAAAAATAAATAAAAAGACTATCGGACCAGCTTACAACCACAAATTTTATTACCATTTTCTAGAATGTTGTTACATTTTTTATCACTTTTGTCACCATTACCTGATTCAATGTTTTTGTGTTAATTTTTTTTTCTTAAATAAAAAATAAATAAAAAAATTGCCACAAACGCAAGCAAACCCTCTGTTTGTACAAGCGAGTTTTTTCAAATTATCTGAAGAATATTCAAAAATAAAAATATTTTCATTTAAAAATTTAAGATATTAACGTAAAAATGAACAATAAGCGTTATGGTCAAAACGTTTTACAAAGATGTTTACAAACGCCAGATCTCTTTTCGCTTTCTTTTTGGAGGGCCAAGTTAATTACCTTTTGTTGTTTGATTTTTTATACTTTTATAAAAGTAACAGGCAAAATATTTAACAAAGGAATTTATTATTAATTCATTCATTCATTAATGTTAATTTATTACTTAACAGTTTCTTCTTATAGGTTCTTTGTGAATAAATAAGACTGCAGCAATTTTTTGGGTGTACTGCCAGGTAATAGCTAATAACAGTTAATTTACCTGTAAAATGTTTGCACTACATACATATTAGATGAATCTCTACGTGATAACGCATCAAACTCTGTTATCATGATGGTTACAAATTTTGAGTTGGTTTGCTAAATAATCGCTTGTTATCTAAATGCAAACCAGACCTATGATTTATGGCGAAAAGGTAGGTACAATTTTGCCAACAAAAGGAACAATAATAATTATGAAGAGCTGACCTTTTTGAAGCTCCCTAACAAAATTTTTAATTGCAAGAAGTACTTTTCAAACATCTCTCAAAATAGTAGTGTTTCTGCTTGAACATTCTAAACAGCTTGAAAAATGCAAAAATAATGTCATTTCTCGCATATATTGTGTATTAATTGCGAGAAGTACTTTTCAAACATCTCTCAAAATAGTAGTGTTTCTGCTTGAACATTCTAAACAGCTAGAAAAATGCAAAAATAATGTCATTTCTCGCATATATTGTGTAATTGTGGTTTTACGTGTCGCGCCGGTTTAGAGAACACTTGTAAAAAAATGAGTTTCGAGCTCAAAAACCTGTTTACGCTCGAAAAATGCATGTAAAACATTGTTTAGCCAATTCGTTGATTTTTTGGGCAAGTTTTGCCAAAATTCTGCGAAACAATAAAGTTTTCTCTCAATTTCGACAATTTTATTTAATTATTAATGTTTTTCTGTTCTTGTGTAAAAGTAATGTGTCAACTGTTTAATAAAACATGATAACGACTTATTTCTGAAAAAGTTCATATTGGAATCCAGTTTATGATCCTGGAATAAAAGTTTTAAAGATTTATTATTGAACAGCCTTGTTCCTCATGTCTTAATAATAAATACCTATTTAATTCCTTGTGCCCTCTTTATGTGTTCTTTTCTCGAATATATCAGTTTTACAAGCGATCGTTTGAACAAATGTTACGCAACAAACCTCACAGTACAAAATTCTATTAAACAATGTAACAATTTTTTTAACTTTTTCCCTCCTTTAGACATAAAACGTGCGCAGGTGTGCTTTTTTATTTCAAGAACTGTTGACTGGAACCATATTTTTACATTTAATGTGTCCACAAATATGTACTAGGTATAGTTAAGCACAATTTTGTAAATTTAAATATTATCCCGGCGCCTCCACCATTTTTATGGAAACAGTAAATTTTTACTATTTTTTAAATAATTTTTTAATTTGATGCAAATATCCGCAATTATACGATTTTTTTGGAAAACTTCTGCGGATTATTGCAACAAAAATCCATTTAGACTAATCTTTATACCGGAGGATTAGATTATAGTGAGATCAGATAATCGAGGCCGTACTCTGTTATAAAAGATAAAAGTTAAGTTTGTTGCTTTTGGAGTACTTTTTCTTTAAAAATAATTATTTAATAAAGAAGGTCAGGCTCCAAATCGACCCAACCGGGTTAGTTTCGCTTTTAATTAAAACCAAAGCCAGTGGATACTTTGATTAAAACCATCTTCACCAATCAAGCGAAAAAATTTATTATATCCCATTTCAGTTCATAGTAGAATTGCAACAGCGCAATTGAATTTTTTGGAGTGAGAAAAAAAGCACAGATTGAGAGTTTCTGAATAAGAAAAGAATTCTGTGTGAAACTAAATCCCAGCGACACATTTTGAGCTAAGAAAAACCACCAATTTGTGCTCCATTTCACTCCAAAAAATGCAAATGCGTTGTTGCAAAATTCTACTATGAACTGAGTGTGGGATATAAACTTCTTACCACACCAGACTTTGAAGTACCGTCAGTACTCTATTCTTTCCATTTTTAATTACTTTTATTTTTGCTTTCAAATTGGGTAGGTAAAAGGGACTAGAACACATAGGGCTTAAATAGACATTTTAACATTTTTTTATTTTTTACTTATTTCTGTCGTTCTTTGTGTTAATGATCACATAATTTTTAAATAGTGTATGACATAGATTTTAAATAGCTAGCCTCAGAAATCAAACTCTATTACATTTTTCGTTTGGTGAAACCCCTTGAAAGAAAAAACCACTTTCAGAACTTAAAGTGCAAAATTCTTAAAATCCCTCCAATTAAAATGGAAACGGGTTTCAAACTCGCATTCAGCACTCTCCAGTAAAGTACCAATCGGTGGACATAAAAAACTGGTACATCCAAAATTTGCTCACTGTGTATCAAACTTTTGAATTGTCATTGAAGCCAAAAATTCTCAGGTCTTTAGCGAAAGCTATTGGAGCTTTTTGAACCTAAATAGATGCTAAAATCAACTGTGATATTTAACCAATCTTTGTAGATATATTAGCTGTTTCAAAACTATGTAAATGCCAACGTCGCAATTTCTCTCAAAATTAGTTGTTATAAATTGTTTACAAACTTCAAAAAATTAATAGCTAATATAATTTATAGTTTTAATGAAAGATCTAATCATTAATAACTATTTTACATTTTTATTAACCTTATTTAAAGAAATAATTTGGTAAAATGCGACGTTGACGTTTATATAGTTTTGAAACAGCTAGAGATTAGAGAATATTAAGAAACTATAACTTATTTTTTCTGACAATATGTCATTAATATGTCAAAATTTTTATAACTTTATTTGCAAAAAGCCAAATTTACCCGATATAAATTTGTGATTTTTTGACTTAAGAAATTATCATGCTTGTACCAGTTTTTTAAGTCCACCGATGGTACATTTAAAGGAAAATTTTGGTATGTATATAATAGTATTTCCAGCAATCAGCGAGAGATTAAAGGCATTGGCAACTTATTTTACCTATTTTATGTTTTAACAAAAATCGAAAATATGGTTCATTTTATGAGCGTAGGTCATTTTCAAAATTTTCCGTGATGTAAAATAAACGAGATAATGGGTAGTATGAATAAAATGTAGTACAAACTTTTACTATAGTTTTATCTCTTTCTCTCTTATCTTTTACTATTACAAGTAATAGTATATTATTATACGAGTTGTACAAGACAGTCCATTGTCGAACGAGAGGGAACACGACGAGCGAAGCGAGGAGTGTTCCAAAGGAACGAGTTCGACAAGATGTCTTGTACAACGAGTGTAATATGCTATTTTTTCTATTTCGCTTTTATTTATTGAAATTCTTTGTTTAAATCATTTAAATAATGACCTAGTAACTTTTGAGATTTTGGGTTGGTAATATGACGTATGGGATGAAATGACAGTTTATTGAAAATAAATTACAAATTTCAAATCTTATTGCATTGTTACTGCATATTTGATGGTTTTCTTGTTACTTCGTTCAATTAAATATGGATTCTGATGGATGTTGTGCACTCCTTCCGAGCTGAGAGACATCGCAAACACTGCTGTGAGTAAATTGTTCCCGACGAAGTGCTTCGCCACAGAGTATATAGCCAAGGCAGAGCCGTCACTCGGCTATTTATGAATGAAATTACAGATGGCGTCGCAATGACCTCGGTGGTCGAATGTGATTGGCGACTCCAGGCGAAGCCGTATTTATGAATGATTCTGGAGTCGCCTTTCTGGTGAAATTGTTGGTACTAATCAATATTGCCAACCTACTTCCCTAAATTTTTACTACGTGTTTACTATTATAGTAAAATCTATAACATAACCTTAAAATTATTTATTATTATTATTACAAAGTGTGTTATAAGTGTTTAATTACACTATTAGAATGAATAAAATTAAATCTGCTGCGTTTAAAACAGTTTCCAGTTCAAATAAGGTAAAACTGCGTCCATCTTAAATTTGATTACAATGTTGTTGGTCGCAACTGTTTTCATTGTATTCGCTACTTTTAATTTGATGGCTTTTCTAAAAAGGAACAATGATTATGTAAAAATGTCTTACGAATACTCATCTTTAAAGAAGAAGTCTAATATCAAAAATACAATAAATAAATATATTACTTAGTAACTACGTAAACTAATTATCAACAATTAAGTACTAATTACTACTTTACCATGCAAACTAATTCTACTACAGTAAATTAGGTAATGGATATTAATATTAACTAAATAATCTATGTAAATATGTTGTTATTAACTATTGCGGTGGTTAATATAATCTACGGTTAAATAAAAGGTAATTATTATCTCTAACGCCTTTCGAAGAATCACACAAGAAAATCACATGAAACACTTCGGAAGTCTGGATAGAAATTGAGGGAAAAATTGGCGGTTCTTGCCATTTCGCGCTTAAATTTCCCTCCAATGTTTTTAAGTGGGGTTGGTGTGAAGTTAGCGCATTGTAGAAATAACATGGTTTTATGTTTTTAATAAAAAAATAATTTTTGTATAAAAAACTATTAGAAATGAGTTAAATAACGACACTGATTCATATTTTCAAAAAACCTTTATTGTTTCAGCCATAAAAATATTTTTATAGTTGCAGCAAATGTGACTAATATCATTCAATACTTCATTCATGAATACGCATGTCCAAGGTCAACGAGCCTCACAGCGCGCGGGAACAGAGTGACGGCTCTGCATTGGCTATTTACTCTGTGGCTTCGCTGTGAGTTTGACGATGACGACAGTCACGCGATCGCATTCAGTAACCAAAGGGATATTCTTTTGGGCCAAACACAAGATAACAAGTAAACTATCTAATACTTACGTTCAATCCGATCAAATTCTGTAGCATTTCTGTTGTACGACATTGAATATAAAAATTGGGAGGTTTGCGGTTTGACAGAACTGACAGAAATTCATTACCAATCATAACAAAAAAGTTACTATTTCAATGAGACAAAATTTCATTTTGTCTAACTGTTTCCCATGACAACAGTTGCACAAAATTGCATTTTGTGTATGCGAAATAGAAAAAAATTATTTACGCACTACAGTGTTGCAAGACAGGTTGTCAAATATAGCTTTTATTTCAATAGAAAATGAAACAATTGATTTATTAGAATTAAGTGATATCCGGAGTGTTTATAAAAGAGTGTAGGATCTCAGGTGGTTCTGGAATTTGAATTTGCCGCATTTAATCACTTTATTTCTATGAATTTTCTAAAATGTACCAAATTTTATCTACCCAGGCAACCAGTAAGACCAATTTTTTCATATACTAACATTGTTCGTTTTTTCTTGAAAGAAGCGACAAACTTTTAATACCTACTACGATCCTACATTCATTTATAGACAGATTGTATTATTCATAATTTTGCAAATTTAAAAGCAAGGCGAGTTAATTTTTAATTATTTTTATATACCGAATTGTCATTTTTTGTTTTTTATTTGTTATATTTTCTCTGTTAAAATTTAGGCAGTGTCCCCGCTGCCAGCAACGGCGCCCATACCAGCTGCCGGCAACGGTATCCGGAAAAGCTGCCGGCAGACAATTTTTAGAATTTGATATTTAATATTTAATACTTTTCTAGACGAAAGCTGTATTTTCTTAGCTCAGGATGTTTTTTTTAAACGACTGAAACTGTAAAATACTTATATCTCAGAAAATAGGTTATTCTTATTGCAAATTTCACTATGTAATACACCTAAACATTCTTATGAT
The DNA here is from genome assembly GCA_939628115.1 of Tribolium freemani. Taxonomy (NCBI): domain Eukaryota; kingdom Metazoa; phylum Arthropoda; class Insecta; order Coleoptera; family Tenebrionidae; genus Tribolium; species Tribolium freemani. Next base: position 15,719,105 of record OW626791.1, on the reverse strand, counting down.
GCAAGTTTATTATTTTTGCTTGTTCTTATCATTTTTTGAAGCTACCCTGAGTGTACGTAAATTTTCGGGCATACAAAAGAATCGTTTATCATTAAAAAAATAATTTTGTTTTTAAAAAAGAACGTTTCAAGCAGCATGACGGTATTGGGTTAAAATATTTAGATCATAAAGTCGTTTCAAGTTTTTTACCAGGGATTCTTTTAATAACAGACTTTGTTTTATAAAAGCTTTCTTTTTGTCCAACATCACCTGCAGTGTCAGTGTTTTTTTTCTGAATTATGTGTTTCCTCCACAATTTTGATTGAATCTTTTATTTAAAGAAAGTGTAACACTTCTAAAAGTGCCTAGGCTCTTTGTCATCAAAAAAATTTCGTAAATCACTCTTTGTTAATAAACCATTTTGAGTCTAATTCGAAGAAAAAATGTTGTATTCAACTCGTTTTTAAAAATCCACTCGTGAAATATTTTATAATACTTGTTGATTACTTAAAAAATAATTTTGAAAAATGTTTGATTTTTGTATTAGATTTAGAACTTATCACTTAAGTATAAATAGAAATTCGGTAGGTACCATCGGTGGACATAAAAAACTGGTACAAGCATGACAATTTTATAAGTCAAAAAATCACAAATTTATATCGGGTAACTTTGCCTTTTTGCAAATAAGGTTATAAAAATTGTGACATACTAATGAGATATTGTCAGAAAAATTAAGTTAAAGTTCAGTTCTCTACATTTACAAAGATTGGATAAATAACACAGTTGATTTAGCATCTATTTAGGTTCAAAGATCTCCAACGGCTATCGTTGAATTCCTGACAATTTTTGGCTTCAATGACAATTCAAAAGTTTGATACACAATGAGCAAATTTTGGATGTACTAGTTTTTTATGTCTACTGATGGTTCATACTAAAAAAAAACTCATTTACAATTGGTTTCATAAAAAGCGGGACAATAACATAAAGATAAATGTCAAATGTCTCAATGTTTTTCATAGTTTGTTTTGGAGTTTAGATAGCAAGGTTATAATATTATGACAAATAAGACACTTTATAAAAACAGAGGTTAAATCAATTTTATGTTTTTAATATTTGAGTGCTCTGTACAATAGCACGGACAATAGCTAGGCATGGACGCTGTTAATTGCTGGCAGTAGTCTGCAGTTAATTCCATCCATGTTTGTTGAATCCCTTCTACTAGCTGTTGTCTGTTTTGAGGCCTAAAGTTGGACAGTCGTATCACTCTTATCATTTGTAAGTATTCTAGCGCAAATCCAATTCTTTGTTCCTTATGAAGATCGGTAAGGAACGGTTTTTTGGCAGCACAATTATTCCCCACGATTTTATTCTGGGACAGGCAGTACTGCGAGATGCAGGAAAAATTCGTTTCGTTAATTGCATCTACTGCGGTCTGTAATGGATTTTCCCGAAAATATTGTATGAGAGCTTCATCGTGCTCTTCTATCGACCCGAACCATCATTTCTTGATACCTTGCGCTCATTTTCCCACTTAGCTTAATTCTTCCCATTGTACTTTTGCCTACCTACTTCATATTTTAAAGCCAAATCTCGTAGTGTATTTCCGGACTCCAAATCCGCAACTATTCGTGCTCTATCAACTTTATTTAAATAAGGCATTACGGCAACTTTTTGTAAGGAATACTTAATGTTAACAGGATTAACTGACAATTTTTGTCATTCATCATTGTCATTAATTGTCATAGTATTGTCATTATAGGTCAGTATTACATGATAACAAATTGTCTTGTCCCGCTTTTTATGAAACCAATTGTAATACACCTAAACATTCTTATGATGCAAGTTTATTATTTTTGCTTGTTCTTATCATTTTTTGAAGCTACCCTGAGTGTACGTAAATTTTCGGGCATACAAAAGAATCGTTTATCATAAAAAAATAATTTTATCCGCAAACGTCACAAAACTGGCAACATTTGTGACAGAATGGCTCAGGTAAAAGATCTAGTTCTCGGACCACTTTTTTCGGACATGTGGTAAATCATTTTTATTTGATAAAGCATTTTTTACTTTTCTCTGTCATCATGACTTACCATTGTTTTCACTTTCTTGTGTCTTTCGCTGCTTCGCTCAAGAGGTGATGATTCCCTCATTGTGAAACGGGAGTCACTGCACTAGTTAAATTAAAAAATACTCAACACATTCGAAAATCTCAACACAAAAATCCGAGACTGACGTTTGCTTATAAACATTGTTATGGTAATGATTCACGTGCAAAGCTTCCTGATTATTTTATTCATTTACTTGTTAATTAATGTTGCTCAAAATTGCTCTTTACTCTTCACCAATACGTTTGCGGATAAAATAGTATATTTTATTCGGAGTAAATGTGAGTTTATGTGGCTCAGCTGAATTATTTGCCTCATTGCATTCGGCAAAATAAACATTCAGCTTCCCCACATAAACTATCACATTTACCCCTTATAAAATAATCTACTATTATTTTTAAAAAAGAACGTTTCAAGCAGCATGACGGTATTGGGTTAAAATATTTAGATCATAAAGTCGTTTCAAGTTTTTTACCAGGGATTCTTTTAATAACAGACTTTGTTTTATAAAAGCTTTTTTTTTGTCCAACATCATCTGCAGTGTCAGTGTTTTTTTCTGAATTATGTGTTTCCTCCACAATTTTGATTGAATCTTTTATTTAAAGAAAGTGTAACACTTCTAAAAGTGCCTAGGCTTTTTGTCATCAAAAAAATTTCGCAAATCACTCTTTGTTAATAAACCATTTTGAGTCTTATTTGAAGAAAAAATGTTGTATTCAACTCGTTTTTAAAAATCCACTCGTGAAATATTTTATAATACTTGATGATTACTTAAAAAATAATTTTGAAAAATGTTTGATTTTTGTATTAGATTTAGAACTTATCACTTAAGTATAAATAGAAATTCGGTAGGTACCATCGGTGGACATAAAAAACTGGTACAAGCATGACAATTTTATAAGTCAAAAAATCACAAATTTATATCGGGTAACTTTGCCTTTTTGCAAATAAGGTTATAAAAATTGTGACATACTAATGAGATATTGTCAGAAAAATTAAGTTAAAGATTGGATAAATAACACAGTTGATTTAGCATCTATTTAGGTTCAAAGATCTCCAACGGCTATCGTTGAATTCCTGACAATTTTTGGCTTCAATGACAATTAAAAAGTTTGATACACAATGAGCAAATTTTGGATGTACAAGTTTTTTATGTCTACTTATGGTTCATACTTAAGTTTAGGAGCGGCAATTTCTAATTTTCACAAAGGCGGCCATCTACCTTAGCACGTGCCTGGTGCTACTTTTAGTGCTTTACGAAAAAATACAAAAAAAATGTCCAAATGCATCGCATGACTTCGCCCTCATCTCCACGAAATTGTACAACTTGTCCCTTTTGCAGCGGCCAGTCGGCAGAGCCCCTCAACCACGAGCAGCGCAAATCTCTCGGCACTCGTTCGCTGCGCTCGACATTGAACTACTCCTTCAATCACGAACCTCTGACAGCCCAGCGCTCTGCCAGCCTGTACAGGCCGCAGTCGTTCACCCCACAGCGCTCCCGGCCCGAGTCCCTCAACTTCGACGCTTCAGTGCTGAACTTCGAGCCTGCAACGCGAGTTTCCTCCTTCCGCAGGGAGACCAAGACGGCTCAGACCCTCAGCATCGTCATGGGGGGGTTCATAGCCTGTTGGCTGCCCTTTTTCATTTTTTATTTACTGACGCCCTTCATTCCCAGCAATCAGGTCAATTCGTTGATCATGTCCTACCTAACGTGGCTTGGGTGGTTCAACTCGGCCATTAATCCCTTCATTTATGCGTTTTATAGTCCAGATTTTAGGATAGCCTTTTGGCGTTTGACTGTTAAGCATTTTTCAAAGACACGAAGGGCCGATTTCGCCTTTCAGCACAAGTGAGAGCCGGGGGTGAACTTGTTCGATTCTAGTCACAGTATTTTATAGTTGTTATTTATATTGTAATATTGTAATTTATTCGCGTACGACGGACGAATGCTTACGAGCGAATGTTCGCGCGTTGTTGTTTTGTTACGAATAAGGTGAAGAGGGATTGGTAAGTACACAATTATTCAAATAAAATATAAAGCAAATTACGCTAATTAACATTGTTTGGAAATAGTAATTAATACGCAGTTAGGACTGCGATTCATAAATGAATTATTTCAGTTTCAAATCCAATATTCCAATACCTACATTAATTTATGTTTGTTAAACAGACGAGTATGTGGGCGTGAAAATTCATAGAATAATAAATAATTCTGGATAGAAATTGATCAAATTACGCGAGGCACTAACAGTTATATAAAATCTGTTTTTTAATTAAACGGAAATATGTAAACAGTCTTCGCTGTGTTAAATTTTCATGCCTTATTTTAGAAGGAAATTTCACATGATTGTTTTAACGAAATTGTTTCGTTAAAAAAAAGAATGTCAGTTTCCTCCGAATTTTTATAATTTTTTAACGAATTTTTCAAATAGGAGACTTTTTTCTTTAAAAACGATATAAAATTAACAAGAAAACGCCGAAAAAGTGCCAGAGCATTCGAAAAAGGCAAAAATTAAATTTTGAATAATTAAGTCTATTTCGCAAGAAATTGTAGTTTTCAATTATAGTATAAACTGTACTTAAATATAAAAAAACAAATTTTCGACCTGCATTGGAAATTTTTTATGTTTTTAGAGGGAAATTTTGGGAAAATAAGTAAGTGTTCAGGCTTAAAATAACGTAATTTTCAAGGTAATTATTAGCTGTTTCAAAACTATAAAAACGCCAACGTCGCATTTTCTCTCAAAATTAGTTGTTATAAATTATTTGTGCACTTCAAAAAATTAATAGCTAATGTAATTTATAGTTTCAATAACAGATCTAATCATTAATAACTATTTCACATTTTAATCAACCTTATTTAAAAAAATTATTTGGTAAAATGCGACGTTTGCGTTTTTATAGTTTTGAAACGGCTAATATATTATATTGCATAATAAGCAATGCGTCTAAAGAAAAATCTGTGGGTACAACGGAAACAATGTAACGGGAACATTTGCAGTGATACCAAATGTGGATAAATTATGTTGTCTACATTACATAAGTTTTTCCAGTTCAAATGGAAATACGTAATTATTAACAACGTTGCTTTTAACATGTTTGAGTGCAAAAATAGTTTTCTGCGTGTTTTAACAAAAAAAAAACAGTCTTCGCTGTGTTAGATTTTCATGTTTTATTTTAGAAGGAAATTTCGCATAATTGTTTTAACGAAATTGTCTCGTTAAAAAACAGTGAGTTTCGTCCAAGTTTTTATCATTTTTTAATGAATTTTACAAATAGGTGAGTTGTTTGGTTAAAACGATATAAATCTAACAAAAAAGCTGAAAAATGTGCCAAAGCACTTGAAAAACAGAGCAAGGTAATTTTCTATATTTTCATTGGTAAATGAAAAGTGAATATTAACTGAAAAATACGCTATAGTATTTGAAAAAGGAAAAAATTAAGTTTTGAACTAGTTGTAATTGTTCGGCATTTTTAAGTCAAAAAAAACATGTAGGTTCCTACTTATAAACTATACTTAAAACATTAAAATAACGTCATTTTCGATCTGAGTTGGAATTTTTTCGCCTTTTTAGAAAATAAGTAAGCGTTCACGTAATAATAAATAATTCTAGCTAGAAATTGATTAAATAATTTTTTTTTTAATTAAACAGAAATAACTAAGTTAAAGTCAAATGATGTAAACGTTTTAAATTTTCATGCCTTATTTTAGAGGAAATTTCGCATGATTGTTTTAACGAAATTATCTCGTTAAAAAACAGTTAAATCCTTCTAAACAGGCTAAAAGAATGTCAGTTTCGTCCAAATTTTTATAATTTTTTTTTTCGAATCTTACAAATAGGAGACTTTTTTGTTTAAAAACGATATAAAATTAACAAGAAAACGCCGAAAAAGTGCCAGAGCACTCGAAAAAGACAGCAACGTAATGTTCTACTTTCAATAGGGTAAAGTGAATATTAAGTGAAAATACGCTGCATTATTTGAAAAAGGCAAAAATTAAATTTTGAATAATAATTAATAAGTGATTGTTCGGTATTTGTTAAGGCTACTTCGCAAGAAATTGTAGTTTTCAACTTATAAACTCTACTTCAACAGAAACAAATTTTCGACCTGCATTGGAAATTTTTCACGTTTTTAGAGGGAAATTTCGGAAAATAAGTAAGTGTTCAGGCTTAAAATAACGTAATTTTCAACTTAATTAGTTGAGTTTTCTGCGTGTTTTAACAAAAAAAAAACAGTCTTCGCTGTGTTAAATTTTCATGCCTTATTTTAGAAGGAAATTTCGCATGATTGTTTTAACGAAATTGTCTCGTTAAAAAACAGTCAGTTTCGTTCAAGTTTTTATTATTTTTTAACGAATTTTACAAATAGGTGAGTCGTTTGGTTAAAAATGATATAAATCTAACAAAAAAGCTGAAAAATGTGCCAAAGCACTTGAAAAACAGAGCAAGGTAATTTTGTATATTTTCATTGGTAAATGAAAAGTGAATATTAACTGAAAAATACGCTATAGTATTTGAAAAAGGAAAAAAATTAAGTTTTGAACTAATTGTGATTGTTCCACATTTTTACAAATAGGAGACTTTTTTCTTTAAAAACGATATAAAATTAACAAGGAAACGCCGAAAAAGTGCCAGAGCACTCGAAAAAGACAGCAACGTAATGTTCTACTTTCAGTAAAGTAAAATGAATATTAAGTGAAAAATACGCTACATTATTTGAAAAAGGGAAAAATTAAATTTTGAATAATAATTAATAAGTGATTGTTCGGTATTTGTTAATGCTACTTCGCAAGAAATTGTAGTTTTCAACTTATAAACTCTACTTCAACAGAAACAGATTTTCGACCTGCATTGGAAATTTTTCACGTTTTTAGAGGGAAATTTCGGAAAATAAGTAAGTGTTCAGGCTTAAAATAACGTAATTTTCAAGGTAATTAGTTGAGTTTTCTGCGTGTTTTAACAAAAAAAAAAACAGTCTTCGCTGTGTTCAATTTTCATGCCTTATTTTAGTAGGAAATTTCGCATGATTGTTTTAAAAAATTGTCTCTTTAAAAAAACAGTCACTTTCGTCCAAGTTTTTATCATTTTTTAACGAATTTTACAAATAGGTGAGTCGTTTGGTTAAAAACGATATAAATCTAACAAAAAAGCTGAAAAATGTGCCAAAGTACTCGAAAAACACAGCAACGTAATTTTCTATATTTTCATTGATAAAAATAAGCGAGAAAAGCGAATATTAACTGAAAAATACTGAAAAAGGCAAAAATTAAGTTTTGGAATTTCCCAAAAAATATGTGTTTCTACTTGTAAACTGTACTTAAAACGGTGGCTTAAAACATAAACATATTAAAATAACGTCACTTTCGACCTGTATTGGAAATTTTCGCCTTTTCAGAAGAGAATTTCGGAAAATAAGTCAGTGTTTACACTTAAAATATTTTCAACATAATTAAATGAGTTTTAAGTGTGTTTTATTTAACAAAATTTCAGAACTAAAAGCCAGTTTTTCGCTCAAAAATGAGCTAAATCACTTTAAACACACAAAAAAATATAAATTTCAATCCAGTTTTTTCGTATTTTGACAAAAATTCCGAATATAAGTGAGTTTCGTGGCTAAAATCTAGATCAATCTAAAGAAAATTCACAAAATAAAATATGATAAAATACTCGAAAAACATTGTTTGGATATAGTAATTAATACGCAGTTACGACTGCGATTCATAAATGAGTTATTTCAGTTTTAAATCAAATACGTACATTAATTTATGTTTGTTAAACAGACGAGTATATGTACTTGAAAATTTACGGAATAATAAATAATTCCATCTAGAAATTGATTAAATTACACGAGTTACTAAAAGTTATATAAAATCTGTTTTTTTTAATTAAACGGTAATAACTAAAGAGTCTTCACTATGTTAAATGATGCTAACATTAAATTTCCATGCCTTATTTTAGAGGAAATTTCGCATGGTTGTTTTAACGAAATTATCTCGTTAAAAAAACAGTTGAATCATTCTAAACAGGCTAAAAGAATGTCAGTTTCCTTCAAGTTTTTATCATTTTTTTACGAATTTTACAAATAGATGAGTTTTTTTGGTTAATAAAAACTATATAAAATTACCAAAAAACACTGTGTGCCAAAGCAGATAATTTTCTACTTTTCAGTAGAGAAAAGTGAATAGTAACTGAAAAATACGCTAACAGTATTTGAAAAAGGCAAAATTAAATTTTGAACTAATTAAGTGATTGTTCGGCAAAAAAATTGTAAGTAGTTCTCTACTTATAAACTGTACTTACACATAAAGAAACATATTAAAATAACGTCATTTTCGACCTGCATTGGAAATTTTTTGCCTTTTTAGAAGGAAATTTCGGAGAATAAAATAAGTGTTTAGACTTACAATAATGTAATTTTTGCCTTTGACTTTTCGGCAAAATTTCGGAAATAAAGTGAATTTCTCGCTCAAAAAGGAGTTAAATCACTCTAAACAGGCCAAAAGACTATCATTTCCTCCTAGTTTTTATAATATTTTAACACAACTTTAGAAAATAAGCGAGTTTCTTGATTAACAAGATAAATGTTTTGCTAAAAAATGAGTTTTTAACTGAATAATGTGTAGGGGGCAAGAGGAATAACTATGAAGTATAATTTTATTAATTATTAATTGAAAAGCTATCTAAGGTCCGGTTTCTCGTACGATTAAACCTCAGTTAAATTTTATCTCTCCGATAGTTGCTAAGGTACTGCGTATCTGATTGGCGTTGCTACGTTTTAACTGAGGTTTAAATTTATTTCTTCGTTAAATATGTTCCCAGAAACTGGGGCTAAATCCAACGAAACAGATCACTTTCAACATTTTATGAGAACAGTTTTTACTTCAAAAAAAAATCACATAATCTTATCGACGTAACTACCTATTAGCTGTTTCAAAACTATAAAAACGCCAACGTCGCATTTTCTCTCAAAATTAGTTGTTATAAATTATTGATGCACTCCAAAAAATTAATAGCTGAAATAATTTATAGTTTCAATAACAGATCATTTTACATTTTTATCAACCTTATTTAAAAAAATAATCTGGTAAAATGCGACGTTGACGTTTTTATAGTTTTGAAATGGCTAATATGTAATTTTTGCTGTGTTTTGACAAAATCATTCCAAAGAAGCTAAATAAAGGTATGCTAATTTCGATTTAATTTAGTGATTTTTTGACAAAGTTTTCCAAAATAAATGCGTTTTATCTGATGTTTTGGTGTGTTCTAGACAATTAAGCAAAATAAGTAAGTTTGTGGATGAAAGACGTCTGAGTTTCCAGTTTAAAAATGAACTTAGGATTCGCAAAACGGCAAAATAATAATTTATAACTAATTACTTAGATGTTTTTTCGTGCTTTTTTAGGAAAATTCAGCAAAAAACATTAGTCTCCCATTTATGGGACGTGGTAAATTTAATAAATAAATCAAAACAATATAATTTTCGACCCATTGTAATTTTTTTGCAGAATTGGAAGAAAATTTCGCAATATAAAAGAGCTTTTCGCTCAAATTCACGTAATTTTCAACGTAATTAGGTCATTATTTTTTTTCCTGTTTTAACTCGATATGTTCCTGTTTACAAATAAATATAATAAATAAATAAGTGATTTATTTCCAATACACGTTAATCTATTATCGAATATACGAGAAAAAATCATTACAATTATCAACACATTAAAGTATGACCTTTACTGAGTTGTAGAAAGAAGGCATAGGATTAATAATTAATTAAAGAAGTTAATTAAAGTGATGTATAAAATATTTGAAACACAAAAGTTTTTGAAGAAAAAGCACACAAAAGGCATTCCTTCTACATAATAATCCAGTCACAACGTCTAATAATAAAATTTTGAAATTTTAAGCATTCTAATAGAAATTAAAAATTGAATATTGAAGCTATGGCTATGGTTGCAGAAAAATATAACACTTACTTTATGAATTTTATATTATCTAATTTTAATAAACGAACATAAACGTAACTATTTTTTTAGAAACAAAATTTCCGTTTAATTAAAAATCGGATTTTCGTTTTTTGCAGCTTTCAGTTTTGTTTATTGCCCGTTTAATAAGCATTAATTATCTAGTTGTTAAACGTAGTGCGAAGTCATTGGTAAATTCGCAGCAGAATTCAATTCGCTCTCTGTCTATTATCATGTGATTTATTTACGACAAAACGGCAACGAGAAGTGTTTTTAATTGAATCGGTCATGCCGAAAATTGGGATTGCAACTAGATTTTGCAGCGGAAGCGTTGTCAAATTTTTTATTGAATTTATATTGAAAGCACGTCCTAGTTTGACACAATGTTGATTTAAATTTTTAAAATAAGTAAAATATGTGAAGATGAAGTGTGCAATCGTGTGACATTGTTTTCAATAAATCTCGTTTAAAAATATCTCGTTGGAATAAGAAATTGTGATATGATTCTGTAAATATTAGATTTGTATACAGGCTGTACCAAAATTTTGAACGAACGCGTTTAGGTGTTGGCTTTTGACAAAAATTTGGGGAAAAGCAAAAACGTTAAACTTTTTACAAGTGATAAACATAAGGATGTAATTTAGGCTTTCTGACTTTCTGAAATTACAAAATAACAATGGACATTTTATTTAATTTTTCCACAATGGACGATTAATCCCATATTTAGTCCTTGTATAACTGTAAACTATTTGATGGAGGAGTTGGATCTCACCCTCCATAACCAAGCGAATCTTCATAAAATTTTATGAGCTACAACTAAAATGTTTCCTCTAGGATATTGAATTCCTTTGATGTGTACTTTAACAAAATAAAAATGTAACGTAGACGTGTGAATTTAGTAGCTTAGGAAGTAGTGAAAATCGTGATAATATTCACGGATAGGTGATTATGGCGTTAGTGAATATTTATCTTACGTTGGGAAGAATCCTATTTGTATAGCTCAACGCAAAAAATCATTACCAAAAGCAAATGCAAAAAATTACCTAATTAATTATAGTCCATCAAATGTAAGAAAATGACTACAATTGTTGAAATTTTGTAGAATCATTGAGTTCACCATAAAACTTACCAAAAAAATGAAGCAAAATAACTAAGTGTAAGCAAGAAATGCCACAACTAAATAACTTGTAGCAAGAGAAATTGAAGCAAACATTGATTAATTTTGGTCCCAATGTTCACCGAAATTTAAAAATCTTAAAATTGGCTATTTATTTTTTGTTGAATTTTTTGTCGAAATATTTAGTTCACAAAAAATACCGTAAAAAATCATCAACAAAAAATGGAGCAAAAAATCGCTTACGTACGCAAAAAATTAAACAAAAAATGGGAAGTGTTAAAAAAAATTCCACAAAAATCGATAGTTTCAACAATAAAAAAAATGGAGCAAAAAATAAGTTGCAGAAGAAGATAAAGCAAATATTGCTTAATTTTGGTACAATTCTTCCCAGAAATTGAAAAATTGTAAAATTGGTCATTAATTTTTTTGTTCGATTTTTTGTGTAAATATTTTGTTCACAAAAAACTCTACAAAAAATACCCGCAATCACAAAAAATGGCGCAAAAAACACTTGTCTCAACAAAAAATGGAGCAAAAAATAAGTTGCAGAAGAAGAAAATAGAGCAAATATTGCTTAATTTTGGTTCAATTCTTCCCAGAAATTGAAAAATTGTAAAACTGGTCATTTATTTTTTGTTCGATTTTTTGTGGAAATATTTTGTTCACAAAAAACTGCACAAAAAATACCCGAAATCACAAAAAATGGCGCAAAAAACACTCGTCTCAACAAAAAATAGAGCAAAAAATCGCTTACAGTCACAAAAAATGGAGCAAAAAATACCCGCGGTCACAAAAAATGGCGCAAAAAATCAATAGCTTCAACAAAAAAATAGAGCAAAAAATCACCTGTCCCAATAAAAAATGGAGCAAAAAATAAGTTGCAGAAGAAGAAAATAGAGCAAATATTGCTTAATTTTGGTTCAATTCTTCCCAGAAATTGAAAAATTGTAAAATTGGTCATTTATTTTTTGTTCGATTTTTTGTGGAAATATTTTGTTCACAAAAAACTGCACAAAAAATACCCGAAATCACAAAAAAAGGCGCAAAAAACACTCGTCTCAACAAAAAATCGCTTGCAGTCACAAAAAATGGAGCAAAAAATACCCGCGGTATGTGGGCACAAAAAATCGGCCAGTCACAAAAAATGTGGTCGAAATTTTAAATTTAATTTTATTTAATGAATTGTTTGAATCCCTCTTCACGTTATGATCGGAGATTTAGTACAAATTCAAATGTAAACCTAAGATATTAATATTTTTGTACATAGTCGATATTGAGTTTTTTACCTTTGTAGACCCATCGCTTAGCCCTGTAAATAACTGAAATAAAATAAACCATGTTTTTGTATCTATTTTTATATTTTATTGTAACAGTGGCTTAACAACCCGTTCAAATTGAATGTTCCGAACGTAATTAAGCACAATCAATGTACAATTTTCTCTCTAGCATAAATAGATGTTTGTAAAAATAGATTTTGTATGTATATATCGGACCCTATTTCTTCCGTTTCCTCCTCGTCGTCTTCTTCGGCTCGTCATCTCCACCATCACCATCCTCATCTCCACCCTTCCACTCCTTCTTCAGCTCGTGCAACATGTGCGGGGTTAAAATCCCCTGCGCCAGCAACCTCTCAGTCAACCTGCCTCTGCCAAGTAACGCCTTCGTCTCTGTAAAAAAATTAGTACATAATATTATAAATAAATAAAGAAATAAATATAGCTTTATCTCTTAGGAACTTACAACAGTTGTAGAAAACGTCAACAGGCAAACAAAAATACAATTAATACAATTGATCACCCATAGTTAATGGTAATAGGTCATCTCGCCCTGGCACTATGGTACAGATGGCCCAACTCATGATTTTTTTATTTTTCTTTTTTTTAAGAAAATTTTTCAATTATTTGCTATTTACCTGTACTCAATAGAACTGTAGTTGGGTATTTGTTGTAAATAAAAAACATCGTCTCGGTAGTGTCAAAAATAATTTTTTTGTATTTTTTTTAATGAGTCATCTCTCCCTGAATTACCCTAATATTAGCCGTTTCAAAACTATAAAAACGCCAACGTCGCATTTTCTTTCAAAATTAGTTGTTATAAATTATTCATGCACTTCAAGAAATTAATAGCTAATGTAATTTACAGTTTCAATGAGAGATGTAATCATAATAACTATTTTACAATTTTATCAACCTTATTTAAAAAGATAATTCCGTAAACTGCGACGTTGGCGTTTTTATAGTTTTGAAACAGCTAATACTATGGTAAAACTATGGTAAAATGCTCATGATTCATGAATAATGTGCATTGTTGCTGAAATTAACTTTTAATGTTAATTACCTTTTATTTAACTCACAATGTTGTCTTGTCTGTCGGTTATTTTTTTGGAGAAAAATTTGAAAGGGTTCCCGTTGTCTCACTGAATTGAAATTTTGCATACTTACTTAATCTGCGTAACAATGCAATTCTATGTAGTTAAATACCCCCTAAAGGTGTTAAATGGGGTTTTAAAATTTTAGGTTATGTTTACAAAGGGGTTCTCGATTTGTACATACCGTAACTTATACCGACATAGACGGTATGTTGGTCATTTGGACGTCACAGTAGATGCACAGTGTAATAACAATAAATCTATGCAATAAATAAAGACTAAAAAGCAAAAAATAAAAATATACAAAAAAAATGTTTTTTAAAAAAAGCTTTTATTCAAAAGATGCAATAAAAAGTAAAAAATAATGTATTTCAATCACACAAGAATATTTTTTCTTACAGGTTAAAATTCTAAAATTTATAAAAGCTTTGGGAGTTATAAAACTACGGCATTACAGAATTACTTTGTTCAGTTGACAACTCCCAAAGATTTTATAAATTTTAGAATTTTAACCTGTAAGAAAAAATATTCTGCGATTGAAATACGTTATTTTTTACTTTTTAGTGCATCTTTTAAATAAAAGCTTTTTTAAAAAAAATATTTTTTATATATTTTTATTTAATAAAAATAATCTTTGAGAAACAAAAAATATTCTATTTAACTTTTTCAAGTTATTGAACTTTTAACAAATTTCTTAATTTTTTTACTTTCTTAATCGGCCTTTAAAGTGGTGAAAGTCCTGCTTATCTAGAATTCTAAATTTCTGTGTATAAAATTATTTCAAAAACTAAGCAGAATCGTCCAGTACAAGTTTAGATCAAAGTCATCAGTATTAAAAGCTACGTTCAAAAATGCAATAAAATTTCAAGTCTTCCATTAAAAATAAAACATAACTTTGTATTGTAGTTGATATCTGAAACCCCCTGTATATTTGAAAATAATTTTATGTGATGCAGGGGGTTAGTAATATACAGGGTGAATCCTCGAACAGGCCGTTTTTTTTTAACCGACATTTTTGATTACCGTTTTAGATACTACACATCGTTATCTTTCTGGTAAATTTAAAAAGATTCCAAAAAATAAAGAAAAAAAAATTCAAAAATGAATAAAATAAAATAAATAAATTAAAAAAGTTATTGAAAATTTAATTCAGAGCCTTATCTTTTTGTTCTTTTCTTTATTTTATGAGGTAAATGTTTTTTATTTATTTTTTTGTGTTTAGGTTTCGTTTTAAGTGTTTTAATGCTAATTATTAAAAAAACATACAGGGTGATTCTTAAATAGACCGACAAAATTTTATTACAAGTTTCCCAGGATAAGTCAAGACGATCTGTACTATATTTTCGTTTTTATTTTGTAGGGAAGAAACCCCTTAATGTGCCACTTACAGCGTCCATGAGTTTAAATTAGTTGAATTGGAAGAAAAGTGCTCATTTTCATCATGAATATCGATTATACACAGTGATCATTGTTGGATTGATCAAATACATTGTCCTCAAATGATTATCATGCTTTCTACTAACTGTGTTTATACTACAATTCATTTTTTTAAATAATCAACTGTCAGTGTCAAAATTCTGATAAAGACCAGACTGTATCACCCTAAAAGTTCATGTTCCAGTTTAATTAGGTTGGGTTACACGGTCACTGAAATTTGGATTCATAAATTGCTGAATTAAATATCCATGTGTTGTACGTGTTGTAACTTAAAGACAACTTTAACAATTTGTAAAGATTTTTAAACTGAATTTGCCAGGTAAAAAAATGTACCAACGACTCTTTGACAGTTGATTATAAAAAAAAACGACTATACTTATAAACACATCAGTGGCGTACGCTTTATCTTCAACATAACTTTAAAAATTTTTGTTTCGAAAACAGTTATACAAAGAATTTTTTTACTATTTTTCTCAGTATGTACTCATTTGATACTCATGGGTAGAAGTTTGTCGGTCTATTAAAGAATCACGCTGTATAAAAAAATAAGGAAAGAACAAAAAGATAATGCCTTCTGTGTTTAATCGCCAATATTTTTTTTATTTTATTAAATTATTTTTTTTATTTTAAATTTAATTTTTTGGCAAACTACAAAGAAGGTTTCTCTAGTGTTAGATTTGTAATTTTTTTCGATTTTTTACAAGAAAATAGGATTTCAAATGAGGCATATGTTGTTGTTTTTAATAGCAGAAATTATCTGTTTCCCAATAAATTTTCCAAAATCTAACACTAGACACACAGAATGAACCTTTCTGTACCCGACATTTTTCATTTTTTAAAATTGCGTCCATTTAGATTTTTTTGGTGGGTACAACGGAGTCATAAATCATATATATTTCAAAAACCACTAGTAGTACCATGCGATCATTTGAATTTTTTATTAGAGTAGGTAGGCGGTTTTGTGTCTTTGTGATTGATGAAGTAGTAGAGCTTATTCCAAACCTGGTGGCAAACTGACATTGTCAAAAATGACTCTATTTTGGCATTAAACATATGTTTACTATTAAAAAAATTGATCATAGGCGTCGTAATAAAATATTCTTCAAGCTCATTGTTAGTCTTTAAAAAATTATAAGAAGGTAATAATAAAGAACAAATTATTGATAATAATAGTAACATTTCTATGTATCTTAGTCCTCAAAATTGATTAATGTAAAAATGACAACTAAATAAATTTTAGAGAAAAAAATACACGCCCATGTATTTCATTATTTTAACCAAGTGCACGGTGCACTTCAAGAGTCTTTTATGTCACTGTCAGTTCGCTACCAGATACGGAACAACCTCTACAAACTGAGGTAAAAAATGTATTCTAATTGAATATTACTGTTCAAAACATAATTATTTGGCCCTTCAGCTTTATTAATTATCACAAACGGACTTTTCATCTAAATTAAAAAACTGATAAAGCCTACTCTAATTACAAATCGAAATGATCACATGGTACTAGTAGACAAATATCTGTAACAAAGTCAATAAATACCTCTCAAATACGACTGCTTTTGCCTATTCAACGCAAACTGCTCCTCATCGGCCCCCCTGGCCCCCGTCTCAGAATTCCGCAGCAATCGAGTCAACTGAACCACCCCTTGTTGTATTATCACATCTAACTCCTTCTGCATATCTCGCACCAAATCAGGCTCATTAAACAAATCCATGAAGCGATAGCTCAACCACAGGTACAAGTCCAGGACATCGAACACAGCCTCCAGATGCACCAGGTCAATGATTGTCTTCGGGGGCTGCAAGGGCCACCCAATATTGCGACAAAGCCAATCGAAAGTAATCGGCTCATTTTTACTATACTGCCGGGTGAATTTCAGGAACATTGTGCACACAAACGGCATTTTCTTGCTAATGGGGGCGCAACAAAAGACATAACGGGCCCGCAAAGGCAAGGGGACGTGTTGTATCATATCGGCCAAAAACTTAAAGTCCTCCACGTTACACATGAAATACAACGAATCATCAACCGTTGATAAACTAACGAAAATGTCCATCAAATTGCTAAGTGTTGAGTTGGGCAAGTGGTAGGCGTACAGCTCGATTTGCTCAGCCGTGGGGTGGAGTCCCGCCTGTGTGATCGCCTCAGGGGGCGACCCCAGCAAAGTCTTCAACGTTTTCAAGTCTTCAGGCTTGAAAGTTGTGACGAAACCTTGCTCCCATTGCGTTCCATAACGCCCAGCTCTTCCTGCGATTTGTAGAGCGGCAGAGACCGAGATTGTGTCCATTTCCTTCTCGCCCTTTTCGTTCATCGTGGGTTTGATGAGCGAGTAGAAAATCACGCGCCGGATGCTCCTGAAGGGGGCACAATTATTATTAAAAATGACTGTGGGATTTATACTCCGATCACTTTTGTAATATTAAACAAAATCGCATCAACTTGAAAATTTTGGCATTGTAAGTTGCGTTATTTATTGCGAATTTAGGCTTTCAAAAATACGTTACGTTATTTGTCAGTGTCAAATTTAGGGTTGCCAGAAATCAAAATGGCGAAAATAGAAGAGTTCACTTGAAAATATTATAGAAGTTTCAAAAAATATGTAGAAAATTCAAATAAATCATTTATTACATTAAAAATAATTACTGTAATACATGAAATGTTAACATTGCCAGAAATCAAAATATCGAAAATAGAAGAGTTCACTTGAAAATATTATAGAAGTTTCAAAAAATATGTAGAAAATTCAAATAAATCATTTATTACATTAAAAATAATTACTGTAATACATTAAATGTTAACATTGCCAGAAATCAAAATGTCGAAAATAGAAGAGTTCACTTGAAAATACTATGGAAGTTTCAAAAAATATGTAGAAAATTCAAATAAATCATTTATTACATTAAAAGTAATTACTGTAATACATTAAATGTTAACATAAATTAAACATACATCTTGAGATAAATGAAAACAAAGAAATAAAATAAAAAAATAGATAATATAAAAAAACATTGTTTTAAAATAAACATTACAATTCTGCCGCCTTCCTTTACTTTATTTAGTGTAATACTAAAAATATCTTAATCATATTTTGCATTTTTTGGCATGAGTGCTAAAATTGTTTTATCATTTTTGATAAAATCAAAAAAATTCATGCAATTTCTTTCAAAATTTATTGTTATAAGAAGTTCAGCTCTAATTAATCAGTAGAAGATCTACTTCTGGTATAAGTCCATTTATTTTTCATTATAGAAAATACCCGCTCTACAAAGGCAGAAGTAGCGGGCATGCTTAAAATAAACGATAATATTTTAAAAATATTGGGCAAGTCTGCTTTTTGAAAAATCATATGCCACTTATCACTAGTTGAAACTTCACTTTGTTCACTTTGATAGAAAAGTTTTTAAAATCAATTTCGTCAAACAGTTGATCCATATTCAACTGCATTATCTGGACAAATGTTTCTGGAATAGCTTCAACTATTTCATTAAAATCCTTAAAATTAAAAACGGTATCGTTATTAATTTTAAATAATGAGACTTTTGACAACCAACTGTTTTTTTGAAAATCAAACCACCAGAGCTCAACACTTGGTGGAACTGTAAGTCTAAGTTATTTGAAACAGTTTTATTGTCCATTCTTTTTAGCTTTGAATTAACTAAGAATCCAAAAAAATATTCGTCCATTCTTTTTTGTAATTTCGCCCGCAAATTGTCCATTATTTCGTTAACATCAATAACTGAAATTTTCGAACCTTCAAGTAGTTTCATAGCATCCTCAAAGATGGTTAAAAAATTATGACAAAACAATACATTGATTTCAGGAATTTCACATGGATTTTCATGTTCATACTCCCTTAAATCTAGCAATTTCTGAATTTGTATGGGACAATCATTTATGTTTTGGAAATATGAAACAATAGGTGTCCAATTTTGAAGTAATCTTTTAATACAAAGATTCAAAGATACCTTGTTGTAACATGCAACACATCTTTAAAATCCTGGTCAACAAACTCAAAAAACTCCTTTTAGGTCTCTCTGCGTTTCGCTGAAAGAGAAAAGTGAGAATATATTTTTAAAATTACATTCTCTACATTTAATTCTACTTTATCTATTGAGTGTTTGACAGCGTTGTGCAGTATATGAGCAGTATGACAGTTCGCTTTAAAAATATTTTCATTTTTCTCTTTAAGTCTCGTATATAGAGAATTATGCACACCAAAATTGGTGTTGCAATTGTCGGCGCTTAAACAGATAAGGCGATCAATTGACAAGTTCAAAGATTGCAAAGAGTTCATCACAATGTGAAACATTCCGTTGGCACTTTCATCAGAATTTTCGACGAAATCTATTAACTTAATTTGTACTCCAAGTTCTGATGTAAAAAATTGTATGATAATAGGAAAAAAATTTCTATTTTTTCTGTTGGATGCATCAATTTGTACTGCATAAAATGTATTTCCATGAATTACATTTTCAATGGCCAATTTTAAGGCAGCGGGAGCTAATATATTACGAACTGCTGCTTTTGCTTTAGTTCTCCCTAAATGAATTATTTTGATTTGATCATTTTGGCAAAAAATGTGTTTAAGCAATTTGGTTGAACAGTGAAGGCTATTGTACGAAAGATTGTGTTGGACATTATGATAAATAATACTTAATTCTGCTGCACTAATTAAATCACTTTCGGAAGTGTCCTCATTTTTTAAAAAGAAATTATAAATAACATTGTCATTCTTGGTATTCCTGGTGTTGCAAAATCTAAAAATAATTAAAACATGATTACTTTCAGTGTTTGAGTCACTAAAGCCATGGCAACCTGTCCTACTCCTTGATTTTTGATGGAAAAATCCTTGTGGCAAAGGATACACCTTGCTTTAGTTTTGTTATCCGGTACACTTTTTAAAAAATGAATTTTTGTTCCCATTCCCAACGTATTGGCGGACAAACTTTGGACTGTTTTAGGCTGGCAGTGCTGGACTGCTGGCCCAGGACATGAAGCTGAGTAGCTGACAAATTGCTAACTGCTCTGTCATCTGAACTTGCGCACCAAATGTGTCCCAAGCTGCTGCAATTTTATTGGTCGGAAAACGTTTCTCGTTTTATAGAACAGTGTTGCCGGATTTCAAAAATCAAAATGGCCTAATATCGAAATATAGAAGATTTTGCTTCTATATTTTAGGGACATAGAAGATAGAAGATTTTAGTTAAATATAGAAGACTTCTATTAAATATAGAAGGTCTGGCAACCCTAGTCAAATTGTTGAATTCTTTAAGTGGAAATCCTGCAAAATACGTTAAGTTAGTTAAGTTTTCTTCAAGTAAGTAACATTTTTGAGTCATTTTAAAGAAATCTGAGTACATTACTTGCATTTTTAGCTGCTAAAAAGGGACATTCAGACGTTCATACAACTGCTTCACTCAAGCTTATTAACAGTCAAAACGTGACGAAAACTATCAAATATAATAGATTTAATAACAAACATGTAACAAACCTAAATAAATTAATGGACAACTAACTAAACAAATCTGTTGAGTTGTTAATTGTTGAAAATATGAACGGACAAAAAAAGGAGACCGGTAAAACCTACCTTACAAGTTATTTTAGATAAATAATTAGTTATTGTTCGTCCGAAATTGGCAGAAACCCTTGCGAGAAGTAAGTAGAGAAGACTTTGGAAGATTTTTCGGCGTGTTTTATGTTGTTTTGTGAGCTGCAGATCGATTTAAACTCACTCGACATAATATTGAAAGTAACCTTTGTCAGTGGTTGCAGACCGTCTTGGCGGGCCCCCATGCCAATTCGATAAGGTTACACAAACAGCAATAGGGGGCTAGTTCGTTGCTGCTCGCTTAATTCTTTTAAATTCGTTAACTTTGACATGGCCAAAGACAAACTTCAAATTTTCATGACAGTAGTGTGAGCCATAGCATCGCCAACTTACATCAAATGTCGCTGCGCTCCATTAAGGCCGTAACAAAACTTCCGTTTCCATTATTGAATTTGATTCTCCTAACCTAAAAAATTTCTCCTTACGCAACGCCATCTGTTTAATATCTGACAAACCAATCATTAAATTGATTTCAAAAATCGTTTCGCTATTTTCTTTAAAACAAGCAATTTTTGGTATGGTTCTAATTAAATCGTTAATTCTTATTTAAGATATCGTTATACGACAATAATTAATAAGCTCAATAATTAACAAAAACAGTTTAAAATCCCGTCACACACAAAGTGGTCATCCTCAGGTGAGAATATAAACAGTTTATATTATGAAATGCGTTGTGTTTTAAATAAATGTTTGGTGTGACGGGATTTTAGACTGTGTTTTTGTTAAGAATTCCACGCCAAGGAAATCCAACAAGAAGAAGCTCAATAATGTTCAAAAACCATCGCTAATCATACCAACAGACTAAGGACAGATTGTAAGAATAGTTTTAACACAGGAAATGATCGAGTTCGGTATTTTATTGATGTAAAGTGATTTTTATTACAAAATACAAAAACAATTCAAAAATAAATTAAACCATAGTTAAACTTCTTTGCAAACGTCTTTCTTGTAAGTGTAGTTGTTTTTTTAAAGTAATAAAACGCATCAAATCAAGTTTCCACCACATGCAGTACTTCGATTTGTATCAATAGGACAGCCAAGAGAACAACTTGTGTTCCATATTCTTTAATAACGTTAGTGAGTCTGCTGGTGGATTCAAATTATGTCAGATTTCAACAGAGGCTTAAAAATGGTCTTAAGTTTAGTCTAAAATTAAAAAAATCTCTTCCTTACTATTTATACATTTTTGTAAGCTTCCACAACTTCTTCAAAGTTATAATTTTTGCATCTTTATCTTAATGTAAGAAAACAGAAAAATTCAACCAATGAGTATTTACATATTAGTCCATTTTTATCATTTTCTGCAAACTATTGATAATTTTGGAATAATTTTACTTGACGGATACCAAAATTATTGTTAAAATCGTTTTGTTCAAATTTAGGTTTTGTAAACTGTTGTTTTTCCTAGTATTTCATTACATCCTTGGTTTATTACCAAAAGCCACGTTCTTACACAATCGTACTCAGTTAATTCAAAAATCATATTAAAAGAACGTTCCACATGGATGCAAATGTTCAAAATCCACTTTTGAGAAGATGAGAACTAGGCCAAACAAGTTTCATTATGGTTATTAACGGTTAAATGGATCATAATCCATTTCAGCGAGGTAAGTGTTATCTCAAAGCAATGTGGACCTGAAAATACCAAATAATTATCTGCCTTCTCAATGTTTTTCAATTTTTGTGTTCCTACCTTGAATGCTTCTTGCTTTTTACAGTTTAGATAGGTATTCAATCTAATAAACTATCAAATTATACTGACTATTCACTCGTATTTGAAATTTTTCTGACAAACTTTGATTGTGTCTAAAGTGTCAATTAAAAATTAAAATTTTTACGGATTATGATTGGTCACACATTTTCTTGGTTTTGTTTTTGTTTACATTTTTTGCCAGCAAATAGAGCTAGCTAAGGAGAAAATTTTTAAGTTAGGAGAATCAGTCAACGGAGACTTTTGTTACGGCCTTAATGGAGCGCAGCGACATTTGATGTAAGTTGGCGATGGCCATATATTATAGATATATATATTGGTGTGAGCATTGCCAACTGTCAAATTTAGTAACAAAACTTGGCTCGAATATAACAGAATAAAAATCTCTAATCTCCCAATATTACAATTAAGTGATCCGACTTTACTTACAAGTTGAGGCCCATGCCGATTGCGTCTGTTGCGACCAAGATTTTGCAACTGTTCTCCGGGTCGTTGAATTTGGCGGCTTGGGCCAGTTTGGTGCCGGGGGGGAGGCCCCCGTATATCACGGCCACTTCTTTACCGGTCGCTTCGATGCCGCGTGAGACCGAGTAAATGTCGTTTTTGCTGAAGCAGACGATGCAATCGCCCGGCATTACGTTGTCTAAACTGCCTGGAATCAAGGATTGGAGTGTTTTTTTACTATGGATGAATAATTATTTCGGGTCTTTGGCCCACGTGAGGAATAAAAAAATTGATAAAAACTTTAACTCTATGTTATAAAATCTGCGACAGAGTGGTTGTGTATGAGCTATAACACGTTACGTTTGATTGGCAAAAAATAACAATTAAAGACATCTGTGACTTATTTTCCTATTGAATTTAAAAATGTGACTCCTTTTTTTAATAAACTGATAATAAATAACAAGCATAAAAATTTTCGCCTAACAAATTCGAGTAATAATTTATTTCATTGAAGTAATTACATGTTTTGCTCTACTATTTTGTTAGCGAAAAATTTTTATATTTTTGCAAACTCTAGGGAAAATTTTCACACAAAAAAGAAGATAAAAACAATACAATTCAATAATTCATCATGAACGCAAAAACAATTATTATAATAATTTTTTTTTATCTTCTTTTTTGTGTGAAAATTTTCCCTACAGTTTGCAAAAATATAAAAATTTTTCGCTAACAAAATAATAGAGCAAAACATGTAATTACTTCCATGAAATAAATTATTACTAGTGTAATAATACTATTATATAACAACACAGACATTATCAATTTATCGTAATCACGATCACAAAAATGACAAATTATTTGGATAATTCTGTACCTGAGAGCGAAAACAGCCCAAGTCCAAAATGCCCAATATTCAGGACTAATAAAAAAAATTGGCCTTTAGTAACCAATGCCATAATTTTACCTTAACATTTATGAGCGGTTATTTTGCTATGGATTTTTTGTTGGAAGTGACTAGCAGACTAAGGGTGGATTTTACAATCGTCAGATAAACTCAGAATAAGTTATTCGTGGTATATTTACTATAGTTACAATTGTTACAACAATATATTTTTCTAAATTTGTCCTCAGGATAAATCCTAAGAGATATTTGATTTTATTCGATTTAATAAAAGTCACTAAAAGGACTTAATACTTTAACGCTCTAAATGTACAAAGTAATATGTTTCAATAAATTAAATGATATCCCAGTAGGCTGTGCAAATTTGAATTTAAGTTGGTTATGCTGCTATTTTTATCTTCACATATTAATAGTTGGTATTTGTTTTCCAACTAGTTAAAGTTAGTTACCGATTTAAAAGAATAATAAACCCATTGTGATTATATCAAGGGATTTTACAATAGAAACTGGCTGAATTAACAATTTTTAGTTTCACCAAAAGAATAAATCACAATTATTTTGACACAATTTTTTTAACCTCAAATTTTGTTTAGACATTTTGAGTTTTGGCAATCAAACGTAAAGGTTGTTTTACACAGTCATGGCCTACCGCGATATCTTTAATTTTGAAAACTAGTATACAAGTCCTTGTATTTACCCCTGGGTAAATTAATAATTAATACATTGAAATTGTAATGATTTTTTTAAACAATTTTTGTCAGTCATTCAAATTTAAAAATGTAATAAAAGAGCTAGAGAAGAGCTACGGAAGTGAAGAGCTAGAGAAAAGAAAAGAGCTGAAGAAGAAAATTAATTTTGAATTAAAGATTTTCACAACTAAACCCAAATAATTTATTTAATTAGATCACTGAATTTGAGTATTAATTATTATTATCGGCAATTAAATCAGTAGAAATCACAATAGTGTATTTAAATGAAAAAACACAAAAGATCAATAAAGTAAGTTTTATTGTCCAACAATAATATCTGTAACTAGTAGACCTGAATATTGTGAATTGCTTCTACAAATGTCTTTCCTCCCTTAGTATGCAAATAGCTATTAATTGTAAAAAAAAGAGATAATGCTTTCACATATTTTTTGTTGAAGAAACCATTTAATAAAAATGTTGAAAAGATCTGCATCAGCTTATTAGATATGCCTTTTTTGACGAATTTATCGATGCTAAAATAAACTACTTTATCAGCCTTTGTGTCTAGGGACTAACTTAGAAGCAATAGTTTCATTAACTTGTTAATTGAGCTTAAAAATTAAAAATTGTTTTTTATGAAGGTAACCTCTCTATGGAATTTTTAAAAAAGTGAAGTTAATCAAAAAATTAACTATAATCCATATTATTTTATTTCTTTTGACATTTCATGGGAATTAAGTTGTATTTGGGTAAAAAATTCACAACATTGTAATGACAATGTGTCATAGAATAAACTACAGAACTTTAATGTTTAATGTAAATGCAAGTTATTCGAAAGCAAACAAAACTTTTGTCAAAAAGGGCTAATTTTTAGAAAAATAAATTATTGCTTTTGTCTTTAAACCACTTACCTAGAGCTGTGTCTTCTATTTTTAAATCAGTCAGTCTTTTATAATGTCTCACTTCAATATCCTCATTCGTAGTTAAACACAACTGGCTTATTAAATCAATCGCACCAGCCTCCCCACACAGGTGAATCTCCTCAGCGACTAGCCCCAAAAAGGCCCTAGTCCACGCCCATCCCCTTTGAGGATCCCTCACCATTTGAATTTCGTCAATAACCGCAACCTCATCTAAAAATGAATTAAACCAAACGAAAAAACCAAATCAAATAATTACAAGGTGCAGTTAGTGAAGCCATTTCAACAGTGCACGAAACATGAGCCGAGGGCTGTCCGGACGAATCAGCGTATTTCCGCTCCTCGCCCGTCACCAAATCACACGGAGTGCCCTAAAACCCAACACTCGAATTTATTCAATAAAATTGGACACCTACCCTTGAATTACTTTTTTTGTACACTTCGGCGGCTAGTAGTTTAAGGGGGCCACAGTAAACCCCCGATTTGGCGGTAATGAAACTCTCCAAAGCGTGAAAAGTCTTGCCCGAGTTAGTGGGGCCCGCATGAAAAATTATTTTGCGGTTCAAAGCCCTGGCTTCGGGGTACCAGTTAGCTGGGGTCCGCAAATCCGAGATTTTTCTCAAATCGTCCATACACTCCAAATGGGGGAACATTTGCTTGGCGTGGCGTAAAAAATACGGGAAAATATCGGTAATGTTCCCAGCCCCTTGTAAAATATCGCTCACAACAACGTGAAGATCGACAGGCAAGTTCTGCGCCTCGAGACAGTACCGCCGAAAACTAACATACGCCTGGTGTTGTAGATAGTCTATGATTATTATTTGTTTTTACACAACTTGTGCCCGAATAGGTACTTACTATCAAGCCCATTTTCGGTTAGTAATTGCTTGATTTCCTTCTTCTGGTAGAACTTATTGAGGACTTTGAGCAAATCGGCTTTGTTTAAGTTGCCTGTCAGTTCGGCCCCCACGTTAATATCGTCAGGGTTTGGTTTCACAGGCACAGGAATGAACAGTGAGGATATGGAACTATCACTTTTTTTAAACCGTCGTGGGGATAATTTTAAATTGTGTCTGGCTAAAAGGTTCCGATTTAACGATAAATTTTGGACCGCGGCACAAAGGGCTCCGAGGCGTCGCCCGTTTTGCAACATGTTGCGTAAAAAAGTAAGGTTAGCTGATAAAATTTGAGGTTAGAAAACTGACATTCCAGAAATGCAGAATTTGGGATATCACGAAATGGTAGTAGCTTTTACAAAAGTGCATGTAAAATTCTGTTTTTTGGCGATTAAATACATGATTTCTTATTTAGTACAACTGGAGGGTATCATGAGGACCAAAGAAGAGCACTCACAAATGTACCGAAGCTAAGAATTTCCCCAGTACTACCAACCTTTCTTTGGAAGCTGGTGGAAATAATCAAAAATTCATTATACAACACAATAAAACATAACTGATTGGCTTAAACGTTTAAAATAAAATAAATCTTGTATTATTTAAGTAAATTGTTTCAATTTTTTCAAATCATAAACTTTCCCGCCTTGCCTTCCCGAGGGCGCCACTGGCCCAAATTTAAAAATAAATCCTCTCAACTATTGATTTTCCACTCGCTTCCAAAAATGCTCCTGTTCCCCTTAATTTTTGCATTTCTGAGTGCCGTTTCAGCAAAAGACGAGAATGTCCTAATGACCGAAGTGTTCGAAATCATCGTAAACCCCCCAATGTTCAATTGGACGTACGAGGGCAAGACCGATCAATTTGTTTATCAGCCCTCGCTCTTGAACGCCCCTGACTTGCCCTCATGGATAAATTACGTGTTCAGTCCGCTGCACCACTGTGGGTATTTATTCGGGGTTCCCCCGAGCCAAAACAACGCAAATATTCAGCTGGAAATAATCGCTTTGAACCGCAAAACGTACGAAACGAGACACGAACACGTCAATATCCACGTCTCCGAGAAGCTAAATCCCGCAAAATATGAAGTGCACATGAAGATTGATAACTTGAATGTTGATAATATGTTTGAGGTTGAGCGAATGGAGAGTCTGAAGGATATTTATAGGAAGGTGTTGTGGAAGGACAGTGAGAATGACCTTTACGTTACGTTTCTCTCGTCTGCGATTAAACTAGGGGCCAGGAAGCCCCTAAACCCGACAGAGGGCGAAGGGTACAATGACTACCAAAGACTAAAACACACTTAAAGTGGTTTTTTAGGGTTGTTTTAAGGCTCGGAAGTCAGTCTCCCTTTTCGCCCGAGTTGACCGAACTTCAGGAAGAAGTCAGGCCGTTATGGAAGGCCGCGTACCCCTGCCCTCGCGATTTTAAACGAACTAAAGTCGAAAGGCTGTTCCGAAACTCGGGGTTTCACATGGACTGGTGCTCTTTTAGACTCGTAAGTTGGCAACACTAACAATGCAAAGTTGCCAGTTTCGATTTTTAGATTGACGACAATAATTCGGCACTTCACCAAAGCGTGGCCAAAGAAAAGCTCCTAAATTCGGTAGAGAACGCCTACGAGGACCGCTGGGAGACAGTCCTGAAAAGCGAAGTGCCGCAAAGAAGTTACCTTCACGAATTTCTCTTCACAATTCTGGTCCCCATGTTCGTGATGATTTTCCTCGCCTTGGTACTTTCCCTAATTCTGTGCTTCCACCACGAAGGGATGTGAGTATTTCCCCCAATTCGGGTTTCAAAATACACACAAAAATCACACGAATTACAGAAAAGACCCCGAGAGCGAAGCTTTTTTCTATAACTTGTATCACATTTGTGTCGATTATTACAGGTAACTGTTTGGCTTTAATCATGCGTGAGGGTGGTTTGACTAATTGTTTCCCAAATTAGTGGTAATAGAAAAATTAGTTGTTTGTTTTTTTGACAGATCGAAACGAATGGAAGACACGCCCCCAGACGAACTCAACCAATACGCGACCATCCATCGCGCCACCCAATCACTGCGAAGCTTGTCGAACAATCGCGAAATGACCCTGTCACCTGACCCCAAGCTGCTGTCCAGGAGTCACACTAACAGCCCCACGTCCACCATTAACAGGGGGGTTCACTGCCGCCCCAACCCTCCACCCTACGTGCGCCCAAAGTACAAGCCAGAGTTGTGACAGAAGGAAAGGACTTGGTACTGTTAGACAGAGGGCGCTGGGAGCCTATGTACAGGGTCACTATTAAAAATTGTGATTTGGCGATCTTGATTGTCAAAATTTTATACACAGTTGTCATAAACAGGCTGATCCAGGAGGCTATGACTTTTTTGCTACTTAAAATATTGCCATGCCGTTTACATTATCGGATAGATCTACTCTAAGTTCACAAACTAACAATAGTTTTATTATACACAAAGTGTTGTATACAGGGTGGTGAACCAAAGCTATATTTTTTTAAATGGAACTTCCTATATATTTTTGCATAATTAGATTCCACGTAAAAAAGTAGGAGCACTTTGTATAAACTATTAAAGAAGATAAGACAAGTAGAGCTATTTTGACTTCTTTTAAGCTCTACTATCACCCTTTAAAATATAAGCAAAACTATCAAATCCACCTTGTATATGGTGTTCCATTTGAAAAAATTGAGTTATTTAACATTTTGCGTTTTGTCGCACCATGTTCATTATCTGATGAGTGCTTTAACTAAAAGTCGACTATTTGCTAAAACTACAAGATATTCTAAGTTTTTCTGTTGTAAATTATCGGAAAATATTCATGGGTAACTTTATAGTGATTTTTCAAAAGTTGGTCTTTTTTATAACGAAAAGTAGAATATATATGAAATGGAAAGAGATAGACCTCTAGTAGTTTATACAAAGTGCTATTATTTTTTACCTAGAATCTAATTATGCAAAAATATATACAGGGTGTCTCACCTAAGACTTTCGAGCGCCATATCTGTTATTTGTTAACGGATTTTTATGAAATTTAAAATGCAGATATTTTAGAAGGTAAAAATTAAAATCCAATTAATGCAACAACTCAAGTCTTAAAAACTTAATTTTTACATGCCTTTTTATAATGTTAAATCATTTAAGTCTTATATTAAAAACTTCGTCGTCAATAATAAATAAGAAAGACGTCGGTTTTGCAAGAAAAAAGAAAAAAAAACTGTAAAACGTGGGTACAGATGCAAAAGCGTAGATCATTCCTCCTCGCACAAACAAAGTGTCACGCAAGTGACACTTCACATTTATCTCTCACCCTTACAAAGTTAAAAAACAGTATTTTGACTTACTTGTTCTACTGGATAATTTAATTCTTTCAAAAAGGACTAAAAGACTGAACAACAAATAAAAAATTCTAGACACTTGAACGTTCAGGAGTTTGGAAATATTTCGTACACTGCACTGATTGGATTCTCTTCAAAAGCTTGAATTACAGCCTCAACTATTTCTTCGTTTGCAGTGATGTGTTTCTGTCCTCACTCGATTTAGTTCACGTACTATGTCTTCAAATTATTGCCGATTCTTTGAACTTTAAATTTTATGAAGGCTTCATTTGAATAACATTTCACAAGACGTCGAACGACATTTTCCATAAGCGAATATTGTTTCCTTTTTCAACAACACAAAAATTTCTGCCACTGTTGTTTGTTTTTAAAGTAATTTCACCAAATTAATACAATTTTACTTTTGACAGTTTTTTCAGCGGTACACAAAATGCTTCATCAATTGTTTCAAAAGGTGACTGTCAAAATCTGGATCAAGTTTTCAACAACAAAATCTAATTTTTTCCTTGGATCAGCCGAGCGATTTGGTTGATTTTTGTGTGGCCACCTATTTTTCGGGGTTTAATGATCCAATGATAATTGGACTTAATTTTACATAAAAGAAACATGTGTTAAAATTACATTTTTTAACTTGAAGTCATTTTTTTGCTCTTGATTGAAAAACCATCTCCTAAAATGTGTGCATTCCAAATTTCATAACAATCCGTTGATAAATAATTGAGATATTTATCTCGAAAGTCTTAACTGAGACACCTTGTAGTGTTCGGTTTAAAAAATATAACTTTGGCTTACCACCCTGTATCCAACAACACCCTGTGTATAATAAAAATATTTTTAGTTTGTGAACTCTAAGTAGATCTATTGGATAATGAAAACGGCTTGGCAATGGGTGATATTCATAAAAAGTAGTACATGCTTATACTTATATTTTTTAAGTAGATACTTACATCCATATTCATAAAATTACTAGTCTGCTATTCGTTAGATTTAGGTGTCTGCAGAAAAATCTATTTACTAAAAGGCAAATATGTCGTATCAAGACCTTCAAGAAACTTTAAAATTAGGCAAGAAAATGCGGTCGATCATAATTTCATATAAATGTAGCGGTTTTCAGCAGAAGTGTGCAATATTTAGTGATCTCAATGGACACACAAAAGCCGATTTACCATTTTAAAAATATTTATCGAAAGCGCCAAACCAATTTTTGTATTACGTTAATAGTCGGGAAACTGTCGGCTATAAGTAACAGAGTTCGGTAGGTTCAGATTTTTCAGATGATTTTTCGTCAATTTTAGTGCGTTTTGGCTGACTCCGGGCTCACCCAAATCGAACGATATTTGGAAAACTTTTTTAGAACTATGAAAAACCCGAGTGAATACGTAGTTAGAGTTACAGATTCACCTGCAAATACAAATTTTTTTTATTAGAATATTTTATTACAAAAGATATTTCTCGGAATATTTATCAGCCTTAGATAAAAACTCAACTTTAGATGTTCGGATTCTCCAAACAATTCTGTTTAGAATGTTGTCAACCCCGGAGTATTCCTTGAGATTTCAGGCTATTTCCAAAATTCCGCCCATGAGCGCTAAACAAACTTTTTGAAGATGTTAACGCGAAAACTGTCGGTGTTAGTTAATAATACTAAGCTTGTTGGAATTTTTTAGGCGATTATTGGCCGATTTCGGCGCTTTGTGTGTGCGTCTGGGTCAAAAAGTCGAAATAAAATTTGAAAAATTTTGACCGGAAACACTTAGAAAATCATGAAATGGTTATTTTCAAGCTGGACGATCAAAAATCTAGCTAAGAACTCCACAATGAGGCTGATTTACATTTTGAACGTCAAACTAAAAATAATTGTCGATATTTGACAAATCTGGCGGTAACCAAGCAAGCATATTAGTAGATACTTACATGATGTAAGTATCTGCTCATAAGAATAAGCATTTTTTTTATGAATATGGATGCAAGTATTCACTTTTAGGTTCAACTGATACTTATAAGTAAATGCTAATACTTGTAAGTATTTGCTTATAAGTAGCATCGCCAACTTACATCAAATGTCGCTGTGCTCCATTAAGGCCGTAACAAAAGTCTCCGTTGACTGATTCTCCTAACCTAAAAATTTTCTCCTTAGCTAGCTCTATCTGCTGGCAAAAAATGCAAACAAAAACAAAACCAAGAAAATATGTGACCAATCATAATCCGTAAAAATTTTAATTTTCAATTGACACTTTAGACACAATCAAAGTTTGTCAGAGAAAAATTTCAAATAGGAGTGAATAGTCAGTATAATTTGATAATTTATTAGATTGAATACCTATCTAAACTGTAAAAAGCAAGAAGCATTCAAGGTAGGAACACAAAAATTGAAAAACATTGAGAAGGCAGATAAGTATTTGGTATTTTCAGGTCCACATTGCTTTGAGATAACATTTACCTCGCTGAAATGGATTATGATCCATTTAACCGTTAATAACCATAATGAAACTTGTTTGGCCTAGTTCTCATCTTCTCAAAAGTGGATTTTGAACATTTGCACCCATGTGGAACGTTCTTTTAATATGATTTTTGAATTAACTGAGTACGATTGTGTAAGAACGTGGCTTTTGGTAATAAACCAAGGATGTAATGAAATACTAGGAAAAACAACAATTTCCAAAACCTAAATTTGAACAAAACGATTTTAACAATAATTTTGGTATCCGTCAAGTAAAATTATTCCAAAATTATCAATAGTTTGCAGAAAATGATAAAAATGGACTAATATGTAAATACTCATTGGTTGAATTTTTCTGTTTTCTTACATTAAGACAAAGATGTAAAAATTATAACTTTGAAGAAGTTGTGGAAGCTTACAAAAATGTATAAATAGTAAGGAAGAGATTTTTTAAATTTTAGACTAAACTTAAGACCATTTTTAAGGCTCTGTTGAAATCTGACATAATTTGAATCCACCAGCAGACTCACTAACGTTATTAAAGAATATGGAACACAAGTTGTTCTCTTGGCTGTCCTATTGATACAAATCGAAGTACTGCATGTGGTGGAAACTTGATTTGATGCGTTTTATTACTTAAAAAAAACAACTACACTTACAAGAAAGACGTTTGCAACGAAGTTTAACTATGGTTTAATTTATTTTTGAATTGTTTTTTGTATTTTGTAATAAAAATCACTTTACATCAATAAAATACCGAACTCGATCATTTCCTGTGTTAAAACTATTCTTACAATCTGTCCTTAGTCTGTTGGTATGATTAGCGATGGTTTTTGAACATTATTGAGCTTCTTGTTGGATTTCCTTGGCGTGGAATTCTTAACAAAAACACAGTCTAAAATCCCGTCACACCAAACATTTATTTAAAACACAACGCATTTCATAATATATTCTCACCTGAGGATGACCACTTTGTGGTTGAAACGCGTTGTGTTTCAAATAAACGTTTGGTGTGACGGGATTTTAAACTGTTTTTGTTAATTATTGAGCTTATTAATTATTGTCGTATAACGATATCTTAAATAAGAATGTCTATTAACGATTTAATTAGAACCATACCAAAAATTGCTTGTTTTAAAGAAAATAGCGAAACGATTTTTGAAATCAATTTAGTGATTGGTTTGTCAGATAATAAACAGATGGCGTTACGTAAGGAGAAATTTTTTAGGTTAGGAGAATCAAATTCAACAATGGAAACGGAAGTTTTGTTACGGCCTTAATGGAGCGCAGCGACATTTGATGTAAGTTGGCGATGTAAGTAGATACTAATTTTTATGATTATGACCCAATATTTTAAACAGCAAACCGATTACACACCAGCCTGGGTCAGCCTGTAGATTTTCTGACAATTTTTTATAGTCACCCGTCAGAATTGATGTTTAGGTGTAGGCTACAGACCGAGTAAATGTAACAGATTTATTAGGGAAGTCTAGTAACAATCACAAAATATAAATAGACCTCTATTGCTCTATTCGAAATAAATACTGTTCAAAAATAGAAAGGTGTTTACCCTCCTCTACTGGGATCACAATAACAATCGGCAAGATTTTCTTCGGAATCTAGCGCGTTCTGCCTTGAGAGGTGTCCGGAACTTTGCGAGTT
Organism: Tribolium freemani; assembly: GCA_939628115.1. Classification (NCBI taxonomy): domain Eukaryota; kingdom Metazoa; phylum Arthropoda; class Insecta; order Coleoptera; family Tenebrionidae; genus Tribolium; species Tribolium freemani. Next base: position 15,685,528 of record OW626791.1, on the reverse strand, counting down.
CCTACTACGCAGACTAACATTGCTGCAGGAGCTGATCATCCCTGAAATCGACGTGCATTCGGACATGGTCCTTGTCAGTGCTACCCTAGGGGACAGGCTATTCCCCCCACTACTACTCCCCCCAACATTGCTTAAGTAATTGTCATGGAACGACAGAACAGGGCTGACGTCAGTCGTATCGGTCAGATTTTGTTCGCTCCGCGTCTGTCGATGCTTAATCTCAGGCGACAGACTTTTCTGCGAAACGGGAGACAGAGGAAAACTATTCGAGTTAATTTCGGAGCTTTGGCCCGACTTTGACGGTGTTGAAACCTCCGAAACGAGCGGAGTGCTCTCATTGTCACTCGCATTCTCGTTCAATTCGGGGCTGGAATGAAGCAACTTTTCTTTCAACCGGTGAAGCTTCTTCTTTTGGCAGTCAATAGACTTGGACCGGTTGCGCATGACCGGCTTTTGCCCCTTGTCATTTTTGACCAATTGGAGCGAGCTTGGCCTAGCGTTGAACTCCTGGAGGAGGGGAGTTTTGGTGTCTGATTGGTTGAAAACCACGCTTATGTGCGAGGGGTCGCCACAGTCGGTTTTGATGACCACGTGACGGCCTTTTTTGGAACAGTCGTCACTTGATTTTAGGTTTGATAGTTTAATTCCATTCGAGAAACGGCGTTCGGTAACTGGAAATGACAGCTGGTCACATAAAGTTTTATTTTGGGTGAAGGAGTGAAGTCAGAGGCAACCAGAGAGTTAATCAAGCGGCATAAGGAATTATTAAATCATACTACCAAGATGTGGCGCCACGTGTGTTAGGTTTACAGATTTCTGTAAATTTAAGGCACTGTCATTATTAAAAACTAAGAAAATTCACGATGAGTAATGGTAGAAAAATCCTGAGTAATACACAATACTGAAAAGTGTCTTTGAAAAAAGTCAACAACAATGTAATATGTACTACAGAAAAAATGTAAAAATGGCTACGTTTTTTTGTAATTTTTATTTAAATAATTTTATTTTTTCTGTAGTACATATTACGTTGTTGTTGACTTTTTTCAAAGACATTTTATATTTTTTCAAAGAGTATTTATACAGGATGTAAGCGAAATAAGTACATTAACTTTAACCAGTCATCAAGACAAACACTTTTTCTATGTACCATTTTTCTAAAATCACATTTTTTAAAATTATTTTTCCCCCTACAAATTAACGAGCCTTTTATGAAATGCTCCAACAAAGAAAAGTAACAATAAATAATAGCTGCAACCAAGGTAACCGTTTCAAACGGTAATCTTGTCGACTAGGTAACTTTGCTTCCAGTGGCGTGTAAGAAAATAATTTTAACTCAAAAACTAAAACGTTTTGAAAAAAAAGTTATTAGGAAAAATTGTTGGTCTTGACGAGTTCTATTACCAATTAAAATTAATGTACTTATTTCATTTACAGCCTGTATACAGAGTGATTTTTTAATAGATATCACAGAAAATAAAGGAGACATTTAAAAATCTAATGCATGTTTGGTGACATTACAAAGAACTTTTTTAGGTTTTTTAATTTAGTGTTTAGAATTATCTTGCATTTTTAGAGGACTTGTTCTAGAACTGGGTTTGCTCATTCATTAAATAAACTGACTGAAAAAAAAGTTAAGGATATTACTGAATTTTAGAGAAAATCAACTGATAAACAGAATGAAGTTAAAGGCAGATACATATTTACTGATTTGTTTTTATCAGATTCCAATGCCCGAAAATTGATAGAATTTGTTTGATATTCTTTAGCTGTTGTGGAGCAGTGTATATTAAAGATCCTTAATATTTTTCGAGTAGTTTAATGCAGTTCATTTGAGGTGGCACAAAAAGGTCGGTGTATCATTTAAAATTTTGAAGGGTGATTTGTATTGCAAAGGGGTTAATTGTTACAAATTTCCAAAGTATGACAAAAATGACTCCCTGTCAATAAAAATTGACTTTTTTTGGGGTTTGTAAATTTTTCCACAACTGGGTAAATGTACAGGCTGCCAACCGAAACTTCTAGTCCAGCAATACGTTAGCCCTTATTTAATTCCTTAATTTTTTTCCCAAATTATAAAATAATGTTACATGACTGTTTTTTTTCAGAATGCGGTAGTAGCCAATTTAAAATACGTAAAAACATTTATTCCTTCCTTTCAGGTGATTCAGTTACTGTTAATTCATTAATAAATAATCTTCGTCCCTTGCATTTTTTTTTAATATAGAACACTATCGAAATTTTGCAATTAAACACTTTTTTTTTCAATATGTGTTTAAGTTGTAACAGAAAAATAAGCAATAAAGCATTTAAATTTGCCGCCAATTTTACTTAATCATACTACCAAGATACGGCGCCACTATCGAAATTTTGGTGACCGGTGAATTACATGATACTTGATTTTCCAAACTATACCTCATTCGTTTTTTAAATCAATTGTCAATGTCAAAAATATTGTTAAATAATGTTGGAACCCTGCGACATTGCCATAGGAACGAAGTCCTGTACGACTAGAGTTCCTATATTGGAGAGTTGGGACACTGAACGTCAAACCGAGCCAATTTTGTATTATGTGGATAAGGTATATCGTTCTATCCTTTTTCATTAAAATTTTTGTTAGCAACTTATGTCAGGTCATGTCAAAAATAATTTTAAGGTTATACAAATGTTTGTCAAATAAATGAAATGACATAATTTTACGCCAAATTTACGGAGGAAACTTAAGAATTTTGGGATACCGTATAAAAACAAAAATAATTGAATACCTACAAATATTTGCTATTCACATTCCTGAAATTTCTCGACATTTATCTTCCAGTAATAAATACATAAATTAAAACACTTCATTGCTAAATGTCTTTATTCCCGTCACAAATTTTGGTTAAACATCGAGTCTCAACAGTTGAATGGTCATCAAGAACCACCATACTTTCCGTCGTTGTTTTAAATTTCACAAAAATTGATAGTGAAGGGCTTTTCTTGCAAAAAAAAAGGAAAAGAAATTGAGGATTCAAATAACTATAATTTGGAACAGAATCTAAAATTTGCGTCGCAGCTAAAGGCAACCAAGCAACAGGTTCACCTCATCTAGGAATTTTTGGTTCACGTATTTTGTTAATGTAGCGACACATTCCCAAAATTTCATGATTTTGTACATTAAATTGTTCAGACAATCTATTAGCTGTTTCAAAACTATAAAAACGCCAACGTCGCATTTTCACTCAAAATTAGCTGTTATAAATTATTCATGCACTTCAAAAAAATAATAGCTAATGTAATTTATAGTTTCAATAAGAGATCTAATCATTAATAACTATTTTACAATTTTATCAATCTTATTTAAAAAAATAATTCGGTAAAATGCGACGTTGGCGTTTTTATAGTTTTGAAACAGCTAATACTTCTTTAAATGCTTGTTAGTAATGAATGTAAAAGGTACAGTTTCTCTTCGATTCTTCGATGATTAGTACCATTTCTTAAAGGTAAGTGAAAAATGTTTACATTGAAATTGAAATTCTTGTACTTACAAAGAAATCTCTTTTAAAATTAGGTGTTCATATCATCATATCAAGAAAAACGTTAAGGTGACAATGACTGGCAGACTAAACACAGTTAATCAACGAAAAAGGGAAATATTTTTGACAAATTTATTTGACTTTTCTGAAAAATTGAACTGTAAGGCCGTGTGTAGCACCACTGATTTTCTATCCCAATTCGTTTTTTATACATGCAAGCTGACGTATACGAAACAAATTTTCGAAAATTGACATTCAGTGATTATCTATCATAAAAAAATAATAATACTTCGTATAGATGGGTATCTTAGTATGCTGTGATATGAATCGCAAACGGTAGCGCCATCTGCTGGAGTGGAGTATGTCCTACACATTTGGCGCGAAATTTAAATATTTATTAATTTTTTTACTTTTTATTGCTCTTTTTAATAAAAACAACCAAAATCCGTTATGTTTTTATATATTTAAATAAAAGAGATTACACATACATAAAACTAATTACTATAAAACCGGAATTATCCTTTTAATAGTCAGTCAACTATCGGAATGTGTAAGGAGGGTCGGAATGTGTATAAATAGTGATTTTACAATCTTAAGTAATTATTATGTTAAGTTTAAAAGATTCAACAGCGCTTCTTTAAAAAGAGAGAAAAAGGAAGATAATAAAATTTCTAATAGTACTGTCTAATGACTTTAATTAAACATAACATTAAATAAAAATTTGTTTTGAATGTGTTATTCTGTACAATAGAAATATGTAACACGGTGAAATCTTGTCATTCTAGTTTGAACTATTTAGGTAGTATTATTAACACAAAACAGGATATCGACGATTTTAAATTAAATCTAACCAAAATTTCAAAGAAAGCAAATACGAAATATGTAGTTAAAAAATTCATAATTAGAGTGAACATAAACTTGGAGTATATATTGATTTACAATCGTCGATGTACAGGAATGTATTAAATAAAAGTCCGAAAGCCGACCGTAAGATAAAAATGAGCGATATTGAAACTGATGGCAAAAAAATATGGTGAATTAAGCGCACCTTCGTCGCCTTGTGACAACAGCCCACCGTTAATTTTTTGTTATAGCACCTTGTAAATCATAAAATGACCATCAAATGATAAGGTCTTATAAGTTGTAGCAAAATGGGTTTGATTACCGAATCAGAATTGGGTTTAGAATCTTTTCAACTAGAAGTGAACTTGTTTTTTTTTAATTGGTCACCTCAATGACGGCATCATTAACACAGCCAAGAACGAATTGGAAAATTTTATATAAAGGACCAAATGGGATAAGGACTGGTGAGAACGAGGACCACATTTTGATACAACACAAAACCCTATCATCTTGTAGTAATTTTATACTTTAATGGGTTACATATTGAAAAAAGTTCCAATAGCTTTGATACTTTCTTCTTCCAATAAGTTTAAAATGTCGTTTCTACCAAGATCCTGGATACATTTCCTCACAAGCTATGTCAAATCCAGCAGTACATACGCTTTCAGTCTCACTCCGCTCTGTTACCCAATCATCTCTCATTTTTCTTTTAGGTAGTTTAGTTAGTTAAAAAAGGAATTTCGTATGTCAAATAACGCGCACTCCAAAACTCAATTCCTAGACACGGAGTTCAAACAAAGTATTGTACCAGGTATAAAATTTACCATGATTAAGCAGGTATCTTTTGTATCTTTTACTATGGAATTTGCAAGAGATAAAGGTAGAAATATTTGCGTATTTCTGAAGAAACATCTTAGATGCATAATCTTCATTCTTAAATTCTTTTGACAAATTGCCCTTAATACCATTTGGTCCATATACTCGTATCTGATGATGACTTCTTTAGCACAGAACTTTGTGTCCACACCACAAAAGCAATCATTTTGAAAAATGTTCCAATTTTTGTTTGTTTTTTTTTCTGTAATTCAGAATCGAGCACTTAATTGGCACTGTAACAACTACAAAGCAAACATCACAAACTGGAAAAATTAATTTTGTTGTGAGTACCTCTGCTGTAGGCGTAACGTAGTCTAAATGGTCGTTTTAAAAAAACAATCACATTTTGCTTACACACCCGAAAGTAAAGTAATGCGACGGAAACACTAATAGTGATGATATTAATAAAGAAAAAATGTCTGAAAATACAAGAAACAAATACGAAAAACGTGAAAAGACACCAAGTTAAACTGTCATAAACAGCTTTCTTGGCTTTTTCATTTAAATTTTTGTAAATGTCGGTAAAGAAAACTGTAAAAAAATGAGAGTGGCGCCTCTACTGGAGTGGAGTATATACTAATTTCGTTGTCACGGCCATTCCTATTAAAGTGCACCCCCCTGGTTATCTATGATTCAGTGTCCCAACTCTCCCAATATAGGAACTCTATGTACGACTAATCTTAAATGGAGTTGCCAACGTTGAAACAATTTGACAATTGACTTTAATTCCGGATGGACTTTACTACTTCTATGGCTTACCGGGTGAAGGTAGCTGTGAGCTACACCTGGAACTGTGTTCGCTCAGACTCTCCGAGTTGCCGCCGATTGAGATACTAATAGGCTGCCAATGCATGTGACCTATTGGCGAGGATTGCAACAAAACAAACTCAGTCTCACCCACGCCGCTCGAGCTGTTCGTTCGAGAGCGGTAATCTCGGGGAAAATCTAAACAAAAGAAGCGACTAAGCAGTGTTACGCCACACAAGCGTGTTAGACACACCCGCCACCACCAGCAATATACACAGCTATTGAATTCACAACATATGTACAACACAAACACACGAAAAGAAACAAAACACATGCACCGTAATAAAATACTTTATTGTAGGAATCGCATTAATCACAATCTACTACAAAATAAATAAATAGTGCTAGAGGTAGATAAGATACAAAAGATGGTACAGTTAGCGCCATGCAACCGTGAATTCAATAACTGCATATAAAAGAAATATCTAACTTTCCAAGACTAGATTGGAAGAAACCGAAAACTTAACGTAATATGGCCCTTAAATAATACTGCTGATTTATTGCTTCGCGTAATTTAATCTCGCTTGATTCCCCCACCGCTAGCGGAAGCCTCAGTGTTAGTTTTCTTTTTAAGTGCTGCACCATCGTGCTTCGTTACGCTTTCGTCGTAACTGACTTTCTTTATTTTTTCTGTGCTTCGTTTACGTGCAACGTGAGATTCACCTTGATTCGAGTCGGGACTAGGAGGAATCACCGATGTTTGGGGAACGTCAGGTTCGATTGTTATTTTCGTTTCTTTCTCTTCCGTTTCTTCAAGGACGTCTTCGCAAGCCTCCTCGTTCAAGGTCTGGAGGGCGCCACAAATCATCTGCTCCTCGAGAGTCACCTACAGGACGGTATCAATCAAACCACTGAATAAATACACGAGCAAAACTAAACTCACCTGGTACTATACAATACGAAAGCCAATTACAAAAAGATAGTTTATTAAAATACATCAAACGACTTTTCTAGCGATAGACTGGATTTTTGTAAAGCACAACAAGCAGCTGAGAAAAATATCAAGCTCAATTAGCTTATTTTCTGTAATTTTGTGATATTTAAAAAACCAATCTATCGCTGGGAAAACTACAATAGCAATAAATAGTAAACAAAGTAAGTACCTGTTTTTCCATTACGGTCTGTTTGCGTTGGTTTATTTCTTTACTGTCTTTTTCAGTTTGGTTGTTTTTAGTGACGCTAGCTGAAAATGATTGTTTTTTAATTATAGATGCCGCAATTTAGTGGAAAATGTTTACAAAGTGATATTGCACATTTTAGATTGCTTTGAAAGAACGCTAAATTCTACATAAAAAATAAAACAACCGGAAGGAAGCGAAATATTATTGTATCGTTGCTTGTGGGCGTACGAAATAAATAAACTATTATGATTTCATATCCAATGAATATAATTGCTTTTAACAATAAAGACAAACATTGAAACAACAATTTAATTACAATTTAATTGAAACAGAGATATGCAGCTCTTGCTTCAAAAATGAAATACATACAGGGTATTCCAAGTTTTAGTACAAGTCAAAAAATAAATACTTTTAGAAACGTTAAAGCTAATCGACATAACGTAAACGATTGAGTAGGAAACATACTTTAATTTGATAAGCTGAAAACATTTTTTTCTACTTATTCGTACAGTGTTTATCTACATGATAAATTAAAACGAATTTAACAGTTGGTTTATTTCGTTTAGCAAAAATGACAATAAATCTTATTTCTGTAAGATTTCCAACATGTTCGTACCTTTGACTTTTGACTGTGTATATCCCATTTCAGTTCATAGTAGAATTTTGCAACAGCGCATTTGAATTTTTCGGAGTGAAATGGAGCACAAATTGAGAAATTCTGGTGTTTTTTTTTTAGCTCAAACCATGGCGCTGGGATTTAGTTGAACTCAGAATTCTTCTCTTTTACAGAAACTCTTAATTTGTGTTTTATTTTTCACTACAAAAAATTCAATTGCGCTGTTGCAATTCTACTATGAACTGAAATGGGATTTATGTATTATTGTGAATTTTTTTCTTTCAGTTCAATTTTTTGGATTTGTATTAATAGCAGTGATTTGAAAAGGCAGTAAGTACCTGAAAATTTAATTTCCGCATTTCATTTTCTTTGATAGATTTATTAAAATAAAAATGACGTTTTTGTGATTATCAATGAAACTAGTGTAACGGACACTAGACACACAATACTTTCCTTGTAGATTCATTTATTTTCTTTATTAGCTATTGACATATTAAGTTTTTGTAAAGATAAGTTACTCTTGTATCAGACAAAACCCTTTGCCGCAATTAATTTTGTAAAAAGATTAAAATACTTTTGCTAATGACGATTTATCCATACTCTTACATAATTGTTGATGTGCCGTTTTATTCAGTTAATCACTTGCTGTTGTCGCGAACGGACGTCTCATAAACTTTTTAAATAAACTAAAAACCCGCATTTTGCTGACAAAGATTTTCAAAACATAGGACTATTTTCGGTGAGCAGTGCTTGTTTAATAGTGCGCGATTTTTAAAATTTCAAGTGAATAGTGTGTGGCAATTCGGAAGAAAATGAAATCGTGCCACAAGGATTCGGATTAAAAGGTTAGTACCCATTAACATTATATTTTAGAAAAATTATATTCAAATTCCAACTAAAAATTGTAGTAGTCTCATCTTTTAAAATAATACAGCGTGTTAGGGAATGGTTTAGCATAAATTGACAGGTAGATAGAGAATGGCAAAACGAATCGATAAAGTAAAATTTTTGTAAATCGAAAATGCATAGTTTTTCCAAAAAAACGTTCGGAAATTAAAGTCCCAAATTTTGAGAACCGCTGAACTAGAATGATAAAAATTAGCGTAAATTTTAATATTATTGATAAAACAGCAGAGCTAAATTAACTTCTAGGTCCACTTCGTTATTCTTCTATTTCAATTTGTGTTTTGTGATCAAAATTTCTAAAAAAAAACAAAAAGAAATTTATGCCATAACTGGGGTTCGAACCTCCCACAAAAATGACCATGCTATGTACAATTTTGAAAATTCTCAAAACGTCCATGCGCCATTATGTCCATTTTGTTTAGAGAAAAAATTAACCGCTAATAAACTACCACAAACGACACAGTGGCTCTCAACAGGTGGATTAATAAAATTTTTTGAAGAAAGTATGCACTTTTTGGAAAAATGGTATAGGGCTTTTTAACTCGTCTGATCATAACATATTCACATACGAAATATTGCTAAACCATTCCCTAACACCCTGTATAGTTGTAGTAATTTGAAAACATTTTTATCAATTTTTATTTTTGGCGTTAGGATGCTACTCACCGCAAGCTTAAAGATTTATTATTTTTTTATAATTTTTTGGGATAACCTGTACACAAAGAAAAATAAATTTAAATATGGTGAAACTATTGTGACTATTCTTTGTTGACGATTTATTAGTTAATTTAATAAAAAAACTTACTTTTACGCTCGGGTTTGGCCACTCGCTTCGTCGTCTCGTCGTGCCTGAAAACATTACTGACTTCATGCTCCCGTAACGAAATTAACATCACTTTGAACATTTCCCAATCTCCGAATGACATATTCAACAACTGGAAAAAAACAGTCACAAAATAATATTCCAACAATGAAATTTATGCACCTTTTTCAATTCATCTAAATCACAGTGTAGCAAAACCTTGCCGCTAATATTGTGCTGCTTGATCACTTTACAATAATCAGGAACTGCGGCCGAATTCAAATCTTCAATTACACCCAACAACTTACAAACTCCATCCACATTTAACGTTGATAGCCGTTTCTCAAAAACTTCCGGCTACAAAACCAATTTATTAATTAATTGTAAAATGATTTAGTCGAAAGTAGTAATTTACCGCAAGTGATGTGACTGGTGCCAGTGGTATCATTTGTGGGTTGGTAACTTGCACGGGTTCGTAAGGGGACCACCCGATGAGTCCCGATGGTTGTTGGTGGAACATTGTGGGTTTGGAAGATGGGCGATTACGCCGAGTTAGGCCCGGTCTGGGTGAGACCCATTCTGGGTTTGCTGGATTTGACCATGGCATGGTTGGCGGAAGCACGGATAAGTTGCGTGGGGTTGTCATCAGTAAACCATCGTCATCCAAAGACTGAGTTTCTTCTAATAAAATTACGAAAAATATTATTTAATACATCCAAGTGCAAAATCAAAAAATCAACAAAAATATCCTGAAATATGTCGAAAAAAATAATGGTTTGGAGTTAGACTAAAAAATTTTTCCAGCAGAAATCATTAAATTAGGTCGAAACTACCAATTAGTAACATGTGGTCAGAAAATTCAAAAAAAATCACAAAATCAAGGACGCTTAATAAAGTCCTTGCTCAAAATTGTTAGATAATGATGCTATTTTTGCTTCTTTCGAGTCTTTCAGTATGTTTTTGAGCTAATAACTTAGTTTTCTCACGATTTTTCGCTAGACTGAACCGAAAACCACAAATGCAGGTCAAGAATGAGTTTATTTTCCCTTTTTTTTCGAGTGTGTTCACACATTTTTGAGTTAGTAATATTATTTTTTCCACGTATTTCGTCAACAATAAGACCAAAAATCACAATTCTGGTCGAAGATGGTTTTTGAACTGCAATCTCAGCTTTTGTGAGATTTCGCTTACCAAACACAAAAATTACTAAATTAGCTGAAAATGTGTGGCATTGTTCCTTTGACAAACTTTTAACGATGATTTTAAACCAGAAAAAAAAATCGCTAGTTAGGTCAAAATTTTATCACGAATAAGTCAAAAAATTTCCCAATTTTGATCCAAATTGGTATAATTTTTGCTCTTTATGAGAGACATACATAGTCTTTCTTTCGCAAGATTTTAGTAAATCTGGCTAAACGTTCACAACATCAGGTCAAAAATAGCATTATTATGTTCAACCGTTTCAGCAGTCTAGTAACGAAAAACAATATTATTCCAAAGAATTTCGTTAAAAATAAGTCAGAAAAATAACCAGATCAGGTCAAAAAAAGTGTTGTTTAATTTTTTCAAGCATTTAAACAAATTTTTGAGCGAAAATAAAGTTTTTTGCACATTTTGTGCCATAAACTGCATTATAACATCACCGACTTATGTTAAAATAAAATTACTTTCTCCTTTTTTCGAGCATTTTACGATGTGTTTCAGCCAAAAACGTAATTCTTTCGAAGAAAACGGAAAAGTAATCAAACAGGTGGCATTATTTTTGCCTCTTCCGCACGATTTAGCATATTTTTCGGCGAAAAATACAATTATTGCGTGAAATTTTGTCAAAAATAGGTTGAAAAATCAACCAATTTGAGTCAAAAAAGGTATAATTTATGCCTTTTTTAATAGTGCCCAAGCACATTTTTGAACTAAAAACTCAAGTTTTCTCGCGAAATTTGGCTGAACTAGACCAAAAAACGCTAAATTGGGTTTTTTGCTCTGTTTTAAAATTTGAATGTTTTTTTTTAAATTAAAACACGATTATTTTAAGAAATTTTCTAAAAAATAAGCCGAAAAATAATCAAATTATGTGGTAGGTAAAGAACGTTTTGTTTGTTTAAGCACTTTATTGAGTTAAAAAACAATTTTTTGCAAAAATTTGACAAGTCTAACCGAAAAATCATTACATTCGATTTAAAATAACATATTTTTTTCCTTTTCGAGTGTTTAATCCCATTTTTTTAATATCCAAATTAGGTCAAAAAGAGGATTATTCTTGACTTTTTTTACTTGTTTAAGCACATTTTGGGGCTTTAAAGACTAATTTTTTGAAGAGATCTCGCTAAACCGAAACGAAAAAGCACAAAATTCGGTCCAAAATAACATTATTTTCTCTTTTCCCAATCACATTTTACAACCAAAAATTAGACAATTATCAATGAATTTCCTTCAATATAAGCCAAAAAATCACGAAATTAGATCAAAAATGGTCTTATTTTGAGCTTAACCGCAATGAAAACTTAAAAATGTAGATACCTTTAATCACTTTCTTCAGGTACGGGTCTAAATTAATCGTAAACGGGAGGAATATCTTCAAATCACTAACCAACAAACTTGAGCGATGAAACGTAAGAAAAATATCAAACTTCTTCTCGTCTCTGTCGAGTTCGAGGAGAGGTTCGGTGTCTTTAACAGTAGGAATGTGAGGCCGAATTCTGCAACGAATCAATTAACCCCGAATTAACACATTTGAGAAATACTTACTTATCAAAAATTGACTTGAGTGAAGTATTGTCGTCTAAACCATCCTCATACAGCTCATAATGATAAATAATCCACGATGTCCTAAATGGCCACTGCTCCGTGATATTAATCCAGGACGCCAACCTATACCAATTAAAATCAATCTGAAACGCCTTCAACAACCTCCCCGTAATATAAACAACGTTCATAAGCCTCCTCATCGACCTTGGATTCACATCACTGAAATAATCATCAGTGAGCAGCATCTTCGTCAAGTCTTGTGCCCCTCCAATCTTGTTCAAATTCGATCCAATTGAGCTCGCAACCGATTCGGATAGTTTGAGTTTCCGCGAGTTTTTGCGGCCTGGCGGTTTTAGTTTCTCTTGACTTGACATTAGAGCACTCTCGCTTGATAATCGGCGACTCGACGACTAAAACTCATTTCTAAATTCTTGTTTTTTTTTTTAAATAAAATACATACAGAACGCGCCAAGAAGTTACTAAGACTCTCCTCGTTTTCGGTCCAAGCCCCGGTTTGTTTACGATGCGCCTGCGCAGTCTGCTGAGCCACTTTGACTTTACGCAGCCCCGAATTTTGCAAATAGAAGGGTAAGTGTACCATATTGCTTAAGTAATTGTGGCCGCCGATGTTGTTTTCGCTAAATAATCGACGCGTGTTCATTTCAACAGCCTGGAATTGTACACATGATAGTAAATTTTTACAAAAGAAAGTAAAATTGGGCTCTTGTTGCTTTAAAACTTGTTTAACACATACATACTCATTTGTTGTTTTTCAAAATCGAGAAACAAGACACTCAAGTGTGGACAACGACAAAGTCCATAGACAATCTGCCACATGTCTTTAGACAATCGCTCCACTTTGTATACAAGTGCATAAATACAGGCCTAAAAGTTTCAGTCAGCACTGTATTAAACAGAGTGTTCTACTTTATTCAATAAAATGTTCTATGAAGTATATAAAAAAAGTAATACAACAAGCATAGCTATTTGTTTTTTTGTTGATACAACTGTTTACTTTTTCGAAAAAAATCTTATTGTAAATAGTAGAAAATAGTACAGCAATAAAAATATATAAAAAATGTTTTTTAAAAAAAGCTTTTATTTAAAAGATGCACTAAAAAGTAAAAAATAATGTATTTCAATCACAGGAGAATATTTTCTCTTACAGGTTAAAATTCTAAAATTTATAAAAGCTTTGGGAGTTGTCAACTGAACAAAGTAATTCTGTAATGCCGTAGTTTTATAACTCCCAAAGCTTTTATAAATTTTAGAATTTTAACCTGTAAGAAAAAATATTCTCCTGTGATTGAAATACATTATTTTTTACTTTTTAGTGCATCTTCTATATAAAAACTTTTTTTTAAACATTTTTTTATATTTTTATTTTTTGCTTTTTAGTCTTTATTTATTGCATAAATTTATTGTTATTACACTGTACATCTTCCGTGACGCCCAAATGACCAACATTATACCGTCTATGTCGGTATAAGTTACGGTATGTACAAATCGAGAACCCTTTTGTAAACATAACCTAAAATTTTAAAACCCCATTTAACACCTTCAGAGGGTAACTACATAGGATTGCATTGTCACGTAGATTAAGTAAGTATGCAAAATTTCAATTCAGTGGGACAACGGGAACCCTTTCAAATTTGGCTCCGAAAAAATAACCGACAGACAGATAACATTGTGAGCTAAATAAAAGCTTTTAAAAATGTGATCGTTTTTCAATAACATTTTTGGATTTTTTTTTTCGATTGGCTTATAATTATGAAATTCAAGTATACATAGAAAAAAATTGTAAATGAACAGAACAAAGAAAAAACAAGAAAAATCACATTCTACGAGAATGCATTGTGAGAAAAACAATTTTTTTGATAGTTTATAGCTTTAGTTTTTAACTAAAGAAAAGTAAGGAAAAAATGCCAGACTGAAAACGTAGTATAATTGACCACATCTTTCCTCAAACAACCATTTGGAGTTTCTTTTTTCACTTTTGTTTCTTGTATGTCTTTTTTTCCTTGATAATTTTTGGTTTGCGTTTATTTCTTTTCTTTATTTTTTGAATGTTATTTTAGAGGATTTTTTCTTTCCTTTGAACATTGACATACTAAAAATTTTGTTTTTAAAATATGGCTCAAAATTCGCGATCTCTCAGTGAAATATTTGAGTTTTAAAAAATACCAATTTCAAATAGCAATGGTGGTTTTACAACAACACTAAATTAGGTAAAAACAATACCATTTTTGACCCCACTGGTGATTTATAGGGTTATTATTGCGCTACTGATTCAAATTGTGTTAAACATTCAAAAAAACTAAACAAAAGGAATGTGTTATCTGTGATTTAATTTAGTGATGTTCACAAAATTTAGCTCGAAAATCTGATTATACTCGAAACAGAGACAGGAATACCACAAATTTAATGAAAACTTTGGTGCAAGAAAGAAATAAGTAACAAATGGGAAATAAGCTCTATTCTCTCTCTATTGCTGTAACTGCTTCAAAGGAATTATATTATATTTTTATTTGATTCTTTGGAACATACTCCTAGGTAATTTTTATAGTTAAAAATGTACTATTGGAGAAAAAAAAAAAGGATAATTAATTCACTTTGTTACTTACTACCTTTACAGCATCGAAGTTTCGACAGGCACTGAGATCAGTGATCTTTTAAAAAATGTAAATGAAAGCACTTTATTAAGTAGGAGAAATGTTCTTTGTATTATTTTTCTACAAAAACTTTTATGTGGTAAGATTATCAGCTCTGATCTTCTGGATCAAGTGAACATTATAGCACCTAGAGCTAACAGCCGAAATCCTCTTCCATTTTATTTTTCCACCCCTAATACCTTTCATCATCTGAATTCTCCACTTTTTAAATGTTTTAAATTATACAATAATATTACAATAGATTTAGATATTTTCTTCAATAATTTCCAAACTAAAACTGTAAAGGTCAAACTACTAGAATATTTTTCTTCGTAATTTATGTTTTGTATATTTTGATTGTCTCAATTTTGTCAATTTTGTTCTTCTTTAGTATTTCTTTTTATATATTATATTGTTATATTTGTAAGGACTACTCGTCCATTTATTATATTGTCAACTATAGTCTAAGAAGTCTGTTGGAAATTAATTCTATTATTATAATTTAAGAAAATTTTTGGCTTATTTTAAAACTGAATTGCTGCCTTAAAAAGTGTGCCCAACTGCTCAAAAAAAAACAAAAAAACTGGTGATTTTTCAAATTATTTTCGACAAAATTTAGTATTGTTACGATGCTTAAAAAAGGCATTATTTCTGGATCTAATTTTTCGTTGCAATTTAATTTAAAAACTTGCTTAAACATCGAAGAAAAGACAAAGTAACACTTTTTCCAACATAATGACATTGTAATTTTTTCGGCTCATTTTGGATAAGATTGTGCTAAAACGCTCAAAACATGCAATTACGGCAATATTTTAATATGATTGTTTTACCCCTTTCACAGTTTTGTAGTAACATATCGTAAATATAAATTAAAAACTTAAAATGTTAAGAATGCTGTAACTGCACAAAAAAAAATTTAAAAAAATAAAAAATGTTAGTCGGGCAACACGGTCCTGACTACGGTTTGTACAAAATAAGAAAAGAACAACAACAAAAACAAAACATCCAGCTCTTACCCCAATTTATCCTGGATTAATTATACTGGGAAAATGCTTTTCGAGAAAGACTAGGAATTAAAACTAATAAAATAGACAATTTTAGTCATAGTGGCTTGACTTTTTTCTTAAAAAAATGACACTAATATAGCAACAATAGCACTTTATCTTCCTTTATTTTATTTATTTTTTTTTTCAGAAAGCAAATAATTTTTCATTCACCCTGTATGTTAAAATTTGCTGTAGCTGACGATTCTTTTATTATATTTTTGAACAAGAGCACAATTTTATTATTTCAAAAATAAACGAAAGGTTAAAGCACAACACGACTAGACATTGACACAGGTTAGGTAAGAATAAAAAACAATGACCGGACTCATTTTTTTAAACTGACCTGTTCCCAAGCCACCTGTTTGAATATAAACAAAAGCATTAAAAAGAAAATTTGCAAAATCCTATCGAGATTTCAACCACTTACCTTTGCTATAACATGAGGATCTATTGCTAATATCACAATGAACGGGCTATTGGCGTCTGAGAACAACATATGAACGGTGTCTAAAATCAACAAAACTTTGTCTTGCTCGCAACTGTCCAAACCATCGACCACTATGACCAGACGAGTTTGTTGTGAACTCAAACTGTCCAAACACTTGACCATATCCTTCATCAAATTCACCTGATTAAATTCGTAATTAGTAGACTTAACTTGTTTATTTTACTAAAATACCTCTTGTCTCAAAGCTTGCAAAAACCCCTCTGACTTGAGCGTCTCCAACCTGGCTATGGTTCGTTGCAAATGTCGCCGTTGTGAGAACAGCACAGATTTGAATAATTTGCTCCAAGTGTAGACATTTGCGACTACAGCGACTCCCAAAAGAAGCGCGTCCGTGATTAAAACAATTTGAAGAGTAAAACGGACCATTTCATGTGAGTTATTATCATCAGAATTGACGTGGATTAAGTACACAGTCAAGGCACAAGTTCCGACTAATACACAGAGAAAAATTATCTCAAAAACGGCAACGTACGGAACGCAACACAATTTTCGTAGCTTCCAAGTCGACGAAGATTTCACTGGTTTTGGCTTAAAGGCTCGGTACAGGCGAGTGGCTAAAGCTCCGTAATCGTTTTCTATGGCGTCGTACAAAGATCCGATCATTTGAACGACTGAGTTTTCGCCTCCGGCTGTACTACTGACCCTAGTCTGGTCGGTGAAATAAAACCTGAAATTTTTTTCGTATTGAAACACTTTTTAATCGTCCAAAAAAGCATGCGAGATGAATAAAAAATATTGAATTAAGTAAGTGTAAATTACTATTCGCTCAATTGATCATGTTTTTGAGTTTTAAACAGCAAGCAATTATGAAAATTTTTGATAGACATTGCGTTTAATTTAGACTGTTGTAATCCCAGATCGTAGTCGTTGTCAAAAAATTAAGAGAAAGACGTAACTCCGAAACGAAAATAGTATATTATTTAACGAGTTTGAGTGTAAATCGGACGCTTTATTTCACGAGTGGATTTTTAAACGTCGAGTGATAGCGAGAGGTTTATCATCCACGAGGTGAAATAAATGAACCGATTTACACGAAAACGAGTTGAATACAACATTTTATTCTTCGAATTAGACTCAACAAGGCTTAAAATTGCTTTAAATCTGTTAAAAATAATCTGACGTTTCGTATTGAGAAATGCCAAACAGATGTCAAAACTTTCTTACACAGGAGAAAAACCGTAAATTTTGACATTGTCAAAGAATAAAAAATGTTATCTTGAAAAGTGATCGCACTTTTACGGTACGTTACCATTCATTTTTCAATTCAAAAATTGATAAGCAAATAACGCTTAGTTCCATATTATTTAATCATCCTGCATAAAGAAGGACTTGCTACTGTTGAGATCGCCCTTCGAATTTGTACGTAATAATAAGCAATAATTCGAAAATTCTAAATTCCCGACATGCAGGAAAATATTGCAGACACTGATAAAGAAATATTTTGAAACGAACCTTCAGGTAGAGTTTAACGTGTACACAACGTTCTCTTTAATTTAATTACAAGTTAGAAAACGGCTTTACAAAGTGAGTGCTTGCTATTAAATACTTTATATTTTCCTCTATTTACGTGATTTTTTCTACAATTCCTTAAAATATACAATATTATAAAATCAATGAAGCAAAAAATTATTATTTCTTAATTATGGGATTTCAGAACAAGCGATGCTTATGACATGTTTTGTGCAAAAATTCGTAAAAAATGTTACAATCCCAAAAAATAATTAATTTAAATTAAAAATTTAAATAAACCTAATTTTGGGGCTAGCAATAAATTTTTAAGAATTTTTTGCTCAAAACATTTAAACATCGCTTGTTTTAGAATGACACTACAGAAATAATCAAATTTCAATCAATTAATAATGTATAATTAATAATATTTAATGTATATTATAAACTACTGTAAAAAAAATTCTAAAAAAATTCACATGATGTATAGAAAAAATATCTATAAAGCATTTTTAATGGCAAGCCCTGATTTCTGTGCGACTATTAATTTTGAGATGTAGTAAACAATAGTTTTATTAAAAAATATAGCAGACTTACTTATACGCCTAATAAAAATAAAAACAACAAACAATGTGTAACATTAAAATTTATTTTAAATTGGTTTGAATTCTACAGGGTGACCGTTTTTCGAGCTCCACTATGGGGATCTCAGTTATTATAAGAGATACAAGGTCGGTTAAATTAGGGCAAAGTTGCGCATTTTTATGCTAAACAATTACCTCAAAGAAAATTTGATGTGTCATTTTTAATTTTTTAATTATTGAGAAAAATCAAAAATTTGTAATTTTCGTTTTTATTTTTTTAAGCAAAAACTAAGAGAACTAGACGTTTTTAAGTAAGACATTCTTCAGGCACTTTTTTACAAGAAATTTAAATCTGTCATCGCCTTTTCCAAGGCGTTTTTGATGTCATAGTTACAACACTCAACTTTGGTTTTTCTTCCGGACGCCATATTTAATAGTTATATTTTTGAAAAGTCTTTTTGTTCCTGATTACAACGATGTATCACATGATATGATCGAATCTTACATGTTGATAAAATTAAGAAAAAAGCGTTTGTGCAAAGTGTGCTTTGGAAAAAAACGCCAAAAATTTTGTTTAACAAACTGACTTTTGACAATTCTATTAAATATGAGAGCAGAATTTTTATAAGTTTGTCTTGTTTTGTTTTGCAAAAAATAATCTTCAAGCTTATCATGTCGTTTAGTTTTTAAATAAGTAAGCTTGGTGGAAATGTAAACCTTCCAGATCGAAATACAATTAAACTTCCAAAATCTAGTTTGTTAAAAAACAAAATTGTTGGCGTTTTTTCCAAAGTACTCTTCGCAAAAATGCTTTTTTTCGATTTTGATCAGTATGTACGATTCGATCATATCATGTGATACATCGTTGTAATCAGGAATAAAAACACATTTTAAAAATACGTAAAACAAATGTGGCTTCCATAAGAAAAACCAAAGTTGAGTATTGTAACTCTGACATCAAGAACGCCTTGGAAAACACGATGACAAATTTAGATTCCTTGTAAAAAAGTGCCTCAAGAAGGTCCTAGTGAAAAACGTCTAGTTCTTTTGGTTTTCGCTTGAAAAAATAAAAACGAAAAGAAAATTTTTTCGTTTTTTTACAATTATTCAAAAACTAAAAATGACACATCAAATTTTCTTTCAAATAATTGTTTAGCATAGAAATGCGCAACCTTGCCCTAATTTAACCCACCTCGTATCTCTTATAATAACTGAGATCCCCATGGTGGAGCTCACCATGTACACCCTGTATACATCTTGCCAGATATTTTTTTTGTTTAATTTTTTTTTCAATAACAGTTGGTTTTTTCTTTTAGTGAGTTTTCTTGGCACTAAATTTGTCACTAGAGTCAAATTTAACACAGAATCACACAAAAACACAAAAAGTTTTAATTTGTGATCTATTTGACCCCAAAAAATCTAAATGCGCTATTGCCATTTATTTTTTCTATAGTTATAAAAAAAAAACAAATAATTTGTAATTAATAATTTGTTGGTCAGTTATTTTACCGTGTTATCTAACTAACCAAGATAATTGCACTTAATTTGAAAACAAAAGTGTTTAAATAATCGATTTTGGAATTACAAGTGTAAATGGCAGAATTTACCTTTAGAAAAACTACTCGTAAACAATTGCAAATAAAGAAAAATAAAAAAAAATCAAATAACACCTAACGGAAAATTGTCTTGCAACTTTGAAACCATCTTTAATTATTAAAGAGAACGTTGTGCAAATAACAAACCGCCTGAAATTTCCTTTTATTAATCGAAGCGTTTTACTGAACTTAGCAGTCAGTGGTCTGCCTTTATTATATTTTCCTACGTGTTTAAAAGCACTCACCTGATGGGATTGGCGGAGACTCCATCGTAGGGCACCGCCCCTGGTGGATTACAGAACAAAACTTGCAAAATCAGCTTAATATTGTTCAATTTTCGGGTCAATTTCACGTTGAAATTGTACGGCCAGTCCCAGTCATACCTCTTATTGGCAAACCAAACCAAAGCGAGAAAAATATACGAAATTAGAAGAAACGCAACTGCTGTTGACAGTCCATTGATCCAACTTTGCACCGAAAGCCCGACAATCGTGCCCACAATTAACGACAAATGCAACAAAACCAAAAACATGAGACTTGTAAACTGAAACACTGGGTCCACCCATTCCCGTGCGAAATTCTTCATTTCCTCCCGCAATTTATTAAGGAGGAATGATTTACCACTGCCCCACTTCGCATAAAGTCCCACAGTTATTGGCATTGAAAGTGAGGGTTCGCTCAAAATATCAGCAAGTGCGCTACTGTACAAATCATAACCTAACATATTCTCATTGTCTTCGTTGGTGTTCAACCGTCCTGAAACACAACCATGTCAATAATTTAACTAGAAATTGTTCACACACAACTCACTGGCGCCGAAAATTTGCCCGAGGATTGTTTTCTGGTGGTTAATATCGATATTGTACGGGGTTTCACCGGCCCGGTTCGGCCGGTAAAGCAGTTGACTGTGTTTCGGGTTACGTAGTAAAATCTCAACGATTCCTTTCGAGCGCGCTCTCATTGCGATATGTAAAGCGGTATCGCCTTTTTTATCGGCCGCCGAGACTTTTGCCTTTTTGTCGAGTAGTAATTGCACGATTTCGGCGTTACGTGAACGTACGGCTTTCAACAGTGGAGTGTCGCCATCTTTGGTTGCCATTTCGAGATCAGGGTTTGCGCTGAGGAGGAGTTTGACGATGGCAATGTTGCCTTTTTCAACAGACATGTAAATTGCCGTTTTTTGGTCTTTGCCAGCGATGTCCACATCGGCGTATTTTTTCAGTAAGGATTCGACGCATGCGCGATGGCCGCCTTTGACGGCGTGGATTAGGTTGGTATCGCCGAAACGGTCCTGGAAAGTACCGAATTAAATGACCATTTTTTCAACAAGTATTGTCAAAGTCAAAATCTCTCAAAGACTAGACTAAACACAGCATCTCAGTCGATCAGGTGTCAGGTTACACATACATATTTTGCTAGTTTTTCGCAAAAATAAAATAAAGATATCTCTTTCTATTCTCAAGTTCCTACTTTCACTATCTATCGAGCGATCCAATGAATTTGTTATTAGGGTTGGCGCTGGAACGTCTTCTTGAATTGATACAGTTATTTGTGGTGTTTGTGGTATTGTGGTTGTATCTAATTTTGATATTTTTTTTACAAAAACGTTAATTAAAAGTTCCTTTTGCTTGTTGTAATTTAATAAAATTAATAAAAAAAACTTTCTATTGTAATCATTTTTCTGTTCTCTCTAAATCCTTCATTCGCCATTTTCTGTTTTACAATTGTCATTAAATGTGACGTTTGTCGCGATGGTTCAATCCCAGACATGCCTAAACCGTTTCAACGCCAACTCTAATAACAAATTTAATGGGTCGCTCGATATTATCTATAATGTTATATTCCAAATTGTAAGTCCCAAATGGCAAATCGTTCAAGAGTAATCGACAAAATACGAGGAGATTGCTTTTTTAACTTATGCACACAAAGTAATTGTACTAATTGTAAAAAAATTGGCACAAAAGTGCTCACTGCTCAATTTCATGATTTTTCGAAAAGTGCTTTGCTTTGAAGACGTATAACTTGACAATAGAAAGAGATATCCCTGATCAGTTTTTTGCAATAAGCTCACAAAATATGACACTAACTTGTGAAAAAAAAATTGTCAAAAAAATATGGTGTCTTAGGTAGGCTTACCGAAAAGAAAACAGCTCTCGTAATTCAATATAATTTTCAAATGTTAGAAAAGTCAGCAGATATAAGCAATTTTATTCCAAAAGACCAAAAATGGAAGACTATATAATAACACCAAAAAAGTGCAACTGAATATATTATGTACCGGGTGACTATTAAAAATTTTAATTATTTGACTTGACTATCAAATGGCTGTTAAAAAACTAATGTAAAATATTTAAAGAGATTAAAGTATGAACCAAAATAAACAAAAAAGACATAATAAACATGGATCCGCAAAGAAACTTATTTGAAATGTCCTAATTGATTTATGGTTCAATAAAAATATCACTGAATTAACATTGAAATTGAACTATGTATATAAAGCGAGTTTGCTAAAAGTATATTTTTTCTGTATCATCATTCATCAGTGTAATTAATTCTCAATCGTTTAGGTTATTAATTTCTTTTTTATTCAACTAGAGATATTTATTTTTGCGCCGGCCAATAAGCTTGGGACACCCTGTATAATTAGTTCTTTGTTGATTAATTTCTACTTAATACATACTTATTACATATTATTTAGTTTTTGAAAAGATGCGTTACTGAACATTATCAAATCAGCTATCAAATATTCTAGAACATTTTTAATCTGGAATCGAAACACAAAAATTTGGTGACTAATATAACCACAAAGCATAAGCGCAATTTTGTCATATTACACTTAAGCAAATAATTGAAAAAAAAAATACATGCCTATATTATGAAATTTTCTTGAATTCTCTACTTGAAGGTGTTCAGGCTATTGCCTATATCACCAATGACCAATTGGCTTAATTTTAATTGAGTATCTATTAAAATAACGAAGTGACAAATACTTCAAGATTTCGCTAGAATGTTGTCTGAAATTAGAAATATTTGCTCAAAAAAAGAGTTTCAGCGATTGGACCTTCCCTTTCTCAATAATAAACATTAAGTAACAAAAACCAATGAATCAGACAAACCCTTTGTTTCCCACCACCTTACAATAATTAGTTATCTCACAGATTATATTTTTTTGTTGGTGACGTTTTATCCATATTCCTACACAATTATTGTTATGGCGTTTAATTTTATTCAGTTTGTTACTTGCTATTGTCGCGAACGAATCCCCCATAAATAAAATTAGAATTTTGCGCTTTAAAAGTTTCAAATTCATTGGCAATTGTGTGTTTATCGCAGTTATTAAATGTGTGCTTTTGGAATGGATTTCCAGGGAGAAAAGAAGAAAACAATCAGGATTAAAGGGTTGGTCTGTTATTCTTTCTTGTTAGAAAAATTACATTAAATCTGTAATATATTCAACTATAGCAGTTTCATTTCCTTTGTGTCCACTTCCTAGTGTAATTTGGGGTGTAATTCACTAGTCCAAGTGGCTCAAAAATTTATTTTTAATATCTTGCTACAAAGTGTAACAGAAGAAGATGCCAGAAAGGTAAGTGCATTTTTTTAATCTCCAATGCGATGTTAAATATGTCTTATTTGTCACTGAAATCCAATAAAACACAATAATTTTTTTATAAAGAAAGTTTAAAATGACTTATTTGACACCAAAAAATGTAAATGCGCCGTTGCCTTTTTTGCTAATTGTTTGAAATGGAATTTACAGTTAAACAGAAAAATGGGAATTTAAGTATTTAATCGGTAATACCGGGTGACTATAAATAATGTGCCAATTGGCAATCCTGATAGTTTTTTATATGAAGCCGATTCATTTTAACATTTCAATTTCATAGTAAAAATTTCCAAATTAAAATTTCAAATTTGTTAGCAACCTGGCAAACCACAGATTTTAACTTTTAACAACCCGGTATTTAACATGTTACGTTGCCACAACTAATCGGCAATTTTTTTTTAATTATATTAAGAATAAACCTTTCTACAGCGTGTTAGGGAATGGTTTAGCATAAATTGAAAGGTAGATAGAGAATGGCAAAACGAATCGATTAAGTAAATTTTTTGTAAATCGAAAATGTATAGTTTTCCCAAAAAATCGTTCTGAAATTAAGGTCCCAAATTTTGAGAACCGCTGAACTAGAATGATAAAAATTAGCGTAAATTTTAATATTATTGACAAAACAGCAGAGGTAAATTAACTTCTTGACCTATTCCGTAATTCTTCTATTTCATTTTGTGTTTTGTGATCAAAATTTCTAAAAAAAAACAAAAAAAAATTTTTGCCGGAACGGGGGTTCGAACCTCCCACACAAATGACCATGCAATCTACAATTTTGAAAAATTCTCAAAACGTCCATGCGCCACTATGTCCACTTTGTTTAAAGAAAACATTAACCGCTAACAAACTACCATAAACAACACAGTGGCTCTCAACAGGTGGATTAATAAATTTTTTTGAAGAAAGTATGCACTTTTTGGAAAAATGGTATATGGCTTTTTAACTCGTCTGATTATGACAAATTCACTTACGAAATATTGCTAAATCATTCCCTAACACCCTGTATAGTTTCAAATTTTAAAATAAAAATTGGCTAACCTGTATATTGATGTAAGCCCCGGCTGCAATTAAAGCCGTAACAATCTCATTATTGCCCTCCTTGCACGCAATCGTCAATGCACTGCACCCATCCTTATCCAGAGCATTGACATTGGGCTTATACTCCAGGAGAAGGTTCACAACTTCAACAAAATTCCCTTGAGTCGCCATCAACAACGCCGTCCAGGAGTACATCCCTGCCGTGTCCACATTCGCCCCCGCCTTCAGCAACATGGCCACAATCTCCGTGTACCCCTTCCTGGAGGCCCACACCAGAGCAGTCGTCCCGTACTTGTCCCCCACGTTCACCTTCGCCCCATGGCTGATCAAAGCCTCGGTTATCTCCGTGTAGCCGCGACCTGCGGCCCACAACAGCGACGAGATGTGGTAGTTTCCGTGGGCGTTGACTTCGGCCCCCTTCTCCAGGAGGAGGTGCACCACGTCTATGCGCCCCTTGTACGTGGCCCACATCAGAGACGTCCAATTTCCCATGTCGCGGTGCTCAATGTTGGCGTTATGCTCGAGGAGTTGCAGGACGATATCGGCGTGCCCCTCCTTGGAGGCGCACAGGAGGGCCGTCCAGGAGTCGCAGTCCTCGGCGTTGGCGTCGGCGCCGTAGGCCAGCAACTCACGGACGAAGGCCGAACGGCCCTTTGTGGAAGCGAGCATAAGGGCCGTAGTGCCATTTTCGTCACGGTCATCCACCTGGACTTGCTTGCTTTCGAGGAGGTTTTTAAGCCCTTGGAGGTTGTCCTCGTTGATGAATCCTGACAGCGTCCGGAAACATAAAGACACCATCGACTCACTGCGGTGCAGCGTCTGTTAAAGAAAAAATCAAATCAAAAACAATATCTCAATTATTAATACCTCCATGTTGTTATTACGTGTAATGAGTGTTAGTTCAAAAAACGCATACTTCGCAAAATTAAAGCAACGACAAACCTTTAATAATTTAATAACAATTGTTAAGACGACGTTACGGTTCGGAAATAATTTGGCGTCTTTATAGCGGAATTAAGTTTGTATGTAAATTTAGAATGAACATAAAACAAAGCGTTATTTCGGGGGCTATTATTCGAACATCATCATGCATTAACTAACGGTATGCGAGTGTCGTCTGATTCCAAGTCCGAAGCTGAATTTTTTGTTACTTTGGTCGCCGCCTTCGGGTGCTGTGAGGGTGAAAGTTGGTAAATGTATTTGACTTAGAGAACCTCTCCAGTTCGTTTCGGGAATATGAAGAGTTAGAAATGATGGGCGACGACGAGAGGATTCGACAGCTGGGTGAGGGCCGGCGATGCTGTGACGCTGTTTGGGGCTACTTGAGGGGCCCGACATTGTGAAGGGGGCTGGCCGAAAATGTAAGACTTTGTTTATGTTTGCAATTTTTCGAGTAAAATAGCGGGGGACAAGAACGAGCTTGAAACTTAAATCTTAAAAAATTTAAAAAACGATGAACAGTTTAGGGAAAACCGGTTAAATCCCTCATAAGCTATTTTAGGAAATGCAAAAACTCACAACTGTTTTTAGAAGAAGTTATAGAGAAGTTAGTTAAAACCTTGAAGTTTCAAAGATCAGTACAAATCCGCTTTTTTTTAAATTGCATTTTGAATTATGAACAAGTCATGGGCGCCGACTACATGGGTGCATCGGGGCGTATGCACCCATTGAAATTTGGTAATGGGTGCGGGGCACCCATTGAAAATAATGTAGTACAAAAACTTCAGTTTAATTCAATGAAATTATAAATTTTCCAAAATTCTCTCTAAAAAAAAATAGATTGAACGAATCAACATATAATTTCTTATTTCTGCATAAATTGAACACATTTTTTATTATTAAGGGCACAGTCGTTGTTAAAAAATAAGGTAAATCAAGGGAACTGCATACATATTAAATACAATGTGTTCAAAAATGGCTATTCATCAAGCCGCCTATGAAATTTGAACGTAATTTAAACTGTGAATAAAGTCAAAGTGACAGAACCGTCAAATTATGCAAAAAGGCTTCAAATCCAAAAACGAAAGAATACACAACAACAAAAATATAAAACACAAATCAAGGCAAACCCTTGATTTGAAACAACTTTGGCGAAAAATGCAAAAAAGTTAGTAAAAAGCTAATTCCAAGATTTGGCAGAGAAACTACAATCGTCATGTGGACGAGGCGGCACATTGAATTTGAATTCCATAGTCAATTTGATGAACAGCCATTTTTGAACACATTGTATAATTCCTGAAAAATACAAACTTAGAGCTTTGTTTTGTGAATCTCTGAATTGACAAAGAATCTTTAAAATAAGAAGATTTTTTCTAACAAACTGGCCTATTTGGCGATATCTAGCACTATAATTTAACAGAAAAGGATCAATAATTAAAAGAAAGAGATTGATGTGAAAATAATAAACTTTTTTTAAATAACATAAGCGTTTCCCAAAGAAAAATTAGTTAAATCGAACAAAATAAGCTAAAAAATTATATTGCCAACATTTTTTGCAACTTTCTGCATCAATTAAAATATGTATAAGGATTTTTATTTTTCTGGTAGGTACAGTTAGATGCAATAAAAACAGAAAATGTCATAGCATGAAAATGTTAGATTTTTATATTTTCCCATAGTTTGAACATGGCTTTTTCCTAAAAGGATAAGTTCTAACTTATAATTAGCTAATCAGAACTTGATACAAAACAAAATCAGTTTCAATCTAAAAATCTAAAATTTAATGTTCCGTTTTTATTGCATTCAACAACCATATTCAACAATTCTTTAAAAAAAACTACATTGCACGAAACAAGCTAAAATAACTCATTTTTGCATAAACTGAACGTTTTTCTTTTTTCGTTAAAGAATAAGTTTACTCGAATGATGAAACATGTTTAAAAATACAAATTTGCACCTAAATATGCAGACCTAATTCAACTGAGAAAGGTCAATAATTAAAGTATTAACTAACTCTATTAAAAAAATCTGCAATTTTTGCCTAGATTTTAACATTTTTCTCATAAAACGATTTTTGTTAAATAGTAGTAAACTAAATCGAACGAAATCACCTTAACCTTAACACCTTATTTATTTTTCTAACTTGCATCCATTGAAAATTAAAAAACTCGGCGCCCATGGAACAAGTAATTACACTGGTGAACAAAATTTTACTTTTTGTCTATAACCGCAAATTTAACAGTGGATTCTAATATGAGATCTTTTCCATTTTACTTTCCATTTTAGCGCTTATAAAAAGTGCAGAGAGTGCTAATTATATCTCAAAAACTAGAGCTGATGGAAAAAATATGTTGGCTGTTTTGAACTCAGCATATAACAGTCATTCAGCAACAGTAGAAAAATCTGAAACAACAGATGCCTACTGTAAACCAAAATTATCCAAAAACAACTACCTACAATCGTAATTTAAAAAAATAATAATAATAATTAACGAAAACTTTACATTGGCGATATCTAAACTCAACCTTTGTCATTTTTGGATTTAACCAGTTTTGCAACTATGAACGACTCATCTATCAGAGAATTTTGAAATGTTTATGAAAATTAATAAAAACTTGAGAAGTCACCAAAGTGGTTACAATACAATTTTTTGCAGTTATTTTTATTTCTGAATTTTGGGGCCAAAATAAGCGAAACTTGTTGCAAAAGTAAGAACGAAATTGGCGGCAAAGTTGCAACAAATATACTTAAAAGATGTTTATTAAACATTTTCGATTACCGATGGCAGACATACTTATTTGACGAGTTGTCAAAGATAATAGTATATTAAAAACATAATAATAAAAAACACTGGCGATAACAGAAATAAAGATTCCGCATTCAAGAAAACATTTATAATTATTATTAATTATAAAGAGAGAAAATGTGCAATAACTGTTCAACCTTGTTTAATATCAGTCGGCATTTTTAAATAATTAGGACTCATTTTAAGAGTAGGTACAAAAAGTAATAGAAAAGGTAATAATTCATTATTTGCCCACTTCTAGATGTTCTATTAAGATAGAGACTTCGGACTGCCTATTATCAATTCTGATCGATTAAAGGCAGCCAAAACCAGCAATTTCGATTTCTATTTCGTTGTCTGTAAAAATTATCAACAGAAATGACGAAAACTGTTGGCACAATGAACTCAAAATTGGTATTTTGACGTCAAATCGATGTCCTGATACAGATCGGGACACAATTTACGATATTTACAGACAAACAGTGGCTGAGATTGTTTAAAAGAAATGAAGATTCCAGAATTCCTCGAATATGCAGATTCCATTGAAACAACAACTGATAAAGGGCACTTGATAATGTTATTGTTCTTACTATGACTATGACTATGCATAAAACTTTTAATTACAGGTAGACAGTTTATTCAATTTTTTTTTTTTCGATATTTTGGAAAATCACCTAATTTTGAAATAAAATCAAAATGAGAAATAATTGTAGTAGATTATTTAAATGTTCTCCAGAAACTGCAAAAGTTGAAAAAATCCACAAACTACTCACATAAACATAGTGCTGGAAGCCGCGTCGCTTCATGATGTGAAAAAACTCATATCGTAACTGAAGAATCAAAATCAAAATCACTACTGTGAAGATCCCATCGAAATCAAGTACTTATTGTGAAATCGATAAAATCAGATTATATTGTTAATATGGTCATACACTTATTTAACATATAAATGAACTTAAATTATTTTCGATTTTTGATAAAGGCACATTATCGTGTTGCCAACTGGAGGAAAGGCGAGCCCAAAAAGCCTCTGTTCAGTGATAAGGAAAATTTTAGAAAATCAAAATATTGATAAATGTAACTACGAGGAAATACCTTATAAGATTCGCGGTCTACATTCACAGCTGGTCTTTTTTTGAAAAAAGGAACAATACTAATGTGGACAGGAGCACGCTTTTGCATCGTAACTGGACAAAGCAGGAAATTGGTGGATTATTTAAGTGTGATTTTATTCAAATTTTGGTTACATATTAATTTACAAACGAGTGACAAAATTACAAATAAATCACATGAAAAGCGATTGTACAACGTAAAATATTTTCTTCCTGTGCTAACTTAGGTCGAATAAATGAAGGTCACTGAGGAGTCGAGACATTACTTGCATCATTAAAGTAGTTATTATTCTGTGCTCTAGGTGTGTTAAAGTTCTTGAAAAAATAGTCGAATTTGGTGACTTAACAGGTACGATTATTTAAATTTGAGAAAATTGGATGTTGATGAGACTAAATGTAGGGCAATAACACCACTACATCGTTTATTAAACTTGTATTTACCAGATCTACATCACAACAAAACAGTAATAAAGTTACATCTGCGTAAATTTTCCATCGAAAACAATAACGAAACGTAGCAATAAGAGGTTCATTTCCTAGACAATGCTATAAATTTCAATAAAAAAAATTATGAGCGGAATTCACAAAAATAATTATTCGATTCACCTTTTCATTACTTCGCCTGAACAAACAAAAACTACAAAACGGTGCCCTCCAAACCATAATTTTCACGTAACGTCTATTAATTAATAGTTATCTAGTCCAAAGTCTGAAATTAGAGCAAACGCCACTTTTTGTTACTGATAAAACCATTTTAAGGCACAAAGTAATAATTTACGTAAACTTAATTTGAATACACTCCACTTTTTTTCGAACGAACCTATTACAGGGCTTATTAAAGTGTTACCACATTTATAGTGTTATCATCAAGCACTCCACAGATAATTTCGCGCAAGAATATCGCAAAATCTAGATTTTCCTTATTGAAATTGCAAAACGTTTCGCAAATTGTGATTTTTCAAAAAAAAAAAAAACGATTTTAAGTATCTCTAGAAAAAACCGATTCATGGCTTGGATTATTCGGACACAAAAAAATAAGGATTAAATGGAATAAAAATAGCTAGGTCTTAAACGATTAGGTGTAGAATCAGTGATCAGTTTTTTTGTTCCTGATTTTAAGGATCAAAAGTATTAGCTGGTAATACGTGTACAATAAAAATAACCACAAAAGATTTCGTGGGATATAGATATTAAAAGGCATTTCCAAAGCGGAATTTTTTCTAAAAAAAAGTACCACGACTACTATACATATCTAAGGCTTAAATTAGCTATGAAAAGTGAATGTAATTTATCGCTACATTTGCCCTGTGTATGCTGTCATCAAAGACATAATCTACGATTAATACGTCAGTCACTAGGTATTGATACCAAAAAACCATTTTACGAAATAGGTGATTACAGACGTTTTCGTTTTTATTCACTAGTCGCAAACGAAAGGTTTGTTTAAAAATATTAATACAAATGTCACAAAACTAAAGTTTAAATGTTAGTTTAATTAACAATAAATAAATAGTACTGTCGCTACAAAGTCTAAAGTAAACTTAAAAAATAAACGTTTACATTTTATTGCCCACTTTATTGCAGTTATTGTATTATAATTTATAGCCAATTACCAATTAATTATTGGAGATTACGTTACCTGAAATAAATAAACATACCTGCTTAATTTCTGTTTATGGATTTACAAAATTCATGTTCTCATTAGCACAAAAGGAATAATTAAAAGCTTTCATTTAAGTCACAATGTTATCTGTCTGTCGGTTATTTTTTCGGAGCCAAATTTGAAAGGGTTCCCGTTATCACACTGAATTGAAATTTTGCATACTTACTTAATCTGCGTGACAATGATTCCTATGTAATTAAATACCCCCTAAAGGGGTTAAATGGGGTTTTGTAAAGTTTTAGGTTATGTTTACAAAGGGGTTCTCGATTTGTAAATTTGAGACGGTTCCTGTAGTCGCAATGAAATGAAATTTAACATGCTTACGTAATCTGCGTGACAATGCAATTCTATATAGTTAATTACCCCCTAAAGGTGTTAAATGGGGTTTTAAAATTTTAGGTTATGTTCACAAAGGGGTTCTCGATTTGTACATACCGTAACTTATACCGACATAGACGGTATGTTGTTCATTTGGACGTCACGGCAGATGCACAATGTAATAACAATAAATCTATGCAATTAATAAAGACTAAAAAGCAAAAAATAAAAATATATAAAAAAATGTTTTTTAAAAAAGCTTTTATTTAAAAGATGCACTAAAAAGTAAAAAATAATGTATTTCAATCACAGGAGAATATTTTTTCTTACAGGTTAAAATTCTAAAATTTATAAAAGCTTTGGGAGTTGTCAACTGAACAAAGTAATTCTGTAATGCCGTAGTTTTATAACTACCAAAGCTCTTATAAATTTTAGAATTTTAACCTGTAAGAAAAAATATTCTCCTGTGATTGAAATACTTTATTTTTTACTTTTTAGTGCATCTTTTAAATAAAAACTTTTTTTAAAAACATTTTTGTATATATATATATATATTTTATTATCTATTTTTTTAAATTTAAATTGCAATTAAATGGTTTAAATTATTAAATTATTCCACATGGACATGACAGAAGTATTTGTTGCAACTATTCCGTATAATATAAAGATACAAGACTATGCAAAAAAAATTGGAAAAATCAATGTATAAACTATAAAATCAACCCCTTAATTCCTTAACGTAATAAAATTGGACAACTCTGTAAAATCTAAAATGCTAGTCTGGCATTAACTGAAATATGTAATTGTTATTTTGTTACGAATTTTTTTCCACATTCTTTGAATGTAATTTTATTATTAGCAAACGAAGGATAGTCGTAATAATTAAAAAAAAACTGAATAGTTCACAATTCATGAATTACATTTTTTTAATTTATGTAAATTATTTTCTCGCCAGTCAATCTGCCAAAACAATTTGTCCCTAGAAATCATGACATAACAACTTTGAGTAATTTGTGTGAGAAATAACGTAAAGTTTGCCGAATAAATTAGTGTGTCAGACATCTGCAAAAATTTGGATAACCTTAAGATTATAAATAAATTACACAGAATGATGCCTCACAATAACAACAAAGAAATATCATAAATTACAACAAGTTAGTCATTATCAGTCATTCACCGTTTCGTGAAAATAAATTTCTAGTGATTACCAACCCAAAACAAAAATTCGAATAAAAAACTAAATACCTGTGCCGGAAAAAGCCGCCCCGTTTTAAACATGTTTTTCACACCACATCTACTGAAATAAAGTAGCGCGACCCGCCTCTCATCTCTAATGGTTACTTAACAATAAATTAATTGTACTGTGTACAACAAACAGTAATAAACTAATTTAAACACATCTGCACCAAATAAAACCCCGATTTGTTTAAATATTGTCCCTGGAATCCTTTCATCCCAATCGATCACCTTATTAATCCCCTCGTTAATCCTCCGATTACCTGTTGTTCTTGCACTTTCGCTCTCAGAAACTCGTAGTAGGGAAAAACGGAGCCGTACCTGCGAGGCGGTGTCACCAAAAGCGGCAATTTTTCGACGCTTTTCGACATATCATCACGTGCTCATTTTTTCCGTTTCATTGTACGAACGCGTATTTTACACTGGATTTGAGCTCGATCGAGGCGATTTATCGCTTCTTATCGCGAGGTTTTTAATCGAAGAAGTTGGTTCAAGGATTTTACTGCACTGTTTAGTGTTTACCTCTGCGGCTCGCTGGGTGCCGTCCGAGCTCCAACGGCCCTTCAAGTCCCTGAAAACGTTCGGGATAGGGCTGTAGGTGACGCTATGAGTCCGGGAAACGACACGTCTGTGGGACATTCTGCACTAGATACAACGGACGACTGACATTAGCATCCGATATCTAATTATTAAGATATTCGGGACGCAAAGTCGTTTCAATTATCGGTTTCAACACGTGGACCACATTTTTATTAGTACAGTTGTTTTGGTTTAGGTTTTCGACTTTGGGATCGTTTCGTCTGCTTTCTACACTGATATTTGTTGATAAGACTAATGCCTTGCCAAGGTAATTCACGGTGATAAGGATTTTTCTGCTTTAGCCGGTCGACAAATATTGAGATAAAGGTTTAATTAGATCAATGCAGTCGTAAAAAATTAACAAGCAAATAAGAATAAATTATGGAGAGGCATTATTACGTGTAATTTATTCCACATGGTTGCATAGTAAATTAAATGAAAACCGAACGATATTGATTTTATTTATCAACTTTATCAATTAGGTGGGTACACATTGGGTAACTTGTGATTACCACACGTTTGTGATAAGTGATACGTTAAAGTGACGGTCGCTGTATGTGCAATATGCAAAAGTTGGTGAGTTTTAGCCATTACATTTAACTCAATTCTATGATAATTTAAAATAAAACTAAGAACTACGTCTCATTCTCTTCGTGATTTAATATTCAGGTTTGTTCTTATGACCTAAATGTTATTTTTAATACCAAACGACTGTCGATAAATAATACATTTTGAGTTTGCGACATTAATTCTTGTCACGACTTTGACTAATGAAAATATACAAATTTTCTCTTATCTCTGATATACCTATCTCAAGGAATAGATAAGAGGCGGAAATGCCAAATTTTTGAATACCTCTTGTCAGATAAATGCCACTAATGATGACATTTACGGTGTTGTTGTTTTGCTAAAACTGCTGAATCACCATTAGTTGACCTTTTGGTATTTGGAGAAAATATTTTGTTTGTGTAAATAAATAATTAGCACGTAGGTACTGCAACTATTTTCGTCAAAACCGGTAAAAACCATCGGCTAGATATTTAATTTGGAGGAATATAACAATGTAACCAGTTGTATAGCATGGATTCCGATTGTGAAATACACGTAAATAAGTTATCTGAATCAACTTCCTTATTTTAAATGGAATGCTATATTTTTTAATGCGTTTTTGAATTACTAGAGTTATTTTAAGGGAGTTTTCATAAGCTGTTCCTATACCTAAATTTAGCCGTTTACGAAATATTTATGGTTTTTAAATTTTATTTGGATTTGCACCTTCCAGTTCAAAAATCGATAACTCTGCGATTTTTAAAAATTTGGAAATATTTTTGAGCTCATTTGAAAGAGGAAGCCTAGATCATTCCTTTGGTGTTTTCAAATTTCTAAAAAAGAATAACAAACTCTAAATTTTTAAAATTAAGTTTGCAAAACTTTGAGCACCCATAACTCATTTTTTTCAAATGAAATGACAAGAGTTTTATTTCACTAGATGGTAGAGAATTTAATTCTGCTTCGATCTGTGTTAACATTCCCTATACTTATGTTTAATAGTTTTCAAGATACAATACCATTTTGTTGGGATTGAGAAATTCATTAGCCATAGGCCTTTTCTCATAGGTTGCCATGGAAACGAATGAAAAATGGGGAGAAATTAAAGTTTTTCAAACCAACACCCAATTAATTTATTTTGTTTTCACAGTCTGATAACACAATTTTGAACAGAGTTTGTCGTAAGTTTAATCAGAAATGTTTTTATGGCAAACTATGCAAAAATAGCTGTGGTTAGTAAGAAATTTCCTACAATAACAAAAAAAACAACATAACTTGAAAATTATCACAGATAAGTATAGGGAATGCTAATACAGATTGATGCAGAAAAAAATTCTCCTCCATCTAGTAGAATAAAAATTGGGACATCTCATTTGAAAAAATTAAGTTTTGGGTACTTGGAGTTGTCCAAACTTAACCTTAAAATTTTTGGGTTTATTAACTTCAATTCCAATTTTGATCACACTGAACAACAGATATAGGCTTTCTCTTTCAATTCTCCAAACATGATTTCGAAATCTCGATTTACCGAGTTACCGATTTTTTAAGGGACAGGTGCAAATTCAAAAATTTTCAAAAATCCCAAATATCTCGAAAACGGTTAAACTTGGGTATAGGGAAAACTAATAAAAACTCCCTTAAAATAACTCAACTAATCCAAAAACGCAGTGAAAAATATAGCTTTCCATTTAAAATAAGGAAGTTAATAGCGACTTCCGGTATAACCGGAAGTGCTACCATCTTCAAAATATTTTCATTGAGCATAACTCAACGGATTATGCCTGAGTACCAACTCTCAGATAAATATCTCTATTAGAACTTTCAATATTTCTAATGTGGGGTTTAGACGGAACACCCTGTATAAAATTACAATACTATATTTTGAAATTACGTTGGCAAAACTGAATTACTGGTGATATTAAATTGTCTCGATTTGCTTATCAATGTTCACATGCTACTATGATCAGAAATTTAATCAATAGCGTATCACTGAGTTGAACTATAATTTTGAAAAATTATGTTGGCAACACGGAATTATTATTGGTGATATTAGTTTGTTTCACGGATGACGTTTTCATGAATTATCAATGTTGCCAATTTAATGTCAATGTCAGAGGCCACATTAATAAAAAATTAATTAAAAACAAACTATTGACTATTTTTTTACGAAAGAAAAATGAGTCGTAAATAAGTGTGGTGTTAAGTAACTGTGATATTTTTCTAAAGCGATTTAGCTTTTTTTAAGCAAGTAATCACTAGAAATCAAGATTTTAACAAAATTGGCTCATTTTTAAGCAAGAAATCATTAACTTTAAATAAACTTTCGACAAAACCAATGAGTTATTCTCAGTTTCGTTTGTAAGCGATGAGTTATTGAAAATCAATGAATTTCACCAAAACTAGTAGAAAAATCGTCATTTTAGGGCAGAATAAGCCGATAATATGAGCAATTCGCAAATAATTTGGCCGCTTAAATTAAAAATTAATTTCCTATTGAAAGCTATCCCACAAAAAATAAATTTTAATTAAAAAAAATAAAACGATAAAAAATTTGGATTAATTGAACTAAATGAATGAATTACAAAACTTGATGTTCTTTCTAATTTAAGAAACAATAACAGTATTAGATTTTAATTTAAAAGCTGGTGATGAATTTTAAACTGAATTACAAAGCATGACTAAATGTAAAAGTATGACGATAAGATTCTATTCTATTACTTCACGTGCACTTTATAAAGAAAATTTCCAGATAATGAGAACAAGTTACTTTCACAAAATACTAAATTAGGGGTGCAAAAATGCAAATGCGGGTGACAGTGTATAACTGGTTGTCTAACTAACTAATTAAAATTCCCAAATTAATGATTATTTTATTAAAGTTATTGCGTTTCAGTTTATTAAAGTTATTAACGAAAGCCCCTTTCTGCCTACGTACAACACTCAAAATCAGCGAAATCACCTGAACAACATCGTGTATGTATTTTTTCATCTGCACTTAACTAAATCACGTAAAACACCACCTCCGAGTATTAAATTCAACTCGAAACTACACTCTGGTGGAACAACAACACCTACAAACCCCATTCACGTCAAATAAAAGTTTTATGCAAGCTGAGCGATGACTAAAACTAAGAACTGTGCAAATATTGAAACCGCAATTGTTCAAAAGCAATAAACCACCAATAACTGTTCCATTCATTGTTTAATTTATGCTAACAGCGCAGGTAAACAAAAATACACCGAAAATCTTTCAACAAGTAGCGATAATTAGGAAAATTGTGATAAAAATAACACATTTGCGAGAATTTTGAGGTTATGTTGACTCACCTAGTTAAGACGCTAAAATTGACTTCTTGGCAAATCTCGGGCTGCGATGTTGGTTTTTGGAGTCGTTAGAATTACATTATCGAAATTTTTGCTAATTTGTTAGTGTAAACATGCCAAAGTGACACTTCCACTCATGACAAATGATGTTTGATCAGCTGATCGCACAAACGTCAAATGCAAATATACAGGATGACGCAAATTCAGGATATACAGTGGGCAAAAAAATTAAATACTAAAATTTGTCATTTTATTAGTGTTAAATGTCAACGCGTTTCTTACATTTTTTAACGGGTTAATTTAATACTAGGAGAGTAATAAATAATTGTTGAGACAAATCCAAGGCGGTGCTGCAATTTTTCACAATCTAGTAAAAAGTGACCAATCATCTCACGAAACAATGAGTCACACTCGCCGGGATTTCACGGTCGTTTCTACGCCCTTATCTCGTTTAGTTTAGGGATGTCAAAAGGTCCGAAAACATGCAATTAGCCTAATGTACCGGGTTTTAACAGTTGGCGCCGGCGCTAGCCGAGCGCTATCATATTTCTCGTTACAAACAAGCAAATTGTAAGCCACCGACAAGAGTCTAGACAGGGACAATACCACCCTCTGAGACCGGAATTCCTTCCTGATACGCACCAAATTTACCACTTAACACCGGACACACGGTTAAACATTTTTATCTAATCGTAAATCCATCGACAAGTGGAAAATAAAAATGCAAATAAAATGGGCTAAAACATTTTAGTAGCGCATCCGGTTCCATAGCCGCCAACTTTCAAACATGGAATATTCCGTTTAATAGCCAACATTTTATGACACCCAATTCAGTGTCATAATTTATACAGACTGTTCCGTCTAAACCCCACATTAGAAGTTTCGGGAGTTCTAATAATAAATTTGTATAAAATCATAATCTCTTAGGTCTTGTTCAATCAATTTCCTTATTTTAAATGGAAAGCAATATTTTTTAATGCGTTTTTAGATTAGTTTTCAAGTTACAGTAACTTTTTGTTGGGATTGAGAAATTCATTAGCCATAGGCTGAGAGAAAAATGTGAGAAATAAAAGTTTTTCAAACCAACATCCAATTTTAAACAGAGTTTGTCGAGTGTTTAATCAGAAATGTTTCTTTGGCAAACTATGCAAAAATAGCTGTGGTTAGTAAGAAATTTCCTACAAAGTCAAAAAAAACAACATAACTTGAAAACTATGTGTATAGGTAAAGGGAATCCTAAGATCGATGCAGAAAAAAATTCTCCTCCATCCAGTAAAAAAAATTTGGGACATCCCATATGAAAAAATTAAGTTATGGGCACTTGAAGTTGTCCAAACTTAACCTTAAAATTTTTGGGTTTATTAACTTATTTTCCGATTTTGAACACACTGAAGAACATATATGGACTATTTCTTTTATTTCTCCTAATATGATTCGAAATCTCTGAAACTAAGATAGTTACCGATTTTTGAAGTGACAGGTGCATATCCAAAAATTTTCAAAAAATCCCAAATTTCTCGAAAACGGTTAAAGTTAGGTATAGGAAAAGCTAATAAAAACACCCTTAAAATAACTCTACAGAAAAAAATTCTCCTCCATCCAGTAAAAAAAATTTGGGACATCCCATATGAAAAAATTAAGTTATGGGCACTTGAAGTTGTCCAAACTTAACCTTAAAATTTTTGGGTTTATTAACTTATTTTCCGATTTTGAACACACTGAAGAACATATATGGGCTTTTTCTTTTATTTCTCCAAATATGATTCGAAATCTCTGAAACTAAGATAGTTACCGATTTTTGAAGTGACAGGTGCATATCCAAAAATTTTTAAAAAATCCCAAATTTCTCGAAAACGGTTAAACTTAGGTATAGGAAAAGCTAATAAAAACACCCTTAAATTAACTCTGCAGAAAAAAATTCTCCTCCATCCAGTAAAAAAAATTTGGGACATCCCATATGAAAAAATTAAGTTATGGGCACTTGAAGTTGTCCAAACT
This sequence comes from Tribolium freemani, assembly GCA_939628115.1. Taxonomy (NCBI): domain Eukaryota; kingdom Metazoa; phylum Arthropoda; class Insecta; order Coleoptera; family Tenebrionidae; genus Tribolium; species Tribolium freemani. The sequence continues at coordinate 15,646,319 of OW626791.1, read as the reverse complement.
TAACCTTAAAATTTTTGGGTTTATTAACTTATTTTCCGATTTTGAACACACTGAAGAACATATATGGACTTTTTCTTTTATTTCTCCTAATATGATTCGAAATCTCTGAAACTAAGATAGTTACCGATTTTTGAAGTGACAGGTGCATATCCAAAAATTTTCAAAAAATCCCAAATTTCTCGAAAACGGTTAAAGTTAGGTATAGGAAAAGCTAATAAAAACACCCTTAAAATAACTCTACAGAAAAAAATTCTCCTCCATCCAGTAAAAAAAATTTGGGACATCCCATATGAAAAAATTAAGTTATGGGCACTTGAAGTTGTCCAAACTTAACCTTAAAATTTTTGGGTTTATTAACTTATTTTCCGATTTTGAACACACTGAAGAACATATATGGGCTTTTTCTTTTATTTCTCCAAATATGATTCGAAATCTCTGAAACTAAGATAGTTACCGATTTTTGAAGTGACAGGTGCATATCCAAAAATTTTTAAAAAATCCCAAATTTCTCGAAAACGGTTAAACTTAGGTATAGGAAAAGCTAATAAAAACACCCTTAAATTAACTCTGCAGAAAAAAATTCTCCTCCATCCAGTAAAAAAAATTTGGGACATCCCATATGAAAAAATTAAGTTATGGGCACTTGAAGTTGTCCAAACTTAACCTTAAAATTTTTGGGTTTATTAACTTATTTTCCGATTTTGAACACACTGAAGAACATATATGGGCTTTTTCTTTTATTTCTCCAAATATGATTCGAAATCTCTGAAACTAAGATAGTTACCGATTTTTGAAGTGACAGGTGCAAATCCAAAAATTTTCAAAAAATCCCAAATTTCTCGAAAACGGTTAAACTTAAGTATAGGAAAAGCTAATAAAAACACCCTTAAAATAACTCAGCTAATCCAAAAATGAAATACAACACAGCTTTCCATTTAAATAAGAAAGTTGATAGTGCCGCCAACTTTCAGATAATAGTATATCCTGTGGTATATTATGTTATAAGTGATAAAAATGCATCATTATCAAGTGAGAACTTCTCACGAGCTTTATATAGGCATTTCGATCACGTGTGATAATGTCGTAACATTTTATCTTATCTTATCTTATTTTATCTCATACCATTGTACATTATTCCATTGTTTTTGGTGAGAAAAATCAAATTTCTCTCACAAGAGAGATAAAGCTGTCAGATTTACTCACTTGTGAGTAGAAAAACAGCTTTATCTCTCTTGTGCAAGAAATTTGATTTCTCTCACCAAAATTAGTGGAATAATGTACCTAAAAAACTGCACCTGTAAGATAAATCTATTTATTAATGTGGGGTTTAGACGGAACAGCCTGCAGATAAGGACAAGTCGGGATAATTGAAGGCAGATTTGCGAATAATTATTTATTGCACTTAAATATAAAAATAAAAGCTCTAGAAATCAATAAACACAAGAAATGAATGGAAAAACGTTTAGATAAATTTTCATATTTATTATAATCTAATATCACAGACTTGGAAAATACGCAACCTAAAACTACTTGCAATCTTTCATAATGGCACTAATCGAGAAATCGGTGATTTTCTTCGGCTTTTTAACTTCCTGATACATTGAGTATTCATAGTCAGGAAGCCCGAACGGATATTGGTAATACATTGGCAAAGGGCCACTCCACCATTGATTATAAACAGGATAAGGGCGGTAACAATACCTATAAAAGGGCACGTAGGGCACCGCAGACTGACACGTCAGATTATCCTTGCGCTCATTAACCTCCACTTGAGGGGGTGGTGAAGGTGTTGCACTTTTCTTACTACTGGGAGAGTCCGGATTTTCCGAAACTAATTGTTTCCGCTTTGCACTTGATTTCCCATTTTCGCGAAAACCCTTCGCAAAAGGGTTGTAGTTGATTTTTAGTTTTGTAATTTTCTCATTCTGTAACACACACGCACAATTAACGATTTAAGAACAACAAAACGAAAAAAACAACAAACCTGATAGGCCGTAACTGCAATGAACTGCGTTTCAGGAAAGGTGAAGACATTCGTGGGGGCCCAGCCTAAAGCCTGGGCCGTGGAGGCCTTAACGATCAAAATGCGAGGTTGGTATTTGTGCATCGATGATAGAACTAACTGGCCTTGAGGGGGCGAACATGTGTTTGTGAGTTTGACTCGCGAGAACGAGATGTCTTGGTTCATCCAGTGGGAGCCCTTGGAGGGCGACTCCGGGTGCATGTAGATTCTGTGGGGGCTCTGGGCCTCCTCGTGGCCTGCGGGGGACCAGCCCACCGAAGAGGAGAATTTGAAGCGGCAGTGGTGGGCTAAGGTCATTTCCAGAAAGAGGCAGTAGTCGGCAGAGGGGTCCAAGTCGGTGATTTTGAGGTTTAAAGCCGGGAACATGCGTCTAAATGAAAAAAAAAAATGCTTAAGAAAAACTCTTTCGTATTGTGAACTGCAAATGTAAAAATAAATGAATAAATTGGGTATTTTCGATTTCCTCTGTCTTTTATTTATCATTTTGCGAGGAGAAACTGCAGAAAAAGTCGGTGTACAAAATTAACATACTTCAACTCTCGGAGAAATTATAAAATTTTAATAATTTTGCCAAAACAAAGTGACTGCACAGGTGAGTGGGAAAGTGTTAAAATAGTCAGAAAATTTATTATAGATTTGGATTTAGAGCATTTTTCGAAGTGAAGTTCGAAAGATTCTGCAAAAATGAAGCAGAAAATTCCTAAATTAGCAGAAATGCATTATTTTCGATGGATTTAGAATCTCGTTTTATAGTGGGAACTTAAAAGTTTTCGAGAATTTGCCAAAACAAAGTGGAAAATCGTTGGTGTTATATCCCATTTCATTTCATAGTAGAATTTTTTGACAACGCATTTGAATTTCTTGGAGTAAAATAAAGCACAAACTGAGAGTTTCTGTATAAGAAATTAACTCTGTGTTAAGCTAAATCCCAGCGACAAATTTTGAGCCAGGAAAACCCACCAGAAACTACAAAAAATTCAAATGCGTTGTTGCAAAATTCTACAATGAACTGAAATTTTCTATGAACTTAGGAACCTTTTTGGTGACTTTCTAAATTAGAAGTATTTTACCAAAACGAACAACAGAATCAAATGAATTACTTTTTTTTAACACTGAAAGTGCACTAACGGGTCACAGAATCCCAAAGTGTCAATAATTATTGTGTAACAGGGACACTTTCTAGCATTATACAGGGTGATTCACATAACTTTACGACCCTGACGAATTTTAAATGCAACCAGTAATACACTACTCAATTATAATTTGATTCAAAAACACTAATAATTATAAATTTGTTTGTTATTTGGATATTCCTTGCAAACCTTACAGAATTAAGTTCTTATTGCAGTCTCTGGCGTTTTTGTTTTGGCCAATTTAGGCGTAATTCAACCTCCAATGTATAATGGATGGTATTTAAAGTTCGTCAGGGTCGTAAAGTTATATGAATCACCCTGTATCTACTTATTAAATAAAACACCTTTGATTTTTATATTTACGAATTTTATTAAGATTAGATATTATTATTAATTATTCCAAAATTATAAAATATTAAAATTTTCTTTATTTTGACTAAAAAAACCGCTTTAGTCTCTGAGACCCATGTTTGAAGTTTATGTCTGTAAAAATAAGTGACATTCCAGGGATAATTTAGGAAAATTTTTCAGTGAAAGACTGGCTCGCTCTAAAGCAAAAATTTTTTGTCAAAAAGACAGAATAAACTATAACATTAAACCGAAATGTGTTTTTTGAACTTGTTTTGATCGATCCAGAGTGTTTTTTGACAAATGCCTTGCGTATAACAACATTTGGAAGATTTAACCAAAACCGAAGTCAAAACAAATGGAAAAATTCGAAGGAAAATAAAGATTTTCCCTCTTCAATTTAAAAAAAGTTGGTCCAAAACTGACTAAATTATAATAAAATTAATGTACAATTAATATAATAAGACCAGATCTAAAAAACAAAGTAAAATAACACAATTTATTTTTTGTTTTTGTTGTTAGACATTTGTTGTATTGTATTTTTATCCAATTACATATTTCTGAAACCACCTGATGTAAATTTTTATCGATTGGTACTAAAATTTGTCCATTTAATAACTTGAATTCCGTTTTCGATAAGACAAACACCTTATTCATCTACTATACAAATTACAAAAATGCATATTATTATGTGAATCTGCAGTAATTCTTTAATTCATGGGAAATCATTTAGAAAAATTAGGGAAAATCTTGAGAAAATCAACAGAAATCAAAGCAAAAAAGAAAATCTAGTTTCATCCCAAATAATTAAAAATTAGGTAAATTCTAATCAAGATAGTCCGTGATTTTAAATTTAAGTTGGCAATACTGAATAGTGTAGGATAAAAGATAATATGAGACGTGAAGTTATTATTGTTATTATTTATTAATAAATCTTTCCAAGAGGCTTCATTTTCGTAAAAATGTTCCATGAATTTTAAAGTATTATATCAAAATGTGGCACTTATGAAACATATTGTATTTTCGTCCCATTGTTACCAACTTTATTTCAGATCACTTGGCTTGAAATTTATTACAGACCCGGTATAAATACTTTACGACTTCTGCTGATTGCGCCTTTTTTCGATTGCCTTGTATTCTTCAAAGCCTCTACTTTTTTGCATTCATGTCTTGTAAAAAAATCAAGAACTTTTCGATTAATGATAGAGTGAGAATATTATCAAAATCACATGTCACATGAATTACACGTTTGTTGTTGTTGAATTAAGTTTTTTAGAACACTTCTCGTTTAGTTCTTTTAGAAGAATTCTTGGTTTTTTAAGCACGTTATTGTCCATTTTTACATCAAACAAAGTCCAATGATAGAGCTTACGACTATAATAAATGGTGTATGGACAAACAATAAACACTCCTTGAAACTCCACTGAATTTTTTCTATTACAGAATATCTCGATTTTATTTTAACCCCTTTCAATCTAATGATTTTGTTTATTTTTGCACAAAACAAAAACCTACTGAGAGAGCTTTCAACTGTAAAAAAATGTATAGAAACAAAGACTCCTTACACCGAATTTTTTCTTTACTCTAAACTTCTTACAAATGCAACTTTATTAGATATTACCTCGGATATTACAAATTAGTCAAATTACAGACAACACAAAAAATGTTACAAAAAAGTAAAACGTAAAATAAGTTAAAGAAAGAAAAAAAGAATATCAAACTTTCAAAATTATTCAGAGTCGATAGTTTCGAATTCTTTAATTAGAGTAATGATTTGTAGATGTACGCAGTACGTATTTGTTTTATTTTGAAATGTTGCCAACAAAATAATAAAAATATTGGCCAGTGTGATTATAAATTTAATTGGATGCATGAAATAAAAAAATACAAACAATGTTAGCACTTTCTGAAATTAAATCAAAAAAATTATCTTTCTCGAAAGAAAATGAAACATATCAACAGAAATACAGACAAGTGACAAGTCCCTATTATATCAATAATTCAACGGAATTTCTTAAAATAATGGTGGTCTTTGTTATTCTGTTACGTTTATAGAATGTTAGCAACAGTGCTCTGTTGTGACACCGCTTAACAGAGCTGTCTAATTTGCGATTCTCTAACTGCTTCTGTTAAAATAAGGGTAACAGTGTTCCCATTTGTTCGAAAATGTAATTTTTGAGATAATGGAAGTCGATTTTGACGTATGGATTACTACTTGATTAGGACTGATTCAAATATTTTGCGAAAATGTTAAGAAGTTTTCATAAAATTATTATCATTTCGAGCTTGGTATCGCAAAAAGTTGCACTAAAATGTGAAAAGAAAGCGAATGCAAAAGATGAGTCTAGATCAGAGCAAAGAATATCTTTGTTTATTGGGAAAAATTTCATTTTTTGTTTTGGGACAATTTCTGTGGGATCTCGTGTCGCATTAGCTAACTGAATTGAATCCAAATTATTTTGTTCTGTGCTGGAGAGAACTTATACGCAAAATTAAAGAGAGAAACACAAGTTGGAAGAAAGAAAATTATTCTTGAAAGCCAAAAATGAAATTTGAAATAAATAATTCAACTTTAAAAATTTATGTTTTATTTTTACGGAATACTGTAACCAGAATGAAGAGTACTCAGTGTTAAATTCTTTATTTATACAAATTTCGCGTTTCTGGAGATTTGTAAGTGGCGTTCATTGCCACAGATTACCTTTGCAACATTATGGGGATTATACCAATTGATTTTTTTCTAGGATCGATCTCTTTTTCTTCGTTTTCTAACACTTCAAAAACCAAAGGTAGAATTGCATGCGTAATTCAAAGCTTCTAGTTTTATCCCTTATCACATTTTTAATACAATTTCTTGTTAATTTGGTAAAACATCGCAAAAATTCACTGTCACTGTCACTGTTAGTTTATGGCGAGATTTTTGCCGCTGTTATTTAACAGAGAATGTTACTGTAGAAATGTTGCTAACAGAGGGTAACAGAGTTTACGGAATACGAATTTAAATAACAGCTGTAATTTTTACAGTAGTAGGGCAATAACATATAGTAACAGAAGTTAGGGAATAGCACCATAAATCTGGTTTTGTCATTTCGACAAAGTGTGCAACTACTAAAAAATGCAGATTATATAATAAAAATTGACCGATAATACAGGCTGTTTTGTCTAAACCCCACATTAGAAGTATTGGGAGTTCTAATAATCATAGTCATCTGAAAATTTGTGTACAACCATAATCTTTTAGGTCCTGCTCAATGAAAATATTCTCAAGATAGCAGTACTTCCGGTTATTCCGGAAGTCGCTATCAACTTCCTTATTTTAAATGGAATGCTATATTTTTTAATGCGTTTTTGAATTACTAGAGTTATTTGAAGGTAGTTTTTATAAGCTGTTCCTATACCTAAATTTAGCCGTTTACGAAATATTTATGGTTTTTAAATTTTTTTGGGATTTGCACCTTCCAGTTCAAAAATCGATAACTCTGCGATTTGTAAAAATTTGGAAATATTTTTGAGCTCATTTGAAAGAGGAAGCCTAGATCTTTCCTTTGGTGTTTTCAAATTTCTAAAAAAGAATAACAAACTCCAAATTTTTAAAATTAAGTTTGCAAAATTTTAAGCACCCATAACTCATTTTTTTCAAATGAAATGACAAAAGTTTTATTTCACTAGATGGTAGAGAATTTAATTTTGCTTCGATCTGTGTTAACATTCCCTATACTTATGTTTAATAGTTTTCAAGTTACAATACCTTTTTGTTGGCATTGAGAAATCCATTAGCATCATAGGTTGCCATGGAAACGAATGAAAAAAGATGAGAAATTAAAGTTTTTCAAACCAACACCCAATGAATTTATTTTGTTTTCACAGTCTGATAACACAATTTTGAACAGAGTTTGTCGTTTAAGTTTAATCAGAAATGTTTTTATGGCAAACTATGCAAAAATAGCTGTGGTTAGTAAAAAATTTTCTACAATAACAAAAACACCAACATAACTTGAAAATTATCACAGAAGGTATAGGGAATGCTAATACAGATTGTTGCAGAAAAAAAAACTCCTCCATCTAGTAGAATAAAAATTGGGACATCCCATTTGAAAAAATTAAGTTTTGGGTACTTGAAGTTGTCCAAACTTAACCTTAAAATTTTTGGGTTTATTAACTTCAATTCCAATTTTGATCACATTGAACTACAGATATAGGCTTTCTCTTTCAATTCTCCAAACATGATTTCGAAATCTCTAAAACTAAGCGAGTTTTTTTTAAGGGACAGGTGCAAATTCAAAAATTTTCAAAAATCCTAAATATCTCGAAAACGGGTATAGGGAAAGCTGATAAAAACTCCCTTAAAATAACTCAACTAATCCAAAAACGCAGTGAAAAACATAGCTTTCCATTTAAAATAAGAAAGTTAATAGCGACTTCCGGTATAACCGGAAGTGCTGCCATCATGAAAATATATATAACTCAACGGATTATGCCTGAGTACCAACTCTCAGATAAATATCTTTATTAGAACTTTCAATACTTCTAATGTGGGGTTTAGACGGAACACCCTGTATGAAAAATTTAAACACAATCCAAAAAAATGTATTTCCTTGTCCTTGATAAATGATCATTACAATAATGCAAATAAAAAAGTGGTGAATTCGAGAGCCAATTTATTGTTGCATTTCAATTGTGAGTAGGGGCAGAAAGCCCCACAAAAAGGCGCCTGTTGGATTATGCAAACATTTAACACCCGACTTGCCCCCAAAGCCACCGCCGGGCTGTGCTACGCAGAACCGCAAAACCGTGGCAAAACTGAGACAGTGACCACCCCGGATAAGCCTCCGTCAAAAGCACCGCCCGAGACACACAAAAACACCGCCCGAAATGAAAAGTTCTCACACTTTTCCGGAAACGCCGTCCAAATCACAGTAATCAAAAATCAATTCGGTATTTCCGGAAACGTGCCATGTGCCTGATTTGGGAGGATTATAATTAAGAAAACAAAGAGGCGGGGGCGCATCTGTCCAGACTAGTTATTTGGAAAATCGTCAAGTTCTGTGGCGCCCTAACCATCAGACAAACAAGACTGTCATCAAGCAATTGACAAAGAAACGCTAAAAAGAACCGAGCTACCACATGTCGAGTGCGAAATATCAAACTAGAGTAAACAATTTGATTCAGAGGCCTAAACAAAATAATAACTTCCCGTTACTGTCCGACCTAAAATAATAAAATCGGGTAAACAACTTCGGGTGTCGTAAATATTTAAATTGGGGGTTCGGGGCGAAAGTCAAGTACCTGCCTTTAGGGGGCAATTAACCACTCGAAGTTGAATGCATGCGGTTTGCAAATTTATGACAAAAATCTCTACTCTACCTGGACTTGAAATTATTATCAAAGTCAAGTGCCAATAATAACTCTTCCGAAATTTTCCTCTCAGTCTAGACTAGCCTTACAGCGAGATAACAAATAATTAAGACAATAATTGCACTAACCTCCCACTTTTGGTGATTATCATCTCCGTCTGCAGGTCATGAAACTGGTCCCACAGTTCCTTATTGGCCAACTGGGCCTTGGTCTTCTCAATCGGGTAAAAATCTGCAAAATTTGCATTTTTTTTCGAACTGTCACTCCCAAAATTGCAATTTTTTACCATTATTGTACATTTGGCCGTCCATAATTCGCACTCAAAAATTCACACTGCACCAACAAGGCCCGAAATGAGCAAATTACTGTCACCCACCCCTTAAATACGCATTTAAAAGTTTAGTTTTTGACTTGAGAGGGGATGAGCACGTGGTGGTGGTACCACTAGTTCTTCCAAGTTGTTATCATCACAACCCCCACTGGGTGGATTATTACAGATTAATTTCTCTACCTGAGTAATCTTGTTTGGAACTTACCCCTTTTTCGGAGTGGAAAAAAGGACGGTTTTTTGGTTATTAATGGATTTGGTTGGCACTCTGGGTCATCACTAGTGGGTTATCAATTTAATTTCGTATTTATTTATGTTTTCGCTTTCAAAATCGTATCAATTGAAGAGTGGTGATTAGTGTGTTGTTTTATTTCAGATAGAACGTTTTTCGATAATTAATTATTATTACAGGAAATCGTCGCGCAAAAAGAAACGTTTCATTTTTTCATTCATTATTTCACGACAAAAATACATCAAAATAAAAAGTGATGTCTTGAAAAATCAAATTTTCGAAAAATCAAATAAAACAGTGTGAAAGTGCAATAAACTTCAGTTTTGTAAAAAAAATCAGTATCCTGAGAGTGCCCTTTTAGTTTTCTTTCTTGATATCGTATTTGAGAAATTTAACAAATTTTAAAAAATTCAATTAAAATACAACAGCTGACTCGACTAAATACTACAGAGCAATATTAAGCTTCCAGCAGATCATCAGAAGGCCTTCCTTTTAAGCATACGTATTATCGTCCGTGGAAGACTTAACAATTTTTGGAAATATAAATGAACTATAGTCTCAAACAACATGTATCCAATATACTAATTTAAAAATAATAAGTCCTAGAATTACTATTTATTTTGACAAGTTACTTGCTAATTTTAAATTTAAAATTAATTAAATATTTAAAAAAAGCTAATTGTAACATGAGATCGAAAATATACTCAATTAGAGCAAACTTTGAAAGTGAAGTGTAACTTTAGCCACATCATATGCTGTGTAAAACTAACATAAGTCAACATAACTTCAGAAGTGCGGCCGTAAATAAAGGGCTAAAATGTGGCTAAAGTCCTGCAGGCACAGCTTGCTCTAATTGAGTATATTTTCGATCTCATGTTATTCTTTCTACTGTCTAATCTTTCCCGTTACTTACTTAATCAGTCTTGTATATCTAGTCAGATTGAATGATTTTGTATAAAATAAGAAAATAAAGAAAAGGGTAATTAAGGACCTCCATGAGGTCCTTCTCGAGAAGAAATAAAGACCCTTCAAAAACTGATGCGATTATTAAGAAGCGAAATGAAGACAAAAAATAAAACAAGAGAAGTGAAGACAAGAAGAAAAAGAAAACCGTACCAAGTTTTTCGATTATTTTCAGAATTCACACTTAAATATTCGTATTTAAGTTTTTGTTAAACGTTTAACAATATTTTTTCCGATTCATAATTTGATAGACTTACAAAATAAAATTGTGTGCCGCTTTCTTTATTCTCTATCCTGCAATTGAATTTCCGATTAGAGTGACCTGTGGTAAAAACAGTAAGTGAGAAATTTGACATTTCAAAATCACAGGCCACTTTTATCAAAATTTATTTGAAGGCACTGTATAAATAAACTGGTCAGGTCAGGTCAGGCCAGCAATTTTTTTTTTAAATATTAATGAGTAGAGTCAAAAGATTAAATATAGCCACTTGTGCAACAAGATGCGAAAAAAAAACAACCTGCAATTGAATTTCCGATTAGAGTGACCTGTGGTAAAAACAGTAAGTGAGAAATTTGATATTTCAAAATCACAGGCTACTTTTATCAAAATTTATTTGAAGGCACTGTATAAATAAACTGGCTAGGTCAGGTCAAGCCAGCAATTTTTTTTTTAATTATTAATGAGTAGAGACAAAAGATTAAATATAGCCACTTGTGCAACGCGATGCGAAAAAAAAAACAATTTCCTGACGAGTTTGTAAAAGAAAATAAAAATTCACACTTTCCACACTCAAAATAAATAATGAAAAATTAGAGAATTCCTCACCGAATTTTACAAACTCGCAATTTTCTTGAAACGCGAAATAAATCCGTTTTGTTAAAATGTAAATATTAGGCACTATTTTAATAAACTGACTTGTTATATCCCGAATATCCTAAAAGTGTTTTAGTTTTTAGTGTATATTTCTCTAAATAAATGGTAATTGTATTTGTAATTGGAAAAAAATAATCAACTTAACTAAAGCCTTTTCCCTTCTTTGAAGTAAGAATTTTTGTTTTTTTTACAATGCGTTGTTTTTTGTTCTGACAGTTTGAACATTTATTACAATAAATAATTTAATATCCTGAGCTACCAGATTTTACCTATTTTTTCTAGCCTTTTTACTCCTGAATAAAGTCCTTCATACGGAAGTGGGAATACAAATCCGGTCCCTTGTTAGTAATTTAGTAAATTATTAAAACAAGCAGGTAGATGGGCAAAGAAGTGGATAATACTATAAGATTAGGAATAAAAATTCAAGTCTGAATCTGAGGCAAAAAATCTGTTATCGTTATCACACGCAAGAGAAAAAATGAAATCGTCAGACAGATAAAAGTGTTATATAACAATTTTAATTAGTTATTTGACGAGATGATACAAGTTATCTTCGCACAAAAATTGCGTAGTGAACAATTAGGTTTCTAAAACATTTGTCGCATTCCTGCCAGTTTCTTGGTGTTTTTAAAAGATGAACGAATATCTAATCTGTCTCCTATCCATTTCTGTTATTATTCATAATGTTGTGTTTGTGCAAATGAGTAATAAGCAAACACTTCAAGTTAACGATAATTTGATGGTGCTAATACCGTCCAAACCCCGATAAAATCGCTCTTTTCCCTTGATTTTCACTTTAACGATGTCGATGAAGAGCAAACATATCGCTGGGATGTTTATGTTTAAAATTCGCTTCTTATTTACAGTAACATCTCTGTGCTTCCTGTTTGGCCGTCCGATAAATAAATATTAGCAAAATATTTTAGCAATTAGAATCGGTCGAGTACACAGTCTTTATCAGCGAGTGCCGTTCCAAAGATATTTTCCAGAGATAACAATGTAAATCGGTTTTCGAGCACCATAAACTGGCGTCTGCCTGCCATTATGATTTATCTCAGCTCCTTTATTGACTTTGTTTTCGAAACAAGCCGTCGAAATAAACACGGCAATTAGCGTGGTGGTTTTTTCCGAGCCATTTAAGGGTGGCAATCTGGTACCGGAGTGGCGCCTTTTTGCACTACTTGAAGCAGACTGCAGGCGCAGAGGGTGGAGGAAAGCGAAACAATGAACTACTGTTTTAAGAAACCATCTGCAAAATTTAGTTTCGGAAAATATGAACTAACAGTCTATAAAAAATGTAATTTTTTCGTTTGTGTAAGTACGTAAAACTCTTCTGCAAAAAAATAAAGTTTCTAGGTTTATGCAGAAGGAAGATACGAGGATGTAAAGGCAAAAAATTGTCCAATTTTAGGTTTTTCTAAATTTTTCGCTAAAACGTGTATTCATAACGAAAACAATTTTAAATTCGGATTCGAATTCAGCAGTTAATCACCCTTAGTTAATTGAATAATATCAAAAAAAGTCAAGAACATTTTTGTGTAAAATTTTATGCTTTACAATTTTTATTTTAAACTTTTTCTAGCTCTTACCGATTTTGAATAATCTTTAAATAACTGTTTATTTTCGTTTTTCCAACTCTTTCTCGGGGGTTGAGACAAAAAATTCTTTGACTAAACGTTTTTAAACATATCAAAAATGCAAGCTTTTCCAAAATATTTCGATTTAAAGGCTTATTTGACTGGACTATAAAGGACAATAAAATGCTAAGCTCAGAATCAGGATTAAGTCCGAGTCAAAGTCAGGCGCCAATTCCAGGTAGGAAAGATTTTTGACTTATAAATGAGCTGAAATGCTAACTCTGGTTGTTTCTTTATTAATGGTGCTATTCTCTAAAAATCTGCTACAGTCTATAACTCTTTACATTCTATAACTAGCCCTAAAGTTAAATTCATGTGGTTCTGGACCAGTTTTGTCCACCAAGGAATGGTCAAAAGTATTAGCTGTTTCAAAACTATAAAAACGCCAACGTCGCATTTTACCGAATTATTTTTTTAAATAAGATTGATAAAATTGTTAAATAGTTATTAATGATTAGATCTCTCATTGAAAGTATAAATTACATTAGCTATTATTTTTTTGAAGTGCGTGAATAATTTATAACAACTAATTTTGAGAGAAAATGCGACGTTGGCGTTTTTATAGTTTTGAAACAGCTAATATGAATGAACAATTTTTTTATATCAACGTTCTTTGTAAAAAATCGACTTAAAACTGGCGGTGGCGAAGGAAAAAAAAAATAAAATTGACTCCTCACGAAGAAAGGGGTCTTTCTATTTGAGGAAAAGTTGTTGTAACAGGTTTCTGTAAAGTTCCAAGGGTTGGGGGTTTACAGTTACATTTATCAAGCCAATTTGTGAAAACTCCCCGTCCCTACCAGAGAGAGATCCAACACCTGAAAATTTTATTGATTCGGAAATCCAACAGACTGTGGCGATCTTTGAAAAAGAAACAGCATTTCAAAATTTACATGAACAAGACATGATGTAAAAAATACAGTAAAAGCAACGAAAACATCTAAAAGAACAACAAAGATTCGGCCAATTAGGGAAAATCGCTCTATTAAGAGAATAGACGAAGAATTACTTGCCGAATATAAAAAAGTGGTAAGAATCAAGATCAATAAAACTAGAAGAAAGAAAATTGCAATTGGAAAGTGCCAAATTTAAATTTCAAATGGCAAAAGATAAATTTAGGAATCCGTTTTTTTTTCTTTCAATGTAGATTTATAAAGAACTGAATAAGTACCATCTTTTATTTTATTGTGTATTTCTGTTACTATTAAACATTATTTCTTCTGATATAGTTTTCTCTAGCAATTCTCCCTTGTCGCAATAAGTTCTCGTCATAGTTTTCACCATTACCATTTTGATCAATATTTTGAGCAATATCATCATAATCTATGTTGGCTTCATCAAATTCAATGTTTGCCCAAATAGCGATGCTATGAAGAATAACACTAGCATAAACAAGAAACGCTGCATCTGCAAGATAATAGTGTAACACTATCATGCAACAATGCTTGCCATCGCCCTTTTAAAGTACCAAAAATACACATTTATTGTTGATAGTAAATTTCGATCAAATCTAGCCTCTGGAGTGATACAGTTGGAAAAATACTGAAGAATACCCAGATATTTTACAGGAGGATTGACATTGCTACCATGGCAAATTATCGTTACAGAGGCTATAAATCTTTACACCGCCCATTTTTCTCACCATATCTTTATAGAGACTTTAAGCTTATAGAATTTAAGGTATACAGGGTGTTCCGTCTAAACGCCACATTAGAAGTATCGAAAGTTTTAATAAAGATATTTAACTGAGAGTTGGTACTCAGGCATAATCTGTTGAGTTCTGCACAATGAAAATATTTTCAAGATGGCAGCACTTCCGGTTATACCGGAAGTCGCTATTAACTCTCTTGTTTTAAATGGAAAGCTATGTTGTTACTGCGTTTTTGGATTAATTGAGTTATTTTAAGGGAGTTTTTATCAGCTTTCCCTATACCCAAATTTAACCGTTTTCGAGATATTTAGGATTTTTGAAAATTTTTTGAATTTGCACCTGTCCCTTAAAAAATCGATAACTCGCTTAGTTTTAGAGATTTCGAAATCATATTTGGAGAATCGAAAGAGAAAGCCTATATCTGTTGTTCAGTGTGTTCAAAATTGGAATTGAATTTAATAAACCCAAAAATTTTAAGATAAAGTTTGGACAACTTCAAGTATCCAAAACTTATTTTTTTCAAATGAGATGTCCCAATTTTCATTCTACTAGATGGAGGAGAATTTTGTTCTGCATCTATCTGTATTAGCATTCCCTATACCTATCTGTGATAATTTTCAAGTTATGTTGGTTTTTTTGTCATTGTAGGAAATTTCTTACTAACCACAGCTATTTTTGCATAGTTTGCCATAAAAACATTTCTGATTAAACTTAAATGACAAACTCTGCTCAAAATTGTGTTATCAGACTGTGAAAACGAAATAAATTCATTGGGTGTTTGTTTGAAGAACTTTAATTTCTCACCTTTTTTCATTCGTTTCCATGGCAACCTATGAGAAAAGGCCTATGGCTAATGAATTTCTCAACCCCATGAAAAAGGTATTGTAACTTAAAAACTATTAAACATAAGTATAGGGAATGTTAATAAAGATCGAAGCAGAATTAAATTCTCTACCATCTAGTGAAATAAAACTTTTGTCATTTCATTTGAAAAAAATGAGTTTTGGGTGCTTAAAGTTCTGCAAACTTAAGTTTAAAAATTTGGAGTTTATTATTCTTTTTTAGAAATTTGAAAACACCAAAGGAAAGATCTAGGCTTCCTCTTTCAAATGAGCTCAAAAATATTTCCAAATTTTTAAAAATCGCAGAGTTATCGATTTTTGAACTGGAAGGTACAAATCCAAAAATTTTTTTAAAACCATAAATATTTCGTAAACGGCTAAATTTAGGTATAGGGACAACTTATGAAAACTACCTTAAAATAACTCTAGTAATTCAAAAACGCATTAAAAAATATAGCATTCCATTTAAAATAAGGAAGCTGATAGCGACTTCCGGTATAACCGGAAGTGCTGCCATCTTGAGAATATTTTCATTGAGCAGGATCTAAAAGATTATGGTTGTACACAAATTTTCAGATGACTATGATTATTAGAACTCCCAATACTTCTAATGTGGGGTTAAGACAAAACAGCCTGTAGAAAAATATTTCCTTCGAGAATTTCATTTTTGCTTATAGTCTATAGCTTAAAGAGTTATAGAGCAATATTGTGTGTTTTTTCTTATAGAATAGCACCATAAATTTGATTTTTAATAAATACGAGTGTTCAAATAAAACATTATTATACCAAGTTGTTCTCAAACATGCAAAACTTTTAAAAAGCCAGTCTAAAACAATGATAAATGGAAATCATCGTCTCGCCTAGCGCCACATCTTGCATCATTAGCTACTGTCCGTTTGCACGCAGTTATCTGTTGAAGAATGTGAAACTTTCACGTCGTAATTGTCTCATAGTGCAAATCCTGGTGGCGACAAGAGTTTTTAAAAGGGTTTCTGGGCGAGACAGAAAGAGGGTGGGCACTTGCAGGCGCCTTGTCACCCGCTGCTTTTTAACACTTCGGCCTAGAAGTCAAGTGGTTGCTTTGGCAGACGACTACGACATTACCGGAAATGTCATCGATACCGGTAAAATGTTTATGGGAGCTATTGTAGGTTGAGTACCTGCTGCAGCTTTTCGATGAGCTTTTATTGGGTGCGAGCGCCACAGCCGGGGGCGAAGCCACTCAACACGTCACACCGAATTTGCATAGGATAATCCTCAAAATTTCAACAAAAAATTTCAGCGCCATAAGAATTTCTATCATTAATTTCCTACTGTGAAGCTAACATCTAGAGATTAGATATTGCAAATTGTTTGGGATTGTGTTCGGCAAGTCATTTGGAATCAATCTAACGAATCTTGATCCTTTTGAAAATTCTTATCAATTTATCAAGGCTTTATCGTAATTCCAAAAACCTATTTCATTTTCATTATTTTGGTTTTTAGCCGTTCCAGGAATAACGCAATCTGACTTCGAATTTTTCAAAATGATTTTAGTAATTTAAAGTTTCTTGCAACTACACGGTTCGGTTAATATTTAATGTATTTTGCGACAAAAGAGTTAAGTTAAGGTAAGTATTAGCCGTTTCAAAACTATAAAAACGCCAACGTCGCATTTTACCAAATTATTTTTTTATGTAAAGTTGTAAGATAGTTATTAATGGTTAGATCTCTCAATGAAACTATAAATTACATTAGCTATTAATTTTTTGAAGTGCACAAATAATTTATAACAACTAATTTTGAGAGAAAATGCGACGTTGGCGTTTTTATAGTTTTGAAACAGCTAATACAGTGTTTTCACTTGGATAACGACCAGCTGTAAAGTTGTTAGGTTGGTACTCCGTGCCTAGTTCTTTTAAGTGTTCCGGTTGGTAGTACTAATTCATTATCAAAATTTGACAATTGGCACAAGCGCAGTAAGAAATATTGTAATTTCACTAGTGTTGGGCATAATCGATATATTTTAATAATCGAATGAATCGAAATAATCGTTTAAAATAATCGAATGATCATTCGAATGATCGATTATTGTCCAGTGCGCATGCGTGTCTTCACGAAATATAAAATTATTAATTAAGGCGGTCAACAAATAAGTATTGGAATATAAATTTGAATAAGTGGAATGAAAATATTGAAAAAAGACCCATTGTAAATAAATAAATAAATTTAAAAATTAAAAATAGTTTTATTTTCCAACATTACACAAAATGTGTTAAATAAAAAAGTATTATTTATCCACAACTAATCTTTTATTAGGTCATAATATCACTACTAGGAAACGTTTAATGATACCAATAAAACCTATAGGTCTTACGAAAAAATCGTCTCGTGATTGGCCGAATAAAAATTAATTCGACAAAAGTCACTTCAAAATGTCAAATAAAATTTTTCTAAAATATTGATTTAGCCTTTATTGTCTGACTGTGGTGTGGATAAAACGTTGTATTGCATTTGGGTCTTACACGTATTTTATCCCCTTAATTAAACGCTCGAAAATTTTTATAAATTTTGTTTTAAAAAATTTCTTGCTCTCGCTCTCATATGTGTCACTTCACAAACTTCAAACAACCGATGAACCACCAACATAATAACAAAAAAATCACTATCAAGTTCGATTATTCCCCAGTTTACCACCACGATTAATTGTCGTTTATTCGTTAGCTTGTTCATTCGATCATTTGAGAAACGAAATATCATCGAATCGAAAAACAAGTGTTCGGAACGAAACGAATGAATCGAATTTCGATTATGAATGATTTTTAAAGTATAATCGAATGATCGATTATTCAGACATAATCGAAATATTTCGATTATATCATTCATAATCGCCCAACACTAAATTTCACATTGAAATTTTAAAAATGAGCAGCCAAAAGTCTACAAAGAAGTGTGCAAGACTAAATATTGATGTAACACAGGCAATTATAAAATGCCACGCAGAAATCAAGCAACTTTGCCAGCCGTTTCGGAGAAAACATTGGAGACGAAAGTAAAAAACTTTTTCTCGGTAATTTTCCACACATTTTCCCTTCTTTACCTACTACACCTGCCCGTTACCTAACCCGTGACCTAACTCTTGTTAATTCCTTTTCACCCGCCTGTGCTCAAGACCTCAATTCGGAAAATTTTAACGCAATATAAATTTTTATTAAAACAAAGTGTTACTCTTGATACCCTGTCTTTATACCAGTTTCATAACTTCACAGATTTAATTTAAGTGAATAATTAACAGATTTTAAAAACTTTTAGAGCTTCTAACCTATATTTGTGGACACTAGAAATTACCAGAAACAATAGCGCTCGATTAAAGACCGAGTTACATAAGCCAAATATAAAGAACTTACACTAGAACGTGGTTTTTATGAAAGTAAACCGACTTTAAATTGATTAGTAATATTATTTTTTTATCTTCGTAACTTTTGCGTCCCGTCCGTTATTGCAAACATATAAATGTTGTTCTTAGTTTTGAGGTAGTTAAACAAGGCCAAGAAATTTTAATTTTCACTGACTAATTTTAATAAATAAAACCTAACTGAATAATTTTAGAATCATATTCACATACAAGATTTTTTTGTTCCATCCATTTTGTGTAAACAAAAAGTAAATTAATCAGAATAAGTCGATACACATTGCCTTGTTCTTCGTCTTCGGTTTCGTGGTTTTCAAGTTACACCTTTTACCTCAAAAATAATTGTTGGAATTAGTGCCTTTTTTGTGTCCCGTCCGTTATCAATTTGTAGTTTTTTTCCTGCTTGTATTTAAAATTTTACAAATGTGGCTCTAATTGTAGGTTGCAAACAGTTTGACTACTCCTAAGTTCCTGTAAAGAAAAATTCACTTCTACCGATACTGTTTATAAAAACCGAAAATAAAATCTAAAAATTTGTGCAGTGTCCCGTTGGAAAAATAAAACTGTAAACGTTCTAGTTTTATGGTTTTGTGTGTCTATTGTATAAATATCGAGTTTTTGCAATTTCAGCGAGTAATCGTTGTAATTCAAATTAAGCTACAGTTTTTGTGGTAAAAAACATAGGACTTGTGAGAGTTCACTTCGAAATCAGTAGCAAACATAAAACGCAAATATTGAAGTCTGTTCTCAGTCTGAACAAAGAAAGCTTTTACTTTAATATCGTTGGAATTTAAAGATGTGTTAAAATTTGAAGTCTGTTGGTTGTTTTACGATCTGATGTCATGGTTATAGACTGAAGAATTGTTAATTTTTAACAGCTGGTTGCTGTGGAACGAATATTGTAAATAAAATGTATTTATAATAAAAAAAATTAATTAATATAAAATGCAATAGCATGACGTAATTATCGTAACGATGATGCCAACTTGGCGGATGAAACACGTGTCGATGTTTAATTCATGTGTGGAAAGTTTGGTGTATAGTAAAATATCAAAAATAATAAATCGATGAACAACTTAACTTAATTTAATCATTTTAAACAATCGCATCAAAAAATTAATTAATAAAATATTAAATTATATACTGGACCGATCCAGAAATACTGTTTCTGGTGGCAATACAGTAATGTCTGGATAATCACTTAATCAGATTACAAAAACGTTCGATTTCAGATACCTTAATATTATTTACTAACCACGCAAATACATTTTTCGACCACAAAAAATATCGTGGGTTTAGAGGTAAAAATCATTAACTAACATTTTCATGTTTTTGAGATATGAACGAAATAATAATAATTAATTGGTATAAAAAAATAAAATAATTGAAGAAGTTATTTCTACATAAATATTAAAAGGATAACCGCCACTCACCAATAAGTGAACCTAATGCTGAAAAGTCGCAGTATAAAATCGAGGAAAACGCTCGTATGTACTTAATGAATTTTACCTATTAAATATTTTTTTAACTTTATTAATTAATGAAGATAATAATTTTAATTTTACAATATTCCAGTATTTTTTTTAAATATCTATTCTATACCTATTTTTATAGTCGTTTTCATCTCCGTCAGGGATAAATTTTATGGGATATTTTATTTGATAGGAAGACTGTGGTACCAAGATGCAATTCTTCTGAAACAAGTCTTTTCTTGTATAACGCCATCAAGTCCTTTTTCATTTATTTTCTTAAAACAAGCAGATCTGAATAAGCTTGTTACAAGCTGAAAGTTTCGGCCCTTTACGCTGATTCTTCTATTCTCATAATGAGAATGATGGTCATATTGATGCAAAATAATTCCTGGGGTGATTTTTTTATATTTTAAAGATTTTATTCTCAAACACAGTAATGCATTTCCCTCTTCATCTTTATTTGTGTTTTTGTTTAAATCAAATTATCAAAATTGCCGTACTTAAGTTCTACCTACTACTTAGTATGGTTCTTTTTTACCTTTACCTTTGCTTGGTTTAAAAATGTTTTTTCAGTCACTCATCATAAAAATATCTATTTTTTCTTATGGTCAATAGCAGAGTGCATAATATAATCTTATATTTTCTTAAAGGAACGGCTTTAGTGCTTCAACAACAAAATATAGGTAATGCTAGTTAATGACTTTTACACCTCTACAAAAAAAATCAGATTGTAGGTAATTAATGAATTCTAAAATTTGGAAACTTTTTTTTTCATCACATTGTCTTTGTAAGCGTACTACCAAAAAGAAAACAAATTAAAACATAGGTAACCGCATTTAACTCATTTTTACTTAAAATGCACTTAATGATTTTTACCTCTATACCCACGATATACTCAATAGCTACAAAAACCTTTATGATGTATTTCATAATACAAAAAAAAATAAAAAAATATTCCAAACAGTTTCTGCTTCATTTTGGGTCTACAAATACATATTTTAGTTCGGATTATGGAATACAGACGTTCGGATTATAAAGTCGTTTGATTTATAGGGAGTTCAGATTATCCATACATTACTGTACTGAATGTAAATTTTAAAGGATGCTCCTACGTTTCTAGTTAACAACAATCCAACAGTTTTATGGAGTTGTACATCAAATATTTGTCAAAAGAAAGACCAAATTGCTGACAAAAAAACTTTCAAATCTATTGCCAACGGGCCACGGCACAGTGTTTCTGGAGCAGTCGGTATTATTAAAATACAAAAAATATTCCAATTAAAAAAATTAAAATCGCAGAGAAAATCGTTGTACAAAATTGGGGAAATCAGAGAAAATCAAAAAAACATCATAGAAAATCTTGAGGAAATCTGGTGTACAAAATTTGGGGTGCGGTTTACCCCTCAAATAAAAATATTTTGGGGTAGTTTGTGTAGATTCCTGAAAATAAAATAACCTCTTGATTAAATTTTAAGCGGTTGATGCGAGCCGAGAGCCAAGCAAATAGTAAAAAACTACAAGTAATTATTTTAATTTATTTCTGCCACAATGTGTACGATATGAATTTTTGTTTGAAAATCAAACAGTCTCGCTGAGTTATATATTACAAAGAAAAGAGCAGCTACATACTATTATGTAAATTCCGTTTGTGTTATCTCAAATATTATATGATTTATAATGAAAATAAATAAAACATTATCATCAAGGACTGTTTAAAAGAGAACACGTCCTCCTATTTATAACAAATTCAAATCAAGTATTTTGGATTTTGCTCTTACTCCTAATAAAAACGTCTGTATTATCATTATCAGCAGTTCTATTACAAAAATTTATTTTACAAATTTCTGCAACCAATAATACAGTAATAAACCAATAAGGATTCACTACCTAAGCCTTCAAATAGATTATTTTTATTATCGTAAAGCGACACAAAATGTGACGTTCTCTCACAGTCAAACAGACCGAAAGCAGAACGGAATTTCCCCCCGTTTCCGTTGACTATTGATTTCGTCCAACGCTCACGTGTGACCTCGTCCCCACACAGCTGCTTTTCCGCTGCTGTTCCGTCGGTCACAACGCACAACTCGACGGAATTCGGTTACTTACAATTTTGTGCAAAAAAACCGCAAAAAACTATGTCGATTTCATTCAAAATGCAAAAACTGATAACAGAAGTCCAAAAACAACCGTGCTTGTGGAATGTGCACATTCCCAGTTACAGTGATAAACCATCAAAAGTGAAAGCTTGGAAAGTAATTTGTCACGCGATTTATCCTCGCACTGTTGATGATAGTGCCGATGAAAAATCGAAGAGTAAGTATGATGACTATTAAAGGTGCTAAAAATTGTCTAGTTGCGTTTATTCAAAAGAAATGGAAGTCAGTGCGTGACTACTACACCAAGCAAAGGAGGGAGCTTCAGTCAGAGTTGGTGACTGGGTCCAAGCGCAAAAAATACGTCTATTTCGACATGTTGCGGTTTTTGGAGGCTAAATTCGACGGTGAGGAAAACACACTAATTGGGAGCTGGAAGGAGGACAGTTTGGATTTAGCTGAAGACACAGCCATCAAACACGAAGAGTTAGACCTAAACGAAGAAACCACAATCAAGTCGGAAGAAATCGATCTTCCGCCTGATTTTGTCGACTGTGAAGAAAGCCCCCAACATTCGAGACAAGACATGGACGAAGACGAAATGTTCCTCCTGTCACTCCTCCCCTCAATTAGAAAACTCACCCCTTTGCAAAAAATGGACTTCAAGCTGGAAGTCATGAACTCGCTCAAAAAAATCCAATTCGCAGACGCATCTAGTTGCCAGCATTAGTAAAATGTCAACGAAGAAAAACGTGATCACAATACAAAACTTCCGGGGGCTTTGCCCCACCTCACCGGAAATAATCGAAAAGAAATGGCAACACCTTGAAGCCGAAATCGTCACAATCTTCAATACTTCCAACTACACCAATCTGGAAGAGTTGTACAGAATAGCCGAAGAGTTGTACACTGCCAAGTACGCCCCCTTGTTGTACAACCTTCAAGTCTTGATTGAAAGTTACCTAACCCAAAAACTGGAATTTATCGTTGGCAATGTGAGCAACGTATTGTGTGTTGTTGACCAGTTTTGGAAAGAATTTTGCCGACACATCAAAACTATTAAAAATATTTTCCTGTACTACGACCGCTCCCCCAAGTTTTTCAAGTACAATACTGTGCAAAGCATCAGCTTGGGGTTGTTCACCAGTGTTGTGGTTCTCAATCCTGTGGTCAGGAAGAATCTGGTTGAAGAAATCCTCCGTAAGATTGAGGACGAAAGACGCACTCTAACCACCAATAATGTAACATTGTTAAAATCAACCATAAACATGTTAAATGTTTTACAAGTCTATGACGACGTCTTCATTTCCGATTTCCTGAAGTCGTCCCGCGATTTTTACGAGGATGAAGCTTCCAGGTTTATTACTTCAATGGAAGTGCCCCAATACTTGTCGCTTGTCAATAAGAGAATTAACCAGGAACAGGAACGAGTTAGAAATTATTTAAACAAAAACACCGAAGCGCAACTCTTGGATATCGTTTACAGCCAGCTCATCGAGAGACACATTACCGAGATTTTGAACAAAGGGTTCGACCAACTCATTGATAAGAACATGCACAGCGAGCTGGTCCTGATCTACAAACTGTTCCAAAAAATCACAAATGGCACCAAACACCTGATCAGCTACTTCAAAGACTACATTGTTAAAAAAGGGACCAGTTTAACCGACGCCAAAAACGAGAAAAACATGATCCAGGATTTGCTCGACTTTAAGGACGATCTGGACAAAATCATCGAATTGTCCTTCGAGAACCGGAAGGAGTTTCATGAGTGTGTTCGTCTTGCGTTTAAGTCTTTCATCAATAGTTTTCACGCGAAAAGTGCCCAACTTTTGGCCAAATATCTCGATGTTAAGCTGCGCAGTAAAGATATCAACGACGAGGAGCTGGAGGTGATTTTAACTAAAGTGATCAAGTTGTTTAAACACGTCCAAGGCAAGGATATTTTCGAGGCGTTTTATAAGAAACTATTGGCCAAGAGATTGCTTCTGGGCAAGTCGGCCAATCAAGACGCTGAAAATAGCATGATTTCGAAGTTAAGGGATGAATGTGGGAGTGCTTTCACGTCCAATATTGAGGGCATGTTCCAGGATATTAACCTAAGCAAGAGTATCAATAATTCGTTTAAACAGAAAGTCAGGACTCAGGAGAATGGTTTCATGTCCGAGTTTTCGGTCAATGTGTTGACTAGCAGCTACTGGCCGAATTACCCCAACTATGCGGTCAATTTACCCTATGAGTTGGTCACTTACCAGCAAAGCTTCCAGAAGTTTTATTTGGGGAACCACAGTGGGAGGAAACTCCTCTGGCAGCCAAGCCTGACTCACTGTTTACTTAAAGCAAGTTTCGAATGTGGTGTTAAGGAGTTACAAGTGTCCTTATTCCAAACCATCGTCCTTTTATTATTCAATGCTACGCCAGAGATTGGTTTTAAGGAGATACAAGAAGCCACAAGTTTGGATGGGGGCGAGTTGAAGCGAACTCTCCTGTCGCTGGTTTATGGTAAAGCTAGAGTTTTGCTCAAAACGCCCAAAACTAAGGAAATCGAAGACGATGATGTTTTCGTTTTCAACAACAAGTTCACCGATAAGCTATTCAGGGTGAAGATCAACCAGATTCAGTTGCAAGACTCACCGGAGGATGAGAAAGAAACCGAGAAAAATGTTTTGGTGGATCGGCAGTTTCAGATAGATGCGGCTATTGTCAGGATTATGAAGAGCAAAAAGACAATAAAGCACTATATGCTAGTGCGGGAGTTGTACAAGGTGCTGGATATTCCAGTCAATCAGACCGATCTGAAGAAGCGGATCGAGTTGTTGATCGAACGGGAGTACATGGAGAGGGATAAAGATAACAAATCCACTTACATTTATATTGCTTAGTTAATAAATTGTTACTTTTTCTGGACTGAGTGTTATTTGAAGCCGATAATTTTTAAACAAATTGCATTTTTGAACACTTTGTTTAGAATAGAAAAACTTAAATGATAATTTTATCAGATGTATTTTTTACAATGTACATCGCCAACTTACATCAAATGTCGCTGCGCTCCATTAAGGCAGTAACAAAAGTCTCCGTTGACTGATTCTCCTAACCTAAAAATTTTCTCCTTAGCTAGCTCTATCTGCTGGCAAAAAAATGCAAACAAAAACAAAACCAAGAAAAGATGTGACCAATCATAATCCGTAAAAATTTTAATTTTTAATTTACACTTTAGACTGACAATCAAAGTTTGTCAGAAAAATTTCAAATAGGAGTGAATAGTCAGTATAATTTGATAATTTATTAGATTGAATACCTATCTAAACTGTAAAAAGCAAGAAGCATTCAAGGTAGGAACACAAAAATTGAAAAAAATTGAGAAGGCAGATAATTATTTGATATTTTCAGGTCCACATTTCTTTGAGATAACATTTACCTCGCTGAAATGGATTATGATCCATTTAACCGTTAATAAGCATAATGAAACTTGTTTGGCCTAGTTCTCATTTTCTCAAAAGTGGATTTTGAACATTTGCACCCATGTGGAACGTTCTTTTAATATGATTTTTGAATTAACTGAGTACGATTGTGTAGGAACGTGGCTTTTAGTAATAAACCAAGGATGTAATGAAATACTAGGAAAAACAACAATTTTCAAAACCTAAATTTGAACAAAACGATTTGAACAATAATTTTGGCATCCGTCAAGTAAAATTATTCCAAAATTATCAATAGTTTGCAGAAAATGATAAAAATGGACTAATATGTAAATACTCATTGGTTGAATTTTTCTGTTTTCTTACATTAAGACAAAGATGCAAAAATTATAACTTTGAAGAAGTTGTGGAAGCTTACAAAAATGTATAAATAGTAAAGAAGAGATTTTTTAAATTTTAGACTAAACTTAAGACCATTTTTAAGACTCTGCTGAAATCTGACTTAATTTGAATCCACCAGCAGACTAACGTTATTAAAGAATATGGAACACAAGTTGTTCTCTTGGCTGTCCTATTGATACAAATCGAAGTACTGCATGTGGTGGAAACTTGATTTGATGTGTTTTATTACTTAAAAAAAACAACTACACTTACAAGAAAGACGTCTGCAACGAAGTTTAACTATGGTTTAATTAATTTTTGAATTGTTTTTTGTATTTTGTAATAAAAATCACTTTACATCAATAAAATACCGAACTCGATCATTTCCTGTGTTAAAACTATTCTTACAATCTGTCCTTAGTCTGTTGGTATGATTAGCCATGGTTTTTGAACATTATTGAGCTTCTTCTTGTTGGATTTTCTTGGCGTGGCGAATTCTTAACAAAAACACAGTCTAAAATCCCGTCACACCAAACATTTATTTGAAACACAACGCATTTCATAATATAAATTGTTTATATTCTCACCTGAGGATGACCACTTTGTGGTTGAAATGCGTTGTGTTTCAAATAAACGTTTGGTGTGACAGGATTTTAAACTGTTTTTGTTAATTATTGAGCTTATTAATTATTGTCGTATAACGATATCTTAAATAAGAATATGTCTATTAACGATTTAGTTAGAACCATACCAAAAATTGCTTGTTTTAAAGAAAATAGCGAAACGATTTCTGAAATCAATTTAGTGATTGGTTTGTCAGATAATAAACAGATGGCGTTACGTAAGGAGAAATTTTTTAGGTTAGGAGAATCAAATTCAACAATGGAAACGGAAGTTTTGTTACGGCCTTAATGGAGCGCAGCGACATTTGATGTATTAGCTATTTCAAAACTATAAAAACGCCAACGTCGCATTTTCTCTCAAAATTAGTTGTTATAAAATATTCATGCACTACAAAAAAGTAATAGCTAATGTAATTTATATTTTCAATAAGAGATCTAATCATTAATAACTATTTTACAATTTTATCAATCTTATTTAAAAAAATTATTCGGTAAAATGCGACGTTGGCGTTTTTATAGTTTTGAAACAGCTAATAAGTTGGCGATGCAATGTAAAGTTGCTTTTATTTGACTGATTTTTGATAAAAGAACTACTTTGTCATGTAAAACATTTTAAGCAAATCATCCGTAAAATTTTCCTGATCTTTGCAGAAAGCACAGCTTATCAAAAGGGCCTTCGGCTGTAAAAAAAATAAACCGGCCATAACTTCTTAGAGCTTTAATGAATCATTTGGTTTTCTCAAGATATTTTGGCAATAGCTCGCTTGTAGTCATGCCTGAAATTTTCCTGACAGTAAATATCTCGTAAAAAAGGAAATATGGAAAAAGTTTTCATTTCGTTCAACTGTTGATAATTTTCTCATTTCATCAATAAAATCTTGGTTGAAAAATTATCATTATTCCTTGTAATTTTCAAAATATAAAAATTGATTTCATCGTAATTAAACGGTGAATTAAAAATTTGGGCTTTGAGTGCGCTTGTGTCAGAATTGCGGGTCAATATCGAGGTGTGGTGAAAATGTGGTCGCGAGCGTTGAGGAATAATTTAAAATTGAGTAAGTCTGAGGCTTGCATTTTTTTCAAAAATAAAATACGAGGGGCCTCAACTTGCGTGGAGGGAGAACCCGAGGGCCCGCTTGTCAAAACTGACATTCCGGGGCCCAAATCGAAGCAACTTTTGCAGGAACTGGGATCACTACAGGTGCCAAACTATTTGTTAATGATAACACAAAAACTAGAATTTTTAGCAAGCTGGAACGGTCCAACTGTTTGCAAATTATGATAAATCAATCGGGAATTACCTAGTGGACGCTGATGACAATATCCTTCTGGACACGTACACCCAAATTTCGTCCCTCCCGTTGGGTTACAACCACCCGGAATTGCTAAAAGTGTTCAATGACCCACACAATATGGTGCGTTTTGAGCGAATTACTGGAAAATTGTTATTTTCAATCAATTAATTTTCAGAAATGTTTGATTAATAGACCGGCCCTTGGTGTTTTCCCGGGGGAAGATTGGCCCAAGCGCCTAAATGGCATTCTTAGTGAGGTATCACTAAAGGTATCACCCCTTTTTTTGTATTAAAACAATTTAAAAATCACAGATTTCGCCTAAATTGCCAAACATTACAACAATGATGTGCGGCTCATGTTCAAACGAAAACGCCTTCAAAAACATTTTTATCGCCTACCAGCGCAAAAAAAGGGGCGATGTTGACTTCACAGACGAGGAAAAGACCTCGTGTGTCCTAAATCAGCCCCCTGGTGCCCCCAAACTATCAATAATGTCGTTCAAAAACGCCTTTCACGGACGAACTTTGGGCTCCCTTTCCACAACACATTCCAAATACATTCACAAGATCGATATTCCGTCGTTCGATTGGCCCATTGCCACGTTCCCCCAATACAAATACCCGTTAGAAGAAAACAAGCGCGAAAATGAAGAACAAGACAAGAAGTGCTTGTCTGAAGTTGAAGAGTTGTTCGAAAAGTACGAAAAGAAAGGAATTCCTGTTGCTGGAATAATCGTAGAGCCCATCCAGTCTGAAGGGGGCGATAACGAGGCTTCGCCCCAATTTTTCCAACAGTTGCAAAAAATCGCAAAAAAGAATAACGCTTATTTGTTGATTGACGAAGTCCAAACTGGGGGCGGCTGCACTGGGAAATTCTGGTGCCACGAACATTTTAACCTAGAGACGCCCCCCGATGTTGTGACTTTCAGCAAGAAAATGCAACTTGGGGGCTATTTCCATACCGCGGAAATGACGTAAGTTGCAAACCTCTCGGTTTTGTTTAACGAAAAATTGCAGGCCGAGACAACCGTCGCGTGTTTTCAACACCTGGATGGGGGACCCCGGGAAATTGATAATTTTGCAAACGGTTCTCAGGGTTATTAAGGAGCAAAAACTGCTAGATAACGTACTCCATACTGGCACAATTCTCAAAATCGGGCTTCTGGAGTTGGAGAAAGAGTTTTGCTACTTGTTGAATTCAACAAGGGGGCGAGGGACGTTTTTGGCGATTAATGCAACGGATTCAAAGTTGAGGGATGAGATTTTGGCGAAATTGAAAGCTAAGGGTAAGGGTAATAATTTGAAGCAGTTTGTTTTTGAGCTGTTTTGATTGTCAGGGATCCAAGCTGGTGGCTGTGGCAGTAGAAGTGTTCGATTGAGACCAGCTTTAATTTTCCAAGAGCATCACGCTAATATATTTTTGGATAAATTTAGACAAGTGTTGAAGGAAATTAAGTAATGTTTTGTCGACTCGTGACAATGAGAAAGTCTTCCGTCATGTCTTCCAAGAAATGTAATAAGTGTGTTTATGTGAATTTTAAAAATATATGAGGTCTGTTAGTGTGATTGTGATAATAAATTGTAAGACAATCTGAGAACCTGACTTTTTTTCGATTAAAAAAGTGTTGGCGTTATAACACTGCATGGTTACGTTTTGGGACATTATCCAAATTAAAAAATACAGCTCAAAGACAGAAATAAACATTATGGAGTAATTGAAAAAATGTTTTTTTTTTAATAAAAATTGCTAACAAACAAATAAATAAATAGAAAAAAATATCTACGTTTCCGAATGCCTGTAATTATAGTGAGTTATGTTAGAAAACAAGCTGTAGGAAATACAAAGAAAGAATTAACAAGAAATAACTCAAAACACCCGATGGAATGATTATTTTTACCACATTTAGATAACATTTTCACTAACTTTCAAAGAATGTTTTGAAAAGTATGTGGTGGTGCTTTTAAATATGCAAATATGCAATATGATCACCTGTTTTTTTTTTAATAAATTTACTTAATAACATAAAAATACATAAAAAAAATGTTTTTTAAAAAAAGCTTTTATTTAAAAGATGCACTAAAAAGTAAAAAATAATGTATTTCAATCATAGGAGAATATTTTTTCTTACAGGTTAAAATTCTAAAATTTATAAAAGCTTTGGGAGTTATAAAACCACGGAATTACAGAATTACTTTGTCCAGTTGACAACTCCCAAAGCTTTTATAAATTTTAGAATTTTAACCTGCAAGAAAAAATATTCTCCTGTGATTGAAATACATTGTTTTTTACTTTTTAGTGCATCTTTTAAATAAAAGCTTTTTTTAAAAAACATTTTTTTATATATTTTTATTTTTTGCTTTTTAGTCTTTATTTATTGCATACATTTATTGTTATTACACTGTGCAACTACCCTGACGTCCAAATGACCAACATACCGTCTATGTCGGTATAAGTTACGGTATGTACAAATCGAGAACCCCTTTGTAAACATAACCTAAAATTTCAAAACCCCATTTAACACCTTTAGGGGGTATTTAACTACATAGGATTGCATTGCCACGCAGATTAAGTAAGTATGCAAAATTTCAATTCAGTGGGACAACGGGAACCCTTTCAAATTTGGCTCCGAAAAAATAACCGACAGACAGATAACATTGTGAGCTAAATAAAAGCTTTTAATAAATTGTTATTCAGACTAAAAGCAAAGGAAATAATTCAAGAATGGGATAAAATTTATAAAAGTTCCAAAAACAAGTAAAAAATGGCCTATATTTTCGGATACAAGAACTTAATTACTATCTATCGATCTGTTTTTTTTTTCTTTTTAAAATAAATAATTACCGTTTCTATTTATTTCTTCAAATGCAATTTTTCTCTCATTTAACATACATACATAGGTAGGTATTTCTTTTTTCAATTCCTTTAGTAGCCGAAAAATTTTAGGGAATTAATAAATTGTGAAAAAAATTATATTTTCTCTGAGTTCAATAATAAACTAACACGAGATTAGAGCAAAGGGAGGGTGAATCCACTTACCCTATGTGTTTAGATAATTTATTATCACTCTGCTTATTTTATTTTTGGACGACTTCTGGGCTAACAATGAAATAAGAAAGGTAGACACGATAAATACCACTATAATGAAAACGCCATGTAATTTATTTTATCTCTACCTCCAACATGCCAAGCAAAAAATTTATTGCAGAAAACGTATAATCGAATGTTGAATTTTTAACAGCGCATCGCAAAAAATTGATTATTAATTACGTCGTCTGTGTTGATTGACAGTAATTAATAAATTTGGACCAATTTGGACATATTTGTCGAACCTGTCATTTACATACACACAGTTTACGTTTATTATTGTAATAAAACAAAAAAGGATGCAAAAATGTTACTCAGACGTTTTAAAAACAGCATCAAACTGGGTAAGTATTTACCAGTGATCAAGCTCTCGAAGTTAATTTTGCAACTCTAGACAAGATTCAAATTCGTACATGTTGTTCTTCAGTGGAAGAACCCAAAGGGCCTTCTGTAAAAACCCCAATACCTGGACCCAATTCCAAAAAACTCCAAGCAGAACTACACAAAATCCATGTTTGTTCCAGCCGCTTATTAAAAATAAAATCAAAGCTTGACTTTTCAGTATTCAGAAACAATCCAGCTGTTTATTAATTATGTAAAATCAATTGGAAATTATCTGGTTGACGCCGATGGCAATGTTATTTTAGACACCTACACCCAAATATCCGCAGCCCCCTTAGGCTACAACCACCCCGAACTACTCAAAGTGTTCAAAAACGACGACAATCTTGTGAGTACGGACACAAAACCCGCCAAGTTTTAATAACATAATTACAGAAACGTTTAATTAACAGGCCCGCTCTCGGGTTATTCCCCGGAGACGATTATCCATCAAGAGTGAAAAACGTGTTTAGTCAAGTGAGGGAAATTCGTTTTAGGCACCTAATTATCGTTTATTTCAGATTGCGTCCTGTTTGCCCAAAATCTATCTCATGATGTGCGGGGCTTGTGCCAACGAAAACGCCTTCAAACACATGTTTGTGAGCTATCAGGTCAAAAAAAGAGGAGGCCGGCCCTTTACCGAAGAAGAGAAAACTTCCGCTGTGCTCAACAAACCACCAGGTTGCCCGAATTTGACAATTCTGTCGTTTCACAACGCTTTTCTCGGTCGGACTTTTGGTTGTTTGGCCGCAACACACTCGAAATTCATCCAAAAGGTTGATCTCCCGTCCATCGATTGGCCCGCTGCGCATTTTCCAATATACAAGTACCCACTGGAGGAAAATATGCGCGAAAACGAAGAGGAAGACAGGAAATGTTTGGCCGAAGTTGAGGACTTGATGGTGAAATATGAGAAGAAAGGAACACCGGTTGCTGGAGTAGTTGTTGAGCCTTTACAATCAGAAGCTGGCAATTACGAAGCCTCCCCTCAGTTTTTCCAACAATTACAAAAAATCGTTAAAAAGAACAACGCATATTTGTTGTTTGACGAAGTGCAAACGGGTGGCGGAGCCTCTGGCAAGTTTTGGTTTTACGAACATTTTGACCTACAATCGCCACCCGATGTAATCACTTTTGCGAAGAAATTCCAACTTGGGGGTTATTTCCATTCGGAGGAGTTGACGTAATTAATTATTTACGTGTTTCCTTTTGAATTTAATAATTCCAGGCCGGATGTTCCTTATCGTATTTTCAACACCTGGATGGGAGATCCGGGAAAGCTTATGTTGCTCGAAGTGATTATTAGAGTCATGAGAGAGCAAAACCTTTTACAGACTGTTCAAAAAGCCGGAAAAAAACTCAAGTGTGGTCTCCACGACTTGGAAAATGAATTTTCTAATTTAGTTTATTCAGTACGAGGGGTTGGAACCCTTCTTGCCTTTGATGCCAAAGACGAAAACATGAGAAATGACTTTATGAAAAAATTGCTAAATAAAGGTATATGATTTTGGTAAAATTTAATTGGAATTTGATTTGATTTCAGGTGTCTTGGTTGGGAATTGCGGTTACAAAGGCATTCGGTTTCGGCCCGCTTTAACTTTTGACGAAACTCACGTCGACATATTTTTAGACAAGTTCAGAGAAGTATTGAAAGAAATTAATAAGTGATTGTGTACGTTTTTAAGAAATAAAATTACACAAAACCACATGGTAATTAATTGTAATCGCTTGTGATAAATGGCGACCTTGACTTTTACAAGGGCTGTTATCGTGTTATCGCACTTAATCAAAAATTTCCAGCAGTAAAATCCTGCTGGTCACTTAATTTCAGTGACTTTTTCAAATATCGTGTGAAGATTTAGATAAGCCTGTTTATCAAATGCAGAATTAAACTTGACCTTTATTAACACAATTGAAATCTTGATACCATTTATCATCTCATATTAAACATTTCCGCTGAAAGCCAGCCGCTTAACTATTCGTTTTATTTTATTGAACTCAAGGTAACAAGAGAGTGAACACGTATTTTGGTGAGAGCAGAGCGGTTGCAAGCATGCATTTGTGGTCGAAAACAGTGACTCCCATCTTCCAAAATGTCGCAAAAACGAGTAAGTCAACAAGAAAAACGTGCTCACGCCGATTATTATCTAAGATTTTGAACACAAATCAATTGCTCATTCTTCATAAATTTTTTATCATCCTGAACCATAAAATGAGTTGAATTTTCGTGCATTCATTTCAATTATTACGATTAAGTTATTAATTAACGAATTACCCAGTCTTAAATTCTTAAAAATAAAAATTAGCAACAATGGGAAGAAAAATGTTGATAAACAAAGTAATGCAGCTCAATTACATAAGAGATGTTTACAAATGTTTTAATAGGATTAAATTGGATAATAACGTTCATTTAGTGGTGCGCTCCACATTCTAAAAAGAAAAATAACTCGATCGTTATAAAAATAATCCCACATGTATTTGCTTTTATTAAAATCAAGGTTGCGTATTTTGGTAAATAGCCACAATTTTTAGATAAATATTTTGATCTGTTTAAATAAGATATGAGATTGTGATTTAATATTTTCAGCTTTATTATCACTGTGGCACTAATCAAAGGAATGAAGCAAGGTTTGGACGCCACAAACACGTGTGGATAAAAATTTAAATACAATTTAAACGAATTTAAAAGGTTAAACGTTTAAAAAATTCATTGCAAGTGCTTTACTCACTCATTTTCGTTCACGATGTTTTGATATCTGTTTTTCTACTATTTTATAACAGATAGGGGTATTATTTTTAACTTACATTCTGTAAATAACTTCGAAATAAGTAATATTTGTTTCATAAAATTTATTTTCCAATTTCCGGGCAGATTTGAAATTAAATTCTTTGTTTTTCATAGAAAAGGCAAATGTGTAAAAAACCGTTCGGTTGTACAAAATTTTAGGCTCTGTTAGGACTTACGTCAAAGGCGAACCGACGGGCCCCCACGTGAAAACCGAAATTCCGGGCCCGAATTCCCGAAAACTTCACGCCGAACTCAACGCCATCCAACAAAGCGAAGCGGTTCAGTTTTTCGCAGATTACAACAAATCCCTCGGGAACTACATCGTGGATGTTGACGAGAACGTAATCCTCGACACGTACAACCAAATCGCGTCAATCCCTATCGGATACAACCATCCATCCCTACTCAAAGTATTCCAAAATGAAGATAACTTGGTTAGTTAAATTAAAACACATTTTACCTAATCATTGTTATTTAAAAAATTTAGAAAGCACTAGTCAACCGGCCAGCCCTGGGCGTATTCCCGGGCGATTACTGGCCGAAAAAACTCCGCAACGTCTTACTCTCAGTAGCCCCAAGACTCCCAAACGTGACCACAATGATGTGTGGCTCCTGTTCGAACGAAAACGCGTACAAAGCCATGTTTATCGCCTACCGCCGAAACCAACGCGGCGAAAACGTCGACTTCACCGACCTGGAGAAAGAAAGCTGCGTTAGTAATCAGCCACCAGGCGCCCCCGACCTGTCCCTCCTGTCCTTCCATGGGGCTTTCCACGGCCGAACTTTGGGGGCCCTCGCCACCACGCACTCCAAAGCCATCCACAAGCTGGACGTTCCCTCCTTTGACTGGCCTATTGCCCCCTTCCCGCAGTACAAGTACCCCCTTGAGGAAAATGTGCGCGAAAACGCGGCCGAAGACACGAAGTGTTTGGCAGCAGTCGAGGATTTGATCCAGACTTACAATAAAAAGGGCAGACCGGTGGCGGGCATCGTCATAGAGCCCATCCAGTCCGAAGGGGGCGATAACGAAGCCTCGCCGGAATTTTTCCAACAGTTGCAAAAAATCGCCAAGAAATACGGAGCCAGTTACCTGATTGACGAAGTCCAGACTGGTTGTGGGGCCACAGGGAAGTTCTGGGCGCACGAACATTTCGGCCTAGAGTCGCCACCTGACATCGTCACGTTCAGCAAGAAAATGCTAACAGGGGGGTACTACCATTCGGTTGATTTGAGGCCCAAACAGCCCTACAGGATTTTCAACACCTGGATGGGGGATCCGGGGAAAATCGCCCTGCTGGAGGCGTGTCTTGAGACTATCAAAAACGAGAAACTCCTCGACAATGTTAATAAAGTCGGGGATAAGTTGAAGAAAGGTTTGTTGAGACTGGAGGCTGAATTTCCTGAAAAAATTAACTCGACCAGAGGACGCGGCACGTTTTTGGCAGTGAATGCCAAAACGCCGGCTTTGCGAGACAGTATTATTGCGAAAATGAAGCAGAAAGGTTAGTTTGTTTTTTTTGGGGGACTGGATGATTTGTTCGGTTTCAGGTGTTTTGATGGGGGGCTGTGGGGACCATTCTTTGAGGCTGCGCCCGTCACTCATTTTCCAGGAACGGCACGCCGATGTATTCCTGGAGCGCTTCAGACAGGTCCTGAGGGAACAATAACACAAAAATGTAATAATTAAACAAAATAAAAAATATACTTGCGTTAATCCTCTTCTACCTAAAACAACGGTTAAGGAATGAAACTGCAGCTAATGTAAATATTATATTTACTGTTAAAAGCCGGTATAGTACCGACCAAATATAAAAATTTCATATGTGCAAACATAAGAAGACTCTGTTAAATAACACAATATCTACAATGGCACTAACTATGTCTGAATAGATGCTTTATATATCCACGTTTTATATAAATACACTACATCATGAACTCCGAAAATAATTTAAAAAACTTAAACAAGTTTATTAATTTAAATATAAATAATACAGAGCTTTTAAAAATATGTCTAACTATTTAAATCTAACTTAAATCGCATTCGTACATATATTCACAACTTATATACAAAAAAGTGAAGATTTCAAGTTGAGTACACAATTTCCATGAGATCTATTACCAATCAACTTGAAATCCCGTGTACGCACTTATTGCCTAAAATTAAAAAAAGCTCATTTAAGAAACGAATCATTTGTTGGTCTCCATAAATTTATCTCTTAAGCATTTTATCTTATTCACAAAATAAGCTTCCAGCGACTCTGCACACTTGAAGAACGGAGATTCCTTTGGATTGTAGTATCGACAGTTATCGAAAATTTTCGTCATATCCCCTATGAACTCACTCAACTTTGTGTAACTTTGATCATTGATTTTATTTTCAATTTTTTGGAGATCTGAAACAGGCGACAATCACTAAACCGCCAAAACCAAACCATGGTGACCTACCCATTGGCTCCTTGATCACCTTGTAGTAATCGGGAGCTTCAGTCGGATCCACCGGCTCCATAAATGGCCAAGCGCTTTTATGAGCCTACACAAACAAAAATAATAATAAAAAATGCGAGGAGGCGAAATCTAGCTAATGCTATTCTTATAACTAAAACTAGAATAAATGGAAAGAGAAAACAGATAACAAGAATAAACAGAAAATAACATTTTTTAAAGTAATTTAGGTAAAAAGATGTTGAGGTAGACAAAATACTCGTATAGTGAACCATAACTGCCAACAAACATTTTTATAAAGTCAAGAAAGGGTAAAAAAGTAATAGGCAATACAAAAAATCGATTACCAAACGAGTCCTTACCTGTAATTGTTTGATTAGCTTTTTCAACGCCTCAAAGTCCTTCTGTGACAAATCCTTCATATTTGCAAAATTCACCGACGAGTTCCTCTGACACCTTGGACACACATACTCGTCGATATTATCGGCCTCCGACTGCAAAATCCCCACACAGCGGCCATGGAACCAATCCTGACACCGGTCACAACAGATATAAAACCTAAACACAAACGACAATCACACCTGGATTAAACTCAACTCAAGTCAACTTACTGTGAGTCGTCGTACGGCTGCTGACACAAACAGTACAACTTTTCCGTATCTTTGGCCTGTTTGCACTCATCGCAGACAAACTCAGTCAATGTTCGACTACTCTCTTCGGTGATTCCCACACAATCCCCATGAAACCAGTTATTACACAAATCGCAACCCACGTAAAACTTCGTCTCGTCGTACGGCGTCCGACAAATGCAATATAATTTTTCCTTTTTAATGCCACTTCTTTGTGCTGCCGTTGACTGAGCGGCATGACTCTGTTTTTGGCCCTTCTTGTGACGTGCAGATTTGGACGCTTGAGGGATGACGGCAGTGGTGGCAGTCGCTGCCGATTTTCGTTTACTGCTACCGGTGCGAACCTCGTCCTGTTTGGTTCGCTCGATCTTTGTCCGGGCTGCCAATTCCTCTGCTACTTCTTTCTGCAATCACAATAAAATAATACAAAATTGATTAAATAAATATAGCAATTTACTTGAATCTCATATTGTAATTCCTTTTCGAGTAAGGCCCGCTTTCGTAAAATGTCTTTCTTGAGGAATTCCTTCTGGCGATATAGACTGACCAGTATTTTTGTTCTTTGGGTAACTTTGCGATCGGGCTCAGTGGTCTCTTTTAACTTGACGCGGGCTCGCGGCGATATTAATTTCTCCTTGCTGGATTCACTAAAATAAAAGACACATATTTTTAAAGTGTGCGACAAAGAAAATTAGAATAAACACTGCTCTTTAATTTTTTGTTAATGATATCTGTGATGCTGGAGATTCCAATTGTCTTCTCTATGCAGACGATTTAAAAATTTACAGTTATAAAAACCAGAAATGATTTCTCTATATTACAAAATGACTTAAATGCTTTGGTAAATTCGTGTAAACAGAATGAACTGGATTTAAATATTCAGAAATGTCGATTCGATTGCTTGAGTCGAAAAGTATCTCCTACTCGCCCTAACTATGTCTTAGATTCCACTACATTAGAGATAATTGTTTTTATTAAGGATCTGGGTGTATTTTTAGACATATTGATTATACAGTGCTTTCATTTCAAAAGGAGCCAGTCTCAATAACTTTTGGCATTGAGCAAATCTATTTTTAAGCAAAAACAGGTCGATTAAAATCGCGAGGGGGAAGTTCAAAACCACATTAGTTACATTTTAGGTTTCATCCCTTAATCGCTAGCTACCCTTACTTTAAAATTTTAAATGGCACCCTCTACTTTTTCAAACATTTTCGGAAAGAGAAAAAATTTGCGTATCTAACTGTCAAATAAAAAATTTTTTTTTTATTCGTTTTTTAGTTAAGGGTGGATTTATTTTTGAAATTTACAGTCCTAGTAACCTTTGATTTGAAGCCAATTTAATTTAAATAAGAAATTTGTCAATAAGAGGTACAATGAAATAGTTCAAATACAAGATAAAGTACATTTTACATTTCATCCTCAAATTTCAAATCATCCTTACTTTAGAATTTGAAATAGCACCCCCAACTTTTTAAATTTTTGGAAAGGAGATAAAAAGCTTATCTAACTGTAAAAGCAGAAATTCAGCAGAGTTCAAAACCAACATAAAATGTTTCAAAATGTTGGGGGTGCTATTACAAATTTTAAAATAATGGTGGTTAGCGACTAAGGGATGGAACTTAAAACGTATTTTATGTTGGTTTAGAGGTTTCCCAGTGCAATCCAAAACAACATACCTACTTTTTATTTAAATAAAATGGGCTTCAAATCAAAAGCCACTATAACTAAAAATTTCAAATATAAAACCACCCCTAACTAAAAAACGAATAGAAAAATATTTTTTTGATAGTTAGATACGCTAATTTGTTCCCTTTCCGAAAATGTTCCAAAAAGTAGGAGGTGCCATTTAAAATTTTAAATTAGGGATGGCTAGCGACTAAGGGATGAAACCTAAAATGTAACTAATGTTGGATTTAAACTCTCTCATTGCATCTCTAATCGACAAATTTTTTATTTAAATTAAATTGGCCTCCAATCAAAGGCTATTAGGATTAAAAATTTCAAAAATAAAACCACCCTTAACTAAGAAACGAATAGACAAAAATTTTTTTTTCCTTGACAGTTCGATTCGCAAATTTTTTACCTTTCCGAAAATGTTTGCAAAAGTAGGGGGTGCCATTTAAAATTTTAATGTAGGGGTAGCTAGCGATTAAGGGATGAAACCTAAAATGTAACTAATGTTGGTTTTGAACTTCCCCCTCGCAATCGACCTGTTTTTGCTTGAAAACAGATTTGCTCAATGTCAAAAGTTATTGAGACTGGCTCCTTTTGAAATGAAAGCCCTGTATAGTAACTAAGAATCGAAAATTGTTAGGATATTAAAATATGGATCTCTGACTTTCAAAATATCAGACCTATATTACTTTGGTACAATGCTTTGGAATAAACGAAATTTTAGTGCTACCAACATTTTGTATGCATTTTTTGCACAAAACATTTAAGAATTATATGAAAATCACAAAATTTCGGTTAATATTTTCATATTCATAATTTTGTTAATATTTATAAAGAATTATAGAAAAAATCTGAAAAAATTCACATACATTATTAACAAACGCAGATTTCTACGAGAATATTACTTCTTGAGATACAGCAAAAATACTTTTAGCAGATTCACTTTGAAAATGTCTGTTAATTAATTCTGAAAATTTTGCATAGAATCTAGAGATAAAGAAAAAAAATTACTTTTTTAAAACTTATTTATTATACAGCGTTGGGCAAAAGTATGGAACCAAGCGTTTTGTGCCTAAACTATGTACCCTATGAAGAAACTAATTAGTACATCAACTACTTTAAAAATGTGATCATTTTTCAAGAATAAATTTTTTCCAAATTCTTTTTAGTTTTCGAGTTATTCAAAAAAAATTTTTTTTTCAAATGACACCCTATTATGGCGATTTTTTTTGGAAAAAGATTATGCCTTAGGAATTACATCTAAGTCGATAATATTGTTTTTGAACGAGTGGTTTTTTTAAAATAAATTATTAAAATTGCGGTCCGAACTCAATACGAAGATTTTTCGAATATGGCCGAAGTGGTTGTATCCATGGATGTTTTTTATACACTAATTTGATTCGTCAAATTTTTCGCAATTATAAACATCCATGGATACAACCACTTCGGCCAAGTTCGGAAAACCTTCGTAATGAGCACGGAACGCAATTTAAATAATTTATTTAAGAAAAACCACTGGCTTAAAATTAATTTTATTAAAGTAGAAGTTGTTTTTAGAGCTTAATCTTTTACCAAAAAAATCGCCGTAAATAAATAAATATAAATAAATATAAATATGCGTATGGTGGTAATGCCATCACCCAAGTGCCAGAGTTTTCAGGTCGCATCTACAGCCTCTGACCTGACCTAACGACCACTAACTAGTAGTGACCGGGACCGACGGCTTAACGTCTCCTCCGAAAGACGAGTTAGTTGCGATGTTTTTGGCATTACATTATCCGGTCACCCATCCAAGGAATGACCGGGGTCAGTGCTGCTTAACTTCATAACTAATGAAAACCTATGAAATCAGCTAGTCTATGCAACTATGCCGTAGTAGGGTGCCATTTGAAAAAAAAATATTTTTTTTGAATAACTCGAAAACTAAAAGGAATTTAGAAAATATTTATTCTTGAAAAATGATCACATTTTAAAAATAGTTGACGTAGTACTAATTAGTTTTTTCGTAAGGTACATAGTTTATGCACAAGACGCTTGGTTCCAGACTTTCGCCAACGCTGTATAAATTAAAAATGTATAAAAAATGCAACCGGACACCGAAATTTTCAAAATAATTTTAAATATAAAGTTTCTTTCAAAATTCACGATTCGGTTTATATTTAATGTATTTTGCGCCAGAAGAATTCGTTTGTTGTGGATTTAAAAAGGGAGAGAGGATAATTATTTATTGATTATGAATAGTTTTTTGGGGACTTGAGTGCTTGATTCGTATGTTGCTTAAGTTGTACTTACTGTATATCGTCAATTTTTTTAATTTCGCTGTTTCTATTGGGCCTCGAGCGTTTCGGCGTCTCCATGACCCAGTCGCTGTCGTCGTTTCTGCTGGCACTCGGGGTCCGCTTGCGCGTAACGTTAAAGCGCGTGTTACTGACCGGTAACGGATTGTTAACTTTGGCTACTGGCGTGGGAATGTCCGGTTCTTGCTTCATTTGTTTCTCTTGATATCGTTGGAGTTGCAACAGTTTCTCTTCGATTTCGGGATTAAGGTTCTCTTGTTTAAGTGCAGTTTTAATGGCTGCATAAATTCAGACAAAAAAATAATGAAAATTACAAAATAAAAGAAGGGAAGTTTTGGTAATAACTAGGAGACCCAAAGCAAAACGACTTGAAAATAAAGAAGTGCAAGGTTTTTGGCAAGGAAACTCCTGGTCGCTTTTTGTAACAGTTTTATTACACAATTTTTCGGATACATTTAGGTACAGCTTACATCATCGCATGGAAATTGTTGCAACTAGATTATAATAATTCATTTACCTCAAAAGTTTCCGGTAACGGCACATGAAATAAGCGAGAAACGAACAAATGTATAAAAATCAGTCTTTTTTAGGGAACAGAACACGAAAATATCACAGAAATAAAATACGCACAATTAGGGAAACTTTTGATCGAGTAGGAACCCTTGCTCTTCTAAATACTGTTCGATTGAGTTAAGTTAATTAAAACCGATTGACGAAGTCGTTTTGCAATGGGTAAGTGGTACAATTAGGATTGTACACAATTACAGATGGTTGATATAGCAACATACTTTGTTGTATATAGTCAGGCGTGACGACAAACTGCTTATTCTGATCACTAGAAGCGGTTTGTTGCTGTGGGGGCGACGTTGTGACACTCTGATTAGACTCCATATTCGCTTTCATCGCTTGAAGCAGAGCAGAAGTTTGCGACTGCTGCCCATTGACAAGCACTTGACGACCCGAAGTTGTCACATTTTCGTTCGTCTGCAAGGATGGTCAAGACTTAGTGAGAAAAATTTCCACCGACCGTGCACTATACTTTTGTAGGACCATAAAGTAAACAAAAAGCTGTTTCATCATCAGTCTTTTATTCCAACACGTGTTAGTACAAACAGAAGATGTGAAGCCATGAACAAAGCCACCTCACACCGGCCACAAACACAAGAAAATAAATTACATGCTTCTCATACTTTAATCTCTTAAATTAACACATGCAAAAGCACCGTCGATAAAAATATTTTAGACGAAAGAATAAAACAAAAAAGCACTTACATATATATTAATAAAACACCAATCAAAGGCCAGACCATGCGACAACAAGGTTGGTTAAAATTGATCTCAAGTCAAAAGTACCTGATTAGCAGGTTGCACTATCACCTTGGGCTTGGGGGTTACGTTGCATACCTGCTGTACTGTTGAAACAGTCTGTTTGATGATGTTCGATTGTTGTCCTTTGACTGGAGTCGCCGCTGACTGTACGACGGACTGCTGGACGGGAGCTAGAGGCGGTGGTTGGCTCGAAACACCCTCGGATTGTCCTTCGGAATTGCTCGGTTGCACGGCGAGATAAATCTTAGTCGGTCCCAAAACACCCTGTTTTCCAGTTGAAGCTTGCGCTAACAAAAAAACACAACAACTAACACAAGCCCCAGAGAAGATAAGTTGTAAATAATTCCAAAAATACATTAGTTATTTACTTATATACTTGAAGTATTAAGAGTGTAAAAATAAAGTAATTGCGAAAAAAACTCAGAGAATTATTTTTAAGAATGTTATATTTAACTCCAAAGTACTGGTACAAGGTTTGAGAGTCACTGGAATAATTTCTCTGTTAAAATAAAATTTAATTGTAGCAACAAATAAGAAAATCGTAACCACGACAAAATTTAAATTCAAAAGGCTCTTGTTTGATCATTTCTACTGAAAGCGTTTTGAGCAAGTTTGGTTTGTGTTTTGTGGAGGTTTCTCATCAAAACAATGTCCATGAACTACAATCATTAAAATAATGAATTGGTTGTCAAAATAGTGGTAATTTTTTCATATGCGGTGAAGTGTCTGATTTTCAACTCTGTATTATTCTTAATTTTCCGTCATTCTTTCGCTTCGTTTTGGAGAAAATTTAATGGTGATTTAGTAGTGATTGCATTTCACTAAAATATCAACGATTATTTTCTCAAAAATGTGTTTCTCCAATTTATGGACATAAAAAATGCATTTCCCTGTAGGCGAGTTTCGGTAGATGCCACAAAAAAGTAAATGATATGTAACAATAATGAATGAATCAGAAAAACCTCTTTGTTCGCACTTATATTTTTTTTTAATGACGTTTTCTCCGGATATCATTACACAATTATTGATGCACTGTTTAATTTTATTCAGTTTGTTACGTGCTATTGCCGCGAACGGAAAGTCTATTAAATAAAACATTTTTCCGATTAGTAACTTCAGTGAGTGTACTTAGTTAATAAATTGAATTCGAGTACTTGGCCGTTAAGAAGTGTGAGTTTTTAAAAATTTCGTGTAGTTAGTGTGCCGAATTAAAGGGTAAGTCTAGTTTTTTAGAAAAATTACAGTAATAAATTTATAATTTATTATAAATTTCGGCTAATTTAATGACCATTTGTAGGTACTACAAATATTGTTTCTTTAATTACAGTAGGTCCATTCACTACAAGCAGAAGTAGATGTCATAAGGTAAGTGCATTTTAATTTTTTTTCCCTTTTATCGCAAAGTAAGATGTGTAAATAAATGGACACGGTTTTAGAAAACTCATCATTTGCACTATAAAGATTTGTTTTCACAAAGACGCAACTTTCCTTTATTTAAAAATTTTTCCGTTTGACCGTTTCCTCCGGCGTTTTTTTTATATAGCGTCTTGGTGTTCTTTTATCACACATATCATCTCCCTTAATTTTCAACCTCAAGACCGTATTATGTTACAGCGTAAAGTTTAATATTGAAACCCAAAACGAAGTTGAGGGCTTTAATAAAACTGATCGCTGTAAAATACCTAACGCACAAATAATGTACAAGACTTTGGCGTTCGATTAATTCAAATTTCGATTTTTCAATACATGCGTTCACTATTTTCACCATGAGATAGCGCTGATTAAATTTTAACAGAAAAAAAGGTGTTTATTTTTGAATAACAAATAGATTAATGAGAGATAATATTCTCTCAGCATTATCATAAAGTATCTATTTTTTCGTGGTCTCTAAAAATCTAAATACACAAATGCCTTTAAA
Source organism: Tribolium freemani (assembly GCA_939628115.1). Classification (NCBI taxonomy): domain Eukaryota; kingdom Metazoa; phylum Arthropoda; class Insecta; order Coleoptera; family Tenebrionidae; genus Tribolium; species Tribolium freemani. The sequence goes on along the minus strand of OW626791.1, from coordinate 15,601,720 downwards.
AATCCAAATACTGTAGCTGTCAAAAATGTTAATTAGGTACAGTTGTCGAGGCCAAAAAAATTATTTACAACTTGAATCACTTAGCACTATTTTAAGCAAAAGACTCACCCTTGAGCAGTTGTTGCTTGACTTGCTGCTGCACTGCTGCCAACTGCTGAGCCGTAAAATCGGCCCCTTGCAATCCCTGCAAAACTATCCTTGGCCCATAGTCTGTTTGTATCACCTGTGCTGTTACACATTTGATAACAGTTCCGGGCGGTTGTCCCACCAAAAGTTGTTCAATGGTTGCTTGATCAGTCTGATTCGCATTATCGCGTGCGACCGGAGTCTTAACCGGAGTTTGGGGTGTTTTTGTTTCGGATGTTTGCTGTTGTGATACGGCTTGCTTAATCGGTGTGGCTACAGTCTGGCCTGAATTTAACTGAGTCAAGCTACCCGGAGTCAACTGAGCTACGACTTGAGCTTGATTGTTTCCGGTTGGCCGGATTAAAACTTGTTGGCCGTTTATCGTTGCCATTTGTACTTTACCCGAAGCGATCTGTTGAGCCAAACTCTGATTGTTGACCACAATCTGATTCGTTATAACCTAAACATTTGACATAGTAAATAAAATGAAAGGAAACAACCGGTTAAATTAAATACCTGTTGACCAGTCGGTGTGCCGATGACTTGATTTCCGCTAATAACAACTTGCTGTTGTATGACTTGACCACCGCTTACGACGACAGTATTTGGAGTGCCAACTTTTTGAACGACCGGAGTTCCGGGTGTTTTAACGATGACTTGTTGCGTTTTAACCGGACTCGCGGTTTGTTGTTGATTGGCCGGTTTCAATTGGTTTCCCTGCACAACCATCTTACCTATGGAAGTATTCGTTGACGGTTTAATCGTTGGTTTGGCGGGTGTTGTTTGAGTAGGTGTTGGTGTTTTAACGGTTAATCCAGATTGTTGTAATTGGGCGCTGGTCATCACTTGGAGTTTACCATCCGGATATTGGACCAATTGTTGACCGGGTAAGAGACCTTTTACGGTAATGCGACCGTCAGGCGTTCGCATTATTTGGACCCTTTGTGGGGTTTCGGTCTGTTTGACCGGCGTCGATGTGCTGGTGACTGCGTGATAATTGAAAAATCAGTCCACTTTTCAACAACACAGTAGTTTCAATTTAAAAAAAATTTAAAGTCTCTACTTGGGAGCGAAAAATGTCTAATCTCTTGCTCCAACGCAAAAAAAGAATAGATTACACTAAATAAAAACATAACTACGTCGAAAAATGAAGACAAAAACAAATCAAAATATTTCAAATCAATAAAACTGCCAACACATCGGAAATCATTAATGCAAAATTAATTACTTTAGCTTGTTGTATCTCTCATTATTAGTTAAGTAAACAATTGTATTCACGTTACAAAGTTAACAAAAAAATCTTTAAAAACATAAACCCAGGTCATTTCTTTTTTTTGAGTCAGTTTCATAATCAAATTTAAAAGAGTATTAAATGAAATGTTGTTTACAATGTGCCCATTACTATGGACTTGTTAACAAAGCTTTCACATTCTAAATCAACATTAACTTTAACGTTCCTTTATTTCGATTATTAAACTGGCCCTTAGTCCTTGACGTAAATATAGTAATAGCGTTAGGAAAATTATAGTAAATTAACTTCGAAAAAAATCAGTTTGATAATAGAAAGCCATCAAACACTTTAAAATGTGATCATTATTATGTGCTATTCGTATTTTTATGGATTTTTTTAAATAAAATGTTAAAACACTGCAATTAAAACTTAAAACTAAAACTAAAAATGAAAATTGTTGGCATTACCAAACTTAGCAAACTATGCTGAACTGAATCCAAAATAAATTAATAAATAAATAACTAAAAATAAATGAAATGCGATAAAAAAATTATAAAAATGTAACGAAGTATTTTTATTTTTTTTTATTTTCTTCTGACTTGTCACAACTTAAATTCGTACCGAAAATCCCCATACTACTTAGGTGATTCACACAATACATTTTTCATATAGTATAAGGTGCAGGCCCATTTTTACTTAAACCCTTCCTCTATCGTTTTATTTACAATTTAATTTATTGAAACAAATTTTGTTTTGCATTTTCCATACGACTCGTCCTTAGGTGAATCAGCTGGTATACTATATGTTTTAGTAACATCCAGAATTTTTTTTATTAGTATACATACACATATATTTGGCCCAGATTTGACAATCATTAAAATATAAATTCGTTCATCGTGAAAATACTCGATGTATTTAAGAGATTTTTAAATTGAATTTGACAGGTAAACAAATCCCAATTTTAAATTAAAAAAATACTATTTATAGTAATGCCAATGTCTAATCTAAATAAAAAAATAAATATTTGACATCACTTACCAGGCTGCTGAATCTGAACCGTTTGCAGAGTTGACTGTGCCCCTGTCGTTTGAACTTTAATAAGTGACTGTTGAGTATTCTGTATATTTTTGGGCAAGATACTGGCTGCATTAGCGACAACTCGTGTCGTTCCATCTGCTGCTTTAGTCATCAGTAATCGACGACCGACTAGTTTATTACTATTTGACGTCAATAAGGAAGTCAATGTTGTTTTACCACTAACAACAGCTTGATTGGCTATATTTTTCACAATCTTCATTTGTCCATCCGGCGTTGTCGTTACTAAACAAAACAATAAAACGAATAAAAATCAATATTAAAACCAAATTATACAATAGAGAAAAAATTCATGCTAAGCGCCACGTGAGTAACCACACATCCAACACTTAAAACCCTACCTTTCGGTTGTATTGGAGTGTTTGTGGTGCTCGGTTTTGTAGTTGTAGTAGTGGCAGCTTTTAAACAAACGATTAAACCTGACGCAAATTTACCCAAAAAATATGCACACTCACCTTGTGCCGTACTTCCGACCATTTTGATTATCTGTCCCGGCGAATTCCTGATCTCCAACGCCCGCTTCTGTTGATGCGCTGCGCGTTGTATTCTCAACTGTTGTTCCATCTTTTCTTTAATCTCCTCAGCACTTGCTTTACCCGAAACTGTCACTTTATTCAACTCGCTCGAATCGACGACGGCTTTCGCCGGCGGCAAATTTCCAGTCCGACTCCTAGTTATAACTTGTGCATTAGCCTTCTCTATCCTGTATAATAACACACGAGCAAGCAGTTAGTCAAAATTCATGCAAGCAACAAACAAACACCGACCTTTCGCCGTATTGCTTGATCTCCCACAATTCCAATTTATCCTCATCCACCCACTCTTCACTGACTTGGGGGTCGGTACTTTGAGGTGACTCCGGACGTTTACGTTTGCGCAAACCGCTACGAATCGACGTAACTTCTACAAGAAACAATCAAACACTACAACCACCACTTCATTACTTTACCTCTGACTGTTTTGGGCAATTCCAACGGTATAACAACCTTCCGGCGCAAATACTGCGTCTTTTCCAAAAACTGGCCCACATGTCGATGTTTCAACAACTCCAACGACAAAATCTCGGTTTCGGTGGTCACCTGGTGTTTGCCTTCGGTATTCGGAGGTTTCGTCTGCATGTCATCCCATCTCAAACATGACCACAGTATTCGCAACTGTAGCGCAACAGCAGCCAATGATTTAACGATTCCGGTTCGATAAACCCAGCAAGTTTTAAACAATGGACGGGCACAAGGATACGGCCATACACTATTGTTAGGTTTGGCTAACGCATGGTATCCGTTAATGTGGATACGACCGGCATGTCGTGCTAGTTTTCGCACCTCGTGTTGTGGTAGAACCAAGAGCGAGCTTTTGCATTTTTTCGTGCGATAAGTTGAACAAACAGGGTATTTGATTACTTGTCGCTTCTTGCGTTGTTTGGTTTCTACATGGTTGGGCACTCGATTGAGGTAAATTTTACCTTCTGTTGATACGGTACTGTAGATTCGTTCGGTACCGTCTTCTGCGTGTTCAGTCTTGACTGTTTTCTCCTCTCGTTTGACCATGTTTTTGAAGGCGCAAAAACGGCGATTTTGTTGGGCGCTGTATACCGATGTTTTGGCGTTCATTGTCTGGACAGTACTACCGTTAACACTTGACGAAACTGTAACAGTATCGGTGGTACTCTCACTAGCCGACATACTTTTAACAACCCCATCTACTATAGTCTGTTGTGTGGTAACAGTAGCCGTTGTGGTGGTCGTTATCGTAATACTTTTCTTATCCACGGGAGTTTTAGCTCCCACTATCATTTCATTTATATCATCAGTTGTCATATCATCCATATCAACATCACTCTCCTCCGATTTAAACTTCTTCCTTGGAGGGCTTTCCTCAAAACTATCATTTTCAACCGAAGTAACAATATCGACGCCACTTTCGACCGTCTTTGCCTCTTTCTTTTCGTCAATTTCTTCCTTGATTTCATCCTTTTTAACGACTGGAATTCCCGGAACGCAAACACCGTCCATTTCATCAACATAACTCGCCGCAGATTTGAAAATATTTACAAATTCGCTTGGTATCTCCTTGATTGGTGTTTGTTGTGGCGCTTTTAACGTCTGTTCCAAAATTGAAGGTTTCTTATTCGTTGGAACCGGCGAACTTGTTAGTTTCATAGCATTTGAATTCGTTGCCAAATTCGCTTTGCGCAAAAGCGCCAATAATTCACGCCGTACTTTAATTCTTTGCATACACAAGGGCGAGTAACAATTCGTCTCAATGTTGGTACTACCGCTCGAATTACAACCTTTCGAATAACATTGAAAATCTTTAGCCAACTTGGAAATCGCAGTGTATTGTAAACGCAACGAATGTATTTTTTTAGCTATCGAATTTAACACTTCACGATTAGCGCTTGTTTGTGGCGTGTTATTTGGTAACGTGACTTTGCCCACTAACATATTATTCAATTGCTTGTCTAAACCTAGGGTTGAATCGTTATCATTATCGTCTCCTTCGACATCAACCGTTTCATCCTCTTTCTGATTGTCTTCGCTTTTCGTTTGCGATATTTTATGCTCCTCCAATGTTTTGAGTTGAGTGCGTCTCCCTAACAAGTCATCCAACTTTGATTTTTTAGCAACTTTCGGAAATAAAAGACGACTGCTAGTTTGCAAAGCTTTCGAAACGTCCAATTCGTCGAAACAATCGGGCGCAGGCACAATTCGCAAATTTTTCAACTGACAATCTTCGTCTTTAACATTATCTTTACCATATTTACTCAAAACATACTTATACATCTCTGGCTCTAAACCTACAACTTTGGTATCGCTCTCATCGGCAAGTTGCACCATATATTTCAGAGGTTCTGCCGCTAAACCCATCTCGTTACAATTAACATGTTTGAAATTCCTTGAAGTTGATAACCACAACCAACCCCAGCGGCCATGTATCCGATACTCCTCCCCTTTCTGTTTCCACAATTGATGCTTGAACCCCATTGTGTACTTCACGTAACCACTAATCAACATCCGATTACGTTCCTCCTCCTCTTCACGTTCCTTCTTTTCGCGTTTCTCGATTTTCTTTCGTTCTTCACGTTCAACAGCAGTGATCCTTGACAATTTAATGTGACCCAATTGTTCGTGCCAAACGTTTGCAAACACTACGGGCTTGATACAAGCCTGTAGTACGATCAAAGCTCGCGCAAAATCTTTGGGTTGTTGACACCCACCGACGATGTTCAACCAATGTTTCCGCAATAATTGCCAATTCGGGTGCATAAAAGACGCCTGAATTGACTGTTCCAGTTGTAAAAACGTCTGTCGTAAAGTGTTTAACAGAATCGTGCGGTTGCCACTCAAAGCCCCCACCCATTTAAACTCCGATGCTTGCGTTAGAGAGAATTTATGTGAAAGGTGTCGCTTCTTATCCCGCTCTTCGTTTCTTTGCGGTTTGTTTAAAGCTATAACATTTGTCGTGAATTGATTCACGTACGATTTGAACGTATTTTCCATCCCGAGTTTGAATAAGTAAGTTCCGTTCGCGATTTGACTCGACTTGAGTCGGGTCATTCGAGATGCATCGCCGTTTTTATCATCGTCTCGATTTAAAACTGCAGATGTTCGCTTACGTAAATCGTCAACTAAACTGACATTTTTTGGCGCCGGAGTTCCAGTTCGTGACTTATTTGAATCTTTATCTTCATCTTCAGTAGCTTCATTTTTTTCCGATTCTTCAACGGCGGTTGTTGACTGGTTAGCGTCACTTGATGTTTCCACTGTTTCCTCAGACACAGGTTGCGGAAACGCATCTGAACTTTCTTCGTGCATTTTCGCAACCATGTCTTCGGCGTTCTGACGCACTCGTTCTTTGCGCTCTTCCTCCAGTCTATCTTCAATTTCCTTATTTGTTTTGATTATTAAAGCTGAAATTGAAATTTTGTGTTAAAATTTATGTTATTAAGAATGAACACACTGACCATTTTCCGCATCTAGATAAGTTTTCTTATTGCCTTTCAACTGATTTGTTAATTTTTCAGTAAGGTCCATTTGTCTTACGATTTCGTCTTTGTATTCGTTCAATTCGCGACAAAGTGCCGCTTCCATGTCGTTATTATCCAGCACTTTAAGGAGTTCTTCAAGTTGGGTCTTGGTCGTGTAATAATGCACCTCTCCATTGTCACTTTCTCTGTAAATAGAAAAATATGGTAATGATCCACAACATCCATTTAATTAAACTTTCGTATATCAAATAAATTAACCGTTAAAACAATACGTAAAGAACAAAGTCATTTAAAACAAAGTAATCAACAGATATTCATGCATCAGTTGATCAACTCTGACATTGAGAATATTGACTCAGCATCTGATTTCCATATTAAGCTCTACACGGAGAACAAAAATTCTGCTTTCTTTCTGCTTTCAGTCTATACAGTGCTTTTATGTCACAAGAAGCCAGTCTCAATAACTTTTGATACTTCCAAGCAAACACAGTGATTAGTATGAATAAAATGTAGCAAAAGCTTTAATACAATTTTCTCTTTCTTTCTGATATAATATAAGCTACGTCTTTTACTATTACTATTTTCTTGACTTTATTCATACAACCCAGTCTCATCTCCTAGTCGCTAGCTATCCTTACCTAAAATTTTTTAGTAACACCCCCTACTTTTTAAAACATTTTTATCCCAGTCAGTCTTTTAGGTCATTAGGTCATAATATCACTACTAGGAGACGTCTAATAATACCAATAAAACCTGTAGGTCTTATGAAAAAATCGTCTCATGATTGGCCGAATAAAAATTAATTTGATTTCACTTCAAAAAACGTCAAATAAAATTTTTCTAAAATATTGAATTAGCCTTTATTGTCTGACTGTAGATAAAACGTTGTATTGCATACGGGTCTTACACGTATTTATCCCCTTAATTAAACACTCGAACTTCGTTTAAACCTTTGCGGAGATAAAATACATTGTAAGACCCTTATTTAATAAATATAACTATTACAAACGTGAGAAAAAATCTAACGTATCCGTGGTAAAATAAATAAATTCTGGCCGTGAGTTTATAAATTAAGAACGGGTTTTATTTTAAAAACCAAAAGACGCAGTAACATTTATTTTAAGCCAATTTAATTTAACAAAAGAGCATATCGATTTAGGTTAGCTAAGGTTTAAAACCTAAAATGTATGTAATATTGGATTTCTATTTTTCCTTCACGATCTTAATTGATTTATTTTGGTGTAAATTATTAAATTGGTTTGAAGTCAAAGCTCAAATTCAAAAACGAATCAACAATTTTTTGTTATTTATTGTTTGTTGATTGGGGTAATAAAAGCTATGGATGAAATTACATTCACGGTAGATAAAGTTTTGTTTCAAACTTTTCAAAAATGTTTAAAAATCAAAAGTAAATGTAGGTAGCGGCAAATCGAAGAAACCTTCTTGCAATTTAAATCGACATAATGTTAAGATGCTTTTTAAATAAACTTTGTTCAGATTATACAACAGATAACATTTTTGGCTTTTTTAGTTGCACACAGTTCGTATTGCTTATGTGACCACACACAATGGCATATATTTAATGTTTTATGAAATACTACCCAGCAATTATTAAGTGTTATCAACTTACACGAAAATTCTCCTACATAAAAAAAAGTATTTCCGTCCGTGCCTATCGTAGCCAATATGTTCTTGCCTAGAGAGCTGTCCTTGCTTTTCTACGTCTAAAACACAGTCGACAACCCCGGAAACTTTATGAGAACGACAAATTCCGCATTGCCAATCTTCTTCAGGTACATTGACTAAGGGGGGATCCACACATTCCAGATGGTACACTGCTGGGCAAGTCTCGCAACACAAAAGGTCGCCCAGTTTGTGGCACACCCGGCAGTGGTCATCATAGTGCATGGGAACTGGAACAAACCAAATTATTAAAAATTTACAATCATTACCACCCAAAATAATTTCTTGTAAAAACTGAAAAAATGAATTATTTTTTTCATGAAAATAGTGATAACAAAACCTTGTGTAAGTGATGTAATTTTGTTGTTTTTACCTTCGCTCAGCAAATCCTCTCTGACGGGATTAGTTGTTAAAAACTGGTCAGTCAAGAACTGCAAGACTGCAATTCTGTCGTCCAAAGAGGTAAAAGGATAGTCAGAGTTAGTCAAAATTTGCAGAACTTTCTGATCGAAACTTTTGTCGCTCTCAACGTAACTTCGCAAAACTTCCGGATATGTAATATAGTCGATTAGATAGAGTGAGATATTGACGCTGTCTTTCTGGTCCAGTGGCCCGAAATGTGTCTGTTGCGAGTCTTCTTCTCTTAGCAGCGCTTTGAGCAGCATAATGTGCACTTCTGCCAAAAGACTGCTCTGGTCTTCGCAAATAATCGCCGCACAAAAATCCTCAAACCGAAACGGCGACAGCCGCACTAAATTGCGGAAGTGTCTCAAAACCTCGTAAATACAAAGTATCGACATGGCGTGTTCTCTAGGTACTAGCAAGTCGTCGGACGACTTGGGGAGTGTCAACGGGGGTATGTCGCGGTTCTGCAGCCACAGAGGCTCCGGTGTGATGGGGCGCGAGGCCCCCGTAAGCGCCCGTCTGGGGGTGCCGCTCATCGTACTATAACTACTCAACGAGAAGTCACTATCACTGCTGGGGTCCCCAACCGAGTTGTCCGATTCACTTTCACTGAGTCCGAGTTCATCCTCGATTTCGCTTTTGTTATCACTGGAATCGTCCCCGAAATCCGAGCCGTAGTGGTACTCCGAGTCGTGGTACTCCGCCCCTGAGGTGTTGTACCCCCGTCTCTGGTAGTTGGAGCCCGAGTAGCCCGGCCTTCGGCCCGCTCTGTGTCCGTCTTTGCCCCTGATGCGGTTGCTGCTGCGTCTGCCGGCGTCGCTGCCCTGGGGGGAGGACGCCCGCGACGCCGTGGGCGTGCTGGACTGCGAGTCCGAGCCCTTGTTGTAATTCAGGAGATATTTCGGCTTTTTGAGGAGGTGGTACTGGAATTTCTTGGTTCTTTCGGCCACTTGCACTTTGGGGGGGCGCCCCCGCTTCTTCAGGCCGCGGGTTGACATCGTGTCAATAATGCACGTGGTAGCTCACCCAAACGTTTGTATACAAATGCGAATGTCAAAAATGTTGCTCGAAATTCATGGTCGTTCAGTCGATCTTTTCGCCATACTAAATGGCTACGTCACGTGACAAACAACATTAAACACATTTACGCGCCCATTGCCACTCACTACAGCCCCATTCTGACTCAAATGCAACAAACAGCCCCAAATCGAACCAACAAATCCTGCCTCTGACCAGAAGGACGCACTAATTCTTCGGATGACGCGTTCCCACAAGCGAAAAAGAACACCTAACAACCGACGATCGGCGCGCTCCCATTGGCTGACGCTTCAGCCGCCATGACAACTTGCAAATAAATTTTCACCGACACCACGTTTGTAACACTTTTGCCTCAAACAAATCAACCGAAATGCCAGATTTCGCCAATTCGTCAACAATTCGACACCACAAACACTTAATTACGTCGATAATTGATTTTCTCGCTCGGACATTGCATCCAATCCAAGCGCACTATGACACAATTCGGCCCAAACGCACCAGATGGCGCCCGTAAAAACAACCAAAACAAACGCTACCCCTTTGAAAAAAACACCCCATCCCTATAGACACGACAATTCACCCAAACGCCGATTTTTGCCAAAAACACTTTTTTACATTTTCAAAATGACAACGCCAGTTCCGGCCAACCGGAAACACCACCAACAAATCGACAAGATGGCCGCGCATCAACATAGGCGACTCGTCACTTATTGATTTTAACCTCCACGGCCCCCAAAAATACACGAACCATCGGGATTTTACCACAGTTAAGTGCCTCATTGTTACACATATCGCCCACAAGTGCGTAAATTGTAGCAGGGTTGTTTTAAATTCCTGTTTTGGTGTGTCGGTCACGTGCGCCCCTGCTTGACACTTGCCCCCCTGACAAAGCGAACCGATTTTGTAAAAACGAGTCGAAATTTGATAAAATAGCGAAATTGTTGTTAAAATGAACGGCCCTTTGAAGATGTACCGTGCGAGACGGGTCGTTCGCCACGACATTGCAGTGCAGCTGCCTGATTGTATGTACAAGTTGAAAAATATCCACGCTGCAAGAAATGGTATGGTTGAACAACGAGCAGATCACGTTTCATCGGCCCCGAAAAAAGTGGATATTTGCGACCAGGTTAAACAGTTTTTAAAGGTTTAATATATCAGTATTTTACTCAATTGTTCAGTCGACTAACAAGTAGGTTTAAAGTGTTTAAAAGCCCCAACTCACCATTATTTCAGCTCAATTCACTTGCATGACACCACAGTTATCAATTTTTGTGAACAACTAACTGTCAAAAATTTAAGTGAAAACGAGCGAGGTTACTATTAGACACAGTCACTATTTTAGTTTAATCATCCTCAGTGTTATATAGTGCGATTAAAACGTACTTATTTAGATCTCCTCAACAGAATAACCAAAATTTACCTGAGATGGCTGCGTTGGAGCTGAGACAAGAGGAAATCCTCCGGCAACTTGCTGATTTAAAGAAACAAATGGACAACATCAGGAACAACTTACAAATTTCCAAAAACACCAGCCAAGTCATCAAACCCAACCAAGGGCCTGTGAGTCCAATTGACACTTCACGAGCCCCCCAATCAATTGATTTATTTCAGCCCCCAAGCCTCCCCGATGTCATAATCAATGCGAGTCCAACAAACCCGCCTTATTCACTACAACTCATCCAGAAATTGTGGAAAAACTACCTGTTTTTGTCAGTTAAAAGTTACACCCATTCGAGCCTAAGTTCCTTGACTGAAAATGCGCAACAGTTGAGCCACACTTTGGAAAATTTCAAGCCGGGAAACGTCCCCAAAATCAACGTGAAGCTCATTTGGAAAGATGGTAATTGTTGATTGATTTAGTGCTTTTTTGACGAAAACTTTCCAGTTGGAGCTAATCCGGAACTGGTGGTCTCACACTCGCGCATTTTTGGTGAAGTCAATATTTTAAGATACTTGGCTAGAGTCACCTCAGACTATTTAAACTACGAGACTTGTAGTAATGTTCACGAACTTGATACTTTACTTGATGTTTGTTACAATATTGTCAAGTCTAAGACCAAGACTGAAAGGGCGAGCTTGTTGCAAGTTTTGAACAAGTCGTTGGGGAAAAGTCAGTGGTTGGGTGATAGGAGCCAAATCAGTATTGTTGACTTAGCAGCTTACTCAGCCATCAAACAGGCGACCAATCCTAGTGAAGTTAATGTTAATTTAGGGAAGTGGATGCAACGGTGTGTAGCTTGTTAATAAACGCTTGTTTAAATTAGAGGATCACAGATTTATTTAAAATTTTGTTACACTTAATTACATTAAACTTAGGCAGTGTAAATACTATCAGTACATTGATAACGCTCTCGGGATACTAACGTAAAACAATACATTGAGACACTTTTTGGAGCGAAATCCACAAAACATAAATATCGCACTGTATATTGCCGACATCAAAAAGCTGACCATAACATCAAAAGCCAAATAAACCGTCATGTCAAAGAAAAAAAACAAAGGCGTCTTGAGCTTCATGGTCGAGGGAGAATTGCTAATAAATAGATATCAAGATATAAAAATATAAATAGGAATGAATGGTAATGTGAATAGATGCGCGTTGAAACGTTATCTACAGTAAAAAGTCCTACAGGTTTTATTTACAAGTAGTAAGTCTGACTCTAATCACTTAATAGACTTTGAATTAAAAATATGTACAAAATGTCAAGTCTTGCCTAGATCACGAAAATCTGATTAAGTAACAGGGCATTATCAAATTTTCTTAATTCAACTATCATTAAACAAACGACGAAAATCCGGGTAGGGGCGCCCTTGACCTCGCCATGTTATTAATGATAATCTGTCCTCCGTTCAAACTCGCTGAACCTTCCGGTTCTGAATCAGTGTGACTCGAAAAATTCCTGACCGGCTTTTGGCGCTTCCAGGACGGTCGTAACGGCTCGTTCACATTGGCGTAGTGGTTCACAAACGAGTGCGAATTCGAGAGGACACTGTCGTTTTCGCTTTCCGAGCCCTAGAACGAAAAGGTATTACATTAAGTTGTATCAACTGCAACTGTATTATGTTTGTTACTTGCGGCTAATAACGTTAATATTAATTTTATTTAAAAAAAGAATTTTTTTGCCTTTTTGTCCTTTTTTCAAAGTTTCAAACATAATTGGATATTAGCTGTTCATGCAAAAATAAATTTTTTAATTTAATTAATTTAATAATTTTTCGCATTATAAATCATTGGGTGATATTCATAAAAAGTAGTACCTGCTTATACTTTTTTTTAAGTAGATACTTACATCCATATTCATAAAATTATAAGTATTTACTTTTGTAGTAATAAATAAATGCTAATACTTATGTAGGTATTAGCATATACTTATAAAATCATAGAAACATAAGTATCTACTGCTGTCCATATTCATAAAACATAGTAGTTACTAACAGAAATTAGTATGTACTTATGAAATTACTAGTCTGCTATTCGTTAGACTTACGTTTCTGCAGAAAAATCTATTTACTATAAGACGCTATATTTGCCGTATCAAGAACTTCAAGAAACTTTAAAATTAGGCAAAAAAATGCGGCCGATCATAAATTTATATAAGTGTAGTGGTTTTCAGTAGAAATCAGCAATATTTAATGATCTCGATGGACACACAAAAGCCGGTTTACCATTTTAAAAATATTTATCGAAAGCGCCAAATCAATTTTTGTATTACGTTAATAGTCGGAAAACTGTCGGCTGTAAGTAACAGAGTTCGGTAGGTTCAGATTTTTCAGATGATTTTTCGTCAATTTTAGTGCGTTTTGGCTGACTCCGGACTCATCATAATCAAACAATATTTGTAAACCTTTTTTCGAACTATGAAAAACCCGAGTGAATACGTAGTTAGAGTTACAAATTCAGCTGCAGATACAAAATTTTTTTATTAGAATATTTTATTAGAAAAAATCTTTCTCGGAATATTTATCAGCCTTAGATAAAAACTCAAGTTTAGATGTTCAGATTCTCCAAACGATTCTGTTTAGAATTTTGTCAACCCCGGAGTATTCCTGGGGATTTCAGGCTATTTCCAAAATTCCGCCCATGAGCGCTAAACAAACTTTGTGAAGATGTTAACTCGAAAACTGTCGGTGTTAGTTAATAATACTAAGCTTGTTCGAATTTTTTAGGCGATTATTGGCCGATTTCGGCGCATTTTGTGTGCCTCTGGGTCAAAAAGTCGAAATAAAATTTGAAAAATTTTGGCCGGAAACACTTAGAAAATCATGAAATGGTTATGTTTCATATTTTCAAGCTGGGCGACCTGGCACTCCAAAAATCTAGCTAAGAACTCCACAATGAGGCTGATTTACATTTTGAACGTCAAACTAAAAATAATTGTCGACATTTGACAAATCTGGCGGTAACCAAGCAAGCATATTAGTAGATACTTATACCGATCTTATACCTATGATGTAAGTATTTGCTCATAAGAATAAGCATTTTTTTATGAATATGGATGCAAGTATTTACTTTTAGGTTCAACTGATACTTATAAGTAAATGCTAATACTTATAAGTATTTGCTTATAAGTAGATACTAATTTTTATGAATATGACCCATTGTGTCGTATGCAAAAAAAATTTCTACAGTTTTTTTAATCAATAAATCAATTAATGCGGTTAAAATCCACTTGCTCTATTATTTTGAGTACAATAAAACAGGCTTTAACACTGCTATAGAAAAAAGGGATGAAATACGAAACAAAGCGCAAACGACAGTCACCTGGGATTCGGATGAGCTCATTTCTGACGGCTTCTCGGTCACGCTGCTATCATCGGGATTCTCATCGTACCCCTTGAGACTTTCCTCGTCTGAGTTGTAGGGCACTGAAGCGGGGGATGGTCTCGGGGGTGACTTCCCCAACATTGGAGGGGGCTGTTGATGGACCGGTTTGCGAGATAAAGTGCTACGTTTCGAAAGAGTCGAGCTTAGGTTACTTGTTCCGTTGCGAGTTCGGTAATAGTCAGCGGTCATGTCGTCTCGTGACATCGCCATGAGTTCGCCCATGCTGTTTTGGGCACCTTCTTCTGTAAATGTAAATTATTTTTGGTCATTTTTGCAACACAAAACTTACGTTTATATTTGTAACTTTTGCTCTTGACGCACAAAATTGCAATTATCATTATGATAATGATGATGGAGGTCGCTGCGAGGGCCACCATGAACCAGGTCTGTCGATAGAAAGGTTCATACTGTAAGTAGCTGTACTCCAAGTACAGTTTTGACGGTGTTAGGACCGGGTCTTTGGTGTAAGCGGGACAGCTAATACCGAATTTATTGTAAGGAAAAACTCTGAAATAGTAAGAGGTTGAGGGGAGGAGACTTTGGTACGAAACTGTAAATTCTTGCAAGGGACCGTTTGTCGATTTCGTGACTGTTTGCCACCGCTGATCATCCTTTTTCCTCGATTCGATATAATAGCCAAGAATTGGCCCCTTTCCGGTCAAACCATTGACCCAGTGCAGCTCCACACTTGAGGGTGTTTTAATCAAAGTGAGTTCTTTTGGCGTGGTTGGGGAGCCGTCCTGTGGCCCTGTGGTGACATTATCCGAAATAGAGGGCCCATAATCGATGGTTTGTGCCCGCACTGTGAAGGTATAAGTGATTTCCTCCTCCAAGGTTTGTAGCAAGAGCTCCGTCGACGTCACTTTCTGTTTGACTTGTTTACTAAAACCTGAACGCAGCAATAAATAACAATAACAAATACAGGGTGTTTACGGTCTAGGAGTCGAAACTTTACCTGGTGTTAAAAGAGTGTATAAATAGGGTAACTGCGAAAAAAAACTCAAGGAACTGTTACTTTTAAGAATGTTATTTAACTCCGAAGTATTGGTACAGGGTTTGGGGGTCACTGGAATACTTTCTCTGTTCAAATATAATTTAATTGTTGCAACACATAAGAATATTGTAACCAAGACAGTGGAAAACGTCAATTCATAATTTTGACACTGTATCATTTTATTTGGCTTTATTTTTGATCAAAATTTAAATCCGATGGTCCCCTGTTTGATCACTTCAGCCAAAAGCGTTTCGTGCAAGTGTGATTTGTGTTTTGTAGAGGTTCTTCATCAAATTTATGTCCATGGACTACAGTTATTGAGATAATGAACTTGTTGTCATGATTAGAACTTACGGTGAGGTAATAGTAATTGTTGTAGTCGAAGCAGCAGTTCACAAACAAATAATGTAAATTGAATGATTTTCTATTATAATGTGAATTGTTATTTTATGTAGCGTTTTGGGCTTCTTCTATCACACATATTATCTCCTTTAAGTTTCAACCTCAAGACCGTAAACACCCTATATAACATGCTTAGGTATATTTGTAATTTTTTATAATACATGCCTACATCGATATTGACTAATCGCCGATTTTTAATAAATCTGGCAATAACCAAGCAAGTACATTTGGACATAAGAATAAGCATCTTATGAAATTGGATTCAAGTATTTACTTTTAATTTGAACTGATGCTTTTAAGTAATAGCCCAGACAAATTAGACAAAAATAAGGCGATCGGTGGAAAAAATTTCTAGAAAGTTGGAATTTTTTTAAACGCTTCCTTTACACTTGAGTTAACATTTATCAAAAGTCCCCGAGGGTGGGCGGCGAGCTCGAGAAGGGGGAGGGAGTTAAAGTTGTCTTTTTATGGTTTTTTTGCTTATATCTCGAAAACGGTCACTCCTATCAATTTTTATCTTCTTATCAAAATTAAAGCTGATAAAATTTCCTACAAGATGGTCCTATGCATTTTAGTTGTAGGACTAACCGTAAGCGAGCTACTAGCTTTTAAAGTTTGGTGTCTACATGACACTGCATTATTAAACATTAGTATATCATAAGTATTTATATGGAAATAGTGTGTGTAAAGCGTCACCCAACTAAGCTAAGAGAGGGAAATAAGGGAGGAAAATACTTTCTTTCCTCGGGCTCTCCAGTTGAAGACGACAATTCAGCATGAGGGGATGACCCAGAAGATATGATAGAATGGACTTTTGGACTCAATACATTCAGTTTATTATAAGTTTTATTCAAAACATCCATATTAAATCATCTATCTATTAGTATTGTACAGAACAAGACTGTAATTTAGTTTTCAATCTTTGGGTTAAAGACGAAAATGCAGCATATAAGGACGACTCTGAAGACTTTATTGACCCTCATGCCTCCCCTCTTCTCCTCTAATGAAGTGCTAGACCCAATAAATTCAATTTATTGTTAGCATTTCAAATCACAAAACATTTTGTTTTAAATCACATTTTTTTTAATGTGTCCAGAACGATGGTTAGTCCTACAACAAAAATGCTTAGGACTATTTTGTAGGAAATTTTATCAGCTTTAATTTTGGTAAGAAGATAAAAATTGATAGGAGTGACCGTTTCTGAGATATAAGCAAAAAACCAAAAAAAGCTCGCCCCCCCACCCTCAGGGACTTTTGATATATGTTTACCCAAGTATAAAGGAAGCGTTTAAAAAAAAATCCAACATTCTAGGAATTTTTTCCACCGATTTGTTTAATTTGACTAGGCTATAAATGCTAATACTTATAAGTAAATACTAATTTTTACTTACGTTCGTTTTCCTCGGTCGTTTCATACGTGACAAGGTACCCCATTATGTCACCGTTGCGTTTTTTCGGGGGATCCCAAGACACGAGCAAGCTGTTCATTGTTATGTCAGAAAAGCGAAGATTGGCTGGTGGACCCGGAAGACCTTGGAGGGTCTTAACTGTGATGGGACGCGATCTGGGCCCATCACCTGCAGGGTTAAACGCCAGAATCTGTATGCGATATTCGGTGTATTTGTCAAGGAAGACCAAGCTGTGTGAGGTCATCGTGGCTGCAATCACTTCAATTTCCTCCTCGAACTTGTGGCCCTCATCAAAATCTTGCGGCGAGTTTGTCACCAAATAAAATATCTAAATCAAGGTGTAAATAATTGTGTGGTTTTACGAAATTGCTACCTTGTATCCCAACAATTCGCCGTTTTGTTGCTGCTGCTGTGGCGGCTTCCATTTCAAGCGAACTTCGGTAGAGGAGACAGCTTCGCCCTCCAAATCCCTCGGTTCACCAGTTGGGACGGCCTCCCCTACATACACTGTGACAGGGGGCGTTGCGGGGCCCTCCCCTTGCGAATTAAACGGCACCACGACTATCTCATAATTCTTGTCTTGTAATAATTCACTCAGAACCATTTTTTTGGCCTGGAACCAACCAATAAATCACACAATATTACTATTTAAAAATCAGTTTACATTAATTCCGAAAATTTCCTCCTTGGGTGTTGCTTGTAGTGCAGTTGGGTAGTCCGAAACCGGTTGAAAAACTACTCTATAGCCCCCTGTTTTGACGTCCCCGTTCCAGTATTTCTCCTCCACTGGGTCCCAATACACTTCCACACTTGTCGTTGTTATTGGGACTACTTTTAAGTTCATGACGCCTTTGCTGGGGGCTGCTGGGTAAGTGCGGACTTCGATGGATTCGGGACTGAAGGGGCTGGGACCTATGTCGTTAGTTGCGCGGATTCTGAAGCGGTATGAGGTGAAGGGTTTGAGGTCAGAGACGGTGTATGAAGTGAGTTGGGGGTCCACACGTTCGGGGAGGGACTGCCAAGGGCCCCCATTTTCCATTTTTTGGACCGTGTAATATCTAAAAAAATTGGGTTGCAAGCAAAATCGTACGCCACGTATAGTGGTAGACGTTTTTCTTTAATGTTTATTTAGTTTTGCAATGATTTCACAGTGACGTCTTTTGGGACTTTTTAACTAGTTTTCAGCAATATAAAATAAAAAAAATTAACTTGTTGCATTACTTTATTATCAACTTCGTAATGTTTTATTAAAATGCCAACTTTGATCGGATTCTAGTCCTTTTAGGCTTTTAGAGAAGGAATTCGCATTTCGTCAGGTTTTTCAGTTTCCTAATTTTTTACCTGTATTAGAATTTTTCAGACGTTGGTAAGCTTTCTTAAGAGCGAGCTAAACCGAAATTCTGGTATAGGGAAATCAATGTTAATTCTTTCCCGGGTTTCCGCAAAAACTAAAGGTCGTAGAAGAAAATTAAAAACACCACAGGAATCTGCGTCAAAATATCTCAAAATGCTTGTAGGTACATTTTTAAATTTCTTATCCTATCATAACATTTAGGCCAATTATAAAATTAAAATTTTTGACTATTACCAAATTTACAGAATGCAGACTAAATTTGAAATTTTGATCACTAACATTTTTAGAAAATGTGATTCCAAGTACAAATCAATTTTTAAATTTAAAAAATATTAATAAATAATTGAGATAAATCGGGAAATGTAGAGCGCTTAAATCAATTTCAAAACTTTGACTGTTTAGACGGACGACTGTCCCCCTCGGGCGATGCACCCCAAACACCAGGGAGTCCAACCATTCTTAAAAACCTTTTCAATGTATTAAGAAAGGCGTCAATAATAATTATGTGCTTTTATGGAGTGAGAATCCAAACAAATTAAATCAAACTTAAAACTAAAAATGTAATTCTTTTTTAAAAGTTCCAGCATCAGACACATAATACCTAAAATGTTCCTTTGGACATAAAGTTTTTGTTGAAATAAACAATAACCACACTGAAATTGAAGAATCGAGTGATTATGTTGTATAGAATTTATAAAATAAAAAGTGATTCCTTTTATGTGCACCCTACAGTATATTGTGCTAATAAACCCATCCCAACATCTGGGATTGGAATTTCTCCTCTCGGCAATCTGGTTGAGATTGACCATGACAAAACTTTACAACTGTTTAAAATTCGATTTGATGAAATCTCTATTAATTTATTGTAAAGATGTATTGGTGCCTTTTTTGTTGTGAAAAAATCGTTAGTAAATTGCTGTATACCTAATAATACCTTGTGATCATTTGAATTTATAATTACAATAGACTTTAATACTTTTTTAATACTTTTAATGAAAAAGCTGATTACCATAATTAATAAAACAGAAGAGTCAAATAATAAAATTTCGAACTGTAATATTTACCACACCTGAGGGTTTCATTGGTGGTGTGATGATAGTACTGTAGAAATGTCCATATACATCTAAAGATATAACCCGTAATGAAGGGTTTTTTGAAAAAATTGTTACAATATTTAACTCCGATAAAAATGGAAAAATAGTAATTAAAGAAAAGCATCCAATACTATTTTTATATCCAGGGAGAATTACATGTGACCAGAAGAAAATATTGTATGTTGGGTATATGAATGACCAAAGATATAAAAATCAAGTCAATTTTATTTGCATTGTGTAGTTCCAGAACTTGTACATCCACGTAGACGTCGATAAATGGTTATTATTAGAAATCCAGTTTAAATATTCTCAAAGCTCAAAGACAAAGAAATAGCAAAAAATAAATAAAGTTTATATACCTAAATATAAAGAACCAAAACTTATGTAAAAAATATGGAAGTAAGGATAAATAAACCATACCCACATAAACATCATAAGAATAATAGTTTAGGGTTTTTTATTAGGTTCATACTTATTTAAATTTAATCAATTTGCATTTTTTTAGTTAACAATTATAAACAATAATAGTATATTATTATACAAGTTTTATAAGACGTTCTATCTCCTTCGTCGTGCTCCAATAGAATGAGTGCCACAATGAAGTCTTATAAAACGAGTGTAATATACTATTTTTTTCTACTTTCTATTTTTGTTGTTTGTCTTTGTTAAGTTTAACTTATCAAAATCTGTTCAAACTATTTCCTCTTAATTTTGGTAATTATTCGGGCTTTATCAATAAACGACTTGACGCTGTAGACAGATCACACACTAAATTACAGTTATGACTGATGACACCCAGCCCAGCACTGCCAATACTACCCCCAAAAATTTACTAAAAGTAGTTGCATAAAAGTTCTCATTGTGAAACTAATTTCGGTTTCACAATGAACATTTTGTGAAACCAAAGTAGAAAAAAACAATTTTATTATTTTTGATTTTAACTTCTTCCTTTTTGACCTACTTTTTTATGGTTTTACCTATCATTTTACCTATCCTAAATTTCTGCAGGAAATATTAACACATACATTTATAATACATAATTAATTTTGCATAATAGGCATTTTTATAATAAACATACTTACGCATGTTTCGTAAGTGTAAATATAAATTACTATTAGCTGTTCCAAAACTATAAAAACGCCAACGTCGCATTTTCTCTTAAAATTAGTTGTTATAAATTATTCATGCACTTCAAAAAATTAATAGCTAATGTAATTTATAGTTTCAATGAGAGATCTAATCATTAATAACTATTTTACAATTTTATCAACCTTACTTAAGAAAATAATTCCGTAAAATGCGACGTTGGCGTTTTTATAGTTTTGAAACAGCTAATAGCATCTTTAATTTTAATTTTTTTACTATTGCAATTTTTTTGAGATTTAAATTTAGTCAACGAGAATCTGCTACAAAAATTGGATTTCTGTAGTTTTACAAGTGTCTGGAGCAAATATCTCTACCACTCTTCACAGCAGGTACCGTCTCTTTCTAACAGTCGCCCGTCAAAGCAGTCCTCATGACTGATTTAACGACCTTCGCTAAAAATTTTCAGTTTAGCTCGCTCTTAATTCGCATTTAACCAGAATTTTAAGAGTTTTATTGATTCATTTACGTTTTAAATTAAATTCAGTTAAAGGTTTCCCACCTAGAAAGAAATGAGTCTTTTTTTAAGCATAAAATGCTTAATCAAATCAAATCAAAATCGGAAAATTGCACAAATCGCACGAAAAGTGACCGTTTTTTTTCTTCTCTTACCTCAATGGTGCGAATCCATCTCTGCCCGGTGTCCAGCTGAAAGTGATTTGCTTGCTCTGTACCTGACTGCGACTGATTTGCGGCATGGATGGTGACTGTGGTGTGTCTCGATTATTCGTTGTAAAAACCAGAGCATGAGCTGTCTTGCCCCAACCTAATCTGGTCTGAGCAGTCACAGAAAACATGTAATACTTCTCAGGCTCCAACTGCGTAAACCTATAATCATCAATTAATGACAATTACACGTTTCAAAACCATTTGAATCGGCGCACCTGAACGTTCTATCAGACGGCGGAAATTCCTTCGAGTATTTATTATTAACGTTCACGTTGTCGATATGATATGTGACTTTGTACGCCAGAATTTCGCCGTTGGGTTCTTCCGGGACGTCCCAAATGATCCTGGCCGAAGTGACGGAAACGTCCGGGAATGACACATTCGAGGGAGGGCCCGGGACTAAAACAATCAACTCAATTTCGGGACAAGTAAGTGACACACGAAACGCACCATCTTCGAAGGTTCGCACACTGACGGCTGGCTTGCTGGGCTCTCCGTCACCGAGTCGAGTGTACGCCAGGACCTGGATGCGGTAAACGACGAATTTTCGCAACTCGGTCAAAGTGGTTGTAAAAGTGGAATTGCTAGCGATTAGCTTGTACTGCACTGGCGATTTTGATTCAGCGGCGTAATAAACTTTGTAGCCTTCAATTAAACCGTTTTGGTGTTCTTTTGGGACATCGCCCCATTTCACCACGATTGTTGTGCTGGAGGTAGCGTTTGCTTCGATGTTTAACGGCCCGAACGATGGTACTGCAAATTTACAACGTTGTTTTTATGAAAACTGAATTTTTGAGGTGTGAAATTGGACTTGTAACGTATTCATGGCGCTGCAGCGTATTCACACTTCATCAGCTCGAGTGGACGGCCACGTTAATAAATTATTGTCTGGATTTTTTCGCTTGCGATCGAATGTAGTAATTGATAATACAATTTCAATGAACAGTGATGGTCGGTGTCCCAGATTTTTTGTAAAATATTTATTCCATTCAAAATAAAAACACGATAACAATGTTTATGCAACTGGGAATAAAAGAGTTATTGTATTTCAGTGCGAATGAAAAACAATTAATATGTACCGTAATCTGGTACAACTGCAGTTGGTGAATATAACTCTCAGCTAGAACCGGCTCATTGTTTGCACTTCATTCTTTATAAATATATCTCGGTTGCCACTATTATTTTCCGCCACACAGCATCGTTGCATTCGACGTAAAATGAAAAAGAAGCAAGAAAAAATCTTTTTGAAAACTAATCATCATTTGAATAACTTATACAAAAGCCGGGCTTTTATCAATAGAGGAATTATTAAACAGCAATTTTTTGACTCAGCCTCCAACACAGAAGACAAACAAAAAAATCAGAGAGGTAGCAATAAAAGATAAAGATAATACAATTTTTTTTTCTTTTTCTTTATTAAAATAACTCTTACCTCGACTTTTACCAATTTTTCAAAAAGCTTCGAATGTGGTTGAAAATATGAAAAAATGTAAAGGACAAAATTGTAGAGAATTAAATTTCCTTCAAGAAAGTCATGGAGACCATATCTAGCTCAAAGGTTTATGTTGAAGCTGCTTTAAAGTGTTCCCCAGGACATAACCACCGGAAAAAAATATCCGATTCCGCTGCTTGAGCAGCTTTGAATGTCTTTGAGACCTAACCGTTAAAGATAACTTTTCCACGTTCAACTTTTAAAACCCACTCAGAAGGAGATTTTTGTCAAAACAACACTGTTTTCGGTAATGTATTATTTTGAGAATTAGATGATTTCCATCTCATTATTTAAAAAAGTCTGCAAATCAAAACGCCAAACAAAATTACCTAGTTTTCGACAAATGTGAATATGTTTTCTCATGTCTATATATTATAGTCTTATAGTTGTGATTTCGTAAACTTGAGTTTACACAGATCAAGAAAATTAAATCGAAAAAGGGCCGTCTTTTTCTATAGTTGTGTTGGATTTAAGAAGCATTACTGCAAATTAGGTAATGACAATTTCTTTGTAAATATTTACAAACCTTTTCAACAAATCACCAAAATAGACAACGACAAAGAAGCCATTATTGATACTTCTTGTATCATATTTTAATCCAAATAAAACAAAACATACGTAGATCTTGGAAATTTAGAAAATTTAATTAATAATAATTTAATAATAATATAATAATTATTATTAATAATAATAATTCTAATAATTATTATATTCTAATAATAGAATCTAACAGAGAATTAGGAACAGAATGTAAACAATGTAGAAGAAACGTTTATAAAATAATTGTAAAAAAACATCTGTAGCAAAATTTATAAAATAACTAAAAGAAGAGTCCCGATTTCCGATCTAGAAACAGCTTTAGAAAAAAATAATCTTCAAAAATTCTAAACGAAACTTTGAAAAGACGGAGAACATATGATTCTAAGAAAAATTTTAAAAATGTAGAAGAAATGTTCACAAATTTTAATATTGGGTATAGTCTAGAAAAGACTAGAAGATACTTGAAGAATAATTTATAAAGTAATCTATGGATCGATAAAGTCCCCATTTCAGATCTGTTCAAGACTTTAGAAAAGAATCAGAAAAGACTCTTATTAAGAAAAATCTACAGAATTTAGGAAAGACCGAGTGGAATCTAAAATAGAATTTGGACAATGCAAAAAATGTACAAGAAATGTCTATAAAATAATCTAAAAAATAGTCCAGATTTCCGATGTAGAAACAGTTTTAGAAAAGAATAACCTACAAAAATTCTTACCAAAACTTTAGAAAAAATTTAGAATGTACTAATGTATAATGTTTACAAAATGATATTGAGTATAGAGTCCAGAAAATAATTGAAAAGAAGCAACTAGCAAAGAATTGATAAAAGAATTATAAAATAATCTTAAGAAGAGTCCACATTTCAGATCTGTACAAGGCTTTAGAAACGAATCAGAGGAAACAATTCTAAACAACAACAATCTGGAAATAATTCTAAACATCTAAACAAAACTATCGAAGAATTTTGGAAAGACAGAGGAGAATCGAAAAGAGAATTTGGAGAATGGAAAAAAATGTAGAAGAAACATTTATAAAATAATTGTAAAAAAAAATTATAAAATAATCTAAAGAAGAATCCAGATTTCTGACCTAGAAACGAATCAGGGAAGAAAAATTTAGAGACGAGCACAGAAACAATAACGTTAAAAAATTACAACCTTCAAAAAATTCTAAACGAAATGAAAAGAATCTGATAGAGAATTTGAACAATGTTCATGTACTTATTTTTTTTTTTTGTAATTACTGTGTAGTGATTTTTACCAAGCTCGATTGTAATAAATACAAGTGGCAATATTGGAAATATTTATGATTTAGAAATGTAGTCATCTTTAATTAAATGATTATTTGTAAGCAAGAGAGCAAAAATCACAATCAACCAAATTTTCTAATTTAAATATATTTATTTATTTATTTAATTTATTATTTTGCTTTGATTTTTCATTTTTGTATTATTTTTTACATTCATTCTATATTATTAAGAATACTACTTTTATGATTTTCTCTTTGCATTTATTCTGGTTTTAGTTATTTTTGGGTTAATTTTCATAGTTTATGTATTGTTTTGTTTTCTTTTAAGAGAAGTTAAATTGAATAACATCAGCTCAAAGAGCTAGACTTCGCTTCCTCATATTTTTCGTTTCTTCTTAATAAATGTTTTATCTCGCGAGACAGGTGTAGAAAACAGAGATTTAAGCAATCCAACTAAACAGAAGTAAATGTAATACAATTGAATGCATAAAGTTTAACATTGTATTTATCACAGATGGGTGATTACTAATAAGCAATTAAATCAAAATATGAATGAGCAAGGTTATTTTTGTATTCCTGCTTGTTAAAACTACACTCGCTGGACGAGTGCGGCCAAATTTTTGTCTTGATAACAGAATCAAATGACAAAATTTATATTCCCGTGGAGTTTTTTTTGTCTTAACTGATATAGGTATTGAACCCTGAACCAATTTATGTAATAATTTATTAATCGGTTACCTCGAGGGGGATTTGACAATAATTGACAGATTTGAAGAAAACTCAGAGAAAAAGTGTTTAAATAATTTATTGTTTATGCGGAGGTGTGCTCTAGCGAGGTTTTTTAAATTCTCGCTGCGGACGTAATGAAAATACGAAACTAAAAACCTCAAATTTTTATTCACTGTAATTACGTTAAAACAAACTAAATATTCACATTTCCGTGTTTGAAACGCGTTAAATCATTCTCCTAACCGCATTCGCGCACCATTCCTTTCGCATATTAATTTTTCAAACGTATATCTTCCTAAACCAATTACTCCCCGATTACAGCCGAATTACCTCACTTCCGCTGTTAAAATCGCTAATTACACCTCAACATCGCATACATTATTTAATCACGAAACCGGAAAACAATTCATTTAATCCCTTACCTGACTCCCGGGTCCTCTCCAAAGCCACGGGCCCATCCATAGAACACCCCACATCATTGCACGCCTGCATGGACACCTCATACAAGGCAAATTCCTCCAATCCGGTAATGACATGCGAATTGGCCGTATGATCATCAATTGTCGCCGTCTGTTTTTCCCCGGTTCGCACCTCCACGTAACTGATCGAGTACCCACGAGGGTTCCCGAACCATTCGATTTGCTGCAAAGGCTACAAAAACGCTAAAACACTTGCAAACCCAACAAACTAAAACTTACAATCCAGCGAACCCTCACTTCAGTCGCACTCATAGCTCGCACTGTGACATTCTTCGGAGGGTGCGCAGGGGGCGCTTGAATGGTCTGGAACTCCTTGGAGGCTTCAGAAGGCTCGGAAGCCCCCACAACATTATTCGCAATCAAACGCAACTTATAGACAGTGAAAGGGACAAGTCCCGTGACCGTAATTGTAGTTGCATCAGGATCGCTTATTTCAAAAACGACAAACCAGGAGGCGTTACGTGCAGTTTGGGCCTCCACTGTCCACTTGGTGATCGAGGAGTTGCCATCAAAGCCGGGGGTGAATTGTAACACCACCGAAAAGGCCTCAATGTTGGAGAGAGCGAGTTTGTTGGGGGGATGGGGTAAAACGGGCTCCACCCCCGATTGTATTATTGCCACTTTAGGGGGGCCCGCCCCCACTGCAGTCCAAGCCGTCACTTCAAACTTGTAATGAGTGGTGGCTTGCAAGTCTGTTACTTTGAGGCTGAGGGTTTCGGCTGTGAGGTTCTTGATTTTGACAGTGTCGG
Source organism: Tribolium freemani (assembly GCA_939628115.1). NCBI lineage: Eukaryota > Metazoa > Arthropoda > Insecta > Coleoptera > Tenebrionidae > Tribolium > Tribolium freemani. The sequence continues at coordinate 15,575,024 of OW626791.1, read as the reverse complement.
GCTTGTCGCGAATTTGGTACCGGATTTGGTAGCCCGTTAGGAGACCGTTGATGTGTTTGGGGGGCTGCCAGATGACCTTGACGGCGCGGTCGCTGATGTCGTCGAATTGCAAGTTGCTGACTTCGTCAGGGACTGTTCAAAAATAATAATAATAATAATAATAATAATAATAATAATATGTAATTATCCCTCAAGTCGTCAGTCATGGAGCAGGCCATGCACCGTCTTATCGGACTCGACAATATATGAAATTCTACAAATTTGTAGGAAATTTGGAATAATTGAGGTATTCCTCAATACTATAAAAATCTTTGTCCTGTAGGAAGAATGACAGGCGACTGCGATACTGCGAAATATATTAAAAGACTTAGATTCCTTAATTTTTGGTTCCAAGTTGTTGTACAATTTGGTTCCAGCATATGTAGGATCATGTTGACCAATAGCCAACCTAGAATGTGGCAGCTCAATGTGGTTTCTTGTCCTTGTATTGTACGCGTGAATATCGCTTCGTTTATTAAGAGTGCTTATATGTTGTCGAATAAACAAAAGTAAGTGAAATATATATAAAGATGGGAGGGTCATAATACCAAGTTTTCAAAAGATAGGACGACACTGCCTCCGAACTATCCATACATCTTAGAATACGTTTTTGTACTACAAATACAGGCTGTTTTGTCTAAACCCCACATTAGAAGTATTGGGAGTTCTAATAATCACAGTCATCTGAAAATTTGTGTACAACCACACCTGCTCAATGAAAATATTCTCAAGATAGCAGCACTTCCGGTTTTACCGGAAGTCGCTATCAACTTCCTTATTTTAAATGGAATGCTATATTTTTTAATGCATTTTTGAATTACTATAGTTATTTTAAGGTAGTTTTCATAAGCTGTTCCTATACCTAAATTTAGCCGTTTACGAAATATTTATGGTTTTTAAAATGTTTTTGGATTTGCACCTTCTTGTTCAAAAATCGATAACTCTGCGATTTTTAAAAATTTGAAAATATTTTTGAGCTCATTTAAAAGAGGAAACCTAGATCTTTCCTTTGGTGTCTTCAAATTTCTAAAAAAGAATAACAAACTCCAAATTTTTAAAATTAAGTTTGCAAAACTTTAATCACCCATAACTCATTTTTTTCAAATGAAATGACAAAAGTTTTATTTCACTAGATGGTAGAGAATTTAATTCTGCTTCGATCTGTGTTAACATTCCCTATACTTATATTTAATAGTTTTCAAGTTACAATACCTTTTTGTTGGGATTGAGAAATTCATTAGCCATAGGCCTTTTCTCATAGGTTGCCATGGAAACGAATGAAAAAAGATGAGAAACTAAAGTTTTTCAAACCAACACCCAATGAATTTATTTTGTTTTCACAGTCTGATAACACAATTTTGAACAGAGTTTGTCGTTTAAGTTTAATCAGAAATGTTTATATGGCAAACTATGCAAAAATAGCTGTGGTTAGTAAGAAATTTCTTACAATAACAAAAACAACAACATAACTTGAAAATTATCACAGATAGGTATAGGGAATGCTAATACAATAGATACAGAAAAAAATTCTCCTCCATCTAGTAGAATAAAAATTGGGACATCCCATTTGAAAAAATTAAGTTTTGGGTACTTGAAGTTGTCCAAACTTAACCTTAAAATTTTTGGGTTTATTAACTTCAATTCCAATTTTGATCACACTGAACAACAGATATAGGCTTTCTCTTTCAATTCTCCAAACATGATTTCGAAATCTCTAAAACTAAGCGAGTTACCGATTTTTTAAGGGACAGGTGCAAATTCAAAAATTTTCAAAAATCCTAAATATCTCGAAAACGGTTAAACTTGGGTATAGGGAAAGCTGATAAAAACTCCCTTAAAATAACTCAACTAATCCAAAAACGCAGTAAAAAATATACCTTTCCATTTAAAATAAGAAAGTTAATAGCGACTTCCGGTATAACCGAAAGTGCTGCCATCTTGAAAATATTTTCATTGAGCATAACACAACGGATTATGCCTGAGTACCAACTCTCAGATAAATATCTTTATTAGAACTTTCAATACTTCTAATGTGGGGTTTAGACGGAACACCTGTAGATTATTCAAAAAGCTGCTGGACCCCCAAAAAATAATTCCATAAGTAAGCACAGACTGGACAAGCCCAAAATATAACATTTTAAGAGTGTCACCAGACACAGTGCGCTTTAAATTTCTTATTAAAAAACAAATCCCACTTAACTTTTTACACAACTTATTTATATGACTTTCCCATGTTAACTTAGAGTCCAACGTTATCCCAAAAAAATTAATTTCATTTACATTTTTTATTAACATTCCACATAGTTTAATTAGAACACTGTAATCAGGCGTCACATTTTTAGGCAAAAATTTAACCATATAGGTTTTCTCCAGATTAAGTACCAGCCCATTTTTAAAACACCAGTTATTTATAGTTGTAGACACGTAATTTCCACATTCAACCAAGTCTTCATGATTCTTGTTAGTTAATATTGCATTTGTGTCATCTGCATAAATAATTAATTTATTAGATCATGGATTTGTAACTAACAAAGGTGGTAAATCATTAATAAAAATTAAAAAAAGAATGGGACCTAAAACCGATCCCTGCGGCACACCCAATTCAACAAACGCTGGTTCGGACATATGATCATTCAGAGTAACAACTTGTCTTCTTTTATGTAAATAAGTTTTAATCCAATTTGAAATTCCATGAATACCACAATGGTGCAGCTTTTCTAACAAAATACCGTGATTCACAGAGTCAAAAGCTTTCGTCAAATCATAAAAAAACCCAACTGTTTGTTGCTCATTATTTAATGAATCATATAACGCAGAAACTGTTTCATTTATAGCAGTTATTGTAGATTTACCTTTTCTAAAACCATGCTGACTAGAAGAGATCAAATTTGTACATTCCAAAAACCTTACCAAGCGATCAGAGAATATTCTCTCAAAGATTTTATGAAATTGATTTTGGACTGCAATTGGTCTATAGCATGAGACTTCACTTTTGGAACCTTTATTTTTATAAATTGGGACAACTTTTGAAGTTTTTAAAGCTTCAGGAAAAACACCTTTTGAAAAGGACTCATTGATTAAATGGGATAATGGGGAAGATATTAGATCTCTGACGGCAATTAGTAAGGTCCCAGGTATTTCATCAATGCCAGGTGTTTTTTTGTTACATGTTTTATTTATGACTGAAATCACCTCCTCCGGTGTTGAAGGTGCCAAATAGAAACTTTTTACAACAGTTGAAGTAGATTTGGAGTAATTTTGTGATAAAGCTTTGGGTAAATTGGACACCATCAGCAAAATAATCTTTAAAGAAGTTACAGACATCAACGGTTCACTGATCACTTTATTGTTTTTATCGACTAATTCAATGCTGTGGGTTAATTAATTAATTAATAAACACAGGCCAACAGCAAAAATTAGACGAAAAATAAGGGTTTAAACCCATTTTAATTTTTATTGAAGGGGCTTGAGGACCCTCCAAAAAACTATGGGCCCCCACGGTCCTGCGTGTGAAAGAGGAAAAAAATTTTTTACTAACCATCTTCTTTCGTTTTCACTGGGACAAAGTCGCTGATTTCGCCATCGCCGGGGTCGGTGAAGCACAGGACCGTAACGTTGTAATCGGTGAACTTCTCCAGGCCCGTCATAAGCGCCGTTTGTTCTTGATTCGGGTCGAGCAAATTCGGGTGAACTGTTATCATTTTGGCTTCGAATAAATCGCCGTTTTTGTCGGTTTGCCACGCTTGGATTTTATAACCCTGGTTAATTCCGTTGATTTTTTGCGGGTCTGGGGGTATCCACGTGATTTGGATTGTGGTAGAGTTCAGGGGTTCCACTTTTTGGATTATTGGGGGGGCTTCAGGGACCCCTTCTTTCGTCTTAATCCGGGCGCCTTCGGTGAAAACCCCAACGCCTTTGTTGTTGTAGGCTGCGATTTGGACGATGTAATCTTTCCAAGTTATTAAGTCTTGGATTAAGTAATTTCTTTGCGCTTCGTTTGTTATGTTTTGAACGATCCAAGGACTGTTGGTGTAACCGAATAATTTGTATCTGATTATGTAACCGAGGATTTGACCGTTGCGGTGCTCTTCCAGAGGTGGTTGCCACTGTGTTATTATTTCGGAAGAACTTCGGGCTGAACCAACGAAACCAACAGGTGGACCAGAAGGGGCTAAAATTACCAATTATTTTACTTAAAAAAAATGTTCACTTAATCCCAGCTGAAGTGAAAAAAATTGACTTGAAAATTGTGTATGTACAGAAAGACAGTCGGACAGTAACAAAACTGACGACATGCATAAAACATTGATCCCACCTTTAAATAGAAATTCATATGAGCTGCCTGCACGATAAAAATTAATACAACAAACAATGTACGCTTCATTTATCACAACTGTTTTACAGTCACCGCTTACGATAAAGTAACACTTTTAAATAAAACAACACCAACCTTCTTGAGGTAACATAACTTGGTTACTGGGTTCGGACGGACTTCCTTCTCCCACACTATTAACGGCACTAACTCGGAACTGATATGCGGCTGCAGCTTTTAAATTTGTTAATAAAATCCACCTTTGTTCGGCTGATACATTACTGAGTTCAGTTACCCAATTGAGTAAAGGATCTGGAATTGGGCCTGAAATCGGAGGAACTAATGGAACAAAATAAAACTGTTTTTCATAAAGGTCGGGTTAGAGAAAAAAATCAACATTTCGATGAGCATGCACCAATCAGTATTTACAATAAAAATAACAAATTGGTTTACAATACCACCAGCCACATGCTCATGCCTCAAACGATGTTTTTGTGTTCGCTATGAGCTAGTCGTGCGGAAAAGAAGAGGTTTGGCCATATCATGGTTTTTAATTGAATCGGGGATTGTTAAAACATTGCGTAATGCAATTAAATTAAACTGCGCAAATTAAAAAATACTGCTAAATATTTGGCACCATTTAATGTGCATTTAAAGCATAAAGGGACTAAACCACTTGGGGATTTAAAAAAAACACTTTTTTGGCCCGTGTATTGTTAAAGCTAATACAAAAAATATTGGGATATACTCGGCCGATTATTATAAAATCGGATTTTTTTAACAATGTCTTCATTTTTTATTAATTAATTTTCAAATCTCAAAATTTTGGCAAAACCAGTTTTTTCAAACACTTTTACAATCCACAATATTTCTAAATTTGGTTTAAATATTTCCCAAAAAACATTGGGTGATATGTATACGGAAATAAAGTATGAAATATTAGTTTACTCAATGAAGCTTTTTTAGAAGCATTTATCCAAACTATCAGTGTTCCAAATACCCATCATTGGGGAGACAAAGAAAATAATAGACCAACTATTAAATATGTACATCTAAATAATCTTTTAAGTTTTTGTTGATTTTGAAAAATGTATTCAACTTAATCAGCTTAAAAAATTCAGCGTGTTAGGGAATGGTTTAGCATAAATTGAAAAATAGATACAGAATGGCAAAACGAATCGATTAAGTAAATTTTTTGTAAATCAAAAATGCAGTTTTCCCAAAAAAATCGTTCTGAAATTAAACTTCCAAATTTTGAGAACCGCTGAACTAAAATGATAAAAATTAGCGTAAATTTTAATATTATTGACAAAACAGCAGAGGTAAATTAACTTCTTGACCCATTTCGTAATTCTTCTATTTCATTTTGTGTTTTGTGATCAAAATTTCTAAAAAAAAAAAAGCAAAAAAAATTTTTTGCCGGAACGGGCAAAAAAGATTGACCATGCAACCTACAATTTTGAAAAATTCTCAAAACGTCCATGCGCCACGATGTCCACTTTGTTTAAAGAAAAAATTAACCGCTAATAAACTACCATAAACGACACAGTGGCTCTCAACAGGTGGATTAATAAAAAAATTTGAAGAAAGTATGCACTTTTTAGAAAAATGGATAAGGCTTTTTAACTCGTCTGATCATGACAAATTTACTTACGAAATATTGCTAAACCATTCCCTAACACCCTGTATATTCTAATTTAATTAAGATTCGGTAAACAAATTGGAACTTTCTCATGTGCCCTAAAATTAATGAATAAGATGTTTTTATACAATGTTTGCCTTTTTATAAAATTAACATCATAAATAATGTGGAACAATGAAGTATTTTTTTAAGCTGTTAATGAGTTTCTTTCGTAAAAAAAAACGCTTCAGATATTAAATTATTATTGTTTACGAGTATTACTCATTTCAAAATGAAAAATGAGATAATCCATTACCTTAAAAAATAAAGAAGCAAAAAAATTAGTAATAATAAAAATGAAGATGTAGTTAAAATAATACAAGTTACTAAGATGCAGCTTAGGAAAAATATTCGTTTGATCAAAAATATTCTGATGTAAAGACTTAAATTCTTTTTTATTAAAAATACTGTACGTTAGTAGTTGATATGCTGTTTTCCTTAGAGTTTCTGTATACGCAGGAATTCCATCTAGTCTTAGTTGTACTCTATTTTGTCAAAGGAGGAGCGTTAATTTTTATGGACAATGTTTGGTATTTTTCTTTATAACTAAGTAGAACTAGGATTCTCCACTTACCTCTTTCTTTTCTATACTATTTTTCTTCTCACCTCTTGGTTTAATATTTACTTTAATAATTTTTTTAATAAATTTCTACTAATCCTTCTATTTCTATTTCTATTAATGCAGGAATTTCATGTATTTTGTCAAAGGAGCGTTAATTTTTATTGACAATGTTTGTTATTTTTCTTTATAACGAAGTAGAACTAATATTCTCCACTTACCTCTTTCTTTTCTGTAACTTTTTTTTTCTTTCCTCTTTTTTTATATTTACTTTAGTAATTAATTATTTAATAAATTTGCATTACTAAACAACACACGGAACGGTTTTAATGTAAAATTAATTTTAAAACATTACTTAAAGCCCAAACCTGTAGCCAATAAATTAAAATTTAAGGATTAAAAGTCCTACAAATCATGCATAAATGTAAAAAGATTGATTAAAACTGTCCCAAGCAAACCCTTAAACCTACAACCAAGCGCATGAGCCCTTAAACCACCAATCCATGAAACACAAAAACATAGTTTCGTTCTTTTCGATGAAAAAAGCCATACATACCAAGTTCAGGCAACTCTCTTTTTTGTATAATAAATTGTTTTATCGGGCTATTTCCATCGAATCCAGGTATCCAACTAACATTAACCGCCCTTTGCGAGGCCGTATCCAGTCTTTCGGCTTTAACATTAGTAGGGGCGTATGGTAGTTCGATAACGCTCAATTTAGCCGATCTAGTTTCGTTACCACCAGGTGATTTAATCGAGCATGTGTAGAGACCGACATCAGCAGCACGAACTGCTTGTATTTCCAAAGTGCCATCCTTTAAAATACTTATCCTTGAACTCGCTTTCGGATTTAAAGCTCTAAACACACAAAACAAAAAATCAAACCAAACTAAAACACGAACAACTAACTACGCACTGTTTATTCTTGTACCAACGCAAGTCGAAAGGGACAGCAGGATCGGAGGAGATTTTACACTGAAGAGTGGCCGTGTGGCCGAGGAGGACCCGCGTATCAACCGGAGGTTGAATAATTTGGGTGCGAACTGTAAATAAAAATAAAAAATGATTTACAACCGGCTAGAATTGTGATTTTCGGGACGTAAACATGCAAGCGTTTTCACTGACCCAAAACTCCCAAATGTGCAGAGCCGCGAACTTCGCCAGCTTCGTTGGCTCTTAAACAAGTGTACATTCCAACATCTGATTCTTTAACAGCAGCTATTAGCAAGTCTCCTGTGTCGAGAATTTGGACCCGGCTTGAGGTTTCGATAAGATCGCCTGAAAACATTAGTAATGCACACAACCATGCAAGGCGTTATTTGTCACAAAGCCTCAATTTAATTCAACTAAAAACTGACAATACCTTTATAAAACCAGGTGATGTTAGGTGTTGGGGCCCCCACAGCTCGGCAAGCTAATGTTGCATCTTTACCATCCAGAACTGTAGCATTCTGTGGCCCTAATTCCATCACGGGACCCGCAGCTAAAATAATTGTTATCAGAATATCGTATTGGCTTTAGTGCGAAAAAACCACTTCATGCTTTTACAAATCAAAATTTAAAAAAAACAGTGCAAACAATACAATGCCACAAAACTTCAAACTACAAGTGCAAAGTGTCGGCATTCCAATTCAGTTGCCCTTACATTGTGTCATAAAAACAAAATTCTTTTTGCTATGGCGTTCGCCGGAACTTCTCAATCTGACATATCTAGCCGCTAAACTTCTCACTTTTCTCCGCTCTGCATGATAGTGGTGAAAATTTTTTATTTGGGTTTGACTTCTATGCCAATACTTACTTTTCACCTTTAACCATGTCGAAATTGAACTCTCGCCTGCCTCGCTTTTGGCAAAACATTGAAACATGCCGCTGTCGTTTATTAACAGCTTTTTAATACGCAATGAATTGTCTTCTTCGAGGACGTACCTGGAATGCGAAATTTTCGAATAAAGAAATTAATAGACAAAAGCCGTTTTGTGTAACATGATTTATGATTTTTTTATTAAGAAAAAGGGGGAAATTGAAATTGGGTGGTGGCATTAATTGTTAGGCTAATTAACTTTGTGTTGTGTTAAAATTGGTATCCAAATGGACATAACTATTGAATGTAAATTGAATTAAAATCTAAAAAAAACAAAATGTGATAAACAAGACACGAAAGGATAACTGGCGTATTGTTCTCAAAAATTAAATAATTAAAGGAGAAAAATAATTATCAAAAGTGATAGTTCATGCTCAAAGTTTGAAAGAGAGTTTTTTTAATTTCTTGATTAAGGTAAAACTTTACTGAACACACTGTTCAAACAACAGTGCAAATGCACAAATTTAAAACTCTTTTTTATGAAAAATAATAAACAAAATGTTTTTTTGCAATTGGATGTTGCTGTTAGGTTAAATCATTACCTCAGTGACCAGTTCTTATCTCGTTTTAAATATTTGTAACCATGTTTTAATGGTTAAACAGCGTAATAATTTTAATGTTTTTATAAAAACACCTAACGTTCAAATAACACGAAAAAATACAGTACCATTAGGCTTAGTTTTAGGTACAGTTTTTATTTTTTAAAACTTTGAGTTTAATTTTATGTTACAAGTGTGTTTTATTTTGAACATTTGATAGTACATTGGACTACTTGGTTTAAATTAGTTTTAAAAAATAGTCTAACCGTTTTAGGTTGAAATTTATTTATTTATTTATTTATTTTAAACATTTGCTATTGCACTTCTGTTCAGTGAAAAAGCGTACAAGGGGTGAAAGCCAATTGCGCAATTTTTAATTTATGTGAAACTGGGTTTTTATTATTGCTACTACATTGTCACGGAAACGGTATTTTAAACTATGATGTGTGATTTTTAAACTTTACACCTCAATCTGCCGCCAACCTTTGGATTGACCATCCGCATTCAAGTTTGGCCACAATTTGTGCTTTTTGAATATTAGTTAAGTGAGATGGCATTCTGAACTTCACAAATAGTTATTTGTGTTATACATAGTTATAGTATTGTCACTGTCACAAAATATGTTTTGATTTTGAAGTTGAACAGTTGTTCAACTTCAAAATCAAAACATATCAACAATTAAAGATTAAATTACACAACCAAAATAAAGGTGTACGCTTTTTCAATGAACAGAAGTGTACATTGTATTACTTGGTTTAAATTTTAAAAATAGTCTAACCGTTTTAGGTTGAGATATAGATCTTCATTAACTTTTAGATTCCAGAATCCACAAACAATTTCTTCTGTTACTGAACATTTATATGATTTGATTAAATGATGGTTTAATTATAGCAATACTTAACTTGCTCTATTATTATTTTTACAGTGTAAACCTAAATAAACTTGGTAGGTTTAGAGGGTGCAAACCTGGTTCTCAAGTTTCTAATATAAAAGACTTTAGGCTTGAAACTTGAGAGAAATTTTACTCATATACAAGACTCCTAAAAAATTTATCAAAAAATGATGTACCATTTTTTAATAAAAAAAATAAACTGACCAAAAAATGAAATTATTTTATTTTATTTTTAAATGACACGGACAATTTTTTTTCAAATTTATATACACAGGATTTTATATTACTGAACATCACATAACACACATACCACTATAAATCCTATATTCAATTGAAAAAAATTAAATAAATGCATTACTAAAGTACCTACATAATTCTTCTGTATGGTAAAAAGTTTATTTCGCTAAATATTACATAACAGAAATAACACTTATAATTGTACACTGAAGTTTTTATTTTACTGAAAACACATAACACTATTACTCCTATGTTCAGTTTTAAAAAGTCCATGTCAATGCATTGCAAACAGTTCCATAGAAATTACTATGTTCAGTAAAATAAAATCTTCACTGTATATTGTTGCTAAGCCTTCAGAAAGTTTTTTTTTCATGCGATTTGAACATAAACTTTTTTATAGAAAAATAAATCAATCGAGTTTTTAATCCGTTTAACTCGGTTACAAATATTTAAAATGAGTTACAAACTGACCTGTGAGGTAATAATTAATTTAGGAAAAACATCAAATTGGAAAAAAAACATTTTGTATTTACGTTTGAACAGCTTCTTTAAACACTCTTTACAGTTCAGTACAGTTTCTGAATTTTTAGCAAGAGTAGATACGTAAAAAGGGCGGTAAAAATTTTATATTTAAACGTGAGCTATTTTGAGCATTAAAGTTACAAGATATCCGTTATCAACGATTATATATTTGAAGATGGATGAAATTACACAAAACTTTCTCCTGACTATTCAATACAAATCTTGTGAAGCATATTTAGGGAAAACACTGTAGAAATGCGAGAAAAAATCCCTTTCGCCCTTGGGCGAAAATCCATTACAATATGTATTACCAAAGAGTGAATAAACATATTGAAAATTGGCAAAAAATCTTAATCACGCGTTAAATGAAATGTTGGTTTTCCTTTTTAAAAAAAGACAATTTTGCAACTTTCGGTAAAGGATAAAATACGATGTTGTCATTTTTAGTGTGAAATATTCACAAACCTACCTCATTTTTGCATTTTCTTTTTTATTAAAATAATAAAACATCAGCGTAAAACATATTTTCACGGAATATAAAACATTGATAATAGCATGCATTAACATTAGACTCCCAGGTAATTTTGTGCTGTAATTTCAACAAAAACAAAACGTAGAATAGAAATACGCAAGGAGGATTGACTTTTTAGAACTTCATTAATGTCTAGGCTGGGTAAAATAAAATAAGACACTGTGTAGTAGTTACGTAACCACTAGGGCTGGAAATTTTTACCGATATATCGATAAAAATATCGATATATTGATATATCGTTGATCGATATAATTATCAAAAAATATCTATATATCGATAATTATCAATACAGGGTGATTCTTTTAGGGCCTACATTAGAAACTTTTTAACTTCTAGTGTAGATAGAACTTTAAAATTTAGTATACGATCCAAATCGACCATTCTGAGTTCCACTAAATTATTTTCAAAGTGGCTGAACTTCCGCAACGTGGAGAAATTGGCGCCAACTTTGAAATTTTAAATAGTAACCACCTATTTTTATTACATTTTTGAATTCGCTTTTTAAAACTGACTAAAATGCCCTAGTTGTTAGTACTTATCTGTCATAGTTTTTGACATATGTCAATTTTTTTGTGTAAATTTTTATTTATCGGGGTTTATTTAAAATATCACAGCTCTTGAACCCTTTACAGTAAGTGAACAATTCTTTTTGCATTTGATAACCAAAGGTTTGAAGGATCTTCTAAAATCTTCAGAATTTTGAACTGTTAAATTGCAAGGCTACTATGATTTTTTGAAAATGATGATCAAGAAATAATTATAATTCAGTTTTTTCAAATGGAATGACCTTGTTTTTTCAATGGCAATCAAAAGAACATCGATTTTTATGGAGACTTTTATCAACATCTTCTATATCTATCTCTTACAGTTTTTGAAATAATCGCAAAAAACTGAATTTTAGATCATTAATTTTCATTTTTATCGAATAAACTTTCAAAAAATGCGATAAAGTTGTGCTATTAATTAAAAGAAATGTTCGATTTGTCTACCATTTTCATTCAAAAAGTTCAAAATTCGATGGCATACTGACTGAATTACTTTACATAATTCACTAAGTTATAATAAACCATAATTAAATATTATTGTTTTACTGCTTATTCGATTATGAACCATCTAAAAACTAAATAAAATGTTGAAGTTTGACAACTGTTGACTATTTTACAAGACCTACTTGATTAACGATGAAAATTACAAAGTAAAATTCTTTTTTTGTGATTTTTTCAAAAACTGTACGAGATAGGTATAGGACATGTACATAAAAGTCACCATAAATGTCGATGTTCTTTCAATTGCCGTTAAGAAAATAGTGTCGTTCCATTTGAAAAAACTGAGTTATAGCCGTTTTTTGATAACCATTTTGAAAAAATCACACTATCCTTGAATTTTGACAGATGACAATTTTGAAAATTCTAGAAGGCTCTTCAAACCTTCCGTTATCGAATACAAAAAAAAATTATTCACTTATCGCAAAGGATTGAAGGGCTGTCATATTTTAAATAAACTCCTGCAAGTGAAAATTTTAACAAAAAAATTGATAAATGTCAAAAACTATGACAGATAAGTACCAACAACTAAGGTACATTTTAGTCAGTTTGAGAAGGTGAATTCAAAAATGCAATAAAATGTGGGGTTACTATTTAAAATTTCAAATATGGCGCCCATTTCTCGTAGTTCCGGAAGTTCAGCCATTTTGAAAATAATTTAATTGAATTCAGAATGGTCGATTTAGATCGTACACAAAATTTTAAAGCTCTAGCTATATTAAAAGTTAAAAAGTTTCTAATGTAGGCCCTAAAAGAATCAGCCTGTATACCGATAAGTATCGACATACCGATAAATATCGATAATATCGTTTTAGTTTAGTTAGAAGCTAAATTCATAAATTAATTGTGCAATTTTTTGTAAAGAATAATATTGTAATAATAAATATTGATGATTCAATATAATATATCGATATTTTGCTCATTTTCGATATTTCGATAAGTATCGATATATCTATACATCGATATTTCGATATATCGATGTTTATCGATAATTTTAATGTATCGATTATCGATATTTAAATCTTAATATCGCCCACCCCTAGTAACCACTCACCTCTTGTCGGTCAGATCAACCTCTTGGCTGTTTTTATACCACGTTACGTTGGGTTTCGGTATTCCCACCACATCGCAAGGTAGGCTAATAGGTGTTCCATACTCGCCCAACGTTTCGGCCCTTGTGGCACTCACAAATCTCGGTTTTTCAAGTACAGTAACAATCGCTTTAGTTGTGACAGTATCAAACCGTTCCGATCTCAACCTCACACGACATTCATATTGTCCACTTTGGGTCGTGTTGACCGAAATTAACGTCAAACTCCTGTTCCAAATATCGTTCAACGAATACATTCCCCCATTCTCTATCAGAATATCATCCTTGAACCACAACGTCTCCAATTCGTGCAACGGTCTGGCATTGGCGATGCAATCCAAAGTTGTCTGAGCTGTCCCTCTGACGATTTTCACGTCTTCGGGAGGAACGATAATTTGCGGTGCGATTTCCTTGTGATCGTTTGAATCTTGCACGTTCAGTCTTATAAATGCGCTGTTTTCCTCCTTGCCTTCTTGGGTGTTTATTGCACGCGCCCTGTACGCTTTCTGGTCGGATTTATCGGTCGATAGGATGATAAGTTGGTTGGACTTCGATTTGGCGTATTTTTGAGCGTATGGTAATTGACCGCTTTCGGTGTGCCAGGTGACCTCAGGCTTAGGTTTCGACTCGATTTCCGGAAGATTTAAAATTGCAGCTTGCCCTTCGATGACGGACTCGCTCTTTTCAGTCTGATCTTCGAAAACCTTCATGTCTGCCCAACAAAGCAAGAACAACTTTTTATTTAACAAACAGGCGTGTGAAAGCGGCCTCAAAATTCAGGGATAATCCTCGACTAATCTTGTGATTCGTTTAAGTCATGCAAAATCTTTCGAATTCTTCAACGGTATTGCATTCCCTCTTTACAACTAATAATTTAAATATTTTAATCCTGAAATAAAGCTGCTTCAGGAGGCAATGAACTCCCGAGTTTGATCATCGAGATTAAATGAGATTGCCACTTACTTACGGAAATACGAGAGGGAATGAAATGGTTTCTTGCAAAAAACAACGAAAAGTCTCAAATTTAAAAACGCCTCTCTAATCGATACAATATCTAGGATATCAGACATGAATCAAACTTTAGAAAAAATGGAAATAACCGACAATAAAGAAAAACAACTGTCAGTAGTAACTGCCAGGTAAACGCTCATAATTACTGTAATTTATTCGACATTATGTTGCATTGTACAAAGTGAATTTTACTTGATTCAAGGTGAACAATTCGTGTCTCGAAGCTCGATAAAAAGTTTGGTGAAAGTAAAAGTGCAAATAATTTTGTTGGCCAAGAACTAATTAGGCACGCTTTGTTTTCAAACAATTGGAGAGATCGATTATCTAATTGTAAAAAGTGCTGACATTATAATCCCAATCCATGTGTACGGTGTGACTGAAAGACTAAATTACAACGTTATCACCTTATCCTCTTACACACATTGTGAGCTTTTGGACAATAGCGAGATTTGTAACAAAAGAGCTACTTGATTCCGTTTCGAACAATTCTGGGAAGATGACAGACCAAGACATAAAAATGGGGCTTTTGCGGTCTGTAGCCCTTTCTTTCAGTCGTGCATGTCCAAGTCGTTTCATTCTTGCGCCCACATTTTTTTTTCTTTTTTTTTTTGTAAAAGTAATGCTGCCTTCATGGCTTTCTAACTGTGTCAGTTAATAACACACTCCCTAAAGCTATCATGCAACTTCTGCACTTACACGCTACGAGAATCTTCATTTCCTCGCTGAGTATTGAGCCGATTTTGTTGGCTGCTATACACCTGTAGCTGCCTTCATCCTTATGACTAGCGGAGATGATTTTGTAGTAAGCATCAGTTGAAAATTCAGTTATTGGCACCCAGTCTTTCAGCCACCTAAACTGTGGCGAGGGATTACCTGAAAATTGAAAAAAACACGACATATTTTAAGTAACTTAAGCTTGTGTTCGTGCCGATTTCCACCACATATATTTCACAAATAACTTGCAAAAGTGAAATATTTGTATTGTTGACGCAGGTGCAGTGGCAATTCGTAAAAATGAGAGATTGACAATAACCCGCTTTTCGTACAGGTTTGCGACTATGTTAATGGCGGCTTTATTAAACTATAAAACGGCAATATACAGAATCGATTAAGTTTATATTTGTACCGGATTCATGCTAGTAAATTCTAGTGTAGAGGCTATTTGTTGCAACGGCAAACACTCCGAGTTTGTTTCTATTTACGAGAATAAATTCAAACGGGTGTTTTCTGAATCCGCGATTTATGGACGCCATCTACACAGGGAATGCTTTACGAGCTCTCCAAAAATTCAAAATAAAAACAATCCACTTTTTTTACATTAGCTCACTCTGTATAGAAGTAAAAAAATAAGATAATACGTAAAACGAGGCGCAGAATTCATTGGAACAAACCGTTTTGCTCTACGACTTTTAGTTTTTGAGTTACGAATTTTTTTGTTGCAGAATAAAGTACCCCTACGAAATGGCTACCCTAATTTTAAGCAAAAAATTTCAAATTTTTAAATCGTGTGAAAAACCGATTTTATACGTAAAATGAGCCGCAGAATTCATTAGAACAAACCGTTTTGCTCTACGACTTTTAGTTTTTTAATTGATTTTTTTTAGTGTAAAACTTTAAATGCCTCTGTACGCGGAACCGGTGCCCGGAGCGACTCCGGGTTTTGACGAGAAAATAGATAATTTCAAGCGCTATCCGATGCTTTATTGATTTTTGCTTTAAGTCTTATTGTTTCCGAGAAAAACGCAAAAAAATGTTGCCATTTTCACTTTTTTTGAATTTTTAAACGCCGATTACGGCGAAACTATTAGAGATAGAGAAAAACGGCAAACGCGATTAGAACCGGTATAAAAATCGCTACAAAATGGCATAGGTTTCAAGGCGATATCTCGCAAAAAAAAATTCAATTTTCAAACGTCGATTACGGCCAAACTAAAAGAGCTAGAGGAAAATGCTTTTTTCCATCGCAAAGAGCACATCAAAATCTATCAGATAAGATGATTTTGAGACACTTTAAAAATTGGCCATTTCCTGGGGGGTGTTAACAAATTTTTTATTTTTTTTATTTTCTCATTTACGGCAAAACTATTCGAAAAAGTTGAATTATTTTGGTCCGAACCTATGTAAAATGATCCGGGGAATCGATTAGCGCCAAGAAAATCACGAAATTCTCAATAATTTTTTAGTTATGAATTTTTTTTAATTTTATCTATTTTTCCTTTTATTTGCAATTTTCTCGAAAACTATTAGTCGGAGAACAATAATCTTTTTTGTAAATAATAGATAATTAAAAGAGCTTTCCAACGATAATAACATCATGGGGTTATCTCTAATAGTTCCGGAGTTATTGCTCGATAAATCTTCCGGGTACCGGAAATCGACCAAAATTGCGATGAAAAGTGGAAAAATCAAACATCAAAAAATCGAACCTATTGACTTTTTTTCTACTTTTAACAACTCCAGAGGGTTGTAAAAGCTTAAAAAAAATGTTCATAAAACTTTGCTAGAGTGAGTTTAAGAAAAAAAAAATTTTCCATTTTTCTGAAGGTAATAATTGCCTTCATGGGGTTATCTCTATTAGTTCCGAAGTTGTTGCTCGATAAATATTCCGGGTACTGGAAATCGACCAAAATCTCGACAAAAATTGGTAAAAACCAAACAACAGAAAATCAAAGCATTTGACTTTTAAGAACACGAAAGGATTCTAAAATCGTAGACTCCACAAAACTTTGCTAATGTAAGGAGTTTTTTTTTATTTTTTGAATATATAATGCAAAAGAGACGTTTCAAATTGAAAAAATTCATTCCATGAATACATGTCACATGTATTTTCCTCGGGTTGTTTTTCTCTAAAATATAAATTCGAGCAATTAGAATTGAATTTTGCAGGACTTCTCGGGCGGCTTACCCGAAAGTTTTATATTACACACGACGGACGAAATTAGCTGGCCAATTTTATTTTAAAAGTTTTGTTATTATGTGCTGGAGGAATTAAATTACAGAGTGACTCTTTAAAATTTAACTGTTCGTTGAGCCTAAGAGTGAAGCAAATTGAACAGTGAAATCTGTAAATATTAGATGGGACAAGGGCGTTCTTATTATTATTATTTCAGGACACCTTTGGCATAATGTGCGTCTAAGATCACGGTCATAAACCCTTCGGACACGGGCAAAATTGTTAATGCATTGGCTTCATTAATGTAAATTTGATTTATTCAAATTGGTTGTTACCTGTTATTATTATTATTAATGGACCAAGTTCAATGGAGACATGTTCCACTAAAGCAATGTGATTACTCCAGATTAGTCAAAGTGAATAATTAGTACGGCACATAAATCCGGACAACAACTTGACACAAGTGCGTGAACATCGATTCCGGTGACGTTCCGTGAAAATTCTCTCCAACCAAATAAAACATCCAAGTATCGAATGAAGAACGGCAGCCATAATCACGGAAATATTGAGTTACTTTCCACATATACGGTTTCCCAGGCTGAGAAACGAGCTAATTGCCTCCGATATTTTTCTGCTTTGTCAATCGCGTAATTAACGCAAAATAATTTTGTCGCGTCTCCACCACGTCTGAATTACTGCAAAAGCGACAGGAAGGCTCCTAATTATACCTGCACGCAATAGAAGAATGCTCATTGTCCAGATGTTGCACGATAACCGAAGAATGCATGAATTCATAATACCACGTTTAATTGTGTTCACTAATAAAAAAGCGGATAAGATTTAATTATGGTTGGAGTGGTCTCGTCTTACTCTCATTCTCTTCTGTTTCGATAAAAATAATGAAGCGTCAACGTTTAAAACCCAAAAGTTTTGTTTTAAAAATAGTTAAGTGTAACGACCGACTTGACCGTTATATTATGTGTAATGTGGTGCACCAATGACTTTGAAAAAGACCTAAGGAAAGTGTACTGCTTCAGTAACTTGATAAGCATGAGTGAACTTCCTTTTGTTGATATTTCAAGCTTGGAGGCCAGTACCCACCGTCTTCAAAAATTCATAAATCAAGATTTTTTTAATGCCTTCATCGAGCGGCTTTGTGGAGGATTAGGGGAAAGAATGAATGAAAAGAATTCGAGAAATGACAGTAAATAGTGGCCCCCACCTGAAGATTCGGGTTTGTTTACTATTCATTAGATAGGGACGAGTTCATAAATAAACCCACAATTAACTCAACAATAACAATAAATATCCTGGATTAAATAAATGTGTACCACAGCTGTTGTAATTATGATATTCTTTGGATTATTTATTTCGCTACGACACGTGGATGGATCCGGGTCCGGGAATAGAAAAAATGACAATTAATTAATTTTAATAAGACAAGTATATTTTCGGGAACGTGGAAAAACTTACTGTTTGTATTAATAAAATACAAACAAAAATATTTGTAGATTAAACATTCGGAAGTTCAAATAGATATTACAAAAGAAATCGAAAGTTATTTTCATTAATAATAACAGCGGTGTTAGTTGGCCACAAAACAGTTTTTTTATTACACAAATAATTCCCTAATTTACAAGTTTTTTTGACACGAAACAATAAATCATGGATTTTATATGTGCATGAATAAATAAAAATAAAGACATTTTTGTTGCAACGAGGGAAGGAAAAATCCTCCACAAAGCCACAATTCTGATTTTATTACTCGTACTTTTATTATTTTATGAAATACATTTCAATCTTGTCCAAAAGCTATAAAACTTCAAATTCACCTACAGACCAAAAAGCTCTGCAAAAATATAAAGACAGAATTAAAATTAAATCATTAACTCATTTACATTCAATATTTTAACACGAAAAAAGACCTAAACATCGATTCCTTCTCTGTTCTAGTTTAATTTCAAGCTGTGAAGTAAATGTGAGCCATTATTCCTCGGCTGAAAAAATCTATTTTGAGAGCATATTTTAGTCCCTAAAGGAGCGAAATATCAGGTTTTATAAATTTTTTAGCACTGATGCACTTTTCCTGCCGTTGATGCAAAAGTGAGAAATTGCATTTGCTCCAGACAAATTTATTTTTTAAATAATAAAAAGGTAAATCCAATTATTTCGTCTCACTAAACTACTTTTATCAATTTGCCTAAAATTAGAATAGAATAGGTGTGACAGAAAAATAAGCTATTAGTTGTCCTGAAAGGACCTCGGAAACGTGAAACTTGGAGCAAATGAGGGTCGCCTTTAGTCTCCTGTCCATATTCCAAACGTGGTATTTTTACAACCGAGCAAATGTCGGGAAAATGTACATAGCCAGTACTGTCTAATAAAGTACTCAACGAGAAAATATAATTGTATCATTCGTCTGCACTTCCTCCAGTTCGCGTGAACTCCCTGGAGACCGTTTCCAGTCCCAAACCTCTCAACTTAACGTCTTGCACATTGACGTGTTTGTGGCGCAATAATACACGTTTTTTCAACACTGTTGAACCGTTCAAATTATTAATTTCAATTCTGTGCGCCTGTAATCTGATTGAAAACACGCAATTATCGGCTGTTTTAGTCTCTAATTCATTTTATTTTCAATACAACGGTCTCTCGCAGTCTAATTGGCAGAATAATTTCCTTTGAACCCAACTACAGCTGCAATTTCCGTTTCTTGCACAATAGTTTCATCCCGAAAAATAATTTGGCGCGAAACTTACTCTTTACGAGTTTACCGTAATCATTATTTGGGATTATTGATCCGTTTCGGGAATAATTGCCTCGGTAAGTTTGACAAAGTGACAGACGAAATTAAATTTAACAGTGGATTTATTTATAACATCGTTACTCGCTTTCCTAATTTAACTAAAACACTAGTAACTACACCAGGAATTTATAATATTGACTTGGCGCATTATTAACCAATAAAATCGCCTATTTATAGCAACTGGTTATAAATATTATCGTTATAATCTGCAAGTCAAAGAAAAATCCATTTAATTAAAATCTCCATATGTGTAAACACGTCTTTCTTCCCGTGTTTTATCTTCGCCAGTGTAACAGATCACGTGCTGGATATTTCTACAAGAACTACATCAGACGTTCAAATATTTACATGACGAAACCGCCCCGGTCTGTATTACCACGATTATTTAAATTATGTTTATAATACAAGTGCAAACATTTAGATTTTAATAATATCGTTGGGGACTGCCGATGCTACAGAAATAGCACGTCCTCAAGGAGGGGCTAATAAGTTTGCGTCTTCTAGATTACGTACTTCGGAGACCAAACAGGAAATCAAAGAGACTTCCTATCATGGCAATTACTTTAACGGTTGCGTTCGATATGCGACACCTCATTGCGTTTCGCAGATTTGATTGTCATTAACGCATGATTACAATTTTGCTACCAAGAACATTGCCTCAAGAGTTTTTATTAAAATCCAGGCAATATTATTAACTAACATTGTACGGAAGTACGACACTTGCAAGGTTTCTTTTATGGTTGCTTGTTAGAAACGCGTCAGTGTAGCGGTTTTGTCGACAAATTTCATAAGATTTAATCTACCTTCATTGTTAGTTACACAATAAAATACTAATTATAAAATTATCTCCAATCTAAGAACTATTAGGGCCAAGTTTTAACAGTAAGTTACGAGTAATATACAGTACAGGGCGAATTTCCCATGTAGATTTATATCTGCTTGTAGAACTTAATAACTGTCAGTTTTTTAATAAATTAAAACTTTGCAAATCCGCGTTCAGTACTAAAAAACGATTTTATTTTCAGTTTTACATTTATATTAACAGCGTATTGTTTTGGATTGCTTAATTAAAACGTAATCAACACATTTTAATAATCCACACTATTGATTCGCTTTGTTTCATTTTATAACACCAAAATGTTGGCGCAAAAATTCCCACGTGTAAAACGAGACACTTCCCTTCCTGCCGAAAAAATCGCCCTTCCTGTATAAACCTTTTCCTGTTGCACCCTTAACAATTTCAAATAAATCAGCTGTTGCATCCGTAATTAAAAAACAGCACTCTCCCAAATACAAATTTAATTATAAAAATGCCTTTCCGAATCGACTAATGTTTAGCTCCGAAAAGTTTATCCCATTTCTTATTTATTCCTTTTGTTTTATGGAAAAGTTTCTACAAGGAATTGTGACATTGCGATCGATGTTTGTGTTTAAATATATTCAAGGAAATTGTACACCTTCCTACGTAAATAGACTAAATTTAAACTCTTTAAAAGTAATTATTGAAAATTATCAGCTACATATACGCTCAGGGATTTTAATTGGACATTTCACTTATTTATTCATTGTTCATATTTGTATTTTTATTTCAGGATAAATAAACTCCTCTAATGTCTTTTTTACCAATAAAGCAAACGTTTTTAATTTATGATGATAATTTCAAATAAAAATAATGTTGGCTCTTAGTGGAATACTATAAATAAAACAACAGCAGGAGTAGTGCCTAGTTATGCCAAACCAGTGATTGTAATGATTTTTTGGTAAAGTCACCAATATTTAAAAGCCGAAACAGAACTCGCATCAAATTTTAACTTTGTTATTTTTTCTCTTTGTTCCAGCAAATGAAATTTTGTGTAAAACATCAACAAACTAGACGCGGTGGGCTAAATAAAATAGTGTTATTGTTGAATGACAAAACATTTGTTCAGTTTGCAGCATTTTTGAAACATTTATAAAATTACTACATTCAACACTATAACATAACATTTGTGCTAATTCATATAAACCGCTTTTTGGATAAATATATTTTGTACAAAACGTAATTCAGGAAATGTAAAACGCGGTATTTGTTTAACAATGTATTTGATTGAAAGTTTTCCCTAGAATCAATAGGTAGTTCTTTAAATAATTCACATCGCAAAGAACAAAGAAAATTGTTCAAACAAACGGAAATTAGACATTTATTTTTCTGGAGACATTTCAATAAAGAAACATTTGTCGCCAATCGGATTTGAAAATTTAATAGAATCCGACATGCAAAATAACAATAAGCGTAATTGTTGTTTAACAAAGACGCAATATTTGTTCCTAGCCAGTAATAAAATCGATAAAACGCTTTAAATAGAGAATTAACAGATTAGTTGAAATTATTTTTATCGATTTTTGCTAGAGTGCGGTTCTCCACTTGTTTCGAATTGGTGTTGGCGTCCCAAACGGCCAGAATTCGTTTAAAATTTGCCTAAACTCGGCATCCAGGCGTCCCGAAAAAGAATAAATAAGTATTTGCATCGAACACCAATCAATCTTTGTGGGGGAAGAAGTTGCCTGAAACTTACACCTGTCCAACTTCTACATTTGGCCGTATTTGCATCATTTGCCTTTGTTTTCTAATCCCTGTATTGAAAGTCCTTTTTCTATTTTAGCCCACATATATTTTATAACGTCGTCGCATAAAGCGACAAAGAAAAAAAAAGTGTACGTATAAAGAGTCAGTGTAAATGAGTATGGCGCTGCATGAATAGGAGCTTTTAACCTTTTATAAATTGCCGGTACCGACGCAATTTCATGTAACGATAAAGTTTTCAGGATTAGTTCAGGCCACCATTACGGCAAATGCGGGCTAGTTGTTGAATTTTAAAAATTATGTCCCGGCGAATATGTGCTGTAAAAGATGAGCTTTATTGCAAAGCTTCCGTAACAAACATTTATAACCCCAACGACGAGCGCGATGAAATTTTCATAAGACAAAAGGAAGATTTTTCATCGAAAAATACTCACCAAAGGCTTGGCACTGGATAATTTTTGTCGTTCCTAATCTAATAATACTACTGCTAGCCGACGATGTCGTGAATCTTGGAGCTTGCAGTGAATTTTCTGCAACAAAAAAACAATTGTTATAATACTTGATCGATCTGTCCAGCGGAAGTCGCAGGAAATACGTCGTAATAACCTGTCCAGCGCTTTATATTAGAAAAATTGCTCTCTTTGTTGCTGGATGCACAAAAGCCAAGAAAAATCGGTTTAAACTTTCATATATTAATCTAATTGAATCAAGCAATTCATAGGAAATCTACCAAACACAAAGTTGGAACACGATAAATCTTTCAGCCCCCATCGATTATTTCAAATAATTTTCCTCAAAGTATAATTTTTCCCGAACCAATTTTTTCCCGCTTTATCCCTGACAAATGGCACGGAATTCGAGTCTGATCACGGCAACCACAGTAAATATTTTATATTTTTTTTACGACAATGAAACTCATCATCCTGCCAGTATAAAATCTAATAGTTTTCCCCCGTTATAGTGAAACTCCGCAACGTGTATATGTCTTGTGCAATTGTGACGTTCTCCCATAAAAGTTACATATTTCAAATTTGCATATGTAATGCTTGTGACATGTTAAACTGGGGGAATGTAGTTGTAAAAGCTAAGAGTTAAATTGGAAATTCTGAATTACGGGATAGCTTCGACGAAATGAAAAGCTCAACAACTTCATCGAAAGCTGGACTCGCAAATGCGTTTTAATGAATTGTAAAACAATGCAAGCCGTTGCTTGCTTTTTATTTCAATACTGCAAGGGATGTCACAATTACTCCCTGACCCGGAAAAAGATTTGTTAAGAAATATGAACTCACGCCATTCGGCTTTAAACTCCGGGTACGTTCATTTCACATCAAAGAGGAACTTGTTAAGACTATTATCAATTACAACTTACTTGAATAAATGTAGATACACTTAGGCACCACCAGTCCATTGTTGAAAATTCAGGTTTTATAAATTATAACTCGTCTATTTACAGAACTATACTTTGATAACCAGTCTCAATTATTTACGACTTCTTTGCTAATTATTATTCTTTACGTAGCTTGCAGGTTTCGATTCATTAATTAATAAATTCATTAATAAAGTAAACATTGTCAGTAAACATTGGTGATGTACATTTGAATAAATAAATAACAAAAACAACGTTCTAATGACGCTCAGAGCAATATCACTCATTTTTTCCAGCTCCCATTTTAAGCTTCCAAAATTGAATCACAAAATTTTTTAACCCATATTTTCGTGTTTACTTGTTTGTTGTCAACACAATTTACTTATCTTTACGTATTTTCCCACAACAGTTACGCCCCGTATTTCAGTGCTTGGTTAAAATCTTTGGTACCTAACTAACCGATGGTAAATCTTACCCAAGATTTTAACTCTGAATGCGTATTTCAGTGCTTTAGTAGAAATTGGGTTAAATTCCCAGCTTAATTTTAATTAAATTTTAAATGCGCATGCCTTGTTGACGTTGAAAAGTACGAATCGGTTTTTTATTTTTTTGATGTTTTTTTTTGTTCTTTAAAATGCAATAAACATCCGCAGCACTCATGTTTCGAATAAAATAATTAAAATACCACCAAAACAAGCAAAAATGAGTCCCAGAAAGTGGCCAAATTTCCTGATATCTCGGCAAAAATAGGTTAAACTAACCCTAAAAAAAGTTGGTAACCGCACACATTTTCTTCGGTAAAGATTTTAACATTGGTTAAATCATAACCAAGCACTGAAATACAACAAATTAGGTAACGAGAATATTTTTAGTTTAAACATCAACTGAAATACCGAGCATAACCCTGAAAAAAAATTGGTAACCCGACATTCAGAAAGTGGCAAAATTGCCTGATATCTCGGAAAAAAATAGGTTAAAAAAACAAAGACATTGCGCTTGAGTATGATAACCCTGAAAAAAGTTGGTAACCCCACACATTTCCTTACCGAAAGATTTTAACTTTGGTTAAACCATAACTAAGCACTGAAATACAACATATCAGGTAACCAGAATATTTTTGGTTTAACCGTCAACTGAAATACCGGCCGTAACCCTTTGGTAAAGATTTTAACTTCGGTTAAATCATAACCAAGCACTAAAATACACCAAACCAAGGAATAATTTGGTAACCAGTGCATTTTTGGTTTAACCATCAACTGAAATACCGGGCGTTAGTTGGTTAAACGCGTTTAAAAATTCATTTTTAAAAGCTTTTATTTAGCTCACAATGTTATATTTCTGTCTGCTATTTTTTCGGAGTCAAATTTGAAAGGGTTCCTGTTGTCCCACTGAAGTGAAATTTGGCATACTTACATAATCTGCGTGACAATGCAATCCCATGTAGTTAAATACCCCCTAAAGGTTAAATGGGGTTTTTAAGTTTTAGGTTATGTTTACAAAGGGGTTCTCGATTTGTACATACCGTAATTTATACCGACATAAACGGTATGTTGGTCATTTGGACGTCACGGTAGATGCACAGTGTAATAACAATAAATAAAGACTAAAAACAAAAAATAAAAATATATAAAAAAATGTTTTAAAAAAAAGCTTTTATTAAAATTATTTAAAAGCTTTGGGAGTTCTATTACAGAACTAGACAACTCCCAAAGCTTTTATAAATTTTAGAATTATAACCTGTAAGAAAAAATATTCTCCTGTGATTGAAATACATTATTTTTTACTTTTTAGTGCATCTTTTAAATAAAAGCTTTTTTTAAAAAACATTTTTTTATATATTTTTATTGTTGCTGGATTATACAAATCACTTTACAGCTTCGAAGAGAAAACAAACAGTTTGGGGTCATTTGAAAAGATCACCTCATTTATGGCACAAAAATAGCCATTATGACATGTAAGCATAATAAAATGATAAATCTTGGCCATAAGCATTTGACATCGTGATAAATTAAGTGTAATCCATGTAGTAATTTAGGGTCGTAAGTAAATGACTTTTTCTTTAAAGCGAGATTATTCTCCGTGAAAGAACTCAATTTAAAAATTTTGCAAAGCAACAGATTTCTATGCGTACGAATTAAACCGATTAATCAGTCCTGATTTAAAATTCGATTGTGTTTGTGCAAAAGAGGTAAACGTGATGTAGTGTTTTAATTTGTATTTGCAATTCCATTCGCTACAAAAACACTATTTATATACAATTTTTTCTCGCATTATTGGATTATTTAAAGGACCGTTGCTTTTATTGGGCTTTTTTTCACGTTTCAACAGTTCGCTCGATTCCGGTGAATTTTCGCCATTGTCGCATGCCACCTGTGCAAGTATACCTTGTGCCAACAATGCCCGCCTATCCCTGTGACAACCTGGATCTATTGTTAATTATTATGCGCTCTTAACAATAGATACATCGGCTAAATAATGCCGTTCTCCCTCAAACTTGGGCCCGATTCGATTCCAAACCAGTTTTCCAATTTGCACCATAATGTGCGTGACTTTCGTATTATTCCTTTTTTAACTATTCTTATATTTGCCAAAGCACTTTATCTATTGTTATCCGCATTTGAATAGTGACAGGTTCACCTAACAATCGATAAAGCCAGGTGCCAAGGCCGCGTGATATGTCTTATCAAGCCCAGAATTTGAAAATTCGCTACAAGCTGGAGATGATTCCAATTAGAGCATTTTCTTGTCACGTCTTGTGTTTTCTGTCACAACTTTGTGAATATATCGCTGAAAACACTGCAAGTTTGTACAATGCATAAAAGTGTGCTATCGCAGTGCAGCTTTTATGAAGCATCTCTTTTATTGTGTTAAAGTTCCTCGACGAATTATAAAATTATTTGTAAAGTGCACAATGAAGTAACGAGTTTAGTGTAATAAAGTCGCAAGAAAGATGACTTCCACTCCCTATAAATAAGCAACTTACAAACATATGTGGGTAATCATGCGCGTGAAAAACGTTTAAAGATCCTAGACGGGATGCAATTCAGATAAACTGCGGAATGATAAAGAGTCGGGATAAATTGGGTGTTTCGGGGAGGGATTGGGGAAATTATTCATCAGCTGGAGGAGCGCTTCTAATCTCAGATAACAGAAAATTACACCAGGGATTGAAAATAACAGAAAATGTGACGTGCTATCTGCTCGAATCAAATTTTCGTAATGGCTGAGCAATTATGTAATGAAAATATTTGCCCGACATAAATTGTTTATGCATTTCAAGTATTACACTCCTTTCGAATATTGAAACGGACGAATCAATACCGTAATAAAAAGTATTTCGCGTCCATTGATTTTCCTTAACCCTCTGTTTATTTTAAAAATATTAAACATCTCACCAAACCTCATTAAATTAAAATTAAATATTTAAATTCCCGGCGTTTCAATCCTGTTTTTGCGGTCTGTATTGTCCAATCAAGAAATTTTATTTCATCCTCTTAGACGTCTTCCATTCAAACACGAAATTGAGTATGAAACAAAGTAAAATAATTTCCATTTTGCTCGTGACTTATCACATTATTTGCAAACACAATATTTCTCGTTTTATCGAAGCAGCAAAAAAATTAATTATCAACACACACGAGCTTAAAATAACACAAAATTAATTTATTTTTAATTTTCCGGACACGTTTAATGACATTCCGGGCGTAACTTTGTAATTTTGTAGAAAACTTTACATTTTATAAATAAATAAGCGCACTCCTCGAACATAAATAAGACTAGAAATATTACAAAGATGTGAGCGTACATGTAAGTCCAGGATGGACATAAATTTCAATTGTAAAATTTTGTTTTCATGGGAACAATAATTAGAAACACGCTATGTTTTTTCTTCGATTAATTAAAATGTTGTCACGAACGCTGCTTGCATATGTTATGTGTGGACTTCCTTCGTGTTCGATGATAAACCGTGAGATTTATTTACTTGAGTGAAAATTCCGAAACAACTGCTTTAGATAAAACGATGAGCACAGGATATAGTTGTAAAAATAAAGACCCCCATTTGTCGTGAACCTCTTTTAGATATAGTGTGGCACCGTAATAAAAAAATACAATGTAAACGGAGCACTTTATCCCAAATCGAATTTTATGTTAGCTGTAGACTGTGTAGGGCAATATAAACGTATGTAAAACAGACAGGACTTTTTTGATTCGACAAGTTAAATCTGAAACGGTTTCAATGAAAAATAGCATCCGTCCTGTCTTCGCTTGTATTAATAATGTACTAACCAAGTGAGAATTTTGTCAGAATAGTGGAGCGAAAAAAGGGAGAACTGCCTCATTACAAATGGATGTGGAGGGTTAAGGTTGAAAAGTTTTCATAAATTACTAAGCCGAAAAAAGAGTGTTTTTCGAACGTCACAATTTCATTGCAAATTATTGAGTCTTGTTTCGGTGATGGTGATTGATAGCCAACTCTGCGATAATTACAAATCGATAAAAATTTCCTCAAACGACAAATTTACTTAAAGCACACTTAATTAACAATTCCAGACACAAAGAAAATACTTTCTTAAATTACAACGTTATTATTATTAAAAGCTTTGACACGCACTGCAGAATAATTTCCATAAGAATGTCACTTGAAGTATTGGCAATAATTACGGAAAATCAAGTCTGAGGGTAGTTTAAAGGGATTCGAAGTCACTATTCACCTTAGCAGAGGTCACGCAACCCTATATAAAAACCAGCGATAAAATCAAAACTACATTTCTGTTATCGTTTAGACTTATATTTAACGCGCTTGACCCCAACTTTCCATAATTCCGTTAAAAGAACACTTCAAACATCCAATCAGAACAGCCGTAATTGAAACAAAGCACTTTTCAATTGAGTTAAATTAAAATTAACAGGACCGCACAACTTAATGTCCACTAATTGCATTACCCTTTATTACATCAAGTATGAAAAGCCGTTTTTTTTTCTCTTCAGGTGCTCACACACCGAATCTTGCAAAGTAAATCAAGTCCGAAATGGTTGTCAGGTTGAGCTACAACCGCTCGTTCAGTTCTGAATAACGCTAATACATCTGCAGTGACAAAACTTTTCAATATTTAAGGGACAAAGGGATCAAGGAATTCTAAACACGTTGCAGCTAATTATTGATGCGGACTTGTATTTATCTGAAACACACGACGAATTCCAAGGGACACATCCAACTTTGTGCTGCAATTTATATTTAAATGCACGGATAATGCCCTCTGGTGAAGAGCGAGAGATAACTATAATAATAGTGTAGCGAAAAGTAGTTCGAGATAAGGGGTATTAGACTGAATTTGAAGTTGAGCACAGCTGAGGGATAAAAATGCAACATTATTTTTCCATAACTATTTCATCTAAGCTATAACAAAATTTAAAAAAATATTAGAAGCCACAAAACTGTCGAGTTATCACAATTCGTGTTCCGGAGCTGTCAGGGAATAATTACGGTAGAATTTCCCAATTCCCAAAGCGTCACTCGGTGAAATATCCCCTATCGGAACGACATTTCCGGGCCATCATAATCAATGAAACTTTTAACTCCAAGTCTGAACATTAAGAAAACTGATCGTACTTTACACCGACTTTAACAATTGATGGAAAGAAAAAGTCTGTTCAACAGTGACAAGCGACTGTCTAAAACTTCAAAGTAAATTAAGACAAGACGCGCCAAAGCAAAGTGTAAAATTAACTCATCATGTTTTTTCGTTGCCGCTTTTAATTCGATTAAAAAAATGCGATTTTACAAAACGGTTAATCTCGCCACGCGAGCTGAGGGTTACGGATTTATGACTTGTTTCGGTAAGTTATTACAACTCGAGCCGCACTTTAAAGTCTTAAATCTGTTTGTTTATTAAGATCACTGCATTCACGCTATGCAGACATGCAAAATCATAATTAGACGTGCGGAGCGTTTTGAGAAAAATTCAGTCGGATTGAGTTAAGTTTAAATATATTCGTTGTGCTTGTAATTAAAAGCTCGTTTTCTAAGACCAACAAGATCAAAGCTTTGCACTTTAAGCAAGGTCACGTCAGGTCAAATTATCTAATCAAGAAAAATGACATTTAAATTATGGAAAAGTGGAAAATCTTACAAAAATATTATTTTATTTTAATTTTATTTATCAACAATACATTTTCGTATTGAAACATATGTATAAAAGTGCACTGAAATAAGAAAATAATGCAGCAAAAGGTAAGTACAGACTGATCCAGAATAACTGAGTCTATTGGCAACAGATTTAAAAGTATTTTTGTTCATAATTGGCAACACTGCAACCAGATTCGATTTTTCTTGACAATTATTTGACGTACAACCCCACAAGATTGTTGAATTATTGTTAACTGTAAGCGTAATCCACTCGTATCCTTTAAAATTTAAATTCAGTATTGCCAACAGACACAGTATTTCTGGATCAGTTGGTGCAATTGATGCTAAATTGGTAAGTAAACGTAAACGTGAACCCTACGATAACATTCTTCTTGAATTAAAAAATATTTGGAGTCAAATGACTTATGACTACTTTATTCCGAGAGAGAACTGATTAGAACTGAAAAAAAAAAAATGTTTTTTAAAGAAAAACTTTTATTTAAAAGATGCACTAAAAAGTAAAAAATAATGTATTTCAATCACAGGAGAATATTTTTTCTTATAGGTTAATATTTTAAAATTTATAAAAGCTTTCGGAGTTATAAAACTACGGTATTACAGAATTACTTTGTTCAGTTGACAACTCCCAAAGCTTTTATAAATTTTAGAATTTTAACCTGTAAGAAAAAATATTCTCCTGTGATTGATAGGTATACATTATTTTTTACTTTTTAGTTCAGCTTTTTTTAAAAAACATTTTTTATATATTTTTATTTTTTGCTTTTTAGTCTTTATTTATTGCATAGATTTATTGTTTTTACACTGTGCATCTACCGTGACGTCCAAATGACCAACATACCGTCTATGCCGGTATAAGTTACGGTATGTACAAATCGAGAACCCCTTTGTAAACATAACCTAAAATTTTAAAATCCCATTTAACCCCTTTAGGGGGTATTTAACTACATAGGATTGCATTGTCACGCAGATTAAGTAAGTATGCAAAATTTCAATTCAGTGGGACAACGGGAACTCTTTCAAATTTGGCTCCGAAAAAATAACCGACAGACAGACAACATTGTGAGTTAAATAAAAGTTTTTAGAAAGAAAACATTTATTTTTTAAAGCAAAACAAGATATTAGCAAACTTCTCTCTTAATACAATACTTTACAAAATTTTCAAGAAAAAATACTAACTTAAACATGTAATACACTACAAAATGTTTATTTATGTATTTTGTGAATTTAATCGATTTTCTTTAGTTTGTTGATTTTATAATTGTCAAATAAAACAATACAGGAGTATAAAAAAACAATATTCTATATCTCAAAACATTGATATCTCGAATTTTTTTTCAACAGGTAGTACTTCGACTTATAAAGGTTCCACTGTATTCAAATCTAAGACGAGTTCAGAAATACAGTACTTGTCCTGTACTATCTTTGAAACCAAATTTCTAATGCATTTTTAAATACGTATTAACACATTTATTAAAATTTATTAATACTTAGACGTATGGAAGTTATGTAAATTGGTGGGAAAGAGCTATTTACGAAATAAAATTTGACATTATAAGAAAGTAGGTACCTAGATACAAATTCTCGTAACTAATATTCCTAAAAAATAATACTTTTGAAGTAATTCTAAATGAATAAATTAAGCCACAAAAATAAACAGAAACTTACGACTCACATTTGTATAAATCTGTTTTGTTATTTTTAGTCATCAAAAACAACTCAACTGATTATCGACAGAAAGAGAAATTAATCATTCTATACATTGTATTACACGAAATTACTAAATTAGTATTCATTTTTTTCTTTTGTCATTTTATGTCGGTATATTATAATCGTGTTTTAAACATTTTGTTTATTTTGGATAAAAAAAACTCTAATGATCATAATTTCTGTTTCTGGGTTTATTTTAAAATCGTAGTCCTTGGTCATTCGTCATACCGTGTCAGGTCATAAACCGTCTGCAGCTAATCTACAGCAAACAATAAAACAAAACTAGACGGTTCGCCACTTTTCGTGCGCTCAAACAGCGAATTAAGGCAAACATTTACTATTTATTTATATAGTCGGAAATAAAACCATCGAAAATTCTCTAAACACGGTTCTCACGAACACATTCCAGTATTACTTCCAACTTATTAATCCCATCGCAAGCTTCTACAGCTAAAATTTAAACGATTTGTCGAAATGGTGTGAACCGTACATTGATACCACCATCTGTTCCACACAATTTATTTTGGCAAACATTTAATTTCATTATTACGAATGAAATTTAATTTTGTTTGGCGTCGGTAAATTTGAAAAATCGTTAAGAAAACACCAAACTTGACTATTATTTATTCCAAAGTGGATGAGAAAAGTGGAGGAACAATGGCGCAACACATCCGGTTACACCGAGACAATAGAAAGAAGCTGGTCGAGAACTCCCTCATTGTTTCCACCACAAGTACATAATTTCGCCTTATGGCCAGTGCTAAGAGATTCACAAAGATTACCGCCCCCACTTACACTTCTTTTATCGCCTGATCGCAACAAACTCGAATTAATTCGCGAAATGATATATATCACCAACCCAAGTTTCCAGCAGTTGCTAAAAGAAGGATTTACCACTTTTAATTAGACTTTACATGGAGCTTTTTGTTTCAGCTTAATAGCTCAAATAAGTGGAACGTAATGAAAGTTTTGCGGCTCCTAATAACGAATAAGTGCAGGAGTAATGCATGAATTAGGCAAACTAGCTTTGAAATAAATTAAACTTATGCATGCAACCTCGCCTGAAATTGATTGTTATGCGATCTTAAGCCGCTTGATAAGACAGGATTAAACGGTCTGGTATTGATCACAGAACATCACCATCATTAACGAACATTAGATCGCCAGATGCACCGGAACAATGATCAAAATCTTTACACCGTTCGATAATATTTACATTATTCAACACGTTAAGCACGTAAATAGTTCAAAATCGAACTGATTTCAATTTCAAATTGGATTTTCAATCACCACGAGCAATAAGTTGTTAATAGTCAACAGCTGACATGATTAATACTAATGCTCAAGCATTGTGCTTAATTATCGTCATAATTTCGGCTTAATTCACTCCAGAGAAATAAATAAACTTCCATCGATGCTCGAAAACATCGCAATAATTTTGCACAAACTACATCCAATAAAATATTAATACAATACACCACTACTAATTAAATCAATGTCTAAAATGTTGTTTTTCCTTATCCTCTCAAACTTACTTATGTGACCCCTCCTGGTTATGGCTCTTAAAGTTCAAAGATCGAAGGTGAGATTACGCGTTTCTACATCTCAAGTGAGTAGTCATCGCTCTTGTTCTTTTTTAGGAAAAGTTACTTACCCAGTAGCCAATTATAATATAACTGTTCATGTTAGAAGTACTTAAAAATTATAATTTAAGGTGACATTAAAAGGTTTACGGACAAAAGAGAATAAAAACCGCCAACCACAATTTTTAATTAATCAATAATCATAAACAAATTTCATAAAAAAAAAACGATAAATTCCGAAATTATCTCTTGCTTGCTTTCCAGATAAAAGATTTCAAGCCACAAATTGAGCTTGATGATTTATTAGAAACGTAAAAAATATATATAAAAAAATGTTTTTTAAAAAAAGCTTCTATTTAAAAGATGCACTAAAAAGTAAAAAATAATGTATTTCAATCACAGGAGAATATTTTTTCTTACAGGTTAAAATTCTAAAATTTATAAAAGCTTTGGGAGTTGTCAACTGAACAAAGTAATTCTGTAATGCCGTAGTTTATAACTCCCAAAGCTTTTATAAATTTTTGAATTTTAACCTGTAAGAAAAAAAATTCTCCTGTGATTGAAATACTTTATTTTTACTTTTTAGTGCATCTTTTAAATAAAAGCTTTTTTAATAAACATTTTTTTATATAATTTTATTTTTTGCTTTTTAGTCTTTATTTATTGCATAGATTTATTGTTATTACACTGTGCATCTACCATGACGTCCAAATTACCAACATACCGTCGATGTCGGTATAAGTTACGGTATGTAAAAATCGAGAACCCCTTTGTAAACATAACCTAAAATTTTAAAACCCCATTTAACACCTTTAGGGGGTAATTAACTATACAGAATTGCATTGTCACGCAGATTACGTAAGCATGTTAAATTTCATTTCATTGCGACTACAGGAATCCTCTCAAATTTACAAATCGAGAACCCCTTTGTAAACATAACCTAAAACTTCAAAACACCATTTAACCCTTTAAGGGGGTATTTAACTACATAGGATTGCATTGTCACGCAGATTAAGTAAGTATGCAAAATTTCAATTCACTGGGACAACGGGAACCCTTTCAAATTTGGCTCCGAAAAAATAACCGACAGACAGACAACATTGTGAATTAAATAAAAGCTTTCAGTAAGTTTAAATACGTAATGCTTTATCATCAATTTAATTCAGTTGAATAATATATATATAAAACTGCATATAACGACAAAGAATTTTTTGTACACATTTTAAAACTGTTGTCCACCGTCACCTGACTGACATTTATTGGCTTGATCAAAAAACTTTACACCTTTTTCAGCTCAAACTAAACACATCATGGATTCTATTTCTATTTTTAAATTTTCCAACAGAAAAACAAACTTTTCTTTTACTATCCCGAGCTAATCAGCGTGACTCCATTTCTAGCTTCCCATTTTACTACTTTTGTTAACCTTTTAAGTAAACAAATGTTTGTGATTACCCTTCTCCGCGTTAACCTTTTTCCTTTTACTCAACTATCACATTCTCACATTTGTGTCAATTTTTCTTGGCGTAATTCTGATTAATTTCCTTCGTGTGTACAACTAATAACGGCATTGCGATTGCGAAAAGTTTGGCGAGTTTTATCAAAGCTCGCGAGAAACTGTACTAGACATAGACAAAACCGCATTGTTTTAAATTTCCCCAATGTTGTATCCTGTTTGACGTATACACGGATTCGGATCCTTGTATCCGTCTGATTTAACCCAATTTCGAACGCTGCTATTATTTAAACAAGTGTGATAGGGGCGGAATGCGATTGTGTGTTTCAGTGCAATTTATTATAATTAAAATTTATAATTGCGAATGCATTTCATATGCAAATGTGGAAGTTCGCGAGGTGCGTTTCAAGTCGCTGCAACAACGTTAATTTTCCCGTTAAGTGAAGAAAAGTCATTGGAATGATGTTATCGACAATGGCCATCATGCATATTAGATTTACACATGCAATGTGTATTTACATTTCAAAGAGTCGCTGCCAATTGTAATCTAGGGCGGAATAAGGGAATTTCATAAACTCGACCATCAAACGTTTTTAAAACCCGACTCTACCTAGAAAAATATTAAATTAAATTACTTTTTAAGTCGGGACCTAGAGCGCCACAGACACGATAAACTTAATTGGAGTGTTATATATGAACAAACTTTCAAACAGACTCCGCGAAAACATAATGAACTCATCTCTACGACCTAAAAACGGTTAAGATCACACCGGAAAGGCCATCATTATTTCACAAAGTGAATAATTCCCCCAAGGAGGAACAAAACATGGAATTTTTCACCGCTCCCGATAGTCGCAATGGAAATAAATTTTTAAAGAGATTTTAATTGACGACGGGATATCTGAAATTTATACAAGGGCTTTGGCCACAAATCCACCTACCCCTCTAAATCACCTATTGTCATCCCTTCGACTTTGTTTAAGGGTTGTAAGTGGAGGGTGTAACACCGGATATGTCGTAACCTATCCTATTTTTAACGCAAGTGCATCACATATGGTACACTATCAAGAGTTCATGCACCGACCCTTCATTTTTTATGAGAGACACGTGCAGAGGGTGGTTTCAATGCTAATCACGGGGTGTGAAGCCGCTGAATTAGGCACACAAACGATTAAAAAATACACAAGTTATTTTCTCTCTTCTTTGTGCAATGAACATTAATGCATCTTTGTCTGATCGGAAACCACAAACTTTCATCCCTTGCCCAGTTTGGTCGGAAAATTTCGAAAGCAAATTTTCCGGCGTATAATGAGTGGTGCATTATGTAAATGCGAGTTCTCTATGCATATGAGGCCATTTGTGCATGTTTATAGAACACATCAAGGGTTCTGTTTAAGGTAATTGTCAATCAATGGTTCCACATCCAATGCCATGCTTTGGCGATGAATTCAATAAACCTAATTAACGCCCAAATTAATCCCGCAATTATGTCCGGTACAAAACTATAAATAATTGCCGATATCGACGATTGAAGTCTTTGCCCCCGTATAAATATTTCATGATTTAAAAGTCCACAGTACGTCACGGGTTTGTGATCCATCGATTGGATTGTCCTCCGATATCTGTTATTATTAGGCGGGACGGTTATTTCCCCCGGATTTTGTTAGTTAAATGATTTACTGTAACATGCAGACGGTCAAACACAGAAACTCAGTTAATAATGAAAAGGGATGTAGAAAAATCTGAAATAAAGTCGACGACTTTTACACGCATTTTGTTATAACTTGTTTTATTTTTATTGTACAGACATAACGTCGATGTTTGTTTAGGACATTTTAGTGTTGTGCCGTGTTAATATTTGGTACAGAGGGGATAATTTTAACAAGATAAAACTGGATTGTTATCGGGGAAAAAACCACAACACGAAACCAACTTTATTCAGCGCTACAAGTTACATCATTTGAATCACGCATTTACAACCCTAAATACGTATTGTCCAAAAATCGCACAATTCCAACAATTATTACAATATTATTTAACAAGCATTAATCAAATAATTACGTCGTTTGTGAATTATGTTTTATGTTCGATTTTAATCCATTGGGTGCCACTTTTTATTATTTTATCAACGCATATTTTCACGTCGTTGCGCACTTAATTTTCCCCATGAAGAGATAATTGTTTGGGCAATTAATTTTCAAGCAGGGAGGGTTATCTGATTTGATTTAATTTTGTCTATAATCCAATTTCAGAGTGCTGTTTTTGCGCCATAAATCCCAATAAAAACTTGTGATGTATTACCCCAATATTTATTTCACTTCGGCTTCAATCAACTGTAACAATTGACACTAGAACAAGTGTTATGAAGTTTTGGGATATTTGTTTATTTTACTATCAGTCGATCGGTTTTGCTACTGTGTAAATATTTGTCTTTCCTTGGCATTATAAATGCAAATGTTTTAATAAATTCTAGAGGTCTAGTGAGATTATACTCGTAATTTTAAGCGTTATTATACGAAGAAATTATTATCTGAAAATAGATTTGCATCTCTGTGATAAAAACAACATCTCTGCATTACTGGTAATTTTTCGAATGAATTTGTTGAATTAATTTGTTTAGTAAAAGATATCCATTTTCTGGGAGTGCGTATTTTGAAACAAATTTTTTTTCCAACAAATTTATACTCATTTCGAATCAATTGAAACAACAATAAAGTCGAGATAGATTGATTCTACGATAAAACAAAATGTAAAAATTAGATAATTTTTTGGCAAACTAGCAATTTTGTTAAAATATTCCACGACATAAACAAATCGACCTACTTTGATTAGTAGTTCTTTGACTCATAGTTTTATCATTCCTTGATAAGAAATTGCAGAAAAACAAAAAATGTGAGCTTTCAGTCGCAGCAAATTAATTTCGTATTCTTTTCCTTATTGAAGATTTCTTATCTTTGTAAGCAAATAAGCACTGCATTGTTAAAGAATGTATTGACGCGTTTCCATTATTAAAATTTCTATTTCAAAGAGCATTTGTTTACAAACTTGTGGAAAAATCCCATTTTTCCTCAATTACTTCCGCGGCATTTTTCTGAAAATTTGAAGTTGATAATGTAAGGAGAATTTATGTAGGTAAAATAATCGGAAACTGGCGTTGGCTTCGTGGCGCTACAGACCGAATCACTGTAATAAAAATGACAAAGATCATCCAGTCATTTATACCAGCTGTCCCATATCGAGAATTTACGAAAGCTCGTGAACTATTCTAAGAAACTTCGACTCCATAATCCTGAATAAATTTCTTAAAACCTCGATTAATTATAAACTCCCCCTAGGGAGGGTTAATGAAACGAGCTTTTTTCAGCCTACGAGATTGTTTTCAGTCAGCGCGTGCAATATTTACAAGATACTTAGTGGTATTAACTGATCGAGTTTAGCAGCGGTATTTTTAGCAACCGGTAGAGCGTTAACACTAACGTTTAAATTAACGATACTCCATCTGTTTCAACGGTGTTTGGGGCTGGAAACGAGCGAGGCTCTATCAAAAACAATTCATTTTTTTATTTGTGAACTTCGAGCCCATAATATTGATACATATTGACCCCAAGTTCTTGTTCTCCGGAAAAATTTAAATACAGCCACAAGAACATTCTGATAACATGCAATTGAGTTACGACAGTGTGTGCTTTCATACGAATGCAATTTTATTACTACAGCAAAGGCGTGCTTATTGAAATTTCATTTTCTGCAAAGTGTGACTGGAGTATTTACGCTCACCTTAAATAGAGGGAGGGATAATAAGGAGATTGGAGTGATGCAGTGTAATAAAAAACAATTTAGAGAACCCGCAATCCTCCATGATTTATTGGGCAAACACAGAAATATTATCCACAATCATTTTTTTCAATCAGCGCAAATAATTACTCTCTATTCCGAGAACTTTATCTTGGTTATCAAACGTAATTAAACGATTTTTTAACAAAGATAACGAACCTATTTGCAGTGACAACAATGGGAAACAGCAATCTCGCATATAAATAAAATAAATTATTGCATTCTCTACGATAAATTATGCTATGAATTTACCTCGCCTTGTTATATGCGGATTTCCGGTAAAATGACTGCAAACAAGCCGCTCAGAAACGCAAGCAAATAGGGAGTCAATGGTTTCTATCAGCAACGTTTTTTTTTTTAATAATTGAAATCAATTTACGATTGTTTTTACGTTTTCTACCCCAATCAAGCCCAATTGCACTCTGACACTGGCAAGTTCAAGTGGTAATTTACATTCATTTGCCTAAATTGCACCAGACACAACGATGTCTAAATGTGAAAAAAATAATTCAAAAGATGAATAATCGTTTGATGTCAGTTGACTTTTTAATTTGCAAACTTCCAATTAAATTTTATTTTTAGCTAAATAACATCAAAGAGACGAGAAAAAGAATAGTCCAAATTTCCCCCCAATCAATAAATGGAGTAGTAACAATATTATGCTGAGTATAATAAAGCTTCGATCCACTCAGAAAAAAGCATTCAAATTAGCTATTCCGCCACGTTACAACCCCCTTTAAAGGGTAACCCCACACCTGGCATGGTTGCCATGTGTAGGGTGAGTCTAACAGGACACCAAATAATTGTTGTTGCAAATTGTTTAAAAATTCAAACGGCTAGAAACGACTTGAACACCTGGCCAATTGTGGGAGTTGGGTGTAGCATATGCATAAACATGGTCAGAAATTCCCCCGATGGCAACGATAACACAAATAAGGTCAAAAATTAAGCTAAAGGACTTCCTTGTCACGAGATACGTTGCTGAAAATTACCCATTTCCTCCTGGACTTGCGTTTTGGAAAATAAAATCTCGGGACAAGATAGCGTTCCAGCAGTGCCAATTATTCTTACCTTGCAATTTGTGAGCATTTGCGTGACATTGCATATCAATTGATGCAAGTCGCTTCTCGGAACGCTGCATTCAAATTAATATTTTTATCGCGAATTTATTACATAACAAATCGCTTAATTATGTCTGAGAATAGACACAATAAGGTCTTACATGAAAAGACAAAAATAGCGACACAACACTCCTTTAATCTAAAACTTATTAATTTCACTTAGGAGGTCATCATAATTAAACTTAAATTACTGCAAGTACTTGCAGGAAACTCTCATTTTTTATAACAAATCTTGATTGGCTCTAAAAATAGAGACATCTCAACGTTACCTGTGACTAATTTAAAACCGTTAAAACCTCGGTTAAAATGTGAGTTTCTAACGATCGCATTGACCTTGTCAGTGGTACATGGGCAATCAAATTTATCACAAATTTAAATGTGAACCGTTGTTTTTAATAGCCGTTCATTAAATCCATTATCAAACTCGTGAATAGTGTTATCAGTTTTTGAGAAAATTTTATTCACTCCATTCCTCGTAATGGATATACGTTACGAGGCACATTTTCATACAATACTTTTTATTCAAATTGAATGGAAATTTAAAAAGAACTATAGAACCAAGTTTGTACTTAACGATATTAAAACGAACGAACTTCCAAATCTGGAGAGTTTTATTAAAACAGAGCACAACTTTTGTTACAGCTCTCTTATGTAAGATAAAATCGCCTCTATTTACTCACATCCTGTCATATTTGTCGACAAATAAGCCGTTGAAAAAGAAGTCTTGTGGCCGATGCGGTTGCTGGTGAGGAGTGTTTGACCTTTCAAGGCTATCCGTACCTCCAACAATTAATTCATTGCTCCCTTATCATAAAAAGATCAAAACGGGCAAATGCAACGTAATAACAGAATTTAATTCGCCCGATATTGGCATTTTATCAACAAAAAGCGCATCATTGAGTTAATTTAATAAAGATTGGATGTGTATAGCCCCACAATCGAATTATCCGAAATTGCATTTATC
Source organism: Tribolium freemani (assembly GCA_939628115.1). Lineage (NCBI taxonomy): Eukaryota > Metazoa > Arthropoda > Insecta > Coleoptera > Tenebrionidae > Tribolium > Tribolium freemani. The sequence continues at coordinate 15,534,262 of OW626791.1, read as the reverse complement.
TGGTTGACTTTTCCGAAAAATATAACGAAAATTTATTTACGTTCTGCATATCACGGCAAACAAAAACTGCCCGCATTATGCAAATGGCGCAAAAGTTCATACAACAAACGAACATCTACTAAATGATTTGTAGGTATTTTGCACACTTCGTGCGATTGCTCTAAATGCTGGTTGAGATTTTTTGGAAATGTTGCTCCAATTCATATGGAAAGCTATGATACAATACAGGGCATTATTATTATCATCAAAGAAATCACCAGACGTGTGAAATTTGCATGGGTTAACTCAAACAATAGCCCCCTCGTGGAATAATTTTCCGCAATTTAGCTATTTTTTATCAGGATTAAAAATATTTTGTGGGGTTTGAATGGTGGTAATGTTGCGCGATAATCACTTGTGTAATGTTCACTCATCAAAAAGTTCGGTTTCACATTCCCATATTGATCATTTTATTATCACTGTTATCATTTATCTTGTCAATACATTGCCTCATTTATTACACACCTGATGCATTCATATTTAATAAATGGGTCAACATTTCGCACAGGTTTGGTGTCACAAAGCCACCGTAATTGGGTGCATTAAGTGGCATTAATTTTTTACGTTCCTGTATTACTAAATTTTTTATTGTCTAATTGAGGCGAAAATTTTATGGCTGACACGGTTTGCTTGGTTTATCGATCTCCTAATTGCCTTTTCTTGTCGTGCCATTACTGCAAATACTTAAATAATTGTGATAATTACACGGATTGTTAAAAAATGTTTCGCATTTTAGCAAGATCAATTAAACTAATAATGGATGTTTAATTTTCCGACTAGTGTTTAAAATTTCCATTTTGCCGGGTTGTACTGATGTAAATGTTTACTTTGCTCACAAAATCGCACTATTACAGATGAAATATTTCTTGTCTAAAGCCAATCACCGAAATGAAATTTTCTGTAGTTCCCAATACCAATATGTATTATGTAGGTACATATCAAAGGGAAATTGCAGTCAAGTTGATGTCTTGGTAATGCACAAAGTGCCCAAATTACAATATTCATCTGCGCCTCCCTTTCCCTCCCACTTCCGTCTAATTTTCTTGATTTGAATGATGATAGAATTAAACGACAAATTCGTCAACGGTCATTCTTTCACGTGGCGACAGGACTTGTCATGAATTTTAATTTCTAATAAAAAGGAGAAGGTTTAAAATAGTACGCTTAAAAATCCGTGACCAAAATGAGCTAAAAAAGCGGAAATAGAGCATGCATCGAGCTAAACCTTCTATTATCATTGAGGTAATATGTACAACGTCGACTTTTATCTATTCAACGCATTCGAGCATAAAATTGCATTTACTTTTCTTTTCTACAGTAGCTTGGTGACCGAACCGAACCTTATAAGCCCCGAACTCGATCCCAAGCATCTTGAAAATGCAATCTTCTAACTGAAAAAGTGGTCTTGCTCTCCTCTCTCTTTCACCTGAAGAACAAGACGAGATTGCTGATGAACTCATATGGTCGAATGGCAAAAAGTTGTGTTATGTCACCGGAACAGGTCCAGCGACTCAACGCGAGGAAAATGCATTACATCATTGACAAATCTCCAACTTTGCAAACTAAACTCTCAAACATATTTCGCAACAAAGTTACATATTCAACAGATGAGAGATTCCTAAGAACATGCAATTACCATAATGAAGCGTCTAACTTGCGTCCAGACCTAATTGAATGAGCAGAGCACACACCTGACACTTTGCTAATTTCGGTAAATGGACAACTTTGCACCAATTCAATATTTGTGCAAGTTAATTTTTCATATAGAAATAGTCTCGTCGATAATTCACTCACGGTGATGCTCTGCTACTTAGTTGGTGGTTTCGTGCTACCATTACTTAATTACAACCAAAGTAGTTCAACGATCTGTAACGAATTCCAACCAACTTCAAGGCAAAAAGTGATCAACACGTGCAGATTGCAACGGAACGGTAATAATACTTGGACTAATGCCAGGGCGAAATCAAATCCAGCTCGGTTTACTAAACAAATTCGTAAATGAAGTAATGCAATCTAAACTTTGTTCGCACCCTCAAGCCCATAGATTCGCAGCTCGCAACTGGGCCGAAGTCCAACACATTTAATATTCTCTTTCAGCCAAACACGGACCCCTAATTAATACAATTAATGCAATTCATTAACTTGCCCCAGTTCTTCACGTTTTTTAATCTACATACTCCAATTTCTTGGCTGATAAACGCTACATTACAAAACTCTTGTAAGAGATAGTTACAAAAAAGAAAAACAACAAATACGTAAAAGCCGTACAGTTTCTTAGTTAACTTACATCAACTTTTATATGAGTTATCAAGGCAACAGATTAGTCAGTGGTTGTTAAGACAGTGAACCGATTTTATCATATTTCATGTATTCGTAAAACAAAACGCAAATTACTGCACATTTAATTGATAAACTTATTCTTAAGCCAAATTAATTTATATACAGGGTGTTTCAAGTTTTAGGTCCAGTCAAAAAATAAATACTTCTAATTGTCCAAAAGAAAAAAAATATATCTCAAACGATAGAGTTTCTAACACGCTTCAATTTGATGCTTTAATGTTATACGAAATTTTCATGGTATGAGCGTGAATTGTGAAAAACTAGATAAAAAATTTTTTGTTTCCAAATTATTGCAATCGTTTTCTCATAATAAAATTCCTCCTATTTTTTAAGTGAGACTTCCGAAACTGAAACAGTAAAAAACCCAAGGCGTATTGAGCAATTGAAATTTCAATTTGCAAAAGATCAAATAAATGTTTTATCTTAGTCACCTTTGAAAAAACAGAGCTCGTGTCTTTGCTTGATTCACAAAAAATTGAAACGTCATTAACTGTCAGACTAAAATTTTACTTGATTTATTTATTTTTTATTTACATTTATTTGATTTTTTGCAAATTGAAATTTCAATTGCTCAATACGCCTTGGGTTTTTTACTGTTTCAGTTTCGGAAGTCTTACTTAAAAAATAGGAGGAATTTTATTATAAAAAAATTATTGGAAAAATTTGAAAAAAAAATTTGTTTAATGTAGTTTTTTGCATTTTACGCTTATATCATGAAGATTTGGGATATCAGCAAAGCATCAAATTGAAGCGTGTTAGAAACTCTATCGTTTGCGATATATATTTTTTATTTTGGAATACTAGAAGTATTTATTTTTTGACTGGACCTAAAACTTGAAACACCCTGTATATAAAACAGTACCGTGATTGACTGACAGACAACGCACAGCCTAGACCACTGAACCTAGAAACATGAAATTTGGAAGATACGTTCTTTAGAGGGTGTAGGGTTCCGCTAACAAAGGATTTTTCGAAAATCCTTTTCTAAAGGGGTGAAATGGGGTGTTAAAGTTTGAATAAAAATCCATCATTTTAAGAGAAATATTAAAGTTATATTCATGAAAATTGGTACTTAGGTCTTACGTTAAAAATGAAGAAACACGTGTTTCAGGTTTTTCGAAAAATCAACCCCTAAGGGAGTTAAATAGGGTGTTAAAGTTTATTTAAAAATTAGTAATTTTATAAATTATATCCATGCAGATTGGTATTTGGGATTTCAGTTAAAGATGAAAAACGCATGTTTTAAGTCCTGACATTTCCACCCCTAAGGGGGTTAAATATAAAATTTCTTTATTTTTGACCTTATATTCATGAGAATTTTTATTAGGGCTATAGACTAAAAATAAACAAACGCGTGTTTTATAATTATTAAAAATTCCACCCTCAAAGAGGGTTAACTATACAAATCCGTCATTTTTAAACTTATATCCATGAGAATTGGTATTTGGGCTTTCGGTGAAAAATGAAGCAACATGTGGTTTATAATTTTTAGAAGTTCCACTCCCTAATAAGAGGGTTAAATTTTAAAATCCGTTATTTTTGAAGCTATATTCATGAAAATTGATATTTAAGCTTTCGGTTAAAAATGAAGAAACGCGTGTTTCTAGATTTTTTAAAGTTCCATCTCCCAATGGGGTTAAATATAAATATACGTAACTTCTAACCATAAAAATTGGAATTGGGGCTAGGTATACACTAAAAATAAAAAACGCGTGTTTTAGGGTAGTTACATTTGTGAAAACTGATATTTGAGTTTTTCGTTAAAAATAAAAAAGGCGTGTTTTTGAATTTTTGGAAGTTTCACTCCCCAACGGAGTAAATATAAAAATTTGTAGTTTTTAAAGTTCTAACCATGAAAACTGGTACTTGAGCTGTCGACTAAAAATAAAAACGCGTGTTTCAGATTTGTCAAAAGTTCCAGCCTCAAGGGGGTTAAATGTAAAAAATCATTCATTGCTGAAGCTATGATTATGAAAATTAATATTTGGACATTTGGTTGAAAAAGAAGAGACATGTAATTCAGGATTTTTATAAATTCTATCCGCGAGAGGATTAAATTCAAAAATCCATTATTTTTGAAGTTCTATTTATGAGAACTGGTATTTGGGTTTTCAGTTAAAAGTGAAGAAACATGTGTTTCAGAATTTTTTGAAATTACACCCAGAAGGGGGTTAAATAAGGTTAACAGTGAATAAAAACCATTATGTAAACAGCCAAAAGTAACTCGGTTTCGTATTGGGTCACCTTACTCAGTTTTTCGGTATTTTTCCGCGTTACAAAATAATTGTGAACATGCGTGCGAAGCCGCGGGCAACTGCTAGTTATGTTATAAATGTTATAATCGAGTTAAAATTCAACTGGAATAATTCGTGGTGGTGCTGGTGGTTCCAACTTGCTCATATTAAAACTAGTTTTGTAAAAATTTAGAGTAAACGGAACGCCACTTTTTCCTGTCCAACCTTCGGCTAATTCTTTATGACAGCTTCATATAAAATTACAGAACTCTTGGCTTCCTTCAAGTCTCGGTATCGCGTGCAGGACGTCTTGGAGAAAAACTCTTGTTTTTGAGCTAATTTGTTACAAAATAGATCAAGTACTGTGTTCGGTAGGTACATGAAACTTTCAGTCCTCTACGGGAACGATATGTTTGTATTCGAGTTGCGCCACAACTGCAAACTGTATTTCTGGAGCATTCGAAATAATTCTGTTTAGATGACAAACATGAACGTCGTGTAAATATGAGAGCCCCTCATTTCAGGTTATACCAATAATGTTACTTAATAGCATGCTTGCAATTAAAAAGCGACAGGAAACGAGCGTTGTTTGAGGAATTAATTACCAGTCAAAGCTTGTCAATCGTCTGAATGTTAATAGTCACCAAACGATACCTCCAGATTTACGCAAAATAATCCAATTACGAGCTGCGAAAGTGCATCCCTACGTGAACATCTGCGTATGCTAGATCTGAGTAGGCTTTACAAGGCCTGACAAAACACGATCACAATCCTCTCGTTCTATTGTTCCAGTAAACCACCGAACGTCACGCTCACTTGTGGTCTTGCTTAATAAAATGCATTAATTAGATAATAGGGCTAGATTTTCCACTCAAATTGGAAGAATCGAATCATCACATCCTGAGACGTGATCCTCAATCCTGCGACTGAAATAATTAATTCACACATATGCTAAGGGAGTCATATGTGAGACTTCAATATCCTCGTGATAGACTATTCATGACAAATTAAGTATTAATTGAATAAACTATTGTGTAGGGGTGCGAAGTGAACTAATTACGCCCTATTGTAAGCCTCAATACGAAAAAAAGCCAAATGGAATGATAGACACAAGCGTAATCGTCGATAATAAAAGCCCTCAGTCACTTTTTTTAAAAAAAATATGGACATATCGTGACACCCCCGTTTATTTCATTCAAAAAACGTGGAATTTTCTGTTTGATTATACGAAATTGGAAAAAATTTCAAATTCCATCCAGTGAGGTCAATAAAGTGACGGCGAATTCCTAGGTGGACCTACTGTTGACCAATCTTTCCTCTTTCAATATATAAGAGTGGGAAACAGGGCGAAAGGGAATAATTCCCGCCCGGGCTTGGACAGATTCAAGTCTTGTAAATTTCGTTTTTAACAACACCTTTGTCACTGGACGTTAATAAGGCAGTGGGAGGTGGCAATTGCTTAATAGATTCAGTTGCTCAAATTTGCAGACTTGTCCAACAACCAAATTTTTTAAATTCCAAAGTGCTGCAAAGCTTCAAAAGGCACAAACAAAATGCAAAATTAATCACATTTAACCATAAACATGAGTAATGGTCATTAAAAATTACCCCATAAACCATTCAGATAATTTATTTTTATTATATTCTGCCACCAATCTAAAATAATTAATAATAACGCAATTATGTTGAACTAACACATAAATTGTTGCGGGCTTCAGAATGGCAAAAACGAGAATTAAACAAATTAAACAAAAATATTCAATTGTTGCTGTAACTTTTTATTTTCAATTTATTATTATTCAATAATTATCTATTTCTACAACAAATACTGTCACACAAAAAAGCAGAGCTTGCAATCGTTTACTTTCGATTTTCAGCAAAATATGCAAATGTAATGGTATTAACATCGATTTACTTTTGCAGGTATTAAATAAGATGTGGCAACGATTTAAAATGCGGTCGATGAGTTAATTCTGTTTCTCAAATTAGCTCAAAGATCTAGCTCCATTTCACCAATATACTCGTAAATCGGGCATCACTTCACTTAACACAATTTTCCCAATTTTCTAGAGCATAATAAATACAGTCCAGATGTTCGAATAAAAATACAGCCGAGGCAACAATTCAATTGACACTGTGTGTAAATATTTACAGTCGGTGAGTGAAGAATTTGACTTTCGCAATTTTTCACTTAGCGTTTAATTACTCCGTTTATTGTATAAATAAAATCAAAAGGTTTCCCAAATGAGTCAGCCGTTACAAAAATAGTGAGACTTAATTTAAATTTGTAATGATCGTGAACTTCAAAAGCGAATCTCAGAGGTTAATTAAACTCGAGAATTGTTATAATGGAACGTTTAGAAAAATCGTTCTATTTTCGCAGAGAAAATTATGTTCAACGAGTTATTTCCCCGTTTGTAGACATATTAAATTTCCATTCTAATTTTACAATAGTCCTCTTTTACAAATCGGATTAATGAAAACAAAGCACGGGTATAAGTTACTAACCGAAGCTTTACAAAATCCAAGAACTAGTTTTCTATATATTTTATCAAAAGGATTAAACAGGGATGTCGATTTTTCGCAAGGTTGTTAAATAATTCAGTTGAAAGCAGTTCGCTACTACAAAAATCCTTTAGGATTTTTAAATAGTTGAAAAGGGTCATTAGGGTAATTGCTTTGTCTCATTACCACCGCCGGGAACTAATATGTTAGCAACTTTTTTTAATAGCGACATAATCGGACTCTTCCTTTTTTAATAAGCGTTCTTTCCGGGATAAAGTTTAATTAAAATCATGGATAATTAAGAGATAACCGTACACAAAAGAAAGTGAATTATTATATTCCGGGAGTAAACGACAGACCGTTCTGTCAAACAAAAGATTTTTTCAATGAAAGAAAACATTAATAAAGGTTTAATTTTACCATATTTTTCGGGCCTTATTATTACATTAAGGGTTAGGATATAGGGTCGATTAATTTCGCTGGCTAGATGTGACTGTAACACATCCCGCATGCAGAACAATAAATTGTTAATTTCCCGCTGACCTTTACGCTATTTTCAGTTGTTTGCACTTTTTTTCGAAGAGGCTCGATTTGATTGCGACCGTAAGTTAGCATCAATTTATTTTATTCGATCCCCGACTGAACTTAAGTAAATTAATCTAAATGTTCACCTGGCGTGTCTCGAAATCTTAATCTCAATTATATTAAATTCGCCAAGGATACATTTAGACAATTGCTACCGTTTGATCCAGAGGATGTGAAATTCTTTCACTTGCACCTGGCGACCCTCTGATTTACCTGCCAGCGAAAGAATGAAAGAAAGAAAAACGGATGTATGATCGATTTCGTCTGGACGGTGTAAAGAAGTTAGGTATTATAAAGCAGTGGAGTGGAAGTACATTTGTATAAGGAAATTCCATTTTACGGAAAATGATTGTATGAATCTGTACCGTACCCATTATCTGAATAAATTCGTTTATGTAGAAAAGCGCATCTATCTGAAAACTCAACAGATAACTTCGTACAGTCAGTTTAACCGAAATAAATTCACGTTTTATATTTCATTTTCAGCAGGTTGTTATTTTCGTGACAAACGTCGCCTCGCTGCCCGAAGACCCGATTTTTTACCGCTGCGGAATTTTCATTTTTATGGCCTTTTCGCATGAGCCTTATAATTTTTATTTTCATAATTAACTGCTTCATTATGGCCGTTTTGAGCCGGATTAATTGGCAATCTCTTCAAATTATCTGCGCCAAATCCGAGCTTTGTTGGCTGCAATTTTAAAAGCAATGAGCAAAAAATTCCCAATTAATTTCTATACAAATGCAACGAACACACCCATATTTCCTGCAAAATCCTACGACATACAACCCGATCCAGAAAATTTCATTCACATAAGCCAATAATGTAAATATTAAATCGAGACCCGTCTGTGATTTTTTCCACTCTCCTACTGATCCATAAATATATTCATAAAAATAGACACTTGATAAGTAGGCATATGCATTAGTGATAAGAGATCAAAGATGTCAACTTATATCGTACGATGGCTTGTAAATAAATAAGTAAATAACCAAAAGCTTTGCCCACAACAAACAAACCAGAACACTATTGATTGTTAAGTTAATAATGCAAAAGTCAAATTTCACTGAAATCAACTACGTAATAATTTAATTACATACTATTTATTATTTTTTTCCAGAAAAACTACTATGTATTAATAAAAACAAAAAATGGCTTTTCTATCACTCTGTCACTCAATTCGTGTGAAAAAACGCACTCTAATCTACTTTCAAAACACGAATTTTGCTCGAAATGTAGGAAAAATCAATTAAAAGCTTCACAACACCACTGATTTCCCTGAGTTGTGTTTAATTTTCCATGTTTTATCGGCAATAATCACCAGCAATGAATACAAATTTCAACTGTAACGAAACTAATTCGAATCAAGATGTCAATCTTGTTGTTATTAATAAAATTGTTGTTATTAATAAAATAAAATGTTACGTTTGTGCCACCACAAATGCCGGGGTTAAAATTCTATTAGCATACGCAATTTGGCCTTTAACACCCTTGTAAAATATTTAATACGCTTTTTTAATAGGCGCTTAATCGATGAATCCGCACGGTTATTTCCAGCTGAATATTTTTGCAATAAAGGTGTTCAAGCTGATGAAATATGAAAAACACATGGACTTGGTTAAAATTTAAAATAAACGTTTGAATACCAAACAAATCGATCGGAAAAATAAACCACGTCCTGGACATTTATGGGCCCATCATAGATGGACTAATAAATAGGTAATATCGTAATAAAAAAAAGATAACGTCTTTTGATGGGAGAAAAGTAATCCTTGTTGGATTTAACTTGGTGACTGGTCACATTCCAAAGCTACAGGTATTTCCTTTGTGGTCGCTTACTTGGCTCTTAGGCTGTGCTAACTACCTGAGATAACACGGATGCAACGTCACAGTCTGACACATCACTGGCTTTTATTATGCAAAGGTCATATGCACTTTTCGACGACTAAAAATCCGGAGTGTATCTGACGTTAATTTGCCTTTCGTTTCACTCCTTTGACTATATCTCAAACGATTATTTGATACTTTAATAACGAAACTGTCTCAAACACTTGATCGAATTTTACCGGAAAAATTAAAAATCTTATTCAATTGGAATTAATTGAGCCATCTTGTTCGTAATTCCGTCCTTGCCCCAACATGCAATACTTTAATAAAAGTGACCTCGCAACATTTGTGACTCAACCATCATAAAAGAAAAGTTTTTCGAGCTGTCCATTAGCTTACTTTCATCTGGGCATTGTTTCGTACTTTTGTCATTCGTTTTAATTCATTTCCGGCCCACCTATGCTTCTGGGTGTACCCGATTTTTCCGCTTTGTGAATTGATTATCGATTTGTTGTGAAACTAAAATTGTTTCAAAATTCACAAAGCGAAGCAAAAAGAATTCGTAATGAGCAATTATATCATCAGTCAACGTTTGAAGCATTTTTCTATCAATATTATCGCAACTACCTGTAAAAGTAAACAGATTGGTAAATACAAATAATAGTTCAAGGGCAAGATAATTCTGGCCGCAATCCAATTAAATGCCCATTCATACCAATATCTGTCTCATGTCTTTAAATTTTACATGTCGTTAATTTTCGGCATATCTCTAATCTCAAACGAAGGAAAATAAACATTCGGGAGCACGCCAGCCGATATCCTACATCTGCGAAATTAAAAATATTGCTCTAGTTCAAATAAATAACCCCAGACAAGGTTAGCTTATCAACGTCAAGTCGATTGTAACAGGAATTACTCTTCCATATACTATACCTACCAGTTTATTTTTATTTATAGCTAAACGAATAAATTTTAAATTACGAACTAAGCCACGTGCGTGATTTGTTTAGGGCGACCACCCCGAATTTTGTCATAAATTAACAAAACATAAAAACAATCGACGACCAATTTAACTCGATTTGTTCGATGTTTGTAAAGTAATTTAAATTTTCAACTTTGGAGCGTAATGGGTTTTTGTAATCAAAATGCATATCTGCATAATTGTATGTAGAACGTTGTGTAAAACAACGGATTTGTTTTATCCACTACCACTGCTTTAATTTATACATTTCGCCCCGATAACCTACTTGTTAAATTAAATTACTGCACGAAAAATGGTCTTGGAAAAATTGCTTGTTTATTGTTCCTGTTTGTACAATAATAAAGTAAATGCATTTCTCTTGCAGTCGCTATTTTTGCGTCTGAAATTTTCAAACACCTATAAATAGAAATGTGAAAAAGTGCACGCAACTGTATGAAAAATTAATTCTGTAAATCACAAGGTTAGCTTTTTAATGATTAATAGATCAACAATTTGCAAGAAAAGAGCGATTGAGAGAACTAGTAATTTTAAATAAAGTCATAAATTGTTTATAGAGTTAAGTGCATTAAGCGATTAGGAGCAACGTAGCTTCAAATTATTTCTTAATTAACATTCGACGTAATTAGTTTATGGGCGAAGATTCCAATTCGTAGGATTGCAATTTCTGGGTCAATATTCGCACCAGGAGTAGAAAATTACATCAGTAATAAAGTGAACAGTATTTAACACATCATATTATCATCATCATCAACATATGCACTCTTTATCATACAATCTGTCTATAAATGAATGTAGGATCGTAGTAGGTATTAAAAGTTTGCCGCTTCTTTCCAGAAAAAGTGAACAATGTTAGTATATGAAAAATATGGTTTTACTGGTTGCCTGAGTCGATAAAAATTGGTACTTTTCAGAAACTTCATAGAAATAAAATAATGAAATGCGGCAAATTCAAATTCCAGAACCACCTGAGATCCTACACTCTTTTATAGACAGTCCGTATTACCGTCCACAGAATATTATAAAAGCCAGTAGAGTAATTTAAATTGTCCAATATTTGTCCAGTATTTTTGTATTCAATCTTATGAACATAACAGCAAGTAAAAATTAATTCATGGTCAATATACAACAATCGAAATGGTGTTTCTGTGGCTTGCCTAAACATAGATATGGGCAAGACAATTAGTACTTACCTGAAAATTTAATTTCCTTATTTCATTTTCTTTGAAGTGGAATAAAATAAAAATTTGATGTTATTTGTCAATTTATTCAAAACTACTGCAATGGATATTATTACATAATTATTTCATATCTTTGTTATTTGATTCCTTTATTCTTTCTTACCTACTTAATACATATTGCATTTTTGTACAGATGAGTTACAGAATAATATCGAATGAGTTAACAAATATTCTACTCCAGAACATTGTTACATACAATCCCATAAACAGACAAAAAAGGGCTTTGTAGAAAGATTACATTAAATTTGTTACGTTTTCATATAATTTAATATTTATTAAAATAATAACACAATGAACCTACTGATTATGTTTTTTGTGTTAGTTTCAGGAAGACCGGTGTTGAATGAAGATTAGATAATTTCATAAACAAATAGTAACAGAAATAAATGCCATAGATTAAGTGCATTTTATTTTTTCACCTTATCCCAAAATAACACAAATAAAAATTCGAACAAAAATTAATGTGTTGTAAATAAACTGTATAATTTGTAGGCATTCTATAAACATTTTAAAAGATTTTGTTTTTTTTTCGGTATTTTCAGAACAATTTTAACAAAAATTTATTTAACATTTTTTCACTTATCCTGAAGTGTGCGAATATGATTTTTACGTGGAACACTTTTGTAATAACACAGTGTCAGTATTTAATAAAATTAATTGTGAGGTGGATAAAATAAAACATGTATGTAATACCTATCTACATATTACATATTTTCAACTAAGTATTAATTAAAAATTAAATGAATTTAACAATTCAGTCTTGCAAAACACAAATTTGTAGAAACTGTTAAATGAATCAATACAAAATAAAACTTTGGGTGCCTTGAACTTTTGTTACAGCAGGGTTCTCTGTTTATAATATTCTTTTGTAATCTGCCTGAAACCTCATAATAAAGTATTTTAAAAAGAATTCATTTATAATTTCGCTGTGAAACTAAGACCGTCGACTATAAAACCAGAGGCAAAAAGACGAACTATTCTGTCAGCACCTCCACCAGCAATTTAAAAAGATTTAACCGACAGCTAGCTGATGTGGAGATTTTCATTATTACATGTGACTTTTATTAACTTAAAATATTACGCGAAAAATAACACCAAAGCAAAAAATTGCAATTTCTATTTGTAGCCGCGTGAAGGCGAGAAATAGATTAAAGTCAGATTTGTGGTAATTAAAATTAGAACGCAAGTTGTGACTATTCTTATGCAATGCGCTTTCTTTCCTGCATCTCACATAAAATAAGCCACATTTTCAGTATTTATACAAACAAACTCAAATAAGCCCACGCATTTTAAAACCATCGAAATACCATTCCGCAAAGTATTAAAAACTTGACGGCGAAATTCTCGTCGTAATTGCATTTTTAATGGGCAGTGCAGTGAGCTATCAAGCAAGGTCGCCAATTACCCAGAATTGCCTGGAATGAGAAGAAATTACAATTATTTTTTTCTTTCAATTAGGTAACTGAAACTCAAAAATGCTTTCGCAACTTTCGTTACCAGTTAGCAATGGTGACCAGCTCCAGGTAGAAAAAGTATTTTTATTGAACCCAATACTGAAAATTACCAAAATTCTCTAAATATTTAAGAAATGTGTAAGCAGAAGAAGGGTAGCAAGCTGTGAAATATTTTGTTAGCCTTCTATTAGCTGTTTCAAAACTATAAAAACGCCAACGTCGCATTTTCTCTCAAAATTAGTTGTTATAAATTATTCATGCACTTCAAAAAAATGGTAGCTACTGTAATTTATAGTTTCAATGAGAGATCTTAATAACTATTTTACATTTTTATCAACCTTATTTAAAAAAATAATTCGGTAAAATGCGACGTTGGCGTTTTTATAGTTTTGAAACAGCTAATAGATTCTAAAGACAAAATTTCTCGATCATATTATGATTATAATATTTGTTTGTTGGGCAAAATCTCACCCAAATTAATGATTGCCTTCAGTTGAGACCAATTAGTTCTGTATAATAACGAGTCAACAAAGAGAGCTATTGGCATATTGAAATCAAGTGGTAACAATAACAAACGAACGAGTAAAACCATAGTAACATGGATTTAACACCAAATAAAGAGTAACAAAAGTTTAACTCACCAGCTAAAGCATCGTGAGGAACACTGGCTAAATATACAATAAATAAATAAGTCTTAATCCCTAAAAACATGTGTCGTATTTTCCGTTCCTTCTCTTCCATTGTGCACCTCTTCACCAACATTTTAACAGTTTCGTCCAGTCTAACAAAACAGGTGAAAAGTCGAGAAATCACTTGGATTTTACATCGTGATGCACTTTTCACTTCATTTTTAACACCACGGACCGTAAAACGGCATCGGCATCTCACGATACCACCTGTAGATGCAGAACAAACGCACCGTTAACTTTTACATAGCCGTCCCCTCTCTTCTAATGGACACAATTACTAAACCATTTCGCTCATTTTTCGATTATTAACCGAACGATTTCGTTTCGAGAAGTTGCTAAAGTTGCGAATTGAATTTTTGTTGTGCGCGTCTTTTCGAACGAAGACATTTAACGACGTGCACGCACACAACCGCACAAACAGACAACAAAACTTTTACGGAAATAATCCCCGCTCTTATTTTCTAACGCCCGCTAGGTGGCGCCAGGTGACGCGGCAGGGTCGCCAACCGGAGGAAAATTACCATTTCCTTATCAGTTTGATAACACAATCGACAATTGTGCTGACAAAAACCCCAAAAACAATTTTCTTGTTTAAAAAAATGACAAGAAAATTAGTTTTCATTTGATAAGTGGGCCCCTCAAGTTAAAAAACTGTTAACTTTATTGCGTGCGTTTTTTACGTAATTTATAATTCATGCGAGCTTTGTTACTTCAATAGTTCGTAAAGTTATGAATTTTTAAACATAAAAAAAGTTGTACTTTCTCAATTTTTAATGGGTAAAATTAATTATTCAATTGACACAACAACATTGGGACAAAATGAGAGGGCCTGGTGCCAGGATCGTCTCTAGCCTTACAGCCGCCCCAGTTATTTTTTCTTTACAAAAATTACAGTTCTTTATTTTCAGTTTTCGATATCAGTTTGCATTCATTCAAAAAAGATTTATCGTTGGAAGCAACATTTTAGCACAGATATTTTAGTAACTTCTGGGAGAATCAGAAGATTTTGGCTAAGTTTAAAAAAATAATTTGTAGTGAAATGTTGTATCAGGTAATTTATGAGATAATATTTTAGCGAGTAAAAAGAAATTTGCTTCATTTTTTTGTATCATTATCCAAATCTGAATTAGAATAAATAAAATAAATATAGAATAAACATCGCAATTCTGCGTTCCCATCGTTTATTTGAAAGGGACATCAAAGTTAATGTCAGAAATTCTTTTTTATCGCAATGTTGAAGCAGAAAAAAATACGTTTAAATTTGGCGCCTGAAAGTAAGCGCCCGAGCGGCCGGTAAAACAGGTTTCACTTCCTTTTCGTGTGTATTTCATGAGCGTGAGCAGCTCTGCTGAAAACACAAAATAAACCACAGGTAATCTACGTTTCCCGAAATCATCCACTATTCAAAACTGGTCTAAAATCCTCCCCAATCCTTATTTAATCCCTCACGATTCATATAATTGCCATTTGGGACGTAAAAACTGCAAAAATCGTGTTGGTTGACATCAACTGACAGGTTACTCACATTGACATTCCCAGCCCAATTTTGAATGAAATTTGAATGTTTTTTTATCAATTTAAACTTTACACACTTAACTAGACCAGTAAGCTATTTGTTTCCGTCCCTGTTTTAGTTTTTTCATCAATAAACAATTGTGACCTAACCTCACTTTTTGTTGCAGCGATGGTGCGGATGAACGTTTTGAGTGATGCGCTCAAATCTATCAACAATGCCGAAAAACGGGGTAAACGGCAGGTTCTGATCCGCCCGTGCTCCAAAGTCATTATCAAATTTTTAACCGTCATGATGAAGCACGGCTACATTGGGGAGTTTGAAATCGTTGACGACCACAGAAGTGGGAAAATTGTGGTGAATCTGACCGGTAGACTAAACAAGTGTGGGGTTATTTCGCCAAGATTTGACGTTCCAATTACACATATTGAAAAGTGGACGAACAATTTGCTACCGTCACGTCAATTTGGGTGAGTCTTTTGTGTCCGAATTTTGGGGTTTTATTTACTTTGTTTGTGTCAGATATGTTGTGTTGACCACAAGCGGGGGTATTATGGATCACGAGGAAGCCAGAAGGAAACATCTGGGAGGGAAAATCCTTGGATTTTTCTTTTAATGTAAAGTTATTTAATAAAGTTACAACTTTATAAAACGTGGTTTTATTAAATGCCCAGTGCTGGGAGCCTTTACTTTTATTTAAAAGAAAATACATTAGTTGCTATCTAAAAAACAAGGAAAAATATTAAAACCTTACCGCTAAAGCTACTAAAATACACTTTATTTTTATTATTTACAGTCTTGGATTTACTAAGATCAATACTGAATCACAAACGAACTTTTGACTTGAGAAAAATTGCACAATCAATTTATACAAACTTGTACTTGTAAATAAACCTACGCACACTATTGTAATTAATTTTGTTTCTTGTATTCTCACAAAAACTAAAACAAACAAAATGCTTCACTGATCATTTACGACTATTTGGTACAAGAAAATATTCGTGATTTTCAAACTATCTGACTTTATCTGAACTATGCAAAACTTTCGCGACAATTAGACCGACTGCCGTAACTGCCGCTAAACTTAATCCCGCCTTCCACCACGTCCTCGTATCCGTAGGAAGTATTCCGAATTCTCTCAAATTCCTAAGAAAAACACAAATAGGAGAATTACTAAAATCGCAAACTTTCACACAAAAACATGCACAAAGCTAGAAATGAAAAACAAGCAACATGCGATAATTGTTATTGTACAATGCATCAAAAATTGTATTCTAGCTAGCACAACAAATACGTTTTTTTTTTTTTTAATTTTATTAGTATCACAATGGTTGCTGATTAGTAAGTAAACAAAAACATTCGAATATGTATAAATTGTAGCAACCTGTAAAACTGATTAAACCATTCTGATGGTTGTGGGCGCAACAGTAACATATGAACCATGCGGCGTAAAGGACTGCAAAAAATAAAAGATACTTTTAGGAAACTTTATTACAATCGCAACCATTTAGCCTTAAATCGGCGGCTAAAGTGACTACGAAAAAAACTAACTTAGGGCAAATTCCTACGACAGTGTGCCGTGTTACAAACCTGAAAGGCTCGATGAAATTCAATTTCTAAATGCATAACTCAAAGTTTCTTGTATAAAATCTACTGAAGACTATGATTCAATAAGATAAAAAATAAAATCAATAAATTAATAGAAGTTATACAAATGTGATAGTACTGGTAATTAAGCACTTTCTTAAATAAACAGGCATTAAAACTTGGACGAATTTCCATTTTCATTAATAATTTTCTCCTTATGTTTAAAAATTACATCAATACTATCGCTGTTCACTCTATCGTGCAAATATTCGAGGATATGAAAACGTAATGAAAGTGCATTAGCAAATGAAAAGTTAATAGTGATAGAGAAGTAACTCTCTGTTAAATCTGAATGGCCCTGCGATAATAAAAAAACATTCAACTGATTTCAATCAATCTACAGGGTTTGAAATTTAAAAAAAACGTTGGAATATTTATAGAGGGTGAGTTTGATAAAAGTATTTTTTACTAACTCAAGAACCAATATTCGCACAGAAATCAGAGTTTGCTTTTGTCCATATACCTATTAGCTGTTTCAAAACTATAAAAACGCCAACGTCGCATTTTCTTTCAAAATTAGCTGTTATAAATTATTCATGCACTTCAAAAAATTAATAGCTAATGTAATTTATACTTTCAATGAGAGATCTAATCATTAATAACTATTTTAGATTTGTATCAACCTTATTTAAAAAAATAATTCGGTAAATTGCGACGTTGGCGTTTTTATAGTTTTGAAACAGCTAATACATGTGAATTTTTTCAGAATTTTACTACCCTTACTTTTATTAAAATTTACTAATAATAAAATATCAATAAAATTAAAAATATGAAAATATTAATAAATCTAAATTTTTATCAAAGCAATGATGCTTATAAATAATGTTTTGAGCAAAAAAATTAGCATCATTCGTTCTAAAACGACAAAAAAATATATTTTTTGCAGTGACCTAATATTAATAAATTTTAATTATAACTAAGTAACTGACTCCTAATTTTTTTAATTGTCTACCTGCCAATATCACAGCATTACCTGAACCTCAATTTGCTAGATCCATAAAAGCAAAATTGTTAAAAGTCTCCACTGTACTGTACAGAAGATTTTTATAATGTGGAACTTTAGAATTGCCCTTTACAACTTTTTATTGTTATTTATTGTTATATGACATGTTACACCATTGACTTTACTTAAATGTATTATATCCCATTTTGGAAAGCACAATAAAGATTACTAATTGAAGAAAAATTCTAAAAAAAATTCATATGCAGAGAGAAAAGTATAAAATATGTGACAGCAAACGCTGAATTCAGTATGATTATTTATTGGTTTTTGAAATTATAATGAAACTATACTTTTAGCAGACTCACCTTGTACAGAAGATTTTGATGGAATATTAAAAAAGTAAAAAAACACCATTTACATTTTTTATCATCAGATCAAACACCTGCTTAAATACTCTAAAAATTGTCCCAATATTTTGACACTGCCAAGAAATGAAATATTGTTCATTAGTTTATCAGTTGAAAAAAAAACAACTATGATTTTTTTTAATACATTTTTTAAATATTTTATTTAACATTTAATAGTCATTTTGTCTTAAGGGAGTGTTAATTTAGCCTTTTGCTTCAGGGAAAATGTATCTAGATCCGGCTCTGTAACAAATCTATATTTTTTATTATTTACTGTAATGACGATATCGATGCAATTTAGATGAATACTTGAGTAAATACTAATTACGTGGATTACGTTATCATTTTCAATAAACACTAATTCTAACAACTTGTATTTTTCCCAAATATTGTTGCCAAATTTCTACCAAATACCAAAAATTTTGAGAAACCAATAAATAAAAAATAAGTGTAGATGACTGCAGTTTACTGAACCAAAAACAATAAACCAATTAAAACGACCACAATTTACATTTTTAAACATTTAAACGCTGTGAATGCAGCTCAACTGTTTTTAATTAACAATTCAATTAAACAACCAACCTGTGTTTGTAGAACAAAATCCAAGCTGCTTGAAACCGACTAACCCAAATTTTATTATCACCCCACATCCTCCTCAAAATACTTACGGGAAAGCAGCCATTGTTGCCAACTTGACAAAAACATCCTTCCTCATGTGCCCTTTAACTGAAAAATTCTGAGGCGGCAGTACTTTATATTTTTGACAAAATGTGAGCGGTTGTAATAAATACTCCTGCTTGACTTCCTCCAAATCGCTTTTACACGCAACTACCAAAACCGGTATTTTACTCTCGGCAAAATATTTCTACAACAAAACAATAATTAAATAACAAATACACTTTTCCTTGACTTACAATATAAATACGTGCGATATATTCAAACGACTTGGGATTGTTGTTGTCGTAGACCAAACAAGCAACATCACATTGAACCTCATGAGGCAACAACGGGTCAGACACGTTCCTCACATTAATGTCACGTAGCACCATTATTTTTTCCTGACCGTAGACCTGTACAACATTTACTGTACAAGTGGGCGTTCCTGTATTTTCCAAGTGGGGACTTTTTTGCTAAAAGGAGACAAGTTGGCCATAAAACAATATTATTATTTTAGCCACTGGTTACTTCAGTAGGCGATCTAATAAAACTCCGACAAAAACTGGACTTCCCCGCACCCACTGGACCAATCACGTGACACTGATACACATTTCGGCTCGACTGTTTTTTGGCCAAATCAATTTTCTTTTCTCTCGTTACTAAAAACATGAATTATAACTTGCCTCCAAAAATACAGGAAACTGTAATACCTTGTACGGCCGATACCTGACTCTCGTTCTCGTAAATATTGTAACCTAAATAAGCTAAATATTCGAAAGTTCGGGGCAGGTCTACCAAAGTCATGAGTGCCCATTGACACATGTAACCCTGATATGTGATCCAACCTTTTTCGTTGGTTGGCACCATTGCACTCACATCAGGGGGCCATGCGGGGGTTGGACAAGTTGAGAAAAGTTCAGTGTATTCAGAGGGTGATAACGCATGGTCACGGTCTTTATCAAACCTTTCAAATATGTGGGTCAGGAATTGGTACCCTTTATGGGACAGTTCCGTGGTACAACCTGACGGTACCTTCAAACTGTAACAAAATAAATTCAAATTTAAATTTACGCTTTGTTCGAAGCGCCATCTGAATGCAAGTTAAATAAGTTTATTTACTTCCCACGCCAATTTATAACTTATGGGTGTTTGAATTTTTTTCTTGTTACTTTAATGGTAAAAGTATAGGAACATTACTTTCCCATGTAAATGGTTTGTATGTCGTTTCTTAATGATTTTGGAAATTTAGCCAACAATTCTGTGAGTTTTCTTGGTTGTAACATCGTATTGATAGTACTATATGTATTAAGTATTATATGGGATATTAAAACTGACAGAAATTGATTTTCTGTACTAATGACATTAGGTTTCTTCTAATTGGCTCCTAAAGCACAATTCCTAATGTTATTCCTCGTGTTATTTTGTATCATTCAAAAAAATTTAAGTTAACAAATTAAAATAATTAGTTCATCATACATAGGTCAGTTTTGTAAAAAATGTCTATTGAAAAATGCATTTGGTGAGCTTTTTACAAATGCTTGTATATTATCTAAGTTGTGTGTTTTCCTAAAATAAGGTTTTCTAATTTTTAGAGATAAATAAAAATTTATTTCCAATAAAAAATTATACATAATTTAAGACACGGTACGTAACGAAAAAATAAATAAGACAGACAAATTTACGTCAAATAGGCTTTCTTTTAGTTTTGACATACATTTTCGTTTATTGTAGTCTTGATTTTTTTTTATTGGTAAGTAGGTAAGCAAAAATTTAGACCAAGTTGTTTTATTCCAATTATTGGTACAATTTTGACTCAATGGCCAGAAAATTTTGCACTAATTTGCAATTTTGCAATAGATGATTAACTAGTAGACAAGCCCACAAGTCATTAAGACCAGTTTAATTTTTTTTAATTTTTTATTTATTTTTAGTAGGATGGAAAAAGAAAATCGGCCATTATATATTTTGGCTAATATCTCAAAAACTTCGAATCGTAGAACAAAAATAGACACAGATTTAGAATCCTCAGTCAATTTTACTTCAAACAGGCAGAGTTTTGACATAAATTTTCGGTTATTGTGATCTTGATATTTTTTTTTTAATAATAGATTAAGTAAAAATTCAGCAAAAAATGTATTATTCCGATTATTGCACAATTTCAATTCGATTGCCATAAAATTTTGCTCAGTAATAGATAATTAAATAATAAAGAGGGTTATAAGTCGTTTTATTAGACCAATTTATAATTCTTTATTACTATTTTTGGTAAGATAGAAAAATAAAATCGACCATATTTTGCCTAGTATCTCGAAAACTTCAAATCGTAGAACAAAAATAAAGACAGATTTGGGATCCTCAGTCAATTTTATTTCAAACAGGCACGGTTTTGACATAAATTTTCGGTTATTGTGATCTTGATAATGTTTTCTTAATGATGCATTATGTAAAAATTCTGCCAAAAATGTTTTATTCCGATTATTTGCACAATTTCAATTTGATTGCTACAAAATTTTGCTCAGTAACAGGCAATTAGCTAATAAAAAGGGTTGTAAGTCGTTTTAGATCAATTTATTTTTTATTTATTTTTGGTAGGATGAAAAAATAAAATCAAGCCTATTTTGACTAATACTATCTCCAAAAATATGGACCGTAGAACAAAAATAAAGACAGATTTGGAGTTGTCAGATAATTTTACATAAATTAGAGATACTTAATAACGCAAAAAGTTTCTAATAAAGGTCCAAAATAACGTTATAGTGATCTGTTTCTTTAGATTTAGTTCGTGAGCAACATTTTTTTTAATTACAAACTAATTTTTGTTCGCGAAATTGTGCTCAAATAAAGGGAAAATTACATTATTTTTTACTTATTCGAGATTTGTAGAATGTTTTCTGGTCTTCGTTTGTTTCTAGATTCTGTTCACAAGATCAGTCTATTAGTTTTTGCAGTATTTCTTCTCGAAAGTAATAAAAAATAAACCTTTAAAGGAACCTTTAAATTTATTACACTACGTGCAAAACATTGTTTGGCTTCAAGCAAGCAACCTAAAATTCTGGTCAATTGGCCTACGACTTAAAAATTAAGTTGGCAACATTAAGTGTCAAATTCAAACGTCACACTTTTATGGCCATCAGTGCTGCCAGCTTAATTTCAATTGTTTACTTACTTTGGAAAGAGATATTCTTTACACATATTCAAATTATCGTTGTAACCAAACTTCCTTAAAACCGTCCAGGTGGTCTCATTGCGCCCCCTTTGT
This sequence comes from Tribolium freemani, assembly GCA_939628115.1. Classification (NCBI taxonomy): domain Eukaryota; kingdom Metazoa; phylum Arthropoda; class Insecta; order Coleoptera; family Tenebrionidae; genus Tribolium; species Tribolium freemani. The sequence goes on along the minus strand of OW626791.1, from coordinate 15,511,945 downwards.
ATAAAAAGCGTGTGCAAATACAAGAAGCCCTTCAATGTAACGCAATTATGACTAACACCATCGTCGATGTTTTTCCTCAAGACGGCTTTGACGTCATCAAGGACTTGAGGCTGTAAAGGGGCATTAAAACACCGACTTTGGAAATTATTCAGTTCAATGTCATTCAAAAGCCCGTCACAATCAATGTCGCAGATTTTAAAAATCCGAATTAAAGCCTTCTTGCATGCGTCAGTCAGCTGGAAATAAAAAGTGTGTAAAGTGGGCCATGCCGGCACGTCACCTTACGTCAGCCTTTTCAACGGAATAAATAGGCGGCGTGGGGTGAAGCACGGCCTTCTGTGCATAGTAAAACATTTCCGAGATGTTTTTCAAAGTTTTGGCTGAACACTCTATACATGTTTCGATTTCGGAAAATTCGTCCATGACTTGGAAAACTCCCTAAAATGATAATAGTCCAGTCAAATAAGCGTTTAAATGGAAATGTGGAAAAGCTTGCATTTTTTATACAGGGTGTCCCGCAAGGTAGTGCATATATTTTAACCATAGATTGAGCATTAAAATTAAATGGACCCGTATTTTTTATTTTTTTCCAAAAAAATTTTCTTGTGGAATTATTAGCCCTCAAAGTTGCTCCAAAAATACAGATTATAATTTTTATCTCTAATAATACTTATCCAATTTTTATAAAATTAGGCATACAGTCGTTATTTTAAACACCCATTTAACAGCGCAAATTGTAAGCTTGCTGAAGGGGACTGCTGGAACCCCCTTGGAATAAATTGTTTCATAACTTTGTAGCACAAATTAGTTTGGCTTTGGTGCTACTAGAATATCAAAGGCTATTGAATTTAGAAGCTTTTTTGTCTCTTGTACATTTTTTGTAAAATGTACCATTTACGAGTAAAATAATAAAATGTGAAAAGATGCAGTCGATATCAGCACAGCCACAGTATTTCTAAAGAAAGCGGCATTGACTTCAGACCTGTTAAAGGTGCAAATATTATTGTCAAAACTCGTTTCACACTTTTTCCGTTATGTTTGTTTATTTTACAAGCCAGGAATTTGAAAACGAAATTTGACAATAAAATTTTCACTTTTAACAGGTTTGAAATCAAAGCCGTTTAGGTGCGATACTGATGCTGATAAATACTGCATCTTTTCACATTTTATTATTTTACCCGAAAACAGTAGATTTTATAAAAAATTTACAAGAAACAAAAAAGTTTCTAAATGGAATAAGCTTTCAAATTCTATTAGTATCAAAGCTAAATTAATTTGTGCTACAAAGTTATGAAACAATTTATGTCAAGGGGACTCTGGTAGCCCCCTTCATCAATGCCCTACAATCTTACAATTTGCACTGTTAAATGAGTGTTTAAAATAAAGTCTGTACACCAAATTTTATAAAAACTGGATAAGTATTATTAGAGATAAAAATTATAATTTGTATTTTTGGGGTAAATTTGGGGGCTAATAATTCCATAAAAAAAATTTTTTGAAACAAAATAAAAAATATGGGTCCATTTAATTTTAATGCTCAATCTATGGTTAAAATATATGCACTATATAAGTTATTTGATATAAGTTTAGTCAAAGAATTTTTTGTTTTGTTTGTAAAGCTGTGCATTTATCGAGGAATCTTTTGTAAAAAAATAAAGTTTCTAGCTTTACCCAGAATGAAAATACGAAAATACAAATCAAATTTCTTTGACTAAACATTTTTAAATACTCCACAGTAACTTATAATATTAAAAATGCAAGCTTTTCCACAACATTTCGACTTAAAGGCTTATTTGACTGGACTATAAAGGGGGTTTTGGGTGAATTTCGTACGTCTATTGTGGAGTAGTCCACCAGGTCGATTTTGTTGCCCACCAGGACCACAGGGCAGGGCTTGTCTGGGTGGTTTTGCCGGATAAGGGGCATCCAATGCGAGGAAATTCTGTCAATGCTCTCGTCATCGTCCACGGCATAAACCACGCAAATGACGTTGGCTTTCTTAATTTGCTCGTTTAGCTGCTCCTCACTTTGCTCCGCCGCTGAATAATCCACGATATTTGTGGGGACCTGCTCTGGGGTGACATCGGCCGGGATTGTAATTTCCTCCGCTTTGCTGGGCACATTTTCGGGAAACTCTTCACTGACCAGCGAGAGAATGAGCGAGGTTTTGCCGACACCGCGATCACCAACCAAAAGGATGCGAACGTTACGTTTCATCTGGATTTTAACAACCATCTTAGACTGGAAATGAGGTTATGTCATCTCTATTTGGCCTTTGCCTGTTGTTGTTAGATAACGTTCAAATTTACAAACGGAAGATTTTCGCTCTTATCTTGATAAAATCGCACAAACTTTGCAATCTTACTCACTTTTTAACAGGGCCGGATCGGCACACTTTGTCACTCACACAAAAACAACACCCGCATTACTGTAAATTTACCAAACACAACCAGGGGTACTCAAGGACCAAACAAACAGGGGTCTTTTATTGTGCCCCCTTGTTGTAAACAATTTACCGAAACCTCAAACCTGAATGAACAACAAATGTCAAAATTGACGCGTGCGTGCGAGATTGGCACGGAATTTAATTACTGGCAAGTTCACAAGAAGGAATTGTCTATTTCAAAGAGGATTCAATTAAGCGGAGATTGCCTGTTTGTTATTGTTACCTCCAACATAGTGGGAAGGTTTTTCTTGACAACAAAAATTGTTTGTTTTAATAGGGGGGCGAGCGTTGTGGCACCGAACCCATCTCTAATCCTCCCGCAAAGTTGTTGAACTTTTTTTAGTTTTACGACTTCTATTAATAAAATTCTGGAATGGGTTCAATTTTTATGGTCCAGAATAGAATAATTAACTGTTTTCTTCGCCTTATTATACGGTGGGAGAGAATCTCGCTTTATTGAATGCAAATTTTGCCAATACAGTGGCGTAGCAAGTTTCTATTTCATTCATTTCAAGGCACAGCCCAAGGAAAAAAGCAGCAAAAAAGTTAAAATAAACATCAGATTTATTTACATTAGATCCAGCTAATTGGAAATATATTTTAGTTGACAGTGAATAACTGAGTTTATTATATAGTTTTTTAAGTAATTATCTAGTCAAGAATTTCAATGAATTGCAGTTTATTTCCGTATTTAAAACTATTTTTATCACATTCTCTACATAAATAAACAAAAATTTGGGTACGCATGGATGGTTTTCATGTTTGTGCGTTTACTATACTTTACAAAAATTTGTAAATATTTAGATACAAAGTGATTCAGCTAAGACAACGTCCAACTCTAAAAAAAATATGGTATCAAATCGACCACGTTTTAGAAACAATGGCAATAGAAAACTAAGCTACAATGCGACAAAACACAAAATCTTTAAAGATGTAAATAATAGCAGGTAATCGTTTGTTGTGGTTTGTTATACCATTTTTATTCAAATACACAGATCTGTAGCACTTATGGTACATGATTTGAATGATAAATACTCAGATGAATCGCCTTTCAGAGTGTTAGTAAAACAATTTAAAAAAATGGTTCTTTTAGCTTGAAATAATGTGATTTCAACCAGCAGGAATGATATCATGGATCCACCAGTTGACAATAACGAAGATTTATTGTTGTTACAAACAACACAACGAACTACGAAACTTATTTTGAAAAGGTCATTATAATTTTTTTTTATTATTTTTCCAAGGCGCTATTTAAGTACCAGAGTTTCAAAGGCAGACAGTAGCATATTTACATATGGTCTAAATCGGCTGTAGCCCAGGGCGGCAGAATTTTAGGGGCGGCAAAAATGTATTTTGATTAAAAAAAAAATAGCTAGTGTTACAATTTTTTAAATCAAATGATCAGACTTTTAGTTTTCGTCGTATTTTTATATTTTTTAAGTTCTTAATTGTGTGGTTAATGAGTTGTGAAAAGTTTTTAGTTGTAGTGTTTCAATTCATATTATAGAAAATTCACGATGAATAATGGTAGAAAAAGTCTGAGTAGTTCACAATACAGAAAAATGTCTTTGAAAAAAGTCAGCGACATCGTATTAGATAAAAAAAAAATTGTAAAAATGGCCACGTTTTTTGGAAAACAAAATTTTTTTAAATAGATACACTTAAAATTTAAAAATCTAGTGCATGTTTTGTGTTTTAATTTAATTTTCAGAATTATTTTGCATTTCTAGAAAACTTGATGTGCTAGAACTGGATTTGCTATTTTATTCAATTAAACTGATAGAAAAAAAGATACGGATATTACAGAATTTAAGAGAAAATTAAGTGATAAAAAAAGAATAATTACTGATTTGATTTTATCAGATTTCAGTGCATGATAATTGATATAATTTGTGTGATGTTAGAATAATTAAGCTCTTTTAAATGTTGCAGAACAGCATATATTCCTAACATTTTTCGAACAGTTTATATCAGGTGTTCATTATTAAAAAAAACTCGCAGCATGCTTTGAGATTGTTACGAAAGTCGTAGAACAATTTTTATCATTGTATTGTTGGTTGCCTACTAAAGCATCTCACCAGAATTCATAACCTAAGATTGATAAATAGTGTTCAAAGGCGATGTGTTATGTATGTTGAACAACAAGGAAGACATTTTCAATAGTTTTTATAAATAATAAATAAATATGTTTATGAAAATCTGTTCTTTTTAATTGTCAAAAAGTAAGGTTATGAGAGATCGAATTAATCACAGACATACAAAATAATTGTTTTTTAATTTCAAAGCACTCCAGAGTTTTTTTTAAATGAACAATTTAGCAATTTATGAATGAGATGTCATCAAAAATTGTCCTTTTTAAATTTTTATTTTATTTTCTGAATTAATGAATTTTTTTTTGAAATGTCAGACAGGCGGTCAAAATTAAGTAGCCCAGAGCGCCACCGAAATCAAATCGTATTGTGCTCTTTTGTATTTGTGTTCGGAACTTTGAAGAAGTTTCGAAATTAGTATTTTTTTTCTATTTAGTGTGCACTGTTTATAAAATGCAACTTATAGCACTGTTTTTGGCAATTTTTATGCGGCATTGTTACCAACTCTGACTGCTTATTGGCCCCATACACTCAAAATAACGCAGTCAAACTTTTTCTTGTCGTTAAAATAAATTATTAATTATTATTATTATGTAATTCACATAAAATTATGAAAAATACAATTTAAAAGACGCTCCATAGAAAAAAATAGTATGAAAAACACACGTATTACAATGGTGTGTGATATGGTTATTATGCTCGTGCATTGTAGCTTATCTTTGTTCACAGTGAGGGTGTTTGTAACACTTTATTGTTTCTACTCCCACTATACACACATATTTTAATTATTTCAGTGAATAAATAAAACACCAGATAGAGAAATAGGTTTTATTTACAATAATCTTAATATAAAAAATATATAAATACAGAATCGATCAACAGATACAAAAAATCGAAAAAATAAGTGTTCATTGGGAATGTTTAGAACCTATTAAGAACCGTCTAGAAAGAAAATTCAACAATATCGAGGTTTCGTCCTAAATGATCTCACTAACATCATCTCTTTGTTCCCTAAGGACAGTGTCTAAAGTTTTATAAACATTTTCTGGCAAGTGGTCTAGCAACATTCTCGGCATAACTTTAAGTTCCATAAAGTCCTCAGCTGTGGCCCACCTCATTTCGTAACTTGGTCCCCCGGTCCCAGCTTTCCTAAACCCATCAAAAATCACACTTTAAAAATATCATTGCAATGATGCAACTAACACGCAACAAACAACTATCCTTGACCTCATTTAAAACAGGTATAAATAATTTGCATTACCTTTCAGCTTTGGTCTTTTTCCTACTAACTATGTGCAAAATGCGGCCGGCGGTAAACAGCCGAGTTTTGGAAAACCGCCGCACGCAAATATCCCGAGATAAAAGAGCAGCTTCCTGTAATAAAAAAAAATAAAAAAATAGTTTGAGAAAGGGGTGAAATACCGTGGAGGCCGCCACCGTGGGAATAGCCCGGTTCAGAAGGGGCGACCGCCCTGGGGCTGTGGCCATCTCGTCCCTCCAGGTGGTCTCCAGGTCCCGGGAAGGCACCCCAAAGAGAGCGTACCCGAACCCGTTCAGCAGAATGCGATACTGCAAAAACACCAATTACATAACGCAATTAAATAACGTGTGACGTTCGTTCAAAACGACACAAATTCGCCATAAATCTTGATTAAAGGCCGCATCCTGTTTTTCAGCACTATGGCAAATCGAGGTGGGGTAAGGGACGCAAAAGGGACTTAAATAAACTTATTTAGCCAAAAGAATTCTAACAAAGGGTAGCTCCTATTTCAAGGGAAATGATGTAAAGGTTGAAGCAACCCCCCCACTTGAGAAACCAAAACTTATCAAGGCCTTTCCCATTTTACCCAGAACCAAGTCGATGAGTAAATCGCTGGCTGTGTGGTATCGCTCGGTAGCTACAACAGTGGCACATTTAAAAAATTTAACTTTTAGAGAAAATTTGTAATTGTAAATTTAGTGTTAAGCCGCATTTATAGTTTAATGTTTACAGCTCTTTAAAATTTTGACCGTAATTACTGTACGCAGTGTAGGTACGGCTGTTAAAAAAATAGCAAGGCCGTTTTCCTTATTTTTTTTTATTTAGAGATGTTATTGTTTTGACTAGTATTTGCCTTCAGAAAGTAATTACTAATTACTAATACTGAAAATTTTTTATAAATTTAATAATGTGACCATATTTTGATACTCTAACTTTGCTTTCGTCGATACTCGATTAACGAATCAACTACACACATTTTTTAATTAACAATTTCAAAAAACTTCATTTGCCACAATATATTAACTATTTATTTTTTAACTATAATTTAATCATTTTAGTTTTACAATATGACTAGGCGTTTTATAATATGCCTGATTTTACAATTAGTGTACGTCAGGTAGATGTAAAAAATAATAAGAAATAAAAATTAATTTAACTTAACAAGAATAGTTGAACTAGCAATAAGAATAACATAATTTTTGAGATATACGCATTTTAGAAAGTTTTAGTCGTTTATAAAAACCATTTTATGCTAAAAAAATACAGTTTTGTTCTAGAGAAATGTGAAATTAACAGCAAATTCGAAAAATTCTCTGCCGGCAGCTATTCTGGATACCGTTGCCGGTAGCGAAGGCACTGCCTAAAAGTTAATGCCAACTTCCGTGACACTGCATCATCGGGCGATGTCCTAGATAACAAGAAAAATGTTAAAAAAAAATTAAGTCTTTTATTGTTGAAGATATAATGAAGCAGAGTAAACAAAAATGAAGGTGTTTGCGCTACTATTTCGGATCCAGATTCATTTGTGGTATAAATGATATTGCATAAAAGGACTTTGTAACATAAAAACTGAAGAAACCTTTCCAAATTCTTTTAGAATCATTAACAAATTTTTGAGTCAACAATGATAATAAATCTTTTTTGTAATTTAATTTAATTAAGTTTTCATTCGTTAGGATTCTATTGTTTTCATATTTAAGTGTTTTGGAATTCACACTTTTTAAATTTTTTCCATTTGCGTTGTTCCTTTAAAAAAAAATTAAAACTTTATAATTGTTAAATATTTTGAAATCGTAGGTATTTAAACAAAAAAAATGGCCATGAAACCGCACTAATTAAAAGAGAAAATAAAAAAGCAATTGTGAAAAATGACAGTTTTTATAATTTTGAAACATATTAAATAACTATTTTTGTTGATGTGTATTTTTTTTAAGTACTCGTATTCACTTAGAAATAGCACAAAATTTATTCTCTACCATTAATATAATATGAGCTTCGACCAAGTATTTTTATTATTTTGGAGATCAAAACCCTTCCGTTCTAAAGTGAAAAAGCGTTTGTCAACAACATACATTCTTACAAATGCAGCTGCAAAAGTTACATAATTTTGTTCCAAGAATGTGTGTGGCTGCTTTCATTGATGGTCGCATTGGCCCACCTTTATTACCAAATTTGTTATAGGGCGACCCTATTAGACAGTTGCTGAACTAACCGATCGTCAAAAAGTGCTCAAATTGTGTCCGAGCTAGGTGGTATGTGTCTAAACTAGGCTTGAAGGCCACTAAAATCGTCTGAAATGACATTTCTTCAGAAAATTTGATAAGAAAAGAAAACGCGTGTGTTGAGCGACTTCAAATTTTATTTGTAGCTTGTTTAATACATGGACACCGGGATGACATAAATTTAAAGTTGATAGTACACAAGCATCACTTAGAAAAATAATCCTAAATTTCATCTTTACAAAGACTGAATTTTTTGGGTCTTTTTTAACTCGATTTATTTTGCATTTGTAAAACATAATCGGCAATAAAAAATATATCAACCCGGGAAGAAAAGTATCGGCTTTCACATGCTGTCTTCAAAAATTCATTAGGTTTCGTCAAACTCAAGTCTTATCGAATTTATTTTACGTCTGTATTTGCCATATACTTTACTACACCTTAAGATGTGCAAAAAACGGTAGTTAGACACGGGGTACTTAAGTCAATTAAAAAACTATCAAGCCGCAAAAACACGCAAAGACGCGATCATCAAAAACGCGTAAACACGGAAATGTACCCAACAATTTAGCCACGTTTACGATTCCAGTTATTAACTATTGTTAGAAAGGTCCGTTTGACGCTAACTAACCTTCGGCAGTCTGCTGGCGTGCAGAGTCTGAATGATCCCCGTCCTGAGGTTCTCTATGCTGTCGACTCCAAGACGCATCACGAAGTCGTCGCCCACACCCACCGTGAAGACGAAGTTTTCAGTCAGTCTTGCAGCATCGCGACTCAGGAGGCCGGCTGTAAAAATGCAAATCAGTGGGAAAACTCGAGGAAAACGCACAGGACGGCCTCCACCTAGTTAGAGGATTGTCGAGAAATTTCTCAGAATTGGGCAAGGTTTTACATATCGATTGGGGCTTGTGACATTTCGTCACGCATACACTAGGTTGTTTAATAACAAATTTGAAGAAAAAGTGTTCCGCTTTCCCTGTTACTGTCACCATCAGCGGTTTAATTATCTGCGCCAAGTTCATTTATAACAAACCCAAGGGACATGATCGCAGCTTGTAATTAAAATGTTAACCCCATATGGGCAATCAAAGAAATAAGACCAATTTAGAACGCCACTTTCGCCCAAGCCTCGAGCATTACGAATGCGGACGCATTTTTGTTAAGCAATTTTTCTCGCAAAATGTGATAAAAGAATGTTTGGCTTGTTTACTAATAAAACGATTAAATTATTGATTAAGTCATATCCTATAAATTTTAAAACAGCTGACGGAACTGCTTCTAATAAGAAATCTCTTTTATGCATTAATATAACATCAACCGAATTGCATAATTCATTTCTGACTCCACACACAGTAAAAACCGAGTGCTAAATTGATATTTAAGCTCGTTTTGAATATTTTACAAATTATTCAATACTGCACTGCAAACAAGATTGTTAAAAATACCGTTATTGCAAGGTTTAGGAATTGTGCTAAAAGGTTCGAATTGCGATATTGAGTCTCCAACTGTATTTGAATAAAACGGTTTCTCTGTACAAATTGTTTTAAATTAAGTTAAATTCACTATTGTTCGAAAAATGAAAAAATAATCCAATTTTATCCCTTACCCTTTTATTCGACTTCAACAATATTCGCAACCTTTTGAAAAATTTCGTAATTGGTGAAAGTTTTAAATTTTTTTTATTAATATACAGGCTGGTCCAGCTCAGCTCCCGTCTTCTGTACCTCAGTTATTATTAAAGTTGAAATTTTGATATTTTGTAGGTGGTATTTATACTCTAGGACACATTTTAGGAAATTTTTGATTATACAGAGTATCCCTAAAAAAGTATGACGTCATAATCATATTTTTTTTAATGGCAAGCTATTATTTTTTGTGCTCATTATGATACCTTTTATTAGCTGTTTCAAAACTATAAAAACGCCAACGTCGCATTTTCTCTCAAAATTATCTGTTATGCACTTCAAAAAATAATAGCTAATGTAATTTATACTTTCAATGAAAGATCTAATCATTAATAACTATTTTCCAATTTTATCAATCTTATTTGAAAAAATAATTCGGTAAAATGCGACGTTGGCGTTTTTATAGTTTTGAAACAGATAATAGCTTCTTATTATCCGTTCACGATTGTTTTAAACACACAGTAGGCCTAGATATAGTTTTGTTAGGTTGGCTTCAGGTCTTGTCAGGTGCTGTCTTTATGACGTTGTCCTTTCAAAGAATCGCCTTGTTGTCAGTTCTACTTTTTGTTAATTTAAAATGCCGAAAATAATTTCTGTTGATGAGAAAACGTGTATCAAAAGCTGCTTTGAAGAATAGAAGAAAGACACACCGGACTTTTTATCTAATAATAATGAGTGAAATACAATAAATAAAGTATTCAATTATTTATTTAAAAAATGAAGCAAACTGACAACAATGCTTGGTTGTCATCAATTATAACCATATTATAACCTAAAATAGATTTTTTATGACAACTCACAGTAGTGCCAAATAAAATGTCAGATTTTCATAGATATCCCGAATTTGAAACAATCTTGAACGGTGTATTAGATGTCCCTAAAGTTTTTTCAAATTGGTTCAGGGATTACTGTTAAAAAAATAAAAACCAAAAAAAAATCGCTTTTACACCTTTAATTTTAAAAATTAATAAAAAATAGAAACAGTGTTTTTTTGACGACACTATTACTAAGTAAGTGTTAAAGAAGGTTTAAGAGACTTATTAAGGAAGTTTTATTGATTTGAATAACTACAGAGTGTTTACAATTTATTTCCAAACTTTTAAAACAAGAGCTTTTTAATTTGCTTATTTTAAATGGCAATCCCTATTTATTTTTACATCATTCGATACAGAATAAAAAACAAACAACTTTTTATAATACAACCATAACATAAGTCCTAATAAATTTGAAGTTATTTGTTAAAAACTATTTTTGTCAATTATTTTAATGACAATTTTAAGGAATACATATCGAAGATGATTTCAACACCGTTCCTTTTTATGGCAATCGATGCAGAATTAAAAAACAATTTTTTTTTATTATCACAACCACATTCCAAATCCTAACACATTCGGAGTTATTTACTAAAAACTCATTCTGTCAATGACAAATGACTAACGATTAAAAGTGAAACATGGTTAAAGTTTTTGGCAAATAACTCCGAATGTAGGGTTGTGATAACAAAAAATGTTGCTTTTTAATTCCGCATCGAATGAGATAATAATAATAATCATCGTTGGAGCCATCTTCGACTTTTATTCATTAAATTTGTCAATAAAATAGCTAACAAAACAAGTTTTTGGAAATAACTCAGAATGTGTTAGGATTTACGTTTAGGTTGTAATAAGAAAAAATGTTCGTTTTTTAATTCTGCATCGAATGGTACAAAAATAAACAGGGGTTGCCATTTAAAATAAGCAAAATAAAAAGCTCTAAAAATTAAAAAAAAATGGAAATAAATGGTAAACACCCTGTACTAATTTAAATCAATAAAAGTCACTTAATATGTCTGTTAGACCTTGTTTAACACTTACATTGTAATAATGTCTTCAAAAAAGCACTTTTTCTATTTTTTATTAATTTTTAAAACTAAAGGTGTAAAACCGAATTATTTTAGTTTTAATTAAACAGTAATCCCTGAACCGATTTGAAAAAAATATTAGCGACATGTAAGAAGCTAAAAAGATTTCATAATAAGCACAAAAAAATAATAGCATGCCAAAAAAAAAAATTATTATGACGTCATACCAATTTTGGGACACTCTGCATAACCAAAAATACTTTTCTGAAATGTGCCCTAAAGTATAAATAACATCTACAAAATATCAAAACTCCAAGTTTAATAATAACTGAGTTACAGAAGACGGGAGCTGGGCTGGACCATCCTGTATAGTGTTCGATAAATTTTAGCCCATAATTTTCTTATTTGTCTTGTGCACTCTGTTATTTAAATAGAGCCATTTCTCGTAAGTATCCGTAATTTTATCTCAAATGAGGAAAATGCGAATTAAAATTTCATCAGAGGCATAATAAAATTCCTAATTGAACATTGTTGTGTTTTTTTTCTTTCTGAGAGCAGGAAAGCACAACCTTGGCCTTGTGGCATTGTCTGTTTTATGAAATTTGTTTTCGTTTATATTAATACTGGCTTTGAAGAACAGAAAAGGGGAAGTACGGGCAAATATTAAATATTGATTTTAGAAAATATGTGCGAAACTTTTAACCCAAACGTTATCCTTTGTTGGAACAACAGCAAACACAAATACTTTAATAGTCTCGGAGTGGGTAAGAATGCAGACCATTTTCTGATAACTTTAATTCCTTTTAAAGCATTTCGGAACGACAAATAGTGTGACTGTTGTTATAATCAGTAATTAATTACGTTTCTGTTTTTGTGATCAATGATTGAATGAACGTAACCTTGGCAAAAACAGGAAAAGAAGCGAATTTGTGCCATCGTAATAATGCGCCAAAATAGTGCAAAACTTTTCCCACAACTATTTCATTTCGATTGAAATTGCATAATTTCTGCAAAATGACTTGCGAAATGTAAAAACCGATGGCCAAATATTGATTTTACTAATAACAGAAATGTTTTAAGCAAACGTAATGCACTCAAAGTGACGAAAATCAAATCATTTAATTTCTTTGAAAGTTTTGCTGTAATTTATTGACTTTATCCCGCCATTTACTTCGTCAATTAAATGAACGTCTTTCAAATGATCGCAAAGTTATAAATTACTCTCCGGGCATGATTTTTCGTGAAATAAAACCGACCTTCAACGCATTTTCTCTCGTTCTGATCGTCGCAAAGTCGTGATAAAACTTTACGGTTCTCAATCACAACACAAATAACAAAAGTCCGAGAATCCGAGAATTGTAAAAAATATATATCCCAGAAAATCTACGAAAGCTTTTAATCATAACACCACCCTTCTAGTTTCAGGTTTTTTTAATTCTTCCTCATTTTAATTTTATTATTTGATTCAGTGCAACTTCGACATTTCTAAAGAGTGCGGAAGTTCTGTTAATTAATGTGCAAAAAACCCGAAATGGGTATTTTAAATTCTAAAAAATTTAAATAAACACGAACCAAAAAAACAAGTAAATAAATAAGACAGTCAAAACAATTAATTCAAAAACCCGAAGGATTCGAGCTGTAAGCGTGAAAAAGTGCATTCACTAAACTTGTTTGTCAAATCAAACAAATTTTGTAAGATGGAATAAATTTTGCTAAAAGTTTTATGCACTCTAAATTATTTCCAGGGTACCCCTGAAAGCATCTGAACTTGAAAATTTGAATTTAAATTCGTTCCATTTTTTTTCCCAATAACTCGGATTCCATTGTTATAATTAAATAAGTTCTAAAATTTTCAACTCTACAGAAGTAATATTTACACATTCTGGATTTTTTACGACTAAACTGTTTTTAGACAAATTTAAATAATTGGAATAACTTTCCTATTTTAATTTTATAATTTGTTTCAATTAAACAACTTCTCCTTGAACTCGTGAAATCTCGTATTTTGAATAAAATTACCACAAAAAAACGTGAAGCCGTTCCGCCTGTCATTTCCTTTGTATTATCACCCCTCTTCCCATTTTTATTCGCCTTCATTTTACTTCACTTTCATATTTGATAATGAAACCCCACTTTACATTTCCCACTTGGCACAAAAGCCACCGAACCGTGAATCTTTTATATTCAATTTGGCTTTAATCTCGCCACAATAAACTCACCTGGCGTTGAAAAAGCGTACACTTTGAGATCAGGATATTTGTGTCGGATTTTGAGAGCTAGAAGGCAAGCAACACCAGCACCCAGACTGTGGCCCGTCAAAACCAAACCGTATTCTGGATACTTCTCCAGAGCCTTATCCAGAATATTCACTTCTTTGAGTCTCCTTGCCACGTAGTTGGCCCCACACATCATCCCCTTGTGGGCCATGGTGTCAGGAGGCAGACCCTCGGCCTCGAACTTCTCAGAAGTTGCCGTCAAGTCCGTGAACATATCACGGAGGGAAATCGAGCCACGGATGGCTATCACAATGTTCGAGGTTTTGTGGTCGGCAATTACGCAGAACGGCAACTAGGGAAACAAATTAAAACCAACTACTTTAACAAAAATTTAATAAACCAATTTGTAAATTAATAATCGGTACCGTTTAAAGCACGAACGAGCGTAGCTAGTGAGTGCCTTCGATAGGTGAGATTATTAATCTCTTTTATTCTGGTGACAAAATTCGAAATTAATGCCAAATCAAAATCAACTTTTTTTTAATTAAACAAAAAGGGTTAAGAACGGGTCGCCAGGAGCCAAGGTAATTACACCTCAACGTACCAGTAATAAATTATATCATTATCGCGTTATGAATTGAAAACTCTTTAAGAACATTCTCGATAAAGTTTTGTAATCACAATTCGATTGTAATTATTATAATTATAATTGATGGTTCATGGCACTTTTTTTTAATTTTTTAATTCATTAAACAGAACACTTAAGAAATATTAGTGATTTTAAAGAAAGAACTCTCGTTAACGAAAAAATGTAACAATTATCGTAGTTATTTTAATTTCCTTTTTATCTTACTCGCAAGGTTATAGTAGAATATGCAATCATTTAATTATTTTTATGATTTTGTTGCATTAGTGATTAGTAAACTGTAAAAAACGTAAAACTCTTTATCTCATTATTTAAAAGAATAGTAGAATAGTGTATTCTCTTAATATACAGGTGAGTCTACTAAAATATTTTTTACTATATATGTATATCTCATTATAGTCGCACAAAATTCAGCGTTTAGTATTAAATGCTTTATTTTTTTCTCTATGTATGTAATTTTTTCAATTTTTTTTCTACCCTTTCTTATAATATTAATAGTGATTTATTATACAGGGTGATTTTTTAAAATATCTCAGAAAATAAACAAAAAATTAGAAAATCCTAAACAGATCAATTTTTATTTTCAGGGGGACAACTTTTAGTGTACTTTCGAAAGTTGTAACACCAACCCCCTTTGTAATACAAACAACCCCTTTAAAATTTTAAATGGCATGACCCAATTTATGATACCTCAAATGAAAGGTATTTTGGCCAGAAATTCGGCTGTGCAATTTTTTTTGAGTTTCAATAATTTTTTATTAAGTTACATGGTGCTTAATTAGTTGATAATCCACTGTTCTTTATCAATAAGTCGACTATGAAATTTAAATTCAATGTGCCGCTTCGTTTAAATGACTACTGTAGTGTCTGATAAATGTCATCGCTGTCAAATTTTTGATTAGTTGTTTCACTTGTTTCCTCATTTTTATGCATTTTTCGGCAATGTTTCAATTGTAGGGTTTGACTTGTTTTACATTTTCGTGCTTACTTGAGTAGTCTGAGCTGTCGTTTTTCTGTTTGAAGCGTTTTTGCTTTATTTTGACGGATCCATCACTTCTGACAGAATTCACAATTTCGATTTAGCGGCACATCACTTTTAAAATTCATAGGTGACTTTTACAATAATTTGTAAACAACAATAGTCAAAACTCAAAAAAAAATTACACAGCCGAATTCCTGATCAAAATACCTTTCATTTAAGGTATTGCAAAGGGGGTGATGCCATTTAAAATTTTGAAGGGGTTGTTTGCATTACAAAGGGGGTTGGTGCTACAACTTTTAAAAACACACAAAAAGGTGTCCCCCTTTAAATAAAAATTGACCTGCCTCTAGCAGGACTTCAAGTTTAAGTGAAAAATGTTGCTAATCCGTTAATCTCTTAAATTAATATTTTGGAATTTGTAAATTTAATTGAATAAAATTAATTCAAAACATGTTATCTACCCTGCGATTAAAGAGCTATTTTATCTACTCAAAAGAGTTGATAAAGAAATAGTTTAACGTCTGTTGTTGAAAAATTTACGATTACTCGTAATTATTTTTTTGGTTAGTGACATTTACGGATTTTTGTACAAAACACCATTTAAGCGTCGTTTGTTCTCAAATGACATCAAAATAGAAAAATAAAATGCACCTTAGTATTAATTAATAATTTAATTAATAAATAACTCGTATTGTAATAAAATACAATAAAAATTAATATGAGGTGTAGTGTCCATTGTTTTTTGATTTGAGTTCCATGTCAAAAAATGTTAAAACAAGCGAAGAACAACAACGCCGAACACTTTGTTAGTCTTTAGAACTTAGAATGGACTTTTGATAAATTCATAAATTGCTACTTTATTATATTCAACAGTAACTTTGTTGTTCTTTTAAGTTTAGAGTTGAAGAAAAGCGACTTCGTTTTTGCAGCTTATGGATGTTTTACATTCGTAATATTTTCACGGGATTTGAGTACAACATTCTAGTTTGTGAGTCGCAAACTGCTTTAAAAACACATCCACAAGTTTAGTCACTTTTTTTTTAATCGTTACTTTTATTATATTAGCGTTGCTCCAATTACCCAACAATTAATAAAATAAAATTGTGAACTTAATAGGACATTTTTTCGAGCAGTTTATTACATTTTTTCGTCATCAATAATATTTCCATTCCATTTCATGGATTGTTTTTTTTTAACAATGTGCGGCTATCACCACCGCTCTAATTCTTATAATAAAATTATTATTCTCTTATAAAGAATTTTCGGAGAAATTTTTCATGTTTTGTAATCACTACAGAGTCAGCTAAAAGTGTGTTTTACTATACCTCGTGTCTCAAAAACTAATTAGATAATAAAAAGATAACACGAAGAAAATAAGAAAGATAATGAGAAGTCAGCTTGTGCTTTATATTTTTGTCTGTACCTTCATGTAATTTTTTCAGAATTTTTCTACCCTTTCTTGCAACAAATTAATTAATTATAAACAGTAATAAAATATGAAAATATTAATTAAGTAATCGAATTGAATTTTTAATCTTTACTTAATTAATATTTTTTTGGAGCTAGCGACATTTTTTTTACGCATGACACATGTAACAACTTTTTGCAACTACTTACTAGTAATTAATTAATTTTAATTTAAGGAACCGTAGAAAAATTCTGAAAAAATTCAGACGCCTAGAGAAAAATATAAAGTATTTAATAGCAAACGCCGAATTCTGTGCGATTATTGGTTTTAGAAATACAAGTATGGTAAAAACATAGTAAAACAACGGTGCTTAAATGATTTTTAAGTACTTGCTGAATTGAGGAGCGTTTTTTAAGATTCAAATCTCCCTAGAGCGGGAAGTAAATCACAAGAGTTACGTTATGAAAAAAAATCCTCTTTTAGACAAAATCATTCATTAGTACACAGTAAAAAAAATTAATTAATTGGCAATTGGTTAATTTTTCTAGTGTTAATTTTGGCACTAGATTATGTTTAAAATGACTGTTAACATAATACATCTTTTACAAAATAACTTATAATTGAAAAACATTTTCTGTCAGTGTCGAAATTACATAAAAACATGAATTTTACCTTTTAGAGTGCATTTTTTACACTCTCAAATGATGTTTGCAGTTTGTAGTGTAAAAATAACTGCACAGTGTTCAATAATCTTATCTTAGTTTAAACGAGAGACACAGTACGTACAGACTGCACATGAGTACACGTTTTTGGGCAACATATTTTATTTTTTATGGGTACTGGGACAGTTTAAATGGCTGATATAATTTTCAAATTATGTTACAAAAAGTCCATAAAGTTTTGTAAAGTAAAGAAAAACTGTACTTTCGAAAATATCTCAGAATTAGGTAAGTTACTGATTCAATTATAAGAACATTATTCTTGTTTTAATGTATTAGAGTAGAATATTAAATATAAGTACTTAGTTAAAAATGTTATTATTTTACAGCGAAAACAAAATTTGATAACTTGAATTGTGAGGAAAACATAACTTTCGCGGATTTGGAAGGGGCCGAATTAGAAGAAGACTGTTTACTATACTATTAGATACTTGAAAACCGATAAATATCCTACCATAGGGGTTTTAATCAGGCAGTTCATTAGTTTAGATCTTTTACAATAAGACAGCAATATTATTGTGTTGATTTAATGTTGCTTAAATATGAAGAACTATACAGGGTGATTCTTTTAGGGCCTACATTAGAAACTTTTTAACTTCTAATATAGCTAGAGCTTCAAAATTTTGCATACGATCCAAATCGACCATCCTGAGTTCAACTAAATTATTTTCCAAATGGCTGAACTTCCAGAACTACGAGAAATTGGCGCAAAGTTTGAAATTTTAAATAGTAACCACACATTTTTATTGCATTTTTAAATTCATCTTCTCATACTGAGTAAAGTTTACCCAAGTTGGTGGTACTTATCTGTCATAGTTTTTGACATATGTCAATTTTTTTGTTAAAATTTTCATTTGCAGGGGTTTATTTAAAATATCACAGTCCTTCAACCCTTTGCGATGAGTAAATAATTTTTCCTGCATTCGATAACCAAAGATTTGAAGAGCCTTCTAGAATTTTCAAAATTATTAACTGTCAAAATTCAAGTCTAGTATGATTTTTTTTTAATTGTTATCAAAAAACGGTTATAACTCAGTTTTTTCAAATGGAACGATCATATTTTCTTAACGGCAATCGAATGAACATCGATATTTATGATCACTTTTATCAACATGTCCTGTACCTAACTCTTACAGTTTTTGAAATAATCACAAAAAACGGATTTTACTTTGTAATTTTTATCGTTAATCAAGTAGGCCTTGCAAAATGGTCAACAATTGTCAAATTTCAACATTTTATTTAGTTTTTAGCTGGTTGATTGTGGAATAAACAGTAAAACAATAATATTTAATTATGGTTTATTTATAACTTAGTGAATTGTGTAAAGTAACTCAGTCAGTCTGCCATCTAATTTTGAACTTATTCAATGAAAATGGTGGACAAATCGAACATTTCTTTTGATTAATAGCACAACTTTATCGTATTTCTCGAAAGTTTACTCGATTAAAAATGCAAATAATGAGCTAAAATTTCGTTTTTTGCGAGTATTTCAAAAACTGTAAGAGATAGATATAGAAAATGTTGATAAAAGTCTCCATAAAAATCGATGTTCTTTTGATTGCTATTGAAAAAATAGGGTCATTACATTTGAAAAAATTGTGTAATAATCATTTATTGATCATCATTTTAAAAAAATCATAGTAGCCTTGCAATTTGACAGTTCAAAATTCTGAAGATTTTAGAAGACCCTTCGAACCTTTGGCTATCAAATGCAAAAAAAATTATTCACTTACTGTAAAGGGTTCAAAAGCTGTGATATTTTGAATAAACCCCTGCAAATGAAAATTGGCAGAAAAAATTTGACATACTTCAAAAACTATGACAGATAAGTATTAACAACTAGGGTACATTTTAGTCAGTTTCAAAAGGCGAATTCAAAAATGCAATTAAAATAGGTGGTTACTATTTAAAATTTCAAAGTTGGCGCCAATTTCTTATCGTTCCGGAAGTTCAGCCATTTTGAAAATAATTTAGTTGAACTCAGAATGGTCGATTTGGATCGTATAGAAAATTTTACATCTCTAGCTATACTAGAAGTTAAAAAGTTTCTAATGTAGACCCTAAAAGAATCAGCCTGTATAGGTAAGTGAAAACAACCTTACGGTTCTATTGATTTATATATTGTTCCAAAACATATTTTTGTAAAATAGGTATGTATTCGTAGTTTGAATGTATTTTTTATTTTGTTTTTTTTTGTGCATTTGTATTTTTTTAATAAACATTTAATACATACATGCCTTTATGTTAAACCATTTTCACACTGTAACCACACTAGAATTCAATGCTTTGTACACTCCGGAAGTACATTAGAACATTTAGTTAAGTGTGTAAAACATTTATAAAATATGATTATTACCTACACTACTTCAGGTGTTAAAATTACATATACAAAAATAATAAAATATACCAGAAAATTTTTTACTGTGTATTATTATTACATTAATAAACGGCAACGAAAAATCAAAAATTACGTACCTCGAAAACGTGGTTTCTGAACGAGGCAAACAGGATGTCTTCCTCCCGAATTTTGGACATGTATTTGACCCCCGCCAGGTGACACAAACAACAATTATCGTCCGTTACTAAAGTCCTTTTCGGTCGAAAACACGAACAACACGTAACCTCCCGCATCAGACGAAACAACCCAGTCCCACAGTACCTATACATAACAAAGGGCCACCCATAGGCCGCCATCGACAGTCGCAGGAAATGTCGCGCATTTTCCAAGTTCATCCAACGCGGAGCGATTGCGAAAGTCCGGTTCAAGTCTGCAAGAGATTGTTAAAAACCTGAAAATTGCGGCTTTCACCCACCTGTGCTATATTTGGGCTCATCGTCCGACAGCATTTGAATTCGCCTCATTTCGCGCGTTTCCCGCTTTTGCTTCACTCGGAGGAGCACACAGCCGGCTAGGATGTCCGAAGGGACAAGGTCCGTGCTGCGGAAGAGAGCACTGAGTAGAGCGGCCACTTGTTGGAAGGCTTCATGTCCGTGTTCGTCGGATTTCACCCAACAGAAGGCCCATCTGAACCGCCGTTGCCACAAGCTGGTGACTTTTCGGTGGCGGAGCGACTCACCAGCACTGGGTGTCTCCTGGACCTCGTGGTAGCGGCGGGACCCCAAAGGGTCGAACACTAGGGCCAGTCCGAAGATGGCCAGCCCGAAGAGAGCCCAGTTGAAAACGACTAAAGCTGCAAAATATGGGTTCATAGGAAAAAGTTGTAATTTTAATTCAAAGAACAAAGTTTATTCTTGGTCGACAAAAAAAAGAAAAGAAATTTTAGCAAATTCTGGGCGAACAAGATGTTTCTAGGAGCAACGATAATAAATATCATGGGGTTATCTCTAATAGTTCCGGAGTTATTGCTCGATAAATCGTCCGGGTACCGAAAATCGACCAAAATCGCGGTGAAAAGTGGAAAAATCAAACATCAAAAAATCGAACCTATTGACTTTTTTTCTACTTTTAACAACTCCAGAGGATTGCAGAAGCTTAAAAATGTTCATAAAACTTTGCTAAAGTGAGTTTAAGAAAAAAATGTTTTTTCTTTTTTTGAAGGTGTGCCTTGACTAAAATTTTAAGTAAAAAAATTCAAAATTTTAAATCTCATGAAAAGCTGATATAATACGAAAAATGAGCCGCAGAATTCACTGGAACAAACCGTTTTGCTCTACGACTTTTAGTTTTTGAGTTACGAATTTTTTTGTTCAAGAATAAAGTACCATTATGAAATGGCCACCCTAATTTTAAGCAAAAAATTTCAAATTTTTAAATCGTTTGAAAAACCGATATTATACCTAAAATGAGCCGTAGAATTCATTGGAAGAAACCGTTTTGCTCTACGACTTTTAGTTTTTTTATTGTTTTTTTTTAGTGTAAAACTTTAAATGCCTCTGTACCCGGAACCGGTGCCCGGAGCGGCTCCGGGTTTTGACGAGAAAATAGATAATTTCAAGCGCTATCCTATGCTGAATTGATTTTTGCTCTAACTCTTTTAGTTTCCGAGAAAAACGCAAAAAAAGGTTGCCATTTTCACTTTTTTTGAATTTTTAAACGCCGATTACGGCGAAACTATTAGAGATAGAGAAAAACGGCAAAAGCGATTAGAACCGGTATAAAAAGCGCTACAAAACGGCATATGTTTCAAGGCGATATCTCACAAAAAAATTTTCAATTTTCAAACGTCGATTACGGCCAAACTAAAAGAGCTAGAGGAAAATGCTTTTTTCCATCGTAAAGAGCACATCAAAAACTATCAGATAAGATGGATTTAAATTGATTTTGAGACATTTTAAAAATTGGCCATTTTCTAGGGGGGGGTGTTAACAAATTTTTGATTTTTTTTATTTTCTAAATTACGCCAAAACTATTCGAAAAAGTGGAACTATTTTGGTTCGAATCTATGTAAAATGATCCGGGGAATCGATTGGCGCCAAGAAAATCACCAAATTCTCAACAATTTTTTAGTTATGAATTTTTTTTAATTTTATCTATTTTTCCTTTTATTTGCAATTTTCTCGAAAACTATTAGTCGGAGGACAATAATCTTTTTTGCAAATAGTAGATAATTAAAAGGGCTTTCCAACGATAATAAACATCATGGGGTTATCTCTAATAGTTCCGGAGTTATTGCTCGATAAATCTTCCGGGTACCGAAAATCGACCAAAATCGCGATGAAAAGTGGAAAAATCAAACATCAAAAAATCGATCCTATTGACTTTTTTCTGCTTTTAACAACTCCAGATGGTTGTAGAAGCTTAGAAATGTTCATAAAAATTTGCTAGAGTGAGTTTAAGAAAAAAAAGTTTTTTTCATTTTTCTTGCCTTGACCATAAAATTTTAAGCAAAAAAATTAAAAATTTTAAATCTCATGAAAAGCTGGTATAATACGGAAAATGAACCGCAAAATTCACCAGAACAAACCGTTTTCCTCTACGACACTTAGTTTTTGAGTTATGAATTATTTTATTGAGTAAAGTTTTCCACCCTAATTTTAAGCAATACATTTTCCAGGCAGATATTTGTCACTAAATTATGTAATGATGTAATTTTCTAAAAACTTTCATCATAAAAAAAAGCTGAAAAATCACCCAGTTGGTGTTACTTTAGCCTTATTCGGGTGTTTCGAACTAGAAATTCAATTTTTTGAGGGGATCTCCTTACACTGGCTCACAACTGGTTGACTGGAGTCAATCAGATCCAGAAAGATTATTCTCCACTTTTTCGAGCGTTATTTAAACACGAATAGGTCACCTGTTTTTTATTTTCGCGGGTTTTCGTGTGACTTTTTTTACCAGAAACGAACTTATTTCGACGAATTTCGTTTAAAATAAGCCCCAGTTGTGTCGAAATTCGAACCTTTTTGCCTCTTTAAACGATGTTGAATTATGTACTTACCTATGTAGCGCAATTTCTCTTTTCATAAATTGATAAGTGCTTCTTACTGTTCTAAATTGAAAATTTCACAACAAATACGGATAATTACTGAACAAATAGTCAGCGTTTATAAGACAATGCGATTTTTAACGACAAATTGCGAAAAGCTTTAACAAATTTTCTGTTTATTTCTTAGAGAACTTATAAAGCAAAAGCAAGGAAAGTCTAATTATAACTTACAACTGTATTAAATTCAAAACATAATAATAATTACATCGTCTTTCAATTTCGGTTATCTTTATTGTTTCTGAGTTCTGTATAATATATTAATTAATGACCAACTTATTAAAACAGTCAGTTATGCTTTTGAAAATAAGTAGTTACACCAAAAAGCGTTTCATTTTCGTTAAGGGAACAAGAGCAAACCTTCAATGACAGTCCTGGAGAAGTGTCCTTCGTAAGGACAGACGACTAGGTCCTTGCAGAACGCCCACATCGTCCCGAAAACATTGAGGACTGTTTCAGGAATGATAAGGAACAGTTTGAGGAGCAGGATCGGCGGGACAAGCTTTCTAGCCTCTTCATCCGTGATTGATCCTTTGGCACTCCGGTTGACTAGAGCCACAAGGACAACTATGACGAGGCTAAGGAGGGCCATCATGCCAATGATGTAAGTCCGGACGTAATCGCCCCCACGTGTGCATTCCCAAGTGTCTTCGTAGTATTTCACGTGCACCACAACGATCAATATCAGCCTGAAAAGTGTCCAAATCGGTCAATAAATCTTTACCTGAGAGCGACAACAGCCAAGTCCATTTTTTCCAAAAAATAAAGATATATAAAAAATGTTTTTTAAAAAAAGCTTTTATTTAAAAGATGCTCCAAAAAGTAAAAAATAATGTATTTTATCACAGGAGAATATTTTTTCTTACACGTTAAAATTCTAAAGTTTATAAAAGCTTTGGGAGTTGTCAACTGAACAAAGTAATTCTGTAATGCCGTAGTTTTATAAATCCCAAAGCTTTCATAAATTTTAGAATTTTAACCTGTAAGAAAAAATATTCTCCTGTGATTGAAATACATTATTTTTTACTTTTTAGTGCTCTTTTAAATAAAAGCTTTTTTAAAAAACATTTTTTTAGATATTTTAATTTTTTGCTTTTTAGTCTTTATTTAATGCATAGATTTATTGTTATTACGCTGTGCATCTACCGTGACGTCCAAATGACCAATATACCGTCTATGTCGGTATAAGTTACGGTATGTACAAATCGAGAACCCCTTTGTAAACATAACCTAAAATTTCAAAACCCCATTTAACTACATGGGATTGCATTGTCACGCAGATTAAATAAGTATGCCAAATTTCAATTCAGTGGGACAACAGGAACCCTTTCAAATTTGGCTCCGAAAAAATAACCGACAGACAGATAACATTGTGAGTTAAATAAAAGCTTTTAATAAAAATATATAAAAAAATGTTTATTAAAAAAAGCTTTTATTTAAAAGATGCACTAAAAAGTAAAAAATAATGTATTTCAATCACACGAGAATATTTTTTCTTACAGGTTAAAATTCTAAAATTTATAAAAGTTTTGGGAGTTATAAAACTACGGCATTACAGAATTACTTTGTTCAGTTGACAACTCCCAAAGCTTTTATAAATTTTAGAATTTTAACCTGTAAGAAAAAATATTCTCCTGTGATTGAAATACATTATTTTTTACTTTTTAGTGCATCTTTTAAATAAAAGCTTTTTTTAAAACATTTTTTTATATATTTTTATTTTTTGCTTTTTAGTCTTTATTTATTGCATAGATTTATTGTTAGTACACTGTGCATCTACCGTGACGTCCAAATGATCAACATACCAGCTATGTCGGTATAAGTTACGGTATGTACAAATCGAGAACCCCTTTGTAAACATAACCTAAAATTTTAAAACCCCATTTAACACCTTTAGGGCGTAATTAACTATATAGAATTGCATTGTTACGCAAATTACCTAAGCATGTTAAATTTCATTTCATTGTGACTACAGGAACCCTCTTAAATTTACAAATCGAGAACCCCTTTGTAAACATAACCTAAAACTTCAAAACCCCATTTAACCCCTTTAGGGGGTATTTAACTACATAGGATTGCATTGTCACGCAGATTAAGTAAGTATGCAAAATTTCAATTCAGTGGGACAACGGGAACCCTTTCAAATTTGGTTTCGAAAAAATAACTGACAGACAGACAACATTGTGAGTTAAATAAAAGCTTTTAATAAATAACAATTAATAGTAAATATTTAACACCCTTTTAAAATTTAGTTTAAAAGTCCAGCCCAATGTTACAGCGACAAAATTCCTATTACCTAAGTCCAAATTATTTATAAAACATGGTGAATATTGGACAATAATTTTAATTTTTAAATTTTTCATCTGCAACGACTGTGATAATTTTATTAGAAAGTGTAAAAATCCCACTTTTAATGTGTATTCAATGAAATTAGAAGACTTGTTGGACTCGTTGCATTTATTTAAATGTAACATCATCTTGTGTTCCAAGAAAAAAATGTGAAGATGGGCACCAATTTAAATATAAATTATGAGAAGCTGTTTGGTTTCAGTTAAGAAAAGCAGAGGCAGAAAAATATATCTTAAAACAAATTTCACAGAAAAATGTTAATGTGGCAATTTAAGAAGAAAACCAAGAAAGCCTTTAAATTTGCCTCAATCACTCCTCTAACTTAGAAATGAACGCAAAATCATCAGCAAAGCAAAATAACATAACATGATGATATAGCTTAAATGGATTCTAGAAGACTATTACAGAAATCTTCCTTACGTTCAAAATGCTGAAGATTTTCAGGAAGGCAATTAACCTTCTTACTTACTAAATATATTTAAGTTGTTTAAAAGATTTCATTACAATTTCAATGCATTAAACATTAATTTACTCCTTGGACTTTTTGCAAATTGAAAAAAAAATTATATGTTTGGGGCGTTAAAGTATTAAGTCCTTTGAGTGCCTCTTATTAATTATAAATCAAGTAAAATCAAATATCTCTTTGTTAACCTACTACAACTTTTTCAACTGTACTTACTTCAGAAACGGTAAAGTTTCTTCAGATTAGTAAACTGTATTTCAGAAAGCACTAAATGTAATTCAGTAAAATGTTTTCAGAATTCAGATTAGTAAATTGTATTTAAAAAATCGTGAATTGTAACTCGGACAGCATAAATTGTAATTCAGAAATAAAATTTTTACAAGTATTTTGAGCTTAAAATTACAAAATACCACAGAAATTCAAAGCTATATGTTCTTGATTACCACTGCGTTTCTTTACTTGGATTACCTCTTTTAAATTGAAAAATATTTAACAACGACTTACATTATGCATGTACATTATGGCGTTTTCTTAAATATTGGTACAGTGAATTACATCTGATCTTTTCTTAAATACAGCTAAAAAAAGTCATGTATGAATCACAACTTACTCTTTCTGAAATACAATTTACAACTTCTAAATTATAAAAAATGTTTTCTCAAACCTAAGTTACTAATCTAAAATTCTATTAACATTTTCTGAAATACTCTTAACTAACCTAAATTTCAAGTAATGTTTTCTTAAATTAAATTTATTATTCTTAATTACAGTTGACTTTTTCTGAAGTACATATTACTGATCTGGATTTTAGTTGACAATTGAAAATGGTGTAAATCCACCTACAATAAAAAATTCCATATCAAAATAACCGCTCATAAATGTTAGGTAAAATTGTGACATTGGTGTCTAAATGAGAATTTTTGTTTTAAATTAGTCTTTAATATTGAGCATTTTGGACTTAGGCTGTTTTCGCTCTCAGGTACAGAAATAGTTTAAACTCAAAATTGAATTGATATATGAAAAAAATTAAAGGATATCTCAATATAGGGTGTTCCGTCTAAACTCCGCATTAGAAGTATTGAAAGTTCTAATAAAGATATTTATCTGAGAGTTAGTACTCAGGCATAATCCGTTGACTTATGCTCAATGAAAATATTTTCAAGATGGCAGCACTTCCGGTTATACCGGAAGTCGCTATTAACTTTCTTATTTTAAATGGAAAGCTATATTTTTCACTGCGTTTTTGGATTAGTTGAGTTATTTTAAGGAAGTTTTTATTAGCTTTCCCTATACCCAAGTTTAACCGTTTTCGAGATATTTAGGATTTTTGAAAATTTTTGAATTTGCACCTGTCCCTTAAAAAATCGGTAACTCGCTTAGTTTTAGAGATTTCGAAATCATGTTTGGAGAATTGAAAGAGAAAGCCTATATCTGTTGTTCAGTGTGATCAAAATTGGAATTGAAGTTAATAAACCCAAAAATTTTAAGGTTAAGTTTGGACAATTTCAAGTACCCAAAACTTAATTTTTTCAAATGGGATGTCCCAATTTTTATTCTACTAGATGGAGGAGAATTTTTTTCTGCATCGATCTGTATTAGCATTCCCTATACCTATCTGTGATAATTTTTAAGTTATGTTGTTTTTTTTGTTATTGTACGAAATTTCTTACAAACCACACCTATTTTTGCATAGTTTGATATAAAAACATTTCTGATTAAACTTAAACGACAAACTCTGTTCAAAATTGTGTTATTAGACTGTGAAAACAAAATAAATTCATTGGTTGTTGGTTTGAAAAACTTTAATTTCTCACCTTTTTTCATTCGTCTCCATGGCAACCTATGAGAAAAGGCCTATGGCTAATGAATTTCTCAATCCCAACAAAAAGGTATTGTAACTTGAAAACTATTAAACATAAGTAGGTATAGGGAATGTTAACACAGATCGAAGCAGAATTAAATTCTCTACCATCTAGTGAAATAAAACTTTTGTCATTTCATTTGAAAAAAATGAGTTATGAGTGCTTAAAGTTTTGCAAACTTAATTTTAAAAATTTAGAGTTTGTTATTCTTTTTTAGAACTTTGAAAACACCAAAGGAAAGATCTAGGCTTCCTCTTTCAAATGAGCTCAAAAATATTTCCAAAATTTTAAAAATCGCAGAGTTATCGATTTTTGAACTGGAAGGTGCAAATCCAAAAAATTTTTAAAAACCATAAATATTTCGTAAACTAAATTTAGGTATAGGAACAGCTTATGAAAACTACCTTAAAATAACTCTAGTAATTCAAAAACGCATTAAAAAATATAGCATTCCATTTAAAATAAGGAAGTTGATAGCGACTTCCGGTATAACCGGAAGTGCTGCCATCTTGAGAATATTTTCATTGAGCAGGACCTAAAAGATTATGGTTGTACACAAATTTTCAGATGACTATGATTATTAGAACTCCCAATACTTCTAATGTGGGGTTTAGACAAAACAGCCTGTATATAGTCTCTTTTTTATTTAGAACCTTTTTCATATATTAATATTGAGTCTAAGAAATCAACAAGTTGAAAATTGAATTGGACTTGGACATTTTTCTTACCATAGTGTCCTGACGAAAATTTCGAATAATCCGGGGAAAACCAGGTCGTCCGAGGCGGCTAACCACTTCCTGCCGAACAGGCGAAGAGCGGGCATACCGTGCTCGAGGTCCTGCAACGTCAATAATTACCCAACATAAGAAATCCATTCCGGCTATTTGCATATTGCAATGCGTCACGAAGAAGTTTCCGGGAAATTACGAGCGATTTGATAGCGAACCGAAAAGTAGCTCATTTTACGTTCGGTGGGTTCGGGAATGTTTCCAAAGTTTATTAATCACACCGACACAAAAAATTTAAAATTCAGTTAGCAAAAGTTAATTAATGTCTTTTCATGGTAGCAATTGGACTAAATTGGTAAATCGAATTGAAGCACTAGAAGTGGGGCTAATTTGAGGTATAATTAAATGTGCGGTTCTAAGAATGTGTTATTTAACCATTATTTAACTTTTTCATTTGATGGTAATTAGGAAATAAACTGGTTTCAAACAGTGTAAAAAAGTAAATGTTAACATCGCCATAACCTAATTATGGGGCCATAATTGTTAACGTTATATTATTTATGACATATTAAAACCTTTTTCGATTCATTAAATCGATTCGTTTTGTAATAATATACTAAACGGTGATTACCAATTTTCTTTTTTATAAAATTTAATTAAAACTAACATTTTAACAACAGCTAAAAAACAATTGTTTACATGTTAAGGAAGGAAACAACCAATTTTTTCGCATTGATTTCCATTTTAATTTTAATTATCTCTTTGTAGTATATGCCCAGAAGCACAAATATTTGACATCAATTTATCACTGGCTAAGGGTTAATTTTCTCTGTGGTTTTTACAGTCGCAAATTATTACAGAGTATTAAAAATTATAAAGTCAAGTTTGCTACAATGTAGCTTAGATCAACTGAAAAATGCTCTCTTCATAATTTTTTTTACAAGGTGTCAATTTTTACTGTATCTCAAAAAATTATAATCACACCTAAATCAGCACCTGCTATTAAACACTTTATATTTTTCTCTATGCATGTGATTTTTTTCAAAAATGTTCGTTATAAATTAATTTAAAACAAACTACTTAGTATAATACGTATAAAAAAATGATTTTTTTAAAAAGATTTTATTTAAAAGATGCACTAAAAAGTCAAAAATAATGTATTTCAATCACAGGAGAATATTTTTTCTTACAGATTAAAATTCTAAAATTTATAAAAGCTTTGGGAGTTGTCAACTGAACAAAGTAATTCTGTAATGCCGTAGTTTTATAACTCCCAAAGCTTTCATAAATTTTAGAATTTTAACCTGTAAGAAAAAATATTCTCCTGTGATTGAAATACATTATTTTTTCCTTTTTAGTGCATCTTTAAAAAAAAAGCTTTTTTTAAAAAACATTTTTTATATATTTTTATTTTTTGCTTTTTAGTCTTTATTTATTGCATAATAAATAGAAATATAAATAAATGACCAACATACCGTCTATGTCGGTATAAGTTACGGTATGTACAAATCGAGAACCCCTTTGTAAACATAACCTAAAATTTTAAAACCCCATTTAACACCTTTAGGGGGTAATTAACTGTATAGAATTGCATTGTCACGCAGATTACGTAAGCATGTTAAATTTCATTTCATTGCGACTACAGGAACCCTCTCAAATTTACAAATCGAGAACCCCTTTGTAAACATAACCTAAAACTTCGAAACCCCATTTAACCCCTTTAGGGGGTATTTAACTACATAGGATTGCAATGTCACGCAGATTAAGTAAGTATGCAAAATTTCAATTCAGTGGGACAACGGGAACCCTTTCAAATTTGGCTCCGAAAAAATAACCGACAGACAGATAACATTGTGAGCTAAATAAAAGCTTTTAAGTAATAAACCGTAGAATTTGATGTAACAAACCGTTTTGCTCTAGAACTTTTATTTTTCGTGTTATGAATTTATTTAGTAAAAGACTAAACTGTCTCTACTGAACGTTGTTATGTTAATTCATTAATTAATTAATGCACAAAAAATATTTCAAAAAGTTATTATTTCTTATTGCATTCTAAATTCTAAAACATATAATTCTTAATTGTTGTTGTGTGCAAAAAAATCGGAAAAAAATATCGTTACTTCCAAAAAATAAATCATTTCCTAAAGTAAATAAAAATAACAAATTCAAATAATATAATAATTTTGGGACTAACAATTTTTTTACGTATTTTTTTTTGCACAAAACATTCAAGCAATTGTAGAAAAATTCTTAACACAATCAAACTCACAAATTTTCTTTTTGAATCACGATAATATTTATTTCGTTCGAATCTCGGTCTGATTCCATAAAAATTTCGCTTGAGGTTAAATTATACCTAATAATTCTGACGTATTCACTGTTCTAATTCCATTTATTTAACATTTTGTATAAAAAAAGCCGTGTTCATATTTTAGCGGTCAGTTTCTGTTCTTGTATCGCAAACTCTACTCGAAACCTAATATGTGTTAACAAACACAAACAAGTTGTACCTAGTTATAGACGGCAGAATCGCCAACAAATGGATAACAAACACACTATTCATCAACTTAAATCAATACCCGGATTAATTACCGCAAGAATTAAATTACTCCCATCACTGGATGACTAAATTTTGGAAAATCTGCGCTGGATCATCGGTTTTACCCACCAAAAAATTGTTACGACTTGTCTTACATTTGACATTTCGCTTGAAATTACAAAATTGTTTGAGAGAAATTTTTCCGTGTCTCTTTAAGTGACCGAAAATTCAAGGTCCATCCCTGCCGAGTTCATAGGCTTCAGCTGCCCCAAGAACAAGTTGATTGGAAATCCCGTGCCTCTACTGACGCAGATGGGGCCACTTTTTGCTCCAAGCACTTAAATCGGGGCAGAAATGTGTAAAAAATCGACTTAGAAAAATACAAATCATAATTTGAATTGGTAATGCCAAGGAAGAAGAGTTCATACATTTTAATAAGTTGTTTGGATGTTTAATCATTTAAAGCAATTCCTGACCATGGAAGTGTTGCAAAAACGTCTAGCGTAACTTTTATGTCACTACTTTGTTTTTTTTTTAATGAAGTCAGTTGATTTCCGTAAATTTCAACGTTTGATGCTTCTGTTATGTTTCACTTTCGCTTATCAGTCGTACGATTCGAATTATGCTTGGGTATTACATCACAGACATTCTTTAACTAGAAATAACAATTTAAACTCTCATGGCTGCTGCATTACAAAACAAATGGCATTCCAATGAAGTTCGGAAAATCTTAACTGTAGGTAACTACTCCAGCGTCCAAGTTTATTTCCAAAATTATTTTTAGAACTATTCGACTACCTTCAACTTTTATTACTTCACATTCAAAAAATAAATGTATACGCCTACGTTTTACGAACCGTCGTAAAAGTTATCTAAATTTTCTCGGACGTAAACCATGAATGAATTAATTAAATTAATTTTTATGAGTGTTTACAAAAATTGATCATTTTTCTCGGAAAAATAAGAGTGAAAGGTGACAATTAAGCGAGCTTTGTGGTTAAATTGTAGCCACAATTAACATAAAATTGTAATAAAACTGTTTTCACCGTTTGTATTTTTTCTACACACCGAAATCAGCGGAAATGAACCGGATTTGCTCACCAACCAATAACTAAAAAAATAAGAAAAGGGAAAACGAAAGAGTTTTGCCTTCGTATAAAATCACATTTGTGTTCTATTTTGTAATCAATCAATAAATAAATAAATAATGATTTATTTGCCTTAGAGTGATACACAGTTCACAAGCATAGTCATTAATTACATCGAAATAAAATAAGTAATAAAATAGAATGAAATGAAACTGGCAAAGGCAAATTACAAGTTACAAATTACAAAATGGTACGTTACAATGGATAAGACAAACTACACAATTTACTAACACTAATTAAAATCTGATAGAATATGACTGACATTGTTAATACAATATTCAATCGATTCAAAATCGATTGACAAAACAAAACTAAATTATTTTATTAATTCCTTTGTCGCAAAAACACAGCATTTAAATATTAAATTTATAGTCTTGATCCATGAGAGTTACGATAGATAGATTTTTTTTATTTAAAGCTACTTGTTTCGGTCCTTGTTATGTGGCCATCTTCAGGCTTAAGTTGCGACTTGTAACTTGCAATATTTTTTCACGTGTAGGTAATCTTTTCAACATTTTTGAGTATGATATTATGTGCTCACAGACTGAACCAAAAGTATTTTCGTTTTAAAAAAAGTCTTCGAACAGGCCACTTTATTCAAAATTCATAAAAAGAAAAAATCAAATAAAAAATCTAAAAGTTATTAGAAATTGTACATAATATGCTACGTCATTCTGTTCTTATTGTCTTATTTTTATATGAGGTGATTGTGTTTTGTTTATTTTCTTGTAGACAGATTTCAAATTATTATGTTTTTAATAAATGATAGTATATTATTTAACGAGTTTGAGTGTAAATCGGACGCTTTATTTCACGAGTGGATTTTTAAACGTCGAGTGAAAACGAGTTGTTTATCATCCACGAGATGACATAAATGAACCGATTTACCGAAAACGAGTTGAATACAACATTTTATTCTTCGAATTAGACTCAATAAGGCTTAAAATTGCTTTAAAACTGTTAACAATTTTATTTAAATAATCTGACGTTTATTCGTATTGAGAAATGCCAAACAGTTGTCAAAACTTCCTTATACAGGAGAAAAACCGTAAATGACATTGTCGAAGAATAAAAAACAATAGCCCCTTTTAAAATAAGGCCCAAACCAAAAAATAAACCATCTTGTGAATACATAATCGTCAATATTTTTTAATTTTATTTTATTTATAATTTAATTTTTAACAAAAAAAATAAAAATAACGTTAGAACTCAAAAACTAATATCAGCTGTTTCATTTTCTCTCAAAATTAGCTGTTTTAAATTATTCATGCACTTGAAAGAAATAATGGCTAATATAATTTATACTTTCAATGAGAGATCTAATCATTAATAACTATTTTACAATTTTATCAATCTTATTTAAAGAAATAATTCGGTAAAATGCGACGTTGGCGTTTTTATAGTTTTGAAACAGTTAATAGGTAACGTTATAAATCTTGCCACGATGTCAAAATGTAGCATTTGCAATAAAATCGACCTATTCGAGGATTTTTTGATTATGTTGATTATGTTCATTTTTTTGGTTCTATTTTTATTTGATTTTACCTTTTAAACGTTGTTTATTTGTGTCAAAATAACCCATTAAAGCTATTGTTTATTGGCGTCTGTACCTATTATTTACACATAGGTACCTACCACTTTCAAATATTTAAACACTAGGTATATTAGGAGTATTATTAACAAATCATCAGAATTTCACAAAAAAATATCTCTTTCTGTCATATTTACATTTTATTGGAACAGCATACCATCATTCATGTTTTCAAGTAGTGCCACTACTTAATATTTTTTCTACATGTGAAGCTAATTTTTTTTCAACAATCATCAATATCTCGGCTCCTACCTAATTGAAATGCTAATATGAAACTAATGCCATTCTGTTGAGCACAAAAAATCCTACTGGCTGTTTGTAAGGGTAAAATCAACTCCCTATCTCTCACAGTTTCAAGTTGAAATTTTGCATACACGCGAGATTACAATAATATTTACTTTAATAAAGTAACAAAGGGGGCATTTCACGTTAAGCGGACAACGAAAAAAATTTGACAAACCTGAAATTCGGTCATATTCAGGATAATTGTTCTCCTAGAAAGCATAATTGTAAATACATAATGATTTTTTTGTGTGAGGCTTATTTGTGAAGATATTGGCTTCTAAAAAATTGACGAAATATGAGTCACAGAGTTTTTGGAAGCTTTTATTCAAAAAACTAATTCATACCAAAATATTTAAAATAGAAAATTCTTTGTTCTTTTTGATTCTGAAATCCGATTTAGCATTTGAAATTTTTTTTGTGTAGAAAACCGGAAGTGAAGTTTCAAATCCAAATTTTAGTAACTTGGACCGTTTTTTTTTCATTTATTTTTATTTCAAAAAATAGTTTATAATATATAGATTTTACACTATAAGTCGCAAAATGGGATCTCTATTCGTTTAGGAGATATAGTACTTAATGTACACAAAAGCGCGTAATTTCTTGCGTAAACCGGCCTATCATGTACATTAAGTACTGTATCTCCTAAACGAGTAGAGATCCCCTTTTGCGACTTACAGTGTAAATTCTATTTACTTTAAGCTATTTTTTGAAGTAAAAATAATTTAAAAAAAATGGTCCAAGTTACTAAAATTCGGATTTGAAAGTTTACTTCCGGTTTTCTACACGAAAAAAATTTCAAATTTCAAATTTGATTTTAGATTTAAAAAGAACAGTGAATTTTCTGTATAAAGCACCATTTTAAATTTTTTACTATTTACTGTTTAATTAGAAATTCAGTTAACAAGAACGTTATGCTTAATATTTGGTCAACTTTTAGAAGTCAATAACTTTTTAAATAAGTCGCTCACAAAAAAATCATCACGTATTTACACTCATACCTTTTAGGAGAACAATTTTAACCGAATTTCAGGTTGTCGCATTTTTTTGAGTTGTCCGCTTCACGTGAAATGCCCCAAAGACTAAAAAGTAAAACATAAAATTTTAGAAGCTTTGAATTGTGAGCAAAAATATTCACCGTCCGTTTTAATTTCTCGAACATTTTTTACATTAAAGCTAATTATTATCTTTTTTTGGGAGTGTGTTAAGCCGAGGTAAACAAAACGCAACAACACGAACAATGTCCATAAAGAGACCACTGTCATTAATTACACAAAAACCTACAATTATTAATTGTTAGAAATAATTAAATGGAGGTAATTAAAAAGAGTGGTGGAAAATTTTGTAGACGCAAATACGTTTGAATCAATAGCGTCAGAAAAACCTAAGTGGTTTCAGGAAGGTCAAAGTTGAGGCCCGGAAGTGTCCGGAAATTTTATCACAGTTGACTTTTCATTTTGTGCTCTAATATTTTGCCGAACGCCCACTAGGAAATGTATTTCGTAACTCGATTCTGGTCAAGGGCGAACACCAATTTTAATTTTTTAATAAATAATATAAAAGCTTAATGAACAAATGTTTTTTAAAGAATCACATTAAAAGTCTTTTTAATGCACATTTTTTAATAAATAAATACATAAATTATTAATTTCTAATGTGTTTGTGTCCATTTTGTTTAGTTTCAGTATAAGGAAAGGTACCTCTTTGGTGTTTTTTAGACTATCACTTAGAAAATCACAATTTTCTGGCAACGTTTCGTCTTAATTTAATCTTCTTCAATTCGTTTATAAAAAACAATTGACGGCCTAAAGAAAATTAAATTAACATCGAAACGTTTCTAGAAAGTTGTATTGATGATAGCCAAAAAATACCAAATACCTTTCCTTACAATGAAAATAAATTATTACCACTTAATAAAATATTATGCGAAGATTCTCGAAAACTAAAACAAGGAAGTTGCTTAGAAATTTTTTTACGTCCAGAATTTTTTATTACTTAAACTTACTTAACTGTATGTAAATTAACATTGCCTGTTATATTTTATGTTGTAGTTTTTTTAATAATTAAAGAGTGTTGTTTTTGTCAATGCGAACTAATTATTTCAAAAACTTAGCGAAACCGACTAGTAAAAAAACGTTATGATCAACAATTACCTATGAATATCCAAAAAATGCACAACATGTAGGGTGTTTTATTTGAGAAAATATGAATTGGCATTGTAAAATTTTTTTGGAAAAAAGTTTTTTGGGCTTAAATTTTGTGCAAATTTATTTAAATATGTATTTTAACATAACAAAAGTTTCATTCAATATTCAATAGCTTCACCATTCTAAACAATTTTGGAATTAATTTCCAAAATTAATTTCTGGATCCGCCCCTGATTCTGGTGATGAACGGGACAAAAGAAACGGTATAGCACTACCCACTCGTAATCAGAGACAGTTTCATTATCAAAGCCTGAAACGGGGGAAGCCCCGGGCCAGCAGCACTTTTATTTGCATCTTCAATCATCGCGCCTTGATTTTAAGGTTGTTCCGCATTCGTGGGCGTGCTAAAATTGTGTACATATCCGGGCTTTTATAGGACATTCAGGAGTCAATAAACAAAATGATACGCAAGTGGGCACGAGTCCGTTGACCCATCAAGTCCAATTGCCTTTTGAATAGAGCGTTTTTTCCCTTTCTTTCTTTTATTTGTAATCAAAATCGGGATTCTTTGCCCGAATTTCGATAAATTGTTTCCATTTTTGTCATTATTACTTGCGTGCCGGCGCCAATTTCCTTCAATCAAGATTGTTATTAGGGTAATAAGAAATTAACCTGTGGCCGGCTGTAATTTATTTCAAATCAGGCCACAAGTCGTTTTGCCATATGTTAAGGTCAGCAAATATCACACAAAACTCGAGGATATTGACTTGACTTTAATAAACAGGTTAAAATTTCTCTGAAATGGCGAGATAAAACAATAAGTGCAATTCTGTAATTTAGAAAGTGCTGATGTAAGGCTCGAATTTGCTTTACTAAATGCAAATCTGGTTCAGATAACTGTAATTGAAAACATGACGCACTTTATTCGCGTCGTCCGAATCAGGATTGAAGAGATTGGTTGCGAAAATTTGATCAAACTAAATAAGTGTTTTTCTTTATTTTTTATTTATGCCATTGCAGGAATCTAATAAGTGAAACAATATAACACACAACTTTCACTCTTTATTTTGGACGATTCTGTTTCCTCCATTTGAAAATTACGTACGGGTACGAGCCAGTTTTAATTAATGGCACTGACGTCAAGAAACTACTAGAAAAAGTACTTTAATTTTACTTTACTATGCATATTTTGATTGTGACATTGATTATGTTTGATGATAATTGTCCGTTTTTGTTATTTATTTGTAGGGAAACAAATTAGATGAGTTTTGTTCGGAAAAAAACGTATGTATATCATTCTAGAATTTTCATTGTGAATGCTGATATAATTTCCAACTTTCGTTTTATACCTATCTAGTTATACTTTATAATTTAACTTTATTGACAATAAAATGAATAGTGAGCATTCGGGGACAGAACTGGGTTGTTCGGTTGATTTTACGTCAAGACTAGATAAGCTTTAGTGCATTTGTTCATTATCTAAATTCAATCTAGCATTTATGATTTTTCAAAATTATAACAGAATTTATTTTATTATTTTCATGAAAGTGAAACGTCTGCTATTTCAGAAATAACGTTTCACATTAATTTGATGTATTGGAGGGTTTATATTAAGCTCGATCCTGATTATGTCTTGAAAACCTGTCACTCTCTTCATCAAGAAGTAATCAATCATTCCGGTATATCTTTCCGTTCGAATTTCCGATAATTTGTCATCAGTTTGAGAAAATTTCAAACTTGTAGTTTAATTTATCACAATAAAGACTAAGCTGTTCTAAGGTGCACTTTTCGAATTGAAACATAATGAGACAACTGAAAGCAGCTCATTTATGACTAAAAATTAATGTCTGGGAGATTTAACCAGAGAGGAAAAATATTTTGTGGATTCATTTGGATTCATATCGAGCGAACATGATCACCGTATGTTAGGTAAAATATTTTCATTTAACTGTTTGCTCGTTGTTCTTACAAACTGTCATATAGTGTTTTTTTTTATTTCTTAATTATAGTTTTATGCACATGGACAGTTTTATTTAAGATACATATTTCCTTTTTTTTGCTATAATTCAAAAAGGTTTGAATCATGTCCTGGTTCAACTTTTGTAGTCGTAAAATAAAATAGCTCAAAAAAGTAGTAGGTATTGTCATAATCATAAATCTTCTCAGTCATAAAAAATCATTTATTATTACAATACCGCTCCTAAATAAAACTTAAAATTTTATTTTCAAAAATTATTATTATTAGGTATTGGGTTTAATTCCCTTCATTTAATAACCTAATGTTTAATTTGTTCGCTGTTTATTTTTGCTTATTCCTTTCTTCCGGATGTTTTGTAACACCTACTACTTTGCGGTTTATGATAAGAAAAGTGTTATCTTCAAAGTAGCTATTTTTCCGATTTGTGCGTAGACGTAGTTATTTCTTAAATTTACAAATTCATACCAAAAGTTAAAGTCGATAATTTTGCACACTTTTTTCCAAAGCCAAAAAATTGATGGCAGTTTTAAACAATAATGTGTAGGTAAATAAAATAATCTAAATGCTAAGTAATATTTTTTTAATTTTCTGGATAAAAAAGTAAGTGCAAATATTTTAATCATAGAAATCTATTAGACCATAGTTAATTCTTTTCTATTTTTTTAAAAAACATGATGTCTGTGCTGATATCGACTGCATTTTTAAAAGCTTTATTTAAGTCACAATGTTGTCTGTCTGTCGATTATTTTTTCGGAGCCAAATTTGAAAGGGTTCCTGTTGTCCCACAGAATTGAAATTTTTCATACTTACTTAATCTGCGTGACAATGCAATCCTATGCAGTTAAATACTCTAAAGGGGTTAAATGGGGTTTTGAAATTTTAGGTTATGTTTACAAAGGGGTTCTCGATTTATAAATTTGAGAAGGTTCCTGTAGTCGCAATGAAATAAAATTTAACATGCTTACGTAATCTGCGTGACAATGCAATTCTATATAGTTAATTACCCCCTAAAGGAGTTAAATGGGGTTTAAAATTTTAGGTTATGTTAACAAAAGGATTCTTAATTTGTACATACCGTAACTTATACCGACATAGACAATATGTTGGTCATTTGGACGTCACGGTAGATGCACAGTGTAATAACAATAAATAAAGACTAAAAAACAAAAAATAAAAATATATAAAAAATGTCTTAAAAAAGCCTTTATTTAAAAGATGCACTAAAAAGTATAAAATAATATACAGGATGTAAGCGAAATAAGTACATTAACTTTAACCAGTGGTAGAATTCATCAAGACAAACACTTTTTCTATGTACCATTTTTTCAAAATCGCATTTTTTTAAATCATTTTTTTCCCCCTACAAATTGACGAGCCTTTTATGAAATGCTCCAACAAAGAAAAGTAACAATAAATAATAGCCGCAACCAAGGTAACCGTTTCAAACGGTAATCTTGTCGACTAAGTAACTTTGCTTCCAGTGGCGTGTAAGAAAATTGTGTAAGATTTTAAAATAATCTTAACTCAAAAACTAAAACGTTTTGAAAAAAAAGTTATTAGGAAAAATTGTTTGTCTTGACGAGTTCTATTCCCAGTTAAAATTAATGTACTTATTTCATTTACAGCCTGTATTTCAATCACAGGAGAATATTTTTTCTTATAGGTTAAAATTCTAAAATTTATAAAAGCTTTGGGCGTTATAAAACTACGGCATTACAGAATTACTTCGTTCAGTTGACAACTCCCAAAGCTTTTATAAATTTTGTAAGAAAAAATATTCTCCTGTGATTGAAATACATTATTTTTTACTTTTTAGTGCATCTTTTAAATAAAAGCTTTTTTTAAAAAACATTTTTTTATATATTTTTTTTACAAATTCATACCAAGTAAAAATCAATAGTTTTGCACACTTTTTTCCCAAGCCAAAAAATTGATGGCATTTAAAACTAGTACTAATAATGTGTAGGTAAATAAGGATCATTTG
Source organism: Tribolium freemani (assembly GCA_939628115.1). Lineage (NCBI taxonomy): Eukaryota > Metazoa > Arthropoda > Insecta > Coleoptera > Tenebrionidae > Tribolium > Tribolium freemani. Next base: position 15,471,918 of record OW626791.1, on the reverse strand, counting down.
CTAAGTAAAATTCGTTGTAGATGCTGGATAAAATAATCTAAATACCAATGTTTTTTAAAATTTCCTGGATAAAAAAGTAAGTGCAAATATTTTATAGATATAGAAATAAATTGGTCCATAGTTAACTCTTTTCTAAAATTTTTTTTTAAACACTCCGATGTCTGTGCTGATATTGACAGCATTTTTACATTTTATTATTTTACTTGAAAACGGTTATAAGCAAAAAATCTAAATTGAATGAGCTTTCAAATTTTCGTTATACAAAGCCAAACTAACTTGCGCTTCAAAGTCAAAGAGGCCCTTTAACAATTTTCTTGCAATTTGCACTGTAAAATGATTATTTAAAGAAACGACTGCAAACCAAATTTTATAAAAATTGGAAAGGTATTTTTAAAAATAGAAAAATTATCCAATTTTTGAAGTAAAACTTTTTTTAGAGGCCAATAATTCCGAAAAAACGTTTACACACAAAAAATTAAAATACAAATCAATTTATTTTTAATGCTTAACCGATGACTAAAATATTGCACTTCCTGGTAAAACATCCTGTATTCGACATAAAGACGACAAGGACTAAAAACAACCTTTCACTGAATATTTTAGAGTTTTTTTACAGTTTCTGTAGATATTATTGTTAATAATAATACACATTTTTTTACAATTTTTGTCCCGTTTTAAATATCAGCTGTGGTAGTTGAATAATAACGCCAAGTCGAATATTAAAGAATAAAATCGCAGAACCGGTTTGCTAATCTTGAAGATTTTGATTAGACAAAACATTGTAACAGTTGCATGGAGACGATAATTAATACTTTAGTAACATTAGAATGTCATGTAAACACACCGTTTGCGATTTAAAGTTTACGGCTGGTAGCACTGTATAGCGTGTTTTTGTTTAGTCGACAAAGCCGATTGTTTCTACAACACGGAAATTATTAATTCATAACGTATTAACGTTTCATGCTGCGCTTTTGATAAAAAATTCGACGTTTGAAATATTCAAAACTATATTTTAATTTTAAATTGCTCGAATGTTCCATTTTATTTTAAAAAACAATTTAGGTACTTTTACACAGCACTTGACTCACTCAAACATTTCCATTTAATTTTGTTATATTATTTACTCGTCCAAAATTAATCAACTTAAAACTAACTTCCAAAGCTACAAGTCGGATTTGTTGCTGGCTATCCTTCTAATTTCTATCCGAGTCCGAGGCAAACTCCTTCATATCATCAAATTAGTTCTTTATGGGGTTTCCAGGCCCACACAAGCCACATCACAGACGAAGTCTCTCCTTGAGCTTTGACCTCTAACTCTGTGACTATTTCAGGCCCCCAAGAGCGGAATCCTCCACTGGTCAAGACAAGTAAAAATAACACTGACAGGTTTGGGGCTCTTCGGCAATTCGCAAATTAGATTTCCACTGACGCAAACAGACCGTATGAGCGAATGCATGACGAAGTCACAAGGGATGAGTTTCAGCAGAGTATCGCTGGCGTAGGTGGCGGTCCACCCACATAGATAAACTCCAGCCCCATAACAAAATATTAAATCGGCCTTTAGCCATGAATAACGATCCAGAGAGAGTGTATAGACAAAGTAATTTATAGCTTCACAATTTTATAGATTGAGCAAAAATTTACTTCACCTTGCTCCACTAACAAAAGCATTCGGCTGTGTGACGTCAATTGGAAGACATGACCGTGAGATTCGCAAAACAATGTATTATTAACGAAAATAATGAAATTAGCGAAATTTTATATAAAAATCCAGTATGGTAGGTATTATTGCGACATGCTTGTTTACATGCGGTCTGACTTCTTAATTTTCAAAGCGAGTTTAATTGAATAATTGTTGAGTCCTTGATGGAAGATTTTCTTTTACGCCGTATATGGTCACCAATTGTGCGATACAATGAACCTTTAAAATTCGCAAAGTAAACAAATATCTCTCATTGACGTCTCACAATTGTAATTCTTGAGCATTTATTACCCTTCAAGATATCGAAAATCACGCAAATTTCGCGGTTTTTAAAAGGTTAAAAGGATGAATGCGGAGAAAAATAACACCTGTCTTACATGGGTCAGAAGGTTGGACGTCTTATTTGTGTTACCAAAATGCCAAACGAGGTTTCTTCCAACTTCGCGTTATTCAAATTTATTTCGAGATATGTAAGACGATGCACACCTTAGAATGAAATTACATGTTAAATAAGACGGGAGTGGCGCTTTTAACAGTCAATGGCATCAACTAACTTTACTTTTGAAAACCTTACCTTACAACATTTCTCCAAGATATGAAAGAAATATTGGCCTTTTTGAGTTGAAATAATTATTCTGGCTTTAAAGTGGCCAAAATTTATTAGGGAAACCAGTTTTTGCATTTTTGGAGGGGGGGGGGGGGGAAATAGGTTGAGAAAATGAAGAACTTAAAAACCTGACCTGACCTGACTTACAACTGTTGAAAACAGTTTGGGTGTAGCTCATTTAATCTAAAGCATTTTGGTATTCGATTAAGAGTTGGAACCCAACTCAAAATTTGTATCAATTATCTCCTGTTAAGGTAAACAAAAATATATAAAAAAATGTTTTTTAAAAAAAGCTTTTATTTAAAAGATGCACTAAAAAGTAAAAAATAATGTATTTCAATCACACGAGAATATTTTTTCTTACAGGTTAAAATTCTAAAATTTATAAAAGCTTTGGGAGTTGTCAACTGAACAAAGTAATTCTGTAATGCCGTAGTTTTATAACTTGCAAAGCTTTTATAAATTTTAGAATTTTAACCTGTAAGAAAAAATATTCTCGTGCGATTGAAATACATAATTTTTTACTTTTTAGTGCATCCTTTAAATAAAAGCTTTTTTAAAAAAAACATTTTTTTTATATATTTTTATTTTTTGCCTTTTAGTCTTTATTTATTGCATAGATTTATTGTTATTACACTGTGCATCTACCGTGACATCCAAATGACCAACATATCGCCTACGTCGGTATAAGTTATGGCATGTACAAATCGAGAACCCCTTTGTAAACATAACCTAAAATTTTAAAACCCCATTTAACACCTTTAGGGGGTAATTAACTATATAGAATTGCATTGTTACGCAGATTACGTAAGCATGTTAAATTTCATTTCATTGCGACTACAAGAACCCTCTCAAATTTACAAATCGAGAACCCCTTTGTAAACATAACCTAAAACTTCAAAACCCCATTTAACCCCTTTAGGGGGTATTTAACTACATAGGATTGCATTCTCACGCAGATTAAGTAAGTATGCAAAATTTCAATTCAGTGGGACAACGGGAACCCTTTCAAATTTGGCTCCGAAAAAATAACCGACAGACAGATAACATAAATAAAAGCTTTTAAAAAGACATTATACATAGTGTGGCTGCTTAGAAAAAAAAGCTTCTTGGGTTAGTTTTGAGAGATTGACTCGTTCTAAAACTAAGTAAAAACCTAATTTATCTATTTATCTCGGTTTTTATTGTTTTAACTAAAAGGTTGTGCTTGTTTTCATTTTTTCTTAAAAAAAAAAAAAACTTCGAAAATGTCTCATATTAGTTTATTTTACTTTTTGGACGATACAAAGGTATTAATTAAAGACATAATAAATAATAATTTTTCGAAGCAACTTAATGTTAATTAAATACTTAATTACTAAATTTAAATTATGAATGATTGTAGAACAATTCTGGAAAAAATCACAAGCATTGAGATTATTGAGAGAGAAGTTAAGTATTTAATAGAACGCTGAATTCTGTGACTACTCATTACTCTGTGATGAAATTTCTAGATACAGTAAAATATGCTTTCAGCAGACTCACTTTGTAGAATCTTGGATTCTATAATTTGTTCAAAAATTCGACAAAAATTAAAAAACATATCCAAATACTCGCAAACAGGTTAGATTTTAAAATTAAATTAAAAGGTACAGAAAAAACTAATTAAATAAAACGATAAATGGTAACATGTATCTTAGAAAATCCAGCCAATAAATCTTTTATTTGTTTCAAATATCTACTGATTTTACATAGAGAAATAAATTAACTTAAAATTGAAAACAAGTTATGCAAGGCATGCCTCAATAATTTTTCCAATCTAAAATATTAAAAATGGTTTTAAAGAAAGAATACCTCCTGAACCGGTTAAGAAAAGACATTCTCTTCGTAATAAGTTATAAAACATTTGACAGGAATATAAAAATCAAATCCTGAAAATTAAAAAAACAGAATTTAAACTGATTTTTTGCAAAAGTAATATGCATACCAGATTTAACAAGCTGAAAGATACATTATTCATTGCGACTGTGAATTAAAACACAAATATGTAATTTTTACGCAAAAAAAACTCAGCAATCAATAATGTTTGTAATCATTAATTATTAAAACGTGTCTTAATATGAAAGATTCTTTTCATCAATACCTGACAAAAAATACATCAAGTTATTAACTGCTTCTAGAACTTAACTATCAGATACAACGCAAAATAATTTTTAATTCGTAATTTTCACAAGGAAAAATAAATCCAAGACAATTTATTAGACATGTGGATTTACGTGTGAAGTGTGATATTAATAGACATAAATATCCTACACTATCATTTGCGTTAATTAACCCAATTCTGATTTGTCGCACAAACGGAACAAAATAAAACTAAACTGAAAAGCTAGGTAATAGTGAACAATTGTCAAATGTCCCATTGATGGTTACGTAAAAATCACTAATCGTAAATATTTAATTTATCAGTTGGTCGATAATCGCGCGTTTTGTTTGTGGTATTATATCAGAAGGTAAAATAGCAATAATTACACGATTACACAACAAAATAATTCCACGTGAATTTCAGATGAATCATTTTTATATAATAATACAGTTAAGCCCGATTTCTAACTCAGGTGAGAGTTGCATTAAAGAAAGTTAACTTGTGACAAAAAAATCGGTGCCTAATCACCACCAACAAAATAATTATTTCAATATGACAACCACACCTGCTGAAATTAAGGACAACAACGCAAACAACTTTCAAGTAAAAATGCAAACCTTTAAGTAAAATGCAAATTGCCACGACTGAAATATTTATTCCTTGAGAACTCGGCCTGCTTTCAAGCACATCCTCGCGTCACATCGTCAAACACAAACACAAAATCCGTTTAATAACAAAGCAACGATTTCGAAAGAGTTCTTGGCTAACCGGACTCCGACATTCCACCTGTTCGACTCTTGGAGCACTAAATGAATTGAAAATTTCCCCGGCTGCTGGCACGCGTTGCGCGATTTTAGTGCGCACCGGGTGGGAAAAGACTTACCCCTTCACCTAGACGGGTTAGGGATGAACTTAGGATGTGGGTCCTAGAAGGGCAAAATCGAAGGAAACTGTTCCTCCCGAGGGAATCTCCGGAAGTAGGGCTAATAAATCTGAATCCGCCTAATTAGACCTGAACCCGAAATCCAGTCATAATTAATTTTATCCTTTCACAATTAATTGTAATGTAGGACGCAGGGCGTCCTGGGATATTACAATGGTCAATTGCTCGTTTGTAATTAAAAATCTCGTGTAATTACGATTCTGAATCCTCTTCTTATTAATAATGGAATTCAATTGCTTTGTCTTTTTTAGAATAGGCAAACAATTGTTGTTTTTGATTGCTGTTCCAATTTAACAGTTTCGTCATCTTCACAATCAGGTTAATATCTAATTAAAAAAAATTGGGCAGTGTTATTCTTTCAATTTTGTAATTGTCCTGTGATGGGTTAAGTCTTAATAAAGACACGATTTATTATTATTATTTGGAAAATTAAAAAAAAACTGACTGAACTGCACTGTCGCTATTAGAAAACTACAAGAATCGGCTTTTTAATTAAAGTGAAGAACCAAATATTTTACATAAAAAAATTATTCCTAAAAATCGGTCACAACTTAACAACTACTATTCATCTTTTATATAGTAGGAACCACAAATATTTGAGATTGACTTATGCAAGCTTTATTGAGGGTTAAGCAGCTTTGCGGTTACCGTAACAATTTTTCGCAGCTGGTGGCACCACCCTCAAGATTCACAAATGAGCCGTATTGAGTAATTTTCATAGTAAACTTTTCATTTATTCAAAACTAAAGTTTCAAAATTCATTAGATTAGTTAGTTTCTTAGATCACTTTATTTGTTAACAAACATTTTAAAAATATACCTAAATATTCATAAAATTGTATTAAATATTTGTTCGGTGAAAGCCCATACACAAATTTCTGTTACGGTCCATCACTCCGTACAAACGTTTGAAAGGTGCCTGCCCTAAGAAATGTAAATTTGTTTATGGCATCTTTACCGCAAGGGACATAAACCATTCTGAGGGGCAATCGGCTTATTCTATAATGAGTCTCAAATATTGTTGGTTCCAACTATAAGTACTCAAATAATACCTATACGTAAGCAGAAAACTGTTCATTTCATTCCTTATTTGCACCCCATATGTTAAATATAAAACAATCACAAGGTGCTATACTTTCAAATACCCCCCTGAATATGAAAATTTAGCATTCATGTTACAAAGTATAAAAATCCTATATAGTTTTCGCTTTTGCTTATCTTACATTTATTATAAAAGCATTTCCGTCGGTATTCTGCTTCGAAAAATTCTAATAGTATCTTATTATTCTAATAAGCGGTTTGTATTTTAATATGGTCAGCAACACCAAAACTGAATGTACAGCGTCTTTAATTCTTGAGCAAGGATGACCTCATTCCCCTACCTCTTATTTCCAGAAAACAATTTATTCAAAAATAAATGCATTTTCGGTAAACACAGATGTAAAACTATAGACCATAACATATTAAAATGTTTGCATAATTCATTACCATAATTATTTTTGTAAATAACGCGTACATGTTGCTTGTTATTATTGATTCTGGATAGCTAATATTCTTTTTTTCACTATACATATCTGTAAGATGTTTATCGTTTATCAAAACGTCCAAATGTGCATCTAAATAATAAATAACTTAATCAATGTTTTTTCCGTAATTGTACATCCTCTGAGGCTTTTTCCAATTATTCTTTCCATTCACAGAGAGTAAATTTTTTAGACAAAAATGAAATTTTCAAATGGAGGTCTATTTGTAGAAAGCGCACGTAAATATTTGGTTACCTACTGTCTATCAGTTATCTAAAGTAGTTAAGAAGTCTTTTCGATGTTAATAAGAAAACAAATGGGAATAATGTCATAAATATTATCCGTTCACGATTGTTTTAAACACACAGTAGGCCTAGATATAGTTTTGTTAGGTTGGCTTCAGGTCTTGTCAGGTGCTGTCTTTATGACCATTTATGACGTTGTCCTTTCAAAGATTCGCCTTGTTGTCAGTTCTACTTTTTGTTAATTTAAAATGCCTAAAATAATTTCTGTTGTTAAGAAAACGTGTATCAAAAGATGCTTTGAAGAATAGAAGAAAGACACACCGGACTTTTTATCTAATAATAATAAGTGAAGTACAATAAATAAAGTATTCAATTATTTATTTCAAAAATGACGCAAACTGACAACAATGCTTGGTTGTCATCAATTATAACCTAAAATAGTTTTTTTTATGAACGGTGTATATCTAATAAAATCGGTTTATATACAGGGCTATTCATTTTTGAGTCCGCGCCTAACATGTAATAAATGCAATACAAAATACATTTTATAAAGTTAACTATTAGCTGTTTTACAACTATAAAAACACCAACGTCGCATTTTCTCTCAAAATTAACTGTTATAAATTATTTATGCACTTAAAAAAATTGCTAGCTAATGTAATTTGTAGTTTCAATGAGAGATCTAATCATTAATAACTATTTTACATTTTCAACAACCTTATTTAAAAAAAAATTCGGTAAAATGCGACATTGGCGTTTTTATAGTTTTGAAACAACTAATAGATTCCTGTTTAGATGTTACCATTTTTATAAAAAAATCAGTTCATTTTTAAGTTTAAAATATGAACATGGGTATGCTTTGTACAGTGTATATTGTGTTGTATCTTTACCTGAAGCGCCAACTTTTATGTGAATAACTGAACACTGATGTTAAATAAGGCGCGTATAAATAAAGTTTATCATTTTATTCACAGCCAGTCTTTTATTAGGTCATAATATCACTACTAGGAGACGTCTAATGATATCAATAAAACCTATAGGTCTAATGAGAACACCGTAAGACCCGTAACAAGATGAAACTGCATTTTCTACATTTACATTATTTAAAATATGGTCGGTTTTTCCTTTATTCGATGTGGATGCCAGATTTACTGTAAACGAAGCCGGAACTAATGCAGTAGTCCTATTTTAAAAATTAATTTGACAAACGTCACATCAAAACGTCAAATGAAATTTTTGAAAAATAATTTGAAAATGTTGATTTAGACTTTATTGTCTGGCTGTGGATAAAATGTTGTATTGATGCATACGGGTCTTACATGTATTTTATCCGCTTAATTAAACTTCGTTCTCGCGTTTAAACCTTTGCGCGGATAAAACACATTGTAAGACCCTTATACAATAAATAACTATTATTAATAGTTCCACATAGGCATAGTTCTAAAAAGCGCAACTAAGTGTCTCTCCCTCATTTGTAGATATTTTCTAAATACCTAAATAGTGATGCCATTTAAAGTGTCCCCCTGTAAATAAAACTGACCTGTTCCGGAATTTTTTAATTTTTTGTTATTTTCTAAGATATTCAGGGTGGCAGATTTGTAAAAAATCACCCTATTATTATATTTATTATATTATATTATAATCAACGTTCATTGTTGAAGAAAGAAGCAGTGCCTTTTTGTGGCAAATGTTGGTTTTCCATCAACAAAGAACCCCTGCGTTTAATTATCACAGCAAACCCAGGAATTGTGTCGAGTGATGTATTTGGAGTGATTTATTTAAAAAATCGCGTAAAAAACATCACTCAAACTGTACTGAAGTGATGTTTGAAGGTAAAGGTAAAAAAATTGTTGAAGACCTTGGTTATCAGATTTGATAATAAGAATGACAAGACTCATTTTATGAGTCTATAGAAAATGTACTCAATAATTTTGTACTCATTGCTCAAAAGAAATAACTATTTTGGCCTTGACAACACTGTAATTGACATTTTTACACATTTTTGACAGCTACGGCACTGGATGCAGTGCAGTAAAATAACAAGTCTGTGTAACAAGAAAATTTTAGGCTTTCAGAGACCCCGAAAAATATAGATAGTACTTTATGATAAAGTTAATTGATGCTGAGTGCTGACAGAATATTACGTTCTTATTTATCTACTTAGTATTCCAAAATAAACACAATTTATATATTTTCTGGCTAAATTCTAATCAGCGCCACATCTTGGTGAAAATAGTAAACGCATAAATCCGTCATGGTGTAGAAAAATCGAAATCTGAATTAATCGAAGGCCAAAGTTTTGTACATTATTTGTCCGTTAGGTATTTTACAGCGTTCAGTTTTATTAAAGCCCTCAACTTCGTTTCGGCCGTCAATATTAGAATTTTACGCTGTATAATGTAAATAACGATTTTAAAACGGTTTTTATGCAAACCTTTTAAGAATTCCAAGTGTGTATGTTTCTAAATATCTTAATCAAGATTTTTTCCGTAATTACATCCAGAAGCTTTTTTCAATTATTCCATTACCGGAGACAGAATTGGAATTCTCAAATAGCAATCTATTTGTAGAAAGCGGCGGCATGTAAATGTTTCTTGTGTTACAAATATAGCAAACATTTATTTATCCCTTGTGTTTCAACCGAACTTGTTTCGCGATCTTAACAAGGAATGAATTTAAATAACAAGCAGCAACTCTGCAAAATGTTTGCGTTCCGCTTTTTTCCTCATACATACCTACAACTGAAATGAAATTCATTTTCAACGACCAGGCACGAATTGTACGTTTGAATATTTTTATTACTAATGGAATAGGGCCTGCAGGTGAAATAAAATATGCAGGTAGAATATTACTTTTTTATTATAATTTTGTACATTATGTTTACAACTTGTAGCTTGTTAGTTTTTAAATATTTATTGTGTACTTGACAACGATAAATTACCGTTCGCGGTAATTACTGATTCAGAACCGTACATACCGAGGTACATGCGCTTTAAATAAATCCTGGACTAGTTCAGGATTCGTTCTAAAAATCCTCCGCGAACAAAGCTATAGTAGAATTGCAACAGCGCATTTGAATTTTTCGGAGTGAAAAATAAAGCACAAATTGAGAGTTTCTGTAAAAGAAAAGAATTCTGTGTTAAACTAAATCCCACCCACACGTTTTAAGCTAAGAAAACCCACCAGAAACTCTCAATTTGTGCTTCATTTCACTCCAAAAATTTCAAATGCGCTGTTGCAATATTCTACTATAAACTGAAATGGGATATAGGTTGGGCTGTGTAGTCATTGAAATTTGAATTTGTTAGTCGGTAAAATAATTCATACCTTGAACGTGTTATAACTTAAAGACGACTTTAAAAATTTGTAGATTGTTAATTGAATTTGCCAGGTAAAAATTGTACCAACCATAATCCAAAAATTACTAATGGTAATGCCAACCTGACGGCTCTTTGACGTTTGACGGTTGTTATTGTTGTTATTGTGGTTGATTATACGAAAAGACAAGACAAGACTACCAGACTATTACTAGACTAAACCACTACAGTGCCACTACTATATAGACGACAATAAATTGTTAAATGTTGTGATATTTTGTTTATCATTTAATTGATCTGGTCCCAAAAGTCCCAAAATGTAAATGTGTAAAAAACTTTATCGGTTCCAGATAAAAAAGGACACAAAAAAGTACGGCGTTAGTTTGTCTACTTTAAAGAGTCTGCAAGACTTCCAGCGGTCATTATTAAAGAAAAAGCGAAAAATACGTAAAGTGCCTTATTGTGGGGAATGTACGTTTTCAATCAACAACGAAGAGCCCCAGCGATTAGTAATCACTTCGAATCCTGAAATTGTGTCGAGTGAATCATTTGGAGTGATTTATCTCAAAAACCGTGTAAAAAGCATAATTGAGAGTGACTTCCAAGTGACCTTTGAAGGTAAAGAACGGACATTGTTGTTTAAGAAAATTATTATCAAATTTGACAAAAAGGAAGATAAAACACATTTCATGAGCTCTATCGAAAATGTACTGTGGTAAGTACAACCAAAAACCAAACAAAAGTTTAATTTTCTCATGGTCTTATTTCTGTAGCTCGGATTTAGACTTTAGCGGATCTTTGGATAGTACTGACAGTGTTCTTGCAATAGTTTGTGAGATAAGGAAGTAGGTACATTGTGTTCTACAAAATAAATACGAATATTTTATTACTGATTTTGAATAACTATGTTAAATCAATTACTTTTTCAAAATATTGTTTCATGCAAAACTTCCAAATGTAATTATAAATGTAATAATAAATATCTTAATCAAGATTTTTTCTGTAATTACATCCTCAGAAACTTTTTTCAATCATTCCATTACCAGAGACAGCAGAACTGGAATTCTCAAACAGCAGTCTTGCGTTACAAATACCATGAGATCGAAAATGTACTGAATTAGAGCAAGCCTTGAAAGTGGCTTTTTTCATTTTTGCTTGAGTCCTTTTGGAAGTAGCACATCTCCTTTTGTGTACCAGTTTCTTCTCTAAGTGTGTTTATCAAATTTTTAAAACACAATAACATGTGGTAATTAAACACTAAATTGGGATCTTTCTCCAGAAATTCTACTAAGAATTCACCAATTGAATACTTCCACTTCCCATTTATTTGTTCACCTGTTCGAAAATAACATTTTAAAATATAGGTTTTTGTTGACTACGAGTTTTTACAGACCATTCCGGAAAAATTTTATTCCAATTTTTTTAAATCTTGATCTGTCAATTTATGACAAGTTCCGCAGGCACGTCCTGCTGCTCTAATTCAGTTCATTTTCGATCTCATTTTATAGCAGACACTTATTTATCCCTTGTGTTTCAACGGAACTTGTTCCGCGACCAGAACAAATAATAAGCAGCTAATAATTAGCAATTATTTTTTTAAAGTGCATAATTTATAACAACTAATTTTGAGAGTAAATGCTACGTTGGCGAAACCCTCAATTTGTGCTCCATTTCACTTAAAAAAATGCAAATGCGTTGTTGCCAAATTCTACTAGGACCTGCAGGTGAAATAAAAATACGTAGGTAGAATATTACTTTTTTATTATAATTTTGTACATTATATTTACAACTGTATATACATTTAAAGATTATTTAGGCACTGACTGAAATATTTGCTAATGGAAGATATTATTGTGACTAGCAATAACAATTTTAAAATCTAGAGAAAAGTATGTAAAATACGAAATAATAAAAAATACTAGAAGACAAGCCTACAAATAAAATACAAATGATAAATAAATTAATAAAAAATGAAATGCTAAAAGAGCAAATATGTTTGAACGTCGGTCATATTCGCTTCAAAATAGCACAATATGTAAGGATATAAGTACCTAATTTAGTGTTTATTAGATTTAAACCCTACTATATTAGATTTGGTTTTTGTTTAAATTATTAACAAATACGTGAAAAACTATAACAAGTGTTATTTTAAACAAATAAATGACTAATAAAAAATACATTAAATAAACCGGTCATTTGACTACACCGTGCCTTTAATTAAATTTGCGATCAAAGTGGCCAGGATCACCGACCACTTTGATTGAAAACGTATTTGAGGTACGGCCAACGTATTTGAGGTACGGCCAAGTCTCAATACGTGGTAATCTTTCCAACTCGAAAATACTGCTAGAAAAATATCTATTTATTCTAGGCAGACTTGCTACAACTCTCGACAATGGAAAATAAAAAATCACCCTACAGAAAAATCCACAGCCAACGAGACTAACAATATTGTTCAATCATTTAACAGCTTGCCTGTTCAAACATAAAGCACTTTGTTCAACAATCCAGTCGTAATTTATTATAATATAAAGCTATATTTTAGAGTCCACCGGAAACGAATTATTGATATGACAATTGCACACACTTGAGCAACAATAATTTTAGGAAATTTGGTGCTAGCAGGCCGATGAAGCGTCCCAAGTTCGACTTGTTGATTGCAAATTGGGCGGTTGTGGCGCCTGTTGTTTACTAGCAGCTACAATAATTCACAACATGACAAATCCGTTACTTTTAACACATTTTATGCAATAAGCTATGTTAGGGTAGGAAGCAATATACAACTATTGCACAAAACAACACAAACAAACATTCCCATTAAGTAACATTATGGAAATAGGAAAATGAAACGTATTTACAGAAAAAATAAAAAAGTGTTCCAATTAAACAAAAGTCACCAGTAAATAATGTTGTTAGTAGTCGACTGAATTCATGCAATGGCAATGGTGAACATGCAGCTGCAAGTCCGTTTAGCAATTGGAGCCTGTCATAATAGAAAATGCCAAAAATGAAAAAATATACAAAAACGAAAATACCCAACTATGGTTGAAACGAGATGGTATGTCATCTTGATTTGTTTAATTTCTACAATAATAAACCAAGAGACGTCATTCAATGCAACACCTATAATTCATGCGATAAAAAAGTGAAGAACACTTATGCACACATGCTTGATTGTATTAAATTACATGCCATTTAATTTCTTTTATCTGTTAATTGGTGATAATGAGGCAAAAAAGACGCATTTAAATAATCGAATGACTTGACGCTTGATATTTTTACAAAAAAATAAAACCAAAGATTTACTACAAATGGTTATTGTCTATACTTTTTTCCGATTTATTATGTATTTAATAACACACTATTAACTTAAAAATATGCAAACGTAAAACACTACTTTTGCCTTTATATCATGTACCGACCAAACTCTAAAAGCAATAAAAATGATATTAGTATTTTTAGTACTTTTATAACAGAAAGAAACAATTGGCTTACAAGTCATTATCAGGACAATTAGTGTCTCTAAAAAATACGCTAAATGCCGAGTCAAGTACAGAAATTTAATTGTGGTATGACGAATAAACAATTATGAAACGCAAAACAAAGAACACAAAAGTATAAATTAAAAATTGACGCGACATTGAAAAACGGGTTTGAAAAAGACAAATTCATAACGGTTTTAAAAATATGGGGCAACAGGGTACTAGGTAATGGCTCAGGTAACACTTGTAGGTACTTACTAACATTTTCTTATGCTTGATAAATAAAAAGATTAATAAATCAACTTATACCAGTCAATCGAGACAAGGTATGTGAAAAATAATGTGAATACATTTAAAGCAATTTTCTACAATTATTAATGTGAAAGAATTGTGCATTTAATTTTGAAAATACCAAAAAAGCCCATTTTTTCGTTTATACATAGAGAATTTGCTTTATTGTGTTATGAGCATCGTTAAAAAACGCTGGAATAAAAAAAATAATGCCATTTGCGACTCAATTCGGCGCTCTTTTGTCGTATTTTTAAAGAAATTTCGCGAAGTGGTTGCCTTTCTGAATGAAGTGTGCCAATATAATGCAAAAAAGCAAAATAATATAATTTCGTAAAAAAAACACGTTTCATCTGCTTAAATTCTTACAAGTGTTAGCTAATATGATGACTTATCAGGAAATTTTGCCAAACAATTTAGTTTCTAATTGAAAAATGCTCGAAAAAAAGCAAAAGAATGTAATTTTCGACCAAATTTAATCTTGTGAAAGGTTTTAGGCTCAACCTTAAAAAAAGTCAAAAAGTACACCATTTTCATTCAGATTATTTTCGTAATTTCGCTAAAATGTTGCTTTTCGTATGGTAAGAGCGAAATTGTCTTCACAATTATTTTTTAGTGTAATAATACCGTAGGTCTGTTTTGTAATAAACTTTACGTCGTCCTTTTTTTTTTTGAGATCATTTACTTACCTGTTCGTTTTGTGCTTAATAAATAATTTAGAAAGTAAGGTTGGATGGATATTAAAATGCATTTTTGTTTTTATTTGCTTAACTTTTCCAAAACCCAATGGACACAACAAAAATTTTGTTCTAAAGGTTCAAAAAGGTTCTTGATTTAATAAATTTCTTTAAATACGATTACATATATTTAACCATCTCAGTCACTACACATTACACAATATCTAGGAATTGCTAGCTTCTCTCTTTCTGAGAGAGTGGTTTGTCCGTTTCTGGCTTTCAGAAAGGCATATTATGAATTAAAATAACTTAAGGACAACTTGAATCAGACTTGAATTTCCCAGGTACAAAGTAACACCAACCTTAACTCGAAAAAATTATTAATTATATTAAATTATTGAACAAACAAATCGACTATAAATTTCTGACGATTGGAACATATTTCGTTTGTAAATTTGTCATTTGTCACATTCAAAAATTTTTTGCTGGAATGCCTCAGTTAAATGCCCTAGACAAAGCTGGAATGATTTGATAATATTATCTTAGGACAAGTACTGTCTCCCATAATTTGATGCATAATTTGTCAAGTTCTGACTAATTGTTATTTCCTAGTCATTTGTAGCTCAAAAGAACGGCTCATTTCAGGCGATTCTTTGCTTATAAACGAAAAAACTTTCATAAAACGCCTTATTCCAGCTCGAAAGAACGGTTTATGCACCAGTTTGGATAAAAACGATTCATTTTGAACAATTTTTTTGGCTAAAAACGAGAAAACCTTTAAGAAGTGGCTGAAAACACTTTATTACAGCCGGAAACAACTATTTATGTCTTAGTTTGGATGAAAACGGCTTATGTCGGACGATTCTTTGCCTAGAAACGAAAAAAAACTCCCATAAAAGAGACTTAAAACGACTTATTCTAGCTCAAAAGAAGGGTTTAATCACCAATTTCCATAAAAAAATTCATTTTTGACAATTTCTTGCTTAAAAAAAGCCATCTTCCAATTATATTTTTAAGCTCTGACATTATCCGTTTTGTTTTTGTTTTTAACCAAATGGACATAAAATGACGAAATTTTCACAAGGAAGTAGGCAATACCTGTCGAAACTTAATTTAATATAACTGAAAATTACTAATTTTAAACATTGAACATTAAAGTTCAACGTTCTAGCAAGTAACAACCTTTGGTTTTATCTTTTTTGTCAATTGTGCATAATTTTGAGTATTCCATTCGTTTGCAAAACTATACAAACGCCAAAATCTTTGTAAATTCCCCAAAAGTTCTAGAAAAATTCCCGTTTACAACTCAAATATTTCACACCATCTTGTTTCAACCCCACACACTAACTCCCTCAAAATACCAACCTTGCTTGCTTCCGTAAAATTTAAAAAGATTCCTATACGGCGGCGGTTTGGGAAAAGTACTAGGATCATGAAACATATGCTTGTATTTCTCTTCCAAATCCATCACAATCTTTCTATTCGACGTCATCGACGAATTTCTCGGCGGTGGAGGCGGCGCAAAATTATTATTCGGCACCGCCGGCGGCGCTCTCGACGGCACCATCCGATGGGGCGGCAGCGGCGGCGTGTGGTTTGGCGGTTGAGGTAACACGGAAGGAGGTGGAGGCGGCGCATGATTCGGCGGTTTAACCGAACCGGTTTTCGACGGTGGCGGCGGCAGCTGGTTGCCGTGGGGCGGAGGTGGGGGCGGTTGTTGCGACGGTATGGAGGGCGGGGGGGCGTTGGGGCGGCCGTTAAGTACCGGCCTTTGCCTGGGACTTAGATTTCCAGTAGAATTGGCCAGTGATTGGCCGATGACAGATGACAGGTTGCGAACTGTACCGAACTTCAGGGCGACGTTGGCGTCGGGGCTCTGGGGCGAAGGCGTCCGGGGGCTGCGCATGCTGTGGGCGCGCCCCACGGGCTTGCCGTTGATGACGAGCTTCTTGGGTGGGGCCACTGGTTTGGCTGAAATTTCTCGGTCAAGATATTTCGAAAAAATGTGTAAAAATTACCGTTGAGAACTGGCGGTTTTGGAGCTAGGTTTGGTTTTCCGTGACTGATCACAGGTTTGGCGGTTTGGTTGAAACCGTTTATCGAGTCGGGACTATCTAAAGTGCTTAGGTTGGCGTTACTTTTGACTTTTCGGTGGAGAGTGCTGTTTTGTTGTTGGAGGTTTGAGTGGAGAGAACTTTGATTTAGGTGTAGACCGTTCGTTGAGCCGACTTTTAATGAAGAGAGTTGACGTGTACCGTTTTCCTCGGGCGTCTGCAATTCGATGTGAAAAATTTAACTAAACAATGGACGGAATTATCTAACTTGTGGGAAATGTTGATTGCAAAAATCAGCTGCAATGACGAGTCGAAATTTAAATATTTAAATAAAGATTTCAGTTTGGCTTTGTTTTTTTATATTATAATTGAATAATATGTAAATTATTTGATAAAATGGGCATGCTTTAAGTAATAAAGTCCTTTAATGGCTGCCCATATAATAACAAAATTAAACCATTAAGCAGACGATAAAAAATTCGATAAGTCATCAAGTCGATTAAGCAATTTTAATTACGTATTAAATCAAAGTCTAGATAAAGTACCAATGCACTAAATAATATCAAATGTGATTCACTATAAAGTTATATTTATTTGATGTTTGTTTTTAAAACTTATAAACAATAAATTATGATTACAACGTTTATTAAACACGGTTCAAAAATCATCCTGTTTTGTTATTTTCACAACTAGTCCAATGTAAAGAAATGTAAAACGTGAATAGTATACAATGAGTTTTTTATATTTCTCATTCAAATGTGTGTCTTGACGTAATTTATTCTTCGACACTGCCAAAATTTACGGTTTTTCTCTTGTGTAAGGACAACTGTTTGGCATTTCTCTATCCGAAATATCAGATTATTTTTTAACAGACTTAAAGCAATTTTAAGCCTTGTTGAGTCTAATTCGAAAAATAAAATGTTGTATTCAACTCGTTTTCGTGTAAATCAGTTCAATTATTTCACTTCGTGGATATAAACCTCTCGTTATCACTCGACGTTTAAAAATCCACTCGGCAATAAAGCGTCCAATTTACACTCAAACTCGTTAAATAAATAATTATTCCCACCAAAAGTGATTGCAGAAAAACGCGACTAATTTTATAAAACTGATAAAATGAATTGTAAAAAGGCTTAATTTTTTTAGACATTCTGGTAGAAACCATTTTAGAAAATTAAACCTAAATTAAGGCTTAATTTTGATTTGGTCACTTTTTGCAATAAGTCCACGAAATAGATACAAATGTTAAGGTAATATTTTTTAGTTTTTTGACTACATTAATTTGATTACATTAGTTAAATATTCGTAAAAATTCTCACAAAATTTCAAGTTTCATATTTCTGGAAACGCTAAATAATCAATGTGTAGTAACATTAACTAAAAGAAGTACAGACAGAAAAAACAAAAATATATATTAATAATAAATAAGAATTTTCCGAACTAACAAATTTCGAAAAAAATCAACATTAAATTTTGCGGTGGCCGACTTAAAAACGAACTCGTTTATACCGGTTTATATTTAAAATAATTAAGTATTTAAGAATTTTTAATCTTGATACTGAAATATTTTTAGATTTAAGTCAGTATCTTAAACCTGATAATTTTCAGTATCAAAAATTGATCAAACTAGATAAATTTTTTTAAAAACCCACACAAATTTAGAATCAAATTCGCTGAATCAACAAAATCTCTAATCAATTATTTTAAGTACAAAAAACACAAACACAATATTATGTGACCGTTTTACTCGTCATGTTGCAATACCTAACAGTAACAATATAATTACGCAATTTCTGTCTTGCCAATTACGTAAAAAGAAATACTTTATCCATCAATTTTTCACGAAATACTTAAAAAACTGATGTTATCATTCCCGGAATTGTTAGAGTAATCTGCACATCACAAGATCGTTAAAACTGGAAAAATGATAACCAGGTTGTTCTAAGATTACGACATTTATGGCCAATCAACCTTGGCAAATTAGACTTAAGACAACAGTACTTAAAACAAAACATAAATGTTGAAATTATAGTTACAAAAAATTAATCCTTTGATTAAACAGGAACTATACTTTGTTGCAGAAAATTTTCCACAAAATTAAACAAAAAATCAAGTTCCGCAAAACCATAAAATTGCCAATTAATATGAAAAAACAACATAAAATTTTAAAATGATTTCAATCGGATATTGTTGTTATTCCTGGAGTTATTTCAATCGTCCTTGGCAAAATTATGTCCACTTCATACTCACAAACCACAATCGTTTGTTCGATTCTTTATTGTTTTACAAGACTAGTTTCATTAATTTATTATAATGACAAACTTGTGCTCTACACAATAAAAACACAATTTTAGGTCTTGCTCGAAATATTGAAGTGTTTACTCACTATTATTACATTTAATTTTTAGATAAACAATCAGTTAATCTTGCTTTAGAGCGTCAAGAAAAAGTCACGGACAGCGGAAATTTGCAATGATAGCCACAAAAACAAGGATACACAATCTGCACTTACATTTCTGACCGGAGCCGGTGGTGGCGGCCCCCGGTTTTTATTATCACTTGCCATTTGCTTTTTCAACTCATTCTGTAAACTACTCGAATTCTTGACCGGAAGCCCCACTTTCCCGTTGTTAACATTATTGGCTGGCAGTTTCCCTGTCGGTTTCAGCTTGGGCATCCCTCCAGCGAACAGTCCGCCTAAATTTAGCCCATTTGGCGTCGACGTCGGGGTGCCCCCCACGCTCGACGGACTCGAACTGTTCGAATTGCTTGTTTTCCCCCCTGGAAGGCCATTTTAGGAACTCATTTAATTTTGTGATTACTGACCTATCACTGGCGCGCTTCGGTCGTTCGTCACCGTTTTCTTTAACCTGGTGCCTTTCTGGATCGACTTCAAGAGCGCCGCCCGGTCGTCCGGTTTCCCCGCCTTGGGGAAGGAGGTGGGGGCCGGCGGCGGCGGCGGCATCATGCCTGGGGGCGGCGGCGGCGGCGGCCCCGGCATGTCTTTCAACTACAAACTGGAATTCCAATTAAATCGCTACTTAGACATGCTAATGTATGGTACGCCCATTAATGTAATTATTTTCGGTTGAATCATTTACCACGCATTAGCATGATGAAGTAACGATTGGTTCAACAACCGCCCCTTTTTTCAATCAAAGGTACCGATAGATTATGCAAATTGGACGGCTGTAGCGTAATCAAGGACGTTTCAATCGCCCTAATTTGATAATAATCACGGAAGAAACCTGCATCAGTTTTTGCAGGTGCAATTCGCTAAGAACGGTTAATAACAAACTGCAACACTTTTATTATGCGAATAATGTGTAATTTTGCTGTTTTAACTCATTTCCTTATTAATGAAAAACATAACCAAAAATTATAATTGACAAGACACACACAGCCAACTAAAAAATTTTCGTTTTTAATTTTTTTTGAAAATCATGAATTATTTTATTGTTAATTGTGGTGAATCAAACGTGTGATTAATTGTCGATTCGTATTGGGGGGCCCATTTATGGTAAATTAGCCAGGTCTGTCACTGGCCGCAATGCCCTAAATAAAATTGATTAACTGAATCAAGGATATAATTTGGGCTGTTCACGTGGACGGAATGTTTACTTTTTCGTCCTATTTATCTCAAGTAAATACCTCTTAATAGGTGAGTTGACAACGTATCCAAAACCTACCTACTGACAATAAATAAATAAAATAAGGCTGGTGGCCTGGCCTTCACCACATCTCACATCACTTTATCACTAGGTACAGTTTGTAACACATTATTTCGGATAAGTTTGAGAAATGTTTCTATTTTTTCAAACTTTCTCCACTGATAGACGTTTTTGGGAAACCACTATCATCAAACATGGAGGATTGACAGATGTTGCGCGCGCTCTGTGGGTAATTCAGTGCACTAGTTTAAACAATCCCGTGACGAATTTTAATTTTTTTCATTTTCTAATCAGTAATCACTTTATCCACTTTGTCTTATCACCAAAGATAAAATAGTGCAACACTGAGTAGAGGAATTTTCTAATTGTGCGAAAGTTAGGTAATTTGCGGAAAAAACTAATTACGACAGAAATTTAGCAATAAGCGCGATAATTTGCAATTTACACCGTGTATCCCTTTGTGAAACACCAATGTGGATAATTTGGAGGGAAAATTCAGGGGAACGGCCCCACGCTTGGATACTTTAGAGACCAACCCGAAGTTCTT
Source organism: Tribolium freemani (assembly GCA_939628115.1). NCBI lineage: Eukaryota > Metazoa > Arthropoda > Insecta > Coleoptera > Tenebrionidae > Tribolium > Tribolium freemani. The sequence continues at coordinate 15,450,741 of OW626791.1, read as the reverse complement.
TAAATATGGGATTTCCCCATGCGCTGTGGTCGTTATAAATACAAATATTTTATCAATTTATCACACACAAGACTGTTTGGAGGAATTTTGCAACATTTCCTGCTATGTAGACACTGTATTAGTCACACGGCGTTTCATGATTCATTTTATTTTGTGGTATATCAAGATAGATTTTTTAAAACGGTTTATAAGTTACGTTTTTGTGTCATTACACCGAGTCTTTTATTTAGTATAGGGGTCAACAACATTATATAAAAAACTGATATATTTATGAATATTTGTTATTGTAGCTCTATTTTTGTATTTTATGACCATCATCTTGTCCGTACGATGTTTATTATTATATATTTATTCATTTATAAAACATAATCAGTTGTATTAAGTACTGACGTAAATTCAATACGATAACTAAATACGATAACCAAAATTTTTCTTTTTTTTTTTCACAATTACGGCAAAACTATTCGAAAAAGTGGAACTATTTTGGTCCGAATCTATGTAAAATGATCCAGGAAATCGATTGGCGTTGAGAAAATCGCCGAATTCCCAATAGTTTTTTAGTTATGAATTTTTTAAAATTTTATTTTTTATTTCAAATTTTTCTTTTATTCGCAATTTTCTCGAAAACTATTAGTTGGAGAACAATAATCTTTTCTGCAAATAATAGATAATTAAAAGAGCTTTCCAACGATAATAAACATCATGGGGTTATCTCTAATAGTTTCGGAGTTATTGCTCGATAAATCTTCCGGGTACCGGAAATCGACCAAAATCGCGATGAAAAGTGGAAAAATCAAACATCAAAAAATCGAACCTATTGACTTTTTTTCTACTTTTAACAACTCCAGAGGGTTGTAGAAGCTTAGAAATGTTCATAAAACTTTGCTAGAGTGAGTTTAAGAAAAAAAAATTTTTTCATTTTTTTGAAGGTACTAAGTGCCTTGACTAAAATTTTAAGCAAAAAAATTCAAAATTTTAAATCTCATGAAAAGCTGATATAAGACGAAAAATGAGCCGCTGAATTCATTGGAACAAACCGTTTTGCTCTACGACTTTTAGTTTTTGAGTTACGAATTTTTTTGTTCAAGAATAAAGTACCATTATGAAATGGTTACCCTAATTTTAAGCAAAAAATTTCAAATTTTTAAATCGTTTGAAAAACCGATATTATACGTAAAATGAGCCGTAGAATTCATTGGAACAAACCGTTTTGCTCTACGACTTTTAGTTTTTTTATTATGATTTTTTTTAGTGTAAAACTTTAAATGCCTCTGTACCCGGAACCGGTGCCCGGAGCGGCTCCGGGTTTTGACGAGAAAATAGATAATTTCAAGCGCTATCCTATGCTGAATTGATTTTTGCTCTAACTCTTTTAGTTTCCGAGAAAAACGCAAAAAAAGGTTGCCATTTTCACTTTTTTTGAATTTTTAAACGCCGATTACGGCGAAACTATTAGAGATAGAGAAAAACGGCAAAAGCGATTAGAACCGGTATAAAAAGCGCTACAAAACGGCATATGTTTCAAGGCGATATCTCACAAAAAATTTTTCAATTTTCAAACGTCGATTACGGCCAAACTAAAAGAGCTAGAGGAAAATGCTTTTTTCCATCGTAAAGAGCACATCAAAAACTATCAGATAAGATGGATTTAAATTGATTTTGAGACACTTTAAAAATTGGCCATTTTCTAGGGGGGGGTGTTAACAAATTTTTGATTTTTTTTATTTTCTCAATTACGGCAAAACTATTCGAAAAAGTGGAACTATTTTGGTTCGAATTTATGTAAAATGATCCGGGGAATCGATTGGCGCCAAGAAAATCACCAAATTCTCAACAATTTTTTAGTTATGAATTTTTTTAAATTTTACCTATTTTTCCTTTTATTCGCAATTTTCTCGAAAACTATTAGTCGGAGAACAATAATCTTTTCTGCAAATAATAGATAATTAAAAGAGCTTTCCAACGATAATAAACATCATGGGGTTATCTCTAATAGTTTCGGAGTTATTGCTCGATAAATCTTCCGGGTACCGGAAATCGACCAAAATCGCGATGAAAAGTGGAAAAATCAAACATCAAAAAATCGAACCTATTGACTTTTTTTCTACTTTTAACAACTCCAGAGGGTTGTAGAAGCTTAGAAATGTTCATAAAACTTTGCTAGAGTGAGTTTAAGAAAAAAAAATTTTTTCATTTTTTTGAAGGTACTAAGTGCCTTGACTAAAATTTTAAGCAAAAAAATTCAAAATTTTAAATCTCATGAAAAGCTGATATAAGACGAAAAATGAGCCGCTGAATTCATTGGAACAAACCGTTTTGCTCTACGACTTTTAGTTTTTGAGTTACGAATTTTTTTGTTCAAGAATAAAGTACCATTATGAAATGGTTACCCTAATTTTAAGCAAAAAATTTCAAATTTTTAAATCGTTTGAAAAACCGATATTATACGTAAAATGAGCCGTAGAATTCATTGGAACAAACCGTTTTGCTCTACGACTTTTAGTTTTTTTATTATGATTTTTTTTAGTGTAAAACTTTAAATGCCTCTGTACCCGGAACCGGTGCCCGGAGCGGCTCCGGGTTTTGACGAGAAAATAGATAATTTCAAGCGCTATCCTATGCTGAATTGATTTTTGCTCTAACTCTTTTAGTTTCCGAGAAAAACGCAAAAAAAGGTTGCCATTTTCACTTTTTTTGAATTTTTAAACGCCGATTACGGCGAAACTATTAGAGATAGAGAAAAACGGCAAAAGCGATTAGAACCGGTATAAAAAGCGCTACAAAACGGCATATGTTTCAAGGCGATATCTCACAAAAAAATTTTCAATTTTCAAACGTCGATTACGGCCAAACTAAAAGAGCTAGAGGAAAATGCTTTTTTCCATCGTAAAGAGCACATCAAAAACTATCAGATAAGATGGATTTAAATTGATTTTGAGACACTTTAAAAATTGGCCATTTTCTAGGGGGGGGTGTTAACAAATTTTTGATTTTTTTTATTTTCTCAATTACGGCAAAACTATTCGAAAAAGTGGAACTATTTTAGTTCGAATTTATGTAAAATGATCCGGGGAATCGATTGGCGTCAAGAAAATCACCAAATTCTCAACAATTTTTTAGTTATGAATTTTTTTAAATTTTACCTATTTTTCCTTTTATTCGCAATTTTCTCGAAAACTATTAGTCGGAGAACAATAATCTTTTCTGCAAATAATAGATAATTAAAAGAGCTTTCCAACGATAATAAACATCATGGGGTTATCTCTAATAGTTTCGGAGTTATTGCTCGATAAATCTTCCGGGTACCGGAAATCGACCAAAATCGCGATGAAAAGTGGAAAAATCAAACATCAAAAAATCGAACCTATTGACTTTTTTTCTACTTTTAACAACTCCAGAGGGTTGTAGAAGCTTAGAAATGTTCATAAAACTTTGCTAGTGAGTTTAAGAAAAAAAAATTTTTTCATTTTTTTGAAGGTACTAAGTGCCTTGACTAAAATTTTAAGCAAAAAAATTCAAAATTTTAAATCTCATGAAAAGCTGATATAAGACGAAAAATGAGCCGCTGAATTCATTGGAACAAACCGTTTTGCTCTACGACTTTTAGTTTTTGAGTTACGAATTTTTTTGTTCAAGAATAAAGTACCATTATGAAATGGTTACCCTAATTTTAAGCAAAAAATTTCAAATTTTTAAATCGTTTGAAAAACCGATATTATACGTAAAATGAGCCGTAGAATTCATTGGAACAAACCGTTTTGCTCTACGACTTTTAGTTTTTTTATTATGATTTTTTTTAGTGTAAAACTTTAAATGCCTCTGTACCCGGAACCGGTGCCCGGAGCGGCTCCGGGTTTTGACGAGAAAATAGATAATTTCAAGCGCTATCCTATGCTGAATTGATTTTTGCTCTAACTCTTTTAGTTTCCGAGAAAAACGCAAAAAAAGGTTGCCATTTTCACTTTTTTTGAATTTTTAAACGCCGATTACGGCGAAACTATTAGAGATAGAGAAAAACGGCAAAAGCGATTAGAACCGGTATAAAAAGCGCTACAAAACGGCATATGTTTCAAGGCGATATCTCACAAAAAATTTTTCAATTTTCAAACGTCGATTACGGCCAAACTAAAAGAGCTAGAGGAAAATGCTTTTTTCCATCGTAAAGAGCACATCAAAAACTATCAGATAAGATGGATTTAAATTGATTTTGAGACACTTTAAAAATTGGCCATTTTCTAGGGGGGGGTGTTAACAAATTTTTTGATTTTTTTTATTTTCTCAATTACGGCAAAACTATTCGAAAAAGTGGAACTATTTTGGTTCGAATTTATGTAAAATGATCCGGGGAATCGATTGGCGCCAAGAAAATCACCAAATTCTCAACAATTTTTTAGTTATGAATTTTTTTAAATTTTACCTATTTTTCCTTTTATTCGCAATTTTCTCGAAAACTATTAGTCGGAGAACAATAATCTTTTCTGCAAATAATAGATAATTAAAAGAGCTTTCCAACGATAATAAACATCATGGGGTTATCTCTAATAGTTTCGGAGTTATTGCTCGATAAATCTTCCGGGTACCGGAAATCGACCAAAATCGCGATGAAAAGTGGAAAAATCAAACATCAAAAAATCGAACCTATTGACTTTTTTTCTACTTTTAACAACTCCAGAGGGTTGTAGAAGCTTAGAAATGTTCATAAAACTTTGCTAGAGTGAGTTTAAGAAAAAAAAATTTTTTCATTTTTTTGAAGGTACTAAGTGCCTTGACTAAAATTTTAAGCAAAAAAATTCAAAATTTTAAATCTCATGAAAAGCTGATATAAGACGAAAAATGAGCCGCTGAATTCATTGGAACAAACCGTTTTGCTCTACGACTTTTAGTTTTTGAGTTACGAATTTTTTTGTTCAAGAATAAAGTACCATTATGAAATGGTTACCCTAATTTTAAGCAAAAAATTTCAAATTTTTAAATCGTTTGAAAAACCGATATTATACGTAAAATGAGCCGTAGAATTCATTGGAACAAACCGTTTTGCTCTACGACTTTTAGTTTTTTTATTATGATTTTTTTTAGTGTAAAACTTTAAATGCCTCTGTACCCGGAACCGGTGCCCGGAGCGGCTCCGGGTTTTGACGAGAAAATAGATAATTTCAAGCGCTATCCTATGCTGAATTGATTTTTGCTCTAACTCTTTTAGTTTCCGAGAAAAACGCAAAAAAAGGTTGCCATTTTCACTTTTTTTGAATTTTTAAACGCCGATTACGGCGAAACTATTAGAGATAGAGAAAAACGGCAAAAGCGATTAGAACCGGTATAAAAAGCGCTACAAAACGGCATATGTTTCAAGGCGATATCTCACAAAAAAATTTTCAATTTTCAAACGTCGATTACGGCCAAACTAAAAGAGCTAGAGGAAAATGCTTTTTTCCATCGTAAAGAGCACATCAAAAACTATCAGATAAGATGGATTTAAATTGATTTTGAGACACTTTAAAAATTGGCCATTTTCTAGGGGGGGGTGTTAACAAATTTTTGATTTTTTTTATTTTCTCAATTACGGCAAAACTATTCGAAAAAGTGGAACTATTTTAGTTCGAATTTATGTAAAATGATCCGGGGAATCGATTGGCGTCAAGAAAATCACCAAATTCTCAACAATTTTTTAGTTATGAATTTTTTTAAATTTTACCTATTTTTCCTTTTATTCGCAATTTTCTCGAAAACTATTAGTCGGAGAACAATAATCTTTTCTGCAAATAATAGATAATTAAAAGAGCTTTCCAACGATAATAAACATCATGGGGTTATCTCTAATAGTTTCGGAGTTATTGCTCGATAAATCTTCCGGGTACCGGAAATCGACCAAAATCGCGATGAAAAGTGGAAAAATCAAACATCAAAAAATCGAACCTATTGACTTTTTTTCTACTTTTAACAACTCCAGAGGGTTGTAGAAGCTTAGAAATGTTCATAAAACTTTGCTAGAGTGAGTTTAAGAAAAAAAAATTTTTTCATTTTTTTGAAGGTACTAAGTGCCTTGACTAAAATTTTAAGCAAAAAAATTCAAAATTTTAAATCTCATGAAAAGCTGATATAAGACGAAAAATGAGCCGCTGAATTCATTGGAACAAACCGTTTTGCTCTACGACTTTTAGTTTTTGAGTTACGAATTTTTTTGTTCAAGAATAAAGTACCATTATGAAATGGTTACCCTAATTTTAAGCAAAAAATTTCAAATTTTTAAATCGTTTGAAAAACCGATATTATACGTAAAATGAGCCGTAGAATTCATTGGAACAAACCGTTTTGCTCTACGACTTTTAGTTTTTTTATTATGATTTTTTTTAGTGTAAAACTTTAAATGCCTCTGTACCCGGAACCGGTGCCCGGAGCGGCTCCGGGTTTTGACGAGAAAATAGATAATTTCAAGCGCTATCCTATGCTGAATTGATTTTTGCTCTAACTCTTTTAGTTTCCGAGAAAAACGCAAAAAAAGGTTGCCATTTTCACTTTTTTTGAATTTTTAAACGCCGATTACGGCGAAACTATTAGAGATAGAGAAAAACGGCAAAAGCGATTAGAACCGGTATAAAAAGCGCTACAAAACGGCATATGTTTCAAGGCGATATCTCACAAAAAAATTTTCAATTTTCAAACGTCGATTACGGCCAAACTAAAAGAGCTAGAGGAAAATGCTTTTTTCCATCGTAAAGAGCACATCAAAAACTATCAGATAAGATGGATTTAAATTGATTTTGAGACACTTTAAAAATTGGCCATTTTCTAGGGGGGGGTGTTAACAAATTTTTGATTTTTTTTATTTTCTCAATTACGGCAAAACTATTCGAAAAAGTGGAACTATTTTAGTTCGAATCTATGTAAAATGATCCGGGGAATCGATTGGCGCCAAGAAAATCACCAAATTCTCAACAATTTTTTAGTTATGAATTTTTTTAAATTTTACCTATTTTTCCTTTTATTCGCAATTTTCTCGAAAACTATTAGTCGGAGAACAATAATCTTTTCTGCAAATAATAGATAATTAAAAGAGCTTTCCAACGATAATAAACATCATGGGGTTATCTCTAATAGTTTCGGAGTTATTGCTCGATAAATCTTCCGGGTACCAAAAATCGACCAAAATCGCGATGAAAAGTGGAAAAATCAAACATCAAAAAATCGAACCTATTGACTTTTTTTCTACTTTTAACAACTCCAGAGGGTTGTAGAAGCTTAGAAATGTTCATAAAACTTTGCTAGAGTGAGTTTAAGAAAAAAAAATTTTTTCATTTTTTTGAAGGTACTAAGTGCCTTGACTAAAATTTTAAGCAAAAAAATTCAAAATTTTAAATCTCATGAAAAGCTGATATAAGACGAAAAATGAGCCGCTGAATTCATTGGAACAAACCGTTTTGCTCTACGACTTTTAGTTTTTGAGTTACGAATTTTTTTGTTCAAGAATAAAGTACCATTATGAAATGGTTACCCTAATTTTAAGCAAAAAATTTCAAATTTTTAAATCGTTTGAAAAACCGATATTATACGTAAAATGAGCCGTAGAATTCATTGGAACAAACCGTTTTGCTCTACGACTTTTAGTTTTTTTATTATGATTTTTTTTAGTGTAAAACTTTAAATGCCTCTGTACCCGGAACCGGTGCCCGGAGCGGCTCCGGGTTTTGACGAGAAAATAGATAATTTCAAGCGCTATCCTATGCTGAATTGATTTTTGCTCTAACTCTTTTAGTTTCCGAGAAAAACGCAAAAAAAGGTTGCCATTTTCACTTTTTTTGAATTTTTAAACGCCGATTACGGCGAAACTATTAGAGATAGAGAAAAACGGCAAAAGCGATTAGAACCGGTATAAAAAGCGCTACAAAACGGCATATGTTTCAAGGCGATATCTCACAAAAAAATTTTCAATTTTCAAACGTCGATTACGGCCAAACTAAAAGAGCTAGAGGAAAATGCTTTTTTCCATCGTAAAGAGCACATCAAAAACTATCAGATAAGATGGATTTAAATTGATTTTGAGACACTTTAAAAATTGGCCATTTTCTAGGGGGGGGTGTTAACAAATTTTTGATTTTTTTTATTTTCTCAATTACGGCAAAACTATTCGAAAAAGTGGAACTATTTTAGTTCGAATCTATGTAAAATGATCCGGGGAATCGATTGGCGCCAAGAAAATCACCAAATTCTCAACAATTTTTTAGTTATGAATTTTTTTAAATTTTACCTATTTTTCCTTTTATTCGCAATTTTCTCGAAAACTATTAGTCGGAGAACAATAATCTTTTCTGCAAATAATAGATAATTAAAAGAGCTTTCCAACGATAATAAACATCATGGGGTTATCTCTAATAGTTTCGGAGTTATTGCTCGATAAATCTTCCGGGTACCAAAAATCGACCAAAATCGCGATGAAAAGTGGAAAAATCAAACATCAAAAAATCGAACCTATTGACTTTTTTTCTACTTTTAACAACTCCAGAGGGTTGTAGAAGCTTAGAAATGTTCATAAAACTTTGCTAGAGTGAGTTTAAGAAAAAAAAATTTTTTCATTTTTTTGAAGGTACTAAGTGCCTTGACTAAAATTTTAAGCAAAAAAATTCAAAATTTTAAATCTCATGAAAAGCTGATATAAGACGAAAAATGAGCCGCTGAATTCATTGGAACAAACCGTTTTGCTCTACGACTTTTAGTTTTTGAGTTACGAATTTTTTTGTTCAAGAATAAAGTACCATTATGAAATGGTTACCCTAATTTTAAGCAAAAAATTTCAAATTTTTAAATCGTTTGAAAAACCGATATTATACGTAAAATGAGCCGTAGAATTCATTGGAACAAACCGTTTTGCTCTACGACTTTTAGTTTTTTTATTATGATTTTTTTTAGTGTAAAACTTTAAATGCCTCTGTACCCGGAACCGGTGCCCGGAGCGGCTCCGGGTTTTGACGAGAAAATAGATAATTTCAAGCGCTATCCTATGCTGAATTGATTTTTGCTCTAACTCTTTTAGTTTCCGAGAAAAACGCAAAAAAAGGTTGCCATTTTCACTTTTTTTGAATTTTTAAACGCCGATTACGGCGAAACTATTAGAGATAGAGAAAAACGGCAAAAGCGATTAGAACCGGTATAAAAAGCGCTACAAAACGGCATATGTTTCAAGGCGATATCTCACAAAAAATTTTTCAATTTTCAAACGTCGATTACGGCCAAACTAAAAGAGCTAGAGGAAAATGCTTTTTTCCATCGTAAAGAGCACATCAAAAACTATCAGATAAGATGGATTTAAATTGATTTTGAGACACTTTAAAAATTGGCCATTTTCTAGGGGGGGGTGTTAACAAATTTTTGATTTTTTTTATTTTCTCAATTACGGCAAAACTATTCGAAAAAGTGGAACTATTTTGGTTCGAATTTATGTAAAATGATCCGGGGAATCGATTGGCACCAAGAAAATCACCAAATTCTCAACAATTTTTTAGTTATGAATTTTTTTAAATTTTACCTATTTTTCCTTTTATTCGCAATTTTCTCGAAAACTATTAGTCGGAGAACAATAATCTTTTCTGCAAATAATAGATAATTAAAAGAGCTTTCCAACGATAATAAACATCATGGGGTTATCTCTAATAGTTTCGGAGTTATTGCTCGATAAATCTTCCGGGTACCGGAAATCGACCAAAATCGCGATGAAAAGTGGAAAAATCAAACATCAAAAAATCGAACCTATTGACTTTTTTTCTACTTTTAACAACTCCAGAGGGTTGTAGAAGCTTAGAAATGTTCATAAAACTTTGCTAGAGTGAGTTTAAGAAAAAAAAATTTTTTCATTTTTTTGAAGGTACTAAGTGCCTTGACTAAAATTTTAAGCAAAAAAATTCAAAATTTTAAATCTCATGAAAAGCTGATATAAGACGAAAAATGAGCCGCTGAATTCATTGGAACAAACCGTTTTGCTCTACGACTTTTAGTTTTTGAGTTACGAATTTTTTTGTTCAAGAATAAAGTACCATTATGAAATGGTTACCCTAATTTTAAGCAAAAAATTTCAAATTTTTAAATCGTTTGAAAAACCGATATTATACGTAAAATGAGCCGTAGAATTCATTGGAACAAACCGTTTTGCTCTACGACTTTTAGTTTTTTTATTATGATTTTTTTTAGTGTAAAACTTTAAATGCCTCTGTACCCGGAACCGGTGCCCGGAGCGGCTCCGGGTTTTGACGAGAAAATAGATAATTTCAAGCGCTATCCTATGCTGAATTGATTTTTGCTCTAACTCTTTTAGTTTCCGAGAAAAACGCAAAAAAAGGTTGCCATTTTCACTTTTTTTGAATTTTTAAACGCCGATTACGGCGAAACTATTAGAGATAGAGAAAAACGGCAAAAGCGATTAGAACCGGTATAAAAAGCGCTACAAAACGGCATATGTTTCAAGGCGATATCTCACAAAAAAATTTTCAATTTTCAAACGTCGATTACGGCCAAACTAAAAGAGCTAGAGGAAAATGCTTTTTTCCATCGTAAAGAGCACATCAAAAACTATCAGATAAGATGGATTTAAATTGATTTTGAGACACTTTAAAAATTGGCCATTTTCTAGGGGGGGGTGTTAACAAATTTTTGATTTTTTTTATTTTCTCAATTACGGCAAAACTATTCGAAAAAGTGGAACTATTTTGGTTCGAATCTATGTAAAATGATCCGGGGAATCGATTGGCGCCAAGAAAATCACCAAATTCTCAACAATTTTTTAGTTATGAATTTTTTTAAATTTTACCTATTTTTCCTTTTATTCGCAATTTTCTCGAAAACTATTAGTCGGAGAACAATAATCTTTTCTGCAAATAATAGATAATTAAAAGAGCTTTCCAACGATAATAAACATCATGGGGTTATCTCTAATAGTTTCGGAGTTATTGCTCGATAAATCTTCCGGGTACCAAAAATCGACCAAAATCGCGATGAAAAGTGGAAAAATCAAACATCAAAAAATCGAACCTATTGACTTTTTTTCTACTTTTAACAACTCCAGAGGGTTGTAGAAGCTTAGAAATGTTCATAAAACTTTGCTAGAGTGAGTTTAAGAAAAAAAAATTTTTTCATTTTTTTGAAGGTACTAAGTGCCTTGACTAAAATTTTAAGCAAAAAAATTCAAAATTTTAAATCTCATGAAAAGCTGATATAAGACGAAAAATGAGCCGCTGAATTCATTGGAACAAACCGTTTTGCTCTACGACTTTTAGTTTTTGAGTTACGAATTTTTTTGTTCAAGAATAAAGTACCATTATGAAATGGTTACCCTAATTTTAAGCAAAAAATTTCAAATTTTTAAATCGTTTGAAAAACCGATATTATACGTAAAATGAGCCGTAGAATTCATTGGAACAAACCGTTTTGCTCTACGACTTTTAGTTTTTTTATTATGATTTTTTTTAGTGTAAAACTTTAAATGCCTCTGTACCCGGAACCGGTGCCCGGAGCGGCTCCGGGTTTTGACGAGAAAATAGATAATTTCAAGCGCTATCCTATGCTGAATTGATTTTTGCTCTAACTCTTTTAGTTTCCGAGAAAAACGCAAAAAAAGGTTGCCATTTTCACTTTTTTTGAATTTTTAAACGCCGATTACGGCGAAACTATTAGAGATAGAGAAAAACGGCAAAAGCGATTAGAACCGGTATAAAAAGCGCTACAAAACGGCATATGTTTCAAGGCGATATCTCACAAAAAAATTTTCAATTTTCAAACGTCGATTACGGCCAAACTAAAAGAGCTAGAGGAAAATGCTTTTTTCCATCGTAAAGAGCACATCAAAAACTATCAGATAAGATGGATTTAAATTGATTTTGAGACACTTTAAAAATTGGCCATTTTCTAGGGGGGGGGTGTTAACAAATTTTTGATTTTTTTTATTTTCTCAATTACGGCAAAACTATTCGAAAAAGTGGAACTATTTTGGTTCGAATCTATGTAAAATGATCCGGGGAATCGATTGGCGCCAAGAAAATCACCAAATTCTCAACAATTTTTTAGTTATGAATTTTTTTAAATTTTACCTATTTTTCCTTTTATTCGCAATTTTCTCGAAAACTATTAGTCGGAGAACAATAATCTTTTCTGCAAATAATAGATAATTAAAAGAGCTTTCCAACGATAATAAACATCATGGGGTTATCTCTAATAGTTTCGGAGTTATTGCTCGATAAATCTTCCGGGTACCAAAAATCGACCAAAATCGCGATGAAAAGTGGAAAAATCAAACATCAAAAAATCGAACCTATTGACTTTTTTTCTACTTTTAACAACTCCAGAGGGTTGTAGAAGCTTAGAAATGTTCATAAAACTTTGCTAGAGTGAGTTTAAGAAAAAAAAATTTTTTCATTTTTTTGAAGGTACTAAGTGCCTTGACTAAAATTTTAAGCAAAAAAATTCAAAATTTTAAATCTCATGAAAAGCTGATATAAGACGAAAAATGAGCCGCTGAATTCATTGGAACAAACCGTTTTGCTCTACGACTTTTAGTTTTTGAGTTACGAATTTTTTTGTTCAAGAATAAAGTACCATTATGAAATGGTTACCCTAATTTTAAGCAAAAAATTTCAAATTTTTAAATCGTTTGAAAAACCGATATTATACGTAAAATGAGCCGTAGAATTCATTGGAACAAACCGTTTTGCTCTACGACTTTTAGTTTTTTTATTATGATTTTTTTTAGTGTAAAACTTTAAATGCCTCTGTACCCGGAACCGGTGCCCGGAGCGGCTCCGGGTTTTGACGAGAAAATAGATAATTTCAAGCGCTATCCTATGCTGAATTGATTTTTGCTCTAACTCTTTTAGTTTCCGAGAAAAACGCAAAAAAAGGTTGCCATTTTCACTTTTTTTGAATTTTTAAACGCCGATTACGGCGAAACTATTAGAGATAGAGAAAAACGGCAAAAGCGATTAGAACCGGTATAAAAAGCGCTACAAAACGGCATATGTTTCAAGGCGATATCTCACAAAAAAATTTTCAATTTTCAAACGTCGATTACGGCCAAACTAAAAGAGCTAGAGGAAAATGCTTTTTTCCATCGTAAAGAGCACATCAAAAACTATCAGATAAGATGGATTTAAATTGATTTTGAGACACTTTAAAAATTGGCCATTTTCTAGGGGGGGGTGTTAACAAATTTTTGATTTTTTTTATTTTCTCAATTACGGCAAAACTATTCGAAAAAGTGGAACTATTTTGGTTCGAATCTATGTAAAATGATCCGGGGAATCGATTGGCGCCAAGAAAATCACCAAATTCTCAACAATTTTTTAGTTATGAATTTTTTTAAATTTTACCTATTTTTCCTTTTATTCGCAATTTTCTCGAAAACTATTAGTCGGAGAACAATAATCTTTTCTGCAAATAATAGATAATTAAAAGAGCTTTCCAACGATAATAAACATCATGGGGTTATCTCTAATAGTTTCGGAGTTATTGCTCGATAAATCTTCCGGGTACCAAAAATCGACCAAAATCGCGATGAAAAGTGGAAAAATCAAACATCAAAAAATCGAACCTATTGACTTTTTTTCTACTTTTAACAACTCCAGAGGGTTGTAGAAGCTTAGAAATGTTCATAAAACTTTGCTAGAGTGAGTTTAAGAAAAAAAAAATTTTTCATTTTTTTGAAGGTACTAAGTGCCTTGACTAAAATTTTAAGCAAAAAAATTCAAAATTTTAAATCTCATGAAAAGCTGATATAAGACGAAAAATGAGCCGCTGAATTCATTGGAACAAACCGTTTTGCTCTACGACTTTTAGTTTTTGAGTTACGAATTTTTTTGTTCAAGAATAAAGTACCATTATGAAATGGTTACCCTAATTTTAAGCAAAAAATTTCAAATTTTTAAATCGTTTGAAAAACCGATATTATACGTAAAATGAGCCGTAGAATTCATTGGAACAAACCGTTTTGCTCTACGACTTTTAGTTTTTTTATTATGATTTTTTTTAGTGTAAAACTTTAAATGCCTCTGTACCCGGAACCGGTGCCCGGAGCGGCTCCGGGTTTTGACGAGAAAATAGATAATTTCAAGCGCTATCCTATGCTGAATTGATTTTTGCTCTAACTCTTTTAGTTTCCGAGAAAAACGCAAAAAAAGGTTGCCATTTTCACTTTTTTTGAATTTTTAAACGCCGATTACGGCGAAACTATTAGAGATAGAGAAAAACGGCAAAAGCGATTAGAACCGGTATAAAAAGCGCTACAAAACGGCATATGTTTCAAGGCGATATCTCACAAAAAAATTTTCAATTTTCAAACGTCGATTACGGCCAAACTAAAAGAGCTAGAGGAAAATGCTTTTTTCCATCGTAAAGAGCACATCAAAAACTATCAGATAAGATGGATTTAAATTGATTTTGAGACACTTTAAAAATTGGCCATTTTCTAGGGGGGGGTGTTAACAAATTTTTGATTTTTTTTATTTTCTCAATTACGGCAAAACTATTCGAAAAAGTGGAACTATTTTGGTTCGAATCTATGTAAAATGATCCGGGGAATCGATTGGCGCCAAGAAAATCACCAAATTCTCAACAATTTTTTAGTTATGAATTTTTTTAAATTTTACCTATTTTTCCTTTTATTCGCAATTTTCTCGAAAACTATTAGTCGGAGAACAATAATCTTTTCTGCAAATAATAGATAATTAAAAGAGCTTTCCAACGATAATAAACATCATGGGGTTATCTCTAATAGTTTCGGAGTTATTGCTCGATAAATCTTCCGGGTACCAAAAATCGACCAAAATCGCGATGAAAAGTGGAAAAATCAAACATCAAAAAATCGAACCTATTGACTTTTTTTCTACTTTTAACAACTCCAGAGGGTTGTAGAAGCTTAGAAATGTTCATAAAACTTTGCTAGAGTGAGTTTAAGAAAAAAAAATTTTTTCATTTTTTTGAAGGTACTAAGTGCCTTGACTAAAATTTTAAGCAAAAAAATTCAAAATTTTAAATCTCATGAAAAGCTGATATAAGACGAAAAATGAGCCGCTGAATTCATTGGAACAAACCGTTTTGCTCTACGACTTTTAGTTTTTGAGTTACGAATTTTTTTGTTCAAGAATAAAGTACCATTATGAAATGGTTACCCTAATTTTAAGCAAAAAATTTCAAATTTTTAAATCGTTTGAAAAACCGATATTATACGTAAAATGAGCCGTAGAATTCATTGGAACAAACCGTTTTGCTCTACGACTTTTAGTTTTTTTATTATGATTTTTTTTAGTGTAAAACTTTAAATGCCTCTGTACCCGGAACCGGTGCCCGGAGCGGCTCCGGGTTTTGACGAGAAAATAGATAATTTCAAGCGCTATCCTATGCTGAATTGATTTTTGCTCTAACTCTTTTAGTTTCCGAGAAAAACGCAAAAAAAGGTTGCCATTTTCACTTTTTTTGAATTTTTAAACGCCGATTACGGCGAAACTATTAGAGATAGAGAAAAACGGCAAAAGCGATTAGAACCGGTATAAAAAGCGCTACAAAACGGCATATGTTTCAAGGCGATATCTCACAAAAATTTTTTCAATTTTCAAACGTCGATTACGGCCAAACTAAAAGAGCTAGAGGAAAATGCTTTTTTCCATCGTAAAGAGCACATCAAAATCTATCAGATAAGATGGGTTTAAATTGATTTTGAGACACTTTAAAAATTGGCCATTTTCTAGGGGGGGGTGTTAACAAATTTTTGATTTTTTTTATTTTCTCAATTACGGCAAAACTATTCGAAAAAGTGGAACTATTTTGGTCCGAATCTATGTAAAATGATCCGGGGAATCGATTGGCGCCAAGAAAATCACCAAATTCTCAACAATTTTTTAGTAATGAATTTTTTTAAATTTTACCTATTTTTCCTTTTATTCGCAATTTTCTCGAAAACTATTAGTCGGAGAACAATAATCTTTTCTGCAAATAATAGATAATTAAAAGAGCTTTCCAACGATAATAAACATCATGGGGTTATCTCTAATAGTTTCGGAGTTATTGCTCGATAAATCTTCCGGGTACCGGAAATCGACCAAAATCGCGATGAAAAGTGGATCTACTTTTAACAACTCCAGAGGGTTGTAGAAGCTTAGAAATGTTCATAAAACTTTGCTAGAGTGAGTTTAAAAAAAATTTTTTTTTATTTTTCTAAAGGTAATTGGACCATAAATTTTAAGCAAAAAAATAAAAATTTTAAATTTCATGAAAAGCTGATATAACACGAAAAATGAGCCGCAGAATTCACTGGAACAAACCGTTTTGCTCTACGACTTTTAGTTTTTGAATAATGAATTTTTTTTGTTGAAGCCACTATGAAATGGCTACCCCAATTTTAGGCAAAAAATTTCAATAACAAGTCTTCTTATTTAGCAAACAGAACACAAAATGTAGGCACGCAAAGGCATTTATTCAGTTTAAATAAAAAATCTCCGATCAACAGAGATAAAAATCGAACAAAACGCATTATGCGTTCGTCATCTGCCTCATCTCCTCCTTAATCCCACCAACTTTCCTACTCTCCACATTGTGCTTATCAATAAATTTGGTTATCAACTCCGCCAACACCTCGGGATTATTCAGATGAAAATGATGCGTGCCCTCCAACCTGTGGTACTGACAGTCCACACTGCTTTTCTTAAGCACCTCCAACACATCGTAAAAATTCTTTTTAACTTCGTAATACGAGCCACTAATGGCTTTGCCGATAAACACCGGACATGTCATCGATTTCGTAAGGCTCATCGACTCTTCCTGCGGCCAATTCATCAATTCCCCCGCTTTTAGGCGCGGGTCTCGCTTAAAGTAGTACTTCCCCGGATTATTTTTCGAAGGAGCGACATTGCGTTCGATTAAATGATGCGCGTGTTCGTACGCCACGGATTTCTTGTTCGGAGCGCACACTTTTTCCTTGATCTCTTCCATTGTGTAACTGGGGGGCTCCACATTGCTACGTTCGTAAAGTTCATATCGCGAAAACTTTGTTATATTTCGGGCGATCCGAGGGATGTTGTCTTCGGAAATCATGGGTTTGGCGCCGTCGAGACAAATGAGGAAGTCGACGTTTTTGGGGTAAATCATGGTGTAAACGTAGGACGTTATGCCCCCCATGGAGTGGCCAAGGAGCGAGACTTTAGGCCAGTTGAAATAATTGGCTAAATACTGAATCAGGATGATGTAATTGGTGAAATGGCAGTAAAGGCCGCTCGGAATTCGCGAGGAGTGGCCATGGCCGGGCCAATCTATGGCCAAAAAGCCCACATTTTTGTTCAAAAGCGGGATTATTCGGTTAAATGAGCCGCAATTGTCCTTAAAAAATAAACTATAATTTAGGGGGAAATGGCCAAGTGAGTATTACCTGCCATCCATGGACGGTTAAAATCGGACGCTTGTCGGTGGGGCCCCACCACCTGCCTGCAACGTGGCCCCATGGTACAGGAATCCTAATCTCCTGGTAATTAACAGTTGATTTATTTCTAACTAAAATTTCCAATTTCGGCACAATTTGTTTCAAGACTTGTCCATTGTTCCGTGCCAACATTTTTAACTGTTTCTATGACCGAGATTTAAGTTTATATTTTATATACAAACATGATGTAACAAAAATTGAGGTTATGTACGTCATACACATACTAGGGCAAAGTTCCATGCACAGATCACGCAATGTAACTTAAAACGTAAGCATGAATTTGCATTAAAGGAGACTAAGGAATAAAAATACAATTATGTTTGGACAATTTATTCATTACTGCTATTGGTACATTAAGACGTTTGTACAACTCGTTGCAAATCTTCAAATTCTCTGGGTACCTATTGAGGAAAAAAAATTATTCATGTAAACTGCAACTGGAGGGTTACAGCGAAAATCTATATGTATTGTTCTACTCTCGCGAGTAGATGAAGGCTTAACTCTAAAAAAATCCATTTCACCTTATACTAAAACAACTGAATGTGCACATTAGTAAATGACCAAAAGTTAGTATAAGCTGTTTTTAACATGAATATGAAAGAATACAGTGACATGCATTATGTCTAACAATATTCAAAAAATACATATAGATTAAGTGAAAACTGTTATGTGAATCTGTTGAACAGAGTAGATAAGAAAGTCTTGAGTTTGTATATTTGGCGTTCTACGTACCAAACTCCTACATTTTCAAATTTCAAGTTTTGATCTAATTGGGAGCAGATTTTCGGTCTGAGAGAACAATGCAAATCGCCTTGGTGGGACTAAGAGCTGATTTTCAATGCAAGGACCTGAGAGGTGTCTTCTACATAAAAAAAGAAAACAATTTTTCATTCTTCAAGAGAGTTGTTAAAAATTTCCCAATTCTCTTGATGGATGTATTTTCACAATTCATTCGTGTGTTTAGCTGATTCATTGAAATAAGCTTCAGAGAAGTGATTTAAGGTAACTTGAGAAAATTCTATTTCTTATATAAACTTCATAATTCATCCCAAACCTCTTGTTCTTATCCCTTTTTAAACAAAGAAAACGATATTAGTGTTGATATCAATCATTTATTAGAGCTTATCTAAGTGTCACAGATTGAACTCAAGAAAATCAAGAAGAACAAACAAAAAACTACACTACATATTCAAAACTTTCAACCATTTGTGTTTGGCATCAAGTTTCGAAGCAGTTATACAAAATCCACGATGACGCTTAAAACCCGCCGACATTTTAAACGCGCGAATACGAAAAATAAACCAATAAAAAACGCATGGAGGTTACACCAGAACATCATACATTAAAAACCAAATGTAAAAAATATACATATACAAAACTGGCATAAACTCCATCGAAATGTTACAACTACGGTTTATCTCTCCAATAAATGCAGTGCCCCCACGAAGTTTAATAACGACCTGAAATTAACATTAAAATAAACACGAATTAAAACAAAGCAACACCACATACCAAAAATAAATCAACGAAAACGTTATTTTAATGCAATTTTAAACCGTCTTAGAATCAAACACTTTATCGCTAAATTTAAAATTGCACCGGCGTCGCAAAAAAGGGTACTTACGAGGCGAGTAACTGCGAGATCTCGAACGGTCGTAACGACGTCGCCGGTAATACGGCGATGGTGAACGTCTATGGCTGTATCGCGAACCACGGCCATAATAATCACTTAAAAGAAAACGAATTTAAAACCACCTCAATTCAAAAAATCGCAAACTTACTCTCTATCCCGTCGTCGATCGTAACGATCATTATATTTACTGCAAAAAAGAGACAAAAATCACTCATCTGAATTGGCTTTGCAGCAAAAATGTGAGAAGGAGCCTTTATTAGTGTCTTCACTTCACGACACTAATTCTATTTCCTTCAAATTTACTCGAACAAATTCTTTCGGCTTTTTATACCAAGAATCAGAAAGACATGATACGGTACATGTAACATGTGGAAATGATTCTTGGATGTTAAGAAACATTCTGCAACACACTTTTTGTCCCACATACAATATTAATAAAAAGAGGTAGCATAGTATTAAAATACTATTTTAATTATTTAAAGTAGGAAAGAATACTTACTATGTGGGTTTTCCCATGTATATTCCAGGCGTCGGTGTGTGTGCCCTTTCTGTGATTGAATAATCGACTCGAATATTTTTACCGTTTATTTTCATACCAGAACATTGGTCTTTGGCTACTTTCGCATCGTCCGTATTTTCAAAATACACAAACGAGAATCCTCGTGAGCGTCCAGTCTAACAAAAAATAATTGAGTTTCAACACAACTTTACCAAATAAAAAAACGTATTGAAGAAGAAAAGAATTGTCGTAGTGTAAACGGGGCTGAGCATTGAGGAGTTACAAAAATGTCAGCACGGGACACTATCTATGTTCTTCCTGTGCGCATCAAGAAAATAGGCATTGAAAGCCAGACTCTCTCAAATATCACAGGGTGGTGCCGAATAACTATTTTACAAATATGTGTTTTACCTTTGCATCAATGACAACTTGCACCCTTTCAAGTGGCCCATATTTGGAAAAGATGTGATACAGTTCGTCCTCTGTGGTGTAGACGCTCAATCCGAAAACGCCAAGACACCGCGAAGGTTTAGGATTGTCCCTGGTCCCCAAATGGCGCCTGCGGCTAGACATAGGGCTATGTGAGAGCGACCGCCGGTCGCCGGGGGAACGCGAGTGACTACGTGAATATCTCGTGGACTTGTAACGTCTGTCTGAGCGTGATCGACTGCGCGACCTGAAAGGCCAAATCAAAAAAATGATCTATGACATGGTTGTACCAAATACGTACGACAGTCAAAAACTTTGGTGCAAAATTCGTCGACTCGAGGTACGTTTCACGTGAAGCCAAAAAAAATTATTAGAAAAACCAAAAATAAAACATACGTACATTTATTATTTAAATTAAAAAGTTGAGGAAAGCTCGCTGTGAAATTCAAACAAAAAATCGTCTCCAACCCAGACAACGCTTTAGTCCGATTATATGTGCGACATGTGCCACGTACACACGGAAGGGATACTTTTTAAGCTTACCTGTATCTGCGATCTTCTCTGTCTCGGTCGTCGCGGCGCCTTTCTCGGTCTCTGTCGCCATCTCGATACGATATTTTTCTACTCCGACTTGGACTTCTAAAATACACAATACATAAAATTATTCTTCGAATTTTTCGAAAAAACATCAACAGAAAACAGTAAAAAAAATTTATTCAGTAAAACTTGCTTTAATATATATTTTGTCACTTCGTAATTATCTAACCCACCCTCGTATACTCTCACGTTTATGAAAGTTCCCTAATAAACAAAATAAAATCAACCAGCAAGTGAAATCAAACAGAACACTTATAGTACACAAAGATAAAATTAATGTAGGTTAGCGTTTGTTATCTTTGATCCATTCATCCTTAAACGTTATGAAAGAGTCTATCAATCTCTTTTTTTAAAATACGTGATTTTCTACGAAGTGAATTACCTAACATAACGTTATATATTTATTATTTACTTCTTTTTATCAAAAGTTAATTGAAAAATCAGCTTTATTTAACATTACATTTAAAGGCCATTGATACTGTAAAAAAATCCAACAAAAGATATTTCTCGCTTAATTAATACATAATTAAAACGAAACAAAAATAGCGCTCTGTTGGGTTATGTAATATCATACATAATTTTATACTGAATCTCTTACACCAAATGATACTTTTCATATCAGAATTTGAGAGAAATATACCGTTTTTTTTGTTTAATAATACTAGAAGTCACGGAAATTCATAGCATGTATTAAGAAAACTGTCGAGAAAAATGAAATTCTTCCGTCTTGAAATTAATGGAATTAAATAATAACTCCCACCTTTTCAAATAAGAATAATGATTAATAAAAGGATCAGAATAAGTTCATAATAATTATCAAATGAAAATGTTTAGATAAAACACAATAAACTGAAGTTACAAAAGTGCAGTTCGACAGTTCTTTCATTATTTATTTTTGTGTTTATTTTCATATTTTGATCTTTGGATATTTTTGCATCCTCAGTATTTTCAAAATACATATTACAAATGAGAAGCCTCGTGAGCGTCCCATTGAATAAAAAAGCTTTTAATAAAAATTAAAACTAAGTTTAACACAACTTCAAAAAAAAACTCATAGAGGAAAAAATGTCGAAGTGTAAACGGAGCTGAGCATTTAGGAGTATAAAAAATGTCAGCACGGGACACTATCTATGTTCTTCCTGTGCGCATCAAGAAAATAGGCATTGAAGTCCAGATTCTCTCAAATATCACAGGGTGTTGTTAAACGACTAATTCAGAAATATGTATTTTACCTTCTAAGCGGTCCATATTTGGAAACTTACCTTCATACTTTACGTTAACAAATTACCTATTGTTTAATTTAAACAATTCGTAATTTCTTAAGATGATTCTTTCGTTTTCAAATTAATAAAATCTAATTTAACCAAAGCTACTGACATTAATAACTATTGTTATGAGGCCGTTCCAATTGGCTTAAAACCCACTCCTGACAAATTACAAAAAGTGGAGAAACTAAAACTATACTGAGCCTACTACAGTATCTGTTTAACCAAATCTCAGAATCAGTAAAACTTTTGCAGTTTTGTAAACCCAGGGAGCTAAACAAATTAGTCGTATTTAAAACTGGATTACGTAAAATGGTTTTTACAAATAACGTTGAGATCTGCAATAAGTGGAATTAAATAAAGTGAATAATTAACCAGAATGTTGCTTTAAAAAATGTATACATTTGGCCCACATGTATTTCGTACAACGATGAAGTTGTTTTTTTTTTCTCGCATAAGTACAAAACATTTAAATAAAGCAAGTAAACAACCTGGCAATTCTTATTCGTGTTTTTCTGGTTATATATTATCCGTCGATAGTCTTTCCTTGCATTAGAGATGCAATACTTAATTGTGAAGCCTCAAAATTCATGCAAGGTCATACATAACCAAATTTCCCGCCATTTTCATCCAACCCAGTGGCGCTCCCCAATTCAAATTCCGAATAAGGCAATTTGTTTATTGTCAGTTGGCCTTGATTAATCTAAGAAAATATCGAAAATCTTAATTTAACTTAATTTTATCAAATTTTTGAATCAGAATCAGACATTCTGATCTCAAAATGGTTTTTTTCGTTTAAAATATGTAATTTCATGGTAATCTTTACTATCAGCATAAAATCCGGTTTTCCCTTTATCAAAAATGAGCGTACTGTTCAAACACAAGCAAAGCCTGATTGTACATATTTTCAGTATTCACCTGTCGTCCTTAAAATTCCACTTAATTCTGCAACTACTTATAATTCGGCAACAAGAAAAATAAGCCTCACCTTGAGTAACTCTTGGCCTTGTGATTTCTTGGAGACTCTTCCCGCCTCGCGTGTGGAGAGTGGTCTCGGTCGATCATTGCTTTGCGATCAATGGGTGAGCGGCTCCCCTAGAAACGCAACAATCCATCAATAAGCGAATTATCGCACAAAAAACCCACAAATTAATTACAAATTTGATGAGATTCCAACTCAAGATCGCATTTAATAGCGTAATAAACGTAATCGGAGACGGCGATGCAACGAAGCCGGCAACCGACGCGACCACAAGGAAGCAGTTATTTTTAAAACGAAACGCTAATTAAGCTATAATTACTCACCTCCCTGTCACTCATAGTAGAAAATAAAATAAATACTAGAAAATTGGAAGAAAATAGAACAATTAGTGAGTTTTTTTAGTCTTAAACGCAACTTGACCACAAACACGCCAAACAAAACTTGTGGAATGATGGCGGCGAACGGCAAAATGGCGCTGCTGTCGCGCGGAAGTTGTTCTGTTTACTCGATCGTGATTGGTGCAAATGGCAACCCCCACCTGCGCTTCCGGTGTGCGGAATTTGAATTTTGCTGCAAATTTTCACGTTTCTGCCAATTAATTAGCATAACAATCAGTTTCAATTAGCCCAACTTGTTGTGCAATAACCGGGAATTGGTGCTATTGCTTCGTTATGGGATAATTCGCAATATCAATCTTTGTGTAGGGATAGATGGCGCTTCACTTTTCAAAAGAGTGATGTGGCTTTGCGATCGACTTGTCAAAGTATGACAAAATGAATAGATTTAAGTTATTATATTTTGTGATAATTATAATAAGCTTGCATAGAGTAGAAGCCCAAATATCCGATAAGAGATTATGCGTGGATGAAGAATGTAAAGGTAAAAAATTGGAAATTTGCGCCTAACCTATTTATTTTGACAGTCAAAAAGTGACATATTTACGTTTTCAGTCCCCATTTCGCTTGCCAAGACTCTTTTGAGGTATTCTAGTCCCGACTCGAGGATCCTGTCGTTCGCCCCCAACGTCGATATAACAATTTACAGTAAATCAGCTGGTTCTCGAGAAGATCTTTGGGGGGGCGAAATTAATGGCAAAAGAGGCTATGTCCCTAAACATATGGTGCGAGAAACGAAAGTTCTCCAAAAACCGACACTTTTAGTCAACACCGAGTTCACTAATGAGACAGATTCAAAAGAAGTGCCTTCACAAGTTGAACCAGACAAAGTTCAGGAACCTTACGAAGTTGTTGATGGTACAACCATTTATCTAAACCCGCAAGATGATATCAGTCCTTCGTCCACCGAAAGCCCCATTCAGTCAACAGCTGTACCATCACAAGAGGAGAGTAGCACATTTACTGGAAGGAGCATTTTGTCCAGTGAGCCTTTACAACCAGAAGCTGAACAAAAGGAAATAAAAAATGAAATGAACGTAGAAAGCACGAATCAAGGAAATAATTTAAGTGAATCTTCAGGGGAACAAGCTAGAATTGAAGAAGTTTCAAAGGAGCAAATAGAAACTGAACCAGTAAGTGAAGAAAATTTGTCACAGACAGAAGCACCTTCAAGTGCAGGTGAAAACGAAGAATCCGAAGAGGATGATCCAGAAATAGACATAGATGAGGAAAATGATGATGAGGAAGATGACGAAGATGAAGAAAATCCTCCAAATCCAGAAACTGTTCCAGCTGAAATTAAGGAAAATGTTTCTAGTGGCAATGTAGAACAGAAAGAAGAAATTCAATCAGAAGTAGAAATTGGGTCAAAGCTGCCAGAATCTAAACCACCAGAAGTGGTAACAGAATCAAAATCAGAAATTGTAGAGCCTAAAACTATTGATGTTAGTGTTAATGAGCCTTTGGCACCAGTTGAAGAAGAAAAACATGTTCCCAAAGCTGAAGAAAATCCTGAAAGTCCAAAGGAAGAAACAGTTCCTGATATTGAAACTACTACTTTGAGTCCAAACCAGCCTCTGGGACCTACTGAAGAAGAAAACAATGTTTCGGAAGCGGAAGAAAACGTTGAAAGTCCAAAGGAAGAAATAATTCCTCCTGCTATTGAAGCCACCACTTTGAGTCCAGAAATAGAAGTGCCTCAACCCTTTGATGACAGTATAGTTGATGTGACACCAAATCCTGTCGAAGCGGTTCCAGAAGAGCCTAAAATTTCAATGGATGGAATTCCAACACTGCCACCATTTGGACTTTTCGGAAGTCCAAATCAAGAACCAGTCCAGAACGTAGAAGTAGCTCCAGAAGTAAAAACAGAACCTGAAAAAATTGAAGAATTTAAGGAAGATTTGAAATTGGTTGAGCAAAAACCTTCAGAGATTCCCATCCAGAAAAGTGAAGAAATCCCAGTTCATAATATTGAAGAGAAGATTGAGGACATACCCCAAAATAGTGAAGAAATTCAACCGCAGAATAGTGAAGAAATAATAACCCAAAATAGTCAAGAGAAAATTGATGAAGAGTCGCAGAATAGTCAAGAAGTTGAAGAAAGTAACAATTCTGGATTTTTCTCCGGAATATTGTCTTTTATAGGATTGGGTTCTCAAGAAAACACTGAAGAACGAATAATGGAAAAAGAAATTATTACTTCCGAAGCACACGTAATAAGGGATGATGTAATTTCCAAAGTTCGTGAAGGTAAGTGTCTCAATAAAAAAAAAACTAAAACACACTAATTTTTGTTTTTAAATACGAGTCAAAAACCCTCACATAATGCGTTATTATTGAATACTTGTCCGTTACGTAAATGTTTTGACAGTTTAGAGTTTGTACATTCATTATTATCTAAAAATACTATTAATTATTGTGCGATTTTTTAATCTGTCGCCTTATTTTTGATTGTGATAGTGGTTTATTTCCATACTGTATGGAAAAATACTTTTATTTACATAATTGAAAATATGCCTAAACGATAAAAGGACTCACTGTTGTAATAACGATGTCCATAGATCAGACTTTTTTTGTTTTTTCCGGATTCGCCAAGAATGGAACACTCATCACATTTCATAATCCGATTTAATGTTTATTCAATTAATTTGAACCTAAAGGTGGTAATTCCGGTGCTTATGAATTTAACATTCGTGTTGCACAGTTATTTTAATTAAAATTTGGCTGCGGTTCTGCCACGTTCTAAAAAAATCGCAATTATTTTCGTAACAAAATTGTTCGGTTTTGGCGTGTTTTTGTGTCACTAATAAGAGCGTTTTTTTTGTAGAAACGTTTTGTGAGTCCGGTTCTTGTTATAATGCCATGGAGGCGTACGGATTCGATTTGTTCAACTTTAACTCAAATGTACTTCTCTATTTGGTAACAACGGCGATTTCTGTTATTATTTTCTTGTTTGGCTACATTGCGCTTGATAAGAGTAAGCGAGAAGGCCCGCTCATTGCTAAAATTAATAGTCTCGAGAAAGAATTGTTGATAATAATCAAAGAAAACCAGATTTTACAAGAAAAGTTATCGACTGATTCTGGTTACGAAACCAATGATCGTGTACCAAACGAAGTCGTTGAAAATTTGAAACGGGATCTTTTGGACGTGATAAACATCAAAAATGCCCTTGAGGAACAGGTGCAATCGCTGGAAAAAGAACTGGAGAATTCGACCGAAGTCGGAATGGAATTAAACCGCATGTTGACTGAAATTTTAAGTTCCGAGGGTGGGAGCGATGTCCTTAAGGCCAATGTTGAAAATTTACAACGGCAACTTGTCGAGCAACAAGCCACCATTAATTCAGTTAACGAAACTTTGGCTGTTACGAATACCGAGAATCACGAACTTCGGTTAGAACTGGAATTGAGCAATAAGAAAGTTTTAGATTTACAAGCCGAGTTGGACAAGTTGTTGCTAAACATTCTCAAAATCGAAGAAGAGAAAGAAACTCAACAGAGTACGCTTGAAAATGAAATAGCCACCTACAGGCAAAAGTTCGAACAAGTTAGCAACAAACTGAAACTGACGGAGAACGACCATTGTCTTGAAATAAAACAGTTGAAAAATCAATTGGACCAAACCGAACGTAAACTAGAACTGAAATCAAAAGAACACGACCAACTTAAAGACACGTTAAAACAAGTCAAGTCCCTCAAAAACAACGAATCGACTTTGCGCAACCTACTTGAAGTGACTGACATTAAAGCCGAATTGGAGGTCGTCAAGTCGGAGAATGAGCGTTTCAGCCAAAAACTGCAACAAGAACAAGACTTGAAAACAACCTTCGAGAAGAAGGCACAAAGTGTCGAAGACGAGCTCCGAGTCCTGAGAGAAAAATACGACGAAACCGACAAATTACGAGTCGAAAGTCAGACGAAACTTGAGGTCTTGTCCAATTATTTCAAAGACAGGGAAGCACAATGGCAAAAGTAAGTATTTATTCAGACCCCAATCCCTGTTAACATTTTACTCCCCGACGTTCTTTTCCTTCGTCTCCTGACTGTGAGATTATTTCCCTCGATTGTTTTCTTGCCCGGGTCCGATTTCACCACCGAACTGTTTTCCTCGACTTTCGTTTGTTTTGATTTTTTTGAAACCTTCTCAGGAATCTTGTTGCTCTTTTTCAATGGTTTTGTCGGTTGTTGGCTTGCTCTGGGCTCGAATATTTTTTCGATTCTTTTGCTTCGTCTAACTTTCGGAGGTCCCTCTTGTCCGGTTTTGAACACCCTGAACAGTTCCTTCAGCTTGGCCATTCCGGTTTTTTTCCGGTCGGTCACAGGGTGGAGGAGGGTGGTTGGGGGTCGGTTGACAAACGAAGGGTGGTAGTGCATGGACGAAGTTTTCTCTTTGGGGAAATTGGCCCGTTTCGGTAAATTCAAGGTGTTGGTTTTTTTCAGCAAAAGTTCATGTTCTTTAGGTTGGGGTTTTCGTGGTTTTTGTTCTTCGGAACGTGTTTTGGGGACTGGGCGTTCACGTTTCACGTTTTCGGATTTTGTTTTTGGTAAATTTTGCGTTTTGCTTTCGGTTTTCTTTTTTGCAGCGTCCATTAGTTTGATGATGTTCTTTTTAACGAGCCATTGATAGTCTTGGGTTTTTGGTTCATTGACTGGTTTGCTTTTTGCGGGTGTCATTAATAATTCGTTTAGTTCTTTGGCGCTGAGTTTCTTTGAATTTGCTTTGGTGGGTCTTGGTTTAACCGCCTCTCCTTTGCTTTTGTCCAGGCTTTTTCTCAATTGTTTTAGGTCTTCTGGAGTGACCACGAGCATTTCGTTTTGGTTGACTAGCCTCTCATTCGCTGGTAGGTTAGGAACCGAGTAGAATTTTCTCTTCGCTACTTTTCTTCGTGGTTTATCGTTAATCATTTTCATTTTTACTGCTTTGAAACTTCCAATTTCACCAAATGTGTCATACAGCCTAAAAGTCAATTTGTTTATTTTTCGACATTTGGTTAACGAGCTTTCGATTTTTTCGAAGGGAAATAAGCAAACATGAAGCGCTGTGGGCCGAGAAAGAAGGAGAAGCTTCCACAACCACCGAACGTATTAAATTCATGCAAGAACAATTACAGAATTACAAGTGAGTCTAAACATTGTAACAAAAAACATTAACAACAAAAAAACATTAGGGTCCAAACCGAGTCACTTAAACAAGAAATAATGTCCCAAGAAATCGAACTGAAGAGTCAAATTTCGGTTTTGGAGAAGAAGACGCACGAAAATTGGGTGAGTGCACGACAAGCTGAACGCAAACTCGAAGAAGCGAAACAAGAGGCGGCACAACTGAGACATAGACTAACACTACAAGAACGAGATAAAAGTGAGTTTTTCCCCCGAAAAAAATTTTTCGC
Source organism: Tribolium freemani (assembly GCA_939628115.1). NCBI lineage: Eukaryota > Metazoa > Arthropoda > Insecta > Coleoptera > Tenebrionidae > Tribolium > Tribolium freemani. The sequence goes on along the minus strand of OW626791.1, from coordinate 15,422,106 downwards.
TTATTTTTTAAATAGGGTTGCAATCACCACTTGAGCAAAACGGGGAAATCCCCGAATCCCCTGCCTCCCCCCCTCTTTTATTTAGCACCCGTGACCACATTACCAAATCTCCTCCCCTTCCAGGTCTTCCCCCCTTCTTGCCGCCCCCTCCGGGAGTTCCCTTCATGCCGCCGCCACTTCCGGGTGTCCCCCCTTTTATCCCACCCCCACCACCTAACATGTTTCCGGGTGATCATCGCCCCCCTCCACTTGGGAGGATGTCATCCCCTCCACTGAATTCCCGATATTCGCCGAGTAGTCGGGGATATTCGCCTTATGATCGGAACAGTTCGTCACCTTCCGATTCCGAATATGGTACTTCCCCTCCACATCGCAGGTACAGTCCGTTCAGGGGGGATGATAGACGGGATTACAAAAGGCCACCCCCTGGGAGGACCAATGGGAGGAGTATGATGAAAGGTGAGGTGGTGTCTCGGAAGGGGTTGTTTTGATCGTTTTTTTTAAGGTGGTAGTTCAGGGTCGGGACATTCGAACGAATCGTTAGAGAAGTTAAATAGCAAGTCGAAAGTCTAGCGGTTCACCTGTTGTTTTTACTATTAGTTTTTGTGTTTCAAGTTTCAGCGGTCCAAATTTTCGTCGCGTAGGTGAACTGAAGTGATAGTGCTTTGTAATAATCTCTGGTGTAATACGTGACACGTCTGTCTACTCTAACAATTTTGAATTTGTTTTTAAAAATATGTATAAACTTGTATAAAGAAAGTACTGTTGTATAATAAAATGTTTATGGAAAAGTTTCGGTATTTTCTTTCTGTCTCGTTTGTAATCAATCAAATGGACCACGTGATTGTTGCAAGTAATAATATGACGTTTTTTTGTTTCGCAAATTTACGCATTTCTTTATCCTGAAAATAAATTGCTTCGTTATCACGTGGTCACGTGATTGCTTCTTGATTTCTGCATTTAAAAATAAAGTGGTTATCAATGTGAGTATTAGTTGAAAAAACAGTGGCTACTTGCTATGAACCAGAGACGATGTCGCAACAAAGCAGTGTCAACGTTTTAGTGTTTTTCGTCAACGGAAAAAAGGTAAGTTTTTTCAGCAAACCGGCATTGGAAGATACAACTGAAAACTGTTTTTGTAAAATTATGTAACGATCTGGCATTCCGACAGTGACTATCTTTTTTTCAAGATTTTATTGAACCCACTTTGTAAATAATCAGTTACAATGACACGGAGATAATGCGTCTTTTAAACCAATATCACGATGACACAAATAATTTTATGGGTGGCCTAAATGCACTGGACAGTGCCGTCCGCAGAACTGCGGTCAGGTCAGGTCTATGAAAATTTTACCCTCTGATTTTCCCAAATTTTTTTAAATGATTTCCTCAATTTTGTAGACTGATTTTCTCTGCAGTTTACTCCTCAAAAGCCGGTTAATATGTTTTCGCGAAATCACGAATATTGCAATTGTAATAATTAGTCAGCAGAATTTCTCAACAGGGGCTAAAAAAATTTAATCGCAGAAAATGCTATTCCGATTTTTCTGTCTTTGCGGGTTCAAAAATCTCAAAAATTTATTTGGGGCGGGGGTGGGGGCAGTGTCCCGGATTCCCCCCCTTGCATGCGCCTATGAAATATGTGACAAAATATGTAAATGTTTTCATGGAATTTTACAAGATTGCCTCATTAAATTGTACTTTGACCTTTCCGGTTGTCAGATCTAGTTTTAACAATATTGTTCAAACTTTATCATACATTATCTTTTATTTAGAGAAGTTTGTTGTTTTTTAGATAATCGACAACCAGGTCGACCCTGAGTGGACGCTTCTTTATTATCTGCGAAATAAGCGTATCCTTTGATGGTGATAAATGGGGCGGTAACTTACCCAAAAATAATTTCCATATCTTGCATGTTTTATTTCAAAATAGCCTAATCAGCTGTGTTGTAAAAATTCCTATAAACCTCTAAATATAGCAACTGATAAACCCGTTCTCGATTATTACGCAGTATATTAATAATTTTGCACCGATTTTTCGATACAGGCTGGTCGGAAAACCATCACTCACATACTTTATTCGTCAAAAACTTCCTCTCTTCAATGATTTTTCCATTCATTCATTGTCATGATAAAGTTGTCTTATAAGATTAATAAGATGAAGATGATTACATCTGTAATTTATTACCTTAATCTCTCAAACCACTGCAATTACTTGATATCTGATATTAAACATAAGCCTAACTTTTTTTTCATTAAAATTAATTGTTAGATAATCACATTTGCGTATATTTCAAATAAGAACGTAGAGCTGACAAAGTCTAAGATCGACCACGATAGGCGGAGCCAATGCGTATTTCGTTGAGCGGGGAGATTGAGCAGTGGCGTAGCAAAAAACTATTCTATGATAAAGAGGGGTTTAAGATTTATAATTTTTATTATTTACTTTTTCCTGTATTCACTAATAGCAAGATGAGATAATAAAAATCACATCTTATGCTACCACACGTTGATTTCATAGAAACACAAAGCAGAGATGTCGAATAAATACAAAATACACAATGAGTAACGAGTAAAAACGCGTTTTTTACAAAAAAAAAGGTTTCTACTGGTATTTTTACTAATAACTGTTAGTGTTGAAATATTAAACTTAAAGATGAATTCCCTACACATGTAAACACACGCCACCCCACTGTTCCGTGCTAACACCCCTAAATTTACGAATGGACTCGTCCGCGACCAGTTTTCGTCTCTGCGCACTCCTACCACCGTGGACGATCTGTCATTTCGCGTACTCTACACTGTATTGTATTGTATTATCCTATGTTCAGTTTTAAAAAGTCCATGTCAATGCATTGCAAACAGTTTCATAGAAACGCCAATGTTCAGCAAAATCTTCACTGTATATCTAATTACTAGACCAAATTGCGGCTCATTATTTGAGATCATGTGATTTTAAAAATGTTCAGCAAAATCTTCACTGTATATCTAATTACTAGACCAAATTGCGGCTCTTTATTTGGGATCATGTGATTTTAAAAATGTATGAACTATCAGACGCAACAGCCTGATAAACTCTATAAAAACCATTCTTGCCAAAAGGAAAGAAAAATATTGACATTGTTTAATATTATAATACGCTATACTTTGACCACTGCGCAGATAAACACTTTTTTTGGAAATTTTTCAAAATACGAGTTGCGTAATCACTTTATCTCTTCGGCGAGCAAGATATAACCGGTTTTGTGATCCAATAACATCATTTCAACTTGTTCGTAAACACAAATATGTACCTTTTTTTGTTATTTTTCTTTAACTAAGACTAGTCAGACTATGTGGCACCAAACTAGGCTGTGGGGAAGGAGGATGCGGTGCTTGCACCGTGATGGTCTCAAAATACGACAGGATCAACAAAAAAGTGATGTATCCTTTTTTCATTGTACATTTCAATCCCTAAAAGATTTTGAACACGAAAAATCCTTACATAAACCAGTCATCTACCAGTCAATGCCTGTCTGGCACCTGTGTGTTCAGTCCACGGCCAAGCCGTCACAACAGTTGAAGGAATCGGTTCAACCAGAACCAGACTTCATCCAGTCCAAGAACGCATAGCTAAAGCTCACGGCTCACAATGCGGCTTTTGCACCCCCGGAATCGTAATGTCAATGTACACACTTTTACGAAACTCACCAAAACCCACAATGAACGACATGGAAGTAGCGTTTCAAGGAAACCTTTGTCGCTGCACCGGCTACAGACCCATCATAGAAGGGTACAAAACCTTCACCGAAGAGTGGGAACTGATGCAAGCCAACAGCAAACTCAGCGAACGCAATGGCTGTGGGGGCGGGAACGGCTGCTGCCAGGACAACAACAGAGAAAGCGTGTCTGAGTCTTCCGACAACGGATCCGAGAATAACTACGGCAACGAAAACGGTTCCGATAACGGTTACGACAGTGACGATAGTTGCGAGAAGGAAAGCGGTTCTGGCGAAATGGAGAATGGTTCAGGGGAAGTGAACGGAGGCGGCACAAACGTTTGTGCCATGGGCTCAAAGTGTTGCAAGTTGCAACAAGAAGACACCGATGAGAAGGAACCTGATGAGGAAGTCCTGTTCAAAACGAGCGAGTTTACACCGTATGATTGCACACAAGAACCGATTTTTCCCCCAGAACTGAAACTCTCAGATGAGTATGACCGGCAATATCTTGTCATTAAGGGCAAGTCGGTCACTTGGTACCGCCCTACCAAACTGTGTGACCTGTTACAGTTGCGAAAGCAACACCCGAATGCCAAAATTGTGGTCGGGAACACCGAAGTCGGGGTTGAAGTCAAGTTCAAACATATGGTGTACCCTGTGGTTGTCCAACCTGTTCTAATACCCGAATTATCAAAGATTGAGAACACGGAGGAGGGAGTGCGAGTTGGGGCTTCGGTCACGCTAATGGACGTCCAGAGTTATCTGCTTGAAGAAACGAAACGACTTCCCCAGGAGAAGACCAGAGTTTTTAAAACAATAACAAAGATGTTGAACTGGTTTGCTGGCAAGCAAATCCGAAGTGTGGGCGCGCTTGGTAGTAACATAATGACGGGAAGTCCAATTTCGGACATGCTCCCAATTCTGATGGCCAATGAAGTCGTCCTGGAGCTACAAAGTGCAGACGGAGGTGTTCGTAAAGTTCGCCTGGACTCACACTTTTTCACGGGTTATCGAAAAACAATCGTCTTACCTGACGAAATTCTCCTGGCAATCCACATCCCTTACACACACCGGGATCGTTATTGTTACGCTTACAAGCAAGCCAGGCGTCGTGAAGACGACATTGCCATCGTAAACGCAGCCGTGAACGTAACTTTCGAACCCCAAACTAATATTATTTCCGATATCAACATCGCCTTTGGTGGAGTTTCTTTCAAAACGGTCACAGCTCTCAAAACTCGCACAAATCTGAAAGGACTCCCCTGGAACCGGCAAACCCTAGAACGGGCTTTTGACTACCTCCAGGAAGACTTGCCGCTAGATCCAGGTGCCCCAGGTGGCATGATACAATACAGGAGGTCCCTAACTCTGAGTCTCTTCTTCAAAGCCTTTCTGGCTATTTCTCTTGAGTTGCAAAAATACGTCCCGCATGTCCAGGTCGATCAGCGCGATTTGAGCGGGATTGAAGGCTTCCATGAGAAGGAGTACAAAAGCTCGCAGTATTTCACTGTGGTGCCGCACACCCAGCAAAAAACCGACGCTCTCCAGCGACCAATCGTCCACATGTCGGCCTACAAACAAGCGACAGGTGAAGCAATATACCTGGACGATATTCCCTATTTCGAAAACGAACTTTACTTGGCTTTCGTCACTAGCACCAAAGCCCACGCTAAAATCCTCTCAATTGACCCGTCCGAAGCGCTAGAAATGGAAGGAGTCCATTATTTCGTGTCCGCCAAAGACATTGATAAAAAACACAACACCATGGGCTCCATAGTGCACGATGAGAGAGTGTTCTATAACGAGAAAGTGACGAGTCAGGGCCAAATTATTGGGGGTATTGTGGCAATTGATCAGAATACAGCGCAAAGTGCTGCCAGGAAGGTTAAGGTGGTTTATGAGGACATCGAACCAGTTATTGTCACAATTCCAGACGCTATTAAGTATAATTCCTACCACGGGAACGGCCGGCATAAGCTCATTGTTAAGGGTGATATTGAGAAGGTTCTGAGGGAGGCCCCCCATGTTCTAGAGAGTGAATGTCAGATGGGAGGGCAGGAGCATTTCTACCTTGAGACGCAGTGTGTGCTCGCTGTGCCCAAAAAAGAAGACTGTGAAATGGAGCTTTATTCTTCGACACAAAACCCGACCGAAGTCGCAGTAAGTATTTTAAACGATAAAGTTCGCTTTATTTTCGTAGTTTTGTAACACTAAGGGCCGCTTTTACAATCGTCGGATAACTTTATCCAGGGGATAAATTTTCAAAAATGCATTGTTGTAACAATTGTATCTATCCGGAGTTTATCTGACGATTGTAAAACCCACCCTTAGGTCGAATTGTATAAAAAATTGTTTTTAATTCTGGTTTAAACCGATCGGAACGATTGTTACAGGTTTAAATCAGGATTAAAGATGATTAATTTTTTATGCAAGTCCCCCTTAATTTAAAACTGAAAAGATTTTGTTTTTGGCAAAAATACATAATCCTCAACTTGTTTTGAAATTTTACTCTTTTTCTATTTTGAATGAAAATATTAATAAAGGTTAGATAACAAAATTTTCGAAAAAAGAACATTCAAAAAATGGAGAACGTAAATTTGACTATAAACAAAATTCTAATAATTAATTTTTCATTTTAAAACATCAGTCTCTTGACAACTTCTGGACTAATCTTTTTCAAATTTTCTAAATTTTGCGGCCTATTTAAAAGAAAAACGTAAGACTGTTTTCTCTTTTAAACTGAACAAATATCCAGAGTTATGTTGCCACAATACTTTTGGCATAAAAACTTTAATAAGATTTTTGTACGAAATTATCTGTCGTGATTTTTCAGGGCACTAACAAAATTGTAAATTTGATTTTTTGTTAGTTCGTCTAGTATCTACTATTAAAATTTACATTGCAACAATTCTATTTAAAAATGTTGATAACGTCATTACTCATCAAACACTAAAAGGTGAAAATTTAGTTGAGAATAGTGTACCTACTTTTCAAAAAGAAAATTGACTTGTTCGAGCAGTTTTGCCAAAAAAATATATTTTCAGTTTTTATAAGATACTATATTATTTCATAATTAATTAAGCAATAAAACGACAACAGTTATAGTCATCTGATCAATTTAATTTTAACTTAAGCTCTTTAATATCACTTATCGTTCTTAAAAAAGTATACTGCTCGTACAAGATGAGTCTGTTAATTGTGTATTTCTATTGCATCTCCAAAAACTAAAACACAGAGTTTAGCGTTTCTATTAAATAATTTCTTTTTCACCAACCATGTCAGAAAATATCATTTTACATTCTCCAAATATCCCGTGAAAGTACGTCATTTTCTCCATAAGGTGAAAAGTATTTTCCTCCCTCGGGAAGAAATAACGTTCTGTCATGGAATGAAGAATGATGTTTTCTGATGAAAAAAATTATATGTGTACCACTGAAGGAAAACCTCTTCTCTCTCTTAGATGATTACTGCGCTCCGCTTCGTGTCGGGCATTAACTCATCTTTGGGAGAGAATCCATGTATTTCCTCCCTTGGTATACAAATCGGATGTCCCAAGCAAAAACGCTTTTTATTTAATTTTTCACTAGACCCAAAAATAACTTGTTTAACCAGCCTCTTTGAATGACTTACTCTTTACCCAAATTGTTTAACTTAAAATATCGTTTTTTAAGACAATTTAAGACGTGAGTATTAAAGTATCTAAAACTACGTGAAAAATTTATATTGCCATATACTGTGTTTTTCATTGGTTCAATTTTTACAAATACTTAAATACTAAATGCTACTACTTAAAGTTAAGTAAATACAATTTCAAGCAGTTTTCAGTTCAACAGCAATGAATTAATAATAATATTACAAGTATTAACATTTACGAGATAAATTTATGTATGTAATAACCCAAAAAGAGATGTGGCCAATCTATCAACTAAAAGTTCGATTAAAAGTGATATTATTGTGTAAATGTATTCTCTCATCATTAAATTATAAAATATAGCTTTTTTACACCTATAGGAGTTATTTTTGCTTAAACAAAAGGAGTATAAGCGACCCTCTTTAAAATATTTTGAAGATACTGTGTTTTACCTTGGGAAAAGGAATATTCTATTGCAGTTACTGTTTATGAAAAAAACAATGTTGTTTATTAGTTTAGACAAGGAATTGGTAATAAGTATTTAAATGAATCTAAGCTTACCAATAAAGCAAAATATGTAAAATTAGTTTAGTAAATACAGTGCAAAAGGAGCCAGTCTCAATAACTTTTGACATTGAGCAAATCTATTTTTAAGCAAAAACAGGTCGATTAGGATCGCGAGGGGGAAGTTCAAAACCAACATTTGTTACATTTTAGCTTTCATCCCTTAATCGCTAGCTACCCCTACTTTAAAATTTTAAAAGGCACCCCCTACTTTTTCATACATTTTCGGAAAGAGAAAAAATTTGCGTATCTAACTGTCTAAGAAAAAAATTTTTTTGTTGATTCGTTTTTTAGTTAAGGGTGGATTTATTTTTGCAATTTTTAATCCTAGTAGCCTTTGATTTGAAGCCAATTTAATTTAAATAAAAAAATTGTCGATCATAGATGCGATGAGAGAGTTAATACTAACATTACTTACATATTAGGTTTCATCCCCTAGTCGCTAGCCACCTCTACTTTAAAATTTTAAATAGCACCCCTTATTTTTTGAAACATTTTCGGAAAGGGAACAAATGAGTGTTTCTAACTGTCAAAAAAAAATTTTATTTATTCGTTTTTTAGTTAGAGGCGGTTTTATTTTTGAAATTTATAGTCCTAGTAGCCTTTGATTTGAAGCCAATTTAATTTAAATAAGAAATTTGTCAATAAGAGGTACAATAAAATAGTTCAAATTCAATAAGATAAAGTACATTTTACATTTCATCCCCAAATTTCAAATCATCCTTACTTTAGAATTCGAAATAGCACCCCCAACTTTTTAAATATTTTTGGAAAGGGGATAAAAAGCTTAGGTACCTAACTATAAAAGCAGAATTTTTTTTTCGATTCGTTTTTGAGTTGAAAACCAACATAAAATGTTTCAAAATGTTGGGGGTGCTATTACAAATTTTAAAGTAATGGTGGTTAGCGACTAAGGGATGGAACTTAAAACGTATTTTATGTTGGTTTAGAGCTCTCCCAGTGCAACCCAAAACAATATACCTACTTTTTATTGAAATAAAATTGGCTTCAAATCAAAAGCCACTATAACTAAAAATTTCAAATATAAAACCACCCCTAACTAAAAAACGAATAGAAAAATATTTTTTGATAGTTAGATACGCTAATTTGTTTCCTTTCCGAAAATGTTCCAAAAAGTAGGAGGTGCTATTTAAAATTTTAAATTAGGGGTGGCTAGCGACTAAGGGATGAAACCTAAAATGTAACTAATGTTGGATTTAAACTCTCTCATTGCATCTCTAATCGACAAATTTTTTATTTAAATTAAATTGGCCTCCAATTAAAGGCTACTAGGATTAAAAATTTCAAAAATAAAACCACCCTTAACTAAGAAACGAATACACAAAAAAATTTTTTTCCTTGATAGTTCGATCCGCAAATTTTTTCCCTTTCCGAAAATGTTTGGAAAAGTATGGGGTAGCATTGAAAATTTTAAAGTAGGGGTAGCTAGCGATTAAGGGATGAAACCTAAAATGTAACAAATGTTGGTTTTGAACTTCCCCCTCGCGATCCTAATCGACCTGTTTTTGCTTGAAAACAGATTTGGTCAATGTCAAAAGTTATTGAGACTGGCTCCTTTTGAAATGAAAGCCCTGTATGTAAAAAACTCCTTTTTAAAAAAATTGTTGGTTACTGTTTTTTTGCTTGGGACAGCCGTAATAGCGTCTGTTTCCCAGAAACTAAAACTAAGTCACAAAACCACATAGAAATCTAATTGATTTTTTTTCATAAAACTTATCGATCGATAAATATTTTTTCTACTTTTGTTTCGTACTAAGGTCATTACGATACGCCATTTGGGTTTCGTAATATCCAACGGAGTGCTATAATAATTACACTTAAAACCAGGGTAATTTAGTTGGAAAATGATGGCAATCTAGTTTTTTGACAATTATCTGAGAGAACTGTCAGTGTCAATCGGCACCTGTTTCAAGTGATAATTTAATCAAATGAATCAAATTCGGACCTTTAGAGGCTTTTCTACCATCCCTGATACGTAATCCCTTCGAACACCTTTCGAGTAGTGTACAAACATGCAAAACGTCTTGGACACTTTCAGAATACATTTTACGAATAAACTAATGACGATCCACATTATTAATTTAATTTCATGACCCACGCAAATGCTGTCAACTGTCACAAAATTCCCTAAATTTCGAAATTGAATTTTTTTGTCAAAAAAAGTGCAAAGTAGAAAAAATAGTGTATGATATCTCGTTTATAAGGCATTTTGTCGCACTTACTTCATTATGGCACTCCTCGCTGCGCTCGTCGTGCCACAATTCCGTGCGTGCGACAAAATGCGTCTTATAAAACTCGTATCATAATATACTATAATAGTTTGAATTAATTCTCTCTATTAATTCACACGTACTTACTTATAGCACCTTATAGAGAAAAGAATAAATTAGTTTTTGAATCTCCACGATCTCGATTTTTTCGAATTGCTCCTGAACAGTGCGCTTTTCAGGCCATGCTGGCTGAGGTCTTGGGCATTCAGCAGAACAAAATCGCCGCCAAAGTAAAGCGCCTTGGGGGCGGTTTCGGGGGCAAAGAGTCCAAAGCCATGATGGTGGCAATCCCAGTCGCGATAGCCGCTTTTAAACTAAACCGACCGATTCGGTGCATGCTAGACCGTGACGAAGACATCGTCATGACCGGCGGTCGCCACCCCTTCATGATGAAGTACAAAGTGGCGTTTGACGACAACGGCAAAATCCTCGGTGCCGACATCAAACTCTACAACAACTGTGGATACTCAACCGACCTATCGCCTTCAGTAAGTTTTTCTCGCGACTTTTTCAAGAGCGGTTTCTTGAACCCGAGTTACAGGTATTAGAACGTGCAATGACACACTTTGAGAACTCGTACAAAATCCCGGTCGTCCGGGTGGAGGGTTTCATGTGCAAGACCAACCTGCCCTCAAACACGGCCTTCCGGGGCTTTGGGGGCCCTCAGGGGATGTACGCCGCTGAGTGCATCCTCCAGGACGTGGCCGATTATCTCAAAAAAGACCCGGTGATTCTTAGTGAGCTTAATTTGTACAAAGAGGGTGATTTTACGCACTATAACCAAAAACTGGTCAATTGCACGCTGGATAAGTGCTGGAACGAGTGCATCCAATCGTCCAACTACCACGAAAAACGCAAAGAAGTCGAGCGGTTTAATCGGGAAAATCGGTACAAAAAGCGCGGCTTGAGTGTGATTCCCACAAAGTATGGAATCGCCTTCACTGCGCCACATTTGAACCAAGCCGGTTGTTTGCTCATTGTTTATGCCGACGGTTCGGTGCTTCTCTCCCACGGAGGAATCGAAATGGGCCAGGGATTGTACACCAAAATGATACAAGTTGCAAGTCGGACGCTTGAAATCCCAGTTGACAAAATACACACTGTTGAGACTGCCACTGACAAAGTACCAAACACCTCACCCACAGCGGCCAGTTCCGGCTCAGATTTGAACGGGATGGCTGTTATGGAAGCGTGCAAAGTGATCAAGGAGAGATTAAGACCGTTCAAAGAAGCCAACCCCAAGGGAACTTGGGAGCAGTGGGTCCGCAAAGCTTACTTCTCCCGGGTTAGTTTAAGTGCTACAGGTTTTTACAAAACGCCAGATATTGGGTACAATTGGGAAACAGGGGAAGGCAACATGTTCAATTATTTCACATACGGAGTGGCGTGTTGTGAGGTCGAAATTGATACTTTAACCGGGGACCATGAAGTCAGAAGAATTGATATTGTCATGGATTTGGGTAAGTACTTTTGGGGCATTTCACGTCAAGCGGACAACGAAAAAAATTTGACAACCTGAAATTCGGTCATGTTCAGGATAATTGTTCTCCTACAAAGCATAATTGTAAATGCATAATGATTTTTTGTGTGTGGCTTATTTGTGAAGATATTGACTTCTAAAAAATTGACGAAATATGAGTCAGAGTTTTTGGAAGCTTTTATTCAATAAACTAATGCATACCAAAATATTTAAAATAGTGCTTTACATAGAAAATTCTCTGTTCATTTTGATTCTGAAATCCGATTTGGAATTTGAAATTTTTTTCGGGTAGAAATCCGGAAGTGGAGTTTCATATCCGAATTTTAGTAACTTGGACCATTTTTTTTCATTTATTTTTATTTCAAAAAATAGCTTATAGTATATAGATTTTACACTATAAGTCTCTATTCGTTTAGGAGATTTTAGGGGTTTTGTCTAAACCCCACATTAGAAGTATTGGGAGTTCTAATAATCATAGTCATCTGAAAATTTGTGTACAACCATAATCTTTTAGGTCCTGCTCAATGAAAATATTCTCAAGATAGCAGCACTTCCGGTTATACCGGAAGTCGTTATCAACTTCCTTATTTTAAATGGAATGCTATATTTTTTAATGCGTTTTTGAATTACTAGAGTTATTTTAAGGTAGTTTTCATAAGCTGTTCCTATACGTAAATTTAGCCGTTTACGAAATATTTATGGTTTTTAAATTTTTTTGGATTTGCACCTTCCAGTTCAAAAATCGATAACTCTGCGATTTTTAAAAATTTGGAAATATTTTTGAGCTCATTTGAAAGAGGAAGCCTAGATTTTTCCTTTGGTGTTTTCAAATTTCTAAAAAAGCATAACAAACTCCAAATTTTTAAAATTAAGTTTGCAAAACTTTAAGCACCCATAACTCATTTTTTTCAAATGAAATGACAAAAGTTTTATTTCACTAGATGGTAGAGAATTTAATTCTGCTTCGATCTGTGTTAACATTCCCTGTACTTATGTTTAATAGTTTTTAAGTTACAATACCTTTTTGTTGGGATTGAAAAATTCATTAGCCATAGGCCTTTTCTCATAGGTTGCCATGGAAACGAATGAAAAAAGGTGAGAAATTAAAGTTTTTCAAACCAACACCCAATGAATTTATTTTGTTTTCACAGTCTGATAACACAATTTTGAACAGAGTTTGTCGTTTAAGTTTAATCAGAAATGTTTTTATGGCAAACTATGCAAAAATAGCTGTTTAGTAAGAAATTTCCTACAATAACAAAAAACCAACATAACTTGAAAATTATCACAGATAGGTGTAGGGAATGCTAATACAGATAGATGCATCTAGTAGAATAAAAATTGGGACATCCGATTTGAAAAAATTAAGTTTTGGGTACTTGAAGTTGTCCAAACTTAACCTTAAAATTTTTAGATTTATTAACTTTAATTCCAATTTTGATCACACTGAACAATAAATATAGGCTTTCTCTTTCAATTCTCCAAACATGATTTCGAAATCTCTAAAACTAAGCGAGTTACCGATTTTTTAAGGGACAGGTGCAAATTCAAAAATTTTCAAAAATCCTAAATATCTCGAAAACGGTTAAACTTGGGTATAGGGAAAGCTGATAAAAACTCCCTTAAAATAACTCAACTAATCCAAAAACGCTGTGAAAAACATAGCTTTCAATTTAAAATAACAAAGTTAATAGCGACTTCTGGTATAACCGGAAGTGTTGCCATCTTGAAAATATTTTCATTGAGCATAACTCAACGGATTATGCCTGAGTACCAACTCTCAGATAAATATCTTTTTTAGAACTTTCAATACTTCTAATGTGGGGTTTAGACGGAACATCCTGTAGTACTTAATGTACACAAAAGCGCGTAATTTCTTGCGTAAACCGGCCTATCACGTACATTAAGTACTGTATTTCCTAAACGAGTAGAGATCCCATTTTGCGACTTATAGTGTAAATTAAGCTATTTTTTGAAATAAAAATAATTAAAAAAAAATGGTCCTAGTTACTAAAATTCGGATTTGAAACTTCACTTCCGGTTTTCTACACGAAAAAAAATTCAAATTTCAAATTTGATTTTAGATTAAAAAGAACACAGTGAATTTTCTGTATAAAGCACCATTTTAATTTTTTTACTATTTACTGTTTAATTAGTAATACAGTTTACAAGAACGTTCTGCTTAATATTTGGTCAATTTTTAGAAGTCAATAACATTTTAAATAAGTCGCTCACAAAAAAATCATCACGTATTTACATTCATACCTTTTAGGAGAACAATTGTAACCGAATTTCAGGTTGTCGCATTTTTTTGACTTGTCCGTTACACGTGAAATGCCCCTTTTCGTAAAATTGAACCAAACTCACCAAAAATCAGGCGAGAGTCTCAACCCGGCCATTGACATTGGACAAATAGAGGGGGCGTTCATGCAAGGCTACGGCCTTTTCGTACTTGAGGAACTAGTCTATTCACCTACTGGAACAAACTACACACGGGGGCCTGGTACTTACAAATTGCCAGGTTTTGGGGACATTCCGGGCGAGTTTAACGTCTCACTATTGAAGGGAGTTTCAAACCCGCGAGCTGTTTTCTCATCAAAGGTTGGTTTTTGCGAAAAAATCTGTAGAAAAAGTGCTAAAGTGGGTTTTAGGCCGTTGGTGAACCCCCCCTATTTTTGGGTAGTTCAGTCTTATACGCTATTAAAGACGCAGTGAAGGCCGCAAGGAGGGAAAATGGTTACGAACCCACAAAGTTCAGGCTGGACTCACCTGCCACTGCTGCAAGGATACGCATGGCGTGTCAGGACAATATTACTTCAAAGGTAACGAATTAATTTGACCGGTCAGGAAATACCATTGTGTTACAGTTTAAGGATCCCGAACCCGGAAGCTTCAAACCGTGGAACGTCTACGTCTAAGTGATATTTATCTAGTTTTAGTCCTATTTTTATGCTTTTTACTGTGAATAAAGAGTTTTGTACGTTTGTGACAGAAATTTATTTATTGGACACGCAATTAAGGCAGGACAAGAAATTCAGACAAAATTTGGTCTTCTTTTTAACGCGTGACACTTCCAAAGCGTCTTGTTCCTCATCAATACTCTCCTCCTTGGCGATTGAATAATCAGATTCAATGTTGACACAGTCCAATTTTTGGAACACTAGTGTCAATTTTTTCTCCTCGTTTTTTACTTCCAACTCTTCCGTTTTCTCTTCTTCTTCCTCTTCCTCCTGTTCGAGAGTCGCGACGAAACCGTCTTGAGTTTTTTCCTCCGTCTCGCTGAAATTGAGCTTTTCAAGTAACTCTTCTTCGGACAGTTTAATCTGAACCGACTTTTGGCAACATTCGAACGATGTTTGCAACGACTTACTTTCGATGGAGCGTATTTCAAGCCCCCCACTCGAACTTTTCGTCTCAATTTGCACTTCGACACAGAATGTCGTTTCAAGCGGCGGCTCAAACAGAGCTTTAATCGACGGCCGTTGGAAAAAAGTGCGCGAAAGTTGGTGCGACTTAATTGTGGCATAGCCACTTTCTTCAGACCCGGGGGCACTAAGCGAATCTAAACAGTGTCCGCATTAACTCGCAGAATTACCCACATGGCGACACTTACCCATAATGTGGTCCTGACTCCCTAAATGGTTGTTTATGGGACTTGCACTTGATATTTCGCTCAAGCTTCCCGGAAACCAATCGGTGATTTTTTTCTCGGGTAGAGATAAATCGTCCGAGCTTATATCAGACGTGGAGTCAAGCTTCAGTGTGAAATCCTTCTTTAAAAAGCTGTCGTTTTCGTTCAAAATCTCGTCGAAAGCCTCATCCGTGGGCAGCTCTAACACCTCCTTGAATCTATCACTGTTATAAAAATCCGCACCCAAGTCGGGAACATCAAGTGCTTCAGTTTTCGTTTCAGGGACTTCCATAACTGACATTGACTGGTTCTGGTTACTCACAGTCAAATATCTAACTTCCATGACTTGAGGCGGAATCGCCGGTGATTTTTTCTTGTTGATAACACTCTTCCTGAGCGTATCCGAGTAGAGTTTGCTTCGTTGCCAGCGACTTAATTTCTCCTCGTCCTTGAAGGTTTTAGTTCCGAAAAACGTCCCGGTTTTTGAAGACTCGATCGATTTGTCGCCACATGTGCTGTTACTGGCTGAAGTCCGAGCCAAAGTGTTGTATTTCTTCTTTTGCATATTTATTTTACTCCTTCTGCGAATTTTAGTATCAGATTTCGAACTGAAGGAACCTTTACAAGAGTGTTTGCTACTTCGGCTCCAGGTACTGGACGCGTTTGATTTTAGAAGCTTGGCATTTGACGGTTTTCGGTGAGTGCGAAGCGGGCTCTTGCTGGGAGTTCGGCGAGATTTCAAGCCGGATTTTTTACTGTGCTTCGACATCATTGAGGACCTGGAGCCTCCTTTATTTTTTAAAAATTCGTCATACTCGTAATTTATACGTTCTCTTAAACTACTCGGTTTTTTTTCTTTAGTTTTCGCAACATTGTGCATTTGTGGCTCACGCGATGGCGATCGTGAAACTCTTGTCTTGACAACCTTTTCAACAAACTCCTCTCCTTCATTAACTTGAGTGTCCGATTTTTCTCTCGCTTCGGCCAACCTACAAATGTTGCTCAAAACTGGTATTTTCGACTTTCTAGATTTCCGAATTTTCTTATCAACCTCCTTATTGTGATTTTTTTGCGGTTCTGGGTCAATAACTATGGCAGAAATGTGGGTTTCAACCTTAAATTTTGATCGCTTATTGCGACGATTCTTTGAAGAATCTTCAATTGATTGTTCGGACGTCCCTTGATACATTTTGTGACTATCACTGTAAGCTTGATTCGTGCTACTCGAAGTTAAATCATCATCTCGGTCAGAGTTTTTACGATACTTGTAATATCGCTTAAAAGCTTTGTGCTTTTTCTTCTTTTCGAGAAACGTATTTTCACGAACAACCCAGGGTGATATATCAACAACCGGGAAAGTCCGTCCGACTAGACAAGACTGGTGACGAAGAGGATTAGTTCGAGAAATATTTTCCTTTTTCTTTTCTATTATTTTCTCCGCTCGGTCACTGCTTGGCCCACGACTTTGGCTGGTTTCCCTCTGCTTTGTTGGCCTCGAACTCATGCTATTTTCCCGACTTCGAATCTTATTACTTTTCTGTTTCTCTAGTTTTGGAATCGTTTCTGTTACTTTTTTTCTCGTCTTTATTTCTTGCTCTTGCTGGATTTTGTGCTTTTTTTTCGAGCTTACAACACTGCTCACTTGACTTTCGGTGACTTGGCTTGGTGTGATCGAATTATGTGCGTCTTTTCGTGATTTTCGTCTCGTTTTGTCGCTTCCACTTTCGTTAGTTTGGGTCTTCAAGTCGTCGAAAATTAAATCGCATTCTTTGGAGGTGTGTTTACGTTTCGGTTTCGAGCTTATTGTGCTACTCTCGAAACTGTCAGTCGTGTGGAATCTCTCTTTCGCCTTTTGAAGAATTTTAAGTTCTTCGAACACCAAGCTTCCGTTATCTTTAATTTTTGATTGTTTGCCGTCCTCTGATTTATGTTTATCTCGGTGTTTTTTAGTTTCGCGCGTGTATACAACATCAACCGGGTCCTCTTTATGTTTTTTGTCATGCAGTTTACTGATTTTTTCATTTTTTTTCGCCGTGCTATCAACCGAAGTTTTGTAAGGCATGTAGAGCATGTTAGTGTTATCTTCAGCGTAGCGATTTATCTTCCGTGGATGCTGGGGTTCGTCATGTTTCTCGAAGAGAAAAAACTTCTTCAAAAAATTCGAAGTGGTGGACGTCTTCTTCGGCAGTTCTTTCGCATCGTTGTTAGCGATCAGTTTAACAATCTCTTTCTTGGTCAGCCACTGGTAATCGTTATTGTCCTTGTTGTGTTTCAGGGGTGAGATTAGCTTCGCTATATCAATGTCTCGCTTCAGGCTTTTCCGTTTTTCAGCCTCAGGGTCGTAGTCATGACTTTTGTGATGTCTTCGGGCTTCGGTCGGTGATTTTTCGCGATGTGTGGTCGCTTTTTTGCGGTGTTTTTTGATTTCTTCCGGTGATATGAAATAAATTTCGGTTTCGCTCGCAAAAGTGTCCCTTCTGTGTCGCCTCACAGACTCGGGAGAGTTCTTCCTGCGGTGTTTGTTCTCGTCCGGTGGGTGTCGCCTGAGGGTGTGTTTGGGGCTGGTGTCAGCATCGTTGGCACTTTTAATTTTCCGTTTGTACGAAGCTCCAGCTTCCTTCTTGTACAAATACTTAACCAATTTGTCATTAACTTTACTTGCTTCTTCATCTAAGGTTTTTGAAGCGAAAAATCCAAACTTTTGAAGTTGCTTCTGCATAATAACGCATCGTAATCTGAAGCTGCACTTACTTTTATGATGAGAGTTTCCGATGAGTTAGGTGATGTGGAAAGCTCCAACTTCCATTACATAATTTTAAGCGTTCGCCAAAGTTCAGTCACGACAAAAATTTGAAAACTCATTACTGTCAGAAATTGTATTTTTGTTTTGTTTAGTAACAGTCGCATAAACCCACTTGAATTTTAATCAATAAAACACAAAAACGTATCAAATCATTTATTGGGGCTAGATTTATTACACTAATTCGGACCTAAATTTACATTTTAACTAACTTTCGGTTTTTCACTCTCCTCCAGTTCTTTCTCGACTCCGGTACCCTCATAAATCGCCTGTCTCCGTAACAATTCTTGCATCTGAAGCATTTGGAACTTCATCTGTGAATATTTGTACCGACACTGGATCCAGTATATTAACGTAACACCCGAAAAACTGTACACCGCGAAATTACACGCACCCAAAGGGTGACTCTTAAACATGAAGTGAGCCAAACCCATCCCAAGTCCCCCATAAATCCCATACAGGATGCTGTTCCGAAAACATGGGATTTTTGAAACGTCGCGCCCAAAAATCATCAAACTCTAAAACACGAGATGGCGCCGCATTACAAATGTCAAATCGATTGGACCGAAAGTTTGGTTTACGCTTTTTACAAAGTTACATACCTTGTTTACAGGCTCAGGTATTTCCTCCCTGTTTTCTGCCCTTTCGTTCGACATTCTGCCCCTCTAGAAGCCCAAATAGTTGCTTAAAATTGTTATAATTGATCACGTTACTGACGGCGTTTTTAGGTTAAGGTCCTTCATGCCGTACTTAGGCTGCGGTCAGGTAGAGGTCGCCCCTTATTTTAAAAAAACAAACTAATTTGGCGCCCGACTTGTGTTACAGTTCGCCGTTTTCTTTGCAATTTATAAACCTCATCGTATTTGGGTGTTGAAGATCTCGGAAATTGGCAAATTGTACCTGTAACTTTCGATTTTTGTTTATAGGTTCCTGCAATTTGGGGTGACACCTTTCGGTGGGTACGCACAATTTGTTGTCACGTGACGACACGTGAATCCAATACTTGTGCAGTTGCTGATTTTGGTTGGGCTGTGGAAGACGTGTTGTGAAAGATGTCTTATCAAAATAGTATATCGTCCAAACAGGCTACTCGGGAGCATGTTTTGGCCGTTTCCCGCGATTTTGTGTCCCAACCAAGGCTCAGTAAGTAGTTTTGTCAATGAATTTGCCCCAAAAAGCGAGAAAATTGGGTGGGTTCGAGTTGTAATGGACGACACTAAACAGGTCATATGACCAAAAATTTTCGCAATCTTTCCTTGATTTCGCTGAAGATGTTATTAAAACAAACACGGGGAATCTAAATTTAATAGCCAGTGGATTCGCAAGTTTATTTTCGGCCGATTTGGGGCGAAATCAGCTGTTGGGCTGTCATGTGACCAAATCTCATGACAGCCACTCCTCTCAAGCCTGAATTTGCCAATTCTTTTATAGCTTACAAGACGGTAACGGGTGTGAATGGGCCGTTGGTTATTTTGGACGATGTCAAGTTCCCCAAGTTCAACGAAATCGTCCAGCTGAAGCTCTCAGATGGGAGCATACGTTCGGGGCAAGTGCTGGAAGTCAGCGGCTCCAAAGCTGTGGTCCAGGTCTTTGAGGGCACGTCTGGAATCGACGCCAAACACACGGTGTGTGAATTCACTGGTGACATCCTGAGGACCCCCGTGTCCGAAGACATGCTGGGGCGCGTCTTCAACGGCTCGGGGAAACCCATAGACAAAGGTAACAAAACGGCCACCCAGGACCCCATTAATTTGCTTCCTTAAGGTCCCCCAATCCTGGCTGAGGACTTCCTGGACATCCAGGGCCAACCCATCAACCCCTGGTCGCGTATATATCCCGAGGAAATGATCCAGACTGGTATTTCTGCCATTGATGTTATGAACTCCATTGCCCGAGGGCAGAAAATTCCGATTTTCTCTGCTGCCGGTCTGCCGCACAACGAAATCGCCGCCCAAATTTGTAGACAAGCTGGACTTGTTAAAGTGCCCGGGAAGTCCGTACTGGATGACCATGAAGATAATTTCGCTATTGTTTTCGCCGCTATGGGTGTCAATATGGAGACTGCCCGATTTTTCAAACAAGATTTCGAAGAGAACGGCTCTATGGAGAACGTGTGTTTGTTCTTGAACTTGGCCAATGATCCAACCATTGAGAGAATTATTACGCCACGTTTGGCACTCACAGCTGCCGAATTTATGGCCTACCAATGCGAGAAACACGTACTTGTTATCTTGACTGACATGTCTTCGTACGCCGAGGCTTTGCGTGAGGTAATTTTTAATTATTTTTTTTCAGTATGAAAAAAAATTCGTTCTACTGCAAAAATAAAGGTGGCCTTTGAGTAATAAATATCATCGCCAACTGTGCTATTGTAGCAGTCCCGCTTGTTGACATTTCATTGACAGCTGAGAAATTGTGTAAAGTGAACTCACATTTTTTCCTCATTGTAATTCCTTTGAGAATTAGAGGTACTTGTGCAATAAATGATTGGCGACCTTAACAGGGGCCTTATTGCCAAGTTGGTATTTAATAAATAAATAAAAAAATAAAAAACAAAACAAACTTTAAAATATCAAACCAAAAATAACTAAAAATTATCTATGTCTTCGCTTTGTTTAAAGATGCCCAGAGAAAATACTAAAGAATAAATAGAAAATACATAATATTTTTTAAAGGAACATGAAAAGAAAAGTATGTACTCGTAGTAATGTTGGAGAAAATAAAAAATACAGAATAAAAAACATAAATAGCACAAGAACAATAATTATTAAGGTATGTAATAGGTATTTGAATGTTATCTGTTTTTTAAATAAGTTTAAAAATGACAGTTGTGAAATACATTACATATCATTGATATCACGGCAGATGGCTAAATTGATAGTATGAAATATTTTTTCCGGAGAAGTGAACTTGTATTCAGATTACGCTATGGGGGCCCATAATTAAATTCAGTTTTAGACCTTTTCATTCTTAAATCAAATACGAGTAGCAGTGCTTTCGAGGAACTAGAGTTGATTATTAGAATAACAAATACAATTAAACTTAAATAAAAAGTGACAAATGCTATAAAAATGAAAGAAATATTTACAAATCAATTACAACATTAATATTAGTTTTATGCGCAATAAGTTATTTTTTTTTAGACATTTCTGAATGACATAACGAATAATTTCAGGACCAAATTCCACAAACATTGGTGTGCCTGTACTAATTAATATTTCTCACTTCCGGCTCTGTTTAAAATTAAGTTTTTTTTTTTAGCTTTTATGAGGTAGGTCATGTTAATTTGTGTTTAGACTAAAATTCTGAAATTTTAAAGAGATCTATGGCTTAATAGAAACTACTTCAATTAAATTTCTTTACATTTTTTCAACCTATAAGTTTTTTAATACAAAGCCAACTTTTTAATTTTTTAAACTTTTTAATGATGCCCTATTTGACCCATGTTTCCATTGGCTTTGTATTTAAAACAGGCATGGATCAAAAATTTAAAAAACGTTTTTTTTTTAATTTCCTTCACATTACACAATTATAGGAAATGAAGAATTTGTTGTACGTACAAGGTTTTAAGTACCTTACTTATGATCTAATATTGTGAAGTGTGAGGAGGTTTAGTGTGCCTTTTTTACAATCAGTAGAATATTGCAAATGGCGAATTAAAAAACAGCTTTGTCTTAAATGTTAGTGCCAATAACACTTATTAAAAGTGAAAACCGTTTCTTTATAGCTGCTCTCTAACTCATGTTATCAAAGTTTATCAAATGTTGACAGATGTTAGATGTTTCTGTGACGTTCAAGATAAAATTTTAAACAGAAAGAAGCTAGGGAAAGAAGCCAATTTTTGATTTTGTGGAAGATGTTTGAAAAATGTTTGTCAAGTTTTGTGGTGATTGAGTGTTCATGATAAGATTTCGCGACTTCTTATTTTACAAACAGAAATTCCTCGCCTAAAACAGATACAATAAATGTGTCGAAACATCACGACGAATTTAAGAATTTTATTTGTCACCTTTGCCCTACCATATCAGCTTCAATGAATTATAATATCTTTAATCATTTGGCTATAATCGAAACAAAGATTTAATATCCGCTGATACCTCTGATAGCGCAGAGCAAAGATTTAGTAACTGAAAAAATAAACAAAAATGTTTTATTTTTAATAAACTATTACGAATTTTCCGTTTTTTTCTACGCCAATCGTCTCAGTTCAATTTTGACGCAAAGTTATGCCGAAACTGACAAAGAAAGACAAAGCTTTTGAAAACAATTCATTTAAAAATAATAACTCATCTAAAATTGCAAAACTTAAAACGCGTTTCTCTCAAAAAGTTACGGCAAAGATAAAAAAACATGTAAATTTTACCTTTATCTATTATTATTTATCTATACAATGGCGAAACGCTGAAGTCGTTGTGCGAATAATTTTGATCTAGATATTACCAAGCAATCATTTGAATTTATACTTAGAGTAGCTCGTTTTTGGGTCTGTGATTGATAAACAAGTACAATGTGTTTTTAAACGATTCTCATCTAGTCGTCTGTGAATTTCTCATGTAAAATCAGAAATGCCGCTTTATAGAACCAATGACAAGCATTTAGACACCGTATATTACCATCCTCCATTTATTAAATTTCCAATTCGGAAATAAGCTTCGATAATAAAAGTGTTTTCTTGCACAGTGTAACAATTTAGTTGCATTTTAACAAAATTTTTAAAATTAATTAGTTGACAATTTGTGAATTTCCCAACTGACAGTTTTGACATTTATTGACAGAGAATTCAATTGAGCAGAGCGGCACAAATTTTTTTACATGTAAACCAATTTCAAAGTGGACTAGATGAGAATAATTTAAAAACACATTGTACAAACTGAGGGAAAAAATGTTGAATATTAATTATTTGACTCTTCAGCTTGATTAATTATCAAAATCGGCGTTTTCATCCAAGTTAAAAAACTGATAAAGCCTACTCTAATTATAAATTCAAATAATCACATGGTACTTTTCTACGAATTAATTTTTTAATGTGGCACAGAAATCTATATAGGGATTTTACACCAAAGTAAAATTACTTTGGTGTAAAATCCCTAGATAGATTTCTGTGTCCCTAGATAGATTTCTGTGCCACACTAAATTAAATCAAATGATTTAATTCTGTTGACATTGATTTTACGAAGATTGTAATGTTTAGAGATCAGTTTCACAAGTTATTTGCCCCAATTACAAACAGTTTTTTTTCTACGAAATCGTAGGTGTCCGCTGCCCGTGAAGAGGTGCCCGGCCGTCGTGGTTTCCCCGGTTACATGTACACCGATTTGGCCACGATTTACGAGCGTGCCGGTCGTGTTGAGGGCAGAAACGGCTCAATCACCCAAATTCCTATTCTCACTATGCCTAACGACGACATCACCCATCCTATTCCTGACTTGACCGGTTACATTACCGAAGGACAGATCTACGTTGACCGTCAATTGCACAACAGACAGATCTATCCACCAATCAACGTGCTGCCTTCTTTGTCACGTTTGATGAAATCCGCCATCGGCGAAGGAATGACCAGGAAGGACCACTCCGACGTCTCCAATCAATTGGTAAGAAGGTTTCAAAGTGCTGAAGTTGTGTTCCTGATTTGTTCGTTTAGTATGCTTGCTACGCCATCGGCAAGGACGTGCAAGCCATGAAGGCCGTCGTGGGTGAAGAGGCTCTAACACCTGACGATCTCTTGTATTTGGAATTCTTGTCCAAGTTTGAGAAGAATTTCATCACGCAGGGAAGTTACGAGAATCGCACTGTGTTCGAGTCGTTGGACATCGGCTGGCAATTGCTCCGTATTTTCCCGAAGGAGATGTTGAAACGTATTCCCGCAGCCACCTTGGCCGAATTTTACCCAAGGGACTCACGCCATTAGTTTTTGTTACGATCCTAATAGGTTTGTTTTAAAAATCCACTTATTTTTAGCCATTTTGTTGGGCCATTATGGTGCAATTTTGTAAATACCAAAAAACGTATCGTACTTCATTTTTCCCTTCATTTGTTTGTTGTATATTGTAAATTGAAATATTACTCCTAACAATAATTTTAAACAGTAGTACAAGACAATATGTAAAATACCACGATAGGCATTGATATTATTCTTGTTAAAATATGAAGCACATTTCTCCTTTCTTTGCTAAGAAATCAAAGTGGAAGCGACGACATTCCATTACTATAATTGTTATAAATGTTGTATAAAGCAATACACCAACCAGCTTTCAGTATTTTTATTTTTAGTTGTACATTACGCGGTGAATGGAAATTGCTAGCATTCGACAACTCTTTCGGTGTTATACCTATAAGTAACAACCCTATGTCTAGACTAGTGTAAAAAATGTGAATAAATGTATGATGTTACAGTTTTAGATTTTGTCATATTCTATGCCTTGTTTTATTAGAGAATGAAGTCACGTGTTTTATGTAAAATATTGTTGAATAAACGCTGTACAAATAATTGTTTTTGAATCCACCCACCCCAGTAGTTTAATTGCTCCAAACCCCGTAGTTCCAATGTCTCAGGCGGAGTAGGCGGAGCCTATTTCAATTTTGTGTTGGTGTTATTATTTTTAGCACAGATTTTACTTATTGTGAATTAAATCGTGGAAAATTTTGCGCCAAACTCAATTAGCACAAATTAATCGTGGTAAGTTAATTATCAGTTTAGATATTTTAGATAGTTTCATTCAATTCGAACGGCAATGTTTAACATAACCTCATTTTTTACTTGGACAGGCTGGCAGCCACTAAAAGGGGCCCAAACCCGTGTTTTGCACTCTCCAGAGCGTAAATAACGCAATCGCTTTGTTGTTTTACAAGTTTGAGGACGTTCATGTTTGTTGCATTTTTTTTTTTTCAAAAATAGCCTTATGTTTATTTATAAGTTGTAAAAGCGAATTGTATTTTAATCGTGCTTCGATTATGGGTTTGCGTCGTTTTATGTAATCTGGTGCCACCGCCCGTCACATGACGTGTCCCAACGGTACACCTTTCACGACTTAAATTGAGCCACTTTTCTCCAAGCGTCTGTCCCGCATCTGCTTTGTGTTTGAGTTGGGAGTTAATTGAAATTGAGTCCAGTAATTGACGGATTTAGCTGAACCATTATCTAGCTCCCGGAGCGACCTTGTTTCACAATTACGTACCGAGTGTAACTCTTCGAATTTTTTCTTGCGGATCACGCCACTCAAAATGACACGCAGTTCATTGGACAGGTCCGGAGTAAAAACAATACGAGCAAAAACAGCACCGGAGAAGGGGCAATTGCAAGTGGTACGCCTCTGTTTTAAAAACGGGACATTTAGCGACTACCGGTGAAAGAAATAGAACTTCATTGTGGAGTTAACGTTTTCGGGGCGGGTAGTAAGAGAGCTTTACCCTCGAGTGAAGAATGGACGATTACATATCCCCATTGTGCTAAATATATTCACTTGAGGAACTGCGACTCAGTGCGTGGTCGGATTTTTAATTGACGGATGTGATTTCGGGTGGTTGCAATGGAGGGAGTCATAGAGTGTGTCATTTTGATGGGGTTCATGTACTGGGCCTTCCCCAGCTTTTTTTCGGAGGGGTTCTCCAGGTAAAAATATTTGTAACAAGTTGTGAAAGTATGCAAATTTTTATATTGGTAATAACAGTTAAGAATTTAGTCCATTCACCTCCTTACTGTTTCGCAACTCTTTTCTTCAACGCGCGAAGAAATTTTAAATCGAGAATCAAAGATTGTTCCCCGCAACTGGTAAAGCTCATTATTATTATTGTAATTTCATTTTGCAATTGACCCATTTGTTTATGGTTATTAGTGGAACCTTTCTTTGTAAAATGCTATGTTGAAATGCACTCAGTGTTTGCTTATCTCTGTCATTGATTTACGACAAGTTGACTTTATTTTTATAACACGATAATAAATTCAAAAAATTGTTTTAGCCTTACCTGAGCAGGAGCGAATTTGCCGAAGAAAAATACAGTTGATAATAATGTGTGAGTCACGTCATTAGATCTCGCAATAAAATCATTTGTATGCAAACACACTATTGGCAAATTTTGGTTCAATGTCTCAATCGAAGGCGAAAACCTTGCCCCAGTCGAGGAAAATTTGGATTTTCAAGAGTTTTCCTTGGATTCAAGTGGAAAGTAATAAATTTCGAGCCACAAAGAATAAATAAGTCGAGTACTATTATCAGACAGAAACGTAAACAATCTTCGATTAGTCAAACAAAGAAAAAGTTTAATAACTAGTAGGTAATTGACCGTTTTGTAGTGTTTACCAACACTGATTTTAGTTTTGTTATTAACCCTGAACTTATTTCTCAAAATAGCACGTCTTCTTTTATTTCGTAATGCAATATTAACGGTTATTAAAATCATGTAGTGGAAACAGAGAGATGTTTGCAATAAAAATTAAATTGTCAAATGTTTCCGCAGTGGAATAATTGAAACAAAAATATTATTTAGAGTTATCGGTCGTTTAACTATTAATAACTATTAATACTGTTAAGATTCTGCAGAGTAAGCATCTTGAAGACTAAATTAACATAATTACCCACTTGTTAATTACTGTACTTTGTAGTGTTGTTAATACATTTGATAAAAATTAATCATACGGAAGTTAAACTTTGATGCCAGTCGTTTGTATGTCATCTTTTGGTACTTCTCCATGGATTTCCTGCGTCTTGCGTGTTCGAAATAATTTATTTTTGATTTGAACTCTTCAAAGAAAGGTTGCCTTAATTTGCTTGGTGTTGCAATCACTGTCATGTAACGTGGTTATTACTACTTTTTTAGTTTTATCGTTTGTTTATTTATTCATACTAGAGTTGTATACAATAAATGAATATTTATTTGTTGTATTTTTGTTTTCCTAGGTACGAAATTATAATTATGAATTATTTGATGGATGAATCGGTAAAACAAGAAGTGTTTTTTATTTTGTTTATTGATCGTTGCAAAATTTAATTAAACGTCTAATTACTTACTGCTATTTTTCTCACAATAACATTCTACAAAAAATATAAATTCCAATTATAAGACTGGTATAAGTATCAAAGGATGAGGTTAAAGTTTAAGTTCGATGGTGGGGACTGTAATACAATTGAAGAATTAAAGTCTAAAAACACGTCTTGTTTTTGCTTCTTGTAATTA
The DNA here is from genome assembly GCA_939628115.1 of Tribolium freemani. Classification (NCBI taxonomy): domain Eukaryota; kingdom Metazoa; phylum Arthropoda; class Insecta; order Coleoptera; family Tenebrionidae; genus Tribolium; species Tribolium freemani. Next base: position 15,394,837 of record OW626791.1, on the reverse strand, counting down.
AAAACAATTTTTGAACATTAAAATTCGAACGACGGTTGGACAGGAAGTTAAAGTGTATTGTTTTTATTCACTTAAATAAGACAGTTAAGTGATAACATCTAAAAGATATAAGTAATTTTTGATCGAATTGATAAAATTTATTATCGTCTTTAAAATTTGAATTTTTGCAGATTCTAATCGCTTTAAGTTCCTAAATACGGCCCTGATTATTGTATTTAAATAAATCATTCATTCATGATAAGTGTGACAAGGTTAGTCAAGTTCAACAAGTTTTACTTTTGTTTCTTCAAACACGAAAAGTCATTCCCAATAATTTAACTCCGAGACTTCTTGACTTTGCCCGATCAAAGGCATTTGCAACTTAAAAAACAACTTTGTCTTAAATGATAGTACTGAAAACGCTTATTACAGTAGTGAAAACCGTTTCTCTGTATCTGCTCAAGTTATTTCGATTTAAACTAGAAATTATGACGTCCTAACCGCCTCTTGAGCATTTGGTCCAATTTTAAGATCAAATAGTTTTTGATTTTTAATGACACTGACATAGTTTTGATAAACTTGACTAAATTTCTCAGATGTTTTCGGGAAGTTCATGACAAAATTTTGAACAGAAAAAAGTCGAGAAAATAGTTAATTTTTTATTTTATGGAAGATGTGTGGAAAATGTTCAAATATCTGTCAAGTTTTAGACTTAAAGTACAGAAACTAAAAATATTTTTATTACACACAGGGTGTTGTATACAGGGTCGTGAACCAAAGTTAAATTTTTTAAATGGAACACCCTGTATATTTTTACATATTTGGATTCTACGCAAAAAAATGTAACTTTATATAAAATATTATGGGGCTATCTCCTTTCGTTTCGGAATTATTCAACTTTTCGTTATAAAAAAGACCAACATTTGAAAAATCACTACGAAGTCGCTTATGAATATTTTCCGATAAATTTGCAACAGAAAAACTTGGAATATTTTGTAATTTTAGCAAATAGTCGACTTTTAGTTAAAGCACGCGGATAATATACAGAGTGTGTCAAAACGCAAAAAGTTGAATAACTCATTTTTTTCAAATGGAACACCATGTATTTTTTTTCATGAATTGATAGCATTTTTGATAGGCTTTCTAATGGTATGGGGTTTGCATAGCAAATTTTAAATATTTTTCAAGATTTTTCAAAAAATTGTATTTTAATGCAAGAAAATTTGTTAGCTTAGAATCTAATAAGTCAAATGGTAATTTATTTTTTGATGTGTACTAATGTGACTAATTGCATTAGTAATGTAATTATTACTTGATACATAAATGAATTTCACTCATCAAGAATTATTAATAAAATAAGTAAAAAAAGAAAAATTTCTTTTTGAATTCTTTAAGAAAAATTTCAAATTTTCTTTACAAACCGCATATCATTAGAAAGCTTATAAAAAATGCTATGCACACGTGTGAAAAAATACATGGTGTTCCATTTGAAAAAAATGAGTTATTCAACTTTTTGCGTTTTGGTACACCCTGTACATTATCTGCGTGTTTCAAGTAAAAGTCGATTACTGCTAAAATTACAGGCTATTCTGAGTCTTTCTGTTGCAAATTTGTCGGAAAATATTCATATCAGACTTCGCAGCGATTTTTCAAAAATTTTTTTTTTATAACGAAAAGTTGAATAATTCCGAAACGAAAAGAGATAGACCCATAATAGTTTTCATAAAGTTACATTAATTTTTTGCGTAAAATCCAAATATGCAAAAATATATAGGGTGTTCCATTAAAAAAAATATAATTCTGATTTACCACCCTGTATACAACACCCTGTGTATAATAAAAATATTTTTAGTTTGTGGACTTTAAGTCGATCTATCGGATAACGAAAAGGGCTTGGCAATATTTCAAATATCAAAAAAGTTATAGACCGATTACGCACCCCTGGGTCACCCTATATAAAACATTTTATGATTTTATTTTGTAATTTTGTTTTTTTAATGAACATACTGAATTTTTAGTGGCCGTTAATCAGTGGTGTCATATTGGCCCGATAGCGATAACGATACCAACTGTTGGAAAATTTATGTAGAGGGCACAATTACGTCATTAATGATAAAAATACTTGCACATCTAGAATAAGACAGCCATAATGCTTCTAAACACGTTTTGCTTGTTGTACTTCAGATAATGAAATAAAAACATATAATTTTCCAATTTTTTAAATTCTCCGACCACTCAGTTTTTCATTATTCACACAACTCGCACGAACGCAAAGTGCGTCAAAAAATTAAGTAGACGTTTTAAATGTATAGTTCGTTGCAATAAATTCAAATTTGGTCAGTAATTACTAATTTGTGATACGAATGGTATGTTTTTTATTTATTAAAACAATAGAAATCCATAACAGACGCGAGAAAAAGCTGTTACATATTTATCCGCAATTATTAATTCCTAAACTTTCCCTAATCACACGAAGTATCAAATTCAGTCTGCAAGTGTTACATTGTTTATTTTCTCCCTTCCCTGATGTATTGCTGTTACACATGACTGGCAAAACTTAATCGCGATATTTCGCTATTACGTTACCCTTTATTGTAATTACATAAAGTAACATTTCTAATAACTAGTTTATTGTCCAATAAATCTATTTCGGGCATTGGACAAACAATTATGTTTGTTTATTTTTATTATGGATGACACGTCATTACGATTTGGAGAAAGTAAAGTGATTTTCCCATGGAATATAAATGATACACTTAATATTTATAACAAGTGTTTCAATCACTTTGCAAAATCTTCTGACGTTCACGTGATTTTTGACCTATAACCGTACAAAGTTTTCATTTCATCAACGACAAAGAATAAAATTTTAAGGACACTGTTATTTATTTAAAAATTTAAACAATCAAGATGTGCGTGAAGTGCGTTGAGGTAGGCACGACCTGGATCAGATAATCCGATTCAAAATTAACAGATTAGGGTTCTGAAACGGTGATTAGCTCTCAGTAAATATTTTTTCTTTTTATGTCCTATCGGTATTTTAATCGGTTTGAAGTAATTTATATTTGATTAAAGCAATAAAATCGTCAGTGTGTCGATCGAAGTCGTGGTGACCTGACGCTTTAAAAAATGCTACTCCCTGTCCTGTTCAGTCTCATCGCGTATTTAAATATTTTCGTTATTTTTCTATTCCTGGTGAAGAGAATGGATCTGTTTAATTTATTCTACGGGTCGCTGCAACTGACCATTGTTTTGTTTTTCGTCTATTTTATCTTGTTGCTGAAATGGTGATAACAATTGTTATGTAATTTTTTATTTATTTTTTCTTCTTCAGGGTGAACAAAATGGTGGACATTGTGACCAATCGAATTTTCGATAGTTTTAGTCGTTTCTCACCGAAAGAAAATCACCAGACTGAATCTCTAACGACCATTTCGCAACTGAAACGCTTTTCCAAAGCCAACGAATTTCGGAGGAGGAGTTTTCTTAAGGATGATCTTAAGGTTTGTTGCCTTGGTAAACAGCCTTCACTTTCTCTTGCAGTTTCCTGAATGATTTTTCTCAGTTGCGTAAAACGTGTACGATTTAAAATCAGAATCAAAAATCGAGTCAATTGTTAATTATTCGTTAGGTTTTTAATTTAATTTTGATTCGGTTGCAGGAGCGTGACAGTCACCTTTACGACATTAAGGAAAATGTCGCAGAAGTTGAGTTACCGCCCAGCCGGCCCTTGATGGGCCTGAGCTGTGATTATTGCACCAGCGCAAGTAGGGTGAGTTTTTTTCAGCGATTTGTTCCGAAATTGTCTCGAAAGCGCTCGTTCTGATGGGTTTATTTTTAGTTAGTAGTGTCAGGAATGGAGTGGCGTGGTTTCGACGCTCGGGTAATAATAAATAAATTTACGTAATTTTGTTATTTTTTGGTTAATCTCGCTCGTCCTTGTTATCTTGACACGACTAAATTAATTGCAAAATAGTTCAATTGACGTGGGACGGCGAAACTGCAACGTGGGCGAACTTATCAACTCGACTATAATTTTTTTCAGGAATCTTTGGTCAATAAGACAACCGAAAAATTCGCCCTGAACAACATTCTGGACCACACGCCCTCCCTGCACAAGAATGGGCTCCTTCAGCGCACTTTTTCGCACTTGAATCAGGTGTACCAGCTGAAAAAGTTCGACTACCCGCAGGTGGCTGAAATCGTCCTGAAGGACGACCGGCTGAAAAAGGCCATTGAAAAGACAGCGCTGCAACAGTACCAAGATTCCGAGCGAAATGACGATGAGTTTTACCAAGAACTGTTGAAAAATAACCATAAAAGAGCCAAAAAATTGTTGTACGGGATGAGGTCCACACTTTCTGATTTTCTCCTAAGATTTACGTCTTGGGTTTTGTACAAGTTGTTGCCGTGCTTTTTGAGCTGTGTGGTTGCCCATCCTGGACAGATAAATATGCTGAAAGAGGCTGGAAAAACTAGTCTTCCCTTGATATTCCTTCCGCTGCATAGATCACATCTAGACTATATTCTAATTTCTTTTATTTTGTTGAATAATAATGTCCGGTCACCGCTTGTGGCAGCTGGCGATAATTTGAGGATACCGTTTTTTGGGTGAGTTCTTCAAATAAAATTGAAGGTTGGTAGTGCATTTTCCATAATACCACAAATTACCAACATATCCTTGAACATAACTCTGAAAGTGGCCCTTGCGTTCAATTTTTGTAAAAATAGTGGCTTAAGTTGGAGCCATTGAATAATGATTAGAAAATATTGTGAAGGAAAATCTCTGGGCAACATTGAATTAACTTAATGATTTTTCGGTTTATTTTTAACAAAGACTTCTCGAAAAAATGGCGTTGTTGGCTGAAAATTCCCTAAAACATTCGAAAAAAGGTTAACAATTTAATTGTTGCCCCAAGATAATGAATTTTTAGTCCGAATTAGCGATTTCTAGCTCAACAAATGCGCTTAAACCCTCAAAAAAAAGGCAAAGTTATGACCCAGTTAGACTTTTTCCGATTATTTTTGCGAAATAATTGCGTTTGTAGTGTAATACCGTCCTAAAACGCTTGACAGAGGAATGAATAATCTTATTTTTGACGTAGTTTTGTGGATTTTCGGTTCCTTTCAGTGAAAAAAATATTCGTAAGTGCTCTAAAAAGTGACACCGCTTAAAATATGGTGATTTTTCGGCTTATTTCTGATAAAGATCTATCGAAATAATTGCGTTTCTAATCAAAGATCGTGCTAAACCACTCGAGAAGACAAAAATAATTAATTTTTTATGTGAGTTTATAGCTTAAAATATGTGCTTAAACTCTAAAAAAGGCAAAATTAAGACTATTTTGATCCAATTAGACTATTTTACGGATTTTCTTGTCAAAATTTTGCAAAATAATTGCATTTCTGGCTAAACAACCTACTGAAATGCTAGTCAAAGGAATAAGTAATCTCTCTTTTTTAATTTGCTTGTTTTTTGACACGATTAGTCGAAAAAATTTTATTTAACGCTCTAAAACCACAAAAATAACATCATTTAAACGATCATTTTAAATCAATTATTCTGCTTATTTTTATCGAAAATATGTCGAAGTAATTGTGCTCGTGTCTAAATGTTTATTAAAACACTTAAAGAAGACATAAAGAGTTTAATTTTTGATTTAATTTAGTAACTTTTTCGTCCGGTTTAACGGAATCTTGCGAAAAAGAAACAAAGTTTTTAGCTCAATTAATGTGTTTAAATGCTCCAATAAGGTGAGATTAAGATTATTTTTAAGGAAAATTTGCGAAATAATTGTGTTTCTGTCTAAATAACGTTCTAAAATGGTCTATAAGGGAATAAATGATCTGATTTTTTATATAATTTAGTGGATTTTCGGTCCGGTTAGGTGAAAAAATGTTCTTAAACGCCTCATAAGACAAAAATAAAGAAATTTTAAATCGGTTTTGATGATTTTTTGGCTTATTTAAAAAAAATCGTGAATTAATTGCTAAAAAACACACTAAAATGGTGCACAAAGAAACCTATATCATTATTGACCAAATTTAATGAAATTTCAGTCCGATTTGGCAAGAAAACCCTTTCTAAGCACCCCAAAAAATGCGCTTCTTGCCGAAAATACGAAAAAATAATGAAATTGTTGACGTAATTCACAGTTTCTTTTCTGTTCGGTTTAGTTAATTAAATCACGTAAAAAAACAAGTTTCTAGCAAAAAAAGGTACCTAAATCCTTGGAAACAAAATTAAAACCATTTTCGACCTAATTAAGTGATTTGTCGGCTTATTTTTAGCAGAATTTCACAAAATAATTGCGTTTATGGCCAAATAACGTGCCAAAATACTCGACAAAGGATCTCATTTTGGGTTTAATTTAGTGTTTTATGGTCGTGTTTAGAGAAAAAACTTTCTTAAGTGTTCCAGTGAGGATTTTTTCCCGCTTGTTTTGTTGAAACGTCGCAAAATAATTGCTTTTATTTAGATTAGTAAGTATTGATTGTACAACCGGTGACTGTACAATTTAAGAAAAATACAAGACCTTATCAAAAAACTTTTGACCTCATTTGGTTATCGTTTAGCGAAAACTTGCGAAAAAACTGTATTAGGTACAAAAGTGCTTAACACTGGAAAAAGGGAAGAATTTACAAACATTCAGTTATCAACCTTGAATTAAAAAAATATAAATCAGGTAACATGGTCCTAATTTTACGACACTAACGAAAAAAAAAACTCCTTCCCAAAAACATTCTGAATGGATTAAAGGCATTGGCAACTTATTTTATTAGCTGTTTCAAAACTATAAAAATGCCAACGTCGCATTTTCTCTCAAAATTAGCTGTTATAAATTATTCATGCACTTCAAAAAATTAATAGTTAATGTAATTTATAGTTTCAATGAGAGATCATTAATAACTATTTTACAATTTTATCAACCTTATTTAAAAAAATAATTCGGTAAAATGCGACGTTGGCGTTTTTATAGTTTTGAAACAGCTAATACCTATTTTAGGTTTTAACGAAAATTGAAAATGTGGTTCATTTTATGTCAGTAGGTCCTTTTCAAAATTTTATGCTAGAAAAATAAGCGAGATAATCACTTCAAAAGGAAGAAATCCCGACGTCACAACCACCTCTCATCACTGAACCCTCTCATTCACAAAAAACTTGACAGATATTTAAACATTTTTCACACATCTTCCACAAAATAAAAAATTAACTACTTTCTCGACTTTTTTCTGTTCTAAATTTTGTCTTCAACTTCGCGAAAACATCTCAGAAACTTTGTCAAGTTTATCAAAACTCTGACAGTGTCACTTAAAAGTCAAAAACTATTTGATCTTAAAATTGGACCAAATGCTCAAGAGGCGGTTAGGACGTCATAATTCCAACTTTAAATCGAAATAACTCGAATTAGAGAGCAGATACAGAGAAACGGTTTTCACTACTGTCCAGTACCATCATTTAAGACAAAGTTTATTAAGTTACCAATGCCTTTAATTAATGGATACAGTCGTTTCACCTTATTCCAAGTCACTTTGACCATAAATATTTACTGAACACAATGAGATGGGCTTTAGTCTATGTCTGATAAGTGATAATAATTGTCTTATTTCTCCATTGTCATTATGGTTAGGTCCCTTTTGCGCGGGTTGGGCGCCTTCTTCATAAAGCGCCGCATCGACCCGGTCATGGGCCGTAAAGACCACCTCTACAAGGCCGTCTTACACACATACATGAACGAATGTCTACGAGCCGGCCACAACATGGAATTCTTCCTCGAAGGCGGCCGTACAAGAACCGGCAAACCTTGTATGCCCAAATACGGAATTCTTAGTGTAATTGTTGAAGCGTTCATGGACGGTACCATCGAGGATGCTTTATTAGTCCCAGTCAGTGTCAATTACGAGAAATTAGTCGATGGGAATTTCGTACGCGAACAATTAGGACAACCCAAAGAAATGGAAACATTCGGAGCTGCCATTAAAGGCATCTGGCACGTACTAAACAGCGACTACGGCATGATGCGCATCGACTTTAACCAACCCTTCTCACTCAGGGTAAGTTTTGTTGATTGGTCAAAAAAAATTGTATTTATTGGGATTGTCAGGAGTTGGTGAAGACGTTCAATGCGTCAAAGAAATTGCAAAACGGGTTCAAGAAAATGCTCAAATCGAATCCCTCAACCACGAGTTTGTACGGCACAGACGTGGTGTCAGACGAACACAAAAGTGTAGTCGAAAGTATTTCGAAACACATTATTTACGGTAAGTTCCTCACAAAAACTTATTCATCTCTTAAATTTTCAACAATTTAATAATATTTTAAATGCTAATGACAGATGTCTAGATCTTGTCTTTGCTAACTTTCATTGTTTTGTTGAATGTCCACCTGAAAAATTACTTCCTGAAGATTCTTACCATCCATCTTTACTTACCTTCTTTGAAATACCTCACACGCCGCGTGTAAAAAACATTTTTGTTTCTCATAATGCTCATAATCGTTAGTAGAGTTGATCTGGATTGTCTTTATACTTTAATATCTGAAGTGGATTGGTCTTTCTTAAAATGTTTTACTGATGTCAATGAAGTGTGTCAAAAATTTTATGATAAACTTTACTTAATTTTTAATGTGTGTTCCAAAAACTAAACCTTTCAAGTCTTCAGCTAATTACTCTCCTTGGTTTAACCGTAAAATTATTACCTTAATAAAAAGTAAGTTTCATTTCTGGAAAAAGTATAAACGTACAAAAGTTATTGATTTTTAGAGCAAGTTTAATTCACTTCGATCTCATATTAAGTTGGAAATTAAATGTGCTCGAATAAAATATCTTTCCAGTATGGAAAAAGACGTTACTAATGATCCTAAAAAATTTTGGTCTTATGTAAATAACAAAAAATGTACTAAATCTATTCCCAATATTATGCATTTTGAAAGTAGATGTTTTAATACTCCTATGGATATTGTGAATGGTTTTGCATCTTATTTTCAGAACAACTTTCTGCATCTAATAATTGCTCTGCTTTTGAAAATCGTTTTAATAATAATGAAATACTGACTTGAAATTTTATTGAAGAGTCAGATGTGCTTTCTTCTTTAAAAAGTTTAAAGTCTAAGAGGACTGTTGGACCAGATGGAATTCCAGCCTTTGTCATACATAGGTGTGCTGATATATTGTCTTATCCTTTTTTTCTAATTGTTAATCTTTCTCTAAGAACTTCTGTTTTTCCTGATGCATTTAAATTATCTTCTGTTATGCCTATTTACAAAAAGGGGGACAAAAGTGGCATTGCTAACTACCGACCTATTTCTTTAATTAATAACTTCAGCAAGTGCTTTGAAACGCTTATTTACAATGTAGTAAGTGTTCATGTTAAAAAATACTTATACAATGAACAACACGGTTTTGTGTCTGGTAGGTCTACTGTAACAAATCTTTCCTCTTTTTCCCAGTATCTTGCCTTTAGACTTTAGATCTTGGTCCAACTTGATGTTTTCTATGCAGATTTTTCATAGCGTAAACTTTAATATACTGCTTTCCAAACTTTATTACTTTGGTCTTTCAGACTCTTTGATAATTTTTTTTCAATCTTATCTTACTAAAAGAAGACAATATGTTTTCCTAAATGGTTTTGTTTCTGACGTATTTGAAGTTACATCTGGAGTGCCACAAGGGTCGATACTCGGTCCGCTTCTTTTTGTACTTTTTATTAACGACATTGTAACTTCTTTTGACATACCTTGCCTCCTATACGCTGACGATTTAAAAAAAATTTGTAGAATAAAAACTTCTCTGGACTGTAATGTTCTGCAGAAGAATATTCTTAATTTTTTAGAATGGTGTCAGAAAAATGAGTTAAATCTTAATCTGTCAAAATGTTTTTTAATGCAATTTTCTAACAAATCAGTCATAAAGTTTAATTATTTTATTGATTCTTTACTCCTAAACAAAGCTGGATTATGTTAAAGATCTAGGTGTTACTTTTGATCCACAGTTAATCATATTGATAGTGTCATACTAAAAGTTTCTAAGATGTTGGGTTTTGTTTTAAGAAATGGTTCTGAATTTTCACAAATTAACACTTTGAAATTACTATATTTTTCATTTGTTAAATATTGTTTGGAATATGTATCAGTTGTTTGGTCTCCTATTTACGTTACCTACCAGGAAAACCTTGAAAATGTACAAAGAAGGTTTTTGAAATTTCTGGCTTATAGAGAGAAAGACAGAAATATTATTAAATAGGTTTCAAGTATCTAGTCTTGAAATTAGATATAAATTTGCTGCATTAACGTTTCTTTTTAAATTATACACAATAAAATTGATTGCCCTCAACTGCAAAAACAAATAAATTTTCGTGTACCTCGTCAAAACTCTAGAAATAAACAATTATTTTACTTGGATGCTAGTCGGACAAACTTCAAAAAAAAATCACCAATATTTAAGATGTGCTCTGAAATGAACCGAATTAATAATATAGACATATTTTTTATGAATTTCAATTCTTTTTGTAATATTTTACGTACTTATTTCTCTTCATAAAATATACTTTTTCTAAATTTTACATAGGCTACACAATAATTGGTTTCGACTGTGGTGTAGCAGAAATCAATAATAATAATAATAATAACAAGTATTATTAAATCATTCACGGAAAAATTAAACGTTAAGTACACTTCCTAAGTATAAATCGTAAACGCTAGGTGAATATACTAAATTCTAAGTGAAAGTAATAAATACTACTCAGCCATTCCAGGAATGATGCGACCTGACACCGAAATTTTCAAAATAATTTTAGTAATGTAGTTTCTTTTAAAATACACGATTCGGTTATGTTTAATGTATTTTGCGACAAAAGTTTTTTGTTGTGGACTTACAATGTGAGAGAATAATCATTTAAATTGAAGTAATTCACTGAATTAAAATTTACATGGTACATTGCCTTGTAGGCGATAATGTAAAATACTGTGGACAGCTGACGTACTACAACTGTTGAATAATTTTTGAAGTGTTTTTCTAATTTCTGATAGTTTAGAAAATGGAAATTTGTAAGTAAATTCATTGGTAATATTATTTTTTTATCTTCGTAACTTTTGCTATCCCGTCTGTTACTGCAAACATATAAATGTTCTTATTTCTTACGTTGTTAAACAAGGCCAAGAAGTTTTAATTTCCACTGTCTAATTTTGATATTGTTAAAGTCTTTAATAATTAAAACCAGTCTGAATAATTTTTTAGAGTTATCTTCACACAAAATTTTTTTGTCCCATTCATTGTGTATAAACAAAAAGTAAATTAATCACAAGTCGTTACACATTGCCTTGTTCTTCGGTTTCGTGGTTTCAAAAGTTTCAACAAGTTCCACCTTTTTATTTCAAAAATAATTGTTTAACAATATAAAGTGTTATTGTGTCTTGTCTGTTATCAATTTGTATTTTTTTCCTGTTCGTATTTCAAATTTTACAAATGTGGCTCTAAATGTAGTAGCTTGTATACAATTTTTGCCTAGTACTAAGTTCCTATAAAGAAATATTCACTTCTACTGATATTGTTCATAAAAACTGAAAATAAAATCTAAAAATTTGTACAAAAAACTTTAGTTTTTTTAAACACATGGATTTTAATCGAATCTTCACATCAAAAATTGTTTTTAGTCAACGTTTAGCATATCAGATAATTAGCTTAGCAAGTGAGTGTTGAATACTTAAGTAGGTATAGCATTTTATAAGTAGTATTATTATCTTTTCTTAGCAAATCTTATTTAAAAATACATTATCACTTAGCAATTAAATTATTTTACCAAGCATTTATAATACTGCCCTGCTAATCAAAAACGTAGTAACTATATTTTTAAGTATTTTTTGAGTTATTTGATGTTTTTTAAATTTTCTTTCACACCTTTATTTCATATACTAGGAGTGAGGAATTTTGAACTTTAATGAACGATTTATTTATAAAATGATACTGACGTGCAATTTTATAGATCTTTTTAATTAAAGCGTTTTTGAAAAGCTAAGTTTAAAAAATAATAAATTAATGAAGAAGCAATGTAAAAGAACAACCAATGCTTATAAATATGAATGATATTATTATAATATCTAATAATAATAATAATAATGAATACTTAACCAAATATACAGTCAATTTAATTTTTGAAATTGTTCCAAAAAATTAAACGATTGTTAATACATTTTTAAATGTTCTCAAGAGTTCCTGCTTTTTTTTCCAATAGAAACTGGTCTGTTTTGCGAGTGGGTTTATTGAAAGTAGTGAATTTTTTGAAATTTGGAAGTTAAAAAATTTAATTCTTTGTCGAATTCACTCCTATATAACTTTTACTTTTTTTACTTATTTCAAACTCAAATAAGGACAAGGGCTAGTTTTTGTTAATTTGTACTGTCTGAATTGAAAATTATATTTTCTTATAGAATTTGATGTCCTAAGTTCAGAAAAAATATTTCAAAAAAGCCGTCACGTCACATTTCCGAAATAATTAATTAATAGTACCCATCGAATTACTTATTTATACACTCGACTAAAAGTTAAATATATTTTCTTAAAGTTTCAAGTTTCTTACCTTATCCCAACCAAAATATCAAATATTTTACTTCTTAATATGTTAATTACAAGTACTTACTACATGGTATATATCCCATTTCAGTTCATAGTAGAATTTTGCAACAACGCATTTGCATTTTTTGGAGTGAAATGGAGCACAAATTGAGAGTTTCTGGTGGTTTTTCTTAGCTCAAAACGTGCCGCTGGGATTTAGTTTAAGATAGAATTCTTTTCTTATTCAGAAACTCTCAATTTGTGCTTTGTTTTTCACTCCAAAAAAATTAATTGCGCTGTTGCAATTCTACCATGAACTGAAATGGGAATTAATAGATTATTTAACAAAATTTGAGTTTAGTTTTTGGTTTCTCAATTATAATGAAGGTTTAATACATTTTTTAAAGATACGACTCTCAAATTTATACGACGTTCTGGCTTAGCAGGGCAGAATATTGTACTTAGAAAATGACAATTATTTACTTACCAATTATTAATCTTAAAAATTTATAGATTGTGCCAGATCGACGTCAGTGATGTCCACAAACGCCCTAGCATTCCTTCTATTGAACAAATTCCGAGAGGGCGCCACTATCGAACAACTAGTGGCAGCGCTAGATTCGCTACGACATGAACTAGATGTTGCCCGAAAAGATCTGGGTTTCACAGGCGATTCCATTGATGTTGTAAACTATGCGATAGAATTGTTAGGCCCAGGATTGGTCCGGAAGGAGAAAATCAACGGGGAAGACATAATTAAACCAATCGCAATCCTCCCGAATGTCATAGAACTGACCTATTATAGCAACACTCTAGTTACGCATTATGCACTTGAGTCGATAGTTGCTATCTCTTTGAAGATGGTGGCCACCAAAGCGGGCACTGTTTTACACTCGGAGTTAATCGAAACAATACTGGATTTGTGCAATGTTTTGCAGTACGAGTTTATTTTGTGTAAGCCTTGTCAGAATTTGGAGCATGTGGTGATCGGGTGTTTGGACGATTTGAACGTTAAATATCGGATTTTTGTTGAGGAAGTGGGGGATGATGAGCAGGTGGCGAAGAGTAAGAAAATAGCGCAGCAGTTTGAGGATGAGGATTTGGACGAGGCAGCGACTGAAAAACCGTACGTTTTGAGTAAGGAAAAGGGGGCCCTTGAGAGGTTGGGGTTCATGCAGGGGTTGCTAATGCCGTTGGTTGAGACGTACGCAGTGTCTGCGTTCACGTTGGAAAAATTAGTTGGAAGGTCTCTACTTGAGAGCGAACTGATTAGCAATATTTTAAGTGAGATTAAGTTGCAAATAGCGGAGGGGTCGGTCAAATATGGTGGGTATTTTTCTGATTGTGTTGTGTTTTTGAGGGTTTTTTCCAGATGAGAGTGTGTCAGTTGACCCGATCAAAAACGCGCTAAAGCTGTACCAGAAGTGGGACGTTCTGGAGTGCCATACCGAGAATAAACTAAGACTTTATTATCTGAAGGAAAGCCAAGACAATTCCGACGCTGTCAAGACGTTGTATCAAAGGATCAACAAATTTAGACAATCTGTTTAGGTATACCAAAGTGTTGTTATTTATTGCGTCTAAAATGATAAGTTTTGTATTATAGGATTTATATTAGTTGCAAATTTATTTTCATGTGAGGTTTAGACTTGCTCATAATTTTTTATCAACTGTGATAATTATAAATGAATAAATTTTTATCACGTGAGGGTTTTTATTATTGCTTCGGGGGTGGGGCTCTTGGCCACGGCATGGACTTTGAGGTTCAGGTCTTGTAAGGCCAACTCAGTCACAGGTCCTATTGCAATAATCTACAAAAAGAATTAAATAACTGAACCAAAATTTTAACGTAATACCTTTACACCAGGGTCGGTAAGCAATTTACGCAAGTATTCGACACTACTGTGTAAGCCTGAGGGGCTAAAATATATTACAAACTCAGGAATAACTGTAAAATTGTTTGTGCACTCGCACAATTCTTGGGCAATATCAGGGTTTGGGAGCGTGTCATAGACAAGTACGCCTTCAATTTGTAAATTTTCCCTCCCTAGTTCTAATTTTAAAGTATCAGTTTTTAAGTTCCCGTGAGGGAAGAGAAAAGGCTTAGTAAACTGTGACTTATCTACAATACAAATTGTATAACAATAGTAAACTAAACCACCTTACATTACACACTTTGAATGATAATTTGTGCCAAGTTCTTGGCATTGCCACTCTCCTTCCCCTGACACTCGACCCCCAACTTATCCAGAGCCTCTTTATATGTACTTTCACCAACTGTAAAGTTTGATTTGGGGCCCCACAACTCTTGTACCTGCTTTTTGTCCAAAGCCTGGCTTACTGCACTTACACAACGAGGACTAGACAACAGAATTCCACTATATCTATCAGCGCTTAACAGTTTTTCTCGCAAAATAGCCGCATTTTTGTATTCAAAGACCAGTGTTTTGACAACCATAACCTTAAAATTACTGGCTTGCAATAATTTCGTATACTTGTCGTCAGTCGTGTCAGACTTGAGTAAAAGCACTGTATTTTTCAGCACAGTCATTGCAACGTTTTTAATGAATAAGTAAATCGCTAAAACTCATCAAAAACTTCAACCCATAGTGATTTTCATTTTATTAAATGTTTAGGTTGGTGACGCTAGAGGCCTAGAGGTGACACCACAGAGTACATAGCCAAGGCTATATACTCTGTGGTGACACTGTTTGTATTTACAAATTTAAAATTGCATTTGAATATCTGAACATTCTGAACACAGTTGAAAAATTATATATTTTATCTTTTTAATACGCTCACGCAACTCATTTGCATAAAAAACTGTTCGAAAATTCGCGGAACAGCTTTGTAAAACATTATAATTGACAGTTTGTTCAAGCAAAGAAATTCAAAATTTTTCTCGTGAAACGCTCAGATAATACGTAGAATGAGCCACAGAATTCACTGGAACAAACCGTTTTGCTCTACGACTTTTAGTTTAGTTTTTGAATTATGATTTTTTTTGTTCCGGAGTTATTGCTCGATAAATCTTCCGGGTACCGGAAATCGACCAAAATCGCGATGAAAAGTGGAAAAATCAAACATCAAAAAATCGAACCTATTGACTTTTTTTCTACTTTTAACAACTCCAGAGGGTTGTAGAAGCTTATAAATGTTCGTTAAACTTTGCTAGTGAGTTTAAGAAAAAAAATTTTTTTTTTCATTTTTCTGAAGGTAAACGTGTATTGACCATAAAATTTTAAACAAAAAAATTCAAAATTTTAAATCTCACGAAAAGCTGACATAACACGAAAAATGAGCCGCAGAATTCACTGGAACAAACCGTTTTGCTCTATGACTTTTAGTTTTTGAGTTACGGATTTTTTTGTTGAAGAATAAAGTACCACTATGAAATGGCTACCCTAATTTTAAGCAAAAAATTTCAAATTTTTAAATCGTTTGAAAAACCGATATTATACGTAGAGTGAGCCGTAGAATTCATTGGAACAAACCGTTTTGCTCTGCGGCTTTTAGTTATTTTATTATGATTTTTTTTAATGTAAAACTTTAAATGCCTCTGTACCCGGAACCGCTGCCCGGAGCGGCTCCGGGTTTTGACGAGAAAATAGATAATTTCAAGCGCTATCTGATGCTGTATTGATTTTTGCTCTAAGTCTTTTAGTTTCCGAGAAAAACGCAAAAAAAGTTGCCATTTTCACTTTTTTTGAATTTTTAAACGCCGATTACGGCGAAACTATTAGAGATAGAGAAAAACGGCAAAAGCGATTAGAACCGGTATAAAAAGCGCTACAAAACGGCATATGTTTCAAGGCGATATCTCACAAAAAATTTTCAATTTTCAAACGTCGATTACGGCCAAACTAAAAGAGCTAGAGGAAAATGCTTTTTTCCATAGTAAAGAGCACATCAAAATCTATCAGATAAGATAGGTTTTAATTGATTTTGAGACACTTTAAAAATTGGCCATTTTCTAGGGGGGGGGGGGGGGGGTGTTAACAAATTTTTGTTTTTTTTATTTTCTCAATTACGGCAAAACTTTTCGAAAAAGTGGAACTATTTTGGTTCGACTCTATGTAAAATGATCCAGGGAATCGATTGGCGCCAAGAAAGTCACCAAATTCTCAATAATTTGTTAATTATGAATTTTTTTTAAATTTTACCTATTTTTCCTTTTATTTGCAATTTTCTCGAAAATTATTAGTCGGAGAACAAAAATCTTTTTTGAAAATGATAGATAATTAAGAGCTTTCCAACGATAATAAACTTCATGGGGTTATCCCTAATAGTTCCGAAGTTGTTGCTCGATAAATCTTCCGGGTACCGGAAATCGACCACAATCTCGACAAAAGTGGAAAAATCAAAATTTAGAAAATCGAACCTATTGACTTTTTTTCTACTTGTAACAACTCGGGACGGTTGTAAAGGCATAGAAAACTCCATAAAACTTTGCTAGAATGAGTTTAAAAAATTTTTTTTACATTTTACTGTCGCTTTTGCCTAATACCTACTGGTTATTTTTAAATAGTAATTATTAAAAGAAATTAAAAATAATTGCTATGTAACCAACATGCTACTTTTGCCTAGGTGGTTGCCTACGTCAATTTATTGTAGCAATTATTATGCTTAATTAATGTAAATAATTGTATGATAACTCTACCTTGCATAACGGCAATTACGAGTTAGTATAATCATCAAGAAAAATTACTCAGTATTACATTAAGTTAAGAAAACTCATACGGAGAAAAAAAGATTAAAATATATTCACACATTAGTTATGTATACAAAAGATGCTTTTGAAAATTTTCTAAGACGGTGGTACTAGTCCCCAAGTCGTTTATTTAATTCGTTTGAGTCACTGCAGTGGAAAAAGCCGATGTGATCGCTGCTCTCGCACCATTCCATCATTTTGATCAATTGCGATATTATCATAAAGCCATTTTTCAACTAGGACATTTAGAGTAATTTGTTTCTGGGTGCGTAATGGAGCGTTTAATGAGGAGCTCGCCGCCGACGGTGGCCAAGGGACCGGCAAATTGAATCGTTCCGAGCTTAGCCACTACTTTTGAACCGACACAACTTCTCCTCCTTACAAACCCACATTTATAAAAATCTCACTTCCTCCAAACACACATCTGATTTTTCCCGCAATATAATAATTTCGAGAAAAATACAGGGACCAAAGCGTTTTTATTGGCGAGTTGTTTCGTCTTGGGTGCGTGCAGGGTCGTAAATCGGGCCCGTCTTAGGTATCGTTTAAGCAAGCAGTGCGCTAAGGGCCGTAAGGTGTCGTTAAGGCAAGGCCACTCGGTAACGTTTATCTGTTAAATGACCCAAAACAAGTAACAAAGTGGTCCTGTTCCTGTAGCAGCAGAGCAGCACACAGAGAGGCCGTTTTCATGCTCTTTGCACTCGCCCTTTTTTTATCGGGAAACAATCCAACCGGAAAATGAACACTCCTGTGGTGACAAAAGAACATTCCATCATTTCCGGAGAAATGGCCGCCATTAGAAATGCATAAACGGGGATTCCCAGGACATATTTTACACCACGGACGTTTTTAGGGTTATTGCCACAAATGAACCGGAAAATTTGCACCAATCAATTTCGAAGGCAGAAGATGACGCCAGATAGCCCGATCTAAACAACCTGGGGTCTGAGACACAATGACCCTCCTGCGCATTTTCTTGCAAGCTCTATTAATACTCGATTGCCGTTTATGAAGTAAAACATGTAATCAGAAACCTAACTACTTACCTACTTACAGAAGAACAATTAAAATTCATCTTTTTTCCTTTATTCTAATTAAAAAAAATATTGAAATTTTCAGTAATTTTTGTTCCCATTTTAACAAAATTGTGTGACGTTTTGGCGTAATTTGGTGACAAAATAATCACGTTCTGAACAACGTGCTAAACAAAACTCTTGAAAAAAAGGAGAAATAATGCAAATTTTCCTACCTAAATTAGTGATTTCTCGATTTTCGTCTCATAATAGTTATTTATGATATAAGTGTTAAAAGTGCAATTTTATGTTGCGAGTGGGGCAGTTTGCGGAACGAGCACAGCGAGTGGAGCAACCCCACGAGCAAAATAAAATCACTTTTAACACGTATATCATACAACATTTTTTCTACAAACACCACTATTGATCACATTTTAAAAATAGAAGAAGCTGCCAGTAGAGCAACATTAAATCTGTTGCCGACTAAATCGAAGCAACAATACGAATTAGCGTTTAAGCGTTTTCAAAATTGGTGCGCCCAAAAGAATGTTGTTGGAAAATACAACGAAAGTGTTTTATTAGCGTACTTTGAAGAACTTTTGCCCCAAAATTATCTTGTTGACAAAGGCTGTCATTTCACTTTTAACATTAGTGTTAAAAGTAGACCACGTGATTTACTTTTAACACGCTACTATTTAATATTATATTTTTAAAGGCAGTATGCCGTGCAAAAAATTCAATTTTTAGTAGCGTTTGTAGAAAAAATAATATAATTGTTTTATTTATTTTTCGATGAAATTTCATTAAACAACTACGACATTTCTGCCTGAAAATATACAGGGTGAGTTAATAGTGGGTTATTTCTGATTTTTTTTAAATATGCAACCAATAATACTGATTCCAGCTGACCAGATCGGTAATCGTTAAAAAATTTAAAATTAATCCACGATTACATACTTTTGGGTATTGTCAAGTTTGTCTTAATAGTTTTTCTAAAATTTTATTATAGACTATTATTATTTAAAAGCTAAAAAACCAGTGTTGATTCAATTAATGTTTTAAAAAATCAAACGAAGTATCTAGTGGTAAGTGCAATTAGTATTTTTGGTTGCATCATAGGACATGTGTAACCCACTATTGACTCACCCTGTACAGTGCCATGTCCGTGTCAATATTTTCATTTTTACCAACTTAACTTTGTTTCAACGATTCTGATGAATTGATGATGAAAAGGAACAAAACAAATCAAATGAAACATTTTGATTTATTTATCCTGTCTTTGTAACTGGATTAATCTACAGCATAATATCCAAGACAGTGATTAGTGTGATTTGATTACATTACAATAAAAAAACTTTTATATTTATTGGATATAAGAGGCATAATAATAACAAATCCAGTGGGTTTTGTGCTGGGGTCTTTTCTTAGTTATTAAAATAAAAAATGACCTGTTTTTTTGTTTTCTATTAAATAATGAGACTAAAATTAATTACTTAAATCATTTAGAATCTGTTAGATCATCTATTAAAAATACATGTTTTTCTAAGATAAAAGCCAGATTTTTTCTAAGAATTTTAGCAAAAATCGCACGTTTTGTATTTTTTTAAGATTTCTGAAAATTCATGTTGATGTAGGTAATAGCTAATATTTTTTTAAGAATTTAAAACTGGTGGGATTAATTAAAAATAAATTCGTAATATTAATTAGCTTACAAATGAACACCCTGGAAGTCAACGGTTTTAACAATTAATAAGTGACAAACTTTAAAAATTTTGTTAGTTGCTAAAAATATTATTAAATACAGGTGAGTCAATAGTAGGTTATTTCTACAGTTATCGTAAAATGGTGAATATTGACTTCCAGTCAAGAGGACATAACATTTTTACAAAGAGATTTACCTACATTTATTTTATTACTTTATAATTAAAAGAGAAAAAAGATGCCAAAGGACTGAAGATTTGAACTGTAATTTAGCACAAGCTTAGGAAAAAAACGTTTAAGAGGTCAAAAACTTGTACTAAGAAAGGAGCAAAAACGATAGTTTAATTTGATTAATATTTATTTTATACTTAATTAAAATAGAGAAATGCAAAGCAATTTTAGCTTAAAGGTTTGGTAAAAAAACGTTAAAAAAACTCACTGTAACTGTAACAGCTTATTAAAAAAAAACTTCCAGTCAAGAGGTCGAGAGTTTGCACTAAATTTTTAATTTCTCTATAGGTAGTTAAAAAATGAAAAAACAATAATTTAGTTATACTTATTGTTGATTTAGTAGAAAGTTCACGTAAGATTTGGAATTTTATTTTTTATTGTTTTTTTTTTCAAAAACACACAATTCTCTACTGTTTAATACAATTGTTTTACGTTTAAACTGATTATAAGATTATCGGATTTAGTTTACAGTTTCATAAATTTCATAAAAAAAAATTGTAGAATGTTTTTGAAGTGGAAATTTGAGTACATTAATGAAAAACTGCAAGTCTTTAGTTTAAGGCTCGGAAAATGCGTCAATTGTATTTCCTTTCCTTGTATAAATTGGAGGTTGTCGGGATTTATATTTTGGGATTAGGATCTTGAAGATGTTATAATTTCGGTTTGGAGATTGATATCTTTCCGGCGCCGACCATTTACTGCATCTCAAGTAAGAGTAAGCCCTAATGGAATTTTTATCTGTATTGAAATGAAAGAAGTAAGAAGCGCTCATGCAAAGAAGTTTTCCGCCAGATAAAAAGCCGTTAAATTTGCCGGTATTCATTCCCTTTGGCTGCGTATTATTGGCAGTGTTTTAAATTTGAACCTAATCCAACTTAAAATGCCATTTCATAGATCCGACTCCATCCGCCTTCCTGTAAGTGCTACACTCGCCGGATTTTACGTAAAAGAATTTTAAATTCTTAAGTAGCGATTTTCTGGCTCTTTCTATCGCTAAGTCGCCCTCAATCCCGCCGTCTCTGTTTGAAAAACAGCAGATTTTTAATTCCCACAGTCTTCCACCAGCTACATATATATTTTCCTTCCCTTTATTCGCGCCTTTCAGCCGATCGGGAAACCACATTTGGCCGTTTGATTGGTAATAGTGTTGCATTACATCAGGGACTGTTCGATTAAATTTAAAAGGCTGAGTAAAGCGGTTTTGCTCTTATTTGCGAGATAAAAAAGTATAATACAGTTTTAAAAAGTGTTAAGGACACGGAAAAATAAAAGGCTGCCGGAGGGGATCCGATAATAAGCTTTTAAAAAAGTTGGAGAGCGTCCTGATAGTGTTTTGTTGATCCCCAGGGCGGCTCGACGGCCGGAAAACGGAAGTGGAGCATGTCCGTTCTTCCCGATCCGATTAGTGAGTTAATTAAGTGCTCTTACCTAATTGAGATGCCGATTTATTAATTACCTATTATAATTATATTCGCTCCCTACGACGTAAAAGGCGGAAAAGTTTCTTTGTAAATAAACTTATTATACATCAGAAAGAATAATATATTATGTACTCGTATAATCAGTTAGGTGCTGTTAACATTAATTTGGTTATTTTAAATAGAAAGCTATTTTTTATTGTGTTTTGGAATTACTCCAGTTATTCTAACGAAGTTATTTGTTTTTATGAGCTTTATTCCTATACCTAATTTCAGTCATTTTTAAGGTATTTTCTCGGATATTTCAAATATTGACGCCTTTTCCTTTTTCTTCAAATACCGATAACTTAATCTTTTTTAAATATTTTGAAATCGTATTTGAAGATTTTAAAAACAAACTTTGACCTTACCTGTGGCGATTTAAAATTTGGGAAAAAAATCCTCTTTTGAAGGAATTTCAAGTATCCATAATTTTTCCAAATGGAATGTCTCGGTTTATTTCTTTATTTCTACAGGGTGCTTAAAAAGTGGCGCATCAACTCAATGGTACGTTGTTGAGAAGCATGTGTAGATTACGGGAGAAATCTTGAAAAAATTCCTGAAGTCATATTTTAAAAAATCTGGAGCTACAAACTTATTTTGTTAACTTCTTCAGTTTTCATTATTTTTTAATGTTTTTATGTTTCACACTAAGTAACCGTTCCTAAACAAAACGATAAATAATTATTTTTAAATTTACGATCAGACTTTAGCAGTATTTTGAATTTAAAAAATTAAAATTCCACTAAAAAAATCAACACTGGGAATTATTTCCTAGGAAACCGTTTCAAAATTAATTTATTTTTATTGTTGATCAAATTCTATCGCGATCGCGACTGTTAGACAACGTTGCCACATATCATTTATTTAAAATTTGTTATTTATCGATAATTTTAATACAAAGAATTTTCTTACGATTTTTACCTTTTTATGTAAGTAATTCTCTAACACATACCATTGAGTTGGTGCGCCACTTTGTAAGCAGCCTGTATGTGAAAAAGAATTTATTCAGGATCACCGTTTAGGTACCTATAATCAGGGATGGGCGTTGACACGTCGACTTTGATTGTCTACACGACGTGTCAACAATTGCGTCGACAATGTCTACAATGTCAACAGTGTCAGCAATGTCAACAATAGGTCGACAATGAAAATTTGAGGTTATGTTGTGTTTTATATCACATTTTCTTTTAAAGAAAAAATTCTTTTGAGAACAAAGACGATGAGGCTAAAGATGAAGAGTGAAGCGTAAAAACAGAAGAAAAAAGAGACTAATTTGTTTTGCTTTCTTATTATCGTTTTTCGAGATTCTGACAAAAACGTCTTACATAACACCAAAAAAAACTTTCTGCTTATTCCCTAGTAGCACAATTTTACTGAGTTATCTTTTGGTTATATAACGTTATATAACCGCAATACACAAATCTAACCACGGGTTATGTTAGACCCAGCTTATATAACGGTTATCTAACCATGGTTGTGTTATGTTATATGGTTAAAACATAACCGCAATATAAGTGAGATGTAAGGGCAATTATATAACCGAAATATAACCACGCGTAGATAAAGGTTAGATAACGACACATAATCGCAATATAACCGAGATATAAGAGGAGTTATATAACCGCAACATAATCGTAGATAACGGTTAGATAAGAAGGTTAACTAACAGTTAGCTTATAAAAGCGTCACATTTGGGAGCGGGCGGTTATATTGGAAGGTTCATAAACACTAAACTGTGTGATATAATCAATACAATGAGATTGTCTTATTATATTCACATAAAACTTAATTTTTTTACTTAATATACAGGGTGATTTATATAACTTTATGACCCTGACGAACTTTAAATAATAATAATAAAGGGCTTTATTGAGAAAGAAAGAAAAATGTAAACAATAAAAACAGAAAAAGAGGCGAAGTCTAGCTAATAGTTATTCAACTTAACCTAAATTGAAAATTAATAGAAATTATATAAAAAAAATAAAATAAAATAAAATAAAATATAAACAATAATTTAACAGCAAAAATAAATCTAAAAATTACTGAAGAACTAAAAGAAACACTATAAGAGAAAGAACCATCAGAAGAAAAGCCGTTGCCAGTCTCAAGAAACCAGAAATAAAAAAGAATTCTTTAAAATGGAAGATGAAAGGCAAAAAAAAAATGAAAACAGTTTTTTAGCATTTATTACCAACAGTCAGCTATTCATTGTGCAAAGTTAATTATTAAAAAGCAAATTCTTAATTTTACTTCTGAAGGTGAACACTGAATTTCCAGAATTAAAGACTTCGATATATTTATTGTATGTTCTAATTACATTATACGTGAATGACCTTTGATACAATGTGCTACGAAACTGTGGCATCGATAACTCATTTAAATTACGAAGATTTGTTTTGAAATTCAGAATGCTTTTTCTAGAATGAAACTTACTCCTTAGGTAGAGAGGTGTCGATGTTAAGAATAAACGATAAATAAACACAGACAAATAACATAAAAAAAGTTTATCAATTTTTAACCATCCCAATTCTTTAATTTTTTCCGATACATGATCATGCTTCTTCAATGTATAATGCAACCCATTATATATTGGAGGTTGAAATTACGCCTAAATTGGCCAAAACAAAAACGCCAGAGACTGCAATAAGAACCTAATTTTGTAAGGTTTGCAAGGAATATCCAAATCACAAACAAATTTATAAGTATTAGTGTTTTTGAATCAAATTATAATTGAGTAGCGTATTACTGGTTGCATTTAAGATTCGTCAGGGTGGTAAAGTTATGTGAATCACCCTGTATTTTAATAATTTAATCGTAATGTTTTTAAAAAAAAAGGCTGAAAATGGGCCGTTTGGTTCAAAACATGTCTAACTTTTTGACAATAATTTCATGTGGTGTTGAGTTGGACATTTTTCTCCAACTTTTTTATAAATCTCCCAATATCTACTTCTAATGCGGTATTTAGCCGGAACAGACTGTATATAAGTATACAGGGTGTCTCCAGATAGGCGTCAGTAGTGGCGTTGACCAAAGCAGCATAAAATGCTATTGACGTCATGATGGAATATAATAAGTGAAGCGTCGTGGTGGCGGCGGCGACGAATGAATTTGCGTCGTCTCATGTCGCTTAGCAACCGGTAGGCGGCGGTGTTGGCGCACAACAACAAAACAGCATCGTTTGCTGGGGCTGCGGTGGAGACACCTACCTCTATTCGGGCGCTACACTAATTATGTCGGTAATTAGGATAAGCTCAGTACGGTTAGTTAGTTCGGCGCTCATAGCACGCCGCCATTGTGATGCCGCTCGGTCTGTAATTAGTCCAAGTTATGGCCCGTTTATATTGTCGTCAAGATGATAATTGCCAACTTTATCAGATGTGGCTGCTAACCGCAAACGGAAGAGGTGGCGAGCTGTTTCTTTTATACAAACAAAACATGTGCATTGTACGTTTTACTACACGACGAAGACTGCAAAACATAAAATAATAATGATAATAATATAGAGTTTATTACTTTAATTTAATTTACATTTTCTCAATTCAAAATTGTACAATTATAATGTCTAATTTATTATCAACAACTACATTCTCCATAGTGATCATCAGTCCGGTTAGTAAACTTGATATACACTTAAAATTACTACCACAATTCGGCCAACCTGACTGTTGATCGACCTCGATCAAAATTCATAAAAAGCACAATGTTTACATCAATTTTCATAAGCACAACGAAATTCTCATAATGCCCATCAACATTCCTAAATTGAACTAAGTTCACATAAGACATAAGACATAATTGAACCACCAAGTTCACATAAGACATAAATTGAACTACCATGTTTACATATTGAACCCCCATGTTCACATATTGAACCACCAAGTTCACATAAGACATAAATATTCATAAACAGAACCTAGTTCACATAAGGATTCATAAGCATTTACAAACATTATGAAAATCTAGCTGCAATAATTAATAAAGACACTAACATTTTGCCCCGTCTACGGCCACTTTCACAAAGCTGTAGTCGCAATGTTTTTTTTTCCGGAATCATCACAAGTAGTTGAAGAAGGGGTTCCGAGTGAATTTTCCGGGACTACAAGTCCAGCGACATCCTCGTTGTCTTCGGAGCTTCTTCACCATTAATTTCAATTTTGTACATTCAACAGTTCAAAAATTCAATCAAAAGTTACACATTAATTTTGACAGTTTGGATTGAGATTACTTCATGATTACTTGTTGATTCTCTATTCTATGTTCTCCATCGTACATCCAGGCACATAATTTCTTCAGTTCCGCACATAAGTTCTTCAGGCACTGCTCACGATTCCTTTACCACTGCACATGAAATCCTTTACCACTGCACATGGAATCCTTTACCACTGCACATGGAATCTTTTACCCCACACCTGATTATTATAGAGTTTATTACTTTAATTTAATTTACATTTTCTCAATTCATAATTGTACAATTATAATCAGGCATGCCGAACTGATATAGCCAAATCGAACCCTCACTGAAATAGTTTTAGTGATGATGCAGATAGATGGCGCCAACGTTTCACGGGAAAAAGAAATCCTATTGGCGGATTTAAAATTACGGATTACTGAAGAAAAACGTGGTACCGATGCGCGGATGACAAGTAAAAATTCCACAAACGTCAGTAAAATCTGAGTATATTTTTCAAAGATTTATTAAAAGCAACTTGTAATAGTGGTTCGAGGGGTGCTGTGTTTGGGTTAGACTATCAGTTTCAAACAACTTGAACGCCAAAAATATTACGTAATGATGAGCCTTTTAACTTATTGAACAAAAAGCTCCGGAAGGTTTTCGAAGGTAGGTGTTTGTCCCGAAAGTAAATTTATTGAGACCAAAACGCAAGTGAGTTACATTGAGAGGAGACTCCAAAAGGTGCAAACATAAGGTGCCAGTTTGAGAAAGTTGGGATAAGACTCTGTTTTGACTTTTGACTGATTACAAGTGTGCCTTAGGGTGTGCCTTTATCATCGATTCGGTGACGATCATTAGTTTTGTAAACTTATTGGATTTTAATAAACATCTTTAATATTAAATGTGTTTACATTGTGTAATGTTGGGTAAAATTCGTCCATTTGTGCTGCCTGTGGATCCACCTTTTCAAATACAATTTGAAAAATTTCATAATAATTGTATTTGGAATGGTTTTGACATCATTTTGACGTGAGCAAAAATTTAAAAAATACAAAGCAACCAAGAATATTTAAAACTCGCGCCATTTTTAGTACGTGATGATGCGGCTAGATGGCGCCAGCTAGGAATTCATTGCCAACCATTGTGTTCCGGTTCTATAAAAGTGTTATTCTAGGATTATAATGTCTAATTTATTATCAACAACTACATTCTCCATAGTGATCATCAGTCCGGTTAGTAAACTTGATTCTTTACCACTGCACATGGAATCCTTTACCACTGCACATGGAATCTTTTACTCCACACCTGATTATTATAAAGTTTATTACTTTAATTTTTTTATTTTCTAAATTCAAATTTGTACAATTATAATGTCTAATTTTTTTTTAACAACTACATTCTCCATAGTGATCATCAGTCCAGTTAGTAAACTTGATATACACTTAAAATTACTACCACAATAATAATAATAATAACAATAATAATAACAATAATAATAATAATAAAAGCCTTTATTAAGGAAAAATGTGAGGAGGCAAAGCCTAGCTAATCCTATTCCACTTAACCTCCTCAAAACAAAACATAAATTTTCAAATATAAACCAGAAATAACTAAAACTAGAAATAAATGCAAAAAACATACATACCTAATATAATATTAATACATTAAAAATAATATAATTTTAAGTAATATTAAAAGAAAAGTAGATATGTGTTTTGAATACTATTGAAAAACTGTAAAAGGTACTAATAATTAAAACAATAACACAAACTAAAAAAAAAAAAGAGCAAAAGAATAATTACTGAAGTAATAAAAATCTTAACTTTGTTTTTGAAATTAAATAAGTTTACTGGCTTTGACTTCAAATGGTTTTCGATATTATTATAAATGACAACAGCATTATCAGCATTATAGATAAATGATCTAAGAAACAAAGTCGTACGGAAACAGGGCAGACATGACGTAGATTTACATTGTGCAGACATTTACGATGCACAAGTTTTTGCTTATAAGTAATAAGCTGTTGAGGTAGACAAAATAGTGTGAACCATAACTGCCATCAAACATTTAAAATGAGAATTAAGTTTTAATTAATTTATTTCTCTAATTTAAAAAAAAATGTGATCAAGATCATATTTTCCAAGTTCGAAAATAAATCTACAACAATTATTTTGAATTTTTGTAAGCAGTTTTTGTAACTAGAGTCAAAACACGGGTAAAAAGAGTGAGACAGTAATTTATAACAGGTAATACAAGTGTTTCACAGTTTTTCTTAGTTTGAAATTAATTATACTACGATTTTGGTAAAGTAGACGCAAACGCACGTAACTATTTTTTTCTAAAAGAAAGGCATGACTTTTGAAACGTAATTCTTGGTCAAAGACAACACCCAGTAATTTTATATTTTTGATTATTTTTTATTTAGATTTTTCAAAATGTATGTTGAGATCAATGTTATTTAATTTAGGCCCCAAAGAATTTTAAGCAGTTTTCTTCAAAACCCAGAAACTTAAGTTTAACACAATGAATGATTAATTTTATCAAAAGCCTTCGAAAAGTTGAGAAATATCAATGCAGTATTTAAGCCACTATCAGCGTTGCTGATTATGTTATATAAAATATTGGTTAGTGAAGCATTTGTACTGAAAGCTTTTCTTTGTGAAGAAGGAAGAATATTATGAAAATTTACAAAAGTACTTTCGGGTTCACTTTCATAAAAACCATTGTGGTGCAAATACCGTACTCTTGGCATTACCTTTTATATGAGTTGTCATGGTAACCGCTTAGTCATTTGCACCACAATGGTTTTTATGAAAGTGAACTGAATGTATAAATAAATAAATTTGTTTGACAATTACTTTTTCGAATAATTTAGATAGAGTTGAAATAATACTAATGGGCATGAGGTCACTATTATTTTGTGGTTAACTTACTTTTGGTAACGGCTTCATCAGAGTGGTTTTCCAAGTTGTTGGAAAATACCAAGATTCTAAACAAAGAGTTTATTATGTAAGATATTAGCTGTTTCAAAACTATAAAAACGCCAACGTCGCATTTTCTCTCAAAAATTAACTGTTTTAAATTATTCATGCATTTCAAAAAAATAATAGGCAATGTAATTTATACTTTCAATGAGGGATCTACTCATTAATAACTATGTTACAATTTTATCAATCTTATTTAAGTAAATAATTTCGTAAAATGCGACGTTGGCGTTTATATAGTTATGAAACAGTTAATCTGTACAGTTCATTTTATTAAATAATCAACTGTTAGTGTCAAAATTCTGATAAAGACCAGACTGTATCACTCTAAAAGTTCATGTTCAACTACTTTCGAAACTGGCTGTATACGGCATATGACATTTTGCACACCAGATTTGACAATCGGGACGTAAGTTTTAGGTTGGATTACGCGGTCACTGAATTTTTATCAATCTGTTTCAGAGACGCTGCTTTTCCTTTTTTAACTTCAGAGACACAAAAGTTACGAAGTTTGTTTCAATTTTGTTCGGGCTATGTCTTTTTTTCATAAATTTTTTAATGTTATCTATTAACCAAGATGAGTTTTTTAGTGACTAAAGTGTTTGTCAAATAATTTGACAATAAAATAAGATGGAAATAAAATGAAACTCATCAAAATTTACGTTTTGTTTCTTATTTTGAATCTAAAATACTTAAACAAACTGTATGCTTTTATTTGGATTTTGCCGTTAAAAAATTGATATAAAAATCGAGAAAGCATTCGTGCTTCAAAGATCCGAATTGAAGGGTTAAAAGTAAACAATACTAAAAAAATCCTAATTGATTTATGGTATTGCAACGGTCCTTATCGATGCATAGACTCAAATTTTAAGTTAGTAACTAATTAAAAAAAAATCAAAATGTGATTTCAATCTATGAATGTTTTAAGGTGGCGAAAGTCGATGAGGACGACACTTATTCTCGCACAGGGGTCGCTCAAATCGGAATATTACCGAAAATGTTTGGGCCTAAAATGATTTATAACAGGGCTGAGTTTCTCTGTCTAATAATTTACAACCCCCTCGAAAGCCCATGGTCCCAACTTCAATAAACATTGGGACCTTTATCTCAAACAGGTACTTCGGACAGGGCTAGTGGCTTGTTATGAATCGAAATATTCAAAATATTACTCATCGTTCTTTCACGAGGAATCGGTCGTTTCGTTGTGCAATGTTCGATTCAGAGAGGCTTACGAAATATTGAGAGTTTATGCAAATTTTTGCTAACTATAATTATTAATTTTTAAATTGTTATTATTACATTTTTAATGAAATAGAAAAAGAATATAACTGTTGGCAAAATTTGTTATAATATTCCTAAGAATATTGTAATTTTTTTTCTTTGTGAATGATAAACTAATGCAAACTGAGGGAAAAAATGTATTCTAACTAAATACTACCTGTGGAAATGTTTTTATTTGACTCTTCAGCTTAATAAATTATGATAATCAGCGTTTCCATACAAGTTAAAGTATTATTATTGTTATCGATAAAGTAATAATTATTATTAATTATCGATAGACTTCGTACAAAACAGAGTGTGAATAAATTAAAAATTATTTGATAAAACTTTTTGTAAACGTTTTATCCGCAGAGTTCCAAGCAAATTATAATTACCAATGACAACCCGTTTGAGAAATGTTTTGGAAAATAATGTTCTTCTTTGTCGAACTCTCGTGTAGTATTTGATGAGTAATTTTTTGTTGTTTCAATAAGACACTTTTTCGATTTTTTAAATTTGTCATAGTGCTACCCATGTTTCAAAAATTTGTAAGTTTGGTTGAACAAATTAATTAAATAAATATTCCTAAGAAGTTCCTTATCATTTTTACTAATTTTTTACATATGTCAACTTTCTAAGAGTTATTTTTTTAGAATGCTAAAAATTGACGTTTTACTAACTGAAACGAGTATAAAAACATTCTCTAATCGAATTTCACAAAAATCCAAAAAATCAATAGTTACAGCAAAAAATTAGTGGTATAATCTGTTAAGTAAAAAATTACTACTAGGGGTCGGTCAATTTATAGAAAGTGAAATTAAAGTTTAATTTTAACACGTATGGATTTTAAATCCGACCCAGGCGGAATCAAAATTTTAATAATGAATTTGAAAAGGATTTTATAAATCAATGTAAATCCTTTTCTAAAGGTCAAGCAGTGAGTACCGAAATCATCTTATTTACTCCAACTTTGCCACAACAATCACAAATAAAATTTACAATGAGGGGTTGACTCTCCACTACCTGAAGGGACCCGAGGAGATATTTTGCCTTAGGCGACAATTCAGACAGCTCAAATTTGAAGCGCCAACTAGTGGCCGGTGCTAGAACTAACAAAAAATTGTTTTTTGAGATAATCTCGAGAACGAACAAACATTTTTGAAAACGGCAATTGCCAAATCGTTTCAATCGACTATATCTAGTGAGATTACCAACTTTCTACAACAAATTTCGTTTCTTTCACAGAGATATCAAACGTATTTTTGCAATTAAAAGTCAATTTTTTTCGGAAGTGGGTAATGTCACTATATATTTTTGTGTGTTTTCAAATGGTCCCAGGCCGATTTATCTACGTATTATGGTTCTTAAGATTATCTCGATGAAGTGTTGAAAACATGGATATTTTGTGATTTTTTATGTTAATTGTTATTTTATGTACATTATTGAAATTTGGTAAATACTTAGTGAAAGATGTTAACAGTAACATATACAAAAATCAAAGTCGTATCTCTTATAGTTTAGTAGATATTGGTAGTTGAAGTTGACCAAAATCAGCACTTTGTTTGTTTTTGAAATTAAATAAGTTTACTGGCTTTGACTTCAAATGGTTTTCGATATTATTATAAATGACAACAGCATTATAGGTAAATGATCTAAGAAACAAAGTCGTACGGAAACAGGGCAGACATGACGTAGATTTACATTGTGCAGTCATTTACGATGCACAAGTTTTTGCTTTAAGTAATAAGCGGTTGAGGTAGACAAAATAGTGTGAACCATAACTGCCATCAAACATTTAAAATGAGAATCAAGTTTTAATCAATTTATTTCTCTAATTTAAAAAAAAATGTGATCAAGATCATATTTTCCAAATTCGAAAATAAATCTACAACTATTATTTTGAATTTTTGTAAGCAGTTTTTGTAACTAGAGTCAAAACACGGGTAAAAAGAGTGAGACAGTAATTTATAACAGGTAATACAAGTGTTTCACAGAGTTTTTCTTAATTTGAAATTAATTATACTACGATTTTGGTAAAGTAGACGCAAACGCACGTAACTATTTTTTTCTAAAAGAAAGACAAGAGTTTTGAATTTTTTATGTTAATTGTTATTTTATGTACATTATTGAAATTTGGTAAATACTTAGTGAAAGATGTTAGCAGTAACATATACAAAAATCAAAGTCGTATCTCTTATAGTTTAGTACATATTGGTAGTTGAAGTTGACCAAAATCAGCACTTTTTCGCAGAGCGCCACCTTAAATTTAATTCTGCATCGATCTGTATTAATAAACATTTCCTATACTTGTGTTTAGTAGCAAGTTACAATAGCTTTTGGTATTGAGAAATGAATTAGCCATAGTTCTTTATTTTTCATGCTGTCTTGCACATTGATATTTAACTAAATATTTTGCCCGGCTCCTCCACCATTTTTGTAAAAAACGTTCGATAATTGTGGTTTCTGGCCGTCGCTTTGTCTCACACTTGTTATAAACCCGAGAAAACGGTCTCGAATTGAAAAGCAATTTATCACCGGCTCGCAGGCCAAAAGAAGAGCGTCGTTCGCGGGTGCGTGTTTTGTTTAGAAGCATGTTCGTCTGGTCCGTGACGATATCAAAGAGGGTGGGCCCGTGAGGACATTAGTGTTGTTTATATTCCATCACTGGTCCAGACCCAAATATGTCAAAGTTTTATCTCGTAATCAGCCAGTCGGCAGATGGCGTCGTCTTGCGTAAAAACTTTTGCTAGGCGATATTGCGTTATTATTGCATCGGCTTTTGTATGCAGAGCGTGCGGGTGTTTACCCTGGCTGATATCGGACGGGTGGTCGTCATGAGATAATCATCGTGATGCTAAGCGACGCTCTACACCGATAATAAAGCCATTATTTTCAAATTATCGTACGCTCTAGCTCGACATGGACGATTTTTACTTCATTTGAAATTGAAATTAGGAGATTCATTAAGGTGGTTTGTTCCGACGACCGCTGGCTCTGATGATTGATTACGTGGACGCTGCCATAATAGATTATGGCAAATTGCGCCACGATGAGTTTTAATTGAATGTCACAGGAAAAGTAATTGCGATGTTAAAAGATGCAAAAATTGTGTGTCTGCAAACAGGGATCTACAGGCTGTTCCGTCTAAACCCCACATTAGAAGTATTGGGAGTTCTAATAATCATAGTCATCTGAAAATTTGTATACAACCATAATCTGTTACGTCCTGTTCAATGAAAATATTCTCCAGATGGCAGCACTTCCGGTTATACCGGAAGTCGCTATCGCTATCAACTTCCTTATTTTAAATGGAATGATATATTTTTTAATGCGTTTTTGAATTACTAGAGTTATTTTAAGGTAGTTTTCATAAGCTGTTCCTATACTTAAATTCGGCCGTTTAGGAAATATTTAGGGTTTTTAAAATTTCTTTGGATTTGCACCTTCCAGTTCAAAAATCGATAACTCTGCGATTTTTAAAAATTTGGAAATATTTTTGAGTTCATTTGAAAGAGGAAGCCTAGATCTTTCCTTTGGTGTTTTTAAATTTCTAAAAAAGAATAACAAACTCCAAATTTTTAAAATTAAGTTTGCAAAACTTTAAGCACCCATAACTCATTTTTTTAAAATGAAATGACAAAAGTTTTATTTCACTAGATG
Organism: Tribolium freemani; assembly: GCA_939628115.1. NCBI lineage: Eukaryota > Metazoa > Arthropoda > Insecta > Coleoptera > Tenebrionidae > Tribolium > Tribolium freemani. The sequence goes on along the minus strand of OW626791.1, from coordinate 15,361,119 downwards.
GTAGAGAATTTAATTCTGCTTCGATCTGTGTTAACATTCCCTATACTTATGTTTAATAGTTTTCAAGTTACAATACCTTTTTGTTGGGATTGAGAAATTCATTAGCCATAGGCCTTTTCTTATAGGTTATCATGGAAACGAATGAAAAAAGGTGAGAAATTAAAGATTTTCAAACCAACACCCAATGAATTTATTTTGTTTTCACGGTCTGATAACACAATTTTGAACTGAGTTTGTCGTTTAAGTTTAATTAGAAATGTTTTTATAGCAAACTATGCAAAAATAGCTGTGGTTAGTAAGAAATTTCCTACAATGACAAAAAAACCAACATAACTTGAAAATTATCACAGATAGGTATAGGGAATGCTAATACAGATAGATGCAGAAAAAAATTTTTCTCCATCTAGTAGAATAAAAATTGGGACATCCTATTTGAAAAAATTAAGTTATGGGTACTTGAAGTTGTCCAAACTGAATCTTAAAATTTTTGGATTTATTAACTTCCAATTCCAATTTTGAACACAACGAACAACAGATATGGGCTTTCTCTTTTAATTCTCCAAATATGATTTCGAAATCTCTAAAACTAGGCGAGTTACCGATTTTTTAAGTGGCAGGTGCAAATCCAAAATTTTTACAAAAATCCTAAATATCTCGAAAACGGTTAAACTTGGATATAGGGAAAGCTGATAAAAACTCCCTTAGAATAACTTAAATAATCCAAAAACGCAGTAAAAAACATAGCTTTCCATTTCAAATAAGAAAGTTAATTGCGACTTCCGGTATAACCGGAAGTGCTGCCATCTTAGAAATATTTTCATTGAGCAGAACTCAACGGATTATGCCTGAATAACAACTTTCAGATAAACATCTTTATTAGAACTTTCAATACTTCTAATGTGGGGTTTAGACGGAACAGCCTGTATTCAGTTCATTATTTAACACCATAGGCGACTTTGAAAGCTGACTGGATATTAGAAAGGGTTCGCCAATGAAGCATTACAAACAAAAGTGTGAGCTAGTATTTATCCGCAACTTTGAAATTTTTTTTTTTGTAAACTAAGTTTAAACTAAACTATCCACTTATACCAAAAAAATACAGACCAAAATAACTTGCTTTTAGTAATTTGAATTATTTCGGCCATAAAATGCCAAATCAGTTTAAATCTAGACAAACATCGGTCATTTATAAGCATTTGGAACAGTAACGACTAACATTTTTTTTAGAAATCAGAGAAACAGAAAAATAAGGGTTGTATAAACATTTCGTAACCTATCCGGTCCTAAAACATTGCAAAAAATAAACCTTAAGATACAAGAGTACCCTCCTTATAGTCCAAATGTGACTTCCTTTCATTTTAAATTGAAAATAATAAAAAAATGTTTATTTAACCACCTATGACCAGATTATACTTTCCACGATTGTTAACACAAAGAATCTTAAGTTATTTTTAAAACCTTTATTTAGCTCACAATGTTATCTGTCTGTCGGTTATTTTTTCGGAGCCAAATTTGAAAGGGTTCCCGTTGTCGCACTGAATTGAAATTTTGCATGCTTACTTAATCTGCGTGACAACGCAATCCTATGTAGTTAAATACCCCCTAAAGGGGTTAAATGGGGTTTTGAAATTTTAGGTTATGTTTACAAAGGAGTTCTCGATTTGTAAATTTGAGAGGGTTCCTGTAGTTGCAATGAAATGAAATTTGGCATGACTACGTAATCTGCGTGACAATGCAATTCTATATAGTTAATTACCCTCTAAAGGTGTTAAATGGGGTTTTCAAATTTTAGGTTATGTTTACAAAGGGGTTCTCGATTTGTATATACCCTAACTTATACCGACATAGACGGTATATGGGTCATTTGGACGTCACGGTAGATGCACAGTGTAATAACAGTAAATCTATGCAATAAATAAAGACTAAAAAGCAAAAAATAAAAATTTATAAAAAATGTTTAGAAAAAAGCTTTTATTTAAAAGATGCACTAAAAAGTAAAAAATAATGTATTTCAATCACAGGAGGATATTTTTTCTTACAGGTTAAAATTCTAAAGTTTATAAAAGTTTTGGGAGTTATAAAACTATGACATTACAGAATTACTTTGTTCAATTGACAACTCCCAAAGCTTTTATAAATTTTAGAATTTAAACCTGTAAGAAAAAATATTTTCCTGTGATTGAAATACATTATTTTTTACTTTTTAGTGCATCTTTTAAATAAAAACTTTTTTTAAAAAACATTTTTTTATACAGGCTGTAAATGAAGTAAGTACATTAATTTTAACTGGGAATCGAACTCGTCAAGACAAACAATTTTTCCTAATAACTTTTTTTTCAAAACGTTTTAGTTTTTGAGTTAAGATTATTTTAAAATCTTACACAATTTTCTTACACGCCACTGGAAGCAAAGTTACCTAGTCGACAAGATTACCTTTTGAAACGGTTACCTTGGTTGCGGCTATTATTTATTGTTACTTGTCTTTGTTGGAGCATTTTATAAAAGGCTCGTCAATTTGTAGGGGAAAAAAAATGATTTAAAAAAATGCGATTTTGAAAAAATGGTACATAGAAAAAGTGTTTGTCTTGATGAATTCTACCACTGGTTAAAGTTACTTATTTCGCTTACATCCTGTATATTTTTATGATTGCTTTCTGCTTTCAACTGTTCTAGAAGCAGTTTTTATCGACAGTCAATTTTTTTATCACGTTTCGTATAAAGATACGTATCACATCAGGTAAATCAGCGACACAAATTCCTTTTACAATCAAGCTTCAACCGTTTATTTTACAGTCATTCAAGCTACTGCAACAAAGTTTTAATCTTCGTATGCCAATTTTCAAATTCCACGTAAAAAATCAAAACTATTAACATCGTTATTTATTCTTCCAGATTTTATGGATGAAAATATTGTAAAGATCGTTTGGCTTCCATCAAATGTCAGTGCTTTTTATAAAAATTTTCGATCTAGTAAATACGAATTTTTAGGTGTTGAATACGAGATGAAAAGTCAAGAGTTCAAAAATAATTATATAGATTAAGTAAATTAATAAAAAATAGTACACAGGTTTCTTTTCTTGTTTTGGGTCGAGGAATGTTAGATAAGAGCTACTTTTGCAGTTTAAGTCATAACTACCATTGAAGAATAAGGTTTTTGGGTTTTAATAAAGTTTTTACGTAATATGTAAACTAAGGTGTAATATTGTTTCTAGTTAATATTTAAATACGATCTTTTCAATTATTGCTCTTGTTAGGGAGATTATACAATCTGTAGGATACATAGAAAGTGATTTTTGTTTGATTTTTTACAGCCAGTGAAAAAAATAAACTGAAATTTTAGTTCAATTGTCAGTAACGTATGAATAAGAAATCGTTTCAAAAAATGGTTTGTAATACCAGATACAGAGGAAAAGAATCATTTAAATCCTCACATCTACGATCCTCACATCTCTTTGAGATACGAATTCAATTCAATTTCTGTTTGTTAAGAGGAAGAGGCAAGAGATTAAAATTATTGTTGCCAAAAGTACCATTCATTCATTTCTGAATTTTTATGATCGGTAGCATTTACAAATCTGCCGTTACTGGTTTTTTTAGAAGTTATTTTTCTATCCTTTTTTTGAAAAAAAAACATTCCTACTTTTATTACAAGAAAAATTATGTAATTAAAACACAATGTCACTACATTAATTGCAAATAAGTAACAATCAAAACTTCAGGAGTTTAAATAAGATTTCTTAATTGGCCTCGATGATTTTTATAGTTATTATGTTATTAATATCATAACCTAAAGTTAAAGAAACTAATGCTAGCAAAATCAAAACTAAATAAGTAAACATATCTAATGTAAATATGTTTTTACAGATCTTCGTGTTTAAATCACTTGAAAAATCATAAATTAAGAATCTTTTTCACAAATTGACTTATGTAGTAATTAAGTGCCCGCTATTATTGCATTGATAATTTTGTATCAAAAACAGCATTATCAATTATTTAGAAAAAAATAGCAACACAGAAACAGCGACTTAGTCAAGATCGAAAATATTTATCCCTGAAAAATTAATGTTCCTAATCGAATAAGTTTGTCAAGGGTTTATTTTACGTAGTTAACTATCATGTTTGCATAGATTAACAGCTGAATAAATTGTAGTTCCCTTCTATTACGTTAATTGGACAATTAAATTAACAATAAAGTATATTAGTTACATAGAAACGTTAAATGGTCGAGAGAATGAAGAGTGAAGACAGTTAGTAATATGTACGTAATAGGTTTTATTTTGTGATATTGCGTTTACGTAGTACAGGAAATTGTGAAAAAAATTTTCAATTAGGTGGAGATTCTGGCCGACTGCAACATTTTCTGCTTAATTAACGATCGAAGCGACTTAAACGCCAGTCTGAAGCTAAAAACGTGCATGTGAGTGTCTCATACGCTCATTAATCATCTTGATTTGGTGTTGCGGCCACCAAAAATAACGAAAACAATTTAATTCCGTCGAGCGAGCGATGAATCAAGTCGAAGCGAAACCCTTTTAAGAGTCTTCAATAAAGTTATTTAGAATCTGAAAAGGACCAGAAAAGCTCGGTCTTGTAATGTAAACACACCGTAATTCATTCTGGTTAAGTGAACAAAGAGACATAATGAGAAATTTCAACAAGTTCAATTCTCAACAAGGCACGTTAATTCAGTGCTTCGTCCTAAACGCAAGAAGCAATTAATTCAGTTTTAAAGTTAATTTATTTGTGTACACAAGTCTGAGAACGGTACCTAATCACCTTAATTAAAATGTTCCGCCGGCAGTATGTTAAGGAGGCGGCGGCCGGGGGCGGCCCACCGCCCCACTAGATTAACTAATTGTGGCCAACTTTGACTATTACTATCCTATTGTGCTGTTTATTTCACGCCGTCTCAACCGCATTCGTTTACTTAACTTATAGTTCAATTAAAATCCGCCAAGGCTGCCAACATCAATTATTTATCTTGCGATGTGAAATATCGCGGTGTCTTTGCCGAAATGAACACAAATTGCGCAGCCACCACGACCAAAATGAAATACTTCTTCACGTGTCCGGCGGCGGCGATGCAATTCCAGCTTTTTATCAATTATTCACCACTTAATTACGAACACTGCGCCGTAATGCAGCCTAATATTTAACTAATTGTTTCCGCTATTATTAATATAAGCCGAGAGCCTTCCGAAAGCAAATATTTTACCACTCGAACAAGACGAGCGATCCATCAACCGAGCTTTCTACAAATTGCACAAAAAACAATCCCAAGTGTGCATACAGGGTGAATCACCGCTCACAAACAAAGCGCAGCAAACTCGACGCACCCTGTATTTTTAAATAACACTGCACATTTTTTTGATACCATACAGGGTGTTCCGTCTAAACCCCACATTAGAAGTATTGAAAGTTCTAATAAAGATATTTATCTGAGAGTTGGTACTCAAACATAATCCCTTGAGTTATGCTCAATGAAAATAATTTCAAGATGGCAGCACCTCCGGTTATACCGGAAGTCGCTATTAACTTTCTTATTTTAAATGGAAAGCTATGTTTTTCACTGCGTTTTTGGCTTAGTTGAGTTATTTTAAGGGAGTTTTTATCAGCTTTCCCTATATCCAAGTTTAACCGTTTTCGAGATATTTAGGATTTTTGAAAATTTTTGAATTTGCACCTGTCCCTTAAAAAATCGGTAACTCGCTTAGTTTTAGAGATTTCGAAATCATGTTTGGAGAATTGAAAGAGAAAGCATATATCTGTTGTTCAGTGTGATCAAAATTGTAATTGAAGTTAATAAACCCAAAAATTTTAAGGTTAAGTTTGGACAACTTCAAGTACCCAAAACTTAATTTTTTCAAATGGGATGTCCCAATTTTTATTCTACTAGATGGAGGAGAATTTTTTTCTACATCTATTTGTATTAGCACTCCCTTTACCTATCTGTGATAGTTTTCAAGTTATGTTGGTTTTTTTGTTATTGTAGGAAATTTCTTACTAGCCACAGCTATTTTCTTATTTTAAATGGAAAACTATGTTTTTCACTGCGTTTTTGGGTTAGTTGAGTTATTTTAAGGGAGTTTTTATTAGCTTTCCCTATACCCAAGTTTAACCGTTTTCGAGATATTTAGGATTTTTGAAAATTTTTGAATTTGCACCTGTCCCTTAAAAAATCGGTAACTCGCTTAGTTTTAGAGATTTCGAAATCATGTTTGGAGAATTGAAAGAGAAAGCATATATCGGTTGTTCAGTGTGATCAAAATTGGAATTGAAGTTAATAAACCCAAAAATTTTAAGGTTAAGTTTGGACAACTTTAAGCACCCAAAATTTAATTTTTTCAAATGGGATGTCCCAATTTTTATTCTACTAGATGGAGGAGAATTTTTTTCTGCATCTATCTGTATTAGCATTCCCTATACCTATCTGTGATAATTTTCAAGTTATGTTGGTTTTTTTGTTATTGTAGGAAATTTCTTACTAACCACAGCTATTTTTGCATAGTTTGCCATAAAAACATTTCTGATTAAACTTAAACGACAAATTCTGTTCAAAATTGTGTTATCAGACTGTGAAAACAAAATAAATTCATTAGGTGTTGGTTTGAAAAACTTTAATTTCTCACCTTTTTTCATTCGTTTCCATGGCAACCTTTGAGAAAAGGCCTATGGCTAATGAATTTTTCAATCCCAACAAAAAGGTATTGTAACTTGAAAACTATTAAACATAAGTATAGGGAATGTTAACACAGATCGAAGCAGAATTAAATTCTCTACCATCTAGTGAAATAAAACTTTTGTCATTTCATTTAAAAAAAATGAGTTATGGGTGCTTAAAGTTTTGCAAACTTAATTTTAAAAATTTGGAGTTTGTTATTCTTTTTTAGAAATTTGAAAACACCAATGGAAAGATCTAGGCTTCTTCTTTCAAATGAGCTTAAAAATATTTCCAAATTTTTAAAAATCGCAGAGTTATCGATTTTTGAACTGGAAGGTTCAAATCTAAAAAAAATTTAAAAAACATAAATATTTCGTAAACGGCTAAATTTAGGTATAGGAACAGCTTATGAAAACTACCTTAAAATAACTCTAGTAATTCAAAAACGTATTAAAAAATATAGCATTCTATTTAAAATAAGGAACTTGATAGCGACTTCCGGTATAACCGGAAATGCTGCTCTCTTGAGAATATTTTCATTGAGCAGAACCTAAAAGATTATGGTTGTACACAAATTTTCAGATGACTATGATTATTGGAACTCCCAATACTTCTAATGTGGGGTTTAGACAAAACAGCCTGTATAAATTACGTTTCGTTCGTTCATTTGATTATTGATTGATCAATTTATAAGCGAAAATTGTAGCTTTCAACTTAAGGCGCATTAGTTTTGAGTTAAAGTCGGCATTAAATTTTAATGGAGAATTAAATTAAATAAAAAATGTGCAGTTTTGGCATGGGCGGTGGGTGGCGTCTCGTCGGTTTTTCTCTCTCTCTCTTCTCGGCAACACCGTCAGTTTACCTTTGGAGTCCATTTCAATTCCACTTAATTTTGTGAGCGGAGTTGGGTAAATATTTGCGCTGGTTTGTACAGTGATGGGGCTCCTCAGTGGAACCCTCTGCTCGCTTACAGAAATTCTCTCTGTTATGCCTGCAATCTGTTCTTCTGCGGTTAGCCTCACACTACGCTCTAACTTGACTAGTGCGGTTCCAGGATCGTCTCTCTCTTTGACTTTTTGTTTTAATTAGAATGGTTTTTTATCCTCGTTTTGCGGTAAACGGGATTCTACTGCTGCTTTTCGCTGATGTTTTATGGCCTGAATCTGCAAAAATGCGGCCATTGTGTAGGGACAAAGAGCAATTAAATAAATTAAATTTTTTACATCAATATGAGAATAAAAATTGTATGTTAGAGAAATTAAAATTAAAAATAGTTTTACTAGTTCCTCAGCATTATTTTTATTAAAAATTTTTCTTTTATTTTTATCGAGTCAACTCTATCCTCTGTAAAATTGTTCATCACTTGCTAGCACGTATTTAGTTAAAAACGGGTCAAAACCATTTTTTTAGTAAAGTTGTCTATGAAGTCCAGTTTTATTACTTTTTTATTTAAAGTTATTTGTGATTGAACAATCAACAAAATTGGATTAAAAATGCATTACAACCATATTTTGCCGAGCTGGGTTTGACTAGGGGTTTTTTGTAAAATTGTAAAATTGTCGTTTAAAGTTGATAGTTTTTAAGTAATCGGTAAAAATTGGTTTAAAAATTGTCGAAACCATATTTTCTAACAAGTTTCCATCAAATCTGATTAATCGGAGGGCTGGAATTGACTAAATGTTTTGTTAAATTATTATTATTGTCCGAGGAATTACCATTTTTAGTTTAAAACATTGATAGTTCGTGAGTTAAAGCCTTTTTTTGACTATTATTTGGTCGAATGTTTATGAAATTTGATCAGTCGACAGGTAAATGGTGTTTGAAATTGTGATAATAATTTTTTGTTTAGATTCTATAGTTACTGACTAATGGTAAAAAAGTGGAACAGGTTCTGATTAATCTGTGGGCCGAATCACCTGAACATGTTATGGAAAAATGTCTGGAGAATCTAAATAATCCATTATTTTTAATGTAAAGCTAATAGTTTTTGAGTAATCTACAAAAATTGAGTAAAAATGGGTGAAAACTGGAAACGAAAAATTGAAAACTCAAAACTAAAACTAAAAAGTGCTTTTAGTCGATGATGATTTAGTCGATTATACCTTAATGACTACATTCTCAACTACACATTTATTATATAAAATTGACCAGAAAATCCAAATCTCTCGTTGCTTTCATTTAAAGTTGCTAGTTTTTGACTAATATGTAAAAATTGGGGTCAAAAATGCCGTCAAAACCATTTTTGACGATTTTTGGTCAAATCGGAAAATCTTTGGCTTTCTAAAATATCAGGGGAATCTAAATCCGTCACAGTTGTATGATTTGGAATTCACAATTTTTTTGTTAATAGACAATAATTGGTTTAAAAGTGTAAAAACCCAAGAGGTAAATCTCAGAGAACATCGGTGTTCAAAATTGAGGCAAACAAAGAAAATCTTGGGAAATCATTTTAAATATAAGGAAAAATCGTGAAGATGTCAGGGAAAATCAACAGAAATCATTATTAAATAAGAGGAGATTTTGAGGAAATCTGGTACTATACAAATTTGGGGAACGATTTACCCTTCCAGGGGCGGATCCAGGGTGCCAGGGGTGCCAGCCCCCCCCCCAAACACCAATTTTAATTTTTTAATAAATAATATAAAAGCTTAATGAACAAATGTTTTTTGAACAATCACATTAAAAGTCTTTTTAATGCACATTTTTTTAATAAATAAATACATAAATCATTAATTTATAATGTGTTTGTGTCCATTTTGTTTAAGGAAATGTACCTTTTTGGTGTTTTTTAGACTATCACTTAAAAAATTACAATTTTCTGGCAACGTTTTGTCTTAATTTAATCTTTTTCAATCCGTTTATATAAAACAATTGACGGCGTAAAGAGAATAAATTAATCGAAACGTTTCTAGAAAGTTGTATTTTTGTTAGATGATAGCCAAAAGATACCAAATACCTTTCCTTACAATGAAAATAAATTATTACCACTTAATAAAATATTATGCGAAGATTCTCGAAAAGTAAAACAAGGAAGTTGCTTAGAAATTTTTTTTCGTCCACAATTTTTTATTACTTAAACTTACTTAAACAACTGTATGTAAATTAACATTGCCTGTTGTATTTTATGTTGTAGTTTTTTTTAATAATTAAAAAGAGTGTTTTGTTTTGTCAATGAGAACTAATTACTTCAAAAACTTAGCGAAACCGACTAGTAAAAAAACGTTATGATCAACAACTACCTATGAATATCCAAAAAATGCACAACATATAGGGTGTTTTATTTGAGAAAATATAAATTTGTATTGTAAAATTTTTTTGGGCTTAAATTTTGTGGAAATTTATTTAATATGTATTTTAACATAACAAAAGTTTCATTCAATACCTAGCTTCACCATTCTAAAAATTTTTGGAAGCCCCCCGGCAAATTAATTTTTGGATCCACCCCTGTACCCTTCGCATTTTCTTGTTGATGATTTTTGATCGAATTCGTACGGAATTTACTGAATCAAAGAGCTGTTATTGAAAAAAATTGGTCAAAAACTTGTATATATTTTTTGTAAAATTTTGAGAGCAATTCAGATCTGTTATTTTTTATTATCTTTCGTGAGTAATTGGTAAAAATTGTGTTAAGAGCGTAAAAACCCATTTTTTGATGATTTTTTGTGAAATCCTGCATCTTTGCTTTCTTTTTATATTTAATCTTCTTTCCCTTCATTTTTAATTGTTTACGTATGAATAAAAGGAAAAGTGATAGTTTCTAACTAGGATACAGTTTTTTATTCGTACTAAAAGTGATGTTAAATTCTGTTCGCGAACAAAAATGAGGTATTAAAATTAAGTTGGCTACATTGAATAATGTAACGTAGAGACAGAGAAAATAAAATTTGTTGTATTTGCCTTGTTATCTTTAATTTCAGAATCACACTAATTCTGATTGGAAATGTGAATAAAGACACGGTATTTTCTTCGCCCTGTTTCAGTTTCAGGTGATAAATAGCATAAAAATACGAAAAAAATTCTTAATTAAAATCAAATTATGTTAGCTTGGGACGTTAAATTTCGATTTTGTGAAACGGGCATTTAACCAGGGGCGAATCGAGCCTCAGTTGTTTAATGATAAGGGGCAGACAATCGACAATCGCTCGTAATGACGTAATTTGACGATATGTGAACAGCTGTTAGACAAATGACGGTAGAGCCAACAAGCCGGCGGGATTTCAGGGTTCCATTCCCGAGGGAAGAAAGGCCAACAGGACTCCACCGGTACATGCAACAGGGAATAAAATATTCGTCGCAAACGATTTACATTTAATTGAAATGAATTATTTGAACTCGTAATTCTCTCCCCATATAGATTAGTAGTTGTTCAATGAACTCATTTTTTTTTCCTTTCCAATTGTCTTGGATTTGTGTTTATTCCTCGCTGAGTTTGAATAAGTGGAAAAAATAGCTATAGACAAATAAAACAAGTAAGTTTGCCAATAAAATCAAATATTAAAAAAAAGCCAATAGCTAAGGCAAATAGTAATTATGAGGGTGTGTTACCACAGATGTTATAACACCAGGACCCATCATTTCCTCCGGTCATAAATCCCGCGTTAAATGATCTCGAAATATATTTATGGCTATTGTTTTGCTTGAATTTAAATTAGCTTATTAATAGGAGATTTTATCATGTTGTGGACGGGATTAAACAATGGTTGGCCGATAATATCATTGATGCATCAAAAATGAAATAATTGTTGGTTCGAAATGAATTTGCTAAGTACAGTATTAAAAAACTAAAAAAGCGTTATTGCTTTGGCAATCCCTGTCGCGAATAGCAGGGGCTCAGTCTAAGTCCTTCCCGATTCGTCAATAATTAATTTGTATTGTGATTGTTGTGAGATATTCTCGCTCCGGGTTTCCGGGGAGCAAGTGACAAATGCCTGGCGTTCCGGTGGGTGGTGGGTGGGGATGAGAAAGAGAGGGATGGAGACAACCAGAGCTCGATTGCCACGCGACCCGTGTAACAGAGCGTAACTAAACTAAATTGAGATCGTATTAGAGCCGGAGAGGTCTTATTGCGCATATAATAGACGCTGTTTGTGCAGTTTAACCACTTCCCGAAGAGAGGCGTTCGAATTAGCATTTTAGGCGTTCAATTCCGGATTTCTCCAATTCTGTTTGTGTTCGACTCGACGCACGGAATGAGGATTCTGATTTTCTGCTCCTTATTTGTGCAGGCACCCATCGGGGAAAATTAGGGGGAGGTGGGCCACAAGTGGCTCAAACAATAATCGGTCGCGAAAACTATTTTTTGCAAACATCAAATCAACAAGCAAATTTATTATCTTTTCTGGTTTAAATTTTTTTAAACTGTTTGTTCCCCAATTCTTAAAAATATATCAGAAAGGATTTCGAAAAGTCCGTGGTTAGCCGTCCGCACATTTGTGCGGACGGATATTCTGGCTATCCGTCCGTACAAATATGACCGGTTCAAGCGTAAGACTTGAATGGAAAGTGATAATGATATCACGTCTGAGAAAAGTTATGGAAATTAATTTTCTAATTTATTCTCATTTTCGTGTGATATTCGAATGACGTTTCGTTCGAAATTTCTTTTAAGTTTGCCATTAGAATTATTATTAGTATTATTATTTTAAGTACAGTTCATTTTTTTAAATAATCAACTGTCAGTGTCAAAATTCTGATAAAGACCAGACTGTATCACCCTAAAAGTTCATGTTCAACAACTTTCGAAACTAGCTGTATACGGTATATGACATTTTGCGCACCAGATTTGACAATCGGGACGTAAGTTTTAGGTTGGGTTACGCAGTCACTGAAATTTGGATTCGTAAATCGCTGAATTAAATCCATGTGTTGTACGTGTTGTCACTTAAAGACAACTTTAAAAATTTGTAAATATTTTTAAACTGAATTTGCCAGGTAAAAAAGTGTACCAACTTTAACTCAAAAAATTTACTATTTATGGTAATGCCAACCTGACGACTCTTTGACAGTTAATTATAAAAAAAATCGACTGTACACGTTTAACTGATTATTTTTTGACGATTATAAAAACCAAAAAAAATTAAATTTAATTTGGTTTACTTTTAGCCGCTTTTAGCTAATTAAATCATTATTATATTTAGTGGTAATTTTCTACCTAATATATACCAGTAATATTTGATGTAAGTCTGATGGGTTTTTTTGAGTGATTTTTTTTTTAATTTGATGTCTGTGGAACAAAATCACAATGTTCAAACAAAACGGGTATTCTAAAGAGAAACTTAACAGAAAATTCGAACGAAACGTCAAAAAGTAGTCTTTCGAATATCACACGAGAGTGAGAATAAATTAGAAAATTATTTTCCAAAACTTTTCTCAAACGGTGATGTCATTATTATCAATTTGCATTCATTCCAGCCTTACACCTGAACCGGACATATAATGTGTTTTCTTATGATTCTCATCTACTTAACTTCGAAATTTGTTCACATATAAAAAAATTTGTGCCGCTCTGCTCAATTGAATCCTCGGTCAATAAATGTCAAATCTGTCAGTTGTGAAATTCAATTAATTTCTTTTAAAAGTTTCGTTAAAATGCAACTAAATTGTTACACTATGCAAGAAAACACTTTTATTATCGAAGCTTATTTCCGAATTGGAGTCTTAATAAATGGAGAATGGTAATATTCGATGTCTAAATGCCTGTCATTAGTTCTATAAAGCGGCATTTCTGATTTTACATGAGAAATTCACAGACGACCAGTTGAAAATCATTCTAACACACATTGGGCCGTATGAATAAAGTGAAGTAAATGCTTTTACTTGTAATAGTAAAAGATAGACGTAATTTATATTTTATGAGAGAGAAAGAGATAAAGCTATAGTATAAGCTTTTGCTACATTTTATTCATACTACCCATTGTGTTTGTACGGACGGATAGCCAGAATGATATCCGTCCGCACAAATGTGCGGACGGCTAACACAAAGTTATAGTCATCCGCACAAATGTGCGGACGGCTAACCACGGCCTTTCGAAAATATCGAGCAGTAAAAGAGAAAATTAGCATAAACGGTTTGCGAAACCAACAAGGAGGCATAGAAGATAGAAAACTCTAAATAATTAACTGCAAAAATCTGTTGAAGAGACTAAGAGACGATATCCAGAAATACCAGGTTACATTTTCTAGACTCAAAGAAAAACTGAAGAAATTCTAAAACAAAATATTTAAGTTTAAAAATATTTCAGCCGATTTTTTTGAAATATCTATGAAAAAACTGAAGAATTTTTTTCACAAACCAATAAAGCAAGGGCATGTTTAGTGCTCTCAAAAAAACAAAAAATTCCCCCTCTCGTTTAAAAAAAAAATTGGACACTTATTCAATTTAAAAGTTTCCCTCCGTAAATATGACGAATAAACGCTTTGTCTGTTCATTACTTTTGTTCGCATTCGAATTGTGCAGATCACTTTCCGTGTTTTCATTTATTTAATTTTTAAATTTAAACCGAAGTTCGGGTTGTTCGAATAAGGGCGAGTTTGATTTCGACAGCAAAGTCCAAAAGGTAGGAAAGTGCGTATTTAACGACCGTTTTTGTGATCGTGTGTGTGTCACAACTAAAATTTTACACTTTCTAAGCAGCAAAACGCTCATTTGAAATTGGGGTTAGAACCCCGCATAAAAATTAAAAATACACCGCCGCTCGTCTAAAACAAAATTCTGTTGGACACATAGTCTCTTGTTCGCGTTAAAATTATTGTGCTGATCACTTTCCGTGGATTCATTTATTTAATTTTTAAATTTAATCTGAAGTTCGGGTTCTTTGAATAAATGCGAGTTTGATTTTGACATCAAAGTCCCAAAAAGTAAGAATTGACGACCGTTTTTGTGGTTGTGGGTGTGTCACAATTAAAATTTTACAGTTTGTTACAATTGTACAGTTGATATTTATTAAAGCATTTTGCCTCCGTAAAAATGACGAATAAGGTTTTAATCGATTTATTCCTGAAAATTTTTTTGCAACTCCACGTAAGACCACTTATTAGTTTGTAGCAATTGGTTACCTAAGCGGATTATATTTTATGTTAATGACGATTTATCAATATTCTTACACAATATTATTCTAATGAGTCATTTGAATTTATTCAGTTTGTTATTTGCTGTTGTTACAAACGGACGTCTCATAATTAAAAATTATTTGCTCTTCCCGGTTAAAATTTTGTGGCGGAAATTTTTGAGTACCTACCTAGCAGACGTTAAGCTTATTCCAAGGTAAATTATCATTTTATCTTTCGTTTTAAATAAGTGATCGATGCATGTTCTGAATTTTCGAAGGATTCACAAAGAAAAGGAAAGACGATGTAAAAGAATAATTTACAAGGATCAAATTTAATAAATTCGAGTTGTTTGAATAATAGCGAATAATATGTGATATTCTGATATTATTCACTTATTGTAGTACAATTTTTTTTTGTTTCAGGTGGGGAAGAAGAAGAAGCCTAGCTACAAACTGTAGCAAAAATAGATGCCATAAAGGTATGTGCATTTTTTTGTTTATTTAGGGTAAGAAGAAGATGCCATAAAGGTAAGTGCATTTTTTTTGTTTATTTAGGGTAAGAAGAAGAAGCCATAAAGGTAAGTGCAATTTTTTATTTATTTAGGGTAAGAAGATGAAGCCATAAAGGTAAGTGTACTTTTTTGTTTATTTAGGGTAAGAAGAAGAAGCCATAAAGGTAAGTGCAATTTTTTATTTATTTAGGGTAAGAAGATGAAGCCATAAAGGTAACTGTACTTTTTTCTGTTTATTACCAAGTGAAGTGTTAGTGATAGGTGAGTGCCAAATTTTTAGAACACAGTAAGTACTTCATAAAATTTTTAAACTAATTTAATGACACGTTGTTCTAATTTTTTTTTGTTTCAGATGGGGAAGAAGAAGAAGCCTTGCTACAAATTGTAGCAGAAGTAGATGCCATAAAGGTAAGTGAATTTTTTTGTTTATTTAGGGTAAGAAGAAGAAGCCATAAAGGTAAGTGCAATTTTTTATTTATTTAGAGTAAGAAGATGAAGCCATAAAGGTAAGTGTACTTTTTTCTGTTTATTACCAAGTGAAGTTTAGTGATAGTGTGAGTGCCAAATTTTTAGAACATAGTAAGTACTTCATAAAATTTTTAAACTAATTTAATGACATTAAATTCTAATTTTATTTTTTGTTTCAGGTGGGGAAGAAGAAGAAGCCTTGCTACAAATTGTAGCAGAAGTAGATGCCATAAATGTAAGTGCATTTTTTTATTTATTTAGGGTAAGAAGAAGACGCCATAAAGGTAAGTGCATTTTTTTATTTATTTAGGGTAAGAAGATGAAGCCATAAAGGTAAGTGTACTTCTTTCTGTTTATTACCAAGTGAAGTGTTAGTGATAGTGCGAGTGCCAAATTTTTAGAACACAGTAAGTACTTCATAATTTTTTTAAACTAATGTAATGACATTAAATTCTAATTTTATTTTTTGTTTCAGGTGGAGAAGAAGAAGAAGATGCCTTGCTACAAATTGTAGCAGAAATAGATCCCATAAAGGTAAGTGCATTTTTTTGTTTATTTAGGGTAGGAAGAAGAAGCCATAAAGGTAAGTGCACTTTTTTATTTATTTAGGGTAAGAAGAAGAAGCCATAAGGTAAGTGTACTTTTATTCTGTTTATTACCAAGTGAAGTGTTAGTGATAGTGTGAGTGTCAAATTTTTAAAACATAGTAAGTACATCATGAAATTTTGAAACCAATTTAATGACACATTGTTGTAATTTTTTTAATTTTAGGAGAGGATTAGAAGAGGAAACCATGTTATAAATTGTAGCAGTAGTAGTAAATGCCAAATTCCTTTATTCCTTTCATTTTCCACAAATAATGTCATTATTTACCCCATCCTTACTTATCCTTTCTGTCCCGGCAAGAATGCTCTAAACCTCCACGTGGTTCTTGCTGGACAAATTAATTATTAATTTGACTAATTAGAGCTATCCTTAAATGTACAAACTGATCCAAAAAGTGTATCTGTTGGCAACTAAATTATCCTATTGTTATACTATTGCGATCAATGCATAGGTAAGTGTCTAATTTTTTTATTTATAACATGTCAGGTCCAGTTTTGTTTGAGAGAATTAAAAGACTTATTATTTGTTTAAAATTTTAGTGTTAGTTTTTGCCTATTATTATTAATAATTTAAATATGCAAAAGTACATATTGATTTTACACTAATAATTGTTATTTACATCCAATCCCCCATTGCATCGTTCAATTTCTATTTTATTACAAGCAGTCCAAGAAAAAAAAATGATATGAGTCGTAATTTTGCTATTTATTCGGCGTCCGAGCCGCAATTTGACTAAAGTGATTGAAAACAACAGCATCTTAAAGACGTAGGCTGATAAAAAGAGTCTCGGGATGGATCTGGGGGATCTTTAGCAGCCGTCTTCCTCGTCATTACCCCGTCCTCGTCCCACTCAGAACACCATATCGATCAGACGCAGAGTTTATCCTAATAGGATTTCCTAGTAGTTGATTACCATTTCAATAGAGGGATTTGTCATTTTCAATTAAAGTTGAGTCCTGCATCTCACAGTTAGTCCTGCGAATAGGGCTTTTAGCGAGTCTGCCAAAGGTCCCGACGCGTTAACTAAATTGTTAAACTCGGCCAACGTCCTTAAAACGGCCAATTTGTCGAAAAAACGTTGAACGTCTCGCGACAAATTGCTCGCTTAATCAGTCGTTTTTTTGCGTACCTACGAAATTATTTTAAGAGCACGCGGACGATCAAAGCCGTGTCTGTTTCGAACCGAATATTCGTCACACATGTGTACAGCATTTAAAACGCGTTAGTTCCAGGCAGCCCCGACCGCACAACGTCAAAAATACACATCACACAGTCGCAAATTAACCGTCAGAAAATTGTTTAAACAATGGCGGGTTTGTGGAGCGTCATGTGTTTTGCTTTAGTTCCGCTAGAGGAATGCGGCTTCAAAGAGCGTCGCAACGGCCGCAACCAAACGCATAATCTTTCTGAAATAACCCTAATGAATAGGTGCTTTATTTAAATGTTTCCTGTCCTGAAAATAACATATTTCAGGACTTAATTAGTGCCCGCTTCGGGCCTTTGATGGTGTCAAGATTGTTTCATTAGCGTTATATTGGAGATAAAAACGCCTTCGCGTGCCGTTTGTTCCCACAATGTCGACCCCGTGATAGCCACCCTTCGACACTTGACCACTGTTTGCCAGTAATGATGTTTATGCATTTATTCATGCCATTAATTAAATGATGTGATTAAATTCAGGCGAGGCAAAGGGGGGCAATTAATCTTAAGGGGTAACAAAATAATTGAAAAAATATTAAAATATTATTTGGTGTTATTACAAGAGACATTGTTAATTATAACAAAGATCAACATGCCTCTATTAAATTATAAAACAAAAATCATTTTAAAACGATATGAGATAATGTATTATTAATTTATTAATGGGTTTGAATCAGTGAAATATTATTTAATTGTAACACTATGTGGTAACACCAACATTTTTTTTAGACGAGAAAGGGGGTACTTAAATAATGTTTGGGTTACTAAATGTGAATTAAAAACTCGTTTAATTTTTATTGAAGAGATTTACAACTTTTGGAATTTAAGAAAATTTTTATTGGCACTTTTCCTTTCAGGAAAATATTCAAAAGTTGATAGTGTCTATTGAGTTCAAATTCGAAATTCGTTTGTATGAACGAGTCTTTTAAGTAGATACTATACCTCTCGTTGTCCTTATTATAAAAAAATTATTCAAAAAAGAGAAAAAAAGGTATACAAGTTGTTAGACTATACAGGCTGTTCCGTCTAAACCCCACATTAGAAGTATTGGGAGTTCTAATAATCATAGTCATCTGAAAATTTGTATACAAACATAATCTGTTACGTCCTGCTCAATGAAAGTATTCTCCAGATGGCAGAACTTTCGGTTATACCGGAAGTCGCTATCAACTTTCTTATTTTAAATGGAAAGCTATATTTTTTTTAAGTTTCGATTAAAATAAGGTATGCATGTATTACACCATAGAATTCATTTTTAAAAATATTAAATTTCACCCTTCTTGCCATAAAAAAAATCAAGTTAGCTTGGTATCCTCAGAACAAAAGAAGATAGGAATTTGATAAACATCTAAAACGTTAGAATTTATATACTTTTAAGCTTATACCAAATTTCAATAAGTTTTGATGAATAGTTTTTAAAATATTTAACTGTATCCATAATTTTTAGCGACCCTGTATATTACATATTCGTGTTATCGCGTCTTCTACATTGGTCACACTAGCGCGATTGTACTGTATTTCGAAACTTAAACAATTCGACATTTTATTCCCGTCCTTGAAAAGATTGGTAAGAACAATGATTAAAAACTCTGCACGGATTTCAAGCTGAAATAAATTAGACAAAATTCATTGCCAATCTACTCTCCACACATTATCTATTACCTACAGTAGTCATCTTTTTGCTTAAAACTTTTGTAGCGAGATTGCGAGAAGCTCATTTTCGGGCCCAAAATTCGTAAAATTCAAAATTTTGATAACATTTCAACATCAAAACAAACAGAATCTTGAGCATTGAATTAATTTTGATTCTTAGGCAACCCCAATTTTTAAATTTATGAATTTTGCGTGGAATTAATTACTGATAATTAAAAAGAATTCTATAGGGCGATTATCCCCAACATTCTCTCCATTCTTTTCCAATTACAAATCGTATCAGCGTTCCTCGTTCAGCCGTACAACAAATCAATTTCGGCCATTAAAAGTACTGTGTGTATGCCGTTGAATAGAACCAATAACGTCCACAATGACGAAAAGACGAGTCGACCACTTAATAGCGCCGCCATCCGATTAAAAAAAGAACGACGAAACAAAAGCCTTAAACAAAAGCTAATCGGATGGAGGGGCATAACGGAAAGAGGAGGAGGACCAGTCGCTATGTTATTCTGTGTACAATATCATCTCTTCCTTATCGGTCTCTCCGCCACGTTGTTAGCGGTCTCGCAGGACAAATAAACACCATTGTTCCGGTAACCATGGTGAAATCATGCGACAGTTTGGAGCGGTTCAGGGAATAACTATTGTGGAGTCGGGACTTTGTTCTCTCAACCTAACGAGACCTTCAAATTTTTATCACACAAATAACACACATTGACGAAATCAAATCAACTGGCATTAGAGGCGATCTGTCAGTGCTGATACAGAGGGTGATTCATGTAAAGCTACGCGCCTGACCGGCTACGATGCAACCCACAATACAACAACCGCAAAATAATAACTGATCAGTAAAGTTCGAATTGTTGGTTCAACTAGTAACTAGTCTAGTAATCAGTGATTTATTTCAGTTTTGTGTGCCTGTTTCGGTAAAAACGCGTTTAAATTGTAAAAATGCAAAGTGAGGGTTTGAAAAAGCGATTGTGCGTGTTTTGTTGAAGTTGGCCCCCTCCGGTGCGCAAACCGTGTTAACACATCAATGAAACCCAACATAAATTAATAAAGATCGTAACGAGGCTGGTTCTTTTGTTAAACACAGTATCCGTAGGGAGTTGCAACTCGGGCAATGTTGATCAGGGAATGATAGAGATTGATTGGGGTGGAAATGGCGAAATAATTGCCCCAGCACACGCACCATGTTTGCAGCTAACCAAAAATGGATTAATACATTTTTAATATGACTTGTGCAAACAATTTCTTTATTATGTTGCCGGTTGTGTTTGCATAGTTTTGGTTTTTTGCGTTTGTGTACCGTAAAAGGGGCAATGCACAGTTTGTTTTTTATTTATGGCGTCGATTGTGCTTTTTAAAAACGCTGTCGGGTAGATTTAACCGATGTTGGTTTTGGTTTTGTGTTTTTTTTATTATTCAGAGAGTCGAACCATTATTGCGGGGTTTAAATATGTACCGGTTAATGAGGGGGTTGATTTGTTGCTCCAAAACGAGTTAATCATGCACGGGAACGAGTTTGCTAAAAAGTTTCCGACGATTTTATTTAAACATCCACCGGGTAATTCAGCAGAGAGTGAGCTGACAAGGCGGAGGCGCTTCAAGTCAAACAATAATAAAAATCTCGCCTCCTCTTATTAAAAGAATAAAGGAATAATGAAGTGCTGAAACAGTCATATAAAACTTTTCTTATTTCGCGTCGGAAATAAAATTTTAACACCCGACGAGCGGCACACACAATTTGTTCAAACTCAAAAACAACCAGAATTATAATTAGTTTTGTATGGGGGGGCGTTTTTGTTTTCTCAGCTGACATATTCTTATTTGCTTACGGCGTTACGACGACACTTTTATTTTCTAATCGCGACTTGCCCTAAATCACGAACACTAATTCTTACCGATTATGTATTCACCATCACATCAAAAATCGTTTAGAAGAGATTTTTTTTTAATATATTATCAAAGGTAGATAGATAATGTCCTATCTCAGTTGCTGCGACGATTCGACGAAGTAAACCTGAGATTGATAATATTTTGTGTGTATTTAGGATTAGAATAAGGGTTTTGTGAAAATTGAAATATACAGCGTGTTAGGGAATAGTTTAGCATAAAATGAAAGGTAGATAGAGAATGGCAAAACGAATCGATTAAGTAAAATTTTTGTAAATCGAAAATGCATAGTTTTCCCAAAAAATCGTTCTGAAATTAAAGTCCCAAATTTTAGAACCGCTGAAATAGAATGATAAAAATTAACGTAAATTTCAATATTATTGACAAAACAGCAGAGGTTTGGTCCACTTCGTAATTTTCCTATTTCAATTTGTGTTTTGTGATCAAAATTTCTAAAAAAAAAGCAAAAAGAAATTTATGCCAGAACTGGGGTTCGAACCTCCCACACAAATGACCATGCTATCTACAATTTTGAAAAATTCTCAAAACGTCCATGCGCCACTATGACCATTTTGTTTAAAGAAAAAATTAACCGCTAATAAACTACCATAAACGACACAGTGGCTCTCAACAGGTGGATTAATAAATTTTTTTGAAGAAAGTATGCACTTTTTAGAAATATGCTATAAGGCTTTTTAACTCGTCTGATCATAACAAATTCACATACGAAATATTGCTAAGCCGTTCCCTAACACCCTGTATAAGCCTATAGATTAATTTCTTGTCATTTTATTAAAAATATCAAAAAACTATATTATCTAATAAAAAAAAAGTTATCATTAAAAATCACTAAACATTCATAGCAGACACCTTTTAACAGTACTTTGGACATCTTTTGTAACAGGTATTTTGTAACAGATCGTCCAAAAAATGACATTGAAAATGAATTAGGAGAACAGATTTGCGAAGAATGAAGAAATTTGAGTAAATTACCAAAGCCAACAGTTGTTGGGAGGCTCTGAACGCAGAACACGCCAATTTTGTGTCTCAGTCGACTTTATGTTTTAATATGTAGATTTTAATAAATATGTTGACACATTTTGGACATTCTTATTTATTTACTTGTTGTCCCAATGTACAAGACCTTGTTGTACCTTGGGACAATTTGCAGTTATCAATAAGTAATTACAACACTATTTTTTTGCGATTTTTTTCTGAATAGCTAAAGTAACACCACGCATACTAGTCATAATTAGATTAATTTATTTCAGAAAATGACAAAGAAAAAATTTTTTATAAAAAAACGTCTCAATGTACAACACTCTCCCCTAAAAGGAAGGGGAACTACAGTATTGTATTAAACTTACCAGAATTATTATTATTAAAGATCACATAAATTAAATAATTTAAAGTACAGAATTAAGAAAGGAAAAAAGGAAACATTTCTGATCTTGCAGAAGGCGCCTTTAATTATGAATTAGATAAGCCAAATTATTAGATTGTAAGTTTTGCTTAAGTTTTTAATGACTTTTTTAAAATTTAGAGTGTGATTTGTATTTATAACATGAGATCGAAAATAAATTCAATTAGAGCAAGCTGTGCCTGCAGAACTTTAGCCATTTTTGGCCGTTTATTTACACTTTAGCCACATTTTAGCCATTTATTTACGGCCGCACGTTTGAAATTATGTTTGCAATTATGATGTGGCTAAAGTAACACTTCACTTTCAAGGCTTACTCTAATTGAGTATATTTTCGATCTCATGTTACGTTGAGCAACAATATGAAACCAAGCAGCGTTTTGTGCTTGGAAAAAACTAATTAGCACATCATCAACTACTTTAAAAATGTGATCATTTTTCAAGAATAAATTGTTCCGAAATCATTTTGGTTTTCGAGTTGTCAAAAAAAAAATATTTTTGTACTCATAGCTTTCAAACAGCGTTTTCCCGGTTATTTCCAACAGGTGGGAAAGTGGCTTTCACGCACTGCGATGTTTTTTACTTTCCAACAATGGCTAGGAACATTTAGTAGCAGGTTGGTATCGCTATCGTTGAGATAGAAACGAATATTTTTTTTAGAATAAGTGACAGTTTATGTCAATTTTTTGATTGTTTGACCTGTTACCAACCCATTAGCATAAAAAACTAAATTATAAAAAATATTTTTTTTTGAGAGATTCGTTACAAAAAATATTGTACCTAACTTGTTTCGAAAGCAATTTCCCACATTCGCACTTCATGTGCTCATGTGGAGAATTGTATTTTCCAAACACGTTAGGTAAATAATTATTTCAACATGAGAAATAAACGACAAGCATGAATCTATCAAAACTCAGTGCCACCAAAGATAGTACACCATTTATATGGTGATAAAATCTATCAACGAGTCCTTTCTGTCTAAAGTCGTTTTTTACAATTACCTCTGATTCAATTATTTTAATATTTTAATTATATGAGTTACATTTACCGAAACCATCCACTAAATCATTAAAAAATCGAGTAGAGTAACAATAGAGGTCCAAGATTAAATTCATAGACAATATCTCAATGTTCTCAATTAACAACAAAATCTGATGAATTAATTCCAACCTCTGAGTTATGCCCGCCCTACTTTTGAGATTTCGGTACAACTACTAAAGTTACGTGAGTACGTGACTTAAGAAAGAGCTAAAATAACAGAATTAGGCTTGATTTCATGATTTTGTTTTGCCAAATTTAGAAAAATGAGCGAGCACCTGGTTTAAAAACGATCTAATCGCTTGAAACCCTTAGACTTAACGCTTACGACTAGACTAGAATTGTTTTGAAACACATACAGGATGTAAGCGAAATAAGTACATTAACTTTAACCAGTGGTAGAATTCATCAAGACAAACACTTTTTCTATGTACCATTTTTTCAAAATCGCATTTTTTTAAATCATTTTTTCCCCCTACAATTTGACGAGCCTTTTATGAAATGCTCCAACAAAGAAAAGTAACAATAAATAATAGCCGCAACCAAGGTAACCGTTTCAAACGGTAATCTTGTCGACTAGGTAACTTTGCTTCGAGTGGCGTGCACTCAGAAAACTGATGTGTTTGTGATTACTGCATTGGTTAATATGGTGGTTAATAGTGGTTAATATTACCACTAAAAGTGTAGATGTTACTAATAAAAAATAGTTCTAGTGTAAGGTACAATTTACTACTACAAATAGTAAGTTAAACTCTTTTTTCTTGTGGAGATTTGACGAAGCAAGTAAATAGTAAAATCAACTGTAATTTAGGTGTAGAATTTACTACTACAAAATGTTATATTATAAGTTAATCACAACTTAGCTTTAATATTTACCACTACAGAATGTAAAAAGTCAGTAAGATACCCATATAGGAGTGATAGAGCAACAGAAGCTCCAGTTGAAGAAGCGTGATTGACAATGACGATTATCTTAAGTTCATATAAAATATATTAGCATTCCCTATCATGACTAATAATAATTCTAAAGTTCTGGTGATGTAGTAAAGTTTGTTTTGAGTGGTATTTAAAATTTTTAAGTTACAATAATGGAAAATTATGCTGTATGTTCACTTATGTGAAGACTGGAATCATCAAGAAGTCATTCCGTATTTCAGCAGGGTAAGTAAATTTTTGTTATTATTGGAACTTTTTGTATTGATGATGTTAATATTATTTGTATGACTGATGTAGAAACCGTTTAAAAGATCGTATTTTAGATAAAAAAATTTAACAGGTACAAACCCGAGACAGTTTCACTACTCTGATGCTGATGAGGACGACATCAAACAGTTAGTAGTACCACAGTTTTGCTTCTAAATAAATACTAACTATTTCATATTAAAAAACCTTGTAAAAATGTTTTTTATTATTGTGTTTGTTTTGTTGCATTCTAATATCTTAATAAATGACAAGTAAGTATATAGTTTTATAGAGTACATAATATAGGTACCTAGTTATTTAATGTATTTTTTAATAAAATAAATTAGAGATATTTATAATCACTGTGTTATTATTACCTATCTCGTCGAACTGTAAAATATACCTATCAAAATTTAATAGTAACTGCCAAGCACCCTAACAGTAACATCTACTATAATAGTGATATCTACAAAAAAAATAGTTGGTTTAACACATCGTATAACGTTAAATTGTACTACATCTGTAGTGGTAAAATATACTATAAGTCCGCAATAGCTGGTAGGTGTAATAACCACGAATTTCTAAAAACTATTTTGTAGTGGTAAAATTTGCGGCACAAAATAGTTGAGGCCTATTTCACTACTACAAGCGTAATAGTAACTCTTTTTCGCGTATTGTTAACACTGAGTGTGTAAGAAAATTGTGTAAGATTTTAAAATAATCTTAACTCAAAAACTAAAACGTTTTGAAAAAAAAGTTATTAGGAAAAATTGTTTGTCTTGACGAGTTCTATTCCCAGTTAAAATTAATGTACTTATTTCATTTACAGCCTGTATAAAGATAATACATTAAAACAAAAATCGATTTGTCCGTTGAGCAGCGAAATAATCTAAAGTAATGATCGATCTTCGACATTTTGGAGGTAAAAATTTGGGCTGAATCTGAAATTTCTTTTGGTGCGTATTCAGTCCCTCGTGAAATGATTGCAATTCGGTGTGTAGCGATTAATCATCGATGCGATTAATCCGGCATTAGGCACGGTCGATCTTGCCGTTTAATTTAGTTGCACACATAAGCGCTAAACGCATTGGTCGAACAGGTGTGCAGCCTCCACCCCCGCATGTCTCCGTTAATTTGGTCTCATTATCGCTGAATTATGGCATTTCATGCGACGCTCGAGCATCGGAGCGAGTTCATTAACATGATTTGTGTTATCATTAGCCGATAATAATCCTTTCGTCTCGTTCTAAAAGCGCCCTTTCTCGCCCGCCGCCGTAAAACTCCTCCAGCTTTAAAATAGTGTTTGGGAAAGTATTTATCGGAAAAGGATGTGCGAATCAGACTGCGGCCTGTGGAGATTTGAAGTGAATGGCTGCAAATCCTGAGGGCGAGGATCACGTCCTACGAGGATCAGCATATAAATCGCACTCACACCAACTGCATGCCCCAGGAGTTGTGACCGCAAGCTGAGTGAACGCCGTAAGAGGCTATGCCACCGTCACCACATCCTGATTCACGCTCTCAGACCCATTAAACATTCACACTGCAGGCGAGCTTCGCCCCCGCCCCACACGTGGAACTAATTGGAAGACGCTCTCACACATCACTATTGCTAAATATTTATTCGGGGAAAGGGTTAATTATGGCGATTATCGGCAATGAAGGTTGAGAGTAGGGCTGGGCAAGATAATCGATTAATCGAATGATCTATCGATTAATCGATTAATCGTTTTTTAATAATGCGCAACTTATGCAACATTGCAAAATACTAGGCACGCGCTGTACTCACAAGTGCTGTTTTTGTTAACTGGTACGGCCATTACGTTATTGTGTATATGTACACACTGTACTGTAATTTTTTTGCGAATATTCGGATAATTATGATGTCTAGTCACACAAGAAGTTTGATTTGGCAATATTTTAGCAAAGATAAAGCAGGTTTTGCAAAATGTAGTATTTGTAGTAGGGTGATTTCCAATAAAGGAAACACGACGAATTTAAAAAACCATCTAAAATACTCTCATCCCACGGCATTTAATAAACTGGAGAAGGAGCAGCATAAAAGATAAAGAACTTCAGTTCCACAAACTGTTCCTGACTCAGAAAGGTATGTAAAACTGTTTTTTTTAATTTCTTTCGATGGTGCAAAATTTGTTTCCAAAACGCAGAACTACTGTTCATGTTCAATGTAATTTTAACCACAATTTAGAGAATACCAGTAAATGGTGTTTGAAAAACACGAAATACTTATTTAAAATGTTTCTATCTTAAACCCAAATTATTTAAAAAAATCTCCTGTAAACAAACTTAGCATTTTTTCTTTTTTAGTTCTCTTATTGACCTTGAAGATCAAGAATCGTCTCAAGAAGATGCTCCTCTGTGTGTAAATTCAGCAGTGTTTAGCAGTACCCTCTACGTCATCACAGTCATCAGAGTGTTCTGATGTAGCAATAGATCACAAAAGAATGAAGCAACAGATTTCAATAGACAAACATACATGTACTAAGCAGGAAAAATCTAAAATTGATCACATGCTGTGTCGATTTATAGCTTTAGATATGCAGTCCTATAACTTGGTCGAAAAAAGAATTTCCAAAAATTTGTAAATATTTTACATCCTAGTTATGTACTACCTAGTAGAAAAACTCTGGCTACGAATTACATACAATAATAATAATAATAATAATAATAATGTTTATTGTCCTACAGATGTATAATCCAATTACAGGACAATGTTATTTTAATAAATACATAATATGTGTGATAATTTTACAAAACATTTCTTATTCTCTCTACTAACTCTTTACAAGTACAGTTATTTATATCAATTTCCGTTGAAATTAAATTAAAGTAACGTGACATTACATATATTGGAGACTTTTTTGCACTATTCGTTCGACATTTTTTAATAACAAAATATTGTTGATTTCTTGTAATATAGCCTGGGGCGTGTATATTTAATTTACTTAATAGAAATGAGCAGTCAATTGCATTGTGTGTTATTTTGTACAGGAATATCATAAAAGCAATCATCCTACGGTTTTCTAAAGAATCTATTTTATATTTAATTTGAACTGTATTAAAATCTACATATCCTCTAGGATAGGAATTGTCTGTTTTAAAGGAAAGAAATCTTAAGAATTTACGTTGAACTCTTTCCAGTTTGATATTGTAAAATGTGTAGTATGGCGACCATGCTATTACCGCATATTCTAATTTCGACCTGACCAAACTAAAATATATTTTTTTAATTGCTTCAATATTTTTAAAATATTTAATTGTTCTTACAATATATCCTAGAACCTTAAAGGCACTATTAACAATCTGTAATGTGTGTTCACTAAAACTTAAAACGGAGTCAAAAACGACTCCTAAATCTTTTATTGTATTAGTTCTCTCAAGTGTACAATCATATATAGAATAATCAAACTGGTAATAATTTAAACGTTTAGTATAACTTACTATTTTACACTTAGTGACATTTAATTCAAGTTGATTTAGTTCACACCAATTTGAGAAAGTTTCGAGGTCTTCTTGAAGCAAAAGTGTATCGTTTTGACATATAATTTTTTTGTATAATTTTAAGTCGTCGGCGTATAAGAGAACATTAGAATTACTAAACACACATGTTACATCATTAATAAATATTAGAAATAACAGTGGCCCAAGGTTCGAACCTTGTGGGACTCCCGAAGTTGGAGTTAAAATGGAAGAAGTAAACCCATTAAGTGTAGTGAGTTGTTTGCGATCACTTAGATAGTTACCAAACCATTTGACTAAATTATTAGAGAAACCAGGTTTTCCTAATTTGTACAGTAAAATATTATGATTTAACTTATCAAACGCTTTGGTAAGATCCGTGTATATCACATCTAACTGTCCATTTTCTTCAAGAGTTTCTGAGATAACTTCAGTTAAGCAACACAAATTTGTAGTTGTAGAACGACCACTCATAAAACCATGTTGACTTTCTGTTAATAAATGTTTTATTTTAGGGTAGATCATATTGTAAATTGTTGCTTCAAATATTTTGGCGAAATTATTTAAAATTGATGTTGGTCGATAATTTGATATTTCTGCC
Source organism: Tribolium freemani (assembly GCA_939628115.1). NCBI lineage: Eukaryota > Metazoa > Arthropoda > Insecta > Coleoptera > Tenebrionidae > Tribolium > Tribolium freemani. The sequence continues at coordinate 15,332,354 of OW626791.1, read as the reverse complement.
TTATTTCCAGATTTGTGAATTGGTCAAATTTTAGAAAATTTCCAAGCATTGGAAAAACTACAACATTGCAAAGATAAATTAAATATGATTTTAAGAGGTTTAACCAAAATATGTACCGACTCTTTTTGAAAATACTAAGAAATGTGTTTTGACAGTATTGGTAATAGTGAGTATTTTTCGTTCACTACCGATTGCTGGACATCTTCTGCTCGACAACCTTTCATTGCAATCACGACACATTTTATCACTTCAGAATATGAAATTAAAAGTGCATGTTTGGGTTGCTATGAATTAAGTGAAGACCATACTGCTGTAAACATTACTGACGCTTTATACTGTTTATTAAATGAATGGGGCATTGACGAAGAAAATAAACAAGTTGCATTTTCAACTGATTGTGGTTCAAATATGGTGGCCGCAATTGAAAATACTGGAAAAATTCATATACCATGTTTTGGACATTCCTTAAATACTGCGGTTAACAATGCACTTAATGCAAGCGAATTAGAAACGACAATTAAAAAAATTAAAAAAAAATCAGGCTATTTGTGCTCACTCGTGGAAAGCCAACAGCCAACAAAAATTAAATTTGCCTGTGAAAAAAATTCCTTCTTATTCAAAAACACGCTGGTGGTCTCTTTTAAATTTAATGTCGGTCATAGCAGAACAACAACATGCTGTACGTGACTTATTGCAAACATTTGACAATGGCAAATTTAAACGTTATATTTTAGATAATCTTGAGATATAACTAATTGCTGAAATTATTTCTCTTTTAAAACCTCTTCAGGATATATCGGAACATTTATCAGGAGAGAAATATGTAACAGCAGGCAGTATTATACCAATATACGAAAAAATACTTAATACTTTTAATAATCGGACTGATGACTCTCAAGCTATTGAGGATATTTCGAATATTAAAAACAAGTTTATGTATTGCATACTTTCAAAGCTTCGTGAAAGATATTTACTCTCAGAAAAAACGTATCTAGCTTTATCGCTTTGCACATTTCTGGACCCCAGATTTAAAACAAAATTTTTCAAAGACGATAAATTAGAATTTGTAAGACAACAAATTTACACTGAATGCAATGAAGTGGCTAATATTGCGTACACCCATGAACCTAATATTAAAAAGCCCAAAACAGGATTAGCTGCTATTCTGCATGATTTTGCTGATAGCGAATTTGATAATTACATGCACACTCCTACAATAAGTATAGATTTAGATCCATTACGTTGGTGGAGGGATAACAGGAAACTTTACCCTAGAATATCAAAAATTGTAACAAAGTACTTGTCAATTCAAGCTACAAGCGTTCCTTCTGAAAGAGTTTTTAGCAAGGGAGAAACTATTGTTACCGACAACATGGCCTCTTTTTCCGGGGAACACGTAGAACAACTAGTTTTTATTAGTATGAATGAAGCTTATGTTCCATAATTATTTACATTATATCTTTTTTTAATTAATATTTTTTATTGTGCTGTAAATCACTTTCTCAGTTTTTTATATTTATATTAAAATGTTATGTTAAGTTAAAGAGAGTTATAAAAGATGTTCTTTATAAACAAACCATTTCAAATGAGGGTTGTGATTTGCATATAAAAAGCAAGTTGCTCAAGTTAAGTTGATAAATCACATATGAAAACGTTACTTAAATAAAGATATCTGCTGCAGCTGCACATTTTTAGAGCTTTTCCAAAAATCAACATCTTTCATAACCCTAGTATCTTTAGCTCATTAGTTTCTTGTGTCTCTATGTAACGAAAGTGACTATGTTTTATTTTGTTAATAATATAACCCATATTTTATTTTTGTATTTATCATTATTTTTATTTTATAAATAAATACATATTTTGTACATGTTTTATTTTGTTTCTTTTATTGTTTTTATTAATTAACACCTTACTCGTAGATACCTATATAATATCTACCCATATCGAAGATTTTGTTTTTGTTACCAATTTGAATCAGGTGTTTATAAGTGGGTAAAAACACAAATAGGTATGTTCGATGAATCCATATGTTTTAGATTAATCTATTAATTATTTAACCAATTAATCGATAAGCCGATTAATCGATTAATCGATTAATCGATTAGCCAATTAATCGATTAATCAGAATAATCGATAATCGAAATAATCGATTATTTTTAGTATTCGATTAATCGATTACTCAAAATCGTAATCGCCCAGCCCTAGTTGAGAGGTGCACAAGCTCCGGTGGATAATAACTGGGGTTGCACTGTCGCTGAGCCGAGAGAAAATAACAGGACCACTGCCAGGTGTGCGTCATTTTATCTCTCTGCTCTTTTGAATATTCGCAGGACTAACGTCGCTGATGTGGATGGCATGACAAAAAGTCACCAATACCATTCACCGATTCACGCTTCTCTAAACTGGATAATTTGGAAGATGTGCATATAATGATGTGCGGATGCGGTTGCCGGAGCTTTCGCGACAGAGATGCACTGATTTTCTTTCGCAGGGGCGCTTGATGGAAAATTACAAATCGTAATTAAAAGGGGAGCTGGATCTAAGTAGCACCAATTACGATATTTTATGCGAGATTTCACAGACTAGACTAGTTTTTAATTTCTGGGCAATAGATGAAAATATGTAGTAAAGAAGAGTGTTCAAGTTTTATCACATCAAATGTGCAACATTAACATTCATATCATAACGTCTGAAAATTTCAAGCTAAAATTTTGAATGCACGCGTAATTTCGCTGACATTTACTTTAATAAACACAACACAAAAAAGATAAAAAGTATAACATAACAATGTACCAAAAAGTAAAAAAATTACGTCTCGCCATCACATGAGAACATTTTTGCTTACAGGTTTAAAATTTACAAAGCTTTGGAAATGGTCGTAACTCATAACTAGAGACCGGATTTTTAAAAAGATATAAAACTTTATTTAGGTGTTAAAAATTTGCAGGAATTTTAACAAAATTAGCAGTAGTTGCGACATTCATTTTCATTCTTTTAATTTTATAAAAAATCTTGTATTTCAGTTTTTTGGGGCTTAGTTTAATTTAATGTTACGCATAATTCGAAATTTATTGTTTGTTTTTTTTACTTCTCTTCTTACCTCTGTCTTGTTTCTAGTTTTTAGTTTAAATACAATACGTTTATTTAAATTAATTTTATTTTCTGTAATTGGGTGATTCACCTGTTGAGAATAAATAAGTTATTATTATTATTATTATTATTATTATTATTATTATTATTATTATTATTATTATTATTATTATTATTATTATTATTATTATTATTATTATTATTATTATTATTATTATTATTATTATTATTATTATTATTATTATTATTATTATTATTACATTTTTTATTAATTCCAACAGCAGGAAAAATAAAAACATAATTTTTAATATAATAAATTCCATTACAAAAACAAACAAAACAAAATACGTTTTGTAAAAAACTTAAAATTCTTTACTACACAAAGAAAAATCTATACCTAAAGAAGTTAATTAATTGTTAAACCTAAATATTGTTCTAAATTTGCTATTATAAAATTAGGTTATTTCCAGGCAACTCTACATTACCAATATTTTTTCATTCAATTAATATTTTTATTATAAGTGGTTTTTTATCCAGATTTTTTTTTTATAGTTTTGTCACTATAACTATTTAGTCCACAACTCCGGGAGTACTTTTTACAAAAATTTACAGTTTATTCACGAGCTTCAACAAGTTAGTGACAAGCCTACTATCTCTAATTTTGTTATGCTATTAACTAAAATTTTAGAGTAAGATATTAAGTTATTTTTTAAAGTGGCTTTACTAAAATAATGCTGTGAAAGGGCTCGTGAATCTTCAGAATTAAAAAACAGTGTAACCTTAAAAAATAATTTAAATAACAACAAACAACTAGAGTATTTCCAACTGCAAAGTAGAAAAATTAAAAGTTTCAAAAATTACAATGTAACTTTAACGCGGAGGAACTAAAAAATAAAAGCTGAAACACAAAAATACCAAAAAATATTGAGATTGAAATTCTAAAAAACTAAGCTACTGAAAAACTGAGAAACTGAATAAACTATAGAACTGGACAAAAGAAACACTAATAGTTTGAAACCTTACATTCTGAATAAAAAAACAATACTCTAAGCAACTGAAAAGCTTAAAAATTAAAGAACTGAAATACAAAAAAAAATAAAAAAACAGTAATAAGATTAAAGTTCTGTAGATCTAAGTGACAAAAAACTTAAAAATTTAGGAAATGAATATAAAATATGGACATATTAAACTGAAATACTGAGAAACTTAAAAAATGTTTGATTGAAACACTAAAAGAAACAATGAGATTAAAAGACTGAAAGCCTAAAAAACAAAAAATCTTTAGGTGTAAAACTAAAAACTATTAAATTGAAAAACCAAATGTATTGTTTTTAAACTAAATAATATGTATTGATATAAAAATTGAAAAAAATATCCTATATTGAATTAGGAAGGTTAAATACAACTTTAGGATGTTTAAAACACATTTAGGATACAAGTTATTTTAGAAATTTAGGAAAAATAAAAAATATGTCAAATATTTACATTTTCAACGAAACAAATTTATTCCAAATTTTAAGAAAAGCGTTTAAAAATTACGGGTTATGGAAGTTTCCTAAGATCCGGTTTCTACTCATAACAACACTATACGCTATTGCAGAATTAGTTTACTTAATTGTTTTACTTTTTTTTTTAATTTTTATGGCTGTTTGGAAATTTTTAGTAATTTGTCTCTGGTCTAGTTGTACATTTTTAGTTCACAAATTTTTGAACCTTTATTACGTGGTTTTCTTATAACTTCTATACTTTCATTCTTCAAATTTCCTAAAATTGTTTGCACTACCAAATTTTGTTTTTTGTTTTTGTACCAAAATTTTCGATTTGTTTAATAACATTTTTTCAAAATAAGTCAAGCACAGAAAATACCCAAGTCTTTTATTAAAATTACCACGTGATGCCACTAAAATGAAAACCATTCTGTATTTTCTTATAGGAATGTTTTATTGCTTGTTTTTTTTTTAAATAATTATTATGTTACTAAATGTCAAACTATAGCTCGATCATTGCAGTCGGTGTACAATATTGAGAAAATCAGTGAAAATCATTAAAAAAAAATTTAATAAATCTTGGGGAAAATTGAGTAAATCAGATAAAATTAGAGAAAATCATGATTATATCAGAGAAATCTTGAGGAAATTTGTTGTGCAAAATTTAGGATGCGTTTTACTTCTCGTAGTGGCGTATAAAACTTTTGGCATTTTTTTATTTCCTTGGTATGTGATGGGCAATTGAACATACAATTCGTTATGAATTAGACAGATTTGCTAATCTGGCGCTAAAATCTCTAATATGCCTTTGTGAGCAAATTGTGGAATTTGCAATCGGCGGCTTAAATCTGGGTTTTGGGAACGTTTGCAACGCGTAGTAGTGTCTGTTCGTTCACACATCACTTCAAGGAGGATCAGCCGCTAATCCCTAACCAAGGGCAAAAACAATCGGACTTGCTCCACCCCCTGTTTCTATTAAATCTCGAATTTGGAAACGTTTTGGCTTAGATGAAATCGTGACGATGTAATCCTTGATATGCTCGTCATCGTCCAACGTTTCAGTTTTCCCTTCTCAAGTAAAAATCCACGCCGCTTGGGGATGAGCAACTATTAATATTATTTGGGCGACACTTTACAGGACATTAATGAAGTCCCTTGTGTAATATTGTCGCCACGTCATATTTCAGGACGAGCCCGACGGGACCGCGTGTCACTCGATAAATTGGCTACGACTCTCGCAGATTGTAGTTATTTGATATCAGAGACGGTATCTGATATTAGATGGTAAGCGCCAAATCGGGGTGGTTTCAGGACTAATTAACTCAGTTTGTTTCACACAACAAAAATCAAAACCGATAGCATTTAAAATTTTTGTGACAAAGTTTTTAAATAATTTACAATGTAAGGTTTTAAGAGGTACAAAGTATTAAAGAATTTTAAACAATAATATTATAATAATAATAATAATATTATTTATAAAAATTTATGATGGTATAAGTCTTTAAGAGGCGAGTATAATGTTCAAGATCTAGAATTGAAATTTGAGAAAAATTATCTTTTACAAGAACTAAACCACAAACAATTTACAAAAACGGAACTTCCAAATCTGTGAATCTCTTGCGGCTTTATAATTTAAATTGTTAATAATGCGGATATTTTTACGTTAGAGGGCAAACAGAATTTTCGTATGGCACTAGTAGACCGTAAATTAATTGACTTTGTATGTGATAATGCTTTTTTTGGATGAAACTTTTACCAGTCGTCTTAGTAAGTACATTTATTGTGATATTTTATTTGCAATATGTGTAATATGATTTTCCCAAGTAAGTTTATTATCAACATAAAGACCTAGTAATTTAATAGCCTTTGAAATTTGATGGATGTAATGTAATGTAATTTTGTTTTGTTTTCATTAAGAGATAGGTAGTCTATTTGTGATTCACATCATATTTTGATATCTTTTCCAAGAATAAGGCAATATTATGTAATGATTTAACATCACTGTGACTGTCTACAGTAGTATCGGCAGCGAATATAATTATATTAGATCGTGTCGCTTTGGGAAGATTATTTACATAAATTTAAAGCAGTAAGGGCCTCAGTACAGATCCTTGAAATCTATTGTACTGGCAACTGAAAACTTTATCTTCATATTAAATAAATTGTTGATGTTAGAGCAATGCTATTAGAAGAATAAAAATAAATAAAAAAATGTTTTTTAAAAAAGGCTTTTATTAAAAGATGCGCTAAAAAGTAAAAAATAATGTATTTTAATCACAGGAGAATTTTTTTCTTAGAGGTTAAAATTCTAAAATTTATAAAAGCTTTAGGAGTTGTCAACTGAACAAAGTAATTCTGTAATGCCGTAGTTTTATAACTCCCAAAGCTTTTATAAATTTTAAAATTTTAACTTGTAAGAAAAAATATTCTCCTGTGATTGAAATACATTATTTTTTACTTTTTAGTGCATCTGTTAAATAAAAGCTTTTTTTAAAAAACATTTTTTTATATATTTTTATTTATTTATTTATTTTTTCTTTTAGTCTTTATTTATTGCATAGATTTATTGTTATTACACTGTGCATCTACCGTGACGTCCAAATGACCAACATATCGTCTATGTCGGTATAAGTTACGGTATGTACAAATCGAGAACCCCTTTGTAAACATAACCTAAAATTTTAAAACCCCATTTAACACCTTTAGGGGGTAATTAACTATATAGAATTGCATTGTCACGCAGATTACGTAAGCATGTTAAATTTTATTTCATTGCGACTACAGGAACCCTCTCAAATTTACAAATCGAGAACCCCTTTGTAAACATAACCTAAAACTTCAAAACCTGATTTAACCTCTTTAGGTGGTATTTAACTACATAGGATTGCACTGTCACGCAGATTAAGTAAGTATGCAAAATTTCAATTCAGTGGGACAACGGGAACCCTTTCAAATTTGGTTCCGAAAAAATAACCGACAGACAGAAAACATTGTGAGTTAAATAGAAGCTTTTAAAAATGATAGTATTTCAGTTCATCTCAGAGAAGTCTTAGTTAAATCATGTGACAGAGTTGTAAAGCAGAAGTAATTGATCTATTGCATCTAAAGCCAAATTGAGAATAAATTATTATTTTCAAAGTGATAATTAATTTGATCCTTTATGGTAGTCTTTCAAAATTTTTTGAGATTATAGGTTTTAAAGAAATTGTTTTTTTGAAAATGGGAATTACCTTTGATAGTTTTATATATTGGGAAAAACATTACACACAAATTAAATAGCTTAGTTAAAAGACACATTATGACTATTATGCGGTTTTTAATAGTTATTAGAATAATAGTAGAATTTATACCACATGGATCATTGCTATTATTTCTATTAAGTTTGTTAAAAGCATCTCTGACATTATTTATTGAAAAAGGTCTAAATTCAAAATAATTTTATTGTTATATTTGCCTATAAATTACTAGTGCATCATGTTTTTATATTTCTGTATTTTTTCTATTAATGATCTTCCGCCAAATCGCTTGAAATAAGAGAGTTTTTGGCGAACGAAATCACTCAAAAGTGGCTAAAAAATCCATTTCTGTGATTTTTTACCTATTTTAAAAAACGAGTAAATTTCTGGCACGAATTTGACTGAAATAATGTAACTTAATCGTAAATCAGCGAGTTTTGGATATAAAGTACGATGCTTAATATCTTCTTACTCCTAGTTATTAGTGTTCATTACTTCCAAAACTCAAAATCCTTGTATTTAGTTTAGAATTCTTTAGATATTTGTGGTGAGTCTTGAGATGTTTGTATTCCCATGAAGGCCATTAGGTAATGCACACCAAAATTGGTTAAAGTTATACGATATTTCAAATTAGACGAGAAGATGATTCGGTTTAGGATTTCTCAATAAATTAAGTTTTACGAGGTGGCGTTAATAACATCGCTTCGGTTGCACGTTCTCATATTGCCCACCTGTCCTTAAACCCTAAGGTCATAGCGACGAAAATTTCCAATTAATCAGAGAATCGAATTTTTCGCTGAATTTTCTTTGCATAATTGTTTAATATTTTGACTGCAACTCGCCGATTTACATTTAAATGACGATCAATGAAAACCAATTTAAACTTGTCAACTGTCTGAACGAATCCTTTGTTATTTAATTCTGGATCAGTTTAATCGGCAGGGCTTATTGTGCGGGACCTAGGGTTTTCACGCACATGGTGACTTCACATAAGTGGACATGGCGCGGCTCTCCGACCATTTATCTCGACAAAATTTGATTCCTTCCTACACTACTAATTGGACTAGAATTTTCTGTTTATCTATTTTCCGGTAGATTGTTTAATATAAGAGCATTAATGCGTTATTATTAGCAGTCGCACGTCCAACACGAGCAGGGAGGGCAACACACGTAATATACACACATACACATTCGCAAAACCGATCGTACGACAGAGAGAATGAGCGAACGGAGGGATCCAACCATGAAATTGAATTATACAAGAGGCCAGATTCATTCCAGCCTATACGGCTTCGATTCCGAATAAACTCTACATATAAACAGCCTAAATATTTGAGCGCGCTCGCACCTACACCTCCGGAAAAATCCGGGTCGTGCACCGCAGCTCCGATTTTCGATACCTAAATAATTGCGAAAACTTGTCGGTGTTAATTGTTACTGTTAGGGCCGGCCCTGGCGTTTAATTTTCTAAGCCATAAACTGTAGTGCCATTTAAAATTCTGCAATTATAATATAAATAGATGTCATTACCGCACTAATAACGAAACACAATCGTTTAGTGTCGGTGCGGGCCCCCAGGGTGTCGTGTATGTAATTTATTAATGGGTGGTATTAGACCCAGCATACATGCGTTCATGCGCGTCGTTTATTTCTCGGGGTATTGTGCGGAATGGTGTAACAAAAGAAAGCCAGTGGGGGCCTTATTACCAGTTCTGTATGTCGAATCGCGGCCATCCATCGTTTGTATTTCCTCGATACGATTCGATTAGGGAGGATTAGCTTTTTATTGTGAACCGCAACGAGGCAAGTGTCCTATTATGAAGTCGATCGAGATACGACTACGACCAGGCCCGTGCTAAGGTAGATGGCCGCCTTCTAAACTTAAATGAGTTTTTTTTAGTATGAACCATCAGTAGACATAAAAAACTTGTACATCCAAAATTTGCTCATTATGTATCAAACTTTTGAATTGTCATTGAAGCCAAAAATTGTCAGGAATTCAACGATAGCCGTTGCAGATCTTTGAACCTAAATAGATGCTAAATCAATTGTGTTATTTATCCAATCTTTGTAAATGTAGAGAACTGAACTTTAACTTAATTTTTCTGACAATATCTCATTACTATGTCACAATTTTTATAACCTTATTTGCAAAAAGGCAAAGTTACCCGATATAAATTTGTGATTTTTTTACTTATAAAATTGTCATGCTTGTACCAGTTTTTTATGTCCACCGATGGTACCTACCAAATTTTTATTTATACTTAAGTGATAAGTTCTAAATGTAATACAAAAATCAAACATTTTTCAAAATTATTTTTTAAGTAATCAACAAGTATTATAAAATATTTCACGAGTGGATTTTTAAAAACGAGCTAAATACAACATTTTTTCTTCGAATTAGACTCAAAATAGTTTATTAACAAAGAGCGATTTGCGAAATTTTTTTGATGACAAAAAGCCTAGGCACTTTTAAAAGTGTTACACTTTCTTTAAATAAAAGATTCAATCAAAATTGTGGAGGAAACACATAATTCAGAAAAAAACACTGACACTGCAGATGATGTTGGACAAAAAAAAAGCTTTTATAAAACAAAGTCTGTTATTAAAAGAATCCCTGGTAAAAAACTTGAAATGCCTCTATGATCTAAATATTTTAACCCAATACCGTCATGCTGCTTGAAACGTTCTTTTTTGAAAACAAAATTATTTTTTTAATGATAAACGATTCTTTTGTATGCCCGAAAATTTACGTACACAAAGGGTAGCTTCAAAAAATGATAAGAACAAGCAAAAATAATAAACTTGCATCATAAGAATGTTTAGGTGTATTACATAGTGAAACTAGCAATAAGAATTACTATTTTCTGAGATTAAGTATTTTACAGTTTCAGTCATTTAAAAAAAACATCCTAAGCTAAGAAAATACAGCTTTAGTCTAGAAAAATATTAAATATTAAATATCAAATTCTAAAAGTTGTCTGCCGGCAGCTTTTTCGGATACCGTTGCCGGCAGCTGGTATCGGCGCCGTTGCCGGCAACGGGGACACTGCTTAAATTTTAACAGAGCTTTCTATAAACCGGCCTTTAAAGTTGCTTTAAAATCTGTTAAAAATCATCTAACCTTTTGTATTGAGAAGTGCTAAACATTTGTTTGACATTGTCGAAGAATAAAAAAATCCAAAAAAATGTATAACAAATTAAACAAATAAAAAACAAAAAATGACAATTCGGTATATAAAAATAATTAAAAATTAACTCGCCTTGTTTTTAAATTTGCAAAGTAATGAATAATGAATTCTAATAAATCAATTGTTTCATTTTCTATTGAAATAAAAGCTATATTTGACAACCTGTCTTGCAACACTGTAGTGCGTAAATAATTTTTAATTAGTTTTAACTTTGAGAATAATCTCTCGCTAGAAGCAAACGTTACAGATAAAGTTAAAGAATTCTTAGAGCAACTGATAAATTTCGAAAAACTGACAATAAATTGTAGACTGTTAAAAACTGCAATAATGTATTTATCAAAAGAAATACAGTGTGATTTTAGTTACATTAAAAGATTTGGGCGAGATGCGGTAGCGAAATATTTCTCTGTTAGTTTGACTGAAATGTATACAATAATACATAATGCCTTTCACGCGAACACAAATTTTTATGGCGAGGGTTTTGTAAGAAAGAACATCAGTAGTAAATTCATTCGTGGTAATTTTAATGACGACTTATTTTGAAAACAGTGTCATTAAACGTCAGCAAACAAATCGTTTTAAAACAGGATCCGAACTAAGGTCATCCTGGACCCATCTGCTTACCGGATGAAACTTATTTTTTGTCAAATATAAGATCCAGAGGAATTTATTGAACATATTTCTTTAGGCAACCCATTCGCGATAGATTCCTTTGGATATTATATTTGATAAAAAATAAGTTTCATCCGGTAAGCAGATCGGTCCAGGATGACCTTAGTTCGGATCTTAGACTAAGAGACAAATTCGGTCAGCTAAGGATGCTGTCAGCTAATAGTTTTTAAAAATTTGTGGAGGGAAAAAGAAGTCATACAAAAACCTCCGTTCACTAATTATTAACAAAAAGTAATTAAATAAGGGTGCCAAGTTAGAGCCCACTTGAGCAATGAATAAAAAATGTGATAATTTTAAACTAAAGCTGAAGATAATAAAAACAAAATTGATTGTCACTTGTCAGTCTGCAAATTACGTTATAATAATTTTTAGTAAATAAACGGCATTTTTCGTTCAAATTTTTATAGCGAAAAGTTTATTTTTGCCCATAATATTATTTCTCATTATTTAAATAAAAAATAACAAATAGTAAAAATAGCTTTATGAATAATTCTAAGGGCCGGTTTACAGAACGTTTTAATCGCAATTAAAATTTAATTCGCGATTAACTTGACATTTGTCAATGCATTTTAAATGGCAACTTAATTCGAATTAGTTTAATTCTGAATTAAATTTTAATTTTACTTTCTGTAAACCGACTCTTAGGGCCGGTTTATAGAAGCGTCATTAATTTATTTCGCAATAAAATGCGTGATTAACTGATCACGTGACCAAATTGAAGCAATTTGATTAGTCCATTCACATTGTTAACTTTTAACAACGAATTAAATTTTAACAAAGCTGTCTATAAACCGGCCCTAAGTCTAATAATTATGATAGATATAGATTAATCACCGAAAAATTATAAACTAAAAACACCAATTTACTCTCAAACCTTATTATCAAAATTATAAAAAAGACTAATCCGAAAACCTCTTTAAAATCCATAAAACTAAAAAAAACTAATTTAAAATTTGAAAAACATAAATAGACAAACTAAAAAAACATTCTTTGTATATTTAAAAAAATCTTCGGATTCTTCGGATAACTAAAAAAAAATGGACAATAAATGTGATTACTACACATTTAATTATAAACAATAATTAAAAAACTTAAAACTGGGGTTTATTGTAAAAACTTAAAAATTTGATATTCCTATCTGAATTCAGACTTTTTTCTACAATTCGTTTTTATAAAGTGGTAGTTACACGTTTCCCAGTTTTGTGTAAGTACCTTCTGACTTTTTTAGGATTTTTAGTTTCAGACTACCTTTCTTGATGTTAATTATTTTATTAAAAGTTTATATTGTAATTAACACTTTTTGTTTCTATTAATATGATTTTAACAAAGACCCAACATTGTTGCTTCTTTTTCTGCAGTCTGTATTTTGTATAAAATCCTAAAAGCATCCCAAAAGTTGACGAGCGCAGAAGTCGAACATTAATTCATAAACTTGAAATACTTAAAATTCTGAAAGCTCAAACAAACCTAACCAAAAAAAACTTGATAAAACCGAATAACTCCAAAGAAAAATTAAAAAAACATAATTTGAAGAAACCTAAAAACTAAAAATTCGTACTACTTAAAGGTTAAAGCTGAAAAGAAGAGATCATTTCAAACAAATTAAGGAAAAATGATTGTCAATCTTTAAAATACATACATAGTTGTAATCCTCCACATAAATCAAATTTTTGTTAGGTATACTTGCAGCTTGTTGCTACCAATAAATCTAATTTAATAAATATAATAAATTTTTTGATTCTTAAAAATTTAATTAATCTGCTTGTGGCCGGCATTAGTCGCTTTTTCCGATCTTAAAAGCTTCGCTTTTCGCTTTCTCCCATCTCTGTCTTACCTTTTTGACCTGGACTGGAATCATCGGCGGTCGTAAAATTTTTATTCAAAAATCCGTGAAACTTTTACATTAAGGAAAAGCACTTTCCTTTAGTCGGTCTTTAACTCGTCGGTTAATTTAAACATACAAGTTATTTGAATTAAAATGATGCAGATTGCCGCTGAAAAATGCAAGAACGAATCGCATCATCAACTTAGTGTAGACTTTTTAGTGCAGTTTTAAACTGGCTGAACATTGTGCCATGTGAGTCTATTCATATTAAATGGAGTTAGGGCAAGCGGCAGCGCTTTAAACTTGAATAATTGAGTAGGTAAGCCAGGATATCCTCGCAGGTGCCGTCGCTAGCACCGAGCTCTTTGCCTCATAGTCGTAACACGACGCGTCGTTACGGCCTTACGACAAGACCGCATGCATTATTTAACGCATATTACATCTTGCATTTTATAGCAGAGGCGCCGATAAGTGGGTACTGATTGCCCCACACAACACAACAATCGAAGCGACTATTTTATTTAACAAGAACAATCCTCGAATTCACGAAAATTTTTGTAAAACTGTAACGTAAGCACCTACCTTAGGTACATGTGTTGTAACTCGATGAAGCAAGATCTAACGTCTGTCAAGTTTTACAGATTTTGAGAATGTTTTGTATGTTTTACCATAATTCGTACTATAATACTATTATTTAATTATTTATTAAAATCATATTTTTAAGTTTAAGGGCTTTCAAAAGGTCGACCAAATTACATTAAAATAAATGTATCCTATCTTACCACCAGAGATGGGCGTTGACAGGTCGACTTTGATTGTCTACACGACGTGACAACAATTGCATTGACAATGTCTACAATGTCAACAATGTCAACAATAAGTCGACAATGAGAATTTGAGGTTATGCTGTGTTTTAAATCACATTTTCTGTTGAAGAAAGTATGAGGGTTTCCAATGAATGGTAGAATAAAGATTTGTTAATAGATATTCAAAGTACATACCCCATAACCTACGAATCTAAAAAAATAAATGAGAAAAAGTTATCAATAGTCACTACAAAAAATTATGAAAAAGCAAGTTTTCAACTAACCATTTTAAACTTGACTGTTTCGGCGGCAAACCGCTGAACCAATAAAATTAAAGTAACATGCCACGTTGTCAAATCTCAACTTGTTGTGAACGAATATTTGCCCAAGAAAATGAGGTTAAAAATAAATTACTATGTTCAATGCATAGTATTAGGTGTAAAATATAAAACCGTATATGTTAAGATAATTTTTACGTCGTTTTCTTTAATTTTTCAAGTCTTTAAAAAAAATAATTCAATTGAAAAATTTCCCGCCTTATACTTTACAATTTTTTTTAGAACATTTAGAAAACGTTTTGACCGCTGAAATCTCACATTTCGCATAGAATTGCATTAAACTTTAATTTAAAAAAATTAAAAAAAATTATTGGAAACCCCCATTATTTGTTTTGTTTTTTTTTTTGTTTTTTGTTTTTGTTTTGTTTTCTTGTTAGCGTTTTTCGAAAAAGTTATTTTTATTTATTTATTTTTCTATCACATATTTTATATTTTACAAAAATTTTCATCATACCCTTAAGTTTTATTTTTAACAATTATACACCAATTTCATAGTCAAATACCAATTTTTAATTTCAAAATTTATTATTTCTGTATTGTTGACATACCGAGAGACTATTAAAGATTGTGATTGTTGTCGTCAGGTTGGCAACTAATTTGAAATCTGTATTTGGCAACATTGACTATCAAATTTAAATGTCAAAATTTTATATTTAATTGTCATTCACTTCCGACTGATAGCAGTCAGGGTGAAACGGTTCCACATAACAAGCTAGCAGGGGCGCCAATAACTCAATGTTGCCAAATGATTTTTTTGCTTCAATCATTAAAAGTCACCCGGTAGTTGACATTGTTGACATCACTTCAAATGTCGACGTCGACGTAATTGTTGACAGGTCAACAATTGAATTTTCTACCTTGTATTGTTGACACGCCCATCCCTGCTTACGACATTTGTTTAAAAATAAAGGTTGAAGCTTTGTCAAAACTTATAGAATTGTATGGGCTTTATGGTGGTATTCTCAAATGTCTCTGTTATTCTGTTACGTTTATAGAGTGTTAGCAACAGTGCTCTGTTGTGACACCGCTTAACAGAGCTGTCTAATTTGCGATTTTCTAACTGCTTCTGTTAAAATAAGGGTAACAGTGTTCCCATTTGCTCGAAAATGTAATTTTAATTCAAATATTTTTAGAAAATGTCAAGAAGTTTTCATAAAATTATTATCATTTCGCAAAAGCTCCACTAAAGTGTGAAAAGAAAGCGAATGCAAAAGATGAGTGGAGATCAGAGCAAAGAATATCTTTGTTTATTGGGAAAAAATATCATTTTATGTTTTGGGACAATTTCTGTGGGATCTCGTGTCGCATTAGCTAACCGAATTGAATCCAAATTATTTTATTCCGTGCTGGAAAGAACTTATACGCAAAATTAAAGAGGGAAACACAATTTGGAAGAAAGAAAATTATTATTGAAAGCCAAAAATTAAATTTGAAAGAAATAATTCAAATTTAAAAATTTATGTTTTATTTTCGAGGAATACAGTAACCAAAATGAAGAGTACTCAGTGTTAAATTCTTTATTTGTACAAATTTCGCTTTTCTGGCGATTTGTAAGTGGTGTTCATTGCCACAGATTACCTTTGCAACATTTTGGATTATACCAATTGATTTTTTTCTAGGATCGATCTTATCCCTTCGTTTTCTAACACTTCAAAACCAAAGGTAGAATTGTATGCGTGATTCAAAGCTTCCAGTTTTATTCCTTATCATATTTTTAATACAATTTCTTGTTAATTTGGTAAAACATCGCAAAAATTCACAATCTGTCACTGTCACTGTTAGTTTATGGAGAGATTTTTGCCGCTGTTATTTAACAGAGAATGTTACTGTAGTAATGTTGCTAACAGAGGGCAACAGAGTTTACGGAATACGAATTTAAATAACAGCTGTAATTTTTACAGTAATGGAGCAATAACATAGTAACAGAAGTTAGGGAATAGCACCATTAAACTTGAAATACCCTGTATGTATTTAATTTTTGAAGCAAGAGCTACATATCTCTGTTTCTATTAAATTGTAATTAAATTGTTATTTTTGCTTAAGTATTTATTTCTGAGGCAAGCGCTTATCACTGTTTCAATGTTTGTTTTTATTATTAAAAGCACTCATTAGCTGTTTCAAAACTATAAAAACGCCAACGTCGCATTTTCTCTCAAAACTAGCTGTTATAAATTATTCATGCACTTCAAAAAAATAATAGCCAATGAAATTCATACTTTCAATGAGGGATCTAATCATTAATAACTATTTTACAATTTTATCAATCTTATTTAAAAAAATAATTCGGTAAAATGCGACGTTGGCGTTTTTATAGTTATGAAACAGCTAATATATCCATTATACAAAATGAACAAATTGGGTATGAAATCATAATAGTTTATTTATTTCGTACGCCCACAAGCAACGATACAATAATATTTCGCTTCCTTCCGGTTGTTTTATTTTTTATGTAAAATTTAGCGTTCTTTAAAAGCAATCTAAAATGTGCAATATCGCTTTGTAAACATTTTCCACTAAATTGCGGCATCTATAATTAATAAACAATCATTTTCAGCTAGCGTCATATCAACTCAGGTCTAATTTTTCGGGTTTTTAATTTAATTATGTTTGACTGTTTCAATTTTTTTTTGGTTCCAATTTAATTAAATTTTCATAATTTTAAATAAATAGTAACTATTTGGGCTTTAGTTGAACTTCCGCACTCTTTCATTAGCTCTATTAAAATTTAACATGTTGTTAAAAGTTAACAACGCGAATAAACCAATCAAATTGCTTCAATTTGGTCAGGCCAGGTCAGGTCAGTCTAAAAAGAAGTTTCTATCCAAATTTATTTCGTTTGGTTTTATGGATTTTTAAGTGGGTTTCGAATAAGTCTTAACTTTTTCTTATTTTTCTTAATTTTTATAAAATCTGAGAGTGAACTTAATGTGTTTTCAGTTTATATCTAGTCGATTTATCTCTATCGTAATTATTCACCGAATTACTTTATGTAAATTTTATCTACTTTAATAATTTACTTTAAGTAAATAGAGAACCGGTACATTTGTGTTTTTTTTCAGATTTATTATTAATTACTTTTTCCATTTTCTGGCAGAACAGAAAAAGTTAGCTAACACATAGAAATTGGAATAGCAGCTGTCTCAAGTTTCACGGCCGGAGCAAAAATAAATATTTCTTATCGAGTAAAAAAATTAATTAATTCCATAAACGATATAAAATTAATTACGCTTTTGTATTGTTAAAATTTTTAAAGTAGATATGGCTGAGAAACACTAAAAACCAATTTCGAAAAAAAATTTCAAGTTATTGCAATGTTTTCTACATGATAAAAATTTTTGAATGTTATATCAGGTGTACCAAAAGTCGCAGACAGGCAGCAGCTAAGCACAGCTATGCAAAATACTGTTTTCGATAAAAAAAATTCATAAATTCATAATTACATTGCGTAGTATCTAATTATGCAAAAATATATAGGGTGTTCCATTTAAAAAAATATAACTATGGTTCACCACCTTGTATACAACACCCTGTGTATAATAAAAATATTTTTAGTTTGTAAACTTCAAATAGATCTATCGGATACTGACAATATTTCAATTAGCGGACGGATTACGTACCCCTGGGTCAGCCTGTATATAAAAAAACGTTTTTAAAAAAAAAGCTTTTATTTAAAAGATGCACTAAAAAGTAAAAAATAATGTATTTCAATCACACGAGATTATTTTTTCTTACAGATTAAAATTCTAAAATTTATAAAAGCTTTGGGAGTTGTCAACTGGAATTCTGTAATGCCGTAGTTTTACAACTTCCAAAGCTTTTATAAATTTTAGAATTTTAACCTGTAAGAAAAAATATTCTTCAGTGATTATACATTAATACATTATTTTTTACTTTTTAGTGCATCTTTTAAATAAAAGCTTTTTATTTAAAAACATTTTTTATATATTTTTATTTTTTGCTTTTTAGTCTTTTTAAAAGCTTTTATTTAGCTCACAATGATATCTTTCTGTCAGCTATTTTTTCGGAGCCAAATTTGTTATTTATTGTTATTACACTGTGCATCTACCGTGACGTCCAAATGATCAACATACCGTCTATGTCGGTATAAGTTACGGTATATACAAATTGAAAACCCTTTTGTAAACATAACCTAAAATTTTAAAACCCCATTTAACCCCTTTAGGGGGTATTTAACTACATAGGATTGCATTGTCACGCAGATTAAGTAAGTATGCAAATTTTCAATTCAGTGGGACAACAGGAACCCTTTCAAATTTGGCTCCGAAAATATAAACGGACAGACAGACAACATTGTGAGTTAAATAAAAGCTTTTAAAAACAAAGTTAACGGCTCTGCTAACTCCAACAATTCCACATTAAATTATGCATTTTTTGCAACTTTTACGAGCTGTTGCATCTTAAAAAAGAAGCGATAATTTTTTTATAATTTTTTTACTGATCGCTAGTCAGTAGTGCCACTAATATCCACTCTCAACCGATAGAGTGGTAACTGCAAAAACAGAATTAAGTAAAAGTAAACCATGAACTTTCCCACCATATAGAAAAGATGACAATAACTTGCTTTTTTTCAAAATTGGTTTCGAGTGTCTTACAGCCATACCTAACTAAAAAAAAATTGAACAATATAAAATTTTCATATTCTAACTTATTTAATACTAAATTGATTACGCTATTAATTTATTTTTTTAGACAACCAAAAAAATTATTTTTGCTCCAACCATAATTCGTAACAATTTGAAACAGATATTCTGGAGTGTAAATTTCAGATTCCTGTTTGGTGGTCGAAGTGAATTTTTGCCCGTATCGTTTTCGCTATTAACAAGTCAATTTGTTGTGAGATGTGATATTTACAGCCCCAATAAATCACACCCAGAGACAAGAAAAACAAATATAAATGTGGAAGAACTTGGAAGGGTATTTAAATGCGTTAACACCTCTGATCACGAAACGAAACATCATCGAAAATCTGCAAGATGACATTTGTCGGCACTTTTAATGCCCTCCAGATGTCGTCAAACCTTCTTTGATATTTAATATCTGTTGCATTTTGGGCGTGACGGCAGACTATCAGAAAAAGCGGAAAGAAAACACACATGTATTATGAAGTTTTAGGGTTTTTTATTTACAAGAGAAACTTTACAATACAGTTAATAAATACACTTTCTAGATACAACAAGTGAGGATTTATACACTAATTATACAGATCAGGGCTTGAAACTAGCGATATTTACATGTAGTTATGGCACACGTTCCGAGGTCGCCTCTAAATTAATTATTGCACCATCGAGATCAATCATCGGTTTTTACAAGCGCAATTTTCAAGAACCCAAGTTGTGTCCGTGATTGGCTAAGTGGAAGTACGGAGCGTAGCTCCCGGAGCTCGTCGCTTGCAGAGGGTAGACACCCCCATACGGTACATGATGGGAATATAATAATCCGGAATGGGTGTGGTGGCCGGGAAAGCCGGGAAATCCGCCGCCTGAGCCGACGTTGGGCGGCGGCACCGTGGGCGAATTCACGTCCATGCCCGGATTCTGCTTTTTCCACTTCGTTCGCCGGTTTTGGAACCAGATTTTCACCTGGGTCTCCGTTAAGCTTAGGCTCAGGGCTAGGTTCAGTCTTTCGCAGACGCTGAGGTAACGTGTGGTTTTGAATTTGTTCTCTAATGCTACGAGCTGCTCGTACGTGAAGGCGGTCCGAGCACGGCGCGGTTTCCCGGTGTTTTGCGACTTCGAGTCCGACTTTTTCTTCTTCAAGTTGGCGTCTTTGATGTCCTCGCTGATGTCGCTCTGGATCTCGTCGTCGTCGTCGGAATGGTGGTCTTTGCCTGGAAATAAACAAAACATCATTTTTTTCGTACAAAAAAGAACAGCTTTAGGCTTGTCAGAAGCATTCGATTTGTGGTTGGAAACGTCATCAGGAAATTGTAAAAGTACATTATTCAACTTTAAATAATTGAAAAATAAATATTTTTTTACAAAAGGCTTATAAATACGAACTCTTTGCATTATATGGAGACAATTTTGTATTATGTGAAAAGGTATACATAATATAAATTATATTCTTTTTTTATTATGATTTTTTCTAACAACTTACTTAATGTCAGGTCAAGTCAGGTCAGGTCAGGTCACTCTCTGCATTATATGGAGACAATTTTGTATTATGTGAAAAAGGTATACATAATATAAATTATATTCTTTTTTTATTATGATTTTTTCTAGCAACTTACTTAATATCAGGTAATGTCAGGTCAGGTCAGGTCAGGTCAGGTCAATAATTTATATATATAAAAACAGTACCGTGATTGACTGACAGACAACGCACAGCCTAGACCACTGAACCTAGAAACATGAAATTTGGAAGATACGTTCCTTAGAGGGTGTAGGGTTCCGCTAAGAAGGGATTTTTCGAAAATCTTTTTCTAAAGGGCTGAAATGTAGTGTTAAAGTTTGAATAAAAATCCGTCATTTTAAGAGAAATATTAAAGTTATATTCATGAAAATTGGTACTTAGGCCTTACGTTAAAAATTAAGAAATACGTGTTTCAAGATTTTTGAAAAATCAACCCCTAAGGGGGTTAAATAGGGTGTTAAAGTTTATTTAAAAATTCGTACTTTTAAAAATTATATCTATGCAAATTGGTACTTGGGATTTAGGTTAATGATAAAAAACGCATGTTTCAAATCTTGACATTTCCACCCTTAAGGGGGTTAAACATAAACTTTTTTTTATTTTTGAACTTATATTCATGAGAATTTTCATTTGGGCTATAGACTAAAAATAAACAAACGCGTGTTTTATTATTTTTAAAAATTCCACCCTCAAAGGGGGTTAATTATATAAATCCGTCATTTTTGAACTTATATCCATGAAAATTGGTATTCGGGCTTTCGGTGAAAAATGAAGAAACATGTGTTTTATGATTTTTAAAAATTCCACCCCCTAAGAAGGTTAAATTTTAAAATCCGTTATTTTTGAAATTATATTAATGAAAATTGATATTTAAACTTTTGGTTAAAAATGAAGAAAGGCGTGTTTCTTGATTTTTTGAAGTTCCATCTCCCAAGCGGGTTAAATATAAAAATACGTAACTTCTAACCATAAAAATTGGTAGTGAGGCTATACGCTAAAAATTAAAAATGAGTGTTTTAGGGTAGTTTTAGATTTGTTAGAAATTCCATCCCCCAAATTAAGAAAACGTGTGTTTTATGGTTTTTAGAAATTCCAACCCCAAAAATATGGGATAGAACTTTAAATTTTACGGATTTTTATATTTACCCTCATGAGGAGTGGAACTTCCGAAAATTCAAAAACACGTCCTCTTTTATTTTTAACGAAAAACTCAAATATCAATTTTCAGAAATGTAACTTCAAAATAACTGGTTTTTATCCGTTATTTACAAAATAAATGTAGTAATAAATGTGGGTTAAATGTAAAAAATCATTCATTGCTGAAGTTATAATTAAGAAAATTAATATTTAGACATTTGGTTAAAAAAGAAGAGACATGTAATTCAGGATTTTTATAAATTCTACCCCCGA
The DNA here is from genome assembly GCA_939628115.1 of Tribolium freemani. NCBI lineage: Eukaryota > Metazoa > Arthropoda > Insecta > Coleoptera > Tenebrionidae > Tribolium > Tribolium freemani. The sequence continues at coordinate 15,310,146 of OW626791.1, read as the reverse complement.
GGGGGATAAATACAAAAATCCATCATTTTTGAAGTTCTATTTACGAGAACTGGTATTTGGGTTTTCAGTTAAAAATGAAGAAACATGTGTTTCGTATTGGGTCACCTTACTAAGTTTTGCGGTATTTTTCCGAGTTTCAAAATAATTGTGGACATGCGTGCGAAGCCGCGGGTAACTGCTAGTAAATACATAAATTAAAATACACTTCATTGCTAAAAATGCGTTTATTCACAATTTTTAGTTAAACAACTCGTCCCAATAAATTGGTCATCACTCATCAGAGACCAGCATATTTCACAAAAAACAATATTGCAGGACTTCTCGTGTAAAAAACGTAACAAAATAAATAATTTCAATAACTTTATAATATGGAACAGAATCTATAAAATCAATGTAGAAGCTAAAGACAGTCAAGCAACGACTTAATTTTTCTAACAATTTTAAAAATAATTACTCCCATTTTTGGGTTCGAGTATTTTGTAAATGCATAGACAAATTCTTAAAATCTCATAATTTTTTACACAGCATTATTTACACAAATCACTTTTTTAAATGCTTGTTAATGATAAAAGTAAAATGTGGCAGGAAAGGTGCAATTTCTCTCCGTGTTCTCGATGATTACTATGTCTGAAAGTCAACGGAAATTTTTTTTTATAAAGAGTTTAAACGTAAAATTTTTGTACTTATAAAGAAATCTCTTTTAAAGTTAAAAGTTCATATAAAGAAAAACGGTGAGTGACTTCCAAACTAAACGACGAAAAAAAGAATCTAACTTTATTGCTCTATTGTGATTAGTTTTTGAAATAAATAATTTCAAACTTAAATCTGTTAAACCATTGCAATTAAAACATTTCACATTACAATTCAAAACGTAAAAAAATAAGAAGTTTGTTAAAAGTTGAATTACTTGAGAGGGTTAAATGGAATACACTACTTTTGGTTTTAGATAATAATTTTTTTTAATGTTTAAAGTTAAATATCTTTTTAGTAACTGTTACTGTTTTTAGAGACAATGTATTTTTTTTTTAATCGAAAATAAAAAATAAGTTGTTCCATTTGAATTTTTTAAGTTATTTACTTATTTATAACATTGCAACAAACTTTTTTCATTTTTTTTTCTTGATTAATAAAAAAAATATATCCTTCAAGGGTGAACTTTCTTCTTTAAAGTGGTGAAAGTCCTACTTTTTTAGGTTTGTGCTTTTCAATGTTGTCTATCTAAAAACGTAAAGTTTTAGATGCCTAACGTTAATTTGATTTTTTGACGAAAACATGAGTTTCTAAAAAAATTATTACACAAAAACTAAGAACCTTAGAAAAGTAGGACTTTCACCACTTTAAAGAAAAAAGTTGAAATTTAAATCTGTACCAATTGTTTAGCACATTGCGATTAAAACGTTTTAAAATTAGAAGTTTGTTAAAAGTTTTATAACTTGAAAAAGTTAAATAAAACTACCTTATTTTTTGTTTTTGCCTCTCAAAGATTGCTAAAAAGTGTGTATCTAAAAACATTAATTTAAAGTTAAATATTTTTTGAGTAATCAGAAGAGACACTTATCTGTTAAAAATACTTTTAGAGAGACAATTTAAATTAGTCTTTTAAATGCGAGAATGAAAAATTGGGTGTTCCATTTAAAAATTTTAAGTTATTCAACTTGTAACAAACTTCTTCATTTATCTTTTTGACTGCTGTGAACTAAAAAACATAATCCTTAAATTTGAACTTTCTTCTTTAAAGTGGTAAAAATCTTACTTTTTTACGATTATTAGTTTTTATGTGGTAATTATTTTTTAAAAGCGTGTTTTCATAAAAAAAAAATCGAATTATTTCAAAAACTAAGCAAAATCGGCCAATAATAGGGTAAAAAGCTGCATCCGAAAATGTAAAATAATATAAGGTGTTCCCTTTAAAAAAATACAGGGTGTAACAGAAATACGTGTGTTAATTTTACCACGTAATAAAACTCATCAAATACAACAACTTTTCTATGTAACGTTTTGCAAAATTCTTATATATTATTTTGACTGTTTTCATCCTTTCTTTTGTGCAAACGAGCCGGTCAATGTTTAATAATTAGTTTGTATTCATAGCTACAATTTTTATTGTTGTTTTAAATTGTTTAAATTGTCCGTTTCTATCACAACAAAAATAGTTCGGCTCTTTTATTTTTATACCCATAGGCGGGTACACGTTTCAGTATGTTATCTTTTACAAATTTTAAGTAAATTTGCAAAACTTTTATTGAAAAATTACAAATAGAAAAAATGTTTTATTTGTTGAGCTCTGTTACCTGTTAAAATTAACACACATATTTCTGATACACCCTGTATAAGTTTGTATTGTAGCTAATTTTAAACACATCTAGATATAATTGAAAATAATCTTAGTTGAATCAGGGGGTTAGTATCTACGGCTTTTGTAAAAAAAAGATAAATTTTCTAACAATTAAAGGTCAATTGTTTACAAAGCGGCAGTAATAAGATGTGAAATTAAATGGCGCGTAATAAGTGTACCGTTTCGATTTCAGAAATTTCTTTTTGTGAGCCGTCCTCCTCCATTAGCTCGTAACAGTAATAAAGTGCTCACAAAGGTCGTCAGGACGTTTCGTGTGCAATGCGAAATTGTTGTCGCTTTGATCGGAGAAGTGTAAAATTTTGCTCCCAAAGATGGTAAAACAACAATAACGAACAACTTAAATTCAGCGTGCGCCAACATAAATACTTTACCAACTTTACAGCGTCTTAGCATTCAAGCGGCATGGCATCGGCTGGTTTAGACAACGGAAGGAATAACGGAACCGGGACATGTAATTAACAGCCTTAGCGTAATTGCCTCCGGGCTCGTTAGCAAGCCGTGAACTTTGTAATTAATCCTTTGGTTTTGCTGCTACTGCTTTAAGCAGATGTATTAATTATGGACGGAATACGCTCGTTTTAACTCCACCTACTCCCTTCTTCGCTCTCTAGCTACTTTATTAAAATATTTAAACACTCTGATGGTTTTCTAATTGCAATCTATTGTTCCGCACTTCATAAATTAAACGCCGCTTCGTGTTTAGCCTCGCTTATTATTACACTAATGGCGCGATCTCTTATTTATTACATATTGCACGCTTGGCTTATCTACCAACTCATGTTCTAAAGTATACCTCATTATTTTACAGTATCGTGTTACAATAAAACGCACTGAAATCCAATTAAAACAAATCTGAATTAATTAGCCCGGCGCATCCACCAAAATAGGCATAATTACATAAGTGTTTTCAAAGCAGTTCAAATATACGAAAACAATTATTGTATTCTTCCAAAAATAAACGAGTCGTAAGTATACCGAGACAAAAAACACAACGCAACCTTACAGTCGTTTCAGCAGTTCCTGAAAAATTGATTAAAAATCGACTAAATCTAAGTCTGAAAATGATGGCGCTTGAAAAAGTTTTAAAAAGTTTTCGGTTAAATGAATGCATAGTACACCTAAAAGTTTAGGAAAATTTCAGTTTGTCAAAGTATTTAAATAATTAGATGAACCACTATGATTCAGGTAAGCTTTTATCGACCTTTGAAATATTTATCACGACTACAGTTCCACCATCACTAATCGGGTGTGAGAACAACAGTTTCAATTACAAGTATAATGCAACAAAGCGGTTGTATGCAGTTTGTGAATAAGTATATATCTACTTTTTCTTCAGTTTCACAAGTTTCACAAATACATAGTCACTTTTTACGAAGAAAAAACTTTAAAAAAGAATTTATTTCTCTACAGTTTCTAATATCCAAACCATGTCATTATTTCTTATAAAAGTAGTTTCGTAACAATTTAGTTAGTTAACTGTAGAATAATTTCCTTGTATTCTGTAATCTAGACCAAAGTTCCTTGGGGTTTATCCAAATTTGTCTAACGCCCGGTATTTCAGTGCTTGGTTAAATTCTTTGGTAACTAACCGATGGTAAATATTACGCAAGATTTTAACACTGAATGCGAATTTCAGTGCTTTAGTAGAAATTGGGTTAAATTCACAGCTTTTTGGCAACACCGCGTTAAAAAGTAGGAATCTGTATTTGATTTCTTGATGTTTTTTTTATTGTTTCTTAAAATACAATAGACATCCACAGCACTCGGAAATAAATTAGGTTAAAAAAACAAAGACACTGCGCATGAGTATGACTAACCCTGAAAAAAAGTTGGTAACCGAACACATTTCCTTCGGTAAAGCTTTTAACCTCCGGTAAATCATAACCAAGCACTGAAATACGCCAAATCAGGAAATAAATTGATAACATAATATTTTTGGTTTAACCATCAACTGAAATACCGGGCGTAAGCCACAATAATAGAAACCATTTTCTAATAAATATCCATTGTTTGTGTAATTTACGACAATTTCACGAAAAATTTTCTTGACTGTTTATCCTACTTATTTAATCTATTTATTTATAATAATCACCGACTTAAGTGACGTCAAACCGTTCACAGTAAATTATTATACCTACACAGTTATTTAAGTTTGAAGAATGCAAATTTTGTCCTTCCTTTAAATTTACAATTGAGTAGATTAAAGAGCTTACAATAATTACTTTAATACATAAATCTAACAACAAGATGCATTAATTGTTTTTTTTTTATTAAAACAAGGTATTAATATTTCAGTACCGAAAAATTCTATACGTAGTTCAAATTGAAAAATGTTTTATTTTCGCTAATAACTATCACCACCTGACTTGTAAATTTGAAATTAAATTGGCCACATTAAAAACCACAGAAGCAATGGCAATGGTGCCAACTTAATTTAATAGTCGTAGGTCACTTTGATCAGAAATTTAATTGAATGCATGGTAAAAATAAAAATTTATCACGCTTCATAATTAGGTAATATACAACAATACTTAGCTACATTTATTTATGGTTAATTAAATTATTATTTATGTACAAGTTTTTTAAACAATTCACTATCAAAAGTAGAAAATAACTTTAATTTAAATACATTAATGGCCAATTGCCACTATTCCCGAACAAAAGTTTTTTCGAAAGCCACACCAAAATCCAAATGATAATGGCTGACAGAGCGTCACCGCACTGCATTGTTTTAGCGGTGAACAGACAAATGAATGCGGTTAACACGTTTGTCGCTTGTTACGTATTGATTTCACAAGCTCCCGTGATGTTCTCGAATTACCGCCGCTTAATCATACTGAGCCCCGGATTTACCGATTTAATCGACAAATGCCAGACGACGGCAGACACTAGTTTTAATTTATATAAAATTATACCACAAAATCTTAAGTTTCACCCAAACAAAAAAAATAACAAATTTCTCCCAATGACTGATTGTTTTCAAAATTTTCTGTATAAGAATTATGTAGGTATAGGGTAAGTCCTGGCGAGATGGCCCATCAACAGAGTTCAGAAGTTTAATAGTTTGTAATAAAGCAATTTTTTTAAATTAGCTAAGAATGTGAGTGTAATTTGATTTTTCTTATTTTTGCATATGGTGTATGTACACCATTATTTCCTAAAAACTATGTAGTTTTTACGGCTAATAACTGAAAATTACGTTTGCCCAACAGTTTCTGACAACACTGCGTTAAGAAGTGCTTTTTAAACGTTATTATTATACGCTGAATGCTTTAAAGATAATGATTTAACTGATATAATATCAACTTTTTTCAGGGTGTGATGGCCATAGCTTATGATTAATTTATGATTAATTAACGACTAAATAAAGACTTAAACACCATCATACGCCCCATTTTGTTTGCTGGCATAAAAATGAGTTCATCAGCAAAACAACGTCCCAAACACGTATTAACTTTATTAACTTTCCTAGAACACATAATAAACATACGATTTAGATATAATGTAACGTAAAAGTAAAAAAGTCACAAAAAAGCAAAACAACATCAAATAGAAAAAGAGTATTTAAAAAAAACACATAAATATACTGAAATATGTAAGTATAAAAAATATGAATCTCCGTCTGGTAGTAGGTAATTATAATCCCCAAGGTAAATCGAATTAACTTGAGTTAGAGAGCAACAACAGAAACATAGTTGTATGATAAGCAGTTTTAACACTATGATTTGACACAAAGTTGAAGCCAATGTATTCAAAAATTATGGAGAGGATAGTTTGAAATTGGTTGTTAAAAAAAAAGACGAAGCAAAAATGCAATAGCAACAATTCATTTTTAAAAAGACTTTAAAAATAATGTTTAAATAACGATTTTATTTCTTTTGTGCTTATTTTTAGTCATCTATTATAATTTTCCATTTTAACTAAGCTCAAAACTGCTTCTTGAGAAAATGGAATATGATAAAAGAATAAGTATAAAAAGAAGAAGCTTATTAAAATTGAATAACCCACAAATATTTTCCAGGTAATTAAATTTTAAAGCGTTTTTTTTAAACACAAAGTTTAAATGTTTAACGTAAATAAAATAAAAAGTTGAATGTTAATTGTGTAGACGATATACATTATTCAATGAATATTGTTGTTACTATAGCAAATGATACCTACAGTTACTCCACCACGGATCACTTATTAAGTTATTATTGGCATTTATAGGTACGAGTTTAACACCAGCCATAAATATTAAAATTTGAGTTAAATATTATTATTAGCTGTTTCAAAACTATAAAAACGCCAACGTCGCATTTTCTCTCAAAATTGGCTCTTATAAATTATTCATGCACTTCAAAAAAATAATAGCTAATGTAATTTATACTTTCAATGAGAGATCTAATTGTTAATAACTATTTTACAATTTTATCAATGTTATTTAAAAAAATAATTCAGTAAAATGCGACGTTGGCGTTTTTATAGTTTTGAAACAGCTAATACCTACCTAAAAATATCACTTTTTGAATAGTTAACTTTTTCATATCTAAGGTTAATTTTTTTCTAATCAGTAAGAGACACTTAACAGTTTTTAGAAATAGGTACAATTTAAGTCTTTTAATATGAAAAAATAGGATGTTGCATTGAAAGTTCAACTGCAAGGGAAACCAACTTAATTTAATATTGTTCTTTTTGGTTTAATAATTTTTTGTACTCATAGCTCTTATAGACAGCTATTTCCCGGTTATCTCCAGCGTGTGAAAAACGAACTTTGCAACAATGGCTAGGGACATTTAGTAGGTTGGTATCGCTATCGTTGAGATGGGAACGATTATTCTTATTACGATAAGTGACAGTTCATGTCAATATTTTGATTGTTTGACCTGTTACCAACCCATCAGCAAAAAAAACTAAATTATAAAAAATATTAATTTTTAATATATTTGAAAAATTCGTTACCAAAAATATTGTATCTAACTTGTTTGGAAAGCAATTTCCCACATTCAATTGCATTTTCCAAACACGTAAGATAAATAACTATTTTAAAAGAGTATGCTTTGTCAAAAAATTAAATTATGCATTTAAAAAACTAAACAAAATCGGCAAATTCAAAAACATCAATGTTAAAAGCTATTTTTTAGAAAAATGGTAGGCTTTTTAACTCGTTTGAACATGACAAATTCACATACGAAATATTGCTAAGCCATTCCCTAACACCCTGTATACAGAAAAATTCCCTAAACATACACATTATTCCCTATGTTCAATTTGAAAAAACACAGATCAACGCATTGCGAGTATGCAACTAATTATTCCACGCGCTGTCAAAAATCTCAATTTGTCAATGAAATCTTTAAAGATTATTCAAGTAAAGAAAAATTAACTTTTTTGAAATTTATTAATTATCAGGTAATAGTGACATGTAAGGAATGATAAATTACTTCAACAAATATTCAAAATCACTTCAAACTGATTCGAATAACTCGACATCAAAAAATTATCGTTACGTATCATTGGTGACGTAAATTAAATTAATGCTTTGATATGATTTTGTTCAGATTGAACATAGGGCTATGCTCAGAGTTAAAAAAATTTCTCTGTATGTACTTCCAAATAATTTTAGATGATGCATGGTTTGTGTCTTTATATTTTTTAAGTACCTACACATGTATTTAAATATTTTGACATTTAATTCTCAATGATGGACTGAGACACCCTGTACTTATTTTGTTTTTACTTGCACACTCAGAAAAATGATGTGTTTGTTATTACTACATTTGTAGTAGTAAAAAAAGTACGGTATATACAACTCTTAAATATGTTATATGGTAACAATGAGGTGGTTAATATTATCACTAGAAGTGTAGATATTACTAATAAAAAATAGTTCTAGTGCGAGGTAAAATTTAGTACTACAAATAGTAAGTTAAACTCTTTTTTCTTGTGTAGATTTTACGAAGCAAGTGAATAGTAAAATCAATTGCAATTTAGGTGTAGAATTCACTACTACAAAATGTTATATTCCAACTTGACCACAACTTAGCTGTAATATTTACCATTACAGAATGTATAAAGTAAGTAGGATCCACATATAGGAGTGATAGAGCAACAGAAGCTCCAGTTGAAGAAGCGGGATTGACAATGACAGTCATCTTAAGTTCTTCCCTGTCATGATTGATAATAATTCTAGTTGTGGTGATGTGGTAAAGTTTGCTTTGAGTGGTATTTAAAATTTTAATGTTAAAATAATGGAAAGTTATGCTGTATGTTCACTTATGTGAAGACTGGAATCATCAAGAATTCATTCCGTATTTTAGCAGGGTAAGTAAATTTTTGTTATTATTGTAACTTTTTGTATTGTTGATGGTATTATTATTTATATGACCGATCGTATTTTAGATAAAGTTTTTTAACAGGTACAAACCCGAGACAGTTTCACTACTCTACTGATGAGGACGCCATCAAACAGCGAGAAGTACCATTAGTTTTGTTTATAAATAAGAAATAACTATATCATGTTAAAAAACCTTGTAATTTTCTTTTTTCATTTTGTTTGTTTTGTTGCATTCTAAGGTCTTAATAAATAACAATATGTATGTATATAGTTTTGTAGAGTACATATAGGTACCTAGGTATTTAATGTCTTTTTTAATAAAATAAAGTAGAGATATTTATAATAACTGTGTATTATTATTACCTATCTCATCGAACTGTAAAATATATCCATCAAAATTTAATAGTAACTGCCAATCACCCTAACAGTAACATCTACTATAGTAATATCTACATAAAAAAAATAGTTGGTTTAACACATCGTATAACGTTAAATTGTACTACATCTGTAGTGGTAAAATATACTACAAGTCCGCAGTGTAAAAACAACAGCTGGTAGGTCTAATAATCACGAATTTATAAAAACTATTTTGTAGTGGTAAAATTTGCGGCACAAAATATTTGAGGCCTATTTCACTACTGCAAGTAACTCTTTTTCGCGTATTATCTACACTTTTTTTTCTGAGTGCATTTTCCTGGCAAATACGGAGTAATTCACGTAAAACGTCCAGCCAAGTAATTTTAACATGCGACTTGACGTCTTGTAATGAATTTCTCTTTCGTGTGACCTACTTAAAATTTTATTTGTTTAAAATTAGGTACCTACATTTTATTTTATCTGGGTTTTATTTTATTTTGGCAAGATTCAGCTTTTTATTTTATTTTTCTTTAATTAAAATTGTACAATAATACATAATCATTTTTTTCCAGATCCCGGCTTAGGTCCCCCAAATTTTTCAAATTGTGTTCATGAAAATTTTAGATTTGACCCCTTGTAGGTCCTTTTCAAAATGCACTTAATAACCTTGTGCCTCGCTATCTTCAAACAGTGTTTACTGCCTTTAGATTTCCATGTTTGTTGCAAAAATTTCGGTAATTTTTGGTCGTTATATTTTTGAATCCCATGTGACCTCACCTGTTTCGCTGTCATCGTACTCAGGCGACCCCCTGGACCCGTCATGCGGCTTCCAACAACAAATCCCGTCACTGTACACCCCCTGTCTCCCCGTAAACTTATTAGGGTCCAAGATATTTTCGACCGAAAAGGCCAATCTGCGATTCTGATGAGGCACAACCGACGGACTTTGATCTCGTGGACTCTCCGACCGGCTAACATCATCACTACAAACACTCTCCGCCCGTTTCATATCTTTAAAACTAAGAAAATCACCACTGGAATCAGTCTTATTCGACGGGATCAAATTCTCGAAAGATGTGAACTTGTCCTGCCTCCTGGTGAGGTCCACCGGACACAGCGTGTCGTCGTTTTCCACGTCCACATTGAGCTCCTCGTCCGTATCGCACGTTTTCTCGCACATTTCAGCATCTCGCGAGTCATCGGATATCCGCTTGGGCTGCAGGAAGATCTGGGAGTCGGACGAGTGGTGTAGAGGAGAGCGTTCTTTCTCCACCGGTTCTTGGTTTTTGTGGCCTGTTGCTATAATGCGTTCCATCATCAGCATTGTCATTATTGGAGGTCACTTAACGCATCGATCGATTTTTTAATGATATAAGGCAAACTCGCTTGTTATCGTACAGGAGATTTTGATGTACTAAATTTGATCTCTGGAAATCGGTTTAGGATGCAGCTTCCCCACACAGAATGGCGAAGCAAGCATCAAGTCGGCTGGGTGAGGGTAAGCTGGCGCCGGATTGGCCACTGTTGGACGCTTTTCGGCCTCCGATTGGCCGTAACGGGCCGGGGGGTGGGGCTTGTTTAAACGTAGTCGAGTGATCTTTATTTGCTTTGTAATTATGAATATGATTTGTAATAACAAAAGAACCAAGTTGGGAAATTATCAAGCCATGATTGTCGGGCATATTTTGGAACAAAGGCGGTTATTTAGACTACGCTGATGAAACAATTTAAATTTAGTAGCGGTGAAAATGTTATGGCTAGTCGTTTAATTAGTAGGGGATTGTATTGTTTGAGGGATAATGTGGATTTGTCATATTGCCCTATTGGGCCATTAATATTGTTTATCGCATTGTCTCTGATCACATTAACAAGCGTCACATCACAACTATTAACTAACGGACGTCCCTCATAGCACCCTTTCCGTATACGAGGGATGTACAATACGTCGCAATTTTATCATCAAATATTTTGTCCTAATTAGACTGAATGCTATCAGAAATCAAAATAAATTTATGAATTTGTTCTTTATGTAATTATGATTTGTAAAAAAAATCTTTATTTCCTTATAGTTACAATTGATATTCGTTGTTTATAATTCAGTGACGGTTCGTTGTTGTGCAAATTAGGAGGGCACAGACCTTTATAATATTTAACAAAAAACCTCTTTAATAATTAATAAGTTATAATAATTAATCTAAAAAAGATTAAAATACCTACCTAAAAGCATTGCAGATTATCAAGTAAATATAAGAATAGGACGTAAACGTAAGAATGTAATATAATTGTAAACGTGAACTGTAATTATTTTGACTTTATTCAAAGAAAGAAAACTTTTGTTATCTTATTTATTTATTTTCTCTTTATTTTTTTTCAAGATGTGTGATTTCTCAGAGCAATTTTTAATGTTCAATAAGCTCTAAGTTGGGAAGAACATGATTTTGAACATAAAAATAAATCAGTCTCGAGACAAAAAAATTTGGTAACTTCAATTTCGATCTAACTTGGTGATATTTTGTTCAATCTTAGGTAAATTTTTCAAAAAAAACCTACTTTTTATCTCAACGAGACTTAAACAAGACTAAAATACTAACACTTATTCTAGTATACTTTGATGACTTTTTGATCTGTTTTTGACAAAAGTTTGTGTTTTTGGCAAAAAAACGTAACAAAAAAGACAAAATTAAGATAGTTTTGGATTTAATTTAGTGATTTTTAGGTCTGTTCTAGAAAAAGTATAACACTTTTGACCAAAATTTGTACAATGTACAATGAATTTCTTGTTCAAAAACGAATAAATAAGCTAAAAAAATAAACAAATGCAAAGCAATTATTCGTGGATATCTTAAAAACTTGCAGTTTGCTGGACACCAATTGATTTCTCGGAACATTTTAAGTTCCTAAAATTTTTACAATTATTGTCAAAATGATTATTATCTACTAAATAATAATAATTTTGTCATTTTTTGGTTTATTCTTAAAATTTTGATTTTAAAGAGTGACAAGTTTTTACAAAATAATTGACTTTTATGTTCAAAACGAAGTAAACTGGCTAAAATAAGATAGAATTATCATCAAGTTTGATCAAATTTGGTGATTTTTTTGTCAATTTTAGCAAAACTTTTCGAAAAAATTGTATTAAAATACATGCTAAAGGCAGTAAGTTGCTAGGGCCTGGTGGCTCAGTGGTAAAAGCGTACTTTTAAAGTGGGGAGTCCTGGGTTCGAACCAGGATCAGGTCTAACAATTTTTCTATAAAAAAAAGTTTAAACAAGGAAAAATATGACGTAAACATACTAAATAAGGGATTGTAAAATCATATAGACGTAAACAAAAACACCCAGACGTTTAAAAGCGGCTGGAATAAGAAAATAATGCAGCAACTGGTTTAACTCTTAAACAGCATAAAGGCGCCATATTGTAAACGTAAGACTTAATATAAGTGTAAATACCCTAGGCTATCATTATCAAGTAATAGTATATTACGTACCGTAAACTGTAAGTGCAATTTTTTTGGTCGAGAATGCAATATTGGGAAACCGAGGGTACCGAGGTTTCCTAAGCGTTCGAGACCAAAAGAAGAACTTACAGTTTGAGGTTAGTAAGCTATTTTTAACAATACCTGCACAAATAAGAAAAAGTAAAACATTTTCTGAATGAATTTTTATGAAAATTCAATAAACGTCCGATTGTTGTCAAATTAAAAATTTGTGTGACGTTTATTTCGAGTTAGGGATACAAAACAAAAAAAAATCACTTTAAATCAACATTTGTTGCAAAATCAACGCTTCAATACTGTTTTGAAGGTATTTCAAGTGAAAATAGAAAAGTGGATGATATGGAAGAGGCTGCAAGGTTTGCTTGTGCATCATTTTTCATGGAACACGAATGGCATACGTTGGTATGTAATATTTACTTACAGACCACGGGCTGTAAGTAAAATATTATTGCACAGTAACCATGGAAATTTGCACCTGACTAAAAAGTGCCGCTTACTATGAAAGATATTTGTCAGTGAATGATGACTTACAGAACAGGTATTGCTAAAATATATGATATAGGACTTGAACGTAAAAATGTAACATAATTGTAAACGTGTGTACTGTAATTATTTTGACTTCATTCGGAACAAGAACTGAAGAAAGAAAACTCTTGCTAATTTAATTATTTATTTTTTCTTCATTTTTTTAAGATGTGTGATTTTTCAAAGCAATTTTTAATGTTCAATAAGCTCAAGTTGGGAAGAAATGGATTTTGAAGATAAAAATAAATCAGTCTCGATATAAAAAAATTTGCTAACTTCAATTTCGATCTAATTTGGTGATGTTTTATTCAATTTTAGTTAAATTTAAAAAAAAACTAAAAAAGGATAATTTTGGATTTAATTTAGTAATTTTTAGAGCTATTCTACGAAAAGTTTAACACTTTTGACCAAAATTTATTTTGCTTTGTTAGAATGCGCAATCTAAATTTTTCTTCCAACATGTGAAAAGGAGTATAGCTGGAACAGAATAAAAGAAACATTTTCCAAAATATTTTCAAGCTTTATAAATTATTTCTTTCCCCCAAACTATCTAATTAAATTATTATTTGTGGTAAATAGAGCCAGTTTGTCTTGTAAAGGCCATGAAAGGTGTTATTGCATAAAATCACGACAGATAATGTAAACATAGAATAAAATATCTTTACAAAAAATTAATTTGTAAAGATAAATTAAATCTGTCAGACATAAGTTAAAATCCACCTCGAAACCACCGTTTTTTAGTAAATTTAGTAGTAAAAATTTTAGTAAATAAATTAAGAACATAAATAATAAAAAAAGTTAACAGATTTTGAGACTGTTATTTAAACAGATTTTTTTTGATGGAGCACAGCCTCTGCTTCCTTTGAGGTTTGTTTGTGGGATGATGAAACTTGAGTCACCCTGTTTGCCAATTTATCGGTTAATATTCTAGTTATTAATACAATTAAAAATGGTTGGTTGTGTAAATAAAATAAATGATATTTTGAAAGAGACGGTGTGAAAGAAATGCGTTTGAAGCCTGTTTTTGAAGTTAATAATATACGATGATTGTGGCATAAATCACCGAAAAATAGAGGCGTGAATGTGTCTTTAGTGTTAAAATAATAAAGCTCACTGCCGGAAATTAAAATGGTTAAACGTGAGGACAAGTTAACGGTAGCTAGTTAGTGGCTTGGAAATGGTTTTGTGGACGTATTTATAAGTCTGTATTTATACGCGTTCAAGCTACTGATGTACTAAACATGTCCACTTATCATTAATAAACAGATTTTAATGGTGACCGTTTAAAATTAGGATAAATATTTAAGTTGATTATTTTTATATTACAAAAATAGGGGGGAAGTTATAAAGTCTTTAAATAATTGTTCCATATGTTTATTCGACTTTTAATTTATGTAATGCGAAAATTACGTAAAAGGGACAATTAATCGTAGCTTCTGTATGCAGGCAACTACTTGTATCTTGTTTGATTATCTCCAAGAAGACGTAACAAAACTTTACACTTATCAAAGTTAATTAAAATAATGATCACTACAAAGCGCGTCTGATAGTTGGGCTTGCACAATGTTTCACGTAAGCGCGTCCCAGAAATTACAGTTACATATAGTTTTATTTTAGATTTGCAAAGTTCTTTCCATTTTAAAATTTCGCTTCGTGTTCGATATTTCGTGGTGGGATCATCGAACAAAGGCGCCGTTTATCCGCTCCTTCAAGTGCCCATAAACGACAATGACAATAGTCGTTTTAATCGTATTTGCACTAGGTCCGCAGCCGCAGTCCCTCCGGAGGTGCGCTCATACGAAAGTCGCTCGGGTCTTTACCGGGGCGACGGTTCTAAGTAGCAGATGTGTCAATTTCATTTCAATCAGAGGATAATAGGGGCCGTAATGGAATCAGCTCTTGGTCTATTTGCCAACACTCGTCGGCGGTCCCGCCTTATTCGACTTATATTCGTCTTCACGAAGAAAACTCCAACATGCAGACCTCAATTATTTAAAAAAAATCGAAATTAAAAACTTTCCAAACCGAGCAATCAATCAGCCGATTTTCCACTTTGAATGGCAACAGTTGTGCGGTCAAATTGGACATTTACGCCCTGAATAGAAATCCAGGAAATAACAAAACGAATTGAATATATAAAAAAACCAACGTGAGGAATGAATGGGCGAAATCACTCCAACATATGTCAAATTAAAAATACAAAACTGGAATGGATATTAAGTATACTATACACGATTTAAATTAGGCGTTTCGATGAATGACCGGTAGCCGAAAAATCGATCAATAATCATAATAGGATCAAGTTAAATAGTCAAAAACCAATTAATCGCAACAATTATTCCATTATAGCAGGTTTTGGGTGATTTAGGACGCTCAGCCTTGCGGTGATACGACAGAATTGTATTTCGACTGACGAGACGAGGTCAAAAGAAATGCACCGTTTGGTAGTTTTATTTTTAATTAAACCGGCCCTGACACCGGATGTTGGAAGCCTTACAAAAATATTCACAAAAAATTTATCAATGAGCTCCAAAAAATCGAAAATCGCGTTCGGAATTGCCCTCATTCTGTCAGACAAGAAAAAGTGCACCTATACACAGTAAATACTTTTCTGGTGTTATTCACACTAAAATAACACTAAGAGTGGTCCCCACCACAAAACCACACTCTAGAGTGTAATATTTTCTAGTGTAAATTTACTTTTTTGTACATACCTATTGTACTTTTAACACCTAAACTAGTGTAATAATCATATTTAAAAGCTTTTATTTAACTCACAATGTTATCTGTCTGTCGGTCATTTTTTCGGAGCCAAATTTGAAAGGATTCCCGTTGTCCCACTGAATTGAAATTTTGCATACTTACTTAATCTGCGTGACAATGCAATCCTATGTAGTTAAATATCCCCTAAAGGGGTTAAATGGGGTTTTGAAGTTTTAGGTTATGTTTACAAAGGGGTTCTCGATTTGTAAATTTGAGATGGTTCCTGTAGTCGCAATAAAATTAAATTTAACATGCTTACGTAATCTGCGTGACAATACAATTCTATATAAATTTTAGAATTTTAACCTGTAAGAAAAAATATTCTCCTGTGATTGAAATACATTATTTTTTACTTTTTTGTGCATCTTTTAAATAAAAGCTTTTATTAAAAAACATCATTTTATATATATTTTTTATTTATAAATGTTTTACAACACTTAAGTAAATGTTCGAATGTACAGTCACGATCACCACCCTTACTAACTGGGCCGGATAGCAAAAGTTCGACTAAAATTTTTTAGATCATAAATTTCAACAAACAGTAGGTTAGTTTACAAACTGTCCAACTACTTTACACAATATACAAATAGTTCAAAAATTAGTCAAATGTACACAGTAACCATATCATATCGAAAAGATTTGTGTCTGCGATTTTAAGGATCATTCTTTTTGATCGTGACTGTACATCTTGAGTGTACAGGGTGCTGCATTTTGGATGTCCGAATAGGGGATCTCCGAAACTAAGAGGTTTAGAGAAAAACGAGTGACACATTCTCCGTTTTTTGAGAAAATAATTTTGTTCAAAACCGCATCCCGCTATCGTCTTTTGTTTTCGACTTATAAACAAAAGTTGACATTTTAGCGAAATTTTAAAAATTTATGTCTTTCTTATTATAAAACATACACATTTGAAATAATGACATTATACAGGCACTTTTTTACAGAGACTTTAATAATGTTATCAGCGATTTTTTTTAATCATTCGTTTAGCTGTAATAACATAAAGTTTTTTTTTTTAAATAGGAATCATAGTTGGCTATGACATTTTCATAAAGCTTTTTTTTTTGAACTAAAAACAATATAAATACAGTTTGATATTTTTATATACAGACTGTTCCAAGTTTTATGGCCGAGACAAAAATAAATATTTCTAGTTGAGAAAAAAAATTAATTAATACTCTAAACGATAGAGAATTAATTGCGCTACCATTTGATACTTTGATGTTGTTAAAAAAATTTAAGGTATTGCTGTGAGACATAAAGAACCAATTTTGTAAAAAAAAAATTTAAGTTATTGGCGTATTTTCTGTATGGTAAAATTTCTCTGATTTTTAGAGCCGTAATTGCTCAAATAGAATTGTGCGAAAGTTGATAGATTTTGAGTAATTAACATTTTAATATTGGAGATCTAAAAGCTCGAATAATTTATGATGGGCTTTGTGGTATTGTGGTGATAAGGTCAGAATTCCTTGACAATAGACGGCTTTACCCCGGAAAGATTGTAAACATCATAGCGAACCTTTTTCTATTGTCAAGGAAACCTGACCTGATCACCAATTACCACAAAACCTGCCATAAATTATTGCAGCAATTCGATCTTCAATATTAAAATGTTAATTATTCAAAAGCTATCAACTTTCGCATAATTCTATTTTAGCAATTAGGGATCTAAAAATTAAAGGAATTTTACCATATAGAAAATACACCAATAACTTAAACTAAATTTTTACCAAAATTGGTTTTTAATGTCTCACAGTAGTACCTTAAAAATTTTGAAGAATATCAAAGTATCAAATGGTAGCGTAATTAATTCTTCATCGTTTAGACTATTAATTAATTTTTTTACTCGATTAGAAATATTTATTTTTGCCTCGGCCATAAAACTTGGAACAGGCTGTACTTTTGATAAAAAATATATTTAAAATATTTGAAAGTAGTTGGCCATGGAAAAATTATTTCACATAAAAGGTGTGAATAATCTAGAAATTTTGTGAACGGTTATTAAAGTAAAAAATGTGAAATTATAAAAATAGCTATGTTAAAGTTATTTGAACAAATATAATATGCAGTCTGTAGGTACAGTGTCTCTCGTTTAAACTGAGATAAGATCATTGAACACTGTGCTGTTATATTTTACACTAGAAATTGCAAACATCATTTGGGAGTGTAAAAATTGCACTCTAAAATGTAAAATTCACGTTTTTATGTAATTTCGACATAAAATATTTTCAGTTATAAGTTGTTTTGTAAAAGATGTATTATGTTAAAAGTCATTTTAAACATAATCTAGTGTCAAAATCAACACTAGAAAAATTAACCACATGCCAAAATGTTTTTTACTTTAAATTTTTTTTTACTGTGCCAACCAAATTAATACCCGAGGTAGCCTACATTTACTTCATTAATTTAACCAAAAACTAAATGTGTTCGCTGTGTGGGGGTGTGATGTAAAGGTTAGCCGACAGGAAGGGCGTTAGTCGGCATGCCTGGCGTGAAATTTGCTGGTGTGAACCTCCTTAATTAGCTAATTAGTCCGAAATCGTCCCGAAACCGTCCGTGATTTATGTCGTGTCGATTTTGGCAAAGCAAATAACTTGGTTTCTTTTTCGGTGTTATGGGCATAACGAGGGTAATTTTTATTCAAATCGCATAAGCATCATCTCATCGTACATCAAAAATCCCCATTTGCACTCGGATATTCAGCAAATTACCTTCCAGCGAACACATTTCGAAGATAACAGTATACATCTATAAAACATCGGGATATTATGATGTCCCATAAACTCTGATTTGAGCGAGTGGAACGGTTGCGAGCTTTGCGAGCTTTATTAAATATTTATAAAACAATCATCATTCGGCCATCAACCAACATGGCGGACGCCACACGGGATCTGGCAAACTGCAAACTGTTATGAACCACTTAAATATTTATACTTGAATAGAGATGCCTCTTAAATTTGTTTTTGGGAAATCGACCGAGATACTTACGCAAGCTCGACGCTTTCGTAAAACGACACGAGTTTTACATAAATGCAAAGAAACGAAATGAGATACGCACCAGAGGTGCGAGGACAGCGAGCGGAAGATAAAAATGGACTCGAGAGGATGGACTTTTTTCGACTTGTTTGAGAGAGTTTACAGCACCCCCTGGGTATGCCCCCTTGCAAACCCTTTACCGAAGACAAATTTTTGTCATAAATGTATAGTTCTGAAGATATACCATGGCTATTCCTCAGTCAGTTAGGTCTCGTCTCAGGTGTTTTTACATTACCTACCTACTTGTATTGTAAAAGATAAACTATCTTCAAACGCTAGCGGAACATTGATTATATTTCTAAATTAATGATTTGTCACCTTTGTTTTTTTTTTGTAAATCTTTGTAGAAAATAGCAGGAAAAACATTTTGCAATAAGTTATAAAGAATTATAGACAAAACGTAATCTCTACATAATAAGTTTTTAGTCAATAGTAAGCCCATATCACTTTTTTGATTTTTTATATTTTCTTCTTTTAAGACAATCAACCGACATACAGCTACATTATTTTACTCGTATGTTTACCTTATTTGTCGTGACTTCAGTATCAGTATAGGTAATATCTCCTTTGATGAAGAGAAAAAATAATAAACCTTTGCTTTAGATCATTTTGATAAAAAATTAAGATTGAATAGAAAAGAACTTTTAAAGTAAAGGTGAGCTTAGATTTACAGAACCAAAGCCATTCAATAAATGTTCTGAAAAACTAAAAATTAGTTAAACTGTAGAATAATAGAAAATATAGATAATACATTTCTTTGTTAAAAAGCTAATGCATGCTAAAATAAATATGAAGGAAAAAGGCAATCAGTTTTGGACTGATGCCCTGTCTCTAGGACAACTCGGAATCTTTCCAATAAAGAATTCAGTATATTTTCTACTTGCTATGAGCATGCAAAAGCAAAGAAAGACTTTTTTCGTTAGATAAATTATTACCGAAGCTGAAACGGATAATCTCTTCTGAACCATACAATCTAAAGAATATTCATGATAGTATTATTATTTCCTATAAGTAACCACTTTCGATTTTAACCTTATTGGTTTCTGAATAAGGTTGTGACAAATAAACAGGTCAAAGATTATTTATTTACAATCAAAAATTTCCTATTGATAAAAAACGGAGAATTCATATCCACTCAGCGATTTCTAAAGAAACGAACAATTTGGATTAAGAAAAAATATCAAATGAAGAGTATTACGAACTGCTCGCAAATTTTTAGCACCTTGAAGTTACCTACTGCTGAAACAGGACTTGATGAAGATCTTATGAAGAAATTTAAGATACTATCTTCGAACTAAATAATACATGTACAAAAATTTAGTGAAAACACACGAGAAAATGGTACATTGTTTATAAGCAAGTACCTACCCTTGGCATTATATGCCTGTTAAAGAAATTATTCAAAATGCAATCATATTTATGGAACTGCTTTCTAAGAAAACCCAAAAGGCCAAGAAATTTTTTTTCGAAATTTCTAAAAATATAGAGAACATAGATCCAGGAAAAAAACTGCATATTTCCTTCATAGTTTGCTTACATATTAAGTATAACTTCTTTGAGAAATCGTTCTAAGAAGAAATCAAGAAAGTATACGAGTATGATGCCAGAAGCTGTAAACTTTTTATAGGTATAGATAATCCAAAGAAGAAACAATAAAATGCTCCTCCAGAAAAAAGAACATTTTTTTATAAATTATAGTTGCCTTGTATTCAACTTTTGCCTTCAGCAAAAGATTATCTGTGTATTAAATTTACTTTTCTTTTAGAAAAAAATGCAATTATTAAAGTCAACAAAAATTAGGAGTTCTAAACGCGAGAAGCTATAAATATTAGTAGTAACATATTACTTGTATATCTAGTTTCTACTTTCAATTATGCTGGAAAAAATAACTAATAGGTCCTTTTCTCTCAAATTAAAAAAAGCAAGGTTTACTTGTAACTTAAGCAAAAGATTGCTAACTAATTGGGTATATTATTGACTGAAACGTGTAAGTTTACGAATAAAATTTGATAGATAAAGACCTAAATTTGATGAATATTCAGCCCAAGTAGGGTTTTTTAAAAATAAAATAAGAGCGTAATAAAAATTTTTCAATATGTTTAATACTTAGTAGGTATTAGCTGTTTCAAAACTATAAAAACGCCAACGTCGCATTTTCCTCTCAAAATTAGTTGTTTTAAATTATTTTTGCACTTCAAAAAACTAATAGTTAAAATAATTTATGGTTTCAATGAGAGATCTAATCATTAATAACTATTTTACAATTTTATCAAATTTATTAAAAAAAATAATTCCGGATAATGCGACGTTGGCGTTTTTATAGTTTTGAAACAGCTAATAAACATTAAACTACTCTGCAGGGTGTTTAGGGAATGACTTAGCAATATTTCGTATGTGAATTTGTCAAATTTATTAAAAAAAATAATTCCGGATAATGCGACGTTGGCGTTTTTATAGTTTTGAAACAGCTAATAAACATTAAACTACTCTGCAGGGTGTTAAGGAAATGACTTAGCAATATTTCGTATGTGAATTTGTCATGATCAGACGAGTTAAAAAGTCTTATACCATTTTTTCAAAAAGTGCATACTTTTTTTTTAAATTATTAATCCACCTGTTGAGAGCCACTGTGTCGTTTATGATAGTTTATTAGGGATTAATTTTTTCTTTCAACAAAGTGGACATAAGCGCGTATTCTGTAGTGAAACCGTTAAAATTTAAATTTAAAATTTAAATCGTTGTTGCTGTAGGAACAACCAATAAAATTTCTAGATTTGCAATTTTAACCAATGTTAAATTCTAACAGCCCGTTAAAAAAGCTACAGAATACGCGCTATTGTGGCGCATGGACGTTTTGAGAATTTTTCAAAACCGCAGATAGCATGGTCATTTGTGTGGAAGTTCGACCCCCAGTTCAGGCATAAATTTCTTTTTGTTATTTTTTTTTTAGAAATTTTGATCACAAAACAAATTGAAATAGAAGAATTACGGAGTGGATCAAGAAGTTAATTTACCTCTGCTGTTTTGTCAATAATATTAAACTTTACCCTAATTTTTGTCATTCTAGTTCAGCGGTTCTCAAAATTTAATTAATTAATTTCAGAACGATTTTTTTGGGAAAACCATAAAAATAAAAAAAATTATTTAATCGATTCGTTTTGCCATTCTCTATCTACCTTTCAATTTATGCTAAACCATTCCCTAACACGCTGTATAATTGACGAAAAATTTGTATTACCCCCTTTCTTAATTAGATAAGCATCTATTAGCGTTTTTTTTTCATTACAAAACTATTGTTAAAGACTTTTCATTAAAAACTAATCAAGATACAGTTGGTAATTACTTCAACTTCGACATTCTTTTTCAAAGTTTCTTCAAATAGTCTTTTTAGAGTTGTAGAGGTTTAGAAAATAAGCAGAAAAAAACATGAATATTTTAGTCCACTAAACAATTTAATTTTTGATTTATACCTTTAGAGACATAAATATTAAAAATAATAAGACTGGTCTAGAGTGTAACATTGGTATTTTTAAATGAAGGTTGGTAAAGTGAAGAAAATATTCCGTATTTTCGTATTCATGTTCATGTATGTTATACTCATAGTATTAATGACTTAAACTTCTTGTATTACTTTGACCCACTTCACATGAAAATAATAATTATTCTTTTCAATACATTTGTTAAAAATTATTGAGAACATTCACGTTCACCACTGGTTCGCTTTAATTTGTTGACAAGTGTGCTTAAATCGGTTTGTCCCCAAAATCACGTTATTGCTTCCTTCACGTGTCTTCGCAAGGATCATTAATCCCGTAACTCTCCATAATTGCGAAAATTCCGCCTTTTGGCACCCACTCTAATTAGGTCTCACCTGAGTGAAAATTTCGTCTGAGGATGAACACAATCAGTCCGCTCATTCAGTGGATATTTTCGGCGACTTTGCGTCTAGTTTTTAGTGTGAATATCTTATTTATATTCGATGGCGACATGTGTTAGTGGTTGACTTGTGAACCAGCCGACCGTCAAATGACAGATTCAAGCAGCTGGGAATTTTAACGACTAACAAATTGCCAAATTACTTCAACGCGCTATATTCTCTCTAAACTACTGATGGTAATTGGACGTGGATATATACTCCATCCAGCGAAAGAAGGAACAATTTTAAACCGGAAGTCGGAGTGGCAAGCGATGACAATCGCATTCCTACACAGCTTGTCAAATAGAAGACCAACAATAACAAACATAAATTAGGCGGGCATCACTTGGAAGAGATATTTGACAGGTTAATCTGCTCTAAACGTAAATTAAGACTCAACCAAGAGGGTAATCTGTTTTTACGAGAACCAAATAACTAATTTGTCTCTACAAATTGGTTCGCATCCTGTCACAAATACCTCGCACATAAGGACCTAATTGACGAAACTTTTCAAAATCCCGAAATTGAAAATATTCGCATTCGCTGCGAACCTGTTTTCAATTACCTAAAAATAATTTAAACAGCCTCACTAATTATATTTCAGTCAAGTAAACGTTTGTGGTCATATGCTATTAGACATTTAATTTCAACTGGAGACTCGCCAAGCCTTATTAAGTGCGACAGAAAAATTCCAATTATTCATAAAGATTTGTTGACACGATATTTTAATTTGACTTTTTCTAAAACCATAAGAAATCAACAGCAGTGCAAATAAAAGAAATCAATTCCGTGATGTGCTATTGTGCCACCATCTGGTCCGGAAAAAAGTCACTCAGCCACACAGGACGTTAATTATTTTTTAAGTCATCGTTTGACAAAACGATTTGTTTGGCTGAACGTTCGTAACCATCTTCTCGACTAATTAATGGTGCAAATCTAAATATAACAGCTAGTTAAAGTTTTTGACATTCTTCGAATTTACTACTGTGAGCTTTGTAACAAACACCAATCACGTGTCCAATAAAGACGATTTTTAATTAATGGAAATCTGTGAAGCACGGGAAAAATAATTGAAAATGAAAGACAAAAAGAGGGAGATTCGTCATTAAAAGCACAGACAGATGAAAATTTTTAATTGGGTTCATGCATATTAAAAAAACATTGAAACTAATAAACAATGCGATGCCAGGATGAAAATGTGTTTGTAAACTTTTAATGAGCTAATTTATTGATGCTTACAATTAATTCATTTCAAATGTTTGCGTTCTTTTTTTTAATTCGACAAACAGAGGGGTGCGAATATTAATTAAAAATTATAACAAACCCATCCCTTTTGTGCATGCTTCACGGGATGAGACCACGTCTCGAACGAGTTTTTCACCGTACTTCCACAGGCGAATGGTCTTTTTAATCTGGATGCCATTTTAATAAATAATTTATTGTTTTATTTTTTATTTTTAAGAAGGCAATGTCGTTTACGAGATCAAAAGCAAATGAAAAACAAAATCTATTTGTCAACTTAAAAGTTCTTAAAGTAAAATAATTACCATCATAATTTATTCCTTCGCTTTGGTTATTTTGGAGAGCTGACCAGAAAGCACAATCAATTTTTCTAAGTTAGCTTTTAGTTAAGCAAATTGTTTCACACATAATTTACTGGAATCACCTGCTTTGCAGCATAAGCCTATAAATTTCTAATTGTTTAAACAGTTTGATCACATGATCACAATACATTGTTAGAGAAAGAATCATTGTAAAACTCTTAAAACTTATATTTTCTTCAACTAGGTAATTACATATCAAACCAATTGAAAGTAATAAATAAAAAAACTAGTCCAACAAAATTAAAACAAAATAAATTGAACCGAATCAAGGTTAACGTAGAAACTTGAGCGCCAGCTTTTACAGCGAGCTTAAAGCTCACCCTCATAAAAGCATAAAAGCTTCACTTGGCGACATCTGTCCGCCAGCACCTAAAAGCTTAAAAAATAGAAAGAGAATTCTAAAAAAGTGTTAAAAACTTGATCAACTATTTTTTTCAGAAATTTTTGTTAAAATGCTATTTCTCTAAATGTTATCATTAACTGGTTTCTAGTCCGGTTTAACAAAATCCCATAAACTGCAGTTCCTCAGCTGAAAAATATCGAAAAAGGCGAAAATAAACCACTTTAACCAACTTTGGCTTATTTTTTCAAAATAAGTGTATTCCTGTATTATTTCTAAAATGTAAAAAATTAAAATAGGTAATGCCACTATCAACTTAATCCAGGTTTAATAAAATTTAAAAAAAAACAAAATTTTTAACTTAAAAACGTGCTTAAAAGCTCAAAAAAGTAACGTAATTTTCGATCTTATTTCTTTGTTTCAAATTATTTTTAAATAAATTTCACGAATAAAAAAGTTGTGTGATTTAGTGGCTTTTAACTTCATTTAACAAAAAATCTTTAGTTCTTATTTTCAGTTTTTGCACAATCTTGGGACAAAAGTAAATTTTTAGATCCAAAAAATGCTTAAACGTTTTACACAAATACAAAAACACCACAATTTCGATCTGTTTGGCTTATTTCTGACGTAATTTCTCGAAATAGATGTAATCCTCATGACCTCATGAAAAGCTTCGTAAAATGATGAAAAATATAAATAATGTCTGTTTCAAGTAAAGTTAGTATCTATACGTAATTTTCAGGCTTAAGCAAGCTCTTAGAAAAAGTTTTCTTAAAAAGACTTTTTCCGACGTCATTAATTTAAAGTAAATTTTATAATTTTTAATTAAAACATTAAAAAGTTTTCAAACAAAGCAAAAATAATTTTATTTCACCCAATTTATAGTTCTTATCTCAAAAATTGAAAACAGTCAAAATAAGATTTATATTTTTCATATATTTTTTCTGAAGAAAATTTAATTAATAATAATAATAATAATAATTGCTTCCACTATGTGAAGAACGGGTTAAAACGCTCTAAGCGAAAGTATCTAATATCGTTTTTAACCCAATTTATGGATTTTTCAAGTCAGTGTAGCTGTAGCCAAATATAAAAAAAATAAGTTTTTATTTAAAAAAAATTTAAACCTATCTTCAAGCACCACTTATTTCGACCCAATTTAATTTAGCTTTTGGCTGTCTACTTTGACTAAATAATTTTCCAAGCAATTTTATTTCGGCCAAAACACGTATTAGGTATATAACGCTCGAAAAAAGTAAAATAAGTGCAGAAATATCGTAATTTTTGAGTTTGAGTTTTCAGTTCAAACTACGAAATAATTGAGCAAAACGTGTTAATACACACAAAATGGCAAAGCAATGTCATTCACACAAATTTAGTGATTTTTCAAATTGCTTTTGCTAGAGCTTGCAAAAAAACTGAGTTTTTTGCTCGGTTTTTAGACAACGAAATTTTTATTCAAACAGTTTGTACGACTAACGACTTGCAAAAAACACAGCCACCCCTTATTCAAAAACAACACCAATAGTGAATGCCTGATAAATAATAACAGAATTCTGGGCAACCTGCGTTAAGGGTGAAATTTATTCTCACACAGGGGGAGCTAAGGGTGTAAAGTTAAAAAATATAAATTACTTAGTATTAACAGGTAATAGTTTCTTATTTGTCTGGCTCATTTTACAACTGCTTTACCTAATCGTAATCAATACCTATCAATAATCAAATTCTTTTTGATAAATAAAGTAAATTTTAGTTAAAAAAGCGAATCCTGTAGCTTCTTTTACCAGTTGTCGTGAGATGGCGCAAGGCCCCACATTCTCGTTGAAATTCTCTCCCGAACCAATAAATCGCGCAAATTTATTGCCCTATTTATTTACAAAGCCATAAACCGCCTTTTACATTATAAACAAATTACCAGTGGCAAACAGCTCTTTTTACGCCAAACTTTTACGCCGAATTAATTCGCTCCTGGTGATTTTCCAGTAAACTTTTCAAAACTCAATGAATAAAATCACCGTCGGCGATAATTGAGGTAGAAACTGGCTCGAGAGAAAGAATAAAATAAAATCTCGACACGTCCAGTCCGGTCATCGGCGAAACTTCTCTGATTTCGTTACAATCTAACAAACACATTCAGAAGAGGATTCTTGTTAGCCGCACCAACAAAAGCGAAACTTAATAAAACAAGTAGCGAGCTTTTAGTAAATAAAAGCCCGCCGTCTAATGTGAAGTTCGCAGACGTGTGGGTCTTTATTAGAGTTTTTAGCAGGTCTCTAAGGACCGAATATTGTTTGTGTACGAACCACTCAATCAAAGTATGATCAAATCAAAATTTATGTACGAGGTGAGGGTAGCTGCCAAGAGGGGTGAACAAAGGTGGAGTAATTAAACTGTTATTACAATACAATTACAATTTTGTTATTAAATATCTGTTCGGTCACAGCGCTATTTTTTTATTTTTGGGTTGTTTGAAACATAATTTGGTGGAAAAAACTGTTGGTCTAGACTCTAGAGTGAATGAGTCCACCTTGCTGGTGTTTCCTCACTGTCTGATAAAATGGTCAACCAAGCATCAAACCCATATAGAATGTCCCATGAGGCCATCCCTATTACGAGCATTAACGCCGTCTGTTAGGCACATCTGTTAATTTTTGCACCCCCGTCTACCACGATTTCATTCCAGCAATTTTCCAACCCTGCGAACACCCATCTCGATTCCTCCTAACCGAAAACACATTTTGATACTCCTAATTAAAATGTATCCAGTGTTGTGACAGCCCCGTTATTGACTTGAATGTTTTCTTCGATTCTTTGCATTATTCAGGCCGAATTGACAGTTTCAAATTAAGATACAGATCAGCGGATGTGATATAGAAATATAAAAAGAGGCGATAGGTTGTCAGCGAGTTGTGTTCGAAGCGAATCCTCCAGGGAAATATACCTCGCGTTCAGGAGGTGCGAAGATACAAACCGGTGTGAAATATTAGCCAACTTTTCGTATGGGCGAGCGACGTCATTTATTTTATGCAAATACGTATCAAAAGTTTGTCATTTTATTATTTCGGGATGTGTTTATTCGATCCTGGAGCGGTTTGATACTTGCACGACAGAATTTATGCGTTTGCCTGGAGGGCTTATTTGTCCCAAAAGCGATTGGTCACAATGTGAATTCTACCGCTCTGTGTTCAATTAAAAGGTGTGGGCAGGTAGGTGATTAAAAATAATAATATAGTCAAGTTTATTTAGAAATATTCCTCTCACCTACTCAATAAATACCTAAATACCTACTTTTTGCATTCTTCTCTATAAACTGACTTACGTAAATTAAGTAGTCAGTATTCATTGTAGATTTTTGAAGAAAAATCCTTTTTCTTCCAAGTTCACTTCGTAAAATAATTTGTCTGCTTCATTTTACATCCACTACATCCACCACCCTGCTGGAGACCTTTTGTGGAAGTGATTTACAATTCTACCAAAATTCATGGGAAAAAAGCCCCAATATCAAAACGCAAATTAAAAATCAACGACACATTTTCTCAAAAATTTAATTAGGCACTTTGATGCACTACCTCAAAATACACCTATGGACAAAAAATCGTTGACATTCGATTATAGTTATCTAAGCAAAAGTGAAAAAACACACCATACAAGAAACATTTTAAAAATTGGTCAAAACGTTCTTCTATTCAAAAAAAACACATACGATTTTTTTAGAATTTTAGATAAATTACAAAGAGGTGCAAAGTGCCTGAGCGTAAAACTTGACCCGGTACTAAGTAAAAATGTGTTTTAAAGTTTCTAAAAACCTTTAAAAAAGCTTACTATTTAGAAAAATTGTTGTGATTGCGATTGAGGTGTAAGAATTACTGAAAGAAAATTATTCGAACCACAATTATTTTAAAAGAGCTCAGCTAAAACCGCGGCTAAAATGTGTCTATGTCTCACTTCAAATAATCAATAATAGTCATACCTAACATAATGATCAATTTTCAAAAATATTAATAATTAATATTAGAATAATGGTTTATTAATTGACAAAAAAAACGACAATTGCTTTGAAACAAACATGCTATTGTAGAATAGTAACGTGTTTTTTTAAATTAAATCTAAAATGCTTTTGCTACTTACAAAAACTCATACACATTGTTGATTTTCGATAAAAAATACACATAGATTCAAAAGTTTTGCATCACTACAAGTTGGGTGAGGAAAACCCCGTTTAACCTGGTCTGCTTGTTTCTTTTGACGTAAATTACACTGAAGACGGTTGGAATATACTTTTTGAAGTCTTTAGAGCTCAAAAACACACTGCT
Organism: Tribolium freemani; assembly: GCA_939628115.1. NCBI lineage: Eukaryota > Metazoa > Arthropoda > Insecta > Coleoptera > Tenebrionidae > Tribolium > Tribolium freemani. Next base: position 15,281,124 of record OW626791.1, on the reverse strand, counting down.
AGAATTCATTCGGAGCTTGTTATTGCTGCTAGAGAAAATGACAAATATTCTACAAGAACGAAACCTGTTTTTTTTTGGAAGTACATGGCGGCGTTTTTAAGTTTGTATTGATGCCCGAAGAAGAAATACGGTGTGCTAGTAATCATTTTTTGGTTTGATGTGGTACATGCCAAACATGCTCTTTTGTATGAATTTTTTTTTAATGTTTAAAATTGCTTTAACATAAAAAAATGGTTGAAGCCGTAGTCTCAATTACCAAAGATCATCCTAAACTCATAATTATTTTATTTTCGATAAGAATTAATCTAATATTCAAAAAATAAAGTGATGCAAAACTTTTGAATCTATGTGTGTAACAACAGTACCTACCATCAACTCCAGTAAGTACGATAAAATAAGTATTCAAACAGTTAGAAATTAGATACCTAATTTCTTGTATGTAGTAGAACAAATAAAACCGTTCAAAATTTAGGTGCATTAGCTGGTAGGTACCTAATAATTTCAAAAAATGAAAAAATATTTTAGGTAATTAGAAAATGCTGTTCGATTTTGGGTAGTATTTAATCGAACATCAAATTTTGTGCAATTTATTAAGAAAGCCAAAATTGCCTACACACTAATCTGAGGACTCTGTATATTAATAGAAGCCGAGCATAAAAAAGAGAAACAAACATATTTGATTGTAATTTGTAAAGCACAATATAAGGGCGAAAATTTAAAAAAAAACATAAAAAAAAAACGTAAAATTTCTAGGAATAACACCCAAACTCTGTATCCACCATAGTTATATTATAACATAAGCAAATTTCACTTCACTACTTACGGTGATTGAGTATTTGCGCAAAAATTTAAAAAAGATTGTTGCTTGTTCAAAAAGTCAATGGTCCAAAAAATTCAAGTTTTGCGACAGTTCAGTGAAATAAAAATCCTCACCTTTATGGCACATTGTTATCCTGGAAGGTTTCTGTTTTTCTAATAGCAAAAAATTATATGGTAATAGGTAATGATAAAAATCAGAGCCGGATCGAGTAGGTAATCCGTGGAAAAATTTTAAAGAAAAACAATAATTCAAAAAAAAAATTAAAAAAACGGGGAATCTAACTTGAAGACTATGAAGATTCAAAACTTAAAGTTGTGTTGTTATTCCTAAGTGTAAAGTGGTAGATTTTTCTGTTTTTATAAAAAAAAAACAAATTGTTTAAAAAATACGCTAAACTAATCAATACAAATGTAATATTTTTGAATCCTTTTTATACTTGAAAATAATTGTAGATAATAATGCTGCTGAGTCACTAACTCTTTTTAATTTTTTTAAACATTGTGAATATAACAAGCAATAGTAAACTTTATCAACTCACTGTTTAAGCCTTTAGGTAAGTATTTATCTAACTTGGTAGGTATTTACAAATATGTTGTTGAGTGTGCATACATAGGTAAGTTGTTACTGTTGTCAGAGTTTTAAATATAAGAACAACACGATAAGTTGAACAGTGATAAAAAACTGAATTATTTAAGTCAAAGTTCTTGTTTTTCACGAACCAAAAAAATCAGTGACTTGAAAGATTCTGAAAGATTTTTGTCTCAAGTTTTATAAATAATTCTGATGTTTTTTTTTAAAACAGGGTTAAAGCATAATGAAGAAAGCATGTTATACTAAAGTTGCTGTTGCTATAACTAAATTACATATGAAAAGGGTACAAAACCCCCTCCAAAAACTTTACGAAAATTGTTTTGCCTTGGTCAGATTACTCAGATTATTTGTTTTCAATACTAAAAAATTTTTAAAACGTACGTGTGAAATTTTAGACTTAATTGAGTAGTGATTTGTGGGTCAAGACATAAGCTTTTTTAAAAGATTTATTTATAATTCTGTTAAGTGTTTTAAAAGATATTAATACGAATAAGAAACAATACAAAGTGATTCAGAACAGAGCTACATCTTGGTATAGTGTTATAGAGTCGGCGTCTTGACTTGATAAGACCAAGATTTTTAACAATATCAGTATTTACATTTTTTATGAATAAATAAATGTTGAAAAGCGTTGAAGCTTTGATCTTTTGATTATATAAGGTGGTACTAATAAATTAACCTAAAAAGGTAAGAACCAATCGCTTTCGACTAAACTCACGTCCGTAACTTCTATAAAAAGAAAGTGTTGTCTTTTTCAAAAAGAAATCATATTTTTAAACGGTTTTCTTTAAATAAAATTATAAAATCATTTTAGAGCTATTATTATTAAATTATTAATATTTTCTATCAATATTATTCTTAGTAAGTGGAAGATAAAACTGAAAACAATATAATTTGATTTAATCCTAAAAATATAAAAATTGCATGATTTTGCAATTTTCTGTGTGCATGTTTTCAATTTTTTTAAGTACATAATCCTTATTTAAAAATTCATGGAAAGACATATAACGAGCAAACAGTCGAGACAACGATTTAGGCAAAAAATTTACAGCAAAAAATATGAAACCAAGTTTTTGTAATGTGACTATACTACAGACAGTCGGTAAATGAGACGGTAATAAAAATGTTGCTCGAGGGAAGTTTCAAAAAATCAGATTTGCTTGTAAGAGCCACAGAAAACAAAATTGCTGAGTGGTATCACTAATAAACGCGACATTTCTTTCTCGCTATACCTTAATCCCTGGAGGCATCCACTAGTTAGATTTTGCAAATAAAGAAGAATAAGACTAGTGTGGGCAATCGTTGAGTGAGCTATCTAGAATGAAAACAGGAAAATAAAATATTTAATTGGGCATTTTCGTGCCGTCGGCTATGGAGTTCGCGATATAATAATAACTCCAGTATACACAAACGCTAAACAAGCGAGCATCGTTTACCCGTGCTCTATTGTTCGGCAACAAAAGCCGACGCCAGACGCTACTTTGTTCCTACTCAACGCTGATTGGGCACCGTCTTTTGTTCTATTTACTAGCGGATTACTTACGCCTGCTGGATTCCTTTTCCGGATGAGTTTGCCGACAGGACGACTTCATCTGATATCTTGAAACCGCCCTCCTTCGCGCCATAACCTCCCGAATCCATAAATTAAAAGTTTTAAAGCTGATTATAAGCGAACATTTATCGGAGATTATTTCACTCCGGGGTGTCGTTGTTTGTGATGTCAACAATGATCACAAAAGAGGGCGCAACAAAAAGATGATGAGGCCGTACCCCACATCATCAGGTAGCGGCTCTTTATGGAGTACTCATGCGAAGAGCGAATATTATGTTTAAAAAAATAATACAAGCTCAGCTCGCGTATCTTATACGCTGTTTTCCATGCCACTGTGCCATTAAAGGAAATGGATACTTGAGTTAAAGCGTGCGTGCAGGAAATTATAACAAGCATATGCCCATTATCGTTATAGAACCGAAGGGGTTGCTTTTATTTAATTAGGGGAGGAAAGTTGCACTTGGAAAGATCACATTTTTGGGAGCTTGATTCGGGATCGTTTTTGCCTCCAGCGAGATTTCACTTACAAAGGGTTATTACTATTATGTGCGCTATTGACAAGCTAAATTGACATCTCTCTTAATTAATCCTTCAACAGGATAACTCATGCCGCATATAAACTAAATTTATTTGTAATCTTTCGATTAAAACTGCAACAAGGGTAAAGTTATTTGTAGACCTTCTAAAGAAAGTTGTTAAAATTGATTACAGAAGCTGTTATGCAGTGAATCATTATGCGATATTTTAGGTAAATTCATAAAAATAAGCACTGATTACAAGTAAATATTGTTAGCGAACATACTTATGCCTTAGAAATGAAACAAGTTTTCAACATTTTTTTGCGTTCAATCGAGTAAAGTATTATTTACATTTTTGTTAAAAAAAAAATCCGAAAAACTAAAAGTTTCTCTACCATCGATTTGCTGGAGTTTTCAGTATTTTTAATTGCAAATTAACTTCTGAAACGTACGAACTTTAAAAAGAAGCTGACGATGACGTCTCAACATTTTCTTCAAAAAACAATCAAATGTTACAGCCTAATTACTAATTGATGTATACACGGTGTCCCACGAACGAGTGCAAATATTTTAACCATAAATTGACAATTAAAAATTAATTGATAGGTATTTTTTATTTTTTCAAAAAAAATTTTTGTTTCCGATTTATTAATTTTTAGAAATAGCCCCCAAGAAAGACGTTTATTTGTATATCTTGAAAAATATTGAACCAATTTTTATGAAATTTGACATGCGTACATTATTTTTATTTGTCATATGACAGTGTAATTTGCATTTATGTAGGGTGTCCCCTTGGAATAACTTGTCTTATAACTTTTTAGCACAAATTCGTTTGGCTTTTCCATTATCAGCATTTGAAATCCCATTTTATTTAAAAACTTTTTTGTCTCTTGCAATTTTTTTTTAGAATTAACGGTTTTCGAGTAAAATGCAAAAATGTAAAACGATGCAGTCAGCATCACAAAACATATCAGCTCTTACTCAAAGCTTTCTCTTGTGAAATCTGTCAAAATTGTGTTTCAAAATTGATTTTTAAAGCAAAATTGATTAAAGTAAAGAATGCTTTATGTAGAAAGACTAGAAAGAGTACTGAGTAACCTCATAGAAAAATAATGTCAAAACGCTAAAGTAGCTGTAAATAAAAATGTAAATTTTGACACTTGATGATTTAAAAGAACAACTTTTATGATAATGCAGTATGCTTTTTTAAGAAGCTGAGCATTAAAGTGAAAGACATTTTGCTTGGGGGCTATTTTTAAAAATTAATAAATCGAAAACAAAAATTTTTTTTGAAAAAATAAAAAATACTTATCAATTAATTTTTAATTGACAAATTTATGGTTCAAATATTTGCACTCGTTCGTGGGACACCGTGTATAGATTTTATTTTAAACGCTTTCGGAAGCAGATACGAAGATTATTATTCTCATTAATGTAGAGACATTTTAGTAAAGCATTTGATAATTCAACAATTATAGAAACCTAGTAACCTTAATCTAGCTTTACCTATCTATCTGATATAATAAACTTGTTATTCACAAATTAATAACACACACACAAATAACAGCCAAAATTCTGGCTTGATCGCAATTAAAATATTCTGTAAAGCAGCCCTAAATGTTACTAAAACAATAGTTTAGTCAAAAATATAAATTAAATGAATCAAAACAACGTCTATTATTTTACTCGTGTTTCTTTTAATTCGCAATTAATTCCGTGTTTGACAATGCAACTAACTGGCAATTTAATTTAGTTTAATCTTAAATTAACTTTTAATTCGCTCTATGGAAACATGGCCCTAAATATTATTTTAAAATAATAGTTTAACGAAAAGGATGAATAAAATGAGTCAAAACTACGAATAAAATATTATTTTTTTTTACTTATTTATTCGTAATGGCAATAGTAGTGTGAATAAAATGTTGCTATGAACATTTTATTCAATCTCCAAATTGATAGTCTCATTCATTATCTATTTTTATCAATGAATCTGTGATTAAAGATAAGATTTAATATATAAAATAAGCATTTAGAAATTGGAAAAAGTAATTTTTAATCTAAATTTCAGTTAAGTTTTCATTTAAAAATTTTATTAAACAAAAAATTTTCACAAATTATGTCAACAATTGGCTCATCCATAGTCCCATTCATTATCTATTTTTATCAATGAAAAGGAAGTGGGATTTTCAAAACGTAATTTATGATTCTTCGAAACTGTGATTCCCAGGTCAAAGTGTTGAAGGTGGTCTGTATTTCAAGAACAATTAATATTCGGCTTCTAGGTGAAAGTAACAAACAACCCTTTACAGGATTGTATTACTTTGTTCGTTTATTATTATTTCTATTTATTGCAACACTTTATTCACATTGCTCCTGCCAACACGATTTTGATTCATTTGATTCATATTTTTTATTAAATTATTGTTTTAGTGATATTTAGGACCGGTTTACAAAACATTTTAATTTTAGTCAAATTTTAATTTGAGATTAACTTAACATTTGTCAATGTGGAATTAGTTTAATTCGCAATTAAATTTTAATTTCGCTTCTATTAGGGCCGGTTTTATTTTAATTATTATTTTAATTCGTGATTAACTTGACATTTCTCAATGCATTTTAAATGGCAACTAATTAGTTTAATTCGGAATTAAATTTTAATTTTTTAGCTTGCATTAACAAACGCAGAATTAATCCCGAATTAAACTATAACTCATTCAATTAAGAGGTTAGAAAACTATTGAAAATGTAAATCGCGTTTTATTGTAACAGCCTTTTTATTTTTTTATGGCGTTAATAAATCAATCAATCAATCAAAAAATTTAATTACGACTATAATCCATTCACGATTGTTTTAAACACGCAGCAGGTCTAGATATATTTTTGTTAGGCTGGCTTCAGGTCCTGTCAGGTACTGTCTTTATGACGTTTTTTTGTCAAAGATTCGCCTTGTTGTCAGTTTAATTCTTATTACTTTAAATGCCGAATGTAATTTCTGTTAATACGGAAACGTGTATCAGAAGGTGTTTTGAGGAGTACCAGAAAGACAGACCGGACCTTTTTACCTAATGAGTAGAATAACAATAAATAACAAATTCAATTATCAATTTAAAAATTGAAGAACACTGACAACAGTGCTTGGTTGTCATCAATTATAACCTAAAATAAATTTCTTATGACAACTCACAGTACTGCCAAATAAAATGCCAGATTTTCATAGATAGTCCGAATTTGAAACAATCGTGAACGGTGTATATACGCGTTCTAAAAACGGCATAAAATATTTAAAATAACCAGATGTTGAAACTCGATGCATCTTTATTACTTTCCCCTCGCAGATAATTTACAACTGAGGTTGGGTAGGAGGACCTGAGTAATGAGGGTCGGTTTATGGACACGACATTTTTAACTTTTCTGAGTGTACTTACTAGCGAAAAATAATCCTAGATAGTGGAAGCAGTGAAATGTATTGTTTTGAATTTTCTGAGAAGAACTTCACTACCCAAACCATCACTAATATGAAAATCGTATTGAACTACAGCTAGTGTTTGAAATCTGGAGAAAATGTCTGCTCGAAATTTGGTTTGCATTTCTGGAGTTTTCCCTTAATTTGTTTGAGTCCTGTTGATGAAAATATGCATCAGGTCCGTGTTTCTGGAGGCGCTTGGTGTAATCCCGGGATTAAGTACGATTTTAAAATCCGTTCGTGTCATTCATTAAGCATGGCGTTATTTGGCGTCGTGTCGAGATTGGAAAGAATAATAAAAAATAGATGGGTAAATGTAAAAACCGTTAGGAAATCCTGTGTGAAAAATTTGCCGTTCGCCTCTGAACCGTATATTACTTTGTTTCGTTTTGTGTTCGTCGGGGTTTCAGAGACTTAGCTCACAGCATTTTAATTAATGAATTAATGTAGCTCGTCTCTTAAACACTGTTTATGTCGCGGTAATTACGAGAGTTGCCGCCACTAGATTATCTCCCCCTCTTATTTCGTCGTCCGCCCCTGGTGGATATGATGGGGCGTCGGGTAAAAGCCTAAATCGAGCCTAAGGAGAAGTTAAAGTGTAAAGAAGAGGAATTAGGTCCGGATATTTCATTTAGAGACTAAGAGGAAGCACGGCGAACAAAAAACAACAAACGTTAATTAGAAAATGCGTGATGGGTAATTATTATTCATTTTTCATGGATTTGTCAGGCCATCCTTCCTCGAGCGAACGAACGGTGGGGGCGACTTTGCAGTAATTTGCCTTTAAGTAATCCAAGTATTTCAATTAATTAGTGAATAATTAACCCCCAGGACGTGGCTCGGATGAAGTTAATTGAAGTTAACGGATGGTAAGCGAGTAACGCGTTCGCTAATTTCCATTTTAATTCGTTATACTTCCTAAGTTAGAGACAATAATAGTTTGAATTTGGTCTGGGGAGCTGTGAGTGGTCACATGAAACGCTGCGACATGATTTCGCAATTAGCGTCGCGACGCTCTACTCGTCCTTCTTTGTTTAGGCGGTCGCTTGGCGCTAATTATCCCACTCGACAACACCACCTTCGTGCTAGACGCCATTCCAACCAAATTACTCGACACGACGGCGACGCTCAAACACATTATACCTGAATTTTACGCGCTCATTTTACGACAAAAAATTATTCGCCAAATAACTTCAACCATAAAAAACAACGCCCAGTCACAAAACAATGAAATTCTCTTATTTAGTACGCCAGTGGAATAAAAATTAATGCCTTAGATACAAAGTAACAACAAACCTTCAATGGCTTAGGAAAAATGAAAGAAAATGGATAATAAATTAAGTTCCTAAAAAAACGCAAAAAGAAGATGTTATACGATTTTTTCCTATTTTCAATAGTTTTGTGATATTCCGTTACCGACAAGTACGACTATTACACTTTTTTCTTTTTGTTTCACTCGTACATGTAGTGCCAAGTGAAAAGAGAGAAGATAAGAGAGAAAAAAGAATAGAAAAGAGGAAGAAAAGAGCTAGAGAAGAGAAGAGCTAGAAAAGAGAAAAGCTAGAGAATAGGAGAGCTAGAGAAAAGAAGAGCTGAAGAGGAGAAGGGCTAGAAAAGAGAAGAGACAAGGAGAGCTAAAGAAGAAAAGAGCTAGAGAAGAGAATAGCTAGACAAAAGAAGAAAAGAGCTAGATAAGAGACGAGCTACAGAAAAGAAGAGTTATAGAAAAGAAGAGCTAGAGTAGAGAATAGCTAGAGAAGAATATAGCTAGAGAAAGGAACAGCTAGAGAAGAAAAAAGAAGAGAAGAGCTAGAAAAAAGAGAAGCTGGACAAGAAAAGGGCTAGAAAAAAAGAGCTAGAAAAGAGAAGAGCTCAAAAAGAAAAGAGCTAGGAAAGAGAAAAGCTAGAGAATAGGAGAGCTAGAGAAGAGATGAGTAGAGTTAGAGAAGAGAAAAGAAGAGCTAAAGTGGAGAAAAGCTAAAGAAGAGAAGAGCTAGAGAAAAAAATAGCTAGACAAAAGAAGAAAAGAGCTAGAGAGGAGAAGAGCTAGAAAAAAGACGAGCTAAAGAAAAGAAGAATTAGGAAAGAGAAGAGCTGGAGTAGAGAATAGCTAGAGTAGAGAATAGCTAGAGTAGAGAATAGCTAGAGAAGAATATAGCTAGAGAAAAGAACAGCTAGAGAAAAAAAAAGAAGAGAAGAGCTAGAAAAAAGAGGAGCTGGACAAGAGAAGGGCTAGAAAAAAAAAGAGCTAGAAAAAAGAAGACCTCGGAAAGAGAAGAACTCGAAAAGAAAAGAGCTAGAAAAGAGAAAAGCTAGAGAATAGGAGAGCTAGACAAGAGAAGAGTAGAGTTAGAGAAGAGAAGAGAAGAGCTAAAGTGGAGAAGAGCTAAAGAAGAGAAGAGCTAGAGAAGAGAATAGCTAGACAAAAGAAAAAAAGAGCTAGAGAGGAGAAGAGCTAAAAAAGAGACGAGCTAAAGAAAAGAAGAGTTAGAAAAGAGAAGAGCTAGAGTAGAGAATAGCTAGAATAGAGAATAGCTAGAGAAGAAAATAGCTAGAGAAAAGAACAGCTAGAGAAGAAAAAAAAAGAGAAGAGCTAGAAAAAAGAGAGCTAGAAAAAAGAAGACCTCGGAAAGAGAAGAGCTCGGAAAGTAAAGAGCTAGAAAAGAGAAAAGCTAGAGAATAGGAGAGCTAGAGAAGAGAAGAGTAGAGTTAGAGAAGAGAAGAGAAGAGCTAAAGTGGAGAAGAGCTAAAGAAGAGAAGAGCTAGAGAAGAGAATAGCTAGACAAAAGAAGAAAAGAGCTAGAGAGGAGAAGAGCTAGAAAAGAGACGAGCTAAAGAAAAGAAGAGTTAGAAAAGAGATGAGCTAGAGTAGAGAATAGCTAAAGTAGAGAATAGCTAGAGAAGAGTATAGCTAGAGAAAACAACATCTAGAGAAGAAAAAAGCAGAGAAGAGCTAGAAAAAAGAGGAACTGGACAAGAGAAGGGCTAGAAAAAAAAAGACCTAGAAAAAAGAAGACCTCGGAAAGAGAAGAGCTCGAAACGAAAAGAGCTAGAAAAGAAAAAAGCTAGACAATAGGAGAGCTAGAGAAGAGAAGAGTAGAGTTAGAGAAGAGAAGAGAAGAGCTAAAGTGGAGAAGAGCTAAAGAAGAGAAGAGCTAGAGAAGAGTATAGCTAGATAAAAGAAGAAAAGAGCTAGAGAGGAGAAGAGCTAGAAAAGAGACGAGCTAAAGAAAAGAAGAGTTAGAAAAGAGAAGAGCTAGAGTTGAGAATAGCTAGAGAAGAATATAGCTAGAAAAGAAAACAGCTAGAGAAGAAAAAAGAAGAGAAGAGCTAGAAAAGAGAAGAGCTGGACAAGAGAAGGGCTAGAAAAAAAAAGCTAGAAAAAAAAGAGCTCGAAAAGAGAAGAGCTTGAAAAGAAAAGAGCTAGAAAAGAGAAAAGCTGTAGAAAAAAAAATCAATTCACAATTAACTCTTATTAGTTATTAGGTATGTTTATAGCCAAAGTGAGCGAGAAAAATTTCCAAAAGTGTATCTAATAGAGTACCTAATACACAAAATACTATAAAATAGGTTACCTACACCATTCATAGATTTAAAAAATTGTGCAAATTGATATTTGTGCGTTTTTCTTTTGATAAGTGTTTATATACAATTTCAATCTAAAAACACACTTGTTCTACTTTTTCTCCTTTTTTTTTCATTTTTGAGAATTTAAAGAACGGTTTCACCAATGAAAGTTAAATTTATTCGTACAATAAATCCACAGAAACAATTGTTATAATCGGAGTAACGATTGTTTTTAACTGTTCGTTATATTTAACCGAAGTTGGTGAATTAAAATAAATCGATGTAAAAATTTACTTAATATTGAGACAAAAACTAAAATATTTGGCTAAACTGTTGCTTTCCATTGGCACACTTTTCATCCAAAAACACGAAAGCTTGAAAAAAAGAAGCCGCAAAATCGCACAATTAAATATTTACTCGACAAAATTTTCGTTAATTTGATGATAAACTAAAAGTTAAAACTAATGAGTAATGATTAATGAATGGTACGAAGGTATACTCGTTTTCAAAATAAAAGATATCGCGGTAGGCCATGACTGTGTAAAACAACCTTTACGTTTGATTGTCAAAACTCAAAATGTCAAACAAAATTTGAGGTTAAAAAAATTATGTTAAAATATAATTGTGGTTTATTCTTTTGGTAGTTTTGGTGAAATAAAAAATTGTTAATTCAGCCAGCTTCTACTGTAAAATCCCTTGATATAACCACAGTGGGTTTATTTTTCTTTTATTTAAATCGGTAACTAACTTTAACTAGTTGGAAAACAAATACCAACTATTAATATGTGAAGATACTAAAAATAGCAGTATAACCAACTTAAATTCAAATTTCCACAGCCTACTGGGATATCATTTAATTTGAAAAAGAGCATACCATTCATTTGAAAACACTTATGAATCTGGAATATAAAACAGTTAATAATCTGCATATTTGATTAAATGACAAACACGTATTGACTTTGGCACTAATATTTATTTAGGTGCCGACTTCTCATAAAAAATTTCTCCTTTCCATCAGTGACAAGTGCTGTAGTTTTCGAGTTCTCACTTTTATCAGATGTGATATTTCATTAAGTTACTCATAAAAAAATCTTTTGTAAATTTGTTAGAAATCAATAATGAATAACTATTACCATAATAACAGTTACCTAACTATAACAATAATTTCTTTCTAGTTTTTCTTAGTTTTAAATAGTAAACAAAAACAAGTAATTTTTCTTGGAATTTTTCAACACTTTTCTAGAATGAAAAATTGAGAAGACTACAAAAAAGCGTTGTATGTGTGTGAGGATAAATTTAGTGATCTTCTGTGTAGTAAAATAAAAATAAATGTGTTGTAAGGCGGGATGAAGCAAAACCAGGCCGAAGTAAGAAAAATAGTTGAAAGATTTTAAAATAAGGGTTGGTGGTGTAAAATATGACCACCTTGTAAGGTAAATTTGCGCCGGATCCCCGGTAGCGTTCCTCCCTTACATAAAAATCAGCCATCTTTGATATCAGAGGAACTGAATAAGAGGGTAGTTCCCTAATCTTAGACTAATTCACCCTGTTAAAAGTAAGACTACACCCCGGACCCCATCACGAGTTCTCCCCTATATTTCTTGCACAGTATCCACCACGACACAGGAATGAATAAAGTCGAGTAGTTTATTGTAAGAAGAGTAGCGATAGCGCCGTTAACGAGTTGAGTAAACAGGCATATTAACGCAAAGTTTAAAGAGAAAAAGACATAATCGTGAGGGCTGCTAAAATGGCGAAGTTTCTTTTGAACAGAAAGGATTGGAAATTGTTGTTGATGTAGCATCAAATGGACGAAGCACGATTTTTAATGGACTTCCTCGTTTAATAACAAGAACACAAAACACTCTAAAATTAATAAAAAAGAGAAACAAGTTGATTGAGTCGAGTGCGCGATTCCTGATCTCAAACATAAACTTTTTAAAAAGCTTTTTCGTTAATGGGAAATAGGCGGGATTATCCGAACGGCTAATGTAATTTGCTCATCTGAACATGTTTAGTACGCTTTCGCGTGACTGACGTTTTTTCAAAGGCCGCGCTGCTTTATTATTCCTCGCTTTTATCTTCCGTTAATTATTTTTATGAATCCGCACACTCAGGTTTTGTAATTTTTCCCGCAACGGGCACGAGGAAAAAGCACAGCACACACGAGCTTTATTAATTTAAGCATCATGTTGTTCGTAATTGAATAATGAACGGAGAGATGCAGCAGTCAAAACAAGAGCAGGAAGAAAAAGCCTCCAGTGTAATTATTCGCAAAATATTATCGTGTTTTCCCGGGAAATGCGTGAAAGCCCAGAAGCAATCAGCTAACTGGTCATATCTAAAGCTGTTGCTGATTGGTCCGTTTAATATTATTCCATTAGACTAAAAGCACGCACGCTGTGGATACCAATGGCGTGACTTGGGCGAAATTAACGTTTTGTCGGACAACGCAAGAATTAACAGTTTGCGTGACGGGCATTCGTGATAATTGACCAAAGATAAGTGGAAAGTGCTCTCTTCATAAAAATGATGTTTTGCGTGCCCTACTCTTCGGCGAATTAAAACTCTAATCTAATTAACGCTTTATTGGAGTGGCCCTTTTGTTTTCCAGATAGATTACCTTCATATTTCAAAGGACGGTAATTAAGCGCCGGTTTAATACACTTATGTCGACGTCATTCCGATATTTTATTACTGCGATTCGTGCTTTTGCCATAAAACCCACGCCAGAACACACCGCAGTTATACAATTTAACAAATTGTTTCGTGGAAACTCCAATAACACTACCTAGTTTACAAAAAAATTTTTTTTACCAAGAGATTATTTATACTGATTTTGTTAAATAATAATAATAATTTAATAATAACAATTTATTTTCTATCAATTTATACAGATGTAGTAACAAAATTGATACGAAAAACGTCAGTATTCTACACAGAAATAACAATAACATAAAAATAATTTTAAGACAAAAGTCAAAAAACCTGTCTGTTATAGAATTCGTTTAAATTATGTGGTTCAAGATCCAAAATGTAGTCAAATATTTTCTTTTTAAATAAATTTAAATTACAAGGTGTGCGTAGATGCACAGGTAAACTATTGTATAGTTTTATTCCTGCATAATAACTGGTTTTTTCCATCAGGGTAAGTTTGTGTCTTGGATACTCTAAGCCTACTTTGCGAGTGTTGTACTTATGGTCGTTAGTGACATTAAATAGTAAATTCAGTTTAAAGAAAAATAAGAGTAATCTATATATGTATAAACCAGTTACTGTCAAGAAGTTATTGCTTTTAAAGATGTTCCTACAAGTTTCGTTATATTTTAAGTTAAACATAGTTCTCATGACTTGTTTTTGAGCAACTAATACTTTTCATATCTTTCCACTTTGCCCCCAAAATATTATACCGTAGACGAGTAATGATTAAAAGTTTGCGAAGTATACTATTCTTGGTTGTTCAATGTTAATATATTTTTTAAAACACGTATTATAAAATGTATTGAGTATATAGTTTATTAATTTACTTTTTTTATTTTCTCAATTCAAAATTTTACAATTATAATGTCTAATTCATTATCAACAACAACATTCTTCATAGTGATCATCAGTCCGGTTAGTAAACTTGATATACACTTAAAATTACTACCACAATTCGGCCAACCTGACTGTTGATCGACCTCGATCAAAATTCATAAAAAGCACAATGTTTACATCAATTTTCATAAGCACAACGAAATTCTCATAATGCCCATCAACATTCCTAAATTAAACTAAGTTCACATAAGGCATAAGACATAATTGAACCACCAAGTTTACATAAGACATAAATTGAACTACCATGTTCACATATATTGAACCACCATGTTCACATATTGAACCACCAAGTTCACATAAGACATAAATTGAACTACCATGTTCACATATTGAAACACCAAGTTCACATATTGAACCACCAAGTTCACATATTGAACCACCATGTTCACATATTGAACCACCAAGTTCACATAAGACATAAATATTCATAAACTGAACCTAGTTCACATAAGGATTCATAAGCATTTACAAACATTATGAAAATCTAGCTGCAATAATTAATAAAGACGCTAACATTTTGCCCCTTTTACGGCCACTTTCACAAAGCTGTAGTCTCAATTTTTTTCCGTAATCATCACAAGTAGTTGAAGAAGGGGTGAATTTTCCGGGACTACAAGTCCAGCGACATCCTCGTTGTCTTCGGAGCTTCTTCGCCATTAATTTCAATTTTGTACATTAGAACAGTTCAAAAATTCAATCAAAAGTTACACATTAATTTTGACAGTTTGGATTGAGATTACTTCATGATTACTTGTTGATTCTCCATTCTATGTTCTCCATCGTACATCCAAACAGATAAGTTCTTCAGTTCCGCACATAAGTTCTTCAGGCACTGCTCACGATTCCTTTACCCTTGCACATGGAATCCTTTACCCCACACCTGATTATTATAGAGTTTTTCAATTTAATTTCTTTATTTTCTCAATTCAAAATTTTACAATTATAATGTCTAATTCATTATCAACAACAACATTGTCCTAGAACATTCTCCATAGTGATCATCAGTCCGGTTAGTAAACTTGATATACACTTAAAATTACTACTTAAAATTACTACCACATGAGTTTAATTTTTTTTATAAATTATCTATATGGTTAGTCCAGCTTAACTTATGGTCAATGCATATTCCCAGAAAATTAGTTTTCTCTGTTAATTCAATTTCTTTAGATGATATTACAATTTTATTCGGTTTCTCTGTATTCTTGTGATTACATATTGCAAAATGAATGCCGTAGGTTTTTTCAAAATTTAACCCTAATTTATTTTCTTCAGTCCAGTTTATTACCTTACTCATGCATATCTTTGCTTCTTTCATTGTATCTGTCACATTTTCACCCCAAATTAATATGTTTGTGTCATCAGCAAAATTAACTGCACTATTGTTGTCTGAGGCTGTTAAAATGTTTAATAGGTTGTTTAAATTACGAAAAATAAAGGCCCTAGTATACTACCTTGAGGTACACCTTGTTTAATTAAAAGTTTATTTGATGTACATTATTGTACATATAGTACTGTTTTTTGTTATTGTGATCTGTTGATTTCTATTATTAAGATAACATGTGATCAACTTTAACATAATTCCTCTTATGCCGTATTTCTCTAATTTACTTATTAGGATGTTATGATCTAGGCAATCGAAGGCTCTGGAGAAATCTAAGAAAATTCCAAGAACCACCATTTTTCTTCTAAGAGCATTAGTGAAGCTAAATATAAATAAATATAAATATAAATTCTTACTCACTGATAACTAAAATATATGTATGTCACATTTGTCTATCACGTCTAGTTTTTTTAATATATTCACTAAAAGTTTTGAAAATTTGTTTCTGGTGTCTGGTTTGGCGTTCGTTGTTACTGTGATAAACTAGTTGTTAAACATTGTATTTGTTTTAAAATATTGTCAAGTAAATATAGATTAAGCCTAAACAACTTTTGTTTTGTTAAAACGGCACGAAATATTATTAAGATTTTTAACATGATTTTGAAAAATAGGTTCCATTGACTTGTAAACCAATAAATCTAAACGAAAATATTATACCAGGTAACAAAAAGTACTGAACCTGGAAAAAAATCTGTTTACAAAGACCACAACCTTAAGTTTACAACTACCCAAATTAGAGTGTTATTCTATTTAAAATTTTTAAGTTATTCGACTTAAAAAATCTTCTTCAATTTATTGACTGCAATGAGCTACAAAATTATATCCTTAAAGCTTAAACTTTCTTCTTTTAAATGGTGAAAGTCCTACTTTTCAACGATTCTTTGTTTTTATGTAATAAGTTTTTTAAAAAGCATGTTTTTGTCAAAAATTAAATTAGTATTTCAAAAATAAATAAGATTGACCAATAACAATTTTGCTTAAAAATTTCAATGTTAAAAGCTGTATCCCAAAATGAAAAAAAAGTAATTATAGGTTGTCTCATTTAAAAAACATAAGTTTGTTTTGTAGTTATAATTTCTGAAACAACTTGTATACCTACCTACTTGGAAATAATTTTAGGTGTCAGGTGGTTAGTACAGCTTTTGTAAAAAAATAATTTTCTAACATTTAAAGCTCAATAATAAACTTTTCCAACTCGTTGGAACACCTTGTATAAATACAGACTATATTTTTTTAAACAACCACTTTATAAATCCAAGAGAATAAAAGAAAATTAGAAAATTCCGATATTGATTAATTTTTATTTTTATAACTTTTATCAAAAGAAAATGTTTGTTTTTTCTAAAAGAAATCATTTTCTTAACCGGTTTTCTTTAATCATTGTTGCAAACAAGAATTTTGTACTAAGTAACATTCCTCAGGTACAAGCAGATCTTCGAAGATGCAAATTTATAATAGTAGGTATTTTTTTGTTAATTGTACAGTTAAAAAAAATTCGCTTAAAGATTTCAATGTTAAAAGCTGCATCCAAAAATGAAAAAAAAGTAAGTGGGTTGTTTCATTTAAAAAACATAAGTTTGTTTTGTAGTTAATTTCGTAGTGGTTAGTAACAGCTCTTACAGCTTTTGTGAAAAAATAATTTTCTAACATTTAAAGCTCAATAATAAACTTTTCCAACTCGTTGGAACACCTTGTATAAATACAGACTATATTTTTTTAAACAACCACTTTGTAAACCCAAGAGAATAAAAGAAGAAAAGAAAATAACCGGTTTTCTTTAATCATTGTTGCAAACAAGAATTTTGTACTAAATAACATTCCTCAGGTACAAGCAGATCTTCGAAGATGCAAATTTATAATAGTAGGTATTTTTTTGTTAATTGTACAGTTAAAAAAAATTCGCTTAAAGATTTCAATGTTAAAAGCTGCATCCAAAAATGAAAAAAAATAAGTAGGTTGTTTCATTTAAAAAACATAAGTTTGTTTTGTAGTTAATTTCGTAGTGGTTAGTAACAGCTCTTACAGCTTTTGTGAAAAAATAACTTTCTCACATTTAAAGCTCAATAATGAACTTTTCCAACTCGCTGGAATATCTTGTATAAATACAGACTATTTTTTTTAAACATCCACTTTGTATATCCAAGAAAATAAAAAAAAAATTCTCATGTAGATTAATTTTTATTTTTACAAGAAGACAATTTTTGGAGTGCTTTTAAAAATTGTAACACTTGTCCTTTTTGTAATAAGTACCTACAAATAACCTTCTCAAAATTTCAAATGGATGAGCCCTTTTCTGCCTCAGATATAAAAAAATTCAGCTCTGTTATTTGTTTATTATCAGCATTTATTTAAAACATATTTTCAATAATAACAGTTATAAATTAATTATTAAAAATTATACCTAATGATAACCACGCTCTGCGCTATGCAAAACATACTTTACGATAAACATAACTAATACAAATTATTTATATTACAAGTATTTAGTTTTAATAACAAACTCAATGATGTAACGATACAAAAACGTTTATTTAATTAAAGCTGGAACGAAACTCATACAGCAAAGCCCAATAAATTTTGTTTTAACAAAGACAATGTAAACAAGATTTTATTAACTTAACCATATAACATGAAACTATATTAAAAGCACTAATTAAAAGCTTTTAAGTTTATTTGCAAACCATTAAATTGAAATATTTATATGTTTTAATTAATATGGAGGGGATTATTGAAAGCCAAGTAGCGAAAATGAGCCAAAACTACAGCTTCACTGTAATTCAGAAACCAAATTTTGCACAATTTCCAGCAGACCCGACAACATTAAACGCATATCTTATAATTGATAAGTAAAGTGAATAAGTTTTTACAAAGGAAAGACATAAATTTTCTCTAAAATCAGTCGAACTTTTCAGCTGTATCAAGAACTACAATTGGGTAGATAGAATTTTTCGACAAGGCTGAACCCATCTACCCTATTTTTGAGATGAGAAAGATAATTCTACAAAAAATGCTACAATTAACATTCTATGTTACTACAATTTTTTATAACTGACATAAATTTTACAAATGACAATAGGTGTTTCAAATAATTTGCCTTGCAGGTGGCAAAGTGGAGAATTTTATTAGCACTAAAGATGGCATCATTTATTACAATAATTTTTTTGTGTGGGTCGTTTACAGAATTTGTAGATTAGACAGCTGATACATAATTTATGAACTACCAAACAAATTAATAATAGTCGGATGTGTCAGTCAAATCGCGCAACAATTTCTCTTGTTTGGTTAAGAAGTCGCAGGTAAATTGTAAAAAATGTCTTGGGAGCCGACAGACGGGTCCCATCAGCAACCGGCGCCACTAATGAGTTAAAACTACCGAAAAATGGGCATTTACTATAATCCTCATAATCTGTGACAAACCATAAGAGCCATTCTACCTAAAAACTAAACAATTTCTCATAATCTCTGTCCGCTGGAGTGGAATAAACGTTGCAGATCGAAATTTACCGCCAATGTAGAACAAGTGAACTGCATTCCACTTGGTTAAGCTTCTACATTTTGTTTAGTTTTCGGCATTTCTTTTGTCGTCCGTGACCTTCCCAGAGCCTCACGTTTCATCAAACCAGAAAATTATTACAAAAATATGTAAGTTGGAACATCTGCCTTTGGTTGAAATAGAAGCGGAAATCGTGAATCCTTTCGTTTGATATCGAACATCTGTCAGCGTCGAGAGTTACATTTTAATGACATTAATTAATCGCGATATTTTAAAGGAACCAACTTTTCCGCGATAAAAAGATAAAATCATAGCTACTTTGAAATTAAGTTTTTGAGAATCCGGGGCAGAGCCGGCTAATCATTTTAATTTAAACATGAGCTCCTTAATCTTGGTAATTTGTCAGAATGGGGCACGGCGTTGAGAGATGATCTTCATTTCCGTCGAGCTGGAGCTATTCAGACATGATCAAAGACACAAATAGACGGCGATTCCGTTAATTTTACTTTTGATGTCTTCGCGTAGTTAGAAAGTTGACGAGAAGTTGAAAAGATATCTCCGAAATCAACTCCTTAATGTCGTCTTTTCATCGACTTACACGCCCGGAGCCAACCGGCTACTCGACAACGACAGTGCTTTCAAAAACACTTCTTGCATTGTTTCAAACATACTTACTTGCAAGTGGTGGCAAAATAGTGCCAAAATATTTTACCCCACGTACCTATCTACAGTGATTCTCAAAAACAGAAGTACTAGTTAAAAGCAAAAAAAAATTAAATTCTTGTAATAAGACACAAGAAATTACCTACTTCAATGTTAAATATTAAAAAACTTAAATTTTATCTTGATGAAATTCAAGATTATTTATTTAACCCTCTCGAAACTTCAATTTCCAGCGTTCAAATCCGAAAACCTTGGAATGCTACTCTCAGACAAAACCGACTTTAATTTAGGAATTGCATTGCACTGAAAAACTAGAATTAAACAATGAATTTTAATCTTCTGAGTCGGTAGGTTTGGACTACGAATAGTTTGGACGTCAAACACTAACAATTTTATCAGACAAAAGTTTTGTATTTTAAATGAGAATTTTAGTTTTTAGCATAGAAATTTCCTTCTCGAAACAGAGAACTCCAACAGTCAATTATAACAAACTTAAAATTCAAGCTTTTGATAAATTTGTAGTTCCGCTTTTCGAAGACAAAATTTTATGTAAGAATCAAAGTCGTACTTTTTATAATTTGTTAAATATCTCTAGTTACCAACTTGACCACAAAATCAGCACTTTTCCACAAAGCGCAACCTTAACTTAAAAATTGTAAATCCCAAACATCGAATTATGTTCTTTTAGGTGCAATAAACCTCAAAAAAAAATTCTAATCTAAAAATTTCAATCTGTAGGTAACTGAGTTTTCCGTCTTATACAGACACTTTTAGACATATACTCTTTTTCAAATTAAATGATATCCCAGTAGGCTGTGGAAATTTGAATTTAAGTTGGTTACACTGCTATTTTTAGTAAATGTGTCAAAACTGACAAAAATTTTGTCACTTTTGTGACATTGTAGTAGATTATTCAATTTGAAAAGTAAAGCGTTAAGGTTTTAGTGTTCTTCAACTACTGTGACATTACTTTTTCTACAGTAACGCCAAATTTTGTTTGACGTAAACGTAACGTCAAGTTTTGTTTGACGTTTTGAGTTTTGACAATCAAACATAAACGTAACTTTATCACTTCTAGTTACAAAACGTAAAGGTCGTTTTACACAGTCATGGCCTACCGCGACATCTTTTATTTTTATTTTTATTTTTCAAACCTAACATTTATAAATCATAAATTTACTTCAAAATTCCATCAAGCAAAAAAAATAAAACAACTATTTATTCATGTTTTAATTTTTCATCTTTGAGAATTCTGGTTTCGAAATTCAAAATTCTGTTCTTTTTTTCTAACCAAAGTCAGGATTTATATTTTCAGAAATAATAACAGATACAGAATGTTGAGATCGGCCTTGAATTGATTATGTACATTTCAAATTTAACCACCAATTTAAAAACTTCTAATTCACAAACATTATGTTATTATGACAACTTTCTAGGGTTTTATTTAAAATTTAAAAAAAAAAGATCCCTTTTCAATATGAGTTGTCAGAACTATTCATTTCAAGAATTACTTTTGCCATTGCAGTTGAAATAATTTGCTTTTTGTAAACCGACTCTATATCTTCTAAACATATAGGAAACTTCGGGTTTCCAATTGACTTATCTCAGTTGAAGACATTCATTTCTACAATTTCAACTTCAAACTTTCAACTTTTGAAATTCCAATTTTAAACTAGGTATAACAAACCGTTTTCCATTTCTTTTTCCAACACTAATATTTTATACTGTTTATGTGCTTCATTTAAACCTCGATTTAAACTTACTTAAAATAAGCATTTTTTTAAAAAATACCTTTTTTTACAACTTCATAAAGTACGCCGGTTTTTTTTAAACCATGGAAAAATTGAAGGTACAATTTTAGAACTGAACTCTTAAAATTTTAGTAAACCGCCGTATTCCTTAACATTTCTTGTTACTTAAAATGTTAGTGTTGAAAAAAATCTTGAAGATATAATCACGTGTTTTATGGTTAAATTTAAACTACAACCTTAATTTTTAAATCATCGATAAAACACCATAACCATTATAACTTTAAACCTTCAATTCCGGTTTCTACTAATTTTTTAGCAACGATTTTTAATAGAGTTTTAAAATTTCTTCACGCCAAGAATTTGAACTTCTAAACAACGGAATTCTAAAATTTAAACCCTGGATTTTCTAAATTTTCAATTTAAAAAGTGGACTCTAAACGTTTTTAAATTGGATTCGTATTAAATATTCCTTCTTAGAATTCCAACTTTTAAACATATAATTCCAATTTTAAACTTTTGAGCTTTTAAGCTTTTGTATTAAAAAATGTTTTGAAACTAAATCTTTCTGTTTTTAAATGTTTATTGTATTGTCCATGCACCTATAATATTATTTATTTTTTGTAAATGTAAGAAATTTTATTTGAAGTAAGACCTGATAAAGCCGTAAAGACGAAACTGGTTGCCAATAAAATAACAAAAACAATTTGGGCGTGTTTTCTTCTCAATTAAAAAATCGAGTTAAACTCTCAAATTTCCGTTTTTCAACTGTCATCGGAATTATGTAGGTATTCTAATTCATTCTTAAAATTCTAACTTACAAACGTTGAGAATCCAATTTTAACTTTTAGATCTTTCGACTTTTCAGAATAACTTTAAAAATCATACCTTTTTTCAAGTCAAAAAATTCAAGTTTAGCTCTCGATAGTTCATGTTTTCAATTCTAAATTTCGGTTTATTTATTCTTTTTCCTTGGTATTTATTGAAGCAACTTTAGAATAAATCTTTAATTCTCCTGCCGCTGTGTCTCCCGAGTGATCAGCAAAGTAGTTAGAGTTAACAGGACCCCGCAGTATTTACAGCCCTGCTAGCTAATAGTCTGTTCAGGATTTTGGGGTCGCACCATTCGAGTCGTGATTATCGTTGGTCGTTTAAATGGTGTAGTAGTTGTTAGATCCGCTGGACCCGTAAAAACCCTAATAGACTTTTGATGTGTAGTCTGTGCTGGTTTGTGCCTACAAGTAAATCACTGCTGTTGACAAAATAAATGAGCGGTCGAGTCGTTTCCAGGCTGATCCTTGTTGGTTTATAGTTCGGTTCGTATCGAGCAAAAAGAAATGATTAATTGTGATTTGTGCCCGGAATTGTGTGGAAAAGACAGGTTATTGTGGCTTTATTGGGGACGGAGGAATCATCCTCTATGATCCAATCTCGTTCCAAACTGCGTTCCAAGCTGGCGGTCTTTGTCCGAGCGGCCGGTAATATCGTTGTCTTTTGTTATTGGATCATGAATTGGGTTTCAGCGCGCCGGTAAAAGCACTGGAAAGCTCTATTAGCAGTCTTTCTTCCCTAAACCCCAGCTTAGGAGCTTTACACTGTCATGGCCGTTCTCGCTAAAGGTTTTTACATTGAAATGTGCTTATTCCCTTTGTAGCTTTATACTTGTTCGAGCTTTATATATTTTATATGATATACATGTGTTTGTCTTCACGACGGCCTTGTTCCATTCCAGATGCTGCTCCCTTCGGATCGCTGAATAATTTTTACAATTTTACGATGCAACCTCAAACCAGAACGCTTTTCGCCGGACGAAAACATCATATCAATCTTTGATCGGCAGGGGCTTTTATTGAAATTAAATATTTCATGTGTGTGATAAGGATACACATCCCTCGAGATGTTTTCATAATATTTCGTTTGTGATTAAATGGAATTTGTAATGTTGGGGTTTATAATAAAATCAGATCACGTTTAATATGAACATTATCCAGGATGTTTCGGGACAGCGCGCCGGAGCTGGGATTTCTTTAGGGAAATTAGAAGTTTTGATTATCTAGCGGACGCTGCCTGAATACCAAAACATATCGGGGGAATTTCACTTTTAACACTTCACTTATTCGCCATTTAGACAGATCTTTTTACATCCACACCCCATCTAAACCAACCCCGAAACGACCATTTTTTACTCTACATCAAGCCATTCAAATTATTGACACTTTCTTCCCTAGGCACAATATTGGAAAATTCCTTTTGTTTAAAAACTGACTCGTGCCGCGCTATCAAATTATTAAAACAATATTTATCAATTTTACAAACTCAAACAATACCCAAGCAGATTCTCCGATTTTTGTAATACACCCATCTAGCTCTTGTTTTTTCTTTTATTCGCACAATAGTAAACTATTTTGAAGCTGATTATAGAGTCCATACCACCATCAGTTAAATATTAAAAACGACTAAAAACTATACTTCCCCACATATTTTATGTACAACCGGAGGAAAAACTATTCACCAGTCAAGTAGTGGTTGAAACTAACTAGTCCAGGAGCAGGTATAAAATATAAATATCGAAAAACCCTTATTAATTTTTTTGTCTCTTATAGAAAATTAGCTACGTCAATAATTATAACATATAAATAAAATTGTAGTTATAATACCTAAGAAACTTGTTCTTTGTTAAATTAATTAATTAGTAATTAAATTAAATTAAATTATTTTATTCGAATTTGCCCTATAAACTTATGTTAATTAATTAATTAATATACTGATTAGTAAGCAAGTTAGTATTCATAATGCTCTAGATTAATTTTGCACACCAATAGCTTGTCAATTACACTTAACGCTAAGCCGGTAGAAAAAAATACAAAAATTGGGTTTGACATCCGAATAGCAACAAAATAAAATCGTTAAATTATATTTTTGTATTACCATTTAAGTATAAGTAGTAATTAATATTAATATGCCTCAATAAGTTGGTATAGTCCTTTTTGGAATTTGACACCGTTTTGATACTTTAATAGACATATTACGAAATAAATAAACATTTTACGAAAATTTTTAGATTAGCAGGCGACCATATTTTTGCTAATGAGTATAAATAGTATAAAAAACTCGTTTCATAAAACCTTAAAGCACTCATTGTTCAACTTGAATTTGTTCTTCAAGACTGGTTTTCTGAAATTTATTTTTTGTTGTTATATTTTCAACTTTTAAGTGTTAAAATTAAAATTAATCTTTTTTTTAGAGAAGCCGTAGATACTAATCCTCTGACTCACCTAAATTTATTTAATTATTTTCAAGCATACAGGGTGTTTCGGAAATGAGCTACAATACTAACTTATGTTTATTTAAATAGAACATTATTACATACAAACTAATACTCCTACAAACGTACGAATTCCACCACTTTAAAGAAGAAGGTTTAAACTTTAGAATATATTTTTTAGCTCACTACAATCAAGAAAATAAAAAAATGAAGAAGTTTGTTAAAAATTGAATAACTTAAATTTTTTTAATAGAACAGCCTATTTTTTAGTTTCGTATCTAATAGACTAATAATTGTCTCTCTAAAAGCACTAACAGTTAAATATCTCTTCTAATTGCTAAAAAGATATTTATTTTAACTTTAAACATTAAAAAAAATTATTAACTATTGGTTCAATAGTAAAAAAGAGACATTTTCAGCTAATAACAACTTTACTGTTACTTTTAGGCCATTTTTCGTTATTTATTATTATTACAGTGAAATAACTAAAATTTTAATATTTATGGAAAATCTTTAAATCCCCGTTAAACTCCAACAAATGATTCGTGATGGAGTTATATGGTTATGATATGATTTACTATGGTAGCAACAATACTCATAAAGGTGCATTCTTGCTGAAATTAAGTTTTAAAGGCAAATACCTTTTTGGTTTCTTAACTTTAGACATTTGAAACTTTATGTTTTTAGATAGAAAAATGAAAAATTTTCGGAAAAATAATTTACTCATACTATCGTGCGATTTTCTAAAATTTTTGGTCCATTACGAAAATAAGATTTTATGTTCTAAATTTTGGAATATTAACAGATAAACCGATGCTGAAGTTATTTACGTTTCACTGCTGACGGAACTGACAGGAATAACTAGATCAAAATTTTAAAAAATCGCTTGGTATTTAGGTAACTATTAGCTGTTTCAAAACTATAAAAACGCCAACGTCGCATTTTACCGAATTATTTTTTTAAATAAGATTGATCAAATTGTAAAATAGTTATTAATGATTAGATCTCTCATCGAAAATATAAATTACATTAACTATTATTTTTTTGATGTGCAAATAATAATAACTAATCTTGAAAGAAAATGCGACGTTGGAGCTTTTATAGTTTTGAAACGGCTAATATAAACATTTAATCATTAATCTCGACTAATTTCTAAATGATAGAAAAACTGGAATAGTTCTGATTATCGAAAAATCGTTTTTGTGTAAAATATCGTAAAATTAGAATTATGCCAAATTAAACAATAAGCTTCTTTGACTCATCTGGCCCGGTCCCCGACTACCTACGTAGTCCAACACATTATTGCAACAGAGCGCAGTCAGAGCCCAGAGTTTGACTGGTGAATAGTTTTTTCCCGGCTGTACCAAAGGACACATTAAATTAAATTTCCTTTTCCGGAATGGTTTAGAAAATGGTTTCAAACTACACTTCGTCTAATTTTTCCAAAACATTGACAACTGAATCGTGTTCAGAAAACAGCTTGAGTTCTTTAGTTATACAGGGTGTTCCGTCTAAACCCCACATTAGAAGTATTGAAAGTTCTAATAAAGATATTTATCTGAGAGTTGGTACTCAGGCATAATCCGTTGAGTTATGCTCAATGAAAATATTTTCAAGATGGCAGCACTTCCGGTTATACCGGAAGTCGCTATTAACTTTTTATTTTAAATGGAAAGCTATATTTTTCACTGCGTTTTTGGATTAGTTGAGTTATTTTAAGGGAGTTTTCCCTTTCCCTTTCCCTATACCCAAGTTTAACCGTTTTCGAGATATTTAGGATTTTTGAAAATTTTTGAATTTGCACCTGTCCCTTAAAAAATCGGTAACTCGCTTAGTTTTAGAGATTTCGAAATCTTGAATGGAGAATTGAAAGAGAAAGCCTATATCTGTTGTTCAGTGTGATCAAAATTGGAATTGAAGTTAATAAACCCAAAAATTTTAAGGTTAAGTTTGGACAACTTCAAGTACCCAAAACTTAATTTTTTCAAATGGGATGTCCCAATTTTTATTCTACTAGATGGAGGAGAATTTTTTTCTGCATCTATCTGTATTAGCATTCCCTATACCTATCTGTGATAATTTTCAAGTTATGTTGTTTTTTTTGTTATTGTAGGAAATTTCTTACTAACCACAGCTATTTTTGCATAGTTTGCCATAAAAACATTTCTGATTAAACTTAAACGACAAACTCTGTTCAAAATTGTGTTATCAGACTGTGAAAACAAAATAAATTCATTGGGTGTTGGTTTGAAAAACTTTAATTTCTCACCTTTTTTCATTCGTTTCCATGGCAACCTATGAGAAAAGGCCTATGGCTGATGAATTTCTCAATCCCAACAAAAAGGTATTGTAACTTGAAAACTATTAAACATAAGTATAGGGAATGTTAACACAGATCGAAGCAGAATTAAATTCTCTACCATCTAGTGAAATAAAACTTTTGTCATTTCATTTGAAAAAAATGAGTTATGGGTGCTTAAAGTTTTGCAAACTTAATTTTCAAAATTTGGAGTTTGTTATTCTATTTTAGAAATTTGAAAACACCAAAGGAAAGATCTAGGCTTTCTCTTTCAAATGAGCTCAAAAATATTTCCAAATTTTTAAAAATCGCAGAGTTATCGATTTTTGAACTGGAACGTGCAAATCCAAAAAAATTGTAAAAACCATAAATATTTCGTAAACGGCTAAATTTAGGTATAGGAACAGCTTATGAAAACTACCTTAAAATAACTCTAGTAATTCAAAAACGCAAAATAAGGAAGTTGATAGCGACTTCTGGTATAAGCGGAAGTGCTGCTATCTTGAGAATATTTTCATTGAGCAAGACCAAAAAGATTATGGTTGTACACAAATTTTCAGATGACTATGATTATTAGAACTCCCAATACTTCTAATGTGGGGTTTAGACAAAACAGCCTGTATGCTAATCCATCAATCAATTGCTGTTATAATTATCTTTTTGTAACTTTTATTAGTTCCTCGTTGTTGTATTCTGTTTGTGCAGTAATGTGTAGATGTTAACGTCAATCAACATAACTCGACACAAGTTAGCTATTCAGTAGATATTTATTCATTAAAATCCTCTCGTATAGATGCGCCCATTGTAAATTATGTAAATTGGTTAAAGGTGCAGCTATGGCGCTCTCATATCCTCGCCCCTCATAGCAGATTTACGTCAAATTCAGTCGTATAAATTAACTCGAAATATGTCATAATAACAACCGAAATCAAAGGGGAAGATCTATAAAACGTTACAATGTACAAGCTCGCGGCGGATAAAGCTATTATGAAGACATTGAAGATGGCTGGCTAAACGGAAGCATTAGGGTCTGGCGAGTGTTTATGTGGCACATAACTGTATTATGACATTAGATTCGCGTTGCCACTGCCCGGGTTAATAAACCAGATAATAGCCTCCCCTTTATTTGGCTTCGAGAGACTCGACACGATCGGGAAACTTCGATTTTCCACAACACCACGCTGAAAGATTTCTCTTGTTAACTTAATCTGACCGCAAAGCCTGAAATTATGGTAAAAGTAGGTATTGTGATGGCCATTAGAACGGCACAAAAGGTAATCTTGTTACATATAAAAGCGGAGAACATAATACAATTCTGGATACAAATGGATGTTGCCGAAATTACGTTAAATAAGACACGTGTTGTACCAGAGCACACCACCAATTAGGATGGACAACCTACAGCGGGGGGGCTAAACACGCGCAGCTAAAGGGCGTAAGGCATTCTCCTAAGTGGTATTATGATATGCTACTGATACACCGCCCCATTGTCGAATTATTAACAGCCAAGGGCTCTTTTTTCCTGCTGGGGACACTCATGGGAAAAACCAACCCAGCAGCTCAAAAGAAACAGAAATTTTTGCACAAAATCTTTTTTTTTTATACTTAAAAGCTAGAAAAAAAACGTACAATATTTTTATTAAAAGACAATATAGAGAAAAAAGAAGGGAAAACTTGAGAAAGAAATAGAAACAAATGGATAATAAAACTGTAAACCCTAACACTAACTTTCAGATAAATTATATTCAGCATTCGTTTTCGAAAATTCCTTAATATAATTACGTTGTTGAAGGAATTAAGATTGCTGTTATAAGTGCGAAAGATGTGCGAAACCTTTACAATGAAAGTTGTGTTGCCTTACAAAGATTAATAGCTTTAGAGCTTAGAAAAAAAACGAAATAAAAACATTGCTAGATGGTACTGGCAGAGCTGTTGTATTCTTAATCACTTTAATTCAGAAATATAAACTCATCGATGAAAATTAACATTAAATTATTTAAACTCACACACGTTCAAGTCATATTTCAGATTCTTAAGTGGTTTTAAATTTTTCGAATACAACCGTCTAATAATTTTCTGTTGGTTGGTAGATTTTGCAAAAACGTGCAAATTATTGTTAGAGTTTGTTTGCCGCTAAAATACCATTTTCGAATTTTTGTTAGTTAAGTTAGTTAATAACAAAAGTACTAAATCTATGTTGTGTATGTTTGTCATTTTTTTGTACGTGTTCACAAATGGATGCTCTTATACAGGTCGCTAAAAAGTATGGATACAGTTAAATATTTTAAAAACTATTCATCAAAACTTACTGAAATTTGGTATAAGATTAAAAGTATATAAATTCTATCGTTTTAGATGTTTATCAAATTCCTATCTTCTTTTGTTCTGAGGATACAAGGCTAACTTGATTTTTTTTAATGGCAAGAAGGGTGAAATTTATTATTTTTAAAAAAAGCATTTTTTTCTGAATTCTATGGTATAACACATGCATATCTTATTTTAATCGAAACTTAAAAAAAATTATCGAACTAATAAAATTTTCAATAATGTAAAATGTTATTAGCCTTGGAAATGTTGACTTTATCAATCGTTAGCTCTTTGCCGCTTGAACTTTGACCAAAAAATAAGTAAAAGTTAATAATAATTATTAAAATAACACTTTTAACTGAAAAAGAACACAATTTAATAAAAAAAAGCAAAACACGAAATACATGTTTTTTATGCTGCAAAAGATGTTGCTCAAAATGATTTCTATTGACTTCTTGGCTTTCTGTCGCCATAACCAACCATCATGAGAATTTCTGTACTCTCAGTTTCACTTAAATGTACCATTTTTAAACTAATTATTGCACACAAGTTTAATTTTTGGCTAATTTACAAGTGACAGATCGCTAATGACAGTATTTTAAAAGCTAACTTAGTTTTACAGTTTTGCAGAAATCCAGAATAAAATTTTAGTATTTTTATTTTTTTTTTGTCTTTTAATGAAAATAAAGGAGGGAATATGTTACATCACTAGATTCAGAAAAAAATACTCTTTTAAAAATTATTAATTTTAACCCTTCGTGTCATTAAAAAAAATCAAGTTAGCCTTGTATTTTAAAAACAAATGACGGTAAAAAATTGAAAAAATCTCAGATGATAGAATTTAAACGCATTTAACTGTATCCCAAACTTCAATGTGCTCTGTTAAGCCGTTCTGAAAATATTTAGCTGTATCCATACTTTTTAGCGACCCTGTATATCTAACCTGACCCCCAAAGTCTTTACTTAATTAAAATAAAAAAATTGCTTAACTTTAAGCTTACATTTCCTAGTTAGGCGTCGTGTTTTTTAAATAAAAATTGAACATTAAGTGATTACTACGAGTTATTACTAAAAACAAGAATCCAGGAAATTTAAATACGTGTGGATTCTTGTCAGAAAGTAAGTCAACTTGTTTCAAAAATATCTTGAATAGCTACCTACGTAATGTTTCGAGATAATTTGATCCAATTACACTAGTAAGAAAAACCTTTTAGAAACTTATTTATTGTATAAATATAGCTTCTAACTCCTACCTAAACGTTTATCTTTTCTAATAAAATTAAATATTTTATTTACAGTTTCTTGGTAGTTTGCTATCACCTTTTCAGTTAGTGGCTTCCATTCAGGCGTTATTTTCCGCATGATTTGCAGTAAAGCTGAAAATTCCAACAATACTTCTTGAACCCTATCGAAGGGATTATGGTGTTTGTCACTGTAAATATGCCTGGACATGACCGGATGTTATGATCCTTTGTGGTGCATATTCATAACTAATCAAAGTTAATCCATAATCGCAAATTTCCGCCTAAAGTTTGGAAAAAATAATTCATTATTTTTCTTTGTGCTGTTATGCTGTTAAATTGGCTGAGTTTTGCTCTTTTGCAAAATGTGCGGTTTGCGATATCGTCTCGTTAGTCTTAACTGGAATAATTGGTAGAAGTTTCTCTCGGATAAAAGACGGTATTGGCAACCAATTATTGATAACCGAAAGCCTCTGGTGTAAAAATAAAGAATTAGAGGAAACAAAAGGCGCTCTATAGCCAAGCAATCGTCCAATGGATTTGTCGACCCAGCAAAACGCCAGCAAACACCGACTACTTGCTGGTTGCCATTGTGGAACCAAATTGAAACACTAACAAATGAAACTCGAAAAATAAGAGTGGATATCGATTGAAAAAAGACAACAATGAGAATAAATTGGGGAGCGATTGTTGGTTGTGATTGTCGTTTACCCCAGCAGGAGACGTCGGCTTTGATGTCGCTTTTTAATCAGTCTCGAATATATCGGAGCGTTTCTTTGACATTTGACCGAATAATCCGTCTTTTATACTAACCAGACTCGTTCGGAATTAAATATGTGTGTATAGACAGCGAGCGAAAAATTCTTGCGGCTGGAGAACGCCTCAGTGGCCGATCGGGTTGTTGGTTACCGCTGACCCGCAGCAATTGGGTTCAATCAGCGGTAATTGATTAAGACCACGAGAGTATAAAGCTGTGCAAACTACCCATTTCATCGATCAGCCACTAACCACTTACACTAAATACACCAACTTGCACCTGATAGATGCTTGCAAATAAACGCCTCAATTAAACAACGAACCTTCCAGCCATTCAGCAGAAAAGCCAGCTGAAATTGCAACTAGTTTCAATAGCCTTTGTGAGCGTCAAAAGACGACTCGCCAAAGTCCCTCCACAGGACTCGTTAATCAGAAATCGTTCAAACTCACCAACGATCGAGGCTTTTTACCAATTCATAAAATAAAACAACTTCAATAAACATGTACTTCCATATCAGTTCTACAATACATTTATTACAGTGCCTCAGTTAATTACAACAAATTATATTAATACAAATGATTAAAATATTGCTCTATTGTGAGAAATGTTATTATTTCTATATCCATATCTCTCACACGCTGTAATTAGCTCAAATGAAGCTCTAAAAAATTTTTGTAAATTTAAAAAATTATTCAAGAACAAACAAACCATTTAAGAATTAATTATTATACAAGATAAATATTTTTGCAGAATATGTCTGAAAAACTAGTAATCACTAATAAGTAATCACATACAAGTCAGGGTTGGCTTATAAATACTTATGTGAAATTTTTCAGATTTTTTTACAAAATTCTTTATGATAAATATTAATTAATCGAAATTTCATGTTTTCTAATAGGTACAATTTTAAAAAATATGTGATAAATGTGTGGCTCAAACATACCTTTCTTTAATTTTTAATTAATTAGGTACTAACTATTTTTGGGAGAGTGCGAATTTTTTTCTGATTTTTTTACACAAAACAACGAGTAAGCATTGTTTATTGTTTTAGAATGATAGAAGAAATATTTTTTGTGTACCAACTTTGTACTAATGGTACTAATTAATTAATTAATTAATTCACATGTATGGAAAAACATACAAAGTATTATTTAATAGATCACCTTGCATGTAGTTTAAAGTAAAAATATGAAAAATAAATTAAAATCTACACGATGTTATCATGGTTTGAAGATAATAATTAATTAAATTTCCAATCAGAGGGGCCTCAAATTTAATTTGTAAAGATTTAATAAAATAGAAACAAAACATAGGAAATTTAAGTTTATTAAGTTTATGAATTTTACAGGAAACGAACAAAACAGCTCTCTTTTAAGAAACTACTTTCCAAAATTCAAAAATTAACATTGTCGTCTGACGATATTATAAGTTCAAACATAAAAATTGTAAAAACGTATTTGCAACATTTAATATTATATTAATATTATAAATAGTATAATATATTATAAATAATAAATATTTATAATGAATCTATAAATTGCTTTACCAAAAGTACCATGAGATCTAAAATATTCTGAATTAAAGCAAGCTGTGCCTGTGGAATTTTAGCCACATTTGAGCTGTTTATTTAGACTTTAGCCACATTTTAGCCGTTTATTTACGGCCGCACTTTTGAGGCAATGTTGTTTTATGCTGGTTTTACACAGCATAAGATGTGGCCAGGGATGGGCGTGTCAACAATACAAGGTAGACAATTCAATTGTTGACCTGTCAACAATTACGTCGACGTCGATATTTAAAGTGATGTCAACAATGTCAACTATGTCAACAATACAGAAATAATAAATTTTGACATTAAACTGGTATTTGACTATGAAATTGGTGTATAATTGTTAAAAATAAAACTTAAAGGTATGATGAAAACTTTTTTAAAACATAAAATATGTGATAGAAAAATAAATAAATAAAAATAAAATTCTCGAAAAACGGTAACAAGAAAGCAAAACAAATTAGTCTCTTTTTTCTTCTGTTTTCACGCTTCACTCTTCATCTTTAGCCTCTTCGTCTTTGTTCTCAAAAGAAGTTTTTCTTTAAAAGAAAATGTGATATAAAACACAACATAACCTCAAATTTTCATTGTCGACCTATTGTTGACATTGCTGACACTGTTGACATTGTAGACATTGTCGACGCAATTGTTGACACGTCGTGTAGACAATCAAAGTCGACGTGTCAACGCCCATCCCTGGATGTGGCGAAAGTTTCACTTTACTTTCAAGGCTTGCTCTAATTCAGTATATTTTCGATCTCATGTTATAACAAAGAGAGACTAACAAACCAAAACAAATACTAACAAAAAAACGAATTTTTTAAAAAAGATTTTTTTAAATTAGTAATATGTTAAGCAGGGGCGGATCCACAAATTAATTTTGGGGAGGGGGGCTTCCAAACATTTTTAGAATGGTGAAGCTATTGAATGAAACTTTTGTTATGTTAAATTACATGTTTAAATAAGTTTGCCCAAAAAACTTTTTTCCAAAAAATTTTACAATGCAAATTTATATTTTCTCAGATAAAACATTTTTTGGATGTTCATAGGTAGTTGTTGATCATAACGTTTTTTTACTAATCGGTTTCGCTAAGTTTTTGAAATAATTAATTCTCATTGACAAAAACAACACACTCTTTTTAATTATTAAAAAAAACTACAACATAAAATACAACAGGCAATGTTAATTTACATACAGTTATTTAAGTAAGTTTAAGTAATAAAAAATTCTGGGCGTAAAAAAATTTCTAAGCAACTTCCTTGTTTTACTTTTAGAGAATCTTCGCATAATATTTTATTAAGTGGTAATAATTTATTTTCATTGTAAGGAAAGGTATTTGGTATTTTTTGGCTATCATCTAAAAAAATACAACTTTCTAGAAACGTTTCAATGTTAATTTCATTTTCTTTAGGCCGTCAATTGTTTTTTATAAACGGATTAAAGAAAATTAAATTAAAGAGGTACATTTCCTTATACTGAAACCAAACAAAATGGACACAAACACATTAAAAATTAATAATTTATGTATTTATTTATTAAAAAATGTGAATTAAAAAGACTTTTAATGTGATTATTTAAAAAACACTTGTTCATTAAGCTTTTATATTATTATTTTTTTTATATTATATATTATTTATTATTTATATTATTTATTAAAAGATTAAAATTGGTGTTTGGGAGAGTGGGGGGTGGGGCATGGCCTGGATCCTGGAACATACACTTTCGAATTAACTGCGATTTGATTCATAAAATTTGGTCTGGAAATTAAAGTTTTTTACAAAATAATTTCATATTTAAATTCTGCACTAAAAATGGCTACAAAACATTTAGAACTGAACTACGTAATAGTACCTTCCTTGTTATCGCATAGAACAAATCTTTAGCAAAAAACTTATTATAGAGTCAGTTTACCAAGGGGTAAACCACACCCCAAGTTTTGTTCACCAGATTTCCTCAAAATTTCTCCCAATTTTTAAAATAATTTCCCAGTGATTTCTTCAAAATTTGCAATGTTGTAACATTTAAGCTTAAGAATCAAAATTATTAAATCAAAAATCAAAATCAAAAAAAAAATAATAAGAAAATCCCCAAGGCCCGGTTTTACCAACTTTGGTTAAATCTAATAAACAGTTAAAAACAATCGTTACTATAATTATTACATTTTAAAGACACTTTTAAATTACAGGCGTACAAACAAATTTTTAATAGGAAGTGAGTTGAGTTGAATAAGACAAAGATGCATTGACCTTAATTCCATTACAAGACAAAGAGGGAAAATAACAGGCCGGTTCCTTAATAAATAATAGATAATTTGTTCGAGTAAGTTTTAATAACAGATTATAAATATAATACTATAGTGGAGTTTGGTACAAATAATTAAAAGACAGAATAATTAATGAAAGTCGTATTTATTGTTTAAAGGGTATATTACAAACTAAAATCCCACCAAGATGAGTAGATAATGCTGCTTAACCCCGGAAAATCTAGCCTGAACTATTCGCTGAAATGTCTACAACCGCAGCAATTTTCTCCCCGAAATCCCGATGCGTAAAAAATCAATACCTGTTTGTAAAAGTGTGAAATTTCCATCGTCGGCTGTGCTCTCGTAATAGACGGTGTTTCGGTTCGTGTCTAAATTTGACAAGTAATTTCCTTGAATAATCTTAGTCTAAATTACCCACAAGTTGTAAATGATTGAGTACAAATTCGAGAGAGGGTGAAAACATCTGGATACTTTTCCCCCTTGTTTGATTTTCCGGTAGTTCTCCCACTTTCCATGGATCGACCAATAGAGCGGCCTGTAAACTACCCCGTCGGTTCACAACCACGGCCTTCCAATCACATCTGAGGTTTTCAAAGTCAATATTTGTTACTTTATACCGGCACGAATTTGACGGCTTCGAACCCGTTCGAACGATAAATGATCGTTGTTTTTGGCTAATTACGGCCATTGCACAACGTATGCGAATTCCGACACCGATAATCGCTTAAGCTTTTTGGCACACAAAGGACGGTTGTTAACAAGCCGAGCGTGCATAAGAGATCGTTAGTTAGCAAAACACGGCTATTGTCACCTTTTGTGTCAACAATAAGGTCTTAAGTACACCTCGAAGGGCACTTACCGACACGGCTGAATGCGAGGACCGTTCACGTCCTGATACAGTGTCACACCGTCAGGTTTTACGCTCGAAGGATAATCCCCGAATGTTGACAAATAGGGGTCTTAGGCGGCAATGGCATAAGGACTATTCAAAACACTTGATCATAATTGAGAGGCACTTAAGGTGCTATAAGAGCTTACGGAACAGATTAGAGGTATTACAGTTAAGTACCCTCAGAAGTGCAAATGCGAATTCAAAAGTGGCGAGCTCACAGAAGTGAAGTGCTTAGTTTAGCCGATTTCGACGATTTACATTTCAGAACGTTTTAGAGATAAATAGCTGAAAGCTATTTCCGCTTCAGTTTGCATAAGGACCGAAGGAATTGTTCCCTGCTTTCTTATAGACGAACGCTGGGTCACGAATATCGACCGTTATCCAATCGATGCCGAATGGAAACGGTTACCTCGGCTTATCTGTGATGACAGCAAAAGTTTGGCCACTTAATAGACCGAAAATTACCGAAATTCCTTTGCTTTTTTCCGCACCGGAAATAATATTTAACCGCGACATATTTCTATATTTCATAATTAAAATAACAGAAAATAGATAAAACCTAATAATGAGATGCAAAAATTTAATTAAAATTTTTGGCATGTGTTTTCCTTCAGTTTGTAAGTTTGAGTTAAAAAAATCTCCTTTTAAAGAGTATCTTTAAAAGAATTGGCATTTTTGTAAACAGAACAAAAGGCATAACAATTCAAAGCAAAAAAAATAAAGCGGAACCAATCCTTGTTTTGAGAGAACTGGTATTTTAGTAGTGTTTCCTAGTTGAAAATTTTGGTATTAGTGCACTTTTTATCACCTTTCCAAATGCAATCAAATCGTTTTAAAATTTGATTTGAACCGATATTTTTCAGATTTTTCCTTGAAGAAATCACAAGCAGAAACAGTTTATTTTTAAATCGAGTTTAAAAGCTGGTAAGTAGCTTTTGATGTTTTAAAACATTATTAAAATCGATAAGATTACGAATGGAGAGGTAAATTTCTAATAAAAAATAATTCCTTGAGATCAAAAATTCATAAGTATTCTTAAAAGTGCAGACACCAACATCTGCATACTCCAGTAAATAAAAATAGTGTTAGATTGTTCGGATCCATGTGAGAGGTTATGTTATGTGAATGTTGTTAAGTAATAAAATGGTCCTTCTCTCTTAAGATTGTATTTGTTAAAAAACGCTACATGTTTCGACACACATTCGTGGTCATCTTCAGGCTATCGAAAAAAGTTACAAAAAATTTTTAATTCACCATTTTTTTTTAATGGTGAATTAAAAATTTGGTGTAACTTTTTTCCATAGCCTGAAGATGACCACGCATGTGTGTCGAAACATGAAGCGTTTTTTAACAAATACAATTTTGAGAGAGAAGGACCATTTTTATTATTTTAATAAATACGGTCATGTTTTAAATCTAGATTCATGTGTACTCTTTCACGGTTCTATTTTTAATTTAATGACATTGTTTTGCAAATATTTGGTAAATTATAAAAATCTATTATTCTGCTCAAAGATTAATTGAACAAGATGCAATTTTATTGTCACAATAATTAATAAATAAGGATTCATCTTGTACTGTCGTAAAAATAAAATTAATCTCAAATTATGTATTTTTATTTTAATACCCATGCTACATGGCAAAAAGTGAAGTTGTCTGTCTTAGGTTAGCTTAGAAATTTTTTCCTCCACTCCTTCTACATATTCAGATGCTTTTGCATAAAAACATAAACTTTAATAGGACAAAGAACAAATAGATACAGCACACCCTAAGAGTCTACTATTTATAAATAATTTTATAATTAATTTATTTATAAAACTTCAATATTTTTCACTTTAAAAAATCTTTAATTCTTCCTAGGGGGTGATTTCAAGTTTGGTCGCAAAGTTGCGTGAGTTGCAGTTGCATAGCAGCAACCAATGACGTTGCTAGATTTATGTCAATTCCGATTTGCGTCGGTCGTAGCTCAACTTGAAATCATCCCGCTAGAGAATAAAGTTTGAAGAAACTCCTTTGCCCGAAGTTGTCTTTAGTTGTAGTATTTAGTGCAAGATTATATGAGAAAGTTTGTTCTTCTCTTGTTCAAAATACAACAAATAAAATAGTGTAGTATTATGTTTTAAAACATTGACTTTAAAATGTGCTTTGTAACGGTATTAACGATAAGTCTACTCAAATAAATATCAAACCTCATAAACTAACAATCACACAGAAATCAGCGTCTTATAACCTCTATGCATGTGAATTTTTTCAGAATTTTTCTACAATTCCTTATAATAATAATATTACTCCTAATTAATATTAAGTCGCTAATTTTTTTCTGTTAGTTCTAATAACATTTTAAAAGAATAATTCCTTAAATGTTGTTTTGTGCAAAAAATAAGTAAAGAAAATTTTAAGTTTACCTATTTGTTGTGTATTTCACATTTTCTACCTCACTTTTAATTGTAATCAAATTCTAATTTGCGTATAATTTGAATTTTGACGTTTTAATTTTAACAGAACATAGTAGGTACAACAAACCACAAAAATTAACTGTTTATAATTAAGTATCAGATATGTTATTACTTAATTTTTTTATAAAAATAATAATCAACATTTGTTAAACTGAAAAAAAAATTATAAAAACTGAAAAAGTAATGAAAACGACAATCGTTTCTTTTCTGTCCAAAGGGCAAAGTTCTTCTATCAAAAACTTCTTTATAAAAAAATTATAGCGTATTTCACATATTTTTAAGACGTTTGTGCCTAATAATTATTAATACAACTAAAAGCTCTGTAATTTTTTAAATAGATGTATAAACTAGACCGAAGACTCATTTTTTTAAATTTGTAACTGAGAGGGGCAGACTTCCTATAATTATGTGAAACACCCTGTATGTGAGACACAAGAGAACAATTTTTCCCTTGAGAGCACTCTCTCGAAAAAAATTCTTCATTTGTTGAAAATAAAACAAATATATTTCTTAAAACATTGTTAAAATGTGTGATACGACGAATGCCAACCTGAACCTGAGAAATATAAGTAATTTACTGCTATGTTTGATGATGTTATCTCAGCCATAAAAATTGCCAGTCGTGTAATAAAGCGATCATTCATAATGACGCACGCTGTATGAAGTTGCGTCTGGCGAATATTCCGCTGATGAAACAACAATCGAAGCTGCAAAATCCCGTTGGGGGATTTTTCCAGGTCTTGAACATTTTGCAGCCGAAAATAGCGCTTCGTTTTAGTCTCGAAATCGTTCGAAATTAACCCTTCTAAACATGATAAGCTCCTAAAGGAATTATTTGTAAACACATAAGATTATTCGGCAATTTTGAGTAAAGATTTCGGCGTAAAACGAACCTGGCACTAAGACGGAACACTTCAAAGGTGTGCCAATCCGAGTGGATGTAAACAAAGATGTGCGAATTACATCACAATAAGGAGGAAAAAGCAGCAACATCAAATTGCACATAGCACAACGTGTAAAGTATACATACAAGAGGCCCTCTCTAAAGTTATAACCGTTAAGGGTGCGACTGAAACGGCAATACGCCCCAGCACGCAGCTAAAGAGAAAGAAAGAATATCAGGTAAAGTTAGGGGTGTTTCTGCTGAAAGAGGGAGTGTCCTCAATTTCACCGCCCTCTTGATCATACAAACTCTCTCAAAACACTTACAACCAGTATTTGGTCATAGACAATCTAGTTGTTTGCTGACGATATTTATGTACTGACCGGAAACATAAAAAGTGTGCGTGTGGCTGGATCATATACAGGGTGGAGTGATTATAAAATGAGTTCGCCGGTACGCGATATCGAAGTGAACGTTGTCTCGAGTCCGGAATCTTCAAGCAGGTACGGATCGCCCGAACCGGAAAATTTCCGGTTAATCAACCACATCGCGACACCGAACATTACGTGCTTTCCGGTGATCAAAACTAGTGACGATGAAAAAACCAACAAGGATTTAGCCAAAGTTCAGCAGAAAAGTTCCGGAGCTTCCACCAATTTTTCCATTTCCAGTATATTGTCACGAACCGAACCGGCGGTTAAGAAAAACGGTTTTCTCACCGGGCAAAGTATTCTAGAGACTGGAATCGCCAACAATGACAGTGCCATGCTTTCACGGTGAGTCCAAACTAACATTAATTTTAATTAAACATGACAGTCTCGAGATATCACTAATGGAAAAAAGCCCAAGGAACAACCTCACCTTGCCTATCTGATCTATTAACAGTCTTTTATAATTAAATATTTATATTAAAATGTCATAAAGCCTGTTATTAGGAATGTAAATTTAGGCGCGCATAAATGATAGTTTCCGTTTTCGGACACGTTTTAGATTTATTAACGGGGGACCCCTTTAGCAAATAGCTCGCATAAATAGTTTCAAATTTTGCTTTAATAAAAATTACCCTCCAGGGTAATTAACACTGCGGCACCCATTTTGCGGCGAAATTTTTTTAATTTATCACACGTTCGGGTGCGGAAATAAGTACGTAATGTACGCAAACTCGTCAGAATTAAAAAAATTTCCAGTGAGAAATGTGTCACTCTTATTAATGAATGAGTTTAAGCCGCTTTAATTTGTTTGGCGAATTTTTGCCATTTAGCTCCCGGATTATTTCTGCTGATTGAAGTATTTGCCCAACGTGTAATTGTTTGCTTGCCAAATTACAAAACAAATTGGAAAAATTGTGCTTAATTTAGCAAAAAAATATTATTGTTTGTTAAATTCAATTTTCCCAAATTAAAACAATGCTCGTCTCTTTTTTGAAACTCAATTCGTAACTCTTATTTAGCTTTTGCAGGAACAGAAAATAAAACTTGATGACTTAGTTTCAAAATTTATCGATTTTTTATGTAACACCAACATATGTTCTGCACAATAAATTTAATTTATTAGATACTCAAGTTTGTGCTAATGTTGAAACATAAAAAACTTGTTACAAGCATAAATTACAATTAATATTCGGAGCAAGTCTCGTAACAAATTAATACGCTTCTAATTATCCTCAATTAAATAATTAGGTTTGAATTTTAAATTGGGGGACCAGGAGCTAATTTGATCTTTGATTGGAGTGTGCCTTCCAAATATAAATTGGAAAAGGAGTGCTAAGTCATATAAGAAACTTTCAAGGGGCCTTGGAACATAA
Source organism: Tribolium freemani (assembly GCA_939628115.1). Lineage (NCBI taxonomy): Eukaryota > Metazoa > Arthropoda > Insecta > Coleoptera > Tenebrionidae > Tribolium > Tribolium freemani. Next base: position 15,240,014 of record OW626791.1, on the reverse strand, counting down.
GATGATTATGAGATCATCCCTTCAGGCGTCTTCTTATAATCCACAAAAGCCAAGATTTAAGGCTGACATTCTTGACAGTTTTTATCAACGTTTCGGCATTTTCATGCGATTTATTCGGTATTTAGCGGTGATTTGGGGAGTAAAAAATAAAATATCAATTAAAACATTTATTGGCCGAATATAACAAATAAATTATACATTACTAATGGGCGCGCAATAATAATTTATATCGCCCTTTATAATTTTCGCTGGATTTATTAGCCGTGCATTAATTCGAATACATTTTGACCGAAATGGGCAAAAATGTTGGTAGACTTGTTTATCGATCATGTCGCAATATCGGGCCACTTAAACTGGTAGTAAGCTTCTTAGGGAATTCTGAGGAAGTCTTCTTCCGCTCAGCGAGTTCTCTCTTTGAAGAAGAACACTTAACTTGATGCAAATTTAATGGCAGATAGACTTAGTTCACAGATTGCCCCCAGGGACCGCCGGAATATCGATTCACCAGCACCTCCTTTTTAATTTTTAACTGTGATTTAATACCGACTTTAATGCCTTAAGTGGAGATTCTCCCGGAAGAAAGTTTCGACAAACTTTCCTTAACTCGAGTTTAATGAATTAATCGCCGATTTTTGTCCTTCAGGCTGGGTCTCATGACGCATTTTGGGGCCCTGGCGGCCGCCAGCAGCAGATACGCCGCCCTGTGTGGGGGCCCCACGGACCCGAGGACGTTACCATGGTACTGGGGACGGATACCCTCGCAATTACCGCAGGAAAAATCCAGCCCCAACGGTGAGTGGTTTTGCACCTAAATGGAAATCTAAGCAAAGCAGATTAACATCGAGGTATTTTTATTGTTGAAAGCGATTGTGTTTCGTGTAACTGTCAATGCTGTTCAATCCGCATTTCTACGGCTTACGTCGATTAGACTCAAACTTAGCGTAAGGTTTCCGAAACCATTTTCGTGCTGTTTAAAACTCGCTCAAATATTATCGGCGAATCTCGAGCTCGGCTCAAGGAGCGAGTCAAGGTGATCGATACACAAGGATGTGTCACACTTAAAGAAATCTTAAAAATTCCATCACATTTTGAGCCATTCGCATAATTGCATTACAAATAATTTGTTCTTCTATTAAGCGTTTTAGATACTCGTTTTGGACACCCCGAGGTCTCAATTTGTAAATTGTAACATTTAAAATAAGCGCCCTATAGTGTCTTCGATTAACGCCAAACAATTCAAAATTTGCGAAAATTTATGTTGTTGATTTGTAAATTAATGTGTTTTTATTTAGTCGCTAAAAATAATTATATTATGAAAATTAAACAAAAATCAAAATGTGTAAATTGCTGATTCAAATACATTGCTTGTTTCAAAAATAAACACAAACAAATAAATTCGAGTGTATTGTTTTTTAAATAAATAAATGTTTACATAGGGTAGTTTAAGGTTTTTCCCCCAATTGCTTTGTTTCATATTAATAAGAAGTGTTTTGTAACAGTTGTTCTTGAGTTTGTTAAACCAAAAAAAAGTATAGGTATTTCATATTTTATTTCACACTCGATTTCATATGACACTCTTAAGCATACATGTGTTTGTTCAATTAAAACAATCATGTCAATACATTACTAGAGTCCTTTTATTTTCTATATTTTATAGTGAAGATTTTATTTCGCTGAACATTACATAACACTATTAATAATAGTATTAATACTAAGTTCAACTGAAGAAAAATCATGGCAATGCATTACATATGGACTCCCAAAATAACAACGGTTCTTCCGTAGAAAAATGTAAAAAATAATAATAAATCAAGTAATAACTTCTTAAAATTGTATTATTAATTTTCTATAAAAAATAAATAATGAATTTATTCAGTGTTTCAACTTTTAGCGCTCGCAAAAACTATTTCAGGTTGGGTAAAAACAGATCTTTATACTATAAACAATACGGTTTTGAATACACTAGGATTTACAACACTTTATGTGGTGAAAAACTAAGTTTGAGTCAACTAAATTATCCAATTAGTTTACACCAGAAAACATCAGAAAATTCTTTCTATTATTTCCAGCTATACAGTGAAATATTTTTTAAAATAGAAAATTCGCCTAGGATTTTTGAAGAAATATGGTTTCACCTAGTTATAGGTACTTATTTATCTTTTTGGTGATTCCGTAACATTTACCTACTAATTATTGTCTAGTTCTGTGACTGACTGATTTGCTGACGTCAGGCCAGGAATTGTCACCTTCTCAATTTATTTTCTTAAAAACGGTAAAGCTTTAGTTAAAATAAAAAAATAGCGGCCGCCTATTTTATTGTTGGCTGTCCGTTCAAAAATCTTCATTTTCTAGTATAACACTCCGTTATACTAATTAAATCAAGAATTAAAAAATCAGAGTGTAGGTGATAAAAAACGTTAAACCTGACCCAGATATTTACGAGTGGACCCTTAAAAAGTAATCTGACACTCTTCTTCCTCCACCGAAAACAATACCTAACGGATATTTGTTTCAAAATTAAAAAAAAACAAAGCGAAAATATTATTGAAAACCGATTAAAACAAAACAAGATAAGCTTCCACTAAACCGCCATATTTTAACGTAAACTAGTTAATTCAATTAAGTTCTTAAAATATAACCACCTGAAACACCTTTTTCATGTCATCTGTTTTACGACATGCTTAAGTCTTCTTCTTTTGACACATTTATGGTTTTTTTAGAGTCATTATTTTTAATTTGTCACCGGTTTATGGACACAATTAAGTAATAAAGTTACAAAAAGCTTTCAATTTACATAATCACTAAATTTTACAACGGCTTTATTATTATTTTTGTTATTTTCGGCGTATTGGGTATTGATTTACTTGATCGCACTAATTAGGAACTTGTGTCTCATTTGACACGAAGCAAATTACGTCTGGCGGGATACAACTCAATTTATGACGGCTCCCAATTGTAAATTATGACCCGAATAGTAATTAGTTTTTTATTATACTGGGTGTAACGAAAAGATGGGGACATAAAGGAACCAGAAATTCTCCAAGCCAAAATAAAACGATTTAACCCAACTTAGGTACATCCACCCAAAATGAAAATGACTCCCACCGTGCAACCCCGATCCCTTGACCGCAACCAACCTCTGCCATAAATCATTAGAGATCGTAAATTAGTTTTGAGTCGTGTTCCACATTTCATTTATCGGCTTTTGAAATGTTTAAGGATTTCTTGTTGGAAATTGTTGGTTGGACGCGTCATTTTCATTTTGGGTGAGTATACGTTGAAGTATACCAAACTGCAACGTTTAAAATTTAGAAGACGCCAAAGTTCAAAAAATATTTTCGTTTTTAGTAACTTATAAATGGAATAAATGATTTTGATAAAATTTGGTAATTTGTCATCAAAACCATTTGTTTTGGTGCTATTTCTTTTGTTTTTTTCTTATTGTAAAGTACTTACCTATCAACTATTGGACACATTTTAGGACTATTTTGCTTATACGTTATCTGAATGGTGTAATTTTTTATTCGAAAGAACCTTTATTTCTGAACACTTTTTGTATTTTATAAAATGTTTGTATAGGCCTTTGTTTTGAAATAAAAAAATAATTTAAGTAGAAGTGTCAACATTTCGGACGTTCGTCAATTATTATTATTGGTTTTGAAAATTATTTAATTATTTAATTATTACTTTACTTATTATAATTGTAATTAATAATTTTTCCATAAGGACAGTGTAGATTTTAATAAACTGTATTGGGTAGAAATCGAACGATTTTTAGAAATTTACAATTTAAAAAAAAATGCCTTTTTTGGTTTAAATTAAAAACTAATTACATTATTGTTGTCTAACATACACGTACATAAAAAAACCAAAACTAAAACAAAAAAAAAATTAAACCTAGGTTTTAAATCCATTAAATAATAAATGGGCGAACGTCGGAAATTTTGACAGGTGGACTTTTTACTCCAAAATATTTTACACCAAAATCCACCATTCGATGTTTTGGAGTGTTGTTTTTTTTTAATTTTTATTATTGAGGTTTTGGGAAAATCACACTCAAAGTTTGGCGCTTCCTCTTTCAGAAGAAGTCAGTCAGAGTAAAAAAATGTCTCACAAACAGAGTCAAAAAACATTTTATTTTAAATTGAAATTGTCCAGCACTTAAAAGAGGCATTTTTGGCACTTCCTCTTTCAGAAGAAGTTAGTCAGAGTAAAAAAATGTGACACAGAGTAAAAAAAAATTGTTTTAATTAAACATTTTTAGAAGTCATAAATTTCTTTCCAGGATGTTCGACCACCGACGACCAATCCCCGCCCATTTCGCCCCGCGACACCCAAAACACCTCCACCACCCTGGAAACCAGCCGTTCATCTCGCCCATCATCCCCCTCAGACAACCCACGATCACCCGGAAGCCCCCATCACATCCCTTCAAGCCATCCCGCCTTCCTGGACCAGAACTACATCCGCTCAAAAAGCCCGTACCGAGACAACGACAACATGGTCATAGACGAAGAAGTGGAAGAGGACGAGAGCGACTACGACAACGACAAGGACAAGAAAATGCCAAACTCGAGTCTAAGCCCCGGAAACTCCCTCTCCAACAAGCGGAAAAAGAAAACGCGGACTGTCTTCTCCAGGTCACAGGTGTTCCAACTGGAGTCCACCTTCGACATGAAGAGATACTTGTCGTCTTCAGAGCGGGCTGGCCTGGCAGCCAGCCTGCACCTCACAGAGACCCAGGTCAAAATCTGGTTCCAGAACCGGAGGAACAAGTGGAAGCGGCAGCTGGCGGCGGAGCTGGAGGCGGCGAACATGGCCCATGCGGCCCAGAGGCTGGTCCGGGTGCCCATTCTGTACCATGAGTCCAACTCGACCATAAGGCACCCATTTGAGCAAAACCACGCGCTGAGCTTGCACCACCCGCTTGAAGTGAGCAGAGATGGGGGCACCAGTGGCACTTCGGTCACGTCGCCCACTGGGTACCCTGGGTCCCTGTACTACCATCACCAAGCTGCGGTTGCCGCAGCGGTGCATAATTTACCTTCCAGTCCAGTGAATCGGCCGCCCATGTCTGGACTTGTGTGAGCAAGTGCAAATTGAATGGGTTTTTGTGCAAGTTTTTGTTAATTGGTTTCGCGGCCTCGTTCACAACTTACGTGCAAATTAGTTTATTTATTATTATTATTATTGTAGAAATGCTTCATGTACATAAGTGACTGTAATTATTATATTTATTTATTTATGTAGCTAATTGTACATATCGAAGTTTATAAGCAGCTACCACAGTTACCTATACGCCAAAAATAATTAGTTAATATTTATGTGTATAATTGTGTAGTAAAGAAATGTTGTTACAGTGAATAAATGGAACTGAAAGATGCTGGTTTTGTTTACCTGTTTAACTCAACGAGGACGCAAAATGGATTATTCAAATCAGATTTCCCGATGTGAAATCATAATAAATGTAACGGAGTCCAAGTTTTATCCGCTTACTGGAGAATCAATCAGGGAGTAAAAACGAAATTTTTCACTCCTACTACACAATCCGGGAAAAGTATGAAGTACCTACAGTCAAGCCATTTTCGGTCAAAAAAATGTAGAAAAATGTGATTGCCTTTCAGGCTAAACTTTTCGGAATGTGTCGAGAAGTAAATCGAACCCCAACTTATGTATGGCATCCATCCTCAGATTTTCCCCAATTTCCTCAAAATTTCCCCTAATTTATTTAATGATTTCCCCGATTTTGTACACAGATTTTATCCCTTGAAAATTTTTTATTTAGTTCGGCAACACACTGAAACTTTTTTTCGGTAAAAATTATCGAACTCTTTTACAAACATATCTGGTTATAATTTATAAATCATAGACTTTGTCAAAAAAAATGCCACTTGTTTGGTAAGAACTCAACATCACAAGATTCAGAAACATTTCTCTGGTACAGATACTAAGACAAAATCCCATACATAATTGTTTGAAAAACGTCTACTAAAGTTCGCGAAATCGTCGAAATTAAAATTTTGTTCACAATAGCGCGACAAAATCAATTCTTACAGTTTGACTGTCTGATTCTTTGTCACTGATGTTTAGTTTTACACTTTGAAGAAGAAAAATTTTTATTTTTTGGACATGGTTTTTGAGAGCGTTTGTACATTTACAATTAAAAGCATGTGTTATAAAACGGAATATTTGGCCCTCGATTACATGCGCCAAAGAAATAACTTGTAAAATAACAATTAGGTATAAATAAAACTAAAAAAAAAAAACGTTTAGTTTATTAATGTGTGCAACTGTGCAATCACAAAAATGTAGTAATGTAGTAATGATGCTTATTTTACAAATATTTGAGAAAAAAAATACAAAAGTCCTTCCTGTGATCTGTTATTATCTTTGGATCCATCACTGAATACAGTGAAATTAATCTTTACGGTCTGTCACTTTTTAGGTATAAAGTAATTGTAGACTTATATTATATTATTATTATTATTATTATTATTATTATTATTATTATTATTATTATTATTATTATTATTATTATTATTATTATTATTATTATTATTATTATTATTATTATTATTATTATTAATATTTTAGACAGTTAAAACCGATTATAACTTTCGTATAGTGAAAGGTATTATGCACCAGTTTGTGAGGAAATGGCATATCTTGGAAAAAACCAAACAACCTATTAAGAAGTGACTGAAAACGGCTTATTCTGGCTAGAAACATAAATTAACATACGATTATTTGCTTAGAAAGGAGAAAACTTTTATAAAATAAACGAAAAAAGCCTTACTCTAGCCCAAAAAAAAACGATTTATGTTAGAGTTTAATTGCAAACAGCTTAGTTCAGACAATTTTTTGTTTAAAAACGAATAAAACTTCTATAAAACAGACTAAAAACGATTTATTCTAGCTTAAAAGTACGATTTATGTTACAGTTGGGATAAAAACTCCTTATTTGGGGCTATTTTTTGCTTAAAGAAACGAATATAATTTAATAAAACAGACTGAGAACGCTTTAGTCTAGGTCCAAAGAGCAATTTATGTTATAATTTGGCAGCAAACAGCTTATTCGTTACGTTTTAATTTCTCTTGAAAAGTCCAACAACGAGAAAATTACACCGATAACAAAAATTTTTAGCAGGTTTGGGTGTTTGATTCTTTGCCACTGATTCTGTAGATTAAATAAGATAAGAAGAAAACATTTTATTTTTTGGATTTTGTCATAAGTACCACTTATAGAAAATACTAGAAATGTATTCCTAAAAAACAATCAATTGTACTTTACGATTCGTCAGTTATTTTTTTAGAAAGCAAATACAAAGCTATAATAGCTGTAATAGTTATTTATTTAACGAGTTTAAGTGTAAATCGGATTTTTATTTCACGAGTGGATTTTTAAACGTCGAGTGTTAACGAGACGTTTAATGTTAAATCGGTTTATTTATTTCACCTCGTTGATTCTTCGAATTAGACTCAACAAGGCTTAAAATTGCTTTAAATGTGCTAAAAATAATCTGACGTTTCATATTGCCAGTTATCAAAACTTCCTTACACAGGAGAAAAATAGTAAATTTTGACAGTGTCGAAGAATAAAAAATGTTTACCTTCTTCTGAACATTAAATTATGTAAATATTTTAAGTAAAATTTAAAAAAAACATTTTTTAACGCTTTGTGCATCGAAAACCGTTACGTTCTACAGAAAGTACAGCCATGCAAAAAAAGCTTCAAAAAAATTTGTCGTAGAAATACATATGCTCAAGAACTTTGCTGTTCTGATGCGTCCTCTTAAAAGTTTTATAGTTTCCGAAATGTTTCCAACAATAAGAGTAATAAAATTAGAGAAAAAATCTTTATTAGGTACCTCTTAAACCTTTTAAACAAAAAAAAAAACGTACCAATTTAATAAAATAGAAGCAGAAATAAATAGGTAGGTATAGCTTACCAATGATAAAATAGTATATTAAGACTAAACTTTATAGTTTTTGCTGTGTACCTACTTATTACTTCTAAATTATTAGTTTGATAAAATATTATACTAGTTATAAATTCATAACAAAGTCCGCTTTAGACATTTTTTGTCCGACTGATTTATTAGAAGCAGATAATATGAATCAAATAAGTCGTATTGTAAATTTTTAAATGATACTTAAGCACACTCAAATATTTTTGGATATTTTTATTTTTCAAAACAGCAGGAACTGCGGTGAATAATTTTTCAGTGAAGTGCAATGTTTTTTTTTAAACTGATTCATCGCATTAGCTCGAGTTTTGCAAAAACGAATTCTTTCTCCTGGTGAATTGAGCCGTTTGAAATCAAACTTCCCCACTTGTCATTCTCCAATATTAAAATTGATTCAATCTTGGATTTTCCAGTAAAATTGTCCAATTTGTCGTCTGCATCGTTTACATGCAATAACCTTTATTGCCGCCGAATAAATATGAAAAAAGCTTAGAATCGCGATTAATCTTTGTAAAAGGAAAGACCATCAGCGCATGTAATCTGAGTCAAGCAGTCCCTATTAAAACGATGTGAGCGAATTCAAAACGACCATCCTTTCATTGTGTTGTATTCATAGGAGAATACCAGATGTTCGAAACGACATGATTAAAGTTAAACTCGAATTAAAAGCAATCGCTAATCTTTGATTTGATAGTGCCGGATAAGTTCAATTGGGCACCGCTGTTCCCCCTCAAACTGCGCCTTAAAACAGTTATAGAGTCGTTTGATGCCATTATTTCGGGATGACAACCGGGCATTAGCCCCTTTTTCACACCTTGTTTGCTAAAGCAACTCCCGCGGTTTCTCCAAATCGGAAAGTCGCAATTAACGCACTTTGAAATTGCCAAATAACAGTTTTCGGAACGTTCACGGGTGAGTGATATTGTGTGACAGGGGCGTCGCTTTTGTCCACGAATAATATTTAATCCCGTAAGTACTGCCTTCCGTTTTTTCCCTCACAATGGATCTCCACCTTTAGCTGCATAATTGTGTTATCCCATTGGTGCTCCACCGAATGCATAATGAGGCAAAAAGCGACACTAACTGTTGTCTTATTAATGGACTAATTACCTCGATAACGTCAAAATTTCGAGGAGGGTGGAGATGTAACAACCGAATTTGTACGAATAATAAACGTCTGCTTGAAGAATATCTAATTCGCCATCGGGAGATAGCATCTCGGCTTATTGCGATTTTAATATGCGCAACACTCCCTAATTATAATTATTATTCTCATACCACACAACTGCCAAATTTTATTAGAAATCTAACGGAACTTTTCATTATTCACGCCTCGACTTATCGCGATTCGATTTAGGGCCGGTGATTAAAAGAATATTATTGGGTAACCTTCAATTTAGATGGGTACGGTGATTATTGCCGATTTTTAATTAAACCACTCGTTTAGAATGCACACATTGTCGTGCACCACCTGAGCCACAAAAAGTGTTTGCGAACGGCTGGCCAGCTTCGCCGAATTTAATAGTTGAGCATTTTTATTATTATTACACTAAAAGACAAGTAAATCGGAAATGAAAAAATATTATTACAAGAGTGGAAAAATTAAATATGGTCACCTGTTTGACATTTTTACATTTTACGTAGATATTCAAGAATGTTTGTTATCTGTTGATGCCAATTTAAGTATTTCAGAATAATCTGCCGTCATATATTTAGCTCTTTAAAACATTTGTTTACTTGTTGGTGTCACATTAAAATTTTAATTAAGACCTTTTTAAATATTCGGAATTCTATCGCTTGAATTTAAGATTGTCGGGGAGTGGCTGCAGCAAATAAATTACCGGGATTTTTATCTTTGAGTGTTTGAGAAACTTAATAATAACACTGGACAACAAATTTCAATTTTTTTATTTTTTTTAATAAATTATACCCAAATTACTTTTATCCTATATTGTGGATAATAACCATAAAAACATTTTTTTCTAACACGTCAGGTTTTGTAGAAAATAAATTAAATAAATCAATTTTATTACTCCATGCACCTTCATGCTAATTAAATTTGTGTATATTGTACCGCATATTTATAAAGTTTTTTGTTTTACTTGTCTTGAAGATTGATTGTCAGAACATTCTGAAAGATCTTAGTGCAACAAAAGTAACAATTAATAATGTTTTGAATGATCCGTTTGAGCACGCTAAACCATAGGTTTAGCAAACTGCACAGCAATGCTTTTGATTTTGATTTAACCAGCTTCTTAAACATGTTTGAATATGTCAGTTAATATGACTTTTTATTTTTATTCAAAGTAATAAACGAAAATACGCATGGATACAGTAAAATGTAATAAGGTTTTAATGAATTTTTAACAAATTTTTTCAGAGACCTGACGTGATCAGGGATGGGCGTGTCAACAATACAAGGTAGACAATTCAATTGTTGACCTGTCAACAATTACGTCGACGTCGATATTTGAAGTGATGTCAACAATGTCAACTATGTCAACAATAAAGAAATAATAAATTTTGACACAAACTGGTATTTGATCATGAAATTGGTGTATAATTGTTAAAAATAAAACTTAAAAGTATGGTTAAAACTTTTTTTAAACATAAAATATGTGATAGAAAAATAAATAAATAAAAATAAAATACTCGATAAATGGTAACAAGAAAATAAAACAAATTAGTCTCTTTTTCTTCTGTTTTTACGCTTCACTCTTTATTTTTAGCCTCTTCGTCTTTGTTCTCAAAAGAATTTTTTCTTCAAAAGAAAATGTGATATAAAACACAACATAACCTCAAATTCTCATTGTCGACCTATTGTTGACATTGTTGACACTGTTGACATTGTCGACGCAATTGTTGACACGTCGTGTAGACAATCAAAGTCGACGTGTCAACGCCCATCCCTGGACGTGATGGCAAATTTTAGAGTTCATTTTTAGAATCTGCATAATAAAGTACATAAGAGACACGTACTAGTCATGTTGACCAGTGTAATTAGCTGATGAAAAAATTAGATCAAAATTGGGTAAAAAAACTAGACCTAAAGTGCATCAAACTGTGTTGAAATGCATAGATCCATAGTTTAATCCAACAATTATAAGTTAATAATTATTTTTAAAAATGTGTTGACTATAAAAACATAATTCTGTAAAAAAATAATGCTTTTTTGAACTAGTTTTCTGTGATTCTTTATTCGACACTGAGAAAAATGAATAGTAATAGCTAACTGATTTAATAGTAATCTATGAATGTTCCCAAACAATAGATAAAATTGGAAAATAACATGTCTGTTTTTTCACTAAGTAATCGAACAATTATTATTAAACAAAATATTTCTTGTGGTCCGTTATTTAGTATTTAAACTATAAATCGTAAGAGATAAGTAATAATTTAATAATTAAATTATAATTTTAATTACTAATTATTCAATTAATTAAGTTAATTAATAATTAGCAAACCTATTTAATTTTATGTTTAGGCGCTAATATATTTTCTTATACAATATCTAAAAGAAACTATTATTCAACAACAGTTCATTTGTTTTTAATCAACAAAAAGGTGTTAACATATAACAAACGATTCTTCAAATAAGTATAAATAAACATTCTATTCACGGATCTCCGTGAGATGGCAGTACGGCTTTCTGCTAACGATCTCAAAAAAAATTATTTGTGTATAAATAATTGCATTGCGAAATTGTAATCCATGATGCAGTTTTAGAACTCTTGTAGTTCCTGGACTCAAAAGTAGAGTGGTGGAGAACATCTTTTACCAAAGTGGCTGTTCTTATTCTTGCAACTCTCTACATACATATTAATGTCCCCAAACAAAACAAATTCGGGAATTTATACTTTATAAATATTTCATAATTAGAACACAGTAGGTATTATTGCAAACGTATCTAATATTAAAATATATTTCTTAAATACTAAAATAACATATATTTTTTATAGCTATACTTATTTTTAATGCGTAATTTAATACGTAAACGGCTAAATTTAGGTATAGGGAAAGTTTATGAAAACTACTTTAAAATAGTTTTAGTAATCTAAAATCGCATTAAAAATATAGCTATAAAAAATATGTTATTTAGTATTTAAGAAATATATTTTAATATTAGATACATTTGCAATAGTACCTACTGTGTTTTAATTATGAAATATTTATAAAGGTATAATAAAGTAGTTTTCATAAACTTTCCCTATACCTAAATGTAGCCGTTTACAAAATATTTAGGGCTTGTTCAATTTTTTTGGATTTGCACTTTTCAATTCAAAAATCGATAACTCTGCCAGTTTTTAAAATTTAGAAATCGTTTTAAGATCATCTGAAAGAGAAGCCTAGATCTTTCCTTTGGTGTTTTCAAATTTCTAAAAAAAATAACAAACCCCAAATTTTTAAAGTTAAGTTTGCAGGCTTTAAGCACCCATTACTAATTTTTTTAAATAAAATGCCACAAGTTTTATTTCACTAAATGGTAGAGTATTTAATTCTGCATCGACCTGTATTAACATTTCCTATACTTATGTTTAATAGTTTTCAAGTTACAATAACCTGTTGTTGGGATTGAGAAAATTATTAGCCATATCAAAGTTTTTCAATGAATTTATTTTGTTTTCACGAGACGGATAACACAGTTTTAAACAAAATTTGTCGTTTGTTTAATAAGAAATGTTTATTTGTCAAACTATGCAAAAGTAGCTGTGGTTAGTAAGGAATTTCCTATACAATGTCAAAAAACCAAGATAACTTGAAAATCATCACACAAAATTGTAATACAAATAGATGCAATAAAAAATTCTCCTCCATCTAGTAAAATAAAAATTGGGACATCCTATTTGAAAAAATTAAGTTATGGGTAATTAAAGTTGTTCAAACTTGATCTTAAAATTTTTGGGTTTATTAACTTCTTTTCCAACTTTGAACACACTGAAGAACAGATATGGGCCCTCTCTTTTAATTCTCCAAATATGATTTCGAAATCTCTAAAACTAAGAGAGTTACCGATTTTTAATTAATTAAGTGACAGGTGCAAATCCAAAAATTTTCAAAAAATACTAAATACCTTGAAAACGGTTAAACTTAGGTATAGAGAAAGCTAATAAAAACTCCCTTAAAATAACTCAACTAATCCAAAAACGCAGTGAAAAACAGCTTTTAATTTAAAATAAGAAAGTTGATAGTAATATCTTTATTAAAACTTTCAATACTTTTAAGACGGGACAGCCGGTATGTAGTTCTTAGATTTTACTTTTCCTTAAAAGTTCAGCAATGACAAAATTATACCGATAACAAGAAATCTTGAAATTAATACCTATAGGAATAAGTTGAGTCTTTGTAAAGAACACTGCTATATCTGTCGTATCTGATGTATCTATTGTACAATAACTGGTTTAATAGTGGCAGAATTATTGGATATGATGCATCCAACATAATATCATACATTCATGTTTAATTCCTCAGATCCAGATTTTGTATTGAAATCCGTCGAAGCTTTGTGGATTTGAAACTAAAAGCAGTGACCTTCGCCTTAATTGTATAACTACGATTTACAAAACAATGAAACACAACTACTTGTTAATTCGCTTTGACCTTTATGCTAATTCGCTTCAGTATTATTTGATTTGTTCCTCTTGTTTCTTCTGCAACCCTTTCGATTCAGCAACAAAAAATCACACAACGAGATTTATGTTAATAAAATGATGAAAAAAGAAATATTTGCATAATACAGCGAATGTAATTAGCGTCGATTCTAATTGGATTCTTTTTAATAATTGATTAGTGTAAGGTTCGCTTAGAAGCCGGCATACATAATTGAACAATAAAGTTAGTCGGAAATAAATTGGTATTTTGGTTGAGTGTGGAGCGGAGTCGGGGCGCGTGCGTTGACAGATAAAAATCTAGATGTTATCGCGAACAGGGAGGGCAACTAGGCATGTTAGCTAATACAAGGGGTCTATTAAATGATTATCTAAGCAAACAAAAATCATCTATTTAATTAGAAATACGCTCGCACCGGAAACGGAGTATTTGAGGGTCGCGTGCGGCTTGGCGGTGGCCAAATTTAAAATAATGTGCATTTAAATTGATACGTTTTTAGCGGATGTGGTCCTTAAAAATTATGGGGTTCTTGACTCGAATGTCCGTCCAACAGTCGACGTATTTTAATACGAGCCTTCTCCCCTGCTTTTTTCTACTGTTACGTATAAAATCTCACTGGAATTGAAATGTAACGACCATTAAGAATGAAATGGTTAAAAGCACAATGGGAGAAGAAAAAAGCGCAATTAAAAATTTGTAAAGACAATAGGGTAATATTAAACACAAATGCGTCTAGCTACATTGTGTTTTTCTAACAAAAGGGACGAATGACCCTTTTTACAAATAATCGACACTGTATTGAGGGGCTTTAATTGCGAGTGCTGCACTAATCGGCTCCAATTGGTTCTAATTACATTGCAAAATCCTACTTGATAATTTTTGCTCTACTTATCCAAACAAACATAAAATCATATCGCTAATAAAATGGTGCCAATTAAATTTTAATTGTTACCTACATTAAAATTATATAAAATTTAATTCATGCTATGAAATTTAGTTTTAGTTACCGAAATATAAATCCACCTGGAAAAAGCATAAAATTAGTATTTTTTTGTATTTCAAATAAAATTATTTTCTCTGAATTACATTAAACTCTGCTTAACATGCAGCATATTTTCTCACAAAAAATTCATGTTTCTCTTTTAGTTAAAACAGTAAAATTGATATTGAATACAAATTCCTGAGAAAATTTGAAAACACATTTCTAAATACCTGTTACAATAAAACTGTTAATACAGGGCCTTCATGAGTCAACCTAAATAACTAGATCTAAAGCCTTTATAATAAGGGAATTAATAAAATTCAGTTTTATCTTTCAGTTCAAAAAACTTGGCATAAAAACTATAGTACATCTACCTCGGACTTTTCTGTCACCTACTCGCTTTTCACATTTTTTTTTCTTTATAAAATAATGAAGCCTTATGGCTCAAAATTTGTTAGTGCAACATGAATTCTTCTCTTAGTTAGTAAAAGTGATATAGGCCAGACTTGACTATCTACTCTAAAAAACTGAAGATGGAAAAGAAGCCGACAAACGAAAGTACTTAAAGGTGTTATCAGTAGCAACATTTATTCTTTGTTCATAAATCCTTCTTAATCTGTTTGCCAATCTGCTCACTTCATCACCTGAATGTATAATTTGTTGAATTATTGTTCTTATTATAATAACATTGGAAATATTTAGGAAACTTTTCTTTATTTGTCATTAATAAACAGCATTTTATTTTGCAAAAATGAAGAATGGTGAAACAAAAAAATAAAAAATTAGTAAATGTTTTGCACTTTACATTTTCATTTCGAATTTGCATCTCGACTTTTTTATTTGTAAAGTGGAACGAAAAAACGAAATATTAAAAAAGATAAATAAATAAAATAGAATCCTTTGAATACAACATAATGATTTTAAGTTAAAAAAACTTAAACTTAAAAAGAAGCAATATAAAGTACCTATCGGAAAATGTGCACTCGAAAGCAGTGCAAAAATTCGAAATAAATTTCAATTTATTAAAAAAAAACAATAACTTTTTCTTGAGACAATTCCCTAATTCTTGTTTCTTTCAAGATAATGTTGGTTCCTTGTTAGTTATCCTTAAATGAGAAAAAGCGCATTTAAAATTATCACACTTAATTCAAATACCTAGTCCAATTAATAATAACTTTTTAAATCAGTCTTCCAAAAGATAGTCATGCTGTCATAGTGTCGTCATCACAGAAGCGAAGTCCTTCCAACTTCATCAATAAATTCATTTCCTAGAGTATCATATGGTACCTTTTTTCTATTTCTGTACCCGAGAATAAAAGTGTACTAAGTAACAAATTTCTATTTCTATTTCTATTTCTATTTCTATTTCTATTTCTATTTCTATTTCTATTTCTATTTCTATTTCTATTTCTATTTCTATTTCTATTTCTATTTCTATTTCTATTTCTATTTCTATTTCTATTTCTATTTCTATTTCTATTTCTATTTCTATTTCTATTTCTATTTCTATTTCTATTTCTATTTCTATTTCTATTTCTATTTCTATTTCTATTTCTATTTCTATTTCTATTTCTATTTCTATTTCTATTTCTATTTCTATTTCTATTTCTATTTCTATTTCTATTTCTATTTCTATTTCTATTTCTATTTCTATTTCTATTTCTATTTCTATTTCTATTTCTATTTCTATTTCTATTTCTATTTCTATTTCTATTTCTATTTCTATTTCTATTTCTATTTCTATTTCTATTTCTATTTCTATTTCTATTTCTATTTCTATTTCTATTTCTATTTCTATTTCTATTTCTATTTCTATTTCTATTTCTATTGTTTTGCACCAGAAAACTGGGAAGAAATTATATTATCTGTTTAAACCCATTTTCAAAAAATTTTTGAACACTTTTAGATTTGTACTGATCTTATTTGACAGAATCACCTCTTCTCATCAAGCAGAATAATATTTAAATAAATCGATCTCTGCGTTTAATTTTTTGAGATTTTCTTAAAGGCATTGGCAATTTATTTTATGTTTTACCGAAAATTGAAAATGTGGTTAATTTTATGTCGGTAGGTCCTTTTCAAAATTTTCTGCCATGAAAAATAAGCGAGATAATCACTTCGAAAGGAAGAAATCCTGACGTGACAACCGCCTCTCATCACAGAGTCCTCTTATCATTAAACCCTCGCATTCACTAAAAATTTGACAGATACTTGAACATTTTCCACAAAATAAAAAATTAACTAATCTCTCGACTTTTTTCTGTTCTAAATTTTGTCTTGAACTTTGCGAAAACATCTCAGAAATTTTGTCAAGTTTATCAAAACTCTGTCAATGTCACTTAAAAGTCAAAAACTATTTGATCTTAAAATTGGACCAAATGCTCAAGAGGCGGTTACGACTTCCAACTTTAAATCGAAATAACTCGAGTTAGAGAGCAGATACAGAGAAACGGTTTTTACTACTGTAGTAAGCGTTTTCAATACTATCATTTAAGACAAAGTTGTTTTTTAAGTTACCAATGCCTTTAAAGACTCTTTTATCTGCACTAAACACTTTTGTTTGAATATTTATTAGAATGCAATAGAACAACTTAAGTACATAGTTGTCATTTTTTTCTTCTTCACATACTTCAAAAAGTGTAACAAACTTAACTGTTTCTCGACCATCAAACTCTTTGTATTTTCATCTAAATTCATTAACAACCGTTAACTTCAGTTGGCAAATGTTGTGATTTTATTTACACTAATTTTAGTAAAGTTTTTAACGCAAACCTCTATAGAAAAAATTCAGCAACAAGTTTCCTTGTTCTTTTAACATTACTTTGTTCAACTTTTTCGAATCATTTCACGTGATGATTTGTCACATTTTTTTCTTTCACTTAATTAACTGTATTCTTGCGTTCAGATCGCTGCGAAAGCCGCCATCATTTGAAAAAACAAACACCCAAACCCTGCGATGAACCGATAGCGCGTCCTGAATTAAAAAGCAATAAACAACCATGGATAATTAATGTCTCATTCCCAATGTGTGGTCCACTCCACCCTTATTTATGTATTTTAATTCCGCTTTTGATACTATCACACCCAATTTCACAATTTGCCGGAATCCTTGATTGATTACGGGCGTCATGGTCGAAAGAACCGAACCGTTAATGCGAACGATCAATCGTTAAATTCCTCTACATCGCTCGAAAGACATAACCAATAATTGCAAATTGAGATATTATCCGATCGTCTCGTTCTAGTCACACGAGAAGGACAAAAACGGATAGTTCAAAGCGGAAGTGGTAGCGCATAAAGCTCTGTGCAGTTATCGTACTGTAGCTTGTGAAGTAATTTGTGTAATTCCGCCACCGTGCATGTTAGGTACCTAACGATTATACATTAGTTTAGTCGAGGTTCAGTATTCATCCGGAGCGGAATCACCGAAATAATTGATCCTTTCCCCCCCATTTATCTTGACTGCAAATTAACACAAAGAATTTGGTTTAGTTGAGCCGATTTTGGCCGATTTTGGGGTTTCAAAGTCGAGTTTTTGTGTGTTTTTTGGGTTTAAATGGTGCGACTATCCGAATTGTGGTCGGAACTATTCATATGACACGGGCATGCAGACCGGCAACGCCATTTAGACGTTCGTATATATCGGGTCGGATACACGAACTAATGAGTGTGTTAAAATCACATCAATCAATGGTCACATAGCAACCGAGTACTTTGATCCAGCACAGCATCCCGGCCCTTTGCTTATTCGTTCTCTTCACCACGGCCAATTAATCCTTTTAATAGAACATCACCCATCACAAACTTCAGGCAGAGTATCGAACAGTGTTGTTATTATTAAACGCGTCGATATCGGTAACAGGGCGAAATTCCCCAATCTTGTGTCGGAACGGTTACAATGTACTAATATGTAAATTAAACGACAATTAATTATGGAAACAGGGCCGAGGGCTCGTTACGAAATTAATTGTATTTCACGGATAACGGCCGAAAGCTGCGTGATGTTATTTATATTTGATGTGGAAAAAATTTTCGGGGTTTGGGCGGTGGAGCGATTAGCATTCAAATTGCGCCATTTTGGAGCGAGGATGCAGTTTGGCGATAAGCAACTGTGACAATATCACACGACTAAATCCATATTTAGATATTAACTGCCATTACGGATGGAGGGAAGAAAGTGATCTTTTACAGTCGTGACGTGATGAACATTGCAACCAAGGGGGATTGTTATTTTACTCCCAAGTTTTGCTGATCGGACGGTGTCGAGTCAATTGCAAAATTCCAAGTAGTTTTTAAGTTATGATTTTTTTTCTTATTTTACCGATTTTTACTTTTGTTTGCGATTTTTTCGAAAACTAAGAGTCGCAGAACGATGATTTTTTTTGAAGAAGATAGATAATTAAAAGAGCTTTCCAACGATAATAAACTTCATGGGGTTATTTCTAATAGTTTCGGAGTTATTGCTCGATCAATCTTCCGGGTACCGGAAATCGACCAAAATCGCGATGAAAAGTGGAAAAATCAAACATCAAAAAATCGAACCTATTGACTTTTTTTCTACTTCTACTTCTACTTCTGATTTTTGCTTTAACTCTTTTAGTTTCCGAGAAAAACGCAAAAAAAGGTTGCCGTTTTCACTTTTTTTGAATTTTTAAACGCCGATTACGGCGAAACTATTAGAGATAGAGAAAAACGGCAAAAGCGATTAGAACCGGTATAAAAAGCGCTACAAAACGGCATATGTTTCAAGGCGATATCTCACAAAAATTTTTTCAATTTTCAAACGTCGATTACGGCCAAACTAAAAGAGCTAGAGGAAAATGCTTTTTTCCATCGTAAAGAGCACATCAAAATCTATCAGATAAGATGGGTTTTAATTGATTTTGAGACACTTTAAAAAATGGCCAATTTCTAGGGGGGGGGTGTTAACAAATTTTTGATTTTTTTTATTTTCTCAATTACGGCAAAACTATTCGAAAAAGTGGAACTATTTTGGTTCGAATCTATGTAAAATGATCCGGGGAATCGATTGGCGACAAGAAAATCAACAAATTCTCAATAATTTTTTAGTTATGAAGTTTTTTAAATTTTACCTATTTTTCTTTTTATTTGCAATTTTTTTGAAAACTGTTAGTCGGAGAACAATAATCTTTTTTGCAAATAATAGACAATTAAAAGAGCTTTCCAACGATAATAAACTTCATAGGGTTATCTCTTATAGTTCCGGAGTTATTGCTCGATAAATCTTCCGGGTACCGAAAATCGACCAAAATCGCGACGAAAAGTGGAAAAATCAAACATCAAAAAATCGAACCTATTGACTTTTTTTCTACTTTTAACAAATCCAGAGGGTTGTAGAAGGTTAGAAATGTTCATAAAACTTTGCTAGAGTGGGTTTAAGACAAAAAAAATTTTTTCATTTTTTCCTTGACTATAAAATTTTAAGCAAAAAAATTCAAAATTTTAAATCTCATGAAAAGCTGATATAATACGAAAAATGAGCCGCAGAATTCACTGGAACAAAACCGTTTTGCTCTACGACTTTTAGTTTTTGAGTTACGAATTTTTTTGTTCAAGAATAAAGTACCATTATGAAATGGCTACCCTAATTTTAAGCAAAAAATTTCAAATTTTTAAATCGTTTGAAAAACCGATATTATACGTAAAATGAGCCGTAGAATTCATTGGAACAAACCGTTTTGCTCTACGACTTTTAGTTTTTGAGTTACGAATTTTTTTGTTGAAGAATAAAGTACCACTATGAAATGGCTACCCTAATTTTAAGCAAAAAATTTCAAATTTTTAAAACTTGTAAAAAACTGATATAATATGTACAATGCGCCGTAGAATTCACTGGAACAAACCGTTTTGCTCTACGACTTTTAGTTTTTGAGTATACGATTTTTTTTAGTGTAAAACTTTAAATGCCTCTGTACCCGGAACCGTTGCCTGGAGCGCCTCCGGGTTTTGACGAGAAAATAAAAGATTTCAATCGCTATCCGATGCTGTATTGCTTTTTGCTCTAACTCTTATAGTTTCCGAGAAAAACGCAAAAAAAGGTTGCCGTTTTCACTTTTTTTAAATTTGTAAATGCCGATTACGGCGAAACTATAAGAGTTAGAGAAAAACGACAAAATCGAATAGAACCGGTATAAAAAGCCCTACAAAGTAGCATAGGTTTCAAAGCGATATCTCGCAAAAAAAATTTCAATTTTCAAACGTCGATTACGGCCAAACTGAAAGAGCTAGAGGAAAATGCTTTTTTCAATCGTAAAGAGCACATCAAAATCTATCAGATAGGATAGGTTTTAATTGATTTTGAGACACTTTAAAAATTGGCCATTTTGTAGGGGGGGGGGGGGGGGGGGTGTTAACAAATTTTTCAATTTTCTTATTTTTTCTATTACGTCAAAACTATTCAAAAATGTGGAACTATTTTGGTCTAACCCTATACAAAATGATACAGAGAATCGATTGGCGTTGAGAAAATCGCCAAATTCTCGATAGTTTTTTAGTTATAATTTTTTTTTAATTTTGCCTATTTTTCCTTTAATTTGCAATTTTCTCGAATACTATTAGTCGAAGAACAACGATTTTTTAAAAAAAAATTAAAAGAGCTTTCCAACGATAATACACTTTACGGGGTTATCTCCAATAGTTCCGGTGCTATTGCTCGATAAATATTCCAGGTATCGGAAATCGACAAAAATCTCGACAAAATTGGAAAAGTCAAACACCAAAAAATCGAAGCAATTAACCTTTTTTTAAACTTTTAAGCATTCAAAAGGGTTCTAAAGTCATAAAAATTTTCATAAAACTTTGCTAAAGCGACGAATTTAAAAAAAAATGTACCTATAAGTGAGTGTCTCACTAAAATTTTATGCATTGTACCCCTCAATTACTTGTGCAAATAAGCAAAATTGTAGACACAACGCCACAGGAAGTGACAAATTATACAATTATGGTAACCATTCGAATGTATTTATCACAATCAATATTTTTTACCTACCTATACCTACCTAATAAAATTGTTCTATATCATAAAAATATTCAAATCCACTTTATTGGCCACAATAATTATAAAATAATTTCACGGCCACCACATCTGACGTTTAACAATAAGAGGCAGCTGCTTGTGACATTAATGCCCAAAAAACATAAATCAAGAAACACACAAAACCCAAATTTATGCACGCCCACCTCGGACTCTAAATGCACGGTTTCAGTGCATTTATTTGCTTATAAGTTAAAATGATAACACTTTATTAGCTCGTCCCCGTCCAAAGTGGATGTCATGAAAGAAAAAATAGCCCAAACCTCATAACTATTCATGACCGACGTGTCCATCAATGTTAAAAGCGGTCTTTATCTTGTTATTTCGTCTCAAACATGTTGCATTATTAAAAAAAACATTCGACAAAGTGTCGAATTCAACACCTTTGTTTGTCGTAAACGGATAAAGTTAAAAAAAACGTGGGCAATTGTAATGGTATTTTTTCACGGCAGACCTCCCTCAAGTGTCTCTCCTAACACCGAATAACAATGAAATTCGAGAGTGCAAAACTAAATGACAGATTTTGTACGATTGTAGCTGGCAATTTAATAATGACAGACCTATTCGCATATTACGTAATATTACACTGCAAAGCAGCCCTTAAAGCGAGCTCTCTTTTGTAGACCGTCACCCCAAAACTTCTCAAATTTCACGTCCCTTAATAGTTAAGTTTGCCCAATAAAAAACAAATTTAAGGCATCGGGTGACAAATCGATTGTTAGGACGACCATGACCGAGACTGACAGGAATTTAGGCGATTAGGAACCAGCCAGATTGGCCCTACTATGGAAAAAAGAGTTAGGGAGAAATCAACTCGGTTAAATTTGGCGACACAAACATCATTACGCCAATTGGAAATCTGATAAGCCCTTACAATTATGTCAGACTCACGACATTTCTATTTTGTTCGCCTATCTGTGAAAAATAAATTAAAAATAGATTCGATTCCCTTTGTAAAGTTTCTTGACCTCAACTGTACAGGGTGGTGCATTTTGGATGTCCGAATGGGAGATCTCCGAAACTAAAAGATTTAGAGAAAAACGAGTGACACATTCTCGAATCCGTTTTTTGAGAATATAATTTTGGTCAAAAGCGCATTCCGCTATCGTCTTTTGTTTTCGACGTATAAGCAAAAGTTGACATTTTAGCGAAATTTTAAAAAATTCATAACTTCCTTATTATAAAAAATACACATTTGAAACAGACTTTTTAGGGAGAATTTAATTTCTGAACTGAAAACAATATAAATACAGTTTAACATTTTTACATTCTTTTGATAAAAAATATATTTAAAATGTATGAAGGTAGTTGGCCATGGAAAAATTATTTCACATAAAGGTGTGAATAATTTGGAAATTTTGTGAACAGTTATTAAAGTAAAAAATGTATAATTACAAAAATAAGATATGTTAGAGTTATTCTCAATTGAACAAATATACGATCGTCGAAGATTTTAATTACATAAAAAATGTGCAGAAAATTTAAAACGATGTATCATTACCATTTGATAACACTTTTTTATAATTTAGTAACGTGCAATGGAGGTGACGTTGATAATGTTATGTATTTAAAAGCTTTTATTTAACTCACAATGTTTTCTGTCTGTCGGTTATTTCTTCGGAGCCAAATTTGAAAGGGTTCCCGTTGTCCCACTGAATTGAAATTTTGCATACTCACTTAGTCTGAGTGACAATGCAATCCTATGTAGTTAAATACCCCCTAAAGGGGTTATATAAAGCTTTGAAGTTTTAGGTTATGTTTACAAAGGGGTTCTCGATTCGTAAATTTGAGAGGGTTCCTGTAGTCGCAATGAAATGAAATTTAACATGCTTACGTAATCTGCGTGATAATGAATGCAATTCTATATAGTTAATTACCCCCTAAAGATGTTAAATGGGGTTTTAAAATTTTAGGTTATGTTTACAAAGGGGTTCTCGATTTGTACATATCGTAACTTATACAGACATAGACGGTATGTTGGTCATTTGGACGTCACTGTAGATGCACAGTGTATAATAACAATAAATCTATGCAATAACTAAAAAGCAAAAAATAAAAACATATAAAAAAATGTTTTTTAAAAAAAGCTTTTATTTAAAAGAAAAAAGTAAAAAATTATGTATTTCAATCACAGGAGAATATTTTTTCATACAGGTTAAAATTCTAAAATTTATAAAAGCTTTGGGAGTTATAAAACTAGGGCATTACAGAATTACTTTGTTTAGTTGACAACTCCCAAAGCTTTTATAAATTTGAGAATTTTAACCTGTAAGAAAAAATATTCTCGTGTGATTGATGACATTATTTTTTACTTTTTAGTGCATCTTTTAAATAAAAGCTTTTTTTAAACAAACATTTTTATATGTATATATTTTTATAGCAGCAAATAGGATTTGATTTTGGTGTTTGGATTGACATTTTTTTGTAAAATAAAATTTTATTGACAGGCAATCATACAATTAAAAGATTTTTCTTTTTCCGAGATTTCATGATTAATTAGAAAATAGAATGGCAATGTAAGCTCGCCTTTAAATCTAAATACAAATAATTTTCATTAATGGCAGAACATTTGACCTATTAATAATTTATTATGCTGTTTTTGGATTAATTAGTGTTTAAAAAATTATGAAATAATAAATACTTGCTGGGTAAAATATTTTTCATAGTTATAATTGAAAATCCAAAATTTTTCATGGCCTACTATAAGGAAAAAGCAAAATGTTATATTTTTTTTAATATTTAAAAATAATGTATTGCATAAATAGACATATCAAATCAGAAAAAAATAAGCTTTTCGAAAATGTCATAGCCAACTATGATTCCTGTTCAAAAAAATACAACTTTATGTTACTACAGCTAAACGAATGGTTAAAAAAAATCACTGAGATCATTATTAAATTCTCTGTAAAAAAGTATCTTTATAATGTTCTTGTTTCAAATGTGTATCTTTTATAATAAGGAAGATATAAATTTTTTAAAATTTCGCTAAACTGTTAACTTTTGCTTATAAGTCGAAAACAAAAGACGATAGCGGAATGCGGTTTTGACCAAAATTGTTTTCTCAAAAAACGAACTTGAGAATGTGCCACTCGTTTTTTTATAAACATCTTAGTTTCGGGGAACCCCTATTCGGACCTCCAAAATGCACCACCCTGTACACACAATACACAATAATATTTATCCCAAATTATTGATTTGTTTGTAACTGACATGTGAGCAATAAAATTGTCTCAAAATTATGGGCTCGTAATTTTGTCTAATTAAACCAAAGCATAAAATTTCGCCAATATTCTTTCATCAAAGTCTCCCCAAAGTGCAAATTCAGGCCGTAAAAATTTATAGCAATTTAATGACTTAAGTTTTACTGTGCTTATTAAAAACATGTTTCGTTTATCGCAAATCGAGATCACATTAAACCCGAAATCGTCACGCGAGAGAATCTTTTAAATATTTTAGCATATTCGTTTGCATCTAAAGTATCTAATTTAAAATTGGGAATCCGATAAAAACTGTAATTAAAATCGGTGTTTTCAATTTAAAAAAGGCAGTCTTATACCGTAAGAATAATTGAAATTGATTATTACAAACGTTATTTTTGCAATTTCGCGTCGTACTGAAGGCGAAAACGAACGCAAATGTAATGTCCTTGTTTTTGAAAAAACGAGCTTGAAGAGTGGTACCTGAGGATTGCAAACAACTGTTGATGGATTTTCACAGTTTTTGGGTTTTTATATTGTTTATTAAAATGAAAGCCAAACCAGACCACCACATTCGACTGATTTAACCATTTAATTAAACTGCATTTAATTTTTGACGAATACAAAGCTTGTATCTTTTACAGACATATTTTAATTTAATTCCTACATTAAATATGAAATGTGAGTACCGGTAACACAATTACCTAAATGTTCAAATATAGAACTAAACACTGAAATGACTTTAGTTTCAAAATTATATCACAAAGAGGCGGAAAAATAACAATTAACAATTTTTTGCAAGTTTCCAAACAATCATTAATTCATGAACGTTGTGGAAACCACTCCAGAGCCAAATTTGTATTGTTTGCTTCAATCAAATTTAATTGATAACAACAGTTTACACAGCACAGCAGAAATCTGAATTGTGTAGCTTTTTGTCTAATTAGAACCCGGGTTGTTTATAGAAATGATTATGTATGCAGCCACTAAACAAATTTCATTTTGTACGATTTAGTGACGCTATCACAGGCACATATCTGATGATGTAGCAGGTGTGATCAGTCTTTACCTTTTTAAAGTAACGCGATTAAATTTTGAAATTTAATCTGGCATAATAAGCAACCTTTCTTTTCTTTAATTTTATTCCGAAGACTTCCTGTGTTTAAATATTTATTAATCGAGTGATTATTCGAGGCTGTGGTTGATTAATTAGAGTAAATGGTCAATTCATTAGTTTGGGTGAAAATAGTGGAGACAACTAGGGTGAGGTAATTAATGTTAAGTCGGGTCCCCAATTATCAGATAGCACCAAATGTTGTGTAAAAAATATAATCTATTATGCCATATGCTGGGCACTTGGAGTGTTTTACTGTGGCAGAGGTGCAACATTTACAACGCAATAAATTAAGATCTTGGAGTGAAATTAGTAAATTAGAGACATAATTCAAAAATCCGCGGTATCTCAGTCGCGTCACGTGGCTGTGTTAATTAATATTAATAAACCTAATCCGTAGTTATAAAGCTCTAACCAATTACATTAAAATAGAAATTTCCATCAATTTCATTCCGCTTGTTGTTGTTTTCACAGATATTTAATTTCACATATGGATATTAATTACAATTTTAATGGCCGTAATTAAAACTGGCTATCGTTTTATGTTCCTTTCCGGTTTAGAGGGGAAGATTGGCGATGTGCTCCCTCCCCATTTCAATCCAACAGTAACATTTGATAGTTTTCCGCGAGAAAGAGGGACGATATGTATCGCAAAATTTTAATCATAATTCCGCAGCTCTCAGATTCACAGTCATTTAGGCGAGAACAAATCACGAAGAGACATCACAGATATCCTTAACAAAACCCATTTCAGAGTAGAATCCGCCTCGTGCACTAATCTGAGCACACACAAAGTATGAAACCCTACAGTAAAAAATCCGCTAAAATTTCCCTGAAAATTAAACCTTCTTTGACACATTTAATCTGGACTCTCATTTCGGTAAAATCGACCTTAAGCACAGACAACCCTCTAGCTCACGTGTAAGTGATTACACCGGCGAAAACAATGCGCCAACGCTGTTCTTCGTGCAATTGCTGACCCTTTATCAAAATTATCTCCGAAATTTACATTCAGCACTTTTAGTCATTAATTGCAAATGAACCCGGTTATTTCGTTGAAAGGTTATCAAACTGTTAATTAAAGGTATGTCTAGAAAATTAAAAAAAAAAGTAGTCTACAAAACTCAAAATTTTTGATACCATCTTTTTTATAAATACATATTCAAAGATTCTGAATTTTTACGGCTTACAAGTTTCATACAAAAAGTATAAACGCAAAAGTATTTTTGATAAAGACTCCAGTCACCACAAATTCCGAAAATTACAAAAAAACTGGAAATTAAAAGATAATAATAATAATAATTATTATTATTCAGCTCATAGAAAAATGCAGAAATTGGGTTAATACTACTAAGATTTATACGATTTATGTTTTCGTAATTTACAAATAGGTACATATAGGTAGAATAAGCATTTTTAGAAAAATTTTTAAGACGAAATATGGTTACCTAACTACTTCTTTTAGGCTTTATTAAAAAAATCAGCATTAACTTTTAGGACATTCGAGTACCTATTGTAAATTTTTGGGTAATAATTTAATAAGAAATAATGAGACTTAACTACAAACTCTTAATTACTAAAATGCAATAATAACTATAAAATTTGAAACTTATTAGGTAAGTAATAAAAAAAGCCACTCCGCGTTAAACTTTCTGCAGTTATCGGAAAGACTTTGCTTTTATATTACATTTATTTTTTTTTCCAACAAACAGTTAATTTAATAGCCCCGAAAAACCTCACAAAATGTTTGGATTTTCGATCAATCGAAAAAGGGCACAACATAACAACATATCGTTAGGATAAAAGAAATGCACAAATTTGAAAAATGTTCAAATGTTAAGTTTAACGAGTTAGACTAAAAATACAAAAAAATTTAGTTAGTATTTAGTAATTTTCTAAGAACATTCTTGAATATCTCATTAAAAATTCAAGAAACGTTTAAAAAAATTCTGTTGGTATTTCCACCGATATTTTTCCAAAATATTTACCTGTAGCTTTCAGGTTTTACGAAAAGGAAGAAAGAAAGAACGAGTATTTGCTATAAATAATACGGACACAAATGATTCTAAAAATTTTTACTAAATTATAAGCACATTGTTTACGTACCTACATACCTATCAGATTGCTCTTTATAGAAAAATGTAAAAATTTGTTCTTATTACAAAAGGTGATCAACACGTTATTGGTATCTGTTTCTAATTAGTTTTTGTTAAAAAAATCAAAAAAATGTAAGTTCTTCTGTTCTAAATGCCAAACAAAGTACTTCCACATTCGAACATTTTTTCCAAAAAAATATTAAATTTTAGTAATTTTCCTTAATTGAAATATGATTTCCTTCCGACATTTTTCTAGGTCCTATAAAGAACTCTTATGATCTCAATAATTTTTGAAAATTTTCGAATGTTGTAAGCATTACTTAATACCTGTTTCAAAACTATAAAAATGCCAACGTGGCATTTTCTCTCAAAATTAGTTGTTATAAATTATTCATTACCACCATACGCATCTTTATTTTATTTTTTTATGTACTTAAAAAATTAATAGCTAATGTAATTTATATACCGTGCGATTTTTTAAAATTTTGACTAGTTATCCATGACAGTTTCGCCAGCCGTGAAACGAATTGCCTAAATACTTCAGCGTCGCTTTATCTGTCAATATGTCCAAAATGTTCACCAAAGAACATAAAAAAATTATGTTGGAATCTTATTTCCGTAATGGACATCGGGTTAACGTAACTGTCATGGATAACAAGATCAAAATTTAAAAAAATCGCAATGGTAGTTTCAATGAGAAATCTAATCATTAATATTTATTTTACAATTTTATCAACCTTATTTAAAAAAATAATTTGGTAAAATGCGACGTTGGAGTTTTTATAGTTTTGAAACAACTAATTATAGATAAGTAATTGACAAATTAGTGTCAGTTCACCATTATTTGCAAAGTTCAATCCGCAAAAATTTAATGTTTGACGACAATAGAAAAATCTGTTAATTGTTTTCCGAGTAAAATATTTATTTAATTCTCTGTCCCTTAAAAAAATCGACAACTTACACTTATAACATGAGATTGAAAATAAACTCAATTAGAGCAAGCCGTTTATTTACACTTTAGCCACATTTTAGCCGTTTATTTACGGCCGCACTTTTGAAGTTATGTTGTTTTATTTTGGTTTTAAACAGCATATGATGTGGCTAAAGTTACACTTCACTTTCAAGGCTTGCTCTAATTGAGTATATTTTCGATCTCATGTTATAAAATGTGATTTAAAAAAGTTCGAAGGTTTCTCGCAAACATCATTAAGGATGTTAACAGTTTCAAGACAGTCCAATAAATAATAATCTACTCCTATTAGATTAGTAATTTCATAAATAAAATGTAACGTAATTTAATAAAAAATAAATAAACTATGATAAAATACAGTTAATAAAGTGAAACGAAATGAAATAAAAGGGAGTGAAGCAAATTATCCAAATAAATGAAGTACAATTTGATAGTAGTTGAAGAAACATAGGTATGGGTATAGGTATAGATATACGCAAAAATAAATTTTTTTTGTTTTGTTTTTGTTATTTATGCAAGATGTTCTAAGTGGAATGTGATGATAAAGAAATGATTACACAAAAGGTAAAAAAGGTAAATTTAAAAGCAATTATTTATTCATCATTAGGTATGTTATGAACCCATTATTTAGTGTGAAATATGGAACCAAAAAAAATAAAGTGAACTGATGAAAAAGTTAGCTAAATAATAAGTTTGTTGCTCCAGATGTTTAAAGTTTAAACATATGACTTTAGGAATATTTTCAAGATTTGTTCCGTAATTTACACCTGTTTCTCAATGAAATATTGCTGAGTTTTTGAGAATAAAATTCGTCTAACTTCTGTTGCAATTTGCGTGTTGGGAGAAGTAGGATAATTATTTTCTTAATAATTCCGGTATAGACCGCCCCCAGAGCACCTCGTGTTAGATTTCCCCAAGTCGTCAAATCGCAAACGCTTTAATTCGATTCGAAGGCGGCGCACCCAATTTGGTTCGACAAAAAGGCGACAAATTGGGTTTCGCTCAATCTCGGAATTGTAAAAGCGTGCCATTTTGAAAATGGCTCGTCAACAATGGTAAGCCGATCGAAGTTTGATTGCAAAAGTGGCGACGAATATTCGATTAAAGGAAGTGAATTGGAGGCGATGAAAGGCGACCGCTTCGAAAGCATTTCATCAAATATGTTTGATCTTCCGTTTGAATCAAACGACAAGAAAAATAAATACCTCCACCGTTCGCTGAATTATTCAATTAAGGCCCATTTGAGCAATTCAAATTTCGGTAACCAGGCATATGTTCCCACTTGGAAAGAGATAATTAAATCGTTGACTGTGGGCAAGAGGGAGACGTCTCATGACTAATGCCCAAACGCAACAGCCCTCTCTAACCATTTCCGACCACCAAACGCAAGCACGTGGCCACATTTAACACTCATTTATAAATTATCTGATGCCGTCACTCTATCAGGCCATCTACAAGCCGACCTTTTACAACCAACCAGCTGAAAAATTCACCTAATTGATTTTTTACAACAAATATTTAATTAAAAGTTAGATGCATCGCAAAAATTGAAACGCATTGTTTTATTTTTTCGCTAATAAAATCATTGAAATGTATTTTACGGTTCGGATTATCGCAGAGTTGGAACAACAAAGCAAACCGACACACGTTATTTATTTCAAAATTTACTTTAACCTTTTTAGTATTAATAATATAATGGAAACCTTTTAATCAATTTAATTTCATTAATTAAAACGCGATTGATATTCCGTACGAGGAAGATGTTTATGCTTTCCAGCTCAAATCATTTTTTGAACCAGTTTTATTGTGCGGTTTCACCCTTTAGAAAAATAAAATTATATAAAAAAGCCCGCGGTCACAAATAATTCAATTATTCCAATAATACAAAATTGTGGCGTTTTTCCGTTCAGTTTTGTGATTTCGTCTTTGGCCGAAATGTGAATTTCTATTTCGCCGTATTCGTGGATAATAAAATGTAGTTTATGATTTTGAACACGGTCCACATGTCGATATCGCGTTGTAAATCGTAGAGCAATGTGCCGTAAATCGTGATGGATTATCCTGATGTCAGTGTTGGCTAGCAGCGCTCTAAAACATTGACATCCACACTAAACCAATGTTCGGATGCACCACCTAACGGGCTAGTTATATAGACGTGTATATTCGCAGATGGAAAATCAATAAGCGAGACCAACATGACCGTTTAATTAATGCCCCAAGCTTTTATCTCGATTTTTAAAACATTCTAGCGTGTGGGCCCTTGATCACTTACAGGATGGGTCGAGACGTCTTTGTGCCACGAGCACGAGGGTGGATTATAAAATAATAGACGTTGGAGGGCTTCTTTAATAAAAAAAATGTCTGCTGGAAGAATGGGAACAGATCGGCCAGCCACCAATCTGAGATTGTGCCTAAATTTAGAATTCAATCACCACACACTGTCCAACTAATTTTCATTTTTTTCTCAAAAAAAATCATGTACACTCAGGGACAAAACCAATGTCACCCCAACCGTTCGACCCTAATTTGTAACGACTGCCATAAAATTAACATTTCTTGAAATCCAAAGTTCCAACGGTACCCTCTTCCAAACTTTGTTAAAAATTAACATTGACAATTTTACTGTTATCTTTTTTTTTCATTTGATTAAGTTAAATACAAGTATATTTGCTATTAAATACTTTATTTTTGCTCCATGCATGTGATTTTTTGATTTTTTTCAGAATTTTTCTACAATTAATATAAATACAATTAGGGCTGAATTACAGAACACTTTAATCACAATTAAATTTTAATTCGCGATTAACTTGGCGGTTCTCAATGAAAAATAAATGACAACTTAATTCGAATTAGTTTAATTCTGAATTAAATTTTAATTTCGCTTTCTGTAAACCAAGCCTATAAGAGCCGGTTTACGGAACATTTTAATTGCAATCGAATGGACCAATCAAATTGGTTCAATGTGGTGAGTTAATCACACATTTAATTGCGGATTAAATTAATGACGCTTCTATAGCGGGTCCCTAAAAGCGGGTTTAGCGAAATTAAAATTTGATTCAGGATTAAAATAATTCCAATTAGTTTAATTCTGAATTAAATTTTAATTTCGCTTTCTGTAAACCAATCCTAAGAGCCGGTTTACAGAACATTTTAATACGAATGAACCAATCAAATTGGTTCAATGTGGTGAGTTAGTCACACATTTAATTGCGGATTAAATTAATGACGCTTCTATAGCCGGTTCTTAAAAGCGGGTTTAGCGAAATTAAAATTTAATTCAGGATTAAAATAATTCCAATTAAGGTGCCACTTATTTTGCATTATCGTATTAATAATCGCGAAAAAAACTTTCATTGCGGTTAAACATTTTGTAAACCGGCCTTAAAATCACTGAAAAAAGTCAATATATTTAATGACATTATAAAATTCTGCTTAAATGTTGTGTGCTAAAATCCTGAGAAAAAATTCATTTTTGACCTAAAATTTAACGACGAAAGGACAGCTATCTTATCAGGTTTTAAATAAAACGACGAGTTGCAACGTTTGGTTTATTTAATAAACATCATCAGGCTTTTAACTCGTTCAAACTCCAGGAAGCAAATATTGAATTAAAATTAATTCATTGTCATTTTTATCTTTTAATATTTGCTTCCGGGAGTTTGAACGAGTTAAAAGCCTGATGATGTTTATTACATAAACGAAACGTTGCAATTCGTCGTTTTATTTTAAACCTGTCCTTTCGTCATTAAATTTTATTCCACTCAATTATTCAAGGACGTCAAAAACTTTCACTCTAATTTACTTGAATTTACTTGAATTAAAATTAATTCATTGTCATTTTTATCTTTCAATATTTGCCTCCGGGAGTTTGAACGAGTTAAAAGCCTGAATGTTTATTATATAAACGAAACGTTGCAACTCGTCGTTTTATTTTAAACCTGTCTTTTCGTCGTTAAATTTTATTCCATTCAATTATTCCAGGACGTCAAAAACTTTCACTCTAATTTACTTTATCTTTTTATCAAAAAATCTGAGTTGTTACTCCAAATACGTGTTTAAATGCTCGAAAATACATACATTTTCAATCCATTTCTACAAAATTTTTGAATTTTTTGAAAAAATTTTGTAAATTAATCGATAACTGATTAAATTATCGTCCTATAAACGTAAAACTAACAACACTTTCGACCCAATGCGGTGATTGTTCGATGTATTTTTATAAAAAATTTGCAAAATAGTTGCGTTTTTGGATGAAAAACTCTCAAAACACAACGCCAAAGTAACATCATTTTCGATCCAGTCCTGAGATTGTTTAAACTTTCGCGTAAACTGAGTTTTTAGCTTAAAAACGTGTTTAGTCATCTGAAAAAATCAAGAATAACACAAATTTCGATCCAATTCTGTGATTTTTTACGAAGCTTGCTACATTGGGGTTTTTGAATGAAAAACGTGGTAACATACAGGGTGATTCATAGACTTTACGACCCTGACGAACTTTAAATGCAACCCATTATACACTGGAGGTTGCATTACGCCTAAATTGGCCAAAACAAAAACGCCAGAGACTGCAATAAAAACCTAATTTTGTAAGGTTTGCAAGGAATATCCAAATCACAAACAAATTTATAATTATTAGTGCTTTTGAATCAAATTATAATTGAGTAGTGTATTACTGGTTGCATTTAAAATTCGTCAGGGTCGTAAAGTTATGTGAATCACCCTGTATAACTCAAAAGCGCTAAAATCATATCATGTCAGTAAAATTTTGCAAAAATTGCTTAATTTTGAATCATTAAAAAAAACTGTTGTTGATGTTTGTATATTTCTTTGCACAAATATCTATTGACTTCCCGGTTTATTTCGAACGAAATTCCTCAAAATAATCGCGTTTCTGCTTAAGCGACTATTGAAAAAAGAAAAAATATAGAATTTTTTTATAACAAGTCAGTAACTTTTTGTTCCTTAAAAAAATCTCTCTTAAATGGTTGAAGAAAACAAAAATATGTAACACGATTGTTGACATAATTCTGCGATTTTTTTTGTAATTTTGATTAAATTTTGCGAAAGAACTTCTCTGAAACGCCAAAACGCTTGAAAATAAGAAAAAATAATAACATGAGATCGAAAATATACTCAATTAGAGCAAGTATTGAAAGTGAAGTGTTGGCTTTAGCCACATCATATGCTGTGTAAAACCAACAGAAGACAACATTAACTTCAAAAGTGCGGCCGTAAATAAACGGCTAAAATGTGGCTAAAGTGTAAATAAACGGCTAAAGTATGGCTAAAGTTCTGCAGGCACAGCTTGCTCTAACTGAGTTTATTTTCGATCTCATGCTATAATTTTCACCTAGTTCAGTGCTTTTTTATTCGTGATTATTTTAATTTGATGCCAAATAAATGACAACTTAATTAAATTAAATTTTAATTTCGCTTTCTGTAAACCCTTTTATTACTTTAAATCAAGACACTTTACACTAAATATTTTGTGATTTTTATCAAACATTGGAAGTGGGTAACTTTATTGGACTTGAAGAATCTGAATTTTATGACTGAAAACATTTATGGTAGCAATCATTGATTTTGTCCCTTACTTACAACTTCATTTGTTTTAACAAACAACCCTCAAAAATAAGTCAAAAAAGTTCACTCCCTTTCATGTAAAGAAGGATCTCGGTGTTGGACAGTAATAATGAGAATTTTCTTTGATGTTAAATCTGTAATTTTTGTGGTGAGACCCTATAAGCGAATGAAATCAGTCAATTGGCCGCTGTCCCAAATAGGCACTAAAGTAATATTTAGTGATAATAGTTGTGTAAGTAATAGAGCAGGGGGCGGCTCCCCGTCCCTCGTGAATAGTCCCGAGTCATTTATAATAGACATGATGCACTCAGTAAAAGAAAGATCACCAAAGGTCCGCCGGATTAATCTGTGCTTCTCTATTAAAAGCCTCAATAGGCACGCACCCTCTCCCGAATTAACTTTCCCTTCTGGAGCGCCTTCACCCTCCATCAATCCTGAAAGCACCTGCTGCACGATTTTTACAACAAAATCACATAACAATTTGAATGGACGATCTCCTTGCGTCCTCCAGAGAGGATGGAAACAGTTACCCCTTCGTCACACCCCGCGTTCTAGCAAAAGCTGTAAATTCACATACGTATAATGGGGTACACACATTTTTACTCCGAGCATATTAACGTCGGATCATCGTGATTCGGGATAAACCCTCGACGTCCTCCATCATAATAAAAACGGAAAATATGTGAGTGAAAGCACATATTTTTATTAATTTTTACTCCATTTTTAACGGTAATGGGACGGATAAATGCATTGCCCGAACGAATGGACGTAATAATATTTAGTCAAATGGGCCGAGCGTCGAGCCTGGACTTGTTTCAATAACTCAACCACTCAACCGCTCATTCTTGTTTATGGACCACGAAATATTTGACGAAAACACGCAACGGTAAACAGTAACTCAACTTTTTGCAAAACGTAAATTGTTACCTGAAAGAGGAATTTTAATAACTGGTTGTCAAATACTTAAATAAAAGGTCATAACGCTGCTTTAATTAGCCAAATGAACTCATTTACTTTAAACATTTAGATAAGTTTAAAATCAAGAAAATATTAAGTCTTAATTAAAAAGTAGGTACCGGCAAGTGCAAGTGTAATTTCACAAACCTATACAATCAAAAAAATATGTCTATATACAATATGGAAAAGGTTTTCACAAACCCAAATATTAGGCAAAAAAATTCAAAATTTTTAAATTTTGTGAAAAGCTGGTGTAATACGTAGAATGAGCCGCCGAATTTACTGGAATAAAGCGTTTTGCTCTACAACTCTTAGTTTTCGAGTCATGAATTTTTAATGAATAATGTGGCGCATCAACTATTTTTCAGTTTAAAATAATTTTTAAAATTTGTTCTCAAAAAAACTAGTGTTTTAAAAAAGCTGGTATAATATGGAAAATGAACCGCAGAATTCACTGGAACAAACCGTTTTGCTCTAGGACTTTTAGTTTTTGAGTTACAATTTTTTTTGTTGAAGAATAAAGTATTCCACTATGAAATGGCTACCCAAATTTTAAGTAAAAAAAATCAAATTTTTAAATCGTGTGAAAAACCGATATTATACGTAAAATGAGCCGTAAAATTCACTGGAACAAACCGTTTTGCTCTAGGACTTTTAGTTTTTGAGTTACGAATTTTTTTGTTGAAGAATAAGTACCACTATGATTTGGCTACCGTAATTTTAAGCAAAAAATTTCAAATTTTTAAATCGTGTGAAAAACCGATATTATACGTAAGATGAGCCGTAGAATTCATCGGAACAAACCGTTTTGCTCTACGACTTTTATTTTTTGAGTTACGAATTTTTTTAGTGTAAAATTTTAAATGCCTCTATACCCGCAACTGGTGCCCGGAGTCGCTCCGGGTTTTATCGAGAAAATAGAGAATTTTAAGCGCTATCCGATGCTTTATTGATTTTTGCTCCAAGTCTTTTAGTTTCCAAGAAAAACGCAAAAAAAGGTTGCCATTTTCACTTTTTTTGAATTTTTAAACGCCGATTACGGCGAAACTGTTAAAGGTAGAGAAAAACGGCAAAAGCGATTACAACCGATATAAAAAGCGCTACAAAATGGCATAGGTTTCAAGGCGATATCTCGTAAAAAAATTTCAATTTTTAAACTTCGATTACGGCCAAATTAAAAGAGCTAGAGGAAAATGCTTTGTTCCGTCGTAAAAAGCACATCAAAATCTATCAGATAATATGGGTTGTAATTGATTTTGAGACACTTTAAAAATTGGCCATTTTCTAGGGGAGGGTGTTAACAAATTTTTGTTTTTTTTTATTTTCTCAATTACGACAAAACTGTTCGAAAAAGTAGAACTATTTTGGTTCGAATCTATGTAAAATGATCCGGAGAATCGATTGGCGCCAAGAAAATCAACAAATTCTTAATAATTTTTTAGTTATGAATTTTTTTAAGTTTTACCTATTTTTCCTTTTATTTGCAATTTTCTCGAAAACTATTAGTCGGAGAACAATAATCTTTTCTGCAAATAATAGATAATTAAAAGAGCTTTCCAACGATAATAAACTTCATTGGGTTATCTCTGATAGTTCCGGAGTTATTGCTCGATAAATTTTCCGGGTACCGGAAATCGACAAAATCGCGACCAAGATTGCAAAAATCAAAATTTTAAAAATCGAACCTACTGACTGTTTTTCTACTTTTAACAACTCTAGAGGGTTGTATGAGCATAGAAATGTTCCATAAAACTTTGATTGAGTGAGTTAAAAAAAAATTTTTTATTTTTGTGAAGGTAAGTGCCTTGACCATTAAAATTTTTCCAACGCTTTCCAACGATAACAAACATCATGGGGTTATATCTAATAGTTCCGGAGTTATTGCTCGATAAATCTTCCGGGTACCGGAAATCGACCAAAATCGCGACGAAAAGTGGAAAAATCAAACATCAAAAAATCGAACCTATTGACTTTTTGTCTACTTTTAAGAACTCCAGAGGGTTGTAGAAGCTTAGAAATGTTCATAAAACTTTGCTAGAGTGAGTTTAAGAAAACAAAATTTTTAAAATTTTTGTGAGTCCTTTTTTACAAGCAAAAAAATTCAAAGTTTTAAAT
The DNA here is from genome assembly GCA_939628115.1 of Tribolium freemani. Lineage (NCBI taxonomy): Eukaryota > Metazoa > Arthropoda > Insecta > Coleoptera > Tenebrionidae > Tribolium > Tribolium freemani. Next base: position 15,202,372 of record OW626791.1, on the reverse strand, counting down.
CTCATGAAAAGCTGATATAATACGAAACATGAGCCGCAGAATTCACTGGAACAAACTGTTTTGCTCTACGACTTTTAGTTTTTGAGTTACGAATTTTTTTGTTGAAGAATAAAGTACCACTATGAAATGGCTACCCTAATTTTAAGCAAAAAATTTCAAATTTTTAAATCGTGTGAAAAACCGATATTATACGTAAAATGAGCCGTAGAATTCATTGGAACAAACCGTTTTGCTCTACGACTTTTAGTTTATGAGTTATGATTTTTCTAATAAATAACTCGGCGCATCCACCATTTTTCAAATTAAAAAAAAATAGGTATATCTAAGTATTATTTGTTTTTTCTGAACATTAGTTATTAATAATTTCATTTAAACTTTGTTTTCAATTTTACTTAACAAATTTATTCAACTAACTACTTCAAATAATGTACCTACACAACAAAAAAGCTTGTAGCTTTACACGTTGTGAGAATAATAATAGCATGGCTTTATCCCATGATTCGTTCCTGAAAATACAACACAGGATCGGACGCTCCAGTAACATCCCTGGCAGACTTGATTAATTTATTGGTCACAGGGGACATCTCTGCCGCTAACCTAACCTCACTTCACGCTATAATGGCCGGCCGTCGCGATGCCAACATCACCTATCCCATAATCCACCCCTGATTATTAAAAAATGGACCAATTAAAAATCGATCACGTCCACATTTGAATTTTCCCGCCATGCTATAAATAGGGTACGGGAGGGTAACACAGTACCGCACGAATAAATCAAAATAAATAAAAAAGTGGCGGTGAATTGCGATTCGGAAAGAAGTGAAGAAATGTAAAAACCATTTTCATTCATCCTAGTTTCTATTACCTAACAGGCGGTGCAAAGCCGTGTAGTAAAAAGCTCGATAGTCTTTTATGTGACATTTAGTGGCGATTTTGCAGCACCACGTTCCACTGCGGGTGCCCCCAGAACTAATGATATCGTTTCTTCGACGTTTACTCGGTTTGGCACCTTTTTCTCCCCTCGTTTCTTTGTTTTTGTTCAAGCGTGATTTGTTTGCGCTTAATCGTTTTTCCGGCTTCTTTTTTATGCGTTGAAAGGTGCCGGATAAATCGATGAGGAACCTGAGAGGGTTGATTCTTATTTATGTGTAGGCTGTTGGTGGATGGAATAAGAGACGATATATAAAATAGGCCCCCGCTTGAGCAATATCCGAGATTGTCGCCATTTTCGCATCGCCCGTGAAGCGAGAAACGATAGACATAATAAAAAACGCTATATAAGGAAAATGCATTACGATTCCGCGCATGGAATGGCCCCCCTGAGAGTCGGGATAAACTCCGCCATATTATTTCGCGGTTCAGTTTGCACCGGCGTTTTAACGTTAATAACTTTCCACCAACTTCCCCAACCCTCGCAACGCGCACATACACAAATATATAGGTACTGAAATGTAAACTCTCGACAAAGAACAATTTACCTCTTTTTGTTTCCTAACTTCCGACGTTGCTGACTCGTAGACGCAAACCTCTTTAACCCGACCTTATTGTTTTTAAGACACGCGCCGCAAAACTCATTAACAACTCGAATCTTTATTCATACAACAAAAACATATTTAGCACTAGCAAATTTGTTCTTACTTCTTACACATCCCCAGTCATGTGTGATTGCTAGCTCTACTCTCTAATTGTTATTCTTTTTGTTACAAATATTAAAAATAAGACAAAAGTTTTCCTTCGAACGCGTCATAAAAGTGTTACTAAAAGTTTCATTTATACAGAGTGTTAGGGAATGGTTTAGCAATATTTCGTATGTGAATTTGTCATGATCAGACGAGTTAAAAAGCCTTATACCATTTTTCCAAAATGTGCATACTTTCTTCAAAAAAATGTATTAATCCACCTGTTGAGAGCCACTGTGTTATTTATGGTAGTTTATTAGCGGTTAATTTTTTTCTTTAAACAAAGTGGACATAGTGGCGCATGGACGTTTTGAGAATTTTTCAAAATTGTAGATAGCATGCTCATTTGTGTGGGAGGTTCGAACCCCATTTGTGGCATAGTTTTCTTTTTGTTTTTTTTTAGAAAACACAAATTCAAATAGAAGAATTACGGAGTGGACCAAGAAGTTAATTCACCTCCGCTGTTTTGCCAATAATATTAAATTTTACGCTAATTTTTATCATTCTAGTTCAGCGGTTCTCAAAATGTGGGACTTTAATTTCAGAACGATTTTTTGGGAAAACTAGGCATTTTCGATTTACAAAAATATTACTTAATCGATTCGTTTTGCCATTCTCTATCTACCTTTCAATTTATGCTAAACTATTCCCTAACACGCTGTATAATTCAGCAGATAAAGTTTTTATACAGGGTGTCCCACGAGGTAGTACATATATTTTAAACATAGATTGAGCATTAAAATTAAATGGACCCATATTTTTTCTTTTGTTTCAAAAAAATTTTTTTTGTGAAATTATTAGCCCCCAAAGTTACCCTAAAAATACAGATTATAATTTTTATCTTTAAAATTTGGTATACAGACGTTATTTTAAACACTCATTTAACAGTGCAAATTGTAAGGTTGTAGGGCATTGTTGAAGGAGGCTACCAGAGTCCCCTTGACATGATTTGTTTCATAACTTTGTAGCACAAATTAATTTAGCTTTGCTACTAATAAAATTTGAAAGCTTATTCCATTTAGAAACTTTTTTGTCTCTTGTAAATTTTTTGTAAAATCTACTGTTTTCGAGTAAAATAATAAAATGTGAAAAGATGCAGTCGGTATCAGCATCAGTATCGCACCTAAACGGCTTTGATTTCAAACCTGTCAAAAGTGAAAATTTTATTGTCAAATTTCGTTTTCAACTTCCTGGCTTGTAAAATAAGCAACCATAACGGAAAAAGGGTGAAACGAGATTTGACAATAATATTTGCACCTTTAACAGGTCTGAAGCCAATACCTCTTTGTTTAAAAACACTGGCTGTGCTGATATCGACTGCATCTTTTCACATTTTATATTTTACTCGTAAATGGTACACTTTACAAAAAATGTACAAGAGACAAAAAAGCTTCTAAATTCAATAGTCTTTTAAATTCTAGTACCACCAAAGCCAAACTCATTTGTGCTACAAAGTTATGAAACAATTTATGGCAAGGGGGTCCCGGCAGCCCCCTTCAACACTGCCCTACAAGCTTACAATTTGCACTGCTAAATGGGTGTTTAAAATAACGACTGTATGCCTAATTTTATAAAAATTGGATAAGTATTATTAGAGACAAAAATTATAATCTGTATTTCTGGAGCAACTTTGGGGGCTAATAATTCCACAAGAAAATTTTTTTGGAAAAAAATAAAGAATACGGGTCCATTTAATTTTATTGCTCCATCTATGGTTAAAATATATGCACTACTTCGCGGGACACCCTGTATATTACCTGTTTCAAAGCTACAAAAACGCCAACGTCGCATTTTCTCTCAAAACTAGCTGTTATAAATTATTTATGCATTTGAAAAAATGAATAGCTAATGAAACTTATAGCTTCAATGAGAGATCTAATCATTCATAACTATTTTACAATTTTATCAACCTTATTTAAAAAAATAATTCGGTAAAATGCGATGTTGGCGTTTTTATAGTTTTGAAACAGCTAATAGGTGTGTTTAAGCATCAAAGTAGAAAAAGGTATAACTTATAGTTATCATCTTTCATTGTTAATTTTTATAATAAATGTTAATAGTAAATGTAAGTACAGTTCGTTACATTCTGAACAAAACTATCTACTAGCAGTGACACACTGGGTGGTTTGTCATTGTAATATCTAAACCACGAATTACGATTTTCAAACATAATTTGGAATGTTTTTTCAAATGATCTATTTTACTGTTTAATTAGATACCTATGCCGTTTTTTTATATTCGTATACAGGGAGCTCCACCATGGGAATCTCAGTTATTATAAGAGATACGAGGTCGGTTAAATTAGGACAAAGTTGCGCCTTTTTATGCTGAACAATTATCTGAAAGAAAATTTGATGTGTCATTTTTAAGAACGCCTTGGAACGCCTTGGACGATGACAGATTTAGATTTCTTGTAAAAAAGTGCCTGAAGAACGTTCTACTTAAAAACGTCTAGTTCTTTTAGTTTTCGCTTAAAAAAATTAATACAAAAATTACAAATTTTCGTTTTTTCTCAATAATTTAAAAACTGAAAATGATTGTTCAGCATAAAAATTCGTCACTTTGCCCTAATTTAACCGGTCTCGTATCTCTGAGATCCCCATGGTAGAGCTCGAAAAACGGACACCCTGTAGTCGTATTAATATAAGTATAATTTTACACATTTGGAGAAAAAGTAACATACAGCAGAGTGAGTCTGCTAAAAATAATTTTTGCTGTAGGTATCTCAAAGACTACAAGCCAACCAAGCTAAAAATTCTCAAAATTTTGTTAAAAATGGAATTATTTTTCCACGAAATACCTGTTTATTCGGCAAAAATAAATCAATAAACAGCCCAAGTTACTAAATTACATAGTATCTACTTAAAAGTACTAAAGTACTAAAAGGTAAAATTATTTTTTGAGTGTTTTTAAAGACGTTTTTCATTCAGTAACGTAATTATTTTAAAAAGTATCGCCAAAAGAAAGACGAAGAATCAAGAATTGGTACCAAAATGGTAAAACTTACTAAATAATATTTAGATGCATGCAATATATTCATGAGTCATGACATAAAGCAATTTATCGTTTTATAAACTAAAAATAATTTTGTTTGCAGGTAATTCTTAATTTTAATTTATTCGTTACTTTTGTGATATACAAATTGTACAACTTGTAACAAGTGTTCATTTAAAAAAAACTCTAGAGTGCTTTGAAATTAAAAAACAATTATTTTGTGTGTCTGTGATTAATTCGTTCTCTCATAACCTTACTTTTTGACAATTAAAAAGATAACAGATTTTCATAAAAATAATTATTTATTATTTATAAAAACTGTTGGAAATGTCTTCCTTGTTGTACAACACACATAACGACATAACACATCGCCTTTGAACACTATTAATCAATCTTAGGTTATGAATTCTGGTTTGATTCTGGCGAGCTAGTTAAGTAGGCAACCAACAATACAATGATAAAAATTGTTCTACGACTTCCGTAAAATTCCCAGAGCACGCTGCGAATTTTTTTAATAATGAACACCTGATATAAGGCATAATATACTTTGGTTTTTGGTAAAAGGAGGCCCCCTAGTATAAGTAGGTATTCATTATTTATTTCTCCTTTATTGCTCACAATAAATTAATATTTACCAATTTGTCCTTTTTTTAAATATGCATAAATGCATTTTTAGACGTCAATACGCTAAATGAAAATAGTGGTACAAAATAATTAGTTAAGTAACTAATTAACATTTCGTCGTCAGTTGTGGAAAATTGTGATTTGCGTTTATTGTACTGATTCTTGAAGCTAATTGATTTTTTATTTTACATGTTAGTAATAGCTACCTACCTGAATTCTTCTGCCACATGTTCAACATTCAACTGCGACAAAACAAATCAAATTAATTATTATTAATTCCAATATGTTGCACAGACTGTCGCTTTTTGATTTCCTCACAATTTTTTTACGTACAAATTTGATGCTATGGAAAGTCAGAAAGATGAAAAGTGGTAAAATAATAATTAAATCAGTTTCATTGCTAATAAACATAATGCACGAGAAGAAATAAATATAAGTAGATTTACGGATAGTACAGCGAAATCATTGGGTTTGTAATAAATGATTTGCATCAGAATGTAATTAATGTTGAGTTCTTTTTGACGCTTCAATCAGACCTGTGATCAGACCTCGTTTGAATCAGCATTAATTCAGTGTTAAACGAACTCTTACTGTGTAATATTAATATAATAATATAGTATAATGATAACTAATGTTGTTAATTTTAATATAATTCCAAATTTTCAAATATTTTCAGTTACATATCATTATAAAAGAGTACTTTTTATAAAAAACTACTTAATTTGTACAATACTAAAAATTGTATAACATGGTTTTCGTTTCTAAATTGCAGAAAAACACTTTTTAATCTTTAGACCCATTCCATTTAGTTGAAGCAGTAAATACCGGGTAACTATAAAAGATTGTGTCAAAAAAATATATTTATTGTAAGACAGAGTTATTGGCATTTCTGCTACTGTAAAAGATTGTGTCAAGAAAATATATTTGTAAGACAGAGTTATTGGCATTTCTACTACTAAGTGATTAATGACAATTGAGTATAATATTATCGGCAATACAAACACTCTTAAGAGCTAAATAAATTGATTTTAATTTATATTTTTTGTTTCACACATTTCTTTTATCGTTAAATAACAACAGATGCAAATAGAGAGCACTTTTTTTATGAAAACCACGACTTTCTTGGATTGTTACTTAATCGTAAATCGTAAATAAATCCACATTCTTCAATTATTGCATGATGTAAATATTGATTTGCAAATCCCAGTTATTCAAATAATAACTAAATTTTAACTTAGTTTATTATTATAATAAATTATCGAAAATCTTCAAATCTTCAAAACCCACAAAGCACTTTTAATTACACTTTTTTTTATTTATTTTTTATTTTGTTGAAACTTGAGCAGAAGTATTGAAATGTAATCACTCTCTTGGATAATCACGATGTAGATTAATCCAATTCCTGGAACAGGATAATTAAAACAAATTTTTTCGTTCCTCTTTGAATATCATCAGGATTGTTTAAATATCCTTTGAGCATAAGTATTTTTTTAATTTTATCAATTATTTTTGGTCAAACATTTTCAAATAAACCCTCAATAAAGAACACAGCAGTCACCCGCAATTACCTAAATTATGTAACTCAAATATCAGGTTTGTTTTCCCAACAAATAAAAACACAATTGATCTACTTAAAGTTTATGTTTATTCAAATCTTTACAACATAACAATTTACAAACACAATCGTTTACTTATTACTTATTAGCGGCTTGGAAATATTCCTTAGATCCTTGAGGGTCAGGTTTGATTGTCTTACTGCCTTTCTTCCAGTTAGCTGGACACACTAAAATTAAACCATAAATTTTGGTCACCTAAATAAAGAATAATTAGTAGGCACCTTCTCCATTTTTTTCAAAGAACTGTATAGCTTCAATCAACCTAAGAGCCTCATCTACAGAACGACCAATCGGCAAATCATTTACTGTAATTTGCCTAAGGATGCCATTAGGGTCAATAATAAAGAGACCTCTCAAAGCAATGCCCTCTTTCTCAAGCAGGACGTCATAGTCTCTAGCTATAGTTTTATTAATGTCAGAAAGCAAGGGATACCTCAGTTTACCCAAACCCCCTTCCTATAATAATTAAATAATTAACAAAACAAAAAGTTATCAAAAAAATAACTGACAGATTTTTTCGTGTTCATCCACCCTAAATGAGCGAAATGTGAATCAATAGAACAACCAATCACTTCAGCGTTAAGATTTTTGAAGTCATCATAACGTTCATCTAACGCTATCAATTCAGTGGGGCACACAAATGTGCTACAATCAAACTTTAATAAAAAAAAACTCAGTCAACTACTTACAAATCAAGAGGATAGAAAACTAGAACAACATATTTGCCCTTATAATCACTCAATTGTATCTCTTTAAAGCTATCATTTACCACTGCTGTACCCTTAAAGTCAGGAGCAGGGTGCTGGACTCGAGGAGCACACAAAATGGGGGCTAAAATCACATGACTTGTTATAAACCGCAATTCAGTTCAAACCAAATTTTGTACCAACAGAAAAATTTCTAAATGCATTGTTTTTAACTGCCGGAATCGCAGTTTTTAACAGCTGAGGGCCCTACAAAACGAATGACATAACCCCACTTTTTTCCAAAAAAAAACAAACTCACCCGCCGTACAATTGTGCTAAATAGACCAGCCATTATGCCAAACTGTTGATAACGTGTGCAAATTTGTTTAAAACTGTGATGAGTCGTCGAAATTAATAATCAAACTTTGGAAAGTTAGTGACAAGTCTGGGGATTTTGAGCGCCGGCAACTTTCCACCAACCGAATAAAAGCGCGAATTTAAAACAAACTTTTATTTTGGTACAATATCACAATCAATGAGATAATCAAACAACCTCGACGTTAACGACGGGCTTAATCAGCTTCGTCTGCTGCTCGTTCAATCGACGACGATTCGACTTCCTCCTGTAAAAGCACAACCAAATCCCCACAGGCACAAGGACCAGAGAAATGGGGATCAGAAACAGCCACCAAAACGCTATCCGTGACTCCTCCACGACCTCGCCCCCTTCAACTTCAATGGTGATGTTCTTGAAATCGTTGCCAAACTCGGACAACACCAAACAAACGTACGTCCCACTGTTGATGTTATGCAAACTGTAAATGTTCAACTTGCTGAGATACTTGTCGCCACTTATGTGAAACACATCATTCGAAGACGGAATCGGGCAGTAAAAATGCTCGTCGTACTTCACTTCACAAATCTGGTCACTGCCCTCCTTGAACCACCGAATTACAGGGGGCGAAACACTCGAAACTTTGCACTGTATTGCCAGGGGGGTGTTGGGTAAAATAGCAGAGTCTGAGGATGATCTCAGTGAGACAACTTCAGGTGGCGGCCCAGTGTAACGTGTCGTGACTGCAAAAATAAATTATTTCCCGAAACAGGCAAGGGAATGCCAATTACCAACGTCCAGAGTGAACTGTTTTAGGACCGAATTGTTGTGCAGACATCTGTAAATACCGACGTTTTCGTCCGTTGCGTTGTTTATTTTTAATTTTTTCTTGCGCCTGTTGTAGTCCAGTTTCTTCCACTCGCTGCCCTCGCAGTGCACCCCTTTGTAAATACAGTGCTACATATAATTAAAAAATTAGGTAAAACTTGATTCACAAAACAAGGCGCCAAAGATTTGAACAATGAACAACACTTGATCAAGATTTCAACCCTATTGTGTGTCTGTTTGATAAATATTTGACCTAAATACAGTTTTAAGGTGCGAACCTTAAATTCCCACGTGATGTCTTCCTCTTTGGCGTAAATGCGGTGATGATTGCACTTCATAACAACATCTGACCCGAATTTGTATCTGAGAAATTCTTTTTCGGGTGAGGTGTCTGGCGAAAAGTTGCTGTCGTCATAAATAGCTAAAAAATGAGCAAAGTGTTAAATACAGCACCCCGAAGGTTATCGCAGTGATTGATTTTTGTGGCGATAATTCCCAAGTGCAAAGTTTAATAAATCATTTGATTGCAAATGCGATAAAAAATCAGTGATTGATCGCAACTCACCACTGGTTTCGATGGCACGACTCCCTTGTCCGAAAACAACCAGCAAACAAACAAAAACGATCATATTTTCGTAAAACAAACGGCGCTCTTTTATGCCCGGTATAAATCTTTTCAGTCTTGTAACTATACAACAAACTAACTAGAGTCTGTTTAAGAGGAAAATAATCGATTTATTTTAAATCCACAAGTCTGTGTTCGATCAGACAATCCAAACATTTACGAAAACGTCACAACAAATACCCGGCATGCTTTTATTCACGGAATTATTTTTAAGCGAAACACTGATGGTCACCCCCAGACTGCCACAATTAAACTAATTGTTAATAACGACCGCAAACGCAAACATTAACAGATTTTTTGTTTGTCTTTATGCGAAATTAAATCTTATGGGTGGCGGTGGTAAGGTGATAACTACTGTATATTTGTTGTATTAACCAAATAAATGGAGCTGGGGGAGATAAAGATTATATCTGATAAGGTCTAACAACGCTATCGATTGAATTTCCTCGCTTATCGCCTACAAATATGATAATCTGCGAGTTGCAAAATAATTATTATATGGACGTAATAAATATTTATTCAACGCTAACGAATTTATTGGGCCCCGAAATACATTTTGTATATGCAACCTGTGCTTGTTTTATTAAATTTTTATTATACTCGCGCTGGATATGAAGCAAAAATAGACTTTCTATATCCTGGTAAAATAAAATCTTTATCGGTTGTACAATTCCTTGACACCGATCCTTCAATTTGAGGATGATGAATGAGATGCGATTTGACAATTCTATCAATATTTGCGGTAAACTGATTTGAGTGGTTTTCTAATTTTGGCAGCAATTAGCCGCAACAAGAGAAACTCCCAGTGTAACACAAACATTGTTAAATGAATAAATTTAGATAAGTATTTGATGAAATACTGGCAGATACGAACTGTGTTCAGTTTTATTCAGGGTGGGTCTATTTTTACTCTGTTTCAGAAACTAATAAATAATAACACACAGAAATGAGCTCTATGTGTGTGATTTTTTCAGAATTTTTCTACAATTTCATACAATTAAAATTAATCTAGTCGCTGAACAATTGTTTTTTATTATTAACGTTATGCAAAAACTTTTTAAAAATGTTTAGTATTCGTTTGGAATTTACATTTTGTACCACACACACACACATTTAATTGTAATCGAGTTAGAAATTTGCGATTAATCTGAGGTTTGTAAAGTAAATGGCAACCACAAACAACTAAATTTAATTGAACACTCGGAATTAATTAATTAATTAATCTGCGCAATAGGTAGATATTGTTTTTTGGGTTTAACTCAAAGTTTTAGAATTAATTATTATTAAAATAAACGAAAAAATAGTTTTACAAGAAAGGCAAAGTTGTCCAAACCTAATTAACAGCTCCCTAAAATATCAGCTACTGCTGAGCTGTGGTTTACCCATAAAATTAAGTAGTGCCAACTTACACAATCAGTCGTAATATTTTCCACTACACTCGACATTAGTAAACCGTAAAGTTTAGAATGTATAATGAGTTGCCCACCTAAGGCACCGAAATTTAATTTTTTTTATATTGGGTTCACTTTCATAAAAACTATTGTGGTGCAAATACCGTACTCTTAGCGTTAACGTTAATGAGTTGTCATGGTAACAGCTTAGTCATTTGTTTTTATGAAAGTGAACCGAAAGTAAATAATTTTTTCAAGGCGCCATGTAATTTATTAATCAGAAATGTTACAATTATTGCAATAAAAGTTTAGTGTGCATATTTGCACATAATATTCTTCATAATTTCCTGAGCATTTTTATGACAAATAAGCAACAATTTTTCAGGATTTTGGCTTGTTATTTATTTATTTAGTTAATACATCGTTAATAAAATGTAATACAAAATAAAATACTTTTACCTACTTTCCCAAGAGGTGATCTCCGATAAGTTAATCACACATTTTTAAAATAAAGTGACTACCTTTAAATGTAAAGCAAATTTAATAAAAAAAATCTTTTAACCGCAACATTTTATTTTTATTCCTTAATTAAATGCATAATTTTTTGTACAAAGAAACAATTGTTATGAAGTCACAGCAGAAGTCATTGGCTACTAAATCCTAGACAATCAAAACTACTTAATTTTTATAGTTGCAACAATAAAAGTCTTACCTGTTTAATAAAAAAAAAACTACCTTATAAAATGTAATCCTTACAGATAGCAGCATGAAAAAAAAAGACATTGTGAATTGTGATATAAAAACCAATGATTTTCATTACAGGAAAATATTTCAAAACTTCGCCGTGTAATTTCATGTTTCAATTAGAATACGCACAACGGCAATTTCTTATCTCTACAAAATACACTCCAGTAATTAAATTACTATGTACATTATACACTTATGTATATAGACCGCTTTGGTATTTTTTATATGTACTTGAACCAGCAATTTGTTTACACATTTTTTAAATAAATAATCGATTTGACCAACATTTTCTTATACACATCACAGATTTTATCAAAAACAGTCGCACAATTATCAAACCCTTTGATACATCATAGTCTCTTTATGTTTCTTCTCCATATCAAGCTGTTTAACTCTTGCATACCCCATACTTCCCAACAAGACAATAAAATTGGAACACCACCAAAGCGCCGATTTTGCTTCTTGATACCAATAAGTGGCTAACACAGTCTGAGCACAAGCCTTTGCTGTGCCTGATATGTTGTGCGTTAAAGCTGACGTATACTGTACAAAAAACATTAGATTCATATCGCGGGTTTAAACAAACACGTGGTCAAGAGAGTGCTATGAAAATTTAATCAAACGAAAAAATTTTCACAACATTCTGGACCACATTTTTTTGTAATTACCTTGATTTGCAAAGACGTAAAAAACCCAATTGCGAATCCACAAACTCCTCCAACTGTCATTATAAACCAAAAGTATGTTTTGGATAAGCCCGTGTAATCGGCCAGAACGAAGAATTCGTTATTAAAAAACATCAACGGAATGAATAAAATTGTTGCATAAATGTTGTTGTAGTATGATAAGGCCCAGACTTGATTATCGACTTTTGTGAGAACTTTTTTAGTGAAAATTGAGTAAAGGGACAAAGACAGTGAAGCCAAGACACCAAAAACTGTGCCACTTATTGATAAACTCCCAGAGAGGCTTTCTTGGTCCACTCCTAAGTAAAACCCAAATATGATGACTGCACAAAAAAATAAACACTGTTTGGACGTTTTCTCTCCCAAGATTAGGAACGTGAACGATACGTTAAAAATCGTGGTCAGGGACCTCCCAATGTAATAAAAAGCGACTGAGACGTATTTTAAGCAGAGATTGTTCATTGCGATCATCGTAGTAAACATGAGAGACACGGGCAAAATCTATAAACAATTTTACGAATTATGTCACATTTAATTGTTACTTACTGTTTTAATTGTCTGTGCGTCCCATACGCTCGTTTCAGGGAAACTAAAATGTTGGGGGAATACCCGAGCTAGACCTTTTTTGACGAAACAAATCGCTGCGGTTATGAACGTTTGATACAATGCAATGAACATCGGGGCGTCTAAATTTATGTCACTGAGGAGAGTCTTGTTGATAAAAACGGTCAAAATTGAGACGACCCTACAAATAAATTAAATTTCGCGCCATTTTGGTTTTGCCAACGCAACAAGTTAATTTGAAAATACGGAATTATAAATAGGAAAAAGCTGTACTAACCAATACCCGCTAACTACAAGTAATATTGTAACATATTTCTGTATTAAACTCCTCTCGGTTTCTTTGCCCAGTGCCATTTTTGTGGTTAACCTAGTTGTGCTAAAATCCGTAAACAGAGGATTTCACATTTCGCTCTTATCTTATCGGTGAGCTTTTACGCTTTTGTGCTTCCCGGAATGCCGATAATTGTTTGTTTAATTGAAAATGATCATTAAACAAGCCGAAAAGTGACACGTTTGACAGATGTCAAGTGACATAACCTCTAAAAAATAATGCAGACAAACAATAAAAATCCGTAACGAATCAAATTTACAAAAGTTTATTACACAATAATATAAAAATATACATTTACAAGTACAATAAGACACTATTTCACGGTTTTGGTTTATCATAGACTGTCAGAGGACTGCCTTGCTGCTGCCACAGTTCTACTGTTTTGTTAACAATTACTTCCGCTAGTTCTTCCGATATCTGCAACAGTTTTGGTTAAAATACTATAAAAATAGTGTTAAGTCACGACTCACATTATTTACATTTTCTATCACGCAATCTACGTTAGTACACCTCATTATTTTATGTTTTAGACTAGTTAAAATAACAACAGTTGTGTAGACTAAAATTTTGTATGAACCTCCCATTATTTTGTCCCATATTCTGTAATAAACCCTTAGAACAATTTAATTATGGGTGTGCTCACTACCTTCCCAAGACCATGTCATTTAAAGTTCCCGCAAAACAGCAATCAAACCAACTTTCTAAAGGCAGGTTTTCTAAAGCTTCAATTTTGCTCAAATGCTTGTAAAGTTTAGAATCTTCCTTTTCTAGCAAGCTGTGCGTGGCTTCTATGAGTTTAGGAACTTCACATTGGAACTTTTGTACAAAATCATAAAAACCCTTCGCTAGCCAATAGATATCAATATCATAGTCAAAGTGAAACATCATCGATCTAATAATTGAAAACAGTCCTTGCTCACTTTCATAGTCTGTCTCAAATCTCAATTTACCATTTTGCAGCAGCCACATCGCCACAAAAACTTGTGACTTGGGTATATCGTTCGTTCTTCGCAGTACGTTTAAGGCGTGTAACAAGTTCGAATATTCTTCCTTTCGTTGTTCTGTTACATATTCGTGGCATTTTTCCTGCAGCGGCAAAACACCTTCAAATTCAAAACGGGCGCTCGAGCATGACCAACGCAACAACAACAACATACCTAACAATAATTTCCACACTAAATTTCTATGAGCCGCAGGAACACCGAATCTCAAACAAAACTGCTTCAGTTTGGACAGGTCTAACGGTTTCTCTTTTAATAAAATTTCAAGGGATCGCTTCTCTTCCACACTCTTAAATCCGACTTTTTCGTAATATGTTGAGCGGAAATTACGTTCGTCAATCGCCATCTTTGTTACTATACGCAGGACGCGATCATTGATCACAAAAATCATTAAAAACAACTTTATTTATAATTTAATACACGTGTACCATTCCGTATATAAACGTCCAGCATAGTATGTAGGTGAACAACTGGCCGAAGAAACCGTTCGTGAGGAGGGATTTGCACGAAATAAAGAAATTTTTCCAACTTGAGAGCCCAGCTTTACAGAGGATCATTAACCATAGACTTGTTACTGCAAAAATGTAGAAAGCGGCCCCATATAAGCCCGTCAAACCCAATACCCCTGAAATAAAGAACTGTAACCCGTCAGGTGTCTTTGGAAGTCACCCACCAGCAGTGCAGCCTGAGAGGGCTGCCATAGACGTACGGCAATATTCTACCACCGATAAATTATTCCGTATGGCCATTTCACTGTAAGCGACCACGTCCGAATTCCCGTTTTTATTTTTCGACGACATACTCGCTTAATTCACTTCAATTATATCATAAATATTTCATGTGAACTGGTGGTAGTTCCAGTGAGAGTTCACTTGTGCATTATATCTACTCCGCGTAAGCGGGAAGTACAGTAAAATCGAAAATATCTTTTTTTAATTTAATTTGCAATAGAGTATGCAGATTTCATACAAAAATTGTAATAAGTTATCTGATAAATAATTATGAAGTCTTATTCGTCAAAGTCTCAATCCCAGTTAAATTCCCGAGAGCTCGAAGTAGGCATACTGTTTTGTCTCGTGTTATCACAAAACTTTATTATTCCTAATCCTAAAGCCAAAACCAGTTCCAAATTAGTTTCTTTTATCGAAAATTACATGATAGACTGAATTATACGTGCAAACATTACAAACGAACCTTTCCGAATATTAAAATTACATTTTTTGGCGGGTTTTTGCGCTCTCTGGCGGTGCCAATTGAAACTTTAAAATGACAGCTTTTTTGAATGGTGAACAGAGTTGTTAACGGTTTTTCTAGCTTTTGTGTTGATTTTAACTTTTGCTGCATCCTTTACAGAAAAATCAATAACAAAAGCGTCTAGTGTTGTTTTTAAGTAGAGTGTGTGCAATAATTCTGACGAAGTGTTCATATTTTTGGTAATTACTATTTAACACAGGCTACTTGATTTTATCCCATTTTTTTGTTGTCTTTTGACTTAAAACCTGTCTCATATATTTCGAGGAGGACCATAAAAGTTCGCGCTTTCGCTCTTTTTCTTAATTATAGCCTTGAGATTTTTTTATACAAACTCAATTTTCTTCTATTTTTTCTTTAAAACAATTGTCAAAGTGTTGTCATGTTGGTATGAGTCACTATCACTCACTGGACATCAGTCATTTGATTATTATTAGGTTGGTTACGTTTATGAATAAATAAATTCCCATTTTATTGTTTAAATTTAAAGAAATAACAGATTTAATATTTAATTATTTTCGACGGCCTCATCAGCAAATACCTTATTTTCTCCCTCATGAAGACACGAAATAGATAAATATCATCAATTCATTACTGAAACTCACAGTACACCATGTCTATAATTACTAAAGACCGGCTTTTTATGAAGTTAAAAACCTTATTAATTCCTACTGCAGGAAAAATAAAAACATAATTTTTAATGCAATAAATTCCATTACCGAAACAAACAAAACAAAATATACGTTTTGTAAAAACCTTAAAATTCTTTACTGCACTAAGAAAAAGCTGTAAAGAAATTAATTGTTGAACCTAAATATTGTTCTTTTACTCTTGTAAAATTAGTTTTTCTGTAAAAATTTTTCAGTTCTCACTGAACTTACTGTATGGAAATTCATACTGGTACTAGTTTTAAAATCAGGCATCTGATTTTATTACCATTCACCATTACCAATATTTTTTTCATTCAATTGATATTTTTACATCATATTTTCAGTAGATTTTTATATCCAGATTAGTTTGTCACTAACTAATTTGTCCACAACTCCTGGAGTACTTTTTCACGAATTAAATAAATATCTTTAACAAATGGCCCTACTTTTTCCAATTTCGTTCTGATGCTATTAACTAAAATTTCAAAGTGACAAAGTAAGTCATTTTACAAAGTGGCTTAACTAAAATAATGCTGTGCAAAATAATTTAATATCCAAGAGCAAGAAATTAGAAAAATGAAATTATAAGAAAGTGAAACCAGGAAAAACTGAAAATGAATACGAAATGTGGCGAAATTAAGCTGAAATATTGAGAAACTTAAAAACTGTGTGGTTTAAACACTAAAAGAAACTGAGATTGAAAGACTGGAAGTTTAAAAAACAAAAAATCTTTACATGTAAACTAAAAAACCATTAAATTGAAACACCAGATGTATTGTTTTTGAACTAAATGCTAGTGAAAAAATTGAAAAAATATCCTATTTTGAATTAGGAAGGTTAAACACAACTTTAGGATGTTTAAAACACATTTAGGATTCAACAGATTAATTTAGGAATTTAGGACAAATAAAAAGGGTGTCAAATATTTACATTTTTAACGGAGCAAATTTTTTACAAGTTTCACGAAAAGCCCTTAAAAATTGCGGGTTAGGGAAGTTTCCTAAATTCTTAATAATTACCATATTTTCTAGCAGAAATTGTTATACATATAGTAACCAATTTTTTTTAATATTATTATTTATTATACAGTGCTTTCATTTCAAAAGGAACCAGTCTCAATAACTTTTGACATTGAGCAAATCTATTTTTAAGCAAAAACAGGTCGATTAGGATCGCGAGGGGGAAGTTCAAAACCAACATTAGTTACATTTTAGGTTTCATCCCTTAATCGCTAGCTACCCCTACTTTAAAATTTTAAATGGCACCCCCTACTTTTTGAAACATTTTCGGAAAGAGAAAAAATTTGCGTATCTAACTGTCAAAGAAAAAAATGTTTTTGTTGATTCGTTTTTTAGTTAAGGGTTTTTGAAATTTTTAATCCTAGTAGCCTTTGATTTGAAGCCAATTTAATTTAAATAAAAAAATTGACGATTATACATGCGATGAGAGAGTTAATACTAACATTACTTACATTTTAGGTTTCATCCCCTAGCCGCTAGCCACCCCTACTTTAAAATTTTAAATAGCACCCTTTATTTTTTGAAACATGTTCGGAAAGGGAACAAATGAGTGTTTGTATCTGTCAAAAAAATTTTTTTATTGATTCGTTTTTTAGTTAGGGGCGGTTTTATTTTTGAAATTTATAGTCCTAGTAGCCTTTGATTTAAAGCCAATTTAATTTAAATAAGAAATTTGTCAATAAGAGGTACAATGAAATAGTTCAAATTCAAGATAAAGTACATTTTACATTTCATCCCCAAATTTCAAATTATCCTTACTTTAGAATTTGAAATAGCACCCCCAACTTTTTAAATATTTTTGGAAAGGGGATAAAATGCTTATCTAACTGTAAAAGCAGAAATTTTTTTTCGATTCGTTTTTGAGTTCAAAGCCAACATAAAATGTTTCAAAATGTTGGGGGTGCTATTACAAATTTTAAAATAATGGTGGTTAGCGACTAAGACTTAAAACGTATTTTATATTGGTTTAGAGCTCTCCCAGTGCAATCCAAAACAACATACCTACTTTTTATTTAAATAAAATTGGCTTCAAATCAAAAGCCACTATAATTAAAAATTTCAAATATAAAACCAACCCTAACTAAAAAACGAATAGGAAAATATTTTTTTGATAGTTAGATACGCTAATTTGTTCCCTTTCCGAAAATGTTCCAAAAAGTAGGAGGTGCCATTTAAAATTTTAAATTAGGGGTGGCTAGCGACTAAGGGATGAAACCTAAAAATGTAACTAATGTTGGATTTAAACTCTCTCATTGCATCTCTAATCGACAAATTTTTGATTTAAATTAAATTGGCCTCCAATCAAAGGCTACTAGGATTAAAAATTTCAAAAATAAAACCACCCTTAACTAAGAAACGAATACACAAACAAATTTTTTCCCTTGACAGTTCGATCCGCAAATTTTTTCCCTTTCTGAAAATGTTTGAAAAAGTAGGGGGTGCCAATTAAAATTTTAAAGTAGGGGTAGCTAGCGATTAAGGGATGAAACCTAAAATGTAACAAATGTTGGTTTTGAACTTCCCCCTCGCGATCCTAATCGACCTGTTTTTGCTTGAAAACAGATTTGCTCAATGTCAAAAGTTATTGAGACTGGCTCCTTTTGAAATGAAAGCCCTGTATAGTATTTTACACAGGTATTTATTATTATAGTACAACTGCTGTGAAATTTAGATAATGGTGGTCGAAAGTGCAACCCCTCCCCGTAGGGATCTCTTAAGGCGGTCTGTTGTAAGCATTTCAACACCGCATCGGAAAAATACCTCCACAATAAGTGATACTCCAATGGTAATTGATACGTTGTAGACTGTCTTTAACTATGTATTTAACATAACTTTGAAGGAACCCCATGATGAGGAGCAAGAGCGGTCTGGCAGACGCAGTATGGTGATGATGTCAAAAAGACTTAGTATCATCTCATCACCAGCTGCGGAAATAGGGCGTGCGTTAACTGAACCCGAAATTCAAGATCACTTGCGTATATGCAAGAAATTGTACTCCGAAAATGTGAGAGTTTAGTTTTGCTTTTTCTTTATTGTGTAACTAATAAATTGCACCCAGAGAATCTCCTCACGAAACGCCTGGGAGCTGCACGTCATAGACGCAATAAAAAAAATCGCCATACAAAACCAGACAAATCTTATGCTAGACGCTGGATCGTCCCTTGATGTGGGCTCCAAAATTTATAGTTTACGCATTGATGACGTTCACACCAGAGGAATGCAACTTGCCAGCAATGTGGGGAAAAGTGACCGAAAGCAAGCCCAGGCGGCTGGAGATGAAGAAGAGCTCAACGTTACCGAAAACCCACGTGAGAAAAAGCGACAAAGGCGAAAGAAAATCCAAACAATTCTCGCCGATAAAACGACTCTTATCGATAAAGAGGGCAAGTCCTTGTTTGCCCCAGTCAAGCCAGTGGAGCCGGTCGTCTTTGCCACTAAAGAAAAAATCGACGTTAGCGCAATTGATAATCTGCTTACTTCCAAAGTTCCGGTGAACCCCGCGAGTCACAAATTCATGCTGTTGTACGTTTTGTTCTACTCGAGTGTGTGGAGTTTGCACTTTGAATTTGTTTCAGGAGTAAGGACAAGTATTGGATTACAAAACCCGACGAAATTTTCAAACTTGAAAAGCAAATTGTGGAAAATGAGTTGCCGGAAGTGACGTCCTTTGATCTATGCGTGCGTTTTGAAAACTTTGAAATTGGGACGTGGACTCTTGAGGGTGAAGACAACTCGTGAGTTTAACTGAAAACATTCCATTTATTTGATTTATTAACAATTTTCAGATTGGACGAAGCGCGTGACACTTTACCGCCACCTGTCCTTGACGAGAATGGAGTTCCAATTCCAGAACTTGATGGTTCAATTCATGACGTTTTTGAAGCCAATAATGACATTCCCGACGACTCGGCTAGTGATACTGAACCACAAGAAGTGTTCCAGATGCAGTTTCATGGTGGAATTAATCCCATAGTTGATGCAATACCTCAAGAATGTCGCATTGAAACCGATTACAGTTACAACACTCTTGTAAGAAGTCAGTCGGGAACATATATTGATAAAATCTGGGCGGGACCGTACCACTGGAAAGTTAAATTTATCAAGAAATCAACAGACCGATATTCGGGCAATGACCAAGAAGTTGTGAAACGAACGAAGAAGAAAAAGGAACCCCAACCTATCAATTTTTTCGAACTAGCGGAAGGTGCAACTAAGACAATGAAAAAGTTGGTTATAAAAAGAATGCCCTGCTCGACTTATTCGGAAAAGTAAGTAAGATTGAAACACAGTCTAACTTTCGATAACTCGAAATTTTTCTTACAACATTCTAGCGACAGTTCTTACCAATTTTTTGCAAGAAACAATATTTAACCATTGTCTCAGATTTTTCAGCATCAAACTACCTTGTTTGTTGAAAAATATGTTCATTAATTGATTAGATATCGCAAAATGAAAGTGTCTTTTTCTTCATTTTTTAATTACCTACACCCAAAATTATTGTTTTTCTTTCTTTAGACAAATTTGCAAATTCAATTTTGCTATTACATGTGCACAATTTCAAGAAATTCTGAAAAGGCGTTTTTAAAATATTACACCTAGTATCTGTTTCTGAAATTTTAATGGTTAATATTTTGGAAGGTTACAATAAAAAAAATTGAAATTATTAGGAATAACTTGAATTTGAACTGTCTTGTGGATCAAAATCTGGCGTCTATGTTTTCAGTAGCAAGATCTTTTTTTTTTTTTCATAAATCAGCCTGATTTGCTTGAGTTTCATCATCATTAGAGTCTCTTGAATGTATATTCTAGTTATATGCCTTATGGAACGTTTGAAATGACATTGCAAATCGATGGCTTAGAGTGCAAACCTTCTAACTCCAATTTTGGTCGAATTTAAATGGACTTAAATGGACATTCAGAAATATTCTAAAAATATTTTAAAAAATGTTGACCGCTGAAATTGCATAGCACGTAAACCGCCTAACTCTACATGATGAAAATTTTAATATGCAAATACGCTAACTCCAATTTCTCAAATTAATAAGCACGGAGTTTTGATTTGATTTTGGTTTGATAACGTTTTTATTTGAAATAATAATTCTAGAACTAATTTTTTAAGGTCTTCAGTATTTGCTATCAGGAGAAATACTTTTCAAGTTAAGATTTACGGAAAAATTGAGACTCCTGCCTCAGAAACGTAACAAAAGCGTGTTGGCGATAGATCTTTCCTAACTAAAAAATTTGTATTCTACTAGACGCAAGATAACAAAAAAAATAAAAAATTTGACGATTTAATAGAACTTAAAACAGTAATACCTAGAGATTACCACAACTTTTATGATAATATTCAATATGAAAATAATTTTTTTGCCTTTACTTGTTACCAAATATGTTAAATTAAATAGCAAAAATTAATTAAAAGATGTAATAAAAGCATATAACTCCAACATCAAATTAATTTAAAAATGTGCAAAACACCTCACTCCACAATTTATAAAAAATAATGACAAAACTAAATATTTATGTTTTATTAATAATGCAGTATTATTTCTCATTTTTCTCATTATCAAATTAGTACAGTTGGATGCAATAAAAACGGAAAATGTCATAGGATGAAAATGTCAGAATTTTATATTTTTCCATCGCTTGAACATGGCTTTTTTCTAAAAGGTTAACTTAGAACTGACAATTAATCAGAACTTGACAAATTTAACGCAGTCATCAAATTATCTGAGGCAGTAGTTTTCTAAGATAAAATTATTAAACCATTCCAGCCTAATCCAGTGCATTTCACTGTGCCATTAGAGCAAAAATTGTTTGAATGTGACATTTGTCAAATTGACAAACAAAATCTGTTTCAATCTAAAGAAAATTCAATTTTCCGTTTTTATTGCATCCAACTGTACGTAACATTTTCAAAATAATTACACTTTATGAACATATTAAATTTTTTCCATCTCCTGTAAAATTAACTATTATGGAGTTAGGCGGTTTGCAGTCTAAGCCATCGAAATATTTCTTAAATGAAACGGAAACGGAAAAAAACATGCAAAAGCATTTTACACATTTTAATAATTGTACTTTTTTTATAATGGTGAAACGAGATAATTTGCAACGTGAAAAGAAAAAGTTGAAAAATTTGTGGGCCCCTGGGTTGATAATTGTTTTTTAATTCTTGCACCCCCTGTCTAATCAAAGAATGATTTTTTAAAAGAAAAGAAATATTTGAACAAAAGCTTGAATTTGCAGGTTTTAAAAGGGTCCAAGAATTTTTGCAATATGGTAGAATATGAAAACATTGAGGATTAACTAAATACTTGCCTTCAGAACAGCTCGAGTTCGGCCGATAGCACTTATTTTATTTAGTTTATAAAAAATGAATTATTTTAGCGAAATTAACAAAGTACTTTTTATTATTTGTAAGGAATTGTGAGCTAGAATGGCAAAAATTAAACGATGAAAAGATATGCTAGAAAATGATTTACTAAAGACTTAACTTTATTATTATTATTTTTTGTTTGTTAATATTTTTTAAATAC
The DNA here is from genome assembly GCA_939628115.1 of Tribolium freemani. Taxonomy (NCBI): domain Eukaryota; kingdom Metazoa; phylum Arthropoda; class Insecta; order Coleoptera; family Tenebrionidae; genus Tribolium; species Tribolium freemani. The sequence goes on along the minus strand of OW626791.1, from coordinate 15,179,806 downwards.
AGAATTACATATCCCGTGCTTGATTCGTGGGTCAGCAAATCCCTGAACTACCTTTTTTTGAAACCTAACACACCGTTACCACAACTGAACCTCATAGAGAAAAACCCCGATTATGAAGTAGCGGTCTACGACTACGAAAATCCGAACGATTCGCTTTACTGCTCTCTACATAACGTACGTACGCATCATTGTAAAAATACATAAACAAGTTTTTGTGAAACAGATTGATGATGCAAACGATGAACCAGGCATTCATACTTTAGACGAAGATATGCCACCAATTGCGCAACAACAATTTTTGGCAGAAAATCTGGTCGATGCTCCTGAAATTGTTTCAGTCGATCATGTCGCGTATGCCATGCATGCCAAGAAAATCGACATGAAAAAACTGAAAACTTGCATTTGGAAACACCTGACTGGGGGACAAGAGGTGGCTATATTGAAATTAAAATTGCTTCACTTAATTCCTCCACTTCCAGGGAACTGTTCAACAAACCAGATTCTCCACAGTGTATGAACAGATACCACGCCTAGCTCCAGAAATGAGCAAGAATTTAAGTCCACATTTGGGGATTTTATCTCTGTTGCATCTTTGCAATGACCATAATCTCCGTTTGGAGGCCACCAACGACCGCAAAGACTTTATTATAAAAGACACCAAGAATTAAAGGTTTTGCGTACTTTGTACTCTTAATTAATTTCTGTTATTCTCTACTGTGTAAATACTTTTGTTAATTTTTAGAAAAAAGTTAAATGTTTCCAGCTTAGAATTTTGTTTCCACTAAATTTAATAAACATATTACATATGTAATAAAACAAGTCTTGTTTTTTAAATGAGAACACAATTCTTCGAAGCTGTCTTGCTGACAGTTTCAAGTTTGTCAATTTGGCAGTGCACTCCCCCAACAAATTTTCGTAAAAATGGATCAGTTTAGCGTTTTGGGTACGTTTGATGTGCGTAAGCCCCCCTAAAATGCCCCGAATTTAGAAACGCGCTGGAGCCTCGAGTTCCAACGCAGGCGCGAACTCATGAAAACCATGACAGCCCCCACAATGTCTGAAGTCAAAGCGGTATCTGGCTTACCTTTAGCTTTAGTAATTTTCGAAGAAAGTCACGAAGAAATACAACAAGACCTCGGAGTGCTCCCGCCTTTAGAAGGCGCCAAGGGCGAACTGTGGGTTTCCCCCAGCGATTTGCTAATCGGAAAAGTGGTTCTAACCCCTCCTCTGACCCAAAAACACATCCAGGCCTTAACACACCAAGGAATAATCGGTGAGAGCCCTCACCAAGTGTCAATTTGTGTGTAATAAAAATTACCTAGAGTTGGGCACCGAGATTGAGCAAAAGTTCGTGAACGAATTCAAAGCGGAGAAAGAGAACGCGATCAAAGAACGCGAAATTTGCCTGGGGAAGATTTTCGAGGTGGAAAAAGCGCGGGCCATTGAAGAGGCCCTTCAGGGCGAAGGGCGAAAATACGCCAAAGAGATGGACGCAATGCGCAACGTTTTTGAAAATAAGATCAGTCAACTTTTGTGGGAATGTTTCGATCAAATCAAGACGTTGGAAGAACAACTCCAGGTTGAAATTGACTCGCTTAATGTCATATGGCAGTCGCACCTCGATGCACAAATCCAGGAGACAATCGACCGAATCACTGAGGAGTTTTTGGAAAAAATGAGGCAACAAGAGATGCTCCTAGTCAGTATTTATACGAAGAAAATCCGGCAATTGAAAACGAAGAAGAAATGTGCGATTGAATTCGAGCGGCGTAAATGCAAAGAAACGCTGATTCAAATGAAGCATAAACTTCACTGTGAGAACGTGGCAAATCTGATGTATCTCTTGTGCAAAGAGAGGAGAAAATGTAAAAAACAGAGGGATTCAATACACGACGATTATTTGGCTCAAATAAAAGGGCACAAAACGACAATAAGGGCCAGGAATAATACTATTAAAAAATTAAAAATGATTCGGGACAAGAAGACTAAACAAATCAACGTGCGGGAGAAATGTCTGGTTGAGATTTTGCGCCAATTCCAGAAATTTATCTACTACGCGCTTAAAGCCAGCCCGACCCAAGGCGAGTTTCTGCTAAACATTAACAAATTAATTCGGTATGAACTGGACGATTATTGCCTCCCTCAAGAATTAAGCCAGCAACCTCAAAAACCTAAAGTTATTGAAGCTGGAGATGTTGTTGCTTCATCACTGGGCGAACAAACCGATGATTACACCAAACAAATCGCACATTTTATGAAAGATGAGCCGACTGACGACAATTTTGGCGAAAGCGACGTTTTGCCCGCCTTTTATTTCAACAATAAGGTTTACGTGAGAGAGGATTTTCGCGACATGCTCGAGGCGGGAGTTGAAATCGATCGTAAAAATTCTTTGTGGAACCCTGACGTTGAGGAACTAATTCAAGTGTTCCAACGACAAATCAGCGCAAAATTGAATGACAAATCCGACAGGAGATCCATCAGTAAATTGTCACGTCATTCAAGCGTTCATTTCAATCACGAAAAATCACCCAGTGCTAGTTTATCGGACCAAATCCTGGCAATATCTCCAGTTCCGTCCAGTCACGTTTGTGAACACAAAGCCTCAGCAATACCGACCCCTTCGATGGACGATGAGGAGAAAGAACTCCGGAAAGTGTCGCTCGAAGCGGAGAAAGACAAGAAACGGCCAAAAAGACCGTCTATTATTATAAAAGAATCAGAAGGATCTTCGAAAAAACGTGACTCTGCAACTTCTGATTTGATAACACCGGACTTGCGATCGCATTTGACAACACAATCGAAGCTGACTTTGGCCCGCGATTCGCTGATTTTGCACTTAACTACGATAGAACGCAAGTCTATTCAGTACATGGCCAAAATGGCAGATGCCAGCTCTCTCGGGAAAACCAGCAATTTGGGAGACAAATTAATCGAACTCAAAGCTTCGTCTGTGGAAGATGAACAACTGTCCAGCTTCCAGGAGGAGGAAATGAAACCACTGGATGAAACAAAATCACATTCAACGCTAAGTCACGAGAGTCTCCACAAGCCCCCAAGTAAACCAACATCAAAGCTTTTGCTAGCCAACGACTCGTATGAGTTAATTAAATCGACAATTGCGCTAGTTGGGGAAAAGGAAAAGGACAAGGAAGATCTAGAACCCGAGATTGGGATCAGAAAATCACAGCTGACTTTCAACTCGAAGATTTCAGTTGAAGGGCGCACTTTTGGGGCAAGTGCTGTGGACAAGGCCCTTAAAGGGAAACAAGGGAAAACACCAAGGAAAACAGCAGTGAAACAAACGCCCCGATCGGTTGTCAAAGTCGCCGGTTCGCGCAAAACAAAGGAGCACGCGCAAACCGTGGACGAGTTCACGGATGAAAGAATCAAGGATTTGGTCAACTTAATGAAAGAAAATCCGAGCTTAATTCACCTATTTACTCCATGCTCCAAATAATTACTTCATTTTTTCCTTCATCTGGCGCACAAATACATTCGTTTTTATCCAGACTCTGTTTTTCAATGCTGTGACTTCCTTCAATTTGCCCAAACGCTCCTCTACGTATTTCTCAGCCGAAAAGGCCTCCCCCTCTTTGCATTGCTTGATGAGTTCGGCTTGGAAGAGTTTTTCCTTGTTCCATTCGCGCCTTTGCCGTTTCTACAATCTATTTTAACAAACTACCCGAGACGCGATTTTAAATACCTTTGCCCACTCGAACTTCATACGTTTGCGCAATTTCTTCAACTTGTGTCTTTTCATTTTGCGCCGCCTTATCACAATTAAACGAGCCGCTTCTTTGGCAACGCCCCCACTGGTGGTCGGTAATTCAATTTCTTTGCTAGAGGACGGGTCTTCCAATGGGGGTACGTATCTCAAACCGTTGGGTAAATCAATGTGAATGATATATTTAATTTTTGGTGCTTCCACTTTGTCGTTTTTTTGCCATATCCACGGATTATTTGTTAAACTTACTTGGGGAACAAGAGACGTAACGACGGGGGCATTTTTTGAGGTTATGTTACGGGCAAAAGTCAGACAATCTAAAATTGGGCAATAAAGACTGGCACGAATTAACACATTTTAATAGACGAACGTCTGAGCTGATTCAGTCGGAGGATTCTTGTTAAACAAGCCATAAAATTGCTTGTTTTTGGTACTTTTGTAGGTTAGGTTAAAACACACATTTGAAATAGCCAACCTGTACAGTAACAAAAAAATGTTACTAAATTTTGGCGCTAATTTTTAATTTGATTTTAACAAAAATAACTGTCAGATGGAATTTGTGGCAAATGACAATAAAATGTCCTCGAAAGAAATCGAAATTGAGACAAGCGAGAGCCTTGGCTCCAAAAAAATAAACAAGAGTCAAAAATGCGATCGCAGATGTGCCCATCAGGGTGATCGCATTTGTTACAACGAAGAGGAAGACAATAAAGAAGTGGTTAAAAAAATTCCAGAAGGATCCGCTTCTTCCGAATCTGTTGACTCGATAGAACTGGACAGCCTACATTCGGGAGAGTCGTTATTTAAAGTTAAAGACAATCAAATTATTTCGTAAGGTAAACAGTTTTTTACAGACATTTAACTTCGAAGCTTGTGATAATGACCCCGACATGGAAAAATGTATGACTTTTTGGAAGAAGGTTTTGGCGAAAAATGTGAAACCAGTCAAGTGCACTTTACTCAAAACCAAAAAAACCGATGGGAAAAAAGAGAAGGAAAAAGTGGAGACGGGAGTCAAACAGGAGAAAATGAAAGAAAAGGACCCTTGCAAAGACGAAGAGACTCGCAAAATGTGGTTGGACATCTACAAGGACTTGCAAAGACGAAAACTAGACAAGTTGAAGGTGAATAGTTTACAGCCATTCCAGGAAAAATACACCTGACACCGAAATTTCAACATGATTTTAGTCATTAAGATTCTTTTAAAATACACGATTCAGTTTATATGTATTTAATGTATTTTGCGATTAGAGTTTTTGGGAGAGGATAATCAATAATCATTTAAATAGAAGTAATTCACTGGATTCTAAAATGTGCATACATTGTCTTGTAGGCGATAACATAAAATACAGACGTACTACAACTGTTGAATATTTTTTGAACAGTATTTTTCTAGTTTCTCGTAGTTTAGAAAATGGAAATCGGAAAATAAATTGATTTGTAATATTACTTTTTTATCTTTATAACTTTTGCTGTCCCGTCCGTTATCGCAAACATAAAATGTTGTTCTTATTTTTTACGTTGTTAAACAAAACTAAGAATTTTTAATAACCATTGCATAATTTTAATTTTTTCAGTCGTTAATAATAAAAACCTGTCTGAATAAATTGTTCAGAGCTATTTTCACTCACAAGATTTTTTGTCCCATCCGTCAAAAGTAAATTTATTAGTAATTGCACATTGCCTTATTCTTCGGTTTTGTGGTTTGAAGTCTTCTACTGATTGAAAATAAAATGTGCAAAGTGTCTCGTCCGTTAAAATGGAATGGCTGTTTAGATATTTACTTAAAAAATAATTAAATTGTTAATTTAGTTGGTGAAGTCAAAGAAATGCGAGCCGTGCGAAGAATACATCGATGAAGAACAATTAAAAAAGCAGGACGCTGAAGACATTAAAAAACTGAACCAATGGAAAACACAGAAGGTAACAAAAAATGCTCATGTAGCTGGAAAATTCGACATCGGTTCGCAAGTCCAGCGCACCCTTCAAGTCCTGAAAGCAGTTCGAACGTCAAAAGATGAGTCAGAGAAAACGCAATCATCAGCAAGCGAAGTGAAATTACCTAAACCCACAGATAAACCAAAAATCCAAAAAAACAAAGCCGTATCAAACGTTTCTATCACCAAACCCCCAATAGATGAAAACACATCGCAAAACAAGCCTGGCAAAGAAATAGCCCAAACTGAGTCGGACATGAGCAAATCCAGTGCAAAAAGTGAATCAAAACATAGTTATAAAGAAAGCGAAGTTGCTCTAGACTTGAGCGTAAAGAAAAGTTGTTGCAATTGTGGTTGTGCAATTGACGATTGTATTTGTGCCGAAATTGAAGAACTGGTCTCAAATACCGAAGACTGCGCCCCTTGTGACTGTGGCACTGTGTGCGTCTGTGACCCCAAAAACCAGCACCTAGATGTGTGTGCTTGTGGATGTGACGTCCAGGAATGCATTTGCCAGAATTTGGAGAAATGTTCGTGTGGCTGTGGCGTGAAAGAGTGTCTTTGTCAGAATTTAGATGCAATGGGGAGTAAAGAATGCGCTTGTGGGTGTGGTTTGGATGAATGTGTTTGTGAACAATTGTACACAAAGAGGTGTAAATGTGGTCATGCCGACTGCACTTGTGATATGATTGAAATTCTGACAACTTATTTAGAGACTTTGGAGACTCCAGCTGGTGTTAAAATGGACCAGGACAGTGTGAAATTTACCCAAACTGAGGAGCAAACTTTGGGGCTGCAAACGCCCCAACAGGAGGGCACTTATTGCTTGATCTGTGGACATTTCAATTGTTATTGCAATAAATGATGTGCTGCAATCGGGAACCCATTTCGTAGGTAACTACTGGCTGTGATATATTAATAAATACATATCACACCAGAAGTTCCTTCAAGCCAGATTCCCTGAGTGTCGCTTGGCTTCCTAGTTCGTTGCTTGTCGAAGAGTCGAATGCAATCTGCTTTGCTGAACCAGCTTTATGATATATAAAACACTCATACAACTAGATCACCAAAGAAGAATATATCCGACTTGCTACCTGTTGCACAAAACAGCGTTGACCAAACCCAGGTTGCAAGCGAGTGTTCGATCTAGTCACAATTGAAACACATGTGAAACAATAGACTGAACACTGGCTTACACCGAGAGCTCCACCGAAAGCAAGGTTAGGTGCGTGTGGGGGCTTTTGCTACGTCAAAACCTAAGTAAAAACAACACAAAATGAACACAATCACGTGCCTTGGCACTAGACACAACAATAAACAAAAATAGCGAAAATTTGTGATAAAAAAGCCAACTTACCACGTGCTTTGTTAACGGAATTCGCGAAGCAAATGGAAACAGCAATGGCGGGAAGTAAACTAATGGGAGTAAGGTGGTAGCGCGCATGCGCAGATGCGCCATTTTAGGCGCCAAATTACATACCTGTTGAGGTAGGTCTTTTTTGCAGTGGTACAGTTAATGAATTACGGCATTCCACAAGAACGGGACTTAATTTCAAGCACTTATGCACAAATTGTCGATTTTTGTGCACTTATCGACAGGCGTTTGAGGCTGAAATCAGTGAAAGAATGGGGTTTTTGGTACAACTGTACCCCACAAATTATTATCCTACCTGCTCAGGTATAATTCTTGACGGGGGTCTATTATCCCGGAGGGTAAATGTACGTTAAAATTGATTATTTAAATGAGGGTCTGAACAACTTTCGGGGAAGAAATATATGGGAACGCACGAATGATAAACAACTTTATTTCTTCGGAAAACAATGGCTGACAGGCCGAATTTTGATAAAGTTGAAGTTAAAGCAAAATTACACTAGTCTTATGCTTTTTAGAATTCAAATGAGTCAAATGATTGTCCAATTAGTTCGATGTCTGATTTTGTTTCGATATTTGCTGGGACATAGAAAACAAAATGTTTCATCACCCCACTTTTTTTTGGAAAATTACAAAACAATATTTTCTTAAATGGTAAAGTACTTAAAAAGTACTTGGTACTTCCCATATTCATTCTGCTCGTAATGTGTAATTGTCGCTAAAGTTACAGAAGTAGTCACAAAGTGTGTACTTGCGTATTGTTGGTTGCATAATGTATGCATATTTTTATAAGAAAACGCAACAAAATTCGACTTCAGTGGCTTGGTGAATTTACAAGAAGATAATTATCTCCTCTTAAAATTGCCTGTAATTTCTCAATTTTTTGTAATTTTTATTTTATTATTTTATTTTATTTTATAATTTTTCTAACTTTCTGTAATAAGACTAATAAGAGTAATAAGTAATAACTAATAAGTCTCTATAGTCCTATTTCTGTTGCGTCTATCTAAGACAGTAGCGTATTTATGTCCATAATTTAATTTAATTTCATTTAATTTTTTTCAATCAGTTTATTGAATGAACCCAGTTGTAGCACAAGTCCTCTACAAATGCAAGAAAGTTCTGAAAATTAAATTAAAAAAGCTGAAAACGTTCTTTGTAGGTATCACCAAACATGCTCTAATTAAATGTGTCTTTTATTTCCTAAGATATCTATTAAAAAGTCACTCTGTATTTATTTAACCAGTTTTTGTTTTTCAAAAAGCGTAGTCATTTTTACAACTTTTTTCTATAATATTACGTTGCCGCTGACTTTTTTCAAAGACATTTTTCTGTATTGTGTACTATTTTCAGGCATTTTCTACCATTACTCATCGTGAATTTCCTATAATATGAAATGAAACTATTAAGAACTTTTTAAAACTAATTAACTATATAATAATTAAGAACTTACAAAGTAAAAAAAACTACGAAAACTAAAAATTTATTTGAAAAAATGCAACCCGTCTATTTACAAGGTATTTTGTTTTTAATAACAGGGAAGATATTTTTGCCGCCCATTTAGCCCACATGTAAATATGCCACTGACCTAAGACACCACATTTATTTACTGCTTTTCACAAGTTAGTGTCACATTTTGTTCTGTTTTTGTGATAAATTCAGAAAATGTGGTATACCTACCAACTTGAAAAAAATATGTGACAAAATTAAAAATTAGTAATTGCTTGTGCGCTTTCGCTCCCAACCCCAATAATTCTATTCTATTTTATTACGTATTAAAAATGTAAGACGAGATGTTTTAACAACTCGTTTGAGGTTTGAGGTGCTAAAATGTAACGTCTTGGGTTTTTATTTTTTACACTTTTAAAAACCTAGATATGATTGACAAAAAAGGTTTTTATTTTTAAATTTAGTGTACAAAATGATATAAGAGCTAAAAATATTTCAAACACTGGAAATGTTGCTGATCAGTTGCAGTTATTACTTTTCGAGGATTTTTTGTATCTCTTGGAAACTTTTACCTTTAGTTTCTGGTACGAAGAAAAGTGTGAATAATCCGGCCATGAAACAGAAACCTGAGAACAACCAAAAAGTTCCCTCCTTACCGAGGGTATCATTCATATCGTTAAAAAATTTCGTAACAATGAAACTACCGACCCAACACGTGAAAGACACCAGTGATATCAGTAGGATTTAACATTTAGTGAAAATAATTCAGAGCTGACTGTCCAAGGCAAAGGAATAAATCCCAAATTAATCGACAGGATGAATAATACCAAACTTAAAATTGGTAGCCAGGAGAAAGACGTGACATCATAATTAACAGTGTCTTTCACATAAAAAAAGCACCGAGAATTGCCAATGCTGCCATCATCCCAAAAGCCGAAATCATAAGAAATAACTCGCGACCTAACCGATCTGCGACAAATGGTGCAAATCTCGAAACACTGCGTGTACGTTTTTTCGTTTGTTGGGTACTAATACCACAAAGATTAAAAATTATATAGATTTGCACTAGCTAAACTAGCAAGCCACACATACTTTTTTCTGATTTTAAACATATGTTTTAATTTATCACAACTAAGTGGTTATTAAGATGTCGAGGTCAGCTTTCACTTTATTTGAGTTTTTGTATTGTTTTGTTTTATTGTATAAAATCGAGTCTAAAATAAACTTATAAAGAAATACAAATAAATAAATACAATTAAGCTAATTAACAAAAAATAATATTCTTATGAAAAATGATAATATTTGTGGAGGCTTGAACTTTAATAAAATAAAAATAAGTATAATAGTAAGTATAGTTATTAAATGCGAACGGATGAATGATAAATTAACTACGAGTATTCCAAATATTATTATTTTTCGAGAATTTCTTGTATCTCTTGGAAGCTTTTACCTTTGGTTTCTGGTACAAACACAAATGTAAATACACCGGCCAATAGACAGAAGCCTGAAAACAGCCAAAACGTTCCCTCTTTACCGAAAACCTCATTCACGTCGTTGAAAAACTTCGTAACAATGAAACTATCGAACCAACAAAAGAACGATACTATAGAGATCCCGTAGGACTTGACATTTGGTGAAAATAGCTCAGAACTGATTGTCCAAGGCAAAGGGCTAAACCCCAAATTAAGGGACACGATGTACAACACCAAACTCAAAATTGGCAGCCAAGAGAATGAAGTAACATCATAATGAATTGTGTCCTTCATGTAAAAAAAGGCGCCGAAAAGTGCCAATGCTGTCATCATCCCGAAAGCCGAAACCATGAGAAATAACTTGCGACCTAACCGGTCTGCGAAAAATGGAATAATCAAACTGGTGAAAAATAACACTAGACCGATAATGATTGAGGAAATTTCGGCCGAAATATTGGACCCCGTGGCCTCAAAAATGAGCTGGGTGTAAAACAAGATCGCGCTAATTCCCGAAAACTGCTGGAAGCTCATCAAAATCACAGAAATTGCGAGAGCTTTGCGGTTAGCTTTGGTTTTCAATAAATCACCAAAAGTGCCTTTTTTCTCTTGATTCATAGATGACTGCATGTGGACAATTTCTTTAGTGACCACACTTCGACTCCGTCCTCTCAGTTTCATCAAACTTTCTTCAGCCCTGTTAATCCTATTCCTGCTAATCAGATAGTATGGCGTTTCTGGCGCTATTGTTACAAACAGGACAAAGAAAAGCAACGGTACGGACGCTAGCGTGACATTAAATGCTAGAATCGACATGTAGGGCCCCAAAACGTACGGTATCAAGTTGCCAAAAGTCCAGAATATGTTAAGGGATACTGATAACATCCCCCTGTTTGAGTCTTCAGCGATTTCCGCGATGTACAAAGGGAGGAGTGTGCATCCTGCCCCAAGGGCTATTCCCGACAAAAACCGGGCGAAATAGTACCAGTAGAGGTGTGGCACTAGGGCTAGTATGCCAAAGGAGACGATGTAAGGGATGGAAATGCACAAAAGTGATATTTTTCGACCAAGTTTTTCCGAGAGGAAACCAAAAGGGAAAGGTCCAACAAGAGCACCAATGTTGATTAGTGAACCAATCCAGGATTCTTCATCTGGGGTTATGGGACGATCTAACGGATTTATGTTTGAGTCGTTTGAGTATAGTTTGGGGAGGACTGGAGACGTCCACGTTATAGTAATATCGCCACATGTTCCCAAAATATCGACTAAAATAAATTTGGTTAATACCTACAATTTTTTACGGAGGTCACGTACCAGTAATAACAGTGAGAAGTGTGTACGAGCAAATTTTATACATTCTTACAAGTTAATCGAGGTGTTTTCTAATGTCCATTAATAAAGTTTCGTCTTTGTATAATTTATGTAGGTGCCTAGGTATTTGTAGAATTAAAATGATTTATGATTCGCTTGTATTCGAAATTAGAGATTACAATTATAATTAAAATGTTAAGCAAATAGTAGTAAGTATTGTATTACAGCTATTTAGAGTCCACGTCAGTTTACATTTTATATTTAGAACAATGTCTCACGTGAGTAAAAAACTATTACTTACAAAAGATTTGCTCGATCAGAATTGACTTGACTATTTGACCTAGACTTGATTTATTTATTTTAATTTTAGAATTTAACATATCAAGATTTCACATAATTAAGAAACGCAATCTTGTTAATTGAGTTGTGTGATAATCATTTAAAAAAAAAATAAAACACTATCACATTATTGTGCAGTGTGCATTTTATTTATTAAAAAAAAATACAATTAAAATATTCCACTATCTTTTTCAGCAATTTACAAATATTTCTAATGATGCTTATGTCTTATCAATGTCTTATCGATTAAACGCAAGATTATTATCAAACACGTCTATTGTTTTTATTGTTTCCGTAATCACAGTCAATCAGGCATGTTGAATTTTTCCACCCACTTTAGCATCACCTTTCCAAAATCTCCTGTATCTCTTGAAAACTCTTCCCTTTTGTCTCTGGGACAAAAATATACGTAAACAACCATGCAACCACACAGAAACAACCAAACAACCAATACGTTTCTCCAGGACCTAGACTAGTTTTGAGATCAGTGAAAAACTTAGTCACGAAAAATGAAGTCGTCCAACACGCAAACGAAACTAAAGATGCGGCATAAGGCTTAACACTTGTTGGAAATAATTCCGCTGAAACAGTCCACGGTATAGGACCCAAACCTGTGTTAAATGTCACGGCAAAAACTACCAAGCTTGTAAGAGGTAGCCAAGAAATGGCACTAATGTCTAAATTTGTTGAAGTCTGGAGATAGAAATAGGTGCCGAAAGCTAGATGTGATAGAGAGATTCCAAGAAGTGAAACTAGGAGTAGTAACCTTCGGCCGAGCCTATCCACCACAAAAGGAGTTACGAAACTTGAAGCAAATATCACTAGACCTACAATAATACTCGAGACTTCGGGTTTCAAGCCGTTAGCACCAGCGGCAGTAAAGATTTCTTGAGTATAAAACGTAAGGGCGCTTACGCCAGAAAGTTGCTGAGCGATAATCAAGACTAACGAAATCAATAAAGCCTTCAAGTAGATTCGCGTTTTGAATAAACTAAGAAACGTTTCGTGTGACACATTTTTGGCCAATTCGGACTTGATATAACGGATTTCATCCTCTACCTTTTTCTGGTTTTGGGATCGCAGCCTAAGAAGAGAATTCTCCGCTTCATTCATCTTATTTTTACTGATAAGAAAATACGGAGATTCTGGTGCTACCAAGAAGAATAAAACGAAGAAAGTTGTTGGTACACATGCTAGGATGATATTGAACCAAAAAATGGACAAGTAGGGGCCCAAAATTAATGGAAGTAAGTTTCCAAAAGTCCAGAAAATGTTTAAAGTCACTGATAACGTCCCTCGATTTGAGTCTTCTGCCACTTCTGCCACATACATAGGGAGGACTGTGTAACCACCACCGACTGCAATACCGCCCAAAAGTCGTCCAAAATAATACAAATATGCTGTTTTCGACACTGCGAACGTTATGTACGAGATGATGTGAGGTATTGCAATCAGGAGAAGGCTAATTTTGCGTCCATATCTCTCTGCTATGAACCCATATGGGAACGGACCGACCATTGCACCAATATTTATCAAGGAAGCAATCCAGGATTCGATATCTGCGTCAATGGGTTTGTCCAAAGGGTTGATATCGGAGTCGTTTGAGTACAATTTTGGCAAGACAGGGGAAGTCCATGTCATTGTTATGTCGCCAGAAGTGGCCAAAAGGTCCACTATAAATTTATTGTTGAAAAATATAAATTATTACGTTACCTACCAGTCAAAACTGTCAGTAAACTGTAGCTTAACAACTTCAACATGTTTAAAGTTACAATTACGAGTGAAATGTGTTTGAGAGCGACAAGTAATTTTATCTTCTCTTCATGATAATTGATTGTCTAATTATCAAAATTTAAAAAGTGAATACCTCCAATGTTTAAAAATACACATATTCCTACAGGAAGCATGTTCTTTGGCTATTGGTGCAAAGTGATTTCTTTAATTTTTGTTTATCACCAAATGGATCGATAATCACAGTTTATATCTACGTACTTATTACGTTTTTTAACATTAAAACAACAATGTCATTTTGGTGCATATGTTTTATTTATGGATGTAAAAAATACAATCATACAATAAATATTTCGACAGATTTTTTCCTCAATTTACAAAATTGTTCTTAAAAAACGCTTAAAGACTTAAACACAGATTATCATTATTATACACATTTATTATTGTTTCCGTTATCACGACTCAATAAGTTCTGAGGAATTTTTCAGCCACTTATTTAATCACCTTTCAAAAATTTCCTGTATCTCCTGAAAGCTCTTCCCTTTTGTTTCTGGGACAAAACAAACGTGAACAAACACGCAGCAAAACAAAAACCATCGTACAACCAAAACGTTTCTCCTTCGCCCATACTTTTCTTCATATCTAGGAAAAACTTAGTCACGAAAAAGGAAGTCGTCCAACAAGCAAACGAAACCAAAGATGCAGCATAAGGCTTGACACTTGTTGGAAATAATTCCGCTGAAACAGTCCATGGAAGAGGACCTATCCCTGTGTTAAACGTCACAATGAAAACCACTAAGCTTATAATAGGGAGCCACGAAATGCCACTAATGTCTAAATTTGTTGAAGTCTGGAGATAGAAATAGGTGCCGAAAGCTAGATGTGATAGAGAGATTCCAAGAAGTGAAACTAGGAGTAGTAACCTTTGGCCGAGCCTATCCACCACAAAAGGGGTCCCAAAACTTGAAACAAATATCACTAGGTCTACAATAATACTCGAGATTTTGGGCCTCAAACCATTGGCACCAGCAGCAGAGAAAATTTCCTCAGCGTAGAACAAAATAGCGTTAATGCCAGAAAGTTGTTGCGCGATAATTAAAACTAACGAAATTAGTAAACCTTTCATATAAATTCTGGTTTTGAAAAAATTGATAAACGTTCCTTGTAACTCATTTTTGTCAAATTCGGACGTGATGTAACGGAGTTCATTCTCGACCACTTTCTTGTTATTGGATCGCAACTTAAGAAGGGATTTTTCTGCTTGATTCATCTTGTTTTTACTGATGAGGAAATACGCAGATTCGGGTGCTACCAAGAAGAATAAGACGAAGAAAGTTGTTGGTACACATGCTAGGATGATATTGAACCAAAAAATGGACATGTAGGGGCCCAAAATTAATGGAAGTAAGTTTCCAAAAGTCCAGAAGATGTTTAAAGTCACTGATAACGTCCCTCGATTTGAGTTTTCTGCCACTTCTGCCACATACATAGGGAGGCCTGTGTAACCACCACCGACTGCAATACCGCCCAAAAGTCGTCCAAAATAATACAAATATGCTGTTTTCGACACTGCGAACGTTATGTACGAGATGATGTGAGGTATTGCAATCAGGAGAAGGCTAATTTTGCGTCCATATCTCTCTGCAATGAACCCATATGGGAACGGACCGACCATTGCACCAATATTTATCAAGGAAGCAATCCAGGATTCGATATCTGGGTCAATGGGTTTGTCCAAAGGGTTGATATCGGAGTCGTTTGAGTACAATTTTGTCAGGACAGGGGAAGTCCATGTCATTGTTATGTCGCCAGAAGTGGCCAAAACGTCCACTATAAATTTATTGTTGAAAAATATAAATTATTACGTTACCTACCAGTCAAAAATGTTAGTAAACTGTAGCTTAACAACTTCAACATGTTTAAAGTTACAATTTACGAGTGAAATGTGTTTGAGAGCGACGAGTAATTTTATCTTCCCTTCATGATAATTGATTGTTGAATTATCAAAATTTAAAAAGTGAATACCTTCAATGTTTAAAAATACACACATAGAGGAAACATGTTTTTTGGCTATCGGTGCAAAGTGATTTCTTTAATTTTTGTTTATCGCCAAATGGATCGATAATCACAGTTCATATCTGCGTACTTATTAAGTTATTACGTTTTTTAACATTAAAACAAGAATGTCATTTTGGTGCATATGTTTTATTTATGGATGTAAAAAATACAATCACACAATAAATATTTCGATAGATTTTTTCCTCAATTTATAAAATTGTTCTTAAATAACGCTTAAAGACTTAAACACAGATTGTCATTATTATACACATTTATATTGTTTCCGTTATCACGACCCAATAAGTTCTGAGGAATTTTTCAGCCACTTATTTAATCACCTTTCCAAAATTTCCTGAATCTCCTGAAAGCTCTTCCCTTTTGTCTCTGGGACAAAAACAAACGTGAACAAACAAGCAGCAAAACAAAAACCACCGTACAACCAAAACGTTTCTCCTTCGCCCATACTTTTTTTCATATCTAGGAAAAACTTAGTCACGAAAAAGGAAGTCGTCCAACAAGCAAACGAAACTAAAGATGCAGCGTAAGGCTTGACACTTGTTGGAAATAATTCCGCTGAAACAGTCCATGGAAGAGGACCTATCCCTGTGTTAAACGTCACAATGAAAACCACTAAGCTTATAATAGGGAGCCACGAAATGCCACTAATGTCTAAATTTGTTGAAGTCTGGAGATAGAAATAG
Organism: Tribolium freemani; assembly: GCA_939628115.1. Lineage (NCBI taxonomy): Eukaryota > Metazoa > Arthropoda > Insecta > Coleoptera > Tenebrionidae > Tribolium > Tribolium freemani. Next base: position 15,163,712 of record OW626791.1, on the reverse strand, counting down.
GTGCCGAAAGCTAGATGTGATAGAGAGATTCCAAGAAGTGAAACTAGGAGTAGTAACCTTCGGCCGAGTCTATCCACCACAAAAGGTGTCCCAAAACTTGAAACAAATATCACTAGGCCTATAATAATACTCGAGATTTCGGGCCTCAAACCATTGGCACCAGCTGCCGAGAAAATTTCCTCAGTGTAGAACAAAATAGCGTTAATGCCAGAAAGTTGTTGCGCTATTATTAAAACTAACGAAATCAGTAAACCCTTCATGTAAATTCTCGTTTTGAAAAAATTAACAAACGTCCCTTGTGATTCGTTTTTGGCCAACTCGGACGTGATGTAACGGATTTCATTCTCGACCACTTTTTTGTTATTGGATCGCAACTTAAGAAGAGATTTTTCGGCTTGATTCATCTTGTTTTTACTGATGAGGAAATACGGAGATTCGGGTGCTACCAAGAAGAATAAGACGAAGAAAGATGTTGGTACACATGCTAGGATAATATTGAACCAGAAAATGGACATGTAAGGGCCCAAAGTGTACGGGAGTAAGTTTCCAAACGTCCAGAAGATGTTTAAAGTCGCTGATAACGTCCCTCGATTTGAGTCTTCTGCCACTTCTGCCACATACATAGGGAGGACTGTGTAACCACCACCAACTGCAATACCGCCCAAAAGTCGTCCAAAATAATACAAATATGCTGTTTTTGATACTGCGAACGTTATGTACGAGATGATGTGAGGTATTGCAATCAGGAGAAGGCTAATTTTGCGTCCATATCTCTCTGCTATGAACCCATATGGGAACGGGCCGACCATTGCACCAATATTTATCAAGGAAGCAATCCAGGATTCGATATCTGGGTCAATGGGTTTGTCCAAAGGGTTGATATCGGAGTCGTTTGAGTACAATTTTGGCAGGACAGGAGAAGTCCATGTCATTGTTATGTCGCCAGAAGTGGCCAAAAGGTCCACTACAATTTAATTCTGTTTCCCAACATTTATTACAATTGTTAATTCACTTACCAGTCAAGACTGTTAACAAAGTGTAGCTTAACGATTTGAACATTTTCGACAAAGTTAGCAACAATGGTGTTTTGAGAGTTGAGCGTAATTTTATCATCCCATCGTGATAGTTGATTGTTGAATAATTTTATCTTTTTGCAAAACACTGATTATCTCGCTTACCATTGGTTTAAAAATTTAACACGTGTTTGAGCCCTTAGTAATAGTGCACTTGCGTTTTGTTGAACACAGAGCGAATGATTTTGCTCGAGGCCACTTATGATCATGCACCCACGCGAAGTAATAATTGTGGAATTGTTATCGGCGAAATAATTATCTTCGAATTTATTTTAGTATTGTTTTAAATGGCATTCAATCTGAATTTTTGAATCGCAAGCGATAAGTGCACGGTGTCAAATGACGTGATTTTGGAGAGGTTTCAACTGGATTTTGGCAGAAACTTCCATTGGAATAACACAAATGACTAAAATTTGTTGTTATGTAATTTATTGTCTTGTAATTGTCCATGCGTAAAATAATACATTGTACAGAATTATGTTGAAAATAATAATACTACGAACTACGAGGATGTACATGTGTCTCGATTAAAATTTGGAAACAATATTATAATCAGCAAATTTTTTTTTTCAGAACTTAAATGCCAAAATTACTAGACGCTGTTTAACAAGTGAAAATTAATGTAAATCACAAATATTTCTGGGTACATTAAAGCATTAAACTACAATTAGGTAAAGTATGAAATGTGAAACTATGCAGACTTAGCAAAAGACACATAAAATGACTTGAACAGACAGTATAATTTATTTAAACTTTCTCTGTTTTAAAATAAGTGTCTGATTTAACTAAATTTAAGTCGGACACTTATTTAGGAACACAGGTAGTACCTTATACTACAATAGGTTTAATTTAAATATGTAAGTATAAAAAATTATAGATTTAATTTTGACTTCCGTCGACATTTTTTTAAAGTATGTTTTCCTCTCTTACTTCAATGTGTTTATAAGAAATATTGAAGTCTTGATTTTGTATTTTCTCTTTTTTTTATTTTACAGGTAGTGTCCGATAAACTTATTTCAAAAATAATTTTTGACACTAAATGAATAAGCATGTTTGGACTTATTTCGTTATGTATAAAATTAAAAAAACGCACTGTTTCGGGACATACATTTATATTTATATTTTTTAGTTGATTTTAGTTTTTACTCTTACTTTAAAAAATACTGTAGAGTTTGGTTTTGGGCAAATGGGCAATACATTATATTTGGTACAAAATAAAATAATCATTTATTAAAAACGGCTTGGATTTGATCGAAGCTTTTCCCTTTCGTCTCAAAAATAAAGAAGAACGTAATCACAGCAAACATCAAGCAACACGCAGCAAAGAGCCAGAACGACCCTGCCATGCCTACAACATCCGACAGCGAATTAAAAAACAACGTCAGGAGACAACCAAGACACCAGAAAAGCGTAGTCAATAGAAGTGTCGCTTTCGTCAAAACTTTCGGTGGTAAAAACTCACACGACATCGGCCAGGCAAATGTTCCGATCCCGAATTTATAAAATAACATAAAACCGACCAGTGATGTAATGGGTAACCAACCCAAAGCTGAGACGTCTTGTCCATCATTTTGCACATAAAAATAAAGTCCTAGAACAATTTCGAAGAAAGCCGACCCGGAGGCGCTAACCAGGAGGAGAGTTCGTCTCCCTAATTTATCACAAAGCAGAGTTGAAACGGATGAAGAGAGCAACTGGACGATTGAGATAATAATTGGGCAAATTTCGGGTGGAATTGAACTTTGAGTGGCGTTAAATATGACCTGCATGTAACTGTAGAAGACGTTTATGCCCGAAAGTTGCGTGAAAACCACTAAAGAGGAAGCGCAGAAAAATGCTTTGGTCGAGCCTCGAGTCCTGAAGATATCAAAATATGAACCTTCCTCTTTCAATTCTAACTGTGTTTTGATTTGAGCTATTAGTTCTTCAATATCTGTATCGGGTAATCGTCTGAGATAATACAAAGATTTGAAAGCCTCCGCTTCTTGTTTCTTCTGTATTAAATAATAGGGCGATTCTGGGGCAAAATAGCAAAAAATCGGGAAATAAACAACACATATTCCGGCCAGAATTAAATTATACAACATTATGGAAACAAACGGGCCCACACTGTACGTGAACACAATGCCCAACACCAGCAAAAGTCCAGACGAAGACATTAAAATTCCCCGATTTGCGTCCTCTGCGATTTCAGTGTTGTACACGTGACAAGCGTAAAACAGGCCTCCGCAAGCCAAACCCATTAAAATTCTTGCAACGTATAAAACTTCGATAAGTGGAGTGAAAGCTGCAGTTAGGAAAGCCACCAAGAAGATAGTCATTACCAAAATATTGGTGAACTTCCGACCAATTTTCTGCGTTACAAGCCCGACTAAAACAGCCCCGAAAATGGCCCCAAACGAGGACAAAGAACCGATCCATGATATTTCAACTTTTGTTATTACGCGTCCAAGGGGATTTTGACTCCAGTTGTCGGTTAGTAATTTGGGAATTATGGGGGAGGACCATGCTGAGGAGCAGCCGGTCATGAAAGCTGCAATGTTTGCTAAAAATATTTTTTAAGAATTTGTTAACTTGAAATTGGTGGTTTACCTGCCATTGCTGATAAGTACACATATTTGCTGCCTTGAAATAAAGGGGTCTGCATTGTTGGCTGGCTTTATTCTTTTGATAAGAGGCGAATCTGGGTATAATAGACAGATTAAATTTTATTATTCATCTCGTGATCGTAATAAAATGTGTGATTTTTCAATTTTTTAACTTACTCTTGGCTTGCAACGACACTCATTTTGATAAGCAAAACTTGTAGATTTTCGAGGGACACTTCGAGTTATGAATATGTACATATTGAATGCTTGCATAAAAAATAAAACTGCTAGCCCAAGTAGCACAAAACATCTTTTTGGTTGTGGCAGCTAAAAAGTTGTTGCAGTAACGTTATGGCAACCTGATCTTAGTCATAATTTGGTTATTTCAGTAGGTTTTTAAAATGAAGTTGTTTTTTAGTTAGAAAAAGCTATAATATGCTCATTTGGCTTTATATTAGACTCCTAATAGTTGCCCCACAATTTAGCTTAATTTGGTATCTACGTAACTAAATAGTTATTTTTTAGGTTGCCATAATGCTTTTATGTCCATCGTAAGCCCAAAAAATAACCTTTTCACAGTTATTTAAAGTTGATATATTATAGCTATCACACATATTTTAATGACAAAGTAATGTCTAAAATATTACTATTTCATGACCATTTGGCTATTCTGCCATATAGTTGTGAATAATCTATCTTAACTATATGGCAAATTTCCGAAGTTACCGCAACGTTTTCTTAAAAATAAAAAAGCTAAAATATAACGAAAATCTATCTGCAGAATGTGGCAATTTGGTAGCAAAATTTTAGTTGTTATTACCAAGTAATGTCTATAACTCTACCCTTTCGTAGCTACACAATAATTTTCCCATCATTTTAACTGTCAAATTTTATTTGTCGTATACCACATCTACTTTTCCTATACCAACAAAAGTGTATTATCTGTAGTGTGGAGTGTGAATTATGCCTAAAGTTGACATTAAACAAACTGCGTTTTCCTTAAAAAGATTTAGGAAAAGCAGTACATATTACAAAAAATTAAAACGTCGAACGACTGACTCAACTTATTTAGTTTGTTTCGATTTATTCTTTATTTAGCCAGAAAAGCCCCCTCAAACGTAAAAAATTACTAAATACCATTTGGTTTTAACTTAGTCAATATTAGGTTTCTGAGTAAGCACGGCAACCATTTCCTAACAATCAGAGAAGGCATCCAAAAATGGCGATTTATTTTGACAAGTACGACAGCGCAGACAGCGGCCATGTTAAATTTTTCTTATGTGTGTCAATTTTACAACTATTTTATAACCATTTAATATCTTTGTCGTTGTCAGAATCATAATTGCTGCTATTTTACAAAATTTAATAAATAAAAGTTATACATTTTTATAACTGAAATTAATTTAAAAGAAAAACTCTCTTAATTTTTTGAAAAAAAAAATTAGTATATTTAATAAATTATTGCTTTTTTTAAGGTGCGTCGATTTTTTCGAAGCATCATATTCATATTTGTCAGAAAAGTAATGTCGCCAAACAAATTTTTTGCTTGGTTAACGAGTATTTGGAATTTGTGTATGCATTACAGTGATATATAATATGTTTATCGCCATCCATGATGTCTACAAGGATTGAATAATATAACAATTTCTTCGTGACTCTTCAGTGACCACTAAATTACCATATTGTTATATTTTGATCTTGATGTCCCACAATTTTTCCTAAATTACAACCAAAGATAAAATGTTATTTTGTAGTTACTGTTGGGTTGTACTTTGGAAACGATAACCAATTAACAACAAATCGGTGGTTATTTAGTAAATAGTTCTCATTTAGTCATAAAATAGCAACAGCTTCCAGAGCATAACTTCGTTAGAGCTTTGAAACAACCAAATTGTTGGCAATTATTTGGTAATATTACCGTTATATAACACAAAAATAAATGCCTATTTTTGGAGCGGTGACGTTGTGACAAGTTTGGTGAAACGTTTTCCTCGATTGTTGCGGTGACCAAATAGTTATCATTTTTGTTGCCAAAACGTTTTTACAACCGCTAAATACCAATCTGTGCTACTTGGAAGTGGTCTTGAAATTTAGCAAGATACTGTCACTGCACAACAAATTAGTAACTGATACAAACGAAAACAAGTTAAATAAAACATGCTCTTTGCTACTATCTAGCTTTATGTTTATAAACAATGTAAGCAAAATTATCAATTTAATAAAAATAGAATGAAACGCAAAATAAGACTAATAGACAATAGAAATAAAAAATTTAATTCGAGCATTCTTTTACAATAATTCCTTTTTCTTTTTGTTATAAAATTAACATTACAATTATTTTCCGAGGATTGCTTGTATTTCTTGGAAACTTTTACCTTTGGTTTCTGGTACACAGAAAAGTGTGAACAATCCGGCCGTAAGAGAGAAACCCGAGAACAACCAAAATGTTCCCTCTTTACCGAAAATATTGTTCAGGTCGTTGAAAAATTTCGTAACAATGAAGCTACTGAACCTACAAGTGAAAGACACTAGAGATATCCCAAAAGACTTGACATTTGGTGAAAATAGCTCAGAACTGACTGTCCAAGGCAACGGAATAAATCCCAAATTAATGGACACGATGTATAAGACCAGGCTTAAAATTGGTAGCCAGGAGAAAGAAGTGATGTCGTAATGAACGGTGTCTTTCATGTAAAAAAAAGCGCCGAGAAATGCTAATGCTGTCATCATCCCAAAAGCCGAAATCATGAGAAATAACTTGCGACCTAACCGATCTGCGACAAATGGAATAATAAAACTGGTGGAAAATAAGACTAGTCCGATAATTATTGAGGAAATTTCGGCCGAAATATTGGACCCGGTAGTTGCAAAAATGAGTTGAGTGTAAAACAAGATCGCACTAATCCCGGATAATTGCTGGAAACTCATCAAAATCACCGAAATTGCGAGAGCTTTGCGGTTAGCTTTGGTTTTCAATAAATCAGCAAAACTGCCTTTTTTCTCCTGATTCATGGATGACTGCATGTGGATAATTTCCTTACTGACCATACTTCGGCTCCTTCCTCTCAATTTCATCAAACTTTCTTCAGCTTTGTCAATCCTATTCCTGCTAATCAGATAGTATGGCGTTTCTGGTGCTACTGTTACAAACAGGACAAAGAAAAGTAAAGGTACGGACGCTAGCGTGACATTAAACGCTAGAATCGACATGTAGGGTCCCAAAACATACGGTATCAAGTTGCCAAAAGTCCAGAATACGTTTAGAGTCACTGATAACATGCCCCTGTTTGAATCTTCTGCAATTTCCGAGATGTACAAAGAGAGGATTGTGTTGCCTCCTCCGAGGGCTATTCCGGCCAAAAATCGGGCGAAATAGTACCAGTAGATGTTTGGTATTAGGGCTAGTATCCCGTAGGAGATGATGTAAGGAATGGAAATACACAAAAGTGATATTTTTCGACCGAGCTTTTCCGAGGGGAAACTGAAAGGGAAAGGTCCGATGAGAGCACCAATGTTGATTAGTGAACCAATCCAGGATTCTTCATCAGAGGTTATGGGGCGATCTAACGGATTTATGTTTGAGTCGTTTGAGTATAGTTTGGGGAGGATTGGGGAAGTCCATGTCATAGTAATATCACCACATGTTGCCAAAATGTCGACTAAAATACCCGAAAATTTGATTATTGGATTTTTTTGGACGATTACGTACCAGTAAGGACAGTGAGGAATGTATAGGTACAAAATTTGATCATTGTTGAGGCGCTTTCTCATGTTAATTAATAAAGTTTTTTAATAATTCTTTGTGTAAATTATCTTTATATGTAGAATTAAAACGATTTACGACGTGCGTCTGTTATTCAAAATTAGAGACTACAATTAAAATTTAAAGTAAATAGTTATAGTAACTTTCGTTTTATATTTAGCTAAGATTTCTTCTGACATTTACTCACATAATAGGCATCAAATAGATAGGTATTATATTTTTTTTGTCCAAAAAATTATGTGTGGCATGCACGAAAGTAAAAAATATTTATTATAGAATAAAATTAGCTCGAAGAGACGTAATTATTAGGTAAGTAGGTATCTAGTTTTGTGCAACTATTATTTTCATATTTTTGTTTGTTGCACTCTACCTTTGTGTTTATTACTATCTATTAGTGTACTTATAATAAGTAATTGTACCTACTTATTATAGTACACTAAAACTCATAAATACTCATAAAAATTATTTGTAAATTTGTAAATTAAATAGAACAAATTAAGCAAAACAGACAGGTGGTCGTCCAGTCGTGATCCAATTTATACTAGTTTAAAAAATTGTAAAACAATGGTGACAACACAGTGATAAGATAATTTAAAAAATCATAAAATTAATTGTTAATTAATGTTACGAGTAGGTATATCAATAAAATTTTAAAGAGAAAACTTTGCCAATTAAACACAAATTAAAAAAATTACATAGAAGATGGAAGAGGTAAATTTAGCGTTCTTTTTTGTTATTAACTTCTTACAGATACTGAGGAAAATATTTTTGCAAACACACGGACTCATGGAGCCCGAATCTATCACACAGTGTTCATATTTGTATTCTCAAAATGGAAAGCGATTAGAAAATTAAAAAATAATAGAGCCTAAACCTTTAATTCAGTGAAAAACGGAAAAAAAAATTTTTACAAAAAAATATAAGGAGGGTACAAATCCGAAAAAAAGCTTCTACAATTCTAACTATTAATAAAATAAAATTGAGACAAACTGGCTATTCCACTACAACATACGCCAACGAAAGACAATTTTATCATAATTCTAAAAACAGGACTAAAAAATAGACGAACTATTGATTAAAGTTTTGTTATGCATAGATCAGCAAGAAATGAAAGAAAAATACAAAGAAGTTTTACAGTTACTCCCAAAAAATGAGGAGGAAATCAGCGAAATATGTGTTAATACAGGCTGTTCCAAGTTTTATGGCCGAGGCAAAAATAAATATTTCTAGTAGGGTAAAAAAATAAATTAATAGCCTAAACGATAGGGAATTAATTACACTACCATCTGATACTTTAATATTGTTCAAAATTTTTAAGGTATTGGTGTGAGACATTAAAAACCAATTTTGGTAAAAATTTTGTTTAAGTTATTGGCGTCTTTTCTGTATGGTAAAATTCCTTTAATTTTTAGAGCCGTAATTGCTAAAATAGAAGTATGTAAAAATTGATAGCTTTTGAATAATTATTGAAGATCCAAATGCTTCGATAATTTATGGCAGGCTTAGTGGTAATTGGTGATCAGTCAGAATTCCTTGACAATAGAAAAAGGTTTGCTATGATGTTTACAATCTTTCCGGGGTAAAGCGGTCTATTGGCAAGGAATTCTGACCTGATTACTACAATATCACAAAGCCCGCCATAAATTATTCGAGCTTTTAGATCTCCAATATTAAAATGTTAATTACTCAAAATCTATCAACATCATTCTATTTTAGCAGTTACGGTCCTAAAAATTAAAGGAATTTTATCATATAGAAAATATCCCAATAACTTAAAAAAAATCACAAAATTTATTATTAATGTCTCACAGCAATAACTTAAAAAAATTTGCACTATATCGAAGTATCAAATGGTAGCGTCAATAATGCTCTATCGTTTAGGCTACTAATTTATTTTTTTACTCGACTAGAAATATTTATTTTTGCCTCGGCTATCAAACTTGGAACACCCTGTACCATGGGACAGACCTAAAAAGTAATACTTATTAGTAGTTAAAGTGAACAACTGTAATCAATTCATAATTCATAATTATCTAATCAGTCATGAACTAATGACGGCTCCAAATAATAAGGCTTATTAATTTTTTGCAAAATTTATTAAAATAGAAATTATGACAAATAAATATTTACAATACATTATCATTATCACAAGTTTATTTAGAAACAATTTTTTACTTGCTAATTTCATTAATTTCAATAACTTGTAGTTTCTGGTTCGTTTTGACTACTTATTTCTTCGGATTTTTCCACTTGACTTAACAAAAACAGTGGTGGGTATCTCTTATTCTTGTTCAGATCTTCAACTACCTGCTCAAAATCTCATTGATTTCGTGCAAACTTTTGCCCTTCGTTTCGAAAATAAAAAAGTACACAAACAAGTCAAACAAAATACAGAACCCCGAAAACAACCAAAACGAACCCGCACTTCCGATCGCATCATTCAAAGACGCGAAATACTGGGTCAGAACCCAGCCAACAAACCAATAAATACACGTTATCAACAGCGTGGCTTTCGAAATCACATTTGAGGGCAAAAGCTCGGACATGAGCGCCCATGGAAGCGAGCCCATCCCACAATTGTAAAACATCATAAAAATGACGAGAGTAACGACTGGCAACCAGCCAATGTCTGAAACATCCTGTCCGCTATTTTGCATGTAGAAATAGGCCCCTAGGACAATTTCTGATAAGGCCGCCCCTGTTATGCTTATCAGGAGCAATGTCCTGCGACCAGCTTTATCACTAAGTAGGGGAGAAATGGTCGAGAAAACTATCTGGACTGCTGCTACAATAATTGAGCTAATTTCTGACGGAATGTTACTACCAGTCGAGTCAAAAATACTCTGCATGTAGGAGGAAATAACGGTGATTCCACTAAACTGCTGGAAAGTTGTCAAGGCAATGCTGTAGATCAGGGCTTTAGCGCTAGCCCGTGTTTTAAAAATTCCCAAAAACGAACTTTGGGTCATTGTTTGGAGATAAGTCTTGATTTGGTTTAGTTCCTCTTCCAGCTGTTTAAGAGAACGTCGTCTGAGATAATACAGGGATTTCAACGCTTCTCTGTCTCGATTTATGCTAACCAACCAGTAGGGGGTTTCGGGAGCAACATACCAGAATAAAATTATGTAAAAAAGTGTGACAAATGCGAGAATTAAATTCAAAATCATGATGGAAACAAACGGTCCAACACAATACGAAAACAGCATCCCTACCGCGATGAAAAATCCTACAGAAGCTGTCAGCAGTCCGCGATTTGCATCTTCGGCAATTTCCACCACGTAAATGATCGAGACACAGAACATTCCGCCGATTCCTATGCCCATAAGCACTCGGGCTAGGTAAAAAAGGGCGATGGTTTGGGCGAAAGCTGCCACCAAAAAAGCCACCAGGAAGGGCACTGCCACTATTACAGCGACCGGTTTTCGGCCAACTCTCCACACCAGGCTGCCCCAAATCAAGGGGGCTACCACACCGCCCATTGAGGGCAGGGACCCAATCCAGGAAGCTTCGTCTGCGGAAATCAAACGACCAAGTGGTGTTTCGTCAAAGTGTGATTGCAGTTTGGGGATTACAGGGGACGACCACGAGGAGGCTGTTCCCACAATAAACGCCAAGATGTTGACTAAAATCAGCAACTTTGAAAGAGAAGTGTTAAGTGGGTGTTTACCGGAAGCTGCAGCCACGTATGAGTACTTGCCCCCTTTGAAGAAACCCATGTTGAACCGCTGATTTGGATTTTATCAATGATGCGAGTTGATCAAACATTTGGGTCTTAAATGGAGGTGATTAGGTGCTTCTTTATTTTGTCTGATAAGATAGAATAAGGTAATACGTGCCAGACTTTTAATCTTTTTATGTAATGTTATGGAACAGGATTATGCTTATGGGGTCAAGGGTGGGTTTTGCCTGAATTTAAGTTAAATGGTAAGAAAAATGTAACTGCAGAGAAATGAGAAAATTGCATGACGTTGCATTTGCACTTAAACTTTGATCTAGTTTTTTGCAGATAATAGGCGTATAAAAAATTATCAATTGAGATTGATAATTGATATTTTCTTATGGAATGATCCAAATGATCCAAAATAAATCTGTAATTTGGTGGTTGATTCATTCAAAATAGAATAGCTATTGCTGTTAATGCTAATAATGCTCATTGAATTAAAAAATAACCAAAAATTATGAATAAAAATGGTATAAAAAAAATTAATTAATTAATTAATTAATTAATTAATTCAAAAATTAATTAATCTATCTTAGGTAATTTTTAAAAAATATATTCTTATCTTGATACGTATAACTTTGTTATTGATAAAATTTGGTTCAACTACTTGTCTATTGATTAATAAAAAAAAAACTCTTGAGTGACAAAAAGGAATACCAGAGTTTAAGGGAAACCTTCTAACCGCTGACCAACTTATTGCATAAAATATTTGTAGCTTGGTGTAGTAGTAGCTGCTGTTACCCCTAACAATGTTGAAAGACCAAAGAAGTACAAAATTGTGAATACAATGTTGGTTACATGAATAAATAGTCACACAATAAGGAGATGACAATTTACACTTATCTATAATATCGTTATCATCAATACTGCAAAAATAGAATGACATCAAATTTTGAAGTTTAAGAATATAAACATAAAAATTAATCAGCGGTATCTCTGAATTCTTAATTCAAATAATAATAATTCCCATCGTAACTCCATTTTCATGTTTTTTTTTTTGATGAAAAAATTAAAGGTATAAAAATGCAACTTCAGTAAATACTAACGTATTCTGAAAAAAAAATGTTAAAGAATGATAATAGTTTTATAGTGTTGCACTTTCAATGTCACTTGTAAATTTTTTTTTTCTATTTCATAAAATATCTAGATTTAATTTTTCCATCTAAACTCAATATTAAAAGAAAATCGAATGAACTCGTTGACTCTGATCTACTTCTTGAGTCTAGTAAACAAAACAAAAATACAATAAAAATATTATTGTTGCTCATTGCACAAAATCTTTAATACATTCGGTTCACTTTCATAAAAACCATTGTGGTGGAAATTGGGTCCTCTTGGCATTAACATTTATATGAGTTGTCATGGTAACAGGTTAGTCAATTCCACCACAATTAAAGTGAACCGAAAGTATTATCTGTTTCAAAACTATAATAACGCCAAAGTCGCATTTTACAGAATTATTTTTTTAAATAAGATTGATAAAATTGTAAAATATTTAACAATGTTTAGATCTCTCATTGAAAGTATAAACTACATTAGCTATTATTTTTCTGAAGTGCATGAATAATTTATAACAGCTAATTTAGTGAGAAAATGCGACGTTGGTGTTTTTATAGTTTTGAAACAGCTAATAGGTGTTTTAATGTATTAGCTATTTCAAAACTACAAAAACGCCAACGTCGCATTTTTTCTCAAAATTAGCTGTTATAAATTATTCATGGACTTCAAAAAAATAATATCTAATATAATTTATACTCTCAATGAGAGATCTAATCATTAATAACTATTTTACAATTTTATCAATCTTATTAAAAAAAATAATTCTTTAAAATGCGACGTTGGCGTTTTTATAGTTTTGAAACAGCTAGTAGGTACAGTAAGCTGTCTAATTTTTGTTATTTTCTTTTATTTTAATAATTTCTTCTTTCGTTCTTTACAACTAATGTATATTGTATTTATTTTAATTAAAGAGGTATAGAAACAAGGAAGAAACAATTACTTACAATATTTTTCAGTATTGTAGAAAAATTCTGAAAAAAATTACAGGTATAGAGAAAAATACAAAGTATTTAATAGCAAACGCTAAATTATGTGCGATTTTTAGTTTTTGAGATAATATAAAACGCTAATATTTGTTACCTAATTTATTACCTAATAAAAAATTTAGACTTGTTTTGTTTACTAGAAAAAAGTGAACCACATCTGAACAATGAGTTTTGGAAAAAATGTACAGACACTATTACTACTATAATTAATAAAAAGTGATTTAAACTTACTATTATTGCTACTAGAGTAACATTATTGGAACAGAGTTTTTTATTGTACGAGTATTTCAAACACAACAAGATATAGAAGAAAACCAGTCATTTTACCCAGAGAAGTGGCTATTCAAATGAGCATTATCTGACCAAAAAATTATGTAAAGTAACTACAATTACAATTACAAACCAGTACCCTAATATCATGCATGAGTGGAACACTTGCTGATACATAATAAGTTATACTTAGCTAAATAACTTCCTACATTATTATTTATTTCTATTAAATGTTTATTGTTTAATTTTCAATTCTCATTGCGTGAACAGGTAGTAAGAGAAAAAGTAAACACAATCCATCAAAAATCTTGCGTATTTGTCAACAACTACGAGTAGTAAAATTAGCCGTTAGCGATAATAAAAACAAATTACTTTTTAAATTTATTTCGTACTAAAAATACAAAAATATTTTTTTGGCTTCCACATTTACGCATTCAAAATGGCCTGAATCTCGCCCAGACTTTTCCCCTTCGTCTCAAACATGAAAAAATAAACAAACAGTTCAAACAACACACAAATCCCCCCAAACAGCCAGAAGGACCCAGCCATTCCTATCTCATGCGACAACGCACCGAAATACTTCGTCAGAAAAAATCCCACAAACCAGTAAAAACTCGTAACCACAACGGACGCCTTAGAAATGATATTTAGGGGCAAAAGCTCGCCCATGACGGCCCATGGAATGGCCCCCAACCCGAAATTATAAAACGCTATAAAAACAACAAGTGATAAGATAGGCAGCCAGTTAATACCCGAGACATCATCTCCACTCCTTTGCAAATAAAAATAAACACCCAGGACCAGTTCGCAAGCAATCGCCCCAGCGAGAGCGATCAAAAGTAGCAGTTTTTTGCCGACTTTGTCCAAAAAAGGGGGCGAAATTGTGGAGACCACGAACTGGACAGCCCCCACAATTATAGAACACACTTCCGGGGCTATTTCACTCCCAGCTTCATGAAAAATGTTTTGGGTGAAGTACAGAATGACAGTAATTCCGGAAAATTGCTGCGCTAGTGTTAAAACCACACTGTACACGAAAGCTTTGCTTGTTCCTTTTGTGTGAAAAATTTCGTGAAACGATGTGGGTTTTAATTGTTTAACGTGTTCCTTGATCCCTTCCAGCTCTGACCGGACTTCACTTTCCGGTTTTTGTCTCAAGAAGTTAAGTGATTTGAATGCTTCATCTTCCTGGTTAATGCTACACAAAAAATATGGAGTTTCCGGTGCCACGAACCAAAAAACGGGCACGTAAATAACACAAAAAGCTGCTAGAATTAAATTGAAAGTCATTACGGATACATAAGGGCCCACAATGTACGAGAAAAGCAAGCCCAGCATTATGGCACTTGTTGTGGTGGCTTGGAGGGCCCCCCGATTTTTTGCCTCCACACTTTCTACCACAAAAATCGGTAGAATGCAAAACATTCCTCCAACTCCAAAACCCATCAAAATTCGGCTGACGTAGTAGAGGTAGACTGAATCGGCGAAAGCCGCCAATAAATAGGCTATCAAGTACGGGATTGAAATCACTGTCACTGTTATTTTTCGTCCTGTTGATTGTACCAAATAGCCGAAAATAAAAGGGCCGAAAATTCCACCCATAGCGGCAAGTGAGCCAATCCAGGACTCTTCTTCATCGGTTATTTGGTGTCCTAGAGGGTTCTTACTGATGCCTTTGTTTTCCAAAATTGCTATTACGGGTGATGACCAAGCTATCGATGTTCCGGTGATAAATGCGATAATGTCGGCTAAAATGTGTACTTTGAAATCGGAATTTGATTTGGGGGTTTACCTGCGAAAATGACCAGGTAGACGTGGTTGATTCTTTGAAGGAGGGCCATTTTGGTGCCAATTCATTACGTGGTTGTTTTGGTTGAGAATTTTATCGCAAACTATTCTTTAGTAAGTGCTAGAAATTTTATCAGTTTTGTTACCGATAATTAATCAGTCTGGTTCTGAAAGCAATCAGTCATTCTTGAGTCATTTTATCGCTTCATGTAAAGCGTTTCAATCAATTTTCTTAAGTTGTGAGAGGAGCTTGGGTGTCTAAAGGTTAACAATTTAGTGTTCACTCACCTAATTTGTAAAACGTATTGGTAGATTTAGATCAAGCAATTTTTAAATAGAAATAAAATAAACAGACTTTATTATCAAATGGATGTTTCCGTCTTCTGGCACTTTTAGCTCAAGCAAAAATAAATATTTCTGGTTGATTAAAAAATTAAATAATAGAGAACACGATAGAGAATTAAATGCTTATAAATTTTGCATTGCTGTTAGATAAAAAAAGTTATTCGTATTACTGGCATGTTTTCTATATTATAAAATTTCTCCCATTTTTATGGTGCTAAAACAGAATTCTGCAAAATTTTATAGGTATTGAAGAATTAACAATTTGATATTGAAAATCTCATACTTGGAATGATTTATGGCAGATTTTTTGGTAAATGGTGATCAGGTCAAAATTCCTTGACAATAGAAAAAATTCCTCTGTAATATTTACTTTTTTCTGTATTGTCAAGGAATTATCACCAATTCTCACAAACCAGACCATAAATTATACGAACTTTCAGATTTTCAATATTAAAATGTTATTCAAAACTTATCAACTCTTCCGTAGCAATTACCACTACTATAAAAATAAAAAAAAATACCTTTATAGAAAATACGCCAACTTAATTTTTTTATACAAGTATCTCATAACCATATCTTAATTTTGAACAATATCAAATCATTAAATGTAGGATAGGTTATTAATTTCTTTTACCAGACTAGAAATACTAATTTTTGGTCGAACGAAAAGACTGAGAACTTTGTATCTATGTTATAGTGCCTAGTCATTTATAAAATGTTTGTTTCAATAAAACTTACTGCATACTTCTCCATTAGAATGACTTATTTTTCCACATTAAGCATTAATTGATCTACACGATCTATGAGTACAAATAGATACTTACTTTTTGGTCCATTCGATTTATAAAAACAACATAGAAGTAGGTATTAAAATTGTGTGTTCATCAATAACTGATGTAAAAACTGTATTGAGTAGGAAGTTTTTGACCTTTTGATGTAATGATGACCTGTTTTATTAATACATGCAGGTAGCACAATACTTCATTTTAAAAAGTAGGTAAATTCAACTTGTTGGAATTGGAAAATTTGCACCAAATTTTGATAAATTGGTGTTAAAAAAATATACATTATAAAATACGAGTACGAACTAAAATATTATTTAATTATATTGTATTTAATTCTTGCATTCATTCAACAGTTGACTGAAGTTTGTAGCCGATTGATTACTCGGCTGATGAAACAGAAAAAAAAATACTAGTAAAGCAAACAATAATGATCGACACTTTTATAGATCAAATAATAAATGAAAATTTCCATTATTTTTAAATTTTAAAAATTGTGCAGTAAACTATAAGTACTATAACAGAACCAATTTACTAACATTTCAGAATTTTTGCAAAAAAAATTTTTTTTGGTTATTCTTGTTTGAGTGTATTTAACTTAATTTGAGTTTCTGGTTCAAAAATGCGCTAAAACATTCGAGAACATGATGGACTTTTATGCACCAATTTTGATGTAAATTTTAACTACACTTTAGTGAACCTAGCAAGAAAATGTAAATGTAAAAACTGCTTAAGTTTAAAAAAAAAACTTTAAAGATTTCGTTAAGTAAAAAATAGCGCCCATTTTGGTAGTTTAGTAATTTTGGGTTCGTTAAATTTATTAGGTTGGAGAAATTCAAACAATATCATGCTTCTTTTAAGTCTGCTTACGTTTATCAATTACCTTTAACAGTCACCCTGAATAAAAGACATTGAAAAATATGCTGACAAGGAATTAACTAAATAGAAATAATAATCTGTCTTGTAGATATGTATTTCGTTTGGAAAATTCCATTGACCGAAATGTATCTACTTATTGATAACAATCATCAGATTTGATTTTTTTATAAATAATGACATGACTTCTAAATTCCTTGTCTTACAAAAATACTGATTTATAAGATAAGCAATAGAGATAGTACCCATCACAACAACGAATTTTTCTGTGAGGTACTTGCAAATTGCTTTGCTAATAAAAAAGCAACACAAAAATATAAAAAAATACATTTATTTTTCATCTTATGTAAATATGTACAATAAATATTATCAACAACAAATTCCTTACAACGGAATCAATTCACGCCTCCAGAATATCCTGAATCTCCTGCAAGTTTTTCCCTTTCGTCTCAATAACAAAAAGTAGAGTAAAGAAGAAGGCAACAGCACAAAACCCAGCAAACACCCAAAACAGCGGCCCCATTCCCATCGCATCAGCAACGGACGTGAAAAACTTGGTGATCAAAAACCCAAGAACCCAACAACACGTGGCCGTCAAAGACGACGCCACTGACTTAACATTAGCTGGGAACAATTCGCCCATCATGGCCCATGGCAAAGGCCCAAACCCGCAATTATACGTGATAATATAAACCATGAGAGAGACAACAGGCAGCCAGGAAATTGCATCAACATCATCACCATTCTTCAACATAAAGAAATAAAGCCCAAGTGGGACCTCAGCTATCAACATCCCAATGGCGGAAATATACAACAGCATTTTACGACCAAGACGCTCCACCAAAATGGGAGTGACAAAACTGGTCAAAAACTGCACAACTCCAATGATAATTGAGGCAACTTCCGAGTCCAGACTACTCCCAGAGGCTTCGAAAATCGGCTGTGCGTAAAACAACACCACGTTGATTCCTGATAGTTGTTGCAAGACGACCAAAAGGACCGAAATTGTGAGTGCCTTGACTAGGCCTCTGGACGCAAACAGGTCACCAATGCTCCCTTCTTTGCTCTTCTCAATTGAGAGTTTAATGTCTGCAAGTTCGGCGTCCGTTTTCGTGCCAGGAGCTCGTATTTTCTCCAATGATTTAGAGGCAGCTTCGTGGTTGTCTTTGGAGACGTGATAGTGGGGGCTTTCGGGTGCCAGGATGTAGAACAGGACTAGGTAAATGCACGGAATAACAGCCAGGATTATGTTGAAGGCCATTATGGACACGTAAGGGCCCACACAATAGGAGAAAAGTAGTCCTGACGTAATGAAAATGTTCATGACTGAACCCAAAGTCCCTCTGTTTTTGTCCTCTGCGATTTCTCCAATGTACATGGGGAAGACTGTGAAGACGCCACCCACTGCCAGGCCCATCAGAACTCTGGCGAAGTAGAAAAGGGCAACAACTTCGGCGAAAGCCAACGTCAGGAAGGACACAATGTAAGGGATGGCTAGGCACAAGAGGGTGAGTTTTCGGCCCAGTTTATCGGCAGCGTAACCGAAGAGAAACGGCCCGAAAATCGCCCCCAGAGGCATCAAAGAGCCAATCCATGAGTTCTCATCCGAGTCAATTCTTCGCCCGAATGGAATGTCATCCACGTCTGTGACGTTCAGCTTCGGAAGGGTTGGACTAGACCATGCGATGGCAGTCCCAGTAACAAACGAAAGCAAGTTGCCTGAAAGGTTCAGTCACGACCCAGAAAACCAAAATTTTGACTCACCTGAAAGGGCCGAAAAGTACACTTGGTCGAACATTTTGTGTCACTCTTGAGGGCGTTTGGAGCGAACTGAGGGACTGGAAGTCATCTCCCTTTTGTAAAGTAACACCACAATCGGAGATAAAAGACTGATTAGTGAAATCACCGCACTTAAAGTTTTCCCTCACACTTAATGATAGATAAGAAAACTATTAAACATAATCGTGGTTATTGATTTTGTTTGGAAGTGGGCACGTTTGTTATTGGATCCTCTTGCAATAATTTGACGGAACGCTGGTTTGATTGGAGCGATAGTGTCGTGAAATCTGATTTTGGTCAGCTAAACACGTTCTGTGACATTGGAAAATTATTATCAATAATAAGAGTAGAGGTGAAGGACGGGACGGGCACCGACTTTTGCACAAATTTGCTTTGTAACGAGATAAATAATTAAAAATTGGGCTATTTTTGGGGCGATAAAATCCGTAATACTGGCAAAGGCCACAGATTCCCAGTGGAAATTTTCGACTAGTACGATTATCGCATTAACAAATTACATAAATATTTTCGTTTCTATGATTGACGGCATCAAGTTTACAGTCCGAGTTATTTTATTTGTTGAAGTGAGACGCCAGGTCGTGGACACTGCGTGCAGCCGTGATTTCCCAAAATTTTTGTTAAAATTTCCAGCCTATTGTAGAAAATGTAACAATTATGTTTTGTTATCTTTAAATGCCTAATGTTGCAATTACATCATTTTTTTGAGACGCCATATCGTGAGCACTTCGTGTAATCGTGGTTTCCAAAAATTTTGTACAAGATGTTACAATTAAAAAATTATGTTTCGCTATCTTTTGCCAATGATATTTGAATTTTAAGTGGTGCAGGTGCTCAAAAAGCTATTCTTCTAAAATACGAGCTAGTGAATTCCACGTGAACTTTATCAAAGTACTTGAAAACGTATTTAATCATTTTCTACAAGTATTGAGGTAGTTGGGTCGGGCTTTTTACTGGTATAAACTGGTAGCAAATTTTGAAAAACTTGTAATATTGAAATTTAGTGGAAGTGAACATTTTTAAATTTGGAGATTTATTCATATGACGTAATAACTACGAGTAGGTATTTTAATAATGCATGTTAAATATAAAAATATGATTTTGTATAGGTAATAATTACCAATTATTAAAAATAATTAAGTCTGAAGGTTTTTTTTAGCACTGCAGTGATGGTGGGTAATTTATTCAAATGTTTTACTACTGTTCTCCAAGAAATATAGCACTAAAAATACTTTTTTTTTGTTTTTAAAACTTTTAGAAAGCTTTTGAATAATAAGAAATAATACAGTAAAATAAGAACAGTAGGTAAAACTTTAGTAATCCGAATTAATTATTGTAAACGGTTCTCGGGATTATCAAATTAACAAATTTTGTTACAATTCCATATAATTAAAATTAATTAATATTAAGTGATGCTTAAATGTTGATCTGTGCAAAAACCGTAAAACTTGACATTTGACTATGCAAAATAAATGGCAACTCATTTCGAATTAGTTTAATTCTAAATTATATTTTAATTTCGCTTTCTGTAAACCGACCCTAAATTCATTAATTTTTATTAAAAAGAAAAACAATTCTGAAAAAATTAACATGTTACATTTTCATTTAAAAACTTGTGTTTTCTGTGTACAAAATTCAGCATTTATTGTTTTCCCTACGCATGTGATGTCTTTCGGAATTTTTCTATAGTTCCTTATAGTAAATATTATTAGATAAATTGGTTAATAATATGAATAGTACCTATTTATAAAATATTTGAAATTAAATTTTTCGTTAGGTATAATTAACGTAATTATTTTTTTTTCGTAATGTTTACACAAAACAACATTTAAGCAGCGTGTGTTTTGGACTTGAGAAATAACATCAGTGTCTTTGTTCTTTGTTGTATTTTTCTTTTGTAGAAAAAAATTCACGTTTTAAGCTTAACCCTCTTCAAGTGGGAACAAATATAAATCCCATTTCAGTTCATTGAGGAATTGCAACAGCGCATTTGAATTTTTCGGAGTGAAAAATAAAGCACAAATTGAGCGTTTCTGTAAAAGAAAAGAATTCTGTGATAAACTAAACCCCAGCGACACGTTTTGAGCTAAGAAAACCCACCAGAAACTCTCAATTTGTGGTCCATTTTACTTCAAAAAATTCAAATGCGCTGTTGCAAAATTCTACTATGAACTGAAATGGGATATACAAATAAACAAAAATATCGTTAAAAAATTTGCTGCACTACATTGTTTCATTAAATTTTTTTTTTGAAATCACTATTCACAAATGTTACATAGAAATCAGTGATAAAACGTTTTTGAACAATAATTTTTTAGCAAGTAATTGTAAATTTTCCGAATCTCTTGATCCTTCAGGGAAAACTTTATTTTGCAGAAAATTGGCGTAAACATATGTAACCACTGACATATTTTTTTAATTGAAGATAAGATTAATACTATTAATGGTGTTATATGTCTTATGTGATGTTTAGGGAAATAAATAGTAAATCTTATTAAGTATTGCTTCATTTTTTTCTAAATGATGAATTGGTGCACTTATTTCTATTTGTTAAAAATAGTGAAAGAGATTTAAAATTCTAATTAGTTGTAATAATTGATAAAGCAGTATCTAAATCGTCTGTAGATTTAAAAAAAAATCCAATAAATGATTTATTTATTTTATACAACTGTGCAAATTACTGTAAGCGATTTGGAAACCATTTAATAATAAGAGCGGTTTCCTAATTTTAATTTTTAGCATTCTATGTGAAATAAAACTGTACAAAACTTGTAGAATCTAGCTATTTTCAACAGACATAAAAAATCCATATTTTGAGGCGTTTAGCTTTCCGTTTATTTTGTTTGGCCATTCAGTTCATTCCCATTTTACGAAAAGTTGTACCTACCTGATTGCGTTTTTTTTCAAAAATGATTTGAGTAAAATAAGACACACTTATCCAAGAGTAAAAACTTTATTAATTATTTAAGTATTACTTTGTACATTTGTACGACTTGTAAATTTCTGTTCAATAATACTGTATAATAAAACAAGAAACGTTAAATAAATTAAATGACAAGACTAAAAATACAACGTAAAAATATAAAACAATAAATAAATATCACTACAATTCACGCTTCACTCGACGAACTTTTCCCACTCAACATATCCTGAATCTCCTGCAGACTCTTTCCTGACGTATCGGGCAAATAATTGTAGACAAAAATGCTAGCCCCCACGCAACACGCGGCGAAAATCCCGAACGAACCCGCTTGTCCAATCAAGTCAGAAACTAGCGAAAAATACTTGGTCAGAATAAAGCCCAAAAACCAGCACCCAGCTGCTGTAACAGTTGAGGCAACCGATTTAATGTTCCCTGGGAAAAGCTCACCCATCACAGCCCACGGAAGTGGCCCAAAACCAAGACAATAAGTGATAATGTAGACAACAAGACACGTAACAGGGAGCCAAGATATTGAGCTAACATCGCTGCCCCCACTTTTGATATGGAAGAACACAGCTAGGGCCCCTTGAGACACAGCCATGCCAATGGCGGAAAGAAGCAAAAGGTATTTTTTGCCCTTCTTTTCCACAACAATAGGAGTGGCCCCACTTGCAAAAACCTGGACAATCCCGATTATGATTGTGGAAATATCAGCCGGGATTGTGCTTCCAGCATCAGTGAAAATATCCTGGGCGTAAAAAAGCACAATATTGATCCCTGATAGTTGTTGCAAGGACACTAAACCGACTGAGATCGTCAAGGCTTTAGTCAAACCCTTTGATTTGAAAATATCAGCGAATGAGGCTTTGTTGGCTAAAGTTTCCTCAACACTTGACTTAATCTCGTCCAACTCCTCTTGAATGGCATCCTCTGATTTCGACCGCAGTTTCATTAAAGCTTGCGCAGCTTGATCCTTGTTTTTCCGAATCAAAAAGTAGGGACTTTCCGGGATAAACAAGTAGAAAACGACCAAAAACACGCAAGGTGAGACGATACAGGCGATATTGAACGCCATGATGGACATGTAGGGCCCCAAAGCGTACGAGAACAGCAACCCAACCACTATGAAAAGTTGCATGAAGGAGCCGAGCGAGTCTCTGACTTCGTCCTCTGCGATTTCGCCAATGTACATCGGCAGGACTGTGAACACCACTCCCACGGCCAGACCGCACAGAAACCGCATCAGGAAAAACAGCAGGGGGTTTGTAGCGAAAGCCGCGATCGCGAAAGCGACGATAAAAGGGATGATTCCGGCCAGGAGGGTGTTCTTTCGGCCGATTTTGTCAGCTGTGAGGCCGGCGATAAAAGGGCCAAGGGTGGCCCCGACCGGGAGGAGGGAGCCGATCCAGGACTCCTCGCTCTTTGTGAGGGCGAGGGCGAGCGGGTTGCCGTCCTCGTGCGAGATTTTCATTTTGGGGATTTCGGGGGAAGTCCAGCCGAAGCTGGTGCCGCACACGAAGCCGGCCAAGTTTGCTGCAAAGAAAACGAGTCAGGCAACCAGTATTGCTGGAACAAGCGTTTTATTACTCTCATTCAACATAATTTACATTTACAATTGTTTTTAACAAAAAATTATTAAAGAAAATTGCAAATTGTTGAATAAAAACAAAATTAAGTAGTAATAAATTTTCTTGTCTCTATCAGTTTCTAAAAAAGTGGGTATATGCTATATTGATTTCAAAGAAAATAATAGGTGTTCTGGCTAATATTGCAATGGTTATTTTATATTTTGCACTTAAGCATTTCTATAAAATGCACTGATACAGTGAGTTAAACACAAGCCCAAAAATCTAAATAAATAAATGATAAATAATAAATAAATAATATTAAATAATAAATAATAAACACACAGAAATCAGTGTCTGTTATTAAATACTTAATCATTTTTTTCTGTGCATGTGAATGTTTTCAGAAATTTTATACAATTTTTTAACTAAAATTAACTATTGCTTTTAGTTGCTGCAAAAAATTATTTTTATACATTCTAAAACAAGTGATGCTGACGTAGATGATGTTTTGTGGAAAAAAAGTTTATAAATGTCGCTCGCTCCAAGAACTTATTAATTAAAAGAAATTTAAATAAGCATAACTTTGAAGATAGCAAATTTTTTTGGTAGTTTTTACTCAAAACATCGTTTATTAAAAGTTTTTATTTATTATCCGTTTACGATTGTTTTAAACACGCAGCAGGCCTAGATATAGTTTTGTTAGGTTGGCTTCAGGTCCTGTCAGGTGCTGTCTTTATGACGTTATCCTTTCAAAAATTCGCCTTGTTGTCAGTTCTACTTTTTGTTAATTTAAAATGCTGAAAGAAATTTCTGTTGATATGAAAACGTGTATCAAAAGATGGTTTGAAGAATACAAGAAAGACCGACCGGACTTTTTATCCAATAATAATGAGTCAAATACAATAAATAAAATATTCAATTATTTATTTAAAAAATGAAGCAAACTGACAACAATCCTTGGTTGTTATCAATTATAACCTAAAATAGTTTTTTAATGGCAACTCACAGTAGTGCCAAATAAAATGTCAGATTTTCATAGATATCCCGAATTTGAAACAATCGTGAACGGTGTATAACTCACAATGTTGTCTGTCTGCCGGTTATTTTTTCGGAGCCAAATTTGAAAGGGTTCTCGTTGTCCCACTGAATTGAAATTTTGCATGCTTACTTAATCTGCGTGCCAATGCAATCCTATGTAGTTAAATACCCCCTAAAGGGGTTAAATGGGGTTTTAAAATTTTAGGTTATGTTTATAAAGATGTTCTCGATTTGTACATACCGTAACTTATACCGACATAGACGGTATGTTGGTTATTTGGACGTCACGGTAGATGCACAGTGTAATAACAATAAATCTATGCAATAAATAAAGACTAAAAAGCAAAAAATAAAAATATATAAAAAAATGTTTTTAAAAAAAAGCTTTTATTTAAAAGATGCACTAAAAATTAAAAAATAATGTATTTCAATTACAGGAGAATATTTTTTCTTACAGATTAAAATTCTAAAATTTATAAAAGCTTTGGGAATTATAAAACTACGGCATTACAGAATTACTTTGTTCAGTTGACAACTCCCAAAGCTTTTATAAATTTTAAAATTTTAACCTGTAAGAAAAAATATTCTCCTGTGATTGAAATACATTATTTCTTACTTTTTAGTGCATCTTTTAAATAAAAGCTTATTTTAAAAAACATTTTTTGATATATTTTTTTTAGAATGACTATAAATCTTAGGGTCGATTTACAGAACGTATTATTCGCAATTGAATTTTAATTCGCGATTAACTTGACGTTTGTCAGTGTATGATAATTGATAATTAATCAATATCTAATGGTTATGTTAATAAATATTTTCTTATTTTTAATTTTCTTAATATTAACATTTTTAATTAATTAATTAAAATAAGGTATAGAGAATTATAGAAAAGTTTTGAAAACATTCTCATTCATGAAGAAATTAATATTTATAACTTCTCTTGCTTTTGTGTCTGCAAACTTGCCTATTTATAATTTTTTAGTAACAAGGCTTTAATTTAGATAAAATGCATTTACAACGTGGTTGATGGTAAAGTCAAAATCACATTTTTAAATTGCAATGCTGTTTGAATATTGGAAAAAATAACTGCAAGATCAATGTAAACAATTTTTTCAAGCAAATTTTTTGGAGCAATAATTCTCGTAATTTGTTCAAATACTGTCGGAGGTTGAGATGTATTTAAATTTAAATTCAAAGGAAGAAATTAGTTTGCAAAATTCAACTGTGCTTAAACGTTTATCTTGTGCAAAATGCATTGCATGCTTTATTAGTTAGTTAGTTTTCCTGTTCTCCAGATGAATTACTTTCAATAAAAACAGAAATTATTAATAATAAATACAATCAGTCAAAAATGTTGAATAAGAATATATTGTTCTCTACTTAGTATAAATATTTAAAGTTCTTATTTGCAATTTAGGAGCCATCTTTTTCGCTCAAAGATTTTATCGTTTTCAATAAACTTTTAAGCAACTTTGCCAAATTTAGTAATATTATACGAGTATATCTTTATTTGTTATTTCAGTTATTATTTCTGTTGCAAAGAAAACAAGTTCACAATAAAATCGAATCTTTTTACAAGTTATTATCCCATTAATTTCACGTTTAATTTCCCACAAAGCATTTTCTCGTACTTTTTAAAACTGTTGTGAGATTTTTATAAGCAATTACATCAAAAATTTTGGAAGGCCACTTTGTTTGGCTGCTTTCTTTAAACTCCTACTGACTATATTTTAGCTATAGTAGGTAGTTTATAAATTGATTTAGTATCTAGTTAAAGTTTTTTATTTTTATTTTAAAATAACGAATCGTTTAGGTAGATTATAAACTAGTCAAGCTTGTATGTACATTAGCATATTGTCGTAAAGCACAAATGCACTAATTTATATTTTATATCATATAAAACTATTTTTGCGTTTTTGTTAAAATAGAACGAATACTTTAGCCGTTGATAACATTGATAATGGCATTGACAATGACAAACACGTAAATGCATCAAGGTGAGTGAATCTTGACCTCGTGGGATTTAATTTTGGTGAACTAACCTGGGCTACTAGTAATTTAAATAGTTGGAGTAATGTATTTATATATTTTTATTTTATTTTATGTTCCAAACTTTTATTTGTAGTCCTAAGAAAGTTTTTTTAATTCTGCCAAAATCAAAATTAATTAAATAAGATTATTTGCTACTTTGTATATTAGTTAAGACATCAATTTTTTGCTTTTTCATTGTTTTTTACAGGTTTTGTCTTAAACGCTCCACGTTTCTAAATTGGGCGGAAACAACAGAAGATTACCCAATTTAAAAGCGATTTGCTGATAAAAATTCACAAACTGCTTAATGCCGTAGTAAATGATACAAGCTTCACCCGCAGAGAAGTTGCATCGTAATTACGTGATCAAATTAGATTATCAATTTGATTATCAGTCCATTTGTGTAATTGTTATTACACAATTTGATAAACATTACTTTTTAAATTAACATGAAAAATTAATCTTTGAGAGAGATTTAATCGTTACATCATACATTTCTAAAAAAATTGGATCATTTTTATCTAAAAAAAATTAATTATAATTTGTTGTGTTTCTTTTATGTTCTGCCCGCAATTATAATTTATTGCCTTTTGTTTTGTTGGCTATGAAATAAAATATTTCAAACAAAATCTTAACAAAACTTTGATCGGCGAAAATACTTGCCTTAATGGTTTTTAATGATTTTTTTTAAGTCAAATTTATGATAATTATTATAATCGCGTCTTTATAGTTAGCATAAGTGACAGTAAATCTATTTTACTGTAGTTTTATGACCACTTATAAATTACTTTAATCTATGTTAGTTTTCGGGATAATTTTTATAATATGGTTCAAATCAGTAATCTGATTTGGTCCACAATGAAGTCAGAAATTACGTGAAATAATGACAGTAAATTTCTTACCAACACATGCTGCAATGTATAAAAATTTTCGATTCGTGGGTTCGGCACTCTCACTGGTCATTTTGTTCGACTGAATGGTGACTTCGCCATTTGTAACATTGAATGTTGTTTCGGATTCTTCCGTCCCCGCCACTGGTGTGTACTCATATTCTTCCTTTGTGGTCATTTTGAAGGATTTGTCTTTCGAGGATGTTACTTTGAGGATTACTTGAATGGCTGTGATTCCACAATTACCGATAAAGGGTTAATAAATGGAAGATAAGTCTAATCAGACTGTGGCCACTCGAGATTCTTCTTTCTTTCTTTCTCTTTTTCTTTGTGATTTTTTGATCGTTTTTGCAACTTATCGCGTTTTGGATGGAAACTGTATTTTGATACTTTTCAGCACGCCCAGGATTATTGTTGCAGTGTTATCTCCACCTAATGTACTTTTTGCTCTCGTAGTAATTAATAACAATATCGCTGCCAAAGTTTATTTTGATTTACATTTTGTTATGCAATTACAATTAATGCCGGTTGTGTCTCATCAGATTCGCTATATGTTTTGTCGCTTTTAACATAATTTGATATCAAATTTGTTACTTCCGGTTTGCCACTCGGGGATGTACCACAAGCAATTAATTCATTATTTTAATTTGAATACAACCTCTACTAATTTAAGGATTATGCAAGTGTGGTGGGTATCCATGAGTTACTTAGGAAAAGAAGGAAAACGTGAAGTCAAACCCACGTTATGAAGTGATTTATTACAGTTTGCCTAAATATCGAGAGCTAGATACTGAAATTTGGTAATTTCCGTCACCTTCCTCAACAAAAATATTTTTTTATTATTATTTTACCCAATTGGAAAGATATTGTGGTTTTATGTGAAGAATTTTTGAAAAACGTATTTTTAAATTCGGGTAATTACACGTTTAACACTAAACAATACTATACTGTCTGTAAAAATAAGTAGGTATATAATTTCTTCTCTCCTTGAATTCCGAATTCCGAATTTAAAAACAATTAGATAATGTTTTCTGTATTTAATTCTATTAACTTTTTAAGTGAAGAAATACAGTAATGAATAAATAGTAGATGCCATTTAAAATTTTGAAGGGTCATTTGTCTTACAAATCGGTATTACAAATAAAGCCAGGCAATAATTTTAATTCAATAGATTCTTGGTACTTATATACAGTTACTCAACGTTACGCAGAATTTATTTCCTTTCCCAAGGATCGGAAATTCAAAAGACATTGTGTTCCAACAACTATTTAAACATTATTTAATATCTAGGTAACAAGATAACCGTTTAACCTGATTTATCTTTAATTGAATCATTTGTACTTCTATTGACACTGTGACTCCATAGAAATCGAAGATTATTTGTTGCTAATGGGATATCATTGTTTTATAATTTAAAAAGAAAGTACAATACAAATCTAGGTATTTGTATGGCAACCTCGTGGACGATGACGATTGTCGGATGATTTGAAGTTATCACTAATAGCTAATAGAGTTCATTGTCTGAATATAAATAAATTAATTAGAGATGGATTCAATGTAATACTATATTTGCAAGACGACAAATCGTGTCATTGTCAATGACTCAAGGATCTATGTACCTAACAGAAAATCAGATTTACTTTTTTATTATTTTAAGAAAAAAAATATAGTTGGACATTCTTAAAATTTTTATTTCGTTGTTTTGACGACAAAAAGGCTAAAAGTTGCATAATTAGAATATTTTGGTTTTCCGTTTCTTTTTTTAAATATAAAGAACCCTTATTTTGCTTTCCAATTCATCGAATTTTTTCCAAACAAGAATTAATAATATAAAAAATTAATAATAAATCAAATAAGGCTTCCTCGATGATAGTCGGGTTCAGGCAGGTACTCAAAACCAATTACTTTTTAATTGGTACTCTGAATTTTTTTACATATTGAACTAATCTGATCAATTACAAAGTAATTCAGTTACTTTTTTAAGTGAATACGTAGTTAATTAAGTACTTAACTTTGTACACTTACACTCACTTATGTAATATTAGTCAGATTTTTAGTGATTCTTATGTCGTTTCGTTTTAGTTTTTTTTTGCCGATTTTTTAACGATTTTATCATTTCTCAATTTGTTTATTTTGCCTATACTTTTCACTGCCTTTCTCATAGGTATTTTGAAACGAATTGTGCGGAAACAGCTCTACTTTGTGATTCACATCACAATAAATCATTTTTTGCTCAAATACTTTACGGCGGGCTCTTATCACTGTACGTAAATAGGAATACCCGTGATAAGGATAAGAACATGTACCGTGTAGCATAGGTGTAATGTGATTTCAAGTAGCCCTCCATGAAATAAAAACTATAATTAAATACAAAAAAGTGAAATGTGGATGTGGCTGCGCATTTTTGTAGTATTATTCCTGCATATACAGTGTGAACCAATAGAACGTAGCCAAACTGCACTTGATGAGTCACATGACGGCCTTGATAGGAATACTACAGAAATAAGTAATTTTAGTGGCGACTACGAAGACATTATTGTAGATGCACCAAATGCAGAAACAACTGTTGTCGAAGATGAATATTTTTTTATAGGAGAAAATACAAAAGAGGTGCAGAATAACAAAACCGTTATAGAACATGGTGGCGGTAAAGTAAGTGCTGTTGATCACAATTTGGAAAAAGTACACAAAAATGATACTAATAATAAAATAGTAAAAAATAATGACGATAAAAAACCTCAGGAAAAGAATTTGACAACACTAAAAAACAAATCAGTTCTTAATAACACAACATCTTCGTCAACTTCACCCTCTTCAACATCTTCATCAACTTCAACCTCTTCAACATCTTCCACTTCCTTAACATCAACTTCAACCACAAAGCCGCCTGCTCCTGTTACCACTTCAAAAACAACCCAATTTGAGGCAGATACTGATGATCATTCTCCAATGTTTAAAGGGTTCAATTGGAATTATTTATTTTATTTATTTTTATTTGTCCCCGCAACCGGAATTCCCGTCGGATTGTATTATTATTGTAAAAAAAGAAAGAAAAAGGGGCAGTATGTTGGTAAGTACTACCATAAAGTCGCTGGAGCTTAAACAATTTTGTAAATTTTAGAAGCGAAAAAGAGCAACAACAGCAGGAACAGAAGATTTTCGACACCGTCTTGGGTATTTAGTGAACCTGATTTTATTGACGAAGAAGTTATAACACTGGAAGAAGAGAAAACCAAATAATATGTCGTTCGTTAGTTTATTATTATTAATAAATACGTATTTTTTTAATTTTTATTAATTCGATATTTCCGGATTTCGAAGTAGCACATGTTGTAATTCTATTGAGTAGTTTTTGTGAGTATGTACGTTTATGCGAATTCTGTAAGTATTGCCAACACCCAATGTTTCTACCGAAAATCTCTCAGGAGTGCGCAAATATGAACAAACAAAGCAGTTTTTTTTAATAATTTGCTTTAGTTATCAACACGGCTGCATTGAGGTTAGCCTTAATTAGATAATTTTTAAAATCGTGCACACAACAAAGGTTGGTAATTTTAGGGGAATTCGCGTTAACGTACATTCTCGCCTGTGTACCAGGCCCTCTACTGCTAACCTCACATTTTAATAAAAATGAACATACAAAAAATAACACTTTTTAGAGGTAATTATCAACAGTTTGTTGGACTTAACTTTATTTAGAAGTGAATTCTAGTCCCCAGCATCCACATTTTACAATCATGCGGCATGAAACACTATCCACCGCCCCCCAATTACGACCGTAAGTTAACCTCAGCAAAAACGTAATGCTAAACACCGAAAATCACAGACATTCAACTGCCCGAACGTCCAAAATTACGTTTTATGGACAAAGTCCCTTTCATTCCCCCCGGCTCCAAAGCCCCCAAAATGCAGAAACGACTGCGCCTTATGAGGGGCCCTGAAACCGTCCACAACTTCCTAATCCACCAACAATACGGAATTGTGGTAAGTTGACCACCAAATGCGCTCTTTTAGTTTAGCACATATTTTAAGGCTTTGGGGGGCGGTAGGTTAAAGTGGCCCCACTTTGAAATGATGCGTCTGGCAATAGGGCGCAAAATAGACCCTAGTCGAATGTTTGCGGTCTGGCGGGTTGATGCCCCCTGGCAGCCTGTCACCAAAAAGGGGCAAGGGCAAAGGATGGGCGGCGGCAAGGGGGCTATTGACCATTACGTTACACCTATTAAAGCTGGTATTTTGGCTCTCTGATTGTGGTTTGCCTTTTCTGAGGGTTTGTTTTAGGGCGTGTTATTCTGGAAGTGGGCGGTAAATGCGAATTTCAGGAAGTTCAGGGTTTTCTGCACAACATTGCCATGAAAATGCCCTTCCAAGCAATGGCAGTGTCTCACGAAATGTTGAAGGAACGGGAGGAAAGGGAAAAGTGGGAAGAAGAAAACAACCAGAATTATTACACCATGAAATACTGCATGCAGAATAACATGGGAGGCTGTCACAAGTGGATGTCGCCGTTCGACTACAAGTTCTTAGGGAAATATTTGTAACAATTTGAATAAAGACAGTTAAAACAATTATTGGGACCCTTTCATTTTGTGAATGAAATCGAAGTGAAAACCTTCCTTTAACTTTAAATACTTGATCACAGATTATATGGTTAGGTCAGGTCAAGTCACCATATAATTTGTGACTTGACTGTGATTAATTCCGACTCCGTCCTCCAAACACAGTTTTTCATTGGTGAGGGTCCAATGCTCTTCACTATTGTCAAAATTTAAGATTTTTCATCTGTGTAAGGAAGTTTTGTAACGTCTAATTCGAAGAATAAAATGTATTCAACTCGTTTTCGTGTAAATCGGTTCATTTATTTCACCTCGTGGATTAAACCACTCGTTTTCACTCGCGAAATAAAGCGTCCGATTTACACTCAAACTCGTTAAATATATTTTTTTTCACTGGGAAAGTAAAGAAACCACCACATTACAAATACTTTATTTTACTGATTTGTATGGTAACTTACATATTGTACTTGTACATATATCAGTTGTCTCAATTTACACCAAGTTATCAATACAGATGACATACAGTTCTGCTTAACAACTAAACGAAATAAACAGAAGGGTGTGAAACCAGTTGGAAGTCGGGTAAACAATTTCTGATATGTTAATCACTCATAAATCGATTGTGGCTTTGGTTCGGCTAATAAAACTAAAAGTCAGTTTTATACAAAATTCTATACCTAAAACAAGCTCTAGCGCAGGAGGGAATGTTATGTATAAAATGCACTAAATTTGAATACAGTTTCGTAACTACGATGTTAAACACTTAGGTTGTTTTATTAGAAAGCACAATATTCTCAAGGGAAGTCTAACATTTTATGTCCATTAACAATAATAACTTTTTATATTAATATATACATTCATAAGCGAAAAGAATATATACCCTCGGTAGAGTGAACACAAACAAGAAACCTTACTAATACTGTAGTGTCATGGAAGATGATCTCAAAAAAGTGAGCACCCGTACGAAAACTGGAAACATGTACTAGATAATCCTAGAAGCTTTGCATAGTGCTAGAGTCTGAAAGCGTCTTCCTAAACATTGAAATTTGCGCTTAGTAGAGGTGGACTAGAACCGATAAATCGCCTAGGCTTACTTATACTCTTCAAAGCAGTCTATTTATTTACACTAAAACGAGTACCATGCATTAAAGAAACATATCCACTTTGAAAAATATAATACTATCAACGTAAAACCCCCTGGGCAATATACAATCTACTATTTACACAATTATACAAAACTGTACACAATTCGAACTCGTGAAATAATAAAAGAAAACAGCGTCTCGCTTCGATAAATAACCCAAAAGTGTTTCGAACACAAGTAACATCAGGAACCATATTGTGCTTATACGTTAAGTATGGCATTGTCGTACAAAATACTTCAAATAAAGCTAAACAGTTTTGACTAGATTATTACATTTCAGATCACTGCAAACCTCCTCCGAACATTTCATAGTCGTTTCGATGTTGCACCCGGAACAATATTGCGTAATACTAGGTCCTACACATGAATCGAACTACACTAGGTAAGTAGGTGAAGACAAGTTGTGTCCTAAAGTTGGGAAAGCAATATTTCCGAGTCCAGCTTTAGGCCACAGCTTTAACTAAACAAGCTAATATTCAGTCTTGCAGATTGCATGTATTAGTACGGGTATACATATTGATACGATTGAAGAAGGCGAAGGCTCTCTATCTTAATTGACCCTAATCGAGGTGTATATTAAGCGTACGACTCACTCAGATGGTCAAAGAAGTAATCGAAACTTTGGTTAATATTCATCACGTGGTTCGGGCTGACGTTGCCGTTGAGTGCGCTAGCGCGGTATTGCTCACTGAACGACAATAAAATGTCTCGGATTTTTGCAATGATCTCTTCTACTCAGGCGTTTGATTCCTGGAACAGGCGGCATCAAGCCGATTACATCAAGTGTGAGCACCACGTACCTTCAAGTTATCGAAATAGTGCATGATCTGGTCGTAGTCCATGTCCAGCTGGAGGTCGTCAAGACCGGGCAAGTCCCCGGAAGGCGGCGCCTCCGAGCTGCTGAACATGGGGTTCCCCACAATGGTGGCGCGTTTCACCTCCGCGCTGCTCCGCCCTGAAGCCCCAATTCAATTTTATTTTCTTACGCAATTACTCAACTCACCATTTCCGTTCGAATTCGGCGATTTCGGGTATTGCACAAACTGGGCCTCTTCCTCGTCGGGCTTCGGGGGCTTGCTCCGCAGCTTCACCTCCTCCTGCTTGTCTTCCTCCTTCGGGGGCTCGTCGTCGAACTCGAACACGCTTCGCATGGGTTCCTGACTTGTCATTACTAAGTCTTCGTCTTCGTCCTCTTGGTCTTTGGACCAGCCGTTGACGGCCCAGCCGTAGTCGTGGTGGTGCTTGTCTTGGTGTTTGCTGTTCCGGTGATGGTGGTGGTGGTGGTGTTTGCGTGGAGGGGTGGCTTCGGAAGTCACCCCAATGTTGCGGTGGGGCGGAACAGGGGGGCGGTAGTCCTCCACCGGCTGTGGGGGCTTCGGCTGCAGGGGCACGCCGTGCGGGGGGAGCGGCGGGGGCGGCGTTGGTTTGTTCCTGCAATATTTTGTTTGGCAACATTTAAGTTAAATAATAATGTATGTTGCAAGTATTTTGTGTTTTACGTTATGATTTTTGAAAAATTAACTTGTACTACATTACTAATGAGGGAACAATACAAATTGGTCCCCGAAAAAGGAAAAATCACGACAGTGTTTCGTCAAAGCTGCTAACCAATGTTGCCAACATTGTGAATTCTAAGGATATTTTGAGACTTTAAATCCGTTTGGTATGGTAAATTTTAAATCATGTAAAGGATTTTTTTTATTCTAAATATTTAGTTGACAATTATGAGGATATTGTGGGAGAAAATCCTCTTTTAGAATTAGTCAACTTTGTTTTTAAAATGTTAAATTCTAAACGAAATTATAATAGACTTTTGAAAAAGAGCAGAGCAGAATCTAAAAGAGAATTGGGGAAATAATTTTGACTACAGTCAAAGAAGAATTTATAAAAGAACGAAAAGGTTAAAGAAGAAGAGTCCACATTTTAAAGTCGGTTTTAGAAAAGAATCTTAAGAAAAATTAAAAAAAAAAAGTACAGAAATAATGCTAAAGTATAATCTGAAAGACTTCTCAATGAAACTATGGAAGAATTTCGAAAAACAGATTCTAACAGAGAATTTGGAGAATGTAGAAACAAATATTTTGGATAGAGAGCCGTGAAAATCATTCTAAAGTAGCACCTGGCGAAGGATTTGTAAAAGAATATAAAGAGGGATTTATAAAATAATCTAAAGAAGAGTCCAAATTTTAGACCTACAGCCAGTTTAAGAAAAGAATCAGAGAAGAATATAAAGAAAAATCTAGAGAAAAGTACAGAATCTATGCTAAAGAATAATCTGCAAAAATTCTAAACGAAAAGAATTTTGAGAAGAAACAGATTAGAATCTATAAGAGAATTTGAAGAATGTATAAAAATGTAGAAGTGTTTATAAAATAATTTTGGGGAGAGTCTAGAAAATGATTGTAAAACATCTCTGGAGAAGAATTTATAAAATCTTGACTTCAGATCAAACACGACATTCAAAAAAATCAGAGAAGAATTTTAAGAAAAATCTAGAGAAGATTCCAGCAATAATGTTAAAAAATAATCTATTATCTGTTTCAAAACTATAAAAACGCCAACGTCGCATTTTACCGAATTATTTTTTTAAATAAGATTGATAAAATTGTAAAATAGTTATTAATGATTAGATCTCTCATTGAAAGTATAAATTACATTAGCTATTATTTTTTTGAAGTGGATGAATAATTTATAACAGCTAATTTTGAGAGAAAATGCGACGTTGGCGTTTTTATAGTTTTGAAACAGCTAATAGTAGAATTTCATAATAAACTTGAGGAAAAGTTTCAAATGAAACAAAATGGAATCTAAACGAGAATTTGGAAAATACTGGAGAAATGTAGAAGTGTTTATGAAAGAATTTTGGGTAGAGTTTAGAAAATAATTGTAAAAAAGCATTTCTGGAGAAGGATTTATAAAAGAATCTGGAAACAGTTGTAGAAAAAGAATCACGAAAAATTTTAAGAAACATCTAGAAAAGATTATAGAAATAATGTTAAAAAATAGTCTAGAAGAATTTTATACGAAACTTCGAGGAAAAGTTTCAAACGAGGCAATGTGAATACTGGTAAAGAAGGATCTAGAGCAGAATTTATGAAAAAAACATAAAAATTAATTTATAAAAAAATGTACAGAAGAGTACCTACCGATTTCATATGTAGAAAACAATCTTACGAAAAATCTAAAGAAGAGTTCACAAACAATACTAGGAAATCAGCACGAAATATTTTAAACAAAACGATAGAAGAATTTTAAAAGATGCAAAGTAGAATCTAAAAGATAATTTGGAGAATGTTTACATAATTATCTATTTTATTTTTTTATGTAAGTTGTTTTTTGTTATTATTATTTTGTGTCTATTTGCCTTTTCGCTTTTTATGTTTGTATGTCGATTGTTATTTAAATCTGGAGAATTACAATGATTTTTACAAGGCTTTTTAGAGAATAACCAAGTGGCACAGTTCGTATAAAAATAACTAAAAACAAGCTATAAAGTTGCATTTTGTGGCACCATTTTTTGACAAAACAGTTCTAGAATATCGTCATATAGCAAACGCGAAATAGAAAAAAAGTTTTGTAATATGTAGCTAATAAAATAAAAAAATTACCACACTTGTAGATCGTCATTGTTGCTGCTTGCACTCTTGCTCTTGCAATAGGTGTTGCTATCGATCGGCCTATTGGAGTTGATATCGGCCTGCGAGGAGCTCGGCAGCTCGATATGACTAGGATTACTAAAACTCGTTGCTAGACAATCATCCGGATCGCAATAATTCAAATTGAGCGGATTCGCTGTAATTCTCATTTCGTTTCCGTTTGTGTTCGCAACTGTGGAATTTCGATTCGAGCTGTCTAACGTGGCCCGACCTAGCCAGACCCAATCGTGGACGTTTGTCGTGGTTTCGCGAGGTTTGCGATGAACCACCAGGCTTCCGGGGGCCACCGGAGCGGCCCTGTCACCCGGAGCAATCCCGCCTTCTTCCGCTTTAAACTTGGACGCGTAGACCACGCAAGACACCACGAAAACGACGATGGCACAGCAGAACGTGCCCAGGAGGATGTACATGCTGATTTCCAGGGGGGTCATGTGCTGGGGCGAGTGCTGTCGGAGCACCCCTTTGCCCCCTTGGTACTGGCGGGCTTGCACGTTGGGCTCCTGCGAGTCGTCGTCTTTCAAAGGAGTGCCTAAGGAAAAACAACAACGGCTTTATTATGCTAATTTATTAATCAATTCGGGAGATTTATCGCCGTAAAAATAATTTTCCTAAAGGTTAAATTAAAATATCTCTCGTTAGAAAAATTAATTGTTTGCGTGCGCGACGGCAGTTAAGTGAGGCTTTAATAACATTCATGCTTTTAACGATAAAGAAATGCTGCAGTTAATTAATGCCCCTTTTTGTTCTAATTGTATTGCTCGATTTGACTCGAAATTATTTTCAAAAAATTCACAGTAGAGTTATGTAAATGCTTGCGCCCGGTTAATTTAATGCTGTTTATGACCTCGACCTGAAATAATATTTTCCTCGGCCATTTCAGGGGAGAAATATGCCACTAGTCCCAAGGGAGGGAAGTTATTATTTCAGGGTAAAACGTTTATAATTTGATAACAGTTAATGAACAAATTAAAAATTGGTTTAGATGGGCCAGGGTGATACAAATACAGCAATAAAGCTTCGTATCATTTTTTTCCTTTGACAATAACTACAAAGAACAATAATTAAGATAGCAGTTTCTACCACAAAAAATCTCATTAACTGTTATTGACGTCCTACCCTTTTTGTAATAAAATTTCTTATAACAAAAGATTCCTACGTTTTGTTACTATCCGCTTTATGAAATTCAGTAAAATGTTTATGGTGAAAACGTGCTTCTTAGGCCTATAAAAAGGCTGTTACGTAGTTAGAATATATTAAATTTTTTATATTTTCCTAAAGTAATCTACGGTAGATACATCTTTATTCCGGTAATGAGTTTACAAAACTATAAAAAAGAAATACAAATCATCCTGAACTTCTTACTTAATTTCTCGTACGATCATTTTTGTTCACTTTGAAGACAATGAAAATGAGCAAAGCAAGTCCACATTTTGGGAATCACTGGCAACTTCTACCGGGTGTTTCAGTTAAGTATTCGCACCTTTCCAACTTTTTTATTTTTGCAAAAAAATACAAACATATAGGTACAGCGAATATTTTATTAATCACACATTTATTAATCTTGTGTTCAATTTTAAAAAATTCATATCAGTGCATTGCTAGAGTTGTTAGATCTTCTGTACTATATGGTAAAGAGTTTATTTTGCTGAACATTACAAAACACACATATATCCCATTTCATTTCATAGTAGAATTTTTTGACAGCGCATTTGAATTTTTTGGAATGAAATAAAGCACAAATTGAGAATTTCTGTATAAGAAAAGAACTCTGTGTTAAGCTAAATCCCAGCGACAAATTTTAAGCCAAAAAAACCCACCAGAAATTCCAAAAAATGCAAATGCGTTGTTGCAAAATTCTACAATGAACTGAAATTAATTAATTATTGTATTATCCTATGTGCAGTTTTAAAATGTTCATGTCAATGTACAATGCACTACAAATAGTTTTATAGAAATCCCAATGTTCAGCAAAATAAAATCTTCACTGTATATTCTTGAATGAAATAATAAACTATAGGATAGAATTATCCTTTATGATGATATTTCTCAAAACGGTGATTTTCTTCTTTTTTTTTAAATGGTACCGTGTATAATTTTTTTGCGCCGTTTTATAGATCATATATTAGCTGTTTCAAAACTATAAAAACGCCAACATCGCATTTTACCGAATTATTTTTTTAAATAAGATTGATAAAATTGTAAAATAGTTATTAATGATTAGATCTCTCATTGAAAGTATATATTACATTAGCTATTATTTTTTTGAAATGCATGAATAATTTATAAGAGCCAATTTTGAGAGAAAATGCGACGTAGGCGTTTTTATAGTTTTGAAACAGTTAAATAGATAATATAATGACAAAATAAAATAAAAAAACAGAAAAAAATTGAACATATAGATTATTTTAGATAAAAAAAAACAACAAAAACTATTATAATCTTGTATTTACTATTTTAAATTGATAATTTTATCCAACACCCTGTACATCACGATGTCATTAACGACCAATAGAACACTGCGTGTTGGCCACACCAGCAGTTCTCAACATTTTACTGCTTACCTTTTAAAATATCCTGGAGATCCTGAAACTCCCTCTTGGAGCCCCCATATGACCCCCCATCATTCTGTAAAATATCCGGCCTGTGTTGCAAGTCACTTGAAGTGAAATCAACAGTGACCGAAGCCGAGGCAGTGGCCAGAGGCCCTGCCCCCTTCATTTTAGGTCTAGTGCTAGTTCTACACTCTTCAGCTAACAATAAAGTAACTTGTAGCAAATCTCCATTGCCTTCACCCACTGCAATCACACGTGGATGGTGGGACGCTACCATGGGGGCAAACGCCACCACTTCTGGGTCCAGACTCTCCACCACCAGGTGGTAATCCGAGTCTGCAATATCCCGAAGTGGGGTTCTAGTCCCATCGGAAAATTCCAGCTCGATGTCCAGGAGGCCCTCCTAAAGCAATAACAACCAGGTGGCTATTAAAGATTGTGATTCTTGTCACAATAAATTACCTGGTATTGAGCTGTTAATTTCCTTGTAACACTCGTCTCGGCTATGTAGCCGTTTTCGATCGAGCTATCGGGCGCGATATTTAGTTGTAATCCTGAGACAACTTGGACCAGAAGGCGCGATAATCCCACTTTGTCATTCCCGACTCTGATTTCTTTGGCCCCAATGACACGTCCTGTGATAGGGCTCAGAACCTGCACCTCGGTCCGGCCCATGCTGCGCCCTTGGAGTATCCTTCCGTGCAGACTTGCAATTCGGGGGTCGCTCACCCTTAATAAGGGCAAGACCAGATCCGTGACCCTTAACCACGTCCTGCGATTGATCAGATAACTGATCCTTCCGGAGTCGTGGTCCACGGCCATGAAGTGGGCATAAACGTCCACCGGGCTCTGCTGATACCTCAGCCGACAAATCGGCTTTTCTACCACATTCCCCAGGTCATCGGGGGGATTAGAACCCCCCCAATTACTGGCGTAGGATCGCTTCTTCCGGCGGGATTTAACGCCGCTGTAAAAATTTAATGAAGTCGGAAGACAACTACTGGAGAATTACCTGGGATGGTAATCCGGGACTCGCCAGGATTTGAGCTGAGACAGCCTCGTGTCGGTCACTTGGAGGTCCAAGGGGAATTCGGGCATCCAGACAGTGAAGCGAGCCAGGCCAATATAAGTGCCGTATTTTACGAGAACTGAACCGTTAACGGAACCGCGGGCCTCACTTCCGTCGACGTAAACAGAGCTGCACGATGAAGAAACCTGTTGAGAAAAAATAAACCGATTTTCACGATTGTCTCGACGACTAGTGGAGCAGTAAATATAAATTGACTCGTTATTCGAACTTCTTGCAAGCTTGGGAACTCGCATTTTTAGCCATTGCGCATATTTCGAGTTTTTAAACATGACGGAATGTGTTAATCATGCTAATTAACGTACTTTACCACATGCAATTAACATTTTTCTTGCAATAATCGTAAAGTATTAAAACTTCTTCGAGCATCCGAGGAATCTTCACATCGAGATGACTGCTTGTTACACAGCATTTCGCGGGTAATATTCAATAAAAGCGAACGAAATTTTCGCATGGTTTTCCTCCATTTTCATCAGCAGTGTAAATTGTCACTTGAATAATTTTAATAGTATATAATTTAATATTTTTAATCAATTTATAAGGAATTGTAGACAGATTCTAAAAAAAAACACATCCATGAGAAAAATATGAAGTAAGAATTATTAGTTATTGAAATACAGCTAAAATACTTTTAGCAGACTCATCTTGTACCATGAGATCTATGATGTACTGAATTATAGCAAGCCTTGAAAGTGAAGTGTAACTTTAGCCACATCATAAGATCAGCTATTTTCTTGAGTCTTTAATTAGGAAGTACGACCATTATTCATTTTGTACCACAGTTTCTTCTTCTCTAATTGTATTTATCAAACTGTGCAGAACTCAATAAAACGTTTGGTATTTAAATACAAAATTGGGATATTTCTCTTGAAATTATGCTAAGCATTCACCAATTGAATATTTCCACTCCCCATTTATTTTTTCACCGGTTCGAAAGTGGGATTCTACAATATAGGGTTTTGGTTGGGTGATAAACACCATTTCGGAATAATTTTGATTAAGCAAGGAATCAATTTTTGAAAAATTATTTTTAGATTCTGTCGATTTTTTACATGTGGCTATAAGATTCCGATGTGGCTATAAGTTTGCTCCAAAAATTTTTAGAATGGTGAAGCTATTGAATGAAACTTTTATTATGTTAAAATATTAAATAAATTTGCACAAAATTTAGGCCCAAAAAACTTTTTTCCAAAAAATTTTCCAATGTAAATTTTCTCAAATAAAACACCTTATATGTTGTGCATTTTTTGGATATTCATAGGTAGTTGTTGATCATGACGTTTTTTTACTAGTCGGTTTTGCTAAGTTTTTGAAATAATTAGTTCTCATTGACAAAAACAACACGCTCTTTTTAATTATTAAAAAAAAATACAAACAGGCGATGTTAATTTACATACAGTTGTTTAAGTAAGTTTAAGTAATTAAAAAATTCGGGACGTAAAAAAATTTCTACGCAACTTCCTTATTTTACTTTTCGAGAATCTTCGCATAATATTTTATTAAGTGGTAATAATTTATTTTCAGTGTAAGGAAAGGTATTTGGTATTTTTTGGCTATCAACTAAAAAAATACAACTTTCTAGAAACGTTTCGATGTTGATTTCATTTTCTTCAGGGCGTCAATTGTTTTTTATAAACGGATTGAAGAAGATTAAATTAAGACGAAACGTTGCCAGAAAATTATGATTTTTTAAGTGATAGTCTAAAAAACATCAAAGAGGTAGGTACCTTTCCTTATACTGAAACTAAACAAAATGGACACAAACACATTAGAAATTAA
Source organism: Tribolium freemani (assembly GCA_939628115.1). NCBI lineage: Eukaryota > Metazoa > Arthropoda > Insecta > Coleoptera > Tenebrionidae > Tribolium > Tribolium freemani. The sequence goes on along the minus strand of OW626791.1, from coordinate 15,121,440 downwards.
TAATTTATGTACTCATTTATTAAAAAATTAAAAAACTTTTAATGTGATTATTTAACATTTGTTTATTAAGTTTTATATTATTTATCCCCCCCCCCCTGGATCCGCCCATCAAGGTAATGAAATTGGTGAGTAAATAATTAGCAAAACGATTGATTCAATACCCTTTAATCTCTAATTAATTATTATCATGCAGCTTAACGATACAATATCACATGCATTTGAATACTTTATTATTCTGTATAATACGATTAATGTGTAACCACCATCTGTCTATGTGTTTAATATTCCATTTTAGATGAAATAGTTTGTATTAAAGATTTTTTTTTATTGCAAAATAAAACAACGATCTATTGAAGATGTTTTATTCATAACAAAACACAAATCTTTTTTTTTTCAGAAGAATCGTATTTTATTTGTTTATGTAGAGTGAAAATCCTTATGCAAAAATAAATCTGCGCCCTGATGAAATGAATTACAAATATTTACGTTGTATGCACATAATTATGAAGCGCAATTTGTGTTGTTATTCTCGTGTTCATCCATTATACAGTTATTAATTACTGACGCAATCCACTTTCATTTTTCACGTAAACAACATTTCGAAGATTTATTAATCTGCTCCCAAAGATTACTTGAACTTGAATGCACACAATTGTCCCAGTGACCTGCATTCGCTGATAAGAAGCCAGTATTTATTTTCTCAAAGCACGCATATCACTAAATAAACAACACGAATATTTACGAAGCAAATTCATTTAAAACGAAAACCATTTCGGCACGAAAATATCTCTCCGAAATTCAACTTTGCGTATTTACGTATAATTAAATTATTTATTCCCTGTGTTTATTCCGTCTCTGCGATCTTCGCAGGAATATGAAACAAATTCGAAGCGGACAGATTAATATTTGAAGAAGCTTCCAAACAGTTCGCTTGATGATCTTTAATAAATCCGCCAGAAGATAATTTAATTTTCAGGAACGGTATTAAATAATCACCTGTAAAACACGTACCTTTAACACACTGTCGTCTTCCGAGTGACACGACGCCTGGAACGTGACATCGGCAGCTTTTCCAGCTTGAGACACTATAAAAACTTTCATTGCTTGAGAGACCTGGCGACCAGTTAAAACCGCAGTGTTTAGGACTTCCCAGTTCTGCAACAATAAAATGCAACAATAACTACTCTGCAGCGATTTCTCGCGTTAAAAAGTCCAAAAAAGCCGAGATGTCTCCTCGGAGTTACACGTCTAAATTTGTTCCGTAAGCTTTAGTATTCAGTCATTCTGAGTTTTTCCCTTCCAGACGTCTTCTAATATCATAAATCTAACGAAATTGCTTTAGTGAGTGTAAGTCGTCCATCTTGTCTCATTCCGACTTGATAATCCTTAATTTGACGGGCTATCACATCATTAAAGCGCCAAAAATTGGACGAAAAAACAAGGGACGCGTGATTAATTCCACCAAAATCGAATTCGATATGAAAATAGATCCAGGAGACCATTTAACCGGAAAATGATATTCGACGTACGAATCATATCGCACACCAACCAATCGGGGGAATAAAGTGGATTTACATTCCCGCAAATGGAGGATTGGTCCGGTAAAAGGCACATTTTTCTTAGAGATAACAGAAGTGGGAAAAATGGCCAGTCATCTTTGGTTGCCATTTCTTGAAATAATAGCATATTATTAAACGATATTGTTTTCACGTGTAAAACAGAGTTTATTAATTAGCGATCGATAAGTAACTGGAGATAAAAATAAACGGGACAATTGTTAATTAAATATTGTTCAATTAATCATGCACGTACACCGCTAGTTTGCTTTACCCGAACAAATACGTTACACTAGCATGGTCTCAGGTGAGATAAGTTGCAACTGCGGTTACGAGAAATGGTCGATAAGCAACTGCAGTTTGCAACATACACCCCACGTCTTTACGAGATATTTAATGATGGAGATATCATAGAGAGTAAATTGAACTTTCGTGTTGCCAGATACGGAGTAAAAACCTTTTAGTTTCAAATAACTTTTCCACCTGATCAACTTTCTGGCCAACATTTAACAATGCGCCTGTCAGGTGGACACAGCAAATCTCTTCAAGTGTCATTTCATACGCTCCATTTCGTTAAAAGGAAAGAGCCACGACGGCTCTTGGAAAATATAAATGTCAACTTGAAAAAGTAAGTTGCAGTTCCAAGTGCGATTTTTGCATTGCAACGATCATCTTTTGAGCTGAGATAAATGTGTATCTAGCCAAATGATTGTAGTAGTGACGTTTAGAGAAGCATTGTACGCAACGTAACGGAAGATAATTAAACTTGGATAATTGACAATGGAAGTGAAAAGCTCTTAGAAGTTTAAAGATTTAGAGGAGCGAAGTTCGGAGACAAAAGTAACATGAGAGGAACATGGGTTCTAGGCTGTGTAATCTCCGCTGACTTCGGTTTATAATACTAATTGAAATTAGGAACTAAATACTTTCAATCAAGTAAAACATAAAAAAAGATGAATAAATTTATTTGAATGTAGGACACATGGCTATAGTCCAAATCAATTATTCGAGTAATAATACAAGGTGATTCACATAACTTTACGACCCTGACGAATTTTAAATGCAACCAGTAATACACTACTCAATTATAATTTGATTCAAAAACACTAATAATTATAAATTTGTTTGTGATTTGGATATTCCTTGCAAACCTTACAAAATTAGGTTCTTATTGCAGTCTCTGGCGTTTTTGTTTTGGCCAATTTAGTACGCGTAATTCAACCTCCAATGTACAGCGTGTTAGGGAATGGTTTAGCATAAATTGATAGACACATAGAGAATGGCAAAACGAATCGATTAAGTAAAATTTTTGTAAATCGAAAATGCATAGTTTTCCCAAAAAATCCCAAATTTTGAGAACCACTGAACTAGAATGATAAAAATTAGCGTAAATTTTAATATTATTGACAAAACAGCAGAGGTAAATTATCTTCTTGATCCACACCGTAATTCTTCTATTTCAATTTGTGTTTTGTAATCAAAATTCTAAAAAAAAACAAAAAGAAATTTATACCAGAACTGGGGTTCGAACCTCCCACAAAAATGCGCATGCTATCTACTATTTTGAAAAATTCTCAAAACGTCCATGCGCCACTATGACCACTTTGTTTAAAGAAAAAATTAACCGCTAATAAACTACCATAAACGACACAGTGGCTCTCAACAAGTGTGTTAATAAAAAAATTTGAAGAAAATATGCACTTTTTGGAAAAATGGTATAAGGCTTTGTAACTCGCCTGATCATGACAAATTCACATACGAAATATTGCTAAAGCATTCCCTAACACCTTGTATAATGGATTGCATTTAAAGTTCATCAGGGTCGTAAAGTTATATGAATCACCCTGTATAAAGAACACTATTTTAGGAAATGGTAATAGCGGAACGCTCCAACAGGACGAATAAATTTATTTGAACGTAGGACTCATAACCTTAATACTAAGTTTTTTGAACTTTTTTCTTTAAAAAAAGAGTCAGGACAAATATTGAGCAGAAGGAGAGTAGGTAATAACTTAATACTTTTTTTGTTTGTCGTGAGTTATTGTGCGTTTCAATGATTTCGTACGGTTTTTTTCATAAATAAATTGCTAACAAACGTGTTAGTGTTAGTGTATATTAAAACATCAATATCCCTAACATTTTTCGAGCAGTTATGCAGTTTAGCAGTTCATTTGAGGTGCACAAGAGGAGTGTAGATGTCATTTAAAAATTTGAAGGGTTATTTATTAAGGGTTATTAAAAGGGTCAAGTGCTACAAATTTCTGAAGTTCGACAAAAAATGTCCTCCTGTCAACAAAAATTGTTTTTATTCTTCAACACTGTCAAAATTCACAGTTTTTCTTCTGTGCAAGGAAGTTTTGACAACTGTTTTTCATTTCTCAATACAAAACGTAAGATTATTTTTAACAAATTTAATGCAATTTTAAGCCTTGTTGAGTCTAATTCGAAGAATAAAATGTTGTATTGACCTCGTTTTCGTGTAAATCGGTTCATTTATTTCACCTCGTGGATGATAAACCTCTCGTTATCACTCGACGTTTAAAAATACACTCGGCAATAAAGCGTCCGATTTACACTCAAACTCGGTAAATAATATACATTTTTTTTCAGAATTTGTAAACTTTTTCTCATTTTCTGAATTAACCAATAGGTGTTTTTTTGAAGAAACACTGTCATAGACAGGGGTGGCAATGGACATAAATACGCCACTGACTGAGCTACAATACTAACTTATGTTTTTTTAAACAGGACATCTTAAATTTTATTGCAGCTTTAATACTGATAATTTTGATCTAAACTTGATTCTGCTTAGTTTTTTAATAATTTGATTTTTTTGATAAAAACACGCTTTTTTAAGTGTTTTACACAAAAACTAAGGATCCTAGGAAAGTGAGACTTTCACCATTTTAAAGGGGAAAGTCCAAACTTGAATCTGTACCAATTATTTAACGCATTGCAATTAGGAACATACAAATATATATTTTTTTTATATAGCAAAAATATGAACGTGATGTTTGGTGTTCTGTTCAGATTCAATAAAAAATGAACAAAACAAAAATTCCTCCTGTACTGTAGTTCTTATCTTCTAAGCGCCACTCTTAGCGATAATCGCGTTATTGCTTTTCTCCGTCCGTTTTCCCCTTATTTCAGAAATTTGAGCTATTTCTCCCCAGTTTTTAAGTTTGGTGTTTTCGCAAGTTCGACATGAATGGAGTCATTCTCCGTGTTTTCCAAGTAAACAGCCAAAGTGGCACCCTTTTTGCGCGATCGCCTAAACCCACCCATTTTATATATCCTTTCAGGATACTCTCCGGGAATATTGTAAATATAATTTCATAGTAGCAGAACGTACGGCAGCGTCCGGCCGCCCGTATATCCAATATCGAAACCCAATATTTCACATATCGGGCACCACAACACGAAGGAAGCAGCACATCCTTTCCGATTCCCATTTGTTCTCATCCTCGGTCGAAAATCGCTCCGCCACTATTACCTCCCCAATCCCTCCTCTAATATGCAGCATACAAAGAAGCGAGAATCGATCTCCAAAGTGAAAACCTTTGAGCGTTTCACCTAAACCACTTCCGCTTTGGCGAAATGGCGTTCCGGCTCTCTGGATATTAAACATCGGTAAGAAATACAGGACGTGCGTCCGGATTAGCACAAGTGCCGTTCGGGAGAGCTTGAAGAATGGCTTGTCGGGGTCATAAGACACACAAGCTTTTCTGTAAATTTATAACCTGCTTGTTCGGGAGGTCGACTCGTAACGCAACCCAATCTCAATCATTTCGCACATAATGCGTTCATAAATGTACATAAACCACCTGTCAACTGCACCTGCACGTCGAATAACTTCATCTTCAATAATAGTAATAATCGTTACGTGTTTAGTTTGCATTTGCATTGTCTTTCTGTCTGAAAGGGTTTAACATTTCCTTGCGAACTTCAAACGAATTAGCAGATTATAAATTTAAATCTGGCACACTTTCGAGGAAGAAAATGCGAACAGGGTGCGAAGTTGCCAGTTTTAATAATGCTAAACAAGCTGACACGACATCTGATGTAAAATTTTGATATCGCGCTCGAAACTAAATTTGTTGCAGCATTCAACTAGGATGGAAGGAACGAACCCACTTATCATTCTCTCAAACGAATGTAAAATGTTTAAAGCATTCCGCTAAATCAAAGACATTACTTAAAAGTGTGCGGATGCTACATTGTTGCAGTTTAGGTCTCTAGCAATTTTTTAATGAAAAAAAAACCGTACGAAATCGTTGAAACGCACAATAACTCACGACAAACAAAAAAAATTATTGAGTTATTAGGTACACTCACCCAAAATGAAAATGACGCGTCTATAAACGAAGGCCTACAGTGCAACCCTGATCCCTTGACCGCAACCAACTCCTGCCATAAATCATTAGAGGTCGTAAACTAGTTTTGAGGATTCTGACTATTACTGCAAATAATGATATTATACTAAATATTAACATCAATAATGTAATAAAATAATAATCTATAAATAAATTTTTGTCGACTTGTTTATATTTTATTTTAGTTTGCGATACCTATAGATTCACTTTAAAAAAGGCATTGATTAATTAATCAATTTAATTGGTCTATTCGCGTTGTTAGCTTTTAACAACGAATTCAAATTTAATGGAACTTTCTATAAACCGGCCCTATTAAACCAAAATGCTCACAAAAAACGATTGCGCAATCAATAATCAAAACCATTGTGTGTAAACGTCTTTTGCTTAAAATTTAAAACAACAATTGATTCCGACATTTTTATTAACAAAAATTGAAAATGTGGTTCATTTTATGTCGGTAGGTCCTTTTCAAACGCTTCTGCCATGAAAAATAAGCGAGATAATCATTCGAATGGAAGAAATCCTGACGTCACAACCGCCTGTCACCACAGAATCCTCTTATCACTGAACCCTCTCATTCACTAAAAACTTGACAGATATTTGAACATTTTCCACACATCTTCCACAAAATAAAAAAATTACTATTTTTTTGTGACAATCAGATTTTGAGTCTAATAATAATTATTTTGAAATATTTTGAAATATTTTTTGGGTAATGGATGTCAAAGTGATAGTTTCGCGACCGCATCAAAGTCCGCGAAATTTAATTTAATGATAATTTAAACAAAATGAAATAAGAATCCATGTTTTGCCGTGTTTGTTATTCGGTAGATTTTAATTGCACACTAAAATTTATTTAGCATCAACCAAATAATAAATTAATTTTGCAAACAAACTAACTATTTTATTTTCGTGACCTTCTCTCATAGCGTCAAAACGTCACGTTGCGAAGAACTTAAAAATTGCATTATTTCACAATTTGCGAGAACCGACAATTTCCAACAAGAAATCCTTAAACATTTCAAAAGCCGATAAATGAAATGTGGGACACGACTCAAAACTAGTTCACGATCTCTAATGATTTATGGCAGGGGTTGGTTGCGGTCAAGGGATCGGGGTTGCACGGAAGGCGTTCGTTTATGGACGCGTCATTTTCATTTTGGGTGAGTGTACTTACTTTTGAGTTAAAGAAGTATAGCAACAAACAAATTCTAAATAAAAACAAATAATTATTTAATTATGTATCTGCTTTTAACTTATTCATTCTTTTTATCACTTGATTTTCTCTAAAATTCAGTCATATCCTTAACAGTTTATTTGAATGAAACAGCAAATCCAGTTTTAGCAGTTTTCTAAAAATGCTAGATAGTTCTGAAAATTAAATAAAAAAAACTGAAAAAGTTCTTTGTAATGTCACCAAACATGCACCAGATTTTTAACAACCTTCTTTATTTCCTTAATGATATTAATTATATTATTAAAAAATCAGCCTATAAACGTAGTAATTTTTACAATTTTTCTCTATAATACTACGTTGTCGCTGACTTTTTTCAAAGACATTTTTTTGTAATACTCAGGTATTTGTACCATTACTCATTTAAACTATAAGAAGCTTCTTAATAGTTATTTATTTAACGAGTTTGAGCGTAAATCGGGTTTTTATACTCGTTTTCAAAATAAAAGATATCGCGGTAAGCCATGACTGTGTAAAACGACCTTTACGTTTCATTGTCAAAACTCAAAACGTCAAACAAAATTTGAGGTTACTCTAGAAAAAGCAATGTCACAGTCCTTGAAGAACACTAAAACCTTATAAAACGCTTTGATTTTCAAATTGAAAAAGCCACTACAATAACACACAACACAAAAGTGACAAATCTTTTGGCAGTTTAAGCAGTTTAAGCAGTATAACCAACCTAAATTCAAATTTCCACAGCCTACTGAAATATCATTTAATTTGACAAAGAGTATATTTTACGATTGGATTTTTAAACGTCGAGTGTTAACGAGAAAACACGAACACGAACACGAAAACGAGTTGGATACAACATTTTATTCTTCGAATTACACTCAACAAGGGCTTAAAATTGCTTTAAATCTGCTAAAAATAATCTGACGTTTCGTATTGACAGTTGTCAAAACTTCCTTACACAGGAGAAAAACTGTAAACTTTGACAGTGTCGAAGAATGAAACTTATTAATCAAACAATTAAGAACTTAAGTGAAAAAATACGACGAAAACTAAAAATCAGATCAATTAATTTAAAAAAATGCAACCCGTCTATTTACTAAGGGGCTGATTCCAAGTTGAGTTACGACCGACGCAAATCGTGATTGACATAGCAACGACGCAAATCTAGCAATGTCATTGGTTGCTGCTATGCAACTGCGACCCACGCAACTTTGCGACCCAACTTGAAATCAGCCCCTAAGTATCTTTTTTTTAAATCAAAATAAAGATATTTTTGCCGCCCTTAAATTCTACCGCCCATATGTAAATATGCCACTGAGCTCATTTCTGAAACACTGTGTATTTGAAAATAGTTTTAGGTGATGCAGGGGGTTAGTATCTACGATTTTGTAAAAAAAATATTTATTTTTCAGTTATTTAAAGATCTATTATAAACTTTCTGGGACACCCTAAATGCTTTGTACAGATTTAAGATTTTGGATATTTTTCTTATTAATCTATATTCAGAAGCTTAAAATTCAGTAAAGTGTGAACATTAATAATGAGTTTGTTCTTGTGATGGGAGCTTAACCCGTATTGTTGCTAGTTGTGCCGTATCAAATATTTTGTTCAAAGAGAATTGTCCCTCCTAAGCCAATAAGTCTCATCAGTGCTCTTCATTAGTATGAGCGCTGCGCCCTATCTATTATGCTAGACGATTTAATATTTCCTGAGAAGCTTAGACGAAATACCAGATTATAAATTCATCTCTTTGACACTTCGCACTGCGAATAACACAAGACGCCTCATCCTAGTAACAACGCACTTCGAACTCGATTAAAAGAACTAAAAGAAGAAACGTCCCTTTAATCGATACCGTGTTTGCTCAGCTTTAAATTTGTATCAATATTGGCTCGGCACCGATAAGAGCGCAAAAATCGCAATAAGTTGGCGAAAGACAACACCAAAATCGGGAATTATTTCGCGATTATCTCGCCTTTGTTGTCTTTGCATTAGAGCGGCGTCTTGTTATTCCAGTTTGCTCACACGCACTCTAATTATGCTTGCGATTGGCATTATCGATCCCTCGTATAATTTCCCTTCGGGGTGCGATCATTTTTTCCACCACCGGGCCGTAAATCGGCTTTTATGGCCTATGGTGAGCCACGAACGTGCTGCGATAATGCTCAACTGCTAATGAAATGTTTTCGTGTGTTCTGGAACATCAAAGGAGTTGGGGCATCAAACCCATTTCTTGTTGTATATTTAAACCGGTAATCAGGTTAGCTCGAAATTAGTGGATTGACTCGAGTATTATCCTCCATTAGGCTAATATTATTGACACAGGACTAACACAGACAGACGCATCGATCGCTCAGAAAAAACAATTACGTTGAGTTAGCGCCAATTAAATCGATGGATTGGGCGAAAATATTGTGTTACGAACGCAATTGAAATGAATTTTTGCTAGCTGAGGACCACAAACAAAATATTAACCGGTGGTGATTGCGATTAGCGCAAAATGAATTTTACATTTCAAACGGTTTTCTTTAGCGACAATTTTTCAAAAATTCAAACATTCAAAAATTTTGAATGTTATTGATTTTTAACCACTGAAATAAACGAAATTTACGCTTTAGCTGTTAAAACAAAAACATTACGACATTTTATGAAATTTGGAATTTCCAAGATGATTACGAATAGCGAAATTCCAGTTAATTTGGTAAACATCAGCCGATATTTCGAAAAGTTTTTCGAACGCCTTGTGATTGGTCTGTGTTACTGTCGGGTGTGCACAAGTTCATCAATATCCAATGACAAACACTTTGCAATTTTTTGTGCCGTAGATAAACAGGTTGGAGGTAATTTCTATATTTTTATTGGTCAAATTCGCATTCCTGGAACAAATGAGACGGTAAACCGGCGCTGGCCTTTCCCACAAAACTAGAATTTCGTCTTCGATGCAATGGCTGATAATGTTTCCAGTTTTATGCAATTTCTCAATATGTCAGCAATCATTTTTTTCGATTTATTGAATAATTTTATCTCAAATTGTATTGTTTCGTCTTTGTAACAGTCACAAATCATCTTCACTTTAAGAAGACAAACTGCTACTTTTTTATGAAGGTAAGTGCCTTGACCATGCAAAAAAAACAAAATTTTAAATCTCGTGAAAAGCTGGTATAATACGGAAAATGAACCGCAGAATTCACTGAAACAAACCTACGACTTTTAGTTTTTGAATTATGAATTTTTTTGTTGAAGAATGAAGTACTCCACTACCCAAAATGGCTACCCAAAATTTAGGCAAAAAATTTCAAATTTTTAAATCGTGTGAAAAACCGATATTATACGTATAATGAGCCGTAGAACTCATTGGAATAAACCGTTTTGCTCTACGACTTTTAGTTTTTTTATTACGATTTCTTTTAGTGTAAAACTTTAAATGCCTCTGTACGCGGAACCGGTGCCCGGAGCGGCTCCGGATTTTGACGAGAAAATAGAGAATTTCAAGCGCTATCCGATGCTTTATCGATTTTTGTTCTAAGTCTTATAGTTTCCGAGAAAAACGCAAAAAAAGGTTGCCATTTTCACTTTTTTGAATTTTTAAACGCCGATTACGGCGAAACTATTAGAGATAGAGAAAAACGGCAAAAGCGATTAGAACCGGTATAGAAAGCGCTACAAAACGGTATAGGTTTCAAGGCGATATCTCGCAAAAAAATTTCAATTTTCAAACGTCGATTACGGCCAAACTAAAAGAGCTAGAGGAAAATGCTTTTTACCATCGTAAAGAGCACATCAAAATCTATCAGATAAGATGGGTTTTAATTGATTTTGAGACACTTTAAAAATTGGCCATTTTCCAAGGGGGGGTGTTAACAAATTTTTGATTTTTTTTATTTTCTCAATTACGGCAAAACTATTCGAAAAAGTGGAACTATTTTAGTTCGAATCTATGTAGAATGATCCGGGGAATCGATTGGCGCCAAGAAAATCAACAAATTCTCAATAATTTTTTAGTTATGAATTTTTTTAAATTTTACCTATTTTTCCTTTTATTTGCAATTTTCTCGAAAACTATTAGTCGGAGAACAATAATCTTTTTTGCAAATAATAGATAATTAAAAGAGCTTTCCAACGATAATAAACATCATGGGGTTATCTCTAATAGTTCCGGAGTTCTCGATAAATCTTCCGGGTACCGGAAATCGACCAAAATCGCGATGAAAAGTTGAAAAATCAAACATCAAAATATCGAACCTATTAACTTTTTTTCTACTTTTAACATTTCCAGAGGGTTGTAGAAGTTTAGAAAAGTTCATAAAACTTTGCTAGTGAGTTTAAGAAAAATTTTTTTTTCATTTTTCTGAAGGTAAGTGCCCTGACCATAAAATTTTAAGCAGAAAAATTCAAAATTTTAAATCTCGTGAAAAACCGATATAATATGTAAAATGAGCCGCAGAATTCACTGGAATAAACCGTTTTGATCTATGACTTTCTGTTTTTGAATTATGAATTTTTTTGTTGAAGCATTCATCACAGTTTTCACATTTTTTTTCAATTTTTAAAAGCAACAATCACACATCATATTCATCACTCTCAGAAGATGAACTGCTACTTTCAATTACGTTTCGTTCGTTCATGTTGATTTGCAAATTATTTATATAATTTAAATGGAGAAATAAAAAGTTAATGGGCGAAAATTGTAGCTTTAAACTCAAAGAAGCATTAATTTTTAAATATACCTACAATTAATAAAGTGATTGTGAAATAGAGCTTTGAGTTAAAGTCGACATTAAATTTAAAAACTGAAGTGGTACCAAAAATTTATATTTAATGATCTGTTAGTTAATGGCGCTTCATTTTTTGTTACCAAATGTAATAAGACTAATAAGTTAACAAACGTTTTAATTTTTTTAATTAGTTAATGGGGCATTTATGAAATCGTGTGAATAAATTTTGAATCGATTTTAGTCAGCGATATTTCAGTCCCAAATGTGTCAACTGCATAACATCCACAACGCTCATTTATTATTAGTAAACAGTCTCATAATTGATCTAATTCCTCCAAAAGCCAAAAGTTTATCAATTCGTTTATTACGCGAAATGACACAATCATCTACTTTAGTGTGTTAGCGCTACTAAACCGAAAATGAAGTGTACATCACTCCTCATCTCCATACTCCTAACAGTGAAAATTAGTGAAGCCTGCCCTGACCGGTGGGCCAAAGTGGACGCCTGGCTCCACTTCAACACCGAAGACAAAGGCGAGTACATCAAGAGCAAAAACATCAACGAATTAGATGAATACGAAATGATCGAGGTGACCAAAGCCAACATATCGATTCTGTGCGACGGTGCGATAAAAAACCTCCCCGAATTGCGGTTCCTAAGTTTAGTAGAAGCCAACATTTCGAAAATCCAACCAGACGCGTTCCAGAATCTGCCATCATTGACCCACTTATCACTGGCTGTGAACCGCCTAACCAGCATCGAGCGCTACCAGTTTAAAAATTTAGCAAAACTCAACACACTGTACTTGTCCAAAAACCGAATCGAAAACGTGGAAGAGGACGCCTTTATTGACCTGACCCACCTGCGGAAGGTGTTCCTGGACAGGAACAAACTCCACGAGATTGACTCGAAGTGGTTTTTAAGCAACCCGAAGTTAGGCTTGATTGACTTATCTTTCAACGACATCAGCAAGGTCCAAGCTGGGGCTTTCACCTTGCCCAAGAACAGTCTTGTGGAGATTCGACTGCAGAATAACCAAGTGGAGGAAATCGAACCGAACGCTGTGACCAGCGAAGGAAAAGACACCGAAAAGCCGCACCTGACTTTGCATTTGGAGCGCAATAAATTGGCCAAAATTTCGGACAGTTTCGTCCAAAGTATGGACAAGCTGCGAAGCAATTTGTACTTCGACTCGAACCAGCTCAAGTGTTTTGACCCCAAAACCCTCCGGATTTTGAAAAATGTAACGGTTGAGTTGCACGTTGACAAAAATCCGATCGATTGTGATTGTTTAATTGCGGCCACACATTTTGTGGAGGATCACGTTTTGTCTGCCACTTTTTACTTTTCCTCAACTGAGTGCAAACTGCCCGTGGCCAAGCCCAAAAACCAGCCGCAAAATATGTTCTTCTATACTTAGGCACTGACCTGGATGTACGATTTTGATTGTGACATAATAAAGATAAATATTTATTCGTGTTGGTATTATTGATTCAGGCCCAAGTAAATAAGAGGCATGTGATTTATTAATTATGATTAATTACTGTTTGCTCTTGATGTAAAACTTGGCTCTGGCCGGTTTTTTCCACTTTCCCCTAACAGCTCGAGCTTCCCTTATCATTATTATTTAATCGAAATCCACAAAACTGCCACTTTTGATAGACATTTGCCCGATTTATCAGTGGCTAATTCGATCGATCCGACATTAAAATAGCGGTTAAATGAATGAATGTAGATAATAAAGGGGTTAAGAGGTCGCAACAGCGCAATGTGTGGCAATTGATGTTGTGCTTAGGCGCCTGAATGATTATGAGGAAAAATTGCCATCAAGGTTTAAGACAAGGAATGAGTTTTTAGTGACGAGACGTCAGGACTTGACAACGAGTTTGGCTCCAGACGGCTTTATAAAGCCTTTATGAAGCACAACTACTTGGAATCGATCGCATTTTTGGAGTTTGGGAGAGCGAGACAGCGGAGCTCATTATTTGAGTGCTAAAAATAATACACTTTCAATACGTGGATCAGCGGCTGATTAGAGCAATCACTGAATGAGACCTACTTCCAGCTCGTTATTAGCCAGACAAGCTGTCCAATTATATTCAAAACTGTTAAATATTACACGGAGAACAAAGACTTTAACTATTCGACTAGACTTTCCTGTTCTTGGAGGTCATTCCAAGTGAAAAAGTTCGAAACTGCTTTATTGGAAATCTCTCGTAGCACATCCGGGAACAAACGTGCAAAAATGTTGAAAAATTAATATAAAACCCAAAACTTTTCCCTGATAAATTTCATAAAAAGTATTTTTGTAAAGTCCTGTTCTCACACAACTGCAGACGTAACTTGTCCGGAATAATCCTCGAAGGATCAACGGGATACAAATAATAAAATTAAATTAAATCTTCCCTAACTAGTTTCACCGAGTTAGCAAGGGAAATCTGTAATTCGAAAATGAAGCTTTAACACGTTGTGGAACACGAATTACGCCCGGTATTTCAGTTGATGGTTAAACTAAAAATATTCTGGTTACCAATTTATTTCTTTTGGCGTATTTCAGTGTTTGGTTATGATTTACCCAAGGAAATTTGTCGGGTTACCAACTTTTTTCAGGGTTTCGCCCAGTATTTCAGTTGTTGGTTAAACTAAAAATATTCTGGTTACCAATTTATTTCTTGGTTTGACGTATTTCAGTGCTTGGTTATGATTTACACAAGGTTAAAATCTTTACCGAAGGAAATGTGTCTGGTTACCAACTTTTTTCAGGGTTAGTCATATTCATGCGCAGTGTCTTTGTTTTTCTAACCTAATTTTTTTCCGAGATTTCACGCCGTTTTGCCACTTTCTGCGACTCGTTCTTGACCGTGTTTTGATAGCACGGTAATTATTTTATACAAAACATGAGTACTGTGGATGTCTATTGCATTTTAAGGTAGAATAAAAAAAATCATCAAGAAGTCAAATACAAATTCCTACTTTTCAACGTCAACAACGTAAAATTCTACCGCGCGGTTTTGCCAAAAAGCTGTGAATTTAACCCAATTTCTACTAAAGCACTGAAATACGCATTCAGAGTTAAAATCTTGGGTAAGATTTACCATAGGTTAGTTACCAAAGGTTTTAACCAAGCACTGAAATACCGGGCGTTAGTCATACTCATGCGCAGTGTGTTTATTTTTCTAACCTAATTTTTTCCCGAGATATCATGCAATTTTGCCACTTTCTGCGACTCGTTTGTGCCTGCGTTTTAAAGGCGTTGTAATTATTTTATACGGAACATAAATGCTGTAGATGTCTATTGCATTTAAAGGAACAATAAAAAAATCATCAAGACAAATACAGATTCCTACTTTTCAACGTCAACAACGCATGCGCATTTAAAACCCTAGCACGCGGTGTTGCCAAAAAGCTGAAAATTTAACCCAATTTCTACTAAAGCACTGAAATACGCATTCAGAGTTAAAATCTTGGGTAAAATTTACCAAAGATTAGTTACCAAAGATTTTAACCAAGCACTGAAATACCGTTCGTTAAAGTATTTAGGTAAATCAAACTGCTGGAGGTTAAAACAATGAATTTATTACAAACTTATTAAAAAAAAACAATTACGTGGTTCGCCAAAGTTGAGGAAAAAAATCGTTAATTAAAAAGGAAAAAGTGTTATACAGAGTGTGATGTTTCGTCATTCAACTTCGTTATTGTTACCGAAAGTGTGCTTCAATATCAGAAATGTTGTTTTGGTTCGAAAGCCGGAACCTTTCACAGCTCATAGGTTTAAATTTCCTGCTTTATTATATTTTCTAGAAACTCTTTCGTCTTGTATAAAGTATGAAACTAACAAAAATTAAAAGAAAAGTTCTCTAACTTTCGTACCCATTCTGCATTGCATTAAGATGTTATGAAAATCCAGGGCAAAAATAAAAGACGAGATAATTTTCAAATAATGAAATTTTATTTACTTAATGTTCACTTTCAGTGCTAACTGCAGCTGCGATATTTTATCACTTCTCACACCAAGCTAATGGCTGTTTATTTATAATACCTTCTGCACTTTCCACTGACATTATTAAATCACTCGTTCAACCCTCTATCTTCTTGTAATTGTGGCCCGAAAATGGTAATTAAACGTCCGGTTTTATTTGTTTTGAATACGTCCCATGTTTGTCTCATTTGTGTCAACAGCAAAATCAAAACTATCCACAAAAGAGGCTTGGAGCAAAAACGAGATTAACAAAACCCAACGTTCAATTTTCATTTCAGCTCAATCTCTAAAAAATAGAACAGAGCGAAATCGATTTCGCCATTGTGTATTATTTTTTGATGACCCAACAGAAGCAGCAGAAGCTGAAAAAGTGTTCTCATTGTTATGCTAATATGCACTTCTATGTAATGTTCTATACCGGCGAATGTTATTTTACTCAGGAGTGTAGTTTGGAGTTAGTCACATTTCCACACTTTTCTCGACCCGGTATACAATTCCTGCTTTCATTGCTTGTAAGTGTGGGAGTTTAGTCGTTTCGGGGATGCTAAATAAGGGCAAAATCACGCCTGGCCAAAGATATAAAGCAAAGCATGACAAACGACCAGTTGGAAGCTTATTGATTCGTGGAATAAAACAGCGCGTAAACAACAACAACTTGTCCAAAAATTGGCGTTTTTCCTCTCCAGCAGGTGACGGTGAAAGAGTTTCATTAGTGCAGCAAGTGGAGAAGGGCGGAGTCGCACAATCCGCCCGTTTTAACACTTCACTAGAACTTTTAGCATAACATGTCGGCAATAAACGACCACTTGCAAGATTGCCTGCTTGCCACGGATATGTGTGGCCATTACGCGAAATACACGTTTTAATGCGGCTCGGTTAATATTCCGTTGGCAGTGAGGGGCAAATAAGTGAATAGAAACGGCACTGTTTACACGAATTGGGGAATTATAACGCCTTTAAGCCCAACCGACGCTCTTATTGGTTTTATTCGTTGTACGGCTTGAAAGCTCTCGTTTTATATTTTTTGAAGTTTTATTCAAGAGCTTCGCAATCGGATTTGCCTGCTGGTGGAAGAAAGCGCCTCACGTTCCTTTGCAACGATGCACTGCAGCCTCACGGTGAAGAATTTAAATTTTCCGCATAATCAGAATGTTGCCGGGTATGAACGAGCTAATGGAGGAAGTTCAGACGTGTCAAAGACAGCGTTTACTTACAAATTTCAGCAGCTAATTCAGAGATTTTGAAAAACAGAAAGATTCGTTTGCGATAGGTTAGAGAGAATGAAACTATGAAATAATTGAAATAAACTACAATTACTAACGGTAAATAGCTGACGGAAGTATCGTGAAAATCGGTAATAATTCGTTACTGAAAATTTCCGGAGGACGCAAAAATGAAATAATTAAAGCTAAAGCAATAAAACAAGCATTATTTTATTATCAGCAAAACTACCTTTGGTTTGAAATACCATTTTTGATCTAGATGTAGATAGGGAAAAGAGATGTTTCAAATTTTAAGTATCAAATTTGAAATTAATGTTACTTTTTCTAATAAATAACTCATTAAAATTTACCTGCAAAGTTGTTTTAATTGACGCACCTTTTAGTTACTTAATAAACTAATTTGTTAATAATATTAATAATCGATACTGTTTAAAGCACGAACGAGCGACAGCAAGAAATCTCCCATTACCAAACAAGTTGATTACATTTGACTGAAAACACTTTTATTCTGATGATGAGTTTATAAATTTTTAAAATTGTGAAAAACTGGTATAATATGTGGAATGACCCCACAGAATTCACTGGATCAAACCGTTTTGCTTTTAGTTTGTGAGTTATGAATTTTTTGTGGAAGAATAAAGTACCAATACAATGGCTATCCTAATTTTAAGCAAAAAATTTCAAATTTTTAAATCGATTGAAAAACCGATCTTATATGTAAAATGAGCCGTAGAATTCATTGGAACAAACCGTTTTGCTCTACGACTTTTAGTTTTTGAGTTACGAATTTTTTTGTTGAAGAATAAAGTACCACTATGAAACGGCTACCCTAATTTTAAGCAAAAAATTTCAAATTTTTAAATCGTTTGAAAAACCGATGTTATACGTAAAATGAGCCGTAGAATTCATTGGAACAAACCGTTTTGCTCTACGACTTTTAGTTTTTTTATTATGATTTTTTTTAGTGTAAAACTTTAAATGCCTCTGTACCCGGAACCGGTGCCCGGAGCGGCTCCGGGTTTTGACGAGAAAATAGATGATTTCAAACGCTATCCGATGCTTTATCGATTTTTGTTCTAAGTCTTATAGTTTCCGAGAAAAACGCAAAAAAAATGTTGCCATTTTCACTTTTTTTGAATTTTTAAACGCCGATTATGGCGAAACTATTAGAGATAGAGAAAAACGGCAAAAGCGATTAGAACCGGTATAAAAAGCGCTACAAAACGGCATAGGTTTCAAGGCGATATCTCACAAAAAAAATTTTCAATTTTCAAACGTCGATTACGGCCAAACTAAAAGAGCTAGAGGAAAATGCTTTTTACCATCGTAAAGAGCACATCAAAATCTATCAGATAAGATGGATTTAAATTGATTTTGAGACACTTTAAAAATTGGCCATTTTCTAGGGGGGGGTGTTAACAAATTTTTGATTTTTTTTATTTTCTCAATTACGGCAAAACTATTCGAAAAAGTGGAACTATTTTAGTTCGAATCTATGTAAAATGATCCGGGGAATCGATTGGCGCCAAGAAAATCAACAAATTCTCAATAATTTTTTAGTTATGAATTTTTTTAAATTTTACCTATTTTTCCTTTTATTTGCAATTTTCTCGAAAACTATTAGTCGGAGAACAATAATCTTTTTTGCAAATAATATATAATTAAAAGAGCTTTCCAACGATAATAAACATCATAGGGCTATCTCTAACAGTTCCGGAGTTATTGTTCGATAAATCTTCCGGGTACCGGAAATCGACCAAAATCGCGATGAAAAGTGGAAAAATCAAACATCAAAAAATCGAACCTATTAACTTTTTTTCTACTTTTAACAACCCCAGAGGGTTGTAGAAGCTTAGAAATGTTCATAAAACTTTGCTAGAGTGAGTTTAAGAAAAAAAATTTTTTTAATTTTTCTGAAGGTAACCATAAAATTTTAAATAAAAAAATTCAAAATTTTAAATCTCACGAAAAGCTGATATAATACGAAAAATGAGCCGCAGAATTCACTGGAACAAACCGTTTTGCTCTACGACATTTAGTTTTTCAGTTATGATTTTTTTTGTTGAAGAATTGAGTATCCCCTAACTTTCGATTTTGAAATATGAAGCAAACGCATCAAATATTGTGAGCCGGAAAACGTTTTAAAAATTCCACAAATTCGCCCGAAACTTTTCAATTCTTAACCGAAGTTTAATTTAGTTATTCTCTAACGAGTAAAGTACAATTATGTGTTTCGCAAAAAACCTCCGAATTTCAACAAACTTTTGAAAATGTCTGTCGCTACTAACAGTTTTCCCAAGCGAAAATTAACCAATTTTAATTCATTAAATCTACACCAACAAACCGCATTTCCCCAAGCTCACATAGATCCAACTGCGGACACCACATTTTTTTAATTAAAAGCACTCCGCACGAATTTATTTTATTTCAAATGAACTAAAATTGATTTCTCTCCCGGCATGATAGAGACAAAGAAACGTGCGCTAAAACAAGATAAATCACTGTGTGTTTCGTACGTGTGAAAATCTTTCCGGAAAAAGTCATTCCGTGCTGAAAAGTTGACCGAATCTGCCACTGTGTAATAGCAGCCGTTTATCTATTTAACAAATGCAGCTTTTGAATGAAGACATTAATAACACGGAATAATAACGAAATGCAAAAAGACCTGATTATACTGATGACGCGAATATTATCTTGCGCACAGCAGCAGCGAAAATGAATGATTAAAGTTTTGTTTTTTGGGGACTAATCGAGAAACTTTGTGCGAGTCCGCCTGTATTGTTTTTACCCGTCAAAAACTTCCGACTTTGTAATTAAACCAATCCAATTTCCAAGAGGAGGCCCACTTGCAATTTAATTACACAACACGACATAAATCTCGGCCTGAATTTTTTTCAGGATACTGTTGACGGCTGCTAATGGCCTATTTAGCGGGCCATTTGCGCTCGCATCGTAAACATGCAAATGACTAGGCCTGGAATACCTTGCTGATGGGGACCACAGCCTGGATGTCGTCTTTCTGGACGTCAAATCTCGTGGTGGATTTTCGGCCTTCCGTCCTGTGGACCTCCCCATTATCCGCCTCGTCTTGATGCGGCTCGAACTTCGCAGACCACACGATCCTGGCACCCTCGTAGGGCTCAGAGTCGTCCTCACCCACCTCGATCAGCCACGTAAATAGCTCCGTTACTCTGGAAATAACACCAAAGCTAAGCCACGTTTGATTAAAGCTAAATAATTTCTTTTGAAAATATCCGAGGGGTAAATAGCTGACCTAAATTTTGTATAGTTTTTCTACGGAATTTCTAGCTACCATAAAATTTTTACAGCGATCCCTAGTAATCTGAGTCAACCGATACGGTGTAAATTTATTGAGTGTCCTCCGGCTCTTTTGTGTGGTGCTTGGGACCACCGACTCGGGTCTATCCCAGGCAAAAATTTATTTGCCTAAAAATGTTTATACTTATTGTAGCGATTCTAATAGACACTGGGAAATGGTCCACAGGAAAATGGATAGTAGTAACGAATTTCTAAATATCGTTATATTGTTATTGTTTTCAAAATTACTTAATTATAGTAACTTAATGTATAGTCATAAAAAAGTACACAGTTGAAATATTTCTTTGAAATTTAATGACTAATGAGGCCGATTCTGTGACTTTTTTAAAGGCTGTGAGAATTTAACACAGTACGTTAAAATCGCTAATCTAGCGATTTTATTAGGTACTGCTAGATTAGCTAATCTAGCGATTTTATTAGGTACTGCTACAGCAACAACGATTAACAGTTTCATTACAGAATAAGCCCCATTATCTATTTTTAAGCAAAATTTTAACGAATGGACCAACTGATTGGGTCGGGGCTTGTATTGTTAATGTTCCTTGCCCCCTAATTAACATAAGTAGTATTTCTTTTACCACCATATTACTGCGTGTTAAATCCTATCGAACTGATCTGGAGCCAGTTAAAATTCAAAATTCGTAAAATATTGTAGAAAAATTGTACAATCTGTCTAGAAATGAATGTAGGATCGTAGTAGGTACTAAAAGTTTGCCGTTTCCTTCAAGAAAAAAAGAACAAAGTTAGTATATGAAACAATTAGTCTTGCTGGTTGCCTGGGTAGATAAACATTGGTACTTTTCAGAAAATTCATAGAAATAAAATGATTAAATGCAGCAAATTCAGATTCCAGAACCACCCGAGATCCTACACTCTTTTATAAACAGTCCGTATAAAACATGTTATATACATTGAAAATAGTTTTTTATCAAATAGAGTTTATCCAGAAATAATAATTAACGTTAATAGTGATGATGAGAGTGACTTAGAAGATTAATTTAGAACTGTTATATATTGTAAATAATTTAGCATATTAGATTTTATTTTTGTAAACCTATAATGTTAGTGTATAATAAAATTATCTAATAATTATTATTGTTTTGCGCTTCTGCTACCTACCACGGCGACAGCGACGTATTAAAAAATACAATTCGTTCCTACTATCCATTTTCCTGTGGACCAGATCGCTGTGTCTATTAGAATCGCCACAATAAATATAAAAATCTTTAGGCAAATAACACCTTTAAGGGCAAATTTTTGCCTGAGACAGACCCGGGTCGGTGGTCACAAAACAGCCGGACGACACTCAATAAATTTAAACCGCATCGGTTGACTCAGATTATTAGGGATCACTGTAAAAATTTTATGGTAGCTAGAAATTCCGTAGAAAGACTATACACCATACTTCCTTTTGGTAAAATATTTCCCATACTTCCTCTATACTTCCCCGTACTTCCCCATACTTCCCCGTACATCCCCCGTACATCCCTGTACATCCCCGTACTTCCCCGTACATCCTGAACATCCAACTGCTTACAATTTTCAAAAATTTAGCCATTAAAAGACCAAGAAAATTATTTGTGTAATTATTTTTTATCTGTTTAGTTGTACACGTACTATTAACAAATAAGTACATACAGAAGCGAGCAAAATTTTTTGGGCACCATTGACATCTCGCTGACATAAACGTGTGTAATTCCCTACCCTTTTTGACAATGAAATGATAAAAGTGCCCGAAATTTTTTGCTCGCTATTGTACGTCGATAAGTATAGTATTTATTTATTTAAATAAATACGGTTTTTTGATATGATAAATTACTGACCAAAAATTCCAAAAACTAAAAAATATTGTTTTTGTTAAGAAAAACGTAAATAAACAAATGTTTTATTAGATAACAAAAATAAAAAACTAAAACAGCACTTCATAAATTTTTAAATTGATTATACAATCTGTTAATTTCTAATAGCTGTTCATGTGTTATTAGTGTGTAATTATTATTACATAAATCAAATATACAGGGACATTTTTTTAATTCTGAACATATTCCCTTCTTCTGTGCCTTCTTCAATTTGAAAAAAAAAACACACATCAAAGTATTGATCTAATTTAAGTTACCAATGATACGCAAAAATAATTCGTTGATGTCAAGTTATTCGAACCAATTTGAAGTCATTTCGAATATTTGTTAATAGTTATTTATTTGACGAGTTTGAGTGTAAATCGGACGCTTTATTTCACGAGTGGATTTTTAAACGTCGAGTGATAACGAGAGGTTTATCATCCACGAGGTGAAATAAATGAACCAATTTACACGAAAACAAGTTGAATATAACATTTTATTCTTCGAATTAGACTCAACAAGGCTTAAAATTGCTTTAAATCTGTTAAAAATAATCTGACGTTTCGTCTTGACTGTTGTCAAAACTTCCTTACACGTGGAGAAAAACCGTAAATTCTGACAGTGTCGAAGAATAAAGTAATTTATTATTCCTTACCTATTACTGCTACCCGACGATTAAAAATTTCGGAAAAATTATTTTTTCTTTACATGAATAATCTTGTAAGATTTAGTTGACAGTTTGAGATAATTGACAGCATGTGGAATAATTAGTTGCATAGCAATATTTGCTGTGTTTTTTCAAATTGAACATAGGGAATAATTGGTATGTATGGTCCGTTTTTTTTAATAAACAATTGTCAGTGTCAAAATCAAGTATAAAAGTAGTTCATATCGCTTTAAAAGAGAAAATTGAGAAATTAGATTTATATTACGTACCCGGACTTGGGGTGAGCAATACACCTAGTTATACACATTTCTTCAATTAAAGCCATATAACACAAATTCTTACTGATTTTGACACTGACAATTGTTTATTAAAAAAAACGGATAATAGGTATTAGCTGTTTCAAAACTACTACGTAAATACCAACCTCGCATTTTACCAATTTTTTTCTTTAAATAAGGTTGATAAAAATGTAAAATAGTTATTAATGATAGATCTCTCATTGAAACGATAAATTACGTCAACTATTAATTTTTTGAAGTGCACAACTAATTAGTTTATAACAACAAATTTTTAGAGAAAATGCGACGTTGGCGTTTTTATAGTTTTGAAACAGCTAATACAGAGTTAAAAAAATGTCTGTATATTTTTTTGTACTGTATCAACAACTTTAGTTATAGGCCAGAGAAAGTCCAGACTATTAGAAAAAATTGATTTTGTATAAAACTTCCGCTTTCTTTTCAATTTTTTCTATTATGTAGCCTAAGAACTATATCTTCCTCTGAGATGTTAGCCAACAGATGTGGTTTATCAAAACTATTTAATTTTAAAATTCTCTTTAACTGGTCTTCAGTTTTTATGTTTAAAGAAATTTCCAAATTGTGTAAACAACATTTTGAGCACACAATTCTAAAATTAATCCAATATTTTTAAAATAGTGCTTAAAGATATCACTTTCAAAATCAGAGAATACGAGTTTTCAGTCATTACAAAAAAATACTAATAATTACCTAGGTACTGAATTGCAATAACTACGTCGGTATAAAACATTGGGATACAAAGATAAGAAAAGTGTACTTACACCGTTTTCTTTAAGAAAATATCGATAATACGCCATATTCCAAAATCTTAACTTCGATTTATACCTCGATTTACACAAAAGTGTTGGAAATCACGTAAACATCAGGTGCGCCTTAACTTTGCGCTTGCGCAATGGTCTCAATTTATAAGATATACTTCCCCGTACATCCCCGTACTTCCCTGTTCTTCCCCGTACTTCCTCTATACATCCCCGTACTTCCCTGGAATTCCTTCAACTTGTACACCATACATCCCCAGCTGTTTACCCCTCGAAAATATCGCTCGGAAGCTTGGAACAGTTTTTCAAATTAGGCTAATGCCGACCCTTTCTCAAAGTTCGACGCGCGATAGCTTTTGTATTTACTTTTCGCAAAGTCGAGTTAACTTCGACTTTATATGTATTTATGGCTGTGATCCTTTGAAAAAGGGCTCTGTTCTTGGTCGCAGCCGCAACGTCGGCGGTAATCCTTTGAGAGCTATAGAGGAATCACGAGAGAACAGAATGAAGGTCATAAAATCACGTCCACAGCCCCTATCTTCATAACGTATTAAAGTATTAAACTTCATTAACCGCTTTATCACTTTCGGAACAAATTGGTGCGAATGGATAGATATTTATTGTGTTAATAGGTATACAATGTGTTTACACTCATACATGACAATTTTATATGGAATATCATTTAATTATTCCTGACTCGAGTAAAAAGCTCTAAGCACTGATACCTAGTTTTTGATTTTATTATTTAGGTAGTAATACAATACAAGAGCGGTTTTGTAAGGTTCAGGCCAAGCGTTGAATAATATTATGAAATAAATAATAGTCGAAACCGTGTCTTGTTGTAGTCAGTTTTAGTAAATTAATGCATGTCGTTACTTCTTGTATTACCAGTTTAATAAATTATAGAAATCTGTTTATTATTAAGTGTTTGAGGCATTTTTATACGGACTGCCTTTCTCTGAAGTTTAAATAATCTAATATTAAAGTAACAAAATGTGTTGACACATAAAAAAGTAAAAGCTTCTAAGACCTGAAGCAGAAATAGTGGTAGTTAAATTGTGTAATAGGTAGACATTTTTGTTATGGTTTGTACAGTTACATCAATAAAATAACACCCAAAAATTTAAAAGATTCAACATTTGTTTTTTAAAGTAAAGATTAATTTTGTTGTTTTCTGTTTGTTCAGATGTAATTTCTTTGTCCTGAACCACTCTTCAGTTTATTGGAAGAATTGCTTTAATTTTTTTTCAAGAGCTTCAAGACTAGAATTTGGGAGATAAGATTTGACCAGAGTTGTAGAATTCTAATTTTCTTAAAAGAAGCTCATGCTCAAATCTAAAAAACATGCTATATTGTACCGGTGCTTAAATTATATCTCTGCCAATCTTTAAAAAACAAGTCCTCATATTGGCTTCTAGCTATTGTAATTAACACTGACATAAAATAATTAACCGATGTAGTAAAATTCAAAGCCATAGGTGAAGGTTTCATTGTGTTATCAACCAAAGAACAAATTTTGGACTTAATGTACCTGTATTTTTCAATAGCGTAGCGTCCTCTAACTCATACAAAATCATTTGTTTACAATTTCCAAAATTGTATTATGGCGACCAATGCATAAATGTCTAATTTTCTTATTTATAACCAAGATAATAACATTCCAGCTCCTTTTTTGTTTGAAAGAGTTAAAAGACTTATTTGTTTAGTGTTTTGGTATTACTTTTTTACAGTAATTGTTATAATTATTTTCAAAATCCAAAAGTATTTATTTTACTCCAATAATATGGTAATCTGCATTAACTGCATACTTTATTTCAAATTATTTTGACAAAATGTTTCTTGTTAAAAGTTATACTGCATATTTTACGCTCTTTATAACGATTTATTTATGGTACATTTAACAGGATATCAAGTGGTACAATTTAAGCAACCGGTTGTCAAAATTGTACCACTTGTAAGCCTTCTTAATTTTGGATTTTTTATAGAAGTCGTTTTTTAAAATTAATAAAAAAACTAAATAAAGTGTCAAATATATGAAAATTTGCCAAAAAACAAATTTTTTTTGAAAGGATTGGTAAGAGCGAGATTAGGCGAAAGTTACTGATATCACAAGGATCTTCTTTCTATAAATAGAAATACAGTAAAACCTCCCTTAATGGACACCTCCGGATAACGGACACCTCTTCACAACGGACATTTTGTAGGAACGTAACAAATGCATTTACAACTACAACGGACCCTCTCTATAGCGGACGCGGACAAAAAAAATCCCCAATTATTTTAACGTTACATAAATTTACCTCTTACCACGGACAGACCGAAAGAGTAGTGGTGTAAAAAACGAACATTTATTTGCTTCATGGATTATGAAGAAATGGTTGGAAAATTGTATACCTAAGATCCAGAATTAAATATCGATGGGTGTGTGTAAAATTTTTTAGAAAAACTTGATGAAAAGATTGATGAAGACTATAGTGATAAAGAGGAAACTTTCCTTTAGCACCACAGTAAACTCATGCTGTATATGAATATTTGAAGCTGTTCAAAAAATTGCTGTAATTATGTGTCATGTATAAAATCACCAAACAAAAATTAAAAATTTTTTAAATAAAAAACATGTTTATCTCCTTCTAATTTTATGGTGTTATGTTGATGGATTAGCAAATCCAGAATACCTTCTGGGTCAGTTTGTCACATTTCTATGTCACAGTTACACCCATTTGTTCATTTAAAAAAAATCTTTAATTAAAATTGCGCACCTCCCATTAGTGGACACCTCTCCACAACGGACAATTAAAGATTCCCCATCGGTGTCCATTGTTGAGAGGTTTTACTGTAACTAATGATTCCTTTAAGCAATCCGGGAACAGTATTATTTAATGTATGGAAACATTCTATAACTTCGTTAAGAGAATTCAAAAGGCAAGTTTTGAATCTGACTTTTTCCATTATTGCTCATGAGGTTTGTGAGGTAAGGCGCCAAAAGTTTTCATCATATTTACAAAAAAAACTGTAAATAGTGTTAGGATTTTCAGGTAGAATTATTTATCCTGGCTTAGGCTTGTGTTGGTTAACTACTTTCCATATTGATTTGATGTTATTAGCAGATGGCATTATGTATTTATCTGTTGCTTTAATTCTGGCAATTTTTATATCAGATTTATGTTCAGTTCTATACTTATAAAATAAAATACTCACTCTCCCTCCGAATTGCTAATTTCCGAATCCGGGGGCTCCCTGCGCACCAGAGTGACCGAAGCCCCAGTGTGGCGTGGGTTGATGTCCACTGTCATGTTCCATGCTGGATCCCCTGCTGATGCCGCCTCCAACAAACGGACGCCACTCTTCACCCTCCCTCTGCAACGAAACCGCAACCTTATTCATTATCCTTACATTCGAGGGACATACAGGTACAAATTAGAGGGCACGTAACCGTCCCCGTGTAATTCATCTAATTATCCGCTCCGAATCTTGCAAAAGCACCACTATTTTTTAAGGGTAGGACAAGGGAACATATTTCCACAATAAATTCACCGGAGAAAAAATGGTTGTTACGTGCTCAATTAGCACTGTCGCTGCTTGAATATATCATCCGAAGTTACTGAATTCGCCGTGTTTTATATTCTCCGAGCTTTTTAAGAGAACTTTAAGCTGGGCCATAATGGGAAAAAGGGGAAATGACGAAATATAATTTTCCAGGAAGGTATTTTATTCCGAAGGCTTGGAATAACTCAACTGAATTTTATGCCAGAAAAATGAATTGCTCCTAACGCACATTCTTTACTAATCACTACAGATCGGATCTTAGGAAAGTTCCCTAACCCGCATTTTAAGGAGTTAGGGGTTAAAAATGTAAATATTTGACACCCTTTTTATTTTTCCTAAATGTGTGCTAAACATCCTAAAGTTGTGTTTAACCTTCCTAATTCGAAATAGAATATTTTTTCAATTTTTTCATTAGCATTTAGTTCAAAAACAATACATCTGAAGTTTCAATTTAATGGTTTTTTAGTTTTACATCTAAAGATTTTTTGTTTTTTACTCTTCCAGTCATTCAATCTCATAGTTTCTTTTAGTAATTTTAAGTTTCTCAGTATTTCAGCTTAATTTCATCATTTTCATTTCCTAAATTTTTCAGTTTTACGTGCTTTCACATTCTAATTTCAGTTTTTCAATTTCTTACTGTCGTATCTTAATTTTTTTAAGGCACTGTTGCACTGTTTTTTAATTCTGAAGATTCACGAGCTCTTGCACAGCATTATTTTAGTCAAGCCACTTTGAAAAATGACTTAATTTCTCACTTTGAAATTTTAGTTAATAGCATCATAACAAAATTGGAAAAAGTCGGGTCAGGTCAGGTTAGGTCACTTGTTGAAGCTATTGAACTCGTAAATAAAATGCAAATTTTTGTAAAAAGTACTCCAGGAGTTGTGGACAAACTAGTTAGTGACAAACTATACAAAAAAATCTGGATATAAAAATCTACTGAAAATAAAAATATTAATTGAATAAAAAATCAGATGCCTGATTTTAGAACTAGTACTAGTATAAATTTCCATTCAGTGAGATCATTTTCTAGGTATCGCAATAACTTAGAAAATGAACTCAAAAATACAGAAAAAAAAACTCATTTTACAAGAGCAAATTTAGAACAATACTTAGGTTAATTATCTTCTTTATAGCTTTTTCTTTGTGCAGTAAAGAATTTTAAGTTTTTTACAAACGTATTTTGTTTTGTTTGCAATGAAATTTATTGCATTAAAATTAGGATTTTATTTTTCCTGTAGTAGGAATGAATAAAAAATGTATCCTAAATTACCAGATTTTAATTCGTCTGTTTTTTACAACCTTTTTTTAACACCTAAATAAGGTTTTTAACTTCCTAAAAATCCGGTCTCTATTAGTAACTAAATTACCCCATTAATTTTTTCACACTATTAGGATGTTATAATTTTTATAATATTAGAATCTCTCGTGACTCGGTAACTCAGTGATTTTACTCTCATCATAAAAATAATCTAAGTATCTAATTTAATTTCAGTAGGTGTTCAACGAAAAGAAAAAGTAATAGCCTAATTATAATAAAATTTTTACGTCCTTTTTTATTATTGTAATTTTATAAAACCCTCGAAAGACGAACAGAAAATCGTGGAAAAATAAATAAATTAAGGATAACTTTCATTGACTTGTAGCATCTCTTATTAAGGATTCTCTCACTCATGTGGCTACAAGAAGTACATATAAAGTAGTACATTTCCTTAAAAGTAACACAAGAATTACCTACAATTTCAAAAACGTGCCAAAAAAATACAAATAGTTATTTATTTAACGAGTTTGAGTGTAAATCGGACGTTTTATTTCACGAGTGGATTATCAAACCACGAGTGAAAACGAGTGGTTTATCAACCACGAGGTGAAATAAATGAACCGATTTACACGAAAACGAGTTGGATACAACATTTTATTCTTCGAATTAGACTCATCAAGGCTTAAAATTGTTTTAAATCGGTTAAAAATAATTTGACGTTTCGTATTGCGAAATGCCAAACAATCGTCAAAACTGTTTTACATAGGAGAAAAATCAGAAATTTTGACAGTGTCGAAGAATAAATTATGTTAAAATGTTACAAATTGAGCTTTTCAAACACAGTATTTAAAAAAATACTAAAGCTTCTAGTAAGGTTGTAGTGTTATGGAAAATATCTGTTCTATAAGTATGTAGGTAGGATTCCAATAGTTTAAAAAAATAAAAATGGAACAGACAGTTTCTCGCATCTAATACGATAAAGCTCTATGTAATCCTGAATGAAATAAATCTTTTGTCTTTTGTAGAATCTTTCCGGAGATTTCGTCGGATGAAACTAGCTTTGTACTAGTTTGTGCTTATTTGAACATGCAATTACGACCCGTCATTTTAAAATTAAAAACTGGAATAAATCCTCCGCGCGACATTTCTGCATTACCTCAAGAAAAATTCAATCTTGTGCAGTTTATCGTCCGTTCCCATCGCTTGAAAGATAAAATGAATGTGAATGTTTTCCTTTACAGATAGATTTACTCAGCGAGCGCTCCCGAGCCAGCCAAGTGTGGAAAAGACAAATAATCGGGTTTGAAATTTGGCCCTGTCTCACTTGTAGCTTTAATTTATGCGGAAAAGTGCCCTCGAACGAGGTGTCAAGGAGATTTTTGCCTACGCTTGATTGTACCCGCTGGAAGAAAAGTTCGGAGAAAATGCGAAATTAATTTCCGTCCCAGCTGCCAAATAAGATGTTTTACTGCGATAGTTTTAAGTCCTTCCGTTGGTAACTCGTCAATTTATTGTGGAGTTACAAAGTTCGAGGAACTAATCCCGTTTCGAGGCTACAATAAAAAAACAAAAGTCCATTTCGTCGAAATGACGTGTACAGGCAACGACAGTGCCAATTGGGCACGTAACTGACACTTTAATTTTGTTTTTTTTTCGAAATTTATCGCCGGAATTATGGAATGAGCGAATCCGGGAAAAACCCGATGAATTAAAGATCAGGAAATGTGCAAGGAACTATAAGGTATAGCGGGAGAGAATATTGGAAATCAGGTGCACAGATGTTGCGAATAATTTAGCGAGAAATTTATAGCAGGAAAATATTAGAGCGCAGGCTGCGCAACTTGTTTTAATTTATAGTTTAGAAAAAAATTTTGTTCAAAAACAAATTATCGAATTTGGCGTAGCCGGCCCATTTCTCCAATATTGGGGTTGTTTATAAGCGACTTTCGCTGATGAAAAACTCCGAACGGTTATAGGAAACCCCAAATCAGGGGATTAGTCTCGATCGTGATCTGGCCACAGGCTTAAAAAACCTGGATTTAATCCAGACACTAGTGGCAAATTAAACCCGCCTGTTGTGACCGCTTTCGCTTTTGGTGACAAAGAAATGAAGGATGAGTTCCCGAGAAAATAATTACTTCTGTGGAGCAAAAGACGTGTTGTACACACGCAGTCTAATCAAAAATAAATTGAGTTTTGCCGTTTCTTGAAATCAATAAACGAGTTAAGTCGAAATAAATTATCTCCAAGTTCATTAAGTGTTACACCAAAACGCGTGTCTTACCGACATCTGGAAATGTCACATCATCAAAACGTAATTACATTTTCCGTTTGATATCCTACCTAGAGCGCACAACATCGCTTGAGATCGAGCGGAATTTTTTTAATTTGAAATGGGACGAATTTTTTGACAGGAATTTCAGCCGGTCATAAATCAACTTTATGATATAGCAATGGGACTGAACGTGTCCCTGTCATGTTTTAATTGAATACTGTGATTAAAATGGTGAACTCGTGTGCCAAGCACGGCGTTTCCATCCTGATTAATGCGCATTTTGTTGACACAAAGGAACCATTGATAATAAAGGCACGGGAATTTATTCTTAAAGCGGCGCCCCAAAAACACAACTTTTATTTTTGTCGGGGCTTACAAACAGCGAACTTTCATAGCGAAACTGATTTAAACGTTTTTTTATCGGGCTCAATCGATACTTTCGGGTAAAAATTTCAAATATGTTCAGCTGAATTTGTTTCGCATTCAATTTCACACGAAGCTTCCACTGCGGCAGGCGGTGTTTCTGTAGCGAGACTTTCTCATAAACAAACACCCAAGGATTCTTCCTGAATTTATCACATCTCGAACACGAAATTCTCATTTTTTGTGTGAGGCAGTTTTTAATGAGAATTACAAGAATTAAAGCGCTAATAGATTCATAGATTTGTAATCCGCCAGAATTCCCCATAAAATGTTGTGTGCATTATTTTGGCTCGTTTTAAAATGCGCCGACTTCTTAATGAAAATGTTGCTGAAACCGGAAACGCGGTACAAAATCGGAGAGCGTGCACGGTTTGAACATAAAGTTATAAATTTTAACAACAAATTATTCATGACCAAATACAATTCGCTAGACATCGCATGTTCAGCCACAATTGATTTGTGTTGCTCTTAGTGGCTCCGAATTATTTCCATATTTCATGCACACGCAGTAAAAATTCCGCATAACAAAAGTCATTTATCTTATATTGTCAAATCTCCAAGTTATGCGAAATTGAAAGAGTGATCAAGCGATCAATTATGAGCTCCCAATTTGAAGACAATGGGCGACTAAATGCCCCAAGTCTGAATGCGAATGGCGCATTCAAACCGAACAATGCAGATCGTAAAATCGATCATAAAAAGACCATTAACGTCCTTATTTTAACATTTCTTATCGCAGATACTTTTACATGAATGTAGCAACTTGGTTTTAAGTTGCGGTGTGAAAATTGCTTTTCACACAACGGTCGTAACTCACTTTTGACTCACTTAGGTGTTGGCAAGTTTTCGTAGGTTTTTCAGTAAGCAGTAAGCCACACTGGTTAATAAGTTGCTCAAAATTAATGAAGTGTCGAGAAAAATTTTCAAACGTAAAAAATCCAATTCCATCATACCTTGAAAATTGCTTGCAGACGCAAACACGAATATTTAATTTGGCAATTTGATTGAAAACTCTCAGCTGTAAACATCATAAAACCAGGACTCACTCCACACATTTTCGAAAGCTCTCCAATCAATTAAGAAGAGGAGTGCTTACAATTCACCTGTCAATCAACCGAGTAGTCCTGAGGTAATAATAGCACCTCATGTCGTAGGAGAATCGATCAGGGCGAGCTAATTTTGGCATATTCGGACTATTGATCTAGTTCAGCGGCAATAAAATAACAAACTAACAAGTAAATAAACAGAAAAATAAATAGATAGCAAAATTGCACTGTACTAAAACTAAAAATATAAAAACTACTGAAGAAAATAACAGAAAATAAAACAAGAAGAAAATAACTAAAAGCAAAAGGAATTCTGGGAAGAAAACTAGAGATTAGAAAAATATGCATTTATTTTATTGCGACATTTGTTCACCGAATGTTTTTCTTTAGGCAAATGACAGGAGTTGTCTAACTTTCTTGTATTGTAAAAGGATTGTTCCAATGTAATGTAATGTAATGTAATGTAATGAGAGATCAGCAATATACGCACAGGAACTTAATGGCAACTTTTTTAACGAAATAGTTCACGGAAATAGGGTGGCAAAGGCAAAGCAGTAACGAACATTTTATAGATAAACACTGACAAAAAATACTGGTAGCCAACCAAGTTCCTTTATTTTTTGCGATACATGGTAAAAATAAAATAAAAATAAATGGTAAAAACAAGATCAATCAATAATCAATAAATCAATCCCGAATCCATTGCAATTCTAATTTTTTTTAAGTTATTGGAGACACCTATTTCGTATTTGTATACTTATTACCAATTTTGAGATTAACTTTATTTTCATATTTAACTTTATTATCGAGTTTATTTTTGTGTTTCTAGTGGAAATACAAACTGTCGAACATTTGCTCGCATTTAATTCAAACCAATGCTTTTAGACAATAAGAACATATCATTTAGATCTTGATTACTTGATTAATAAAATTGGAAGCTCCCGTTCAATCCCAATCATTTGCAAAGACATATTTACATAATTTAAGGATACTAATATTCCTGCGCTGTATATTAAAAATAGAAGCGGTCCAAAAACTGAGCCTTGTGGAACACCGGATATAATATGACCTGCCCTTGATTGTGAGATGCCCATAATAACAATTTGTTTTCTATTTGTCAGATACGAATAAAAAAATTGTTGAAATTTTGTCGAAAATATAAAAAGATAATTTTGAGCATAAAAGTGAGTGATCTAAGTGAGAATGGTGGCTTCACCTTTATCCAAAGCTCTAAAGCAATCAACAAACAATCAAAATTTCCAGGGCTGTAATACCTACACAGTACAATAATTTTTTCGATATCCTGATTGTTTATTATCTATATCTATACACTTCATTATAAAGAATTTTTTCTAAGATTTTTCAAGAAAATTTCAACATCTTTGCTGAAACGTTATCACCACCAAGAGCATTTGATTTAAATTATCAAGTATATGTTGAACTTCATAACAGAGGCAAGCTGAAGACGAAAACTACTAGTAACGATAATTTTTTTGTGTACTAACGAGAATTGTGCATTAGCACAATTATATGGCGGACTGAATGCCGACAAAAAGTAACTATTTACAAAAGTTAGACATACGAGTATCTATGTCGCTTCTTTTAAGCTGACCATATTTCGTTTTTATCGAATTGTTTGCTTTAGCAGTCAAATATGCTTTTTTTCCGTGCCTTATTTACAGTGCAATTCCTTGCATTTACAGTCAGATTCCGCAATTGTTAATTGCGTAGTTATTTTTTTATACTCAGTCAATGCTGTATTACGGCCATTCATTATTTTTATTTATCACAGGTGTAAACCAAGGTGCATACGGCTTGAAACAAATAAAGTTATAAAAGGGGCGTAAAGATCGAATAACAATAATAGTAATAATAACTTTATTGCCTAAATACACTTGTAATATGTACAATAAGGCAAATTCGAAAAAATTAAAACTTAAAATTTAGTACAGAGCGTTCCTTAACAAATAATAACAAAATAAAAAATAAAATAATATAACATTCTTAAGATAATAGAAAACATAAGACTCAAAGAACAATAAAAAGTTATAAAGATAGTTAAAAAAGGGATGTCACTACAGCAAAATAAATATTTGAACTACATTATGACACAAATTCGATTTTGTCGTCAATGCTATTAACATACTTGTAGAGATAGTGTAGGGAATATTTCGTAATATTAAAATTTCATTCAAAATTTAAAAAAATAAAAAAAATTTTTATTCTTCGACACTGTCAAAATTTCTGATTTTTCTCCTATGTAAAACAGTTTTGACGACTGTTTGGCATTTCTCAATACGAAACGTCAGATTATTTTTAACCGATTTAAAACAATTTTAAGCCTTGATGAGTCTAATTCGAAGAATAAAATGTTGTATCCAACTCGTTTTCGTGTAAATCGATTCATTTATTTCACCTCGTGGATGATAAACCACTCGTTTTCACTCGTGGTTTGATAATCCACTCGTGAAATAAAACGTCCGATTTACACTCAAACTCGTTAAATAAATAACTAAAGATTCATTCCATGAGAGAATAGTATATTACGTACCGTAAACTGTAAGTGCAATTTTTCTAGTCGAGAATGCAATATTGGGAAACCGAGGGTACCGAGGTTTCCTAAGCGTTCGAGACCAAAAAAGCAGGGTTGTTAAAAAACATGTTTTTTTTAAATTAAACAAAACAAACAGTTTTTTTATTTATACGGTTTTATTTGTTTAAAACTGTGTAACAATAAAAAACTTGTTTTAAACATTGTTTTTTTTAAGAAAAAGGTGTTCAAATATAAAATTGGGTTATTTTTGTCAGAGAAATACACTAGGAGTTGAGAAAGCATCAAAACTAGTTAGTGTTTTTTAAGCACTAAATTCAACCAACAATGACAAATTTTAATTTCCATCTATAATTAGTAAGTAATATGAATTAACATTTTGCTTGTCTTTTATTAATATGTTAATAAATAATAAATGTTTATATACCTAAATAAAAATACGTCGTGTTCGTCTTTTGATTTGTCCTCATTTAACGTCAATTTTTCTTTTCTTTTTTTTTCAAATGCTTATCTCTGATTGTAATTTGTAACAATAATTTGAAAATAAAAAACATGTTTTAAACGAAGTTTTAAACGTTTTAATCAAATAAGTTTTAAACATGGTCTGTTGTTTAAAACGATTAAAACACAATGTTTTAAACAACGATGTTTTAAACATAACAACCCTGAAAAAAGAACTTACAGTTTAAGGTTAGTAAGCTATTTTTAGCAATACCTGCACAAATAAGAAAAAGTAAAACATTTTCTGAATGCATTTTTATGAAAAATCATTAAACGTCAGATTGTTGTCAAATTAAAAAATTGTGTTTCGTGTTAGTGATACAAAACAAAAAAGACATCACTTTAAATCAACATTTGTTGCCAAATCAATGCTTCAATACTGTTCTAAAGGTATTTCAAGTGAAAATAGAAAAATGGATGATATTGAAGAGGCTGCAAGTTTTGCTTGTGCATCATTTTTCATGGAACACGAATGGCATACGTTGGTATGTAATATTTACTTACAGACCACGGGCTGTACGTAAAATATTATTGCAGGGTAACCATGGAAACTTGCACCTGACTAAAAAGTGCCGCTTACAATGAAAGATATTTGTCAGTGAATGATGACTTACAAAACAGGTATTGCTAAAACCAATTTCGGTACTCTACTATACTGTTTTGAAAAAGCTGTCACAAAATACTATGTGTTGATCAGAAACCAAATCAGCATAACTAAGACCAGAACTAATAAGTAATAATAACTTCTAGATTGTTACAAAAAAAAATCGATTAGTGAATTAGAAAACTGAGTAATTCGAGTTGGTTCTTTAATTAATTACACAAAGTCGTAACTATTTTTCCAACGATTTCTAATAAAAAATAAATTTAAAAAAAATTCAAACACAACTCACCTTATAACAATCGCTGTTAGCATTTTGGCCTTCTCCTTGTCGATAAAAACCGGTACGTGCATCCTGGATTTGGGAAACAACGGCGGATGCGGCAATAACATCGTTATAGCATCCGTCAGTTTGAGCTCCTTGTAGGCACCTTTTGGCGGAACAAGCGGCACAGTGCCCAACACCGTCGACGGCTGTATTTGCATTTTGGGGTGGCAACCTTCCGCATCTTCAGGTCTCGGTTCCATCACCG
Source organism: Tribolium freemani (assembly GCA_939628115.1). Lineage (NCBI taxonomy): Eukaryota > Metazoa > Arthropoda > Insecta > Coleoptera > Tenebrionidae > Tribolium > Tribolium freemani. Next base: position 15,084,742 of record OW626791.1, on the reverse strand, counting down.
AATACGCCACTTGCACCAGCCTTGGCGGCGTTTTGGTGATTTTGCCCGGCCTCCCGTCCTTGTCCGGACTCGGCAACGGCGGCCACCACGAAGACGGTATCGTAATTTGCGCCAGACACACGCCGTCCTCCCCGTCGGGGCTGCAGGCAGCGTGGAGCGGAGGCTTGATGCCCAAAGTGGCGTGGAGGACGATGCAAATGCGCTGGTGGTGGCGTGTTAATAAAATTTGTCTACGACCGCCCGGATCGGTTCCGGTGTGGAAGAGAACGCGTAACACGGGGGAATCCCGCGGGATTTCATTGCGGACGATGTGGGCCGACATGTCCAAGTGGTGGGTGGCGAGGTCTTGCAGGTCGATGGCGGGGCCTAGATAGAACATTTTTGAAGCCGCATTTTGGAAAATAATTAATTGTCCCACCTGTTGTGTTGAGCGGCAGAGGGTCGGGAACGACGTACCGTGCCGGTACGGTCTGTTTCGTGCTGAAAGGGCCGTATGTAGCGCGGACTGAGATAGGCTGCGAGCTTTGGAACACGGTGAAGCGATCGGTCGAGAGAGGAGAGCCGTTGGTGGAGGAAGCACCGTTTAGTTCCGGTGCCGGCATGAAATGCTGACGGGGAGATTGTTTCAGGAAGAAGCCTCCGTCTTTGTTTTCGAAATGTACGTTCACGCATTCTGAGTAAGCTGGAAAAGAGAAAGGTCAGCGTTTAGTTGAAGTGATGAGGGGCAAATTACGTAATTGACTCAGTAATTAACTATTTCAATCAAGGGAGGGTTTAAGAATGGTAAATAAGGCAAGCGAATTGGATAAGGAGCTCTCAAGCTAAACAAATGTCAAATGAATGGAAAAAAGGGTTCCTCAACAATGCTAATTTATTTAACCGATACATATTTAATAATGAGTTAAAAACTAGTTAACAATAAATTGATACTTTTGAAGAGTGTGGAATAAAAACCATTAAAACCGATGTACTATGCAGAGTGATCGCAGGAAGTATTTAAATAATTTCTGTTCGAAACAATTTAAAACCGTTTAATCAATTTCTTTAAACCCGGTAAGCCTATGTCAAAAATAACTGAGGCTTCTTTTTTCTGTGAAAAAACGGTCCCTTTCTAGTCGAAGACAACTGTTGCCTTTAATGACTAAATATTGTTTAAAACAACGCATACAAATTCACCTGACGAATTTGGTTTCACTCACAACAGAAAAAAGTGAAAAGAATAATAATAATAATAATAATAATAATAATAATAATAATAATAATAATAATAATAATAATAATAATAATAATAATAATAATATAATAGTAATAATAATAATAATAATAATAATAATAATAATAATAATATAGTTGCACATTTTTGCCATTGCAACAATGGATATGTTTGTCAGTTTATATAAAACAAAACAAAAAACAGTGAGATTAACAATTAAACCAGAAACAAATACACTAAACAACCCGTGAACACTACATACTCTTTTACAGAGTAGAAACTATTGCTTACCAAATTTTTTTTTAAAGAGGTCTTAAATTTTGCAAAGTTTTCGATCTTTTTAATTTCTGAAGGTTCTGAATGTTCACTTAAAAGCTGCCGAAATAGCAGAATATACTCGTATTAAGCTAAAACCCTTTTTTAAAGAAAAAAGATTTGAGATAGTGAGATAACTGCTCAGTTATTTTCCAGAGCTCAGAAGAAAACCAAACATTTTTACATCATGGGATTCAGGATATAAAATTGCATGAAAGTAATTAAAAATATACACATTTTGAATAAATTCTTTCTATCGAAACGCACAAATTTATCCATTTAACTTCGTACCATCTGTCGTTTAAGTTAAATAACTATAAAATATTTAGTTCTTTACGTATATTACTTAATTCTTTAAAAGTACAAACTCTTTGAAGCTTCAATTTTTTTGTGAATTCTTTAATTAATATGTAACATGAGATCGAAAATATACTGAATTAGAGTAAGCCTTGGAAGTGATGTGTAGCTTTAACCACATCTTATGCTGTATAAAATCAGCAGAAGACAACATAACTTCAAAAGTGTGGCCGTAAATAAACGGCTAAATGTGGCCAAAGTTCAGCAGGCACAGCTTGCTCTAATTCAGAATATTTTCGATCTCATGGTAATATAAATAATTCAAAATAATGGATTCATACTAGACAAAATTTACTTCGTATTAAAATATCAAATGCTTTTAAGGTTTCATTCAGATTTTATAAAATTTCAACGCAATTATTTTGATATTTTACGCATATTCATTCATTTAGGCACTCTTCCTTATACTCTACTCTCAAAATTAAGTATCACTTTTTACACTAACTTATATCATTAATCATTATTATAAATAATAAATGTTTAAGAAAATTTAAACAATAAGCATGTTTGAGTTTTTTTAAACAATTATTATTATTATTATTATTATTATTATTATTATTATTATTATTATTATTATTATTATTATTATTATTATTATTATATTACTTATTCAGGCTGTTTTTAGAATTATACCTTAAATTAATTACTTTTTGAGGAATGAAATTCAAAATATTAACTTAGAAACGTTATTTCGCATTAAAAAAATTTTTCAGTTTCATTCAGATTTTCCAGACTTTCACAGCATATATTTTTGGAATATTCAAGTGTTTGAGTGCATTCCTAAGTTAACTTCTGAAATGATAAGTCATTTTGCAGAGCTCGGGGAACAGAACTATGTTCAATAATCTCGATAAATATCTTGTTTAAAGAATTTATCGAATTTTTAAATCAAACTTCGTATAAGTCTATAATCTAAGTTAAATACCTAAACATCATTCAACTTTTTAAGTGTACTTATTCAGGTTGTCTTTAGAGTTCGTACCTTGAACTTTTACAAGGAATGATTTTCAAACACTGAATTCTTAATTAACAATTTCCCCACGTTTCAGTACAATTATTTTTGTAATTTTCAGGTTTTTCATTACTTTGAGTGCGTTTTTGAGTTAACTTCAGAAATGCTCATCAGTTATTTTGCAGAGATCGGAAAAAGTCACGTTAAAGAAAAAATTAAAACTTTCTAGATCATTACACCAATAAGAAGGGTACAAGGAGATTTATCGTACAAGGAAACTGTATTCAAAAATCAAATAAAGAAATTATTTCTATCCAAACATCCAAATTTTCCAACCCAAACTTCGTAACAATCTAACAGCTAAGCTGAATACCTAAAATATCATTCAATTTTTTAGTTAAATTACTTATTCGGACTCTCTTTTCGTTCGTACCCTGAGTTAATTACCTTTTCAAGGTTTGAATACAAAATATTAGATTTCCACTTAACAATCATATTTCGCATTAGAAAAAAACGAGAAAAAACCAAACGTTATTTTGATTTCATCCAGATTTTCCAAAAGTTCAACGCAATTATCTTTGAAATTTTCAGTGGGTATGGATTTACTTGAGTAATAGAATAGGTTATCCCAGTTCATCAAACTCAATTAGATTTAAAAAAATCTGAAGTAGAATTTGATGCGTTTAAAGGTAGCAAAACAAACACATTTATTTGCTTAAAAACGCTTTATTGTTGTTAAGATTTGTAAAATACAGAGTTTACTGTGGAAAATAATCTAGAAAAAAATGTCTAATTAAAGCGATTTCCAAGTTTAGAAAAACATTCACTCGAAGAAAATTGATAACATAAATATTATTTTTCCTTTGTTATTTCTCCTAACATCAAAGAGATATCCAATTCCGTCGATTTTTTATTGCTGGTGATTGTGTCCATTCAAGCGGCATTATCTCTCCTTGGTGAGGCGTCCATTGTTTTGTCGCCCGGATTAGTCCAGTGTGGTACATTGATGAGGTATTTGTTTAGAAGGCGGTGTTATTGTAGGATGAGATTGTGAGGGTTCTCGCCTCAATGACAAACACTATAGTGCATAGTGTCTTTACTGTATAATTAGCTCCCAGTCCATTACCATCTGCTGCAAGAAGCCCTCATCTCTGCGAAACCTAATTAACTCAGCTCAACATACAAGGGGATATTTCAATTACACCCTCGACAGATGCTAAAAAATGACTTTGTTAGACAAACTCCTAAGCTAATCTCCCGGCTGTAAGTTGGAAAAACAAATATCGTGTGTATCATCTGTGTGCCAAGACGCCTCACAAAACTTGTTATCACCTAGCCGACGTCTGCACGTGCTTGCTGCTTTTTTCCCGCACTCGGGGCGGAATTTTACGAGCGCTATATAACTACGAGTGAAATTACAACGGAATTTACATAGCTTCCATGATACGGGGACGAAATTGGAATTTGTGCCGAGGTTTAATTTCGCAAATCACAAGTTAGCACTTCTCATCGAATAAACGCAAACTTCTGAATTAATGTCATTTGAATTTCTATTCGATTCGGAGAAAATCGGCGAGCTTCCACAAACTTCTCAGGTCGATATTCGCATTAATGCCTTTTTATCCGGTTGGGGAAACTTCAATCACACTTGCACATCTCCAATTGAGTTAACAAGGATTGACGTCTGGCGTCATGAGGGAAGACCAGACGTTTACACAAATTAACAAAGAACTCGGTTACACAAGACGAGAAGTATTGCCAAAATCGTCGATCTTCCAGAGCGACAGTTGACCCAGAATTTCACCCGAGAATCTAATCCATCTGAAAAGTTGGCTCAAAAATACCAGCAAAATAAATAATTAAATTGCAACTTTGCAACGTAATTAATGTCTCAATTAACGAGAGATAATTGAAACCGCTGTTGAAATTTAGCCAAAAACTACAATTAAACGGCGGCTGTTTTATTTATAGCAAACAAAGATATGAAACCAGTTATTTGAAGAGGAAAGCCACTTCCATAATATAAACAAAGCTGTGTTTAACTACACCTGTTTGTAGAAATTTTTCTGTATATTCAAGGAAATTGAAAAATCACGCAACTCTGCAAGCCAGCAGCATTTCGTAAACTTTGTTATAAATCAAAGAGAATATTAAAGTTTGTGCAAGCAATTCGATAAGGCATGCTGAGAGAAAAAATCTCAAACTTCTAAATATTTAAGCATAGCATGAAAGAGTTTGTACTTTATTTTTTAACTTAGGATTTATAGTGTACTTTGCTGCATAAAATACCATCATTTGCATAAGCTAACATCTAGAGAGGCAGAAAGATGAAAGAAATTTTAAGAAAATATTGTACAAGCAAACTGGATTCCTTGAATGATTGCTCAGTGATTTTTAAGAGCTGGTCAGGTGTGAGTTGGCAACCAATAGCTTTGTAACTTCATCCACGATATTTTACACTAGTTTGACAAATTGAAGTCAAACCTGAATCCTAAAGGCATTGGCAACTTATTTTACCTATTTAATGTTTTAACGAAAATTGAAAATGTGGCTCATTTTATGTCGGTAGGTCCTTTTCAAAATTTTCTACGATGAAAAATAAGCGAGATAATCACTTCGAAAGGAAGAAATCCTGACGTCTCAACACAGAGTCCTCTTATCACTGAACCCTCTAATTCACTAAAAACTTGACAGATATTTGAACATTTTCCACACATCATCCACAAAATAAAAAATTAACTACTTTGTCGACTTTTTTCTGTTCTAAATTTTGTCTTGAACTTCGTGAAAACATCTTAGAAATTTTGTTAAGTTCATCAAAACTCTGTCAGTGTCACTTAAAAGTCAAAAACTATTTGGTCTTAAAATTGAACCAAATGCTCAAGAGGCGGTTACGACGTCATAATTCCAACTTTAAATCGAAATAACTCGAGTTAGAGAGCAGATACAGAGAAACAGTTTTCACTGCTGTAATAAGCGTTTCCAGTACTATCATTTAAAACAAAGTTGTTTTTTAAGTTGCCAATGCCTTTAAATTAAAATAAGAACAAAAAATCCTAAAATATAGAACTAACTTTCAAAGGAAAACTAAAAAAAAACAATTAAAAAACTCGAAAAATACCAAATGAACACGTGAAAAAGTTGAAAGGCCAAAAAATTGACAAAACTAGCTGAAATCTATGAAAAAGTAAAAGTATAAAATTCTAAAATCAAAAAGCCACAAAAACCTGAAAACAGCGGAACCTGAATCATTAGAATTGAAAATTTTGATCTGTTATGACTTATGATTGCTCCCACTTATTTTTTTTTGTCTATAAAAATGGTATTGTCTATGCGTCAGCAATTTAGGCTGAAGATTACGTTAGAGATAAATTTAAACCCAGCAGCAGATGTAACATTACCATCACTTACTGGCAAAATATGGAAGGAGAAATAAAATTTACGCTAGAACACGGATCCTAATAGGAGCGTGATGAAATTTTAACTCGCACTGTATTTCAGCAATTTTAGTTATGACTGGTTGTAACGACATTTGAAATGGAATTTAATATAATTTTATTATCAATTTAAGCGCAATTGTAGGCCACTTGCAATTATTTTATTGGATACTTCAATAATCGCACTTGTTAGATCCGTATTTTGAAATTTATTGAAAATTTCTGCACTTACTCCACCAACAAATTCAGATATGACATTTTTATGAGATAGCGGAGCTGCAGTTTGAAATTGTATTGCCATTGAGCAAAATCGAAAAACTGGAAGTTTTATTGTAGAATGGAATAAAATAAAATATAATTGGCAAGAAAAGAGGAAGTTACAATCACTGGTTGCGAGTTAAGGAAACAACGACGATCAGAATTACATTTATTTTAAACACTCAATTTGTACTTCCTGCCATAAATTGTTATTTGCAAACACGCCGTTAATTTATTCATAATTTTGCGCTTGACCATTATTGATGGCTGCGCTACACAAAAATTTTGATTAAAGGCCAAATGAAGCTTTTTTTCACTGACGTGACTAAATTTGATAGTTTATTACTTGCACAGAGGACCATCATTTTAGCGCCGGAGTATCGCATCTGCATTGTGCTATTTTTTACTCGCACATATTTTATGAAAGCGTAGTTTACAGAAAGCCGACTAAAGTAGTCGGAGATTTATGGTGTAAGTTATATTGCAAATTTTAGACAATATAGATAAGGTAACATGTCAGGGGATAATAAAGGAGGAAAAGTGGGTTGTTTAGTCAAACTCCCTAACCCAGCTCACAAAAAATGTGTTTGCCACAACATATTGGCAGAATATAATTAATGGTTGCTTTCGCATTGCACTCAAGCACGTAATGAATGGTACAATCGGGACGATTCAAACTTTGGCTAACTGTTGAATTATGAAAGGAATCTTTTGAAGCGTATTTATACAATTCGATACTTCAGGCTTCATTCCTTGAATTTATGGAGATATAAAAGTAATCATATTACGGCCAAATTCACTTCCATTCTCCCACACTTTCTAAAAATATTCATAAATTACGCTTTTATTGCGCTCTTTTCCAATCCATGATGTGTAATTTAGAGATTATATTTTATTGGTAACGGTAAGCTAACCGAAGTAAAGCTTCAATTATGTAACTATAAAAATGTACAGGATCGTAAGTTTGTTACAAATTGCCGTTTGAAGCATTTCAATTAAGAGTCCTTTTTGGGGCACTTCCGTGCAGTCGTTTAATCCCAAAGTACTCACATTAATCCACAAGTGACACACCAATACGGAACTAATTTCCAGGCATAGTCTCTTGCCCCGTCCTAATTATAGCAAACTTTATGTCACCGAGTAAACTGCTTAGTTCCAAAACGACCCCATTTAATTTTAGATGCGCTAGTGCTGTTGCAAATCTAATCGAAGCTTTTAGTCGAGTTGAATATTTATCCGTGTTGACAGAAATAGACAAGCTAAGCTCGCCGAGTTATTAACAACAATGTAGACTGGGATCAGGAATGCGGCTTTAAAAACCGCCGAGTTTCCGATATAAGTCCACTTAATCGCGTCGTCAATTTTATTTTGGTTTGGAGCTTTTAAAGAGAAAGATAAATGGCGTGTTAATTCTCTTCGAGCTCAAGGAAAATTGTTTCGGAAATAAAAATACTTAATTGATGGCGGTGCCGAAACGGGCTTTTTATAACTAAAGCGAGTTTACACATAATTCAGATTTCAATCTTGACGTTTTAGCACAATGCTCGGCCACACTAATGGCCGCTCTTTGGAACTAATAAAGAATGTTTTACATCGAACTGCTTTCGACACGATTTTCCTTTTAGTCTCATATATGATGCAAAGGCTTCTGGCTGATAAGTTTTAATTCGGAACTTGAATTATTAATTGGGCACATTTGCATACTTCAAGAAAGGACCATCGACATTCGCTCTTTGAGTTCGTTCCACTTCAAGCACTCAAATTATTAAATCCATAAATGCCACAGTAAAAAAAAATCTGGTAAAATAACACTAAGAGTGGTCCCCAGAGGACCACACTCTAGACTCTAGAGTGTAATATTTTCTAGTGTAAATTAACTTTTTTGTATATGTACTTTTAACACCTAAACTAGTCTAATAATCACATTTTATAAATGTTTTACACACTTAACTAAATATTCTACTGTACTTCCTGAGTGTACAAAGCATTGAATTCATTGAATTGAATAACATAAAGGCATGTAATATATTCAAATATTTATTAAAAAAAATACGAATGCACAAAAAAACAACAAAAAATAAATTCAAATTACGAGTACGTATACATACCTATTTAACAAAAATATCTTTTGAAACAATACATAAATCAGTAGTACCATAAGGTTGTTAGTTCTTCATATTTAAGCAACATTAAATCAACACAATATTATTGCTTTCTTGTTGTAAAAGATCTGAACTCATGAACTGCCTTATTTAAAACCACTATGGTAGGAGGTACAATGTTTTCAAGTACCTAATAGTATAGTAAACAGTCTTCTTTCAATCATTCCAAAACCGCGAAAGTTATGTTTTCCTCACAATTCAAGTTATCAAATTTTGTTTTCGCTGTAAAATAATAACATTTTTAACTAAGTCCTTATATTTAATAGTTCTACTCTAATACATTAAAACAAGAATAAAGTTTCTATAATTATCAGTAACTTACCTAATTCTGAGATATTTTCGAAAGTACAGTTTTTCTTTATTTTACAAAACTTTATGGACTTTTTGTAACATAATTTGAAAATTATATCAGCCAATATAACTGTCCCAGTACCCATAAAAAATAAAATATGTTGCCCAAAAACGTGTGCTCATGTGCAGTCTGTCTCTCGTTTAAACTGAGATAAGATTATTGAACACTGTGCAGTTATATTTTACAGTATAAACTGCAAACATCATTAGAGAGTGTAAAAAATGCACTCTAAAGGGTAAAATTAATGGTTTTATATAATTTCAACACTGACAGAAAATGTTTTTCAATTATAAGTTATTTTGAAAAGGATGTATTATGTTAGCAGTTATTTTAAACATAATCTATAGTGTCAAAATTAACACTAGAAGAATTAACCACATACCAAAATCTTTTTTACCTTTAAATATTTTTTACTGTGTAAATACCAACCACCAGTGACAAATTGCAAAGTGCCACACAGCTAAACTCATATTTATGCGACAAATGTTGCGATCGATTGCTGCCGCATTAACATTCCATGAACGGTGTTAAATATTAAAAAATCAATAAACCTCCAACTGAAAAGTGACAAGTTTACCTATTTATAAATCGCCACATTTTGCACACAAAACTAAAAATTGTGTCTCCTTTGGTTATGGCCAACAAAAATGAGATAATCAGCAAGCCTTTACGTTTAATGAAGTTCAACAGTTCAGGACGTAGCGCGTAGTAAAAGAGATTTTAAAAGTTTGAGTCGTTTTATCTAGTAAAAGTTTTTACCACTTATAGAATTAACTCCCGACTGACATTCCTTATGAAAATACGAGTAAGTCCTACTTGACTTAACCATAAAGGGAAAACATGCTCTTTCATGTCGCAGTTTTATCATTCAAGCCTATTTTTAACTTGTGGAAAGTACATCAATCAATGTCGTACGGCGCCAAAGGAAAAAGTCTTATGAAAAATTTATATTTCATTGCACATTGTACAGAGGTAAAAATAGTTAATCACTCTTGGCCTTGCTATTGGGCAATGTGTAGATAGATTTATCTGTCTCCAGTAAAATATATAAATATGAATTAGGATTAGTCAACAATAATTAAAATTACAATTACAATAAACATAAAACAGATACAAAATTTACAGGACAAGGTACGAATTTAAAAATTCGGATATTGATAAAAACATTTTTCGATCAAATATTTCTTCAGCTTACTCATAAACTGTCACCGATTTATATTCCACAACACATGAAGGAAGCTTACTAAATAATTTAGGCCCAATACAGTCATGCAAATTCATAGCAATGTCATGTGCAACAATGTGCACTATTTTACCCAACTTTCCGGATTTAGAGCGCGTTGCTGCAATGTTTGATCATCGTTGCAACTTGATGCATGATTGTCATACAAAAACAAGAACAAATGTTGCCCAACGACAAAATTAGACCACAAGCTCATGCACTATAAAATCATGGTAATAAATTTCCTCGATGCAAGTGCTCTTTACCGCAGGTTGCTTCATAAAATTTAAATGAAGCAAATGAAGACGTCATCAAGACTATGACTGCACGTTTTATTTTTAATTAGTTATTACAGACTGGTTACGGGAGTGTTTACGAGTTTGTAAAATATGTATTTGCTTTCAATGGACAGAAGCGGCTTATACCTAGTGTATAATTCAATTTGGTTCAGGCTTCGCAACTAAACCAATTTCGGATAATAGTGTTTGTATGTTCTTCAGTGCAATCAGTGTTGTGGCAAATTGCTTACTTGCACTAATGTAAACGAACAAAGTTGTCAAACTCGTGGTTTACACGAAATTAAATATGGACCGCGATTTTACCATTAATTACCATTTCTTTTTAATTTTCCCATTTTTTTCAAAATCTTGGCGTATAATTTGTGGTAGTTAGTACCAATCGGAATACAAATAAACAAAGTTCAAAATTGGTTTAAAGCACTTTTTTACATAAACTGTGTTAATTAATTATTCCAAGCAGTGGCATATTTACACAGGGCGGCAAAAATATCTATATTTTGATTTAAAAAAAGATACTTAGTTGCATTTTTTTAAATTAATTGATCACATTTTTAGTTTTCGTCGTATTTTTTCACTTCTTAAGGTATTAATTGTTTGATTAATGCGTTTTAAAAAGCTTTTAATATTTTCGTTTCATATTATAGAAAATGCACGATGTGTAATGGTATAGCATTTCCACGGAAAGAATGGACTTTTTTTAAATAACCTGAAAACATTAAAATCACTAAGATATACGTGTTAGCACAGTGTTTAGTGCGTATTGTTAGGTTGGTAGTATTCCCGCGCTTGTAATCCTCCGCCGATTTTGCACCTGTCATGTTTTATCGTCCTGTCAAATTTGATTTCAAAACGTGTTGTGCTAAAGATTTTAGAATATATTTGTTTAACGCCGTTTTTAATGTGTTAATCATAGTTTTTACTTTGTGTTCTAGTAAATATTTATTGTTGGTAGTGGATTTGTTTTTGGATATTTGAAGACATTCATAAGACGAACATTTTAAAGAATTTTTACAATTTTCTTAAGGTAAATCCAAATATTCCTAGTTGATTATTAATAGGGGCTTAATCCTAAACATTGTGACACATCAAAACGAAAAATAAAACATTTTAAAGGAAAAATTAAAATTTGGTCGCGTACTACTTTAATCGCGGAGTGTTAGTAACTTGTTTTTCACTTAATTATTGAGTGGAAATAGTATACAAACAACTGAGTATTATACAATACAGAAAAATGTCTTTGAAAAAAGTCAGCGACAACGTAATATTATAGAAAAAAGTTGTAAAAATTACTACGTTTTTTGAGAAACTAAAACTTTTTAAATAAATATAGGCTGATTTTTTAATAATATCATTTAGAAAATAGAAGAGATAGTTAAAAGTCTAATGTATGTTTAGTGACATTACAAAGAACTTTTTCAGGTTTTTTAATTTAATTTTCAGAACTATCTTGCATTTTTAGAAAACTTGTGCTAACACTGGATTTGTTGTTTCATTCAAATAAAGTTAAGGATATAACTAAATTTTAAAGAAAATCAAGTGATAAAAAGAATGAAGTTAAAAGCAGATATCAGATTTTAATGCTCGAAAATTGATAGAATTTGTTTGTTAAACTGTTGTAGAGTAGTGTATATTAAAATATCAATGTCCCTAACATTTTTCGAGCAGTTATGCAGTTTAGCAGTTCATAAAATGTCCTCCTGTCAATAAAATAGTAGATTGTTTTATAAGAATTAAAAGTGGTGTTTTGTTCGACGAGCAATTAGTTTGAATTGTAAGGCGGACCGAAGCGTAGCCGAGCTGTGCAATAATTGCGACTTTTAATCCTAATGAAACATGTTATTTTTTCTCTAACAGTAGCAAATGATTTAAAAAATCTTGGGGTGTCATTTTTTTTTCCTAGTAAAAAAAATATTTTTAATCCACCAGATTGAAATAGACTCATTGCCTTAGTAACGCAAACTTTTTTTCTTAGTTACAAAAACGTCAGTTTTACCTTTCATAAATGGTATTAGAAATGTCAAGTTTTAAGACGGTTGGAGAAAAATTGTCTTTTTTCAGGATTTGTAAACTTTTCCTTTTTTTCTGAATTAACCAATAGGTTTTTTTTTGAAGAAACATTTTTTATTATTATTTTTTACCATCAGTTTTGGCAATGTATTAGCTGTTTTAAAACTATAAAATCGCCAACGTCGTGTTTTCTCTCAAAATTAGCTGTTATAAATTATTCATGCAAATAATAGCTAATGTAGTTTATACTTTCAATGAGAGATCTAATCATTAATAACTATTTTACAATTTTATCAATCTTATTTAAAAAAATAATTCGGTAAAATGCGACGTTGGCGTTTTTATAGTTTTGAAACAGCAGTTTTGAAAATATACGAACATAAGAAACTTTTCCGAGGTAACAACGATATTTAAAGTTGTAAAAAGTGGAAATTATATTACAGATATAGTTACAAAATATACCTACGATCAGAAAATATCGTTCTGTGTCCAAATCACGGAATAATTCTTTCATCTTTCTTCCTTGTACCGAGTACAAGTGTACTGATTTTGCCTCGTTTTTTTTGTTTGAAATTGCTAATAATATTATATTTGTAAAAATAGAAAAAAACACCCATTTGCACTCTTGGTGTTTGTTAGTTGCAATTTGTTGGACGTGCACAGTAATAACCCCTTTATCGCACTTTTACGCTTTCAATGCGGGTTGAGCTGTCATGTCGCATCTGATTAACACCAAGCTGCCCTATGATAAATTTCACACTGATTGAAAAATGAATGCAAAAATCGGAAGCTTGCAGAATTGAATTTTGCTTGTTCTCCTCCACACAAAGCAAATGATGAGCCGTTACAATTCGCCGGCTTAACGTTTTAAAATCGTCTTTTTGTGGCTCTCAGCAACAAGTCTTGAGCAGAACGAATTTTCCTCTTTGAAAAATGTTGACACACATCCGCCGCATAACGTAATGATGCATGCGGTTTCAGCCACTGCAAACCGACGACCTCAACATCGCTCCTCGTCTGCGAAGTTGATAATGTAAAAGCAGTGGCATTCCCTACAGACTTGAGTTAATCATTGTTATGCGGGCAGCATGTTTGTCTTTATGTAGGCCACTTGTGCGAGGGAATTAAAAAGTCTGTAAGAACAATCGCGACCCTCTTCATTGTTTGCTGTAAAATTCATGGGTGTGTTCGGCATCCTTGAAAGCACGAATTTCCGGTCGGGATTTCAGTTTCCTCTTTGCTGTTTTTCCCGACTGAACATTCCTGCAATTTTTATCGGGGTTATGTTTATGGAGTCGATTTTGGGTTATGGTGACGCAACGGCGTCGTCATTAATCTTGAATAAAAAATGATCCTGGGGCTTATTCGCGACTCGACTCTCCTGTCTATTCTGTTTCTTCCAGATATAGAAATGTCGCCCCATTATGATATTAGTTTGGCGCTCATTCATCACCGCTTAAGCCTTCCGTCTGCAGACGTTTCTGCTTTAAAATTCCATATCGAAATTGCAACGTGAATACAGGTGCGAAACTCGCTACATCTAAAATTCATCACCGCTTTGTACAGCCAACTTCAGTAAGACATGCTTTCGTCAGAAAGCTCCCTGTCAATCTAATTACTTTCGAAAAAGCCACTAAATTCTTTAATAAACTCGAATCCAACTTCAACTATCGACAGTACCTCACGCAAAACGTTTCAAGCCGTTCGTGTAAACTAAATATTTCAGTTTACTGCCGATAACATGCGAAAGTAAATATTTGCTTGTAGATGAAAGAAGGAAGAAATCAAGTGGCATTTTTACTGTTTACAAGTAGATAAAATTTTACATCAAATTCTTGGATGGTGTTTTGACAGCAGACGTTAGAAATATTTGTTTACATAATCGTGTATTGGAAGCACCTGTTTCAAGTGATAAAACTCGGCCTTTTTGACAAAAATGGAGCGCAAAATTATTATTCTTTAATAAGACTGGAAGCCAGTTACAAGTTTAAATAAACACTGGCGGCCACTTTTTATTCAACTGCAATCTCATTCAAGGCAAATTGGATTCCTCAGATTTTAATTAGCAGCGTAAGACTAATTAAAGCAAGTTTTAATAAACATAGACTAAAAATGAGAAATTTTGCCAAGTGCTTATCCAAACACATTTTTTTAACAATAAATAATATTCCCAACACAAAATACGTTCTACAAACTCACTTATCTCCGTTTTATTGCAAAATAAACGGAAATGTAAAATTCCCTAAAATATTTAACAAATTCCTTACCCTTTCTAACGAGTTTACACAAGTTTGTACAAATGAATGCCTAAATTATTCACGCAAAACGCCTTTGGAATCTTTTGCTGACTGCCATTTTTTAAATATTAATACGTGTATTAAAGACTTAACAAAGCAACGCTCTGCAACTTAAATTTTTAAAGAACTCTTTTATCCAAGTTTATTGAACTTAAGGATTAATCCTTCCGCAAACACTTTTGATGGTTAAATACCCACTTTTTTTACAAACAAAAAATCTACGCAACATTGAATTCATTTTAAAAATGTAAGCGAGAAACAGAATTGTATGAATTATGTTAGACATAAAAAAAGTGTTACATTTTTAAAGAACTGAAAGCAACGATGTTTTCCTTTTATCCCAGTTTATTGAACTTAAGGATTAATCTTTCCACAAACACTTTAAACGGTTAAATACCCAACTTTTTTATAAACCAAAAATTTACACAGCATTGAATTCATTTTGTATGAATAGGTTAGACATGAAAAAAGTGTTTTATGTCGCATTTTTGAACATTTCAGGTGAAAATAAAGTGATCAATCATTATTTACGTGAGGGATAATGTGAGGGGAAAAATAAAAATCAAGAACAATACTCTGATAAAATGTGCTATTTTCTCCACGGTTTCCCCCCATTAACCGTTGCCGACAAATTGAATTTCGATAAAGCGCCAAGAATTGCGCTTGAAATTAACTTTTGTTGTAAAATAGCACAACGGTGGCCAAACTCATTTATTCCGAAACAATATTTTGCAAACTATTAATTTCACAGTCTGGGTGCAGCTCGCCTAATCTTAATAACTTTGAAACATGAACTTAGTATGGACATAGTTTATTAATTATTTGCCAGAGGCAAGCGTAACTTTTCTCCTTGTGGCTTCAAACTATGCCACAACTCAGCTTAAAAAAGCTATGGGAATGGTCGGCTTCTTCAATTGACACGAAAGCTCTTAGACACTTGTGCACAAATACGAGGAACAAAGATAATGTAAAACAAATTACACATCGATTTATTTACTCTGACAAAGAGTAACACGAGTGAGCGACCTTTTGATGGAAAAATCGTTATGTGCCACAATGCACGTACTGAATCAAATAACAATTATGTTTCCATTACCAAAACGAAGTGACAATACGTTCATTTCCGATGGCAATCAGGCCATTCCGGTTTTTCAAATCGATTCCTGCTGTTGTCAAATGTTGGCCATTCATGAGAGAATCCTCTGTCTATCAAGACCAACATTAGGTTAAACGGTACTGATGTAAGCAGCTAATTAATGCATTTGAAACACAGATTAACATATTTGAATATAAATGCGAGTAAATAGTTGCATAGCTAAGGCAGACTCGGTCGTTAAGGATTTATGGTAATGTGTCATTAGCTTTTTATCTTGAAATATTTACTTGTACGGTTATTAATCACTTGATTAGAATTTTGACAAGACATAAGGGTAAAGATGTGACTCATCACCAACCCTGGGGGTGTAAAAATGCTTGCGTCATCCCTGACAAGGGACCAAAATTGAATCTATACCATTAATAGTTTCTAGCGAGATTATTTTATTAGGGGATGCTAATACGCTCCTACTATAAATTTGGAACAGTCGGTTTAGAGGCTTAAATCAATTAATCAATACGATTCACCCACAAGCCTTAGCCCAGTTTCCCAATTTTTTTACAAAACTTGCCTCTAATGGAGCGTAAATAATTACCCTTTTTTCTTATCTCCTCTCAAAGACCGAGCGCCTGTAAAATTTGAATACTACCATAAATCATACAGTTGCCCCCTTGTCACGTGGCAATTATTATGGAAACGAATTGCATATCGCGCTTGATAAAAATGGAAATTTTTTGTTTCGGTAAAACAATTACAAAGTAGCCGATTAGCTCGGAATTCGATTGGTGGAAGAGACGCACCCAGGAATTTGAATTTTTGAGAGATCGATACGAAGATGGATGTGGTCCGGCTGTCGAAGGCGGCTTCCATCTCCATATGGTTCGTGATGTGAAAACAAAAAATCGGGAGATGTACGAGAAAAGCACCTGTCTCACATTTTGATAGGGTGGTTTAGGAATAATCATTGACTCGTTCAGTTATTTGACGCTTTGATAATTAATTAATTGCTAAGCTGACAGTACCGTTTTGTACTCATTAATAACCAGTTCTAGAGCTTCCTATTCTACATTTTCAATGCAATTCATTATTTATTCCAGGCACTTATGACGCTTAATATGGTAATTAATTTTGTTGCAATTACACGCGCTCCTGTAACTAGAACCATTTTTTTATCTCGTTACGCGCCATGATAATAAAAATTTCGATAATAAATCACGTTCGGGTAAATTGGGATTTAGTGCAATTAATAATACGGAAAGCAACTCTATATTGGATGGAAACTGCAATAATTCACCAACTTTAAATCTGTGTAAATAACTCGTGTTTGTACAAACACGTACATACCAATGCAGTGATTATCTCTGCCAATTGTCTTGCCAAACATAAAATTATAAATGTTTGAAATATTAAATCACACGGGAAATAGTTGTATTTACAAATACGCAACGTAAAAGCGAAAAAATAAAACAACACACACTGCACATTTTGTTGTGCAAATTAAATTCTGTTTGTTACAATTAGTTAATTTTCAATGAATTTTTTCTGACGATGCATTGGTTTAGCGAATAATTAATTAAAAATACAAAGTCTTAACAGTAAGTAACAAGTTAAAATTCTTTAAGCTTTAATAATCAATGTAATAATTAAGAAAAGTGTGTTTACAAATTAAGCACATATGTGTTTCTTCTTTTTCCTTTTTACATTTTTTTGTTTGTCTTTACCTGTTATTCTAGTCAATAAAAAACATTTTGAACATTGGTAAGTTTTCTAGCGATACATACATTTTCATTAGGCGTAAAAATAAAAATAATGAATAAACTAATTAAAAATATAAAGTCCTAATACAGTGAAACCTCCCTTAATGGACACCTCCGAATAACGGACACCACTCCACAACGGACAATTAAAAAGTACCCATCGGTGACAAATGTTATAATTTTTTAAGAAAATTAAAATACTTTAAGCTTTTTTAATCAATGTAATATTTAAAAAAAATATATTCACAAATTAAACACAAAGGTGTTTCTTCTTTATCCTTTAAAAAATGTTTTGTTTGTCTCTACCTATTTTTCCAAAGAAGTAAATTAAGAACATTTTAGACATTTTTCATAGAATAAAAAATAATGTACCTAACTTTTAGAACAACTATTATATCCTTTAGATTTTGACTCAAGTTATCAAATCATGTTCGAATTAAGAAAAAAACTCTCTTCTATTAAAAAAAACGTAGTTAGGCAAGCATCTTCGAAACAAAGAGGGGTAGCAAATTAAAAAACGATAAAATTTCAATATTTTAATGGATAAGCACATATCAAATTTCATTTTTATAATACATGTTCTGTATAAACCGACTTTCAAATAAGAAAAAATACTTCCTTGAGAATAAATTTATTACATTTCTGTTGCGTATTTCAAGAAAGTCCAAAGTAACTTCTTGTTTTAGTGTTGGACTAACTAAAAGCTCTTTTTAAACACGATGAAGTTTTCTTTAAGAACTTCTCGATATATATTTTCTCTAATAATTTGAGTAAAATATTTCTTCATGTCTGAAGCTTTTCCAGTGATGATGGGACCTCCTATACTGGCACATCCAAAAAATTAACGAGAAAAACAGAAGAGACTAAGTCTACGCTTAATTTTAAGTTGATATAAAAAAGCTCTAAAAGTGTTACACACTTACACCCGAAAATATCTCGATCATTTCTTATAAAAAGTGAAGTCCAAAAAAAAGAAAAATTAATTTTTCTCTTTCTATACATACTATTTTTATTTTACTTCTGCTCCTGATTGACCTGATAACACAACTAATTTGATATGACCTGACCTGACCTGACCCGAAAATATTAATCATTTCTTGTTACAAAAAGTACCTAGAGCATTGTAAAGAAAAGGAAAATCTGGAAAAAGGAAAAATTATTTTTTTCCCTTTCTCTACGTACCATTTGTTCTTTACTTCTGTCCTGATTGTCCTGGTAACACAATTAATTTGACCTGACCCGAAAATATCTATCATTAGTTATTAGAAAAAGTACCTAGAGCATTGTGAGGATAAGTAAAGTCTAAAAAAAGAAAGAATTATTTATTTTTCTTTCTCTACATACTATTTTTTCTTTACTTCTGCTCCTGATTGTCCTGGTAACACAACTAATTTGGTAATAAATAAAATCGCCAAATAAAAGTTTTCTTATAAAGATTTAATTCTCCCAACATTCTTTAAATGCTTCTAAAGTCTTAGTTTATATTACAACATTATTCCACATTTTTCTGTAAATAACTCGCATCACATGATTGCACACAACTAGAAAGAATGTTATAACACTCACTGGCGTTTTGTTATTTCAGACATTATTTATAGATTTTTGCTTGTTCTGAAGAATTTCAAGGATGCAAACTGCAATGCCTCAAGCATATCTTCCAAAGTGTAGTAACATGAAATCCACAAAAAATTGGCGGATGGGAAAACTAACCCAAAGATCTTTTTCTTTCCAAGTACGGCAAAGATAAATCCGGCCTTTTCGCCGAGATTTAAAATTCCTGCCACTCCTGCATCACCCTTTCCGGTCACGTGCCCATCTCACATGACCTAATGTAAAAAATGCTGGTGTTCTGTCGACTTATCCATGAATCCTATTTTCCGTCTTTCCCCGTCTGATTTACTTATCGACGTGAACTCGACGTTGCAAATTGAGAGAAAATAATCGACGTCAGCAGACGCCGTTATCTCCTGACCTGTCGGGTGTTTTCCGGAAGCCGATATGGAAATCCACTATCGGAAAACCCACCCCACTGAAACGTAATAACTTGGTGTAATTGATAGCAGGGTGAGTGGCCCGACTCGCTCACATCTTCCCACACACGGACTCTTTGAACACGCCGAATAATTAGAGAAATGTGGCGCCCGATGGGTGCATGCCGGGCATATGGAATCCGAACTTGAAAGCTTCCAGCATTCGATGCAACATAATTAAAAACTTGCTACAGTACACCAAAACGTTCGCTATTTGGGATAAAGCTAGCTTCATTTCGTTAATTAATGGCGCGAAATGGGACCGCAAAGAGAATGGAATAGGACAAATAGCGTTCGATAAAGTTACACAGTGTGACAAACCGACGAAATTACGAGTTACGCGGTCGTATTTAAGCCAGTTTAATTATTACGAGCAGTAAACTAACATGCACTCGGAGCATTTCACCTGAAAATTTTAAGCAATGCAAACATGTGGAGCTTTGGATTAAGTATACATAAGTTGGTGTGTTTCCACTCTTCTTTTTCAAAGTTTAGATTGCGCGAATTGTCTCATTTTGTAGCACAGTGAATATTACTAAGTGTTGACTTTTCATTGTATCTGAAAGTGGGATGTTTGTTTATTTGCTCAACTTTGTTTAATTTCATTCTTCTGTCGACTAATTGCGCCTTTGCAAACACCGATTTCAATTATAAAAACGGGACAGGACACGATGTTAAGCTTATTTGTTTTATGATTTCCTCAACTTTAAACTTTGAAGTTTAGCGATGTTGTTACACTTAGCATCACCTTGTTTGGTTTTATTGCTACAGACGAGTATGAAGACACTTAGAGCTACAGACACAATAAAATTAAACTATCACTGACTGTCTTTGACAAATTCCTGATGGTCTTTGAATTTTATTTGATCAACAATTAAAGTGCTTTTATTTGACAATTTTTACAACGTCACAGTATTTTTTTAAATCTGTGGCATGGATTATGCCTGGAAATGGTTAATTTATCACTTCTTTTTAAAGCTGCAGATGTTACAATATTTTGGGGGTTTTTAGAAACATCCTGTATCCACGTGGGAAAGGATCTCTCCAACATTTTGGGCCGAATATTCACTCCTTTCCAGTGGCTAAATGGGCTATAGCCCAGGGCGGCATAATTTTAGGGGCGGCAAAAATATTTTTATTTTGATTAAAAAAAATAGCTAGTTAATAGACGGGTTGCATTTTTTAAAATTAATTGATTAGATTTTTAGTTTTCGTCGTATTTTTTTACTTCGAAGTTCTTAATTGTTTGGTTAACGAAAGTTTTTAGTAATTTCAATTCATAATATAGAAAGTACACGATGAGTAATGGTAGAAAAGGCCTGAGTAGTACACAATACAGAAAAATATCTTTGAAAAAAGTCAGCGGCAACGTAATATTTTAGAAAAAAGTTGTAAAAATGACTACTTTTTCTTTAGGAAATAGAGGCTAATCCTTTAATAATATCTTAGAAAATAAAGGAGATAGTTAAAAATCTAGTACATGTTTGGTGACATTACACAGAACTTTTTCAGGTTTTTTAATTTAATTAAAAGCTTTTATTTAAGTCACAATGTTGTCTGTCTGTCGGTTATTTTTTCGGAGCCAAATTTGAAAGGGTTTCTGTTGTCCCACTGAATTGAAATTTTGCATACTTACTTAATCTGCGTGACAATGCAATCCTATGTAGTTAAATACCCCCCAAAGGGGTTAAATGGGGTTTTGAAGTTTTAGGTTATGTTTACAAAGGGGTTCTCGATTTGTAAATTTGAGAGGGTTCCTGTAGTCGCAATGAAATGAAATTTAACATCCTTACGTAATCTGCGTGACAATGCAATTCTATATAGTTAATTACCCCCTAAAAGTGTTAAATGGAAAAATGGGGTTTTAAAATTTTAGCTTATGTTTACAAAGGAGTTCTAGATTTGTACATACCGTAACTTATACCGACATAGACGGTATGTTGGTCATTTGAACGTCACGGTAGATGCGCAGTGTAATAAAAAGCTCACTGTTCACTCACTTAATAAAGAAATATATTAATACCTAATCATTTGTTATAAACAAATGTCGCTTATTGGTGAAAGTTAGGTTCGGTTTAAAGGGATTTTGGATTGGTATATACCGCATCTTACACTAACATACACAGTATGTTACAGTACATATTAGCTGTTTCAAAACTATGTAAACGCCAACATCGCATTAATTTTGAGAGAAAATGCGACGTTGGCGTTACGCGATAAAATTATTTGTTAAAAAAGACTAAAAAGCAAAAAATAAAAATATATAAAAAAATGTTTTAAAAAAAAAAGCTTTTATTTAAAAGATGCACTAAAAAGTAAAAATAATGTGTTTCAATCACAGGAGAATATTTTTTCTTACAGGTTAAAATCCTAAAATTTATAAAAGCTTTGGGAGTTATAAAACTACGGCATTACAGAACTACTTTGTTCAGTTGACAACTCCCAAAGCTTTTATAAATTTTACAATTTTAACCTGTAAGAAAAAATATTCTCCTGTGATTGAATTACATTACTTTTTACTTTTTAGTGCCTCTTTTAAATAAAAGCTTTTTTTAAAAACATTTTTTTTTATATATTTTTATTTTTTTCAGTACTATCTTGCATTTTTAGAAAACATGTGCTAAAACTGGATCTGCTGTCTCATTCAAATAAAGGTTTTACTGAATTTTAGAGAAAATTAAATGAAAAAAAGAATGAAGTTAAAAGCAGATACATATTTACTGATGTTTTTATCAGATTGTAATTTGTTTCATGTTACACTTCTTTAACTGTTGTAAAGTAATAGTGTTATGCAGTTTAGAAGTTCATTCGAGGTGCACAGAAGTGTAAATATCATTTAAAATTTTGAAGGGTTATTTGTATTATTTGTACTACAAATTTCTGAAGTTCGACGAAAAATGTCCACCTGTTAACAAAAATTGTCTTTTTTCAAGATTTGTAAACTTTTTCTTATTTTCTGAATTAACTAATAGGTTTTTTTAAGAAACATTGTCATAGCTACAGAGGCGGCAAAATTAAGTAGCCCAGGGCGGCAATGGACATAAATACGCCTTTCACTTAGTCCTTTTTGGAACTACGTATGTATGAGTACTGGGAGAAACAGAAGCTTTATTTAGAGACTGAAAACTATACGGATTTGGTCATTTTTCTCAACGTTTTTATAAAAAACCGTGTTTACAGTTACTTGAAACTTGCTGTGGAAAGCTCATCCCTCGCCAAACGATGGGCTCTCGTCTTCAAAAATAGCCGACAAATTACTGTGCAATTTTCCGAACAAAATCATTTGAAACCTTGCCAAAGGCATTGTGTTCTTGGAACTTTTCACTATGAAACACGACTCCACTAAATAATGCACTTTCCCGCCGCTATCTCGCTCATTACTTAATAAAATGCCAACAAATCGCACAAACCCCTCAATTGAGTTACAAGTGTTGATGAATATGCAAGATCGCCCTTCCGCACCTGTGAAATTTTTCCTCCCTTTCGTGTCGTGGAGACCCCCTGATAAATATTCAAAACGCGAAATACTCGAGATTATAAAGATTAACATGCATATTAAAGTGACTCCGCAGGGTCGCCGGAACCCCATCAAAAGCAAATTTACACATTACCAGAAGTGCTCGTAAAACGATGGCATGCGAACGCACGAAATTCGGGTTTAGTTGTCTTGTCACATATCCCCAACTGCGTAAAAAGCCAAATTCATAACAACCCCGAAAACATAAATAACCATCGTGGAGATGCCGCCAAAGAGTCGACAAACAAAAATAGAAGCGCTATATTGGGGTTTAAGAGTTTTAACACATTTTCGCTAAAATGGGGCGCTCCATTACCAAATTAGGCGCTAATGTCAAGAGGAAACACAAGGCTTAATTAAAATGGCTGTACGTTTTTAATTAAATTAAACAATTTTTGCAAAGCCAAAGAAAACGCCGTGTACATAATTTACATCATTTGCTGCTCAAAAATTTATTAAGAGACTTTAATCAAACCAGACTTCATCTAGTTCTAGACGTTCCGTGTTTTTCTCATTTTTAATTAGGAGGAATATCGGAGTTGGTTCAGGCTCAAAGCGAATGATAAACCACCCAAGAATGCACAAAATGTAGGTTCTAGCCTGTTTATCAATCTTTTATGGCCACACATAACTCACATTCAAGCCCAACTTGCAAAAAGCATGATTAAAAATGGATTTGTATGGTTTATAAAATAAACGGAAGTCGGTTAAAAGTAGCATTTTCACATGATCTGCTCGTTCAAATCTAATTTGTATTTTATGTAGTTCTTCATTGTTTGTATTTATTAGCTTTTGTTTATTTAAATGTGTATAAAGCTGACTACTGGTACGGGATATAATTGAAACATTCGTCACTGTCAGATTTTAATCGAGAACTACATAAATTTTATATCTACCATATCTAAATAACTGGGCATTTTTAAACATTACCACAACTCTATTTAACGTGACAACCAAGAAATTTAGTAATACGAGCACAACTTTACGTAAATAAATAACTCGCTCAACATGTTCCACACAGTACAAAATTTTCTGGTGTTACACTAAAATAACACTAAGAGTGGTCTCCAGAGGACTACACTCTAGAGTGTAATATTTTCTCGTGTAAATTAACTTTTTTGTATATGTACTTTTAACACCTAAACTAGTGTAATAATCATTTATAAATAAATTAATAACATTCTATAAATGTTTTACACACTTAACTAAATGTTCTAATGTACTTCCTGAGTGTATAAAGCAT
Source organism: Tribolium freemani (assembly GCA_939628115.1). Taxonomy (NCBI): domain Eukaryota; kingdom Metazoa; phylum Arthropoda; class Insecta; order Coleoptera; family Tenebrionidae; genus Tribolium; species Tribolium freemani. The sequence continues at coordinate 15,060,228 of OW626791.1, read as the reverse complement.
TGAACCCTAGTGTGGGTACAGTGTGAAAATGGTTTAACATAAAAACATGTATATATTCAAATGTTTATTAAAAAGAATACAAATACACAAAAAAATAAAAATAAAATAAATTCAAACTACGAGTACAAACCTATTTAACAAAAATATGTTTTGGGACAATACAAAAATCAGTAGAACCGTAAGGTTGTTTTCACTTAATAGTTCTTCATATTTAAGCAACATTGAATCAACACAATATTATTGCTGTCTTGTTGTAAAAGATCTGAACTCATGAACTGCCTTATTTAAAACCACTATGGTCGGAGGTAGGATATTTTTCGGTTTTCAAGTATCTAATAGTCTAGTAAACAGTCTTTTTCTAAATAAAATATATTGCCTAAAAACGTGTGTTCATGTGTAGTCTGTACTACTGTGTTTCACGTTTAAACTGAGATAAGATTATTGAACACTGTGCAGTTATATTTTACACTATAAACTGCAAACATCATTTGTGAGTGTAAAAAATGCACTCTAAAGGGTAAAATTCATGTTTTAATCTAATTTCGACACTGACAGAAAATGTTTTTCAATTATAAGTTATTTTGTAAAAGATGTATTATGTTGACAGTCATTTTAAACATAATTTAGTGTTAAAACTATTAACTATTAATTTTTTTACTGTGCAGATACATTTTTGTGAATATAAAACGAACGACAGTGATTCCATTATAATGATTAAAAGTCTCAACCTTCACAATCCAGCCTTTGTCCCGAAATTAATTAAAATTAAATTTATTGTGCGTTTGTGCAATTAATAAAATAACGAACATTTCCATAATTGATCTAATTTCTTATTGGAAGTGAAACAATGCTTGATTAGTCAACAAGTGATGAATCGATTGGTGCTAAACATTTCTATGGATTAATTAGTGAAACGAAAATCTTTGTAAAATGATTAGCACTCACGTTTCAATTAGAAGCAAATCCTTCCTCCACGTAGCTTGAAAGTTTTAAGTCCGCCAAGTAAATTAATCATATCGAACTTTAAAGCAGAACAAGGGTAAAATAAACCCAAAGCGTTGAATTACAGTACAACAACCCTTGAATAAAGACAAACTTTTGCACCGCTGTAATAATTATTGTTTTAAAATGCTTGAAAGAATGGATCAATTTTGTGTCAGATCGCACCCTCTCGTGCATCATTCTGTGTAAACGAGCATTAAAGGGACATCCCCATGTCGCGCAATTAGTTGGTTTTGTTAATTAAACATCCCTTGCTGAATTTGAGATTATGAGCGCTTGTTACCGTAATTGTAATGAAAATGTCCAAATTATACATGAAGTACATTTAGTAAGAGTTTACACAAAGACCCTACAGGTACCTAATGGTCTCCGATAAAACACTCCACCTAATCTATTCCCTGCGTGCTTATCGCCGTTTCTCGATCTGTAGCGCTTTCCCGGCCGAAATTCTCATTGCATGACCAAAGATTCATTTTCCGAATGACCCAAATCGTGCTGGAAAATCGCCAGGTCGTTGTTTTCGTGTCGAATTCGATTAAAGATTCGGCGAAAATTCCGCATTCTTTGACAGGACGATATCACCACACAATTAGGAAGGATAAGGACGACGAGCCACCCTTTTATCGACCAGCGCCGGAAATTCTTCAGGAGTTTCATTTTCTTTGTACATTATGAATGAGAAATGACAGTTTCGCCCAGGAAAATGGCCTCGTCGTTAGGATCCTTCTGGTACTATTCGCCTCGCAAAAATTGCAATTATACGAAAGGGAGAGGCCATTAAACCGGAAAGAACAACCGGAATTATCGGGAATTTGCAAAGCCGCAAAGTGACTCTCATAATGCTTTCACAAAAAATATGCCACAATTATTTCACTCACAACTTTAACAGCAGCGGAGAAATTTTTATTGCGCTCAAATAATAAATATCGAAAAAGTACAGACACTCTTCTGGCAACACCCAAGGGGAGATAAATGTGTTCACAAGTTCAACAACGTCGGGAAATATTTTTTCGGTGTCTTTACGTGGGCGCCGAGATGAATGCCCACCATATCAGCTATGAAATCGACTCAATTATTTTTATATTTCTTATATAAAGTGCTTATACTCTTTGAATATTTATAATTCTCTATACAACAGAAATAAAAATATTGGAGTTTGTTCATTGCGCTCTCAATAAAATCGAATTTACTCCGATCCCTGGATTTGAGAAACAATGAACTATTGCTTTTGGTCTGCCAGTTGAGACATCAGCCATATCACGACGCAGCTTTATGGCGTATTTTATTACAACAACATTCCAACCATTTATTGGGCAAAATGTTTCAGAATTCCCTTTTTAACTTAATTAGAAGCTCCATTTTCACGAAATGAAACAGCTTTTTAGAATCAATAAGCTTCCCTCTAAAAGCCGGTTTATTTAATAACAAATTAGCTCAGTTAAAGGACGGCTAATTGGAAATTAATTCGATAACCTGTAAAAAACAATTTCAAAAATGGATACATTAATCACTGAAGTACGCCCACCTATTTTGTGTCAGGTCTAAAAATATCATACGTAATTTCTAACAAGAAGTCATTAATTTCTTTGTACGAAGCTTCCAGTTTAATTAAAAGTAGAATCATTAGTAAAAACAGATGTACCAACATCGTGTTATACATCATTCTTCCTTGGCTGCTATTTAGAGCACAAAACCAGAAAAAAATTGTACACAATAAAAAATTTAAAGGTAAAAAACATTTCGGCATAGGGTTAATTTTTCTAGTGTTAATTTTGACACTAGATTATGTATAAAATGACTTTTACAAAATAACTTATAATTAAAAAACATTTTGTGTCAGTGTCGAAATTACATCAAAACATGAATTTTACATTTTAGAGTGCATTTTTTACACTTTCAAATAATGTTTGCAGTTTATAGTGTAAAATATAACTGCACAGTGTTCAATAATCTTATCTCAGTTTAAACGAGAGACACATTACGTACAGACTGCACATGAGCACACGTTTTTGGGCAATATATTTTATTTTTTATGGGGACTGGGACAGTTAAAGTGGCTGATATAATTTTCAAATTATGTTACAAAATGTCCATACGGTTTTGTAAAGTAAAGAAAAACTGTACTTTCGAAAATATCTCAGAATTAGGTAAGTATTACTGATTCAATTATAAGAACTTTATTCTTGTTATAAGTATTAGTTAAAAATGTTATTATTTTACAGCGAAAACAAAATTTGATAACTTGAATTGTGAGGAAAATATAACTTTCGAGGATTTGGAAGGAACCGAATTAGAAAAAGACTGTTTACTATACTATTACATACTTGAAAACCGAAAAACATCCTACCTCCTATCATAGTGGTTTTAAATAAGACAGTTCATGAGTTCAGATCTTTTACACAGACAGCAATAATATTCTGTTGATTTAATGTTGCTTAAATATGAAGAACCATATAAAGTGAAAACCTTACGGTTCTACTGATTTATGTATTGTTCCAAAACATACTTTTGTTAAATAGGTATGTACTCGTAGTTTGAATTTAATTTTTATTTTGTTTTATGTGACATTTGAATACATGATTTTATGTTAAACCATTTTCACACTCTAACCAGACTAGAATTCAATGCTTTGTACACTCAGGAAATACATTAGAACATTTAGTTAAGTGTATAAAACATTTAAAAATATTATTATTACACTAGTTTAGGTGTTAAAAGTACATATACAAAAAAGTTAATTTAATTTACACTAGAAAATATTACAATCTAGAGAATGGTCCTCTAAGGACCACCCTTTTACGCCCGGTATTTCAGTTGTTGGTTAAACTAAAAATATTCTGGTTACCAATTTATTTCTTGGTTTGGCGTATTTCAGTGTTTGGTTATGATTTACCCAAGGTTAAAATCTTTACCGAAGGAAATGTGTCTGGTTACCAACTTTTTTCAGGGTTAGTCATACTCATGCGCAGTGTCTTTGTTTTTCTAACCTAATTTTTTCCGAGATTTCACGCCGTTTTGCCACTTTCTGCGACTCGTTCTTGCCCGTGTTTTGGTGGCACGATAATTATTTTATACGAAGCATGAATGCTGTGGATGTCTATTGCTTTTTAAGGAACAATAAAAGAAATCGCCAAGAAATCAAATACAGATTCCTACTTTTCAACGCCAACAAAGCGCGCGGTGTTGCCAAAAAGCTGTGAATTTAACCCAATTTCCACTAAAACACTGAAATACGCATTCAAAGTTAAAATCTTGGGTAAGATTTACCTTCGGTTAGTTACCAAAGATTTTACCTTAGTGTGAATAACACCAGATTACTGTGTAGTACTACTTATTTTTTTCTTTGTTACTTAATAATTTATTTTTGTTATGTATGCTTTACTGCCTATTTGTTAATAAAAATTGCAGATGTATCCTTGTCAAGTGGACAAGCAAATAAAATAACTACCCTGTGATATTTCATTTCGCTCGCGTCTCGTTTTTTGCAATTTTATCCTTATTTACTCGGTGTCTTCCACGCGTCACATACTTTTTCTCCCTAGAAATACAAATAGGCATTTCCTTCATTCTGTCCTCTTTATTGAGTTACTCCTATTTGAGTAGTCCTTCCCCCCAAAAGCGTGTCTGTGTTAACAGATCTGTCAAAACAAAACAAAAGGGAAACCGAGTTAATAGTTTCTGTGCCACGATAAAACCAAAAAATCCATTTGTCTTGTCGTTGTTTTCCTCAAACCGTCCGACGAATTTCCATATTCGCCCAATAAACCCTTTTCCGAAGTCCCAGAACAAATTTCACCTGTAGTATGTAAACAATTCGTTTCCTCTTCGCTTTCGTGAAATCTTTGTAGAAAAAGTACACTCTTTACAATGCCGAGGATTTTCGTTCGAATTGAGCCAGTTGAGAGGGAGGCAGATGCGAATAAAGGCTCTTTTATGCTTACGCGTTGCAAGTCTCAAGGGATTAAGCGTATTTTTACGCCTGGTTTTATTATGTACGACACGCATGTTTTATGGTGCCGGGGAATCCCTCACTTTTGGCCTCGATTTTGACGAATGACGTCAGACGAATCAATTTCTGGCTTTGGAACAAAGCCCGGAATGTAATTTACATGACAAAATTTATTCATGCGGACGACTCGCCATTTTTTTATTAAAATGGAAAATTCGGGGAAAAACCGCAGCGCTGCGACGTGCCTGAATTGGTTATCTTGGTTGTAAAAAACGCAACAAAGGCGAAACAGCATCGTTCGCACACCCCCAGTTGGGGGAACCACTTAACTCGCATTTGATGCCATTAGTACTCAGTTGACGTTTCACGGAATGCTTATCGAAATAATTATCATTTCCTCTAATTGTTGAAAAATCTTTTGAGCGACTTTATAGGTCCATTAGCTCGGTTAGAATTAATTATTCCGGCTTGTTTTATCTTGTCTTATTTCTTCGTTATCTGGAGCAGACGGCCTCAGGCTGGAAATATACGGCGACGTTTGTTTTTTAACGGCGTTTTTAGTACCCAATTCTAGATGAAAGTAATTCCACCCCCGAAAGGGGGCGAAAATATGCAAAAAAACGCCAGACATCAATATTTATTCCGAGCGGCTTATTATTATCAAATCAATTCACAAGCGATGCATGTAATCACATGCAATAAAATCGATATTATTGCATCCAATTATAACCGGCATTTTCCGAAGCACTCCTTTTCGACATGTTTTATTGCTCGTTTCCGGGTTTCTGTTATCTCTATTTGTGTAACACTAATTTTTAGTTTTTAAATGCTGGTGTCAGGAGAGATAAATCTTCACGCTTACATAACATTACTATTAGTGATCGTTGTTATTTCGTGACCCAAGATTACGGCTAATTCAAAACAGATCTAAAAACGTATTAGGAATACACAATTTACCCGGAAAGCTCGTTACAGTTGTCTTTCCCGGATGTTCGTTCCCTCTTTGTAACCGAATTCTCAAATGAACTGAGTTGATTATTTTTTGTTTTTTCAGTATGATGAGCTAATAAAAAATGAAACCTTATTATCTTCTCTGTAAACATTTTACAGAACACTTCAAAGGGAAAATCGTACGAAAGGGAAAATACCCGAAATTGAAAACCAACGAAGCCGAAATTTAATTACCGAATTTATCACTCAGGCAAATTGTCATAAGATGACCAAAACTCGTCCATTAAGCTTTAACGTAATCTCTTGATCAGGTGAAGTCAAATTTATGCCTTGGCCTTAATTGAGCCGCATTTTAGCAACTTTGCCCATAAATAACCGCTCTGCCCGAACAATTTAATGGTAATACACTTAAACCGAATGATAATTTAATCGCTGTTTATTGATTTAGGTAAATTTGCGATTGTAATCGCACATTAAATATAAATCACTTGTTAACACAAATGATTTGCATTTTCAGTAGTTGTGACTTTTATAGTGTTGTGGCTTAACACCGACTTTTATTTTATTATGCATACATAAGCCGTAAAACTTTTGCTCGACACTGGCTTTCATGAAACAACGAAATCTTGTTTGTGTTCGCTCTACAAGACCAGGAAAATTGCTCTCATCAAAGAAAAACATCTTAGAGATTCTTTAACACAGAGTTTATTTTTGTATGTCATGTGATACGTACTTACCTACCGCAACAAATGTGAATACAATATAAATAACTGGCGCAGCATCCCGACGACGTGAATCAAGTTATGTAACTTTATTTTGTGCTAAATTATTCAAAAATAAATATCTCGACGCAAAAGCTCCGTATAAATTATTCACACACGACAAAGCTCCGTTCCGATATGTTTCACGCATTTCTAATAAAAATGCGTGATAAAACTCATTCATGAATAATGCATGAATAAACAAATATCTTTATTAATATGTTTACATGGATCAATGCAAACAAAAGAGCAAGGTATGGTAATAAATTTTAATTAAGCTACCTGAAAGCAGCGTCTCTTTTAAATGGTCAACAGCAAGACAAGGAAACGACAAACACTCCCTCATTCACTGAAGCTCTTTGATCTTTTCACACTTTTCTCAAACAAATTTCCCACCTAAATGAGTTTCTACGTGTTTCTTTCAACGTTTAATTCATCACGTTCTTAAAATTAAACGAGAATTTTCAACAATAATAATAATAATATATTTATTCAGGTAACTCTACACATAGTAAAAAAACTGTGTGTAGAGACCACGTCAACAGATACATTAAATCTATAAGAAAAATTCTTGAAAATTATATATTGTATTCCCTAGCAGGGACTTTTTTACTTTTTTCTTAAAGATAAACATATGCCGAACATTTGATTTATTCTGATAGTTTAATAAAAAATTTGCAAGAGTTATAATTTATACTTTTTTGAAATAATGCAGTTCTATGTTTATTTGGAATCAAACGTTCTTTACATCAGGTGTTATAAGTGTGGTTATCACTAGAATCCTTAATTTTGACTTTATTTTTGAAGACGAAAAACACTGCTTCATAGACATATGTAAATGCTATATAAAGTTAAAATATTGAGTGTTTTAAATGCCTCTCTACCGAAGTCTGTCTTTTTTAATTCAGCAATAATTCGGACAGCCCTCTTTTGTAATCAAAATACTTTGTAGACACTTGAAGAGTTACCCCAGTGTATTTATTTAAATATTTAAATAGATCATAGTCAAACGCTTTGCAATATCAATGAATAAACCAATTGCTCTCTTTTCTCTTTTTGTCTATGACTGAAACAATAGCTGGAAAAAATTGAAAAAGGGCCGTATCTATACTTTTACTTTTTATGAAGCCATGTTGGCAGTATGATATTAAATTATTAGATAATATAAAAGATATTAATTGTTATTTACTTCTAGTTCTATTGTTTTAGAAATACGGGAACACAAGCTAACAGCTCTATAATTGGATATATTAGTTTTCGGACCTTTTTTATGCAAAGGAGTATGTTGTTACACGAATATACGGGAATTTATAAAGAAAACAAATCGTGGTAAAGAAATTGAAACGACTTTTGTTCAATATTAGAATATAAATTATGATCTAAATATTTCCATTTTTGACCCAATACCTCATGCTGCTTGAAACGTTCTTTTTTAAAAATAAAATTATTTTTTGACTGATAAGTCAATTTTTTGCCCGAAAATTTAGAGTACAATGTACGTTCGTACACGCAGGGTAGCTTTAAAAAATGATAAGAATTAAGAAGAAGCAAAAGTAATCTAACTTGCATCATAAAAAAGTGTAGGTGTATTACATCGTTAAACCAACAACAAGAATAACACCTAATTTCTGAGATATAAGTATTTTAGAGAGGTTTAGTTACAAAAAAAATATTTAAAGCTAAGAAAATACATAACTATCTGGTCTCTGGTGCAGAAAAGTGTAAAATTAACACCAAATTCAAAAAATTCTCTGCCGGCAGCTATTCCGGACACCGTTGCCGGCAGCTGGTATAGGCGCCGTTGCCGGCAGCGGAGGCACTGCCTAACAGTTTTCAGTTTATTAGGAAAAATGCTCTGCTGAAACTGCTAAAAAGATAAATCTACTATATGAGTTAACGGAATTACTATTGCTAATGCAATTCTTTTTAGTAAGATATTAGAAATTCCATTTTCTGTTACACCTAGTAAAAAAAGGATTTACTAATATTTGACGTGTACGCCTTGTTTACAAATTCATAATCAATTTTTTCAGAAATATGAGAAGTCGTTTTTGACGACGCTTCAACAAAAAAATCATTGAAGGCTTTAGTTATTTCGGGTTTGACCAAATATTAGGAAAACTTTGATCAAAAACTGTTCAGACAGTCCAAGAATGAATTGAAAGCGAAACTGCAATCATTTGTAATTATAAAACACCTCAATATTTTTTCGTTAAAATTTCTTTTATATGAAAGAAAGCGATTATTAAAATTAATAATAGTAATAAAATTATCAATAGTGCAAAAGCTCAGTAACATCTGCCCATAAATGCACCCCAAGCACTCATTGTCCATTCACTTGCTCATACATCATGATGATGATTCACAGTGCAGGCATTCAGTATAAGGGGGATCATGAAAATTTTTTGCTCTGGCGAAATTATCCAAAGCTCAAAGGCGATTTCCCACTTGAAAGGTCTCGTAGGTGCGAAGCACGTTAATTATTTCCTTGTAGGATTAGTGGTTACAGCATGGAAGAATGTCTTAATTGATCGAAACGCGCTTAACATAATTAAATTGACATAAACATTCGATTGGGCAATAAACCGAGCTGGCATATGCCCTCTTCCTCATAAATAATTTATACTTTTCGTGCGGCAACGCAGCCGCCCTTCGTTTGTTTATAGCCGGGGCGCGCCTCACGGCTCCACTCTGGGCCCCTTTCTTTCAGCCGGGTCCGACTTACCGACTGTAAACGAAAATATCCAAAAAGAAAGCAGCAAGGATTTCCTCTTCATGTCGCGTCTACAGGTCGTCCAGGTGACGTCGCAAGCGCAACAACCACATATCGCCCCCTGGTCACTCGGTGTAAGGTCGCAAAGTTTGTCAAAATCGCGAGATTATAGCGAATGTCTGCCACAAGTACACATGTGTCAGAGATAGAGCACTCACACGCGCGCGACTGCTCGTCGTCGAGACCGTGTACAGAAATCCAGTCTGTAAACGGCTAGTGGAGTATTGACCGGCAAAGACTGTCTTGCGCCGAGCTGGCTCCCCTCCCGCGTGCAGGGGCGGCCGAAGGAGTTGCGAGCCGCCGCCAAGACGCACCCCAGACCCAGGGCCGCCACAAGCGGGGGTGCAAGGCGTGCAAAGCACGCGGGCCAAAGGAGGAACAAATTTAGACAAAAACGGGATGAATTGTTTAAGCAACAAAAAAAACTGCAAAAACATTAAAACAAACAAAATTCAAATATGTTATCAGAAAAACCTGCAAGCCGTACTCTCTAGGTATGTCCTAGTACCCTGGATTGAGTTACATGTGTAGGTAGATAAGTAGAGGGCACAATTCACTAAGAAATCGTAGGTATACACAACTATGAAACAAAAAACGAATGAGACAATTTTTTTTAGTATTATACCTATACTTATATTTTTTTCTGGATTACTCTCGTATTGACCGTCAAGATACCTGACCTGACCTGACCTAACCTAACCTGACCTGACCTGACCTGACCTGACCGTCAAGATAACGTAGAACCAAATTTTTCAAGGATGCAGACTGTAGGTGAGACGAAGAAAAGAAACAAGAACCAATACCTTATGTTTATCGTGCTAGATGCCAATAATTACAAAATTACTTTTTTATAAAAAATTTGTGAATACCTTCAAATTTTTAGATTTATTAAAAAATTATAAAGACATAAAAATTAATGATTTCCGCATGAAGCAAACATTGATGGATTTGATTTATTTAACGAGATTACAGCTTTAAAAATTCATTTTTCAGAAAATATTTTGCAAGACCATATAACATTTTAGAATATCTTATTGTAAATAATTTAATTTCTATTTTCCCAAAAACAGGGGCGTAACATTAAGAATTTTACTTACATTACCCATACTTACTTACGTACTTACATTATCCATACGGCGAGCAATAATTTTCAAAATTAAAAATTATTTGAGATCTACGATAGTTCAACGGTCTAGTTTAATCAATTTATCTATTATTGAATAGAATATGAACTATTAGAATTTGCAAAATTTGAAAGTGAGAAAAGTATATAGTTTTTTAAGAACTCTGTTTTTAGATATACGAGCATGCTTACTTTGTCATTTTAATACATAAATTCTGTGAGAAATTTAAAATATTTGTTGCTTTATTTATTGGAACTTGTCAGTAATCAGTTAATTACATTTACCCCAAAATCTCTACTACTTTTTAATTTTAAAAAACTTAGTGGGTATTTACGCTTTATGAACAGATAATAAATAAAATAACAATAGATACAAATACACGCATCCTTTGTTAACTAGCTAACAAGGGGCGGCAATTTTAAACCTGCACGCAGGCGAAAACACCTCTTGTGGCGGCCCTGCCCAGACCACCGGAAAAGTCGCCGAATGACACTTGACGGCTTTGGGCCAAAGCTCGACGAAAAAGCGCCTGATAAGAGACTGCAATGGCCGATTTGATACAACCCCCAATCCGGGGATGAAGCTCCAATAAAAAATGTCACGTTCCTGCGGTAAATAAGCCGGAGTAAGGGCGCGATTTACGAGCGGACAATAAGATACATTGTTTTAACTTCACGTGCAATATTTTTAGCAATTTTGTGATACCTACACCAAACCGGATTCATGTTTAGTTATTTATTATCTATTAAAAATCTATTGGGAGTAAATAACTGTTTGAAAATTGCCGGCTGTTAAATAACTATAACTCACTACCAAATTATTCATGTTAATGGGCATTTATGATTAGGTCGGATTAAAATTAATCGAAATAAATCATAAAATCGGCATAAAAATGCAACGTGGTTTCGATTACCTTAATTAAATTGATAATTTTAGAGCTGCTGCGGATATTTCTAAAAATACTTTAACGAGATTGCAAAATTAGGCGAAAGCCTTCTGTTTTTAAAAGCTTTTATTTAACTCACAATGTTATCTGTCTGTCGGTTATTTTTTCGGAGCCAAATTTGAAAGGGTTCCCGTTGTCCCACTGAATTGAAATTTCGCATACTTACTTAATCTGCGTGACAATGCAATCCTATGTAGTTAAATACCCCCTAAAGGGATTAAATGGGATTTTAAAGTTTTAGGTTATGTTTACAAAGGGGTTCTCGATTTGTAAATTTGAGAGGGTTCCTGTAGTCGCAATGAAATGAAATTTAACATGCTTACGTAATCTGCGTGACAATGCAATCCTATGTAGTTAAATACCCCCTAAAGGGATTAAATGGGATTTTAAAGTTTTAGGTTATGTTTACAAAGGGGTTCTAGATTTGTAAATTTGAGAGGGTTCCTGTAGTCGCAATGAAATGAAATTTAACATGCTTACGTAATCTGCGTGACAATGCAATTCTATATAGTTAATTACCCCCTAAAGGTGTTAAATGGCGTTTTAAAATTTTAGGTTATGTTTACAAAGGGGTTCTCGATTTGTATGTACATACCGTAACTTATGCCGACATAGACGGTATGTTAATTTAGACGTCACAGTAGATGCACAGTGTAATAACAATAAATCTATGCAATAAATAAAGACTAAAAAGCAAAAAATAAAAATATATAAAAAATTGTTTTTTAAAAAAAGCTTTTATCTAAAAGATGCACTAAAATGTAAAAAATAATGTGTTTCAATCACAGAAGAATATTTTTTCTTACAGGTTAAAATTCTAAAATTTATAAAAGCTTTGGGAGTTATAAACTATGGCATTACAGAATGTATGCTGATCGTTAAATTTATAAGTACATGTAACAAAACATAATTTTATAAATGGTGTTTTGAAAACAGCGAGTTTCAGATTTTTCAAGGCTTGGGCCAATATGCAATAGTCACAAGGCACTAGATACAGTTATTTTTTCTTTTTGAAAACCCTTGACAATGGTTGTCGAATTATTCACTTTCTAATCTATATCCTTCTAAACACTATAACTAACAAAAAACATTCTCATTTTTTAAAGGTTCTAATCGTTCTACAAACAGGAGGAAACTCTAGAAGAATAAATAAAAGAGATGTTGGAATAATGTAGGTACACTGAGGTTTTTATTTTACTGAACATAGCATATCACACATAACACTATTAATCCTAAGTTCAATTTTTTTTAAATTCTTATCAATGCATTATTAGAACTCTTGAACCTTCTGAATTATATGGTGTAGAATTTATTTCGCTGAACATTACATAACACACATAACAATAGTAACTGTATTATCCTCTGTTCAGTTTTAAAAAGTCCTGTTATTGAAACTCCTATGTTCAGCAAAATAAAAACTTCAGTGTATAGCTTGAGCTTAATATAAAATTACGCAACAATTTCAATATTGAGTGTTTTTTTTTTGCTAATACTGACTCTTGCAATAATAGCAAAAGACGTTGCCACCAATTCTACAAGTAATGGAATATTAATATTTTGTGACGTTTATAGAATGTGGATTATTCCTAAGGTGACCAACTTCAACAAATTCAAAATCAGGGCTTTAAATAATAACAATAATACAGAGTATAAAAGCTTGGCATAAAATGTGAGAAAAAGGTTGTTGGTTGTTGGTATTTTTGTCAACGCTAAATATCTATCTAATCTATCTCTGCATAACATGTTCTTTTATATTTTTGCAAAATTTAATTTATTTATGGTGAGTTGTGTTTAAGTGTTTTAAATGATTTTTACAATCTAAGGGTAACTTGAGTTATCTGTAGGGTTTCTGGTAGAGACTTTTCAAAGCAGGAATTCCTAGAAAATCTAGGCTTATTCGCGATCACAAAAGTGTTGAGAAATCGACGGAAAATGAACTGTTTTCCTCGTTATCTGAAAACTTTGAATTTATTCGATTTATTTATTCCTAGTTAGGTATAGATACTTCTGTTTTCGTGTCAACTTAAAAATCTTAAAATCGGGACATTTGGATCTGTCTGTATCAAAATCTGGACAAATGAGGACACCAACATAAAATGGAACAGACCTGTCGTGACTAAATCAGGACGGTTGGTCACCTTAATCATTCTTTATCAGAAAACTGAAATATGTGTAGGTACTTTTATAAACTTATTTACAGAACATACAATGACTAAGTATCGTAAATAAATCTTTTCATTGTGTTGGTACCAAGTTGGTAGGTATTAATTTTTTAAAGATGTGCTTATAAAGAATGTGAACTAAATAACATCCTCAAATTATTGACACAATGTGCAAATGGGAACTACGTTACGTGTACCGATGGATTAAGTTATCGGTAGTTTATCTGTGCAATGTAAAAGCGGTCATGAGTCCAGTATTTCAAACTTTGACTCTTCGTAGCTCGAGAACTGGACGGCATAAATATTACAGGTGGTTACTAAGCAGGTCAAGATTCAACACCATCTCAAGACCGTTTTATGTAGGATATATTAAAAAAAGTACCCGTCAAAGAGCAAATAAAGGAAGCTTTAACTGCTAATTCTTCTTTGAACATTTTCTTCAAAAAAAATTTAATAAATATTGCAATGTTATCCTTGTTTTTTAATAAAAAAAAACTCTAGATGTGTAAACAAATATTTATTTTTTACTCCTTCCGGACTGGTGAATGGCACTAATTAATTATTCTCGTAAAGTGTAAAAACTGATAAGGTTATCAAGCATTTTGAACAAACAAAATAATTCATTGAGTAAATCGATCACTCTTACGCAATAATTGACTTGATTCACACCATTTACGACGCCATCGTAAAACAAACAAAATAAATAGTACACTCTTCTTCAAGCCGATAAAATCTCAGACACATTATTGCATTAACTTCACCACGACGTCTTCAACTCATATAATTAAATAGGGCAAAACCCCACGCATCCACCCACCATAATTAACGCAATAACAATAACAGCTGCCACCAAGAAATCATCGCGATTTTCGTCGCTCAGTAAACTTTCTTAATTAAATCAAGACGTCGTAAATAAATTTATTGCTATCTCAAATCAAAAATTTACGATCAACGCGCTTTTTTCATTATTACGGCCCTGACTAGGGCTATGATTTCATCTCGTTTTAACAGGGGTGTCCTTTTTTAGTTTTATTGTGCCTTTAACTGCATGGGTCTTTTGGTGATGCATGACAGCATCCCATTTCCGCCATAAAAGCAACACCTGTCCGACATCAAGCTTGGAGCTTTTGCGGAAAAAATCCGACTCGATGAATATTGCAATTCTCCAAAAACCACAATCGATTCATATTAAGTTAATTTGGTAAAAAAATTATTAAAGTCGACAGTTTTGGGTCAGATAAAACGTCTTGAAAGACACGGTTGTGATTTTGCTACCTGCTCATGCATGTACCACCTGCCCAATAACACCTTTGCTCTTCCACAGGCAACAAAGGCTCCAGCTAAAATTTTAACAAGCTACTTCAGGTTAGGTTTCCAGTGATGACAATCAAAATAATGAAGGCGTTCCAAAATACGCTTTTTTATTTCCTATCAGCCTATAAATATCAATCCACTGGGTCAGTTTAAACATTAAATATGGTTTATGGCCGCTTCCAGGTAGAAAAATAATCAAGGGGAATAGTAAGTAGGCCCCTAGTGAACACAGCTACTTTTTTAAGGAAAACACCCCGATTTTCAAGAGTAAACAGAAAAGCAGAAAAAGTCGTGAAAACACCCCCGATTTTCAAGGGTAAACTGAAAAGCACAAAAAATCGTGAAAACATCCCCGTTTTTAAGGTATATTTTTAAAACCCTTTCGAGGCCACTGTCGTTTGTCTACGTTATCCAAAAAAGTCTACTGGCCCACTGACAATTTGTTGTTTTGGTTATTTGGTTCAACCTAGTGACGTAGACACTTTTTGGAAATTACCAGTTTTGTGGACCTCCTCACGTACATGCACGTTCCCAATTTTTCTTATTTTACCTATTTTATTGTCCACTGACGGACCAGTACGTTGAATGAGCATGCGCAGATATATTAGAGTTAAAAATACTCATATATTATTTTCTGCTTATTTGCTTTGTTTTTATTTCTTTATTCAGATTTCTACATGATTAAAGTAAAAAAAAACAGTTTTCGATAACAAAACAATTTAAAAATAATTGTCAGGCATTTTGTCCAGGCTCTGGCTGGCGAGCACGCTGAGGGATTCGCGAACAGGTTAAACTAAAATTTTTTCAAAGATTTTGCCCTGTTTTTCTGTTGGGCCACTTCAACGCACATATGAATTCGATTTCAGGCAAACAAAAACACTTAAAATTCACCTCTTTGCCTTGTTTTTGTTGGGTCACTTCAGCAAACCGTTTGTTATTG
Organism: Tribolium freemani; assembly: GCA_939628115.1. NCBI lineage: Eukaryota > Metazoa > Arthropoda > Insecta > Coleoptera > Tenebrionidae > Tribolium > Tribolium freemani. The sequence continues at coordinate 15,044,306 of OW626791.1, read as the reverse complement.
CGATTCCTTTGTAATAATAATAAAATTCCAACAAACTTTTTTAAATATCTATTTTATATATTCATATCTACTTATTTTCTTCTACTGAGCTAGTTGATGATGAAACATTAGTGGCTGGCGAGAGACATGGGGCCACAATCCCTTCAGTGTAGCTGCAAAAAATACAGTTTGTATTGTCTTGTGTGGGTTAAACAAACGCAAGATGTCCTTAATTCTTAATACTATAATGCTACTTTAAATTCACATCTATTTTATTTAATAAATAATTTTTTTCTTGTGGTTTGTTAAACAGCTTATGGGGTCTATTCTATAACTTTCCGTTTAATTTTAAAGGGCTTCTAAATGTTGTTGGCATGCAAATGAATTTAAACCCCCTTTAAAAATTTAGGGGAAAGTTGCAGAATAGACTCCTGTAACTGTTATAAATTAAATAGTAGAGAAATTTTTCTTACCTAATGGCTGTGCAAAACGCCTCCATTTCCTCCAGTGATCCAAATTTAATAGTAATTCTCTTCCCTCCTCCTCCTAGTTGAAGGTCTAACTCTTTATTCCTGCAGTTGATTACATGGACTTCGTTTTTGTAGTAAAAACCATCATATATTGCATTCAAGCTGTTAAATACGACGGCCGTTTTTAATATGGCCACCCAGCAATCCGTCTCCGGGAGGCCATTAAGGTTAGATTTTTCAGTATACAGTAATAGGAGAATGAATATCAAATATGTGCAACATGTCAATATAAAAAAAAATTTAAAATTCCTGGCCACATGATGCTTGGCCGAATCATTCAACTTTTTAATAAATTTTTCCAATTACATAATATAATAAATTATACATTATTAATTAACTACAAAAAGGATTAATATCTAAATGGTATTGACAGATTTTTCCGACGGGGTAAAACACCCTGTCTGTAAAATGGATGTGAAAACTATTTGTTAATAAATAGAATTAGCATAATTATAGAACTTTGTCAAAAATAGATGAAGATGAAATTTATTTAAAAGAATTATGTGAGTTGGAAAATTACAGGCGTTTCATTAATAGGTACGCCATAAATTGTCTACAACGCTTTCCATTTATTTAAATTTATTTTATTTAAATAAAAAGAAGTCTTTTAGGAAACCTCAGTCTTCAGCAGATTTTTAATAATTTCCTTTGATTTTTTAGTTAATCGATTCGCTTTGTTCATTGACTTAACCTTTTTCAATCCGTCGCCTTGTAAATGTTCATTCAACGATTTTTCTCTCATTTTGTTTAGAATGGGATTTATAATTTCCTCTTTATATGTAGAAAATGGCGGTGATTTTACATATGTAGACGATATATTTTTAAGACCTGAAGTTACACCTTGAATGATACACGTATCCTGTTTATTGTTTTTCCAAAAAGGTTTTAATATATTACGATATAAAAAGCCTAATGGCATAGCAATTTTTTTTATAGATTGAAAAATATTTCCACCTCTAATATCTCTGTGACCAAACCCATATTGTTTCAGAAATAATTGTTTTCTATGAACGACAAGTACAACCAACTGAAAAAAACACACAGTACCTACTTTTCTTTCATCGAGCATCATTTAATAAAATTTTATTTCCTCTTCAATATAAGTTTATTCATTAAATTAAATATACAAATAATATATATCAAAAATACAACAATATTGATATATTTACCATAATATATTATATAAACAAAAAGGCAACAATACCAAAAACATACAATAACAATTAATTTAATTCATATGCATATCTAGGTATTTCTGAATGCAAACAGTGCCATCCTGGGCTGTAGCTATTAATAATTTGTTTGTTGGCAATGGATATAATATCCATAAAATTCCCAAGATCTTGAAATCTTGCGTTGAAATGGCCCAACAGAACAACAGGGCAAAATCTTTGAAAAAAATATTAATTTAAAAATATACCTTAAAAACGGGAGTGTTTTCACGATTTTTTCTGCTTTTTTGTTTACCCTTGAAAATCAGGGTGTTTTCCTTAAAAAAAATAGCTGTGTTCACTAGGGGCCTACTTACTACTAAGGGCCCCCCCAAATTTGGAACAGAAACTTGGCGTAATTACAAGTCTGGCTACAACGAGGCTTGAAAAATAAGCCTGTGGGTCATTTATTAGAAAGGTAACTCTAGTCGACTAAACGCGCTCGCAACAGATGGCATCAGAACCCAACAATTTGGACAATTATGATTTCAAAAATATACCAACCCAAAAAAATTGAGTTGAGAGGAAGTGACCCAAATGTGTGGCAGGTCACGAGGCAAAATCCAAAGCACTGAGAAAAGTAGTTGAAGAAAAATTACGACCACGTGTTCTCGTTTCACTAATCATTTTCCGCGTTTTCGTTCATTAGAAAGATTGAGGTGGAGATGCACACTCGTATTTTTTATTTTAAGGAAAGTATTAAAATATGCACAATTCTATAAAAGGTAAACAAATTGTAATTCATTTAATAACCATCTTAACGCCTTGCTTAAAGTAAAAAAAACACCTAAAATTATTTTATCTTCTTGCGTCTGTAATCATTTTTAGTCACAGAATTATTACCAACTGTAGCAGTTTCGAGAGTTTATAAATATTGCGACTATTATTGATAATATTGTTATCAAACAATACACTTGGAGAAAAATCAATATCAATTATTCGTTCATTCATTTCAAAACAACTCATTCATTTTTACAGAAATAGCAAAGAGCTTACAGTTATTTATCAAAAAATTAAAAAAAAAATTAAAACAAATAATAAATTTTTTAGTTTAATCAGAGTAGATACAAAGTACCTGCACAAAAGAAATTAATTAGTTAAATAATTGACTACTTATTAATTATAAAGTCACCTACTCATACGAATACAAACGTTAATTCAATTTAAATTAATTAGTATCGAATAGAAGTAAAATGACCAAAATAACTGCTCGAAGTTAAGAATATTTTATATTCCTCCCAGGTATCATCTGCGTGTTGAAATTATTTGTTTTTATAAGAGATAGTTTTATAGTAAAAGAAACACAAAATAAAAAGTTTCATAGAAAACACACTAGAATCTAGTCAGTGTGTTTTAGCAAATTTCGTAAAAACAACGGACTGAAATTTTTAGAGGATGCACCAGGAAACAGTCCACTTTTAGCTGTTCTTCCGCTTCCCATTTAATCGCGTCCAAATCTTGCGTATTATGTCAGCTGCACAAACCTTTCTAAAATAAATACATTCTTTCCGTAATTATATGTAAATGTTGTTTTTAATCATTTTTCCGATCACTGAGCACACTTCATTCATTTCCTCCCCATCTCATAACAAGGTAAACATTCAAAAAACGAAATAAATTCAACAAACACCCAATAAGTAGACCAGCAATTGTGCGATCGTGAAAGTAAACGCAACGCGCGCATTATAATTATTTGAAAATTATACAAAATCCGAACCCTTTTACTGCTTAGAATTGAATTTTGGTTCGTGAAGTGTGGTGTGGAGAGCGCGAAAATGAAGAAGTGGAAAATGAGAGGAGATGCGGTCTATCTGATCTAACAGGACCTTACTCTACTTATCAGGTCCAAAACGCTTCAATTCAAGAGTATGTGTTGTGGTGGATTGACAAGACACTGTGGTGTGATGAGTTCTCGTGAAGACGAAATCAATGCCCGAAAATGAGACTTCAGTGGTTGGTGTTTATAATTATCGGTTTTTTGACACGAGGTGAGAAAAAAATCGCTCGGTATTACTATGCTCTAGTTCCCAAGTGATTGTCAAAATTTTATTAAATAAGTGTAACTGTTGCATTAATTGATGACAAGAAATGAAAAATCGGTTGCGCAGTGTGCCCCAAATGGCGCGAAAATTGCAATAATGTTAATAATTGGTTATTGCAACTTTCATGCCGATTTTTCCCCCCGATTATTTGGACATGACCTCGCCCCAGTGTACACAATTTCCTCATCACATTTCCCGCTTTTTATGTGTCCAATTAATTATTTGATCCATTATTAATTTCAGATGTCTTGGGTATCTGGAACATGTTCGATATCAAATACTGGAGATGCGTCATGAAAAAAACGGATATTTGTCCGGACAAGGATATCAAATTTTATTTATATACCCGGTAAGTGAAATTGCGGGTGAGAAGGATATCAGACGACAAAAAAGTCACTTTCCACTGATAGTTTACCTGAAGAATGCTCGAAAAATTGTTTTCACATTGCAGTTTCTATTAAATTACGGTGATCAGATCGGATTGCGGTGCAATAAGAGCAAACCGAAACGGATCCAATTGACTACGAAATTACCAAATAAAACAAGATAACTTCCAAGTTTAACGGGAAATAAAGAAAATGTTGCTTTTTACTGAAATTGCTCCACTAAAAAAAAACCGAAAAATTCCAATGTAGGTTTTACATTTTACGGAATAAAATTAGCAAGTGTGTGCTCTTGTGTTCACTGTCAATTTTGTTATAAAAATTCGGTATCGATTCTTAACTTATAAAACTAGATTTTTAAATTACTTGGTACGTTCTGAAATTACGACTGAACTAGAAGTTAAAAAAATCTAGAAGCACATCTCAGGTAAAGCTAAATTTTAAACCTGAAGAACATTTAATTTCAATCATCTTAATTCAGAATTAATTTGACGTTTGAGAGTGCAAATACTTTCATAAGTTAATTGGAATTAGTTTAATCCCGATTTAAATTTTAATTCGGTTTCCGTAAATCGATTCTTTTTCTAATAGAATAAAAATGCATACCTTCTTTCATTGATATTGTAGCTGCTTTGTTTCTTAAAGGCATTGGCAACTTATTTTACCTATTTAATGTTTTAACGAAAATTGAAAATGTGGATGATTTTATGTCGGTAGGTCCTTTTCAAAATTTTCTGCGATGAAAAATAAGCGGGATAATCACTTCGAATGGAAGAAATCCTGACGTCACAACAGCCTCTTATCACAGAGTCCTTTATCGCTGAACCCTCTCATTCACTAAAAACTTGACAGATATGTCACTTAAAGTCAAAAACTATTTGATCTTAAAATTGGACCAAATGCTCAAGAGGCGGTTAGGACGTCATAATTCTAACTTTAAATCAAAATAACTTGAGTTAGAGAACAGATTCAGAAAAATGGTTTTCACTACTGTAATAAGTGTTTCCAGTACTATCATTTAAGACAAAGTTGTTTTTTAAGTTGCCAATGCCTTTAAAAAAAATCTTAGAAAATTGTGTCATTAGGTAACTTTATACGATATATTTTTTAAAGAATATACAATATTTTCCTGCTATTTTCTGTTTCTAATGTTAAAATATCTCGAGTATGATTCGTCTTCATTAACAAGCTACTGAGGTTTAGAATTTTTTATTCTCTTTCATTTGTTATAAGGAAAACTTTTTAGTAGTAATAACGATGACAACTTGTTAATTGTTAAAAAAAATATAAGATATAAATTTATAATCGAGATAAAATGCGTAATATATTCGAAGAAAATATCTAAAGATCCCAGGATTTCAGTCCGGATAAGTATTGAACTTCTTCAAAATAGAAAAAAATAAACCCTTACATTGGTCAATTTAAAAAAGGTAAGGTACGTTAATTGGAATTAGTTTAATCCTAATTTAAGTTTTAATTCGATTGTGTAAATCGATTGTGAATCTTTTTTTAATAAAATAAAAATACCTACTTTCATTATTTTGTAGTAGATTTGTTCATTAAAAAAATCTTTAAATATTTGTGTTATTAACTTTAGACGATATTTTTTTAATGAACGTATTAGCTGTTTCATAACTACAAAAACGCCAACGTCGCATTTTACCGAATTATTTTTTAAATAAGGTTGTTAAAAATGTAAAACAGTTATTAATGATTAGATCTTTCATTGAAACTATAAATTACATTAGCTATTAATTTTTTGAAGTGCGTGAATAATTTATAACAACCAATTTTGAGAGAAAATGCGACGTTGGCTTTTTTATAGTTATAAAACAGCTAATACTGTTAATTTACTGTGTCTACCTAGATAGATAGTACAGTTGGATGCAATAAAAACGGAAAATGTCATAGCAGATTTTTATATTTTTCCCTAGTTTGAACATGGCTTTTTTTCTAAAAGGTTAAGTTGAACTGACAATTATTCAAAACACCGTGTTCAAAACTTGACAAATTCAACGCAGTCACCAAATTATCTGAACCGATAGTTTTCAGTGTCCTAAGGTATTATTATTAAACCATTCCAGCCTAATCCAGTGCATTTTACTGTACCGTAGAGCAATAATTGTTTGAATGTGACAGCTGTCAAATTGACAACCAAGATCTGTTTCAATCTGAAGAAATTTCAATTCTCCGTTTTTATTGCATCCAATGCTAAAAATGCTAAAATATCTCGAGTATGATTTGCCCGAATTAACAAGCTACGGATGTATTTGTATTGGATTTTTTATTCTCTCCCAATAATCATTTAAAGAAATGTTCATTTCCACTAATAATATAAATAACATGCCAACTGGTTAATTGTTAAAAAATTCATTTTTAATACCCTCATTTCCATAAGCACAATTTCAACCATAAAATATTAAAAAAATAAGTCGCAATCTAACTTAATCCAGTCAATTCCAACATTTGCGTTTGATTTCGAATTATCAATAATGCAAGCAGACAAATTCCAATGCCAGTGAATCCACAATATAAATTTATAATGCAGATAAAGTGCGTAAGATATTCGAAGAAAATATGCTGAAGATTCCGGGATTTCAGTCCGGATAAGTATTGAACTTCTTCAAAACGGAAAAAAATAAACCGTTACATTGGCCAATTTAAAAAATCTCACGCTGTTTTATGACGAAATGTGAAAGAATCAACCGTGTACCCGTATAATTACATATTCAAAAATAAACACAATTAAATTTTTAATAGCACAGTCACGAGAAGTAACCAGAAACACTTTGAACTAGTTTCTCATGTTGACTCGAGTTGAATTTTTAGCTCGAGTTACACATATTCAATTAAAATCTCTCGCGTTCATCTCGGCTTGAAGTAAAAAGCCACAACTCTGCTCTTAATAGATCAAATTGCTTTTGCAACGCTTTAAGATGTTTGCGTTACACTCTTACATTTTTGCAAAACAAAGAAACCTTGTTTCCTTTTCATTGCCTGACTCTAGTCGGGAAAAAATTAAAAAAACAGCCTCGCTCACACTACTAACACACTTTTGCGAATTTGCGGGCCATCGCCGAATATTGACCCTGATTCTCTTCCAGCGAGTCGGGCACCAGAAGACTGAGAATAGATTTAAGAAACTACCACTCGCTGGAGTACTCCGGGTTCGTCCCTTCGCGCAAAAACGCGATCATCATCCACGGCTTCAACGGCACCGAGAGCAAGACCCCCATGACAATTTTAAGAAACGGTAAGCGGAAGTCAATAACGCAAACAGCTAGGGCCGTTCCTAGGTGCTTGGCCGCCTTTGTGCCAACTTTAAAAATGCCGCCCTCATGACATGACCCATGTTATGTTTTTTTTTAATTACTAAGTTCTAGGTTTTGTTATGTAATATGTAATTGAAATAACTATAAACACTATAAACACTTTTTTTATAATAATCTATATACAGCGTGATTCTTAAATAGATCGACAAAATTTTACCCACGGTAGTATCAATGAGTACATGCAGGGAAAAATAGTAAAATTTTTTTCTGAATAACCGTTTTCAAAATAATTTTTTTTTAGTTATGTTTGAGATAAAGCGTACGCCACTGATGTGTTCATAAGTAGTAATAGGACAGGTTAATTTAAGCATGGTCATTTGATGACAATGTACTTGATCATTGCAACAATAATCACTGTGTATTATCGATATTCATGACGAAAACAAAGATCATTTCTTCCATTTAAATTCATGAGCGTCGTAAGTGGTACGGATTAAGGAGGTTCTACCCCTACGACATAAAATCGTAAAAATGGTAAAGATCGTATTATCTATCCTTGGAAAGCTATGATAAAATTTTGTCGGTATATTTAAGAATCACCCTGTATATAATATAAAAAAATACGTAAAAACAATAAATATATAACAAACACAAAAACAAGTTACAGACAATTAAAGCAAAGTCTTTCTTCGGGCTTAAGCGAAGTCAAATTCATCTATTAATTTTGTGTAATCTAATGCCTCACAAACTTCATTTTCAATTAAAATAATAGCTAGATCTCTCAATTTCTCTTGCCGCATAGAAGAACGCAAACAAAAAATGATTTTTTAAATTTTTTAAGACTATAGACTACAACAGTTTGTTTTCGGAAATCCACAAAAAATTATTAATTTAATTTTTGTCAAATAGTTTAAAAGTTATCTCTAATAAACTTTTGAAATTTTAACGCGAGCAGTGTATTATCTGTCCTTTACAGCAACTTTACAGTAGCTATCCTCTACTAGTCATCTAGCAGGTAGTGGCCTGCACCCTTGGAAAAAAATGCAAATTTTTGGTAAATCAAGTGTCATAGCAAGATTCTAGTAAAAATAAATGTCTATTGGAATAAAAGTAACATTTGCTGCAATGCTCCTAAATCTTCAATTTAGAATAAGACCTTTCCCCAGATGCCACCGTAACCGAAACTGTTAAAAATATTCTTAGACTTATAACAAAATTTGAAAAAGATGAAATTAAATTGTTACTGTACAGGCTGTTTTGTCTAAACTCCACATTAGAAGTATTGGGAGTTCTAATAAACATAGTCATCTGAAAATTTGTGTACAACCATAATCTTTTAGGTCCTGCTCAATGAAAATATTCTCAAGATAGCAGCACTTCCGGTTATACCGGAAGTCGCTATCAACTTCCTTATTTTAAATGGAATGCTATATTTTTTAATGCGTTTTTGAATTACTAGAGTTATTTTAAGGTAGTTTTCATAAGCTGTTCCTATACCTAAATTTAGCCGCTTACGAAATATTTATAGTTTTTAAAATTTTTTTGGATTTGCACCTTCCAGTTCAAAAATCGATAACCCTGCGATTTTTTAAAATTTGGAAATATTTTTGAGCTCATTTGAAAGAGGAAGCCTAGATCTTTCCTTTGGTGTTTTCAAATTTCTAAAATAGAATAACAAACTCCAAATTTTGAAAATTAAGTTTGCAAAACTTTAAGCACCCATAACTCATTTTTTTCAAATGAAATGACAAAAGTTTTATTTCACTAGATGGTAGAGAATTTAATTCTGCTTCGATCTGTGTTAACATTCCCTATACTTATGTTTAATAGTTTTCAAGTTACAATACCTTTTTGTTGGGATTGAGAAATTCATTAGCCATAGGCCTTTTCTCATAGGTTGACATGGAAACGAATGAAAAAAGGTGAAAAATTAAAGTTTTTCAAACCAACACCCAATGAATTTATTTTGTTTTCACAGTCTGATAACACAATTTTGAACAGAGTTTGTCATTTAAGTTTAATCAGAAATGTTTTTATGGCAAACTATGCAAAAATAGCTGTGGTTAGTAAGAAATTTCCTACAATAACAAAAAAAAACAACATAACTTGAAAATTATCACAGATAGGTATAGGGAATGCTAATACAGATTGATGCAGAAAAAAATTCTCCTCCATCTAGTAAAATAAAAATTGGACATCCCATTTGAAAAAATTAAGTTTTGGGTACTTGAAGTTGTTCAAACTTAACCTTAAAATTTTTGGGTTTATTAACTTCAATTCCAATTTTGATCACACTGAACAACAGATATAGGCTTTCTCTTTCAATTCTCCAAACATGATTTCGAAATCTCTAAAACTAAGCGAGTTACCGATTTTTTTAGGGACAGGTGCAAATTCAAAAATTTTCAAAAATCCAAAATATCTCGAAAACGGTTAAACTTGGGTATAGGGAAAGCTAATAAAAACTCCCTTAAAATAACTCAACTAATCCAAAAACGCAGTGAAAAATATAGCTTTCCATTTATATGGATATAACCGGAAGTGCTGCCATCTTGAAAATATTTTCATTGAGCATAACTCAACGGATTATGCCTGAGTACCAACTCTCAGATAAATATCTTTGTTAGAACTTTCAATACTTCTAATGTGGGGTTTAGACGGAACATCCTGTATAAATATTTTATTATTTCAATGGGATCAATTATATTAATCAATGTCTTAAAAGTAACAATTTCCTGAAAAAGTTCGAAGGCAATGGTATCTCTCAATTCACCAACTTTAAGTGCAATGTCAAGATCTGCACAGGCTTTTTGCAATTCCTCATTATCCAAATTTTGAAAATTGTTTAAAAGAGATTATTGTATCATTGATCTCTATCATTGTTGTCAACTTTAACGCGATAGAAACCAGAACCTTTTTGTTTTAAGTTACTTGATAGCTAACAAAAATATACTTACGATTTTTAAATATTAAGTTACTTTTGATAAGGCAAAATTCTGCTTATTTATCGATTCGCGATTCGCAGATAAAGTCAATTTTATAGTTTCTCGCAGAGAAAATATGTTACGAAAGTCTCCTGTAACCACCCGCTAGGAACGGCCCTGCAAACAGCATGACGGTACATTTCGGTACATTAATTAATTTAAAATTTGGCAGCGTATTTGTCTCGCAACGATTACAACATCTTCACGGTCGATTGGATGCCTCTCGCGAAGTTTCCGTGCTACCTGTCGGCCTTATCAAACATGAAGCTAGTCAGTCAGTGTACGGCTAAATTGTACGCTTTCATAATGGAGAACGGAGGCGATGCCCGCGAAACAACCTGCGTTGGCCACTCTCTGGGGGCGCACATCTGCGGGATGATAAGCAACCATCTGGACGTCAAGCAGCACAAGATTGTCGGTGGGTTGTTAGTAAAAAACACCGCCAGAAATTACATTTTTGCGACCTAAATCCGCAGGATTGGATCCGGCGCGACCGCTGATCAATCGATACGGAGATAAGTACTTCAGACTCACCAAAGACGATGCCCACCAAGTACAAGTCATTCATACCAATGCGGGGGTTCTGGGGGAGGTTAATCAAGTGGGGCATATTGATTTCTGCGTCAACGGGGGACAAATGCAGCCGGGGTGCAAGGGGCACATTTTACGTAAGTATTGAAGCATTCAATTTGAGATTAATTTATCAAAGTCAGGGGTATTATCTGGGCGATATTTTTTAAACGTTTGACATGACTTATGGTCGGCTTTCTTAGCTGCAGTAAATGCAGTAATAATGACCCAGTTGTTAAAGATAAACGAACGGAGGCAATAATTAATTTGATTTGTGAAATCGGTGAGAATTTTAATTATTGTGTACTTTAATCGATTTTGATAGTTGCATGTCTATAATTAAGAAAGATACTGGTAATGGCTAAAGCGTGTCGTTGGAATTTCTTCTCTGATTTTTACCAATAAACGAGAGTCCCTATCAAAAATCCTTCCATCTCGTATTGTTCCATTCTGACTAGTTTTTGAAATGATTTAATTTGTTTGACGAAAAAAAGTTTTATTTAAAAATTTATTACACAAAAACGAAGAATCGTAGAAAAGTTGGACTGTCACCATTTTAAAGGGAAAAGTTCAAACTTTAATCTGTTGTAATTGCTTCGCGCATTGCAATTAGAAACGTAAAAAAATTTAAGTTTGTTAAAAGTTGAATAATTTGAAAATGTTAAATGGAACACCCTATTTTTTGTTCTTGCTTCTCAAAGATTATTAAATTGACTATCTAAAAACATAACGTTTCAATTGCCTAAAGTTAATAACCAAAAAAATATTTGACTTTAAAACTTAATTTCAGCAACAATGCACATTATTCATGAGCATTGTTGTTGCCATAATAAACCATAACAATGGTAACTACATCAAAGACCATTTGTTGTAGTTCACAAGGAATTTAAAAATTCAGCAAAAATATTAAAATTTTAGTTATTTCACTGTAATAAATGACGAATAATGGCCTAAAGGTAAAATTAAAGTTATAATTATATGAAAATTTCACTGTTCAACTACTGAAACAATAGTTAATAATTTTTTTAATGTTTAAAGTTAAATATTTTTTAAGTAATCAGCAAGTGACACTTAACTGTTAATGTTTTTTGAGAGACAACTTAAAGGTCTTTTAGAAGCAAAATAAAAAATTGGGTTTTATTTAAAATTTTTAAGTTACTCAACTTGCAACAAACCTCTTCATTTTTTTATCATCTTGACTGCAGTAAGCTAAAAAAAAATTAACCTTTAAGTTTGAACTTTTTTCTTTAAAGTACTGAAAGTCCTACTGTTCTAAGATTTTTAGTTTTTATGTAATAATTTTTTAAAGAAGCGTTGTTTTTGTAAAAAAAACAAATTATTTCAAGAACCAAGCAAAATCGACCAGTAACATTTTAGCTAATTTCGGAAACAGCCTGTATACTTGAAAATAATTTTAGGTGAGTCAGGTCAATAATGGACTTTTTTACATCATTGGGACACCCTGTATGTAGTAAAAATTTCATCAAAATCGGTTAGATCTCGAAAAATTCGCAAAAGAATAAGTCAGCGGTTTTCTTAGATTCCTAGACAATAATACATGACTTCAGGTCAGGTGGTGTATCCCCTTAAATGTTTAAAATAAACTTAATTTTTTAATTAAACATAAATCTTTACGGTATCTTGTGTAATACCTAGCTACAGGGATTTTAGACAAGAAACCTTCACGGAACACGTTTTTTCTTGTAGTCTTCTCTCGATGTCCAATTAATTAACATTTTAATTATCAATTATACCTACGCAAACTCGAGTTATAGGGGAATTCGCGTGTCAAATAACCCTTCAAAACAAAGTTTGTTAATTAAAAACTCTGTTTGAAGAGATGACACTGTCGACTTTTTCATAACAGAAAAGCTCTAAGAAGAGGGAAGAACAAAATATCAATCTGACAGGCATGGTTGATATTAGCGAGAAAAATTAATTGTGTAAGAAGCGGTTTTAGCGTTTTAGTGGAAAATTTTTCCTGCTCTTCACACTTTCACGCAATTTTTCCATTTTTCAGCACCTACAATTGGAACGAATTAATTTGCATTATTTAACTGACAACGAATTTTAAACAAGTAAAAAAACACGCTGGAACCTTGCTTTGAGGGAGAACAGGACAATAAAAAGCCGACATGTTTCGGTGTTTTTGCAGGGAAAGGGCCGAAAGGGGATAAAATTTGCGAAATCAATAAAAGGAAACTCAGATACACTCGAATTCATGTTATTTATTGTAATTAAAGTAATTACGCGCTAGATATCACTTTGGGCCTGTTATCACCATTTTAATTAATTTATGAGTTAGACACGCCAAAGAAAAAGTAAAAATTCTTGCAAATGGAAATTGAAACGGGACGAAAAACTGAAACCTTCACTGTTATTACTTTCGTCTTCGCAATAATGGATTAATCTGACCGCATTTATGATTGAACGCCACCTTGGTAATCAAACTACTGATTACTTTCACCGTTTGTGTAACAATTCAAATTCAAAACGGGCGGCAAAAATTTTGAATTTTCCTAACTGTCAGTGCTGCCAAGCCAGCGACCCCAAAACGCCATCACTTATCAACTGTCATCTTGACAGCCAACATTGAGGTTATGTTTAACAATGGCAACACCAATAAAAGACGTCATTTTGAAAGAAAATGCGCCAGTTACGATACTTTTCGACAAACACATCGAATTCCTGCGGGACTACGGTAAAGACGACAACAATTTCGAGTTCGGCATGACGGACTACCTCCGCGTTTCCGGCATGTATTGGGGCTTAACAGCGCTGGAGCTCCTCGACCAGACGCATTCCTCGCCCCAGGACGAGATCGTCACTTACATTAAAAACTGCCAAGACCCGGAAACGGGCGGAATCAGTGCATGTTTGGGCCACGACCCACATTTGCTCCACACACTGAGCGGCGTTCAGATTTTAGCAATGTACGACCGCTTGGACGCAATCGATGTCGAAGCTGTTGTGAAATACGTCAAGTCGTTGCAGCAACCTGACGGGAGTTTTACCGGTGATAAATGGGGCGAAGTTGACACGAGATTTTCGTTTTGTGCGGTGGCCACTCTCTCCCTCCTTAAAAAACTGGACGCTGTTGATGTTGACAGCGCTGTTAAGTTTGTAGAGTCTTGCATGAATTTCGACGGGGGTTTTGGCTCAAGGCCCTTGTCCGAAAGCCACGCCGGGTTAATTTACTGTTGTCTCGGCTTTTTGTCAATAACACACCGACTTGACTTAGTCAAGAGGGACGTTCTGGCCTGGTGGCTGTGTGAGAGACAGTTGCCCTCGGGGGGGCTTAACGGCCGGCCGGAGAAGCTCCCCGATGTTTGCTACTCGTGGTGGGTTTTATCCTCCTTGACTATTTTGGGGCGACTTCATTGGATAAGTGGTGAAAAGTTAAAGAAATTCATTTTGGCGTGTCAAGACACCGAGACTGGGGGCTTTGCAGACCGGCCGGGTGACGTGCCTGACCCGTATCACACTGTTTTCGGTTTGGCGGCCTTGTCGCTGCTCGGCCAGGCCGAAATCAAAAACGTCAATCCCACTTACTGTATGCCCCAGCACGTTATTGATAGAATGCAGCTATCGCCTCAAATATTACGTGATTAAAATTGATAGAGACAACCTTGTATGGTAATTTTTGCTAAGTTTTGGTCTGCACGTGATTTTAATGTATATGGTTTAATTTTATAATGATAATAAAGCCGATTTCTAAGTGATTTGTGTTTTGTTGCGGTGCGCATAATTGATTTTGGTGATTTAGGTCGAGCCCGCTGTAGCCATTTTCAAAGTGCCTGCTTCTTTTCCACGACTATACGGAAGTCAAACGCGCATTTGGGGCGGCCATGTGTCACCACGTGCCCCAAAAAGTCCTCAAATTGGGGGTACCTGCCCGGCAAGCCGGTCCCCATGGGAGAAGACACACCATTTGGGTGGGTATTCAATTTTTACTCATTTCAAAACTGGACAGTTTCAATGACTTTTCATATTGAGCAAATTAATTTCAAACAAAAAGAGGTCAATTAGAACCCGAGGAGAGGTTTAAAACCAATATTAGTTGGTTAGGTGTAATCCCCTTCTAATTTGAATAGCACTACCTACTTTTTGAAACATTTTTGAAAAGGAGTTTTGAAGGTTTTCACATACTTTTTTAAACGTGGAAAAAAACTATTTGTCCGTAGTAAAATAAATAAATAAATCCTGAATATCTCGCAAGATAAAACTACATACATGAAGGTAGGCTACTTATACTTATACCTCTTATACTTAACAATTTGCGTTCCTCTTAACTACAATGATTAATTCGTCTAATGGTCTAATAGCTTTAAAAAGGGTTTAATAGAAACCGGAACGTCAGCTGAAGTTTTGAATTGAATATTTACACCTGGTCCATTTCCCGTAATAACTTTAACGTATAAAAAAAAGTCGGTACGTAAGAATAACCTCGAAAAATAAAAAAACTTTCTGGATACGCACATGAATTAGGAATGGTTTTATATATAAAAAAATTAAGACCCATTTTTTTACTGTTGATACCGTAGCATGGCCGCTTCACGACCATGTTAGAAAATTTGATTTAATTTAATTTACATTTGTTTAATCTTTAAATTTAATTGTTCATTGTTAATTGTCAATACTTTACACAATATTGTAAAATTTTAAATTTGTGATTGTTAAATAATGTTACAGTGTTGAAAATGAACTTGGACCAGTTCGAAACGAGTTCTTCTCTTTTCATTGACAGTAGACTTAAAAATTTCATTTTTTCTTCCTTAAAATTAATGCCTAATGTGTTCTAAAATTTCAAAAATAAGACAATTCCTAACTCAAAAACGAATGGACCAAACTTTTTTCTTTGCTGATAACAAATAAAACAAGTGCACTAGAATTATCAAATGTAAATATTTAAATAACTATCACTTATCGTTAAAAAAATCAACGATTGCGACACCATTTCAATAAACATAAAATAACTACATAAAATCTATGCGTACAAAAAGATATTTACCCAATACGAAAAGTTACTGAGACTGTCCAGTTTTGAAACGAAAGCAGTGTATGATTTTTTTGCAGGATTAAAGGAATGTTTTGCGTGGACACTCACTCAAACTCCGACTGTCCGTTCGAATAATATTTTTTAATCATTTAATATAAAAATACAAAAACAAGGAACTAGAATTATTCATTTTTTTCAACAATATCGTCAAGGCACTCTTTCAGTTTTTTGAACTTCTTTTTAAACTCAATGCCACAGCCCTTAGACAGGCGGAAATCGACTAGAATTTTCCCCTGTATTTCGATAACGTTCGTCTTAAACATGAGTTGATTTTTCATAATATCAACAGTGGAAATCGTGACCTGAAACCCCGACTTACTAAACCTCCAAACGAAACCGCCAAACTTACAGCTCCAGTCCCATCAATCTGCCAATTATAATGAAACGTATCTAAAACAGAGCACAAAACCTCCAAAGTCTTCTCGTAATTAGTGGTAACATAAAATCGCGTCATTCGCTTAACTAGATTGTTAAAGTTATCTTTGGTCAGTGGAGTCTCATTGAATTGAATTTGGGAACTCAGGAGCATATCGTCGTTGTGCGTGGGCTGTGAGAAGCACACAAGCTCGCGATTCGTCCTGAGATCAGTCACCAGCTGGTCTATTGACGGCGGTCGCACTGCTGGAGTCGGTTGCGACAAAATCACAATTGGATTGGTGCGATGCACACGAGTCTCAGTCTCCATCATCGAATTGAAACGCTTAACGGGATTCAAATTGGAATCGTCCACGAGATCGGCTTTTTCTATAATAAAACGATCAAACAACCAACGTTTTGTCATTCCAATTCCAATCACCTCGACGCAATGCCAACCGCATTGCTTTGGTAATCTAGCTTTATGACTCAAATTAATCACAAACGCTAAATTACCAAAGTAACAAAATCGGCCCACCTGTTGGAAATAAAAACAAACAAAAACTTACGGTCATCAAAGTTATATTTCATCCACGGGTGTTTCAGGATTTGCTGAATTGTGAGTCGTTTGTTCGGTTCAATTGCCAGGATTTTTCTGATCAGACTTAACGTGGCATTGCCTAGCTTGCTCCAAGGTGTGACTGTGATGTAACTGTCGTTTTTATAATTGACGAATTCTTCGCTAAATGTATCGCTCCAAGGCAGCTCTCCAGTTAACATTGCTATTAAAACTATGCCACAGCTCCAAATATCGGCAGGTTGGGCCCGATAGGGCCTTAATAAAATTTCAGGGGCGCAGTACGGTTTGGTGCCACAGCGGCGATCCAAAAGCCGCTCTTTGCCCTTACATCTGAATAAAGTTGCCATTCCAAAATCACTAATTTTCAAGACTCCGTCATCGTTGATTAGGAGATTCTCAGGTTTGATGTCGCGGTGGACAATCCCCAAGTTGTGCAAGTATTGTAACCCGTTTAAAAGCTGCTTCATGTAAAGTTGGGCCAGAGAGGACGGCATGCCAACATCAGGCTCAATCATTTGGAAGAGTTCACCTCTGGAGGCAAACTCCAGGTAGATGTACTCCCTCAGAGGCTCCCTCCTGCGCCCAAAGTACTTAATTATGTTCTCGTGATTCAACATCTTGTGTATGATCACTTCCTTGTTGATATTAACCCGCACATCGTCCTTCTCCCCATAGTTGATTATCTTACACGCGACTTTCTCATTGGTGTGTTTGTTAACAATCAGCTTGACCCTAACAAATAACCAATAAATCGTAAACTCGTAACACACACCTGACTCACTCTCCGTAAGCCCCCTCGCCCAGGATGCTCTTGTGCATGAGCCAGTCTTCCGTAAACTCGATCATTTTGTTCCAAACACTGATTAATTATTAACAAACGACGCTAAAACACACAAAACCACTGAAAAATTACTTCATTAAAAAGCCAAACAATGGCGACTTGGGGCAGTACCTCACAAAAAACAAAAGACATCGAGGCAACTTGATGCAATTTATTGACACCTCGAGATCGGACATGTCAACTGTAATCGATTTCGCGGGTGTGACACTAGCGCCACCGTGCTCCTAACGGCAGGACGCGCTCACCTACGGGCGCTAATTTCAAATTAGTTGAGTCATTTTCAATTTTAGTTACCAAAAATAGCGAAAATTCGTGCAAGAGCTCAGATAAATTACCACACGATCACGTACTACGTCCGTTGCAGATATGTTACGTGATTACAATGTAAACAATCGTTTACTAACGTTTTCGACAAACGTTGTTAAAACGTGGAGAAAATGTAAGTAGCTTAAAAATCTCGCGTAACCCGTTAGTTATGTGCACATAGGTTAGTATCTCAGTGCGGCGAATTTATTTTAACTCACCCGATTAAAAAACCGTCAATTTTCGTGAGTATTCAGTACGTTTGCGGTTAAGTTAGGTTAGGATGGAGGAGCCTCTGGAGATCGAGCTCTGGAAGCGCATCTCGGTCCTGGGCTCGGGTGCCTTTGGGGTTGTCACCCTCTGGCAGCACACAAATTCCGGCGATTACATTGGTATTTGGTATTGTTACGTAACGCACTGCCCGGTTTGAGCCACTTGTTGCAGCTATAAAAAAGTGCAAGTTCCGAACTGGTGGGCACCTCAGTGACCGGCAGAAACAGCGCTGGGAGAACGAAGTGCAAATTATGAAAACGCTCAACTGCCCGAATATAGTCTCGTTTAAGCCGTTGCCCCCACACTTGGAGGCTGTTTTGCTCAAGTACAACCCGACAAGACTGCCGCTGCTGTCCATGGAGTATTGCAGGAAGGGAAACCTGAGACGAGTACTTAACCAAGCGAAAAACGCATCAGGGTTGGGAGAAAGTGACGTCAGGACTGTCCTAGCTGATGTTACTCAAGCCGTTTCTTACTTACATAAACAGAATATTACGCACAGAGATATCAAACCGGAAAATATTGTCTTGCAACATTGTAACACTAGACCTGGGGACGTGATTTACAAGTTGATTGATTTGGGGTATGCCAAAGAACTGAGCGATTCTGTTGTCAGTTTCGTGGGCACTTTGCATTACCTGGCGCCTGAAATCATGAAAACGGAAAGTTACGACTTCAGTGTTGATTATTGGTCGTTGGGGGTCGTGGCCTTTGAAGTCATTTGCGGGGTTTTGCCCTTTTTGCCCCTATATACCCCAATTGAAAGGTAATTTTGAAACTCAGTTGGCAACACTGAACATTGCCAACTTAATTTCAAAATCATAGGCCACTGATTTTTTTCGCTAGATTCTCATTCATTGAACGAAAAAAACCGGAGCACATTTGCATCTACCAGTTACACTCAGGTAGCGTCACGTATTCGTCCGAATTGCTAAAAGAGAACCACATTTCCACGTGCCTTAAACAAAACATCGAATTGTGGCTCAGACACGTCCTACAGTTCGACCCCACGCAACGTGGGGCCAATTTCCCGGACAACTCAAACGTGTTCGACTGTTTGCTCAATATTTTAGACAAGAAAATCGTTAGCGTTTTCTCGGTCCACACGTTAGAGTTCTATTCTTACGAAATCAACGAAAGTATTCTAATAAGCACCCTAAAAGACTGGATAGCGCGTGATACAAAAGTGCAAAAGAGTGATCAAATTTTATTGAGTAGTTTAGGCATTTTCGACATAAAAGACGACAAATACGTTGTGGATATTCTGGCAAAGGTGAGGCAGGTCACCACAAGTGGCGCCCTCTAGCGGTGGTTTTAGGACGACCTGGAGCTGTTTGTGTTCAAGAAGGGCGCCTTCATCAACAGGGAGACCTTCAAGTTACCAAAATACGTCTCAATTCTCTTTGAGAATTGCATAACGGCCTACAAATGGCGCGACTTGAGGTTGATTTACACCAAAGCTCTGTTTTTTCTGACTCAGGAAAGCAAAATGTTGGCTTCCCTCGTCACAGCGTTCAAGTTATGTGTCCAGTATGTCAATTTCGTGAATGTTAAACTGAAAGACAGCATGTTTCAAATCAATAAAACTCTAACGAATCTTCTTGTGCGAGTTGACTGCTATTACAACATTAATAATAGTGGCGAAAAGTTGGATATGGAGTGTGCTGATGTGTTCAGGCAACTGCTACTCCAGTTTTTGCAACTGATGGCTGATTTGGAAAGGAGTATTCATAACCATAATAATTTAATTAAAAAAGTTGATATTTTGTGCAAGAGACAAGTCTTGTTGAACAAAGTGCTTGCCAATGTTACTCCGTTACTTAAAGGTTGTGATTTAAGCAATGAGTATGTTTTTTTCTTGATTATTTTAAGCTTAACTTTGGAAAATTGTAGAATTGCGAGAGCTACAGACTTGATTGTTAAAGGGGGCAGTAACGATCAGGTTGTGACCCCTAAAGACATGGTCAAAATTGTCTCAAGTGCCCTTAAGGAGAAGGACAAGTTGTTGAATAACAACAATTTCCAAAGTTATTCAAAGTGAGTAGACAAGTTGCAAATCTGGTGAAATAATCGATTTTAGGGCCATGCTGGTTGCCATTAAAGACGTGGAAACGTTGCAATTGTGGATGGATAAGTTCCACAATCATTTGAAAGATTTACACAAAGCAATAGATGACAATCAGAAAGAACAATACCAGACTTTAATTTCTTCACTCAAGCCCAGAAGTACGCTTTGAATTGGCTTTGCCTACAATTTAATTTTTGATTTTCAGAAAAAAATCATTTGCTTGACGGTTATTCGTCGAATCATGTGGTTCACTGGGACGCTGAGACTCTCATAACCGAAAACCAGGAATTACGTTGCCAGTAAGTTCTCTACTTTATCATTTTGCAAGAAATTTTTTTGGCTGATTTCAGGTTTGTGGAAACTTTAGGACAGATGTCTGTTGAGCAAAAATTGTTTCGTGATGAGGCCGAGCAGTTGTTTACACAGTTTTAAATTTTTACCATGTTGTATTGTCTATTTTTTATTGAATGATTTACTGTACTGTTATTACCAAAATAAAAATTTACACAAACTTTTTTGCATTTTTTGCAACTAATGTCAGGTCCTTAAAAAAGGGAATGGACTGATAAAGAACTACGTCTCCGTACTCATTTGTCATTCTCTCATTTTGAAATCGTAAAGTTAACAAAGTAGTCAATGTTGGTTGCATATTCTTCAGGAAGATTTTTAGAACATCCTGAACTAGTCTAGGTGTGTTGTTCTGAACTAGACTCCAGATGAAATTTTCTCGCGAATAAAAAAAAAGTTGGGTGTATTTTAATTATTTAGCAATGTATTTTTAGTGTGTGTGAGAAACTAATAATCACACAAGACTGTCATTGCTATTAAATGCTTTATTTTTTCTCTATACAGGTGAATTTTTTCAGAATTTTCCTACAGTTCCTAATAATTAAAATTAATTAATTAATCAGTATCTAAAAAAAAACATTTTTTAAATATTTCTAATCATGAAACAATGGCAACTGACAACTAATTATAATTATCTACTTTAATTTAAGTAATTAGTTAATTATGTTCAATTAAATACAGTTACTAGGTATTCATTACCTTGCAAAAATCAAATTGAGGTATAAAAAAAACATTTTGTAAAACACGATTTCATATTATGTTATTTTATTTTTTCAGGCGTTTACTGTAATTCACACAATTTACAATAAATAATTGATAATTTTTTATAAACTTGGCCGTCAATAATGTTGTAATAAGTTTGGATTTCAAGAAATGTTAATTTTATGATTGAAGAAATTAGGTATATGATAAGTGATAACCCCTCAAGGTAAAGTCGATACGATTGGGGCGACATTTATTTTGTTGTTTTTTTATTAAGTTTATTCTGCACAAATAGACCAGATAACATTCCATTTTTTTAACAAAATTCACCATTTTCCAGAAATAATAAAATTAATTGATAACCCCATCGTTTTTTGATGTGAATAAAAATTTTTTTGAATATTATTTTTATTACTGAATAAGTAGGTACTACTCCCAACTCCGGACCGATTTATTTGCTTCTATATGTTGATATCCAAAAGAGGAAAGTCACTGAAATGATATCGACCTACAACTTATCCAGAAGATGATTTTAAAGATACGAGGATAGATATAAGAAAGTTATTACAAACTGTAAATCTTCAGATATTACAGTAGAAATTATCTAATTTTCTATACATATTTTTATGAAATATATAACACAATAATTGTATTTTATAACAATAGTTGCTGTTGGCAATATATTAAACGCTTGGTCAGACTTTTTTTAACAGAACACAATCTAGTTTGTTTCAAAAACTGACATTTTAAAACCCAATTTTTTAACGATGTTAAACTACTCCGAAAGCAACGACTTTCGGTCACAAATCGTCGAAGACCAGTGGTATCACAAGGAAAATGTAGATTTGCCCCTTTTGAACGACTTGGTCAACGT
Organism: Tribolium freemani; assembly: GCA_939628115.1. NCBI lineage: Eukaryota > Metazoa > Arthropoda > Insecta > Coleoptera > Tenebrionidae > Tribolium > Tribolium freemani. The sequence continues at coordinate 15,021,933 of OW626791.1, read as the reverse complement.
TTCGAGCGACCTGGGCCCTGAAAGCGTGCTCAAAGACTGCAAGTACAACCCCCTGCTAAACCCTTTCGTGGGTAATTTGTAAGAATCGAAACGTTGTACTTAGCCAATTCAGTAGGACATGGAATGGGTCTTCGGTTTCGATATCAGCATTCCAGTCCTTAGCTTAACTGCGGGCGACCGGCGCGAAATATTTTACTCAGCCACTAATGTAGGGATCATGTATAATTATTGCACCAAAACGATGGTCCATCTCAGAGGACACGTCTGTGTTTTAGTTCAATCTCAATTAAAAATTATCACATTTTCGTAGCAAAGCAAAATCATGAGCGTTTCGGTGGATCGGACTTGTCGCTGGTTGGCCACAGCTGATAACGGAAAGGACAACATTATCATGGTCTGGGACACATTAAATCGGTGGGAAAATAACAACTAAGTTTAGTAACACAATTAAAATTTTAGCTCAGTCGTTTGGACGATATTTAATCATCCGTCCGAAGGACACGATTTGGTTCTCATCGGTTTAAGTCCAAGCGCCCGATTACTGATAACAATCACCAACGAAAACGAAAATACCATCAATTTTTGGTTGTGGACCCACGGCAGAGACAAACCAGATGGTACCACCACAATCAAACTTTCACTCTAATCAATCAAATTACACAGAAACGTACACAGACGACCGCAGTTTAGGCACAGCCAAAGCCATCGAATTCCATCCAGATCTGGAAGAACACTTCATGATTGTGTTTGAGAAAGGGGTGATTTTTTTCCAGTGGGACTTCGAGCTGGACAAACTGGTCAAAAACGTGAGCCCCAAAGGCCCCCTTAGCACCAGAATAGGCTACTACACGGATGCAACTTACGTTAATTGCTGCCACGAATGTTTCGTGAGCACTTCCAAAGGCTGCATCCTGGTTTTTGGGAACACGATTTTTGCCAAAAACTACGCAGGTCAGGAGGATCTAGACAACGACAAAATCTTCGTCAAGACTATCAAGATTGAGAAAGGCGCCTTGAACTGTATGACTTCGGTCGACCAGTATTGAAAACTTGTGTCAGTTTTGGGTGTTTCATTCATTATTTTAGAATGATCGTGACGGGAGATTCAAACGGAACAATCATGTTTTTCGACAAGAGAATCAAACTGCTCTATTGGTACTCCCGCAGTATTGAAAAGTCGATCCGTTCGATGAGTTTCGTGCAAAATCCGCGCCGGAAATACGTCTTTGACGAGTCACAAGTGCGAGATTTGGACGAGATCAGTAACGAGGGAATCCCTGACTGCATCCAAGACCGGTCGGAAGAATACGAAATTTTGATGAAACGAAAAGTGCCAAAAGACGCAACGCTCAACAACCGCCCATTTATCACTCGAGACTTTTTCATTTGTATTGTCATTGTCCCACTTTTGCAAAAATTCCCGATTTTTTGTAGCCACAGTGGACGGGCAAATTCACATGATGAGTTACTCCAAACAGGAGTTTATTTCTTTGTTCCCCACTGGTGAGAGCAGTGTTGCAGCAATTGATGTTCATGACGAAAAGTAGCACAAATCTTGTACCTCACTGTCTGATAACAAACAATTTTTAAGGCCTTTTATCATAGTTGCGTACACCAAAGGTCACCTCATTATATTCAATTACGAAACGCACGAAGAAGTTGTTTCATCAAACCTGCCAGAGACTGAACCCGACACTACTATAACAAGTGTCAAATATTCGCCACAAAGTCAGTTGTGATTTTGCGAATATTTGTTTAATTCACGTTTTGGTAGGTTTACATTTGGCTTGTGGGCGCTCTAATGGTGAATTGTGGTTGCTACAACCGGCCACTTTAGGCCAAATTTACGTGGAGCCGTTCAGATTCAGTAATGACAAAGTTATGAAAATCGCCTTCTCGCAAAATTCGCTACAAATGGCTTATTATGTTAACTAGTGCAGTAATGCGTCCTAAAGTTGATTAAGTTTTTCCAGGACTCGAATAATACGATTTTCGGATTTTACTACGATTGTGAAAGCGAAGACTGGATTTTTAAAGGAAAAGTCCGGTCTCACTACAAAGAAGTTTGCAATATTTTATTCCTGGACGAAGAACCGTTTGGCCTTTACAGCATAGGGAAAGACCGGCATCTGATCAGATACACAAATATTGCAGCCGAGTATTTAATTTGGTTTGGACTAGGGGCCGACTATCTTAGGTCACTGTAATTATTTTTGATTAAAAAAAATACGACAAGACAAAATATTAGGAAGCGACCTAAGTTTTCTCGGCCCTTAGCACGCCTCAAAAAAATTAATTTCCCTTTCAAGTGAAGAGGAACTGGACATTTCAACCCGTGACCGGATCGAGCAAAAGGACACTCCGATTTACTTCATTCCTTACGTTCGAAAAAAGCTCAGTAAATGTGGCTATTTTTTGATAGCCGATGATAAGGTGTGATTTTGCCCAATTGCCCGTCCCTCAATTACACTTTTAGCACAAGTATAAAACAGTCAATGCCAAAACAATGATGTGCACTGCTGTGTACTTAGGGCCAGCCTATGGCTGTTTCAAAGACAGTCCGGTTTGTAAAATGGAATTTCTCCCCAAGTCGGATCGGAAATATTTGATTTTTATGACAAAGAAACAAATTGGAATTCAATTAATGTCGATCGATGGCAATCCGTTCAAGTTCGTCGGCAGTCTTGGGCATCCTGACGAAGTGATAATTTGTCCAAATTTTCTCGATTAGTATTAATTCAAAAATTAGTTGCTAGACTTCCAGATGTGTAAAGACGGGAAATATGTCTTCACGATTGGCAAAAACGACAGAAGTGTGTTTATGTGGAGGGTCAAAACGGCGTAAGCAATCGGTCCTCAAAATTGTTTATTAACAATAATGATAAAAATCAAAAAACCAAAGTCCGCGCGGCTAAACTAAGTCAAAAAGTTTTTAATGTTTTTTCCTTTTTCGACAGTTGTTTAACCAGAAAAACGATTATTTGGATGAATTTCGTCCGAAATAAATCGAAAGCTATAAATGTTTTACCTCATTTTCAGGAATTCAATTATTTCGCAAAATTTCTCAAAAAAAAAGACTTAAAAAACACCTGTTCAGTCAGAAACGCAGTTGTTTAGTAAAATTTCTCTAAAATTAACCGAAAAACCTCCAGTTAGTTAAAAATTAAAATGACGCATTTTTCGGGCGATTAAAATAAAAACTTAATTTTTACAAAATTTTGTTAATCTGGCTGAAAAATCAAAAAACTTATTGAAAATAATAAGATTTTTACCATTTTTCATACTAAATATGGCCGGTTTACAGAACATTATACCGCAATTAAATTTTAATTTCGCGTGCTGTAAACCTATTAAAATACTTTATTTTTTCTCAATGCATGTGAATTTTTTCAGGATTCTTCCACAACTACTACAATTTCTTATAAGAAATATTAAGAAATATTAACATCATTTATAAATATTAAAATATTTATTAATCGAAATTTTATTATTTCTTGTCATTCTAAAGCAAAGAATTTTAAATTATGTTTTGTGCATAAAATATAAAAAATTGTTTGTAGCATCACATTTACGTTTATTTGAATTTTTTATTATAATAATAATTACTTTAGTCAACTCAAATGGCAGTTTTACATCTGATTTTAAAGATTTCACAACAACGTGTCTTATGGAATATTTTTATATTTTTAAATAACAGTTTTTTTCTCGTTTCTTTATACTTTTGTTATTTCCTAACTTCTTTAAATTTACTTAATTCTTTTGTTTATACTTTATCTTTCTCTTGTATATAATTATTGAATTTTTGTCTCACTGCAACATTTATTTAGGTGCTCATAATAAAAATTCTTTCAAGACTATACCACTCAAAATCTGGATGTGATAGGAAGTTTGGGCTAATGTTTTTTCGTTTAACTCAATCAAATAAACACAGAACAGATAAATTTATTGCAGTTAATACAGAAAAATTAAAATTTTGTTATTTTTTGGGGTAAAATTTTTAAGCATTTTCTGCACAAAACAACATTTAAGCATCGTTTGTTTTAGCATGACATAACAAATAATAATTAATTTATTATTATAAGGAAAAATCCTGAAAAAAAGCATACACATAGAGAAAATTTAAGTATTTCTGTGTAATACTTAGCAAAAGTGTGTGTCATTTTACTTTTTAAAATACGGTAAAAATTCACTTAAAAATAACTTTTAGTAGACTCAACCTGCATTAGTATACAGGATGTAAGCGAAATAAGTACATTAACTTTAACCAGTGGTAGAATTCATCAAGACAAACACTTTTTCTATGTACCATTTTTTCAAAATCACATTTTTTTAAATCATTTTTTCTCCCTACAAATTGACGAGCCTTTTATGAAATGCTCAAACAAAGAAAAATAACAATAAATAATAGCCGCAACCAAGGTAACCGTTTCAAACGGTAATCTTGTCGACTAGGTAACTTTGCTTCCAGTGGCGTGTAAGAAAATTATGTAAGATTTTAAAATAATTTTAACTAAAAAACTAAAACGTTTTGAAAAAAAAAGTTATTAGGAAAAATTGTTTGTCTTGACGAGTTCTATTACCAGTTAAAATTAATGTACTTATTTCATTTACAGCCTGTATATTTTTCATTCCATAAAGCAATTATATTTTGCGATATTTCGATAAAAATAAACCGAAAAATCGCCGAATTGGCTCGAAAACGTTGTTAGTTGTCAATCGATTATTCTACGAAATAGTCTTCAAAAAATACCAAAAAAAATATTGAAATTTTTGTCTATTTTGAGCGCTTAAAGGTTTTAAATAAAATAATAAAAATTTAGTTTTTTCGGAGATTTTGTTAAACCGGAAAGAAAAATCAGTAAATTAGGTAAAAAATTTCATTTTTCTCAGCTGTTAAAATTCTTCTTATTTTATTCTTTATGAAGTAATCCCATCCACGTAATAAATAACAGCGCTTCATTTATGTGTAATGGTTGCATTTAGTTACTTGCTAATTAATTAACACAGGAGTGTTGAGACGATGAACATTTTGGGGGGTGAGGAACTGCAGCCGTACTACTGCCTCATCGAGGGCGGAAGGGGCGGCTTCCTGTACCAGGAAATGCGCGATTTGTTCTACTACATGCAAATCCTGCAGCAGGGTGAGCAAATTTGCGCCCCCCGGGTGGTCAGCAACTGCATAAACCTGGGGGAATTGCCCGACTTGATGCGGGCTTGTGGGTACTACCCCTCTGAATATGAGGTACAAACCAACCCTCATTACGCCACAAATTGGATATTGTTGTTATCAGATTGAAAATCTTCTAACCGACATGCGTTACAAAGAATACGATGAGAACGGCATGCTGAAAGATAAAGTCACGTTTTGCGAGTTTGTCAAACTTTTTATTAATCATAAACCCGCCTACGGTTACACAATCGAGAGTCTTGAGGAGTCTTTTGAGACGATTACGACGTTTTCGGATGAATATGGGGCGTCAGACATGTCAAGGGAAGACTTTATTGAAGCTATAACAACAACAGGGGAGCAAGTCAGCAACGAGCAGATTTTTCGATGTTTGATTACGCTTTTACACGAAACTGAAACGCCCGATCAGTTCGGTGAGAGGGATTTTAGCTTTATGCCTGATGTGAGTATTAAACGAGTTGCAAAAATTCAAGTGGAATTATTACATACGCTTTCTAATTGGTTACATGTAACAAATGACATTTAGTCATAATTGTTTTTTATTACCGGGCACATAGTCTTATTTCGATTTTTCTACCACAAGCGGGAGTGAAAGCACGGGAAATATTCAGTCGTTTGCGAAACACCACGCAAACTAAAAATACGACTTTATGGGATTTTAAATCATTGAAAAAATTTTGTAGACCATCGACTTTGACTACTTGACTGAAGATATTTTGGGCATCGACATGGACCAAATTGAACGACTTGAAAAAGATGATGATAATGATGATGATGACCGAGGAGGCTACTATGACTTCTTCTATCGCTCATAAATTGTTATTAAAATCATTTCAAATAAAAATTTACGTGCTTGTGTGTCATTTTTTGTAAACCAACACAATTCAACACGGAAATCAATTTTTTGTATTTTTGTATCATAATGATGATGATCTGAAAGCTTTCTCTGTTTCTGAGATTGTTTTTTAACTCTTTTTAAATAAAAATTTACGTGTTCAAATACGTTTTTCTTTGTTCTCTTCCGATTTCTATTTGTAAGAAAAACCAGATGTGTTAGTAGGTTTAGTATGTTTGATATTTCCCGTTGATTTTTTAAGAGTCGCTAAACTCAGCGGACTAAATACGCATAATATGATAATATTGCTAATACGTCCATAACAACTTCCTTTCTTAAGCTTTTAAACTTTTTTAGTTAAGTCCTTAAATCTTCACCTTTACAAGAAAATTACTCGAGAAATTACAGTTTAAAGTGGGGCACTTTTTTCTTAAAAATGATAAAATTTTCGATACTAGCGTAACTCTGCAAAACTTTGTACCTACTTATTCCAAACATAAAAACACAAAATAAAACAATCGGATAGAAATAGTAGAAGTGTCTGCCTTTTTTATTCGATTAATTCTTGGTTTTGCTCTACGGAACTTGATCAAACATTTTGCTGTTTTTTAGGTAATTATTATGAAATGTTAACACCCTGTTTGTGCAAGTAATTGTTAAAGTGTGCTAGTTAAGTGGATTAAAATCGATTATTACCAGAAGCCAGAAGCAAAATTCTTTCTTTTATTTGTTGAAAAATTACGTGAGACATATAACATAGTTGTAAACGTGTTCGTTTTTTTATTTTCAACCATCGTGGGTTGCTTTTCATAAAGATTTATTAGAATATTTCGTGCCTACAAGACAATACATAATTGATGTAAATTAATGCCATAACATCAATAATTCCCAATACATTCGGCATTGACGTCGTACGCAATAATTTAGATGCTCTGCGAGTGGAACATTGCCTTGAAATCTCGATTTTCACAAAATTTGTCGAGGTCTTTTTCTTAAATTTCACTAAACGAACATTGTGTGCAAATTACGATCTGACAATCATTAGCTTTAAATAATGGTAAAATTGTTTATCCATATTGTTTGAATGTTCGACCATTAAAAAATTCATAATTATTGTTACTCAATGGATGTGGTAAACGGAAATGGAGAAAATATAAAAAAATTCGACTGACTAGATAAATCATCCTGACTAACAGATTTTGCTATGCTGGATTTACGGTTAAATAATTTTTTGCGTGAAAAGTAATTTAGGTTTCTTGAGCTCATAAGCAGAGTTAAATTCTGGAACAATTTTAATGGGTTTCTCTTTTTATGTTTAATGAAACAAAGCTGGTTTCAATTTTATTTTTTATTAAATTCACAAAAGTTTTATTTCAAGCTAATTGAAACAACACATTAATTAGGTAATGCCGTCTAACATCGCATACAAATAGTGGATAATAACACGCTAAAAGTGAAAAGTGACTATGTTAATGAACCAGTGGCCCGGATTCCGGTGCGTCTATCAAATAAGTAAAATTTGCCTATAAACAAATTAATCCCAGCCATGACATTGAAGCCATGAGCACATTTCGGTGAAAGTAATCAAAAGTTAAACACACAATTAAAACTTTCTGCACTTTTGCACAAATTCCACTTATTTCTTCAAGCTTCACGATACATTTAGTTACAATATTTAGCTTCATTAGTGGCATTTTTGCCGAAATTCCTTAACACAATTACTGCCACGATCATGTTTAACATTTCTCTAGCCTGGGGGCGTTTAGAGAAATTTGAACAATTATCAATCAACAAAGCGCGCTTTGGAGGTGGGACTTGTGTTCGAGTAGCTCGCTGCTTTCTCCACAGTTATTGCTATCCGAACGCCTGTAGCCTCCGCTGTTTTTAATAATCCTCCGGTAAAATGCAGAAACACTTGCACTTCCCTGATGAAAGTGAAGGCAGATAAGTGAGCTTGTGCAGTGGAGGCAAGTGCAGTGACATAACAGCCACCCTCAACAGTGAGTACCTCAATAAATGTTTTATCCCATTTTTTTACTTTTTGTTTTATAATGTAAAACTTTGAAAAAGCAGAATTAAAACCATTTCCCTCCATTTTTCATTTGTTACATTTAGTTGAAAAATAAAATTTGGCAAATCCAGTGAATACAAAGCTGATTCAATAAATCTAAAAAATCCCAGGCATTTGTTGCTATTTTCAGCAAAGTTAAAGTAGTTTTCAGCAGTTTTTTAAGTATGTATAGAAATATTTATTAAAAATTTAAAAACCAAGCCAAATTTTTAAAATTAAAAAAAAATGCAATTTATTTTCCCTGGTTTGTTTTTGATTTAACAAAAAATAAGTCATTCAGATGAACCCAAAACTGCAAAATTTGAGATTAAATTAATTTTTTTGTTTTTTCTAACATAAAAAAGTAAGAAAACTAATTTTTTCCCTATTTTACCACTTATTCAAGATTGGTAAAGATCGAGCCAGACACTTTTTTTATTCAAATTTTCAAATAATCAAACTATTGTTTCTCTCTTTTAATTTCAAAGGGACTTTGTAATTTTATAAAAAAAATGATTGATTTGCTTCATATTACTTCATTCATTGGATACCATAAAATAGTGTATCTTATTCATTGCTTCATTCAATTACGAGTAGTAAATACCCGCGTAAATACCATACCAATTCAAATCAAAAAAAACAAAATACCAAATCAGCTAAGTAAAAAGTAAAAAAAATAGTTTCTGTATTGAATTATTGATTTTTTTAAACTTAGTAATACATTTTCTATGCCAAGAGATGTCTTAACTGATTAATTAAATTTTTGAATTTCTTAGAATATTTCAAATTTTGAGAATCAAGAGAAATCCTGTAGTTATTTTCCTTGGCTTATTCTTTCTAATTTAAGAAAAATTGGTAAATGCAATCATTCAGATGAACCCTGCAAAATTTGAGATTAAATTGATTTTTTTGTTTTTTCTAACATAAAAAAGTAAGAAAACTAATTTTTTCCCTATTTTACCACTTATTCAAGATTGGTAAAGACACTTTTTTTATTCAAATTTTCGAATAATCAAACTATTGTTTCTCTCTTTTAATTTCAAAGGGACTTTGTAATTTTATAAAAAAATGATTGATTTGCTTCATATTACTTCATTCATTGGATAAGATAAAATAGTGTATCTTATTCAATGCTTCATTCAATTACGAGTAGTAAATACCCAAGTAAATATCATACCAATTCAAATCAAAAAAATCAAAATACCAAATCAGATAAGTAAAAAGTAAAAAAAATAGTTTCTATATTGAATTATTGATTTTTTTAAACTTAGTAATACATTTTCTATGCCAAGAGATGTCTTAACTGATTAATTAAATTTTTGAATTTCTTAGAATATTTCAAATTTTGAGAATCAAGAGAAATCCTGTAGTTATTTTCCTTGGCTTATTCTTTCTAATTTAAGAAAAATTGGTAAATGCAATCATTCAGATGAACCCTGAACTGCAAAATTTGAGATTAAATTGATTTTTTTGTTTTTTCTAACATAAAAAAGTAAGAAAACTAATTTTTTCCCTATTTTACCACTTATTCAAGATTGGTAAAGATCGAGCCAGACACTTTTTTTATTCAAATTTTCGAATAATCAAACTATTGTTTCTCTCTTTTAATTTCAAAGGGACTTTGTGATTTTATAAAAAAATGATTGATTTGCTTCATATTACTTCATTCATTGGATAAGATAAAATAGTGTATCTTATTCAATGCTTCATTCAATTACGAGTAGTAAATACCCGAGTAAATACCATACCAATTCAAATCAAAAAAATCAAAATACCAAATCAGATAAGTAAAAAGTAAAAAAAAATAGTTTCTGTATTAAATTATTGATTTTTTTAAACTTGGTAATACATTTTCTATGCCAAGAGATGTCTTAACTGATTAATTAAATTTTTGAATTTCTTAGAATATTTCAAATTTTGAGAATCAAGAGAAATCCTGTAGTTATTTTCCTTGGCTTATTCTTTCTAATTTAAGAAAAATTGGTAAATGCAATCATTCAGATGAACCCTGAACTGCAAAACTTAAGTTATATTGAGTTGTTTTCTTTTCTGACATTATTACTTTATTTGTGCAACATGTCTATTAAATTTCAAATGCACAAAGAATCATTGACTTGCTTTGCTTCATTACATCATTCAGTTCCAATTCAATCCCAGATCGGTAAAAATTGAAGCGAAATTTTCCATTTTCTATTTCTGCATTAAACATTAAACTATTGATTTTCTTGGTAATATTTTGTGTGCCAGGGTAGCAAAGAGATGCTTTTTGACAAAAAAATTCTCTAACAAACCGCGCAGTCCACCAGTTGCCTCAAATCGGCCAAATCCGAGGCTAAACTAGTTTTTTGCGCAAATAAATGGCAAATTCATTTCTATCCTTTAAAAGTCGTTGAATCTCTTGATCTACTTTTCCAATATCGGTGCGAATGTGTACACATGTCTGACAATAGATCAACACGAACAATCGTGTGAACGCATCGTATGCACCTGTTTTCATGTACCGAGTTTAAAAGCCGGCAACAGTTTCCCAATAATGAAATGTTTACACAATTCAGAAGATCCGCTACTCGTATTGAGCACACGATTAAAATTTCATTCCAGTGCGGATGACCAAATAAGCCAAGCCATTACGGGTGGTTTATAGTTGTGTCACGTTGCGACTTTTCCAGAGTGTTATAATGCCAGTTGACGATATTTACTGGAATTCCATCGATTTCGGGAGCGAGGAAGAGTCGCTCCATTCGCCCTCGCCCAAGCACTACGTGGATCCCTGGGATTTGGAAAATTACGCCTACATTAGGGAACACCTAGACTCTAGTGATGACCCTAGCAGTTCCGACGACTTTACCACTGATGTAAACTCGACTTCCTTCCGGTACGTGCCTTTACAGCGTGACCAAAACTACGAAGAAGTTGCATATGGAAAGCCCAGGACGAGGAGGATGTACAGCACCGGGGGGCTTCACCGAAGCTACGATCCCGGTAAGTCACCGGAAATCTCGGTCCAAAAAATTGCTTAATTTATGCAATTACTTCACCTTGACAGTAATTATCGTTGTGACATAATTGCCCAGAAAGTTGTGATTACGCGCGTTTCCTAATCATCATCGATCAGATAATAGACAATGCGCAATTAATTCGCTCCTTTTCCTTCCCTTTTATGTTGCGACTGTTACGTTATTAGAAGCGAAAATTCCGCGGGAAAATCAGAATAAGCAGACAAAGGTGGCGATTGCTAAACCAAACAGTTGTCCAGATAAAGCCAAATTGTTTTATAATTCCGATCACAATTCAATTTTTGCAATCGTTACAAAATCCACCACATGTCACTTAAAAGAAGATTTAAAAGCTGCTTTGCAACTTTTATCCGTTACCTAACCGATTTTTTACGCTTCATTATATCGGGATTGGTCCCATTAGAAAGTGATGGGCACAACTTTTTGCAAATTCAGTGAAAGTCTTTTTTATTGTTGCAACTGGTCATTGAGGTGTTTATCTCGTTATGATCTGCAGTTGTGGAAAAATAACACGTTAATTAAGCTCAAAGTATTTGAAATAATAAGCGTTCCATTTTCATGTAGTGAAACTTTATTTTACGGTCTTGTGTATTCTTAACATGATCGCGAAGTTACTAAGACCGTAACCGGCGGCTTAATTATAAATTATCGCACACGCACACGCATTTATAAATATTGTCACGCAACACAACAATAAGAATACAATCCGGTGGAAAAACGCATACTTTTACTTCCAGTTTATGTTTTTAGAAAACGTAATTTCGTGAAAAAGGAGTTATGGACAGAACACACCTGTGTCTCTGTTAGGAAGGCGTTTTCACGCAATTAGCGACTTTCCTGTGATTAAAATTAATAGCTGAATTCTTGCGACTGAAAAAAACAATCGTAATGTTTCAAAATTTTTAGCCCTAGTTTATTAAATGCCACTGTGCTACATTGTTTAGAAATTGTATTTTGTGCGTCGGTTGAACGGAGGCGGCACATAAATAATTAAAACATAATCACTAATGATGAGTCATTATTTTTCAAGAGTTTGACGAGAATCCTTATGAAGTGAACGTGAAGGACGTCTCCCCTCCCTATGTTTACGACCAGGACAGGTGGAGAAAAGTCCCGCAAAGAAGAAACCCAAGAGACCGCAGCATCAGCTTTTCATATGGCGATTACGAGTAGGTTTTAGGCCGTGTTTTTATTTTTGAATCAATATTTTTTGTGCAGGACTGGGCAGGATATTTATTGCAGGCTGGACGAAATCCGGCCGAAACGAGAAGCGACTTTGCCGATTTACGACGATGTGAGGAGCAGAAGACAGCCGAGGAATTTTGGACTGAGCAATTACGGGCACTTGAAGATTGACTATTCTTACAGTTGGAACAGATTGGACAAATACATTTGTAACTAATTAACCCGGGAATCAAGACTGTGTATAATATGCGTACAAAATTATTTATACAATAAAATTGCGTAATGGAATTCTCGCATTTTATTTGACGCGAACAAGACGTTACAAAACAGCACTAATTACTATTCTCTATCTGGAACATCAAGGTTCAGATACGACAAGTCGGTGGGATCGTACAGTTTGCGTCTTTTATTGACGGCCGATTTTGGCTCATTTTTGCTTGAACTTTTCAAGTCAATTGGGGGCGGCAGAGCGGCGCTTTTGCTTTTCCGCATGTTTGGGGTATTGAAATATTTTCCGGAGCCGCGATAAACCGTAGTTTTCTTCAAATTTATTGGAGTGTCGCAAGTTGGTAAGGTTTTAGACGTAATATCCAATGACTGGTATTTGCTTTCTACAATATTAGAAGTGTTAGCATTGTCCCATTGATTTTCCCGGTTGAGGGACGAAGTGCTTGAAAGTTGGTCTACACTTTGCGGTTCGCGGAACCGCTTTTGCAGCTGTGCAATTTTCTGCAAAAAATATTTAATTTTTATCTTCCCAAACGTTTGGTATTGGTACTTGATTTGAAGATTGCTTATACTCGCAAAACTGCTGTTTCACAGACATTAGCTCAAGTCGCAAAACATTACAAGTCTCCATGCTGTCTTTGAGCTTCTTGTTCGATTCAGCGAGTTGTTTTTTGAAATTCGACTGCACATGGTCCAACTCAATCGCTGATGAAGCTTCAGCAGCCTGAATTTCGTTATAAAGCTGCTGTTCTTTCTGCTGCAAGCTTTGTTTCGTATCCTGAATTTCCGTATCTTTTTGTTTTATTTCCTTATCTTTTTGTTTCAATAAAGCCGAGTAATACGAACGTAACTCTCTCTCTTTTTCCACTAATAGGTGTTTAGTTTCTTCAGACTTTGCAAGAAGCTGGATTTGTAAGTCGTCGTTTTCGTTTTTTAGCGTCGACAACTTTTCTCTCAGCCCAGCGCATTCAGCTGATTTAGGAAGTAAAATAAATCAAACAAATTGAAGCAACCAATTTGCGGAAAAAATCCATACCAAGTAAATTCAGTTTCAGTTTCAAAAAAAAAACTTGTTACATAATAACATTGTTAATTCTTATTATAGAAAAATACTTGTTGATTGTGTAACAAATTACTAAATTTGATGTTTATTATCATAAGTATGGCGTTTATTCTCCAATTCGATAAACTAGATGATTGACTAGAAGGATAACCGCATCTAACGCCTTGCATTTTTTTAAACCAATTGATCCGATTTTTAGTTTTCATCCATTTTTTACTTCTAAATAAGTTATTAATTGTTTGGTTAATGAGTTTTAAAAGTTTTTAATTGTAGAATGAGTAATTGGAGAAAAAGCCTAAGCGTACACAATACAGAAAAATGTCTTTGAAAAAAGTCAGCGACAACGTAATATAGAAAAAAGTTGTAAAATGTGTGTTTTCTGAGAAAAAAACTTTTTAAACAAATACAGAGTGATTTTTTATAGATATCTTAGAAAATTATTAGCTGTTTCAAAACTATTAAAACGCCAACGTCGCATTTTACCGAATTATTTTTTTAAACATTGATAAAATTGTAAAAGAGTTATTAATGATAGATCTCTCATTGAAAGTATAAACTACATTAGCTATTATTTTTTTAAAGTGCAAGAATAATTTTATATCAGTTAATTTTGAGAGAAAATGTGACGTTGGCGATTTTATAGTTTTGAAACAGCTAATAGAGACATTTAAAAATCTAGTGCATGTTTGGTGATATTACAAAAAACTTTTTCAGGTGTTTTCCTTTAATTTTCAGAATTATCTTGCATTATTAGAGAACTTGTGCTAGAACTGAATTTGCTATTTCATTCTAGTAAACTGATTGGAATTTTGTAATTTTTTTCCTTATATTTTCTAAGTTAACCAGTAAAATTTTTTTTTGAAGAAATGTAGGTAGGGGCGGCCAAAATAAGTAGCCCAGAGCGGCAATGGTCCTAATACGCCCCTGGGTAAGGAGTGTTAACTTTATTTACTTTTAAAGAAATGGATATCAAAATTTGAATGAAAAATGCTCTTGCCAAACGATCCAACTTTCCCAAATTAACTAGCTGGGCCCTTTTTTGAATGATGGATTCAATTCTTTAAATTATAATTAAATATTATACAACCAACATTACAAATCCGTCTACACTCATCTACGGACTATCTTCTCAAAACTCAATAATCGCACGTGACGTGAGTTGGGAAAACTTAAATGTTATCTTTACGGGCTAAATGACCGATACAAGAAAAATTATACTCTTAAGTTCTAATCTTACACGCAAGTTATACTCACCTTTCAAAGCAACGTATTTGGAGGTAATGCCGAAATTATCCTGTTTCATCAAACTCTGAATTTGCTCTTGTAATTGCATGGTTGTCTCACGCTCAGACTGCAAGTTTTTATTCAAATTTTCGATTAAATCGATAAGGTTATTTTGTAAATTCCAATTTGAGCTGATACCCTATAGAGTAATATTAAAGTTTCTGCGATTATCTAAACGGTTTTACCTCTAATGTTTTTTCGAAAGCTTCTAAAGAGTCTCTCATTTTTACCAAAATTTTTCCAAATTCCAAATTAAACCTTTTGAAATCTGAAGTTTCGTACTACCAATTCACAAACCAAATTCCCCAGTGAAGTGAACAAAAATTGAATTTGCGTAATAAATAAAGCTAAGATTAAGTTCAATTAGTAATTACGTCTTAGGCCAAATAATTGGATCCTAGGATCAAATGATTTATTACGATTAATAACTTTTTAAACGTTTTAAGATTGGGAGTTTTGATACGCGGTTGGTGTCCCTGGTTATTGACGTTTGATGGACACCTGCGTTTTACATTTCATTAATTGTTGTCATAGTTATCAAATAAATAATCCACCACAATTTTTGTTTTATTTATTGCTCCAATTTCCTTTGAATTTTCCCAACAATTATAAATAAAATAATGGGGTGACGAAGCCCCACTTGAGACTTTGTCTCTCTGCCATTGGCAGCTCTGCAAAATGCAAATGCTTGTGGCCGAAATGGAGCGCCATTTTATTAACCTTTTAGGCGGGGAGACGTATTTCTCGATAAATATGTGCTCAAATGTGCTAAATAAAACCGTTCCCGTCGACATTATAAACCGCTAATTCCACCTGGTACGTTTGATTTAACTTTTCCGCATAAATAGGCACTCCTTGTCAGTTTCGCAACTTGCGACAATTTGTTGCAAATTCAGTCTCGTGCAAACCAAAGTCACTCACAACATGACGTGTGAATTCGCACGGTCCGCTAATCCCGACCCGTAACTAAACAAACGTTGCAATTGTCACTTGAAGGGTTATCACAAACTGATGGCCTCATCTTTTCCCCAGAATCGGCATGGAAGATGGTTTGAACGGCGTTTCATCCGAGAGCGAGGCCCCCAACCATGTGAACAATGGCGTAGCCTCCCCGATAATGGCAAATTTCTCCGAGCCAGAGGAGGCCGTTTCGAAGGAAGACACCGTCAGTAAAGTGAACGGAGACAGCGAGCAAATCTCCAACCCCGAGGAGTACAGCTCGGAGAGCGACGCTCTGGTGATCGACGACAAAAAACCCGCCTCACCCGAGTCAGAGGTGATCCCCCACTTCAACCCCTACTTCCACGAGTCGATTTTCGAGCTCTCCCAGCAGCACCAGACCGACCACGCGCTCAAGCCCAAGCACAAGCGACCCAAGGCGAAGAACAGCCCCAAGTTGCGCGAGTACGCCCAGTACCTGGGGCTCCAGCCCACCGTGCAGTTCAAGTGCTCGCGATGCGGACGCGCCGGCTTCGAGTCGCTGACCACGCTAAACGAGCACATCGTCCAGTGCACCGACGAGCCCCGAGCGGAGCCCCAGGCCCCCGAGAACTCCTCTAGCTTCAAGCTCCGGCGGAAAGTGTTCCTGTGCTCGGCCTGCGGCACCTACTACGAGAACTGGAACCTGTACTTGCACATGCTGGAAGTGCACAGACGCTACTTGTGCTTGTACTGCTTGGGTATGTTTTCAGTATTAGACGATTTGTGCGTACACATACAATCGCGACACAACCTCGAGCCCGGCCGTAAAGACACCCTTGACGACTTTTTCTCCGCGTATTCGGACCCGTGCTATATCGTGTGCTGTGAGTGCAACAAGCTCTTCAACGAGCAAGACAATTTTTTTTACCACAATTGCGCCAAAAAGAAAAACAACAAACCGCCAAAAAAACTAATCCGGCCCGAGGATCACGTCACCGGCGAAACGCTCACCAACGGCACTTGTTCGCAAGAAACGGAAAAACAACCAGCTTCCCCGGAAACACAAACTGACACCCAAATTGATGACACAGTCATTGAAAAACAACCGGAGGAAATCGTTTATTCAACCGACGACGAGCTGGACTTCAAGGGATTCACCGAGGGCGGAGAGCCCGTCTACAAGAACGCCAAACTGATCCCCGAAAACCCCGAGCCCGAGGAGCCCCCGGACGAGGCCATGGAGCTCGAAGAAGAGCCAATCGAAACGCGCAAAGTTCCTAAACTCTCGCTCAAGCTCAAACCCGGGTCCTTCCCCCAGATCGAGCAACACGAACCGGAAAACCCCCCAGTCGAGCAAATCGAAAGCGAGGAAACACCCAACGTGGAGGAGCCCCCAATCGAAGAACAACCCCCAGAAATGAAAATTGCTGGCTCGGACGTCAACATAGTCGAACTTGAGCTGGAACAGCCCTTGGACAAGTTCGACATTCGCGTGTTGTTACAGAAGTGTCTCAATGCCACTGCCCCCGTTTGCATCTACTGCAACCACGCGCGTAAGATCGCAGTCAACGGCAAAGAACTCGGACTACATGCAATAGCAGAGCATCGTTTTTCAGCAGTTGTGAGTTCCATAACCGCCGAAGAGCTCATCCCTGAAAGTTTCGTTGCACGGATTAAGGAAAGCCTCCCGGAGTTGGAAACCGTGTTTTTCAGTCTTGAGTCTAGTCCTTCGGATGAAGGTGTTACGTTTTCGCACGTTTTTGAGTGTTTCCAGTGCCGGTACTCGACCACAGTCCACAAGGAACTCTACCTACACAATCGCAAGTCCCACGCGAAAAACCTCCTTTTGTGCATCATGTGCAAGTCTAACTTTTACAGTTATAGCGAATTGATTTGTCACCTGTGTCCCGGTGTTTACATCCTTGACTACGATGTCGGTTTCCGGTGTTGTATGTGTGTGGGAGATGATCTACCGTCGGCTTTCCGCCTCATGGTGCACCTACGAAAACGACACCACGTGTGTGATGTGTGTCTGGAAATGTGCCATAGTCAATATCGTTTGTCAAACCACGTCTGGAAGCATAAACTACACCACTTTTGCTACCGCTGTGGTATAGCTTATAGGAACAAACCCGATATTACGAGACACTTGTTTTGGAAACACGGCACTGAAAGTATGCTTTGTAAAAAATGCCTGCAGAAGAAGTGGCCCCACGTTTACCATTTCTGCGTACCACCGACTAGCTTCACGTGTGAGGAGTGCAACTTGACCTTCACACGGGCTGTTTCCTTAAAGGTGCACAAAAGAATACATACGGATGAGAAACCACACGCTTGCACCATTGACGATTGCCAGGAGAGGTTCATTTCGAAGAAATTGTTAGCGAAGCACGAGCTCAAACACAAAGAACCGCCTGAAGAACCCAAAGTCGAGGAAAAAGAAGAGAGTCAAGAGAACGACGAAAAGAAGGAAGAAACTGACGAGAATAAAGAGGAAAAGTTGGAAGAGAAGGAAAAAGTTAAGCCGAAAGTTGACGTTTATGATTTACCCGAACTCAACCTTTCTGAAAGTGACAGTAGCGAGTCGGAGGACGAAACCGAAAAATCAAAAAAAGAGGACGAAACCAAGGAAGTGGTTGAAGAGAATCAGATTGAAAATGAGATCCTTGAACCGGTATCTGAAGTGGTTGAGGACCCAGTCCTGGAAAACAACGAAGTCGTGTTGGAGAACATCTGGGACGATTTCAAAAACTATCAAGCGAATAAGGAGAAGTTCGACCATATGTTTATTGATAGTGAGAAGAGCGAGCAAAGTCAGGCCGAGCCTGAACCAGTCATCGAAAATGAACCTTTGACTCTTGAAATGGCGCTGCGCGACCACGACTATTGCATAGACCCTGATAACAAGCCCGATATCAGTTTCACTGAAGTGAAACCCGACCTGTCACAAAGCGTGGACCATGACTATTGTACCGCCAAGAAAGATTCAACCAAAGTTGAAGCGAGCGAAGCTAAACCAGTCGTGGAAAACAAACCGGAGAAGAAAAATAGTTCATCGAGCGATTCGAGCAGTGACAGCGACTCGTCGAGTTGTTCCTGTGGACCGAACTGTTCGTGCAGTTCCAGCTCGGGTTCGTCCAGTTCGAGTTCGGAAAGTTCCGATTCGGATTCGTCAACTGAAGAAGGCAGAAAACGGCAACAATTGCGACGTGATCGCCGCCGGCAACGAAAAAATAAAGGAAAAGACAATGAAACAACCAAAGATATTGTTGTTGATAATATAATTCCGATGGCCGACATGCCGATACTTGAGTCCGATTTGGAAACTACCGAAAGTGAAACGGACGAAGAATTCTACGATAAGCAACCACACCTCATTGCTAAGAAAATCCTAGAAGAGAAACGCAACCAGATTTTGGCCGGGATTGACGCACCTAACGGTTCCCTACTCGAGAACAGTCGAGCAGCGACACCGAACCTACCCGAGGAGGAACAAGTCAAGAAGAAGAAATCCAAGTCGAAGAAAAAGAAAAAGAAGAAGAGCGAACGCAAAGAAGGGAAATATAACGCGAGTAACATTCCAGAGTATTATCAGTACTACCAACCACCGACTGTGGCCCCAATCACTCTGACCCTGTCCAGGAACTCACCGGTGCCCTCCCCCAGTGCGAAAATCCCCCCTAGTAACATTTACCCCAAAAGCGAGGCGGAGTTACCGCGTGAAGAAAGCGATACTAGTTTAAGAGCATCGAAGCGAAGACGAGTTCCTAATAAATTCTACGGTTATTCGAGTGATGAGGAGGAGGCTCCCAAGTGGCGCAAGACTGAAGTTTTCCCTCCAGTGCAGCCCCCACTGACTGTGCCCCCGATTACCATAAAGACAGGACCGCCGCCAGTCCAACCCTTCCGGGGGTACCAGAACAAGGAGACTCCGCGTAAAATGCCCACGATTAAGTTGAAACCGAAGGTGGAGGATGGGGAAAGCGAAGTGGAGTCGAATGATTCGAGTAATGAGGGGCGGAATATGCTACAGGTCAACCCAGACGCGCTTTATTGCTACTGCAAGTGTCCCTATGATGAGGTTTCGGAAATGATTGGATGTGATTCGAGGGATTGTAGTATTGAATGGTTCCATTTCGAGTGTGTGGGGATCATGGTGCCCCCCAAGGGGCACTGGTATTGTCCCGAGTGTCGCAAAAAAAGACAACAGAAACGGGAAGCGCTCAAGTTGAAGGCGAAAACTTCGTGAATATCGGATTTACAGTTTAGAAGCTTGTGTTTTGATATTATTTAAAAGTACGCTTATAAGTTGTTAATTTTTGTAAAGTTTTACCACCCAGTAAATTATTTCTCATCTGAGGCAATAAAAGGTTCACGGTGATCATATTTTTATTGTGTACACAGCTTTTAACTGGTAAATTTTTTAGGTACTAAAGGTTGTACATAATTGTTCTGTACCTGTACATAGTTACATTGTGATGAAGGAATCATTTAAATTAATGTATTTTGTAGAATTACCTTTTTTATTATTAAGTAGTTTTATTTTCTCTTGTCGTGTTTAATATAGAACTTTGCCAAATTAGATATGTAAATCTGTAAATATTTTTATTAATATCGGCTCTCTTTACAGAGAACTTTTCCACTGTATGGAAAATATGTTATTCTAAGATCTGACTTGATTTCAGAGTTAAATTGATGTTTGTAACTTTCTGATAGACAAATAAACATCGGGAAGTAACCGATCGTTTCTTTTTTTTTGACACCCGCCAATCAAAATCCAGTTACAAAAATATAGTTTATTGAGGATTTATATACATAACAACTAAATTAAGATCGATATTAGCTAGAATAAATAGTTTGAACAATTATCCTATTGGTTCAATAAAAACCAAATGAGCCAATTGAACGTCTACACGTAGAGGTGCCTTTAATAACTGGTACACCCACTACGAGAAAATAAAAAAAAATGGAAGTACTAAACAAAACTAAATTCAAATTATCACAAGCGGTCATGTCATGTTGCTAATTAACAATCTAAAACTAGTTTAACTATCTGTGATAATATCTTTGGCACAGTTATTTGATTCCTATTTAGATTCAACTGTCTAAAATAGCCGAGGCTGCCAACTCGACATTCCAGTTTGTACGTTGTAAAGCCGCCTCGCATCGTTCACGACTGGCCAATCCGAGCCTAGAAAAAAAAATCAGCAAAACACAAACCCAAACAATCGTCATACTTGAGTAATTTATCGATCTTCACGTGTTTCACTGTTGCGGCCACCTCCCACCCACATAGTTGCAAGGCTTGTAAGCAATCGCTGGTAGTGATATCAGGCACGCATTCCCGGACTTGACTTATCTTGTTATTGCGATATTCGGACGTCATAAGACGCTCGGCGTCGGCGCTCAGCTAAACAAAAACAATATAAAATTACAGTTAAAAAACTACATCCAGTATTTTGAGTAGATCAGAACACTATTAAAATGTGCTATAGATTTTTTTTAATAATACAGGATGATTTAAAAGTCTCGGACCATCTCTTGGTGATGATAAAAGACAAGACATCCAACTGAGTTCAAAGTTTCGTGACAAAAAAATAGTTTGAGCCTTTTTTATGAGCTTTTCAAAGGTTAGGTATTTGGGCTGTGAAGGGCCCGTGATAAAAAGTGAACAAGTCTAAGAAGAGAAAAAAAAATACCACTGTAATATTACAATAGCTTTAGTTAATTAATTCTTAAACGTTAATGCTATTAATTTCTTTTTTTTTACACAATTAGAATGTTATGTTTTTTTCAAAATACACGATTCGGTTTATGTATTTTGCGACAAACGAGTTTTTTTGTTGTGGATTTAAAATGGGAGAGGATAATCATTTAAAATGGAAATCGGTAAGTAAATAATATTATTTTTTTTATCTTCGTAACTTTTGCTGTCCTGTCCGTTAATATTGTGCTTATTTCTTACGTCATTAAACAAGGCCAAGAAATTGGCCACTGTCTAATTTTGATATTGTTAAAGTCTTTATTGTTAAAACCTTTCTGAATAAATTTTCTATAGTTATTTTCACACAAGATTTTTTGTCCCATCCGTTATGTGTAAACAAAAAGTAACAAAAAATGAATCAGAAGTCTTTACACATTGCCTTGTTCTTCGGTTTCGTGGTCTCAAAAGTTTTAATAAGTTCCACCTTTTACTTCAAAAATAATTGTTGGAATTAGTGCCTTTAATTAAATTAGCAGAATTTTATAACGACTGTTCAACAATAAAAATGTAAAGTCTTTTTTGTGTCCCGTCCGTTATCAATTTATATTTTTCCTCTGCTCGTATTTCAAATTTTACAAATGTGGCTCTAATGGTAGGTTGCAAACAGTTTGACTGCTAGTAAGTTCCTGTAATGAAAAATTCACTTCTACTGATACTGTTCACAAAAACTGAAAAGAAAGTCTAAAAATTTGTGCAAAGTGTCCCGTCCGTTAACATGGAATGGCTGCATTATTAAATCAACTACCAAATATTCTAGAACATTTCAATCGAAACACACAAAAATAATTAAAGCCAAAAAAATTTGGTAGCTGTAATAATTGCAATTTTGCCTTATTATACTTAAACAAATAAGTGCAAAAAATTGGTGCCTGTATTATTAAATTCATTGAAATGATTTGTTTGAAATTATCTGCTCAAGAAATGAGTTTCAGCCAATGCAGTTCGTTAACATGTTGGTTTAGTGTGTGCTATTGGAATGGATTTCCAGGGAGAAATGAGAAAACAATCCGGATTAAAGGGTAAGCCTGCTATACTTTTTAGAAAAAATTACATTAATAAATCTGTATCTAATATTTTCAACAAAGTTAACGGCACATTGTTTTTTATTTCAGTAGGTCCGTTTAAGAAGATGAAGCGATGGACAAACTGTAGCAGAAGAAAAAGGTAAGTGCATTTTATTCGCTGTCTTCTGTGTGATTATTAGTTTTTGAGATACAGTAAAATACAATTCGGCATAAGTATGAACTTTAAAAATTGTAATTACAACTATTTATTTAGTCTAGTATTTGTTTCGCCGGACTTATTATTTGTTCAATCCTTTTTCCTGTTTTTTTATTGACCTTTTTCACGGAATGAGAAACAGTACTTAAACAAATTCCAACAGATTCATACATTTCAGAAACTTTAATAGCACAAAAATTCGAAGTGAAGCTTATTGGTATGGTGTTCTAGTTTAAACTTTTAATTCGTTTCTGCAATCTACCATTAGACGAAGTGATTTTTTACCAAAAATATTATTAAACTAAATTGTAACCAATTGGTTCCCAAATAAAAAAAAATATCGTATTCCGAATTTTGTGATCCTGAACGCAGAGTTAATCCGACAACATCGGAAACAAAGGAGCCACAATTATACGTTCGATACGGAAAAAAATAAAGAATGAAATTGCTTTTTAAAAAAACTGCATTCATTTGTATGCTTACGTCTTTTATCACAATTGAGTTGGTCCGATATATACAAAGTAATTAAATAACATTACCTGTCCTTGTTGTATCTTGCGCTGAATTTGCTGCATACTCTGAACCATTGGTGACGGTGGAGCCGGCCTATGCGGCTTGAGACTCTCCTCAGGCACCTGACTGTATGAGTTTTCCGCAATTTCGGAATACACCGCATCTGTAACTTCGCTATACTGCCTTATGGAGTTATACGACCCGTAAACGGCCGTCTGAGTATTGCACGAACTGAACGAACTTTGCGACGAGCTCGGTTGTACCAAAAACGACGTATTATTATACAAATTATCCGCGGCTGCGTGACAATTATCGTAAAAATTGACCCCAGAAACGGACAATCGATCAAAATCCGAAACAGGGTCGTAGTGATGGTAAAAATTCTGACTAGTACAAGTCGGCGGAATGTCAAAGTTTTTGCACTGTTTCACGTTCCCGTTTATATTTTCGTGCCAAATTCTATTGAAAACGTTCGTAGTGTCGTACTTTGAGCCTTTGCTGTAAGTATCGAGATTCGAGTAGGTGCCGTTTTGGACTTTCGGAAGGACAGGGACGGGTTTTTTTTGTGGCGGTGGTTGCAAAACTGGGACTTCAGGTTTGGACAGGAGGTATTTTTCGAGTTCTTGGACGAATTTCGTGTCGTTAGTACTTGGCACTTGGTTGAGATTCATCAAGGAGACGTCTGTGCTTGAAATAGGGGTTGCGACTTCTTTGGGGGCTGTGGAGACGCCTTTGGAGGTCACGACTTGAATGTCACTTGCGTAGTTCAAGCCGCGATTCGCGATATCACCTTTGATGTACCCGTTTTGTTTGATTTCGTTATTCGAGTTGAAATTATTTGGTATTTCGGAATAGGGCTGCCGAGGTTCGGGGGAATAAACGCGAGAAGTATCGAACGGGTCATCTGTTAATTGTTCGAGCATTTTAGTGTTGTAGTATGAGGGGGGCTGCTGGTACGGGGGTGGTGCATTTGACGGTGGATACTCATATTCTTGCATCACGTCTATTGGTTCATCCAAAATTGAGACACTTCGCGAATCAGCACTGCCAACATTGCTTTGTTTGGCCAGACCCATCTCTGGGGACAAATCAATTAAAACACCTTCACGATTTTTTTCTAGTTTCGGCTGTGGTGGCCTTTGAGGTTTCATTTTAAAGCTAGATTCGTTCGTTAGTTTCCGATAATTGAATTGTTTATCACTTGGCTTTTGTTTGAGACTATTTGCTAAAAAAATACACAATCAATTTGGGGTAATTATGAGCGGTTATGGCGTACTGTTTTTGAGACTTTTGGTTCTATCACACAGTTGCGGGGAAGGTTTGGCTTCACGGTGCAAACCCAGAACGTCTGGAGGCTCCATAGGGTTTCTCAGGTACATGTCGTCTATATAGGACGGACTGCCCCATGATTCACCAAAGGCTGAACCGTGACCTGTGTGAATGAAGGAGTTCTGGAGGGGTTTGCTGATGTCTTCCGGTTGTTTGGGTCTCATGGGGTCGACCAAACATCTGCAATAATTCATTTTAAACTATTAATCAGAATGAGTAATCTACAGCAAAATAAAATAGTAAAGCTGCTTAAAAATATTCAAACATAAGAATATTTTTTGATTAAATTTCCTAAAATAAAATTAAATAAAAACAAGCACAACGCCATTTATTGGATGTCTCGTTGCCTCTTAGTGATTAGGGTTTCTGATTTCTCGACATAATTGTTTTCTCGAGACCCGAGAATTCTCGACTGGAAATTCTCGAGACTTCTCGAATCTTCGAGAAATTTTTATTGTTGTAAATAATCAAATATTTGTTAATCAAATTCAAAATAAAATATCGCTTAATAATCAACATTTATTATTTAAACAGTTTTTTAAACTAAAATTTGAATTACTTTGACAAAATCAACATCAACAAAATTAAACACCGAGTTGCTTCCAAAAAATAAATGCAGTCTTATAATTGTACGACATTTAACGATTTACAGGGACTGAATTGACTACAGCTTTACATAAATAAACATGAGAATATTGAAATAGGGAGTGAATTTGTTAGCGTTGGAGAAAAGTATGAAATCAAGCGTTTTGTGCCTAAACTAAAAAGGTACCTTACGAAAAAACTCATTGGTACATACATCATCAACTACTTTAAAAATGTGATCATCATTTTTCAATAATAATGGTGCTATTCTCTAACTTATGTTACTATGTTATTACTCTATTACTGTAAAAATTACAGCTGTTATTTAAATTCGTATTCCGTAAACTCTGTTATCACCCTCTGTTAGCAACATTTCTACAGTAACATTCTCTGTTAAATAACAGCGGCAAAAATCTCGCCATAAACTAACAGTGACAGTGACAGATTGTGATTTTTTGCGATGTTTTACCAAATTAACAAGAAATTGTATTGAAAATGTGATAAGGAATAAAACTGGAAGCTTTGAGTCAAGCATAAAATTCTACCTTTGGTTTTTGAAGTGTTATTAGAAAACGAAGAAAGGGGATAAGATTGATTCTAGAAAAAAATCAATTGGTATAATCCATAATGTTGCAAAGGTAATCTGTGGCAATGAACACCACTTACAAATCTCCAGAAACGCGAAATTTCTCCAAATAAAGAATTTAACACTGAGTACTCTTCATTTTGGTTACAGTATTCCGCGAAAATAAAACATAAATTTTTAAATTTGAATTATTTATTTCAAATTTCATTTTTGGCTTTCAAGAATAATTTTCTTTCTTCCAACTTGTGTTTCTCTCTTTAATTTTGCGTATAAGTTCTCTCCAGCACAGAACAAAATAATTTGGATTCAATTCAGTGAGCTAATGCGAGACGAGATCCCACAAAAATTGTCCCAAAACAAAAAATTATATTTTTTCCCAATAAACAAAGATATTCTTTGCTCTGTTCTACACTCATCTTTTGCATTCGCTTTCTTTTCACACTTTAGTGGAACTTTTGCGATAGCAAACTCGAAATGATAATAATTTCATGAAAACTTCTTGACATTTTCTAAAAACATTTGAATCAAGTAGTAATCTATACGTCAAACTCTACTTCCATTATTTCGAAAATTACATTTTCGAACAAATGGGAACACTGTTACCCTTATTTTAACAGCAGCAGTTAGAGAATCGCAAATTAGACAGCTCTGTTAAGCCGTGTTACAACAGAGTGTTGCTAACTGTTGCTAACATTCTATAAACGTAACAGAATAACAGTTATTTTACAGTTACAGTTACAGTTATTTTTTTAGTAAAAGATTATGCTCTAAAAATAGCTTCTACTAATTAATTTTAAATCAGGGGTTTTTCTTAAATAAATTATTAAATTTGCGTTCCGAGCTCATTAGGAAGGTTTTTCGAACTTGTCCGAAGTGGTTGTATCCATGAATGTTTTTAATTGCAAAAAATTTGACGAATCAAATTACTGCAGAGGGGTGGGCGGGAAGGTATAGCACAAGTCGCAATTTCTCGAATTCTCGAGTTTCTCGACACTTTTTTCTCGTCTCAAATAAGGCCCGATTTCTCGAGAATTCTCGCTTCGAGCAGAAACCCTATTAGTGATGCATTAAACACAGTGACGGAAACAAACGGAAAAAACCTTACAGGTCACTGCAAAGATATTTTTTAAGAAACGTTCCTCAACATTTTAAGTGGTTAGATTTGTCCTAAAATTCTGAAGCAAAAATTTTCCCCAACATTGTTAAATTGTTGACCCACTTACTCATTACCGCTTTCACACTTTGTCAAACCGATTAGCAAAATCCGGCCTTTGTCAAAAAACTCACCTGGCAAACAAACCGATCTCAAACGTCCTCTGATTCTGCCCTTTCCACCAATACAACTCTGCACTCCCATCAATAATGGCAATTTCATCCCCTTCCTCAATCTTCAATTTATTCGTCTCATCCTGTCCCCCGACCGCCTTCATCACTGGTGTTTTATTCTTCCGGAAAAACTCCTTCAACGCAGCAAAAGTCGGCCGTTCCGTCGGATTTTTGAGCCAACATTGCAGCAAAATACTGTAAACAGCCGGCGGACACGCTTCCGGCTGGTGCAGCCTCTCGCCCTCCTTATCAATTTTACGCAAAATCTCCGAACCGATGAGCCCCATCCAGGGGTCCTCCCCAAACGTGAACATCTCCCACACCGTCACCCCAAACATCCAAGTATCAGACGCGTGGCTGAACTGTCTCGAGCGTAAAGACTCGGGGGCGCACCACGGAAACGGGACTTTCTTGTGCTCGGTCATAACGTAACAGTCTTCCTCTTGGGGCAGCGCCCGCATCAAGCCAAAATCACCGATTTTGATCTATTTTTGATTAATGATAAATAAATGCGTTAAAAATGTGACAAACCTTATCAGCTGACGCTAGCAGGACGTTCCGACAGGCGAGATCTCGGTGCAAAAAACGCTTGCTCTCCAGATATGCCATTCCAGTGGCCACTTGTGTGGCATATTCGCACAGCATGGGCACTGGCGTTTGTTGGCACTGCTTCCTGAGGTAGTCTAACAAAGACCCGAGATTTGCCAACTCGGTCACCATCATCATAGGCTGCGATAGGACAACTCCATACAGACGGATTAAATTCGGGTGGCTTAGCACATGCATAGCTTGGACTTCTTTAATAAAATCCTCGAAAACCCCAGGCTGGGATAACGCATCAGCTTTGAGGATTTTAACAGCGACTGGAAGCACTCTCCCGTTGGGACTCGTCCATTCGCCCCTGCGTACAACCCCAAACGACCCATCGCCCAACTTAATCGACAAAGTTATGTTAGATTCAGGGATGAGACATGAAGTGAAGTCCGCCAAAGTAATACTTTCGTCAGTTTTTTTCAAAGTTGCAGTCTTGTTAGCCACCACCGGGATCAGCTTATTGATTAAGTTGCGCTTCCTAATTTGCGCCCGTTTTTTCTTGACGGCTTCCAACAACCGTCTAGCACCTAAAGTAGTGTTAATTACAATGCAAATGACTCGGGACTTGTTACCTGGTTTACTTAATCCGACGTTTTCCAAATCCTCGGCCTTCACGTAATCGAAATGCTCGAGTCGTGTTATTTGGAGATCATCTCTTATAGGTAACAAAAACTGGCTCAATTCTACATCTACTAATATCTCCCGGATCAAGTCAATACCGTCTTCGGCCATTTTAATGTTTTTATATAATACGCATTACTGATTCTGGGAAAGACATGTAATCGCTGTAGTGGGATTATTATTGATGCAAATTGCGATAAAAGTGAAAGTGTGAATCTATTCTCCTAACCTTACCCAATGAAATATTAAATCGCGACGAACAAGACGTGTCCAAATAAACACAGTTATTTAATAGCACACGTACCAGCACTTACGAACAGGATTTGTTGAATAACTCCGTGATAAAAGACAATTGTGAAGAAACAGGAAATATCCCATTGTTAGACAAAATTCTCAGCGAGATTATCCGCTCGTTTGAATAACACCGATTTATGCATTTTTGCTTACCTTAAAGTTCAACGCCATTCGTGCTTTATTTGCAATCAAATTTTATCGCAAATGTATTTAAACAATCACTTTTACTAATATAAACAATTAAAAAACCACAAGACAAGTCGGGCTTGACAATGACAGGTTGTCACAGCGAAACCACCGAAATTCCACCGATTGTGCGTCAGCTCGAATCAACCGAAACAACAAACTAAGAAAAAAAAAACAGTAAAAATGTTAATTTTTTATTTCTTATTCAATAGAGATAATTAAATTTGTTGTAAATTCCTACTATTTACAAAGAGGATAACAAATCGGTGAACAGCGTGTCGGGCTGCTCCTTAATTTTGCGAAAATTCTCCACGAACGTGTCTTTCTGGTTTTGGTTGGTCAAATTCTTGTAGAAATCCGACCCCGCAATGCACAACATCTTCCTGTCCTCGTACTCGTACCTCCCGACTCGCGTTTGCACATAAGGGAAAAATAATCGCAACCACTCGTTTGAACTTGCACTTATGAAAAAGCAGGTCAAGCACCACGTTGCCATTCCCACTGACAACGATTGAGTGAAATTGGAAAGACTAAAAACCACCCAGTCTTGTAGTAACGGAAGCTGTTTCTCTTCAATCGCTCGCTCAAAAACCTACCGAAAATTGTACAAACCGGATGAATTAACAAATAACTTCTTACCCGGAAGACAACTTTGCTCAAAAGTTGCGGATGGGGCTGCTGCGGGGATAAGAACTCGGTTATGACTTTCGTGAGGATGTCCGCCGGTGAGAAAAAGTCGTTGAGTATGTCGGACAGAACATAGCACAGAATCTCAACCTGGGACATGTAACCGCGTTTGATGTGCTCGAAAATCGCCGAGATTTTTTCGATTGTTTGTACTAAGTGGTCAGGGTTTGTGGGGCTTCCCACAGCTTCCAGCTGCTCGGAACAGTCAGTGTACATGTAGCTGAGGAGGAGTTGCAGGCCCAGGATTGAAACGTTCGGATTTTCGGTTTTGGTTTTCTCAAGTGCGAGGCTCGTTATTTGTTTGCTAATGCCTTTAGTAATGTTTGGCTTGAATATCACCAGGCGTTCCAAAGCCTAAAGCACATTGTTAAATGGGTAAATAAATCAGTGTTGCCAATGTGAATTTGTTTGAGATTATGCGAAATTATGATGAGTTCTTAGACTAAAGAAATTTTGGAGAAACATTTTATAATTAATTATTATAATTTATGTTTAGAATTAGTCAACTTGTTTTTAGAATATTAAGTTTCACACAAAAACAATGCTAAATCTAGAAAAATTCTAATCGAAACTACATTTAATACAATTTTGGCAAAGACCAGAGTAGAATCTATAGTAGAGAATTAATTTGGAGAATGTAGAAAACGTGTGTATAAGTAATTTAAAGTACATTCTACAAAGTAATTCCAACAAAACTCGATAATAATTTATAAAGGAATATGAAGATGGATTTACAAAATCTAAGGAAGAGTCTGGATTTTTAGACTTGGAAAAGAGTCAGAAAAAAATATTATTATTTATTAGATTTTTATAACACCAATTATGCCACTCTTTCTCCTTTGAATGAGTTATTTCATTGCACTAATAAGTTTAGTGATAAGAATCAAATCAAATGGTAAAGAATAATTTGGAAAAATTTTAAACGAAACAATAAGAGACATTTGAGAAGGCGCTGAGTATAATCTAAAAGAGAATGTAAAAACATGTAAAAGAAGTGTTTATAAAATAATTTTGAGCTGAATTTATAAAATAATAAGAATATAAAGAAGCATCTGAAGAAGAATTTATAAATTAATCTAAAGAGTTCAGATTACAAATCTACAGCCGACTTTAGAATCGAATTCTAAGAAAAACTTTGAGAAATAATGATAAAGAATAAGCTAGAAAAAATTTAAACGAAATGATAAAAGAATGTCGGAACAACGCAGAGTAGAATTTTAAAGAGAATTTGGAGAATGTTGAAGAAGTGTTTATAAAGTAATTTAGGGTACAGTCAAAAAAATAATTCCAACAAAAACTCTAAACAAGAATTTATAAAGGAATCTGAAGATGGATTTACAAAATAATCTAAGGAAGAGTCCGGAATTTAGATTTATAAAAGAATCAGAAAAAAATCTTAAGAAAAATGTAGATAAGAGTATTACTATTATTATTTATTTAGACTTTTTTGACACCAATTTTGCCACTCTCTCCTTTGAATGAGTTAATTCATTGCACTAACAAGTTTAGTGGTAAGAATTTTTTAACTGTGCCTCACATAACTCATTCTAAGAAAAAGTTAGAGGATTATTAAAGATGCAACCTGTTTTCTTTTGTACAATTAAATGTAAGTGCATATTTAATAAATCGAATCAAATCAAATCAAATGGATCAAAGAATAATCTGGAAAAATTCTAAACAAAACAATAAAAGAAATTTGAGTATAATCTAAAAGAGAATGTAAACAAATGAAAAAGAAGTGTTTACAAAATAATCTAAAGAAAAGTTCAGATTATAGATCTACAGGCGGCTTTAGAAAAGAATCCTAAGAAATATTTTGAGAAAGGGTAGAGAAACAATGATAAAGAATAAACTAGAAAAATTTTAAACGAAACAATAAAAGAATTTCCGAAAGACGCAGAGTAGAATTTAAAAGAGAATTTGGAAAATGTCTAAGAAGTGTTTAAAGTGTTAAAGAGAAATGTATAAAAGAGTCAAAGATAGATGATTTATAAAATAATGTAATAAAGAGTCCAGATTCTCGATCTAAAAACGGCTTTAGAAAAGAATAATTTTACGAAAAATCTGAGCGTACAGAAATAAGCCTGCAGAATTATAAACGAAATTAAACAAGTATTTTGAACAAACGCAGAGTATGAGAGAACTTGGAGAGTATTGATGTATTTATTTTATTTACGTTATTTTTTGTTATTAGTGTTTAATGCAATGATACATAAACCAGTCAGTCTGCCTTTTTTATGTTTCTAATATCGATTCTTATTTAAAAGTGGAAAAAAACACTAAAACAAATTACGAACACTTACTTTCATCAAAATTACTTGTAAATTATTCGGTGGCTTTTGCTGCAACAACACTGTGAACGCAGTTGACAAAACATTTGAAATAAAACTCGACTCGAGATGCGTCTCTTCGATGTTTTCAACAATGAAAAACGCCAAAGTCCAGACTAGAATTGTGTGTTCTTGCGAACGTTTCAAAATTCTGAAACGAAAAATCAACTTCACGGCCCGTAAAAGTCATTACTTACTCGTTATTTGAATTTAAATTACACTGGACGTATTCTGTCGCACAGGGAAGAATAATTTGCATTTCCTCCGAAATCCCCCCAATGCTAATATTGCTCAACTTGCAACCCTCCAAAAGGTACAAAAGGCCGTGCAAGCAGGCCATCCGTGACGGCAAAAACGAACTCTTCAAATACTGTGTTAGCAATTTTTTTATTGCTTCGTACGTCTCCAAATCCTGAAACATTGTTCCAATTGGACATTAACACACAAAAATAAACAAACCGGTGTTAACACAGCTGTGGCTTTTGAAATTCCGACAATTAAATACTGGTGGAGTAACTCATCTTCAACTGTGTGCAACTTTGATAATTCCAGGAACACTTCCAGCATCCAACTAAACTGTGACTTGTCGGTGAACAAATCTGAAATTGTCACGGTAGATCTGACGATTTCGTGCAGGAAACGAAGTGGTGTTGACCCCTAAAAATGGCGTCACGTCAAGTCAAGTCATAACCGTTTGATTTAATTACTTGATTTTTCAATTGTTGGGTGTAGTAATCCAGGAGGAACTGCAAACACGAATTAATATCCAACCCGTGACTCTCTAACAACTCCTCTCTGTGTTTCCACACATTCGCAGTCGGGCACCTGTCATCCATTTCAATAATTTTGGCCGCAATTGAGAGATATTTGACCGAAACTTGTCCGTACGAATATTGCTTGAACCGTTTCTCGAAGTTCGTGTGTTCGAAAATGTTGCCAATTTTAGGGAGATAGCCCGCCTCTCGATACTTGCGCTCGATTGTGTCTTGAATTTTGCGCAATTTGTCGTTACTGATTGTGCTTTTGGGCGTGTTTGGATATCGCGAAACGTGGATTAGTTGCGACAAGTTGGTGTTTCCAGGAGTCGGGAAATACAAAGTTTGTACTAAAAGTGCCGTGATTGCTTTGACCGCTAAACTGGACGCGTGAACGACGTCCTGCACAAAGTCCTTGTCTTCGAAATTGTTGCACAGGACGCTCAAGAGCGACATCCAGGTCTCCTCGAATTGCTGGCGGGAGGTCCAGCCCAGGAGGGTTGTTCTGGAAAGAACGTTGCGATTGTACACTTTTCCAATTGTTGTCCAAAAAGTATCAGACGTATTTCAGATTAGTCAATTGTAAACACAGTTCTTCTTTTCTGAAATAGATTTTATACAATTTAAAATACCGGCTGGCTTTTAAAGATTGAGGCAAAAAACCTATTGGCAACATTGAGTTATTGGCCTCCCTGCTAGCTTATTGTGGAGCCGTTTTCAAATTTGTTGCCAACCTGACGAAAAGAATCAAATCTTTAAGTCTGAAATTAATCTGATACATTGTGGACCACAATTGGAAAAGGTGTAGTTGATTTTTTGCCTTTACCTGAAGATAAATTCCTCCAGAACGTCGATTTCTTGGAGGTACTCGATCGGTAAAGGCGGGACCTGCGTCTGGAAGTTACCGACGAGTTCGGGGGTCCACCCACTTTTCAACACTTGGGTCGGTATCAGCACGAAGGAGTTAACAACGGAAAGACGCGACAACGAAACGATGATATTTTTGATCGGTTTGAATAAAAGTTTCGGAACGATTTGATCCGAGTTTTTGTACAACCAGGTCACTAGACTATACATTTGGTAACAAGCCTCACCCGCAGGGGTGGTTTGTAACACACTTCGTGATATCGCGGGTAACGGTTCCTTATCTGATAATAAATACACAACTAATTTATACAAACTACTAACAATGGAGCACAACCATGATATGTGAGACTCTTGATTTAGCACACAAAACAACTTTTTCTCGTTAAGTACCGACTCACAACAGTGGATCGCCAAGTCGATGTAATTTAGATTAAAATTTTTACGATCGATTAAGTAGTTTATTGACTCTAAACAAATTACACCAAATTTCACGAGCACCTCGCTATTGTCCGAAACTTTGGTCTCGGGTAACTGATCAATGTAGAACGTTACAGACGGAATCAAGTCGTAAATTTGGGTCAAAAATTTCGAATCAAAACGGTGTGACAGTTCAGATTCTTCAAGCGTTGGCACACTAAAAACCTACTTGAAACGTAAATAAGCAACCAAATGACACAAAACAACCTGAATTTGGTCACAAATCGTCGTCACCTCCTCCAACAAACACGTGACAGTTGCTGTAATTAGTGGCTCAACCGTTTTATTTCTGTCCAACCCCAACCTGAGACACTCTTTGAAAACGACTTTGCTGAAATCCGCGTTTCGTAAAAAATTGCACAACTCTTCGTAATCCAGTCGTGTCAAAAGTTGCGCCGTTTCTTTGCTGTTACATTTCTCGCGGATTTGTGCCAAATACCAGGTTTTGTTAATTTCGAGTTTTTTTATATAGTCGGGATTGACCGAACGTTTTTGGTCGAATTCCAGTGGGCTTATGTCGTAATATTGTGTGCACAATTTATTCAAGAGACTGGACAAAGCCTCGTTTCTGGAACACCACAATTAGGGGATTTACCGATGATTTGTTGGCCCTTACTTTCTCACTAAATTCAAAGCTGCGATTTTTTTAATAATTGCGAGCAAGTCCTCTTTGGCCAACTGTTCGTGCACTTCGGCCATCGACATGGTGAGGAGTAGCTCGATTTTACGACTTGCTAGATTCGCCACTAGTCTAGAAACAGACAACTCTTTCGAAATCAAAAGTTTTGGTAGTAAAAGTTTGAGGAGCGTTCCGGTGTGGTAAGGATGCGTGTTTTCAACCGATTTTAAAAGCTGTAGCACAAAAACCGGCTACTTGAAAACATGAAAGTTATTAGTAATAAGAGAATTTCTTATTATTTGACTTACATCTTTCGAATCTAGGTCTGTGAGCATCAGACTGTCTATAAAAATTTTGCTGGTGGCGCTGTTGCGATGAACTGATGAAATAAATTCGGTGATTGGTTCTTCATCACATAATTGCACAATTTGGGCGACGTAATTGGTCAAAAACCAGGATAACTGGTCCGATTTTAGCACATCCTGATTCTAAAAATCAAACACAAACGATGTTTTAACATTGAAGTGGACTGAGATAAGAACAAACTGAAGAGCATTTTTTATGCATTTGTTTGCAATACTGCACGTAATTGAAGCAACAATATCGTTAATTTTGTTTTTATTTCAAATGTAAAATGAAGTGGCAAATTCAGAGTGCCATTAAACATTTTTTTCAGCTACTTAAAATTGAGTAAAAGAGTACAATACTTACGACTAGACTTTGTAGTCCTTTACTCAAAATCAAAACTTAGACTTGCTTACTTACTAGACTTTGTAGTCCTTTACTCAAAATTGACCGGAACTAGACAATGGAGAAATAATTTAATTAACTTCACATTAATTCATTTTCATTAAAAAAATCCTGAAAAAATTGACATGCTTTCTGTCATTTTCAGATTTTGAGATTCGGTCAAAATACTCAAAATACTCACTCTAAAAACAGGGTATTTAATTTTATTTTTAAACTGATCTGTTAACCACCAACTGAATTTGCTTCGAGAAGCCAATTTTTATTTCTAAAAACTTCCTTAAATTCACTTCCAAATTTTGGAAAAATTCGAAAAAAAAACATACAGGGAAATGACCTGACCTGACCTGACCTGATCAAAACTAGACAATGGAATAGTATATTAAAAAACAAGTTTCATAAGACGAATACTGTTTCAACAATGAGTGTTAGCTACGAGTTTTTTGACAGAATGAGTGCTTCAAGGTCTTATGAAACGAGTTTTTTATACTATTTTTTGTAATTTGCCCCCTTTCTGTCGATTTTAAACAAAAATTGTTATTTTAATAGACTTAGGAATTTGTGATTTAAAATTTTTGTTTTATTCAAATTCTGGTAAAAAACACGAGTATGAATGATAATGAAGGTAATCTTGCATGAACGCCCCCTGAAATTTCTGAAACTGGCAAAAACACGGTCGCAAATTCGCTTCCTGCCAACCTAAAAATTTCCGTAAAATGTTCCGCGAAATTATGGCTATAATGACATCGCACTTGATGACGTTGCGTGCTTTTGTATGCCTATTAAAGCATCAAAATGGCCGCAAATTAGAAAAAAACAATTTAATTAACTTAACATTAATTCATTTAAAAAAATCTGAAAAAATTTACATGCGTTTCTGTGTCATTGTTAGATTTTAAGATTCAGTAAAAATATATCTTTAAAAACACCCTATTAAATACAGAGTATTTTTTTTTAACTGATCTGTTAACCACATACAAAATTCGTTATGAGAAGTTAGTTTTATTTGTAAAAATTTCCTTATATTCACTTCAAAACCTTGTAAAAATTCGGAAAAAGCATACAGGGAATTGACCTGACCTCATCGGTACTAGAGACAATATAGAGACAATTTAATTAACTTAACATTAATTCACTTTGATTTAAAAAATTCTGAAAAAATTGACATGCCATTGTTAGATTTTGAGATTCAGTCACAATATATCTCTAAAAACTCACCCTAAATAAAGGGTATTTAAAAAAAAATTAAAACAGACCTATTAACTACCAACATAATTCGTTATGAGAAGCCAATTTTTATTTGTAAAAATTTCCTTAAATTCACCTCAAACCCTTCTAAAAATTCGGAAAAAAAAAATATACAGGAAAGCTGATGTCGGCAATTTCGACGTATTTTTTATTAGGACTTACCATGTAATCACAAAACAAAATAATGCTGCCGGTGGCCAAAATTTTCTGGTTGATGGAAGGCGAAATCGAGTCCAAACCTGCAACTTGCCCCCAAAATGTCTCCTCATTGTAGTTCAAAATTGTCAGAACATAAGACCACAAAAAAACAACAATCGGATATTCGTGGGCAACTTTCACTAAATTATTACTAATATCCTCCAACTGTGCCACATTAACGTTAGAAATAGCACAAATTGCGATTTTACAATGACTCCCTAAAAAATACAATTAATTCCGATTTTTTTATTTATTTTCTTAATCACCTGACTGAAAAATATGAATACAATACATGAGAAAAATGCAAATTTCCTCAATAAAAAAATCACTGGTTCCGTCCCTCGTAACCTCGACACAAAACCTCGATGCGAGGTTCAACACCCGGAATAAAAACCGAACAAAAATCATTTCCGGCGCAACTTCCCGGAAAACATCAACACTGTTTAACACGTTCAAAGGGTCAGCTGTGGGTGCGCAATTTTCGAAAATACTCCCTGGGGCGAACTCGGCCTTCAATTCGTTGATTTTCGCAATGAGAGTTTCCTCTTTCAGTGGAGACAAAACCAACAAACCTATCAAAATCTTGGCCAGCCTTCGGGTGTAAGAAAATTGCCAATTATCCTAGAACACAGTCATAAATTCTAGCCCCACCTCAAACCACAGTTTCATACATAAACCAACGGTTCTTGAAACAACAAAAGTAAAACATTATCAACAGGCTGAAACACCGACGGTTCCAGCACAAAAATCAGTCTTCGCAACGAAACTAAAGCCTCCACACTATCCAGTCGAACTTTATTATGTCTCAGCATTGGTAAAATGGCATCAGTGACTTGGCTCGACCACCGGAGCCACTTTTCCGAATTGGAACAATATTTACTGTCGTCCAGAATCAAAGCTATCAAGTCGATAACTTGGTGATGCTCATTCAAACGCAACAGCATCGACAAAACAACATCTCGCGTCGTTTCCAGTTCTTTGGCATCCGCTGTATTCGACTTATTCCGGGTCAAAAAAATATTCTCAACGATTGGCTCAAGCGCTGGGATGCAGTGAGTCAAAGGCGACTGCTCACTTGCCATCAAACCGTCACACAAATGAATTATTTTCGGGACCGTTATGATGCTCTTGGAGTGCTGCTTACTGTGGGAAAGTTGCACCAAAAACTGGAAGATTTTCTTCACTAAATCGCTGGCAAGCCTGGGTCAATTGGTTAGCAACAGCAAATCAAACAATTGGCACTTACGGAATTTGCCCCTTTTCGATATAGTCGAACTGTTTCAGAACAAATCCGATGAAGATTTGTTCCGAATCGAGAAGACAGTAGTTCACCCTGAGCTGAATCAATTGATTCAGTAATTGTAATACCCGGCATTGCAACCTAACATCACTTGTGATAGTGTAATGCTTTAACGATTTGATGACCATTGGCTCAAAAATTCGAATATAATTGGCCAAAATTTTATCCGAATTTCGCACAGTCACCGGTTTGACGTCCCGTCTGTGCAAGTAACCCATCAAAGTGCTATCCCCATCACAGTCCACTTTGTGAATGTTCTTAAACGAATTGAAACACTCGGAAACATCATCGTACGGCTTTTGGTACAAGTTGTGATAAAAACCGTTCGATTGTTCGCCCACTTGTGCCTGATTTATCTCCCTGATCAGGCCGATATTACTGGTCAAATTGTTCCCAAACAAACACTTGAGTAACTGTTGGACGCACTCAACCGTCGCTGAAGCCTCCAGTGTGAAAGTAAACCGAAAATACCCCAAAATATCTTCCGCAATCCCGTGAAACTCAACCAAAGTCCCGACTTCCATCAAAACCGAAAACGAGTGAAGCGTCTGTGTTAACAACCCTGAGAATTTCACACACGCTTCACTTTCCAAAGTTATCTTATAATTCGTATAAGCTTGCCGCAAAATTTCATAAAACTTCATATAGTGGGGAAGGTGCAAAAACGCCCCTTTTGAATCCTTCTTGTCCTTGTCCTCCTTCTCGGGTGTTTTACTCGGACTTAGCACCTTCTTCTCCAAGTCACTTTTGCGCCGTTTGATTGGCGAAGCCGTTGACAAGTTGGGTAAGACCGGTTTTGATTGGAGCTGACTCGGGCTGACGTCATCAAGAACGTAGTGAAAAATATTCAAGAGTTTGACCAAATGGGACAAGTAATGGTCGCTTAGTTTGGAAAATTTCGGGCTTGAAAACATGTCCCATGGTTGCGTTGAGGGCTCACTCTCAGATATGGGTTTAATCAGACTGAGGGCGTACCCTAAATAAGCCAATAGGAACACGTACTTGTGGTCAGGTGATACGTACCGGCGTAGAGATTGGACGCGAGATTTAGGAGGTTCAAATGGCACGTCAAGTCGTAACAAATCACGGAATGGCTCAGCAAGTATACACAAATGTTGAATAAGTCTAAAGTAACGTCCGAATTGCAATTGTCTTTCTCGAATGTTTTACAATTCCAGGCTTTAGTGTAGACTGTTGTGGGATATGCGTTTGAGAGAAGTGATAGTGTTTCCAAGCAACCATACTACAAGTATCAATTAATTGGGTAATTCTCACAAAGTAGTACTGACTATGAAATGATTTGATGTTCCGGTCAGTAAAAAATGATACAACTTCGTAACAACTCGCGATAGAGAATATTCGGTTATATCACAGCGTTCTTGCAAAATTTGACTAAACGGAGACGGCATATTATCAATGAGATGTTTCTTCGTTAAGTCTTTCTCCGTATTTTTATCACACAAGTTTGACAAAAACAATTTTTTGTAATGAATCGCTTTGGCCGTAACAGCATTTTCCCCATGATACAAAAACGGAACAATACTGAAACAAAAAATAAAACACTCAATTTACGAAATACTCACGAAACAATAGCACCAGCGGCCCCACTCCTAACCCTCGCGTCATCATTTCGCAAAAAACTGAACAAAACATCATCAATTATCCGACTTTGGAAATCACTGGACCCAGTAATGTTGCAAATAGTGACGTAGGGGAGCTTCGAAATGAGTTCACACAACGCGACCTTCACAAGCCAGTACGGATTGGTCGCCAAAAGTGGCAAACAATTTAAAATGGGTAAAACGTGGATGTTGTTGACCGATTCGGCGATTTTCTCCAAACAAACATCCAAACTTATGATTGTTTGTCGCGCACAACCGGACGATTCGTCCTTAAGGCCCTTAAACCGAAATTTAACAAACAATTGCGCCAATTGCACGTACTTTTATTATTAGTTTGATGAGAGAATCCAACTGAAGTTGGGCGATATTCCCATCGCAACAATTCGATTCGACCCATTTATCGTAACTCGAGTGGTTTTCACTCAACACAGCTGTGATAAAATTGGAGAGAAGCGTCCTAAAAACGCCCCGTAGTTGCGGATCGGTGTGGTTTTCGTACAATATCAAGTCGGCGATTGGGAGATGATTTTTCGATTTGCATTTTTTACCCAAACAGAGGAGCAATATTTTCGGGTGGATTCGCACAATTGAGGCGAGACAAGTCAAAGCTAGGGATTTTACCGAAACTCGGACTGATTTATCAGGAATACAAACGCCCTTCTGGCCTGACAAAAGAAACGATTTGGTGATCAGTCTCGCACAATAAACTAGCGAAATATCGCTGTCTATAAAACTACCAATAGCAACGTCCTACAATAAAAAATTATCAACTTGTTTGGTGGTGTTAAACGTTTTACTGGAAAATGTGTTTCACAGTTCTTATCATCTTCAATATACGAGTAGCTCTTTTCAGAGGAATCGTCACTTATCGTGAGTCGTTCCAGATTATCACCAACACTGTGACTTTGACTCCCTACGTATTCAGAAATCTTATAATCAAAACTATCAAGCTGTGTTAAAGACACATCAAGTGAGGAGTTTTTGCTCTCAATTGATAATGACTTTTCTAGTTCGTTGGTTTTGGCACAAGGTACGTTCATTACTGAAAGTTTCGACTCATCTATCCATTTCTCTATATCCGACCTTATAGTGTCAGTGAGTTCGGATTCAAGAAACAAGTCTTCATTTGCTGCACTTGTTGCAACACTCAACTGACTTGGGGAACGCAGCGCTGACATTGAGTACGAACTTGGTAAACTAATTCTACTCTTATCTATGCCACTTTCGCTCAATAAAATCTGCCTCAATTCGGGGGAACAATTCTGGAGTAAAACATTCAAAGTCTCCAAAGCTGCATTCACAACGTTGTGATCCTTATTAGAA
This sequence comes from Tribolium freemani, assembly GCA_939628115.1. Lineage (NCBI taxonomy): Eukaryota > Metazoa > Arthropoda > Insecta > Coleoptera > Tenebrionidae > Tribolium > Tribolium freemani. The sequence continues at coordinate 14,980,970 of OW626791.1, read as the reverse complement.
AAATAGTGGAGACACAACTCGTAAATCTGTAACAATTAGCTACAAGACGCCAAACTACAGGAAACAGTTACTTGTAACAATTTATCCACGGATATGGAAGCATCGTTCAAGTGTTGGAATAAATTTTTCAAACACGCCAAAACACCCAATATTAGAAAACTACTTTGATTATCACTGACTGGAATTAACAAATCTAAAAATCAACAAACAATAAAATAAACACGTGACACGGCACAACTCACCTAACAAATAACTAATTACGTATGCCATAAAAATAGACGGTTTTCTACAGTTCAAACAAACATTTAACACACAAGTGGTCGCAGACCGTCTGATAACGGGTGACGAATGTGAGATGTTTTTCAAGAAACCCTTCAATAAATCCTAAAACGCCAAATTAATTCAAAGCCACAATAACAAGTCCCAATAACTACTTTTATCTCAACTTCTGACGTGAAACTGCCCAAGACCCTCATTATGGGTGCCAAGCTATTGGCCAAAGTTTCATGAATTTGTTCCTCAGGCCGCTGCGAGACCCTAATTAGGGTTGGAAAAAGGTTCACCACGTACGGCTTGCCCTTATGGGGCCGTATCAAGTGTGCCAGTTGCGCGAAGCGCTTCAAAGCGGCCCGCAATGATCGGGCTGGGCCGTTCTGCTTGATCCCTTTATGTAACTCAATTTGTACTTTACCAATGTTCCCATCGTTCATGGCCTAGAATCGCTTACTCAAAAACAGCCACAAAATCGTCAAACTCGTTACTCTGATCAGTTTATTGAGACAATCCCCTGCTGTCATCCGCACATCGGACTCCTGGTCGTCACATAGTTGCAACAGCACCTCAATGGTGATACTGAGGTAGGTTGGGAAACTGGGGGCGATTTTGATCGTTGGGTTGGAAATTGCCTCAGTGACGATGTGACAGTGCTGGATTTTGTCCTTTTTTCTGGAATTTGGCGGTTAAGTGGTGTTAATTAGTTAATTGGCTTACTTTGAGTCAAATGTTTGGTTAGGTGCCGATAGGGTCTTGAGGACTTCCAGCGATTTTAACAGTTTTTCCTGAGTGGCCATTTTAGCTAAAGGGGTGATTCAAGACGGTTTTAATCGGTTATTATCTGCTGTCCCACAGTTTCAAACACATATTGTTTATTTTAACATTTTTTAGACACATCACTCGATCAAGTCAACTGTCAACAGACTGTCAAAACAATTGTCAAATTTTATTTTGCCAAGAATTGTTCAATAATTTTTACTAATTATAGCCTTCAGTTTGCAACAATATCATTCCAACCGGTCGATTATGTGGTAAAGTCACACATTTCGTATGTTTATATTTATTTAGAAGAAATTTAAATGATCCGCCTTGGGGTGGTACGCCAAATGTCAAATTTCGTCCAACTGCTGTTGTCAATAGATTTTTGTGGAAATAAATAATTAAAATCTGTAAAATAAACAATGTGTTTCCAGTCGCTCATGTGATAACCCGTAACTAAATACTAAAATGTAGGAAAACCATTCCATTTACCTCAAGAATGCTCCGATCTCAAGATGGGACAAGTTGGTGTTACTTTGAGAGTTTGAAGCGAAATGTGAACTGCTAACGCAAAAATGAATAGTTATGTGCAACATTTGGGCTTAACGGCTTGGCGGAAAAAATCAGCATTGTTGATAGCAATCGGCTTGCTTTCGATAATAATTTTTGGCTTGCAATTTTCCCGAGTGAGTGATAAAGCGCTCCTTAAGGAAGAAAACGGGGGTCCTCATATGATAGTCGCTGAGTCTTTGATGCAAAGTAATGTTAAGTTTGTGGAAAGTAACCAAAAATCCAGTGCCGCTAAAGTTGAGACCGTTGAGCCAAATTTGGGTGCTTTCACAGACTTAGAACAACCAAGTCGTGACGATATTGCACGTAGACGCCCGTTTATTGAGGCGTTAGAAACGGAACAGCAATTAGGAATCCCTTACGTTAACCTAAACACGAATAATCCATACATTCCACAAAAACGTATAGTTCACTTGGATTTGAAAGGGGCCCCACCTCTGGTCAGTTTTTTGAAGAAGTTTTTCCCTTTGATTCGTAACATGGGGGCCACGGGACTCTTGCTAGGTTGTAGCCTCACTAACGAAACTTGCCCCTAAGTCAATTGTTTCAGAATATGAAGACATGTTCCCCTATTCAGGCATTTTGAGAAACATTTCGGCCAAAAACGCCTACACTCCCGCCCAAATCGCCGAAATCCTGGACTTGGCCGCGAAATCCCAACTGGAAGTCATCCCTTTGGTGCAGACTTTCGGCCACTTGGAGTTCGCTTTGAAGCACTTTGAGTTGGCAAAACTGCGCGAAGTCCCGGGGAGCCCCCAAGCCCTGTGCCCCAGCCGGAACAGCTCGCTCGACTTCATCCGAGAGATGGTGGGGCAAGTGATGGCACTGCACCCCAAAATCAAGTACTTACACATCGGCTGTGACGAAGTGTTCCAAATGGGCGAGTGCGAAATCTGCCGACTGGAACTCCAAGAAACCCTCTTCCTTAAACACGTCCAGAACGTCTCGAAACTAATCCACGAGAAGCACCCGCAGCTGCGGCTCATTATCTGGGATGATATGCTGCGGCACCTGTCCCAGCAGAGCATGCTGGACGTGAACCTGGGGGCGCTGGTCGAGCCCATGGTGTGGGTGTACGCCGAGGACGTGTACCGGTTCGTCCAGCCCCCCGTTTGGGACAAGTACGGGGCTGTGTTCAAGACAGCCTGGGCGGCGTCGGCCTTCAAGGGGGCGTTCGGCGAGACTCTTTTCGTGCCTGATGCAAAGCGCCATCTCGAGAATAACTTGCGGTGGTTGGAGGTGATGTCGCAGCAGAGTAAGATTTTTAAGAGGGGCTTTTCGGGGCTGGTTCTGACGGGGTGGCAGCGCTACGACCACTTTGCCGTTTTGTGTGAGTTGCTACCGGCTGGGGTGCCCTCCCTGGGGCTCAGTTTGGTGGCAGCCACTTATGGCTATTTCAACTCGAGTCTCAAAAACAAGTTTTTGGCGAGTTTGACGTGTCCGCAGCATAATTCGGGCCGGAATCAGCCGTTTGTTAATTTGGACGCTGATCCCTTCCTTTGGGACAAGTTGGGGCGTTGCATGTTCCCGGGAAGTCCGTTTTTTAGGCTCACTTATCGGCTGCATACCATGGAAAGTGAGGTTGATGAATATTTGAAATCGACGAAGAGGTTTAAAGGGTGGATGACTGATTATAACGTTAGGCATAATTATAGTTTGCCGTTGAGGGTTGATGAATTAGTCGGTGATTTACCGAGGATTTATCACGGAACCACTTCTCTAGTCAGGTCGGCTGTGGATGCGATGGTCGAAGTTTTCGATAATTATACGATAAGTGAGTGGATTGAACAGAAGATATATCCACACATAATCCAGTTGGAAAAAATACAAAACCAAAGTATTGCGTTGAAAAGTGTCAATCAATGGCCGGCTAGGCCTTTGCCCCCGTTGAGGGACTTGCAAAGGCTGGGCGTGCCTTTACCTACAAATTAATTGCTAAAATTGTGTTCATTTTATTTGATATTTGAAGGAACGATAAATACTCAAGTGTACAAATTTTATTTATACAACTCTTTTTGGAAGCGATTAAAATAGTACTTAGTTAAAACTGTACTTAGAATTAATGATTTTTAATAAGTGCAACAATTAATCAACACAAACGCACATACACAAGACGTATCCATAAAACACTAATTAACTTGTAGTTTATTTAGCGAACAGGTTTGGTAATTGTCGATTAATCGCCGATTAACAAACGACTAAACGAAAAGTAAATCTAGTGTACTTCTAGCATCAAAAAATAAGTTACTTTTTCACGCACGTTGGAAAAATTTTCGAATAATTTGGTGCCTTCACCACCACAACTCCGTTTTGATAAAAAAAAAGGCGAGTCAGTGAAATAACTTGAGTCACTCTTAATATTTGTTTAATAGAGATTGTAATGTTATTTACTTAAAGTTGTGTATTATTTATATTTTAAGATGTTGATTGTGATCTGATTTTAAGTTGTTAAATAATAGATCTGAAATCAAGAAATGTTAGCTGTTTATTACGAAGTGATGAATGTGTAACAATAAAAATAAAGCTTTAGAACGTGCGATTATTTCGTTATTTATGCCCGGAAATAAAAAATGATTCCCCCAATTTCAATTTTGGTGATTAATGGAAATCTTATTGTCTTCTTATCGTCCATTTGTTTGTCAAATTATATCTTACATAAATAGGGATTTAGAATAAGAACATGGAAATTGACTTAGTTGTTGGTTTCTTCTATTGTTGAAATCAACAAACTGAAAATGTTCAGCATGTAAGTATGGAGACAAAAAAAATATAAATGTATTAGCTGTTTCAAAACTATAAAAACGCCAACGTCGCATTTTCTCTCAAAATTAGCTGTTATGCACTTCAAAAAATTAATAGCTAATGTAATTTATACTTTCAATAAGAGATCTAATCATTAATAACTATTTTACATTTTTATCAACCTTATTTAAAAAAATAACTCCGTAAATTGCCCAACGTCGCAACGTTTTTATAGTTTTGAAACAGCTAATAGAAATGTTCGATAATAACAAAAATTCATGTAACATTTTTTATAAGGGCGCTGGTTGGGTATATTGCCGATAACAAGTTTCCAATATAATCGTTTTATTAGTTTACAGCCCGAATTTTATTTTGTTATGAGGTGATTTTTAAACTAAAGAAAGAAATTAAAATGTTAGATAACAGGAGGTTTATTGAATACCTTATACTAAATCTAATTATTTGTATAATAACGTTTGTAAATTTGAAAATGGATTGTTTTCTACAATTTATACTTTATTGTCGTTTTTCAGATAACTCATTTATTCTAACTTTGTGATGATTTTTTGTGGCGGTATCTTAGTCGTAAAAATTCTCCGCGAACATAGCCAACAATGTATGGCATTTTGTGCCATTTAAAGTGGGACCCTTTATTATAATATATTCCGAATGAATAAGATAAGTGTTGAAAAATTGACAAAAATTCTTACATTCGTCAACACATAACTAAAACACATGAAGGGGCCCTCCTAGTAGTATACAGATTTCAACTAGCTTCTCTTTTATTGTTTGCTTTTAAGCAATAAATCGAAATTGTATTGTGGTTCAAATTCAAAGTTCTCGCTCGCGCCGCCGAATGCCAGTGGCACCAACACCACGGACACCAAGAACCAAAAAACGAAAACAAAAACATGAACATAACCTCAAAGCCAAAATACATCGCAAATTCACTAAATGCTAACCCGTAGCCTTTTTCCTTAAGTATTTAATCAACGTTTTAGCTTCCACAAAATGTCCTCGAAGCTGGAAATCCAGTGGACCCCCATCACAAACAAATTCATCACGTGGGGTTCCGAAATTTGCCTGTACGAAGTGCACCAAGACCGAGATAACGTTTTGCAAAGTATGACCACTTGGCAATGAGCCCAATCTTACGCAAAACTTGCAGATATTAAATTATCAAGCACAACCTCCGCCAATTTACTGGCCACAAACACCAATCACCACTACGTTAAATGCCTGGATGTTTACCCAAAATCGGACGCCGATTTATTGCTAGCCGTGGGCTTGTCAAATGGACGAATATCGCTATCGACGTTTGGCCCCACGGAATATGACGCCCTAGGGCTGACTGGGAAGGAATTGGTGCCAAGACACGCAAGGCAGTGCAATGCCGTGTGCTGGAACACAATCGAGACTAGCTGGGTGGCTGCCGGGCTGGATAAATACAGAGCGGACAATTCCGTTCTCATTTGGGACATTATGAAGTCGTCCCAAAATAATGAAAGTAACTCGGGGAGAATGGCGGTTAACACCATGGCCCCAGGGGTGGAGCTCGCAAAACCGATAGCCGAATTTGGGGTCTCTGAAACCGCACACAGCATGGCCTGGTTCAGCAACAACAGTAAAGTGATTGCGGTTGGGATGAACTTGAAAAATATCAAGTTGGTCGATATTAGAGGTGCTTTTTCAGTCTCGCACTATGTTCAATTATTCAACGATCACTTGTAGATCCCAACAAAATCACAAATTCTACACTAACTAAGGCCGTTTTTGGCGTTTGCATGGACCCGAATGACGACCGGCATTTGGCGTCATTTTTCGAGAATAACATTTACGTTTGGGACACGAGAAATTTCGAAAAACCCATCCTGACGCTTCACCAGAACAAGCCTGTGATTAAAATTGCCTGGTGCCCCACAAAGTACGTTCAGAGTCGTAATAAAACTCGAAATGTTTGTTTGAATTCTTAGGTACAATCTTTTGGGGTCTTTGCAAAAAGAAAGCTCCGTGATTAACTTATATGACATACAGCACACTGTAATCGGGAACGAGGAAGTGGAACCGTCCGTCTTGGAGCGGGACGTGGTCCCGGGATCCCCCCACAATATTATGTCATTTTCGTGGCACAATTCCGACGAGAACCGATTTCTCACGATAGCATTGTCTGGGACTATAACAGATTATACAGTTTTCGACAGAATAACGCTCAACTGGGCCCCCACGTCCAACGTGGTGTGGACTTACGGACGCAAAACCATGAAATACATCAACGACTGTCCCCTGCAGGATATTTCAACCAAAATCCGGCAGAGGGCGCTATCCGGCTACGGCTTAAAAGTAGTAACTCGAGTACCACTTTACCATTTTTCCGAATTTTCGTTTCAAGGCAGAGATTTATAAAAACGGCGAAGTTGTGGATAACGAAATGTTGGCAAACGTGTGGAATTGGCTGTTTTTGAGCGGCAAATTGGTGGAGGACGGGGTTTTAACCGGAACACAGTGTAAACACCCGGGGGTGCAAGCAGTTTTAAAACTTGACCCCAGTAACAATAAATCTGACCACTACTCTTTGCTGTGGTCCGATTTGGGGAACAAAAACTGCCAAGGAGTCGTCCGAATTTTCAAGTAATGTTAACGCGAGTTGAGTCTGATTTACCAGTTAGTTACAGGCACGAGGATAGGGACAAAGCGCTGCATTTGTGCAGTTGGCACTTTGAGCGGGATTCAAATCAGCTGACTGTCTTTTTGGAGCAGCTTGAAAAAGAAGGAGCGTACACAAGAGCTGCAGCGATCGCGGTTTTTAGTTTAAAAATCCGGCTAGCAATTGAAATCCTGAGTCGGGCTCCGGAAAGCCTGGCTTTTGGGTTGGGGCTAAATGTTGTAGCAATGGCACTTGCGGGGTTTACAGATGATAAGAACAGTGTGTGGAAACAGTTTTGTTCAAGTGCGAAGCAAAAACTGTCCGATCCGTATTTGAAAGTGATTTTTAGTTTCCTGACGGCTGAGAATTACAATTTCGAGAGCGTTTTGGTACTTGATCGTTTGTTTTGACGGGGTTTTAAGCCAGTTGTTGCAGAATGAGGGTGGAGTAACAGTTGACGACCGGGTCGCTTTCGCTTGCATGTTTTTGCCCGATAACCGCCTGCACGACTATTTGAAGAAATTGTCAGATAAGTTGATAGAAGAGGGCAATTTGGACGGCTTGTTGCTCACAGGGACAAACCAGGACGGGATTAAGTTGTTGCAGAGATATTTGGACGCCACTGGCGATATTCAATCGACTGCTCTCATAGCCGTGCGTGCTTTTCCCGTGGAACAATTCTCCGAAATTATAAAAGTGTGGATTTCGAGCTATCGCAACCTGCTTGATACTTGGCAGTTGTGGAACGAACGAGCCCACTTTGACATCATGTTGAGTACTTATTGTCCTGCTGACAAGCCCCCACAACAAGTGTACGTGTCTTGTAATTACTGCGGAAAAACCATATCGGCCTACATGTACGGGCTGACCAGGGGGCGGGGCCCCTTCACTCGTATTGGTGGCACCGCCAACAAACTCAAGGTTTGATTGGTTGACTCGTAACCGGTATATTTTTAATTGGTTCCACAGATGTCCTCGTGTCCCGGCTGTCGTAAACCGCTGCCTAGATGTGCGATATGTCTCATGCATATGGGCACCACCACAGGGAATTTCAGCAGCGAAGTCGATAGTAGTAAAATTATTGAATTCTCCAACTGGTTCACGTGGTGTCAGACGTGCAGACATGGGGGGCACGTGTCTCATATGACCCACTGGTTTGAGTAAGTTGGCACAAAATGTGTCTAGTCGATCATTCGGTTGTTTTAGCGAGCATTCGGAATGTCCAGTCACCGCCTGCACGTGCAAATGTTTCTCCGTTGATTCGCTCAGCAATGCGATTATTAAGTGAATTGTGATATTTTAAGATTAACTGTACTCTAAGAATTTGATTTTTGTTAAATATACACCCAACCAACGTTTTTGTGGATAAACGTGTTTTTTAATACCTGAAAGATTGCACCTTGCACCCCAAATATTAAGAAAAAAAATATTTCAACAGTCTCTGTCTTAATAGATCGTAGAGATTAACGTTACTTTGTTTATTGAAGGAGATATTTAACATAAAATTTAACATACAATCAGTTGGTTTTTTATCAAGTTCCAAGCCCAAATGAAATTTAAAAAAATCATAATAAATAATGAACACAAGGCAAACAAAAAAAAATTACAGGCAGATAGAGAATTAAATTCCCAAGTAAAAGGTAAAAGTAATGCAATATTTATAGGGCTGACAAAAGTTAGAAACAATAATGATGAGAAAGCAGCTTTTAAATTCCTTACATTACAGTTAAATAAATCAAACACTGTGATGATTGCGGACAGTGTGTAAAGGAGCAAATTGTTGTATATTAGAGGGTATTGGATTCTTGGCACATTAAGATGTAATCTACTTATTAAATCAGGACAATCAACTAGACCAAAAAAGTGCAGAGAGACTTCTATCATGATTCATGACTGACAAATGAAAATCTCTCTTTTATAAAACAATATATTTTTTTAGTAATAATAATAAGCCCAAATGAAATAAAAATAAATAAATAAATATTTGTATTCAAATAATAATAGTGAGCACAAGGCAAACAAAAAATTACAGGCAGATAGAGAATTAAATTCTCAAGTGAAAGGTAAAGGTAATGTTTACTAATTTGTGCACCGCTCCACATTTTTCAAATCGCTGAGGAAATGGTTGAAGATAAAAGAAAAATGTAAAAAAGAGTTGTAGAGCATTAAATTTCCTACAAACTTAAAGTGACTTTTTGTAGGAAATTAATATGTTTACAACTTCATATTTCTTGTACCTTTAACCGTATTTACAGCATTTTGAAAAATATGGAATGAAGTGCATATTTTAAATTTTTAATGTCTTTTTTTGATGTTTGTCGTGAAAATTTTAGTTTGTTCTTCTCAGCTTGTTTTCCAAGCAGTTAGTGAACTCGTATTTAAGTAAATATAAATTTATTTGAAGAAAAGAACACTATTCTATTGATAAAAGTTTATTGAGTTACGAAATATACAAAGCAAATACAATAAAAAATCACTATCAGACTTAATTTTGACTAGAAATGCGGCTATACAAAAAATCTTTCGTAACAATATCAACCGTCCCGAGCCCTTCATTTGCCAAAAAATCACTAATAATTGAGACACGATCCTCGTTATTGTCCGAAATTATGATCAAATTAACTTGCGGGGTGATCTCTTTAACCACAGTACCACCATAAAACTCAAACTCCGCTTCATCCGGAAGCGAATAATAAATGCGCCTGGAACCCGGATTATTAATCTGTGCGAAACAATCAAAATACGCGACATAATCACCAAAACTCGGCCTGTCACCGCAAATTACTGCCCCGTTTGTATTCAAAAAATCGCCCGTTTCTTGCATCAACCGGAATGCACACTTCAACGACTCCTTTGTTGCTTCGTCACGAAACGAATCGCCAAACTTATCCAAATCTGAGCCAACGTCTCTCCGAAAATTTGTCCCCTTGTAAAACATCTCCCCCGGCTTGTAATCAACCAACTCCCGGTATTCCATAACGCGTTGCAGCCAATCAACGTGAATGATATCAAAATGATTAGTTTGTTTAATAAGCTCGGCCACTTTTTTACTAACTTTGGACACCAAAATCACATCAACGTTCGGTTCCACGCGGTAGCTTATCTCACCCCCCGCTTTCTTGATCGCATGGTAGATATCATCAAGCCCCCATTTCTGCGTCCCAGAATCGACATAAAAGTGCTTCCCTGTTAAAAAATTCCCGGATTCGGTCAACAAATCCGACTTGAGCACCTCAAGCTTGATTTTTTTGGCCGGTCTAGCTTTGGCGCATATTTCAGCCAGTTCGATGTGTCTCTTGTTCAGTTTGATAACGGCTTTGTTTTGGCCCGCGAGTTCGAGCAGCTCGTTCATTGTGAAACACTCATCGACCGGTTTGTCGTCTCTGATTTTCAAAACCCGGGGAAAACGCAAAGTGTAGGGACACTTAACTGTGTCATTCGTAGTTCGTATTAATTCAGTGGCCCGGATTTGCAAAATGCACGAGTTTTGCGGCTCGATGTAAAGGTCGGGTCTGTCGCGGCCGAAATGGAGCTTGCCTTCGCTCTTGGTTGAAAATGATTTGAAATCAACTCCTTTCAACTTAAATTTCTCGCCCAAAATCTCGAGCTGTTCGTCACTCAAACCGGACGAAATTCGCCCGAAAGATAAATAAGTGTTAGGACCTGAACTTACACCAACAAAAAATGAGTTGAGTTTGCCCGAACTGTAACTTCCGCCCATCAAAATCACGTCCAGATCGTGCACAACATCATCGAAATATTCCATTTTGACCTTAAACCAACCACTGTTGCGGTCACTGCATTTGTAAACCGACTTGGTGTCTTTAACAACAATCCCTTCCTCGTTATTATCAACTGATGAATTCAACGCATCGACAATATCACCCAAACAATTGGCTTCGGTATATTCACTCACAAGAATAGTGCCTTCAACCGGGTTTTTGACCACACTTTTGAGACAATTCAGCCGTTTAAACAACGGCTGATTGGTCAAAACCCGGTCGTTGTGCAACAAAATATCAAAGACGCAAAAGCAAGGTTGGTATTTTTTGTCCTCTCCCAATTTTTTCACATCTAAATTCATCCCCTTGGACCCAAATTTGCGCGTTTGTTTGTTCCAGAGCATCATTTCACCGTCTAGAATCACCCGTTTGGTTTCAGAACCGAAAACAGAGCGCAACTTTGGGGTAAAAATCCCTGCGGTGAAAGACTCCCCGTACGTATCAGTGTAATCAAAACCGTTCCGCGAGAAATACTTAAACTGGCCGTCACACATGTGCAGCTGAAACCTTTCACCATCGAATTTATTCTCAATGATGAAAGTTTTCGACTCGGGGAAACACTTTTTGAAGTTTGCGGCGTCGCAGCGTTTTGAAAGCATCGGTCTGAACGACTGGAAAATGTTTATTTCGAGTTCGTTCAGCTTGACTTGGGGGTCGCTAATAAGGTCGCAGAAATGCTTCAAGTTGCTGTTCGTAGCGAAAAAATTGGCCCCATCTGGGTGGAAGCAGTTTAAAATCGAGTTGTCGCCAAAACCTAGTTTGAGGTCTTTCAAAATGATGAGAATGAGCCACTTTATGTTGCGTGGTGATAGTTTGAGGAAGGTTTGCAAGACCAGGTCGTCCAGACCCGAGTCGTTGGCCCGGTTTGCGATTTTATCAAGGAAGTCGTTTATGTTGTTTATGCTCAAACCGACCTCTTTGTTGACGATGTATTTTTGCAAAACTGAGTGAATTACGTCGACGAAATCGACGGTTGTACCCACGATGCCCTTCTGGAGCACAGTTTTGTCGCCCCCGTTGGGCAGGTCTAGCATTTTGATTATAAGTTTGGCTATTTTGGACTCTTTAAGGCGGTAGGACGGCCGGTCGCGGTCCAGCTTTGGCACAAGTAACCTTAACACGGGAAATAGATCTTGTTGTTGGTCGCGGAGGGATTTGACGAAGGTTTTGGTCAGTTTGGATTTTTCTGGCACGCCTTTTGCGCTCCTGACGGAGTCCAGGAAGTCACAAAGGGTGGAAAAGCTCATTTCGATGGTGCACTAATAGAAAAAATAAGAATTAAGAATAATGGTTTCGTACTTACATAAAAAATCTTCAGTTCTAGTTCCACAAAAATGTACCCATTGTCTTCATGCTTATTTTTTACAAATTAAAACTTATTAACATGGCCTCATAAGTTGTAAATAAATAAATATAAGAAATATGTACAGCAAAACGTAATAAACCGACAAAAATGCGGCTTTTTGAAAAAGTGTGAAATTAGGTTAGGTAATTGACAGATGTCATATTTGTACGCTAAAGGCACGCGTACATGTAGTAGTCAGTAAGTAAAGTCTACTTTACAAAATTTCAGCCCAAACTGAATAATTTTTACTTAATTTTGAACAGTTCCTTTGCGAAATTGGACTTTGACGGCGGTGAGAGTACCGATAAAAATCATTTATGCAGTTTTCCAAACGTTTAATGAGTGTAAAACGTCAAGCATTGCAGGAGAGTTATTGCAGAATTGACCACAGGAGCGCAGCAGTTGATAAAAAAGCGTCCAATGTGAGTAAAATTTTATTATAACATATTGCGATGGCAGTACACTTTACAGAAATCCTCTTAGTGAGAAGTATGAAAATATACTTCCCTCGTAGATTTACAGATCTGATTATTTTGTGGCGAAATAATATTCCAGTAACATATTGCTAAATAATGGTACTTCTCTTACGATAACTTAGATTAAAAGCAAAACAGAACTGAAATTATCGTGCAAAACTCTTCCGAAAAGTAAACATAGAAATACTGGTGATGTAAATGATTGTGTAATAAAATCTAAGTTGTTGCACACAATAATAAACAGTTCGAAAATAAATTATTTCTTAAAACTACGAACATGTACACTCTTAACAACTATCATAACAAAAGTTGATTAAAAATATAAGTGAGGGTACAATGCTGGCTAAATAGTGCCAAAACCCTATGAAATGTAACTAAAATTCGATATGAAATACAAACATACAAATACATATATTACATTTAAAGTTTCATGTCATATAAAACGATTTATGACTAATTTATGACTTTCTTAAGCATAACGTTCGCCGTTCTCTAAAGTATGGCGCATTTTAATTTCTTCTTTTTACTCTTGTCTTTGCCTCGGCCGTTGTTTGTCTTGTTCTCTTCCATTTTGCGGGCGCGGATTTCCCTCATCAGGTCGTAGAAAACCTAAAAGGTCAGTAACACTTTATCAATTATCCACGTAGATAAAACGTGAAATAGAAATCCCGGGGCATTAAAAAAAGTAGAGTGACATTTAAAACGTCACAACTGACAGTTTGGCATTCAATTTAAATTAATCCAAAAATGTTGTGCTTGTGGGCCCAACTGTTTTAGCAATTAACCGTACGAAACATCTGCTCTTTGACCTATTGTGTTACAGCATGACTAATATTCCCACAAAATTAGATTACTATCGGTCATAAAAACAGTCCAATTTTATTTTCTGTCTCGTTGAAGCCTCTAATTAGACCCGCGCTAGCGTGACCCACCTTGTCGACGTGCTCCCGCGTCTTGGCCGAGGTCTCCACGTAGGGCACCCCCCATTGCTTGGCCCTGTCGCTGGCCTCTTGAAACGAGACTTTCCGCCGGTCCTCAAGGTCACTTTTGTTCCCGACTAACAAAAAGGGAATGTTTTCGTCGTTTTTCACGCGCAAGATCTGCTCCCTGAACTCTTGAGTGGCCTGAAAGCTCTCGTCCTCCGTGATGGAGAAGATGCACAGGAAGCCCTCGCCACTCCGGAAGTAGTTGTCTCTGATCGCGGCGTAGTCCTCCTGGCCTGCGGTGTCCAGGATGTCGATCTGGACATCTTCGCCGTCCAGGAGGATCTTCTTCCGGTAGGAGTCCGCCTTGGTGGGCTCATAGTCCTCTACGAATTCGTCGTACATGAACTGGAGGGTGAGGGCCGACTTGCCGACGCCGCCGCTGCCCACCATAATGACCTTGTGGAGGGCCGGCTGAGTTGCCGGTTTTTTCGACATTTTCGGCTGAAATGAGTGAAATGCCGGCGTTATTGCATTACCAGTCATTGACCCCAGGGTGGATTCATTTGACTTACCGGTTGTCTCAAACTAGAACTGAACTGTGAAGGGGTAGTGACTAGGCCACTTGTAATGATCACTTGTGGCTTTTGTGTCTTAACACTCACTGTATAGCAACAAGCAACACCAACACAACCTCACCGCTACTTGCTACTTGTAACCTACTTCACGTCATCCTTCCATTAGTCATCTTGTTCCTGGTATTTTGTCACGCAAATCCTTTGATATTTATTTTCACTGATTATCTCAAGACAATTCTGTATTCACTGAGTAATTGAGTGTTGTTTTGAAGAGGATTTAAAGATACGTGTCAAATGAAAATGTCACTTTTCAAATATGGAATCAACAATGGCGGTAGTGGGCGCAGCCATGGCGATTTTCGTGTTTTGATGGAAAAATAACGGAACTGGACAGTCGTGATAAGGATAATATTAATGTGATAAAACGGCAGTAAAAATATAATTTTATACTATAATCATTATTCATTAAAAACGGTATTAATTTTGTAAATAATTGCTTTTTTCATTGGGACTAAAGGTGCGTTCACACCGATTTGTTGTATTTTTCGGTAGATTACCCAATTTTTCCATTTTTAAAAGAATTTGGCGTATTAAAGATTATACAGGTTAAACTTTTGCAACCGAATTACTAAAAGTAGGTGTTTACGCAAACGTAGATAACAAATACGAAATACGAGAGGCATAAAATCTAATAATGTAGGTAATCGAAAGTAAATACCAAAACGATTTATCATCCTATACGACGATTCACCTAATCTAAGAGAGCCTTACAAAAGTAAAAATAGTAAAATACAACACAAAATACGCCATACATATTCAAATAATAATTTGTTAATGTGTGTATTGTGTGCTGCATATTTTATTTGTTAAGGTTTGTATAAGCTTATGTGAACCACCTAAATGTTAAAATTCGGGAGTATGGAAAGTATAGGCTACATTTGTCTTTTAAATTATCAAAATTACAATTTAAATCAACATTTATTGCAAAATCAACGCTTCAGTACTGTTCTAAAGGTATTTCAAGTGCAAATAGAAAAATGGATGATATTGAAGAGGCTGCAAGTTTTGCTTGTGCATAATTTTTCATGGAACACGAATGGCATACGTTGGTATGTAATATTTACTTACAGACCACGGGCTGTACGTAAAATATTATTGCAGGGTAACCATGAAAACTTGCACCTGACTAAAAAGTGCCTACAGTTTTAGAAAGAAATCACTAAGTTATTGGAGGTGGTTCAGTTTTACTTGTCCTTCGGCATATTTACTTAAACTTTGCTTATTCAACAACTAAATAATTTATTTTTTGCACTACATGTTCCACCAACAATTTGACTTTTCCTTGAATTGGTAGAAAAAAATATAAAACATAAAAAAACGAATTTGTGACGTTTCAAATGATTATAAAAGTAGATAAGTTTTTATAGCACTTTTAACCCATATCGACTCAACATTGACGTAATACTGAACACTTTGCTCTTTAAATTTTTGCCTATCTTTATCACCATTGTATTTATTTTTAATCAACACACACAACCACATGAAGCGGTTGGCCGGTATTTAGCCACAACGCAGTAAATGGCTTTTCTATAAATAAAATCCTTCAGAATAAGTCTTGGGTCTTTATTGTTTGGCTTACGTGGTAAACATTTCTTGTTGATTACACTGAGCTGAGACTCATCAATAAGAAATAACAACCCTCTGTATTAGAATATTTTGTATTTCCTATGAAATATTCTATACAAGTTGCGTGTCTAATGTTTAACAAAAAAGGATTTGGTACAAGATTAGCAGACACATCTCCACCAAATACCACGAAATGTGTCCTCAAAACCATAAAAACAGGAGCAATAGATTCGAGCCCACTAGCATAAACTGGATTAATTTTCCTTCGGCTTGTCCTCGCCCTCTTTCTTGGCCACCTCCGCCTTGGACGCCTCGTCGAAGTTGCCCACCAGGTCCGGCACGTCCTCCTCGTCCTCGGGCACGATCCTCCCGAGCCCCGTGTTGGCCACACTACTGGCTAAGCGCTTGAGCTGGTTGAGGCCCTCGGGCCCCAACTGACTTAAGATCCCCGGCAGCATCTCCGTGATCTGTTTGTTTTCCCCGTGGCCGGTGATGGCGAACGTGTTGGCCGCCAGCGAGGCCTGTGCCTTGGGGTTGTTGAAGTGGATGACCGTGCCGTCGTCCTTGATCATGTTTACCTCTTCGATGCCTGGTATCGTGTTCACGGAGAGCTTCTTCAGGGAGGATTGCAGTTTTTTGTCGTCGGTGGCCTGGGTGGAGTGCACGACCTTCTTTTTGCGGCGGGGGGTGCCCTTACCGCCGATCCGCACCTGCGACTGCAGTTTCTTCAGTTTCTCTGTGTTCATTTTGATGGGTGCTCTGAAATCACTGCACTGGTGACAACTTGTCAGTTTTGCGGGTTAAGCGGCGATTTGGGGCTATTTACCAGTCTTTTGCAATGATGTTAACAAAGCACATGTGCTTTGAAACCGGTGCGACAAAAAGGAAAATGGTCGACTTCCTACCTGCGCGGATTGGACTGAGTGCGTCTGCGCTCCCACGCGCCAAATTTAAATAAATATCGGGTTTTCCTTTTATATGACAAAATGACTGCGTCTTGTTCAACAATCGTTTAATTTTCATAACGCAAATGCAATAAGCAACCACTTGGCATTATTTTTCGGCTAGCAGTTAACATTCACAATAACCAAATATTTTGTATTATTGGTTGTCTAACTATAAACCGGAATCGACCAAAATCGCGACAAAATTTGCAAAAATCAAAATTATTAAAATCGAACATATTGACTTTTTTTTTACTTTTAACAACTCTAGAGGGTTGTAGAAGCGTAGAAATGTTCATAAAAGTTTGACAGAGTGAGTTTAAGAAAAAAAAATTTTTCATTTTTGTGCTTTGACCATAAAATTTTAAGCAAAAAAATTCAAAATTTTAAATCTCACGAAAAGCTGATATAATAGGAAAAATGAGCCGCAGAATTCACTGGAACAAACCGTTTTGCTCTACGACATTTAGTTTTTGAGTTACGAATTTTTATGTTGAAGAATAAAAGTACCACTATGAAATGGCTACCCTCTAATTTTAAGCAAAAAAATTCAAATTTTTAAATCGTTTGAAAAACTGATATTATACGTAATAATTCATTGGAACAAACCGTTTTGCTCTACGACTTTTAGTTTTTTAATTATGATTTTTTTTAGTGTAAAACTTTAAATGCCTCTGTACCCGGAACCGGTGCCCGGAGCGGCTCCGGGTTTTGACGAGAAAATAGATAATTTTAAGCGCTATCCGATGCTGTATTGATTTTTGCTCTAAGTCTTTTAGTTTCCGAGAAAAATGCAAAAAAACGTTGCCATTTTCACTTTTTTGAGTTTTTAAACGCCGATTACTGCGAAACTATTAGAGATAGAGAAAAACGGCAAAAGCGATTAGAACCGGTATAAAAAGCGCTACAAAACGCCATAAGTTTCAAGGCGATATCTCGCAAAAAATTTTTCAATTTTCAAACGGCCAAACTAAAAGAGCTAGGGGAAAATGCTTTTTACCATCGTAAAGAGCACATCAAAATCTATCAGATAAGATAGGTTTTAATTGATTTTGAGACACTTTAAAAATTGGCCATTTTCTAGGGGGGGGGTGTTAACAAATTTTTGATTTTTTTTATTTTCTCAATTACGGCAAAACTATTCGAAAAAGTGGAACTATTTTGGATCGAATCTATGTAAAATGATCCGGGGAATCGATTGGCGCCAAGAAAATCAACAAATTCTCAATAATTTTTTAGTTACAAATTTTTTTAAATTTTATCTTTTTTTCCTTTTATTTGCAATTTTCTCGAAAACTATTAGTCGGAGAACAATAATCTTTTTTGCAAATAATAGATAATTAAAAGAGCTTTCCAACGATAATAAACATCATGTCGTTATCTCTAATAGTTCCGGAGTTATTGCACGATAAATCTTCCGGGTACCGGAAATCGACCAAAATCGCGATGAAAAGTGGAAAATTCAAACAGAAATTCGAACCTATTGACTTTTTTTCTACTTTTAACAGTTGTTGGAGTTCCAGAGGGTTGTAGAAGCTTAGAAATGTTCAGAAAACTTTGCTAGAGTGATTTTAAGAAAAAAAAAATTTTTTCATTTTTCTGAAGGTGTCAACCATAAAATTTTAAGCAAAAAAAAATTCCAAATTTTAAATCACACGAAAAGCTGATATTATACGAAAAATGAGCCGTAGAATTCACTGGAGCAAACCGTTTTGCTCCACGACTTTTAGTTTTTTAATTATTTTTTTTAGTGTAAAACTTTAAATGCTTCTGTACGCGGAGCCGGTGCCCGGAGCGGCTCCGAGTTTTGATGAAAAAATAGATAATTTCAAACGCTATCTGATGCTTTTAGTTATGAATTTTTAATAAGTAACTTAGCGCATCCACCCTTTTTCGAATTAAAATTGGTCATTTTTTGTACTCAGCGTGCGGAAAAAACATAATTTCAAAATAAAATATATGACTCAGTTGAGAATAAAGTAACAGTAAAGATTTTATGTATTTTTATTGTACATTCTTTCAGTAAACCACCCATTCTCTGTGTTTCATCTGATACAGCCTTTTCCGCCTCTTCTCGTATTCGATCAAATTTTTAAATCGCTCAAATCGCTTTATTTCGGCCATTTCGTGGACCTCCTCTGGTGATTGCACTTCCTTCACAATTTCTTCTTCTTCCCGAGCTAAGGTTGCAACAATATCCTACAAAAAACCAAAATAACCGAAACTTAAACAATCCCATCTACTATACATACCATGGTGGGTTCGCAAGGCTCCAACCCAGAAATCTCCAAATTATACTTTTCTTTACAAAACAAATCGAAATGGCGTTTCACATCTTTCTTCACCTCTTTACAAGCGTTGATATAGGCTTTAAGTTCGGTCTGACACCTCAGTACCGATTCCTGCACTTCCAGTTGCTCCTGTTGTGAGGTTTCCAACTGGTTTGTGCAACATTTTTCAAATTCACTGGCCGTTTCGCCCTTATCGATGTTTGCGTGTTGGAACTCTCGAGTCATGCGGGCCTATTTATTAATTAAGCAAACGGTAAGTAAAAATTAAACAAAACGCAAACCAGGAATAAGTCGTGTTTGTACTTCTCAACTCGTGACGAGATTTCTCTTAAGCGATTCAAGTCGTTGAGATAAGTCCGGTAAATGTTTTTTGCCACAGCTTCGTTCTTCTCGTACAAATTCTGAAAACGGGAGAATTCATCATTTTTGTCGGTAACGTAAGTCTGCCAGGCTTCGTAATATTCGGGGGGAATCTGCGGCATGAGAGCCGACTCAAGTGATTGTTTGGATTTCGATTTCTCCCGATTTTTGTCATAAAGGGAGGCACTCGAGCTCGATTTTCGTTTAGTGGCGGATGCGCGTTTTAACAAACTTGAACTACTGGTCCTTGACTTGGTTTTTGATCCCGTCTCGCGCACTAAAACAAAAAAAATCGCACTAAAATTATTAAAAAAAAGAACGAACATACGCGATCCCATTTTACTTGGAGTTTTCAAAACAGCAGCGGCTGAACCAGTCCGGGCTTTTTCTTTAGGGAATGTCTCACTGGACGAAGTTTTGTGCGAAAGACGAGATGATTTCGAGTGCACCTATTAATAATTAAAATAATGTCTTTTTTTAATTAATGAGTTAATGCGAATTTACTTTGTGACTACCAGTCGTACTACCGTGTTTCGTCAAAACCACTTGCTTTGCCTTTTCTTCCTCACATTTTTTATAAACCATTCTCAAAATCTCTAAAGCAATATTAACATCGCAAACGTTGAGTAGCGCGAGATGTGATATTTTATTTTGTAAAAATTCATTCACCGTTCTTTCAATATGCGCAAATCGTTCCTCGTTTAGCGATTTGGCCAAGTCTTGATGCATCAAGATCGTATTGTACGTATTTTCAAGTTTGAGTCTCTTTAATTCCCTCTGAACAGAAATATTAATCGGGAAAAAATATTACAATTTATAAGTACTTCCAAGCTTTCAATTCTTTCTTGTGTCACTTCTTTATTAATACTGACTTCACATTTCATCGCTTTTAAACCACCTATTATCTCACCAAACCTCAGCATTGAGATTGTCACCAATAAATCCGTCCTCGAGACCCGAATGTGACCAATAAGACTAACGCAAAATTAACTTAAAATAGCAAAAGAAGTATTTAATTGTTACCGCAAAATGCTTGAATTATTTAACGAGTCGCCCAAATACTGAATCATGGGATTTAGCTTCTGCCTTAGTTTAATCTGTTCGGGGATTTGCGAGCACAAGACTAGGAAAAACTGTTCGAGTTGTGTTTTGGCTAAATTCGCTGCGCCAATCTCGTAGGGGTTTTTAAAGGAGCAGCTGAAATTCCCAACGGTGTCGGCCCCCGCAAGGTCGACAATGTGCAGCTGATTAAAATAAAAATTATCTTGTTTCAAAAAATTAAAAACGCACTTTGCACTTCCTTATCGGATTGTCTTGCATTTCGAGATTCTTTTTGTTGATATGAAAGGTGAAAATGCTGCTTGAGGAGTGTGAAGGGTAGGAGGCACTTTCAGCAAAGACTTTTCGGCCCTCGCCCCTAAAAATAATTTTCAGCGCTTCCTCCTCACTCCGTATCTTAATTTTAGTTATCTCTTTGAGGGAGGTGAGCAGATTCGGGTACGGTTGTAACAAATCGTAAATGTTTGTTCGTGAAAACTCAACGTAAGAGGCTTGAATGCACGTTTTAATGTTTTTTGAGGCCTCCTTATTCAGATTGTGGAACAAGTCTGTTATGACCCGTGGCAGGATTCCCCTGTTCTGTTTTTGAAATAAATTAAGTGAATCGGACTTTTGTTATTACCTCGAAAGGGTTCTGCAAGCCGTTTATTGTTAATGATTTACCGGTTCCCGTCTGGCCGTAAGCCATAATAATTGCATCTCGTCCGTTTGAAAGACTAAAGATAAATTAAATAATACGTTTTTGTACGTTTTTTAACAAACTTGTCTAGCACGTCTGGAGTGATGGTATCGTAAATCTCCCTTTGTGTGTGGTTGAAAAAGACTTGATCGGAGTGAAACGTCCAGAAAGTGGGGACAACACCCTCTTTTGCCTTGTTGAGTTCTTGCAGACACCTGATGTAAATCGTTTTGTGATCATCTAGAATTTTTAAATGGTCCCAAGCCATGTTTTCGGCGGGGAGCAGTCGGAAATAAATCTTTGTATACTTTTTCTCAACCATTTTAACTGAGGGTTGAGGAATTGAAATAAAATTGTCAAGTTGTCAACACAATTTTGATTATGGGCTTTATTAAATTAAATTACATTCAGTGCCGGTTTAAAAAATAAAGTTACAATAACGTAGGTTTTATTTACACTCTACAAAACAATTTATTACAGGAAATTCCAGCGGCAGTATAATCTAATGCTGTACTAAAATTACAATACATTAGAAGCTTCGATCACGAATGGTGGCGTTTAAATCCCGTTCACAATTTGAATAAGCCATTCCTATACCAAACCCGCCACCCATTACGACAGGCCACCGTCTTCTTTTGAAAAATAACAGCGAAAAGACTGATCCTAGAACGACCCCACCTCCTGTTGGCAAAGTTTGAGGTTATGCTGATGACATAACACGAACTTATAAAAACCGCTCCAAATTACGAACGAAAGCAAGAAAATTATTGTTTTACCAAACTTAAGTAGTGCATCCGAAAAACACCGGTCCCATTTCCTGCCCAGCTCTTCTTCTACGTACACTGGAGACGCCATCTTTCCTGCAGGAGGTCGTTCAGTTCGATTTTATTGAGCGAGATGTCGTCACAGATATTTTCAGAATCTGTACAGTTTATGTAATGTTCACGTGCTACGACTAATCCACCTTTTCTAACGCAGTCTTTGTCTTTGGGGCACTTGGTCAAATATTTGACAGTCCATGGTTGACGTTCTAAAAATTCAAATCCATCAAGCACCCCGCGCTTGGACCTCATTGGGCCGGGAAAAATGTTGCCAAATTGACCAACCAAATGCCCCACGTCAAATTCCCGTGTTGTCAAACAATTGTCAAAATAGAATGAGATCATAGCAAGAAAATTTGGGTTGGTCTACGATTTGGAGCTTTGTCACGAAAATGGGGCTGTTTGGGAAGACGCCCGAGCGCAATCCCAAGGACATGGTGAGGTGGCGTTCGCCCAACTTGCCTCTGATTTTGGTTTGTAGGTGAATGAGTGGAACTCTAAATTGCGGAAGGAAGGGTACCAACTGGAGCGCCAAATCAGATGTGAGTGTTACTTGGACAATAATAGCAATAAATAAGTGATTTCCAGCCATTAAACGCGAAGAAGAGAAAGTGAAACGCTCGCTTAAGGAGGCTGCTAAGAAAGGAGACAAGGAGACTTGCACAATCCTTGCAAAGGAAATCCTCCACGCACGGCAGGCTATAACCAGGATTTACACCTCCAAAGCCCACATAAACTCGGTCATGTTACAAATGAAAAACCAATTAGGTGCGTTATTTTTGTACAAACTGGTTGAAAAAATAAATTTGTAGCGACATTGCGCGTTGCTGGTTCTCTGGCCAAGTCCACTGAAGTGATGCAAGCCATGCAGCGCCTACTCCGTGTTCCAGAAGTGGCCCAAACCATGCAAAACCTCTCCAAAGAGATGATGAAAGCTGGGATAATTGAAGAGATGTTGGATGAGACAATGGACAGTTTTGAAGACACTGAGGAGATGGAAGAGGCAGCGCAGACTGAAATTGATAAAGTATTGTGGGAAATAACAGAGGGCAAATTAGGGGAAGCCCCTGCACCCCCTGTTGGCGACAAAGCGGCAGCTGTGGAGCAACCCGAAAGTGTGGACGTTGAGGACGAGGAGGAAATTGAAGAAATGCAGAGCAGGCTAGCTGCACTTAAATCCTAACTCCCAACTGAGCTAAAGTATTTCATTTGCTTTATTGTAGATAAAGATGCATATTTTTTTAGCGTATTTATGCAACATTTTGTATATATGATTAAGATTCTAATTCACTAATTGCCTGTTGACGGTTTATTGTTTAATTTAAATAAATATGAAATAAAATTGACGACTTAACGCCTCTTCTTTTTCTCCTGTTTGCGGGTCCTGTGGTAAGGTCTCCGCGGTGTATTTTGGGGGGTGCTTTGCTCAGAGCTTTCGTCATCACTGTCCCCCTAAAAAACACCATTACAACACCCATTTCGTTGAAAAATAGCAGAAACAGACTCGCGAAAGCCAGGAGTTGTCGTCTGAAGAATCGGGTAAAAAAATACACGCAGCCAAGCAAAAGATTTGGAATAAAGCACCCACGTATAATCCGTAGCGCACAATTGTCGCAGTCATATCCTCCACACCAATATTTATAGCCGCATTCATTTTAAAAAAATGTTATTTTCACGGGAAATGAACGGTAAACAAATCAATATGTAAACACTAATGTGTTCCCGGAAAGTGCACCTGCTCGAATCCTGAACCACCAATGGAATAACGCGATTTTTGCGGGTGATTTGAATATTAGAATGCTTTAAATCAAAACAACTTTATTTGTAAATTTGAATCACGAGGTAATACACCGCTGTCTTTTGGACTATTACTCTTAAATTAATAAATATGGCACAAATAAATAAATACGTAGATAGACGATAAAAGAATCTAGAAATGGCCTATAGCGTCACTAACCAACTAGTATAATGTTTTTTAAATAGGCGCTATGAGTATTAACGGGAGTTTAAAAACCAAAACAAGCACTCCCGTAATTTAGACTGTAAAAATTTGAAGCTACACTAACAATCCACTTGAAAAATTTCAATATGAAAAAATTCAGCTGTTGACTATCTTTACAATATGTGACTAGAATTAACGAAAAACACAACAGATCCATCTCACATTAACACAACAGTGGAAATAAAGCATTCGAGATGCATGGAATTATGCAAACATTACAGATATGTATAAATACAACAAACAGATAAATAACATGAGCTAGGCTACGCTATGTGTTAACTGTTAACGTTACTTATTTATTTGGAAAATCTGGCCAATAGTTGATGTGGTAGCGTTGTGTTGTTCCCTCAAATAACCGGTCGAGCCAATTCGGCAGACCGTCCAGTAAATTCTCCTGTAGTAAGAGCTCCTCATCGGATTCAGACGAGTCGGAATCGAAGCCGATAAAAGTGCCACTCTCGCAGTCTTTTTCGTCAAATTTCGTCGGCATTTTGGATCGCTGCTTTTTATTGCGTTCGGTGTGCTTGGCGTGAAACATGCAGAAGTATTTTCTGTGGCCGTTCAGGGACAAGACTGTCCCAACGCAATTACGCGGGTTTATGTTCAGTTCGCGCTCCTCTGGCAAGGACAATTGCAACAGCTCCTTGTACCAGCTAAGGCCCCGTTCAATGTACATGTAGGAAAACATCAAAGTTTTGTTTCTATAAAACTGACATTGAAACTGGGCGAAAAACAAACAAGTTACTTACTTTCGGTATGGCCAGACCGCTTTATGGAAGGGTGGGATTAGTTGCCGACATGAGTGCATGTCAACCACTAGAAGAATGGTCCGGCAACCGGGTTTTAAAAGTCGTACCAGTCCGTTGTATTTCTCGGCTCGCAATTCGTGCAAACGCAGCTCGGGCTGGTAGCTCGAGTTTGAGTCGTTATTGTTGTTGCCAGATTTTGCTTTGGCTTTCTGCTGCTGAATACTCTCTTCTTCCAAACGCCTAAACCAACGATTAATGAATTAATACAAGAGGGATTAATTAATCTACGTCCTCTTAGGCCTACTATTGGAACACTGCTCGGATTGTTCCGAGCTAGATTTTGTTTTCAATAAATAAATAAAGTGGGTTTGACATTATTTTATTTCAACTTAACAATTTTTACCCACATTATTTCAACAAAATTTTGCAGCTATTTTATATCTCGTTTCGTTGGAAGTAATTTATTTGTATTTTTATGATTACTTACACCAAATACGCCATGAAATACCCAACAGCCAGGATAAAAATAATCGTCCCGACTATCGACAGCGCCGGCAAAATTTGATCCTTGCTCAAACCATCATAGACCGACTCGACAAAAGTGCCAACTTTGCTAGCAATCCGGCCGAAAATTCCCTTCGCATGTTCGTCGAATAAATCATTAACTAGAGCTTCATAAGTCAGAGCTTCGCTAGACCTCAACAGGCGGCTTATTGTACTTTCCAGTTTCTGTGTTGTTTGATTGAGATTATTCTCCCATTCCCACTTATCATTAATCCACTCGTATTTAACATGTGATGTGTCACGACGCCACAAAATTACGATACGAAGCAACGGCTCAACGTCCTCACCTTCTGAAACATATTTTCAGCACAAAAGTAAAAAACAGTGATACAATAACTTACCGGGAATTAAAGAATTAACAAACTCCGCTTGCCTGTCGTGATAGATATACGCAAAACGAACTTTCTCGACATTGTAGGGCGAATTTTGTGCGTAAATTCGGAAAGATTGTCTGTGGGGGTCATGACTGGTTGATGCCTTCGTCACCAAAACAACACACAAGCGTTTGCGGGGCTTGTTCCACTCGCAGGGGCACAAAGCCTCCAAGACTTCCTACCGGAAAAATTAAATTACAAAAAACAAAATTACTCCAAACAAACCTGAGATGACAGCCTTGGCAGGGCAAGATATTGATTCAACGAGACAACATGATGTAAAGTGGAAGTTGGTATATCTTTCATCGAGAGACTGGCCATAGGAGACGATGTATTTTCATTGAATAACAAAACTGTGTCCATGTCTTGCGGAACTTGGTATTTGCGCCGAATTTCTAGCGAATCTACAAAACTAAAGCACGAATAAAACCAAAATTGAATTGCTTATAACTTGCCCAAAAGCAACACGGTGTCTGAAATGGTAGGCAGTTATTAAATAACGCAGCCTGATGTTTTGGCGGGGTTCAAAAATTAGCCCCCTAACTCTGTTATCCTCCCAACCGTTCAAAAACCCCTCCACGTCTTCGTGTTTCAATTTGGGAACTAACTTGTAGGGTAGTTTATTTTTGAGGAATTCTGTAACAATTCATAAAAAATCATAGTAATAATTAATAAAATCAAAGATTTACCAATTATTCTCTGAATGCTTGTGATGGTTTCCTTGTAAACAAACACGTTACCATCAAGTAGCAAAACAATGCATGGTAAGGCATGGATGTTGAGACGTCTTGCAAGTGCTGGTTCTCTACCAGAATGAACTGTGACAAAATTAACACCCAGAGGTTCCAACTTGTCGACCAATTTTCGGCAGTATGGTGCAGTTTGAAGGCAGGCAAAACACCAGTCGGTGTAAAAAAATATCAAATGGGGGGTTCTCTCACTCTTGGGGACAATTAACTTATCATATTGCCTGTCATAATAAAAATAGCCACAACTTTATAACCAATTAAGACGTTACCTTGTAGATATCGACAACTTGTGGAAAAAAGTGATATCGTTCTCCTGAAAATTAAAATGCGCCCCATGTGCGGTGAAAATGTCATCAAACGGGTTGCTAGTATGGAAGGGAGGGTGTTCAGGGTTATTGTAGAAATCATCTTCTGTGATCCCCTTATTATCGAATTTTTTGCGTCGCTCCGCATCGGACAACAACTCATACGCTTGTTTTATTTTCACGAACTTTTCTTCAGCCTCTGGGTCCTTGGTTTTGTCCGGGTGCCTAAATACGCCCTTGGCATTTGCAGTGAATAAATGGGTCAAAAGCACGTACCATTCTTTGGCCAGCTGCCTGTAAGCCTTCTTAATCTCTGATTGCGACGCCTTCCTATGAACACCCAGAATTTCATAGGGGTTACCTAATTCCGTGAGCGCAGTCCCGAGTAAACAAACCAAAATATAACCACAACGTATCCACAAATTGGACTGCCATCTCATTGTCAATTAAAACACATATAATGCTAAGATGTGGCGGAATTACAACACATTGACGAAAATTAGCACGAAATTCGTGAAAATATTGATTTTCCAGGAAAACACACTGGCAAATGTCCACAATTGTCAAATTGATGGTAACGAAAGGACGCGATCCCTGGCCAATTATCCGTAGATTTGGCCCATTTTTTAAATAATTTAATATTTTGGGCCACTTACAACCCAAACAATATAATTCGTGCAGCAAGACAATGGGCAAAGCCACTCCAAAAGCACTGTTTTAACAAAAAGCCGCATTGCGGTTGTGTTGGCGCCCTGCAGCTTGAATTTGACATTCCGATCTTGTCCGATTTTCCAAAGTAAATAGCGATAAAAGTTAAATTTGTACGTTTTTAAGTGATAATCAGTGGAACAAGTTCACCAACCCAAGTCCCACACAAAATTCGCTATGTTGTCGTTATCACATCTCAAAGAACCGGAGTTGGTGTGGAAGATCCAAAAGTACTTTGGGGTTAGAACCGGAAAATCTAGCACCAACAACAGTACTGAAGAAAGCGATAGCAGTTACGTGATAACGAACAAATTCTGGTACTATTTGTTTGTTTTCGGAACGGCACTCGGAGACGAAGCGTTCTATTCGTCCTTTATTCCGTTTTGGTTTTGGAACATCGATGGGGCTGTGGGGCGCAGGGTTGTCCTGATCTGGACCATAGTCATGTACATTGGTATGTTTCGCGATGTTGTTGAAATCCAGTGCTCAATTCGAATGTAGGTCAGGCTGTTAAAGACGTAATTAGGTGGCCAAGACCAGGACCCCCAGTTGTGAGGCTCCAGAGCAAGTGGTCGTTGGAGTATGGCATGCCCTCGACCCATGCCATGGTGGCTGTGGCCTTTCCTTTCTCATTCCTGTTGTGTACAATGAACAGGTACCAGTACAACATTCCGTTAGGCCTTGTTATTGCAGTCCTGTGGTGTTCTGTTATTTGCCTAAGCAGGCTGTATCTGGGCATGCATTCGGTCTTGGTAAGTACTAACAGGTGGTAATTGGAATTTGATTAATGAAACATTTTATCGATTGAAGTATCATAACAATGGCTCAGTAATTCTAAAAATTGATAAAATCAGCTCAAATGATTCATAAAGTTTTTTTCTTTTATTACATCAATGGCTGATAAGTAATAAATATTTATGTCTGTTGTCAGTATTGGAAAAATCGGCATTAAACCGGTTTGCTAATTACACTAGTTTATTTTTGCGAAAACTGACATCCTGTATTTCTTAAATCTGACGTGATGATTTTTTAATATTTTTTTAACTTAGTTAAGGTATATAAATCGTGTAAACTAGTGTTATTATTTCTTCCAGGATATTGTTGCTGGTTTAGGCCTTACCGTCCTAATAATGACACCCCTTATCCCCATTGTTGATTACTTAGACAATTATTTACTAACGGACCCCACGTCCCCCTTTCTCCTGTTGGTGGTTTCAATCCTCATGATTGTTTACTATCCAAACAGTGGTAAATGGACACCTACAAGGTACTCCCCCATTACCAACCGCAAAAAACTAAACATTTTTTTTAGGGGAGACACCACAATGATTCTCTCCGTTTGTGTGGGGATTCATTGTGGGGCTTGGCTCAACTACCAATTGGGAATAATGACAACGTCAGACTTGACCCCACCGTATGCCATCATGTGGCCTTCTTACACCATGTTAGGTTGTACCATCTTGCGCACAATAATCGGTTTTGCTTTGGTTCTTTTAACCAGAGCTGTGTCCAAAACTGTGACATATAACTTCATTTGCGCCCTTTTGAAAGAAAACGCCGATGTTTTGAAAAAGTCTGATAATTCGCTGAGTAATAAACACAAAACGATCGTCGATTTGGGCTGCAAATACGTCACGTGTGGTATGATCGGGTTCAACGCGCTTTATTTCATACCACAGTTATTCAGGTATTTGCGAATTGAAAGACCCACGTTTTTTACGGAAATTTGATAGTTAATGTGATTTTTGTTTTATTTATTTTTTATTTAATTTTATTGGACTGTATTATAGTCACATTTATTAAACCGTTGTAGTAGATCTGATTCGCTATCGCTGAGACAATCGGTACATCACCGTTCAGTACATATCATTTTTTCTGCTGGCAATGCTCAGTACAGTGAAAATTAGGGCTTAAAAGTGCGACAGGCTTGTGATAAACTAATACAAACATCAATTTCGTAACGCCATAGTGTAGTTAGGTAATTTCATAATCAATTTTTATTGTAATTAAATTTATTCTAAAAATATTTAACGATTCTAATGATGCAATAATTAATTAACCTCCCACGAGGGGCATTGTTACTGTTAAAACCTGAAATAAAATAATTAAATGGTTGTTTCCCTGTTTGATTGACCTACCTTTGTCGCTTTATTGAACGTTGAAGTAGAAGAGGCTTGTCTAATCACTAGTGGGACAAAAATATCAAGTAAATAGTGCTTTGAAGTTGATTCTATAACAATTCGGTCTTCGCCAACATCGAGAGTAAGTTCTTTGGCTGAAATCTACAAAAAATTACGATACAAAAAGGAGGACAACTTACAATATCTGGAAATTTAAATTCGCCAATCAAACAATTCGGTTTCGCCTTCCGCCTAAATAATCTATATTCAGGTTCTCTGCACTTCACCTCGTTACTCGAAATCGTCTCAATCAGCGGTTTCACTCTCCGAGCTTCATTACTACCTCGTAGCTCCTCAATAGGCGATTTCGCACTTTTCATTTTTTCGTCAATTTCGCGCTGTTGTACCCGATGGACTTGCAAATTACCGAATGCTTTCCGGTTCTGTAAGATGATTTTTTCGTCTTTGCATATAATCCCATGTTTGTCCTTCAAACCCTCGAAAACGATTGTAACAAAGAAACTTTTAAATAACTGGCTTTGTTCGACTTTTTTGAAAAAAGTTGGATGAATGGCAATGTCGCAAACTTTGGTATCTTCTCCTTTCTTATCTTTGTCGTTGCGCACTTCTCCAATGCTCATGGGCACCCGAAAATTGGGAGCATCGTCAGAGTTCAAGATATCTTTCAGTTCGTTTTCGGAAATGTCTTTTGGGGATGGAATTGCGTCAGTGTGGCAGATGTTGACGAAAAATTTGGTATCGGAACCGATTTCGTGGGTTTTGATACAGAATCCTGTCAACGATGCTTCAAATTAACAGTCTGTACAGATTCATAATCTCTATCACAACTATTCATTGTGCATATTTAATATGTTGTTACTAACCATTTATTTAAATGAGTGCCACAAGAATTAAGACAACCATAAATTTATCGTATGAATTTATAAGTCATTAACCGGCTTCATGAATTTTGTTATTCAATCTTGAACATAACTCCACGTTATGCCACAAAAAATTGCATTTTGTAGTAAAAATATTCGTCCAGGAATAATTTTACATAATTAAGCACCGTATGAGGTTAAAGTGATTTTAATAACGAAATTATTAAACCTTGTCCTAGTACAAATTTAACAATACTCAAGGACACTAATTTCCAGACCCACTCATCAGCGTTATTTAATTTCGACGAATGCAAACAATAGGATATTGTATGTGAATCACCAGAGAAATTTTAATACTTACAGAACGTTCATCACAGAAATGAACTGAAAAAAATTGGTGATTTTTTTCAACATTTAATGTTATACAAGATCTGTCGTTTTCGATAACTAAATTTAAGAATATATAAAGATATATAACTTTGAAGAGCTATAACTATATCTTATCTCGTGAAAATAGGCTCCAACAATTTTTTGTCATAGGAACTTTTTAATGGAAAAAAATAAAAAAAGGGTTAGATAAATGTTTCAAGTAATTTACTATAATTATCTTCTGTTTTGTGGTAACATGTGGCAGATATTTTAATCATTTTTAATTTTCATTCCCATCTCTCGGTATTTGAAACTTCTTTGTGAAGCTAACAATTCAATTACATTTTTTTTAATTAAGTTGTTTCACGATGACATCACTCCTATTAAAGCTGCACCAGATTATTCATTTGACAACAATGTTACTCAAGTCGAAAATAAACGCGGACAGGTTGGTAACATGAATAAATCAATAAAGAAACAACTTGTTAACAATCGATCAATGTATTTCCATGTAAAATAGGAATCACACTTTAGTAAAGGATTATCTAGCATTCAAGGTCACTTTATAAACAAATACAGCAAATTTAAATCAATTGAGATGAGGAAAAAATTATTCCCTTGGGCTTGTAATTACAGCAACATTAGGATATTTCTTACTTTCCGTGTTATTAAAACGAGCGCTTAATTACGGTAAGTGACAAAAGGATATTTCTAGTTTTTAGTAAATTGATTACAAAATGTTGCGAAATAAATTTTAATGAAGGGCAACTAAAATTGCATGACTTTTCGATTTAGAAAAGTGAAGAGTGATAAAGCAAAAAACCGTTCCGATATAGAGCAATCATAATCAACAAATCAATAATACAATAATTTAAGCTGATACTTAAAAGTCATGTTGATATTTTAATTATGCAACAAACTGTAGTAAATCTATAAATGTAATAAGTGGAATTATTGACCTAACACAACCCTGACCGCTTCTTGGTATTAAATTTCCTGTATTTTCGCTCTTCTAGACAATTTTAAACAGTCCTGTGGTTTCTCAACACAACCAGATTCAAACCCGAAAATATTCGAGCGATTACAACCAGTTAAATCGCATTTTCATCAATTGTTTTGTAGATTGTAGATACAATGTGAGAACCGAGCAGATAACCATCATTCAAGTAGTGACGCGGGTAAAGCGCGGTCGAAATTTTCGACTCACTTTTCGCGGCTTCTACATAAATAGCGGCTTTTCAATTGCAATTTCATTTAGTTAGTGACAATTAAAAGTGGTGCTACGACCAAAATCGGTGCATCTGACACAGAAAAAAGGTAATTTTCAGTGTTCATGAACGTTGAACTGTCTTTGCGAAAGCCTTGATTTATTCTCGATTGACATGGTGTGTGCGTATCGTGACTTTTAGTTCGTTATCTGTAATTGTAGGGTGAGTCAAGGGTAACGAATTACTTCCGAAATTCAATAAAAAAATCAGGCCAAACTGTCACCGAGTAAATTAATAGTGAAGTAAATGATCTACTTCTTGCACATTGCACAACCCGTTTCTTGCCTAACAACAATTAAGATTTTTACTAAAAATATTTTGTTGTCGCAAGACGATAAATTAAATAATGACGGCCACTCGTGTAATGTGATAGTTCCGTGTCTAGTAATTATTTTTTGTGCTATTATTTCTCAGCATCTTCTATTTTTAAATTACCCAAACTGTGAATTGTTTACGGTTGTAAGTCGACCTTGATGTTTCCAGAGTTATGCAATTCATATTTTATTTTAAAGGTGAAAGAGAGGAATTTACAAACCCATCCTCAAATTTTTCCTCAAAACCGGTTGTAATAAATATGAGAAATTCCATAGCTTGTGGGAGGATTAAAATGTAATTACTTTGTTAATTAATTGTTTTCTGTTTGGATAAAAAATAAGTCGGCACAAATACGAGAACTTTTAAGTAATAATTGTCCATTCATATTATTAACAAAGCCTGTTGCCACCATATAAAGTCATTATTGTGATTAATTAGTCTTAGCACCTAACATTAATTGTGCAAAACAGGAAACATTATGAATATTAAATAAACATACAGAACGATTATTTCTCATGGACTGTTGTTAAATAACCAGAATCTAAACGGATGTTTGTAGTTGAAAATAACTGTAAAACTTCTTTTATTTTCTACTTGGATCAATAAAATGCAACCTTCTACTTCTAATTGTGATTACACTAACATCATTATGGTGACTTGCATTATCTTATTATCTTGTTAAATTCTAGAATTGTTTGTTTTATCAAACGGGAGGATTTGCCGAATTCACACACAAGGTGTGATAACGAGAGCCACAAAAGATAACACTTACCGGGAAATGGTTTTACCAATTTGGACGGGAACTGCTCCCCTGGCGGGTTAAATATTTTATTAAACTCTTCCTCCTTTGGGTCGGTCTGAAACACCAAAGTTAACCTCAAAAAATTCGCAAATCTCAACAGACTCACCGCAAATCGTAGATTATTCTCGACAATAGTAGGGTCAACGTCGAGAAATATTCCTGAAGACTTGGTCATTTTTAATTAAGTTGTTTTGCCGCTTTATCACAACAAATTATTGAACAAACAAACCATAGACAAATCAAACTTTACAAAAATGACAGTTGTCATCGTCAACTGTCAATTTGAGTCACGTGTTACTACCGCGAGATTTGAAATATTTTATTCGTGATGCATTTGCATTGCATTTGTGACAATCAGCCCGATTGTTGCTTATCGATGATTATGTCACAATTTTAATAAATTGTTGTTGGTGTAATTGGTGAAGATGGATATTTGCTTTCAGGATTTTGCGAATGGGTTTGAGTTTGCGCAGTTCCTGGTAAAAAATGGCTGAAACTACTATGGACAAATTTTGTGGCTCCAAATTTTGGGTAAGTCTTTCGTAAAAATTTGAGCAAAAAATTCAAAAGAACCGATTTTTGTTGCCTTTTTAATTCATTATTTTTGCATGGGTCCGAAATACCGCACTTCAGTTACGTAAAATAAGCAAGGTTAAATAGCGCCGGTGCTAACTGTATATTTAGTTAGAGCAGCAAGTCGTTGATTTTTTCTTAATCTCGCAGAACTGGTCAACATCTTCAATTAAACATGGATTATTTTTTTTTAGAATTCGACGCTGACATGGCACACCAACGATCCAGACCTAACAAAATGTTTTGAACGGACAGTTCTAGTGTGGATTCCTTGTGCGTTTCTGTGGACTTTTTCTAGTTTAGAAGTGTATTACATTTTGCACAGCAAGAGGAGGGATATACCCTGGAATTGGTTAAATGTGTCCAAGTTACTGGGAACTGCTGTTCTTTTTGTGTTAACAGTTACTGATTTAGTGACAGCAGTTAATTCGGCAAGTTCGAGTGAAAGTGATGTGTATAAAGTGGATATCTACACACCAGTCATTAAACTGCTCACTTTTGTAAGTATATTTTCGGATTTTTGGCCAGGGGTGACAGCACGATGACAGCGTCAAAAACGACATAACCTTCAAAAACTGACCAAGAAGTCATTTTTGTTATCAATTCTATTTTTAAACAATTATCGCCAAACGAGCGCACTTATCCTACCTACTCGATATTGTAAAGTACACTTAGTTGCACTTGACTAATAAAAATATGCATAAAATAAAATAGTATAAAATGAACAGTTAAATAATTTGTTCTATATTTATTGTCGGTAATTGTGCAGTCCTCGTTGTGCGATTGCTATCTAAACACTCGTATTTGCTATAATTATTTGCTTTTTAAGTGTACAGAGATTTATTTGTTTGTTTATTTATTTTATTTATAGTGCTTAATAGGCTGATTATTGCCCTAGCTTATGAACATTTTTCTAATTTCTTTAATGTCGCAACAGTATCACCTATCATTGGAAAAGTTAAATTATCGTCTTCTCAACCTTGATGATAATATATTGTTACATCTTTTACACAATAAATATGTTGATAAAGTACAGTGAAGCATTGTGCGAGTATTTGAGGTTTATCATTTTTTAAATAAAAAATTTAAAACCGTCTCGTGTGAATCTCAAAATTGTATCTCGGTTGACACCAATTTTATTAAATTTGACCCTCTTTGTTTTTTTTTTGTATGTATTCCAGGATTTGAGTTGAGATGATTTTTGTCAATATTTATTCAAATATCCTGATCAAGAGATATTTTACCAAATGTTCACTAATTTAGGTAAAAGTGTGATGGCGTTACGCTTTAACACGAAATGAAGATAAATCGCCATAAGTTCAGTTTTTTTTTTCCTAAAAACATGAACGAAAAATTGATTGATTGCTTGTTTAATTTTAGGGCCTGTCAGCAGTACTTTTAGTGTACAACCGTAAATATGGCCTCTGTACTTCGGGATTACAGTTCTTATTTTGGCTTTCATTGGCGATTTGTGGGGCATTTCAATACAGAACTGAACTCAGAGGCTCACAGGAAGAAGAAATTTCGGAGTCTCGTTATTCCTACATTAGTTACTTAATTTATTACCCAGTGGTCTTAGTAATGTTATTTTTAAATTGTTTTGCTGATCGGCCTCCACGACGTAGCGAATATCCAAAACTAAAGGTGCGATTGTAAAAATTAGAAATAACTCCTTTAAATTAAATTATTTTATTAGAATCCTTGTCCAGAGGAAAATAGTAGTTTTCTTTCTCGGTTGCTATTTTCCTGGTTTGATTCTCTCGCGTGGAGAGGTTTTAGGCGACCTTTGGTCGACAGCGACCTTTGGGACATGAAACCTGAAGATTCAGCATTAGAGGTTGTGCCAACGTTCGAAAAACATTGGAAGAGAATCTTACAAAAGTGCGAAAGGTAACAAATAGGTTTAAGTTGCTTTTGCTTGAAGCTTTAAGCATATTTTATTTATTACGATGCATAAATTAAAAAATATTTGTTAAAAATATTATAAATAAAAGGTAGGCTGTTTGTGGTTAAAAATTGTAATCGACGTTTTTGTACTTTAATTAACTGCTGAATAATTTGTTTACTTAACTTTTTCAAAAAATATGCATAATATAAAATTTTTGTTTGCGTAACTTCTCGTTGTGAGTTCTTAAATAGCTGATAAACGTCGGATTGTTTTTTAATTTGAACACTGATTTATTTCATGCTTTATTTTTTTGCTTTTTAACGATATTAACACCAGCTGTAGCAGCGCCTTGTCTCGTCCCTCACACTCTCACCTTTGTTGTTCGTTGTTTTCGTGACCCACTGTTGTATCGTTTCACCCTCGAATCGTCCTCAGTATTGTCAATTTACAGCAACTCTCCTACACGTCAGACTCGTGCTTCTTATAAACTTGACTCAGCACGTGTGGATATTGTCAACAGCTCGACCAAAAAGCAAGCGTCGATTCTGCCGGCTCTAGTTAAAGCTTTCGGACCTACTTTCGTATTCGGTGCCTTACTTAAACTTATCCAAGATCTGCTTACTTTCGTCAGTCCCCACATCTTGGAGTAAGTATGTAAGAAAAGCTCAGGAAAAGTGTCTAACGAGCGCGTTTAGTCTACTTATCCAGTTCGTGAAGAACAATGAGGAGCAATGGAAGGGTTTTCTATACGCTGGTGCCCTATTTGTCACCGCGACAATCCAAACAATCGTCCTTTCGCAATATTTCAATCGAATGTTCGTCGTGGGAATGCGAATTCGGACGGCTTTGGTGTCAGCGATTTACAAAAAAGCACTCCGAGTTTCGAATAAAGCGCGCAAGGAGAGCACTGTTGGCGAAATTGTTAATTTGATGTCGGTAGATGCACAAAAATTCATCGACTTGACCGCTTACATCAACATGATCTGGTCAGCACCGCTGCAGATTATTCTCGCCTTGTACTTCTTGTGGAATATCCTAGGGCCTGCGGTCTTAGCCGGACTGGCCGTCATGATTATTTTAATCCCCGTTAACGGATACATAGCCAATAAAGTCAAAGTGTTGCAAATCAAACAGATGAAAAATAAAGACGAGCGAGTCAAGCTAATGAACGAAGTCCTAAGCGGAATCAAAGTGCTTAAACTATACGCTTGGGAACCCAGCTTTGAGAAACAAATTTTGAAAATCAGGACGAAGGAAATACAGGTTCTGAAAGAGGCGGCGTATATGAACGCCGGAACGTCGTTTATTTGGTCGTGTGCCCCCTTCTTGGTGAGTATTTTTTAACTCAATAAGTTAATCCTGTTTTGTGCAAAAGAATTCCACCTGACGGTGCAACAAGGTTTTTTTAGTGCGTAAGTCGGCTATTGTTCTAGTGACCTGGAAAATACATAAAGAAATTTTTATCACTGAGCAAATAGTAGTAATCTTGCACAAACGTAATAATAGAAAAATAGTTGGCTTTTGAATTGTTTTTGTATCTAATACTTTAAATCTGGTTTAGGTAAATAAAGCCGAAGCCAGTTGATTTTGGATGACTTTTTTCAGCTGTTTAGTACGAAATCAGTAAAGACTTATCAGAATTCATTGGTTTTTCAAGATTATTAAGATTTCTCTACTTCCAGCACATATTTAGGCAAAGCTAAGCTATTGACGACTTTAATTTTTTTCGAATTAAAAAATGTTTAGCCGTTTGGCTAAATTGGTCCTTAGCCGACTGCGTGATGTTTGTTATTTTTGTTTAATCCTTTGAAATGTGCAGGTGTCTTTGATCACCTTTGCAGTATTCGTCTACAGCGACTCAAACAACATTCTCACACACGAAGTGGTATTTGTTTCAATAACATTATTTGGTATAATGCGATTACCAATGTCGCTTCTGCCAATGTTGATCGTGTACTGCGTCGAGGTACATATTTAAATGATCCACAAGAATAACACATTTCATTGCGTTTTAACACGGATATGGTCTTTGGACCCATTAGATTTAAGACGGATGGGGTTAATGCCTACTCTATTTTTGTTTTTTCATCTGCATGCTCTAGGTATCACTAGTCTCTTTCGGTACATATGTTATGGTGGACGAACATAACATTCTAGATGCGAGTAAGGCCTTTGTCTCTGTTTCTCTCTTCAATATACTAAGGTTTCCGCTGAGCATGTTGCCAATGATGATCTCAAACCTGGTCCAAGTAAGCCTTTTAGCCCATATTTTGATGTTTTGTTACATTAAACCAATTCATGAAACTCGCTCCAATTACATAATTTTTTGTTTTGATTGAGTTTCACGAATTAAGCATATTTTCCACTAATACATCATTTGTTGCTTTTTAATACTTCAAACGCTTTGTGTTATTAGCTGACCCGGTCAATTAGACACACAATAAACCGTTTTTAACCCTAAACAGGCCATGGTTTCGATTCAAAGAATTAACAAATTTATGAATGCGGAAGAATTAGATCCGACAAGTGTCACACACGATTCGAACGAAAGTACGTCTAGTCTTATTTCACGAGACTCTCTTATTAAATGCAAAATTTTAGCCGCACCTTTGGTGATCGAAAACGGTTGTTTCAACTGGGACGAGGAGCAAATCCTCAAAAACATCAACATACGAATTGAGAAAAAATCTCTATGTGCAGTGGTAGGTTCGGTCGGTTCGGGCAAAAGCAGTCTCCTGTCTGCTTTCCTGGGCGAGATGGACAAAATCTCAGGTCGGGTCAACACAGTGGGGTCTATAGCCTACGTGTCCCAGCAAGCCTGGATCCAGAACGCCACTCTGCGAGACAATATTTTATTCGGAAAATCGTTCGATAAATCCTTGTACGATAAAGTGGTCGAGGCGTGTGCTCTCAATCCAGATTTTGCGATGTTACCGGCTGGGGACCAGACGGAAATCGGCGAAAAAGGCATAAATCTGTCCGGAGGACAGAAACAAAGAGTCAGTCTCGCACGTGCCGTTTATGCAAACTCCGACATTTATTTCCTGGATGATCCTTTGAGTGCCGTGGACAGCCACGTCGGTAAACACATTTTCGATAAAGTGATCGGTCCAGAGGGGCTCTTGAGACACAAAACGCGCGTTTTGGTCACTCACGGAATCACGTATTTGCCCCAAACCGACAAAATTCTCGTACTGAAAGATGGGGAAGTGTCCGAAAGTGGCACCTACCAGGAACTGTTGGATAAGAAAGGGGCCTTTTCGGAGTTTCTCTTGCAGCACATCAATGAGGTTGAGGAGGATGAGGAGGAGCTGGATGTGCTCAAGTCACAATTGAGCGGAACTGCAGTTTCGGAAGAGATTAATAAAAAATTGTCAAGGCACAGGTCGCGCGTTTCGGAGTCGGTTTCTGAGACAGGGTCAGACCAGACGAGTTTGTCGCTGCAGAGGCAAAAATCGGTCGAAAGCGCTGATAAGAGCTTAAGGCACCGCTCGAGTTCTGTGGAAGAGGCGAGGAAAGTCAAGGGTGAAAAATTGATAGAGGTTGAAAAGGCCGAAACAGGGAGTGTCAAATGGATTGTCTATAAACACTACTTAAAATCAATCGGGATTTTCCTGACCGTGGCCACGATTTTCCTAAACATGTTGTTCCAAGGGTTCAGTATTGGGTCAAACGTTTGGTTGGGTAAGTAGTGTTTTAATGTGAAATTTTGTAATTTAGGTTTTAAGGTGTGTGGGCTGATGATAAGTCGGTTGTTGTGGATAATGTGACGGACGCGGGGAAGCGAGACTTTTATCTCGGCATTTACGGTGCCTTAGGTATCGGCCAAGGTGAGTGTTTGTTGTGGTTGGCGATGAAATGATCCTATTTTGGCGGCATGTTGCTGCTTTATTTCTTATTTGCATTTTTCGGTAGCTAACAGCATGCAGATCGTGTGATATTGTATCACACGTCTCTAAGAAATAACATTAGTGTCACCTTAACGACTTGTAGGTACTTGCGCCTTCCTTTTCTCTGTGACCTTTGCTTTTGGATTTATAAAAGCAGCCGTGCGAACTCACGAGATTCTTTTGAGTAGTTGTTTTCGTTGGCCGGTGATGATGTTTGACATGACGCCTTTAGGTAGAATCCTTAACAGGTTTTCTAACGACATTAACATCCTGGATAACGTTTTGCCAATGACTCTTCAATCAGCCTTTAATAGTTTTTTTACGGTAAATAACGTTCCAAGCTTTTGTCCCACTAACAGCGATGTTGGGTGATAATGATAACACAGTTTGTCCGTTTTAGTTTAACCGCTTGGCTTTATTTACATGCTTAATTTGCACTTTTGTTTTGTTTAACAGAGAAATACGAATTGTGAGTTGTGATCGGTTTTCAGCTGTTGCCATTTTGTTATCGGCGTTGTCGTTGTATATAGGAGCGTTGAACGGAGCTCAGATACTCCACCATTTGCTCCTGTCCAACATTTTGCGAGTTCCTTGTACGACTTTTTTCGATGTAACTCCGGTTGGACGCATTTTAAATCGTTTTTCCAAAGATG
Organism: Tribolium freemani; assembly: GCA_939628115.1. NCBI lineage: Eukaryota > Metazoa > Arthropoda > Insecta > Coleoptera > Tenebrionidae > Tribolium > Tribolium freemani. Next base: position 14,940,888 of record OW626791.1, on the reverse strand, counting down.
TCGATACTGTGGATAACATACTGCCAATGACTCTGAGAGGATGGATCACTTGTTTCTTTTCGGTTTGTGTTTTGTTTACTCATAAGTCGTCAAGCAGTTATATTGTTTAACCAGGCCAACATTTTCACTCATTGTTCAGCATACACACCGTTTTTAATTTATCGCTTTTCTTTGATTTGGTTGAATGCTTGAGACCCCACCGTAGAGTAATGTCATGCCGTAGCGTTTATGTTTGTTAACCGAAACTTTCATCTTGTAGCTATAACGATCTGTTCGTCGGAATTGAATCTAACAATCGCATCTTTGAATGCCGCCTCTGAAATTCATAAAGGTCTCCTTTTGAATATTTTTCGACAGCCGATGAGCTTTTTCGAATTAGTTCCTGTAGGCAGAATTCTTAGTAGATTTTCTAAAGATCTGAGCGGGGTCGATGAGGAGCTTCCTTTTAATTGTTACGAAGTTATCGAAAGCACTTGCATTGTAAGTGGCCCACGAATCGTTACAGCAGTTATATTTAAATTGCAGGTTTCTCTTGTTTTAATCCTAACATTTTTTTTTAATTTTTATCACTTTTTCGTTAAGCACGCCTACTAATTCACACATTTCTGTGCTAACTGCTTTCAGTAGGCAATAAACTTCCATACTAAAGCATTAACCCTTCTTACTAATTTGTAGTTCATAAAACCGGACACGCGCTCACTTGTCCTGTCCTTAATCACAGTCTTTCAAAATTTCAGCCATTATGTCATTGTTTGCCGATTTGGCGCCTCAGTTAGGTTGCTGCTACGCCTCGATTGCATTGCACCAGGTGATGCTAAGAGGCGTTTTGCGGGCGCCGATGTTATTCTTTGACACAACTCCGCTTGGACGAATTTTGGGTCGTTTTTCTCGAGACGTTGAAACTATGGATAGTTCTTTGCCTTGGGGCATGACAGACGGAGTTTATTGCCTGTTTGAGGTATAAACTACACTGTTTTTCGCTTTATCATTTGTTATGTTTCGTTGAATACGCCTGAGGGAAAATGTTGTGCAATGTACGAAATATGTTTAAATATAACTGCTTCGCTTCACGCTACATTTTCCTGTTTTTTTGGGAGTCGGTGGTAATAATCCGAGATTATTTCAGGTTTTGGGTACTTTAGTCGTGATCAGTGTCTCGACACCGATCTTTATCGCAGTTATAGTGCCAATAGGGATTTTGTATTACTTTATTCAAAGATTTTACGTTGCAACGTCACGTCAATTAAAACGGTTAGAGTCGGTGTCACGATCTCCGATTTATTCGCATTTCGGGGAAACCATCACAGGGGTTCAAGCGATTAGAGCTTTCAGAGAACAGGACCGGTTCATTAAAGAATCGGAGCACAGAGTTGACGTTAACCAAGTCTGTTATTACCCGAGTATCATCTCAAATCGATGGCTAGCAGTCCGATTGGAAATGATTGGCAATTTAATCATTTTCTTTGCGGCTTTATTCTCAGTTTTGGGGCGAGACGAGTCGCAAAATGCCGGCTTGGTCGGACTCTCAGTCACATACTCACTTCAGGTAATCACACAACAATCACAAATAAAAAATAAACCGAGAAAAATCAATAGATAACACAAACTTTGAATTGGTTGGTCCGAATGACCTCCGACGTTGAAACCAACATCGTGGCCGTTGAACGTATCAAAGAATACGGGGAGGCGCCCCAGGAGGCCCCCTGGGAGATCCCCAACAAAGCCCCTTCGTCACAATGGCCCGAAAATGGCACGGTCCAGTTTAACAAATACGCAGTGAGGTACAGGCCGGGCCTGGATTTGGTCCTCAAGGGCGTTAACTTTAGCATAAATGGGGGCGAAAAAGTGGGAATTGTGGGGCGGACAGGTGCCGGAAAGTCGAGTCTCACCCTAGCCTTGTTTAGGTAATTCCCCCTAACTCACAATTTGGGGTAATCACACATTTGTAGGATAATCGAAGCCGCCGAAGGAGAAATTCTGATCGATGGCGTGAACATCGCAGAACTGGGGTTGCACACGTTGCGTTCGCGGCTCACTATCATCCCTCAGGACGCAGTTTTGTTTTCAGGGACGTTGCGAATGAACCTGGACCCGTTTGATAAGCACAGTGATGAAGAAGTGTGGAAGGCGTTAGAGCACGCTCACTTGAAATCGTTTGTGAAAGGTTGGTATCACTGCTAGTTGTTTCATTTTTTAATTTTGGCAGGTCTGACGGCCGGGTTGCACCACGAGGTGACCGAGGGAGGTGAGAACCTCTCCGTGGGTCAGCGCCAACTGATTTGTCTGAGTCGGGCGTTGTTGCGGAAGACGAAAGTGCTGATTTTGGATGAGGCAACGGCCGCTGTTGATTTGGAAACCGACGATTTGATTCAGAAAACGATCCGATCCGAGTTTAAAAACTGCACGGTTTTGACGATCGCGCATCGGTTGAACACGATCATGGATTCGGATCGAGTCGTGGTGCTAGATAATGGCAGGATAGTCGAATTTGATTCGCCTTCGAATCTACTCAAGCAGCAACAATCAATATTTTATAGTATGTGCAAAGATGCAGGGTTAGTTTGAATTGACAAACTATGTAAATACAGTTCAGTTTTTGTGTCACTTTTAACTCTTAATTGATGTGTTCAAAATAAATGAATCAATTTGGTGGGATAGGTTTGGAATTTTCTGTTTGATGTTTGTTGCAGTGTATTGTTGGAACCTTTTTTGTTATTTAGTTTTTGGTGCCTAAAATTTATTTAGATTTTTCTATTTTTGTACTTAGTTTATTTTATTATTACACTTGCCTTATGATGTGAATTTAAACTTTGAAGAATTGTGATCTTGTTAATACTTAAGAACAAAGTTTTGCAATTATTGCCACTATTAGAATGTTACTTGTAGTATCATTTATCCCGCAGTACTTACAGTATTTCCCCCAGTTGCGTAAAAACTGTTCAAGTTTTATTATATCCAATATTCAATATTTTTAATCTTGTAATTGTACTGTAACTTTTTATAAATAGAAATAATGTTAATAAACTGTGTTTTACTGAAATCGTCAACGTAACGAGAGTTGTAAAGAGTTGCAAACGAGCAAAAAAGGGGCGAGTAATATGTTTAATTACCGTACAGTTACTAGCTATTTAATGATTAATTAAGTCATTTATCATTCAATTCATCACAAGTTTTTTGCAATTGTTCAATTAAAACATCCAACGTTTCAAGATTCGCCTCAAAATTAACCGTGTTTTTCCTCGATTTATCTTCATCGTTTTTCACACAGTGCAGATCCACTTGGACTAACGGTTCCCTCACTGCCGCCAGTTTCGAGTTTCCCAGGACCCATTTCACTTTCCAGTCTATATTTTCAACCAAATTATGTCCACTACTTACTAACTTTTCCCTTACTAGCGTTTGAAAAATATCATCCTTCCGCAATTCAAGACACTTTCTAACTTCATCTTGCACATTCTCGCCAAAATCAGTTTTTAAATCAAAATCGTTGTTAATAACACTTTCGCGGCAAATTTTTTGAACACATTTTTTAGCTTTGTTGAAGTCGTCAACCGTCCACTCGATGTCGCTGTTGTAGTTGTCAAAACTCGCCTGTTTTATGCCGGTTAAATCATCTACACAGTCGTGTAAAAACTGAAACATTGAATGAAAATCATTCATTTTTATTACCCATAAAAAATCGGTTTATTACTTGTTGCAAAACCGGCGAATTGCTTATTTTCAACAAGGAATCAACTGCCATGTTTACACCCCACGGCCAGGAAACTGCAATACCGACCGAGCAATTAAGAAGTTGTCGTGTTATGGCGTCAGTTTTTCCAGCTTCATAAATTTTCACAAAAAATAGCTAAATTATGGCCGAATACTTGGCTTCGATTTTCGGAACTGAAAAAGATAAGTATGTTGGCGGTTCTAGAGTAGGGGGACACAAGTTAATTGGGTTATTTTAGGGTCAATTGCTCTTTCTACTTCAAAATCGGGGCTTGCCGGCATGGCGATCGCTGTTCCAGAATTCACAACAAACCAACGTTTTCCCAGACATGTCTCTTGCAAAACCTTTATGTAAATCCCCAAAACTCCGCAAAGTCTGCCGACGGAAGTCACTGTAAGTTGCCCCCCAGGTTCGTGTCCACTTTTCACGATCAAAATTTCAGTGGTTGCAAATGTCTCTGATGAAGAGATGCAAGAGCATTACGATAATTTCTTCGAGGATGTTTTCGTAGAATGTGAAGATAAGTATGGGGAAATTGAGGAAATGAACGTGTGCGATAATTTGGGGGACCACCTCGTGGGGAATGTCTACATTAAAGTAAGTTTTAATAAATTGTGTCTCGTTAATACATAGTTTGATAGTTTCGGCGTGAGGAAGACGCTGAGAGGGCTGTTAACGACTTGAATAATCGCTGGTTTGGGGGGCGACCTGTTTATGCCGAACTGAGCCCCGTGACTGACTTTAGGGAGGCTTGCTGTCGCCAGTATGAAATGGGAGAGTGTACACGCTCAGGTTTTTGCAATTTCATGCACCTGAAGCCGATTTCTCGCGAGTTGCGAAGGTAAGTTACTGAACTATTGAAAAAATAATTTATTGTTTACGATTTGAGTTGTATAATCCAAACCAGATACATTGCTGTTGTTTGAATAATCTAAAAATAAAATTCCTTCAACTTTTCCCCATTAAATCGGCACTTACCAAGTGAATTAACGACCAATCCAGGTCCACAAACCCACACACTGTAAATTTTAGTTTGCTTTGTAATAACTGCAAAGAAATCGTGCCAAAGTTGTCGTCGTTTTCGCTCGTAATTGTGTTATTTTCGTGAAGTTCGTTCCAGTATTTGTGTACAAGTAATCCGGTTTTATTTGCCTGAAACATTTTTCGCAATTTTTCTCTAAGCTCGAGACTTGTTACCTCTTTGGCCACCGAATCCCAGGAATAAACCATGGCCAGGGTTTCAAATGCAAGCAGAGTCAGGCATACAGTGCTTTGTGTAAGAAAATAAATTCTCGAAACTTTTTCGTTAACATAAACCAGAAAATGGTACGTGTGAAATACTGTCAGAATGAGAGAAAAAATCGAGTTTCCCAATAAAGGAATCGCAAACATTGAATTTGTGTGTCTTGCAAGTTGCGTTATTTGGAAATGAATTTCCGTATTTGTTTTAAAAATTGTTACGGTTTCGTTCGGTGTCATTGTGTGTTTTAAATCACTGAGGTTATTGTTGATTGATGAAAACAAGTCTTTGATGGCTTTATTTATGACGTGCATAACAAAATTTGTTAATCCCAGTGATACAAAAATTACTTTCGTCCAAATTAGCCAATGGTTAAAGCCATGTAAGCAACTTGTAATTGCAATACCTAAACACAAAACCAGTATTAGCGCGATAATTAAACTGGTTTGAATTTTGAGTTTTGTGTTGTTAAATATGACGGTGTTTTTTTGGCAAAATAAATTAATTTCGTGAAGTATTTTTCTGAGTTGGTGACGCTTTGTGATAAACCATACGTAATCGGCGGTTAGTTTAAGAAAAGACCCGGTTGCGAACAGCATTTTTCTAACCGTTTTGTCTCTCGGCCCATTTTCGTCTTGAAAAAAGAAGAGTTGTAAGAAAATGAGTGTTACGTGATATGTAAAATACGGTACGCTCCAGAAATGATTCAGCACTCTTGCGGAAATTTTCGCTTTGTTTTGTTCATGCAGCTGAAAATGGAAGATTCCGAAAAATCTCGCTAAATAATACAGCGGCTTTAAATGGTTCGTGAATGTTGGCGTCATTATTAAAACTGTCGATAATGGTTTTGATCCCGCGACACATCAACATATCAATAATATCCGACTGCTTATTTATTAATGGATACATTAGGGTATTACGGTTCATGCTTAATATAATGAACCGGCTTCAACGTGAGCATGTTTGACCGCGTAATTGATTATGTAATTCAATTAAATTAAGAGTTTTGATGGGTTGAGTTGTTGGAAGAAGGAAGTCCGATTTCGAAATATTGTTTCAGATACTTGTATTCTCGGCGAAAATCTGGCCGCAGGCGTTCTAGGTCTAAATCACCAAGAAGACGTTCTCGGTCGAGGGAAAGAAGGTCCCGCTCCCCACGCCATCGCTCGGGGCGAAGCGGCAGATATTAAGTTCATAATTATTTTTACGCAGGAGTTTGGATTTCGTGTAGTGTCTAGTTGTAAGTGATTTCGTTCCAAATAATAAAGGATTTAAATTAATTCCCGCTTGTTTTATTGAAGCGTCCCAACTGTACTGTTAAATAAAAGTGGAGAAGTTCGAGAGTTTAATAAAGTTTGCATAATTACTCGAACCGCATGTTTGTTTAGGTTGCTTGCGGTCGATGTCTTTAGTTGCAAACCTCACAAACCCCACACACTACCATTTAAAGATTTACCGAATGTGGGTATGGGCATATTGCGTGGTGATGCTTTGTTATTTCGGGATTTGAAATGTTTGTCGCTTTACTTCCGCTGGCGTTTCATTAAGTATTTCGATTTCGAGGGTTAATCTGGATCGTTTCGATTATTTGTGTTCATCTTTGCAATCAGAGTGAAATGCAAATGATTGTGATTGTGGTAAGCTGACCCACGTTGGCTGAAATACATCTGTATATTTGCAAAACCCTCTAGTTATCTTGTACTTGATAAATAGGCTTAATATGCAAACTACGCAGCGATTCAATGACGGCATGAAAATTAACTCCACGGTCCGACGGCCATGTATTATGGATTACAAAATGAAAATAACAAACTTCCACAAAAACTTGATGGCGATAGGAAAAAATTGAATTAAATCGATTCAGTTTGTACAGTTATTTAAACATGTTTTTACGCAAGAAATTATGTGCAGGTGTAACACGAAATAGTGAGTAATTGTAACCCATTCTTTACGTTTGGTTGTTTGTTAAATTGACTGTATTACAAGCCGTCACATGGAATAACTCCCTCGAATTTAGAAGACAAAACAGGAAGCTGTTAGCTGTTAATACTTATAGAGCCTCGACATTAAGAGTATTAATACGAGTGTAGAACCTTTAAGATAGATCTTTGTAGTGAAATTAATAGTGAAAACAACGCAATAAATCAGCGCTGTAGCAGTCACAAATAGAATTTGTAGTGCTGGAGAAATGTATACATAGGGAGATCAAATAAATCGGAGCCTGACTGTCTTGTTTTGAATTAATGAGATGGAAATTCGTATTTGCGAAACATCTCACTGGACATTGGATGTAACTTTGCCGAGATGCAAACTCGTGATAAACTTTCAAGACGAAAAACTTTAACACAGTCAAGTGAGGATCTAGTCAACTTCTATGAATGTTTAATCAAAATCGAAATAAAAGTTTTAACGCTGGATAAAAGATTTTCCAAAAAGGAACAAAAAGGGAAGGGCGGAAGTGCTGCGTGTGATTTTGTGTAATTAAGATCTAGCCTCATGCCAAGTAAACATTTAAGGGAACTAAATCTCTTCAAAAAATGTTTTGTGGTGTTTTTCTTTACATAAAAATTCATTGTTGCTTAACAAAAGTGTAATTAAAAATGTATAAATAAGAGACAACATTTGCAATCAGCTTTGTTCAGTAAATCGTTTATTGAATCCTAAAAACATCTTTTACAGAAATTTTTTGCCTGTTTTATTTGTAATGCGCTTTTGTCATGTCACATCTGTTTGTAAACATTGAAATAACTAATAATAAATGATCGGAATTTATTGTCAATAAATCCAGTGTTTAAAACGTAACATTTTTTTATCTCACACTAATAATGCAAGAGCAAAGAATAATATTTTTGTTGTCGGTAAACAAGAGTTTGAGTTTATAATGATGTGAATTAATGTTGAATTAAGACCGACTCCAAACCTAATTTTTAGTCATTTAGTCGTAATTCGAGAAGTTAGAGTTTAGTTGAATATTACAGTTTTATTAGTTACGAAATGCCAAATGGTCTGCTGGCATTCTGTAACGTAATAAAATTACGAACAATAGATTATTAGTTGGAAAAGTTTTACAAAATTATTTCACATTTTGTTGATAAAACTTTAATTATCGATTGTGGGAATGAAGTGGTTCAAAGCAAAACAAAATTTATGAAATGCAGTTTTTGGCTTACAGAAAGAACAGGGAATTAAAATCTCCTCTCATAAATCCGCGCCAGAAATAAAAAATGCCCTATAAAATAATAATCAGAGATGATAAAAACGAAAGATTAATATCTGTAATAAAAGAATGTTTGTATAAACACATTTTTGATTACAAAGAATCATAATGAAACTTTAAATTTATGAGTCCATTTCAGCCTCTAAAGCCTAAGGGAAAACAAAAAGCTGCAAACCGCACACGCATTTTTTTCAATCATGAACGTTTGCGACAAATTTTCCAAGAAAAGTGCAGATTATAAAGCAAATTAAACCAATTTTTCGTGCATTCAGTTGAATAATTAAATGAATTTAGTTTCCGAAAACGAAAGAAAACATGTCCACATTTTGTGTTTATCTCTAATAAGCCACTTTTCTCGCAATGTAAGTCCTGGCACCACGTGCGGAAGAAACGAGCTCCTTATTAGCAGAAGGTCCGATTTGCGAGATTAGCCACTGTGGCACACGCGAATCACAATACCCTCGGCATAAATCCTAATTTCCCATCTAATAATAAACTGGAAGCATCTGCCTCAGAACAAAGGAAATGTAAATTCAGCTATAATCTACATATTAGCAGCAATAATCCTGATTGCAATCCACAATACTACGAATGCCAGATAAGATCATAAATACACATTAGCGGGACGGAGGGGTACATTACCATATTAAACTCTGCGGGCTTCTGATAATGTTTGGCGTTTTCAAAGTCCGTGACAAATAAGTTGGGGGACGCTCGAGGGTTAGATAAACAGTGACGAGAGCAGGGCCAGAAGCCATTATTAAAAATTATTTAAAGTGGCGGGATGATCGATTTGGAAACGCAATGGCAAAATGGAAGCGCAAGATCGGACCAACAATAACAATTGTATTGAAGCGAAAATTTAATTTTTACGTTTGGTGGATGCGCCGGGACACTGGATTTAATTTATTTTCAACTGCGGGCTTGATGCATTTATCTAAATAGTACACAATCCGTTTTCAAGGTTTAAATAAACAAATTGTTGAACCATTTTTGTGTTCAGTTAACATACGTTATCCAGCACTTGCAAAATATTTACATAACTTTTCGCCCGTTGAACTAATTTCTTCGGTAATAAATAACGAGATATTCCTACATTTTCGCGAGATCTAAGTGCACAGAAGCTCTAATAACTGGGTAAACAACAAGTGTTTATATTAACACAATTTTAATTAAAACCCAACAATCGAACACATTGTGTATCAAAGGAATCAGGTTAATCTCACGTTAACTATGCACCCCTACAAGTAAACTATTCATTACGCATGCTAAAGACTATTTTCTAGCGTAGAATAACGTATTTTTGTTTAATTAAGGGAAATAGGTTTTTGTTGCGAAAATTCATACATGTTATTCCCGCAATGTGTGGGAAAGTGAATTACTTGCCCTCCCCACATATTCATTAATGTCAAAGATACATCCATTAGGACTTAGTGAATGATTTTGCAACAAAGCTTTTTCTAAACAGTCCGCAGAATATGAAACAATCAAAATTATTGCCGCTTTTTAACTATTTATAGAACACTTAAAACCACAATTCATGTGCGTACTTTATGTCGTAAAAGTGGTCGCAATTCACAAGTGTAGCGTTGCTTGTCCTTATAAATTAGAAATGACCTGACTTTATTAATTAATTACAAGCAAACAAATATTAGAGAATAAAAAGCTTATCGTCGTTTTCGTAATGCAATAAAATAGTCAATTTGCATTTTCATGAAAGCTACACATGCTTTGTAACAGTAGAGAAAATCGTAAAATTTGCTCGTATCAGGCAACAAGGATTTATCATGAAACATTTACATTGAAGATAAAAGCCAATGTGTATTACGTAAAATTATTAACCTGGTCCTTACTCTTGCATTCTCATGTATAAAATAAAAACCTTTGTGCCTCGACAATTTCTATTATCTTTGTTTCAAAACAAGCAGTCGCATTGTTCCCGCCAAAGCCCCAAAAGGAATGAGACTAATTTAGTTATTTAATAAATGATATTATGTAACAGTTGTTGTAAAACTTTAATCAAAAGAAATCAAGTCTCCAATTAGGCTACAAAAAGAAGAAATCGGGACAATATCTGGGCGCTAATTCCCCGGCAATATTTCTGGTGGAGTAATTTGATTCCGATAAAGCTGGGATGTCGTGTCGAAAACGTCGCAATATAAGCCATTTCATCGTCCCTTTAGCAGCGGCCGTTTGTTATTTCCCCCACGATATATTGGTCAGCGCCGAGACTAAAAAGCAAATAATTCGAAATAAATCCAACTTATGTTTAGCGATGTGTGAGAACTCGTGGGGGAAGTTAGTTTGCAAGCCCTTTCCGACAATAGACGCTGTCTGCCCTACACAAACATGACGGCATCCCTCCGACACGCTCCGGGGAAACTTTAAAATAGAGGAAACTAAACTTTGCGGCAGAATCTCCGCCCTTTTATCTCATTTCTTCAACTGTCTTTGCTATTTTACACGCACTCAAGCTCATTTAATTGATAAAATATTCAGAACCACCCGTTGAAACCTTTTAATTGTCGATCAGTTCGATTTATTTTCGCGAGCTGATTATTCTTTAAACCCGGGGCTTGCCTTAATTAAGCTCATTTTTTTAATTAGGTCGAAGCAATTTTGGAATCTTACAACCCAGCTGGAAAAAAACGGTAATTTTAATGCATTTATAAACACAGGCTTATCGATTATGCAAACACTGATCGTATCATTGTAAACATTTATGTCAAGTCTTATCAAACTTTTATCCTACAAATCAATTGTGATCACTCAGTTCGAATCATAAACAAGTCACCAGCAACCTATTATATTAATTGCGTTTAAAGTTTAAATTGTTGACGCCTTGATTGTAGTTTAATTTTTAATATGGCTAATAGCTAACTGTTCATATCCTTAGCTTTAATCATACGTTCAATTAATTAAAACGTGATATAGCCTCTACTAATTAACTCATTGCTTCATTACACCTAAACTCACTGAAATTTTGTCAAATTAATTACAGTTAAAATTAACTTCTCAGTGTAGGTATTTTTTGTACGACAGGTTGGTTTGGAATTAAAATGAGAGCACAAATGTTCGATACTCTTAAAGCTTTCAATTTTTAAATGTAATGTACAAATCTACGACATAAAATGTTGCTATTCATCTACAATAAATACTTGATTGGCTGAGTCCTAAATTACAGTAATAAATCAGTATTTTGCAATACGGACAATGCCCCTTTTATTTCAGGATCACAACTTGCAGGATATTCATTCTCAATATTTGTTTATTCTTTGTGTAACACAGATAATAAATAATTCTGAATAATAAATTAAGAAATTGATTAAAATATTGCACTACCAGAAAAACTTTTTTGCTTCAAGTCCCAGTTTAATGAATCGATGTGTAATAAATACAAATGTAAAATAAAATAAAAAGACCTTGTTTTGTGATAGTATGAGTGAAGCAGCGAGCCAGGAATTTATTGTCCGGAGATTGCTGTAACACCATAATTAGGTGAGTTTTTGTTCAATATTATTTTGGTGTTGGAATGTTAAATCCCTGAAAACGTGCATGAATAACGGTTGGAAAATGAATTGTTTTGCTAGTGGTAGAGAAAAACCCACAATAAGTCAAGCTTTCGGAAGAAGTGCTTTCCTTCCAATTGAAAACAAAAGCTGTGTCGACTCATTTATAAATTGAACTTAATTCCGGGTCGCTCAAGGAATTATTTTTGTGCCAGATATCGATGCTTTTATGCGAAATGAAATTTTCGTGGACGTATTATAGGGCCCAGAGATAAATTACACTATACTTAGGGAAATTGTACAATTAAAGGAAAAAATCCACGCAAGAAAATGAATTTTTAATCAAGAGATAGAGAGTGCGTGTGGGCGGATAGGTGGAGTCGATTTTTTCCATGTTGATAAACGTGCCTAAATAATAGGGTACTTACCACATCAAACGCACTGCAATCAATTAGATGAGGTGAGGAGTATTTTGCGAGGACATTAGAACAATATTAGTTGGTAGAGAATCAAAGTAATGTGATTTATAAAGTTGGACTGGATTTCCGGTTGACCGGATATAACTTGATTAATCTTTTCACCGGGATTCTAGTGTACCCACTGACGAGTTTGGCCCTTAATGAGCCAAGTAAAATCGAATAAAAAAGGACACTGATACGAAATAGAAAAGCTCTTCGCCCGGCTAATTATATTATTTAAGGGCCTTGATTTATTACAGAGTTGCTAATTTTGTTTCATTGTCTATTCTCTAGCAGAGCTAGGTTTTGTCCGGATAGAGCGCATTCCTTAGACTAATTACAGTTTTTTAGCAACGTGGTGCGGTTATTATTAAAAATTCTTGGTAACTTTTAATAAAAATGCCTGTTATCGTATAGGGTATACAAAACATTCGGAAGTTTGAATAATTTATCAGAAACATTATCTCCTGCAACTGTATGTAACTTTAAAACTTTCCTCGAGCATATTCATAAGTTGAGTTTACTACAAATTGAACTTTGTTCTACAACTAAGTTTTTCGTTCGGGAACAAGCTCGCCGGCAATTTGGTCTGTTATTAACAAAGCGATTTGTTTTGCCTATTTTTTGTACACAAACAATGGATAAATTTATCACAATATTTACCATTGTGGGCAGTGAATGGTTTTAAAATTTATTTGTAATTAATGGCCAACGGATTTAAATAATAATAACCCTGGTTTGTACTTTTGTGACACGAAACTGAAAATATTTATATTATTTCACGGCATTATTATGAAACAATCGTATTAAAAAAATTAACACGGGTTTTGTGGTGTGTATTTATTTATTTGATTACGAAATCAAAAACAAATGCGTGGTTCGCGTGTCCTGAAAATCCTTATTTCATTTTCAGCGATAATAGATTGTAACGTGTTAACAAATTAACATGCAGTTTTCCAAATGGCTAAATTTTTTATCCCCTGGGAACTGGGGCTAAAAATAATACCAAAGGCTGGATCCCGCAGGATTTTCCCCGATATTAAATATCGAGATATTTGAAGTAGAACGTGGAAAGTAATGAATTCCAAGATTGATTTACATATAACGCACTTTAGTTCACTCCCTGCTTTGCATACTCTCTTACCCAATTTGAGAGATTGAATACATCAGTCGTTTTTCCGCTTTGAAAACACTTTGGTGGTGCACCTTTAAAAACCTAATGATAATAATGATTGTAATTTAGCGCCGCAAATATTTTTTGAGATTAATCGAGAACACAGTTGATGACCACGTTGTCACGTGAATGTCTCGTTAGATTGTGTTTTGATGAACTGATAACAATACGAGTCCCTTGACACCGTAAGCTCGGAATTAATCTGACGTTTTACAAATAAAAATTTCAAATTAAGTCTCAAATGACCTGTACACGATGCCTCCTGGGTCCGGGTGTTTTACATTTTTTTATTGATTTTTAACACAATTTTGTACTTCCGGTGATATTTATGATTTATTATGAGGATTTGTTTTATATCGGGGGACGTAAATTATGCATCTAAATACGCATTAAATTACAACTTTGACCAAGCCGCCACCTGAATTATTGTTAGTAACGAAATGATATGACTGAAAAGTGATTTCAGTTACGTTTTCTTTTCCTTTCACGACATCATTAAAAATACATCAGCTTTGTGAGAAAAATTAGCTTTACGTGAACAGTAAAAATTATAAAAGCATTTTTCGACTGTTGGTACGATCAGAATGATAGAATAAATAAAGAGGGTGAAAGTGACAGTAAATTTTTCAGTTCTGAATGGGAGGGATTGAGCTGGATAAGGGGATGTCACATTAACAGTGCGATATGTCACGTCTAGATTAGTTTCGTTAGAAATATGAAGAGTTAGTAATTGTGGGATTTGAATACATTTTACAAAATGTGTATCAATTTTTCCGAAAAGGACATTCAAACTTTTGGCGTTGTGCTCGTATTTCAATTAAGTTTTTGCAGCGACTTTCTCATTATAAATTCAAAGATTTTGCTTAGGGTAATTCAAGTCTTTTTGTCCTAAATTTGTGACAAAGTAACTAAAAGGATCCCTTCAAGTAACTCTACCCTTAATTCGCCTTTGATTTCGGTGTCTGTAGGGAAACTTTCATGAAAGATGCATGTCCAGATCCTCTTTCAGGAAAGAAGTTAAACACAAAATTAGGGTAACATGAGCTCTTCAAAAATCTGAATATGAATTATGAAAGAATATGTTACACCATCATGGCGTTATTTCACGCATCGACGGTTGACCAAAATTGGAATTTGGGGGTCATTACCATTAAGTAAGCTCGGAAGTAATGCTTTTTCATTTGACGTGTCAGAGATGAGGGTGTTTTATAGCTTGCTTTGATTAAAACTAGGAGGATCACACGTAAGCTAGTTTGGGGGAGAGCAAAAGTTATTTTTTAGGGGTGGTCTTGCGCAAACTAAGCTTTTAGATGTCCGACCCCTATTTCTAATTATTATCCAGATGATTGATTGGCACCGGAAAAGTATTTGTTGCAAGTTGACGGAGTTTATTGTTAAGGTAAACTGAAACTAAACGAACTGCTATATTGAATTTATTTATTTCGTGTCGGATGGTTACGTTTCGAAAGGGGTGAAACCATTAATGCTTTCACAGATGGAAAATGGATGAGACGACACTTTTGCCAGCCATAAATGAGGGGGCCGAAAATTCCTAATAATTATTGCGAAGCTCATTTATAACGTCAATAAAGTCACAATTATAAACACAGGAAACAGCAAAATAATAACAGAAAATACTGTAAATATTTACAATTTATCAACTGGTCATGCTATTTTTGTCTATTAATTAGTTTTATAAATTTATAAACAAAAACTCATTTAAGCTATTTATTGATTTTACATAGCTTGACGTGGTGCAATACAAATAATATTTTTAAAAGCATGGTGCATTTGAAATGTGGCATTTTTTAATATTGTGTTTTCTGATGAATTTATATTTCTATGAAATTCTGTTCAATTATTGAACTAAAGCTTTTTTGTTGAAATATTGATTTAAAATATTTCAAAAATGCTATTTTTAAAAGCTTTTATTTAACTCACAATGTTGTCTGTCTGTCGGTTATTTTTTCGGAACCAAATTTGGAAGGGTTCCCGTTGTCCCACTGAATTGAAATTTTGCATACTTACTTAATCTGCGTAACAATGCAATGCAATCCTATGTAGTTAAATACCCCCTAAAGGAGTTAAGGGGTTTTGAAGTTTTAGGTTATGTTTACAAAGGGGTTCTCAATTTGTAAATTTGAGAGGGTTCCTGTAGTCGCAATGAAATGAAATTTAACATGCTTACGTAATCTGCGTGACAATGCAATTCTATATAGTTAATTACCCCCTAAAGGTGTTAAATGGGGTTTTAAAATTTTAGGTTATGTTTACAAAGGGGTTCTCGATTTGTACATACCGCAACTTATACCGACATAGACGGTATGTTGGTTATTTGGACGTCACGGTAGATGCACAGTGTAATAACAATAAATCTTTGCAATAAATAAAGACTAAAAGGCAAAAAGTAAAAATATATAAAAAAATGTTTTAAAAAAAAGTTTTTATATAAAAGATGCACTAAAAAGTAAAAAATAATGTATTCAATCACAGGAGATTTTTTTTTCTTACAGGTTAAACTTCTAAAATTTATAAAAGCTTTGGGAGTTATAAAACTACGGCATTACAGAATTACTTTGTTCAGTTGACAACTCCCAAAGCTTTTATAAATTTTAGAATTTTAACCTGTAAGAAAAAATATTCTCGTGTAATTGAAATACATTATTTTTTAAATTTTAGTGCATCTTTTAAATAAAAGTTTTTTTTAAAAAACATTTTTTTATATAATTTTATTATACTTTTAATTTTATATTAAATACTTGATTCAGTTTGTTTGAATATGTAAGTAGTGGCGTTTTATTAAATACTGAAATTTTTAAGCAAATAGACTTCATTTCTTCATCCTTATCAAAAAAAAAATCATTAGTGATGCTATTTTTAATTTCCTAAATATAATATTATATTATTTGTATTATTTATTTGAAAAGTTAACAATCAGTTTTTGTTGTAAAAATAAGAGTAGCTACAAACTTAGAAAAAACACAAAACAGTAATGCAGCGTTTTATTGATTTGAGTTAGTGCGAGAATTCGAATGAATTGTTTTTTGTTATTTTGAAAATTTGGGTTTGAATCCTTTATCCCGTAATGTATATTTGTTATGCAAGTTGGATCAGATGTTACGATCATTGAAAGCTAGAAATTCTAATATTCGATTGTCTATCACTTGAAATGACATGCAAATAAATTCACAACATCGACAGGTGAATCCCGGTTACCATTATCTACATCTACATTTTTAGATGAGTTCTGAATGCTTTCCACACATTGAGCTACAGTGAAATTAATTGTATTTGAATGTTAGTTGAAACTTTAACGTACTGTGTTGCAAACATAAAAACTAATTAAATTTTGATCCAGACGTGTCCATCTTCCGATTCAGGTTAATGCAGCATGTGACAATTTAAGGAGCGTATAATAACTGTAAGATACTTCCACTATAAAAGACTTTTTTCGCTCCTGTTAATATTGCAATTTTTATAATATAAAAGACTAGAGCGACGTATATCGCTTGCAAGTCATTTCAAGTCCCATAATAGGTTTTTCAAGATTAATCTTAACTTACCCTAGTGTTAGTCGTAGACACATTAGCAGTTAATTAGGGTACAATAAATTACTTTTACTCTGGTCATTATCTAGCCAAGTTTGATAATGATATTTTGTGCTGGAAACAGGTCGGAACGATTTGTCTTGCATTCAATGGAAAGTGACAGCCAATTGTTGCCTTCTCATTTGTTATATTGCTTAATTTTGTGTTGATATTTAAATGGAGGCTTTAACAATGTTAAGGTTGGATTCATTTTTACGATGACAAGATTATTTATCAGGGCGATCCCTGATATTTTTCCGGCGTCTCGTGTATTTTTTTTTCTATTTATAATAAAACTCGATTAATTAAGCAAGTTTTCAAGCAAAACTTGGTAGCTTTGAAGTGCAGTAGTTATAAATTGCATCCTCCAAGAGTAATTAAATTTGGGTAGTCGAGAAAATTCTTTGTAGTTTTTGCGAGACACAATGATATATTACAGCAAATCGTTTAATGTAGTTTGTTTTGTCTGGTTAGGTGTGCAATAAATAATAAGTGTGTAGGTAATGGCGACGAAAACCAGTCTTCCTGCTTGATTTAACTCTTGGAGGGTGACCTCCCTTGACAAACGGAACGGGAAGTTTTATTACGCTTTTAAAGGCTTTCATCATATAAATATTGTCTTATAATATCGTACAAAAGCCCCTAGTTGTAATCTCGAGCGATCCGGTGTGGCGTGAAGCAGCGACTCCGCCATTGTTACCTAAACATACGTTCTTGAAGTTACTACGAAGCACTGATTTATTCGCAAACTCCTCGGATTTATTGACCAACGCCGGGTTACTTGGAACTTGTTTATATTTGGGGGCCCTTCTTGGCCTTAATTTATTATGTACGAATTCTTTACACCGTTTTTCTTTTGTTCTTTTAATTGAACTTGCAAAGCAATTTGTTTTCCGATGCTTAATTTTGTTTATTCAGTTAACGAGCTTTTTAAATTGGCATAATTCGCGACCGAAGCCAAGCTTCATTGGCTGAATTGTCTCTGACGGAATAACGCAATCTGACTCGATTTCACGCCTAATTTTTTATTCATATTATACAGGTCGATAAAGACATTTTTTCCAAAACTCACAACATTTAAGATGCAATTCTATCTAAATATTTCACAGGTTTTGTCAGGTTATGAATAAGTTATTCCAGGGTCGAACGTGTCGCATTTTTCGCGGAAATTTTAGATACGTGATGGCGGATCTGCTCTTCGTTGTTTAATTATATCAACAAGTGTGAGAGCAAAGTTCGGGATCAAATTTTACCAAAGTTCAACTAATTTTATTAACTGTTTTGTGGGCTTGAATAAAAAGATTTGTATTTACACAGTAACAACGTTCCTGTTGCAAGTTTAATCAATTTTGGTTTTGTTTTCATAAAAAAGCAAATGATTTTATTTAAACACGTATTGTGACGCTTGCATAAATAAACAGCGAATTTTACAGCGCTTTATACTTTTTTTAATTAAAATGTACCTACTCTATTAAAACGTTTGAAAGATGAAAAATTGCTAGTAAATTGGTATCGGAAAAGCGTTGTTACCAAATGACAAAACATTGATTTAAAAATGAATTTGCATGAACGAATATGTTTTGCCAGTTGTTCATATTTAGGCGCAAAATCACTACAACAATCACAATGAAATTTACAAATTTTCGTTTATCAAGCACGAAATAGCATATTCTTTTTTAATGAAATTGTTTTGGTTATTTTATTTTGGTTCTGAGTGAAATTGTTCGATGGGAGCGTCGTTATCTTGAGGGAAAGTCAATTCATTTCCGATGTAGAATAAAAAATGTACAATATTTTGTTTTTCTTACTTCAGTATTTATAAGTTTGAGTTTGTAAGACCTGTTTATAAAATATTTATTTGGAAGTGTAGAAAAAGCTGAAATTTTTATTAATCCGCTTATAACGCGAGGGTTGGAAGTTAAAATCCTGTATTTTGTGATTAAATTTTAAACGTCTACCAATTTAAAACATTCACTTAATCTTCCATTAATATGTAAAATATGAATCAGGGGATACAACTTTATTAATACACCGACAGGCATTTTAACGAGACAAAGGGTCTAATGCATTTTTTAGCAATCACAATAACACTATTTTCATTTTAACTCGATGAAATTATACTTGCAGATATGCATGTGGAAATGCAAGGCATCGTTCAAAACTAATTTTAAACTTCTGTATCACAATATAGGGTTTTTAATTAGCGTTATTTTCATAAATAACACCTTTGTTTATTTATTAACGTGCAATAAATTAAAAACAAAGGGGAAATTACTACTGTGTCTCTGTTTTTGTTAATTCCCGCTATGATGTTACAAAAACAGATGCATTTTTAATTAAATGAACAGTAATTTATTTAATAATTCCACTTTACTAGCACTTTGAGAAACATTTTTCGTCAAACGATATTTAAAAGCGAGCAAAAATTATTTTTCATCCAACCTCAAAGAACTTGCAATATCACCGAATGAAAGTTTGCAAGTTCTTTGTTCCAATTTTCTGCTTTTGATGCACAAACTTAGTCACAATGCAACAAGAAATGTATACTGCAAGTAACGTTTATTGTATCTTTGTAAAATTTAGATGCAAAAACGAAATAAATTTTTTGAGCAAAGAAGGTCTCTATCTGTGTCTGCCTAACTAAATCACGAGAATTCGGTCGTGTCCTTAAAATAACATCCCAGACAACATTCATTGTTTGACATAAAAATGCACTTCAGTCTCGTACCAGAAATAGCTTGAAAGCTTAAACCTATTTCAGGAAATTTAAATTTACCGGAAGCTCAGGATACAATCAAGCGAAAAAGAAGCCAACTTCTATCAGACCCAAAAAATATAAACGCATTTTATTTCACGGGTAACATTTATCACCCGAACATGGCAGTAAATCAAAAGAAATACGAATGAAACGAACATAAACATAAAACCGATACACTGTTTCTACAATAATTGTTACGATCCTTGGCTCTAACAAGGCCCGATTTATGTCGTTATAAAATTGCGATTCGTTCGTACTCAAGAAACTTTCGGCGAATTCCGGTCTAATCAAACTCGGCACTTATTAAAATAACTGCGGCCGGTCAGAGCTGTGTTGGGGTGGATTCTGTAAATAGCTTAGTTTGGAGAACAGTAGTCTATCTAACAAGACGGGTATGCAGATCACGTTTGACACGTTCCTGCAATTAACCAACATACAACGTCACTCTTACGGACGTCACTGCCGACGTCCTGTGCAAAGTGAACAGGATCACTCCCAGGATCGAATTAATAAAACGGGGAGAATCGGAGTTGCAACTTTTATTTCGTAATGACGGGAGTAAATGTGGCAGAAATGTCGCTATCATAACGACTCGAAAGTTTTATTTGATGGTCGTAAAGCAAAAAGTCAATTGCTTACATTGATATTGATTCTGCGAGAATCAATACACGTAAGATATTACTTGTGGTAATTAATGTTGGAATGTTTGTTCAAAACTCACAAATTCACTAATTTAACTGTTGCTTTATCTAATTAATTGCTCATTATAACAGCAGATTTCTCTCATGGATGACCAATTTTAAGCTATTATTAACGCCGCTATATCTAGACGTAATCGCAAAGGACGATATATTGCGATAAGGTTTTTCTAATTTGTGGAATCTTTAATATTATTGACACATGCGATAAATTTTGCTGATTTATGACCATAAGTTTTATCAGTTTTCAGCTCAAATAGAACTACAGAATTTAATATTGGGGACAATCGCCTCTCTCAGAGAAACGTTTTATTCTATTTGCTACTCCTATTATTACCAAAGAACGTTAAAATGTCTTCTTGACAGCCTTGGTTTTAAAATACCATTTGCAATTTTATTCAGTTTGTGAAAAAGCTCAAAAGCTCATTACCGCTAAAAACATAATCCTGCTTTATTTTATATTCCGATACCCAGCACTAAATTTTTAAATTTAAACTCTTTGTTAACTTTGTGTTTCGGTATGAAAATACATTATGTATTAAGCAATTAGAAAAAGGCTGTTAAATTTTAACCAAATTGTAATGAAATATTAACTAGGAAAAAGAGCAATTGCAATTACAGGATCCGAGAAAACGAAGCTTTCGCCCAAGACTAATTATTGTATTGTATAAAACGGAGGGATTCTTGTTTAAGCTTGCATAAATTTGTTTTAAATGCTTCTGATAAGGAGAGCGGCGGTCTGTTGGGGTGAATTTAATGTTTGCATTTTAAACCACCCAAATATGTTAAACGTCCTTATCGTACTTGGTAAAATAGCTTGAGGGTTAGTTTTAGTAAGATTTGATTTTTTGTTAATTAAAAACACACCCACATCCAGATTTTTATCAGTCGTTGCACTAAATTTAAATATCCGCGTGTTTTATTGCTGTCATAAAACCGCACTTGCATCACGATGCATGTGTGTTAATAATATGAATTCTATTTTTAAAATGAGCGGATATCTAATATTTGCTGTGAGCTTAAACGACAGTAATCCCTTGAAGATTTTTAGGATGTCAAAAGGGTGCATAATCCACCCTTGGAAAAACAAAATGTTGTCTATAACAGTGAAAACACGACGGTTTTATCTTTTCCCTTCCGCGATTTAACTTTCTTGTGAGGATATTTGAAGCAATACATTTTGTATTGTCATGTAAAGATGTTGTGTGTTATTAAATCCGGACGGACAAGAAGAATAATGGTCGTTGATATAACACAAACGATCAAAAATTTACGAATTCACTACATAGTACAGCGATGTAAACGAAGTATAAAAATTTGTAGGGCGAGGTTGCTTCTCCCTTCCGACAAATGAGGATTTCGTGTAAAAGTCGCCATAAAGGAGAAGCACTATTAATCTTTAAAATGAGCAAAAACACTTTGTAACATCTTATTCCGACGTCTTCTAACCCATTTGTCAAGAGGAAAATAAAGGTGAAACAAAAATAAAGCCGAATGATTTCTTAAAAATAATTAATTATCTGGTTGTGAACGGCGAATCTTAACTAGTTTAGCGAAACTTCATCGCATTGAACGGAAATTGAATGCCACTCTTAATTAAAAAAAGTTTGTTTATCAAATCGAATTCGTATCTTGTGAATACGAATTACGAATGCGTAATACTCTCCATTACAACACTACTGAACGGTTCAATAACTTGTAAATTTGGACTCAATTCTTCTGTTTGCCGTACGTTTGGAACACCAAACGACAACACGAACACTAGTTTGCACTCACGTTTACCTTGTAGCATTTTAGTTGACAAATACTTGATAGTTTGTGTTCGGTTTCAGTACGCGCTTTGTTTAGGAATAGGGAGTTGGCTTATCCAGGCCGTTTTGAAAAAATTTTCGCTTTAAAGTATTAATAAAAATATATAAAAAAATGTTTTTTAAAAAAAGCTTTTATTTAAAAGATGCACTAAAAAGTAAAAAATAATGTATTTTAATCACAGGAGAATATTTTTTCTTACAGGTTAAAATTCTAAAATTTATAGAAGCTTTGGGAGTTGTCAACTGAACAAAGTAATTCTGTAATGCCGTAGTTTTATAACTTCCAAAGCTTTTATAAATTTTAGAATTTTAACCTGTAAGAAAAAATATTCTCTTGTGATTGAAATACATTATTTTTTACTTTTTAGTGCATCTTTTAAATAAAAGCTTTTTTAAAAAAAAAACATTTTATTATATATTTTTATTTTTTGCTTTTTAGTCTTTATTTATTGCATAGATTTATTGTCACTGTGACGTCCAAATGACCAACATACCGTCTATGTCGGTATAAGTACGGTATGTACAAATCGAGAACCCCTTTGTAAACATAACCTAAAATCTTAAAACCCCATTTAACACCTTTAGAGGGTAATTAACTATATAGAATTGCATTGTCACGCAGATTACGTAAGCATGTTAAATTTTATTTCATTGCGACTACAGGAACCCTCTCAAATTTACAAATCGAGAACCCCCTTGTAAACATAACCTAAAACTTCAAAACCCCATTTAACCCTTTTAGGGGGTATTTAACTACATAAGATTGCATTGTCATGCAGATTATGTAAGTATGCCAAATTTCACTTCAGTGGGACAACAGGAACCCTTTCAGATTTGGCTCCGAAAAAATAGCAGACAGAAAGATAACATTGTAAGCTAAATAAAAGCTTTTAAAAAAATCTTAATTTTGCTAATCAATTTTTCTTATTATGGTGACAATAACAGAAAATAAGTGTAACGGGAGAGAGCAAAGTGCAGTTTGCAATGTTACAAAAGCCGCAGATTTTGATTTTTTCGGAGCACTAAACTGAAGATAAATAGATGGAACGCTGTTTGTGACAATAGAGGCATCCAAATTTGAAATCTTATTTATTACGTGGGGCGTCTATTTAAAAGCGATGAAAGTGAAAACTGTTTGCTTGATAGATTTTCTCTTGGCAGAGGGTGCTTATATGAAAGCGATTAAATAAAGAACTCACACACATTGAGACCTTGCCCTCGCTTGAACCACTTTTATTCTTCGGCGTATTTTTGTGGAAAAAGCGAATGACAGTGTTCTTTAGTAACAACATAATAGTATTTCTCCGGTTTGCACGATTTCTAAATTTGTCGCCAATTAGACATGATTGGTACACAGTTGAGTAATTTACTCATTTCCCCAGATACCTAACTTAATGATTGTTGGCTACGGATGGAGAAAACTTGACCAGATCAACGTGCGACCTGATTTCAAAACACGCCGTGCAGATTTAGTCATTATTGGGCAAGTTTTTCATTCATCAATAAAATTGTAATTTGAGTCTTTCTGATGGCGCTTTTTACCTAACTAATTAGAATCGTTTGATGGGGAGTTGTCTCTGCACGGAATTTTTGACCCCATTTGTGGTTAATTCTAATTAAACCAATTTGTATACGATTCGAGTATCTGTGGATAATGATGGCGTGTAATGAGTCAACGCACTATGAAATGTTATCAAAGGAGCATCAAAATTTGCCAATAACGCATTTACGGGTCGGTAACTGCCGATTGTATTATTGTAGGTATAGAGATAATAATTACCAATGCACACAAGCGTACGTTTTGAGACCATAGAAATTTTAATTGACACCAACAAAAACAAAACTGTTTTTAACCCAACTTGTTCCAAGAGATTTAAATTAATTTTTCAGCTTTAATCGCGGATTTTAATTAACTTTTGGCCTTAAATGGTTGGGTACTTTGGCTATTAAATATGTCGACGCGACGGCTTTATTTTATAGACTATATCTGGAATTATTGTTATTGTAGCTGGCAAAGCGTTAAAGAGGACTAGACTCTATTTACCTACTAATAGTAAACTGGAAACCATATTTGCTTTACTATCATTCTACTTTGAAGTATTGTCATACTTGGATGTTACAGCCCGAGAATTTAATATCTCCACTGCAGTAACTATTTCCTAAATCAAGTTATTAAGTGAAGTACAGAGATATTGCCGGACTTTATACACTATTTATTAGAATTAAATTTATATTTTAGTTCATTTAGGCTGATTTTAATTAATTCATGGACACTTCTTATTTTCTTACATTTTAACCACTCGATTAGATTTTACCTCTGGTATGTAAATGCGACCGAATTCCCTCATACGTGAATGCTTGATGACATTTTAATTTTTAAAATATTTTCAGAGCCGCAAAATTAATAATGAAATAATCGCCGTTTATTTTGTGTTTTGTTAATGAAATAATTGTCGTTTATTTTGTTCAAATTGATTGATGTATTATTTTTAAACATTCCGAGTGGAGAAAATCGCGTTTTACCTTCTGTGGAATGGCATTGTTAGTCTTACATGGACTATATCATTTTACAAATGAACAGACATTTATCACAGCTGAACTATTGTTGTACTTTTGCCCACAGTTTCTGCTTTAGTTTCAGCAAGAAACGGAGTGAATCTGGTTTCAGTCTATTGATTCAAAATCTGGTATCTATACATCCCACAGTGTTTTGAAAGCTTTAGTAAATCTCTACTATTATAGTGTCTAGTTGGAAAAGTGGGTGGCATTTGCAGGCAGGAGTTTTGTTGACAAGAAAAGGGGCATAATTACTTTCAACCCATTTTGGTAAAGCGAGTTTTACGCATGGACGCTCATTTTCACCACCGACTGGTGGCGAGTGCTTTCAATCACATAATACCGTTTAACGTAAAATGTATTTTCCTTGATTACATCTCATTTTTTGATTGCCGAAATTTGAAACAATCAATCAAAAGGCTGACAAGTCGGAATACACACTGACTCCTATCACAACAGGAAAGCAGCTCTTAATCATATTTTATTAAAATTCATCAAAGGAAATGGAGGAAATAGTGTTAAGAATAGGACGTCCAAGTCGTTCTCACAGTTGCTGAAAAATAATATTTGTTTTCCTGTCTTTGTATTGAAATAATGAAAGTGAAACTCCTTGGATTTTTCGTGCCGTTTCAGTTTTTAACAATTTTAATTTACATAACTTTTTCTTTGGAATATTAAGTGTCGGCGTCTTTGAAGATGATTAAGTGTTGGCGTGATGAAAATTGCCATTTTGTCCATTGAGATACGCATTCCCTATTTATGATAAAGCGATATTGTTGGTTTTTATAATAAATGTTAATTACTTCTATCTGAATCCTTAACTGGAATCAGATAATTTTAATAGCTGGCTGCATTTAAATTTATTCATTGGACTTAAGTTTTCCTTAATCGACAGAGCAACACGAATTAAAGACGATAACGAACACGCCATTTTCGTATATTGTATCGATTACTTGAGCCTTTACCTAATAAAATTATTACATTATGGATTCTAGAGTTTGTTTGCTTTGCTAGAAACTTATGATAACATGAAGTACGATCAGCCCACTCAGTTGGGTAAAGTCAATAATCCAAGTACTAAATGTCAGGCAGCTCATATTTACCCAAAATTATTTAAAAAATTCGACAATTAAGCCCTCAGTGCGACAACGAGGATGCGGTACACAAAAACCCGACATTATCAGCAATAATGACAAAATGTTCGTGTAAAAAAGATTTTAATTAAATTCCGGGACCCCTTTCTCGTGCAAAGGACCACTCATCACCCCTTTTATTATGATTCATATTCACTTTAGCAATATTAGGACAGAAGCATTAATAAATTTAAATCAGGCGGTGTTAGGCAGGTGAAGGCGTTCGCGACTACATCAAACCGGGGGAAATTAGTGTCAGGTTCAATGAAATCCAGAACGTCATCAGATTCGTCGGCCGAAGGAACAAAAGTGACTTTGTCATGGTTTTTGCACGAGTAATTGGGAGGATGTCTTTGTAACAAACTAAACAACAGCTGACAGAGCAGATTTAACAATTGTTGCATGTAAATGAGGCTCGGCAAGGTTTTGTAACCCCTACTCTTTTAACACTCCCTGTCGAGATAACAAGCCAATCCAGGATCGCATCCGGAAATATCCCTTCAAGTAATTTAGATAACGAGACATTAATTATAATCACACTTTTGCTGCTCTCGTCTAAATATTTATGCACCCAAAAACAACGTTTCAAGTCTTGAAAACATCCACAAACGAAAAAGGGTGAAAATTCAACAAATTAAAATTTATTACCTAAAGCAAACAGTTTTTCACACGAGAAAAAAACTTTCAGAGCAGGTGAGAGCAAGCAGGACTCGCTCATCTTATGATCGGCTTCGTTTATGCTGGAGTAAATTATTTGACGTATAATTCGGAAATATCGATCGACTGTTTACTACTTCACTATTTTCACAGTCGGGGCTCATAAAATATTAATTTTAAACGAGGTTTAAATTTCGCTAGACGTATATTAAATTAAATACGGTCAGAGGAACTGCTCCTCGAAAATAGAATTTATTAATTCATTAGCCAAATCGATTCGCTCGCTTGTTTTTCTAGTTTAAATTCAAGTCTGTTATTATTTTATTAGATGAACCAGTAGTAAAATGTGCAAAAACTATTTCGCTTATCTGGGAAAGCACTTCCCTTCGAAATGTAAAAATATTAAAGTGCCATTTTCAATTACCGCAATGTAAATCACTGATGGAAAAACTTAAAAATAAATAAGAAAAATTGATGTTTATGATTCATTCTAATGAAATTATTTGGATTTTTTCTTCATCCAGCGCACAGGATCCATTTATAAGTCCATACATTATTTATAATTCACTAAAATCCATTCGTATGAGTATATATTTCAATGTATTTCTTCTGTTCCATTAAAAATTTGGCGAATTGTATGCGCTGCATATGTTTAAAGTGGATTTCCCCCAGAAGATCGACTTTACTCCTCTGAAACTGTACCACGTCTCATGCAAAGATGCAATCAGAAATAAGATGCAGCAGTGATTAGTTAATGTTCTCAAATGTAAAGTACATACTTCATAAAGGTGTTCGTAAACCAAATTCAATTATGCTACCAACTACACTCAATTACTCAACATTCTGGCAACCAATAATTTCACAAGCACAAGATCTGAGATTATTCAAGCTATTTGCTCTTAAGCTGATTCATATTTATGCAATGTGTCACATACCTACTAGCTGCAGTCAATTTAAATCTCTCGAATTTTTGCAAACAAGGAAAAACTGCAGTAAGAGGATTATTTCGAACTGGTATTTGAATTTCAAATTATGACTTTAAAACATGCGAAAAATTGCTCTCGAGTAGGAGTTGAAAGGTGAAAACTATTTTTCTCTTCATGCAAATTTGTCAAATGCTAATTCTCGCGAAAAATGGCAACGAATAAGAGGATTGATTAGTTTTTTGTTGCAAGTTGACAAATGTGTTCAATTCCTTTCAACAAATTCGCTTAATTTAAACTGCATTAGGGCTGAAATAGGTTAATGTCATCAGCATTGTGGTGACTATTTAAATTTCATACAATCCATTTCGTTAACGAGTTGAAATAGTTTTTCCTTCCGGAGCCTGTGTATTGGGTTTCTCGGCTGAAAGACGCTCGTATTTAATTCCAACTAAAGGTCTACGAAATTCGAAACTAAACATAAATTTTACTAATCTTTATTTGCTTGGATTCATTGGAAAATTTGTTTCTCAAACTTTGCTAATTACTCGCTTTTCCATTTCTTATATGGCATCATAAACCGAAAAGAAGATACTCGGCGTTTTGAGTTTCTCGAATGTTTCTATTTTTATTTTATTTTAGTTCGTGGGGTTATTTGCGCTATGATGAATTTTATACAACAGGGGCTGTACCACGTTGTAAGTGGTAGCTCGTGTAAAGCATTTCTCGGGGCTTCTCGGCCTGATTTATGATCAATTGAACATGTGTGGGATGTGATCAACAGACAATTGAGTAATTTACTCGTTCTCCGGACTGTTCGCAACATCTACAACTTCGGTTTTGCCGGGTCTAGGACTGATCTGAATTTCATTGCGGTGGCAGATATGAACAGGACGTGTTACTACTATTACGAGCACCATTTTCTGCTTACGTAAATTTACTAGTAGTGGTAAATCGTGATAATGAAAAATTTCTATTCATTTCAGAGGAATAAAATCGATAGAAAAGTGTTTTAAATAAATTAATGTAAAATTTATTAGTGCATGTTTTATTAACACATAACTGAAGAAGTTTCAGTAACTCAACAATGGTAATTTAGTGCAACAATAAGAAATAGTTGTGGTGCAATACGCGTCATTATTATTTATCGATTTATTATAAATAGCAAAAAGATATTAAAAAATAATTTCTGTTTCTGTATTAAATAAACATACGATCATTTGAATTTATAATTAAAATTGCTTAGCGCAACAAAAATCCAAACAGAATAAGTAGATATCTCATGACTAACATGTTTTAGAATTAAAAGTTAAAACCCTGTCGGAATATTCCGTTTCCATTGGACAAATTGAATCACAACTGTCATGCAGCTTCAATTATAAAGGGCTTCAACAAATTACCCTTGCAAATTTACAGTTCTTGTTTTAGGGTGATCACACCTTTTCGAAATTTTAAACAAAGTTGCATTTTATTAACTTAGTTATTTTTTCATACATACTTTTTAATCAGATTACTCGCAAGAAAGGGCACTTTTAAAGCATTAAGTCACTTGGGACTTAAATATAATTTCATCAATGCTAACGTACCCTTTTATAGTGTGTGATATTATTGTTCTAATATCTCTGGACCTCTGTTTAATCAATAGCAACTGTAAGGGACGGGGCTGTTTTTGTCACTTTAATTTGGGGTAGAATAACAATAGTCCAGACTTTTGACACAACTGTACCCACATAACACAAATAAGTTTTCCAATTGAAAAATAAACATAATTTTGTTTAATGTAGCCGATTTATCGGGAGAAAGTAAACAGTTAATTTCCTCAAAATTGCGTAAACAGATTTGTTTAATTTGTATGTGGTCTTTAGTTGTAAAACGAAAAATTTAAAACATAAAACAAATATTGGAGCAGTTCAATCACGAAATGTTCCTGATTCAAGTATGATCATTATGTGGGTTTGCTTCTCTTCACTATTCAAATTGACGTAAATTCTCTTTGAAATGAAACAATGATTTTGAAAAATCGGTCGCGGTTTGATAAAAGACGTGAGAAATCAGCTCTGTTATGAAAATAATTTTGGGGTCTGGCACTTTTACCCTCGTCTCGTACATTTGATTGATGGCCGTTTAGAGGATTGTCTGATGGTGTTCGATTGGCACCCCTGATTCCCAGACGTCCCACAGGAATAGCCCAAATACTCAAAGGAGACATCTTCAATAAAAATCCACCCTTCCAATTTCGAACTTATTCATTTATCTTCAAGTACGAAGCGTCTGATGTTTGCTTCGTTCGGATGGAATTTTTAATGCGACCCTTCCTAGATGGGATTTCTATTAAGAAACTATAACTTAATAAAGATCGGATCTGTGCTGCTGTGGCGTTTTGTTTTTGTTAGACGAGTTCGGATTCAATCTCTGAATAGCACTTGAAACTACTAAATTATTTCCAATTCGAGTTAAATGCCTCTAATAAACTGTCCGATTCATAAGATTAGCTCGGTCAACGGTTTAAAACGGCGATTAACTTCAACAAATAATTTATGCTGATTACTCCACGGTCATAATTCGGTCGAGTTTCATACTCGGATGAATACATCGCGGTGTTTTAATCACACTTGACTTTACTTTTCATAGAAGCACAATAATCAGCGGTGTTTGTTAATTTAAAAGCGAAATTTTGCAATTCCGGGAACATCGCGCGATTTATTCAAAACGAAAGATTCCTTAAAGCGAACATTTGTCGAGGAATTTGGGATTTCGCTTTTATAAAATACAAAATGTCATTCGTAATGATGAAAGATGGTGCTACGTTTAGTTCTAAAAGGATTTTTCAGTAGTTCCGGACCATATCGGCTACACAAATCTGCGTTTGCCGATGAATAATTCATCAATGACCACCGCGAGATTGATTTACTTTTCACGTGTTTTACGTGTCTTAATAATGACGGTTACCGGTATTAATAAAAATAAAATATGCAATGCCGGGTTTTAAGTAACACATTAGTATTTATCACTTTTAAAAAATACGGTTATGGAAACCCAACACTTTGGACATTTTCATATTCATTTCAATTTTAAAGTAAATTTTTATGTTTGTACTCCACATTTTAACACCACACTTATTATTTTTTATTGCAGATGGTTGTCTCAGCTGTTAAGTGTGTGTAAAAATGGGCATTACAGAGAACGAAGAGTGCGTGTGTTAAAGATTTTATGCATTTCCGTATAAACTAAACTTTACCACTAGGGTAGTAAATAAACCTGCTGCCAAACTGAATGATAATATGAAAAAAATAAGATATGAACACCTAAGCCATTTTAGTTCACATTTTTTCGTCTAAAGGTGAAACAAAATGAGAGATATTATTATAACGCAAATACTTTTTTGTGATTTACCTATCTGGTCTCATAGATGAAGTTGTGATGTTACATTTTTTGGAGCGAAATAAAAAATATAAAAAATACTGTTTGCTAAAAGTTAAAAACAGGGTATAGATGATTTTTATAGGTTTTTGAGGTAATCTGCTCGAAACCCACATGTTTTATCAAATTAAAAGTTGATGACATTACACTTCATACATATGTAGACTGCAATAATCTTGTAATATACATTTGTACGGCTTCAAATACGTTTTGTTAATAGCTTTCGTGTTTAATGTGGGTACTGTCAAATCCGTTAAAGTTTCAGTTGCAGTTTCTTGTCATTTTGATCACTTATGTTTCTCTACTGACTAGTTTTAAATGGTTTGGTTCAATTTTTTCGGAAATTTGGTGTGATTTAATTATCAATTAATAGAAGCCGCAAACGTAATCCATTATGCGAGTATTTCTATTCTTCATGGTTATTGACGTTTGATAAATTTGGAATTGTGTACTTGATTGATATTGTTTGAACTCAGCGTTCCATTTTGAGCTCTTTGTGCACGGATAAAACAATGCACCTCTAATATACTCTGCCAGGCGAATGTGTTTAAGTTTATACTCGTAATTTGGGTGTTACCTTGTCTGATGGATATCTGAATTAAGATGATGCCATCAATTAGCTTCATGATGGTAATAATTTGAAATTTCCAGCGAAATAAATTGTGTGTTCAACATTTTCATTAGAGGGCTCTAGGTAATTAGTTAATTGATCCGGCCCTGTCTGGGTCGAGTGGTGGTTAACCTAGCTATCTAAAAGTATCCTCGATTCAACAAATCCCCACATCATCAATCCAACTCTGGTAGATAAACCCAGTCTTGTCTAATGAGATTACCGAAGACATTAAACACTTACTCTTCTTGTTCAAACCGTCAACGGTTTTGGGCCCTCAAGTGGAACAAGAGTGACTCAGAAACACACACACACTTGTACTTCCGGTTCCATTTAACCGCCATCCTCTACCTGTTCGGGCGTATTTTTTTACCGGAAGTAGAGTGTTTAAGGGCAAGGTGTTTCCTTAGACAACAAACTCAATCTTTCTGAGTGTTGCCTTATTAAATTTCGTTGACTTTTTTAACTGGTGTGGAAATTTAGATTGATGAGTAGTTTTAAAACGTCAGAAATGCTAGTTTTTCAACCCACCTCGCGTAATTACTGAAGTACGCGAGGGAAGTTTTTAATTACCAGGAAAATTCATTATTGTTAAACCAGGAAAATAAATTTTATTTTCTTGATTAAGTTTCTCGGTTCAGAGCGTGGTAAGAATACGAATTTGCTAAATATTTGCGATTATGACACAAGTGTCGGCCTTTTCTAATTACTCCGGAATTAACCAGGGATAAATTAGGGTTCGAATGCAAGGAAATTTAATAAAAAAAGTCGGAACGAATTGTGTACGGTTAAAGTTTTTATAGTCAATACGGGTCTACTCAACTGTGTAAACAATGACGACAATACAGTGCCGAAAAACCTCATCCTATACCACTTTTTCCTTGATTAAAATAATAGTTGTAATTTTTCTTTCCGCTTGTAGAGCTTATTCTTATTCAGTGAGGACGGAATGAAATAGGCGAAGCAGAACTGAGCGCTCTATTTCAAGAAAATTGAAATTTTTTATTACTCCTAGAAAATATTATTTACTTATTCAAAGTCTTACAGCGATTGAAAATAATACATAGAGAAGAGTTATTTTCACTTGCAGAAGTGTTTTATTTAGCCGATTACTCCAAACCGAATCGAGAACATGCATAAAGGACGTAAAAAAGCCGATAAAAATGTGGCAAACTTTGAACTTCACAAAGAACTCAGACAAAGCAAGTGCACCGAGTCCAACACTATTCAATTTGTGTATTGCAAAGCCCGAAAAGATTTCATCACATGAACAAATACGCGGAAAATAGAGGTAGTGTTCTACGTTAGGACGATCATGAAATTTTTGTGAAAATAAAATATTTTCAACAAAAAAACATCTAATCGGATGCTACACTCTTGCCTCCAGCGTTTACAAGCTTGGAAAATCGGAAGTTGGACTTTCCAACAGTGAAATGCTTGTTTCGCTGCAGAAAGGATGCATTTTCATCAACGTTTGACTTGGTTAAATGAAT
The DNA here is from genome assembly GCA_939628115.1 of Tribolium freemani. Taxonomy (NCBI): domain Eukaryota; kingdom Metazoa; phylum Arthropoda; class Insecta; order Coleoptera; family Tenebrionidae; genus Tribolium; species Tribolium freemani. The sequence goes on along the minus strand of OW626791.1, from coordinate 14,907,932 downwards.
GCGTTATCATTAACCTAATTGACTTTTTAACGGCGGCGTTTAAATTATTTCGGATTAAAAATTAAAACAAAGGCAAGTTGCTGGAAGGGTTAAACTGTTTTACTTTTTTAATTTCCGTGACAGTGTTGATTTACAACATAATTAATCCATGTCGCTCACAAACAATAAAGTTTGGTACTTTATTAACTGTTCTATGTGCTCTCACATGAACAGCTTCACACACTTTGCCGTTTATGAAATAATTTACTTTTACTTTTTATTCGCTCATCTAATTTATTTTCCACCACTTGCTGTTAAACAAGAATAGATTAATACTAGACAAATGAAGACAGAATATAACAGACGAGCTTAGTATAATGTGTTGCATACTCGTAAATGTGTAATAGATTTGATTTTTTCTTTTACATTTTAAGCTTCCAAAATGTACGAATATGTTACATAATTCTGTTACAGATCAATATATTTTGCATTGTTGTACACCAATGAGAGAAATATTTCCATCCAATGAATCCAATGGAGAAAGTTGTTTGAAGAGTTTTTTGTAGTTATTTCTTGACCATCTGCAAATTTTTTGAGCGAAATAGAATTAGTTTTTTGATCTTTTTTGAGATATATTTCTTCTCTATTCTTGGTATTTTATGTATTACTTCTGACTCTGATTAACTGGATTACTACTGAAAGAGGGTTTAGAATAATTTTAAAATATTTCTTATTCATTTTAAGTTTACTTTTTTCTCAATTCTGCATATATTTTAAATTTGGAAACTTATTTTTTGATTAATCTTGCATCCTGTTCTGTATTGTACATTCTGTAAAAGTGAAATGATGACTTTTCATCCCTAGTTGAGCGAGTAGTTGAGTAACGCCCATTCTGTCGCCAATTTATTGTCGCTTAGGGTTTTGTTTTCGTGTTTTCCATTGAAATGTACTTATCTAATTGATTTTCCAACTCGGGAACAATATGCAGTTGCACTGTATAATTACGTTCCGTGTAAAAAGTATATTTGGAAAAATATGTGGCGAGCACGCAAGGAAAAAAATTAACAAACATAATTGTAACTTACGTCAATACCATTAAAAGCGAACATGAGCCGGTTGGTGTTTACCTAGTGCGGATCTGTTCTGGAGGGTGTAATGAAACAAAAACATTTCTGGACCAATTTTTTTAAATAAGACCAGCAGCTTTTTATTTTCGTTTTTTATTCGTGACTTTGGACAATGGCCTCCCCTATGTATAATTTAATAATTAACAAAAGCACCAAAACGGAGATTTTTGTATAGACACAGGACACGTGCTACAAACAGACATTTAGCAGTAATCTCAACCCCGCTTAAAAACCCTTTGGGATGGTATAGATGGTCTGTGGATTTTTTCAATTAGAAGTTTCGGAGCAACAACACGTGGTCGAAATACCAGATTTAGGGCGGCCCATTGAATGTTAATGTACGATTTTCGGGCTTTGTATGCCCTAAGTTTTAACATAATTTTTACACGGGTTTTAGACACGGACGAATAAATTTACACGAATTTATTTCCGTCGCGTTTACATTATTTATACGTCCAGCTAAATAAATTCGTAATTGACGGTTATCGGAAAATCTATGATTTATTATTCATTTGAAACGTAAAAATAGGCGGCTCGCAAACAACATTTTCTTTAATCTCCTCGAAAACGAACGTGTGGGCCATATGTTGATTCGGAAACGCCACTCAGAGATACTCATTAGGGCATTTTTCAGGATTGCAGCGAGACTACCACTAGAACAAACAGGGAGTAAGCACATTTTTTGTCCTGTGACGTAATTCACCGGATTCAATCGTTCGAAAAAGGGGAAACAGTATCAGGGGAATTCCTTTACGTCACATACATCTATACGCTATTATTATCAACCCCAACGGGGTGAATTCAATTCAACTCGGTTTGATATTCAAATGCTGAATTTGAATATTACGCTTTAGAGAAAAAATGATGAGGCTATAAAGACGCGGTTTTATTAGACAATCGCAGAATGGCACATCAGATAAACTGCGCGCAAAAAGTTCCTTTTTAATTTTAGGCCGCAATGACAATAGTGGGAAAATTCGATGCAGCTTTAGGCATGGTCTATCACTCATGCATTTAATGGCGGTTTCCGTGATTCTACAAGTATTCATTACTTACCACATGCTATATTATAATACCTGACATATTAAAGCCAAGCAAGATATTATACGAATTTACCGACTCATTTGGAAAAAAATTAAATAAATTGATTGAAAATAGCCACATTAGAACGAGATTGTAATTTTAATGCACCATGAAACGGCCTATGATTACGTGAAATGATAGTTTTTCAGACAATTGATTACGGCTTATGAATATTTATATTCAATCTGTAGAGAAAGTTGTAGCTTGAAATTAAAAATTATCTTGTGGTCATTAAGGTTGGGAACGTTAATGAAATATTTTCGTCATAATAATGTGAAAATTGGTGTCACGTCAATTCCAAATTCAGTTTTGCGGTTTATTGGCATCTGCTAATTGTTAAATAAATCGTAATTGTAATTAAATTATTAAAACATAACTGTGGCATTGTTGCAATTGGCCCATGGTGTGATAAAATTTTGCATTAGCTTGTCAATACCCGGCCAGTTATAATTTTAATTGATTAAACCAGTTTTCCTGTTGCCTCCCACAGGAGTGATATGATTTGCTCGTAATGCAAATGCGATATGAACGGATTTTTGTTGGTGAGTGTCAACACTTGAAAAAGCTGCGGTGATAGGAAATTTGAAATCGTGTCAGTTGTGGTTTTGTTGGTCGGATCTTTACAATGAAACATGACAAAAATTGGAGTTGTATCGATTTCTGTAAAACAAGCAATCTGAAACTACATTATCTCTCATTACAGGTGTTTGTGTCACTTTTGTTGATTTTCGCTAAAGCAGGGTTTCGTTGCGGCGTGAAAATAAAGCTGTTAGTCGATCAAAACAATTTCATTGATTATGTAATAAAGGTGTTTTCCGAGCAAAAAAGACAACGAAATCACTTTATACAGGGATAAAACATAAAACACAACTTAGGGCGATGGATTGCTGTTTGGAATCGATATTTCTTTAACGATGTGGTTTTAATTTTCGGTAGCTGCCAATTACGCAGCTATCTAAATTAGTTTTTTAGTGGATTTTTTGCCCAGTTGGAATGCAAGTCTTGATCAACATAGGCTTGGTATTTCCTGTCTCCCAACATTATTAGTCTTTTCAAGCTCTAATCAGATGCGCTACTATTGAAATGTCGGCCAGTAGTGGCTTGCTATCTTGTTATTAGGGCACTAATAATACATATTTACATTCTTCTTAAATAATTCGTGGTATTTTAGTCGATATTGAAGCGGTGACTCTACGTTTTGTGTACTGTTTTGTGTACCCGGGGATGTTAAGTATATTCATATTATCTGAATTTTCCAAGCGAATAATTTTTTCGAATGATGTAGGGTTTTAAGGTTATTACTTTTTTCTAGAGTTTGCTCAAATATTGATCAACATGTATATAATAATATAGTATTAATACGAATTATCTTAAATAAAATTGAACAAAATAGACTGCAATGCTGTACGACTTGGACGTGGGGTTATCTCTAATAGTTCCGGAGTTATTGCTCGATGAATCTTCCGGGTACCGGAAATCGACCAAAATCGCGATGAAAAAAAAATCGAACCTATTGACTTTTTTCTACTTTTAACAACTCCAGAGGGTTGTAGAAACTTAGAAATGTTCATACAACTTTGCTAAACTGAGTTTAAGAAAAAAAAATTTTTTTTTCATTTTTCTGAAGGTAGTGCCTTCAGAATTACCACTATGATGGCTACCCAAAATTTAAGCAAAAAATTTCAAATTTTTATATCGTTTGAAAAACCGATATTACACGTAAAATGTAAACAAACCGTTTTGCTCTACGACTTTTAGTTTTTGAGTTACGAATTTTTTTGTTGAAGAATAAAGTACCACTATGAAATGGCTACCCTAATTTTAAGCAAAAAATTTCAAATTTTTAAATCGTTTGAAAAACCGATATTATACGTAAAATGAGCCGTAGAATTTATTGGAACAAACTGTTTTGCTCTACGACTTTTAGTTTTTTTATTATGATTTTTTTTAATGTAAAACTTTAAATGCCTCTGTACCCGGAACCGGTGCCCGGAGCGGCTCCGGGTTTTGACGAGAAAATAGATCATTTCAAGCGCTATCTGATGCTGTACTGATTTTTGCTCTAAGTCTTTTAGTTTCCGAGAAAAACGCAAAAAAAATGTTACCATTTTCACTTTTTTTGAATTTTTAAACGCCGATTACGGCGAAACTATTAGAGATAGAGAAAAACGGCAAAAGCGATTAGAACCGGTATAAAAAGCGCTACAAAACGGCATAGGTTTCAAGGCGATATCTCGCAAAAAAATTTCAATTTTCAAACGTCAATTACGGCCAAACTAAAAGAGTTAGAGGAAAATACTTTTTACCATCGTAAAGAGCACATCAAAATCTATCAGATAAGATGGGTTTTAATTGATTTTGAGACACTTTAAAAATTGGCCATTTTCTAGGGGGGGGAGTTAAAACAAATTTTTGTTTTTTTTTATTTTCTCAATTACGGCAAAACTATTCGAAAAAGTGGAACTATTTTGGTTCTAATCTATGTAAAATGATCTGGGAAATCGATTGGCGCCAAGAAAATCAACAAATTCTCAATAATTTTTTAGTTATGAATTTTTTTAAATTTTACCTATTTTTCCTTTTATTTGCAATTTTCTCGAAAACTATTAGTCGGAGAACAATAATCTTTTTTGCAAATAATAGATAATTAAAAGAGCTTTCCAACGATAATAAACATCATGGGGTTATCTCTAATAGTTCCGGAGTTATTGCTCGATAAATCTTCCGGGTACCGGAAATCGACCAAAATCGCGATAAAAAGTGGAAAAATCAAACATCAAAAAATCGAACCTATTGCCTTTTTTTCTACTTTTAATAACTCCAGAGGGTTGTAGAAGCTTAGAAATGTTCATAAAACTTTGCTAGAGTGAGTTTAAAAAAAAATTTTTTTTTATTTTTCTGAAGGTAAGTGAAGAAGGTAAGCAAAAAAATTCAAAATTTTAAATCTCACGAAAAGCTGATATAATACGAAAAATGAGCCGCTGAATTCACTGGAACAAACCGTTTTGCTCTACGACTTTGAGTTTTTGAGTTACGAATTTTTTTGTTCAAGAATAAAGTACCACTATGACAATGGCTACCCAAAATTTAAACAAAAAATTTCAAATTTTTAAATTGTGTGAAAAACCGATATTATACGTAAAATGAGCCGCAGAATTTATTGGAACAAACCGTTTTGCTCTACGACTTTTAGTTTTTTTATTATGATTTTTTTTAGTGGAAAACTTTAAATGCTTCTGTACCCGGAACCGGTACCCGGAGCGGCTCCGGGTTTTAACGAGAAAATAGATCATTTCAAGCGCTATCCGATGCTGTATTGATTTTTGCTCTAAGTCTTTTAGTTTCCGAGAAAAACGCAAAAAAAGGTTGCCACTTTCACTTTTTTTGAGTTTTTAAACGCCGATTACGGCAAAACTATTAGAGATACAGAAAAACGGCAAAAGCGATTAGAACCGGTATAAAAAGCGCTACAAAACGGCAGAGGTTTCAAGGCGATATCTCGCAAAAAAATTTTCAATTTTCAAACGTCGATTACGGCCAAACTAAAAGAGCTAGAGGAAAATGCTTTTTACCATCGTAAAGAGCACATCAAAATCTATCAGATAAGATGAGTTTTAATTGATTTTGAGACACTTTAAAAATTGGCCATTTTCTAGGGGGGGGTGTTAACAAATTTTTGTTTTTTTTTATTTTCTCAATTACGGCAAAACTATTCGAAAAAGTGGAACTATTTTGGTTCTAATCTATGTAAAATGATCTGGGGAATCGATTGGCGCCAAGAAAATCTACAAATTCTCAATAATTTTTTAGTTATGAATTTTTTTTAATTTTACCTATTTTTCCTTTTATTTGCAATTTTCTCGAAAACTATTAGTCGGAGAACAATAATCTTTTTTGCAAATAATAGATAATTAAAAGAGCTTTCCAACGATAATAAACATCATGGGGTTATCTCTAATAGTTCCGGAGTTATTTCTCGATAAATCTTCCGAGTACCGGAAATCGACCAAAATCGCGATGAAAAGTGGAAAAATCAAACATCAAAAAATCGAACCTATTGCCTTTTTTTCTACTTTTAATAACTCCAGAGGGTTGTAGAAGCTTAGAAATGTTCATAAAACTTTGCTAGAGTGAGTTTAAAAAAATTTTTTTTCATTTTTTTGAAGATAAGTGCCTTGAACATAAAATTTTAAGCAAAAAAATTCAAAATTTTAAATCTCACGAAAAGCTGATATAATACGAAAAATGAGCCGCTGAATTCACTGGAACCAACCGTTTTGCTCTACGACTTTTAGTTTTTGAGTTAGTTTTTTTGTTCAAGATTAAAGTACCACTATGAAATGGCTACCCTAATTTTAAGCAAAAAATTTCAAATTTTTAAATCGTTTGAAAAACCGATATTATATGTAAAATGAGCCGTAGAATTCTCTGTGACAAACCGTTTTGCTCTACGACTTTTAGTTTTTATTATGATTTTTTATTATTTTTTTTTTCTGTACGAAAAACCGTTGCCCGGACCGCTCCGGGTTTTGACGAGAAAATAGAGAATTTCAAGCACTATCCGATGCTTTATTAATTTTTGCTCTAAAAAGTTGCCATTTTCACTTTTTTGAATTTTTAAACGCCCATTACGGTTGCGGACGATTTCGGGCTAATAAAAAATTGCTTAATGTCAAATCAAAAATAGTTCCGACAAAATCTCACAAGATGATTGAGTTTCTGGTTCAAAAATAATAATCCACTTCGCTTAAAATTGTTGGAAATACACATTATAACAAAGATTTATTTACTTTATTGACTATTTGACTATAGGTGTAGTTTTTTGATGAATTCCTAACAGTTTGTTATTGTTAAAAAAATTGCTACTGCTACTTCAAAGTAATGAGAATTTTTCACCACACTAATTAACCGACGTCAGATGCCAGTGTTTATTTCTCGCGTTTCCAGATTTCGCTTTAAAAATACCCTGTTAAAAGCCTCCTCCAACACGAAAGCTGCTAGTTAAACACCATTTAGTGGCAATTAAAAAGAAAATAAACTGTGGATTATTTGTTATTAAAGTGCATGAGTGTAAGACATACAGAGAAATGTAATTGAACCTACTGTTCACATTTCGCTTCGTATTTAGCAGATGTCGCGGAATTTCGCCATTTTTTGTCGACGGCAGTATTGCATTTACGTAAACTGTCATTTAGCTATAGTTTGGTCGTTCTTTGTCGCAATTAGCCAAAGAATTGCATCAAATTGTGGCCATACTGCAAGTCTCGGTCGTCAAAACTCGTTTTTCCTTTTTATGTTGGAAGCTCTTTGTGTGTTTTCTCGACTTTGAATATGCTGCAATTAAGCGAATTTTTCCGTTTTGTTGAGGTGGTCGTGCTGTAATAGTGCAGGTATAAATATGAACTTTTTGACAGTTAATAGATTAGCAGGCGAACGCCATATGTTGTGTCGGACGCTTTGCAAACTATAACTAAATACAGCTCTTGGGCTGCACCCTGTAGTTGCAGCTGCTCCTCTTGATCTCGTGTTGGTCCAAGATAAGAGTGTCTGTCGACCATCCTGCTTGCACAGCAATCTCGCTGGATGCAATATTCGCGTACAGAGATTGAATCCCTGCGAATATTTATCCAAGTAGAGACAAGATCTCACTTTTCTAATATAACCCGGAATATTTACGAGTTTTTTCGCAACGTCAGTCAATAAAAACTTTTACTATTTTCTGTTTATTATGGGTACAAGCGGACGTGCATGCAATACACAGGATCACCAGCATGTTTGCCAGCTTTGGGGGATATTGAATAACACACATTAATATATCATGCCGAGACACACAACACGGTAACTTTTAATATTATCGTGATCGAGCGACTCAAGTCGCGTCTTATTGAAAGCAAACTCCGCTTTATCATTTGAATAATTCGGCTGGAGGCGCACTCGTGGACCAGCATCTCTTCTCCTCTCAAGGCTGCTTTTTTCGTGGGCAGATGGTCGTCTTGCGAGCACACGACCACACGTTTTCTCTTTAAACTATCGTCACGTCGATATCTTCCGTCTGGGTTCCGGCCAGAATGCTAATAACGCTTCTTCACTCTGCATTACTCGGCCAGATTTCATCTCGCACCACAAAGCAGTAGTCAAGACGTGAGCGTGACGCAACAGTGAAATAATTGTCGAGGGTTCTCGGTTGCACTATAGGAATTTTTCGACTGACGCTTCTGATTTAATTAACTTGATGAAACAAAGAGAACGGTTGCTACACCAGATTTCTAAATTGAATTTCTGGAAAAAAATTGTAATAAAGCTCAGAAATAATTAAGCCAGATAATGATCAAAAGATTCTGCGAGTCACTAATATTTGTATCTTTGCATCTTATCTGCATGTTTTATCACAGAGATGAGCTAGCGGCCAGTTTGATGTGAGCGCTTAAATTACGTTTTGATTTATGAAAACGTTTTTAAAACGTTGTTATAAATTTCACGATATTTGTTGGTAATTAATAGCTGTTTAGGAGCAAAGTGCATGTAGTAAATATTTAATTCAGCTTAATGTTTTATGGATTATAATCACGAAAGAACTAAAAACTACTACTCAAATGCTGTTTTAAGAGCTAAAAGCACGTTTCAATTTATGTTTTATCAGTCAAGTTCGATTTTGTAATTACAATCATTTTGTCGGAAAATCTAAAATTATTTATTATTTACGCAAAGCAAACGACAGTTGGTATGCGCTTCAAAGTCTTCTAGTAAATCTATTTGCTCAAACTTTCTAATCATATTGAAAAACGAGATATTTTTACAAAAGTGAATATGGTAACATTGTAACATTTAAATTAAAGAAAAAGACCCTAGAATGTAATTTTATAGTGGGATTAAAGATCAATTAAGCTTATACAAAAAACTTTAGGACGATTTTATAATAATAATAATCATAATAAAACACAGGAGAATATTTTTTTACGGGTTAAAATTCTAAAATTGATAAAAGCTTTGGGAGTTGTCAACTGAACAAAGTAATTCTGTAATGCCGTATAACTCCCAAAAAAATATTCTCCTGTGATTGAAATACATTATTTTTTACTTTTTAGTGCATCTTTTAAATAAAAGCTTCTTTTTAAAAAACATTTTTTTATATTTTTTTATTGTTTGCTTTTTAGTTTTTATTTATTGTATACATTAATTGTTATTAGTATTACACTGTGCATCTACCGTGACGTCCAAATAACCAACATACCGTCTATGTCGGTATAAGTTACGGTATGTAGAAATCGAGAACCCCTTTGTAAACATAACCTAAAATTTTAAAACCCCATTTAACACCTTTAGGGGTTATTTAACCACATAGGATTGCGTTGTCACGCAGATTAAGTAAGTATGCAAAATTTTAATTCAGTGGGACAACGAGAACCCTTTCAAATTTGGCTCCGAAAAAATAACCGACAGACAGATAACATTGTAAGCTAAATAAAAGCTTTTAATAAATAGTCTTTATTATGGGCGAATTTCGCCGAAGCTACTCAAACTTAACCCAGTACAAAAGAAAATACAAGGAAAATAAAATAAAAGAGGAAGTAAATGTAACATTAAAAAAGAAAAAGAATAATACATTTTTTATTATTTTTTACTGATATTTTATGTGCTGTTTCTCTGCTTACTTAAAACCAATTTTTTATCTTCTTTGCGAAAACTGTTTAAAGAAAGCGATTTGAAATGCGCATTTAAGTTATTGTAAACAGAAGTAAACGAACATTGAAACATAGCTGAATGAAAATGTGGCAAGGACAATAAATTAGGAAATCTGAGATTTGAGTTGTGGATGTTAAATCTTTATAATAGTTTTTCACGAAGATAAGGAGGTGTTGAAAACACCAGAATTTTGTGAACAAAAACTGATAAAAAGTACTATTTGAAAACGTTGTCTAACTTAAGCCAACCAAGTTCGTACAGTTTAGAAGAAATGTGATAATATTTTTTTAGCTTAAACACGTATTGTGTATTTTTTGGAATCTGTACTGCGTGACCTTGTTCAGATAGTTATACAATAAAGCAGTAGTAAATGATGGGTAGAACTAAATTTCAAGAAAAAATATTAGATATTTAAAGTGACACCTTTCTTTTCCCCACTTTTTCCATAGAAAAACACTAAATATAAATAGTACATATTTCGTGGAGATGATGCTCTATTTTGAAGACGGTTTTCGCAATCGTAACATTTCCACGATGTTGGTCCGATTGTTGAACAATGAATCCTTCAAAGTGCGGCCACCCTTGATGTAATTTAATCTATAACCAAGCTCCATCTCCACCTCGTAAAACATTAGTTATCAATTTACTTCCTCGTACTTGGCAAACATTTGTAAATACCATGAATGTGTAAATCTCAAAGCGGCCGATCCCGTATAAAATCTACATTGCATGGCAAATTCAAAAGGAAACACCCCGAATGTGGAATTTGAAGTAAACTAACACACAAGACTTGACATGGATCAAATTGACAGAACGGCTTTAGTTAGCCATCGAGGTAGAAAATCATCCATCTCAAAGACGATTGTGTTACCCAGCAGCACACTATGGTATCTAGTTACCTTGTACTGTTATAAATCAAAGAACAAGGGGGCCCATATGTCACCGACAAGGGCCTTTGTTACGTTGAGAACTTCAAACTATCGTCATTTTGAAATTTAAACTTGTTGAACGTGGGGAAAGTAAATTTATCACCCTGAAGGACATTCCCATTTAATAAGGAGACCGAACCTGAATTTTTCATCAAGGATAATTGGAGATAAGGACAAGTGCAACGGACGTCTGGCCCAATTGGATTTTTATCTCTCATTATCTGCATGTAATTTCATTGCTAAAATATTCAAACGGCCACAATTTTGCTGATACAGCATATGTAGAGTGATTGCTTCATTTTCTAAGTTATCATTTACCGAAAAGAATTTTTTAATTTGGATTGGAGTCATCTCAGCCAAAAAACGATTTTGCTTGCATTTCGATTGTTGGCTTTTTGTCCCCCATACTGTCTTTAATTACGTGCATTCTCCCCGAAGAATTCGCTCGAGGGTCTTGGTTTTGTGGGTTTTTTGTATGTACCTGCTGTCACGTTTGCGATCTGAATACTGTTATTCAGTACCCACTAAGCTGACCAAAAGGTTTTTATTTTCACCTGGCGACCCGTCAGTCAGGTATAAAGATTGTAAAAGGAGCTCGCAGATTCGAAACAGCCACCTGGCTACCGAAGGCCCCAATTCGTCGATGTTTATCTCCGATTACATTTGAATTTTTGTGGATGATCCTCTTTCATGTGCGAGATTGATGGGAGCAGATGAAAGTTTTACAATTCGCTAGTGTTGTGGTTAATTGAAACGAAATATCACAGTCTTGATTGTAATCAAGATTTTTTGATTTTATGGACGTTTAATGGAACTGTGGCCACCTGCGTGGCTGCAAATTAGAGCCAGTTTTTAATTTGGGTGCACAATTCGGCGATTTGCTGGGTTTGTAAAAAGTGCACGTTTGCGTTCAACTTTCAACTTTGCATGCATAATTTATGGGGATGGCGGGGCTTTGGGCTTTAATTAATGGACTTCACTATTGCAACAAAAAATTTAAACCAACTCCTCTTTGATAAATTATTTTATCAAATTTAATAACTCATTTTATTATGATGGCAATGGATATTGCAGTGCTACACAGAAGCATAGATTTGATTTGTAAACATTTTTCTATCGAATGGTTTAATTAATTACAGTAATGTTGAACTAATTAATTTGTCGATCACTGATTGATTCATCAGGATAGATACAATAAAATAAAATTAATTTATAACAAATGTTAAAAATTGTTCACTGCTATGTGCTGATGAGATTATTAATTTGCGTCTCTTAATTAACGTACAAATGGAATTGTTTATGCAATAATTTTGTTATGAATCTTTGTGACGTGGTGATGCGTTACATGTTTTCTCTGACCAAAACGTAATTACTTTTGGGCCAGACACAAAATTTTATGTAAAAACGGTAAATTAGAGTGAAACGTCCCCTTGTGTAGTTGAATTTTGTATTAATAAATACGAATGAAGTATCTTGATTGCGTTGAAGTAAGCAGAAATGGTGTTTTGCGTTATTTCTGCGATATTAATTATTTTTATGCAAATCTCATGCAAAATGATTTTATTAAAATGTGACGTCGCTCTAACTTAGTATACTTCCCGAAATGAAATCAAGAGCTTCGTGTCCGTTTTTGTAAATCAAATTTCGTAACTAACTCTAGGTTAATACAATATTAACAAGTCGAAATTGGAAATTCTAAATTAAAGGCTTTAATGAAGCTGTAATTAGAATTCGAATTAAGTTAGACCTAATTTTTCCATTCAAGAAACGTGGCGTGGTGTTACTAATGAATACACCCTCTGTTGGAAAATGGCTTTGTTGTTGCTAAAATAGTGAAAGTAAGAGCCGGAAAAATGCCGCTTTAATTGGATATCTCCCATAAATCTGAATATGTTAATCGTGGAGAGGATTTGGAGTGACTAAGTGCGGAAAAGCTCAAACTTTTATTCATAGTGATAGGCAAGAAACATTTTACGTATGATTTTTATTTTTATTTATGATTTTCCATTTCAATAACATAATAAACACGTGAGTTGGTTCTCAAAACAAACAAAGTTTATTCTAAATTAAGAGTGATGTGTTTTTACTAAACAGCAATTAAGAAATTGTGTAAAATAGCGTTTCAATCCAAAAAAGCCAAAAAATTAATGCGAAAGAATGTGTAAATAACTTTTTTTTTACTGAAATGAGAGTTTGTTAGAAAGTTGTTTTGAGTTGCAATTCTGTTTTCTCAAAAAAAAAAACAAATTCTTAAAGTAGCTTGACTACTCTGATTTGTCTTATTAATCTTATCAGCTCTTATATTAATTGTTATTTTAGGAATCCACTTCTCAAATTTAGTTGAATTACCTAGGCGTTAACTTGTATCATTAATTTGTTCAGTATAGTTCTTGTTTGATGTTAAGTTGAGTTTAACTTCCACCTGGAGTTTCCATTTCAAAATTGTCTGCATTTGACGGTCAAAACTTCCCTTACTGTTAATTTGTTGTTGTAAATACAATTCCCACTATTTCTGCTGCTTACTGTTTAGGGCAAAATATCGAGAAATTCGCTTTCTATCTCCGATTTCGGTTGAAATTTTGGGGTTGTAATTCGCAGTGGTTTCCCGAATTACATGTTAACGATGTAATAATTTGCCGTTTAATTTAATTATCGTACTAGCGTTACTAGTTTATTGATCTTCTTTACGGGCCGGTTGCAAAACCCTTTTAGTGTAAATTCAGTGATTTACAACTTCGTAATAATTAAGAGGTTTATCAGATTAATTAACGAAAATTGGTTTTGACATTAAAAACCGATAAGTGGCACGCATTTCTTGTCAACAATTAAATCATGGAAGCGAAATTAAGGCTTAATTCAGCAACTTGTTACGTGTGTGGTCTGGGGGTGGTTTTATTGCCCATATTCGAGTAATAAATTTTTGTGGTCACTTTATTCTCCTGTGGTTGACATTAAACTAGCGTTAAATCTGTTTGTAAAAGTTTTATTGAAAGTGCATTCAAAGGAAAACACATTTTCACTCGATTAGCCTTTTGTTTTTGATAGAGCGGGCTTGGTGTTGGCTGATACGGTTGATAATAAAATTTAAAAACGATTTGAGAGGAGGCCCTTGAGGCACACAAGCAATATTTCTAATACAGATTTTTCAGGTATTGTTTGCTTCGCGATCAAAAATTAATGATTTATTTTTACGTTGTCCTGATTCGAGCAGTTTGGGCGCGGAAGTAAGTATTTATGTGTTTTTTTATAGGTTACAATCGCGTCTATTGAGTTATCTTGCCATATTAGACCATAAAATACGATGATAAATTTGTTTTAGAAAATTTACGAGGAAATGCCAACATTAATTTTCTACGGGAAATTCTGGCCCGAATGAAAACAATCATTTGCTTGGTATGAGAAAATGTAAATTTTTTAGTTGTGTTGGTAAATAATTAATTGCAAGAGCGCCGGAATTAATTTGGCAAAAATCCAGCAAAACGCTGCGATTAAGAGGAAGAAAAATAGTAATTCCAGTTGAAAGTTTTATTGAGTCAAGTGGGCTTCCAATTGGGGAAAATTACGGAGGACTTGAAAACAGTAAAACGTGATCTGTAATTTACAGGGGATCTTATGCCCTAAGTAAACCTCCACCGAAAGGCCCGGTTATAATTGTGAAAGTTGGGGGAGACAGTGTTGCAAGGGTGGGACTAGTGGAGTATGGATTTTTAATCTAGTATTCTAGCCCCAAGGCCCGGTAGCGCTCAATTCATAAAATCACAAGAGGAACCAATCTCTTCTCTTAGATACTCTTCTAATTGCGGCAGGCCTGATGGGACCTTCGGGCTACGATAGCTTGTTATTATACGTAAATAGAGCGCCGTGTGCAGTTATTTCGGGCCAATTTTCAACTACGCCAAATTGGTTTATTTCGCTAGTTGCCTTATTAACCGCATTTCGGTGAGAAATTGCCCCAGCAGGGCGGCGGCCATTTCAGCCGTTGGATTAATTATGTAATCGTGTGTACTTTAGCCATCGACATGTTTGGGACTTTGTTCCTAATAGGGTTCAGACTGGATGCAAGAGTTTCACGTATTAGGTAATTTGTTATGAACCGGTTTAGCATGTGTGTGTTGTGGAGGCTCTCCGAAGACGTTGAAGCTCTTGGTGTAGTCGATGGCCGGGTCAACGGCTTCCCTGAAGGCGATCTCGCCATCTTGAACTTGAACAAAAACCAACAAGATCTCGGCACGGCGCTCCTACTCCTCGGCTCTTCACCTCGACGTTGCCAGGACCTTTAAATCTTATACACCAACATAACGCGTGTTTATTTCCACTTTTTAACGGCGTTTTTGCACTCTAACGCGGTTATTTTATTTTGCCCCAACCCCGTGTTTACTGATTGTTTAGGACTGAACCTCGTCAGAAGGGTTTTGGAAAAGATTGCAAACTGAAAAAATCACGACAAAGTTACGACCGACATAACAATTTTTCTGTGACGGAAATAAAACAATGTAGCAATGCACAAACGTGAGAACCTTATATGGTAAACATCAGTTATAATCTTGGTAACGCAGCTGCGAAAGATTATAATAGAAAATTATAGTGGCCGGAAATTTGAGGTGCCTCCAGACAGGAAAAGTGTGTCAATTTTGGGAGGTCTAGACTAATCTTTCGTTCTCAGAAACGCGAGTTTGTAATAAGTGATTCTTTGTATGTCTGCCATTAGAAAGAGCTGAGGTTTAACCTAAATTTCGTTTTAATTAAATTTGGCACTTTTTTCTGTACTTCTTTACTCGACAGTTTCTACATTTAAATTTTATAATTTATTGACTTGTGTTTGTTAAATACAATTTTCAATTTTGGTTGTTTTCTTTGTCCCTAATTTCCTAATTCTTTTCCTTTTGACATTATATTAATAAAATCATTTTCTGGTTTTTAATTTTAAACAATACCGTAGGTATTTCTAGGAATTAATTTCACATTATTATTTCAGTATAATTTGTCGTTATAATTATACATATGAGCATGTTTCCAATATTTATAGTTGCAGGATATTATATTTATTAAATCCGTAATAAATATTTATATTTTGTTAAATAACACGGTTTTGTTTAATTTATTTTTATTGTGAAGTTATTTCGAAATTTTTGGCTTGCAAGTTGATCTCATTTCCTTCTCCTACTTTGTAATCAAACTAACAATGTAAGTTATCTTGGAAACGAACATTTTTGTGGAAAAGTTTTCAACTTCAATTGTAGTATCGATCGTCGGAACTTTGGCATTTATTTGACGCTTTTGCAGGAACACATTATTTAATGAACCATTTTGGAACCTATTTGTGTACACAATAATGTCGCAATCCTAATGAACTTGGAAAGTTATAAAATAAAAGTTTACGCATCAAAATAGATGCTTTACACATTGGGAACAATCGCTTGAATTAAGCCAAGTTTCCAAATTACCTTTTCGAAAATTGAATTGTTTTAGGGCGAGTTTCTTAAGTCAGACAGTCAAATTGCAAAAATAATCAGACAATAATATACGTAATGCTGAAAGTTTCGTTTTATTCTCTGGGGTGAGAAAGGGGTAAATAGCTGCATCGGTCTCTAACCAATTACAGTCTTCTGATGGTCTATCAAGACCCATTATACACAATTAAGGCACCGTTGGGATTAGAGTTGTACCAGGGATAAGAATGACAAGAATATGAACAGGGGTAAAATCGTGCAGTAATTGAGCAATACCTACCGAGATATCGGCAGAATATAAAATAAATAAGCTGCTTCATAACTGTAAGTATTGCCTTACGTTTTGCAAAAAGAAATGTTGGCTCATTACTAGCATGAACTGCGATAAAATGACCAGAAGTGAGACTTTTTCTCTATTTACGGACATAAGAGCGACTTTGTTCTCGTAAAAGTACATCCTCTGATCGTAAACTCTCGACATGAAATGAGATATTTTTAACTTTTTGCACACAGCGAGCTTCTCTGAAATTATTTACTGCCTCTATTTATCCTTAGTATTACACATATTGACTTTTAAATGCAACAAGCTTTAAAAGATAAGAAACTGATATTGAAGTGATTTTTTTCGGTTCTAAACTGTAAAACGTATTACGTTTATATGGTTTTGTAGTGGAGCAGCGTCTTTAAAAGTTGCTAAAAACAATTTACTCAAAACTTTTACGACGAAGTTTGAACGAAAAGCATTGTATCGTTATTTTTGTATTGGATGAAACAGTTTTGCACAATTATGATTTATTTTATCAAGCGCTTTGCTTTTAGCCGCGAGTTTAGCCACTGAAATTGTGCTGCTGAGCTGTAATTTTCGTATATTGATCAAATCAAAGCAAATACGCTTTTTATTTTTTTAAGAGGAGATCACAGAGTTCTACACTCTCGAGTTTAGTTAAGCTTTAAATGTGTTTTCAGCTGAAATCGGAAGCTTCAAAACCAAAGAGCTTAGTATAAAATTTATTACTGATGTAAAGTTCATTAAAAAGCTCGAGCTTTAAAAACCAATCGCAACAATAATCGAATGCGGGACTTAATGAAACTGCAGATTATTAACATTTAAACTCGTTCCCCGTTTGGCGCACTTTATATTAAATTTTTATAATAAAGCTACCTGGAAGGATCCAGTTTTCGCAAACTTTTGCCTTATAATCAGTATTAGAAAGTGAGTTAATGAACAGTCTCAATCTGAAAGAATAATGAGGCATAAAGCGAAACAAAGCGCAACTTCCTTCAACTTTAGTTTTGTTAAGTTTTATTTGGCAAAAAAGCCCACTCCGTTAATGTTGAATTTATAACTCAATAAAACAATTTCCAGCAAGGTAAACTGCATCCCTTGATTAAATTTTAGATTATTCAAGAACTCGCGCCGTGATTATTGTCACAATTTTCTTTCAACTCGAGGCAAAGGAAACGAAAAATCGCTCTTGCCTCAGGAATCGAAAAGAACAGTTCGACAAATCGGCGCTTTCGGCTATACAAGGTACATTCCGTGACTTTGATTGATAAAGAATCTGTTAATGACAGATTAATCTCAGTTGCGTCACAATTCGAACAGTGCCAGTTACAAATTAAAACGAATTTCAAGCAGGGAATGAAAAATTATAAATGCAACTTTGCTGGTCATGTTTTAGCAGCTTTCACTATTATTCACTACTCAAAACAGTTTTAAATTAACTGACACGTTTCGGCGGATGAAATCGTTCTTTTGAATTAGTATGAAAGAAAATACAACATACATAGATTCACTGCACCGTATTTAATTATGGACATGGACATGCACTTTACGTCGGCGTTGGTTTGTGATAAAAAGCCAAAATAGAAGAAGTACAGAGGCGGCGTTGGTGGCTCTGTGTGCTACCTTTGTAGAGAATTGCAGCCACACCTGAGAAAGCAATTCACTACAGAAGAATTTTTACAGGAAATATGGCACACCAGGCAGATAAATAACGATTGTTGCTAGCAATTTATTGAATTGTCTTTACGACACGACTCCAGTCGCAAAAAAATAAAAATGAAACTGTGAAACTATCGATTATTCATAATTTTGATATACAGATTAGGGGTGGTGTCGCAGGGGTGCTACTGTTTTTGGTGAAAATTGGCGTAATAATAATAAAATTAAAGTCTGCATTTGTGTTCTGCGTCTAATCAAATAATCTCACCCTTGCTTAATTACAAACACAAGTGATGTTATTAATTAATTTACAAATGGCAGTCTCGACTTTACTAAAACAATAACATAATCGTAGACGCAGTTTAATGCCATTGATGTAAACAAAGATGAAAGGAGTTTTCCAACAAGTCTATCCAAACATGTGTAAATAATTAGTCTTTCAAGTTTTCTGTTTGTAAGATGAAATGCGTCTATATTAGAATCCCCCCTGAGAATATTTCTTGGCTGGTAGCATCAAAAACAAGGGTCCGAATTGTGCTATAATGGCTGTTTATTGTGAAAATGTTTATGTGGTACTGGGGAAAATTCGTTTTCGGGGGATCTTTTTAGCAAATCGATCGAGTATGGAAACGCCAGCTTTTTCATCACGATGATGGTGGAGAATGGATGCAAAAGTGTTGCAGGAGATTGAAGTGATCAGCATTGTTAAGTAAAATCCATGAGCAAATAAATCCGGTTTTTAAGTTAGCAACGCAAACAGCTTGTTGAGCTGTACTTGTTTACTTATCATTTGAAAAGTTTTAAACGACTTTATAGCATCCAAGGGTATCTTTTTAAATTTCAACAATGCGTAAAAGGGAAACGAAAGAAAAACGGTTTATCTCCGTAAGTGGAACTCGTACTATTCTTGTTCTTGTTTCAGATACCCAGAAAAATAGAGCCTGAGATAAAACGAAAGTTGGTTTAATTTATATTTAATGGTTAAATGATTTTTTTAAATAATTGTGTGAGCTCACTTTTGGTTTGTGTTTTTGCTACACGGGAAAGTGCAAACTTCAATTAGGTTTTAATTTTGTTTGGTGGGAATTTATTCCAGCTGTGGAAACTCTAAACTTCAAAGTTTTAATGTTAATATAAGAATTATTGCAGCAACTGTAAAACAAAGGGCCTTTTAAAAATTAAAAACTGCATTATACACCATTTTTTTATTTCGTTTTCATCTGTTAAAAAGGAGTAAAGGTCTTTTGACTGTAAAAAGCAAACAATCTTCAGTGATCGCAAAAATCGCATGACATGGGAGAGTTTACTCGAGTGTGTAAATAATGCAAAGTAATAACATGTTTAGATAAACTACTGGTCTTACTGGTATAATTTATTAACGTTCCTGTTGTGAATTCAAAGCTTAATTTCCACGTTATGGTCGCACGTAACTATAAAATTTGAAATGATTTCACAAAACAAAAACTTGAAGCTTATTAGAAGTTTAAATTATAAGAAAAAATTTATTGTGTTGTTTATAAACGAGTCCATTAAACCGCTGCGTGAAGTCGCAACCGACTACTGGGAGTATTGAACATTAAAGACTTACATACCAGAAAGGTAAATTAAGTATCAGTAATTAAAAACAACGTTAACTGAGTTCATACGAACATTTCATCAGATCCGGTGGCGTGAAAAGTGTCTATTAACCGTTTGTAATTAAATTTTAAATGGAATGGATGTGAAATAGAAGACTTGAGATAAAAGGAAATTTTCTTTGTGGTTGTTGTGTATTAATAAAAAGTGCAATTAAAGCAATGGCTTTCGTTTCAAACGACTTCAGTTTCTTAATTATTTCTAATTCAATGGGAAAAGAAAAATAATGCAATAATAAAATATCACCACAAATTAGAAACCTGGACGTTTCTAATATTGGCCTGCTTGCGGTCAAAGGTCAATAGAGACGACCTGGAAACTTTCTTCGAGAAGTTTTCCCAATTGGGATAAAATTCTTATATCTAGTGAAAGTGCATATTGTTTATTAACGGAGAATAAATATTGAACCGAGTTGTTCAAATGAGTTGACCCTACATATTTATTCATGGTACGAAAATTTAATAACGGGCCTGAGCCTTGGGCAAGATTATCATAATCTTTCCATGATTGTACTATTGATTTCGAGTATGGAAATGTTTGTAATCTTCTTGTGAGCAGTATAAAATAAGAATGTTTGGATATTTGTACAGCACAGCTCATACCCCAGTGCACATTATGACAATAATAACATAAAGCGTTCCAACAAAGTTCTCGGTTGTGTAAGAAGGGATAGCAGCAACTTCAAAGACTTATTTAGAATCAGCTTTTACTGCACGGGTGAGGTTAATAAGGATGTACAAAGTGGGTGTATTATTACACCGAATTTATTTTTCAAAGGCGAAATTCTCCGGAATCAGTAGAGGTATAAGTTTAGTCGGACCTTCTTAAATTAATCAGTCTACATGTTTGCCACAAGTTCACCCTAAACTCCACTTAAGACATCAAAAATTAATTGCATTTCAACTTCGACTTCAAGCGGAATTTTCGTCAGTGGCCACCGAATGCTCTATTTTTCATCACTTTGGCATTAGGATCAGATACTTATTCATAATGCAGACTTGTGCACTGCGACTACGGGGATTTATCATAGAAGGATGGAATTATGTTTTATTTAGGACACTGTTCTGACTACTTGTCATGCATATTTTTCATCAGTTAAAGTGTAGGTTAAGAAATGACGAAATATATCAACTCGTAAAAATTGAACTAAAAATAAAATAAGCAAAGTGAATAGGCACATTTTTCAAGACATATAATTTTTTAGCACACAAAAAGCCAGTCTTGGAATTTATTAAAGCTGTAACAAATGGTACACCACGCGGTAAAATTCTTGAATTGGTTATTTTAAGCTTCATCTCGTGTAAATAGATGCTGTTTTGCCATATCGGGTAATAGAAGATTTTATTACACCGAAAACAAGTGATTGAATATTATTAGGTATTCTACGAACGGAAATTAGAACTAAACTGACATTTAAATTTATCTGTAATAAAATTTAGAGTAGGAAAATTATTAGCTATGTTTATTTTATTTGGTTTTATCTATATTTATTGTTGTTAAAAATTTTGGTTACATTTGATTTATTTGTGAACATTCAAATGGCTTTCGTTAATTTAACAAAAAAGTTCTGTTGGAATTGTTTTGTTTTTATTTTTGACAAATATGTTTCTGAATGAATTACGAGTAGGAGCGAAAAAAGTGCGCAACGTGGAACTGGGCTCGGTAGATTTACGAATTAAGGCAGGACTAATTTAGATAAACTCGCTGCAAAATTTCGCCGGTCGTGTTTTCGTCCCCGTCCCACAATAAGAAAAAGCGTAACGAGCGCACATTACAAAACAAGCCGAATAAAAACATCGTGCAGATAATGTTGGGTAATCCAAATAGCCAAAATGGTCCGTCAGAAATAGGGTCCCGCATGTGCTCGCCTAGAGGCATCCATGGTCCATCCAGCAGCGCAAGTAGCGAACCCATCATTCATCTCGTATAATTTGATAACGCCACGCTCTGCTCTTTGAAGATATAATAACATATCGCTCGCAAGCCGCAGGCTGAAACGAGGCAACTAATCACTTGTGCGCAAAAACTGAGCTAAAACGGGCCCCGAACACGCGTACCTCGTGCAGTTTAGGCCAGATAATTGCTAATTATTGGATATGATACACGATTCACTTCATACGAGATCCATAACAATATTACAGTTGGCGATTGTCTGATTTGCGAGGACTGAATTACAATTTTGACCGATAGTGGATTAGTGACCATCCGAGCGACGAACAACAAATTATGGATGGTTTGATTCGAATGGCCCCCATACAAACACCAAGAAGATAATGCGGTTTACAAAAATTTACAACTATTAAATGCCATTGTGTCAGCCCACCCAAACATTAAACAGATATTTACACACAAAACACCTCATATTTTCGATATAAACAGTACAATGTCATTCAAGCCCAAACTGTTTTTGTTCTTTCGACATCCTTGTAGGAGTTCTCTCGAAATTGGGAAGAATTCTTGACATTATTTTTCTCCAAAGTAGATTACAACATTAACTAAATCGTATTCTAGCTATTTCTAGTTCCGTAACGTGGCTGAAGTTTTAAAGTCTTTTAAAAATGTCGTCTTTTGAAAAATCGTATTTCTTACTACGTAGAACCTATAGATTTTCTTTTTTTTTCTAAAATTTTTCGAATTCCAAAATATTGAATTCTTACGAGACTAGACGTTACGCCATTCATGATTCTTTGTAATCGTATTTTTTTATTCTGTTATTCTTTTACATCCTATAATTTAATCAATTGGGGAAGTTTGTTGGTGACTACATATTTTTGAACAACTCTTCCACTTAAGCTTTTTGTTAAGTTAATGCAAAGAAAATGGGAAGTAGACCAAAGTTAGAACATTATCCTTGATTTTATAATTTTTTAATTTTTTATAAAAACATCAACCAGATGTTTAAACATAACAAAACACCTCATTTTTTATTATAAAAAGTACAATGCCCAAACAGTTTTTGTTCTTTCGGCATCCTTGTAGGCGTTCTCTTAAAATTAGGAAGAGTTCTTAACATTATTTTTTTCCAAAGTTGATTTCAAACTTCCTACAACGTTAACTAACTAGCTATTTCTAGCTCCGTAACACGACTGAAGTTTTAAAGTCGTTTAAAAATGTTGTCCTTTGAGAAATGATACTTATATCCCATTTCAGTTCATAGTAGAATTTTGCAACAACTCATTTGCATTTTGCGGAGTGAAATTGAGAGTTTCTGGGCTCAAAATTTGAAAAAAGTTTAACACAGAATTGTTTTCTTATACAGAAATTTTTAATTTGTGCTTTATTTCATTCCAAAAAAATTCAAATGAACGGTTGCAAAATTCTACTATGAACTGAAATGGGAGATACTTCTACTAGTGTTTTTCAAGTACATTTTCTTTTTTTTTTTTCTAAAATTTTTTAAACTAAAATATTTCATTCTTACGAGACTAGAAGTTTACACTATTCAATATTCATGGTTCTTTATAGTCGTATTTTTTTATTCTGCTCTTCCAAAAAAAGCTTTTTGTTAAGTTAATACAAAGAAAATGAGAAGTAGACCAAAGTTAGAACATTATACTTGATTTTATAATTTTTTAATTTTTTATAAAAACATCAACCAGATGTTTAAACATAACAAAACACCTCATTTTTTATTATAAAAAGTACAATGCCCAAACAGTTTTTGTTCTTTCGGCATCCTTGTAGGCGTTCTCTCAAAATTAGGAAGAGTTCTTAACACTATTTTTCTCCAAAGTAGATTTCAAACTTCTACAACGTTAACTAACTAACTAGCTATTTCTATCTCCGTCACACGGCTGAAGTTTTAAAGTCGTTTAAAAATGTTGTCCTTTGAGAAATGATACTTATATTCCATTTCAGTTCATAGCAGAATTTTGCAACAACTCATTTGCATTTTGTGGAGTGAAATTGAGAGTTTCTGAGCTCAAAATTTGAAAAAAGTTTAACACAGAATTGTTTTCTTATACAGAAACTTTTAATTTGTGCTTTATTTCACTCCAAAAAATTCAAATGAACGGTTGCAAAATTCTACTATGAACTGAAATGGGAGATACTTCTACTAGTGTTTTTCAAGTACATTTTCTTTTTTTTTCTAAAATTTTTCAAATTCTAAAATATTTCATTCTTACGAGACTAGACGTTTACACCATTTATAATTCTTTTTCTACTTTTGTTTCGTACTGAGGTCATTACGATACCCATTTGGGTTTCGTAATATCCAACGGAGTGCTAAAAACTAAAAACCAGGGTAATTTAGTTGGAAAATGATGGCAACCTAGTTTTTTGACAATTATCTGAGAGAAGTGTCAGTGTCAATCGTCACCTGTTTCAAGTGATAATTTAATCAAATGAATCAATTTCGAACCTTTAGAGGCTTTTGTACCAACCCTGATACGTAGTCCCTTCGAACACCTTTCGAGTAGTGTACAAACATGACTTCAAAAGCCAGTGCAAGTGAGTAATTTCAGATCCCATTCTCCTTAGGCCAATGTTCAAATTCCGCGTATTTGCCACAAAAGCCCGTATTCGTTGAGGGGCAGATAGATTGCAAAACGTCTTGGACACTTTCAGAATACATTTTACGAATAAACTAATGACGATCCAAATTATTAATTTAATTTCATGATCCACGCAAATGCTGTCAACTGCCACAAAATTCCCTAAATTTGGAAATTGTTTTTTTTTTGTTAAAAAAGGTGCAAAGTAGAAAAAATAGTGTATGATATCTCGTTTATAAGGCATTTTGTCGCACTTACTCCATTATGGCACTCCTCGCTGCGCTCGTCGTGCCCCAATTCCGTGCGTGCGGCAAAATGCGTCTTATAAAACTCGTATCATAATATACTATTTTAGTCATATTTTTTTATTCTGTTCTTTTACATCCTTTAATTTAATCAATTGGGGACGTTCGTTGATGACTGCATATTTTTGAACAACTCTTCACTTAAGCTTTTTGTTAAGTTAATAAAAAATTAAAAAAAATGAGAACACCAAAATTAGAAATTTGTTTTTAATATTATCCTTGATTTTATGAAAACTGTTTTGAGTCATCGTGTCACACTTTAAAAAAGTATATTTTAATGAAATACAAAATATGTTTTTTTATAAATAGCTAAAGAGGTTGTTCAACTTTAGTAATAATTCATTTCTGACAGGTATTTGTTTTCATGCTCTTTCCTTTATGTTTCCTTATTGTTAGCGTCTGTAATTTTTGAATCAACACTTGGTAGCAGAACATTTGTTTATTGTTTGGGTTATAAATTATCCAGCACACCTTAAACAAAGCAATCTTACAAAGTTAATATAATATGAGCGGTGTTAGTTTTGATAAAGAAATTAAAAACATTGTTTGGTTTTGTAACAGGACTTCCTTCCTTCCAAGCTGGATGTTCTGGCAAGAGTTATTTGAGTGGTGTTATGTTTTAAAATCCCTTATACTTTTTCAAGTAGTTACAAAAATGCGTTGGTTGTGAGCAGGCATGGAACAAATCTAACAGAAACAAACATTTATTGGCAACAATTTGATATTATTGCGGTCACTGAACAAAACCAACTAGACACACTTTGAAGTGCTTAACTGCAATAACACGATCGCCAATATGAAATGATCAAACATCTGTTTCCTGTTTCACTCTAGTTGCAATTAACTTCTTCGTGGTTGATCACATCTCCTAGTTTCAGTGGAGAAGAATAATGGGTGAATTTTAATTTAAAAATAGTCGTATACCTCGGTAACAACAAAAGTTTTCGCCGCACCTTTGCATTATTTCATTGTAATCTGATTATTATGATCGAAGTTGTCAACTGGAGCGTGTTTCGTAAAGAATGTGGCGTATCTTGAACTTTTGTGGATTCATCTTGATGTTATTTTATTCAATCGAGACCGTTCGATCCACTTCAATACATTACGGATTTGTCAAGTGTCTTCTAACATGATTTAAAACAGTTCTCGAATTGGCGGAGGTCGTTTTGGGCCGGATTGATTCGCTTATACAAACTTTGTATTGAATGCTAATGCGAAAACAACGAAAAACCGTATTTTGTGGAAAAGAACGCGAGACGAAAGTTTTATAAATGGAGCCGCACGAAATAATTAAAATAAAGCAACTGTTTTTTAAGGAACGCGTACCGAAAGATCTCATTTCTACTTAGGAAGTTTAATAGAGATTGTGGTTAATTATAAAAGTCTACAACGAAATTAATTTCAAACTGTTAAAGTTGGATTTGAATCGCTTACTTAAGCGAGATTTGGCTGATTTTGATAATTGGAGAATTACCAACATTTGGCTTCAAGTCCCAAAAGTCAAAGCACAAGCACATGTAATAGCAAAATCAACAATAACATGCATATCCACTTCATTATTTTAGTTAAAAGGGATAAGTTACATGAGATTCAAATTTTCCCATTTTGCTAATTACGGCCCAAAAATTGCTAACATGCAGTTTTATGTTTGCATTTAAATAACCACAATTAATACATCACAATTCATTTAAAATCGTAATTCCGCAATTTTCCCTTTAATTATTCATATGTATTTTGTTATGAGCTGAAATATTTAAATACTAATTTAACATCTATTTATTTGGAACTGTTTTTTATCACATATGAACGGTTTGCTCTCCAGTTTATAATATTAATACATCCAAGCCCAGTGTGAATGTCTAACCCACGCTCAAAGTTGCTTTTTTCGCGGTCGAAAATGTTACACCACCATGCAGTAATTTGCTGCTTTCCGTGCCGCAACCGCAATGTCATGAACGTGAACGAGAGGATAAATTCAACCGCGACAACCGTCACCACTAAAATGTTTATAAGAGCTTTAGTTTTAACCGAAGCTTTTTGACTCAACTTTGAACTCGGAAATGAAGTAGGTGAAGTGCAACACAAAACAGGCCAAGGCCGCTTTCGATCGCTAAACATGAGGAATAGTTCGGCAAAATCGAAATTGTTCAAAATTATAACGTGACAGGGTGATATAAATCTAAGCTATTGTTTTTTAATTCAATGTTTGCCCAATCGGAAAGTTATTACCATTTATTATAAATTAATAGTATTTTTTAGTTTCTGTCAGCAGTGAATATTATGATAAATGAATTTTATCAGTGGAATTAAATTAATAAAGTAATTAGGAGTTGTCAGAATTCTGAATGGGGTTTTTGTTTTGTGATTATTTATTAGGCTGCAATTTTATTGCAGGGATTGCTGAAATTGAGGATACTATTTGAATTATTTATTTATTGTTTTCCAATTAAGAATTATTTCAGTTGTCTACGCTCTTAAAACTTATTGTAACAAGAGTTCTTTGAACTTGTATGACTTGAAATTGTCTTGATATTTTTGTTTATACAATGAAGGTTAAGCCAACGCAGACGGCAAAACAGTATTCAAATTTTAATACACTTTTATACCTACTATATTTCAGACTTGTTTATGAAATTAAATTATGTATTTCTACAAAAATAAATTAACTTAGGGGCGTTTAGAAAAGTTCAACTTCTGAGTCCTTTTAAAAATCTAAAAGAAAATCTGTCTTTAATGTTAGTTAATTTAATTAAATTCGCAAAAATCAGCTAATAAAAAGTAATAAGCCAGTTATTGTTTTACTGTCAACGGAAGTGCCCGTATAGTCCCGTATAGTTGTATACCATGTTTCTTTATCAGAGGATCAGATTTTTATTCGTGTATTTTGTCATTTTGCTGTTTAACAGAGCCCGAATACGATAAATATTTACGCTCATCCGGAATATGAAGCCATCAGATAAAAAAGATCGTTTACACGTTCCTAATTTACGGATGTCAATAAATTTATTAATGAGGCTACCGTCAATAACGTATCTAAAGTTGTGTATGACCAGACGTACTTAATAATGAATCGGTTCGATTTATTGACGTGTTTACATCCATTGAAAAAGTAGTGTTTGTATGAAATTCCTTTCATTTTTATTTACGCAATCGATAGTGGCAATAAGGGAAAAATGTTCGAAACCCAAATGCAGCACACACAAATCGGATTAACACTATAATATTTATTCCATTCACGTTTCGTTAAAACTGGTAGTGGCATCAATTAATTTCATTTTGAATCACATTAACAAGCGGTCGTCGAAATTATTGTTGCCTCAAGCATATTAAACTTATTTCATCTTGCAAGTACGTGCCCAGGCGACGAAGCAGCCCAGAAATATATATTGTAAAGTTTGGCAACTCGACTAGGATTATAATGTGCGTGTAAAGGAGAAAACTGGAAAAATGTATTGACAGTTGCATTTTTTAGTCCAGCCTAGATCTTTGAACATTTCAATACGAAAAGCTCTTATCGATATTGAGGTGCACTGAAGGAATGAGTTTCATTTGAGAGAAAATTTATTACGTTCCGAATGGCGCATTTGCTGAATACACACCGCAATATTTTTAATATTTTACGAACAGTTTTGTGAAACAAATTAATCTTTGTTGGATTTTGCAGAGGAAAAGTAGTTTTTATTATGTGCTAAAAAGTATAACTTGTAAAACAAAATTATATCTCCTAGTAGTAAAGTTTGTACAGAAATAAGAAAACTAAGTTAGGGACGTGAGCGGAATCTTCACTCTCACAAATAATTTATTCTATTAATGTTTGAAAGAGGAGGCCATCAAAATGAGTACTAGTTGAAATCATTATACAGTTTTATTATCATTGTAAGACAAAATGGATCATCAGTTTTATCCTCCCGAGTGATAAACTTTTACTTCGTACCCGCATCACAATCTCTGTCACTTTATAATTATTATTATTATTTCGCATTGTCAGAATTGTGCAACGACTTTTACTTTTTCTCGTATACAAAACGCTGTGTTTCATAAAGTGCTTGCTGTTATTAAGTACAAACGAGGGCCTGATGAGGGAAAAGTTCTCAAGATAATTTACATACAATTGTCACAATTTGTATCTTATTTCTAGTTCGGTTCAAGGATATTAACATAATGTTTATTCATCATTTAATTACTGTCTACATCATTTCAATGATAATTTTATCACCATTTATGCAACCGCTCTATTGTTAAAAATTCACTTTAGCTCGAACGAAAACGCATTTTTATTGGAAATTCAAGATGCACTCCACTCAGCACCAATGCCTGGGGAGGAGATTCCTAAAATTATTTGCTGTGTTTTCCATACATGTGTGCATGGATTCTCTAACATAATTTGCGACTATTTTTAAAGTCTGCCTTCGTCAATTTGCCGATAAAAAATACAGTTGTAGGAGAGACAACCGAAATGAAATTTTTTGACGCGTTTTGGTCTTCAGGGAGTTGTAAATAAAATTGTGCTTCTGCCAATAGTTGCACGAATCGTCTAGGTTTAAGCGATGAAAATCGGGGTCGTTAAAATGGCCTGAAATAACGCTTTGTTTCAACGTAAAATTGGACGAGCTTTTCAATCTAGTTAAATTTTCAGTAACCAATAGTTTTCTCTCAGGAAATCAAAGATGCAAAAAGCTTCATTATTAGTATCGTATGTACGAATTTCGGAAACGTTTAACGACTGTTATGCTAATGAGGAACCATGACAATTAAAATTTTTGTACATGCAATTGCTTTGTTTCCTTGTGTGGTATCAGGCCCCAATATTAATTCTTTTCATTCGGAGAGGTTTTACATAACAATAATATCAGAATGAATATGCAATTTGTAGAAAACCGTGTCGGTGATATTAAGTTTTAATGGAGGGAAAAGATATGCAAGCCAGAATCTCACACAAAATGCCATATAAACGAGATATTGTATGTGGTGCGCTCCTTGGAAGAAAATAAATTTCATTTAATTTACATCAAACGTTACTTTGTTGCGATGTCTTCGGTATTGTTAGCATCGTGTTGCATAAAATCACACATGAGAAAAATTGCAATCGGATTGTTGCGCAAAAACTAGGCTCGAAATGAACATGTCACAATTAGTGATAATGACAGCCG
Source organism: Tribolium freemani (assembly GCA_939628115.1). Classification (NCBI taxonomy): domain Eukaryota; kingdom Metazoa; phylum Arthropoda; class Insecta; order Coleoptera; family Tenebrionidae; genus Tribolium; species Tribolium freemani. The sequence continues at coordinate 14,878,150 of OW626791.1, read as the reverse complement.
ACTAACGTTTCATCGGATTTCCATAAAACTAGCTGATTTCGCTTCTATGTCGAATACATATGAGGTCGACCTCATTATGGAAATAAGGTAAAAATGGAAATGAGGTCGTCATGTCAGCCACACTTTACACCCCTTTGAAAAAACCCTTCACTCCAAGCCTCGATCATAATGATTAAGCTCCATATTGCAAGCCGAAAACAAGCGAAAGATGTGAAAAGATCCCTTATTTTTTTACCACATCATTGGAACTCAGCTGTTGGCAGATTATTCAAAGCATCGGAACAGCACGAGCGGGCCAAATGTCACTGTTATTGCTGTAGGGAAGGGAAGCTCGTGCATTCAGGGGTGAAGGCGACGTCTGCCGACTTCTCCCTCTCAGAGGGGTGTGCAACTACCTACGTGTAATTAAGATAAAAGAAAACAAGTACGTGACTGACTGAACGGCTAATTTTATTGCACACGAAACACAGATTACGAAATGTGTGAATGTTATGAATTACATTTTTGCACAAGAAGACAATTCCACCCCACCCTCTCTCAACTGTAGAGAAACTCGATATTATGCGTTTTTGTAAAACCCTATTTAGGGGCTGGGCGTCTGGGGAATAACAATATGGAGCATATTGGCAGGCACTTAGGTCAAAAATCGGTGAGGGATCGATGAATGTAACTCAAAATGTGGCCTCTTCAACCCCCATCTCTCAATATTTTATTTCGTCTATAGAAAATAAAATACCCAGTTTTTTAACCGTTGGACAAGTAATTATTTTATAGCCAAGCTTTATGGCTGCAGTGTTAGTGCTAAAGCGAATTTCATTTATTTGTTTTGTAATAAAGCTCGACTGCTGATAGTAAAGGTTTAATGATCAAAGATGTTTGTCGATAGAGATTTAAAGTTTCACTTTTACTATGACAGATGAAATAAGATACATAAACAGAATTAAAAATCGAGCTTGTGTGAAGTGTAAGTCAAATTACAAGAAACAGGTCCACAAATCAATAATTACTTCTCTAATTAGCTGAATTAACGGTAAAAACAGTTTTACCGCATGAAAGCTATCAGTGAGTTTTCAGCTAAAAAATTCATGTTTAAGTTGTAAGAGGATAAAATAAAAAAATTGAATAGAAACAATGTGGGATAAAATGACAAGAAGCACTGACTAAAGGGCTTAATAAAGAGTGATTTTGATGTTAATCAGCAACAGACGTAAAAAACGAGAGAATGACGAAATAGTCGTAAAATTATAGTAATAGAAGGAGAGGAAAAAGAAGCGAGTGATGATGGAAACAATTTGAGTTTATGTAAACAGAGGGAAAGCGAGACACGATGGTGTATTAAAAAAGAGATTGAGAGTGAAAACATACAAAATTATATTAGATATTTTGATAGTAAACAGTTATCTAAATCAATTTAATAAAGTACTTTTTTTTCCTGTGAAGGCAATGCACCAATTTGTACAATAGCAGTAACTAGGAGATTAAGAAAATTTAGTTTCGGTGAAAGCAATTTGAATTTATGTATGCATTAGGGGAGGGTGAGACTAAGCAGTATAGAAAACTTATTGAACGACCAAATTAAATAAATGGTGCGTTATCAACTTCGCAAAATTTAATTGTTATCAATTATCATTTAGCAGTTTCAGCCAGATGCCCCTTTATGGCAGTTTAATGTCTAGCAACGTTCATTATCAATTTTTAATAACTGGAATTGCATTTCTTCGTACATTTTCTTTGATGAAAATAAAATAGAGATGCGGCGTGCTAAAGTTTCATAAAATCTGCTATTGATTTTAAGTAATACAATGATGAACGCTTCGTCTCCCTCGCGACTTTAAAATAAAGAAAATAAAACGGTTTACAGAGGGAATCCGTTTGTTTTTAATTATGAAGCAAAAGGAAGTGATATTAAACTTGCTTCAATATGCTGTCTAATAATTATACGAAGGGGGAACGAGTTAATAAAGCTGCATTTTGATGTGAAGCTGTCGACACGAAACCAATATTTTCACTTGATTTTCCCTGTTGTGTATCTACTGCTGTTTTAGTTACATTTGTATTCGAAATTAAATGGATTTTTTTTGTTACAGAGACATAAATTGCATTGTTGATAGTTATCGATCCGCCAATTATAAATTGTTTACCAGTGGATTGATTAGTGCGAATATTCAGGGCAGTGTAGACTGTGCGAATTTGGTAGTACAATTAAACGAATTAAAAAAAATTTCAAATTGTTTTGAATGCACGAATATTGAGTTAAGTTTAACTTAAAAATTCATGCAGCGTATTTCTAACTCAACATGCTGTCGGGTTGTAGTACAAATATAATAAACAACTTTGCAGACTAAACTAATCACCAAATAACCTAAAGCTTGTTAACCTACATGCATTATCTACAATATTAAATTTCACGACTCAATTGATGTACCCCATACAAGGAAAATAACATTTCAGCTGGAATAAATCTTTGTAGTTTAGCAAGATTCAAATGTGTTTCGTTCGAAAATAACAAACAAAAATGATATCCGATTATAAATGAGGTAAAAGCTTTGCGAATCGTCACAATACACATCAATTCCAGCTGTCTACCAAAAAATAATTGAAGTGTTTTATTTATCAGGTAGGAAGAAGGAAATTGTAGGAGTAATTGGATCACTTTGTTGGCGACGAATCGAGGATTGCCGTGTCAAATTACACCAGCTTTAAACTAAGCTGAAATTAATTTAAACGGCATAATCCACAATCGATGCAATTTTTCTAGATTTATTTCACAAATTAATAATTTAAATTAATTTCAGTAACGGCAGTTTAATGCATCCTGTCTCGAGCGCGAAAATCAATCGTCTGGTCTCTCCTCTCTCTATTATTTCTTTTATAATAATCAGCAAGACGTGACGGTTTAAGACGACACGAACAAATAAATTAAAAATTAACTGAAGTTACGAAATCTGGGAGTTGGAAGGTGTCTGACTTTTGTCAAAGCACTTTCGCCGGTAAATTAAAATTGAATTTCTTGTCTATATTTTTCGAACTAGACAATTTAATCTGTTTATTTTAAACAACTAAAGAACTCCAGGCGGCGTTTAAAGTAAAAAATTTAATTCGCTTTGTAAGATGAATGCTGTTCTAGGGGATACTTTTTTAAACTTCGAATGAATCAATAAAATCACGTTCACTCCGCTGTCTTAAACTTTCAGCCAAAATACACTTGAGAATTTACCCAAAGGATAAATATAAACATATAAAAGTTTTATAAAATTATTTGCCACATCAACGGCGAATTTAGTTTATGTAACTTCATAAAAATTTTAAAAAGTTTACAACTTTGCTGGCGAAAATTTGACCCATATTGTACTGCATAAATTATCGAGGTTCACGTAACCTTCACATCAGACTTTTAAAATTGATCAAAAATATGAAACTAATGAGAACAATCTCAAAACACAAAACCACCGCTAACAACGTGCGCCAGCAAGACGGTTGCTGACTGCATGCCATGTCATTTATACATCCGATGACAAGATGGAATCCAATTATTGTCAACATTCGCAATATTCAAGTTAGCAAACATGGGCAGATACTGAAATGCAAATATTGGTAGGAAGGATTTAGAGTATTTGTGTCTTTAATTAACTAAGCTATTATTTTCAACAATGAACATTGATTTTTACTGTTGAAACAAATAAGCAGTTTCGTTGAAATTAATTTCATATTAAATAAAATCCAAATCTATTGCTGTTTTATTAGAAGGTGCAAATTGAAAAAACGGCATAAAAACGGTTTCATAAGCCATTTATGTCCTTTAAATCTGTACTATTTTTGCTATTGCATTTTTACGATACCATCTGCAAAGACAATAAAAAATTGGGAGGGTTGCGAAAGTGCACCTATAGATATGAGACCTTACTTAGATGTTAGATGTGATCTGTAGAATACATTTGCTTGTTAAGCAAACAAAAAATGAACACGTCTTGGCACATACGCTTAACAATTCAATATCTTTCATATTATCATCTCCCCTTTTCAAGACAGCGACTTGGCACGCTTCTGGGAATTCAGCATTTGCTCCCATTTTTATGGACTCTTAAAGAATATTGTCCGACAAAAACTATAATTAAAAAATAGAGCAAGACTGTGGGATATAACGTGAAGATAAGGCGATTTATGCGAAGCATTAAAGTGGTGTTGTTCCTTTATTATAAAATATTTTGTACCGACTGACGCTAATAAAGTTATTAATATGTTTTTAATTACAGTCGCTATAAATCTGAATAATTAGAATTTATTCGTATGTCGAGACTGCAAAATAAAATACAGTGCACCACCTTTAATAAATTCCAAGACGATCCATCTTCTTGGGTGGTGCAGATAACATTCTATTAATTCCCGCTAAAAGTGTTAACGTACGCCATATTTTTACGGTATATTTAAAAAATGAGGCGAGGGGTGGAATTACGAGCCCTTTGAGACGTAACCGTATAACGAACCACTAGAATGTTAGACGGCAGGTGGTCTCTTGCTTTGAAATCGTGCAAAGCAACTATAAGCTTTAGTTTGACGGAACTCGCATTTCAGATCTCTATTAACTTTCTGCTAGGCGGAATGTTGTTAATTATTTCAGCCGACACCATTACCGAATAAACAAATATTGCGCTCGAATGAATCCGAACGCGTATTCAGTAATTAAAGTTTTTTTTCCAAATCTGGAAAAACAGAGCCTTTCTCTTCCGGCTAAATTCGCTCCGACGAGTTAATAAATTTTGAGAGGTGATGCGAAATTTATTTTCGGAAAAATTGCACAGCATGTCGATATTGATCTAACATACCTACGTGTATGCGGAAGCTCTCCCGAACGCGCTAAGAGCTAAATAGGAAAATGGGAGGGCTATCTTTTAATCGGATCCTGTCATGGGAAATGCAACAAAGTACGAAACCGGATGGAAATATCTGCACTTTTTGCCGAGTCTCAACAAGATCTTCTTGCGTTTATACAGAGTGACCCAGAAACGACCCAGCGACTCAGATTCACGTCCTTTAAATTTTTTATATTTTCAACAAATACTCAGCTTCGTCACAACTTATTTTATTTGGTGCATAAAGTTTTGGAAAATTAATTATGTTTTACGGTTTAATTTTGTCAAATCATCTCTAGTGGGTGTAAAGTAAAAGACTTATTATAAAAATTTTATGGCGCACTCAAACTTAAAGATGTGAGTCCATAAACTTGTCATAAATGTCATATCTACCAGCTGTTTTAATTTTCCAAATTGAAAAATTAAAGAAAAATTTCCTTTTCCACCATAGATTATTAACTGGGAAATGGTCGATCTTTTGATGGGTGAAACGCAGGTGAATTAAAAATTTTATTTTACAAAGAGTCGGGGGACAAAAGGTGCGTTCTTCCATAAAACGCAAGTTAGGGGCTCTACCTGCGTCCTTTAGCAAGGTATTGCGGACTACAATTCCCTGTTCTTCTATTATTGTAAGGGGAATATTTTATAGACGGGAATATATTCGCTCCAGCGTTCAATAATTCGCCGTATTATTCTCCTCGTGTGTTTTTGTTTTTATTGTTATCGCATCCTGTACAAAGTAAATGTTTTACATGGAGGATAATGCGCGACTCGTCGACAAATTCCACTAAACTTAAGCAATAACTAATAGTTTCCAGATTCAATTCCAATCCGTTTCTAAACAATACGATAAGTCTCGAGCCGGAGTTGAACTTTTGTTGCTTTATTGGTCGTTACCATCAAATCATCTCGTGTGCCAATATTTTTCTCGATTAATCTGACATTTTCTTCACATATGAAATGTTTGGCATCAAATCGCTCTGAACTGAATTGCGACACATGGCATTTAAAGGCTGACACTGCAACATGAGGCGAAAAGTCATCATTCAACACGGTTTCCGGTGCCGGGTTTTAATGGACATCAACTTTACTTCCTTGCTATTACAGAAGGTTTTTCGAATTGGGCTGCAGCCGATTTTGTCAAAACACTATGACAAGGAACTTCAAATGATGAATTGCTCCGATTTCATTCCACATTTTAAGCCACGTAGCACTTGCTGCACTTGTGACGTGGCTCACTCACATGAGGTTTAAATATTAATTGATAAATTGATAATACAATAACAATACTGGACTCTTTGATTTGTTTTCGCAATGCTTCCAGGAAAAACGGTATAAATCAATTATTTATATTTTCTTCTAAAGGCGATTTTACTCTAAGAATTTATTATTTATAACGCAGCTTTATGTCAAACCATTATGAGAGTATTGAACACACTAGTTACAACACTGTTCTAAATATTAATATTGCGGTATTTTACCTTAAAGCTTAAAGTAAACTATAACTTTTTCTATCTTTTTTCATAATTGTTACTGTTGTGTCAAAATGTAGCATTTACAAAATAAAATCGATCTTTTTGAGGATTTTTTTAATAATTTTGTGCGTTATTTGGCGAGTCTCCTTGAACGTGGTCTCGTTTAATAATAATTAATTAAATCCAAACACAGGTTTTTTATATTTGTTTGTTTGTTGATTTTTAATATTGTTTAATACATATTTGCCACCAGATGAAAATTCATATTGCACAAAAATGAATAATTTACACCTTATTTGTATAGAATAATTTTTAGTTAGTATGTCCAATTAGTCCAACAAAATAGTTGCACTAATGACCGCAAACATAAACCCGTGTATTGGATGAAAAATTCATCAGAAATTCATTATTAATAACAAACTCTGCTGTAAAATATGAATGAGTTAACATAAATAATGCATTTGAATCTGTGTTTGGCTGGTTGCAATAAGAAGATTATTACACATGGCGGACTAAACTAAACTAAAACTCTAGTAAAGTTTTATAGCGATGACCAAACTCTTTAAAAGAAACTTGCTCGTAGTTTTACAACCCGTGTGTTTTTAATTGTCGAAAGTTGTTTAGTGACAAGCTGATGCAAGCATGCTGTTGCGAATTAAAATTGAAGTCGAACTAATAAAAGCGAATCCGGGAGTAGTGTTGAGACTGCGAATATGGTTGACCATCAGTATTTAGTTTTACGATGTCAGTGTAAAAAGACAACACTTCTCTCCTATGCACGGCCTTAAATCTTTTTATGAGCAATTTCAGCAAGAGTTGTAAAAACACGGGCGCTTTGAAATTGCTAAACTGCACGGATTCTTATTTCCAAGTCGTATAGACGGAGGTAAATAAGAAATCGCGAGAACAACTGTTGCGTTTCAAAACTTTGATCTTGTGCTGTTTTGACGGAAAGCGTGTATCGGATGTTGTTTAAGTGCAATTATGTGTAATTATCGGCGAGAGTAGCAAGTTTTTAAAGCGTTTGTAATAACTGTAATTTCTTGTGTTTCTAGTTTCAAAGACGTAAACGTAAAAGGGTTGTGTATGACTAAATTATTTTTGTTATTATGTTGTAACTAAGCTTGAAACAATGTTAGTGCTTGCAAACGAAGTTGTATTATTACACTAATGGGCTTGATGGTAATAGGGAAAAAGGTAACGGTTTTTACTAGTAGCTAGATGCAGCAGCTTGATGAAGATGGTGCATTTTCGCAGGTTGCTCCTGAAACAACCACTAAACTGAAACTGCACCATTCAGGACTTTAATATTAATTCTGCATTGTGCGAAGTTCATTTGCATCAACTTAGTTTGATTTTAATTCCACACATTATTTGCACCTACATTTTTAGCGCAAAAACAATAGTGGTTTACCGCTTATCACAGGAGTAAATGTATTTGACAGCACGATTTCATAGCACCCGTTGTAAATTGTTATTTTCTGTTTACGGAAAAAACAGATTTTTTCTAAAATTGTTGGCAAAGAGCATAGCAGTAATTTCAAATGGATATTAATTCTTTTGTCTACCACATTATTCGAGTAATGGCTCAAAAGTTTCTTCTCTTTTATTTTCTTTTTTAGTGGGAAATTATCGTCCCAAGCTCGTAAAATATTTCTCAAGCAGCAATAGACAGTCAAGTCAGCTCGCAAAAGTAACTAACAATAACTTTGAATGCGTGGGAGGTGCAGCACACCTCTAAGGTACAAGAGATCCAGGTACTTTGACGAGGTGGGAGGATCTTCCCAGAATTTGCTTTCAAAGAATTTGTTTCATCAATAACTGTTCGCCCGAACCGAAAAATCCTAATTAATCATAGCCAAACTAGCGGCAACGCTTTTTCCAAATTGAATTTTAGTGGCGCAGCCAGGGAACTGCACCTTATCCTTATTGATAAGTTCGATCTTTAGCGCATTGGTGTTTATCGGAAAAGTGGTAAACACACACCATTTTCAACGCGCTACTTGCGGCAAACTCTGGGGATTATAATATGGAAATAGTATGCGATCAAAATCGATCAGCTCTAGTTTTTATTAACGAAACATAAACTCCCATTATTTACACAACGGAGGTCGTGTGGCGGCTTTTGTTAGTCTCTCAGGATTCTGTTTATTTATTTAAAAAGGTGAAAAGAGTCGCAGCACACGATCTTTAATTGAATTCTCCCAAGTTTATTGTACTTTTAAGGGGTGTTACATATGTCTAAATCTAATCAAAGTTCTACTTTGCTCTTAGCAATGCAGCAACTGCAAGTTACCTATGAATACAAATGTGCCGCATGTTTGATATTGTCTTATTGTTATTGACAGCGTCTTGAAATAGGGCGCGATAGCTCCCGAGGATACGTGTTTATGTTATTGAATTCAAAAGCTGTTTTAGTGTGAAGCTCGTTATTTTTTGGCAAAATACTCGAGTTGCAAACTGCTGACTAGCCTTTTTTCAAGATTACGAAACTTCGGACCGCTTTGTGATTAATTGTTAACTGCAAAACTGATTCGTTATTAATTTTATTCATGTTGCAAGTTGCTAATGCAGGATTACAACTTTTGTAAAAATAGGTTTTACGCTTTCATAAAATCGTGTAAAATAAACGGCTAGGAAGGAAGTACTATAACTAAAACAAATTTTCTTACTTTAAATTTTTAAAGTAATCGGCGGCGAGCTTTATGAAACAAAATTCAAGCGATTTGAGATAGGAAGCTCACGCATAGGCTTTCTTATTACAGTTTACAGTACCGCCTACAATAAATAAATAAAAAAGAGTAAATATTTTTAGTCCTGATACTAATAAACGTCACGCGAGCTTCTAATAAAACTTGCTCGAATTCCATTTTTAATACGAAAGTAATAAAATTATAGTTTACCGTTCTCGCATATTACAAAAATGTCTGGCACTTTTCGTTTTACTACATGGGAATGTCTATTCCAAAAGATTACGTTGGGCGATTCGAACTTACTGAAGATCCTTAACACGTCAATCACTAACAGATAATTTTGCTTTAATGAAATTCAATTTAACTACCCTCAAATTAACCTTTCAAAAACTTATAGTCTAATTTAAAAATAGATTAGCTTTTAGCTTTTAACATTCCTAGCTTCTAATCAAGCAGGGGTGTTAACTTCATCTATATTCCGCTACCTGGACGTACACAGGTAGAAAAACGCTATTATAGGTGGGTCATCAGTTTCTTGCAATTTATTACCTGCCTGTAATACCTGTCCTGTCATAAAAACTTCATATTGAAAAAGGCGACTCTTCCAGTTTCGGCCGAATTTACGTGTCCTGGGAAGATGAATATTCCATTTCTTTATGGTTTTTACTGCAGACAAGCTCACTTGAAGATTCCCAGCACAAACATAGCTCGCTTTAAAAGCATTATGAAACGCACAGAAATATTAATTTTCATTGCTCGAGATAGAAAATTCGCACAAATAGTTTTTTTTCAATACTAATACGATGCATTATTTTAAAGTAGCCCTGTTTCCTATGAGTTACATTGAAATGTTTGCATTAGAATTTTTTATTAATTCATTTTTCTACTGCGCTCCACGTTTTAGTATATATTTACACAACAGAAAGGAGTTTTTTAAAATCCCTTTTACTAGAACATTTATTTACATAGCAGAGTACACATTAACCAAATAAGTCTCGATAAGTAATTTTTTCACATTGATTTTTAATGTTTTACAAAAGTAACTTAATTAAATCAACAGTTGTCACAGTTCTAGTTATGGCACGTAATTATAATCATGCGTTAATTATGCAATGTTTTAGAGTTTATTACTTACTATTGACGCGGTTATTGAGTCGATCATTTGCGTTATCGTAATTATGGCAATTTTTCGAAAGCAGTGTGATTAAAATGTTTACGGTCCATTGTGCTCTTATTATGTTGACTTTTTTATTTCGCCGAAGCAATTACCAACAAGTGAATACAATATTTTTTGTTTTTGACGGTTTTGTTATTTATTTCTAATTTCGATTTCCTTTGTATTTCAAAATTTTAATATAGGGCACTTGTTTGTTTATTGCCCACTTTATAAAGCTCGAGCTTATAAATCGCCTGCTAAAGTGAGGACATAGATGTCTAAATCCGGTCCTGATTACCGGCTCTCTCTGAGTTACGGTCATTCTGCCTAAATAAAGAATTATAGGGGAAGGAACGAGGTCACATCTTCCCCATCCGTGCAAGAAAATTTCAATTTTCATGTGGGTGGCACTTTGTGGTAGGTTTCGTACGTGAAAATTTGCTTGTGGATGTAATCATAACGGATAACAATCAAAAAGTAATTTTCATTTGCCATCATAATCATAGGTGGGATTAATAAAACGATTATGGTCGCTCGTGAAAGCCAGTAGGCAAAAAAACCACCGCGGCAATTCCTATGCTAAAAGCAAGAAAGGCCGCTATCCTGTGCTCATTAAAACTTTGAACACACTTTATTACAGTTAATTTTTAGGGATCGTGCACGGTTTCCAAATTAGGGGTTCGACTTAGCTCACCAATTTGTCTAGACGTAGTTCAAAAATCCTGAAATATCAAGTTTCACTGGACTGTTATTCAAATCGGGTCAAACTGAAACGTGATCAAGCCTCGCCTGTTTTAGTGCTCCTTGTTAAATTTAAAGGGTTTATTGCCCCAAGCTCCGTAAATATTAATAAGTATCACCGTTCGAGTTCGCGGTGATGCTGAATAAATTCCCTGAAAAGAGCCCTAGAAAATAATCAAACTAGAGACGCTCGACTCTCGAGGAGTAACTAGGCTGATTGCTTTTTTCGGCCTAATAAGTCCCTTCTGCCATTTAAATACACCCATACAAGCCTGCAGTGGAAATAACAACGTTCAACCATCACGTTAGGGTTTTTAACTTAAGCCGGGTGCAGAGGAAAGCGGGCCTTAAAGCCTGATATGTGGGGGATATTATCGTCGAATCTTAACGAGAGGTCCCAGAGAGTAATTTATTTTTTCACCTGGACTGAAGTCCATCGCGTCGTTGCCAGATTTATAACGAATGCGGTTTGGGCATGAAAAAATAACCACAGCCGTTATGAGCGAGAGGAAACTGATAATCGCACTCGCGACTTGTTAGTGCAGCTGGGAATGTTTATGTCATTGTTGCTATTAATTGATTTCTTGGTTATCTTTTAATTGCAATATTATGCGTACGTGGAAGTCGACTATTCCAGATATGCATTAACTGTACTTCGTTTAATTGAAGCCGTTTCCTTGCTTACAAGTTCTTAAAGTTCGATTTTTTACTTTCGATAAGTATACCACTGGAAGCGTTATTTTAAATTAGCCACATTTCCAGCTAAACCGTGTAATTTGTCTTATTTTAATTTCATACATGGCAGCTTTCACTAACCCTTTGCTTTGACTTTTCAATTAAATTAAGCAAATTTAAAACATGAGAGAATTTTACTGCAGCATAAAACTTGTCTAAATTAATTATATCATGCTTACATTTTTTATGGCCACTATCAATTAAATCTAATTTCATTTAATTATTCAATTATCTATTGCACGAAAGGTAAGTCACATCACGTTCTTTATTATTTTATAAAGGTTTCGATTTTTTCAATTCCTGGAACGCGCATAATTTACATTTTACACACTCGAGATCTATTTTAGACCCACCAACAGACATAATTAGATATATTTGTATCTACGGTCTTTATCGCTCTTGTTCCCAAGGTCCCCGTCTAAAACTTGGGAACTGATTATACTTTTTAAAGGAGATAAGGATCTGAAGGGGCGGAATTCTACAATATTACAATTCTTTCTTATTTATTTTCTTCGAGATTATGCTAAAGGGAATCTGATAATGGGGAAATTAAAATATTAAGGTAACTTGGCCGTATCAACGTTTTAGCAACTTTCGTTTTATTTTCCATCTGATCGATATCAGTGAAGACAATCGGGACAGTGCATTGTCAGATTTGTTTACAGACTGCTGAAGAGCAGCTGTAATAGTCGACCGTACGGACGTTGAATCTGTTATTGAAAGCAAACTGCGTTGGAATATGTGCCACTGGTCGTTTACAAACGAACATTTCTTCCTATCAATTATAAACGAAAACTGACAAAGCTTTGAAACGACTGTCATTTCGGAAAAACTATTTTTACTCTCTTAACTAGTCTGAAAATAATTCGTATTTACAAACTGGAGCGTGCCATCTCACGTGTTTATTTTGTGTGGAACCGCATGAATTAAGAGGGCTTAACACTCCTTTCATGCATTTTCTTTTTGGATGTTTAGGATCAGGGTCCTTGTTTGTTTCACTTCTTTTCATCCCACGCACGACCGCTCCACCTTTCTAAACTGTCACTGATTTAAAAACTGTAAAATGGGCACCTTGACTTGTGTAAGGAAGCAAAGTCAGGCCTGGCTTTGATTATTTACTGAAGGGACATTAAATATAAATTAGTAAATGGCTTTAGAATGAGTTTTGATAAAACAATTTTTCTTTATCTTTATTACAGCAATGGGGAGAGTGGGTTGGTGACCTTTAATATTAAAGTCTGAGGAAAATCAGAGATTTGGCTCTAAATTCTTAAAAAAAAGGTCAAGCAACCTAAACTGTTACCAATTAGTTCATTGTTCATAGTTTACTATTATTGCTTTGCTATATTAATTACGTAATAAACAGTTTAACAAAAACGAAATTCGATTGAGTAAACTATCTCAATTTTACGAAAACCTGTGTTTTTTTATAGTTCACTTAAGAGATTATTTATACTGTATAAATTTTGTGCTGCCAAAGGAAAGAAGGTCGGCTGTATTCATTAATCCCTTTGATTGCATTCAGGCGTTTAATATCAAGAACAAGAACGCATTCGTGAAATAAAAACGACTGTTACCAGAAATTATTGTTAAATGTTTGTCAGAAAAAAACTTTTAATGGTCAAATATGTTTACAAAAGTAAAAAAACGCAATATTAACAGCTAGACTTAGTGGCTAGACCATTATTTTAATTTTTTCCTTTTTTAAAATCTGCAAGTTTCAAGCAAATTTTTGTTGAAACAATAACTCTGAAGGTGTTGGTTTAATTTTTTTCCATTTTAAAAGTACAAGTGGATCCCTCAGGCGGGTTATTTTTCGCAAACGAGGTAATTCATTTTCATCGAGTTAAAACCCTCAACGGGTGTATGGTGATTTACTGGTCACACAACTAGCTCTATTTTAAGAGTAGAGGGTAGTTATTTTTTTAACTGAAAATAAAGAATGTCTTGTGTAGATATAAACAAAAAACATTATGATAAAAAATAGTAACAAAATTTGGCTTCATACTCTGGCGAAAAAAAAAATTAACAAATACTCTAGTGTTAAACTAAACATTATAGACTACTAAAAAACTAAAAAAAGATTTAATAAAAACATCTATCTAAAAAGATACGTTGTAAAAACTTTGAACAAAAAACTAACAGTGGCTTTTTCCCCGTATTTTTTGTAATTCACAAAACACTCAGTCAGCATTTTTACATAGAGTTCACAAAACAATTTGATGATCATCTTGTTTACATACAGGCTGTAAATGAAATAAGTACATTAATTTTAATTGGTAATAGAACTCGTTAAGACCAACAATTTTTCCTAATAACTTTTTTTTCAAAACGTTTTAGTTTTTGAGTTAAAATTATTTTAAAATCTTACATAATTTTCTTACACGCCACTGGAAGCAAAGTTACCTAGTCGACAAGGTTACCGTTTCCAAGCAAGTTCATGAAAATCAAATTAAATTTATTATTATTTTTCTTTGTTGGAACATTTCATAAAAGGCTCGTCAATTTGTAGGGGGGAAAATTGATTTTAAAAAAATGGTACATAGAAAAAGTGTTTGTCTTAATGAGTTCTACCAGTGGTTAAAATTAATGTACTTATTTCGCTTACACCCTGTATAACATTCAGTGCAAAATGTAGTGTTTTTCCATATAGTATGTTTGGATAGTTTTTGAAACGTCTCCTTTTTAGGGGAAAGTCATCAATTGTTATCTGTCTATCTTCAGTGATTTCAAATCACTGTCACTAGCACTATCATCATATAAATTATTGAAAATGTCTGCCAATTCAGCACTTTTTAGAAATGGGGGCATTTTCACGAAACGAAAATAAAAAATACGCTAACGTAACTGGTATTGTTGGGTCAAATTTGACCCAGAATTTAATTACTGACGTAATTATAAGCAACAGTCCAAACAGTTAGACTGTATCTGGAAGAATACATCGCGCCTGGAGAATACCTGGTGGGGGTTGAATTTATCAAGTCTACTTAATACCTTAATTTGAAAATGCTCTGGGTTAAAGGTATGAACAAATAGTTTGGCAAATTTCTCTTCGTACTAAAAGCTCGGAGAAAACGCCACGCATTACGGTTTTCTGACCACTATTAATTAAAACTGGTTGTTTAGAACTCGAGGCAAACAGACGACGAAGACTATCTACATGTGGATCTAGTTTACATTCCAGTTTCAAAGTCGTTACCTTCTCAATCTATTCCAGTCGCCTAAATCATTTATCAATTAAAATTTTTCCGTTGCGATTCGGCTCCGGTTTAATTTGGTTGGGCCGTTTCGTTAAATTAGAGGGTCGGCAATTTCGGCAAGAGTCGTAGTTTGCAGCAAGACTAGGCTTTCCGGGATAATTGCTCTCTTTCGTCGCATTTGTTTGCAAACTTGACCGCGAAAAAACAAAGAAGGTGGCCACAAAGCCCATTGGTACCAGTTCCCTCTTCGTCCTGTGCTTTTTGCGGCGACAGTTGCTTGTTGACTGTTGCCTGTCCTTGTCTCGCCCGGACTCCTCCGGTAAAAGCTTCTCCGTTTGGAAATAAGCGCACGCAGCGCTGCCAACGGTCGCAACTTCAAATCCGTTGGCGCGCTCATTCCTTCGCACAACCTCGCGCATTAAGGATATAGTGTTGCCGGCCTGCTGAGCGCATTTTTTCGAACGCTTGAAGCAAAGTTTGGAGATCTGTGTTTGTGTCGTTTGGTGCTTTTGTTCTTCTGATGTTCGATTATCGGAAAAAGGTGCCAGGATGGATTAAGTGGTGGCGGGTTTTATTGTTGTGACTGCGATTTCAACCCTCCGGATGAGGGTTTAAAGTGCGCGTGGTGTGTATTGGATTTTTTCTCTTATCTTCGCTCGACAACGAACTTTTAACGAATCATGGAAGTTGCAAAGACGGTTTTCCTCCTCCTCGTAGGCTTCCGTAAGTAGGCTTGGTTACGTTCTAACGAATCAACAATTCGTGTAAACTTCGCCAAACAATTTAATGCGATTAGCGAGCGCGTCTTGTGTGTCACAACGAAAGTGCGGATTAAAACAGATTCGGATATATGTACACCAATTAGCAAAAATGACGGCTGTACAATTAAGTGATTAATTAACGCGCCAACGGTAAAAAATATCTCGACGAGGGTTGAAAAATTAACGCGGCCTGACGTATTGTTAATTCGTGTCATATTTGTCGAATAGAATTAGTTCGGGCCGTGTCCGGTCAATTGAATTTATTTATTTTACACGAGAGGTAATTCCGGGTATGTTAAAAGGTGTCCCTTGGGCTTTTCCCAAACTAATTCAGGGCTTCGTTAAATTTAGAAATGAATTTACTGAAATCGCACCGGAATTTCGATACGTTTCTAAAGTTTGCATCTGGTTATTTTCGGTCATAAATTCAAGTATAATTCACACTAGTGGGGCTCTTGAAAATTTAAAATGGTACACGTATTCGTAATTATTCGGTTTATAAATAACCCACTATGTGTATCAATCAGCGACGCCCATTCCTTTTAATTCTTACTCAACTTGAAAGTTGAATTAATCTCAAGGTTCCGTTCTTTGTTTTAAACGCAACGATTTTCAGGAAAACCGTATATAATGAAAAGAACGTTCGAATCCCTTGCGGGCGGAGGCTTTCAAGCGTTTTCATTAATAAAAAAATATGTAATGACATTTTTACATCGTCACGCATGTTTTTCAAGTCGCAAGCATTTATTAATTAATCCTTGCGGAGATGTTTCGGATGTTTATCACCGGCATAATTAATTATTGGAACCGATAATACAAATTAATTGTGAAAAATGTCAATAAACAGGTTGCGAACCACGCAACAAACAATAACTCGCGTTTTTCGATTAATCAAACAGATTTTCCACTTGCGCGAGATTTTAATTTGTCAATGTAAATCGAAAAATGTGTTTGCGTAAAACGTTATTATTTATCAAATGTCAAACCGCAGCTCGCCTGACATTTTTTCCGCCGCATTTTACAAGATATGACAAGATGTGTGATGTTTGTGCGAATCCATTACATCTAATCCGGGGCGATGGCGCGTCGTTTCGATAAAGATGTTAAAAAAGACGTAAATCCGCGAGGACAAAGTCAATTTTAATATTTTAAGCTTGGGTAAAGTAGCCAATAAATATTTGCATCAGGACGGTGCGCGCCACCCTCATTAAGGACCGGATTTGGCGGATTTTTGCGAGCTTGTTTTTATTGCTCGGAAGCACCTCTTGTTATCAGGATGTTAGATTCGGAATCGATAATTTCCTTGGATTAATTGGAGCGCACTCGAAAAATGTCAATGGATTTTTGGGTATTATCTCACAAACGCTTGATAAACCGGAATCGCAGCATATCACACATTTTTTAATTACGAGTCGAATGAATTGTGATTGATCCACCCAAAATAAATACGGCTCGTTTCTGGATCAAAGATCGTTTCCATTAATAAATTGTTCGGAAGATACCGAAGATAAACGCATTTCCAAAACATTTTTATCAAAGTTTATCTCGTTTCTACCCCATTGAGAGAATTGCACATTTTTCTAAAAATTCGTTACCAACATTCCGGCACCATATGTTCAATTTGGGCCTGAAAAAGCAAATAAATGGGTTCAGTTTTTGTTTCAGCTTTTGCGGTACATGTATGCATGTATTTATAAATGTTTTGCCTCGGACTAAACGCTCCAAGCTACTCGAAGAATTTGTCTAGCTCGCAGTCCCTGCATCGTAATCGTATATTATAAAGCATTGATAAATTGGAGGGTAACGTCTGCTCCTGTGCACAAGCGTTCTCCCCTCGATAAGCTTTTGTACCGTTACGCAAACACACCAAGAATTTAATTTTCCAAATTTAACTTTCATTTATTCTTACCGACATATTTCGGCCTGTTATCTGATGTGTGGGATAATAGGATGGAGTAATGTTTCATAAACTTACCCTTCTAACGGAAAAATTACCTGACCCTTTCACCTTCCTCACTTAATTATTGTTATTGCAACATGAATCTGAGAGTCGGGGGTATTAAAGGATTTTATTAGCTTATTGTGGTTTGTCTAGCCTGGCAGATTAATGTCAGAGAAACCATCAAACTTAGCATTTTTTGGACGGGATTACTTGTCATGTTTCATGCTTTTTCGAAGCTTTGGAATGTATTGAAAGTAAAGTTTGTAAATACGTTCTAGATTTTTTCTCCAATGGGGTAAAAACCATTAGTGCGTCATTTGTATTAATTATTTCCTCCCCTTCTTTGTTGTTTCTTGAGGTTAAGTATGTGCTTGACTAAAACAAATTTAATGGAATACAAATACAAAAGCAATTAAGAACAAATTGAGTTAGAAGTTGTAAACAATCACAAATGATTCAGTTTCTTTTCCCCGATTTCGGGTATGACTCATTGAAATGAGAAAATGTTTTTTAACTTGTACACCGTTGCGATTATCCAGGAAGTATTTTCGAGACGTAACAGTAATTAGAGAGGAAGATGACTTAATTACACGGGAGTTACTTTGAAAAAGTGTTAATTGAATTAGAGTTGTTTTAATTAAAAGAAAAAGGCATGATTGAATCGTACACATATGGGTTTGAGGTGGCAATTAATTCCGCATCAGCGGCGTTATTGTGAAATTTCGTTTTAATTAAAATATGTGGAAATTGGTTAAAATTGCTGGGGCGAAAAAGCAATAAATCGTGACGATCATAGCATTGGCATATTGATTTGGGAGCCGGCATCTGCAAGCATTAAAAGTTGTGCTAATGGAGAAATATACTAGTAATCCGTATCGCAAATTCCTGGATGATAATTCGGTTATGTGTGCGAAAGCAAGAGTGTACCGTTCGCATTTTAAGATGATTAAAAAGCCAACATTTATCAAAGGCGAGGGCAGCTTGGGAGCTTACTCCTATAATGAATACAAATGAGAATATGGCGACACACGAATATTGTGCAATACAAAGGCGGTTAACAACAATAAAATCCGCAAGTGTAACAATGTAACGAGACCGCAGCCCTTTCAATAAATATGTCAAAGCGTCGAGTTGACTTTTTCACAATCTCGCCATTGTCACGCCTGATAGATAAATCGGGCCAGATAGTGGGTGGAATGTACATAATTATGAATGTGGTTGTTTGTTACATTTAATTGTGGGTTAAATCGATTTCCGCAATGTTTGCTGCACTAATTAACATTAATTTCATTTTGATGGATCGAATATTTACTAATTCATGATGGATAATCATCGAGTGAAACTGCGGTCTTTATCTTGTGAAAACGGGCGTTTAATCCGTTCCGGGCCATGCATAAATAAATTTTCGTCAAGCGTTGTGTTCCATCCATCAAAGAAAAGCCTACGAGATGCATTCGGCATAATTTGAAGGAAAACAAGGACGCGCCGTAAATCACCAACTTTCAACTTGAAAATAATTGACGGGTAGTCCATGCCAGGACTCATTGTTGGATTTCAGGCCTCAATTTACCTACTAGTTTAGTGGAATTTATTACTCAAAAACAATGCCATGATTTATGCGGCATCAGGCCATGATTTATATAATGTATTGTTAATCGCTGTCAAAAAATTATGCAAAATAACCCGACACCGGATGATATTGTTTCCAAATATAAACCAGAATTATCGATGAGTTTCCCTCCGTGATTCGAATTTTTCCGGGCCAATCCGGAACTTCAATTATTATATTTTACATATTGTATCGCAGGGAATCCTACATTTCCGATAACCGCCTCCCATGATTGCTAAACAGTGGATTCGAGGGGAACCCGAACGTAATAAAGAAAATTGACTGCGCTCTTTCGCCACAAATCGTCACACCAAATCAAAATGTTAATAAAATGTAATCTCAACAGCCACGACTCTTTGCCACACCGGATGCTGAGTTCTTATCACAGGACAAACGCTGATAACAATACAGGTGTTCACACACCGTACGAGGATAAATCAATTAGGCGTTTAAGTTAGCAAGAAGTAATCAAAAAGTAAATAAAGTGCATCTGATTTAGGACACACCTTTCACGCGTGATTTGTGGCCGCAGTGGCGGATTCAGACCCATAAATTATTATTTTCTTGACTTGCATTGTCTGCGAATTAAAAGCGTATCGCATTTTATGGTTGTGGCCGCATTAGAGCTGAATAAATAATGATTTGACGAAAAGTTACACCCACATTTTGCTATTTTACTTCAACCCTAATCCGAATTGATTGTTTCTTTCCTTTAATTCGATTTGTTCGACATCCATCTATTATTTACATAATAATAATTCCCACAAAGAATATCTACGAACTCAAATGCATTAGTCACGAGATATCCATACTTTTACCATCTCAACTTTGAAATACGGAAAATTGCATGTAAAAATTTTATTGTCTTTTCTTTAGTTTCGTTTAAACCAAGCTTTTATTCCAGAAATACATGTTTTATTGAAAATTTTGTATTTGTTGTACACATAAACAACGAGGAAACGTAAAATAATGAGATCAAAGTTATTACAACTATTTCCGGGACTGAAATTTCTGCCGGCTTTGTTACAACGTTCCAGGGCTCAGTTTTGTTTTTTAAATTCTTGTGGTGTGGGGTGTCACAGACTGCACAAAAATACGGCAACTTTTATAAAATCCCAAATTCATTGACGTTAATCAAATTAATTCCGAAAATACACAGCCCGCCTTTGGTCCCCATTGACCTGATCAATTATTTCTGCTATTTCTAAATTTGAGGGCAGCTTTAAACCAGTCACGTTTTTTTATACATCCATGCCATAATTTTATATCCAGCGAACCTTTTTTCGCCTCAATTTCTCGACTTGGCCGCCGAAAAATCTTCGTACAAAATTAATTTACTAATTAGCTGGTATTGTATGCAAATTACGAAGGTGGGTCCTCTAATGCGATCCGTGCGTTTGACATGAACATAAACAGTGTCTTAGTGGACGAATTAATAGGCTTAGGGCGCCCAGTTTAACCCAAATCAACATTGGCTTCAATCTCAACTGCAGCAATTATTGGCTTTGTTTAATCGAGTCGAACAACACGCACAAGGCGATTTATTCCTCAGATTTCGTGTTTTTATACGCCGTCTTTTCAATGGATTTCACTATGTAACAATAATTTCGTGGTCACAATGCATACAATGTCGGTTTGTAAACATAATTTGAATAATAATTTCTACATGAATGGGGGAACACGGCCTAGGTGTAATTTCTTTGCAAATGAATCGATTGAGTTTCAGCGACATGTGTAAGATAATTGCCGTTTGAATCAACTTTATTTGTTGAACCCGCGTAGAAGAGCCACTTTCTTTGTGTTGACGTTGTTTTGATGTGCACCTTGAGTGCCCTAGAAGATGTAAAAAGGAAATTATTGCGAGATTAGTTCCCGTGCCACACTTCACATGCGGTGAAAATGAAAAAAGTTTTTATTGTGCCAAAACGCGAACTAATAGGCAATGTAAAGTTTAAATCAAGTATCGAAATTTATTTTTCCGATAAAATCTTACGTTGTTCTCTTGCAACGGTGATAAAAAAGCTCCTTTGATGATGTTAGTTCCAATCTGAACCCGAAGATCTTTAAAAGTTTTCTTTGATTTTGTTTTATTTGTAGAAGGGAAAATGCAACCAGAATTTTAAACACACTTGTGTATGTGACCGAATAAAACAAAATATAACTCTGTTATAAAAGAAATAAATTTAACAAAGAAGAAAGATTTTCTTTCGTTTAGTGAAAAATTACAAATGTCAACCCAAAACAATCCTTTGCATAAAGCAAAATAAATTGGAATACTGACGTCAATTAAACGAATAATTCCGAGGCTTACGCCGAAATTGAATTTTTTTACCAAAATCGTATAAAGTATTCAAATTTCACGTGCGACACCACCCTAACTAACCCCACGTTAATTGAAATAATGTCGAGTGAAATTATTTGTGAGGTTTCATTTTATGCGTACACGTCACATAAGCTCGGTCAACATTTACATTACGATACGATCTTCCGGAATGGCTTTGCATTGTGCATGAGATCTTCAAATTTTCAACGATCTGATGTCAATTATAGATATATTTCTAATGGCAACCGGAAACCGGAGTCTACGCTTCAGCTTCATTAAATATGCACACTACTTGCTAAATAACCCAACTGCATTACTACTAATTGCAGGATGCCAGACCTACACGTGTCCCCAGTTCATCAAATGACAATGCTCAATACTTAATAGAAAACAAGCAAATCTTTTATTAATGTATTGACTATTTCCGCGTCAAAGAACATGATTTCGACCAAAATTTAAATGGCTTTTAGAGCTGCATGTAGGTCATTTGATGAAATGAGAGGCTTGAGACTAACGGTGATCGTTTATATGGTAATAAATTATTGAATGCTAATTCATAGCTCACCAACGGTTTTAAATTCATTGTTTATATTATTTCCTGATTTGCAGTTTCATGAGCAATAATTTTGGATCACAAAAATTGTGTTTTGTTTAATTAGCTATGTATGTTATGTAATACCCTGATTGAAAATCGTGGATTTATTGGCAGAATTCTCTGAGAATTTTACAGCGCGTTTGGGTAATTCAATACATAAAAGTCAAATAAAACCCGGCAGAATCCTCGAAGAGTCTGTAACTTATCGAGTATCAGAATTCAAACAAGAGTAATTGTGTTATACGCGAGCGAATCGTTCCAAGTTGGTAATTAAATTAATAAATTATGCATGGATATTGTTTGAGCATTTTCGATGCATTTCTTGGACCGTCTTGCCGCCGGTTAGCAGGACCGCTACGTGACCCAAGAGTGGGACAGAATTTGGCCTCGTTTGCGCCAGCATCCGGCCAACGTGTTCTCACCTATGTCCCCATTTTCACCTCGAAATTACTCGGCGAAAAATTGAATCATTTTCTAATTAGGCGAGATTAAATCCCAGATTAACACGAAGACAATTTGATGTATAGCGCTTTGTCGAAATGGCACTCGAATGGATTATTGTAGTCACGTCTAGAGCTCAGAGGAATACCTCTCTGTGCAAATATCAGGACGATTTTCACATTGTTAAAGAGAGCCAAAAGAAAACATGAATGTGTAATGTGATAATGACACACCAGTCAAGCCAGTAGCTGATACTAATTGTGGGACTAATTAAGCACATAGTTTTGAAAAGTATGTAAATTGCCATGTAATGACACTTTCAGTATCGTGGTAAAATCTCTCGCTGACTTATTACAAACAATTCTGATGCAATTACGAGTCGCCAGGTAATTTGTTTCTCTATTAGGGTTTTTACATGACGAACGACAGAAATTTCGTCAATTTACTGTTATTAGCGTCTGAGTCTGCGGAGAATATGTGGCCGATTTAAGATCGATTTTACCGTTATTTAGCCTTAAGAACTCCGATATAGACGAAGTAAATCAAATGACTTTCTGAACCATGATGTGGCACGGATTCAGTCTGCTCTATAAAGTTACCTGATGACTGTCATACATTATCGCCCAGTATTAAATTTTTTATCGAAGACTTTTACTTTGTGTCAACCCCCATTACGCCTCATAAATAATAGCGATGATGCAATGGAAGACGACAATAGCGTCTTAAAAACTGACTCAGATTAGTGCATAAAGGAAGCCGTCAAAGCTAATAATATAAAAGCTCCGACTATTAATCTGTGCATTAAATACGGGGCCGGATTTTGGGACATGCCACACTTATTGCTCCTTGGACAAGTGTGTTGGTCCTTTGAATTCGCTCTTAAAAGGTGAAAGGACAACCTGTCCGGTTTATCGAAGCCCGGAATTAAATTTGTATGAAAATCTGCCTTTACAAGACACAAAGCTTCTTTTCATCATCCAATTTACGTCGCAATTCACCCCCTAAAAATCTTAATTCCGCCTTATTTTTAGAAGCACGAAACGTAAAAATGTTTTAGTGCGAAACTAACCATATTTCATGTTTACAAACTGAAAATAATCACTCGCCCGAGGTTTACACAAATTTACAAACCATGTATTAATTTACATAGATTCGAAATATTTCATACTATTGGTTTTCGTGGCTATATTTTTGCCGGAGTTTAACCACTTTTCCAGTCTCAGATTTTTAACAACCTCTAATTGGACTCTGCGTGTTTCCAATCTGTGTTTCCGCGTCTTGATAAAATAAAATTGCAGTTTTTTAAAACTGGCTGGAATATGAGGAACTCTCGGGTGAGTGGGCGGTCAAGGTGAATACATTTCGAGATTAGTTGTTACTACTACGAAGTTACAAGATGAGGTTTTTCCAGATTGAGTCAGATTTTGATTTTTCGAATAAATAACACCGAGCATCTTTCACACTGCACGTTATCACCGAGTTGTAAAATTTATTACACCCAAAGGATGTGCCCTAATCTCGTTAGTTTGATTTTGTCTTTGGAATGGTCTTAGGTATTAGTTCCGTGAGTTATGGGGCATGTGTTCCTTGTAATAATTTATTTAATTTCGTTTTTATTAAATGAAAATCTTTGTTCGTTCGTGTGGGGAACAATACAGTTCCCGTTTCGTTATTATCCGAGTGAGGCAATAACTTTCAACATCGGTCATAGAAGTATATTACGTCTGTTATGCAAGCACGTGAGCGCATAAGAATTTTTTAATAGAATTTAACCAGTTCTAGTTGAAAGCACATTATAGACATTGCTAGAAACGATTTCCTTGTATAGATTCGATGCTAGATTGCATTATAAATGCAAATTCGGTCATGAAAACGTCGTTAGGGTTCATTTGGGACAGAGATAGGCATCTTATTATTTTTAAATCTGTATGGTTTTATTCGGTGTAATTTGTCGGAGCGTGTGGATTTAATAAAGGTAAGCCGATAGGAGGAAGTCTCGTCCAGATTTTTTCCGATTGTGTGCGGCTGATTATGTAGAAATTCAAGTAGTAAATTTGAAAACCCATTCGGAATGGAAATCACAAACGTCCTTATCGGTATATTTCGATTTAAAATCTAATTTTGACGGCCCCTATCTTGGCAGCCTCCGGCGAAATTTCTTCCCGTAAAAGAAAAAACTTTATTCTCCCCGACGTCCCCGCGCTTGATTGCGACAAATCCTCTTGTTTACTGTAGTTCAGCGTAACTACTGCAAGTTTCCGAAACAATTTAAGTTTTTAAAGTATGCAAATTGGTACGTCACTGACAGACATCTCGTCGCAAGAAAAAACCAGATTATATCGTTAGATGGCCGACGTTTAAGCACTTTCCAAATGCTGAATCTAATTAATGTGAATTACCAATTTTATTACTTGCACAAGCCAAGACGGCAATTGCATGTCATCATTAGACCACTTACGGGAGAAATTCAAGCATCAAAGCGATGCAGCTCATATCCAATTAGGAATAACTCGCGAATTTTAGAGTTTGTAGCGAGTTTTCTCCGCCACTGCAACGAGCTAATTTATTTCGAGATCACAAAACAGAGGAAGTCACTGCTTTCTTCAAATTCAACACGAGTAGTTGAAGCAAACAACGAGATCAAAAGAGTGAAATTTTCGGTCGAAACTTTCGGTCATTGTCTGATTGGAATAGTTAGATTTGAGATGATGAAATTCGCGTTCTGGGACGTAATGAAGTGCAACATTGCTGGAGTTTTGGCAAGTCGATCAAGATCGAAGTCGAGCACTTCTCAAAGTTGAATCGGATTCAAAAGATGATTTATAACCTTGGCGAAAGCCCAAACATGACATCGATTAGGGACAAAAGTTGTGTGTTGTCGAAGCTGCACAACCGCAATCGGGAGTAATTTATGCATTCGATTTAGTTTCTTACACGTAAACTCCATTATTTCGTCCATCCACGTCTCTTTGGGCACTGTTTAGACACTTGATAAGTTCCGGTTTGTAACAAAGCTCCCCCGCATGCACGTCACTTCCCACACTATTGTATCGGACTCTTTAACACATTACCATTAGAACGCTGAGTCCCAAGGGAAACAGAAAGCTCATTTTATCCGCTACATATAACTATTTCATCATCACAAAGCAGGCCCGTGGATTGCACTTTTATCATATGTTTTTTCCGAGGGTGAGTCTTAGGGGATGTTCACACGACTCATTAGGTCCGTTCGGAAGAAAAACGGGGTATTAAAGTAGAAAAATCGCCTGCCACCGCATGCACGTCTCTTTCATAGTCGGCGAAAATTTTCAAATAGGTTATTTTGCGTGTCGATTAATAACACGAACTTCAGGAGGGATCCCCGACGAGATACAATATCCGACTCCTTAACAGCACATATTTTTTATGTGACATCAGACTTTGACTTTAATATCGTCGAGCCGGGATTATTATAAAGGTGGAAATGAGATCTTCAATTACGAATTAAATTGATTAAGATTAAATAAAAGAGTCGGTTTTTTGTCAGAGGTAACTGCGAGGAGAGAGAATTCGCTTAAACCCGGAGCTTTGCTCAAAGCAATTAATTGCAGTGAAAAGATTTTAGATTACGTTACTATCATTAGTTTATGAAGTCGTTACACGATTGCGACACTAGAATAGAAAATTCGATTCGTATAATCGTGTCGTTAGCGTTATATTCGATTGAACTGTATATTAAAATAAAGGAAGGAGATTTTGCTACAGTTGTTAAACTTTACGAGCGTCGCCTGATTTATTGTAAGATGTACTGTCTCGAAATTTATCATATGGGATATAGCAAGAATGTACAGATTATTGCAGAACATGAGAACATTTTTCACTTCGTGATAATTTATTCACGATTACAAGATCGTGCGGTTGCAAGAGATTCGCGGAATCACCCACTAGTGTGATTCAAAGATCTCAAATGACTAAGCATCTTTGCTTGCTGGAATCGAATTTCGAGCGGTTTTGCAATTTGTCACTGTTTCCTGTATCAATCTAAAAATTGATCCATCCCTTAATTAAAGTGGGCCCCCCGAACTCATGACAAGAAAATATTAATTGAACGTGCAGGAAACGTCGGTGATAAATAATTTCCTTGTCTCTTTTTCATCTAAAACTTTGTTTTTGCTCGGGTTATTCCCATCATTTATTATAATTAAGTGTAACTACGAGCAGTGGCGTTGTTAAAGAAAACAATAAACTTGGAAGTGGGATAAGTATGGGTAATTAGGACTCGGATTGTAAATTATAAGAGGGTGAAACTAAAAAGTGTGATCGTCGTTATACACATCAGTCACGATTTTGTTCTATTTTCGGGCTGAAAACTTAAATGAAGGTAATTAAATACGTGTTTGGGTTTAATGTGTTTTTTTCAATGTTGGACATTTAACGAGTCTGGAGGGCATATTTCGCGGTGTTAAAAGGCTCGAGTTTGCACTAGACGGAAGCGCAATTTTTCCGTAACGGTCTAACGGTGTTGTTTCTTTAAGTAAGTAGCGAATGCGACTATAAAATATCTCCGACTATCACCACACACGAGAGGCCGGCCCGGAGAGAAAAGGAATCAACGTGAAAGTCAGCA
The DNA here is from genome assembly GCA_939628115.1 of Tribolium freemani. NCBI lineage: Eukaryota > Metazoa > Arthropoda > Insecta > Coleoptera > Tenebrionidae > Tribolium > Tribolium freemani. Next base: position 14,851,023 of record OW626791.1, on the reverse strand, counting down.
ATTTCTAAATCCCGATCTGCAGTAATACCCCGAGTTTATTACTGGTATAACGGTTTTTAGTTTAAATGGAAGCAACGTTAGAGTTAGAAGGTGGTTGCGGCCTTTTATCTCGATGCTTTCAATTTTGCCTGTCTATTGTTTGAGCCTCATGTGAACTGTAATGTCCTTTTTCAAACTTTCTCGCATTGTGGTTACAGATTGTGAGATTAACTTTGCGTATTGAAACTGCGAAATTGTCGGGTCATTAAGTCACATTTTTAGTTCGAGGCGTGATGTGGAGTTCTTGGGACTCATTTGATTTTATTGTTTTCCTGCAGAAATGAAAAAGCGAGACAATAATGGAATCGGTCTTTTCACTGTAGCAAACAATGTTGTGCCTGCGGAGACGTCATTACCACGACAACTTCCGATCACAAAAACACTTTTTTAAAGCTTCCACTTTAATTTACCTTCACATTTTTACATCCTTTCGATTTCGACGACATTTCATGCAACAATAAACTCACTTGGCATTTTCTAACTGCTCCAGTCTAGCTTTATCAACGGTTATTGGGCCAACAATTAAGAAGTAATACAAATGACACGGTCCGTGGTTCCAGAGGCGAAATTAAAAACTACCAAACATGAAAGCGCTTTTCTAGCCGATAAATCATGCGATGGTTAAATCTGATTCTGGCGCCATAAATTACCGTACTGACAGTTTTCCATTTCGTTAAGGGTTAATTAACCCGGGGCTAAGGTTAAAAAATCGTGATGGTGCCCGGCTGAATTCTCCGGTTTATGTTCGGACCCTCGAAAGATCACAGAACATTAAAAAAGGTGACCGGAATCCGCCCCATCCTCATGAGACCTTTACGTATGCGATTCGTTTTTACTTACACAAGACGTGGCCCCATTTAAATCCCGAGAAGACGCAAAGGTGTTATTTTGTGGCCGTATTTTTATACCTGGACCAGGTAATGGAATTCCGACGATCATAACTTTTTGTGCTGCTTATTTATTTCCAAAGTTTTCTAATTAAGAAGTAAATGATTGGAGAGTTGTGAGGTTTCTCGAGTAACGAATTTCGGGATTAACACGAGAGATCTGTGATTCCAATTTCTCAAATTCTTGTTGGGAAGCTTCAGGAGGTGACTTCCCGCGGTTTCGGCCCCTAGCTCAGCACGAGTAGTTCCTTGTAATGAAGAACAAAGCCTCATCCATCTTGGTCTCGCGATAAATATTTTTTAAGCGAGTGAATTGGTTTGATTCGCTCGCTTTGGATGTGTGTGATAACGCCACAAATTCAATTATGCTCCGATAAATCAGCGTTATTAAGTTGCGATCGTGTCTGTTTGTAATTTCGAAAGTGATAATAATTTTTATATTGGGATTAGAAAAGGAGCTAATTGCTTTTGTCGACTGAACGTATTGATGTGTTTCCTTGGGGGAACTTTTGACAAATAACTTCCAAGTTATTACGGAGCAATTTTGAAATTAACGTTTTTGCGCAGATCTGATTGTTGGCAACGGTTTTAACTAAATTAGTATTTGGTTTAACTTTCTACTTGTTTCATTAAATCAAAGGGTAAGCACAGAACGGGTTGCTAGATGTAAATGTTTGCTCAACAAAGCAAATTATACACGTTTTACGCTATTAATCTCAATGATTTTATTCCAAGAGAGAGTCGGCCATGTACCAACTGTATCAATTTGATTTTGTTAACATTCTCCAGAGTACCACACCCAAGAACCAGTCTAGAAGTTAATATAGACGGCCAGCGAATCAACCTTCTATCGCTTTCAGCTCGATATTAATTTCCTTTGACCTACCTTAGTAATTACACACCTCAGGAGTAGTTTCTTGTATGCTTCTGGTTGACTTGAAAGTCGAAGAAAAAACTATCCCAGTAATAGGACTGGTTATAATTTATAGCGCGGGACTAACTTTCTGATGGAGGTTTTTTCTCTAATTATTACACACCCTGACGTTTCTACCTCTTAAATGGTAGCAAATTCTGGACGGGTTGTAATTATCAATTAGTAAATCATCACCAAAAATAGGTTGCCTCTTGTCCTGTGCTTTATAGCACCCAATTTGCGTGCACACTTCACATAACTTATTGCCAACCCTATGAATAATTAATCGAGAGATTAACGGCATAATTACCACATTTCACCACTATTTGGTTTGTAATTAGTTCAAAATTAATTTTTAATAAACAGCTCATACGCTAATCCAAACAATCTCGGTTTTTCTGCTCGTAAACCTATGTACATGTCATACTACGACACATGAGGGGAGGATTACGGAACAATGTTTCATCAAAAATTCATACTTAAATATTGGCTAACTGGGCAAAGTCACGACAACGGGAAAAAATTCCAGACTAGATAATCCAGTCCCGAGCCAACCCAATCGAAATGGAACGAAATTTATGGTTAAAGACAATTTTGTGAATGTTCTTTGTTGCTATAATTTATAATTCTTTGTCTCGTTTGTTTTCTGATTGATTATTTCCTCTTGGAGGAAATTGTAAGTTTTTGTTTGTTACACAAGCCAAATCAGCCGTAGCAAATCTGATTGTTTACCAATATAATTACATGAAAAACTCCACTGTGCAGCAACCGTAATTACAGAGCGATTTTTCTGATATTTATGAAATTTGACAGAGACGTATCAGTTTTTTTGTGTGGCAATTTTAAGCTGCAAAAAGCTGAGTGATTAATAACCTTTTAAAAATAGTTTTGACAATAATTGATTGATCATGTTTCTTCGATTTATGATCGAGTAAAAGCTCTCAAGAGATAAACGGCGCTGAGAGCTTCACTAGCAAATTTTATTGCAAGCTAATTGACTTATTTCCACGATAAAAAACCGCCATCGTAAAAATAAAATAAGCTTTTATCGTTAAAGCTATAAAAGTTATTGATAATAATGCGCCTAAGCTTAATCCGATATTTTTCCGTACAGTGTTCGTCTTGGAAATTATTGTGATAATTTCTGATAATACACGTTTAAATACTGGGCTTAAAACGTTGCGAGCGCGGTGGTTTATTCATTTTTGATTTTCCGGCTCACAATCTGCACCGAAAATTGTCGTTTTTTAGGTGCAGCTTGTACAAATGGCGCATAAATTTCTTCTTTAATAAAATTTAAAAGCGGATTTTTGCTACGATTCCAGTGTTTTACAAAAGATTTACTTAACTAAGCTTCGGATAAACATAAATTTGCGAGCGCTTTGCAATTTATTTTTCTTCGGTATTTTTTCTACTTCTGGGAGTTGTTAATTAGGACATGATTCGGGGATTAATTTTTGATTTGGCAGAAGTTGAAGTTGCACGATACTTTATCGGAGTAAATCCGTTCTCCAGAAAAGTTTATTAGGAATTTCTAAGATCCTGTTTGTAACTGGACGTTTTATCCCCTGGAGACCTTAGGGTTTTCTCCTGGATACTTGTGAGTGGATTTATTTCAAGCAAAGGTTAAAACCAAAACATTCGAGCAAATCTGATGGTCGTCGTGTTTGAAGACTTTTTTCGTAAATCAATCAAACCGGTAGTAAAATAAAAGTCGGATAGTTTCCATTAAAATAAAAGTGATATTTGGTTAATGGAGACTTAATGGACGATTAAATGCACAATAAAACGCTTGATGGCGAACAAGCCGAGTGCGTTATCGACACTCCTTTTTACCAGAGCTTTAGATGTGGTTATAATAGAGGGAAATTTCGAAATGGCAACAACGTCGTGCTTGCTTTTTTTCCTAGGCAAACAAAGAAATGCAAATTTCAAATTTACATCAGGATTCCATACATGTCGAAAGAAATTTTTATGATACATGCGAAATATTATGGGACAGTTCAATGGAATGAAAGCCAACGTCTGGCTTGTTAAAAAAATCAATGAAAAATTGCTTATTGGAGGTTTGATAGCCGTGACGTCACTCATTTATGGCCTGAATGACAGAATATGGCAACCGGTCGCTAAATAAATCTTCGAAGACACGACAGCAATAGATGCAAGAAACTTGTAACTCTGCCAAGAATTTTTCTTGTGTGACGTAATAAATCATTTCCCATGCGATATTAAAGAAACAATCGGCCCTGACTTGGCAATTTTAAAGCTTCCATGACAATATTTAACAAATAAAAATGTGTTCTGATATTGTATTTCGGTAATATGATGAGTTGGAATCGCCCAAAGCCGCCAGTAATATCTCAGGGGAAGATCTAAAGTTTCAATTGATGTGTGGCTTTAAAGAATGTGATTTTTGCAGATCCAACTTGATATTGTAATAAAATGAAAACAAACCGTGGAAGCTCGACCAGATATTACAAAATCTCGTCTTGAACTTTTTCGTCATTTTGGAACTTTGGTTGCTAACAAACACGAGAAAAATTATTAAGTCTGGCAGTGAATAGCGTTTCCTGCCACCTGAATAAATTCGAGCGATCGTTTATAATGCGAGAGCAACAACAAACAAACCGTGAAAACGTGTATTTTTGGAATAATTTAACATTAATGTGCAAACTTTCCCATGATGAAGACCTAATCTGTAATCCCGATTTTGTGCTTTTTCTCTGAAGCCTGGCAGGAGAATGCCCCTATATCTAATCCATGAAATGAGTAAAGCAAACAGTCTTGATAGAAAAACGCCGAATACCTCACAGCGATTTAAAAAGGGCGAAAAAAACTCTAATTGCCATCTCGGCATAGAAAACATGAAATCACGCAAGCGACCACAAAGCGCTCAGGTAATTACTTCAGGTGTTTGGATCACAAAACTGAACTGAATTCGCTGCAGGATGCAAAGGTCCCGTCGTTTGAGAAATTGTGTTCGTTTTTTCCTGCCACTCATATTCTAATGTCGACAGCCAAATTAAAAACCCCAACATAATGCAACTGTAAAACTAATTACAGCTTTGAAATGATGGAAAATATCTCGTGTGTCGCGCCCAACTTTAAATTGAGTCGAGATTGTGTGCACAAGAGCGAATTAAAAAAGATGTTTGCAACTTTTATCGCTTGGCGCTGATATTGATTTTGAGCATTTTTCCTGCAAACTTGACTAATCTGCACATTGTCTACTTCTCTAATTAGCATTTGCTGCATTCAGTCCTCCGATCCGTCTAATCTATTCCAACGGTCAGTAATAGACTTAATGAAGCATCTGCACAGTCCACCGCGTATTTGCGGCTTTATCCTGAGCAGTCCGGGAACAATGGGCGTGTAAAATTGAGAATAGGCCAGAAACGAAAAACGCAGTCTCTCGGGAGCTCTTAGATCAGTGTTGTTGACCTGGAGTTGCTACACCTATCTTGACCCTGCACCGAGTGCCAGGTTGCCGTTTGCCAGTTGATCGCTTTACGTAAACATGTCATTGCCGAAGAGCTTCCTTCGGTTGCATGTCAACCAGAAGCGTCCAAATGGAAAGTCTCGCCTTGTTTTGTCGAAATGGTTGGCCCGTTGGTCGGTAAAAACGACAGCAGGTGTATGGTTGACCTCGTCTGAACCGGCAACGTTGCCTGAAAACCGGTTGGTTGGTTGGAGCTTTTGAGTCGCGCGTCAGGCTTGTGTACTCACCGAGCGTTGGAGTCTCTGCTTTGACGGTTGGAGAATAGAGATGAGGCGGCCCTCCCAGTTAACGACCAAAGACTTCCACGCTATTATGGATGATCGGTTTCGGATTAAGGTTTTCCATTTGTGGAGGCAGCAACGTGCTCGTTAAGGAGCCAAAGCTATGCTCCAGCCAGCAACTGGAATCGTAGATCTAACACTACTGAACGATCATTTAAGTGTTTCGTTTTAGCAGAAAACACACAAATTCATGTTAAGTGTCAAGGGGTATTATGGCAGTGTCTTTGTGTTGACACATTCAGCTTTGTACATAAAACGTTGGGTGATATTAATAAAAAGTCGAACATGCTTATTTTTATAACTTTTTAAGTATATGCTTACATCGATAGTCATAAAATTGCAAGGATATACTTTTGTAGTAATAAGCAGATGCTAATACTATTACTAAAGTATTAGCATATGCTTAAAAATCATAAAGAAATAAGTTTCTACTTATGTCGATATTCATAAAATAGAGAAGTTTCTAACAAAAATTAGCATGTACTTATGAAATCACTTGTCTGCTATTCGTTAGACTTATGTTTCTGCAGAAAAACCAATTTACCAAAAGACCATATTTGCCGTATTAAGAACTCTAAGAATAAAGCTATAGGCGAGAAATTCCGGCAGATCATGATTTCATATAAAAATAGCGGTTTTCGGCAGAAAATGTGCAATGGTTAGTGCAACATTTCCTGGTGAAGGAAGAAAATAATAGTGATCCCGTGGGCTCACAAAAGCCGATTTATCATTTTAATTTTTTTTATTGAAACCGCTTAACCAATTTTTGTATTACGTTAATAGGCTGAAAACTGTCGGCTGTAAGTAACAGAGTTTGGTAGATTCGAAATTTTCAGATGACTTTTCGTTGATTTCGGTGTGTTTTGGCTGCCTCCGGGCTCACAAAACCAAACGAATAAGTTTGGGAGACATTTTTTGGAACTATGATGTCCAAAAACAAACTAGAAATACCGAATCTGTCTTTAAAGTCTACCAGACAGCAAAAACACGAGTAAATAGTTGGAGTTACAGATTCGTCTGTAGATACAAATTTTTTTTATTAAAAAAATATTACTCAAAACATTTATCAGTCTTAGATAAACACTCTTTAGATGTTTGGATTCTTCAAATGATTCTACTTACAACTTTGTTAATTCCGGAGTATTCCGGGCGATTTCAGGCTTAAAAAATGCAGATTCTTTATTTCCAAAATTCTGCCAACAAGCACGAAACAAACTTTTTAAATAGGTCAATAACTTTTGAAAACGATCGGTGCTAGCTAATAATACTTAACATATTCGAATTTTTCAGGCGATTTCGGGGTATTTTGAGTGACTCCGGGCCCACAACAAGCCGATTTTTAATTTTAAAAATTTCGCCCGGAAACGCTTACAAAATCATAAAACGGTAATGTTTCTGTTTCCAACTTGGCACTTGAAAAATCTAGATCAGGCTGTTTTACATTTTGAACTTGAAAATTGTCGATTTTTGACAAATCTGGCGGTAACCAAGCAAGCAAATTAGTAGATAACTAATTTTTATGATTATCACCCAATTGTCTGTTTTTTGGCTGTTCTATGCCTTTACACGGACCATGAAAGATTTCATTTCGCTATCGATCCGTACGCGATTATCGTGCTAAAAGCGACTGGAATCAAATTAAATTGATATGTTGAAGGTACTCGCTTCGTGACCTGCACTTAATTAAGTTCATTTCTCATAACTTTAAAACCATTGAAATTCATCCCGACGTCTGCTTATGCAATATACATGAAAAGCTATAGCCGTATTCATAATTAATTCCCTTTAACTACTAATATCTTAATCCCGTTTCACAAAAATTTCGCCCTAAATATAACCCACATTAATTGAAACTGTAACTCTGAATGTAGTCCATTTAGTCACAAAGTTAACATTTCACCGCCGGTTTCAACCGAACAGAATGATACTGATGGATTTTATAATCTCTATCATTAGAAGGCACAAATTTGCTTTGTATGGATTTGAATTTAATTACTAGGCATCGGTTTGGATCCACCGCACGCAATTACATTTAATGAACTGGAATAAGACAGTCAATATTGATATTTTTGCGCGCTGCTGAATTAAGAACGTCCCTGGTAATGAGAAGCATTTGCCAAAAGTGGATTATGCCACAATGGATTAGAGGACTAGTATCATTGTTGATTCATCCACAATTGAATTTTTGGCATCAAATTTCTGGCCCGCATGAGCGCTTCCGCGCATTTAATATCACCTCCACGTACGGCAAAGCATGGAATAAGTTTGGAATTTCAAGACGTAGACACGCACAAGGGATGAAAAGAATACATAATTGTTACCAACATGCCGAAGAATACTAATGCCTCCACCAGATTATAAATTTATTCAGCAACTTGTCACGTTTGATAGGGGTTCTTGAAATTCAACAGGTTGCCATCTTTGTTGCGCGTCGGAGGATTTTTTTCCCTTAAACTTGTTAACTCGATTCGCAAATTGCTCGCGCAATTATATAATGGATGGGGATTTTTGTGAATTGGGAAACAAATCACGGGCGAAATTATTTCGCCGTCTCGCTTCATAATTTCGTGATTTTAGTAATGGAAGCTAATGCTAGCCTTACAAGGCGAGTGCTTTAAAACAAACCCTTATGTGAATTATTTAGTATCTGGGGTATACAACCACGCAAATGGTAAATTAAAAACGTATCATGACCGACCCAATTTGCGAAGATCCAGGAATTTGTTTCCGCTCTCTTTTTAATATGCTAATACCTGGAGGTAAACATTGCACTGAGGGTGGCACAATTCGTGTGTTTTTGTACCCCCTACAAAATGATTAATGTGGGTATGTGGAGGAGATAAAGAAAAATGTTTGTATTGCTTCCAAATTACTGTGATCTTATCTTTTGGTGTTTCTGATCAGTGATCGAGTATTAGTGGTGCAAAATTCAGGAAAAGAGTGAGGCAGTTAGATATATCTCGATAAAGTAGAATAAATACGAAATGGATTGGGGTAAAAAAGGATAAAAGCCACCTATGCATTTCTCTTGGCGCTTCTTGAGTCTTATTGTGTTCGTTGGTGGCAGTTTTGATTAATTTAAGTTAGGCATGAAATTTAATTCCGGAGTTTTCTTTTCGTTTTTGGAATCTATACCGCGGAGAGTACGTGAATTAGATACCAAGCTGTTTGAGATTATATTTACTGAGGAATATTGTTGCGGTTCGGGAGGATAAAATATGGTTTTTGGGAACGATAGTATAGGAGCGTTGCGTCGACACAAGATAAATATCTAAACAGATGTTGATAAAAATTTCCATCTTAGCATATGCGTCACGAATGATTTTTTCGTGGTTGCGAGATCGGGAAAATGGACGTGACGTCATCTTTAAATAAAGCGGGTGTTTTTCCGCGAGATGCAAATTTTTCTGTCATATATAAATTTAATTTTTTGGCGAGAAAAATGGTTGTGCGGGCACTTGGGAGTTGAAATTTTCACGAGAATCGAGCGACTCGTTATAAATACTGGAAGGATGATCGTGAATATTGGATATGACTATTTGAATACTTTGTGCTTGCAAGTTTCGCGAAATAATTTATTATTAAGTTGAGGAGTTTTTTATTGGGACAAGCCGAAGTTGTTATCGAGTTGTAAAGTTTAGAGAGGAGCACTTGGCGAAAATTAAGTGCCATCGAACTTGGAGAAAATCCGTGATTCAGTCCGTGCTAGTTTTTCACTTCCTGTGTGCTTTAGTTGGTTTTTTCAGAAGCCTCATGATTGCAAATGGCTCATTCATATTTATACATGAAGAAAACCCAATGCATTCAGCTCCATTGGAGCGTGAAATTCGTGTTGCCATTGCTCGATATAAGATTGATTTGTTTTTCAATCGTCACGTGTTGCTGATTAAGGCCCTCTTCGAAATAAACCACTCGACCGCAAAATCAACGCGTGCTTTCGGTTTTTGTTTCAGCCGTGAAAAATCACCGACGACATTTTAAATTAAATTCATTTGTTTGTGATAACGTATAGGGCGGATTTTTCACTTTGTTAACAAGACGTCCTGATTAATGCCTTTTCGCCCAAATAAAAACCGAGCCAATCGTGGCATTTCTCGGTTCGACGCCAGCTTTTCACTTTTTCCATTTAACACATCCCGGCAATATCATCAATCGTTGTTTCAATTTTTCAGAAATAACCTTGACGGACGAAATTAGGGATACCAGGGAAGGCCAAGACGTCACGCTGGAATGCCGATTTTCACCCCACAATTCCAGAGAGACCCTGACATATTATTGGGCGAAAAACAACAAGCAGACGCACGATAATGTGGCCATAGGAAACGTTCCTCTGGATAACAACTACAAGTAAGATTTATTATTATTTTTACTTTTTTAGCCGCTCACTTAAGGCCGCTTTCGCTCTTTATCTCTTCTCCGGTAAATAACACGGGCTTTATCTTTTTCGAAATTCTTATCTACTTACCCTTCGAGACACAATTAATTCTGCAATACTGACATGCTAAAAAATATCTTGGGACTTTATTATTGTTCGCCTTCGTTGGGTATAAATCCGAGACTTTTGTTTATTTCAGAAACTGGAAAAGTGCAATTAAAGTAAACATCTACATGAAATGTTTTCTTAAATCCCAGATTTCATGTCAGATCCGCTGGAAATACGATGAAAACTCGAAATAACAAAAACTGGTGCAGTTTTCAAAGCTGCTTATGCATTCAATAAAAGTAATTTAAATTTATTAAACTTTCAGTAGTTATATCTGGAGAGAAGATCTTTTGTTGGCCTTTCCCGAGGTCTTTGTCTACCTTATAAAGTAATTAAGTGTTGCAGGTATTACCTACAAGAACAATAATAAGGATTACTTAGCTTTTACAAATTATTATAGAACCAAATCTGGGCACAAACTTAATCAATTTGGGTCAAATTTTCTACCTAGGGTATTGTTACACATAATTGGAGGAAGACGTGACCGTATTTAATTAATTTGCCTTATAATGTAATTATGTCTGTAAATATTGCATACATGAATAAACTAACGGTCCCGAAACTGATAAAAGAAGAGTAAATAGGCACCTGAAAAACGCATTACACAAGCATAACCAAGAAGCGAATTAATGAAGACCTATGCCCATTTGTTTTTCTTACGACCATATTATTCAAAAGAGAACATCTTTTCCGCTCCAGAAAGTAAAAGTTTGCGGAATAATCTCAAAGTTTCTTTTTTTGTGGTTGATTTAAGTAATAGTAGTCGAAAACGTGGTATTTCTGCTCCACGTAAATATTTTGTTTTAATGACATTGACTTTTAGGTTTGGCTGGCCTCGAGTCGTTTTAATTGTCTTAAAGCTGAATTTTAAGCAGTGTATACATTACACACATCTGTTCAAAGTTATTGGCGATTTGTTTTAAAATGATTAAACGTCAAAGTTAACCACAACTTAAATATTGGTTTTGAGTAAACGTTGATCGAGGCAGAACGAAAACAATTCATTTAACTTTGTGCAAATATCTGGACAGGCAAACCAAACTGAATTATTATTACTAAAAATGCCTTGACCTATACGTGCATGCTTGTGATACTTTTAAAAATGGAAATGTCAGATGCAAGTAATTGAGTGCAGTTCTTGCAGTTGCTCTAGATAAATACATGCCGGAAGCGAGCGTTTTTTATTTTTATCCTCCTTGGAGATATTAGGGAAATTAGGAATTTGGTTCACGCATCGTTGAAAAATTTACAATCCGCATTACTCCACATGTACCGTGTTTACATTTTCTATAGGCGAACAGTTTCTGATGTGGAGCTAAAATTCCCTAGATGCCTGCCGTTTCTCGCTCTGCTAGTATAACACGGAGAAGTTAATTAAACGTTAAAGTTTTAAACGAAATATTTTAGACATCTGTTTTTTATTTCGCCGATCAAAGGAGTGTGGTCCGAACTTTGTCAATTTTAAGTTTGAATGTTCGTTGACTGGTGGGTATTTATAAATGACCTATTCTGCGACATTTGACATTAGTCTGCGCATCTAAAATTTAAAATAAATGGTAAATTTTAAACAGTCATGTTTGGAAAGATTTTCGCGCGATAAAAATTATGCATTCAGCTTGAATTCGTAGTGTGGCATTAATCTGGATTAGCTTTTAGCTGTTGGTGTTTATCGGAAGTTTACTCGAATTGTGGCATCATATTTTGCTGGTACAAAACATGCAAAAGGCATTATATCATGTAAGGCGTAAGGCTTGCCATGCACATTTACACGTAACGTTCCAACATTTTCCATGGGAATTATTAAGCTGGTAATTGCTCCAGTGTTTTAAGTTTAAATATGACAAATTATCTCCGGGATTATAATTAACAACACGCTTTTAATATTTAAATGTCAGCATTATATTTAAATTTTTGTGAACGTAACGATCGCCAGCTTAATATAAATTTTTCGCAAAGTGGGAATGAGACAAGAGTCCGGGATTTAACAATGGTTAGAGCACTCGAAAAATGCCAACGTCTCGAAGCATTCGTTTTCAGTCACAGGGGGTATTCAGAGCTTAAATCGACAGGCTCATGTTTAACGCTGCACAATACACCTTTTATGGTGATTTTTATTAAAAATAACGCAAACTGAGGGTGTACGTTTTGTACTCAACACATCTCACGTCTAGTATTGTGCCTGATGAATGGTGAGAAACGTGAGTTTCATACAATGCAACCGACACCGGAAACACGAAAGAAAGAAACATCAGCGTCGGCTCCGAACTCTTTAAATTAAATAACAAGACGGGAATAAATAAATTTCGTTTGCGTCTAATGTCTTCAATCACGGATAGACGACACCTACCTGCACAAAATCCACCAGCGTGATGATGATAAATCAGCTCGGACTGCATGAATGGAAATTTATAAAATTTCACGCTGTTGTAAGCTTTTACACTAGGCAAGAGCTTAACGGCGTGTAAAAGCGCGAAATTAATGCGATGCGGACCCGATTCTGGCGGCTTTTCAATGCCATCGGATTTCTTCACTTCAAGTGCTGATTTTTCTGCAGTCTCGATATAAAAATTGGGCGAGACTTGGCCTAAAACTGGCAGCATTGTCCATCGATTTGGCTACAAACGGATGGAGCTATTCGCACGAAACCTTAAATATATGGACTATTTGCCTAATCGAGGTCGAAGATAGGTCACTTGAAGTCAACGGGAGGTTACGGCGAAACTTTTTCACCCCCAGTCGATAAAACCCGAACGAGTCAAGAAGTTTACTTAAACACTGGCTGCAAATTCGGCACGTTGACGCAAAATTGCGTATAATACCCGCCCTGCGTACTTTTTTCCAGCTTTCTCGTCTCTTGTTCAAGTTAATAATTCACCTCGGTTTCGCTTCTTTTGTTACCTTTTGACAAAACATACTTCGGCAGTTGGTCGAATATCTTACATAGCAATTAATTTGTTTTTTGCTTTTATTTAGTTATTGAAACTGGGGTCGCAAACGGCGACAAAGAATGGGAGCACAGTTTATTTGTCGAATCAGGAACACAATAAATTAGAGCGTATGTTTTGCAGACTTTCATTTAAATTGTGCACGAAATGAAAGTATAATAACATTCAAAGTGTTTTTGTTATTATGCGAAAGGAGGTTGTATATTTTTTCTTAAATCGCGTCGGTAAAATGAATGTAAAGTGGAAGTGTTTGCTTGATTAAATTTACTAGATTTTTTATTTTATTTTTATTCAGTTGGTGGAAGCTCAAAGTAATTCTGAATCAACTGTAAGAAAACGAGATACTAAAGAATCAGATTCCAAAGCACTTTTAAAATGTGAGACATAAAAAGAGATTCTAGATAAGGGGGGAGCAATGTATTAACAAAGACTCTACCTGAGTTCCCTACCAAAAACGTGTATTTATTGAGTGGCCGCCATTTTTATTTCTTTACTTGGATAGGGTAATTAATTCGCTTGTCCTTAATTCGTCGCTTGATAAGGCTTCACTTTGCGATTTAAACGAATTTGTGCAATGCGTGAAGTTTTAAAATCCTTTTATCGATATTTCAGGGTTTTCTCTAAATGGAGATTTAGAACCGTCGTTGCTTATTCCTCTCCCAGATAAAGAAACCGAAAAAGCATAAACAAAATGTGGTCTTGGAGTAATAAAATGTGCAGCGAAGCCATTCGGTGTAATCCTTATCGATCCCATTATGAGAATCCAAATGCATCCTTTTTAATTCCGGTTATTTATGAAATTGGTGTAGCGATAACGCCTGAAATTACGATAAATTAATTCAATGGTGTTAAAAACGCGCTTTGGCACGATCGTATCTCCACAATAGCGCGGGGTCATCCTGAAATACCGTGTTTGTGTGTTATAATTCATTAATTCGGACCCTTCTGCCTATTTGCCCCACTCATTTAAACGGCTATTTTCCGTTTCAGATTGAATTTTCATCCAGAGAAGGGTATCTACGATCTCCTAATTTCCAACGCCAGTTACGACAGGGACAACGGTAAATTCGAATGCAAAGTTAAAGCCGGAGGTTCCGGGGCGAATTTGCATGTACAGAGATACACCCTTACTGTGTTAACGGCCCCTCAAGAACCAGCCATTGCTCCCGGATCCCACGTTACTGTTACTGAAGGAAAACGCCAGGAGTTGACCTGCAGCAGTGTAGGGGGCTCACCCGATCCCCAAGTCAGATGGTACAGGGAAGGTAAGCACGTTTTTGCACCGGTATTTTTCCAAACATACTTTTAAGGGTTGGAATTGAATGGCGCTTTTAATCATTTAAAACCTTTCATGTGCACATACATTGATGATAGAGTAATTATTTTATTGCCTATAAATTATTTTTTAATTAAATTAATGGTTCGTTCGGTGTGTTTACTGATTAAAAAGTTATCTTAGTTTTAAAGTTTCCAAGTAAATGTCAAGCTTGATTTTCATCAAATAATTGTTTCGTCATGAAGAAACAAAGAACAGTAAATAAATTGTTGTGGGTGGACACTGGCGATTGACCACAATTTTAAACAAATATTAGTTCATTTTGGGGTCCAATAAATTAAAATCTCGGATTGGTGTACTTTTTGGACTGATGATTACATTGGAATATTAAAGTGGACTGAGTGTCGAGTAATTGGATGTTTTATTCCATTTCAATTTTTTTCCAAAATGAGGATCAGACGACTGAATTAAAATTGACGAAGAAATGGGAATGCGATCATCTTTAGTTTGCGAGCGCGTTGGGATATCATTTGTTGTAAACTACTGTCTTTGTACCAAATAATACAGCGAGCTTAAATTCAAAGGTTTCCTCGGAGACAATTTAACTTATAAATTTATTCTTAAACTTACAACCGTCTTAAATTCACAAAGGAACACTTTGGTAGTAACATTAGAACTTGCTGCTGTTTGAATTCAAGTGTTGGTATTGCAGAGGATTTCGCATTTGAATTTCGCTCAAAGGTAGGTCACCAAAATGGGTGCATTTGCTGGAAGAGATTCCTATCGTCAATTTCGCAATGAGGCAATTGAGCGAGTTTCAGTCCTTTACAGACACTAAACAGTTAATTTAGGATTAAATGGTATTTCTATTAACATACGGTGCAGCGGATCGTACAGATTTAATAGACTATTTCAAACATTGTAAACCAAAATTTGGCTTTGAAGTATCGCAGATGCGAGACGATGAATATGATACTCACAAGGTTTGCCACATCGTGTCATTGTATCATGTAGAACAAAGCCGAGGTAATTGGAAATCGCTTTCATCTGAAAAACGTACACTTAATTCTGTACATCTCGCTGAATTCAAAAATTTGTCTCTTGTGACACAACATTCAGATTCTGGAGCATCGGCAATAAAGAATTGTGTCATTTATATGAAACCTGACAAGGATTTATCGCGGCTGCACATACATGTCCTATTTGTGCATCGCTAGAACAATTTACTAAAGAAACGAGTGAAAAATAAATGAAGGAAGTAATATCGACTAATCTCGACCGTGTTACAGCGCCACTGATTCCCACATCCGGTACGTCATCCTTTATTTCGTTTTACAACAATTACAGTAATGATAATGCCTCGTTCAAGGAAATATGGACGAGTCCGAGCTAAAATCTGATCGTAGTTCGAAATTTTATTGCAACTTTTGGAATATAGCGATGTAAAAAGCAGCCCCGGTCTCAATTTTATTTTATTCTCACATAAAATCGCGACTTGACGTTTTTATGAATTAATTTTCGAGTGGGTGGAAGATCTCACAAAGTTTGATGCGTGTTAATGTTTTAAAGTCACTCTTCACGCGTTACTCGATTTATAGATGGTAATAGATGACAGTCCAAGTTGGAAGTGCTTTTAGGGGCTCTGTAGTAATAGGGAAAGTAGTTTGGATTTATGGCAGCCTTCAGAGTTCGTTTAAACTTCGATATCGTTGTAATAACACAGATTTTTGGATCGAAATTTGTACAATTTTTAACATTTTCAACCTGGTAATTAGTGTTTGTCAACTTGAATAATTGAGGGTCGATCGTATTATTTTAGTGACACAGAATCGGTAAAATTTTGTAAATCGGTAATTGATTGCCGGCGAAAGAAAGCGTTTAAAAATTAATCAACAGTTCAATTATCTCGGTTGTCCCATTAGGCCCTTCTGTGAATTACTTGTAATTTGGAGCTAAATTAAAAATAAACTAATGATAAGTAAAGTTCCAAATTGGGAAAAAAAGGAATTTTAATCAACTTGGATAATCCCTAATTAAAAAAAGTTTTTAATTTAACTGTTTCTAACTTTTATAAATCGGACAAATTAAATTTCGCGTCAGTTTCTAGCTTTTTGCAAATTCTTGGTTCATGCGCGAAACTCAATTAACCTTTCATTACGCAACCTCTTTAAGGCGGTTTGGTGTTCTTTTTGGCGTCACATTGTTTTTGCAAGCCCATTATTTATTTTTCCCATTTAAAAGACAGTATCTTTACACATCGCAGAAAATCTTAATTCAACTTTAATAAACCTCAAATATGGGAAGTATTATAATGTCATTTCCAGACGTTATTGTTGGCGTGTGAACCTTTCGCTGGCTTTTCTGTCTTAATCAGACGTGTACCGGAACGTTCAATATACATATCAGATTAGGGAGCTATTTTGACGGAAATTTTCTTTGCTCAATCGATGCCGATACATTTTGTATCTGGTTATTTAGGTTGTCTGCGGAGAAAAACAAGCACGCGAGTTCGATTGATTGATTTAAATATACAAAAAGAGGGGCTTGATGAAATGATAGTCTTGACGAAATCAGAGATTCTTTTCGCTACATGTAAATGTAACATTCAAAGTCGGGAACGAGTTCATTACCTGCACTGATCAAGCAAAAGGGCTCTTTCTACATCATTAAGCTTCGTTTCCAGTGAGAAATTCCAAAGTCTAGTTTTTTGCAATTAACTGCATTGGTGTCTCATTAAATGTCGCCCGCCCGGCCTGTCAAATTCTCCCATTCAGAAACGCTATATTTGTGATCAGTTCGGCTGCTCCGACTGAATAATTACTCCTCTATTACTCACTTCCTACCGATATCTCCTGAAATAACTAACTTCCCGTCAGTTGTGTGAGAACCTGGGTTTACGCATTGTTAAGACAGTCGTGCAAGAAGTCGCTCTTTGTGGCTTGCATGTGAATCTAGCGTTTGCATATTGCACAATGAGTCCGATTCTATAGTTTTAAAACGGAGATATTCATTATAAACGCAAATATTGAGGCTTCATTTACATATAGATTGGTATTTTTGCATTTATATTTTCATGAACATTAAAATTTTAGCGACTAATTTTGCTATTTTTCACGTACTGGAAAAATTTAACTGCTTTCCGTGATACTACCGCAATAGTTGAATCTAATTTACATACCTACTGTAATTTTTCCGATGCATTGTGCGCCAATTTGTATTCCTTTCAGACTCCAAATTGCCGCTTTTTCTCCCCTTTGTTCGAGTTTCAAACTTCTAATTATTAATTTTTTGTCCAGTCTAAATGATCAAGAGTTAACGACGACATCGTTCTCCCACAACGGCACTAATTAAACGTGCAGGATCCGTCCTAAAATAAATGTCTGTACGGAAATCCTACGCCCTTGCCCTTCTGAGACCTCTAATAATCATACGTCGTGGTTATCGCACCGAAACGACACCAATCATAATCCCGATATAATCATTAGATATTGGGCTTGTTGGACAGATTTAAACCAACGTTTTCTTTCACTTACCCACAAAGAAAACTTTCGTTCGGCACGATTTTTCAACAAATTGATAACTTCCACTAACGCAATTTACATTTCGTGCCTATAAACTGTATCGCATTATGTCATTACCTTATTATAACTTCAAATACCCGGAATACACGGAAAATGATATCCTTAAAGTCTTATGAGAAAGAGGAAACGGCTAACGGAACGAATTTCGTTAATTAACACCGTGTGTGTTAGTTAGTCTTAGGTGATTTTAATATTTATAAAACCGAGAGGAGTGGACTGTTGTGTTAAAGGTTAAAGCCTTTCAATAATACTTACACTGCAGATTATATCGTAATAAAAATTCATTTATTGCAAACGCGGTGATTTTTAATCCTTTGGTTATAAACGCAGCTATTTATTCTCTGCCCACATTTTCCGCAAGCTCACTGAACCAAAAAATTGATGAAGTCATAACACCGCAGAATGGTGATCAGCTGAAAATGCTTTTTAAACGGTTTAACAATAATTTGTTAATTTTTATGCATCGGATCAAAATTAATAGGCCAATTAAAATCAGATTTGTCCCCGGCGCAAACAAAGCTAATTGGCTAATTAATTTGAATACAAAGCGGGTTCAACTACACTTTTTCAATTATTGACAATAAGAAAGACTGGACTAAAAATATTTTAGAAAGGAACCTTCGTCTTGTTATTTACTTTGTGCTTTTGTTAATCTAGAATTTTAATTTACCACAAAAGTATTAACTGAGCTAAGGCTTTCACAAATGCTAGCTTTGGCCGCCTATTCATCGGAAAGTATGATTCAATCATTTGTCTGCCTGATTGAGATAAAAAAAGTATTTTCATCTAGCAGTAGCGTATTTCCATTTAATTAAAATTTGCTAGTCGAAATATAGCTACTTCAATAACGATCTAAATTTAGCACAGTGAGCAGAATGAACGAAACCATCGTTAGTATTGAAACAGGTTCATTGTTTGTAAGGTTTTTTCCTATCAAGTTAATCAATACAGTTTTAATTGTTTATTCAACGTTTTGTTAGTTGATAAGTAGGATTATTAATGTAAGGCTCCCGGATTAATTAGTACCTTGCTCCTAATATACCTTTCATGAATTCATTCGTCTATATTTAAACAAAATGGAGAGATAATTGTGTTTGGTTTTTTTAAGTAATCTTTGATCACATCTTGTAAGATTAAATTTTTAATGTAATAGTTTCTCGTTGAAGGAGGTTTTACCATGTCAACGTGTCTCCTTGTCCGTTGCCAATTCCAGTTGTCCAGTACGCCAGCAGATAAGGGAAATTATGGGGGTTGCGGGTTGTAATTCCATTAAAAATTGTTTTCTTTTGTTGGTTTGTTTTGAAAGGCAGTGCATAACAAAGTGTGGAAGTGGAGCGCGATATCAGCGGCATGCCAGACCAGACAATGTGCAAAGCCAACGTAACATCTCCATCTGGAGTAACTGTTTGGAACGTTGTCGTGTGATAACAAATCCGGAGAATTTGAATTATAGCTGATTTTTGTTGCAGGCTCGACCTACCCCCTGGAAGCCGCCCTTAAGAACGGAGGGTCGCGAGACCAGCCCACGACAGCGACCCTCTCCATCGTCCCTTCCAAGGAGGACGACGAGGCCGTGTTCCGGTGCGAGGTCTGGAACAGGGCCTTGCCGGAGAAGAGGAAGCTGGTTTCGAGCGTGTCTCTCAGCGTCAACTGTGAGTATTTAATTGTGTTATTTAAATTAGGGATATTTCGGGAGCGTAAACAAATAACTTTCGTTTTTGACGCGAAAAGGCGTTAGCGACGGCTACATAAACATGTATAAACATATGCATCCGGTTATGGGGAGCATTCCAGATGGGGCCTTTCATCTTGTAATAAAAACGAATCGAGTGTAAACTTTTCGCTCGATAGTCGATTTGTGGTGCGGAGAGAAACTTAAATTACGCATCAGTTCATTACGTTATAAGCAAATGTCATTAACAGCGGAATTTTAGCAATATTTGGGGGAATTAGACGCGTGGGAGACAGATATTTGGGATACATTACAGATGTCGCAGAAGCGATTCGTTTACATCAAGTAACATCCGAGCAGTTGTCGTAACTCTCACAGGTGCCAAATTTCCACGAAAGTTACATACAATTTACAACCATTTCATACTGCATTATGAGATGAATAGGAATGAAATACATAATTTTACCCACAATTCAGATCACGTGTCAGCTGGTGAACTGGCCAAATTGCCACCATTGTCCCACCTGAAACCAACAAAACAATCACTTGGAACGACCGATCTAAAAACTTTTTCTCATTAGAAACGACTTTCTCTAACTGGATCGATCGACAAGTGGAAAATTGTCTCGGCAATAAATTAAAAATATTGCAAACATTCCACGCATTTCTCCAAGCGCAAGAAAAAGTTAATTTTTTTATAATTTGTTGCTGACAAACACTGTTTATACTTATATAAACAGACAGGAATGTTGTGGGTTTTACTCCCAGTGATAATAAGGTGTTTGAAAAATGACAGCATAATTTCGTCGCCTCTAATATCGGAGGTGATAATTCGAGCCGTTAAGTCAAGTATTTAATTTAGAAACGGAAGTTTTTCATTTCGATAAACAGTTAAGTTACCATCCTGCCGAATTAATTATTCTCCGAAATTATCTTAATGCCTCCTCGTGGTTTCTTTTTGAGCAAATTTTATTTCCGTGACTTGACTTGTTTGAGGTGATACGATGTAGTAGCTGACATTATAACGGTTTTATCAAGTCACTTGCCCTCATAACTTGAAATCAACCAAGTTTAAAACAAGTTTTGCTTGAAACAAACCTCTAGAATTAATCTCGAATATGGTTAATTTCTTGCGAGAAAATCGTAATTTTATGCTTGCTAATGCAAGCAACGCAGAGAATAGCTACAAGTCATCTTATTAGAGTAACACAATGTCGGTGGTTTACCGTTTCGTTTTTAGAACCTGGTCAAAGGTTGTACATTCAACTGCGCCTCCCACGAGCGCGATTCTTTATCTTTGCCCTTAAAAAGTGTTTTGTCGCCTCTCGAGCCTGATGAGGCTTTCAGGTGAGGGCGAAACGTATCGCGCCTTTATATTCAGTGTAAATATTCGGCGAAAAGCGGACGCCAAACAAAAACAAGCGCTCGGTTAGTTTCCACTAAACAATAACGCAGTAATTTTCTCACAGACGTTTCCATTTCTTTTCGCCAACTTGGTTTTATTATCTTAACTTTGTGATATGATCTTGTGGAGCGAAAGAAGTTTTGAATTATCGATGCCGCCTCTCACTCTCACATGGCAAAGTTTTACATTACAGGATTTTACTTTTAATCTCGTCCAACGAATTATTCTGTTATTTCCGGTTTCCGGTGTCCCTTTCAAGTGTTTCCTATGGTCGATACACCCGTATCAATCATTTTCATTATTTTTTCAGCAAACGTGTAAAGTTTGTCAGGAACGAATTCAGGACCTGTAAAGGGCGATTTTTCAAACTGTTCCCACATATGGCTTTTTGGCTATTGATTGGGATTTTTATTATCTTCAAATGACGTAAATTCTCGTAGAGTTGCTTTAAAGCACCTGACGTAATGTGTGCATATTTAATGGAATTGATTTCTACATTACGCCCACACAGTCAAAACATCGCATAGTTTATTAGATTTATTAGGCGTTATCAATCACATGTAGACTAATTTAAAAAATTATTGCAGCAAGAAAGTATTATTTTTTAGGTTGGTGTTTGTGTTTGTTACTAATCATCCTGATTTATACATATGTTAGCATGTCTGGAATGGCGGTAATATTTTCTTTATTCCTGCAAATGTTGCGAAAAGTTTGTAATTCCGTGGCAAGGCTGCTTTATCATCAAAGAATAATGGCAGTCTATCAGGAACAGTTCCTTAGAAATTAGATCTGCAGGAAGAGGTAAATGTGGGAACATCGAATGCTTTAGATCACGAAGCGAAGTAAAGCACTAATGACATAAATATTTCCTTAATAAGGGGCTTCTTGTGTAATGGAGTCGTCGATAAACAAAGTGATATAAAGCGCCGGCTTTAAATGTCATCAATTTACAATTAAAATTGCAGTTAGAGTGTAAAGCAATATCCTTGCAGATCGCAATTAAACCCTGAAATTTACACATGTTAGACTTGTTTGTTTTTCATTCCAGTGCCGCAAATTAAACAGACTTTCCAATCACTTACCAAGGAATCTCATCTGCTGGGAAATAAGTTTTCACATATAGAGCCGCGTTTTAACCTAATTATAAGCCAATTTCGCAGCTTTTCGATAAGGCCGGCAAAATCGAAAGCATAAATCGTCATTAAATCGGGCCTTAATTGGCAATGCGGCCAGTTTTAACTACCCATGTACAATACCGACGCGAGACTTGACATTTCTGTCGAATTTTTCTCCAAAATGCAATTACGAATCTCTTTTTTGTCGACGTTTCGTGAAACAAGCGAATCGATAGTTGAAGAGGAGGCGACCTGAAATTTACATTTGCAGATTTCACTTCGCACATTTATCTCGCATATCGCCATAAGTGAATTTATGCCTTGAAACCGGATGTATTTTACTGATGTACTATAAAAGTTATAGATGGCTTAATAAATCCTTTATGAACTGACTCGCAGATTTCACACGTAATTTAGCTGCGATGATGATGTCGCAGACCCATTAATTAATTGAACAATATTTCTGCTGAGCTGCGAACGAGCGAATATTACACAAAACCTTAAATAACGCGAATTTCGGGTTGTAAAATATCGTCTCGTAGGCGTTCAAATCGAGAATACGTCGCATTCCTTTTCTCCCTACTTAAAATAACAAGATCCAAACCTACGACAGCCATTGTGACGGAAAACACTTTTTTAACATTATTTAATTAAAAATGGCTGCTCGAGTCGATGCTCTAATAATTAAACAACACGTTTCATTTTTTAAATAATTCGCATTACTATACTTTATAATTATTATTAATGATAGTTGTTATCAAATCCTAATTCAATAACATATCTGTTTGTTTCGGTAGTATATGTTTTAAATAATATGGCATAGATCAAAAAGGTAACAATGGTTTTATTTAGTTACAAGTTTATTTAATATTTGGCCTAAAAACTGAATAAATACATTGAATTGTATCTTTGCTGTTAACGTACATTATTTGCTCGTTACTAAAGAAACAGAAAATTCACCCTTACCGTGAACGTTGTTTTGAAAGAGGTGTTACGGCTATTCTTTTAAAATAACAAGGTCAAAAAGTAAAACCTTGGGACCCAAATCTACGACAGCCGTTGTGACGGAAAACACTTTTTATCATTATTTAATAATTCGAAAATGGGTGATTCGAGTCGATACTCTAAAAACCATTTCATTTTTGAATAATTCATATTCCTATACTTTATAATTATTATTAATGATAATGAGAGTGGCAGGCGTTATCAAATTCTAATTTATGTAATATATTCAATATGTAATAATAAAATAAATTAATTACCCTTTGATTAATAAAACATTATCCAAAGTAATAAAAGGGCATGTCCTGGATTAGTTTAAACATATAGGATTTTTCCTAACACCTTGTGTCAAACACCACAAAATCAACAGATTTCACTGAAAAAAATCACCGATTTCCAAAAATGCCCACCTTACATGATTACGAGTATAATAAGCCCTTGGTTCGAATTTGAATTTTGGTCTGTTATTTTATTCTCATTTCTCGTATAAATTAAAATTTGGCGAATTTTTTTAACAGGGAAGCAAATTATTATATTACATTTCCGACCTAATTACTCCTTGTTTTTTACAAAATTGAGATAGCGCAGGTATGTTTCTAGGTCTAATTGTGAAAGCAAGAACTCAACAGGACAAAGAACAGCCAAATACATTTCTATTCCATTTAAAACGTGATGTTATAAAACTGATATTGCTTTCGGTGTTTATATTTCAGTTTTATGAAATACTCAATTTTCAGTAAGGCTTTATCTTATTATTTTAAAGTAAATATTGCGGAGGAGAGAATATTGATGAATTTCAGCTTGCGCGGTATCTGTGGTTGTAAAGGTTAAATTCCCTGTAGTTTTATATTTGATAGTAACACTATAAATGAAATATTTCGTGAGGTGAAGCTTTGTCTGAAGGTTGTGCGAATTTAAAGAGAGGGAATTCATTTTGTTATCATTGTTATTTCTAGAATTAACAATTAATTAATGGGAGTTATTGAAGCAGTTGCGCAGGATGAATATTCGTAGTAGGGTCTTCCATAAAATATTCACAGGCTTTCAGGTTGCGGATGGAATAAAGGAAAACGCTCGGTTTTCTCTTTTTTTGCCAACCGGCTCTTCTCCATGTGGAACGATATTAGTTTTTTTATTATAGATATCGGAGACCCGAAGTAAATTTTGCGTTTTACTCGCTAACAATCGTAGTTTCATATCCAAAGTGGCGGATTAATATTAACATAACACTCCCGTGAAATTACCGTGTAATAATTAATCCCTTTAATTTCAGATTTCCCTCGCGTGGAAGTCGGTCCAGAGAACCCCTTGAGAGTGGAGCGCGACTCTCAAGCCACCTTGCAGTGTTCCGTGGACGCCAAGCCCAAAGTTTCCAACATCCGCTGGACGCGCAACGGCCGCTTCATCAGCGGCAACAACAACCACGTCATCCACCGCGTGAGCATCCAGGACGCTGGAAAATACACCTGCAGCGCCGAAAACGGGTTGGGAAAGGTTGGGGAGAAGGAAATCGTCCTGGACGTGCTCTACGCCCCTATTGTCCTCCTGGAGGCCAAGACGAAGGAAGCCGAAGAGGGCGAGTCGGTTTACATCAAGTGCAACGTCACGGCAAACCCCACCCCCACCACCGTGGAGTGGGTCAAAGACGGCAAGCCCGACTTTCGACAAGCGGGCGATACGCTACGTCTGAGCCACGTAACGGCCGAAAACTCGGGGACTTACATCTGTCGTGCCGTTAACACTATAAGCCCCAGCTCGCCCCCAGTCCGCAGGAGCGAGAAAATCGGGAACGCTTCCATAGCGCTGTTAATCAGACATAGGCCTGGAAAAGCAAGGATCATGCCGGACCGGCCGGTGGCCACCGAGGGCTCGCCGGTGACGCTGACCTGCACGTCGACGCCCCCCGGGTGGCCCGCCCCCCAGTACCGCTGGTTCCGCATCAGCTCCGACGGGCAGTCCACCATCCTGGCCACCGGCACCAAGTACACCATCCCCACCGCGAACGTGATCACTGAAGGGGTGTATAATTGCCAGGCCACCAACGAATTAGGTCCGGGCGAGATGGCGTCAGTCAATTTGGAAGTCCATCAGCCCCCCAGCTTCAAGTATCAGCTAAAACCGCTGGAAACTAAGCGTGTGGGCGATCCCAATTTCTCCATGACCTGCAGCGCCAAAGGCAAACCCAAGCCGATGGTTAAGTGGTTGAAGGACAACGAGGAGCTCACTGCCGACGTGAATATGTATGAAGTCAAGACGGAGTTTACGAAGGGCTACAATGGCGCCGTCAACGTGCAGAGTGTGTTGAAGTTCAACGGGAAGGCCAGGCCGAACGGGAACGAATTGTTGCCGAATGATCGAGGGATTTACACTTGCTCCTTTGAGAAT
This sequence comes from Tribolium freemani, assembly GCA_939628115.1. NCBI lineage: Eukaryota > Metazoa > Arthropoda > Insecta > Coleoptera > Tenebrionidae > Tribolium > Tribolium freemani. Next base: position 14,825,540 of record OW626791.1, on the reverse strand, counting down.
GAGGTCAAAAAGTCCGAATCCAGCATGCATCTCAAGATTGAACGTAAGTTTGAGTTTTATCTGCGACTAAATATAGAGTTATAAATTACCGGACTCGGAGGATTTCGGTGCTTTATATTAGAAAAATCGCCTCGGAAATATCTGCTAGACGTCCCGGATCTATTTACGACACTCCATTACGCTTTGCCATTGTCGTCTATTCTTCAAAATATTAAATTTCGACGACTTATTTTTATTTCCTGATTCATTTAACAATAAACCTACAGAGAAAAATCACAAAGGATTATAGAGCTGTGCTAGCATTCTTTCCAACTAAATATACACCTGAAAGGCTTGTTTAACATTCATGTTATTTGAGGGGCGCACTAACTCACAGAAACAGTTAGCGCCAGAAGGGATACGCTAAACTTGCTTACGTTGAAATGTTTAAACATTTTTAAGCTCGTTAATAATAATTTTTGCCTTTAGGAAATTACTATTAATACACTCAAAAATTATCTCCAAGCTCAATAGTACAATACAATTTTTAATTAGCGAAAAAAATCCAATAACAATTTTGCAGACAACATAAAAACGCTAAATTTAATAATCACGCTCCGTTACACACAGTATCCGAACGTTTCGGAACTATTATATCAAGAGAATCTTTGAGAAAATACGAAAATTTAATTTCTTACAGGTTCTTAATAAAATTCTCGGTTTTAATTGAGTTTTTGTGTATCTGTCTGCTTGTAATTTTTCGGTTACACTTGTCGACTTATCTTCACCTTTATTTCAAGAAAGCTATTTTTTACTTTGTTGCTGTAGACTATTTAAGGTTGAATTGAGAACGTCCGAAGAGGAGCTGTTCAAGCAAGCGCGTGAACGCAAAATTTGAAATTGGATTTTTTTAAAAAGTATTAAACAAAATGCTTTCTTTACAATTGGATGTTGTTCCTAAATTGAGTCATTACCCCACAGGTTAGTTTGTATAATATAAGGTATACAAACTGTATAAGGTAATATATACCTCATTTTAAATATTTGTAACCGAGTTTAAACGGTCGATTAATTTGAACGTTAGGTTTTTCCTTAAAAACATTAAAATTATTACGCTGTTTAACCCGTTATAAATATTTAACTCGAGATAAGAACTGGTTTTGGTTTAAACCGATTTTGTTTATTATTTTTCTTAAAAATTGAGTTTCAAATTTGTGCATTTGTACGGCTGCGTGAACGGTGTGCCCAGTTAGTTCAACCTTTGAAAAAAGTTAGGGATATTGATATTTTAATAGTATATTCATCTGATAATTTTTACTGGAAGATATAAAACGAGTACAACTCTAAACAATGAAAAAAGATTCATAGAAAAACATGAATAATATAACTTTTCATGATTCTGTGCACTTCCTTAAAAATTCAATATTATTCCTAACTTTTTTCGATCAGTTGATCATTGATTGACAGCAATAGATTGATTCAAAGATGTGACATTTACATAGTGTGTTCAGCGATATAAAAAAAACTGTATGTAATTAACATTCAATCAATTCAGAAAAAATCTCTTCGCACAATTGAATTGTTTGGGCTACAGTTTCAGAGTTTATTCAGTGAATAATAAACTGCATTGATTGAAAAGAATTACAATAGTAATAGTAATTTTTAAGTAATATCACCGATTTTGTTTGTAATTCTTAGAGTAAAATGATTGTTTTATTGCAATGTTTTGGTTCGTTCTGCATAAATAAATTTGGACACAATACAATTTTCATTTTGTCCGAATTGATCGACTTACGGGCTTGCAAACTAATGTATGCATGCATATTTTAACAATTATCCAAACAGCAAGCAACTCGATAGCAGAACTATTTAGTGTCAGTTGTGAATTTGAAACAGTGTGGAATACGAAATGTGAAATTCCGTTGGATGTTGAATTCGTGGTTAAAAAAACATAAAGATTACAACATTTGTTTTTATTTACGTTGCGTGAATTACACAAACTCTTTATCCATAGTTTAGCATTAATTGCGTTGAATATTTAAAGCCTGGCCTGAAACTGGAAGAGGCCCGGATTAAAAACACAATAGACAAAGCGAATTTCCTTTTCCAATATTCCCGTTTTATTCACAAAAAGGTTTGTGGGTCGTCATTTCTTTGCATACATCTCTGAAACAGCGTTATCAGCATCAATCAATCTCCTTTCAGATGAACCGATCGTCTTGCATCAGTACAACAAAGTCGCCTATGACATTTCTGAAACCGCCGAAGTTGTGTGCAAAGTCCTGGCGTATCCGAAGCCGGAATTCAAATGGTTTTATGGCTCGCATCCCACACCTCTTCAATCATCTTCGGAAGGCCATTACGTGATCCACACCAGCGCGGATGAGGACACTTTTACAAGCATCCTGCGTATCTCTGACATCAAAAAATCCGATTACGGCGATTACAACTGCCAGATCGTGAACAATTTGGGGAAAATCGATACGAAAATTCGGCTGCAGCCCAAGGGCCCGCCGGAGAAGCCCACCAAATTACTGGCTTTGTTCACCGGCCCGAACTTCGTGACGCTCGGCTGGGAGCCTGGCTTTAACGGCGGCATCGCCAACACGAAATATTTCGTCTCTTACAAGAAGGTTCCAGGGGACGAAGACGTGTCGATTGAGGGCTGCGGCACTGTTAGTAAATCGAGCGACTGGTCGGAGGTCGACTGCCAGCAGAACGTCCCTTGCAATGTCTCGCACTTGGACCAGCACCAGAGCTATTTGTTCAAAGTCAAGGCGCTGAACACCAAAGGCAACAGCGAGCACTCGCACGAGGTTAAGCTAACGACAAGAGTCGACCGAATTCCGCTTCCCCAGAGGGTGGCCTACGACCCGGCCTCGCACACCGTCTCCATCAACGTCCCCATGACCTGCCTGCCGCTGGTGGCCGTCATCGAGACCATCAGCACCGACAACCACCCCATGCCCATCTGGCAGGTGGTGGAGACCCTCCCCTTGCAGGTCTCCGGGGTTTCCCCCACGTACAAGGAGGCCAACTTGGACCAGATGGGCCGGGGGTACAAAGGGGTGGGGCGATCGCTTGTGGACGAACCGATCGGTGTTAATGACAATTACACACCCAGGGTGAGGGTTAAATTGTGTCTAAGGAGCCGACAGGAACACTGCGGGGACTTTGTTGAGGCCGAACGTGAGTACTTTTGTAATTTTCTTTACCACTTTACCACTGTACTTCTTTTAACAACTCCAGAGGGTTGTAAAGGCATAGAAAAGTCCATAAAACTTTGCTAGAGTGAGTTATTTTTTTTTACATTTTAGTGAAGGTAAATGCCTTGACTAAAAATTTTAAGCAAAAAAAATTTAAGCAGAATTCACTGGAACAAACCGTTTTGCTCTTTTAGTTTTTGAGTTACGAATTTTTTTGTTAAAGAATGAAGTATTCCACTATGAAATGGCTACCCAAAATTTAAGCAAAAAATTTCAAATTTTTAAATCGTGTGAATAACCGATATTATACGTAAAATGAGCTGTAGAATTCACTGGAACAAACCGTTTTGCTCTACGACTTTTAGTTTTTGAGTTATGATTTTTTTGTGTAAAACTTTAAATGCCTCTGTACCCGGAGCCGGTGTCCGGAGCTGCTCTAGAAAATAGATAATTTTAAGCGCTATCTGATGCTTTATTGATTGTTGCTCTAAGTCTTATAGTTTCCGAGAAAAAGGCAAAAAAAGGTTGCCATTTTCACTTTTTTTGAATTTTTAAACGCCGATTACGGCGAAACTATTAGAGATAAAGAAAAACCGCAAAAGCGGTTAGAACCGGTATAAAAAGCGCTACAAAATTGCATGGTTTTGTAATTTTATTTACCACTGTACTACTTTTAATAACTCCAAAGGGTTGTAAAGGCATAGAAAAGTTCATAAAACTTTGCTAAAGTGAGTTTAAAAAAATTTTTTTTTGAAGGTGAAAATTTTAAATCTTGTGAAAAACTGTATATAAAGATGAGCCGTAGAAATTCACTGGAACAAACAGTTTGGCTCTACAACTTTTAGTTTTTGAGTTATGATTTGATTAAAGAATTTGCCACGAAAAACTTAAAATTACTCACTATTAGCAACTCTTTTCACCTAAAATACACTCTATTTCCATAATTTTCAATTTTTAGTTAAGTGAACTAGTCAAGAATTAAAAATATAATAAATCGTTTGAACGATACTTGCTTTATAAACATTTCTACAGTTGGCCACACCCTCATCCACCTCTAATTTTTAAAAAACATTTCACCGCCTTATCAAGGTTAGAAAGTTTTTCCTAACAAATTCTTGAAGGATATGGAAGATTTGACAGATTACCTGATTTACTACCCTGTCCTAAGATTAAATAGGTATCTGGCCCAACTTGGTATCGCCCCTTTTTTACCGCATTATCGAATTTGTTAAACAAATATTTCGTAGAAATTACCTATTCGTGACATGTAATTCGTGCAATTAACGTCCGGGTGGAGTAATTAAGTTCTTATATTTCTTAACGCGACGTCTCTCTAATCATTTCGTTCAGGGCCGAAGAGGGTTTTATTTACATCACTATATTTGTACAGAGTTAATTAGATTCTCCACCCTTTCATTATAATCATTCCTTTGGTGTAAAATAACAAAATGCGCGTGAACTAGTAGAAGTGCCGTCAAGATTCCAGCATTAATTAGTTGGGAATGACTTTAGCTGCGCGATCAAAGCATTTTTAGCAAATCACGGTGTTGTTTTACTGTTTAACTCCCCTACTTACAAATTCATGAGCCGAAAATCGAAACGCAACGCGGTCAGGTTAAAAATAGCGAAATTTTAAATAATGGACGGAGGTTAATAGTAATGTAAGATAGTGGTGCTAAGTGTTGACTGTTGGTAGACAGCACGTTTTTAGTCGGAAATTTATTTTCAATTTATAAGGTGTGTTGGTCGGGGATTATACACTTTTTTAACTTATTTATAATCGATAGGGGCTAAGCCAATTAAAAATTGCTCGACCAATACAAATCAAATTTACGACATGAATAAGTTAGCATTAAATGGGAAACGTTTCGTATTCTAGCTACATATTTTAAAACCCTATTTTTAACCGATTTAATGTGTTATGAATTTTCTTCAGTCAGGATTTCAGATAATGAGCACTTAAAAGTCCCTTAACCGTGTTATTATCTCGTATTTACAAGTTTATTATGTTATATCAAACGCTGGCAATGAGTGGTAAAAATGTTTTTCTAATTTTAAATATTATACCGAAATTGTCGACATTTTCCGCTTAAAAAAAATTAATTTCAAGTTATCGGAATTTTTTAAATAGCTTCACAGTACTGCAACAGAAAAACCTCCGGAAGTTAGCGAATTCATTTTTTACATTCGAAAAGACAATGGATTGAAAACTGTTCCTACCAAGGTACAATTAAGTATTTAAAAAAAACAAGAGAATGGCATTTTTTACAAAAAAAATGTGGTTGGAAGTGGTGTGTCCAGCAATTTAATCACATATTTAATATTTTAAATAATAATCAAATAATAAATCGTATTTATTAAGGGCGAAGTTTAGCCGAAGCTACATATTTAATATTTTAAATAATAATCAAATAATAAATCGTATTTTTTAAGGGCGAAGTTTAGCCGAAGCTACTCCAATACAAGAAGAATAAAATAATTATAATCATGCTTAAATAAGAAAAAAAAAGAATAAATGTGATAAACAAAAACAAAACAAGAAAATAAAATAAAATAATAGTAAATAATAGTAAAAAAGAAATATAATACATTTTTTATATCAATAAAATGTGCTGTTTGTCTGCTTACTTAATATTTTTTTTAAGTAAACTAACGTTGAAACATACAAACATAGCTGAATGAAAATGTGGTAAAGACAGTAAATTAGGAAAGCTTAGATTTGTGTTGTGGATATTAAATTTATACTATGTTACGGCTAATGTGTAAACTTGGTTAGTTTGTAAACTAGCCAAACCGTTGACTATTTTAATAGAAAACGCAGTTTCAACTAAAATAGCGACTTAGTTTACAAACTAGCCAAGAATCTTGGATAATAAGGCTAATAAGTGTCCACAGTTTAGAAGAAACGTGACAATATTTGTTTTAGCTTAAACACGAACTTGCAACACGTATTTTGTATTTTGTATTTTGTAAATGTAGACCATAATAATTATTGTAAATTACAAAAGCAACGACCCATATTAGTAAAACATACAATGCATGAAAATACGCCATTTCTTTGATTTTCGAAGTAAGCGTTTGGAACTCTGAAGGAATAATTTTGTTCATTGTTTCTTGTTATGCAAAAATTAAAATCGCAAGGCGTTTCGAAGATATGAGGAATTAAACGAGAAAAAATTGTTGTATTCAATGTCTTAAATTTTTGAAGGAACATTCCATAAATAAATTAGACTTTCACAGAGTGCAGCTCTGCCGTGCAAATATTCTTCAATGTAATCCAAGTCATGATGGAGACGGCATTTGGGTGCTTCTGAGAGTAGAGCAGAGTCAACACGAAAACAGAACTTACCAGTAAATCTTAGATGTAGTTTACTAATGTATAATTGAATTACCTTCACCGGAAAGGACCTCACTTACGTAGATAAGTAACTTGGGCGTATGTTCAGTGAAATAATGTCAATATTATTACCCAAGTAACCCGAATCTTGAGCACTTGCCTTTGCCGGAATCGCACAAATTGGAACTTGACTCCGTTACCAGATATTCTTGTAATTACCGTATTGCAATAAATTGCAGTCGGATCATCGTACATCCGTGAAGCTTCGGCTCTCGCAACCCCGACCCTCATTGCCATTGTCGTCTCCTGCATCGTTTTCGTGCTCTTTGTGGGCCTCCTCCTGATTTTCTGCCGCTGCAAGCGAAACCAGTCGAAGAAATCGCAAGCCAAAGACTACGAGATGGATTCAGTGCGACCTACGATAATCCCGCAGCAAAATCAAGCACCTCCGCCTTATTACCCCTCAACAGGGATGGAGAACAAGGCGCTTGAGCACTCCCTGGACCTGGCTTTGGCCATGGAAGACCAGAAGAACGTCTACGCCACGCAGAACGGCTACGGCTACCACGTGGCTAATCCCGACATCCAGGGGCGGCAAAATATGACAAACAACGACTGTAAGTTAAACTGTAAAATGGCGGGTTCGGGTCTGATGCGGTGTTTCAGGGGCAAATATGGGCTATTTGGAAAACAGTTATTCAAATTCGAATAACGGTGGCAGCGTTAATTCCCAGGACTCGTTGTGGCAGATGAAAATGGCCGCAGCTTCGACCAACTCGACCAATCAACTCCAGCCTCATCATATCAATGTTGATAGGCAGAATTCCTACGGATATGATCCCATAACCCATGGAGGTTACGGGGCAGTTGATGACTATGCTCCCTATCCACACATAACGACGCAAAGTAATCACGGGGATGACTATATGAGAAATAGCAACAATCCGTCCAGGCAAGACTATTGCAGTGATCCCTATGCCGCTGTGCACAAGCCCAAGAAGAGGATCGACCAGCATATTGGTGAGTTGCAACCTGATTTAGTCAGAAGCGCGATGTCGTAAACCATAAGCGGTTTTCTTATTGCATTAATAATTGAAAAGGCGGGCCAAAAATTGCTTCGCTGAATACAAAGCGGGTTGTATACGGCCCACCGTTGGGCCGTATCCCACCAACTAAACTTAAAAAGAAGCGCAGTTACGAAACAATATCGCCGGATTTTTTGATTGGAAATAAACCCCAACAAAGATTGCCCATGTGGGAAGTAACAATATTTAAAAAACATTGATTGGATGCGAACTTCTCTCGTTATTTTGGTTCGTTAAAATCTCGGAAAACTACGGATTTTGTGAATCAAAAAACGAAGTTTGCGAGTGTAATTATTTGCATTTGCAGCTTTGAAAGTACCAAATACGCAAAATTCGTACATTTATTCGTGTTATGCAAAATTCAGTAAAAAAATATTACAACAGTAGTATTAAAACAAAGTCTGGTGTCTCTAATAACAGTATACTGAAAGTTGAAAATGTTTATTAAAAGTCCTCACTGAGTTTTTATTGATTTTCCTTCGGTTTATCAGTTCTCCAATATCTTAGAAATTGGTTTAGTTAATAAGTAATAATGAATAACATTTTTTGTGTCATATATGATTAATTTATTTTTAACTACTCGCCGTTTAACCTGAGTGAGAACGATAATTTACAATTGTCGACATGTCATGTTTTATACATTGCGCCATTTAGTAATTAATGTTTTTCTATTAGCATTATATTGTTAATAATGTCCACAATAATCAACGAAAAAATAGTCTAACAGTGTCGCCACGTGTTTCGTCTACATCCGGACGAGTTTCAGTTTTTTATAAATGAGCCGTCTAACTGCAAAACTCATTCTTTGACTATCAGTTAGTTTTAAATATTTGCGAAAACTATTTTGAAAAGTTTCGGTGATATCTGAAGAACGATTTTCATTAAGTGGCTTTATTGTTACTGTAAAAATTGAGTGTCATAAGCTGTTCAAATCATAGCTCCCGAATAAAATATAAATTTAGCTTTACAAAAAGAAAACAGTGAGTTTTGCTTATTATGTCGCCCGTTGTGTGAGTTATGCATCTGACTTATGTAAATTAATGTTACGTAAATCAAAAAAATCATTAGGTACAATTATGTTGAAATAAAATTTCTTTTTAAATTTTCAACTCAGTAATAATAACTGTAAGAAAATTAAAATGGTTCCAAAAGCAAAGAGTTAGTTTTGCAACCGAAGTATCAAACCGTTTTGTATAGTTTTTTTTGTATTGAAGAACGAATTTTGTAAAAAAACAGCGCTTGAAAGCCATTTTTCGACTTTTTGGCAAAGAGTGAGTTTTGCATTTGGACGGTTCAAATAAAAAATGTTTTCGCTTTTTCCTAATTAACTAATTTTGTTTGTTTGTTTCGCTGAAAAGGTGCAAAATTCCGCCCCCACTGAAGGTAAAAAATGTGTTTATTATGCTGATTCGTGCTTACACATTTATAGAAATTAAATAAATCGCAACATTGCGAGTAATTCATACGTTTTCAAAAAAAGCACGTAAACCGATTAAGTCCAAACCGAGTTTTTTTGGCCTTTGCATGAACCAGAGTAGATATTTGTCGGATTTATGATCCGTGGGTTTACGGTGTGCGTTTGTGTGGCGTCGGCAAGTGGTAAATTTCCCGTTTTGTTTATAGACTCCCCATATCATGATGTCAGCGGCCTTCCAGATCCATATTTGGAGCAGATGGAGGACGAGAAGCCGCCCCAGCACATGTCACTAAGTTATGAAGAAAGTTTAGAAAGTGGATATTCCACTCCGAATTCGCGAACAAGAAGAGTCATCCGAGAGATAATTGTCTAAGTGTTATTTTTTGGTCGGTTTTTAAACAGGATTAGTTTCCCGTGATCGTGCAAATTGTTTTCTTAATTTTCGAAAATTATCTTCTTGAGTACCTGACGTCACGTTATTATTTTTCACTTTAGTGTTTTAATGTTTGTGTGTGTATGTGGACTGTTTTAACTGCCATTTTGTGTCACAAATTTTGCCATTCGAAAGCCAAATGTGGACTAACAAACTTTAAAAAAAACGAATTTTTCAAAGAATGTGATTATGATTGCAATAAGTATTTGTTGTGTAATGTTATTGTATTGTTTTTGATATTGTGAGTGTTACACGTTTTATTACTTTCCGTATACTGTGCCTTAAAGACTGGTAAATAAGAGCATTTGCCACTTTTTAAAGTGCTTGATATTTTTTTATCGCTGAGCTTTATTTTGTAGAATGAAATGTGCCAAAGGAAAGTAATATAACGTGTAATATGGTTTTATTTTTGTGTTGTCGTGTTGCAATTTTACTTATGTAGGAACTCCTATTTTCAAAATTCTCAAGCTCAAATATTTTTTATTTTATTTTTCACAAGTGATCTCACAAGATTTATATTGAAATGCCGATTTATGAAAAAATATATTGACTCGATTTTTGTTGTATATTATTTTGTAAATATAATAAGAAGACTATTATTTTGTAAATGTAAGACTAGACGCTAAGGTTATTATTATTATACTCGAATTTTAATGTTGTAAATAATACCCCAGAATAAGTTTTTTATTTGTATCATTCATTTTTGTAAATAAATGTGTATTAAAAACTTTTCTAAAATCTGTTTTATTATCACCCGAAACTGCAAAACTTGGCACAATATCAGCTTTACGTAATTAGGTAATTTCATAAACCCTAATTATAAGTAAAGGGCTTATTTAATAATGGGTAACCTTATCTTTGCATTTTATACACTCGTTTATGCCCTTATTACAGCATTAATGAGATGGGGCAATTTCTAAAGGTGTCTTGCGGCAAACATCTGACAAACTTTTGCTCGAGTTTCGCGACTATCCTGAAAATTGTTTCATCGTATATCCATTACACCCGATGTCGACAAGATGAGGTCACACGCCACTATTTTTTATTAATAAGTTATCTTTTTAAAATTCGCAAGATGCAACATGTAGGGCCGTAGAATTTTATATCTGGGCAATTTTTTTTTCAGTCTTTTTTACGACAGCATGCCTTATTTTTAATACAATAAATTTAACTCCTCTGTCGCGTTATTTTCAATTCGGATGTAGTACTAAACCTTTATAATTAAAGTGTTTATTAAGTCTGGGACAATTGTTGTGCACTACTGCGGTGATATTTTATTGTGCTTTAAATTAATTCACAGGTGAGTACAAATTCCTTTGTTGCTTTGCACATCTGGCTGTGAAATAATTATTTCAAACGACCCCCCAATTTCGAAAACTGTAGTAAAATATTTCGTTTGAGTTTTTTGCTGTTCGCAATATTGCAGTCTATTTTTTTGTAGCTCATAAAGTCAACCTACGCAAGTTGTTTTGTTAGAGATTTTAATTCCATTTAAATGAAAGCATATTTCATATAAAATCGAGTGGTCTACAAACAGTGGAAACACAAGAAATCGCTTAAAACTTTTATAAAGTTGATGAATAAACATTCACATCCAGGTGCTGCAGTCATTGAGCATATAAGTTTTGTGACTGGGTTAAAAAACGTAAAACAGAGGTTGAATGTTGGTCAGATTCCGTAAATCTGCTCCAATTATCTGGTTGAAATTTCCAATTAGTACGAAAGAGCGAATTAATGTATTTATCACGAGAAGAAGTGAGTTGATCTAAAAACTTGATTTAAAACGACATCCGCAATAAAAATAACTTCTGTAAAGAAAGAAACAACGTAAGGCAAGAAATAAAATCATGTTTTAATTATCATAATTTATAAGAGAAGTAGTAGTTTGTTTCCTGTAACATTAAAACTTGTATATCAATAAAAAAAAAACGTTAAAAAAGTACATAATGTGAAAACATAAAAAGAATATTAAATGTTTGAATATCGATCTCTGTCTCTAATCCTTTTATTATATAAATAAAATATTCATAAATTATTGAATAAAATGGCTTTTAAAGCAACCTATAGAGACTATAGACAAAGTTAGATGACAAACTGTTCTAAATTAAGACAAGTAGTCAAAAAAATTTAAAATAAATTGGGCGCCTCCGCAAAGGAATTAGCTTGGTAAGAGTTTGGAGGAAACGGGGCAATAAAGGATCCAATAAAACAATAATTTATCAGAGTCTTATATATCTGCCAATACTCCACACATCAATCCCTATTTCGTGGATGGCAATGACACTGAGTGTTCATACTTCACATGGAAGCATTTGCCATTACATACTTTGAATTATTTGCGTTTTGAATCGCGTATTGATTTTCATAAAGTAAGTACAAATATGCATATAATATTGAGTAAACTACTATACATATTTAATTAATGACGTCCATTCGGTCATCTCTTTATCAACGTTAATGAAAATTTAATTTAGATACCTTCATCACGACACAACGGAAATAATTTTGTGAGAGACCCGACTCATATAAACAAGTTTAAATACGTGATCAAATTTTAAAAACTTTGTGTAATTTGGTAGATCCGAACACCTACTATCAAGCATTTAGTTAATTAGTTATGAGGATTTGCATGTTAAAGTACAAACCACAAATTTAATTTACTTACAACTGTTTCAGTTTGCCAAAACGCAGAGTGCAATGAGTGTTTGTAAATTTGCCGCATTGTGTGGCCACTGAATTGAGTTAGACACTAATAGGTTTGAATTTGCGTTCTTTTTACAATAATTTGCCTAGTTGAATATACTCGATGGACGCGGAACAGCCAAAAAAGTAAGTAATTGCGATGTTGGAAACCAACAAATTTTTCGATAAGGTAATGGCACTTCAAGGTAAAAACGTTATCTTACGCCCATTTCTCTCGAACAATAACAAATAATCGAGGTTCATACATTTCAATTTTAATTTCAAACTATAAATAATAGTAACTAAATTCAAATTAACAGAAATTTGTATTTTTCGAGTTATTTTGTGTTAAAATAAAAAATCTTTTGAGTTGCTAAAGTGCTTTATGGGTAAGTAACAACTAATAAAAACAGTTTTCAGAATACTTTTTATTCTTTAATTGTTCTAATTGTTTTAATTTGTTTATAAAACAATAATTGTTCTAAAGGAACCACAAAATTAATTAAGAAGCACTTTTTGTGCACTTGCACTTTCAATACTCTAAAGACTACTTTCGTCCAACTTCAGTTAACACAAAAAATATGCTGCCTGATGACCGGAAATTATAGAAAAAAAACTAATAATTATAACAGCATGAAATCTATTTTTGTCGGAGCAAAATAACATGAAAAACTCCAGGAAAAAATATCCAGACACCAGAAAAAATCTCTAAAGCACACACAAAACGACGACATATACACACCATAATTGGCAATTCCGTCTGTTTCAGATGCAAACGTAAACAAAGTCTTTCTGATGAAAACTCTTGCATTTCCATTTTTATTTAATGAAGTTAAATATTAATTAGCACATCAAAGCGTTATACAAACGATAATTTGCCAATTAATAAGAAAAACTGCTTCAAACAACGAATAGAAAAATGTATGTTCCTAGTAAATTTTCGAAACTTATGCAGTGTTTATTAATTAAATATAAAAACAAAACAATGTTTTATTCAGTGCTTTATTTTAAAGAGTGTCTAACTAACTAATAATAAAAGTTGTAAGAACAAAATTCCGAAACTTTTATGAAATTTGATCGTAAACTACAGAATGAATGTAGCCGTAGCAACCAAGTTGTTTTCTAAGATAAAAATACTTTTATTTACGAAGTATTTCCCATCCGTTTTACATTAAAAATTCTTTTTATTAGAACCAGAATTAATCAGAATTGGTCTAAAAGTGCACTACAGTGAAAGATTATGCAATATACAATAACATATTGAGTTAATCTCGTTATAATTGTGCAAATTGAGATAATCCTGTTATTTTGATGGCTTTGTTGCAACATTCGCCCATTTGCACATCCTCAGACCGAATTGTGTGTAATTAAATGCAGCCCAGGGAAGTCGCAAAGTCCAGCTATGTAAATTTCAAGCGGAAAGAAAACGTTGCAAAACTGGCGAATTAAAAATTAATGAAAAATCTGTTTGAGCTTATCATTTTGCATAATTTGTCCCTAAACAGCAAAGCTTTTACAACTTCCTTGCCTTTGTTACAATCATTTGTATAACACTTCTCTGTCGAGAATGGAAGGACCGTAGCAGTTTCCTGTTTTTCATTTATAGCGAGCTTGGAAAATGAGACAAAACTCAAAATGAACTAATTCTTGTCGAGCTGAGAAGTGGAATTTGCATACGTTTTAAATAAGGTCTTCACAAAAGCTCCAGATATCTTGAGCTTCGCGGCCGTACGGAATGGAAATTTTAAATCGCTCGCTGTTATGTAATTGGAGATTCAGCCAAATTAGCACGAAAATGCACACTTTGTGATCACAGATTTTACCACCGTTCGCGGATTTTCCCAGGAATAACAATTATTGCAATTTTTTCGAAATTATTCCTGATTGCTCGACTGTAGTTCAATTGATTTAGGGTAGCTTTGCTCTAAGGAAGTAAATAACAATTCTGAATAATGTCCCAATGCATTTATATCGAATATGACGACAAATACCGACAATTTATAGTAGTAATAACGGCCTCAAAGCGACGCAATGCACTATGCTTTCACATAATTCTGCAATATGTAACTCTTTATCAATTATATAGAGTGGCCAAATGGTACATAAGTGCTTATATCTGAGCCAGAATGTGTTTTTTGAGTTATTGGCAATAATTAGGGTGGATGCGCCGGTCGTAGCATTGTATCCAGATTGCGATCTTTCTCTTATTTCAAAATTTAGTACTTCTATCAAATAAAAAAATTTAAAAATTTTACTTTTATCAGTAGTGCTTTTTTAATGTCCAGTTAAACTGGACCAGAATTATAGAGATGACTGTGTGCACAATGAAATGATTTGCTTTTTATTTACCGAATCAATCAAAGTTTGAACAACACATTTGAAATTTCAATAACATCAAAAGAATGTTTTTGCAAAACAACTCTAATACGGGTCTTTGAGTGTAAATAGAACTACAGTTTTGTAAAATATTGCGTAAGATAAATCAACATTTGAGTTCATTATTACAATATTTGCACATTTTCCAATCCTTGCACTCGTAAAGGACCTTTAATCCTTTCAAGAGACAATCGCACAAAATAGAAAATGCCGCAATTTCGTTTGTGCTAAAATAATTTAATAAAATTTGGACGTAACTGCACTTACTCTAAATTGGATTTTTAATTTTTTAATTTATTTGTTTAATAAAACACTGACATCATCAACTAGATCTTTATTTTAAATCCAAAAAAAAACAAATTCTGAAATAAAAAATTATAAAATTATCATACTACTGGTGTTTGTAATTATCAGATACGAATACAGTAGGACCAAATTTTATTAAATGAACAAAAGCAGAAAATAAATCAATTAAATCATTTTTTAAGGACTTGGTGCGGAATAAGATTTGATTTGTTAAATCTGTTTTACGTGTAATACCACCAGACTTGGTAATATGTTTTACCAGTTGTAGGTCTAAACTTACCTTCTAAATTGCATGGTATATACTTCAATGGCTTGTTGCTTGAATCGCTTTTGTAAATACCATCCTGCAGACCATAAAAGGACTTACAGTTGTACAAGTCGTTAACTGGAGTCATTGAACAATGTGGATAAATCTGGCGAAGTACATAGTTGGAAGAGAACTTCTAGTTAATAATTGAAAACTGTGGCTCTATTATCTGAATTACTAAACCGCAAACATGTAGAATCAGTTAAACAATATTTTGTTTATTCAAGGCTTGTGCAGATCTAGTTATGATTCATTATAATCTTTTGTAATGCAAAATTGAAATAATTATCATTTCGTCAAAGCTGCTTTGAGAACGAGTGTGTTTATACCATTGTTATTTTAGTAGAAATTGTTTGCAGAGGAACTTTGACCACAAGGACATAATGGAAAAATATATACACATAGCAAACCACGGGTTAGTAATTTGTATAAACATAGAAAATAATTTTATCTCATTTGAGAGCCTGGCTAAAGGCAAAAATGTAATAAAGTTGCTCCGAATAAATATTTGTTATTTGCCTTCCAAGCAGAATTATCTTCACGCGTGAAAGCAATATCCACCTTTTTGCATATTCCTGCCCTGGAAGGGTCTTAATAGCCTAGATAAAATTAATTAGGCCTTTAGAAAACAACTTAGGCAACAAATATCATAATAAAGGACTAGGGAAGTTTGTTAATTACTGTGAACAGTAGGTGGTAAAGCGATTTTCCCAGAAAACCGCTATTCGGGTTTAGGACCGGAATATCTAAGCATTGCAATTCTTACGAATTCTGCCTTGTTTAAATTTCAGCCTCGGGGAATGAAAGATTTTTTCGAGTAAATAAGTTACAACAATGAGGAAAAAATTACAACAGAATGTTTGCATCAACAATGTAAATAACTTCTTTCTTTGAAAATAAATTGTTCTTCAGCTTTTAATTAAAATTTTGTTTATTTTTGGAACGTTGCTGTATCAGATAATATATTTTTGGAATAACAAAGTGATAATTCTAATTATAATTTTCTTTTATGCTCGAAGAGCTGCACACGTCTACTATCGAAGCAAATATTAATGACCCGGAATGACCCAACGTAGAAATAATAGCTATCACTTAAACACTATTTATAGTGAGTTAGGCCCCACTAAAAGTACTAAAACTTAATTAAAAGGGAAAGTTCATAATAATCCACCCGAGTATTTCAATTCCAATCGATTTCATGCCGCGACCATGCGCAGCTGCTCTTCGTCAAGCAGAAAGATGACCGAACAGTTCTGTATACAAAATTGTGATATCTACCATAATACTAGTAAAATTATACAAATAGTGAGCAAAGACCGGAAGTTTAGTTAATTATGGAACTCGTCACAAAATTGCAGTGTTTATTTGTGATCCCACTTTCCCGTACGAGTGATTATACGCTTGTGTTTTTGTTGAAGACATTTAAAAATATTTAGAGTTGTTGCAAGTTTAGATAATACGGAAAAATGGGGAATTTGCAAACGAGCGAGCCTAAAAGCGCCCCCAAAGCCGGCAAAGCCCAAGGTAAAGTAAAATCTTTGATGAAAATCAGGGGAAAAAAGGGCAAAATCGACTCGGCACAATTCACCGGCGTGGTCCCTGAAGAAACCGAAGATTCGGCCTTAGATGAGTCGCTCCCGGTCGTAGAAAAGTCCGATAAGATCGTGGTGACCGACTCCTGGTGCAAAGTCAACCGCTTGACTGAAGAGGTCGAGAAAAAAACCAAGACACCACCGAGCGCCGTCTCCTCAAGCTCGGACTCCAACTTCACGGACCCTTTAACACCAATGGGCTTCAACACCGAAATGAACCAATGCTACTACAGCGAGGAGAGCTTCAATCTGGACGTGGAAGTCCCCAACAGCACCACCCAGGAGGAGTTCCTCCACAATCTCACCCTCAACAGCTTCAAATTGAACGAATATCGCGCCAGGCACGAGGAGGAGAAATCGAAAAAGTTGAGCAAACTCGGAGTGTCCAAAACAAGCCAAATTAGTCTGGACAGCGATCCGAAGGACAGTTTCGTGTCAGACAACGTGGAAGTTGTTAACAAGGATGAAGAGGGTGATAGCGGCACGTTGAAGAGGAAATCGCGAGATAGCGGAGAGGAACAAAAAGTTGCGCACATGGTTAAAAGGATGTCTGATAATAATTTATCAAACGGTGAGATAAATAAACGCAAAAATGTGGGGAAAATATTTATTTTCAGGACATGTGGAGTACAAAAGACACATGTCGGTCCCCGCTGAAATCACGAAGCCGGGTCCAGATGGTTCAGTATTAAAAAAAGTGGCCTCTCTTAATTTAAACAAAGCCGAACTTGAGGCGAAAATTTCGAAGCCGAGGTTCGTTCCAGAAAAACTGGATTTTCAACTGTACGAAAAATTCGAAGGTATAGCAACTGATAGCGATCTCTGATAAACAGTAATCAAAATCAGTTCATTAAAGCATGATATAATGATAAATCAGGAAGTTGTGTTTACAGGCGGGTCAATTGCAATTTGCTGTAATTAAGCGCGTAATTAGTTGACATACTTTTATTTAATTTCCATATTAAAAAATCCAGTCTTGTGGTAACGTTACGTCACTAGAACAATTTTTGTAAAAACAGTTCAATTAATCTTATCAAAAATCGTACACAGATAAGTAAATTTTTCGGAGTTATTGTTACGTATCGTTAGTAGCTTTCGTCAGGTGAATTAATTTAATTAATTACATAAGCGTGTTCTTGGTGAGTTATTTTTTAGGCGGCCATTCATGAAGTTGAAATATATTCGCCGGCTATGCTTTTTAAATTCAGTGAATAACGTGATCACTAACCCATACATCCTTAAACCTCACTCAGGGTTTAACACAAATGTGTTTAAGGTCACATGTTGGCGAATTGGTACTTGTCTGAGTTCAGTGAAGATCACCACTTGGTTCAGTTACTCAACGGCCAGGAGTTGAAGCTTCTGGCCATCCAGTTCTGCACTCACCTCCTGGCGGCTGGAGTTTTGCGCCAAATCCCAGACAAAGATGTTCCAATGTACAGCATATTCAAAGTTGGTTGAAGCCGAATTTGTGCTTATTGATGAGTGAAGTTGATGTTTTGCAGCCTGATTGCATGTACTATTGGGCCCATGCGGAGACTCCAATGTCCGTCCCTCAGACACCGGGAAGGCTTAGCATGGTTTCGTGGCCTCCGACCTCGCCATCGGAGGCTTTCCTCACTGCAAGCATAAACGACGCTGTTGCAGCGTCCTCACCTAAAAGCCCTGAACTGCCATTCGGGGAACCCGAAGAAGAACGACCTAGGAGCAACCAAGAGTTCAAAAACTCGGCCCGAGACGTCGAAATCCTAGCACTAGAGGAAGAAATCAATCGGTTGAAACAGGAAGTCGACAAGTACAAAACCATGATCGAGATCCAAAACTTAACCGCGAAAACCGTCGAGGATTTCAGCTCTCCCGTCGAGGAAACCAAATCGTTTAAAGGCTGTGATACTAGTTTCAATAAAATAGTTCAAACGGACAATGCACAAAGTGAAGCACAATCGACTCAAACCGAAGAAACTCAACGTACAGACAGAGCAACAATCACGAACCAATCTCAAATCTCCCCCCAACTAAGCGTCAAAGAAGTGGCCTTGGGGGGAGCAACCCCATCTCCACCTCCCCCAACACTGAAAGCCCCCACTATTCCAACCCCGCCCCCACCGCCACCCCCACCAGAAATGGGGGCACCTCCACCTCCCCCAATGCCGGGACTTGGAGCACCTCCACCTCCCCCAATGCCAGGAATTGGAGCACCTCCACCTCCCCCAATGCCAGGAATTGGGGCTCCTCCACCGCCCCCAATGCCGGGAATTGTGGGACCTCCACCGCCCCCCATGCCGGGAATGGGGGGACCACCGCCCCCGCCCCCTATGGCTGGTGTTCCCCCTCCCCCGCCGCCCATGGGAGGCCCGGTGCCGCTGCCGCCGCCCCCAGCCGGGGGGTGGAGTTCGCAGAAAGCAGGTCAGTGTTGTTTGTAATATCACAAAACATTTGTTTTTTTTATTTAATCAGAAAGCACTTTTTTGTTAATGTAGTGGTCCCTCCCGTTCCAGTGTCCTTAGGTAAGAACTTTACAAATGGACAAAGATGCTTGCTAAGGCCTTTGGGAATAGCTTTTAACACTGTGTGCTTGTTTCATTGCTTTATTGAGCAAATTTCGTTGTTGTGGAATGACTGAGGTGAACTGGGTTTTTTTAGGATTGCGAAAAGCCACTTTAAATCCGAAAGTACCGATGAAGCCTTTGTATTGGACTAGAATCTTGGCACCTGCTGGAACAGATTGTGTCGATTCTCCTACATCTGATGCTCTTTGGACCCAAATAGATGAATTACCTTTAGATAGTTTAAATGAATTCGTGGATTTATTTTCAAGGCAAGTTGTTACGAGAAAACCTACGGTGAAAAAACAAGAACAGAAGGCTAAAGCTGAAGCTGTTAAACTTTTGGATAGTAAAAGGTCACAAAATGTTGGAATCCTTGCTCAAAGTTTACACGTAGATTTCCAAGAGATAGAAAATGCTATTTACAATTTTGATACTTCGATCGTTAGTTTAGAAGCTTTGCAACAGATTTACGAAGTTGTAAGTATCGAAACTTTATTGAAAGAAATGACTGATTGAATATGTTTTTTTAAGAGAGCAACTTCAGAAGAGTTAGAACTTATTAAAAATCATCTATCAACGAAACCTAACATACCATTAGACAAGCCTGAACAGTTTTTACACGAATTATCAGAAATATCAAATTTTGCGGATAGAATTGCCTGCTTAATGTTTCAAGTTGAATTCGACGATTCTATCAATACTATAGGGCATACTTTAACAAATATAAAAACTACTTGTGATGTACTAGGTCTTTTCTAATGAAAATCAATTTACTTAATTTTTTTTCCAGTACTTAGTTAATAATAATGAACTAAAAGAGGTTTTTGCAATAATTTTAACTCTGGGAAATTACATGAACGGCGGTAATATGACACGTGGCCAAGCCGATGGGTTCGGATTGGAAATTTTACCAAAATTAAAAGATGTCAAATCGAAAGATTCCAAAGTTACGCTTCTTCACTACATTGTCAAAATTTACATGAAAAAAATCGAAAACCCGTTTGAACCCAATGTTGTACTACCGGTACCAGAACCTGGAGATATCGAAAGAGCAGCTTCCGTAAATTTTGACGATGTCAAAGTAAATTTGCAAAAACTGGAAAAACAATTAACAGGTGAGTTCAAGTCCAGTAATTCGGAATAGTCAATGGAGTTTTAGAGTGTGAGAAAAAAATCGAGAAAGTGATTGATTCATCGACACCCGACAATCTCCAACCCTTCAAGGATAAAATGACCACGTTTTTGGAACACTCGAAGAAACAACTTGCAACCGAATTCGAAAATTTGGAAGAATGCAAAGTCAAGTTCATCAAAACGATGAAATTTTACTTGTTTAAGCCGAAATCGGGGACTTTGGAAGACTACCCCCCGAACTCATTTTTCGAAATGTGGTTACCATTCTGCATCGATTTTAAAGATATCTTTAAAAAGGAACTGATCAGAATGGAAAAAGAAAAGTACGAGTTTTTGATTTGATAGTGTCGTATTAATTAATTGGTTGCAGGATTCAAGAAATTAGGAAACGCGAAAACGAGCGAGTTTCGGAACCAAGAAAGATAAAAGAGCGCGAAAACGGACTAAAATCGAAAGTCAAGAAACTCCAAGCCAAACACGCTTCACAGGTGGAGACCAATTAATGATTATACAAAGTTTACGTTACGTATTTGTTACAAAAAAGTTTTATTTATTGTTTTATGTCGAATATTACTTGTGTTACTATTAAAAATTTAAAATTTATTTTACCAGTAGTTTCTGTAACCGTTTACACTTTGAGCGGTTTGCAACAATGGGAGAATCTCTTCGCGGACGCTACTGGTGAAAGACTCGCGTTCCTGGGGGCTCCTAGCGGTCGGAAAAGACCCCTCGACTTTCCTCCATGGTAAAATGATTTTCTCAGAACCGTTCCTCCACCTCCTGTAGACCATACAGTTGAAGAGAGCTTGCAAGGGATTCATGAGTGCCTTAAAGCATGTTTAAAAGTTTTGCTTACAAATATAGCGATTACTACCATGATGTACCAAATGGCTATGATCCATTCAGCCGGCAAATGGAACCAAAGTGTCCACAAGAGAATACCATTAAGTAGATTCGGGACCCAACACAAATAAAACACAAAATTTATCACAGAAAATTTGACTTTTATGGCGTCCAAGATTTCTCGCTCCCGGCTTGTGAACTGACCCGAGGCACTTGTTATGATCTGTTCCATGTCTTTGGTGGAGTGATGGTAAAGACATGGGTTGGCGATCATTACAGTTGCAATAGGGACGTAAGTGGCGATGTAATTTGGTAAAATTCGAAGAACTGCAGAGTTGAGAGATGAGGCAGTGTGGCAACTTAAATCATGAACTTGTTTGGATATTTACAAAAAAAGTCATATATTACTTGGCATCAGGTAGATACAGAAGTGATAACCCAACTGTGGTTAAAACTGCCGGTAAAATCCAAGCCACCAGATGGTAATACAAAGTCTTTGACGCTTTTTCGCTTAGAATAAGTCGCATATCGATGGCGTAAATTAGCGTCCATATCCAGGTTGCGGTATAGAAATATTGAATCAGAGCCTGGAACAAGAAATGAATGGAAAAAAGTAAAAATAAAGATAGTTACTGAAGAAATGGCACAGAACACAACACTGGAATCGTCCTCCACCGCGGGCATAATATTTTTATAATTTATCCATATCGTCGACCTTGTAAACACTCCTAGATATTTTTAACTGTTAAGTCAGTCGAGTTCGATTGATAACTCACCTAATGAAGCTAAAAGATCAGCGACTGCTAACCAAACTATAATTTTGCGTCCTCTAGCCGCTGAAAACGACAACCATCTGTGCTTATTGGCAAACTCCTGTCTTGGTAAAATCTGCAAACGCTAAATCAGGGACACAAGAGCGGAACAAGTTCTCACCTCACCTGATAAACAGCGCCCAAGATCCCTAAACACGATGAGAAAAGACACACAGCATTATAGGCATCGGTGTTAAACTCTTCCATAATGGTCACAGCCATATCGGTGCCGTTTGCATGATGGCAACAGAAAGTCTGTATGGTAGGATCGGCCATACTTACAAAAATTGAGTCGAGAAGCCATAAAATACTCCACGGCTAAAAGTTCACATCGATCGGAAATTTCTTCGATTTACACCTTTCGCACATGGTATTAAGTGTAAGAGACACCGCATTTTAATGAACTGAAAACCTCGCAGTTATCAGTTTCCGATACACATATTCGATATCTCTTTTAAGAAAAAGGCGAGATTTGTTTGCACAGACGGAGAGAGAGTGTTACTACAGATTTGAGAAATTTATACTGATAAAGCTGTATGTTTTATTTTTAAGTAAATAGTAGACAAAGATGCAATGACGGTGGTATTTTATCATTTGAAGGCGGTGGGATGTCTACGATTTATTTGCTCCGTGTTTATCTATCATATCGTAATTTACTTGTAGCCTCTTTTTGGAATGGTGTCAGACAAACGATTTATCCTTCAAGGCGTGAGTGCTAAAAAGTCCATTGTTACTTAGCATGATATGACACCAGAGGAAAATCCAAGTTACTTGAGATTGTGTAAGCAGCCATGCGTTAAATATATTTCTTTTATTTATTACTTTAAGTAATTAACTTCCTTGATTATCAGCGTCACTCTTATTATAATCTTAAATTTGTTTGTTACTAAAAAGTCTTGTAGACAATCCTTATTCATTTGCGTCATTACAGGCTTTCGTGAAATTTATACAATTATGTAACCAAAATACATGATAATGTGTGATTTCCTAATGAAAATAATTTCTCGTGTAAATTAGCATGATTCCACGGAAAACACCTAATTTTCCAGTGATCGAACACCCATAATAAGTCACATTGTAAGCGCACTTTTAGCTTACATTAGAAGGTTACAGTGTAACAGAGGCGGAAGAAATATTTTTGTTAAAAATTTAATGGAAGAAAGAGGTAATATTTATACAAAAAGCTGCGGTTTCAACTGGAGGACATCAAGAATATTTAATAGAAATTAATGCACAGGAGACTTGTGGGTGCATTCAGACGGTCTCACTTGAGTAAACTCTAATTAATTCATTGTTTTTTGTAACAAACACAAGGACTTGCATTATTTTTAAACCATTTCCGCAAACAATTCATCAATGTAGTAGCTTACAATATGGCAAAATTAAAAATTAATAACTTGAGAAAATTTTATTATTATTTTTAAGTATAAAACTATATCTATTCAGAATCAAGTTTATAGTAATAGCTGTGAACCTGTTCAATTAAAGTTGAAGTTGCAAAGGGTAACATATAGGGCTATGGTAGACCTTGTTTGGCAAAATATCTTTTGCGAGGGAAATCTCGATAAGACTCCAGTTTCTGTTCGAAGAGGATAAATTTCAGAAATGTGTAAATATAAATACCACATAAGAAGAATAGACAAAATAACACAACGTTTTTCATCTTGATGTTGATGTCGAGCTAAGAAATTTTATTGTGTGATGGTTTAGCTGTAAAAAAGTCGAGTGTTAATGATTTTCTTATCATTAAATGGTTTGTAGAAAATACAAACAAAGGCAATAATTAACTTCAGACTTATTTTTTAACAAGCCGCTTCTTTTGAATGGAAGCACAAATTGCGAGAGTAGGACAATAGGACAAAATGAAGACACTTCTTATAAACATTTTACTGTAAATAATGAAGTTATGTTGCTTTAGAAAAACAATTTGCAAAATATTAAAAAGGCAAGTGATAAGTACTATCATAACGATTATTTGTAAAACACATGCAACGACAAATATTGTTCTGTTTGCGAATATTTTCATTTTATGTTCTCAGGTAAGGGACATTATCCTAAGTTCAAAAATTTTGCGCCACTCGATTTTAAATGAGGGAATCACTCGTTTAACCTGGCCTGCTTTTGCTCCTGACATAAACCACATTGAATACGCTTGAGATATGTTTTCCAGACCCCATAGGCGTTTATAACTCGAAGAAACCCTCTTTCAAGGTTGTATTGAAGTCAGAAGAGGAAACATGAAGCGATGCTAAACGTATGAATGTTGTATTATGTACCTATTTTGTTCTAGAAGAGAAGACGTAACAATGTAAATAAATGTGTACGTTTAAGCAATTTATTGCATTTTCCAAAACTGTCTCATTTTTAAAAGTTTTTATTTAATTCACAATGCTGTCTGTCTGTCGGTTATTTTTTCGGAGCCAAATTTGAAAGGGTTTCCGTTGTCCCACTGAATTAAAATTTTGCATACTTACTTAATCTCCGTGACAATGCAATCCGATGTAGTTAAGTACCCCCGAAAGGGGTTAAATGGGGTTTTAAAATTTTAGGTTATGTTTACAAAGGGGTTCTCGATTTGTACATACCGTAACTTATACCGACATAGACGGTATGTTGGTCATTTGAACGTCACGGTAGATGCACAGTGTAATAACAATAAATCTATGCAATAAATAAAGACTAAAAAGCAAAAAATAAAAATATATAAAAAATGTTTTTCAAAAGAGGCTATTATTTAAAAGATGCACTAAAAAGTAAAAAATAATGTATTTCAATCACAGGAGAATATTTTTTCTTACAAGTTAAAATTCTAAAATGTATAAAAGCTTTGGGAGTTAAAATTACGGCATTATAGAATTACTTTGTTCAGTTGACAACTCCCAAAGCTTTTATAAATTTTAAAATTTTAACCTGTAAGAAAAAATATTCTAAAAAATATTATTATGAAGTTAATAAAACTAAAAAATATCTAAATCCTACCCCTATATTTTTCTGTAATTTTTTTTATAATTTTTAGTCCAGTCTGACAAATAAGTAAAAACTTACCTCAAGCTGCAGTAGAAGAAATTTTGTAAAGGCTGGTTTTGGAATTAAAGGAAATAAAACAAGTCCGAATTATTGTTAACTTTTAATAATTAAAATAGGTATAATTTAATACTTAACTACGAGTAAGGTAACTGTGGCGAATTATTATCCGCCTCCTACCTATCTGTACATAATAAACACGAAACATAGAAATCAGGCACACAATCTTATCAAATTATGCAAATTCAACATTAGATTTGATTTATTTACAAAACGAATCAAACTGACAGAGATCTCGAATTTGCTCTACTTTCGTAAAGAAAAAATCATTAGTCATGTAAGCTAGTAAAAAAATTAAAACGGTTCTGTACATGCCCCCGTGTGATCCCTCAACTTCCCTTCGGGACACTTCTCAGGCGTATCGAAGGCATTTTTATTGTGTATCGTCACATTTGGTGGAAGCTTCCCCTTATTATTCTCACCACTTGGTTGCGGCATGGGCACCGATGTCCTATTCTGCGAGTTTTGTCTTTGATCGTCCATGAAAACAACTTTTCCATCCCCGTTCCGCCCTGGATTTGGCATGACACCCTGATTGCGTTCTTCGTCACTTCTCCTATTCGAGAGAATCTGCTTCGTTACTTCTTCTTTGGGAAAATTGCTCGTGGTATTTTTATTGAAAAATACGCAACAGGTGCCCGAAAGGCCGTCCTGGGTCTCGAAAGGAATCACTTTGCAGTTAAGGCGTTCACTGAGCGCGTTATCAACGAGCAGGATTGTCAAAACGACTGATACTAGTGACACGAAAACTTTCATTTTGTGAACTTGACAAGAGGAACTTCGACTGGGAACTGGTTTCGTCATTAGAAGCTCAAGGTATTTAAACTGTGATTCGTTTGCAAACATTGAAGCGCGCTAATTTACTGGAAATTTATTTACTTTCCGAAACTAAACACAGAACAATGATGGTGGTTTCGACGCAAAATCTGGGCATTAACCCAGACGTGACAAAAACTGTAAATCAGTTCTGCTGAAAAATTAAATGCTAGTACAATAATTAATAAATCGTTTTTTTTTCGCATTACTGAGGCGATTTTATTGGAAATGGACGAAATATACAGCTCCATGATAGTGATGAAAAAACCCCTGGTTCACAATTTTAAGTAAACAAAAGCAAATGAAAGTTGTCTTAATACGAAGATGACCTCTAGGAGACTTGGAAGGCAGGAATACCGGATTTAGTTATGAAATTATTTATGAAAAATTTAAATCGAAGGTGAATTTTTCTAAGGAAAAATAAGTATAATAACAAAGTTGTAAACATCTTTTAATTTATGATTTTTGACAATGGGTTCACTCAGGCATATTATTCAGTTCATGAGTTATACTTATGTTGAATGCACAATGCAAAAATTGAAGTGTGCAACTTTTACTGGGGCGTGTTATGTTTTTCGAGTGGAATATTTTGTGAAGTGAGTCACTTTACCCAATTTTGTTAATTCCTATTCAAAACTGCGCGCTCGGAACGGCTAATTTAAATAGTGGTTATAATTAGCACTTCCGGCATAATCAGAATTATTGTAATGGATATAAATGTAACAAATTAGGTTTAGTCGCGTTGTGGTTTGGCAACCGCACAATGGTGTTGAGGAAGGTTATTTTTTATGATGACTCTTGGTACTCGGGGATTCCAAAGAAGTTGAAAGCAAATAATTTATTTCGATTATTCTGTGAAAAATTTCTCATCGAAAACCTTGAATCACTTCATTATGAAACAATACCTTATTAGTTATTACTTCTATTGTGAGAACTGAAGTCGCATTAGATCTCCGGTTTTTTCAAGTGCACTTTTAATAATAATAAAACAAACGACGTTTGTGTGCACAAGTCATTTCACAGAAATAACTGCAAATATACCTAGAAATCGAATTTGACGTTTCTCTCTAGACAAACATCCCGCTTGTGGTAACACAACTCTTCAATTTAATAAAAATAAATGACAATGAACCACAAACGGATTTCTGATGCAAAAGCACCTAAAATAGAATACTGACTTTTTGTGTTTTCTAAGATGTTGAAATTTTGACGTCAATGGTTCTGGAAACTCCTGACCATTCATGCGTTGAGTAAAATCCGCAATTGGAATCTGTAATTGATTTCTTGGCCAATTCGGTAGTCGGCACAAATAGTGAAAGATGGAAAAGTGTAACCTATTTGGCTCACTGCATTCCCAGATGTGCATCTTCAATGGTAAAACTACTAAAATAAGTAATTTCCTCACAATCAACTTGAGAAACCAGAATTTTTCCAAATATCAATTACATTTTTTTGCTTTTACATCTCGAGATGAGTAGTAACGTTTTCCTGATTTTTGCAAAAAACAAAGCTTATTACAGGGCCTTCAACTGTAAAAAATTGATGAACCGACAAAGAATGAATGAATTAATTTTTTGTTTTGTAAGATTTTGGTTTTGGTTAGTTCTTAGGCCAATTATGCGAGACCTTTCCTCATTTTGGCAGAAAACAAAGTGGAATGACAAACTACAATTTTCTTACATAATTTTTTCAAATACCTTGACTTGCACCGATTCCTGAATTAAAAATACAAATTGAATAAAATTATTCTGACAATAAACGACGATCTATTTTTTAATACATCTTAATGTCTTGAAAATAAGTTGTTTTAAATATTTCTTCACGTCAAACATGCTTTGAAATGGCCAGTCGCGCTATTTTTACCGAAAATGACGATTTTCTTACTAGTTTCTTTAAATAGGTTGATTTCCGATGATTACTGGCTTTAAAAAGACCGAAACCAACTTGAGATGTTTCATTCAAAAACGCGGATTTTCACTGATTCCTTGTTTTAAGTGAAAATGAAACAAAGCTTTACTTGGAGGGAAAACAAGTATTTTCTCGCTAATTTCTTCAATAAGTTGACTTAGAAAAGGACTTGAAACGGCTCACGAGCGCCCTATTTTGGTTAAAAACAAGGACTTACGCACCAGTTTCGTTGAAAATCCTTTCCTTTCTTGAAAACGCCTTATTTTTGCCTATCTACGTACTAACCAATTTCCTTGAAACAATCCCTGCTGAGAAATTGTTACTTTTACATGATGATATGGTAATTAAATAAAAACGAATCGTAATAAATCAATATTTATTTCACAATGCACGTAATTACAATTGCCATTTTAAAACATTCATTTTCAAATCAGCTTAATAAGCCTGAACTTGGGGAACACTGTTGTAGTAAGAGCTTCTTACTCCACGGTAATCTCTGTAGTAGGGTGAGTTGTAGTAATACCCATAGAAGCCAGCATATGGGTATTCCTGTTCTCGCTCCAATTCAACCAAATCCTCAATGGCTTGTTCTTCTTTCAACTGTCCAATAGTTTCAAAAGAGTCGGAAACTCCACGGTAGGGGTAATAGTAGCTTTTGCCAGGATAACCTTTTGCGTATGATTTGTAAGGGACGTATCCGTAGCCACCTTGGTTGTAGTAATAGTCACCGTAGCTGCCTTGGCTACCATACAACATTTTTTGCAAAAGGGGGTTGACATAGCGGGAGCTGCCATAGTACTGGCCTTTGCCATAGTAGTTTCCATAGTAGGGACCATATTGTTGGCCGCGGTAGTAGCGGGGGTACCACCATGGGAGGTAGGAGCCATACGACCCTCCATAGTATGGCCCGTAACCAGAACCATAGTATCCAGATGCGTATGGTCCATAACCAGATCCATAGCCATACCCAACACCATATCCAGATCCATAGCCAGATCCATACCCAGATCCGTATCCAGATCCATACCCAGATCCGTATCCAGATCCATACCCAGATCCGTACCCATACCCGCGTTCGAGCCCTTCCAGCAATTCGTACACCTGGGGACTGAGTTCGCCCTTCTTCACAGCCTTGCTGATTCTGGTCAGGAGAATTTCATACTGGGGCTCGTTGACGACGCCTTGGTACTCCCTCAGGATCTCCCCCAGGATGTCCCCTTGACTCTTGCCCCCCTTGGAGCCCCTCTTGGTCCTGTACTCCTCGTTGACGCTGTCATAGGAAGTGTAAGGATACCCGCCGTAGGCGTACTCGGAGTCGTACAGGTTGTTGTCGTTGATCTGGATGCTCTTGGTTGGGATGTTGGGGCCGGAGACGGAGATGTCGATGTTTCTTTGGCCGTTGACGCCCACAGGTCGGGTGATCATGACACGTTTGCCCGTTGGAGAGGTGATCAAGATGCTGCCATCGTCGTTGACGGAGATGTTGCGGTTTCTGTACACTGTGGAAGCAGTGCAGACGGCGACGAAGGCGGCCAGAAGAAGGAACTTCATCTTGAGTGGTTTGCCGGTTTGGATCTGGTAATGCTGGGGACGGTGGTGCTTTTATACGAGATTTAATCTTATTTGTGTTGTGTCAAAGGTGCGTTACCCCTGTTTGTGGTAATTAATTGATTACGGTTGTTTTAAAAATATGTTTTTCTTTTTACGCTTTGGAAGATTCTAGGAAGGTTCAAAGTGGCATCGAGTGTTGATATGAAAACAATAAAAAACGTCTAGTGGAGATATCTAATTTGGGAAGTATAGTATCTAATTCGTACTTTGGTAAGAGGAAAAGCACGAGTATCGCTAGGATATTTAATTAATTTCGTTATTTGACATTAAGGAAGATAAAACTAGAAAAAAATTGAGTAATTAATTTTTTTCTTTAACTAAGTTAATTGTTGCGTAATGATAAACACTACAGTTCGAAGTTTTAGGAAAGTAAAAAATTATCTCCTCCACGATTTATTTTTAGTTGAAACTATGAAGTCTGCAGTAAAATAATAATACTATAGAACTAAAACTATCATTTTATTTATAAATTGTTCAAGTGTAAGTACACATCGTTTTTAGTTCATAATAAAATTATAATATTAAAACCCGTTTTTTATTCTTCGCTTTTCCATTCTTTACTTTTTTACACGTTGGCGGATTTTTTACAACTAATTTTAAATAATAGTAATTGTAAATAATAATTATTAATTTAGAAGTTAAAAAATATTTCAATATTTAAGTTCAATTAAAAAATAATCAATATATAAAAACCGGAACTGACATTGAATTATACTCAGTACAATATTGTGGTACAATATTAATCAATTTTTATCAACGCAGTATAAGTCAATAACCGTAAGTAGTGGTGCCATTAATAAATAATAAGTCTAGAGATTATTCGCTGTAAAAAATAATTAACATCTTAATTCGTGATGTTTCCTAAAAAGCTGATGAAATTTTTATAAATTTTATCGCCGGCTTCATCAGAAAACGCCAATGAAGAGATGCGACAAAGACAGACACATAATTTTATGAATTAACTAAGGTGCGTAAGAATTGTAAAATTTGTTAGCATTTTGATTAGGCGTTTAAGGTCGGCCATATCATTACGGAAAAAAGCACTTTTTTCAGCCATTCATTATTCATAAATGTTTTCCCGAAGACGTATTGATATTTATTAAATAAGACACAAATTTTCAACAAGGTATTTTACTTTTTGGGGCAACTCGAAACTAATTTGGGTATCAGGACATGAAGGCGTAAGACAGACAATAAAAACCTAAATTTATAGGTACTGATTAAATCAGGATAGCTTGAATTAAATGAACATTATAAAATAAAACAACAAAAATTGTTAAGGCTATCATTTATTCCTTGAATTACTTTTGTTAATGTAACACTGTGTAAAAATGCATCATGTTATTCTTCTTTGGAGCGAACGTATTGATGAACGTATGGATTCATAAATTGATTCAACGTATTAAATCCATAAATTCTTAGTGCAACTACAGCTCCAAACTCCCCCAGAGCTACAAAAATAATCAGTCTAGAAATACAATTTAAAATATTTATCATTTATAACCTCCGCAGGACAACAATCCTCCTGACACTACATCAAGATATGTGCCAACCAAAGTTTGAGCGACCATTTGGTGACCATACCAGGGGTCATCATTGGTGTACGCATGCAGAGCAGACGCTAAATTTGTGAAGTTTCCAACCACTGGTAAACTCCCTACTACGGCCAAACCCCAGCTTGGGCGACTGTATAAAACATGCAGTTATTGTATTTTTTGTAAAAACTGCCATAACCACACTTACAACATGGTGTTAAATTTTTCCTTGTAATAACAAGTATCAATGTTGGGTAAAGACAGATCTCTTAACTTATTGTAAGCTAAAGGAACATATTCAACGAAGCCCAAAACCCAATGTTTCTGAGCACTGTAACTGGCATTGTATAGCAAATGATCATTAAACAATAAGATTAGATCCTACGAAAGTGCAACAGATTTTTCCTCGGGATTGTCGGATGGGACGTTATTTTTACCATCACTGGGATGCACCACTTCACGAATTTTAGTTACATAATAGAAAATCATGTTGTATGCAATGATTATTAACTACTACTTATCTATAAATATCGATGAGACAGCTTGAAGAATGTATTAGAATAAAAAACCTAAAGCAAGCGTACCAACCAGTCATTTTAAAAGTATCAATAAATAATAATTATTGTCGTTTTTATTAAAACAAATACTGTCTGCCCTAAGCACATAATTTCAAAATGTGTTTTTTTGTGCTGGAATTTTTCCAACAAGTTAACAAGGTATTAGTGATTTAGGTACCACTGCAATCTTGACTTTGCGGTACAATACTGCCACGTTGTTGTCGCAAATGGTTTCTTTTGCGAAACTACTTTAAAACTCCAATAAAACGCCACTCAATGAAAATAATTTTATTAATGAGTAATAATACGTAAAAAATCACAAATGACACTAACGAAAAGTAAAAAATATTTCCTCATAATCTGTAAAATAATGTATTGAAGCACAGCTTATGTAACAATATCAGTAAATAAGCACTCAGAAGATGTTAAACTTCTTCTTCTTTTTATCTTTAACCGACGACGTTGAGCCTTCAGACTCGTCGATATCTTTATCGGCATCAACTTTGGCCCCTTTTAGTTTAAATTTCTTTTCCTTTTTGTGTTTCTTTTTCTCTTTCTTCTCCTTGGTCTTCTCCACACACTCCTCTTTCTTTAAGTTGTACAAATTCAACTGGTTATTGATACTGTCATCCTCTTCCGCTTCTCTAACCCGGTCCATCTCAAGGCACTCGATTATTTCATTTCGCCTTTCAACTATCTCCACCAATCGGTTGATCAGTTCTTCTTCTCGCGCTTTGTCCGAATCGGTTTTATTCGCTTCCGGTTGTAACATCAGACACCTAATTTGGTATTCAATGTCCGCGTGCTCCTCCTCCAATTTTTGTTGTCTTCGCCTAAACACACAAAATCACAATCTCAACCAAAACAATACTGACACACTTACAAGTACATGAGCTCCGCTTGCCGCCTAAATAACTCGTTCTTTTCGTTGACTAACTCAAACAACTGCAAAACCATATCTTCAATTTCGGGCGCCAGAGAATCGTCTAACAGAATTCGAGACAGTTATTAACAAGGACAAAATAATTTTGAACACAATTACCTGGATTAACACCGGGTGCTTCACACTTCTCTCTGATTATCTGTTCCAGACGCACTCCCTGTTTCTCCAACCCTTGCTGCTGTATTTCAATTATTTCCAATTCTTGTCTAACTTCGTTCATTGGGATTGACTTGATGGTACGTCTTTGAGGGATTGGTCGTGAGGGAGCCTGCCCTTTCCGCCTCTTCCACTTGCCATAAGTACTCTTATTTGGGGCGCTCAGACTTGAGGAATTTTCACTCGAGCTGGGACCTAATTATGAAACAAAAATAAAGGCTGGTTATATGCGTAATTCATATTAGTTTAATTTTAAACTTATAACTGATAAACAGCCACCCAATTATTATTAAACTCACTTTGCAACGTTAAATTCTGACTTTGCCTATTTCTGTTTTGCTCATCCT
Source organism: Tribolium freemani (assembly GCA_939628115.1). NCBI lineage: Eukaryota > Metazoa > Arthropoda > Insecta > Coleoptera > Tenebrionidae > Tribolium > Tribolium freemani. The sequence goes on along the minus strand of OW626791.1, from coordinate 14,792,525 downwards.
TGACACTCTTTTCCTTTTCAAAATCCTCCTCTAGTGACTCAGGACGTGTTGAAGACCCAACTAAGGGAGTCGAAGTTGTTGGTGGCAAAGGCGCCTTTTTCGCCTTCCTCACTTTGGGTGTCGCCCTCGGTGATTGCGTCTAAAACCCCAATTCAGAATTTCCCACACACTTAAACACCAACTCACCACACTATGGCAAGGACTTGACGTCAGGGAACTCTGTCCTGATTCGCTCCCGCCCATTGGTGGTTTCGGCGCTGGTTTTTTCCTCTTACTTGCTAACCCCAACTGCGAACTCGACCCCGAAGCTGAACCACCACTCGAAGACCTAATGATACGATATTTAAGCATTGTTAGTGCGCACCTAAACAACAAGTGACAGTTACCCACTGGCTTTGCATGTTAAACAGGCCAGTGACTCGCACTTACTTGGAAAATCGGGGCTTTGGCACTGGTGTACTGGCATCTTCGTCGTCACTCCAAAACGGATTTAGGCTGATTTTCGGAGCTGGAACGAGTTTTCTTTGCGCTGGCTGAGGAACGGCTTTTTCTTCTTCCCTGTCCTGTTCTTCGAACGGGTTCACACTTTTGCGTTCGATGTAAAGAGGCGTCATATTAACATTGCCGACGGACGGCTTGATCTTCCTCCTAGTGGCCGGTTTAGGGCTTGGGGGAAGATCGTCTTCATCTTCAAACGGGTTCAGGGAAACTTTCCCATCTATGGACTGTTCTTCCTCATCGGCGGTGCCAAAGGGATTCAAGTCGTCAGGATATTCATTTTCGTCAGGCTTTTCACTCACTACGTTTTCACAATATTGATCTTCGTTACCCCTTTCAGTCACAACGTTTTCAAGTGTGACTGGAGTCTCGTGGGAATCGTCATTTTGGTCACGACTTTCTTCCGTACTGTCCGAGACCGTGATGACGGAATCATCTGTTATCTTTGAGTCGCTAGTGATTTCAATCGTACTATGGTCAGAAATGGTTATGATAGAGTCCTTGTCTACAGTATTGTCCTTAAAGCTGTGCTCGCAGTCGTCCACATTCGCACTACTTGAAGTCCTTAAAGGCACTTGATTATTGACACTTTGCGTTTCGTTAGATGCATCAGACTTGGATTCAAATAACCGCATTCGAGCTTTAACCAAAGAACTTGTCTCGCCCTCTGCAGATATCGTATCTTTGGTAACAATATCGTGAGATTCTTCCAGTTTGGTACCTACACTAACACTATTCACTTCACTATTTACATTTGTCTTAAGTCCGGGAAAACCACTATCACCGAACGAGTCTTCATAGTCCGCTTTTTCGGGAGGTTTAGTCTTGGGCAAATCGGGCGGTTCGTCTTCATTCCCACTGTCACTATCAACCTGGCTATTAATAAAGAACGAACGCGCTTTGCTGTACTTGAGACTCGAGGAACGTTCAGGGAATTCCAGCGCCGTTTCGAACTGCGTGCTGTACTCATCTTCGTTTTTCTTCAGCGTGGCCGATTTTTCCTCGTCACTCAACGACCGGCTCAAGACCTGGCTTTCCTCGTCTGGACACGTCTCGCAACAAAAGTCGTTGTTTTCGGTCTCGTAGTAATTGGCCAGGGTGAGCTGGCTGTTGCAGCGGGCGCAACGAAAACATGTACGGTGATAGAGCAGTTTTCCTACGTTTAAACGTTCGGCGATAAAGACTGGAAGGCCGCATTTAGCGCAAGGCTCGCGACGGACTTTGCCTGCGCCTGGAAATGCCGCCTAAAACAGATTAACATTTCCGTTGATAAAGACCGGAAGTTGTGGCGGGGAAAATGGCAAGCTATTTTTACCTTTAGCAAAATATTTCAGGCTTGTATTGGCCCATTATGTCCAAGCTTTCTTCCTATGAAAAATAAACAGTGTGGGTTAAAGGCACGCAGATTGTTCGGCTATTTTTTGTGCAATGCTTCCGTCCTGAAATTTTCCCGACTAGCTACTCTACGTGACCTAACTACTCTTCTAAGTAATTAAATTAGTGTTGGTTGGTAGTAATTAGTAGACTTTACGTAAACTAAACGTATTGTTATGCAGAAAGGAGCGCCCCTTTCCCATGATGTTTCATTAAGCTTCAGAACTTGTCATAACGACAATAAAGAAAGTGATGGTGAACTGGTTCGAAAAGTCTGACTTATGTAAGAGGAAACCGTCACAAACCCCTCGAAGTGTGTTTATTACAAATGGAAGTCAAGCCATATTTACAACAAAGTCATTTAGTAATCCGACTTTTTCCTGTGTAATTTCCTGTTTCAACTGTTCGATTTCAAACAGCTCCAGCTATCTAGCGATAGTTTTATGATGCTGCTAACGGTTTAAGAGTTATTAAAGGTTGTCACCTTTTTATTTAAAAAGTAACTACGGTTTACATTTTGCATGCTACATTACACATGCATGCTACTATATTATAGCCTGGCTATTAAGTTGCAATGTTGCTGTTAATAGCGTAATTACTCGGTTTGAATGTTTCAAATTGAATTACAACGACAAATCATTGCAGAACCGTCGTTTACGACAAGCTTTCGTTCAAGATAATAACTGCATGCACCGGTAAAAGTGAACGGAGTTCGGAAAAGGGCGCAAAGAAAGTTTATTCACGTGAGTTTTTTCAACAAGAACATAGCACTTTTAATTAATCTGTCTATAGAGAAGGTTCCAGCGACTTGGTGTAGTCCATTTTTATTGGCCTATGGAGTGAATGTTTTCAGATTTTTTTTACAATTCCTTATAATAAAAATATTAATTAATAAAAAATAATATTTAAGAAATTAAAAAGATACTATAAAAGTACTATAAGATAGTGACAGCTTTTCAATAATGAAATTTTGTGTTTAAGTTCTGCAATTTCTTTTAGTTTTTTTTAAATATTATTCTCCTATAAAACATTCTTTTCCAGCTATTCCTGAAAATCTCTTAGTCGCCTTTAGGATTTTTAATCACAACACATACGTGTCAGATTTTGGAAAGCTAAATCTGTACAGATTAACAGATTAGACATAGTCCACCAATTTTTAACACTTTCTGATATGCAAAATGGTCAGTGTCTTGTAACCGATGATTTATGATAATTGTTTTCACTTTCAAAGATCCCATTGATAATCGTCATGAAAACGTTTAGTATTTGTGAAAAGTACGCACTAGCAAAGATAATAGAACAGCAGTATAGCATGTAATTAATTATGTAATCAACAAAAAAAAAATTTAATTTAAAAGATATGTAAAAAAGTTATAGAAAGTTATTTTTAAATTGGCCATCAGCCTTCTGTTACAATTTCACCATATCGGATAATAAAATGGCAGATGTTGTACTCAAGCTTGTAAATATTAAAAGTCACTGAATCCGAGCAGATGTCAAATCACCAGAATTTTATTAAACTATTCCAACTGGTGCTTAAAAGCACGACCATATTTCTCAATAAAAATTAAAATGTAGAACCATTCACACTACGTTTCGCAGAAACTGAGATGTACAAACCATTCTGCATACAATCTGTGCATCCTGACATGCTCTTTGCATATGAAAGACAAATGTATAAACAGTGTTACATCACTATAAGTGACAAAATCAATTACTTTCATTTTGTACACCTGATTTTTCCGACCAAATTTAATACCTTAACCGAAACCCACACTGTTTATTACAACGATACAAGACAAGAGGGAAAAAGCGTAGAATGAAACAAAGAAAAGCAAATTTTCCACACAACAGGTGCGAAATCAGTCATGCAAAAGAATAAATAATTTTTCAAGCAATGTCAATGTCGCGTGTTCACCTTGTGAAAACAACACGTAACGTGTGTGTTGTCACAACCATCCGTGTAAGCTGGAGTCATTAGCAGGAAGCAAATAAAAGTGCGAAAAACCACCACCACAAAACCATGCAAAACTCAAATTACCTCGATTATAATTACTTATTATTATCCCTAACTACAGTGATCATGGAATCAACGCTAAATGAACTCAACGAAGCACAAATAAAACAGAACACATTGCACAAAAAATAAGACATGATGGCTAGTGATCGGTACCTTTGTGGGAGGACTCGTGGAAGCTGGGGACACCAGGCCATGGTCTGGAGAAGTTGCCGGTCTTTTCGAAGCTAGTCTTGCTGGCGATTTGCCTAGAAAAATATTTTGGTAAATTTGTGGTCACTGCAAGGAAATTTATTTTATTTCTCCTCTCGCACGACCACAATGGGCAATGACGCTTGAAACTTTTTCACATCATTCATTACGCCTGGAATTATTTCTATGATTGATGATTAAAACCGTTAAACGTGACGTATGGCAATTTTGAAACATAGATCCATTTAACATTGCAAGAAATTCGAATAAACGATTTTAACGACTGTTATTACAAATAAAAAACTTGCCGGAAACATAAACGAAGTCGTAATTATTTCATTTTCGAAATTGTCCGCAACTGTATCTGCAATTTGGTTTTTACTTAGCGCGATTCGATCAAATGTGTATCAAACGGAGAAAGTTGACTGAGAAATCTGATTGAGACGATCCGATAAGTAGGTGAGTACATAGGACCAGGTCATAAATCGATTGACCCACCTGGAACACTTTCCCTCTCTTATTAAATGACGAATTGAGAAAGCGGAAGTTATCTGTCAACTACATTGATCCGATGGCATTTCTATATCGTTTTCGGATTTTTGCAGCTTTCGTTTCCTCTAAAACACACCTGGAAACGACGCGATAATAATTATTACTTTGCGGGTTAATGACCGTCATTTTTCGGCGGTTTTTTTCCCTAACAGAATAATTTTGAATGACGACAGCGCTTTTCTCTTATCTCGAACGGATGCAGGCCAACGCCTTGGCGCGATAATGACCGTCGGCTTTTGGTAAATACACTTTTAGCACGCCGCTTACCACTAAATTGGTTATTAATGAAATTTCAACAAATTAACTTAATTGAAAGAAATTGTCAATTAAGATATATTAAAAGAAGGTAACGGCGCGTGAACGAACATTAATCGATTTGCTACAACAAAACGGAAATTTCTTGATCGCAGAACGGTAACGTAATTAAAAATCTCGATCGAGTATATTAAAAAAATATATAAAAAAATGTTTATTAAAAAAAGCTTTTATTTAAAAGATGCACTAAAAAGTAAAAAATAATGTATTTCAATCACAGGAAAATATATTTTCTTATAGGTTAAAATTCGAAAATTTATAAAAGCTTTGGGAGTTGTCAACTGAACAAAGTAATTCTGTAATGCCGTAGTTTTATAACTCCCAAAGCTTTTATAAATTTTAGAATTTTAACCTGTAAGAAAAAATATTCTCCTGTGATTGAAATACATTATTTTTTACTTTTTAGTGCATCTTTTAAATAAAGGCTTTTTTTAAAAAACATTTTTTTATTTTTTGCTTTTTAGTCTTTATTTATTGCGTAGATTTATTGTTATTACACTGTGTATCTACCGTGACGTCCAAATAACCAACATATACCGTCTATGTCGGTATAAGTTACGGTATGTACAAATCGAGAACCCCTTTGTAAACATAACCTAAAATTTGAAAACCCCATTTAACACCTTTAGGGGGTAATTAACTATATAGAATTGCATTGTCACGCAGATTACGTAAGCATGTTAAATTTTATTTCATTGCGACTACAGGAACCCTCTCAAATTTACAAATCGAGAACCCCTTTGTAAACATAACCTAAAACTTCAAAACCCCATTTAACCCCTTTAGGGGGTATTTAACTACATGGAATTGCATTGTCACGCAGATTATGTAAGTATGCCAAATTTCACTTCAATGGGACAACAGGAACCCTTTCAAATTTGGCTCCGAAAAAATAACAGACAGAAAGATAACATTGTGAGCTAAATAAAAGCTTTTAAAAATAAATCAATAATGCACCAGTGGCGCAACTTTTTTTTAACTTACCTAGTGTTTTTTGAAAAAATAATTAGTGCATTATCAAAATGATGGAAACGTGACCGAGAAAATTAAAAAAAAATGTACAATAATAATTGAAATTCGAAAATTTAATTTAATGCTTGCTTTACACTTATCGGATTTTGTGGGAGTGTAAAGGTTAAAACTGCAACATTAGGTCGACAGAATAAAACTAATTATAATTTTTGACCTGTAATAATTAATGAAATACAGTGAACTCGTGTTGCAATGTTCCGCCACTGACTACCGCAGCGTTTCAATTTGTAGGAGTTGCTGCCACAACATAAAATATTGAATTTGATTCATGACTCACGCTCAAATTTGCCATTTTTCGGCTGTTTGTTATAATAATTGCCGCTTGTCAGGCAAGTCGACTCTCTCGAGAGCGAACATTTTTTCACAGTTCGGACTTTCAGAAAAAATATTATAGAAGATTAATTGCAGAAATCGCGTCAAAATTTACGTCGCGTGTTCCAAATTAACATGAAAGTAACACTGAAACAACGGCTATTAATTTTAGAAATTCGCAGCGGACAAAAACTGATCATTAATACTCGAATCGAAAGTTGTCCTTCCTGTGAATTTGATCAGATCGCAAAATTAAATTACCCTTTGACCCGGCTGTTTCGCAAGAAATTTCGTAACCCGTATTGTTCCATGGTGCATAAAATGATTTATTGGCATAAAGGCGAGATTTATGTTGTGTCTATTGACACACTTTCGAAGATGGTCACGTAATGATGCGGTTGGGTTGATGAAGTGTGCTTGTCTCTGCGAGTTGCGAAACTTACCTTGTCCAACAACGAACGTCTGATAGAACTGTGAGAGGTAGGTGAGGATGGAGAGACGATCCGGAACGGAACATTCGACCATATCTTCAGGCTCCAGCAATGCGGGGATGCCCAAATGGCGCTCCGCAATGCGAAAAGCCAGTTCGTTGTTGTGGTAAATATCGTCTTTGTTCAGCTTGGAAAATTCGCTGCAATTGAAAGAAAGCGAGCTGATGATGGCATTACACGCATTCGTTACGTAAATCTCCGCTTAAGTAATAAATCTCTCGCACAAAAGTCGTCGAATCTGTTTTGATAAATAATTAATGAACAGCGAGAAAGTTCCGAGACATTTGGATCGACTGGAAATAAATTTTTACGACTAACAAAACCTGTCACGTTAGCAGGGATTCCATATTTACATAATTTAAGAATTTAAAAGATGTACTTTCCACTTTTGGTAAAATAACAACCAACCGAGCCAGACGGGACGTCTTTTATTTCCGACTTTCTTCAGCGGTCAAGGTTTGTGACTTCTCGAATTTTACGACAAGGGTCAACCGGAAAGAATTCGTAATTAGAATTACCCTCTATGGGCTTCTTTGCATATTTCGTACAATGTTCGTGAGATTACTCACGACTTCTAAATGCACTTTATATGCAAATTAGTTAAATAAGTTGACCTGCACCTCAATGCAACTTTCCAGGCTGTGTTAACACCGAGAACAATGCAAAACGGCACCACCTTATCAAATTACAAAATGGAATTCCTGACCTCCAAGTTATTCGTCAAAACCCATCAAGTGCGATTCTCCGAAAAATTCACTTTATGACTCATGAAACTCCTTAATTAATTGAAAATTAACTCGCTATAGCTCCGGGTTGTAATTTATTAGTTGGTAAGGGAATTAAATATTCAACCTCGTGTTCAATGGATTCAATGAAACGTGATAGCGGATTTAATATTGTTTATTGCAAAACGTTAAAAATTATGTCACTTGGTACGAAGTCAATTATCGTTAAATTTTTCACAAGGACTAAAAAATTGAGGTCGGGAAAATAAGGCGAGGAAATGAGACGGATTCTGCCCATTTAAGGCAAAGACCTGCCGGCTACACAATAACACTTTTTCGCTTGAGGTCAGTGCCTTGAAACTCCTCGTATGGCCCGGCTGGCAACCAAACCAACTATTTCACTTTTCATTCGGAAAAAATTTGGAAGAAAGTTTCTTACATCAAATCGGGCCTGAAGTGGTGGATTATGGCACAAAAGGCGAGTCCGTCCCGCCAGGAGGTGGTCATGTTGGTCACATTGACTCCAGGATAGCCTTCGGTCATACGCCGGCACCACAGCTCCAGGCCTTTCGTTCCCCTGCGTTCTCCCATGGCGTCCTTCAGTCTGCAAAAGCAAAAATCGCAAGTCAGAACATCTCGTCACGATCCCTCTCATACGTGAGACACTGATGGGCTGGGGTTTGTACGACCTAGTGACATTTTAAGTAATTACGCTAAGATGTAAATGATAATCAGATAATGCGCATTAGAATGCGGCCTTACTTATTCATGTTTAATGCCTGTAATGGGAATTATGCTTTGTATATGTGAGCAAATCGAATGAAATTGCCATGATTTATGGCGCTAACCTTGCCTGATCTCTGCGCGAGGTCACATTTTGCATAATGTTACTGAATATTGCCAAAAAGATACCGCCAAATCAAGATTCTAAAATGATTTTTTCGATCGGAAACGCCAGAATGGTAATAAAACCAATGTAAAACTATACTGTTGAACAGCCGTTGGTTTAATAAATATTCATGGCTGGTAGGAGGCGAACAGCAAAGGTTCGACATACTCATCGCTAAATTATTAGTTCACATACATAATTTTTTTCTACAACTTTTCTCATTTTCTCATCCACTTCATTTCAATGCAGAAAATGTTCTTTAATTAACTATTATTTAATAGTAATTGTCTTAAAAACATGCAAAACGATAATAATTAAAAGGCGAATTGTAAGCCAGGTGCATGTTTTTAATAAAGCATAATTTTTTCTTCAGCGGACGAATTGTAGTTGATTATTTTGCTTTGCTTTTTCTACTTGGTGAAAATGGAATTGTCGGCTAGAGGCTACATTTTTTATACAAATACATAACTAGAACACTACCTAATACAGTATAGCCCGTGAAGAAAGTTGTTCCTAAATTATAGTGATTTTCAAAGGAAAAGACTTCCTTAAAAAATTGATACTTTTTATTTGTACTAATAAAAGGTGTGTAGTCTTTAAAGAATTCACCTTTTTAAAGACAGATACGAAAAATGCTTTATTACAATCTGCAGTTCTATCTTACTATGCTGACTAATACGAAATGAATGTTACTATGTAGGTAAACATCACCATCACCCAACTTTGTTGTTACAAGCGTTGCTTCATTGTTTATTGTATCTTTCATAATAACTATTTGAAAAAATTGCTTGTCTTATTCACATCTAAATGGCGCTTTAAAATTCAAATTTTAGAGATTTAATCGCTTTTTAGTAATTAGAAAGTTATCAAGGAGAGTCAGGTTTCGTAGAAGAAGCTTTTCTTACATTATCTACATTTCTCATGTCTTTTTTTACTTCATTATCTTTGTGTTCGTTTATCTGAACCCAAGAACTTGTTGGGATAAACCTTCGTCAGTCAGCACTCAGGTAAGTATCGTTTTTCTCTTCGTTTACACTAGAATTCAAATGCAGTGAGAAATTAGAAGGAATGTTAGTCGATAAATAAACCGCTTCCTTCACGAACTCGGGAATACAGGAAGCAGAAGCATGAATAAAACAATTCCATTGCTTTTGTTTGTCTTGTGCTGACCCGGTGTGTCAATGAGAACATTATCCAAAACGGTCGTTGATAAAGTATTGTATGCAAAATAGAATCTTTCCGTGGAAATCCTACATCAGTGAAAAAAATTCAAAAAACACAAATTACTCTACTGTGTAAAGCACTCCATTAATCAAGCAAAATCGATAGGAAAGCGCTCCGGATTCGAGTTTTGCTACCTCCACCAAAGTTTGTAAAACAAAAAACCGTGCTGTGATAAGTATCAAGTGATTGTTTAGCTCGCAGGTAATGTGCCTTGGTACATACAATTTCTCAATTAGGAATAATTTAGTCGGTTAAAAAACCTATTATTTAACTTAACTAGCGGGAAGTAGAGTCGTGAACAAAGAATTGGGCATAGTGTAGGAAAATTAAATCAGTTTCTAATACAATACACTTTCCGTGCAACATTACATAAGATATAATAACATAACGGTTCAAGTTTGGAAGAACAATCAGCGCTCCCGTGTAAAAGCATCTCTTTGGGTATTTTACAAACATGTCGCTTGTAACGTGAGATTTCAACCGTTGTGACTATGATACATTTCATATTGTGTAACTTTTACGTAATATCAGTATGCGAAACATGTTCCATACGTTGTTGCGTGCGGATAAACTCCTAATCAAATACGCACATAACACAAAAAGGAATGTTGTAACCGATTGTTAATAACCAATAGAACACGTGGCAGTTGAAAAAACTTGTAAACATAATGAAAAAGAAACAGGTGCGCCTCTATTTATCCGTATCCTGGCTTGCATCATCGACAATTGGATGCTAAATGCTTTTATTTGTAAAAGACTACCGCAAAGTCTTCAAGGTCCGCCAATCCGTTCACTCTTTTTGAGGTAAAACGGTTCTAATTTTGGGTGCTGGATAAATGAAGAACCACCGTTATTGAATGCACCGTGACCAGCTCACGCTCGGTCCCAGTAAGTCTATGAAAGTCAACAGCTGATGGTGTTTGTATCTAGGTCTTGTTTTACAGCACCATTCGTAACATGCTCGTAAATTTATTAGAAACTTGTCAAAGTATTAACCGTAAATGGTAAAAAATCACTATAAATGTCACAAGAAAGCAGAAGAAACTTTCAGTGTAATTACAACTAAAAACGTTCGGTCCTCTGATGACTTTCACGGCTACGCCCCGGAAAAATTAAATGACAACTTGCGGTCAATTAAATTAGCACCTTTTAACAGAGCACAAGATTTATTGAATGCTAATACTTGTTGTTTTGTTGCCGGACAACAGTTATTTTCACACAAAACGTGCGGCGGCATTTTTTCAAATACAAGAAAATTTACAGTTAACAAAATTAGATCCCGGTTCGGCAACTGCAAGCAATTGCCAATAATCATTTATTTGACACGTTATAATAGATAGTTGGGCCATAAACAATCGAGATGAAGTTGTTTCCACCGTTCATTTGCATAAATTAAAAAGGATTACATCTAACATTGCACTATCTTATTGGCAAAATCATTCTAAAACGATAATTAGGGAGGAAAACGCACGATTACTCCCACGCGGAAAACAGACACGTCAGTGTGCAAGAAATGTCAATGTTAAGGAGCTTCATAAACGGAGAAAATTCCGACTTTCACCTTTGTGCTCTAGTTGTTATTAAAAATAATAACAGATTTACAAAAGTTGGGACCTTTTTTGGAGCTGTTCTAACGTACGATCGAAAGTTGTTATGTTTTTATAATGAGTATCAACTTTCCTTCGACTGAACTAGCCGAGATGAAATAGGAAAACAGATGTAAACATAACGCATCACTGCAGAAACAGCAATACAAAACACGCCCGGTCAAAAGAGAAAATGCATCAACATCATCGTGACTATCTCGGCCAACAATTATTATTAATAGTCAAAGGTGTGTCTAATAATTCGAATATAGGCAACAAAGATAACAATTTATTCCCAACATACGATTAATCATCCATGAATTGCATGAAGTAAGCAGAAATTTGAAAAGAATCAGGAACTGCACTTTCAGATTTACTGCGAGTAAATTAAAAGTGGAAAATTGCATGTGAAGCGATTCCTTCCGTCTTGGGACAAGGAAAAATATGTTTTTGAAGTTATCAACGAGACTGCCAAGACAAGAAGTACTTATTTATAGAACAAGAAATTGCTTTGCGCAAACAGGTATGGTTACGTCGATGGCAAACGTAAAGGCTTGGGTTTATAATGTGTCATTCTGTCAAGGACGATTGTTTCGACCATAAATGGTAAACAGCGACTGGTTAGCGTTAAATAATCCGTCAATTATGGAAATTAGAAGAAAACGAGACAAACAACACCCAACAAATCATTTTTACCGTAATTATGACAGTCGGAAAGTAAAATTGAAAACTCAACTGGAACAAAACAAACACCACGTAACTGAATATGACACCAAGCAATTTTAGCAAGCGAAAAATCTATTTTTGACGACTAAACTGCAATCGAATTTTTGGACAAGAACCAACTATTCCATACCACAAAGCCTTCAGATGCGAGAGTGGTATAACTTTATGGGTTGTGATTTCATTCAAAGTGTTAAAACACTGTTATTGGCTTAACCTTTGTGAAAGTAAAAATGTTATTTGGCAACCTCTTGTATTCGATTCTTTGTCTAGAAGTACTGACAGGAATATTATGTACCTCTTGTAGATCCATTAATTTCTCCACGCTTTATTATCGTGAGAGCAATATTCCCTCTTGCGATATACGATAAAGACGAAAAGACAAAAGCGACCTTGGAAACGCAAATACCAAAATTCACACGAAAAATTAAACATAACTGCATGCCGCACGCAAATAAATTATGTTAAAGCTTTGTCCTTTTATCTAATTTTTTGTGAGAACATTTCGCCTTTGTCTGAAGACCCTCAAGGAAGATAAGAGCGGAAGAGCGGCCCCCTTTATTTACCACATGAGTCATGGAGAAGATCAAGTTCACGTGAAAATTATAGCTGATTCAGTCCAAATTACAAGTGGAAAAAGTGTTTATTACCTCGCATAATCATACAACTCTAACTTAATTACAACCAACTCTATGACAACTTTTTCTCCTTACACCTAGGCTTCAGCCAACAGATGCTAAATTAATTTATCATTTGAAAAGTAACTGTCATTACACGGAATAATCAAATCGATTATAATGCCGTAACCACTCACTATGTCATTAAAATGACATTAGTTTTCTTCGGCTTTATTAATGGAAGAGATCCATTGGGAGTTGTTCTTTTGGAGGCCAAAACCTGGAGTTACCACATTACGAATTACATGAATTTACCTTTGATTTTATACTTTTGTTGTTGTTGACTCGAGTAATTTAACTTTGTCCATAAAAAAAGTCACGTATCGATGTTAATATCAAATACACTTATTTTCTGCGGATGACCGCAAGCACGATTTTTTAATAACACTTTGTGGTCCTACTATTTGACCCACAGACCTTCCACAAAAACATAATGACCCCAGGCTATCGGTTTGCAATCAGATTTGGTCAATTAAAAAATCGGACAGTTTCACGAAACACTGATGTGATGATATTCAATTAAATTTTCCTAAAAAATCGACCACCAAATAGTTGCTAAAATAGTGCTTCAAAACAGACATATGGATCTAGTGCAGCAATTATAGATAATGACGGAACAGGTTATCGATCAATTATTTTCACTTATTGTTTTGAAAATAAAATTTTAACGACCCTGATTCATGACACCAATACATAGTTGATTTTGTAGGTAGTCTGTTTTGTTTTCACAAATTTGCATATTGTAAACAAACCAACGCATGATATTGATCGGAAGTGTTACAATTAGATAAATGTCGGAGAAATATAAAAAATGGACAAGAGGCCTAAATGCTCATAGAATCGTTGTCTGTGGTTCTGTGGAAGACAACACAACTAATGATAAGGGAAAATCTTGATCCGAATTTAAATTAATAAAGTATCTTACGATCAATAAAACTAATCCTTTGATGCAGCCTTGAAGTGGAGTCAATACGATCAGCAGTAATAAAGTTCTGGCGATGAAAAAGCACGTGTTTCAATATTGGTTTGCAGCACTGACTCGCACTCCGCCACGGAGAACAGAAAACTGAGTGACTTGAGTCATAAAACTGGCACATATAGTGGCTACGCTATAGCAGGTAGTTGGTATAAAAGCGATCCGACAAACAGGACTGAAACTTGTATTTAATGCAGGCGAGCTAAACAGCTGCATTCATAGCTGCTGGAACAACAAAAAACTTCTACTCTTTTCGTATTTGTCATGGAGGACACGTTGAGACCTGCCCGAAGAAGCTGCATTTCAGAGAGCATCCTTTTTATTATTCCTGCGCTGCACTTAGGATATTATGCAGTTTGTCAAGAGGAAATGATAATGTAAATTATTACAGACAAGCCGTCTTGTAGATAACACCCTTCTACATGAAATAGAAGGTTGCAGTAATTAAGCGATTTAATAAATTCGCTGGTGAATGCGCGCCAGCCCTCCAACAAGCTTTACCTACCGCATTGTTCTTTAATTATTTCAATCTCAACGGTCGTCCTCTTTAATAAATCCCGATTAAAACCATGGAAAATAACAGTACTTGTTAAGAATATAATTTAAAATGATCGATTTCATCATGTTTTGGAAAAGTACATGGTGAAAAGGTGAAATTATTAAAACCTTACATGGTACTACACATATCGTGTCCGTTTTATTGCTATTAGTAATAATTTGACCCCAGTGGAAAGTGCGAATTCGTTCAGTCGTAAATTCGCGAAAAAACCATTTTCACTATCCTTTGTTTTAATATTTAAATTGCCATTTAGATAATTTAGAAAGCGTCAAGAAATTAAAAAATAAAGAAGTGTGTAAAACAGTACAGATAGGTGTACATTAAACCGTTGGCCAATTCTGTGAAAAGTAAAAATTGACTTGCCCAATAATTTTACGGACACGTTTAAGCTAAACCATTGTTAAATAATGATCATTAAACTAAGCCTGTTACTTAATACTGAATATAAATCAAATGTTTTAGTTAGTTATTACAAAAGTGTGAAATTCCAAGTCGCACGCTAAATAAATTAAATAGTACAAAATAAATAGTCACACTTAAACAAACTGTTGTAATTAGCGAATGAAACAAAACAAAATTCCCTTTCAATCAGGATGACGTGTTTGTGTTAATTACAGTGATAACGCGAAATTATCAGACGCTTCTGGATTAGTATCAATCAATTGAATTTTATTAGTCACGTCCAAGATGATCCATCCATATTTACTCATTTTAATACAGGAGAACCTCTAATCCAAACTAATTAAGAGCAAATGCTTATTTTTCTGTGATTATAAAAATATCCTTGTAGCAGACAATTAGAGGTTCGAATTAATGCAATTATAGCATGATTGGAGTTAAGGAGGTTTCACTGTAAAATTTTAAACACTCTCGAAATGGCAGTGTCCGGTTTCTTTGTCAATGTTTTAATTCTAGATAATAGAAACGAATATAGAATTACATAAATTTTAAACGCAACCTTTTACAGCTAGCACACCTGTGCTAACTTGTTTTCAAGTGAATTCATAACGGCTAGTAAAGTGTTTCCGAAAAGAAGTTTCACAATGCTTGTCACCGTCTGTTACATATTAATTTGGAAATATTTCATGGCCAAATGACAAGTTATTATATCACAGTTTACCAAATTGGAATCGAGTGGCTATAGCAATTCCGATTAGATCGTAATCCAACTGCATTTGACACCGAACTGATTTTGATTAGTTGTTTAATTGGGAGGAAAATCGAAAAAGTTGTATTTCTTCCTCGACGGATTAAAAATTCTAGCTGAGTTTTTGTAGCTTCAACTCTTCCCCCCTTACTAATGTCTCTTTAATAGTCTTTTAGATGTCCAGCAAAACGAATAATATATCGCAATTGCTTTAATTAAAATAACTACTGGAGAACTCCTCTTTCTGGTTATTGTTAGATTGGTCTTTTTGATCCGTTGAGTGTCTGTTATTAACGCGGAAGTTAGACCAGCGTCGTTAATCATGCATAAACAACTATTTAAAACTTTATTATAGATAGTCCGTGGAAATTGCATTGATAGATCATATCTAAATGCTATTATTGTAGCATCAAATCTTGAAAAGTTTATTGCACACCCAGGGTTAAATGTCTTGTACAGACAATAGAATTCGACATGAAAGTGATTTTTGGGTAGTTTTCCATTTCTGTAAGGTCCAGTCTGGGAGAATCTTCACATGCAAGACAAAGAACCAAGAACACACAGGGTTCAAGTCAGAGGTCAAACCTCCGGGTGATTTAATGCAATTCCGTATTTGGTTTATGTGTATATCCCAGAAAGTGATAAATGAAGCGGTACTATCAAGTTTTTAGTCCAATCACTTTATCGAACTAATGAAGCGGGTTCTGAATAATGCATCTCAATGATGAGTGATTTTTCTGTGAGAACTTTGAAAAGTTGTCACCCTTGTCGCAATATGAGCACCATGTGGCCTGAAATTATTAAATTCCCTCCGAACGTATCTATTACACCCCTATAATGTTTCTTCGTCGTATAAAATTGTTGTGGTCGGAATTGTCGAGTCAAAACAGAACCTTACCTTTGATGGTCGTTTTTTCCTCACCTGTATTAGTGATTACTGAACACGTATATCCGGTACAACACCAACAGTTATCTCTACTATTACCGCTTGGAAAAAATCAACACAATTTTCTACTCGACTTGATCTAACGAGCCGTTTTTCACCCATTCAAACCACGTACAGCGATTTGCAACAGATTCAGCAACAATGGAAACCTACTTTATTGTCACAGCGACTTCAGAATTGACTCAATTGCACCTACGGTCGCGTTTTTAATTAATCGTGTCAGTTTTAAGTCGAGAGGACATTTACCCCACTAGTTAATGATGCAAGACGAGTATTACTCGTAGGAGTCTGTCCAGTTGGGCTTTTTTCGCCTCGACTAATCACACTCAAACCGCGCTAAAATATTCCTTCCGCGATAAATCTCCTCTAATAAATAACCAATCGCTCGCTTAATTGATATTAGCGAACGCAGTGACTAATCTCGCTCTTGTGCATCTGTGCCTAACCGTGGCATGGAAATACCAGTCTCGGTTCAAAGCTCACGGTAAATCGATTAGAGGTCTTCCGGAGGACCACTACCACATCTTGTGCGGTCTCCTCTAAGTGAGAACCATCACAATGGGGCGAGGGAGGGCCTGGGGCTAGAGCACTCTTCAATTTTTCTCGTTACCGATGTCGGCGGCGCCAGACAGGCCTTTATACACAAAAATAAAGACGAGCCGGCCGACCTGACAGTCAAATAAGAGGAGAACTTGTTTAGGTGCGACACCCGCACACAACATTTCGTTCTTGAGAACGGATTCGTTCGCTCGTTTTACACGCAATGCGCGAATGCTAAACGGATGTGCGTGCAAAATACGAATTGTATAGTTCGACTGTGGGAATGACGAACACACCTCGAAAAACTGCGCCTAATTTCCGATGCGAGAATAACACAGATTTGCATAATAAATTTTTAATAAGGCGCTAATGAAGAACAATGGACGATAGCCATCTGATTGGTATCGGGCTTATACAAAATGCCTAAGTGTGGGCACACCCATTGCCTCGTTTGAATAACAACTGGAGATGCTAATATTTCAGGCATCAAGTCCACAGTAGTAGCTAGTAGAATATAATACAAATAAATAAATAAATAAAAACCTATTCTTTCAGAGTTTACAAAAACTTGCTATTCATATTTATTAACTAACCAAGATAGCTGGACGGATGATTATGACCACTGATAACAATAAAAAAAAATTGAAAAATTAAAATTACTTTTGCTATTGTTGATGTTGATGGAGAGACTCAAAAGAGAGAAAAATGCCATTTTTTTGCTCAAAAATGTACTTTAACTCTAGAAAAAGACAAAACATACCATTTTCGACCCATTTTCGTTGTTTTTTAAATTATTTTTGACGAAATTCATCGTAATATTGTCTGAAAACGCTCGAAAAAGAGAAAAATAATGTAATAATTCTGTACCTGAGAGCAAAATGCTCAATATTCAATGGGTGATATTCATAAAAAGTAGTATATGCTTATACTTATATTTTTTTTAAGTAGATGCTTACATCCATATTCATAAAATTATAAGTATTTACTTTTGTAGTAATAAGCAGATGCTAATACTTATGTAGTATTAGCATAAGCTTATAAAATCATAGAAACATAAGTATCTACTGCTGTCCATATTCATAAAACATAGTAGTTACTAACAAAAATTAGTATGTACTTATGAAATTACTATTCTGCTATTCGTTAAACTTATGCTTTTGCAGAAAAATCTATTTACTAAAAGACGCTATATTTGCCGTACCAAGCACTTCAAGAAACTTTAAAATTAAGCAAGAATGTGCGGCCGATCATAATTTCATATAAATGTAGCGGTTTTCAGCAAAAAGTGTGCAATAGTTAATGATCTCGATGGACACACAAAAGGCGATTTACCATTTTAAAAATTTTTATCGAAAGCGCCAAACCAATTTTAGTATTACGTTAATAGTCGGAAAATTGTCGGCTGTAAGTAACAGAGTTTGGTAGGTTCAGATTTTTCAGGTGATTTTTCGTCGATCTTAGTGCGTTTTGGCTGACTCCGGGCTCATCATAATCAAACTATGAAAAACCCGAGTAAATACATAGTGTTACAGATTCGCCTGCAGATACAAAAAATTATTATTACAATATTTTATTAGAGAAAATATTACTCGGAATATTTGTCAGCTTTAAAAAAAAACTCAACTTTAAATGTTCAGATTCTCCAAACGATTTTGTTTAGAATTTTGTCAATTCCGGAGTATTCTTGGGGATTTCAAGCTACTTCCAAAATTCCGTCCATGAGCGCTAAACAAACTTTTTTTGTTAATAACTCGAAAACTGTGGCTGTTAGCTAATAATCCTAAGCTTGTTCGAATTTTTTAGACGATTATTAGCCGATTTCGGCGCATTTTGTGTGACTCGGGGTCAAAAAGTCGAAATAAAATTTGAAAAATTTTGGCCGGAAACGCTTAGAAAATCATGTTTTTGTTTCCAAGCTGGGCGACCTGGCACTCCAAAAATCTAGCTAAGAACTCCACAATGAGGCTGATTTACATTTTGAACGTCAAACTAAAAATAATTGTCGATATTTGACAAATCTGGCGGTAACTAAGCAAGCATATTAGTAGATACTTATATGATGTAAGTATCTGCTCATAAGAATAAGCATCTATTTATGAATATGGATGCAAGTATTTACTTTTAGGTTCAACTGATACTTATAAGTAAATCCTAATACTTACAAGTATTTGCTTGTAAGTAAATACTAATTTTTATGAATATGACCCAATATTTTAAAACAAAAATTCTCATTTAGAAACCAATGTCACAATTTCACTTAACATTTATGAGCGGTTATTTTGTTATGGAATTTTTTATTGTAAGTGAATCTAGTAGGTTAACAAAGAGATATTTGATTTTATTCGATTTATAATTAATAAAAGGCACTAAAATGACTTAATACTTTAACGCCCTAAACATAGAAAGTTTTTTTCAATATGCAAAAAGCTAAAAGAAATTGAATTCAAGGGGCAAATTAATGTTTAATGCATTGAAATTGTAATGAAATTTTTTAAACAACTTAAATATATTTATTAAGTAACAAGGTTAATTGTCTTCCGGAAAATCTTCAGCATTTTGAACATAAGGAAGATTTCTGTAATAGTCCTGATATTCCTCTGGTATCCATTTAAACTGTGTCATAAGTTATCTTATTTTGCTTTACTGATGGGTTTGCGTTCATTTCTAAGTTAGAGGAATGATTGAGGCAAATTTAAAGGCTTTCTTGGTTTTCTTCTTAAAATGACACTAAAATTTGCTGTGAAATTTGTTTTAAAATATATTTTCCTATCTCTGCTTTTCTTAACTGAAACCAAACAGCTTCTGATAATTTATAATTAAAATGGCTTCCATCTTCACATTTTTTTTCTTGCAACACAAGAAGGTTACATTCAAATAAATGCAACGAAAGTCCAAAAAGTCTTCTAATTTCATTGAGTACACATTAAAAGGGGGATTTTTACACTTTCTAATAATATTGTTACGGTAGTGGAAAAAGACAGTAAAACATAGTGGGTTGGAATAACAATAGAAAATGTTTATAACAAATAATTTTGAGTGATAAGTTGTATTTTGTGTCTGTTTATAAATAAATAGTTTGTTGTAATTGGGAAAGCTCTTTAAATCTACGAACTTAAGGCGAGAAATCGTCACAATATTATCACAGTCGTTACAGATAAAAAATTTAAAAATGAAAATTATTTTCCAATAAGTCACTATGATTTATAAATAATTTGGACTTAATACTTTATCAATACCTTAAATTTTAACATCTGTAATTTTTGTAAATAATGCCTTTTGCAAGATTTTATGGATTGTTTCAAATAGAAAGTGTGTTAAATGTTTACTTTTAATTATTATTTATTTTTTGAAAAAAATGGCCTTACGTTGTCGCTCTCAGGTACAGAATTAAAATGAGTGTTGATTGAACCTTACCAAGTAATAAAAAAAATAGTTAACCAACTAACATGTATTTGTACGCAATTATTCTTTTAATTCAATACCTGAAAGTATTCGCTTGTATTTATTTGTTAGTGTTATCTGCTCAGATGTGATCGCAGAGAATAGAAACGTCTCGGATCAGAAAGTACAAAGCAAAGTCGATTGAGCGTATATCAAGATTAACAATAGATTTCTCATTAATGAATTAAATAAGCTCGAATGATCATAAAAAGACTTTCACGTGCTTTCTCGTATCAAATTTAAGAAAAAAGTATAAAAACTATTTGCAGAATAACAATTGAATTGCTTTCTGCCGGAATGAAGCAACGATTTTATTGTCGTCGAGTTATCTTTATTCATATTCAAACAAATCAGCCGACACGAAATTATCTCACATTTAATATGTTCCTGGGTGTTATCTGTTGAATTTAACATAAACACAGGGCGGATGCTGTCAGAAAGTGAACAAAAAGTTGATATATCTTGTTGGATGATGGTCCGAGTCGGCGGCGCCTTTCTGTCAGGAGAATAGCCTCTCTTAGCTCGAACCCCTCGGAGAGTTCCATCAAGTTTGGTACCAACGATTCTAATAAATTCAACATGGCAGTCGACCCCGACTGTATTATTGTTCATCATGTGAATTATTTTCAAGGGTTGTGGACGTTGTTAGTCTCGACCGGTTTTGGACTTTTAATTTCTAAGCTGAAGGTTCTCATTCCTTATTCAAAGTGGAAGGTTTATGTTTACCTTATTACATCGTTGATGGGAACTTAACACGAAGTATCTTTTCGTTTACGAGCCGATACACGAAGGAACGATTTTCGTTTTATGGACCCCAGGAACGAGGTCAAGGTGCAAACTGTCCTCCAACGATGCACAAAAAAGTATCGAGCAAGCCAGATTTTTTCTAAAGGTTATACTACAGGTTAGCACCTTCATTTATCTTCATCTCGTTAATAACTTAATTATTTCGGTATTTCCGCACGTTTTGTTACTACGGACCAAAAAACGCATCAGTTGCGTCAATTTCCTGCATCATATTTGTTAACCACTCATGTCACATAATTACAGATTCCGACTCACTGAATGCATTATAAAATATTTGTGGTCGGCTTGAAATAATTTGTGGCCTATTGTTTCCCATTGTTACACGCAAGCAACTGTTTTAAAAGTCACATCGGCTGTTTGACAATGTTGCATTGTTGACATGGTCCGAAAAGAATTAACTCTCGAGTGATATGGAGAAAATAAAAGTTGCTAACTTCATTACTTCATAACTGTCCAACATCCGCAGTTTCTTACGCACCTTGTTTGTTTTTCGTTTCGAGCAGATGTCGTTGGTTAATTAATGTGACTGAAAGCTGTCCTCCGCAGCAATTCTTTGAAAAAACACCAAACGTAACATAATGCAGAAATTCAGAAAAAATGGCACTTTGAAATTTTCTTATTAAAAAAATATATAAAAAATTGTTTTTAAAAAAAAGCTTTTATTTAAAAGATGCACTAAAAAGTAAAAAATAATGTATTTCAATCACAGGAGAATATTTTTTCTTACAGGTTAAAATTCTAAAATTTATAGAAGCTTTGGGAGTTGTCAACTGAACAAAGTAATTCTGTAATGCCGTAGTTTTATAACTCCCAAAGCTTTTATAAATTTTAGAATTTTAACCTGTAAAAAAAAATATTCTCCTGTGATTGAAATACATTATTTTTTACTTTTTAGTGCATCTTTTAAATAAAAGCTTTCTTTAAAAAACATTTTTTTATATATTTTTATTTTTTGATTTTTAGTCTTTATTTATTGCATAGATTTATTGTTATTACACTGTGCATCTACCGTGACGTCCAAATGACCAACATACCGTCTATGTCGGTATAAGTTACGGTATGTACAAATCGAGAACCCCTTTGTAAACATAACCTAAAATTTTAAAACCCCATTTAACACCTTTAGGGGGTAATTAACAATATAGAATTGCATTGTCACGCAGATTACGTAAGCATGTTAAATTTCATTTCATTGCGACTACAGGAATCCTGTCAAACTTACAAATCGAGAACCCCTTTGTAAACATAACCTAAAACTTCAAAACCCCATTTAACCCCTTTAGGGGGTTTTAACTACAAAGGATTGCATTGTCACGCAGATTAAGTAAGTATGCAAAATTTCAATTCAGTGGGACAACGGGAACCCTTTCAAATTTGACTCCGAAAAAATAACCGACAGACAGATAACATTGTGAGTTAAATAAACGCCCAAATCACCATTTTGTAGGCATTGTCATGTCAGTACCTTTTGTTTGCATATGATAATTAACTACGTAACAAAAGGCGCTAATTTCTAAAATAAACGTAACACTTAACGTTCAATCATGTGCGTCAAATATTTTCACCATTGCAGAAATAATTGACATACGTTTCACAGTATTGTCTGCGAACAAACAGAGGACATCCCAAATTTCACAATCTCACAAAATTGCATTCAGAGAATAATAAAAATTTAATATTCTAGTTCTCTGATAGGAAGAATGAATCGCGGCTGAGTTATTGGCAATAAATGTTAAAACTTCAATATCTGTCAGAATTTATTTATTGCGTTATTTTCTCGTACAGATTTCTTTGCGAATTTTGTTTGGTCACACCCAAAGCAATTGTGATGTGAAATATGTGCCCGTAAATGTTTTTTGTTTGACCCTGAACAAATACAAATCCCTTTTCACTTTATCAGCGATGGCAATTAGCGTTGTTTTACTGATGGCAGGACAATACCTGTCTATCTGTAAAAGCTTTATGCCGGTACCCTCAGAAGTCTCAAGATATCTTTGCTTGATATCTGCCTTTCTAAACACTACCGATGTACCACTCTCTTCTATTTTCCATTCAAACTGTTTTCCGTACAAATGCAATTAGACATTACACATTTCGGTTGTTCCAGTTCAAACATCCAAGCCCTTGTTTTCTAAAGCATTTAAATTTCTTCAGCTTATGACACTGTTTGTATTCTACACCGGTTTAAGTACGTTTTTGTCCTCGTTTCTTAGATAGTACAGCACGGTTTTATTTTCTTGTTTCAAACATGTAAGGTTAAATTGGGATAAAAACTGATATACAGGTGATTCTTCCTCCTCATAAAATAAAGTATCAAGTTAATCTTCGTCGCAGATGTGGAGTCAGCGGTTGGTCCCACAGGAAATTCCTTCCCACACTTATGAAGCCATACACGAATTAAAAAAATGTTTTAACCACTATATTATATTTACAAAATATGGTATTAAACTTCCAGATCCATTGACCTAACGGAAACCATTCTGTGAGGTAAGTCGGCGTTTAAAGCTTCACATGAAGAACTAACCACACTCTACATTCTTCACAGTTACAAATTAAGTATTCCAACGTGACTTGAGTGGAAAATATTGTAGTTGCGCCGTTCCGGCAAAAGGGCTGAAACCATCGCGTGTCTAACAAGTTTTAAAATTTGCCTGCATTATAGCAGAGGTCAAAGGTTTGCTCTACCACTCGTCCGTGCGTGAATATTACGTACCTTCTCGCGGAAGAAAGAAGATTTTACGACGCCACTTAACAACCGCAACTATAAAACATCATATCCTTATTTCTTTCCTTAATTAACTTTTCCAAACGAAAATATTCGCAGTCATGCGACAGCGCATTAGCTTTAATTAAACTTTAAATCGGCCTCTAATTAAATGACTTACCACAAGTAACACTCTTAAACCAGTTGATCATGATTTTGAACATGCTTGATCGATTTAGCGCATTGCATTAAAAAACTTATAACGGTAATCGGCTGTATGGTGCTTTGGCATATGCAGCTGATTACAAGGAGAAAAAGCCGCGTTTAAATTGCTCCAGAACTGGCCCAGCGCCAATCTTTCCCGAAAAAAAGGCAATTGCATGACCGACTACGCCTCGTATCTACTAACTCCATCCTCAAAACATATCACGACCCATTGAATATTAATTGCCGAGAGATTTAATTAACAAAGGAACCAAATATATTGTGTACACACAACACATCGGAACCACTTTTTCTCCGGCAATGATTGGGTCAGTGGGCCAAAGCCAGAGGTACTACCAATTGGAGAGCTCAAGTGAAAAAATCACAAAATCGGATTCTTTCCTCCAGACTGATCGTTTCCAATCGGAAGAAGATGCGGTATAACAGTGTCTGGCTTACTCGCACCGTTAAAAGCCATAAAGCGAAAGTGAAACGAAAAGTTGAACGTGCGAATGAAAAATACCAAATTGAATAAATTAAGAAATTACGCAAGAGTCTGGCCGAATATCATTATTCCACACTCAGGAGAAGGAAAAGCACGGGATGCGTTTTCCTTTGCACAGAAACAGCTATTGGATGAATAATGTATTTCTCCTTTTGAGGCTGTACTTCCGCAGGAGATAAGTATTTTTCCTCCTTGAGACGCTAAATAAAGTTAATAAACACCTCTCATAATTCACCAATAACAGTCGACGTGAATTTGGCATTGACTGATTTAGCGTCGCTTCACGAATAAAAAACTACTTGCGTTAATGTTCGGTTAAAGGTGATGATATTTTTCGAAAATATTTGCCTATGATTTACGACATTTCATAAAAGAAACATTAAAAAAGTACTTGACGTTTATTCAATTTCTTAAAACATAACTGTAGAAGCCAAATGCAAAAAATATGAAATTGCCAGCTTGTCCAAAATGTGGGTTCATTTTGCAACCGTAACAAAGACGGGGTCTTAGTTCAGTCAAGTCATTCAATTTATTATAGTTTTTGATAAAAACGAGATTAGTTCCAGTTGAGTTATTGGAAGAATTCACACCTCCGATTAAATCAAATGTTGATGTTTCTGTACCTTTTTGCATAATCGCAACTAAACCCAGCACGAGTCTGCTATTAATGGTCTCTATAAACAAATCGACTACCAGAAGAAGTTTGAAACGGTGTTGCAATTTCATACGTTATGTACAGTGATCTGTGACGTCTTATTTTGCATCGGGAAGTGTCAATTTTAACGATCATGTCCTGAAGAAATTACAAGTCCAGCATGTGGATGTTAACGGTATATTGTTCGAACGCCTAGAATATTTAAATAGTGATTTACATGGAGCTGCGATCCTTTAGTGCAACTACCTATGGTCAGAGACACGGAATAATTAAATAATTACAGTGATTTTTTTCTTATGGACTTTGCATGACTTCCGCCTATACTCGTATGTCGAAAGTAACATTAAGAGATTCAACAACCATTTCAAATTTCAATTCCTATAATCATGACCGAGTGGCTACCAGTGCGATTGGATTGCTAATTAGGCTAATAAGCTTCATGTCGAAAGCCAACTCAATTCTGGAATTTGCAAAAATTGACCAAAACAAAGAAAAGGTCGGTATCCGCAAAAATCTCTTTGCATCATTAACAGAATAGTTAGGTAAGTAAATTTCTACATCATAAATTTCAGTTTAATGGAAATCTGTCAAGAAGTGAATTACCACTGATTATCATACGAACAGCAGTAAGAAAAAATAAAAATCACAAAGCTTCGCCACCACGCTCGCCAGACCTGAATCATACAAAATTTGGATATTGGCACTCGTTCTCATCAATAAATAAAAGCAGGTGTCATTGATAATTTGGCGGAGATCTACTTTGGTCATTGTCCACAACAATTAACAGTTACATTTGCGCAACTGTTGGAAGACTAAATCTCGTTGTTTACATCATGTATGAAGTTCATTATGCGAGTTGAATGCACCATGACCACATCATGCTTTACGAGATCTTTTCATCGTGCATGTTCTGTTTATCTCGTGTTTAATTAACAGAGACCGCAGCCTCAAGGTGCATTTTTACAAATTATACATTGAACGATGGATCAAACACACAGTAGATAATGCGAAAAGTATCACCGACTCAACAACATAATGCCACATTTCGTATGATTATCGTACGGTTTATAGAGCGGCAAAATTTTTTCCAGATAGCGATCGTATGACGAATTTATTACCATAAAGCAGCTACAACTTTTCCAGAGGACTAGAATTTTGCAATTTTATCGCTCTATCTCAAAAGGAAGAAGGAATGTCCTCGAAAGTGGTTTATTAACTTTCGATCGCCTTATGTGTCAACTAATCAGAAAATTTGAAAAAAATTACAAGTTTCCTTCCGGTCCGGATGTAGGAATGGCACTGTCTGGTTTATAAACCGTAAAGCGTAAATTTTCCGCACCACGAACCAGCTCAACATGATAAGCCCTTCAAATTTTCATCTTAAAAATAAAGGCCACACGATTTGAATAAAGCAAGACAATAGCTTTCGAAACTTTCCCCCAATTTAACAAAACGTTTCAAAAATACAAATCAAAGTGGAGTACTAGGACAGGCATTATGTAGTGCGATACGCATCGTTCATTTAACTGTGAGCGCATTTTACAATAATAAAACACTTTGTTAACGGAAATGTGACGCATTTTGGATTTTTGAACCCGATTTCGTAAATTTTGCAACATCCTTCAAACTACTTCCGGCCTTAATTAAACCGGAACATCGGCGATTTTTAAGTACAAGCACAAAGGTTAATTGCGTTGTAAATGTTAGGAGAAATGTTTTTGTGACCAGTTAATGCTTCCATCTGATGCATACATGCAAGTAATGCAAGTCGTGCATAAAGGACAAGACACACTTCTTATTTTAAATTAATAGCCACTCAAATGCTAAATGCACATTTGCCTCGTGTTAGCAGCAAAAGAATGGAATGTGTTGCAAAAAATAGAAAAAACCTGCCATTCAAAGATTATCTTATCTGGCAGGAATAAAAAGTAAACGCCAAATTTATGTTTATGTGGGTTAAATTATGTACAGCTACCTGATCTAAAACCTTTAATGAGTCTTAAATGGGAACGTAATTTAGCCGACTTCCTTTCGGTAATAGTGCAACCAAATTTGTTGGCTTAGTTCCGCGGAAAGACAATAAAAACGTACATTCTTATAAAAATTGAAGTGAATGCTGAATAAAAATTCAACACAACGAAACTACTATTTTATCCTGTAAAATATCTCGTATTCATTCGTATAAAAAAGCATGTAAAATTTTGCGTCATAACATAAAAAATTCATTGCATACGTACCTATTTGAGGTGCTAAAGGTAAGACAAAATATAGAAATAAAAAATAATATGATGGTATTACAGAATTGTTATTTGAGTGAAATAAACGGTCTGCGAGTGTTTCTCAAAAAAAGGTTCTTTTTAAAGGAAAAACTAAAATTTGGTCCTCTTATTACGGAGTGTAACTTGTTTGTTACAATGACCATATTAATTTCAATAGTTTCGCACGTGCGTTTATTAAATGATTTATGTTTGGACAGAAAAATAAGTGAAAAAAAAAAATCGCTGCTGGAGCGTTTAAAAAATAAAAAAATGCTCGCTTACCTTTAGGTAGATTTAGGCGTTGCGTTGAAGATTTTAACCGGAGGGACACTTGGCCACAAGAAGTGCTTCTGTTTGGGGACTTCTACTTCAACAACTGTATAATTCGCCCCAAGTAGTAACAAAAATTCAGTCAGTGTGTCAGGATTTCGTTCGGTACAGGACAAAATAAATTCACTTGCACCACAGTTTTTAAACAAACAATTCACTGCGTTTACTAGAGGTTTGAAAATACTGTTATCATACACTACATCGGCTGCAATGACGGTGTCAATGCGTCCTAAACTTTGGCACAGGTCTTCACAAATGTCCTCCCAAGGTAGATTAAAAACACGCACTGAACAATTATTTATACAGGTTTCAAGCAAGCACTGTTCACCCAAATTATAGTTATTGTCCACATGACCGCTGTTGAGAATAACGTTATCACATAAAGTGGTTAAAACAGAGCTGTGGCAATCTGTTAAATAAACAGTCTTAGCCTTGGTGTGTGTTGATAGAGTAAGCCCTGTAAGGCCGACTCCTGATCCTAATTCTAAAACCACTTTTGAGTCGAAATAGGAAGAATTAGAAATGATCCATTCAGACAGAGCTAGTGATGCCTGTAAAATATTTCTTACCGTTTTTATTCGTAAAGATTTAACTTGAACAAAATACCTGCCACGTTCTTAGTCCTGTTGTTCCCTCAGATATTAAATTAGCATTTTCTTTCAAAATTATGCCTTTTTTGCCACTTTCAGTAGCGTAGTGTTTAAAATTAATGTGCGAGCACGGAAGCGCCACCAGTCGACCGTACTCTTCGTAAAGCTTATCGTGGATTGTAGAACCCTGTCTCTCGAGATATTGCAACAAATGCTTTAAAAACGCCTTTTGGTACTCTAAATTGATCGGATATTTTAAAATTTGATCCAGCCGTACCGTATTTTCAATTACTTGTTCTTGGAAGTCTATATTTAAGTTATCAAGGAACTGAAATTTCTGTTTCATAGACTACCTTCTTTTAGGTTAGAATTAAAAACTTACCGATAAGTTGATTTCTTTTACAGGAAAGTTACATAAAAACTGTTTCTTAATATGTTGCAATTTCTCTAAATAATCATCATCTTGCATTGCGTTTAAATCACAAAAAACTTTTATAAACCGAAATTTTTTATTGAGAACTGACAGTTGACGGATCTAGTGCATAAGCGAGATTCGAGATTGTAGGTTTGTAAGAATGTACGCTTGCGAGAATTCCCCCAGTACCGCCAACCGTTGGTTTTTTTGGCGACGCGGTTTTCTCCCGAAAAATGTTAAAATTAACTCACTAACATAAACTGTAATAGCACATAAACATATTGTTTTCATAAGTTTTTGGAAAATGACCGCAAATCTGTGCTATTTTTAAGTTTGCATTAGTGTGCAGTTACGTTAAGTTGGCGATTCTTGGGAATTTCTTGCGAATGGACACCTCGTATGTCTACAATCAACCAAGGCTTTCTTGGTATTGAATTATCGATTCTCTATTCTCCAAACGAAATTTTTTTATTATAATTATTGTGACGACTAAAATGAAAAAAGGATGTTGCGCTGATAGAAATGCTAATGTAAATTGTACATTTCTTAATTGGCAGTTTAATATCTTAGAACCACTTTTTATTGTCAAGAGAGGTCGCCCTGCAAAAATAAAATATTTTACGATTAAAATAACAAAATAACACAAGTTATGGTGTAGTATTATTATAAGGGGTAAAATAGGTATTTTTTAAAGATTGCGTAGATTATCTTGTACAGATTAGTTTATGCAAATACTATGTGCAGCTTTCTTTAAAAGCGCTATCTAGTGGTGGAGTATTAAAACAATTGGTTTCTTAGTGAAGATCTCAATCAGCACTGAACTGTTGTGTTTATCTAATTCACATTTTTGAGATTTTACAGTTTACTGATGGATTTATACCCAAAAATATTTACTTTTCGTCTTAGAAAACTAAATTTTAATAAATTAGATTTTTAAATAAATATTTTCATTCCAAGCATTTTGGGTGACATCTAGAAGTCGACAATTGAGTTATGCAACACCAAACCAAGGTCTAGTCAATATTGATTACCAGTTTCAGTGTTTTTTCAGCAAAATCTTTTATAACATCTTCCGACTACAACTTAAGTAGTTTTTGTTCTGGAAATGCATTAATTGTCCAATACAGATTATTGACTGCAAAAAAAAAATGAAAAATTAAGATGGATATACTTACATAACCTTATTGTTGTGTTTCGTTTTTATCGCAATAAAAAAATATAAGTTATAGAACGTATGTATGATTGATAGAAAGGCGGTAGTAAGTATAATAAGTATGCTTATCTAATTGCCATTTGATATCTACATATTTATCTATAATATTATTTTTTAGATAAAATAAAATAAAGACTTACAGAATCTGTGCTTACAGATTGAATGTCTAGGTACAGGGAAATAGAATTTTTGCGTTATCAATAATGTTAGAGAACTTGTGGACTTTACAGTGACATAATAGTACGCGAAAACACAATCTCTTTCTGTTATCTTTGCAAATTTCAATACAATCTACTGATGGAAGAACTATACTTGAAAAAATTGATCCTTTAAAATGTTGTGAAATGTTTTTTTAACTCAAATTTTCAATGTAAATTAAATTATAGCCTAGAGGACAAATTTTGTCCTCCACATGGTAATAGAGTTAAGATTTTTTAAAATAAAGTACCTATCGTGAATTTAAACAATACATTTTTATGACATCCTTTTGTAAAAAACACGATCGTATTTGAATGCACATATTAAACAACAAAGAATTCTGTATCATGAGACTTGTTTGACTGAGTCTATCAAAAGAATATTTTTACTGTATCCGAAGAATTTATAATCAGACGAGAGTGTTAATAGCCATTAAGTGTGAACTGTTTGTTCTAAGACCCGTCCAGTCATAATAAAAAAATTGTCATTTATGCTTAACCATGGGATACTATACCTACGTTTAATTAAAATAAAAAATTAAATCGAAATTCTAAAAATTACAGATCTACAAACAATTGAAATTAATATATCGGCTGTGTACAAGAACGTTGCAGAAATACACCATAATTGACTCAACCTGTAAATATACAATTTGTTTTGTGTGTTGGTGAACATACAATCTAAGTACAAGTAGTAGGTATACTCACCACTGTACATACAAGTAATAGCCCTATCTATGTTCAATTTTATTCTCAATTCAATGTATATTTATTTTGCACTTTAAGAGACATGAATAGGTATAAAAAATGGATGTATTGAAATGAAGTTATAGGCAGATCGAGCGAGCTTATTTGGTAATGACTAATTAGAAATAAAAATATAACAAAAACTTTCCCGAAAAAAATACAAACAATATTGTATTTTGAGATTTTTTTAAAGATGTGGCTAAAGATACAAAAAAAGCAGGTTATCTTTTCTGATATTCTGGTTTTTCGGGTTAATGACATGTTCGGATTAAATAGGTTTTACTATAATAATATGTCAAAATTAAAAAATCAAAAGCAACTGCTTTTGGGCCACCAACTACTACTTTGAATGTTGTCGTTTTTTTAAATTTTATTCTCCGAAGTTCATATTGTTATTCGTAATTTAAATTTTTCAAAAAATTAAGATTTTGCCTCGCCTTCACCTGCAATTTCAACTTTTTACTGGCAGTTTGTCCAACTATTCACATTTATGTATTTCTTGTTATGTGTAGTGATTTATTTTCATTACGTATATCTTACTTCAAAAAGTAAAAAATGGTGAGTGTAACCTTTTCGTTTTATTAATAGCGATTTTGTGCAAAATACGATAAGGGCGCTAAGGCCACTTTTAATAATTTACACCGTTGCCCCCAAAATTGTACGAGAGAAAATTGTGAAACTTGTCCAATAACAGCAAGAACATTCATTGTGAAGTGTATTATTGAACACGTCGGATAAGAAAAGCTCCGTGATATTCCGCAATGGAAGGTCCTTGCTATCTATACAGCGTCTCCAGGGAGGGATACCGGTCGTTGTGACTGACAGATCTTGGCGTGCTCAGATGGAAGGCTCTTCTCGTGCATAGGAATGGCCTACTTGTGCCGAGACTCTGTCAGGCAGCGGTATTTATTGCACTATTTTCGTGCTCGATCTGCAACTTCTACGCTTTATGCAGATAAGCTGCTTTAATTGGTAGCCTCTCACTCCTTTCATTACCTCAAACGCGAATAAAGAAAGCTCTTCCTTAACTCTTTCGCCCGAAAAACGCCCGATTTAAATAAAAACACATTTTTTATTCAAAGTTCCAACTTTGGGGAAGCTGCCGGTTCTTATCTTGCAGCAATTAAGAGTACAGCGAATGGACTCACCAGATATTTTGTTTAAATTCTTACGGCAATGTTCAACAATTGGTATTTGCAACTCTTGAAAAGTGCAATGTTTCACTCAGAACGCTGAGTTATCTGTTTCGCTCTCCCATTTATATTTCCACAGGGAGTGTTTGGCGTTGTTGTTTTTCGGGGAAATACAACCTTTTTTGCATTGGGCTCATCACAATATATTTGTCTTCTCATATAAAACCCTACTCCCTTCTAATTCCCATAAATATTCGTCTATTTATGACACCCGAAACTACGCCTACTTTAAGCTCTTTCCAGAAATTGCTTTAACAATTTATAAAGTCGATCATCGTTCCAAATCGCTGTATTTTTTCAAACTCGTAAAGTTGGTCTCTTAATGGCTTTCGTTAATTATGGGGCGCCTTTATCATGATGCATGTGGCGCGCAAATAAGAACATTAAAAGTTACAGGTACCACAAGTTATCACGTCCCTTGACAATAATCCGATCTAATTATGCTCATATTATTGCAACGGAATTAGACTGCTCTTTACCGTAACGACTTTCATAAAGTCTGCGAATTACAAGTTGGGAGTTTTCAGTTATTTATCGGCGGTTCGTTCGTGAGGTGTGTAAAATGTACGAAAACAATTTTATGATAAATAATAGTGTGCTAAACGGCAAAACAGGTGGTAAGGATGAATTCGCTGGCACGGTTGAAAGTTTTTCCGCGGCGGTTTTCGTCAAGCGCGGGGTTAAATCCTGCGGCGAGGGAGGAAGGGCTAGAAACAATCAACAGGTGGCCCATAAAGTAGATATTCGCATATCAGGCTTGCGACACGCCGATTGATGTGCTCAAATGCTCCACTAAAAACTACCCTTGTACACTCGATTACCCACTAAAGGATACAAATATTTACATTATCTATTCAAACGACCCCAAGTGCCTGCAAGATGAGCCATTAAGACGCCGGCTAGCAAAAAGCGCACAGGCCAACTTTACGAAACCCAAGACAAAAAACACAAGTCTTACATTTTCTACACTGACTTTATTGAGTATTACTCTGTTCGATTTCTGCTCTTGGCGAAATTAAAATTCGAAAATTAGAAACAGTTGTCACATTGCCAAGTGTAAAAATGGTGGATGCGCCGGGAAAACAACGACATATCAACAATCTTATGAACATTACCTGCGGCCTATTTCATAAAACTTTTACAAGTGATTTACTTGTCATTTGTATACTTTTTTTGTAGCGATGTAATGTAACAGTTGGATGCAATAAAATCGGAAAATTGAATTTTCTTTAGATTGAAACAGATTTTGCGTGTCAGTTTGACAACTGCCACATTCAAACAATTTTTGCTCTAATGGCACAGTGAAATGCACTGGATTAGGCTGGAAAGGTTTAATAATATTATCTTAGGACACAGATGAAAACTACCGGCTCAGATAATTTGATGACTGTTTCAAATTTGTCAAGTTCTGATTAATTGTCAGTTCTAACTTAACCTTTTAGAAAAAAGCCATGTTCAAACTATGGAAAAATATAAAAATCTGACATTTTTATGCTATGACATTTTCCGTTTCTATTGCATCCAACTGTAAATAGTAGACTTGTCACTTGTAAAAATCACTAGCCCAAAATCGTAAACTTGTCAAAATGCAAAATTCCAGTAGATGACGCGCGCGTCACGCTCTAAAGGAACCTGTAATTATTAAAATTTGAAAATTTACGGAAAATTATTGTCACAATTGTTGACACAATTGGCAAAATATTGATCTGACTCACAAATAATCCATTCTTTCATCTTAATAAGCTTTCAGACTTTATATTGAATTAATAAAATACCAAGTATTTGGAACTGTTATGTTCCAAACTGTGAACACGTTGAGAAAGATGAAGTTACCTGCTTTAAATCAATTTCCAAAAATTCAAAATCCGAAGAAAGAATGACCTATTCAGGATGTACTCTGTAACTCTGTCTGTAATTTGAGAAAATATTTTAAAACATGATTAAAAAATTGGTAGTAAATGCAATTCCATTTTTGCTGCTGAAATTCTAAAACGATTACTCGTTTTTTGACAGTGGACAGACCTAGGGGACAGACTTTATATTACTGTCAATCAACGCAGACGACGATTTTAGACAACAGATAAACAAAAACTATATGCGCCAAATGATGGGCAAGGAAAAACAAAAATTGACTTGTTTCGGTATTTTTTACGAAAATTACGAAATTATCTGTTCTGTTTCATTTAAAGATTCGTCAAAAATCATGAAATTTGATTTAAAATTGTTGGGAAGAGTTTAAAGGACATTGTTTTCGCGTAACCGGACCGAAAACCCACTTAATTTGATCAAAACTGATTGTCAAATATTTCAGCATATTATTTAACCAGAACTAAACTGATTCTAAAATTTGCTTAATTGAACTGAAATTTCCTGCTTACCGTTTATAAACATGAAAAATCTGTATTTTTTACACTAACTGTACTGAGTAATAATTTGTTCTAAATATTTATGCTCTTATCTAAATAAAATTCCTAAAATAAAAATCTATTGTCAAATGTAAAAATGGTGGATGCGCCGGGAAAACAACCAATCAACAATTTAGTTTATATTCATTATAATATTACCTGTTTTTCAAATACAATTAATTTTGCTCAACTTGATTGATTTCTACATAAAAATGCAAAGTAGCGAAAGAGATAATTTCATATACCTGCAATCTGTATTAAAATATTTTCACTTTTGAAGTACATGTCTTGACACATTATTTGGAACTAATCTGCAACAATGATGGGCAAGGAAAAATAAAAACTGATAATTGCACTTAATGATTCATCAAAAGTTACCAAATTTAATTTAAAATGGTGTTATTTTTGTTGCTGGGGAAGGCTTAAAGTGCTTTTTGCTTAACTCACTAAATTTGATCAAAGGTGGTTATTCATTTTTATGTCGAACATTTTAGCACTTTATTTAACCAGAACTAAACTAATCCCAAATATCGCCTAATTGGGCTGGAAATGGTCCTAATTTATTTAATTTTTAAAGAAGAAAAAAGTGTTATCCTAGGTTGGTTTTTGAAGTGACAATTTTCCAAAAATTAGTTTCCATCAATTTGTGATAATTTTCAGTTGTGCTGGGGAAACGAACGGCGTACGTATGTTTCTTTTGGCGCCTGAAAACCGCCAAGCAGCGCTTTTATGACGTCGTATCTTCCATTTACCCTCACCTCCGAGACTCATTCTCAGTCAAGCAATTAGACGACCGTATTTTAAAGAAACGCAATTTCTATAAATTGTTATTACTTCTGAATTGGTACGTTTAATGTCGTCTTGTTCAATGAAAAAGAAAGAAGCGCCTAATTAATGCGTCCCTTTAATAATAAATTTAGCATAATCTCACCTAAGGGTGCGATCTAGGTGTTTTTAAAAGATTGGACGCGTAAACTTTTTTAACGACTTCTTCGCGTCGTCATTTTAAAAAATTCGCCACTTAGTCCTTCATCCGGCATCACATTCGAATTACCGCAAAAATTCGGTATTTGTAAAAGCGTGCTGCCGACCGGCCACCACTCCAGAGCTGGAATAAACAGGGCTGTGAGATGGCGGAGTTGCGGGATTTGCATAGAAATGAGTCGGGGCTGATGGAGCCGTGTCACAAGGTGGCCGTGAATCAGCTACAATGGCCCATGCTGCATCCAGACTGTAATAGCCCATTCTACGGAATACTCAGGCGATAGTGATAGTCACCGACGACAATATCTCTTATATTCTTCAAGCTACACATAAAGGACCCGCTTATCCACATAATAACCAGCCTTTGTTTAATCACACATGATGGTCCTCAATTTGGAATAAATAGCTACCTACTTCTTCCTAATAGGTGCTTCCGAAAACAATGTCTAATTTAAAAAAGGGTCCTGACGCCAGATACCAAAGGGCCCTTATGCACAAACTTTGATGGGCCCACTTTGTACATCGCCAAATTATTTCATAATTAGAAACGATTAAAACTTTTTATTTTTTTGCCAAAATTAATTCAAAAGTTACAAATCTTGGACAATACAAGAGACTGTCACTCGAGTTGAATTTTTACACAACTTTGCCGAAGGTTTTCCAACTATTCTCTAGTCCTGAATTTAAGTCTTAAACTCCATCGTTTTATGACTGAACGAACACAAGTTGCAAAAATGGTTTGGCTAAGGGAAAAGAAACCCAAAATTCTTTTTGGATTTTTTTTTAAATTTTTTAGTTGATATTTTACTTGTCTACATTTTTATATTCTTATCTTTGGTTAATTGGTGCGTAACTGTGTGTTTGTGGTGGAGGTGGGCTAGATGATAAGAATTTCAGTTAGTCCTGATTGGTATTCATTCGTCGGCAATAGCGAATTTCGATTGCTTTAATGGTCCTTCCGCCGTTTGCATACATTTGGGCAATAAGCACGTAGATCCTAAATGACGTAATTTTAGCACAACAACTTCTAAAACATTTGAAATAATAGCCCGTAGGTATGTAAGTGCACCAGTCACAGTCATATAAACGTAAAGTATGCCCGCCTATAAATTGGGGTCGAAAAAGGCTGTTGGTGTTTGAGGTAGAATTCTAATGTGGCGAAAATCCTCGAAACATTTGATAGCGGCGTGTTCGTTTTTAATAGGTCATTTGAATACGAAATAAATTTGTGGGAAATCAGGCGATGTAATATTAAAGTAAGCATTAACATGAGATGAGTTTTGGGAAATGTGTCTCTTCGAGCGTTCTAACTAGTAGTAAAGGTGTCAAGATAGGTCCAATTTAGTGGGCAATTGGATCGGAGTAATGCGCCCTTTAAAGGATTGACCAAGTTGAAACGACTTTCACGACATTATCCTGGAAACGAGCGGACAGGCTGGCCATCACAACTTGTAACCAGATCCTGTCCAGAGTTTAGAGGAAACGATGGCCGGACCTCGATTACGCCAGGCCAGCGGTTAATTAAGACCTCGACCGAATTCTTACTTCGTTATTAAGACCAAACTTCAACTAATTGGCTGACACTCAAAATATAACACAACTTTTATCTTGCACTAACGGCTGACCTTCAAAAAACATTTTCAGTTTTTTACTAAATTTGTGTAATTGTAAAGTGACTAACTGAAGAACTACAATACGAGTATATTCTTGCACTAAACAACAAATAGTTACTTCTATTATTTTTTAATGTTGTTGAAGATTTTTCAAGAATAGATTACTGCGATAAGTTGCAGTATTTTTGTATTTCCGATCATATTTTTTTTCAAGTTACTTTAAGTTTTAAAATATGGGGTGCTCCATGCTATAACGAAAAAGACCAATCTTATATTATATTTGTGAACATTTGTTCATTGCAATAATGAGATAACTGCTCCATCAATCCTTTTTTCTTTACAAGTCTACAACTTATTATTAAACATAAAGTAAAATAAAAAAATATAAATTAAGTCTGGCATTTCATTCAGTGTTTTCTATAAATTTGAAGACAATATTTTTAAAGGGGTGGTTTTTATTAAATAAAATTGTTATAATAGTGCTTCGTTTTGGGGCTCTTGGTGTGTCTATTATTTTAAAAACAACAATTAAAAAAATTATATAGTGTTCATTAATTTATGATCACTTCCTGATGGAGGAAGTATAAAAAAATTTAATTTTAAATTAAAATTATAGTTATTTATTGTATAAGTGTCTTACAATGTGTTTCATCCGCGCAAAGGTTTAAACGCGAGAACGAAGTTCGAGCGTTTAATTAAGCGGATAAAATACATGTTAGACCTATATGCAATACAACATTTTATCCACAGCCAGACAATATAGATTAAATCCGAGACTAAATCAATATTATTAAATTATTTTTGAAAATTTGACGTTTTGAAGTATGACGTTTGTCAAATTAATTAAATAAATAGGAATACTGCATTAGTTCCGGCTTCGTTTACAGTAAATCTGGCATCCATATCGAATAAAGAAAGAAAAAACCGACCATATTTTCTCTTTTAATTTAAAAGTAAATGTAGAAAATGCAGTTTAATTTTGTTACGGGTCTTATGGTGAATAGTAATATTATGACCTGGCTCTGGATAAATAACTTAAGGGTTGATATCTTCATTGTCCCGTTCACTAGAATGCAGACTTTAGTAACTATACTTATTTACATTAAAAATAATTTATTTTCAAATGTAAAGCTTAGAGAGAACACTTACAATTTTTTATCACGAGTTCCCGGACTTACCATACGAGTATATTCTTACGCTAACAACAAATAGTTACTCTTATTAATTTTTAAAATTGTAGAAGACTTTTTAAAGCATAGGTTGGTTACTGCGACAAGTAGCAGTATTTTTATTTCTGAAAATAATTAAAAGTTACTTTTAGTTTTAAAATATGTACACTCACTAATCACGCATTTAGTGTACATTTAGTAAAAAAGCAAATTTCAAGGAAGTACTTAGGCTTCTATTAAATTTTTGTCTAAATTTCATTAGTTAGGGTAGGGGTGGGCGATATTAAGATTTAAATATCGATAATCGATACATTAAAATTATCGATAAACATCGATATATAGAAATATGGCTAAATATCGAAATATCGATATATCGAAGGATATCGAAATATCGATATATAATATTGAAGTATCGATATTTATCGATATAATATGGGTATTTATAGATAAATGATAGTACCTAATAAATGTTACTGTTAAATTTTAAAAAGTTGAAATGGTAAAATACTTGTTTTTTTGTTAAATATACAGGATGTAAGCGAAATAAGTACATTAACTTTAACCAGTGGTAGAATTCATCAAGACAAACACTTTTTCTACGTACCATTTTTTCAAAATCGCATTTTTTTAAATCATTTTTCCCCCCTACAAATTGACGAGCCTTTTATGAAATGCTCCAACAAAGAAAAGTAACAATAAATAATAGCCGCAACCAAGGTAACCGTTTCAAAAGGTAATCTTGTCGACTAGGTAACTTTGCTTCCAGTGGCGTGTAAGAAAATTGTGTAAGATTTTAAAATAATCTTAACTCAAAAACTAAAACGTTTTGAAAAAAAAGTTATTAGGAAAAATTGTTTGTCTTGACGAGTTCTATTCCCAGTTAAAATTAATGTACTTATTTCATTTACAGCCTGTATATGTCTAAATTATACAGAGAGATTATAAAGTTTTGTACTTAGTTATGTAGCTAATGTTTTTGCATTAATTAATGTTTTTTTCGAGCAAAAAATGCTCGAACCCGTCGATTTTTAATTTTAAATCGCCATCTTTACACATACAGATTTTGTTAGTGACGTTATTTGTTTTTGAACTATGATGCCATCCTCAATTTTTTGGGTTGGCAATCTTCAACTGTTTTTGGTTTTCATTACATTTTTCAGTTCTCTGTTCAACAATTATACAAAATTTAAAATCTTGTGCGATAATTTTTTTTGAGAATATTAATACCTACACTTTCACGTTTTACTTCAAAAAAAGATGACTATTCCAACACAATTTTTCTATTAAAAGAATAGATGTTAATTTAGAACAACAGTCGACGTGTTTCGTAGTTCTTTACAGAAAATTACACAATTAAATTATGAATTTAGCTTCTAACTAAACTAAAACGGTATTATCAAAATTTGTCGGAATATCGATAAATATTGATAATTATCGGTATTTATCGGTATATTGATAATTACCGATATTTATTAATAATATCGACATATCGATAATTATCCATATATCGATATTTTTTGTTAATTAAATCGATCAACGATATATCGATATTTTTATCGTTATATCGGTAAAAATTCCCAGCCGTAGGTTAGGGCTTGACTTTTCCAAGCGATTCTTTAGAGAGTCGATGGTTTGAGTCGGAAAGGCGTCCTTGTCATTGTGGATGAGCACTTTTTGTTGGCTTTGAGTAGATTTGCGGCAAGGGTTGAAAATTTCCATAAATCGTTTCGGTGAGAGTGCCCCGCTTATAGGTAATATGTAATAAATTAAGCGCAATCATCTTGAACACAAAAGCAGTATATTAAGATAGCGATCGTGTAGCAGAGCCCTAGTTCGGCATCGTTATCAGCGGTCTACATACTCGCCGTCGTGCGTGTACGTGTATCCCTAATGGAATCATTTCGGTAGAATGATCCCTCGAAGGTGGCTGGAAGCGTGTACATCTAGATGCGGACGGCGAGGCGCACATAAATTCACTCTTTAATTACCCCCCAGCTGTCAAATCAGACGATCTGACGGTTTTATGACAATTTATTGGCGAATTCGAAGGAGGGTTGCCGTGCTTCTGCCACTACCGCGGTAATGTCACCCTGACTGACGGACAACTATGCATTCAAATGGGTTGTTTTACTCCGGGACAGCGTCACGACGCTTCCAATCCCTACACGACTATCACTCAACGGAGGAGGCAGTGCCGCCACCCTTTGATATTACAACCCCAAACCCCCAACCACCGACCTCCACAAAAACGCACTTAATATAATTGCGGTACAAGCATTTAAAGAGTGTCTACAGCCAATTATGGGGCTTTGATTATAACGGCATTGAGACACGAGAGACTGTTAATGACTTTTTGGGGATTGACCCTAAAAAACTTGCAATTATTATAAATATGGTACCAGAAAGGCGGCAATAGAAAAATTCTACCGCAATAGGTTGAAACAACAAAATAAATTTCTATAATAAAGCGAGCGTCTGGTAATATCTGTTAGGGTAGTGGGTTGTATTCGGACGATATAACGGCGTGATAAGAGGTGTCTATCTGTGCGAATCCGACACGTCCGACGCCTATGGACTTTATATCCAGTATGGAACGAGACTTTATGACAGTATTGCCATTACGACAGGACGCTATGGGTTTTGTTATGATACAAATGTCAAATCTAGCCGTGATGGACAGCTGGAATTCGTGCTAGGAATCCAAGCGTTCTCGTTCGGAATATTCAATCTGTTAAAAAAGCCTTCCTTTATCCCCCTAAAAGATTAACACGCATTCGGAAAATGAACCGAGTATTTCAAGTTTTATCGCCCGCCAAAATTATCTCAGTCCAGTCGGATTTATTTTAAAAAATCCTTGTATTTTTCTTGGTTCTTGTTTTGTAGTGAACCTATTGAACCTATTGACTTTTTTTTACTTCTAACAACTCCAGATACTTGTAAAGGCATAGAACTTTGCTAAAGTGAGTTAAAAAAATTTTTTTTTTATTTTTGTGAAGGTAAGGCAAGACCTGACCATTAAAATTTTAAGCAAAAAAATTCAAAACTTTAAATTTTGTGAAAAGCTAGTATAGTACAAAAAATGAGCCGCTGTATTCACTGGAACAAACCGTTTTGTTTTACGACTTTTAGTTTTTGAGTTACGAATTTTTTTGTTGAAGAATAAAGTTTTCCTTTATGAAATGGCTACCCTAATTTTAAGCAAAAAATTTCAAATTTTTAAATCGTTTGAAAAACCGATATT
This sequence comes from Tribolium freemani, assembly GCA_939628115.1. NCBI lineage: Eukaryota > Metazoa > Arthropoda > Insecta > Coleoptera > Tenebrionidae > Tribolium > Tribolium freemani. The sequence continues at coordinate 14,751,079 of OW626791.1, read as the reverse complement.
ATACGGAAAATGAGCCGTAGAATTCATTGGAACAAACCTTTTTGCCCTACGACTTTTAGTTTTTTAATTATGATTTTTTTTAGTGCAAAACTTTAAATGCCTCTGCACCCGGAACCGGTGCCCAGAGCGGCTCTGGGTTTTGACAAGAAAATAGATAATTTCAAGCGCTATCCGATGCTGTATCGATTTTTGCTCTAAGTCTTTTAGTTTCCGAGAAAAACGCAAAAAAAGGTTGCCATTTTCAATCACGGCCAAAGCGATTAGAACCGGTATAAAAAGCGCTACAAAATGGCATAGGTTTCAAGGCGATATCTCGCAAAAAACTTTCAATTTTCAATCGTCGATTACGGCCAAACTAAAAGAGCTAGAAGAAAGTGCTTTTTTTACGTCGTAAAGAGCGCATCAAAATCTATCAGATAAGATGGGTTTTAATTGATTTTGAGACACTTTAAAAATTGGTCATTTTTTAGGGGGGGGGGGGTGTTAACAAATTTTTTATTTTTTTATTTTCTCGATTACGGCAAAACTATTCAAAAAAGTGGAACTATTTTAGTTCGAATCTATGTAAAATGATCCGGGGAATCTATGGGCGCCAAGAAAATCAACAAATTCTCAATAATTTTTTAGTTATGAATTTTTTTAAATTTTACCTATTTTTTCTTTTATTTGCAATTTTCTCGAAAACTATTAGTCGAAGAACAACAATCTTTTTTGTAAGTGATAGATAATTAAAAATAGCTTTCCAACGATAGTACACTTCATAGGGTTATCTCAAATAGTTTCGGAGTTATTGCTCGATAAATCTTCCGGGTACCGGAAATCGACTAAAATCGCGACGAAAGTGGAAAAATCAAACATCAAAAAATCGAACCTATTGACTTTTTTTCTACTTTTAACAACTCCAGGGGGTTGTAGAAGCTTAGAAATGTTCATAAAACTTTGCTAGAGTGAGTTTAAGAAAAAAATTTTTTTTCATTTTTCTGAAGGTGAGTGCCTTGACCATAAAATTTTAAGCAAAAAAATTCAAAATTTTAAATCTCACAAAAAGCTGATATAATACGAAAAATGAGCCGCAGAATTCACTGGAACAAACCGTTTTGCTCTACACCTTTTAGTTTTTGAGTTACGAATTTTTTTGTTGAAAAAAAAAATGAAATGGCTACCCTAATTTTAAGCAAAAAATTTCAAATTTCTAAATCGTTTGAAAAACCGATATTATACGTAAAATAAGCCGTAGAATTCATTGGAACAAACCGTTTTGCTCTGCGACTTTTAGTTTTTGAATTATAATTTTTTTTAGTGTAAAACTTTAAATGCCTCTGTACCCGGAACCGGTGCCCGGAGCGGCTCCGAGTTTTGACAAGAAAATAGATATTTTCAAGCGCTATCCGATGCTGTATTGATTTTTGCTCTAAGTCTTTTAGTTTCCGAGAAAAACGCGAAAAAAGTTCCCATTTTCACTTTTTTTGAATTTTTAAACGCCGATTACGGCGAAACTGTTAGAGATAGAGAAAAATGGCAAAAGCGATTAAAACCGGTATAAAAAACGCTACAAAACGGCATAGGTTTCAAGGCGATATCTCGCAAAAAAAATTCAATTTTCAAACGTCGATTACGGCCAAACTAAAAGAGCTAGAGGAAAATGCTTTTTGAACTCTTTGAAAATGTAGAACTATTTCAATCCATACCTATGCAAAATGATCCGGGGAATCGATTGGCGCCAAGAAAATCTCCAAATTCCTAAGAGTTTTTTAGTTATGAATTTTTTTTAAATTTTATCAATTTTTCTTTTTACCTGCAATTTTCTCGAAAACTATTAGTCGGAGAACAATAATTTTTCTTGATAAAGATAGATAATTAAAAGAGCTTTCCAACGATTATGATCTTTATGGGGTTATCTCTAATAGTTCCGGAGTTATTGCTTGTTAAATGTTCCGGGTACCCGGAATCGACCAAAATCGCGACAAAAATTGCAAAAATCAAAATTTTAAACATCGAACCTAGTAACTTTTTTTTACTTTTAACAACTCCAGAGGGTTCTAAAGGTATACTACAAAAGTCCATAAAACCTTGCTAAAGTAAATTAAAAAAATATTTTTACTAACTTTTTTAGGAAGGAAATTTAAGCAAAAAAATTCAAAATTTTAAATTTCGTGAAAAGTTGATATAATACGAAGAAAGAGCCACTGAATTCACTGGAACAACCGTTTTGCTCTACGACTTTTAGTTTTTGGGTTATAATTTTTTTTGTTAAAGAATAAATTATCACTATGAAATGGCTACCCTAACTTTAAGCAAAAAAATTTCAAATTTTTAAATCTTGAAAATCTCCCAAACACAACTATTTCTAGGACCGACATATAAAAAATACAAATTTGCATTTTGTCCGAACAATTAGTTTAAACTAACTGAGTTTAAACATTTTGCTTTTAAACATTAGGTAGATGTATAGTATCTACACAAACAAAATTGCATTTTCAAGCAAAAACATATATTACCTGCAATAATTAGATCCTTACTTATTAGTTATCTTACTTTATCTTCTGCATCACTTCGAAACATTATTACAAGTAGGTTATAGCTAGTTTTTTTCGAAAAAAAGTCTATACTTGACATCACCGAAACATCCAAAACCTTCTCAAACATTATGCAAAACTTTAAACTTCGAAAACCTTGGAAACTTGAAATGCCCTGTGCACGTGAAGTCGTAACGACGTCGTAATTCCGTCGAGATGACCTCCGGGGATATTTCAACTGACTGTTATGACGTTAACACCTAGCAATTGTCCGGATGGGCAATTGCTGAGCAGCATAGGTGGTATAGAGAGCATCAATCAGAAGTACGGTCTCATTAGGCTAATTGATGGGAGACCCGCGCCTTAATAATTGCTCCGGGGATTAACCGGCTGGTTATTGCCCGATAGTGCTGGCTTTGGGATTCTATAACTCACGTCTATCTCATATTACTATAGCACCGTGCCACATCCTCATCTACAATCGGAGAAATCCAGATCAAAAGTAATTTACATGATATATTCGTTGAGAATCGGTTTAATTGAGCCACTGGGCGATGAGTTATGCACCAGTCGAGCATTTTTCCGAAGTTGATTCGTTAGAAGAAAGGTCTAATCAGATAATCTTCTTAAGGCGCTAAATTCGGGGTGTCCTCACCACGGGCGGCAGTTAGAACAGCCAGAGCGAGCACTGTAAACAGCAAATCATCGAAGAGCATACAGATATAGCCCGACTAAACCAATAAGTTATTATAACGCCGCCCGTATCTACTCCCAAGTTATAAACCTTCCTAAATCTCGCCGAGCAAATCTGCAAGAGCGGGGAACACATGAGCACGTCTGAGATCCTGAAACCATCCAAGCATGCCATAAACTTACAGCTTAAGCGGACCGCATGACTGCAAGGTAAATGCTCGGGGGTGCATCGGGGATGCCGCTCATTATTTATGAGAGCAACTCATAGGCAAAATCGCGCGGATACTACACTTCATCAAACTTTCGAACTTGGTTGAGTGATTTTTCACCAATGTTGGAATAAGGACGAGGGTCCGCGATGAATGGTAATAATTACGCCAAGTCCTCGAATATATCATGACACTCGGATAACCGGCCGATTGTATTAGCGCGATATCTTCCGTAACTCCACCAAGAATCTAACAATATCTCAGAATGCGATTTACGGTTCTTAACCCTTGTTTGCTCGATTATTGCCAAGGATATCTGAATTTCCAAACCAATACACAGATGCCTTCAGAGATGATAAATCCCACTTAAACGCACCTACATAGAGGACCCAAATTTTCAACCCACATAAATTCGCCGAGTCGCCAAAAATACAAACTCTCGAAGAGTGTTTTAATAGAATTTTTAAAAGAATAGATAAAAAGTAATTGATACACTTTTTGGAGTCACGAACATGCAAAATTTGAGTAAAAACTTTCATGGATCATGAAACAGTTTCAATTACAGAAAGTTGGAAAAATGTCAAGAAAGCAGAGGCCAATACATAACATGTGACGTCCTCATACAGCTGAAAAACTATTCGAACAGTCGGATCCAGCACGTTTTGCAACATTATAAAAATATTCTTTATTGTTGTCTATTAGTAATACTTCAAATAGCACTTATTGTTCGTCCAGAAAACTCATACCCCTCATACATTTTTTTGAAGCTAGCAAATTTCTCAACATTGCTTTAAGGTTGAACTGTACTAAATAAAAAAAATATTCGTAGTTCACAAACCCTTTTGTGAGCTTAACCATGCAGAATATTGTCAGCACTTCAAAAATCGAATTGTTTGGGCGGTTTTCTGCTAGTGCTATATTTAGAATTAGCTTGCGAAGATAGTTCTTGACAGATCGAAATAAAAATACTGCTCTACACTCATTTTGTTTTTGTTATGTTTGTGGACAATTGACAGGAAGACCTTTCTTAAAAGCACTGAAAGCTGAATATCTGCATTATGATTATCATTAATTATTGTAATATTATCACCAGATGAGTGAAAAGATGGCTTTTAAAAATGATTTTTTCCACTCTCGTTTGGATGTTTTCAAAAAATTTATTTCGCAGCTTGAATGAGCTTGAGGGCTTTCAGCAATATTTGAAGGTTTTCGAAAATTGGCACAAAGGATTATTGTTGGACTGTTATAAGGAAAACTAATAAAAAATGAACAAAAAACAACGTAAGATAACTCGTTTTTAAAGTTTGGCAATGAAGGAGCAATGGAGGTGACTTAAAAACCAGTTTAATTTATCTTGTTTTAAATTACTTGTTGTAATATTGTGTGTCTTCTGCCGATTCTCTACTCAACACAAATTTTGTCCTTTGAACAATTTGAGTAAAATGTGATACTTCTTAGCCTATAGTTCACAAATATGATAAAATTTTTGTCATATCACATCACATTTTTTTAAAATAAATTTTATGTTTATCATTTTATCACTCATGAAATTACGATATTTTTATTTCTATAACTTTTTTTTAATAAACGTTTATGTTTTCTTAGTTTATTAAAACAATTATAAAAGCGATTTTTGTAACAGGCTTTGAAATATCTTGTAAGTTTTAGTTATCAAAATAATTTTTGAGAGCTAGTTCTGGCGAAAACTAGTTTACTGTAAAAGTCGTTTCTTTGTCTGAAAAAAATCAGAAAAATAACAATCACATGAAAATAACTTGAAAAAACTATCCTGATTTGTTCTGTTACATTTTAGAGCTAATTTGTGTTCAATTGTAAACAATAATTTTCGTAAGCAATAATTAACACTTTTAAATTTCTGTTGATATTATTTACAAACGTGACGTGATGAGATTAAACTGGCATCATATTTAAAATCAGAAGAGTTAAAGGAAACACCCTATTTATGTTTCACTTAGAGGACAAAGAAATATTTCAGATTTCTTGTGTATTGTTATTAAAGACACAAAAAATTCATTGACAGATATTTATTTATTAAAATAATAAAAAATTATGAATTAGCTTTTAATATCAAATTTTAAATTAATTAAATTAATTTAGACCTCTATAAACCGGCCTTAAATATTTTTATAGATTTATTGAGTTGTGTTGAGGTTCCCTCAAAAGACAAGTGTGATTGATATAAGTTAACTACTGTTTGATTTTAAAACAAAGATAAATTATTTATGTTTTTAGTTTGGTTGTTTAAGGACCGATTTATAGAAGGCTCTGTTAAAATTTAATTCGTTGTTAAAAGTTAAAACAAAGTTTAAAACAAAGTTAAATTAATGACGCTTCTATAAACCGGTATCATGCCTATTTTGTTGTTTTCTGAATAATAAAGAAAACCGTAAGAGTAATCCAGTTTTCATACTTACTTATCAATTTTATAAAGGTATGTTTAAATTATGGTGGATGCGCTGACGACCAAGTGATAATTTTTACTGTACATTTAGAACTCTAGTGAAAGTTTTGAGATTTTATTTCTAATTTAGTTAATAAATACATTATAATTTTTGTTTTGTTGTTATTTGCTTGATATTGATTGTTTGCTCTAAATTTAGATCATTTTGTTAAAGAAATACAGCTAAAAAGGCATGTGGTTTATTTAATTCTTGTAATTTCAAAACGGCAAATTTTAAATTATGGTGGATGCGCTGGGTTACTACAGCTTCCAACTTTAGCAGTGAAAACTTGTGGTTCGTTTGTGCCCCAATTACTTTATCAACATTCGAGTGTGTGTTGATCTAGTTAATACATAATATCAAGTCGGGTCCGGCAGTGAACCATATTTGGCACTTGTCCACGTTACGTTCGCCCATAAACCCCTTTAGAGCTCTCCCGCCGCCTCCTCCTGGCCCCCACAGATAGAAGCCCTGGCTCGTTGAAGAGGACTGCGGTCTTGGGAGCGAGCCGGTCACGTCATTCATATCTGGGTAATGTCTTGTCCGCGGGTTATTGGATGTGTTAATACCGGTGTCGGACAGGCCATAAACACAAGACGGCTTGTGCAGATGGCGACACTACTCGCTGGACACTCGTTACATCCTGATTACGCGGCCTCGTTTCATCGTAAACGCTTCCGGTTTGTTCGAAGCATGTTGGACAAGTACTTTGCCGCAACAGTTTTGTTACTTGCACACAACGGATTTACATAAACTTTATCACTTGCCCCAGATTAAAAGATTGCAAAAGTAGGCACGACCTGTTTGTTTAATTCTATACTACCCCTCCATATAATTTTATAATAAGTAAATAACTGTAAATTTGTCTGCACGCAAACTTGCCAATCCGAGTTTGAAGATTTTTTCCTGTCAGTTCCCTTCCGCGTCTAGCGTTTTATTTGCATGCTGAACGATTCGTTTTTTCTCTGAGCATCCGTTCGATACGCTAAGTGGCGACATAGATCGCGGTTATTGGAATCAAGGGTGAGATAAAGAGTCGTTAGATGGCGCGTCTATAGCTCATCTCTTTCGCTTACTTTCCCAAGAACGGAGGAGCAGAAGTAGGCTAGTTTAAATTTTGGACAAGCCCCATTTCCGGCATGAATTTATCATGGGTGAAAATAAGATTTTTTACGCGGGAAGTTTGCCTGAAACACGAAGGGGTGGAGGAACTTGATGCTTGAATGATGAAAAATGCAAGCTTAGCTTAATTAAAAAATTCGCTAATTTTACAAACATGGAGGTGGCATTCTTAAAAAATACCAATTGTGTAGTTCAATGCGTGTTTATCTTTATTTCAATGTAATTTTCCTCTGTGACGGATTGTTGGGTCGTAATTTACTGTAAATGAAGATGCTTTGTTTTGCAACTTTGCGTGTAATCAGGTAGATATTTATGAAACGTAATCTTTTGCCATTATCTGTAGGAATGGAGCCGTCCTATAATCACAATATATCAGATTGGTTCTGATGTCACAGAGCAGAGAAGGGGTATTGTAATATTCGTGCGATGGTCATTGGGGACATCTTACAGGAGAAATCTCCACTGTTACACATTATTCGTTTGGATTTCCACCACGGTCGACCACGCATCGAGAATTTATCTCTCAGAATAGAAATAAATAAATAAAATATGTAGGGGTGGAGGAAATGACTGTTTGTTTATTTAATCGAGTTGTGTGAATTTTTGATGAGAGAAATATGTTTAAACTGTGTTGTGTTTGAATTGGGTGTGTAGGAAGAAATTTGAAATCGATGAAGATTGATGCGGGTTTGGTGGAAAGTCGGGGGAATTCGTGCAATTATAACGTGCGACATTTGTAGTAAAATATTGCAGAGATAACTTCAATCAAACGGTGGTGTTTCTCCACTACAAAGCCATTATTGTAATCCTGCTCCCTAATATGTGTACGTGGGCCTTTGATTTATACATAATATTCGGCGAAGGGCCGCCTCTCAGCCGCTCCTCTACCTCTCTCCGTTATTATACATGTATACTTTACAGCTTAGCAAAGGATAACGGCCATCAATTCAAGCCTGGATATTACTGGATGCGATGCTCCGCTCAGAAATACATTTACGGAAACTGAAGGGTTTTATTATTCTTTATGGCCATCGAGTTAAATTGTTTCAAGCAACATATAACAACCTGAAATATTAATCAGCCTATAAAATAATGTAATCTACCCTCCCAAATAAATATGGATATATAGCGGCTGGAATTAATCCGGTGCTCGGTATCTTTTGTTCGGAAACGAAAATGCGTATTTGCTTATTTATCGACGAGTTAATGTTGTCTTTGGTTTAATTATGGCACCATTGACACGTCTCCTATTAACCGGCCGAGCAGTCTATTTGAGTGAAACCCACTCTAATGGCTTCATCCCGGAATTACTCCGGGTCGTAGCAATGAATAAAGGGTGCTTAACCTGCACGACGTTCTCCTGGACGACGTTATTGTGAGTGACGAGCGACCGTTGCGTGGACCCAGCCAATATTAGGGCTCCTGGGTAACGAGGATGGGTGACTGGAGCTGATTCCAAACGGACAGATGCTGCCTCTGATGGAGCTCGATGAGGAGTTATATGATGGCGTTGAGACACCGCACGGAATTCAGATGCCCGCTCTGAATATCTGACTTGAAAATCTTTACTTGGCCTCCTTCACTAGCCAAAATATAAACGCTCATCAAACACGATTTAGCGGTTTGCTGACTATTTTAACGGCAAAATTAGCTGAAAACTCTTACAAGTTAAGTACTTAAACTAAAAAGAAATGTATGGATTTTGAATTAAATAACGTTAAATGTCTTCAAATTATATTAAAAACAAAGTCTAACAAACTGTGCCGGTAAAAAGCAGTGCTAATTTTTTTTTGTCAAAACAAGATTTACCTACGAATAAAATTTAGCCACACATTAAAATATGAGCAATTTATGCATTGCACTTCTCAGCTAAAAAGCTGTACTTAGGGGATTTTAAAAAATACAGGGTGATTCACATAACTTTACGACCCTGACGAACTTTAAATGCAACCCATTATACATTATTCATTTATAACTTGGACACTCCTGACATCAATGAAAATTATGCTTAAAATTACCATGTCACATTGTCCAAACGTTAAAGGAAGCTGATTATGAAAGCGAATACTATGTTGTTACAGTATGAAGAATAAAACGAACCAAAAATCTTATTAAGGTTTGTCAGGGGTATCCAAATCTCAAACAAGTTTATAATTATCAGTGTTTTTGAATCAAGTTACAACTGCAAAATGTATTACTGGTTGCATTTAAATTTTGTCAGGGTCGTAAAGTTATGTGAATCACCCTGAATATAGGAAAAAATAACCAAATCGTTATCCAGAGTTTCAGGGCCGAACTAAGTCAATTGACCGGCCGTGTGCAGGCCGTGTACTCAGTTAAATAAATGGAAAAAAATGTTTATTTTAAGTAGTGTATTTATACAAAAATAAAGCTATTTGTAACAAGAATATTTTTAAATTGTATAAGTACATCAGCTGTTGCGTATTTACATACCTAATATTTACATAATTTACACAATAAATTCACCTTACATACTCTACTCTAGGCAAATTCTTTTTATAAAATCTAATTTATCTAGTCCATTAGGTATTTCTCTTTCCACTGCAGTAGTAAGTAGAAAGATTATTAAATTGATTTTGGAACATCGTCGTTCATAGATAATTTTTGATAGTTTTCAATTCTGAAAAAGTCTTCTCCTCAAGCAGAGAGTGATAATATCAAAAGAATTTTTAGGGCAACAGTAATAAATAATACGTAGTGGAAAATGCTCATACTTAATGAGACTTGATAACACTAAACAAAAAACGTGAATTTTAAAATAATTTTTAGGATCTGTTACTGGCTTGTCCTCCTTTCCAAAAACAATTGCTTTGTTTTTTCTCTTGGCTTCACAATTTTGTCATCTAACTGAATATTTGAAAAACAGTTTTATTTAATTTTGTAAAAGGGATAAACAAGTTATGTTTATGGTTGGACATTTTACTAAAACTTACTTTGAATAGAATGGCATACCGAAAAACATTGGAGACACAAATTTGTAACTACAGTTAAATGAACCACGAAAAAATTACGCATGTATCTGATTTCTGTGTTCTTTTAATTTTTTTGATTTTTTTGCGATTTAAAGCTTTTGTATTCGCATACATTTATTCCTTCAGTCTGTTGAGAACAAATTTGGCGATTAGTAAAGGTAGTATTCATTTTACTCTATTCTTCATCAAAAATAAATTTACAAAACGAGTTGTGACGAGTTGAGAGAAATGAAATTGTAAGAAGCTTAGAAAATGGTTAAGTATAAACGACGGAAACGAAAAAGAGAGCACAGACGAAAAAGTTGACATAAGTTTAACTATCATAGAACTAAAAAACGTAACTGCAACTGAAGCCGAATTGCGCGCTCGAAAAAAATTTAGTTCTGAGAAAAATCAAAGATTGGGCCCTAAATTCTGTAAAAGAAAAGGTTAAACAACCTAAACTGACTAAATTTTGTTCCTGTTTCCAATTAGTTCATTGTTCACAGTTAATTATTATTGCTTTTTTGATTAATTACGTAACAAAACTAAACTACCTCTATTTTACGAAAACCTCTAGTTTTTATAATCCACATAAATAGAGATTATTTATGCTGCCAAAGAAAAGGATGTCGACTGTATTCATTAATCCCTTTGATTGCATTTAGGTGTCTAATATCAATAACAAGAACGCATTCGTGAAATAAATACGATTGTGTTACGAATAATTATTGTTGAATGTTTCTGAGAAAAGAAACTTTTAATGGTCAAATATATTTACAAAAGTTAAAAAAAACCTCAAGAACAGCTAGACCATTTCGTTATAATTATTTTTATTTTTCTCGAAAGGTGCAGAGCTTATCGTGTAAAGTTAGGAGAAAAGGTGTATAAAATGAAAAAAAAACTGTTTGTATCTACTTTATTTACTAGTTTTGGTTACAGTTACAGCCTAAAACTAATTAAAATACATGTCACAAAATATTTTACAATATCCCGGCGCATCCACCATATTTTGTCAAGCACAGTACACAACATTCCCACTAGAATAACGATTTGTTTAACTTTTTGGGTTTGCTACAAATATGAGATTAAACAGTTGGTAGGCTTTATGTCTTATAGTATGCGTTAACAAGCTGGGCCTTACATATTTATGTATTCGTTTCGATGATTTGGATATTGAATATCGCGTATGCATAAATTGCAAGCGAACTTCTGCAATTTGTAGCATCTGTTCCGTTGTTGTAATTACCGTTAATGATGTACACGTCCCCGAATTTATCGTCGGCCGTATAACTAGAAAATAAAACAATATATGCAGAAACGTTCATACTCACATATCACAAGCAACAGCCGGTCCGGATGATAATCAGGCGAGCAGTGGAGACAATATTCATATGTGATTTAGGACGAACAGTAATTAGAGCCGCCGTTATCCGCGGCTGCTGCGTCAATATATCTAACACTCCTGTCTTGCTGCTTGCTATCCGAACACGCACACTATCATAATGTGCCAGTGCTTATTTGCAAGTGTTATTCAATTTATCTGGCCGCACCCGCGCTTGTTGTTTATTGGTTAGCTGTGATTTCTACACGTGTCTACAGCACGTGTGAGAGCCTTCCTTCACCCCGCATTAACACCGCTTCTATACGGAATTTAACTTTGAATTTTGCGAGCTCTCGCGTCACGTCCCTGCTCATATTCTTACGAGAACTTACTGCTAACTTGTGTTTTATATCAAAGAAGTGTTTGATCGGTTAATGAAGCTGCTTTTTGACAGTTAAAAATGAATTAAATGTGGTCTGAAATAGTGGAATCATCTGGCGTATTGTCGCATTGTCGGCAGTTAGAATACCTCAGCTTTTGCAACAGTTGCTAAGTGGCTCGAAGATTGTTGGAACTATTTGCGGAACTATAATTGCCAATATAGCGGTGAAATATCGAAAGCCTAAGCGATGGTAATTGTTTCTCTTTAGTGCATACATGCTATAAACACAATTATTAGCACAAGGCGCATAACCCGGCACTTTAAGCTATTGTAGTAGGATGACACATGATCTACAACTAGTTCAAGAGTGTGGATTCGGGCGCAGGCGCTTTATTTGGTTATTTACCACACATCACATAGGGTAAGCAGAAACAGAGTGTTTAATGATAAGCTTATTCCTCTCATATATCAGTGAGGTCGTCCTTCCTCACGTTACCGTGAAACTTGCTTCGGAAGTTCCGGTGTGGAAACGAAAACTGAAATTATTGCTGACAAAAATACTGCGTCAATTAATCACGTTCTATGGGACAACTGCAAGAAATAAGCTTTAAATGCCCCGCTGGTATTCCGCTTTCATGGCCTAGTTCAGGAATGCCAACGTCTTATTTATTGTGACTTGGAGAATTATCCACTAATTCATTCCATGATTGCTCTGTCGTAAAGCGAACAAATTTCATATCTCTTGTTGTGATACTGACGATATTAAAACGATAAAGGCCGCCGGAGCCAATAACGTGTTTCCGTTCCGACTGTTTTCAATCAGTTTGGCAGATGTCGCCGTCGTGCCATTGAAACAGACAAATCGTCGGACACATTCTTTGCAAAATTGACTCCGTTATTTCGGTGCGTTACACAGCAGGCTTGAGAAATAACAAGCATTGATCAGATCGCTCAAATCGGGCCTAATGTCCCGCACCCGTTTTACATACCCAATTCTTCACACGTCCGTCTGAACGCAACGGCCGATCATCCGATGGTAATTTCGCACCGAGACGCTTGACGAGATTCATTACCAACATCCCTTTCTCTTCGAGGGTATTTGACGGGACACTGCGGTGAACTCCATCTACCCATCCCACATCGCAGAGTGATCGAGTTAGTGATGTCACGTGTCGTCAAGTGCCCCATCCGTTTTGACAACGGTTACACGAATCAAATTACCCGTGACTACAAACATGCCCAGGCCACGCTCATTCTCTTCGTCTCTCTTCGCTACAAATCCGCACACGAAGACGCAATGACGTCCATTTCAACCACCACAAGTTGATAAAGCTCGCATTAATACCCCTGAAATCGTCAAAAATATATTACAGCCCAGGTGGGAAAGAGCATATTACAGCCCAGGTGGGAAATACAGGCTGTCCCAGCGATGTGAAAAAGTCCATTATTGACCTTTAAATGTTGGAAAATTAACCTTTTTTTTACGAAAGCCCTAACTCACCTAGAACTATTTTTAAGTATACCGGGTGTTTCTGAATTTAGCTACAATACAAACTTATGTATTTTTAAATGGAATACCTTATATTTTTTTGCATTTTTTGATGTAGCTTTTAATGATGCTTTTAAGCTATTAGCTGTCTCAAAAATGAGTTGTTACAAATTATTTATGCACTTCAAAAATTGATAGCTAGTGTAATTTATAGTTTCAATGAGAGATCTAATCATTAATAACTATTTTACAGTTTTATTAACCTTATTTAAAAAAATAATTCGGTAAAATGCGACGTTGGCGTTTTTATAGTTTTGAAACAGCTAATAATTGTTATTGGTCCATTTTGCTTTGTTTTTGAAATAATTTGCTTTTTTTTACAAAAACACGCTTTTTTTAAAAAATATTACACAAAAAATAAGAACAGTAGGACTTTCACCACTTTAAAAAAAATGTTCAAACTTAAAGGTTATAATTTTTTTTAGCTTACTGCAGTCAAGCAGATAAAAAAATGAAGAGGTTTGTTGCAAGTTGAGTAACTTAAAAATTTTAAATAAAACACTCAATTTTTTATTTTTGCTTCTAAAAAGCCTTTAAGTTGTCGGTCAAAAAACATTAACAGTTAAGTGTCTCTTGCTGATTACTTAAAAAATATTTAACTGTAAACATTAAAAAAAAAATTAACTATTGTTTCAGTAGTCGGAAAGTGAAGTTTTCAGCTAATAATAATTTTAATGTTACCCTTAGGCCATTATTCGTCATTTATTACAGTGAAATAACTAGAATTTTAATATTTTTGCTGAATTTTTAAATCCCTTATGAACTCCAAGAAATGGTCCTTGGTAGAGTTACCATAGTTATGGTATGGTTTACTGTGGTAACAACAATGCTCATGAATAATGTGCATTGTTGCTGAAATTAACTTTTAAAGTCAAATATCTTTTTAGTCATTAACATTAGGCATTTGAAACTTGATGTTTTTAAATAGACAATTTAATAATCTTTGAGAAGCAAAAACAAAAAATTGGGTGTTCCATTTAAGTTTTTCAAGTTATTCAAATTTTAACAAACTTCTTAATTTTTCTACACTTCTAACTGCAATACGCTAAACAATTAGAACAAATTTAAGTTTGAACTTTTTCCTTTAAAATAGTGACAATCCTACTTTTCTACGATTCTTCGTTTTTGTGTAATAAATTTTTAAACAAAATGTGTTTTCGTCAAAAAAATCAAATTATTTTAAAAACTAAAGAGAATCTACCAATCAAGTATAAATCAAAATCAATTTGATTTAATTTCAATTTGAAAAAACATAGCTTTAGTGTTTTTATAATATTGGGACAGCTTGTATATGTCAAGATATCGAACTGAGTGAAATAACATTATCATGAGGTTGTAAATATTGTGTCTCTAGCAATGTTAGAAAGGTTAGTAATTGTAAGTTCAAATAAATGGCATTTGCACTCTATGAAAGCAGAGGTGGAGCCTTGTATAGGGGACAGCTGCGATGGTCGAGCAATTCGCGTCAAAGTGTTGAATTAATTCAGCAATTTGACGTCCGAAAAGTTAGGTAACAGCCTGTGGTAATAGGACTGTAAACGTCAGGAAATATGTTTATCACTTCAGCTGGTGGACATTAACTTGTGGTCTTACAAACGCTCCTGAATATTGAATAGGACATGGAAACATAACTGCGAGATCAGAGGACTTGACAGTTCCCTTCCACTGCTCGACCATTCCCTAAACTGATTAAGAGCAACCAACACACAAAATTAAAATGCAATAAATTTGCTGCAATTCCATCGTCAAGATAAAGTAAGTTCGTAATGAAATTAGCAACCACCGCCCATTAGCGTAAAGGACAACACAAAAACCTAATGCAAAATCTAAAAGCATCCACCAAAGCCCTTATTTTAAATTGTTAATGGAAACGTCTCGGCGCGGAATTAGGTTTAAGAAAAAAATAATAGAATTTATCATTAGTCCAGTTGGGTGCAAATTGGTGGTTAAAGATTCAGTTTGGCGAGGTGGAGAGTTTGGAACATATCAGCGAAATTCAAATTGAATTCACGTCGAAGCTTACAGTGTTATTGGTAGCCGACAGGATTGATTGATAGCTGACAGGAGCGATCAATCCTCTCGTAAATCTTTGTTATTCATGAACAGAGTTTTAAATAGAGGGACGTGATAGTCAGTTTGTCTCTTTTAACGCTGCAACGAGTTTTTTAAAATTCACTCGATTTACAAATTTGATAACCGATTTCCGCGTACATTAAACCATGCTTCGTGAAATAATTGACTGATTAATGGACTAATTGGTGCGATTAAATTTTAATCGCTTGAACCAAAACTAGAACAGTGAGTCAATTTTAAGTTTTGCGACGTGTTCCAATATTTTAGAACTGAATTTTTTTACTGAAGACACTTGTTTCAGAATTAACAAGCCACTACTCTGAACTTTTGTAGTTTTGTTGTTGATTGTGTAAATCAGTTGCAAATGCGTGGTAAGTGTTTTCGATGGCGCTAATAGCTGTGATGACTATTGGCCACCGAAGTGAGATATTAGTGGGACGAAATGAATCGAAGTGTAGAAACACAACATCAGCACAGTTCACATTCCGCGCCATAAAAGCCATAAACTAATCAAAGTGTATGATGAATCACGCTACATAAATAAAGTAAATGGCGTTTGCAATTGGCGTGAGTTATTATTCCATCTCTCACAGCAACTATATCAAAATGGATAGCTGTTCAGTGCTCACTGTTCGCATTAACAGCGAGCCGCAGCCTAGATTTTTAAACTCCGCGGATTTATAATGAAATTCCGGTAGTATATCATTAATATGTATTGCCTTTGGTGGCCAACTATGTGCTTTATCTACCCACCCGATTAGAAGAATTTCCACGGTAAATTTCGGCATAAATCCCCGATTTGGCAATATTTTCCTTCGTAATTATAAGAAACTAGCAGTTGCCCACGGCTTCGCACGCATGTCCACAACCACTTTGAAACACAGAAAAACAATGCAAAACTTAGTATAACAAGAAGTAGAAACACAAAATTTTATTGTGAACTTTAAAACCGTGACCCAATGCGAACCCGAGTAAATTTTGCTAGTTCTCAACTCATTCCCTGTTTAACCCTTTTGTGGATGTAATTTTCAAAAATCCTGAAACATATTTTCTTTATTTTTAACCGGAAGTCCAAATGCCAATTTTCTTGGATATGACTTCAAAAATGCAAGAGTTTTGCGTTAAACTCTTTTGGGGGTGGAATTTCTAAAAATCGTGAAATATACGCCTCTTCCTTTTTAACCGAATGTCTAAGATATCAATTGATAACTTCAACAATTAAGGATTTTTTGTTTAACCCCCTTGGAGTGGAGTTTTCAACAAACCTGAAACACGCGTTTTTTATATTTAGACGAATGCCCAAATACCAATTCTCTTGGTTATAACTTCGAAAATGACATATTTTTATATTCAACCCTCTTGGGAGTGGAACTTTCAGAATCCAGAAATTTTTTCATTTTTAACCGAAAGATCAAATACCATTTTTCATTAATATAGCTTCAAAAATGACGACTTTTTATGTTTAACCCTCTTTGGGGGTGGCATTTCTAAAAATAATAAAATACCTGTTTCTTTATTTTTCACCGAATGCCCAAATACCAATTTTTCAAAAAAAAAATTTTTTTTTAGAATTACGGATTTTTATATTTAACCCCCTTATCTTTAACCGAAAGCTCAAGTACCATTTGCATGGATACAAATTAAAAATTACGGATTTTTATACAAATTATAACCCGGGTTCAACCCTCTTAGGGTTGGTATTTCCAACTAAAACACGTGTTTCTTCACTTTTCATTGAAAGCCCAAATACCAGCTTCAATTAATGTAAATTCAAAAGTTACGAATGTTTATACAAATTTTATTACGCCATTTAACCCTCTTAGGGGTTGATTTTTCGAAAATCCGGAAACACGTGTTTCTTCAATTTTAACCAAAAGCCCAAATACTAATTTTCAAGGATGTAAGTTCAATGTAACTTTAAAAATGACAGATTTTCTAAACTCTAATTCTAAATTCAACTCTCCATTTAACCCCTTTAAGGGTTGATTTTCCAAAAATCCTGAAACACGTCTTTCTTTATTTTTAACCGAAAGCCCAAATACTAATTTTCAAAGATATAACTTAAAAAATGACGGATTTTTATTCAAATTTTAACACCCTATTTAACCCTCTTAGGGGGTGATTTTCCAAAAATCCTTTCTTAGTACACCCCTATGTTACAAAAGCTATCTACTGTGAAAATGTCAGGTTTCTATCCTAAGCCGTCTAGGCTGTGCGTTGATAGGTCAGTCAGTCAGGACAAGCAATTTTATATATATAGATTATAACGCGGATGATTGCGTCGTTACGTTTTCAATGTTATTAAAAAAATGTGTGAAAAAATCACATCCGGAATAACGACGGGCATTAACAGGGGTCTAAATAGCCGTAAGCATATTTTATTTTTTATTGAAATTGGCTTTTCGTAGCAGGCAGAGTATAACAGGGCCGTTTGTCCGTCTCTAATTAAACTATATTGTATTGCGGTGTGGACTGTTAACAAGTAAATATGTTTAATATTCGCATCAAGCTAATCCAGAGTAGGCACCGAACTTGCTCCAGTTACGACCAATAATCTTGGCGTTCATTGTGAAACATTTTACTTTTAATGATCCGCTCCACCGCAAATCGCTAAAAATGTCACCTCAAGCTGAACTTTTTTAATCATGCGGCAGCAGCCAAACCTGCGAATGTTTCTTACATTGTCTCGAAACAGAGCGCAGATAAATAAGATGCATTTAGTTAGGCCATTGAGCGAAATAATACGTGTAGGGTTATTGTGTGTGAATGAGTTGGCGTAGTTGTACTGAAATAATATAACGAGATAAATGCCGCTCACGGGGCGCCTAAATAAGTATGATATATGGGGTGCAATAACGCGCGAATGTAAGAAACAAGAAATCATGTTTAATATTGACGCCACTTATCAGAGAGAGCGGCCTCGTCTTTGCCGTTTCGCTTGGAGTTTGGCTGGATTTCAGTCGTCCATCACCGGTGGAAATCATCCGGCCGTCTGGAGCACGTTATATACGACCTCGCCAGCCGTGTCTTATACCGGAGATTTCTTGGCTACGTTTAACGGCTAACACAGGACCGGATCCAAAAACTCACGTATGCGTTCAAGTTTACGTTCGCAAACTTTGGCAAATTGCTCAAGCTGTATTTCACGTCAGCAAGCATAAGTGCTGCGAAGAAGGAATTTGCAGACACATAGTAACACGAGTCTAATTTTATTTTTCAAATGAAGATTTTTCATTTGCTTGCAAGATTTTCAAAATTTGCCGTTTTTTTATAATTTTACGTAAACTTATGTAAAATTAAAAGTTATTTTTTATCTGCACCTCTTAATTCCTTTTTTGTCGATGTTGTTTCCAAATCAAACCTTCAAGCACTACCTCTTCTAATTAAGACCGGAGCACTCCACTTATTGCACCAAGAAAAAACAGATCAAAATTAATCGATTTTAATAGTTTCACGTATCTTGAGCAGAAAAGATCTTAAAGCAATATGGCAAAGATCTAGTGTCTCGAAAAAAATGTGTATGAGTGAATTTTTCAGCCCAAATCTGAATGAAAATTGTTCATATGAGCCATTCTCCGAAAAGCTAATGTTTCATTAATCCCTAAATTATTTTGATGTTATTTTGAGAACACCAAGTAGTTATAGTTCCGTAAAAAAATAGGGAACTGTTTTGTTACAAAGTTTTTCCAAAGTATGACCTTTTTCATCAAATCTAATATTGTCAGTACTTGATTCCGACGTTGCTGGCAAGCGGGAGGACCCCGTTTTTAATACGATACTCATTTTCTAAGATTTTTTTAATAGCTATTTTACTATTTGCCGTCTAATATCTTTTACAAAAATAGATTTTTTGTCGATAATATTTCTATAAAATAAAAATTCATTCTATCATTTAATCATCTAATGCACCTAATAAACAAAAAACGAAAAAGCTCACAACATCTCATCTTTGTTTTCAAAATGCTTCTGGTATCTTAAAGTTTTTGAATGATTTCGATCTTCAAACGTCTTGCAATACGAGTATCATTAACATTACGTATCTCAAAATTTTCGTCATTTTATGTCTTCTTTCTCGACAAAAATATCGACATCAAGAGCAAAGCTTGATCTACGTCGCTTTTTGAATAATATATGAAAAAGTACTCCATGTCTTCTTTTAATGTTTTCACCTTCATGACATTTTTTGCAAAAACACCAATTAGAAAATTTGATGATAATATATTGCGTACCTTTAACCCTCAGCGTCCGATTTTGCGAAAACCGAAGCATAAAGTCTAAAGCGTAAAGTTAGTGTTACTTTCAATTATAGTTTTGTATGGACTTACACATATTCGTAGATTTAAAATTATTATGTAAGTAAAAACTAAAATAAATTTTAAAATATTTTCACCAAAAAAGGGCTTTGTTCTTTATAAATATATGCTACAGAACATGCTAATGTCAAACATTTGAAAGAAGTCAGGAAGATTTGTTGTCGAAAGCAATTTTTCCGCTGCATGAAAATACCTAATTCTATTGCATACTTTCGCTGCAGTCTTAAAACATAAAAAAATAGATTGATCTGACCTGACCTGACCTGACCAGACAAATGTATCAGTCAACGAACCAAGTGCGTTGAAATGCCAAAGAACCATACAGTTAAATAATGTCTGAGTTGCTTTTAGTTACATTTTAATAAAAATTATAACAAATGTGCGGATAAATATTGGTTGGCCCCCATAAGCAAATAAAACACCACCTCTCTTCAGTAAAATTATTTTTTTCTTAACGTTTTTATTTAAAATTGAATCGAGAAAACAATATTTTTTTAAAGATACAAGTTAAAAAACCTTCGACAACAGTTTTGTAATACTAGTTATTATTGAACTCTCTGCTTCGAAAGTGACTTTTACACAAATCAACACAAATGAAATCCGTATTTTTCGGTTTAGTAGATTTTACTAAACGTATTGACTATTTAAAGCCTTTTATTTTAAAAAATTGACTTAATTGTGATCAAATATAAGATTCTTTACACAATTTTCATTTGTAAAATATAGTAGGATAGGCAATAAGGTTAGGAGTTTTGGTTTTTTAACCGATTTAATAATTAATGTTAAATCTCAAATGCTGTCGTTTTTATGTCATGGCATTATAATCGTCTTAGCACTTGCATAAAACATGAAAAGTTTTGGGAATATTTTGTGATAATTTTTGAAATATTGTACAAACTTCTCGCGGAGGCACAGTGGTGGACAATATAATCGCATACACCGTATTTTTGCTGGATTGAGTAGGTATTAGTATGACATTTTCGTCAGTGGCAAATAGTAAAATTATCAAAACTTACTGAACACGACAAAGTTCTTATACTGTCGAAACTGGAAGAGGGTCATAGCATAAGAGCAGTTGAGGACCAATACAACAACAATAGCACAATTTTAAGAGTAAGGAAGTGATGGGAACAAAAAAAAATGTTGGTTCGGGACGACCATGACCATCAAATCCTGAATAAGGTGAAACACTTGTTAAATAATAATTAAGGAACTTTAGACCTGAGAACGAAAATGAACTATGAGCTGGTATTCAAAACGTTGAAGTTGGTTGAAGGGAATTAACAAAAATTATTGTCGAGACCTTACTGCATCCATATCTAACAGATCAAACAAAGTATCAGCTGCAAATGGAGCCATGAAAAAATATTAATTTTGGAATCGTTATTGTATTAATTTTTGTAAATAAAGATTCATTCTTATCTTACTGTTAAATTAGAGTGACAATTTGACAATTTCTAATTGCAACGTATAACCTCTTTTCTAAAAATACCTTTAAACTTCAAAAAAGACATGATTACACATTAATAAATTAAAAAAAAATGCGTTACTTGATTTTTCGTAGTGTACGCGATTAATTTGTCCACCACTGTACTTAGTTTTGAAACAGCTATTGGGATGACAACTTGGTCTAGAACATCCTTATATGTACTTGTACAAGGAGTCTCTCAAGAAAAGACAAACTTATGTTGATGTTTTTAACTGTTTTTTTGCTCGGCAATTTTTTAATTTTTGAAAATAATTTAATTTCATTGACAAAATCACGCCTTTCTAAAAAAATACACACTAAGGGCCGGCTAATAACTACCGAAAAGGTACCTAAATTAATTTGCTGTTAAATGTTAATGAAAGTGCAAGATTATTCCGTCTGCCACAGTTTAATTTTGATTGCAATGAAACCGGACCAAAGAATAATAAAACTACTATAAAGAAGAAAATAAATCCTTAATTTAGCATCAGTATATAGTGTTACTAAATTGTTACTAGATTAATTGATTAATAAAGTATGTTTTTTATTAATTTGGCGCTTTTTTATTGCACTCGCCTCAATCTCGACCCGGCCCTGATCCCGTATCTCTTTTTGAGTTATAATCCTAACAATATTTTAATGCTAACGCTAGACAAAACGTGAACGCGTTGCAAAACTGAAATTATTTGTGTGGATATTCCATTAAAATTTAAATGTAAATTCGGCCTCTGCTTTTATAAATAAAACCCTCAAACCGCATCTCGCGAAAGTAGATTCTTGAAGGATCGATATGGTCAGTTTGCCTCGAGCTGTGGAAACTCGTCCTCGGAGAGTTCAAATTTTCGTAAGTTCGGTCTGAAATGATTATAATCCATCCCTGTGGCATCGAAGGCGTGGGTCTTACTGATACCAGGCGATATGTCTAGCCGACATGAAGTATAGCTGACAAGCGGCCGTTCTTAATGACACTGTCAAAGGTTTGCTTGATTTGTGACGCCAGGTTTCGATTAAAGGCATCAGTTTCAGACCTCAGCGGAAAATATGGCAGTGCGCCATCACCGCCTCTTCCTCCATTGGCAAGCTAATGGCGCCGAACCCGTGACGGATGGCCGTCTTGTCGATGATACAGAGATGAGATATCGCCAGTAATGCACTCAACCACTCACCGAATTTATCGCCTTCTTCAAAAATGTACACCGCATTGTGCGCCCTTATTATCATTTTTGCCGGCCGAAATTTTCTCTGGCCGGCAATTTGTAAATAAAGAGGCTTATATTCGGCGGACATGCGACCTTAACATCATATTTATGTTGTAATTAGAAGAACGCGTTGTTAGCAATGCTGTCGGCCGGTGTTGGGCGTCGGTCTCTTTCAGGAATAAACGACGCCGTGAAATAATTCCCGAGCAATTCCGTTTGGTTGTAGTGGCCGCGAACGGTGGTAGCCGTTACCCGTTGGACCATTCGTAACAATTTAGACCAGCTGGCACATGATATTACGGGACATCACATATTTATGGGCGAACTGGGCACGAAGAGCTTCTCTACGGTCCTTCCTCACCTTCCCTCAGCTCCCCGAACTCTCAGTTCCGGTCAAGTAAGTAATTACCGGGGACCGCGCGACAAAACCAACACAATATGACGCAATTCTTTCGCTCCAACGAATTTATGAGAGGTTCTGATCAAACTGTGATAATTAAATTTTAATAAATAAAAAACATTCCTAAAGAATTACGAGAAACAAAAAAAATGGAGCAACTTTTTCACTGATTTAATTTTTTTTTGAGCCGCTGAATTCACTGGAACAAATCGTTTTGCTATACGACTTTTAGTTTTTGAGTTATGAATTTTTCAAAAGTGTCATTGTTAAACGCGAATTTGTACAAATCTCTTAGTCGTAGATAAAGTAGAGTATACTACCCGCAATCATGGCTCTTATACTCTAGGAATGATAATAAAATAATAGCTATCATTACAGACTCGTGGTCTAATCTAATACTGAGACACTTTCAAAATCCGCCATTTTGTAGGGGGCGGTATTAACAAATATTTTATTTTTTTTATTTTCTCAATTACCGCAAAACAATTCGAAAATGTGGTCTAAGCCTATGTAAAATAATCCGAGGAATCGATTGGCGTCGAGAAAATCGCCAAATTCCCAATAGTTTTTTAGTTATGATTGTTATGAATTTTTTAAAATTTTACCTATTTTTCCTTTTAGTTGCAATTTGCTCGAAAACTATAACTCGGTGAAAAATAAACTTTTTTGCAAAATATTGATAATTAAAACAGCTTTCCAACGATAATATATGTCATAGGGTTATCTCTAGTAGTTGCGAAGTTATTGCTCGATAAATGTTCCGGGTACACGGAATCGACCAAAATCGCGACAAAAATTGCAAAAATCAAAACTTCAAAAATCGAACCTAGTGACTTTTTTTTTTAATTTTAACAACTCCAGAGAGTGGTAAGAGCATAAAAAAGTCCATAAAACTTTGCTAGAATAATTTTCTCGAAAACTATTAGTCGGAGAACAAAAATTATTATTACTATTATAATAATTATTATTATTTTTGACAGTTAAAACCGATTATTCCTTGCGTACAGTGAAGGGTTTATGCACTAGTTTGAAAAAACAATAGAGAACAAATAATAGATAATTAAAAGAGCTTTCCAACGATAATAAACATTATGGGGTTATCTCTAATAGTTCCGGAGTTATTGCTCGATAAATCTTCCGGGTACCGGAAATCGACCAAAATCGCGATGAAAAGTGGAAAAATCAAACATCAAAAAATCGAACCTATTGACTTTTTTTCTATTTTTAACAACTCCAGAGGGTTGTAGAAGCTTAGAAATGTTTATAAAACTTTGCTAGAGTGAGTTTAAGAAAAAAAAAAATTTCATTTTTTTGAAGGTACTAAGTGCCTTGACCAAAATTTTAAGCAAACACATTCAAAATTTTAAATCTCATGAAAAGCTGATATAATACGAAAAATAAGCCGCAGAATTCACTGGAACAAACCGTTTTGCTCTACGACTTTTAGTTTTTGAGTTACGAATTTTTTTGTTGAAGAATAAAGTACCACTATGAAATGGCTCCCTAATTTTAGGCAAAAAATTTCAAATTTTTAAATCGTTTGAAAAACCGATATTATACGTAAAATGAGCCGTAGAATTCATTGGATCAAACCGTTTTGCTCTACGACCTTTAGTTTTTTAATTATGATTATGATTTAGTGTAAAACTTTAAATGCCACTGTACCCGGAACCGGTGCCCGGAGCGGCTCCGGGTCTTGACGAGAAAATAGATAATTTCAAGCGCTATCCGATGATGTATTGATTCTTGCTCTAAGTCTTTTAGTTTCCGAGAAAAACGCAAAAAAAGGTTTCCATTTTCACTTTTTTTGAATTTTTAAATGCCGATTACGGCGAAACTATTAGAGATAGAGAAAAACGGCAAAAGCGATTAGAACCGGTATAAAAAGCGCTACAAAACGGAATAGGTTTCAAGGTGATATCTCACAAAAAAATTTTCAATTTTCAAATGTCGATTACGGCCAAACTAAAAGAGCTAGAGGAAAATGCTTTTTACCATCGTAAAGAGCACATCAAAATGTATCAGATAAGATGGGGTTTAATTGATTTTGAGACACTTTAAAAATTGGCCATTTTCTACGGGGGGGTGTTAACAAATTTTTGATTTTTTTTATTTTTTCAATTACGGCAAAACTATTCAAAAAAGTGGACCTATTTTAGTTCGAATTTATGTAAAATGATCCGGGGAATCGATTGGCGCCAAGAAAATCAACAAATTCACAATGATTTTTTAGTTATGAATTTTTTTATATTTCACTTATTTTTCCTTTTATTTGCAATTTTCTCGAAAACTATTAGTCGGAGAACAATAATCTTTTTTGCAAATAATAGATAATTAAAAGAGCTTTCTAACGATAATAAACGTCATGGGGTTATCTCTAATAGTTCTGGAGTTATTGCTCGATAAATCTTCCGGTTACCGGAAATCGACCAAAATCGCGATGAAAAGTGTCAAACATCAAAAAATCGAACCTATTGACTTTTTTTCTATTTTTAACAACTCCAGAGGGTTGTAGAAGCTTAGAAATGTTTATAAAACTTTGCTAGAGTGAGTTTAAGAAAAAAAAATTTTCATTTTTTTGAAGGTACTATGTGCCTTGACCAAAATTTTAAGCAAACAAATTCAAAATTTTAAATCTCATGAAAAGCTGATATAACACGAAAAATGAGCCGCAGAATTCACTGGAACAAACCGTTTTGTTCTACGACTTTTAGTTTTTGAGTTACGAATTTTTTTGTTGAAGAATAAAGTACCACTATGAAATGGCTACCCTAATTTTAAGCAAAAAATTTCAAATTTTTAAATCGTTTGATAAACCGATATTATACGTAAAATGAGCCGTAGAATTCATTGGAACAAACCGTTTTGCTCTACGACTTTTAGTTTTTTTATTATGATTTTTTTTAGTGAAAAACTTTAAATGCCTCTGTACCCGGAACCGCTGCCCGGAGCGACACCGTGTTTTGACAAGGAAATAGAGAATTTCAAGCGCTATCCGATGCTGTAGCGATTTTTGCTCTAAGTTTTATAGTTGAGTTTGAATTGATTTTGAGACACTTTAAAAATTGGCCATTTTTAAACGAGGAATTTTGAAAATAATTTTTTGATTTTTTAAAAGTGGTTTTTGAGTTGAAAAACGGAAAATGCAGTTTATGAGGAATTCTGATCAAGACTTTGCTAATTAAAAATTTAAATTTAATTGGAGAGCCTCTAACAATTAAAAGAATTTCGTCGCCATTCAAATGATCTCGTTTTTTCGAGTTTCTTCCCTCAAATGAAACAATTTGCCCTCGCAGACAGTAGCACTTTTATTTGTCCGATGTAGCCGTTTCCGGCTGTTCTACACCGTAACAGTCATGGAAACATTCAAATAAGCTTGACATTTTAGCAAGGTTGACAATAGTGATGGTGATGGTGTAGCTGGGGCGCCATTGAATGGAGGTGGAGGTGGAGGAGTTGAAGTAAGACATGCAGAGCTTAGGAATGACCTCAATTGAGAGAGGCGTCGATGTCACGTCCCGGTTTGAAGCCGAGTCTCGAGGGAGTGCGTACCGAACGGGCCCCTGCTGCGAGATAAAGGACGAAGAACGCAGGAAGAGTTATTATCCTGCCAGGATTTTTCTATCACAATAATTAACCTAACCAAATTCGCTATTAATTTTCCGGACACGACGCAACATCAGTTAGGGTCAAACTGGTAAATGATTATTATTGTGGAGGAAAATACATTCCGTACAAAGTGGCGAACGATAAAACTTTATGTATATTACATGTAGTCGGACGGAACGACGCAATGTGACGGTGTAGCCATTTCCACATGTTTATGTCGTATCAGAATAGCGCTGTACAGCACTAAACTAGCTCTTAATTAACCTGCAGCCTCGAGCTACGACATGCTAAAGCGGATCTGGACTGACTTAACTGATGAATTAAGGGCGATCTAGTTAAAATGTAGTTGGATTTTTGCGAAAAATAACTATTACCGGTCGTTTCTCACAAATTAAAAATTTAACTTACTGCGCGCTTTCCGACACGAGAATAGCCATTGTAAATTGAACGCGACATTTCAGTCCACAATCTGAACAAGTTTCAAACGCTAGAAATATCAACATGTACCTAGTGCAAAAATGACAAATCACAGCATGTTGGTATCAAACTCACGAACAAATTTCAGGAAAATTCAAAATACGATTTGGTGGATGCGCCGGTGCAAAATTCACAAACAGTAAAATCTTATTTTTATTATTAAATGAGTATCTAAGCCTTTCAGTGTTTAACAATATTTTTCGTAGAAATGTAAAACAATCCAGAAAAATTCACATAATTTGAGAAAAAAATGCAGTATTATTTAGTAAAAGCTAAAATGGTTGTTAGCTTTAGAGATACAGCAAATATATATTTTTACCAGACTCACCTTGTATATCCTTATCCTCTACCGGAAAAACTTGCATTTTTTTTTAAATTTGGAAACGCGAAACACTTTTTTTAAATGACAATTAATTGCTTCATATTGAGAGTTCAAAAATATAACTAAACAAAAAAAGACGCTTTTAATTTTATTGTAAGTTGAATTTTCAATAGGTAATAATGTTTTTTCTTTCGTAACTTTTTTTAGTCATTATTAGAGACCGGATTTTTGTTAAAAACCTTATTTAGGTGTCAAAAAGAGGTTGTAAAAAACAGATAACAGGAATAAAAATCTGGTAATTTAGGATATATTTTTTATTAATTCCTACTGCAGGAAAAATAAAAACATAATTTTTAATGCAATAAATTACCATTACCAATATTTTTTCATCCAATTGATATTTTTATTTTCAGTTGATTTTAATGTCCAGATCTTTTTTGTATAGTTTGTCACTAACTAATTTGTCCACAACTCCTGGAGTACTTTTTAAAAAAATTTGCATTTTATTCAATCAATAGCTTTAACAAGTGATCCTACTTTTTCCAATTTTGTTATGATGCTATAAACTAAAATTTCAGAGTGAGAAAGTAAGTCACTTTTCAAAGTGACTTTACTAAAATAATATGCAAAGGCTCGTGAATCTTCTGAATTAAAAGACCTTAAAAAATCAGTTAACGTACAACAGTAAGAACTTGGATCACTGAAATTATAAGAAAGTGAAACCACGAAAAACTGAAAAATTTAGAAAGTGAATATGAAGAAATTTAGCTGAAATACTGAGCAATTTAAAAACGGTGTGGTTGAAACCTTAAAAGAAACTATGAGACTAACAGACTAGAAGCCTAAAAAACAAAAATTTTTAGATGTAAAACTAAAAAACCATTAAATTGAAACACCAGGAGTCGGTTTACCGAAAGTAAAATTAAAATTTAATTCAGAATTAAACTAATACGAATTAAGTTGCCATTTAAAATGCATTGACAAATGTCAAGTTAATCGCGAATTAAATTTTAATTGAGATTAAAATGTTTTGTAAACCGGCCCCAGATGTATTGTTTTTGAACTAAATGCTAATAACAATATTAAAAAAATATCCTATTTTGAATTAGAAAGGTGAAACACAAGTTTAGGAGGTTTAAAACACATTTAGGATCCAATAGGCAGGGATGGGCGTGTCAACAATACAAGGTAGACAATTCAGTTGTTGACCTGTCAACAATTACGTCGACGTCGATATTTGAAGTGATGTCAACAATGTCAACTATGTTAACAATAAAGAAATAATAAATTTTGACAGCAAACTGGTATTTGACCATGAAATTGGTGTATAATTGTTAAAAATAAAACTTATAAGTATGATTAAAACTGTTTTAAAACATAAAATATGTGATAGAAAAATAAATAAATAAAAATAAAATTCTCGATAAATGGTAACAAGAATATAAAACAAATTAGTCTCTTTTTCTTCTGTTTTTACGCTTCACTCTTTATTTTTAGCCTCTTCGTCTTTGTTCCCAAAAGAATTTTTTCTTCAAAAGAAAATGTGATATAAAACACAACATAACCTCAAATTCTCATTATCGACCTATTGTTGACATTGTTGACACTGTTGACATTGTAGACATTGTCGACGCAATTGTTGACACGTCGTGTAGACAATCAAAGTCGACGTGTCAACGCCCATCCCTGCCAATAGGTCAATTTAGGAATTTAGGAAAAATAAAAAGTGTGTAAAATATTTATATTTTTAACGGAACAAATTTCGAGTTTCAAGAAAAGCCCTTAAAAATTGCTGGTCTCTAGTCATTGGTCGTCTAATCTAGGGAAGATAAAATGTTTTGAAATATTTGAATCAAAATTTAAGCTTGTATTGTGAGTATAGGAAGTAAGTCTTAAAATTATTTCTGGGCATCCTTGCATGTTTGAAAATAAATACCTACCACAGAATACACATCTACATTTATAACGTAGATAGGTGGTTCTTCTTTTAGACAAAATTGATCTTATTGTCTCTAATTTAAAATTTCGACTTACTCAGTGATTTTTGTTAGATGTTTTGAAGAAACGCTGCCTTCTTGTGAAATGTGTCACGTTTGTGCAAAATTAGCGTTATTACATGCCCGTATTAATATTTGCAATATGCATGTGACACATGTGTAGGTTTGGATAATAACGTGTTGTGTTGTGGCGGTTTAAAGCAGTTTATTGATGACAATTCAATAATTACATTATACTTTAGTGTTTTAGATATGACATCAAAACAGCATAGTTGGTTTATCAGCCGATCACCGAACTTTATAGTGTAATAATTACACAGTGCGGGTTCTCCCACTCTGTTTACTCCCATCGAATTGAAACTAATTTATTCGCACGACTGTACCGTAATCACAAAAATTCCATCTCTGTCGACTGTCTCAGACTGTGATTAGTGAAAGATGAACGACATCGGGCCGCTAATTAGTCGATCGGGGAGATCGAGAGGAAACATCAACCGACGGCATTCGGCATCCACACCGGATCAGTCTCAGGGCTTTTAATTAACATTCCTCACCTCACCTCCTCTCAAGGCGTTACTTGCAAATTAAAGGCAATAACTGCCAGAATGAACATCGGCAAAACATTACAGAGATGTGCAGACGTCGTTTTTGTTTGCTAATTGTTGAATTAATTCCATGTCCTTTCATCAATTCGGCGGAAACGGGGCTGATAGCCATGCGGGATCGGCGACGGGACTACCAATGGATTCTTTACTCCAATTACAGTCTTACACAAACTACTCCGTTTAATTGCACAACACAATCACTTCCAGTTTCGTTAACAGTAAAAAAAGCTTCCAAAACTATAAAAAATCAATACGATTTTCTTTAAACTTGTTATTGAGCCAGCCATTCCATTTTAATGGACGGGACACTGCAAAATTTTTAGATTTTATTTTGAGTTTTTATTAACAGTATCAGTAGAAGTGAATTTTTCTTTATGGGAACTTAGTACCAGTCAAATTGTTTGCAACCTAGAATTGGAGCTATATTTTCAAAATTTGAAATACGAGCAGAAAAAAGAAATACAAATTGATGATGGACGGGACACAAAAAAGAACTCACATTTTTATCCTTAAACAATCGTTACAAAATTTTGTTAATTTAAAAGGCACTTTTTATTTGCACTTGACGAACGGGGCAAAGAAAATCTTGTATGTGAAAATAGCTCTAAAAAGTTTATGCAGACAGGTTTTAATTATTAAAAACTTTAACAATATCAAAACTTTATAGTAGAAATAAAAAATTCTTGGTTTTATTTAACGTAAGCAAAACAGCAAAAGTTATGAGGATAAAAAAGTAAAATTACTAATTAATTCACTTATCGATTTCCATTTTCTAATCAAACAGAAACTGGAAAAACACTCTTCAAAAAATATTCAACAGTTGTAGTCAACAATATTTTATGTTATCGCCTACAAGGCAATATATGTAAATGTTAGAATCCAACAAATTAATTCATTTTGAATGGTTAAATGATTATCCTCTCCCAAAAACTCTTTTCTCACAAAATACATTAAATATAAACCAAATCGTGTATTTTGAAAAAACTTACCAGTACTAAAAACATTTGGAAATTTCGGGGTCAGGTTGCATTATTCCTGGAATGGCTGTATTACCAAAACAGGATAATCACGTTTAACAACCTGGAGACAGAAGGATAATGCAAGGACCGTGTGGCCTAATGGATAAGGCGTCGGACTTCGGATCCGAAGATTGCAGGTTCAAGTCCTGTCACGGTCGCTTCATTTTTATTGCAAAATCGTCGTTTTTTTTCTCAACTTTTTAATTGCACCAAACGTGCAAGTATCAACGGTGGGCAAAAAATTGTCATTGTTGTTTTATGAACGAAAAAGAGGGTAGATTGTAGGAGAAACCGTTTTGTATTGCGCAAAGCCGAGCAATCTCAGCTAACACTTTATGTCGTCCTGTAAGGCAGAAGCCTAAAGAGCTAATACTTTGTCCTTGTGGGACCATAACCTGTTATACAGCGTCTATAAGGTGCCTAACTCTAGCACCCAGGGTATTTCGTAAATACCTCTTTTAACTTGTTGCGAAAGCTGGACTTTGTCCGAAGCCGGCCGACATGCCATTATTGACTTAACCATGGTTGTAATTTATTCGAGCTTATAAGCGAGCGTCGTCACGTACTTTTGCAGGTTGTACAGCGAATATTGTTTATGTCGGAAAGGTGACTCGAAACAATATCGGGCGGGCGTCCATATTAAAGAGTCGAAATTAAATCTGAGATATTCAAGGTATTAGCAAAGGTCTCGGCGTGGCACATACGGCGGGCAGTAAAAGTGATTTGTGACGGTGGAAATCCTCCGCATTGCAAATCCTGTCCTATTCTTCTCTGGTCGTTGTGCGGGATTAACCGATTCCAATTATTATTCCGTACGTCCTGATATAATTAAAACAACGGGTCAACTAAGGTGGATGCAACCTTCCTCGAAAAACCGACTCGTACACTAATTCGGGACCCGCTTGGGACAATAGGAGCAAAAAGCGCTCTGCCGCCAGTCGATCGAAGACGAGAGGCAAGAGGAAATTTACAGCATCATCAGCAAGAAGAAAAACTAATTTGTTTTACATATAATATACCCACCCCTAAGACAAAATTCCATCTTATGATATTAAAGGCGTGGTTGGTTTTAGACTCCTTGTGCAATAAATATGGGATTTATTTGTAACCATTTGTTGAGAAAGTGTTGAGAAAATGTGCGTAATTGACTTATGTGTTTTTGCAGTAATGTTTATGTTTAAACAGGAGTAATGTAGTTAGCATATGCATCAATTAGTGATTATTTCCTCTTAGACAAGTGATAAATATCGCATTATGGCGTGTGTGTCTTAGAGCGAGTGTTAAAATAATTTGCATTAATGTGTCATGTAAACAGTTCAGTTCGCGACACTTGCCTGCATAAAGTTGGTAAATGGTGATTGGTATTGTTTGTCCTTGAGAGCATTATTAAACAATTCACAAGTCCCACCTGTGTCGCAAGTTTCTCGCGTAATTCCAGGGCGAGACTTGGCGATTAGTAAGTAATAATTAAATCTTCGTCGGTATATGGGAAAGCAGAGACACTTTGGCGGTGTGAGAAGCTTAGGCCATCACATGCATGTAGAAAGGAGAGTTAAGCCTCGTTTACGTGCCTTTGATGTGGAAGCCAGGATGAAAACCGGACAGATGCGGTCACCTCTCTCCAGACTTACAAACAGAATTATTGCAACTGACTTACCTCCAGCTACTATTGTCAAGTTTTATTACAATTACCGCTTACTGAATTCTAAATTGCATCGAGAACAACGTGCGCTTTGATGATGTTAATTATTCATTCATGAAGACGTTTGTTTACCGGGACCAAATCGGTAAATGTGGGTCTTAGCATGGAAAGCAATAACATCTATTAGTTTATGTGCGGTGGTCTAACATGAACACGGATCTATAATGCAAACAATTCTTATGGAACACCGCAGAGCGGTCAACGCAAAGTGACAGCAGGCATTCCCAGAGGCACTATACTTTCCTATACGGTACAATAATCGAGAGGCGGTCGAGACCTCCCTGGCTGGTATTACAGGGACATCGACGCGTATTTCAAACCGCCAAGGCGATATTGGACGGTCCTAACTCGCATAACTCCAAGATACCTGCGTCCAATACGCTCCGATCACGATAACTTTATATTAAAGGCTTTATTTAAAGGGGTTCACAGCTGAAATAAATAACGCACCACTCACTATCTCACCGCACAAAGCCTAATCCGCGCATTTCTCAAACATAATCTTGCCGCTCCAGACGTCAAAACACGTACAAAACTACTCTTAATTGTGTTATTTTTTCGGAATGAAAATCTGGACGAAAAACTTTTTTTTTTGGCCGCAAAAATTTTAAACCTTTGATATGCCCTTTCATAAACTTGAAGCAACTCTACCGAAACTCGGCGTTGCCTCGTTCAGCAATTTCCAGCAAATTGTCCAAAATATTTCGTTTTGCGTCCTTATAACATAAAATACTATTTTAACAAATTGACCAATAAATGATTACAACTTTGTAGTACAAGCAGCTTACTAATTACATTATGCAAGATATTAAGTACCTACTTTTTTTTCACTAGGTTCACAGTACGTAATGATATCGCAACGCTAGTTCTAGGAATGTTTATAAATGTAATAGTCACAAGGTACTAGGTTTCACAATGAAGAGCGATTATTATTGATACATTAAAAAATATGTAAACCCAAATTTAAATTTTTAACGATTGACTTTCCTCTTGTACGCCAAAAAACATCTCTTTTATAGTTCCATTTGTCAATGCAGCAAATAGTTTTAATATTTCAACCAACAACAAACGAAGTACCTACGATTTGTCTTAGACGTAAAACGTAGGTAATATAATTTCGCATAAACACAAGCATTTTGTTTAATTAAAAACAATCTAAAGGTTTTACTAAGGTACTGGATGCCATCATGGACAGAGGTACTGCCATCATATGATTTTGACAATGACAGCGGCTTTTTGACCGTGAAAAAATGACAAAAAAATGTCAAAATTTGAAAGATTTAGTGTCAGTGTCTCATGTTGTCACAATTTGTTGACACAAAAATTAACCTATAATATCCATTTTTGACAATACAGCTAATTTGACAGAAATATTTCAAGGTTAAAAAGTTGCTTTCATTGTCAAAATCAAATGATGGCAGTACCTCTGTCCATGACAGCATCCAGTACCTTAGGTTTTACGTAACAGTCAGGGGTTACAAACGTATTGCAGTTTTTTTTGTGACTTCATTATGGTATATTGACACTGTAAACAGTTTACTTAAAAAAAAGAATAGTGACCATACATAATTTATAAAAACTATAAGAAGGCAAAGAATAAGTATCTGTTTTTAACCAAAACTCAAGGAATACGAGTCAGTGGGTGATATTCATAAAAAGTAGTACATGCTTATACTTATATTTTTTTAAGTAGATACTTACATCCATATTCATAAAATTATAAGTATTTACTTTTGTAGTAATAAGTAAATGCTAATACTTATGTAGTATTAGCATATACTTATAAAATCATAGAAACATAAGTATCTACTGCTGTCCATATTCATAAAACATAGTAGTTACTAACAGAAATTTGTATGTACTTATGAAATTACTAGTCTGCTATTCGTTAGACTTACGTTTCAGCAGAAAAATATATTTACTAAAAGACACTATATTTGCCGTATCAAGAACTTCAAGAAACTAAAATTAGGCAAGAAAATGCGGTCGATCATAATTTCATATAAATGTAGCGGTTTTCAGCAAAAGTTTGAAATATTTAATAATCTCGATGGACACACAAAAGCCGGTCTACCATTTTAAAAATATTTATCGAAAGCGCCAAACCAATTTTTGTATTACGTTAATAGTCGGAAAACTGTCTGTCGCTGTAAGTAACAGAGTTCGGTAGGTTCAGATTTTTCGTCACTTTTAGTGCGTTTTGGCTGACTCCGGGCTCATCCTAATCGAACGGTATTTGGAAAACTTTTTTAGAACTATGAAAAACCCGAGTAAATACGTAGTTAAAGTTACAGATTCACCTGCAGATAAAAAAAAATTTATTTGAATATTTTATTACAAAAAATATTTCTCGGAATATTTATCAGCCTTAGATAAAAACTCAACTTTAGATGTTCGGATTCTCCAAACGATTCTGTTTAGAATTTTGTCAATTCCGCAGTATTCCTGGGGATTTCAGGCTATTTTCAAAATTCCGCCCATGAGCGCTAAACAAACTTTTTGAAGATGTTAACTCGAAAACTGTCGGTGTTAGTTAATAATACTAAGCTTGCTTCGAATTTTTTAGCCGATTATTGGCCGATTTCGGCGCATTTTGTGTGCCTCTGGGTCAAAAAGTCGAAATAGAATTTGAACAACTTTGGCCGGAAACGCTTAGAAAATCATGAAATGGTTATGTTTCATATTTTCAAGCTGGACGACCTGGCACTAAAAATCTAGCTAAGGACTCCACAATGAGGCTGATTTACATTTTGAACGTCAAACTAAAAATAATTATTTGACAAATCTGGCGGTAACTAAGCAAGCATATTAGTAGATACTTATATGATGTAAGTATTTGCTCATAAGAATAAGCATTTTTTATGAATATGGATACAAGTAAGTAAATGCTAATA
Organism: Tribolium freemani; assembly: GCA_939628115.1. Taxonomy (NCBI): domain Eukaryota; kingdom Metazoa; phylum Arthropoda; class Insecta; order Coleoptera; family Tenebrionidae; genus Tribolium; species Tribolium freemani. The sequence continues at coordinate 14,715,772 of OW626791.1, read as the reverse complement.
CTTATAAGTATTTGCTTATAAGTAGATACTAATTTTTATGAATATGGCCCAGTCTCTTACAATTTTATAAAGTTCTAAAAAAAATTTAAAAATTTATAAAAATGGTGGATGCGCCGGGATAGTACATACTCTTGTGGTAATTCATCACACTTTCTGCAAGAACCAACTAGGTTCAAAGAATAGGTATACAAATAAAAAAAATATAGATTACATTAGATATATAATTTTTCAGTACCAGAAAATATTCCTAGATAATAAATGAAATAATAATAGTAGTGACAGCAACTTTGCCATTGCCATATTATACAGGGATGTTTTTTTATTAGTATACATTGTCCTATGTATACAGTTAAAAAAACCGAGTCAATTTCATTGTTACTATGACTATTACGATTGGGCCGTAGTTCTAGGTTAGCCTAGGTGCAGGCAACCAAAATTACAATTCACACAGAGCAAAAAGGTCTTTGGCAAATAACACCCCTAAGGTCAAATTTTTGCATGGAATAAACCCAAATCATTAGCCTCAAATGCCACACAACAGTGCAGCTCAAGATCTAGCAAATATAAACCGCACATCGTTGAAATAATAATTAGGGACCGACGTAAAAATTTTATGGTGGCTAGAAATTTCGTCAGTAAACTTATACTAGATAGTACCTAAATGTTACAGAAAGTTAAAAGTATTATTCGTGCCAAACTGGTCAAAGTATCAGACTAGAGCTATTGTTTGGAAGTGCAAGGAAGGCCTTTTTAGCACTTTCTTTGATCATTTAATATTTTCCTTGGTTTGATGCGTCATCTAATTACATTTATTTTGTTGTTTTGCAAAGTTTATTCTTTATTTTTGGATATTAAAGTTTTTGTAATATTGGTTACCTGCACCTAGACCTACGGCCTAATCGTAATCGTCATAGTAACAATGAAATTGACTCGGTTTTTTTAACTGTATACATAGGGCAATGTATACTAATAAAAAACCATCCCTGTATGCTTTATAAATATAAAATATGAGTAGCTGTGTAATTGGTAACACAAAAAGCAGTGCACATTGAAGAAACAGCCTTTCGGTTTATGTGAATGCAACTCCGCAGAATGAGAGGACGTCGCAATTCATCATTAGTGTGTATTAGAATTTTGATATTGGAGAGTCCGTTCCATTTTCTCAGTGGTAGCGTACAACGGTGGCATGATAGGGGCAAGTTACGATGTTTACCTCGGGGATCAGGCAACGCGAGGCTGAACTGTTCCCGACTGATGCCCAGATAGCCGCTTGTTTATGGGACGGCTTAAACTATGTCCAGTCTAACGGACCTCATATACAATGCTATCTACAGATCCCCCTGGAACTACCTTCGGAAAAGTCGCTGCGCCGCCTCCAACAGGGACCCGAACTTAAATCGAAAGCTTACCGCCGTCTTATTTTCTGTTTTCATGTTGCATTGACGAATTATAGTCGCCACTCGTGGCTAAACACCCGACTTTACAGTTTATTATGCAAAGGGTCGCTTACAGCCGACTAGATCTGATAATTTATACCGGTATAATTTTTATCCATCCAATTACCTTTCTGTTCTATTCAGCAATTCTGGAATAATATTTCAAGGGATTGAAGAACATAAACGGGAGGGAGTCACCTCGAGCGCGCTTCAGTCCAACCTAAAGCGGTTTGATTTGTTGGTGCCGTTAATTGAAATCCAGAGGCAATTACATAGTCGACTATGATGCTGCTCCCATCACCCCGGACTTCGACCGGGGAATTACCGGAACGATACGCGAGACCGACAGCCGGAAACGTGTTGTCACTACCCGAACTTCCACACTCACCGACCGAACGTCAACTTTGATGGGGGAAAATTAATAAAGTTTTGTTGATTACGAACAAAGAACAAGAAATCGGCTACAATTATTCCAAATCAATGAGTTATTAATCAAATAATTATACTTCACCCAAGTGGAACGATTCTTCAGAAAGTTATTGCATCCAATTGAAATTTTGTATTTTTCTTACAAGTTGTAAATAAATGGTGCATTTTGCGTCAGAATTGTTCGCCTAAAGTTTCAAATATCGCTCAGTGGCTTAATATTTTTCGGAGCAGTTAGTTTGAAGGCTTCCGGAACCGGAAACGCTCCGTCTGTAGCAGTACGTGCGTCACTATACTCCGAACATATTTCACCTCGCCATACATAAGTTAAAGTTTGGAACGGTAAACTTTTTAGTTGGTTCATATCTCAATAAATCATTGATTAATAATGAAGTTGTGTGAGAAGTAGTCGTGTTGAAAAATCGCCCATCAAACACTTCAAGCGTTCGGATTAAACATAATTTTTGCCCAAAGTCGGTTATATCCCTGCGTTGTCTCGCGATAAAACATGGCAAAGTTCTCGAAGCTATTTAGTTTGGAGGCAATAAAACAAATAATGGGTTAGAATTAAACACTATGAAGTCTCGAACGAAATTAAGTTTATCCATAAATTTGATTTAACAGTGAAGTGAGTAAGTAAAACTCGTTGGTTTTGAACATTGGCTGGCTCGGGGAAGCATTGATGCAATTAAACATGATTTGTTCGAGGCTCATTTGCAGCGGCCTGAAACAATCCACTGATGACGAATGGCCGCCGTCCCCGAACAAAGACTCTTATCTGAGCGATTGTTAACTTCACCAGGACCATTTTAACCCGAGCAAGCCTTCTCGAACGCCTGAGTTATTATTCAACTTTTGCAGCAAATCTCTGCGCCATTGATTTTTAAGATTATTGTTTTGTGATGAATACTGAAGCCGAGTGCTTTGTAATTTAAACGACCGTTAATGCCCGCGCGATTTATAGTCCCGAAAACTTTTCCGAAAAGATGTAAAATCGGTCTTGTGACATCTTCGACGTGCCGGAAACGGCCCCCGTCACGGAATAGGCTCATTATAGCTGGTGATGCCACAGAACACTTACTCCAGACAACGCCACTATTTATACGCATAATAATACTTTGCTCTCTCGTTAAGACTTATGCCCGTCTACCCGCCGATAAATTACTTATAAAGATTTATGTAATGGAAAACATATATCATTACGAAATTACGGCAATTTCGGAAGAAACGCGAACCGAGACAGTGACAAATGCCAGACAGGGGTTAAATGTGCTACCATTTGATCTAAAAACGGCGATCAATGAAACAATTAGACATTGCTCCCTCAACTCGCCTAATTCCTATTTCTCGCACAGACACCCTCATTTTTAACACTCTATATTCCTGACAAATGACAAAGGATTCAATTGTTGCTCAGCAGATCATTACTTATGATGAGAGTTTCACCGTTCCATCCCTTCGCTTCCCTTAATTCACTTTCAAAGGTTTAACCAGTGACAGATGCTCAACCAAAATATTTTCACAACGTTTGCCTTTTTTCCTACCTCATCTACTGCGGCCAATGAACATCCAAATTATATGCGTTTTATAAAAAGCAAAAAAAGCACGTGTACTATTTTGCACTTTGTTTCGCAGATATAATAGAATTATTGCACAATACTTTTTGGATGGTGCGATAAAAAAGATAGTAATAGTAATAATAATAAATAGTCTTTATTATGGGTGAAGTTTAGCCAAAGCTGCTCCAACTTTATTCAATACGAAAGAAAAAAATTAAATAATTATAATAATGCTTAAATAAGAAAAAAAGAATAATGTGGTAAACAAAATGAGAAAAAAAACAAGAAAATAATATAAAAAAGGAAAGTAAATAATAGTAAAAAAGAAAAATAATAATTTTTTTAATTATTTTTTATTGATATGTTATGTGCTGCTTGTCTGCTTACTTAAAAAAAATTTTGACTTCTTTGCGAAAACTGTTTAAAGGAAGCGATTTGAAATGCGCATTTAATTTAATTTATTGTAAACAGAAACTGCATTATAAGTAAACGAACGTTGAAACATGGCTGGATGAAAATGTGGTAAGGACAATAAATTAGAAAATTTTAGATTCGAGTTGTGGATATTAAATCTATATAATAGTTTTTCACTAAGATGAAACTGGTTTTGATTTGTTTGCGGGTAATAAAAAAATGTTGTAATTAATTCGTTTTGAAGTCACAATGTTGTCTGTCTGTCGGTTATTTTTTTGGAGCCAAATTTGAAAGGGTTCCCGTTGTCCCACTCAATTAATTTAATTTAATTTTGCATACTTACTTAATCTGCGTGACAATGCAATTCTATGTAGTTAAATACCCCCTAAAGGAGTTAAATGGGGTTCTGAAGTTTAAGGTTATGTTTACAAAGGGGTTCTCGATTTGTAAATTTGAGAGGGTTCCTGTAGTCGCAATGAAATGAAATTTAACATGCTTACGTAATCTGCGCGACAATGCAATTCTATATAGTTAATTACCCCCTAAAGGTGTTAAATGGGGTTTTAAAATTTTAGGTTATGTTTACAAAGGGGTTCACGATTTGTACATACCGTAACTTATAGCGACATAGACGGTATGTTGGTCATTTGGACATCACGGTAGATGCACAGTTTAATAACAATAAATCTATGCCATAAATAAAGACTAAAAAGCAAAAAATAAAATAATATAAAAAATGTTTTTTAAAAAAGCTTTTATTTAAAACGCACTAAAAAGTAAAAAATAATATACGTCAATCACAGGAGAATATTTTTTCTTACAGATTAAAATTCTAAAATTTATAAAAGCTTTGGGAGTTATAAAACTACGGCATTACAGAATTACTTTGTTCAGTTGACAACTCCCAAAGCTTTTATAAATTTTAGTATTTAACCTGTAAGAAAAAATATTCTCCTGTGATTGAAATACATTATTTTTTACTTTTTAGTGCCTTTTAAACAAGCTTTTTTTAAAAAACATTTTTTTATAATATTGTTTTTAATTTGCGGTTAGTAATCTTAACTATTACCTAAAGACATTGACTCCATATAATAACAATTAAAATAATGAAAACATCCGTGGGCCATACTATCATCTGTGTCACCTCAAAGTAGCTCGCCAAATTTTTCTTTGTTACTATAATTATGATTAATAAAAAATTGTATTATGTAGGTATTTAAGCGAAAGTAAAAAAAGAAAGCGTAATTTGTATTTATAAAAGCTTAAAAGCATATAAATATATGACAGTTGTAATATTTGCCCACCAAATGCGACCTTTTGAAGGTGATAGAATTAAGGGAAAAGAAAAATGTGATATTGGTTTATTGCATTTGCGCGTCATTTTTAAGGTAAATTTGGGAATAAATTTGTGTGAGTGAAGTGTAAAGTGCTAATTAGGTTGCGTTTGAACGTGTGTATGCTGGAGCTGAGAGCTTCCCTCGAAAGAGATGGCGGTCCAAGTCTCTGGTCTGTCGTTTGTTGTTGATTTATGTGAAATTACAACGACTTGTGGGAACTGTCATGAATCAACTTTTCCTGTCCGAAGTGTAGCCGCCAGCAGTCCTGGTGGATTTAAACTAAGTTGTTTAGATGACGCTCGAACTTCTTAACTAAAGCAACAATAATTAGCAAGTGTGAATGTCCGAAATAATTTCTCAGTCGGGGCATCAAAATTGAGTAATTTCCTTTCTGGAACAAATGATTGTTTATGTAAAGCAACGGAATAGGTCGAGCCATTACTTTGTGAATTATGCAGCAATTCTCTGCTACAGATCTTATTAGTTGCCGGTATTTAATAAGAAAATGTTGCTAACTGCGCGGGGAAGGATAACACCGCACTTTATGGCCGAAAGAGAAGAGAAAAATCTCATCTACATTATTTGCATAAACTGCACACAACTCGCGGTGTTTTTGTTGGCACAGCGTCCGGCTATGAATTTCTCTCCCATAGCAGGATCGCGCTGCAAAGCTCAGATATCGCAGTAATAATGAGAATAATCTGACCGAATTAAGAAGTTTTTCAACTCTTTCGTCCCGAACAAACATTATTCAACATTTCCTGGCCGTTCTTTATTCAAATATGTCGCTGGTAATTGCCGATAAAAACTTTTATTTTATATTAACCAATTTCTCCGGCGCCACCCGAATTTAATTAGAAGTCATCCAATCAATCCCGGAAACGCCCCTCAAACTTTTCTTGCCCGAATTTAATATTGCCGTTATATTAGCTTCGGTAAATACAGGATACATTGTTACACAATAAATATAAACAAGGATTTATGATCTAATTTAGTTAGCAACTTGTGCAACAAATTTAAAGGGTATAGTTTGAATAATGGCGGCCATACGTTCATATATGGCATAATTTCGCGTCCTGAGGGAAGAGTACATCAAGGCGGCCACTATAAGCTTACCTTCACTCGGTTAGGCTTACGTGATACCCCCTGGCATCCACACCAAACCCTCATTACCCTGCTTGACCACCAACTTTTAACAACATTTCTTTTTTCATAAAGTAATTCCGCGCGACGCAATTTTCAACCAGTAAAGAACTGCCGAGGGTCAACCGATTACAAAGGACCAAGACAGAGCCTTTGTATGTCCTGCCAACTGGAGGACGTCCGAGCAGACGTCTCACCATTGTCCTTGTCTCGAAATAACGCTATTAATTAATTACTCCCGAAACAATCACTGACAAAGGCACGAGCTGTCCTTCAAACCCAAAAAAGTAGACAACTCAGTCTGTTTCAAACATTCACTCGCTTTATATGTGCTTTCCCAAAAAATTTCGGGTACTACTAAAACACTACTACACTTTCCCTAACTCTTAGATTGTTATTGGCTTCCTAAGATCTTAATATTTACTGTTTTTCTGTTACTGATCCTGTTATATCATCCAATCATGGTATTCCAAACTCATACCATGATTATAGAAAAATTTTCTACAAGTTGAAAAGTAATTTCTAAATTAAAAACCTCACAGAATGGTACAGAATGTGAGTACCAAAACAGCAATATTAAAAATGAGACACAATAGAAACTGGTTTAGAAATTTTGCAACAATTTTGAAAACGTAACTAAAATTCAAATAAAAGGGCAATGTTTGGTTGGGAAGAAAAATTATCTTACACTGAAAGCCCTTTCCATGAAATGAAAAACGTGATTACCTAATTATTTTTTTTATAATTATTAGTGAATTTTTGGTTGGGTTGGGTTTCATCGTGATCTAGCGGTTGAGAAATGTGATCGTTAATAAAATTTAATGGTACTTACTAACATTTTAAGCCAAGAAAAATGTAAATTAGAGAAAAATGTATCATAAATAATCAGCACCTTCCTGTTTTCTGTGTATACGGGCGTGTTATTTATTTCCTAAATGTATTAAGCCGAGTTTCGTAAGAATTCGCAAACAATTGGTCTCGTCTACTCCGAGGAAATCTTTCTTGAATTTCCCTTGATGTAAATAAAAGTTGTCATTTTCTTGCGCACAAACTGAAATTATGATTTTTCGGGTTATTCTCTCCTACACGTGTTTCGTTTATTTAGCTCCCCGAATCCCAGCGAATGAAATTAAAGCGCCCTATTTCATACTATTAATACTATTTTTCAGACAATCCCGTATTTATGAATTTATCGTTGCACGGATTACTGGGAAGATACAAGTTTTCAGGAGAGCCTGCGGATACGCCACAGCAAGTTCGTAATGAGACTTTTGAGTAAATTACACTGCAGGCATTCCATCGGATAACTTACGGTCCAGATTCTCCAGATTCATTTCAATAATATGAATAAATATAAGGTGAATCCCGGCTCATTCTAATGAGCGCCAGTTAGTGTCGTCTCCCTGAGTCACGACGCAATTTAAACAATTTGTGACTCGAAATAACATTAAAATCTGTCGCAGGAAAAACGTAAATCAGGCTTTGCATCCAGTTGTTCCTCACCAGTTGCCATTACGCTTCTCGCCGATTTCGCTAACTTCCAGCCAAAAATTTCACTTACTTTTAACGATCTTAACACACTTACCAGCCCGTTCTCTCGACACGTTTGTTCCTAAATATAAATAAAATATAATGGAATTTTGCCAAAGCAAGTAATTAGAATTGTTTTTTGCCTAAACTTTGAAAACAAAATCTACAGAGGAAAAAGGATGTCCGACTCGAAAAGGACCTCAGTCGGTAATTAATTCGCTCTCGTCGCTGCTTATGATCCCTTTGTGAAGTGGTGAGTGACAGCGGTGTAAGAAGACAGCCTTTCTTATCCTAATTAGTCGAGGGGTGAGAGAATAGAAAGCCGGAGGACACAGGACTCAGAGAGCTGAGATGAATGCCCTGTAGCGCGCTTGTCGGCCGAGTTGACGAAAACCCACCTTGCTGTCATCAGCATGTGATGTCCACTTTAGCACAAAACGAATTTAATTAATCAAGAAGCCGCGCTTATTTTCTATTGTTGGTCCGCAGAGCGGAATAAAAAATTTATCTCCATTATAGTTAATTATCAAATGTGACGGTGGTGAGCGCAATAGCTGACACGGTGCAAATAACGCAACAACCACAAATAATTTTGAATAAGTCCCCTGTTTCAGCTGGAGTCATTTTAGTGTTGCTAGTTCTGATTACTAAAATAAAAAATCCGGTTTAGTGTGTTCGGGAATGTCCTGGAGCGAAATCCTTGCAAGTGCAGGATGCGCCACCAGAGGCTACTAGTAATAATTACTGTTGCACATGGCGAATCCAATTTTCCCCTACTTCCCCGTTTTATCCCGGCCATCTCCAACTTTAACTTTTAAAAGCATGCATATAATCATTAACATAAACTACACTTATCTGACGCTGCAGAATGAGTATCAGTCTTGCTATATGCAAAGTTTCACGGGATAAAATAACCAAATGTGCGGATATGTGGGAAATGAGAATTTCCTGCGCTACAAAAATTATATTTTACACTCTTGAAACGCTTATTATAATTAATTAAAATCATAACGGATCTGCTTTTAGCCTAATTGCCAAACGAAATTAAAAAATATCTAACAACTGCAAAACTTTTACTATGTTAATAGTTATAGCGGTAATAATGGGCAGAGCAGTAGCGTGGTACCAGTTAACATAATTCTCTTATAGAAGGCATATTTGTCACTAGTTTCTTAAAAAAAATACTTCAGTCTGGTCGCACAAGATTTTGTACTTATGACTGTTGCAGTTTATACGAACTTCTTACTCGCACTGAGGTCTATTTTAGGTTTTATCCTATATTGTCGCTAGCTACTTTTACGTAAAAATTTTAGTAAATAGCACCCCCACTTTTTGAAAAGTTTTTGGAAAAGTTAGCAAAACTTTATAACTAACCGCATAAAAAATAATGTCGATTTGATTCAGAATTAGCGGCGATTTTATTTAAAAACCAAAAGCCAAAAGTCGTTCGATTTTACGTCAATTTAATTTAAACTAAAAACATATTCATGAAGATAGCTAACGATGCGAAAATGAATGTAAACGTGCCTTCTCACGATCTTAATCGACCTGTTTTTTTTTTATTTAGTTTAAGTTAGCTCAAAATCAATGATTAAAGAAACTTAAAAATTTAAAGAACCACATCTCATTCAGAAACGAATCAACAAACAAAATCGACAGTTAGATAAAGTTCTTTCCCATCATTTCTTCAAAAAGTAGGAAATGCTATTCGAATTTAAAGTAAGAACGATTAGAGATTTCCATCATTAAGTTGTTTATCAGTTAGAAGTATGGTAATATTAGCATAAATTACACTAGTTTACAAAAAAAAATTCTTTTAGCAAGAGATTATTTATACTGATTTTGTTTTCTTCTTACTCACTGATAACTCAAATATATGTCACATTTGTCTATCATGTCTAGTTTTTTAAATATATTCACTAAAATTTTGAAAATTTGTTTCTTGTGTCTAATTTGGCTTTCGTTGTTTCTGTGATAAATTAATTAATAAACATTGTATTTGCTTTAAAATATTGTCAAGTGAGCCCAAACAATTTTTATTTTGTTTGTGATAAAATTATCCTTATAAAACCTGATAAAATTAAGCGATCAAGCGATAAATGTTTTCATCAAGATTTAAAGTCTTATGAAAAGAGATAGGTATACAAAGGTTTTTGGAATAAAAATACGTTAGCCAATTACTGCTGGTTACAATATGAGAAACTGACACTAATCAGTGGAAAAAAGAAACAATCTGTGTCATTTTTAATTTTTCAAAAGTTTTGAATCAACCTTTTTTGCGATGTCTTTGGCATTCGTTATTGACGTGATTAACAAATTGTTAAATAATTTATTTGCTTTAAAATACCATCAGGTGAATGTAAATTAAGCCCAAACAACTTTTTCTATGTTTGTGTTTAAATTATCCTAACAAAACCTGGGAAGCTTAAGCGACGAACATGCTGAATGTTTACATCAAGATTTAAAGTCTTGAAGAAAGTTATTAAGGTGTTTGGGGTAAAAATATGTTAGTTGATTACTACTAGTCTACATTAAAAAAACTGACCCTGATAGTATAAAAAAAAGCAGTCTGGCACATTTTTGATGTTGCAAAAATTGTCAATTACTGATAGATAACTTTATAATGAATACATGACCTCCTAATTTTTTTGTGACTTCATTATCAGACTTAGAGTTAATTATTCTACCGATACACATTGGTTTGGTCTATTGGTTAAAAACGTTGAAACTAGTGTTATTTTTGATTGTGTTTTTGGTTAAATTTCTTGATTGGTTCATTTAATTCAGCAGTAAAAGATTCAGCCCTGTCTTGCATTTGCTCTTGATATCAGCGCACACACGAGAATACAGATTAGATTATCATTGTCAATTCAGTCTGCACACAGTTCTAAATCAAGCACTTTGTGATTACACAACGGCAAAATGGCAATTGAAATAACAATACAATTAAACGCTTAAGATAAGACCGTGCAAAGATGCATGTAATAAAAACTGTTAGAATTAGCGGAATAGCGCCGTGCAAAGGAGGGTAGTGGAACTGAATGTAAGAAATGTTGTCTGTGCATAAGAAAGGCAGTTAACTCGTGGATGGCGGCTGTTCGCATCAACAATTTGCATCATAATCCACTAAATGTAATTGTTTGTGTACGTCTAGGGATCGCTTGACATTTCCAAATGCTAATAACATCATGGGCTTCACATTTCACCTCTGTTTCCACACAGGCTTCGCTCCGATGTCCATTTTATAAACAACAAACTATATGAAAATGTAGCACTGAAAGGTTCCACAACAAATAGCATAAATACATTGTTTATGTGTACATGGTATAAATCAGAGGTCGAATTGAAGCTTTGTAATTATGTGTTCTATGGTGGAACGGTGGCTTTGGATAATGGACATTAACAAAGTCGATAAATTACATCTGTAATAATTCGTGTTCAAGTCCCGGGCATTTTTATAGACTTAACTACCCCATTTTAAATAAAGTACTGGAGATGGGAAGGACAATGTGTTGCCGGCAATTATAACTGTATCTGGCCAGTATCTGCAGTTCTCTAGGGCTCGAGTGATGGACGACTTCGTACCAGGTGGACGAAATAGGAGTAAAAGCCAGAACAGGATAAAAAGAACAAGAATTGCTCTCTGCGTGTCAAAAGTTGACGGAAAATGAGCCCCAAATGCGCGTCCAGTAGATTTTAAAGTGAAAAAACGGCACTTGGCGTAAGTGGACCGCTGACTAAGTAGTGTTGAGAAAGCGACCCTTTTCCTATTATTAGCGGTCATATTTCACTATGTAGATCCGAAAGCGGGCGGCTATTGTACTGAAACTATGAGGCTTTGTATAATATTCATACAGCTCGGGTCGGTGCGAGGGAGAAATAAAAATATTTCAATATGTTGTGTTTTAATCCTGGAAGTACTCATCTATTACAAGAGAATGCCGTAAGCTGGCGAACACGGGGTTCCTAAGTGATTCATGTATTGTTTCTCGTTTAGGCCCACAATCGTAAACCACTGGAAATTATGTCTTTGCGAGTGAATTGTGCCGCTAAACCAACTCTAAATTACACACAGATAAAAAATGTAAATGACGCACTGAATTATTGCCAACTGCGGACCGCATGTTTCCTTTCTGAAGGGATTTATACGTATCCTTAGCCTGGAAGTGGAGATACATTTTGCACTTTGCGGAAATCAACTCCCATCATCGATTAATTAACGGCAACTTTGCACACTCGTAAAATATTGAATCCACTACGATTCATTCGTATTGAATGATAAACTAACGAAATAAATAGCTCAGCAAACAGTAATAAATTAGAAACTTTTTTGCAAATACACATTTTGAAGCTCAATGTCATTTTTGATTTACGATAATTTTGTGAAAATGAACGCGAATTCCCATTTTGAAGAACAAATATAATTTATTGCAGGTTGGTATGACTGCATTTGTACCGATTACGCCTGATTTATAGCCTTCATGCAAAGATATTTTTCTGTTTCGATGAACTCTAAAGCCGATCAATTTTTAATCTCACGTCACCCTCACAATTAGACTTTTAGGGCCGATTGCATAAACAAATTTAATTCTTCGTTTAAATTAAACGCCGACTTTAATTCAAAACTCTATATTACAGGTACTGCTCCCCTATTAATGTATTTAATTCTCTATTTAAATTGTGCAGGGTGATTCACATAACTTTACGACCCTAACGAATTTTAACTGCAACCAGTAATACATTACTCAATTATAACTTGATTCAAAAACATTAATAATTATAAATTTGTTTGTGATTTGCAAACCTTACAAAATTAGGTTTTTATTGCAGTCTCTGGCGTTTTTGTTTTGGCCAATTTAAGCGCAATTCAACCTCCAGTGTATAATGGGTTGCATTTAAATTTCGTCAGAGTCGTAAAGTTATGTGAATCATTGTGTATAAAAAAATTGCAAATCAACATGAACGAACGAAACGTAATTGAAAATAGCAGTTCATCTTCTGAGAGAGAAGATGATGTGTGATTGTTGCAAAAGCGAAATACAATTTGAGTTATTTTGATAAAATCGAAAAAAATGGTTGTTGACATATTGACAAATTGCATAAAATTGGAAACATTATGGGCCACTGCATCGAAAACGAAATTCTAGTTTTGTGAAAAGAGCCCGCCGGTTTACCGTCTCATTTGTTCAAGGAATGCGTATCTGACCAATAAAAATATAGAGATTACCTCCAACTTGTTTATCTACCGCACAAAAAATTGCAAGTGTTTGTCATTGGATATTGGTGAACTAATGCACACCTGCCAGTAATACAGACCAATCACAAGGCGTTCAAAAAGTTGGCAAAAAACTAGTGTTTCATTATTTTACGTATCGGCTGATTTTTACCAAATTAACTGGAATTTCGCTATTCGTAATCGTCTTGGAAATTCAAAATTTCAAGGATTGATCTAGTTGAAGAATTAAGTCGTATTCATATAGATTTATTAGTTAGAAAAGCATCTGACCGACAACTGGAAAAACGTTGGTTCGAATTCGAATCGTGCCTTTTTTTCTGTCTCTGGCAAGAGTAAATTTTTTTCTGCAGGTTGTTATCAGTGACAACTACTTTTATTTACACCTCTTTTCACTCCATTATGTAAAAAATTTGCAAATCAATATGAACGAACAAAACGTAATTGAAAGCAGCAGTTCGTCTTCTAATAAGAGTGAAGATGATGATGTATGATTGTTGCAAAGGCGAAATACAATTTGAGATAAAGTTATTTTGATAGAATTAGAAAAAATGGTTGTTGACATATTGACAAATTGCATAAAATTGGAAACATTATGGGCCACTGCATCGAAGACGAAATTCTAGTTTTGTGGAAAGGGTCCGCCGGTTTACCGTCTCATTTGTTCCAGGAATGCGTATCTGACCTATAAAAATATAGAGATTACCTCCAACTTGTTTATCTACCCCACAAAAAATTGCAAGTGTTTGTCATTGGATATTGGTGAACTAATGCACACCTGCCAGTAATACAGACCAATCACAAGGCGTTCAAAAAGTTGGCAAAAAACTAGTGTTTGATTATTTTAAGTATCGGCTGATTTTTACCAAATTAACCGGAATTTCGTTATTCGTAATCATCTTGGAAATTCAAAATTTCATGGATTGATCTAGTTGCAGAATTAAATCTTATTCAAATAAATTTATTAGTTAGAAAAGCACTTGACTGACAAAGTGGTTCAAATCGAAGTCGTGCCTTTTTTCTGTCTCTGGTAAAAGAGTCAAATTTTTTCTGCAGGTTGTTATCAGTGACAACCACATTTATTTACATCTCTTTTCACTCCCTTATTAAAAAAAAATTGCAAATCAATCAAATTCGGTTACAATTGTTTTCCTAAAAAGTATGAATGTAAATACGTGATGATTTTTTTGTGAGCGACTTATTTAAAAAGCTATTGACTTCGGAAAATTGACTAAATATTAAGCATAACGTTTTTGTAAATTGTTATTCTAATTAAGCAATAAATAGCAATAATATTTAAAATGGTGCTTTGTATGGAAAATTCACTGTTCTTTTAAATTCTAAAATCAGATTTGAAATTTAAAATATTTTTCGTCTAGAAAACCGGAAGTGAAGTTTCAAATCGGAATTTCTGTAACTTAAACCATTTTTTTTCAATTATTTTTATTTCAAAAAATAGCTTAAAGTAAATAGAGTTTACACTACCTATATGTCGCAAAATGGAATCTCTATTCGTTTAAGAGATATAGTACTTAATGTATACAAAAGGGCCTAATTTACATTAAGTACTGTATCTCTTAAACGAGATAGAGATCCCATTTTGCGACTTATAGTGGAAAATCTATACCTATATTATAAGCTAAATGGTCCAAGTTACTAAAATTCGTATTTAAAAGTTCACTTCCGGTTTTCTACACGAAATAAATTTCAAGTTCCGAATCTGATTTCAGAATCAAAAAGGACAGTGAATTTTCAATATAAAGCACTATATTAATTATTTTGTTATGTATTAGTTATTTAAATAATAGTTTCCAAAGAGTTTGAGTCTCATATTTCGTCAATTTTTTAGAAGTATATAACTTCACAAATAAGTCTCATACAAAAAAATCATGATGTATTTACAATAATGCTTTCTAGGAAAACAATTATGCAGAATATGACCGAATTTCATGTTGTCAAATTTTTTTCGTTGTCCGCTTCACGTGAAATGTCTCATATGCTAATGTTAGAAAAATTTTAATTACAGAGCACTTTGTTGGGTTATAAAAAAATTATTATTATTCTTTATTTGTTCTTTAATTTTTTCCCAAAATTCCAGAAGCATACTTTTTTACATAATTTAATAATAATTTAATAATAATAATAATTATGATGTATAGAGTTTTGGGTTATTAAATTTAAATGAAGAATTAAATTTGTTTATAAAATCGACCCTAAGAACTTACTTGATAATTATACCGCATTAGGCATAATTATAGCCTGTTTGTAGCAACAATCGACATTATGTCACAACTATTTTGCCAATAATGAAATGATATGTAATTATTAATTAAACATTGAATTGTAAATAAGCAATTGTTTGGAAAGTTGTTGCATATCTGCCCATTTAATTATCACGAGATTATAATTAATGTTCATCAAATAATAGTTGCTTGAATTAAACAAGTTTGTGTGAAATTTAAGCACGTATAAAGTTTGAGGCGTCGCGCCGAGATGGCGCAACGAGTATTGGACGAAAGCTTGAATCCCACATGCAACAAAGCATGCGAGTAAGTGTGGGCGTTCCTTTCCTGAAGCGGATTCCCCATCAGCGTGGTCGGTTTTACGAGAATCCTTCTAGCAGGAGCGCAGCCTTGCAGGAAGGTCGTGCAGCAGTAAGCCGGTTTCGTGTCATGTGCTTACACATTAATATGAATTTTTCCAGCATAATTGCTTTAATTGAATGATAACATAAAACGAATGCTGAAATTAATAAATACAAAAATAAAACGGCCAAGCGCTTGATTGCCGTTTTCAGGCGAAACTTTAATTTAGTTTGTTTATTGAACGCGAAATATGAAGAATGTAATCGGCGAACCTTAAACCAGAAATGTCGCCGTCATAAACACGATTTTTTTATGTCAGAAGAAATTCAAATTAAATAACTAAGTTGTCAATTAAGTGAATAAATTGGTCTGTAAATATATGAGTTTATTGCAAAAAATGCATTTACTTCATTAAATAAATGTAATAAAACTTTTCCAGTTTTCGTAGCCGAACGGGTCCAATTAGCAAATTAATTATGCATCGAATTATCATTGATAAGAGGAGACGCAGTAAAATTTTTACTGCACCTGGCGCATTACAATTAAAACGAAATCTTCGTGATTTAGCTATCTTATGTTGCACATATGAATCCTAATTAATTTTAATTATTTCGCTAACTGCTAGGCCAAGTCGCTGCAGCGATTGCATTGCGCCCGACTTGTTGTTTTTATTTAAAAAATAATTATGCGCGCGTTGTGAATCGAAAGCACAGAGCTTGAAGAAGTTTTCACTTCTCTGCTGTCAGTCGGGCTGTCACTCAACTTGTTCACAAAGTGAATGTAATGAACATTAACATTAAGTACTTGTACATTTAAAAAAGTTAAGAAATTGGAAGAGCATGTCTTCGTGACAGGACAAGCTCGCGCTTGTTCCTCCCGAGATTATTTCCACATCCGAAAATATTTAAACACAATCTAAAGCAAAACAGTGTTGTGCGCCAAGGTAAATGACACCGAATGGCTTTCATAATTATTTTATTGTCTCATCTCGGTCCAGATTTTTGAGTTAAGCCTGCCAAATCAAGTAATGTAAATCAGTCAGGCCGCTTTTATAAATATGGACGTAAATCACCATGATGGCATGTGACTTTCTATTTTTGGATCGGCAGTCACCTGCTCATGTGTGGATACCCGACGACATATTGGCCTCTGACTGTCTCGCCAGTGATCTATTGGACGACATTTGGGTCTCTTGCAGATTGAAAACTATAAAGTTCAAAAATAACCCATTTGTTGGCCGGTTGATGCCGCATTCTAGACGCTTTCAAAATTATTGTCTAGATTATACGCCACTAAATCTGTCCAAGCGACAGGCCTTGATGAAATAACAATAAAAGTAATTGTTTTCTTTTTGAGACGAAATACACCAAGTTCAGTGCTCCCTGATTACAAGAATTTAATCAAAAGGAAGCCTATTATCCGGAATTATTAATAGGGAGTGCGTAACTTTATCGGAATGTCTTTGCAATATCGCGAGTTTTAATTGACTTGTAAATCATTTGCTTGGGAATTTTGATGGAAATGACTTGATGTGGTTTATGCCGGTTTCGCCCATTTGGCCAGTTAACATAAACGAGTTGTAGCAAATTCTTAGATTTAATTTGCCCTAATGGACTAAAGGACCACTAAATACATTTCAATAATTCAGCTTTTCTAAAATAAGTTCCTAACTAGAAATTAAGATATGTTATTGTAATATTATGTAAACTTCTAGAACATTTATTAGATATAAAATTCTACTTTAGTGTTTTCGCTGAAATAACTTTAAAACAACGTTTCGCCAAAGTTATACTGTTATGAGGCAATTTATTTCAATCATAAAATTAAACATTCTATAAAAGAAGCTTTAAAATATATTACGGATTTATGACGTCAGTGTCTCACTTTTTACGTATCTTATTTACTCGCAATTATTGTCTAATTTTGCTCAAATATTTTAATGCCGAAACATAACCCATTTTTTGTGGCACAATTATTATGAATTAGAATTCCATTGATTTCAATATTCCTATAATTCGTCTTAAATGCGAAATACGTAATTTCGATAACTTCATTCCCGATTATTGTAAGTAGTTCAACATAATTTCGTTGAACAATCAATAAATTTATTCAACCTGTGTGTATTATCCTGGAAAATGTAAAAAAAAGTTTCAGAGTAATAAATTTTGCAACTAGTAGCACGAAACATTTGTCCAAAAAACATACTTAATAAATACTTAATAAATAAATAAAATAATAAAATAATAATAAAAATAAATTTAATAAATAAATAATAAATACACAAAATAGATTTTTTTAAATTCATTCTTAAACAAATGAAAGGAAAATAAATAACTCTTTAATTGTTATTTATTATAAAATTGCTAACAAAAAATAAAGCACTTTTAACCTTTAGTCAATTGATTTTGTTCGTTTTTAAGCAAGAAACCTGGATCAGTAATGTGGCACCCACTTTCGAGTAATCTCCGATTACAATTCCAAAAATGCCTCTTAAATCCAGAGTTGACAAAGTTAAATAAATCATCAGTTTCGTTTATTTCGGCTGAAAAAAAAAATACTAAAACCAGAACGAAATTTAGAAAAATAGTACATTTTAAATCAAAATGTAGTTAAAAAATATGGTCAGAACGGTATTGACACAATTAATTATCTGTTAAAAATACTTAATGATAACAACTTGCCTAGTTAGCTAAAGCGACTTTGCGTCACTTTGCGACTTGTTTTCCTCCTGACAAGTGAGTAAAATAAAAGCAATTGTAAATTCCCTCGCCTTGGTACATTCTAAGAAATTCGCTCCCAGTATATTAACACCACCTCTGGCAATTTATTACACACAAGTTAACACTTTGAGCAAATCGTCCTCTCGAGTTGCCTGCGACTCACCTTCTAAGATTGCCTTAATGCAAATACAAATCATTAATCAGATTAAGTGCCCAATTAACAACCGTCGCTCATAAAAAG
This sequence comes from Tribolium freemani, assembly GCA_939628115.1. Classification (NCBI taxonomy): domain Eukaryota; kingdom Metazoa; phylum Arthropoda; class Insecta; order Coleoptera; family Tenebrionidae; genus Tribolium; species Tribolium freemani. The sequence goes on along the minus strand of OW626791.1, from coordinate 14,697,148 downwards.
ATCCATCTTGGTGCAGGAGCAGCTTTAGCGGTGACCAACGGAGGTATTATTACGTTTTATCAGCGGTAAACTAGCAATGTAGCTGGCGCATAATCGTAACATTTCTGCGACGTCACGTTCGGTAGCCGGTATCGGATCTGCGCGTCTTCCCGGTAATTTGGTAAAACAAGTAGCGAACGAAACGCTAGTAAATAACCGCCGCCGTTGCCGCCGCCGCTGCTCGCAGATTTAATCTAAACGACTGTGAGTTATTCGGTCTGCAGTTATGCATGCTTAGCTACAGGATCAGATCCATAGTCATCGACCTACTCCACAACCACAATGTCCTAATGACAATCTTTGCGATTATTATTCCAGACTCGCGTGCATTATTCGTCTCCCAAACGCGCATTTGTTTGCATAAGCCGAATAAGGAGCGCTCCGGTTTTTATTGCATTTTTATACGTCTGTATGAATTGATAAATGATCCATTAAATCCAACAGAGTGTATTGTCTGCTATACTAATTTCACTGCCAATTATAACACCAATTGGCTCAAAAATGCACAACATGTGAAAGCATCGTTGACTACATTTATGTGAAAGGATCGGCTTAAAACTATAATATGGCAATCTCAATTACGGCAAAACTATTCGAAACAATTTAACAACTTTGATGCTAGCCTATGTAAAATGATCCATGGAATCGATTGACGTCTAGAAAATTGCTAAATTCTTAATGGTTTTTTAGTTATAATTTTTTTTTTAATTTTACTTATTTATCCGTTAATTTACAATTTTCTCGAAAACTAGAGCTTTCCAACGATAATAAATCTCTAATAATTCCGGAGTTATTGCTCAATAAATGTTCCGGGTACCGCAAATCGACCAAAATCGCGACAAAAATTGAAATAATCGAACCTATTGACTTTTCTTCCACTTCTAACAACTCTAGAGTTTTGTAAAGGCATAGAAAAATCCATAAAACTTTGCTAGAGTGAGTTAAAAAAATATTTTTTTTCCATTTTTGTGAAGGTAAGTGCCTTAAATATTAAAATTTTAAGCAAAAAAATTCAAAATTTTAAATCCCGCAAAAAGCTAGTATAATATGAAAAATGAGCAGCTGAATTCACTGGAACAAAGCAATTTGCTCACGACTTTTAGTTTTTGAGTTATGAATTTCTTGTTGAAGAATAAAGTACCACTATGAAATGGCTACCCTAACTTTAAGCAAAAAATTACAAATTTTTAAATTTTGTAAAAAAACGATAAAATATGTAAAATGAGCCGTAGAATTTACTGGAACAAACCGTTTTGCTCTATGACTTTTAGTTTTTGAGTTATGATTTTTTTTAATGTAAAACTTTAAATGCCTCTATACCCGGAACCGTTGCCCGGAGGGGCTCCGGGTTTTAACGAGAAAATAAAGAATTTCAAGCGTTATCCGATGCTTTATTGATTTTTGCTCTAGGTCTTATAGTCTTCGAGAAAAACGCAAAAAAATGTTGCCATTTTCACTTTTTTTTAATGTTTAAACGCCGATTACGGCGAAACTAAAAGAGCTAGGAGAAAACGCTTATTTACATCGAGCACAAATTTTTCAATTTTCCAATTTTCTCAATTACGGCAAAACTATTCGAAAAACTGGAATTATTTTGATCGTTACCTATGCAGAATGGTCCGGGGAATCGATTGGCGTCGAGAAAATCGACAAATTCCCAACAGTTTTTTAGTTATGAATTTTTTTTAATTTTACATATTTTTCCATTTATTCGCAATTTTCTTGAAAATTATTAATTGGGGAACAATAACCTTTTTTGCAAATAATAGATAATTAAAAGAGCTTTTCAGCGATAATAAACTTTATTGGGATATCTCTAATAGTTCCGGAGTTATTGCTCGATAAATGTTCCGGGTACCGGAAATCGACCAAAATCGCGACAAAAGCTGAAAAAATCAAAATTGAAAAAAATTGAACCTATTGCCTTTTTTCTACTCTTAACAATTTCAGAGAGCTGTAAAGGCAGAAAAGTCCATAAAACTTTGCTAGAGTGAGTTTAAAATTTTTAATTTTAATTTTGACCATTGACCATTAAAATTTTAAGCAAAAAAATTCAAAATTTTAAATCTCGTGAAATGCTGGTATAACACGCAAAATGAGCCGTAGAATTCACTGGAATAAACCATTTTGCTTTACAGCTTTTAGTTTTTAAGCTATAATTTTTTGTAATAAATAACTCGGCGTATCCACCATTTTTCAAGTTAAAATAATAATTCCATTTTCGAGTAAGCTAGTGTTGTAAAAATGACCCTAATTTTACGCAAAAAAATTCAAAATTTTAAATCTTGTGAAACGCCGGTATAATACGAAATGGTCAGAAGATAAAAGAGAAATAAAATATAGGTAACACAACAATTAGCAGTAAGATTGATTCAGTGAGGTGTTGCATGTGTCTGTTTTTTCGTGCAGTGGTTGTGTTTATGAAAGGGTGTATGGATTAGCCGCTTCAAAGGCCGTTTAGATTGTTTGAGGCAAGAAGCTCTTAAGCAAAGATTAGAAGGCAAGATCTCATTAGCGAAATGACAGATGAAGATCAGCATGGTTCGAGGAGTAAAACTGAACGACTTGCGGCGTAGATGAACGATGGCCTCGGCGAATTACTGGCCTGTCACACCATCGCCAGATCAGCTCATTGTCTAAGAACGCGAGAAAATGAGATATGAATGAACAAAATCTGCAAATAAAAGACCTGTCAATTCCCGAAGATTTTTCATCAAGCACCATCTGAACGTTGATGTTTCGGTAATGAACAAAAACTGGTAATGATGAAGGACGGGGCACAGATAAGACTTGATTAACCGCAGATGGGATTCAACGAAATATTCGGGATAATCGGGTTTTGAGTTCGCGATGTGCTACATGCATACACATATTCCGGATCAATCAATGCTGCAATATTTCCGTCAGCGGCTGTAAATTTACCAAGGTTTTGAGAAATGAAATAAAAAAGCGATGATTTCGAGCATGTTGATGTTCAAACCGCATGTACGCTTCAGTGACGAGATGCAGACTCGCTACTGATAGATCTAACTGCCACCAATGACGAATAGATTCAGCTGCTGACAGATCTATGACCGACACTACGCTACTTCATGCTGCGATGGCAGTTATTTACACTTCCGGCGATCCGGCTTATGATAAAATTAAAAACTCAGCTCTCCTGTGAAACATACTAATGAAATTTCAATATTAGCTCATATTAATAACAAATAGCAAAATTTAGGAAGCATTCCTGGTCACTATTTCAAAAGAAATTAAGTGAATTAAGTAGTTGCTACCACAACTGCATTTCTCATAGCAAAATATTTCTTGGTTATTTATTCTACATTCAAAAATTGTACAAGTAAAATAGTTATTTACCTAACGTGTTTGGAAAGTACAATTTCCCACATGAGCACTTGGTTTGCGGCACGAGCGTAGTAGAGGGCCGCATGAAGTGCGAATGTGGGAAATAGCTTTCTAAACAAGTTAGGTACAATATTTTTTGTAACGAATCTCTCAAAAAAATTAAAAATTCACATTTTTTATAATTTATTTTTTTGTGCTAATGAGTTGGTAACAGGTCAAACAATCAAAAAATTGACATGAACTGTCACTTAATCCTAAAAAAAATAATCGTTTCCATCTCAACGATAGCGAAACCAACCTACTAAATGTCCCTAGCCATTGTGGGAAAGTAAAAAACACCGCAGTGCGGGAAAGTTACTTTCCCACACGCTGGAGATAACCGGGAAAACGCTGTCTAAGAGCTATAAGTACAAAAAAAAATTTTTCTTTTTTTCTTGCCACCCCGAATTAAAAAAAACACGTAGCTTATAAATGTACTTTCTAATGATAGGCTGTCACGAGACTATTTAATAGAGTAAAATATTTCGTAGATTATTATTTATTTGACTACTTGGCTTAATGGTGGAAGTTACAGCTGTGAAACAAATTTTATTGCAACTGCAGGGAATTTTGGCAGTGCAAATGACACTTATGTTTGGAGGATAATAAAACAGCGTTTTCGCACATAACGTCGCATGTAATTGAAAAAACATGGAATATTTTTATTTTTGGTGTAGCTCAGCGAGCATGCCTGTTGATAAAAATAATTTAAAATTAAAATAAGAGTCCACATCGAAAATAATGATTTTACTTCATATTTAAATAAATTTATTATTCAGTTAATTTTTAGTAAATTCACCTGTTTTAATGCATTCGTTCAGTTCGGAGATTATATTGACAAAAATCATTATTCCATCAATTATTGCTGCATAAGTTTCTGCTGTTTATGCATATTTAAAATGGGATTTATTCGAATTTGAATTGATTGTATAGAAAAGTCAATCAAAATCCGTGCATAAAATTCGGCGGTGGAAAATAATAATTAATTAAAATATAAAACCTATGGACGCACACATATTACTAATGTCACCGATAATAGCGATGGGAATTACGTATGAACCAAATGACTAAAATAAAGCGAATGCATATTTAATCACATATATTGCATGAATATGTGATTGACGTTATGTCAAAATTGGAACGGGGTTATTAAATATTAAATAACAATTATAATTTTCATTTTGCACATCAATCAGTCGCTTGTAATTAACTTCGAATCAGCTGGATTCGTGTTCATAAATAGGTCAATCGCCGTCCAACAGAACAGCATCACTAAATGATAGCTCAAAGAGCTGAACAGCTTTTGATGTGCATTTTTCATCGGCAAAAAGGCGCAAATATTTCTAACCTGCTCCAAGTTTGTGAGTAAAAAGTGCAGAGCCGCTAATGAGAGCAATGTTTCTTCGTAGACCGCGCTGAATAATGAAAGAGTGTCTTGGTGGATGCGAACATCTAGCACAACCTTATTTGTTCTTTGTGTTAATATTTACGCTTCATTATAAGGTCGTGATTTCCTCATATAGAGTTAATATTGGAGCGGCGCAAGTCTAGTTGACTAGATGTGAGCCGAAACGAGCACAGTTTTCGAATAATACCACGAAACGATGTATTCTTTTCATTTCCAGACAAACTTACGCCATCTAATTTTCAGTTAATCTCATGAAAACAAGAATTAACGGCGTCGTTTGCAGGCATATGAAGCAGCCCTCATCCGAACCGAGCGTTTGCTAGATACGGCCTGCAAAACTTGGAACATTAACATTATAATACACTTAGCACGTGGCAGATGAGAAGAGACGGTAGATCCATCGAGCCGCCCCCGCGCTGCAATGCTCACTTTGATCGAATAAATGCACGTAATTCGGAGAAAAGGAAGTTGCGAGACGGCGGCCGGAATTAGCGGCGTTCGCCTAAAACAACATGTAAATTATATTTAATTCCTCATTTAAACAACTCCAACGAGGTGTCATGTTCCCAACTAGCGCCGTTTATAAACATGATGAAACTTTGCATTGGAGAGGAAAGGGCGTTAATATTAACATTTATTTAAATGTCCGGAATTAAGATATTAGTAGGGCATAACGCTGGGAAAGATTAAGCGTAGAACAAGAAGTTTTAGAGAGGTGTTAGGTAAGCCTCGACTTGACGCTTCATGAGGAGGTAATTCTCCTGTTAGGCAAGGAGTGCCAAATATCCCTTAATTCATTCAAGACTTAATGCTTAAGCGCCCTAAACTCGGATTTTTTCGCCCAATAACCATCAAGGATTGAAGAAGACATATCTCAAAGTTACGACCAATGACTCTTTTATCCGCATCTGTTGTTTGGCGCCTTTGGCTACAGGAAATTGGAGATAGCACTTCTAGGCTCGCGCGCTGTCTGATACCGACAATTCTGGAAATTACACTAGTGAAAATACTCAAGGGAATTTTAGCAAACAGGTAATTAACAAGTTTGATGGTTTTACTTGTCTGACGAAGCAACGGCCGCATCCACCGCTTTAAATTAAAATTGAAATGTTGACCTGAACAAAACGAGAAATTTTGGCGTAAACGACGACGTCCTCCAGATTTATTCACTCCTAACAATTACGTACAATAAAGCAGCAAGCGCTTATTCTGCCCTGATAAGCAAAAACGTGGTATCTACTTTTAAAGTAATTTTTGAGTTATTTGATGTTTCTTAAATTTTCTATCGCACCTTTAAATGATGTGCTAGAAGTATGGAATTTTGAACTTTAATGAACGATTTATTTATAAAAATGATTGACATGCAATTTTATGGATGTCTTTTTCGATATCGTTTTTCGATATACGACAATTTGAAATAAAAATTTTCTTGTAATTACTAAGCAAAAAGTTGGTAACTACAAATAAACATTTACACGTATAAACGAAATTTGAACAACTGAAAGTTAGTTATTAAAGCAATGTAAAAGAACAACCAATGCTTATAAATAACAAGTGTTCATTTAAAAAAAAACTCTAGAGTGCTTTGAAATTAAAAAACAATTATTTTGTATGTCTGTGATTAATTCGATCTCTCATAACCTTACTTTTTGACAATTAAAAAGATAACAGATTTTCATAAAAATATTTATTTATTATTTATAAAAACTATTGGAAATGTCTTCCTTGTTGTTCAACATACATAACACATCGCCTTTGAACACTATTTATCAATCTTAGATTATGAATTCTGGTGAGACGGTTTCGTAGGCAACCAACAATACAATAATAAAAATTGTTCTACGACTTCCGTAACAATCTCAAAGCATGCTGCGAGTTTTTTTAATAATGAACACCTGATATAAGAGTAATATTATAATAATATCTAATAATAATAATAATAAATTCCTAACCAAATAGACATTTTTAATTTTATTTTTAAGAAAAAATTGTTCAAAAAAGTTAAACGATTATATGATGTGCTAGGAGTATGGAATTTTAAACTTTAATGAACGATTTATTTATAAAAATGATTGATATGCAATTTTATGGATGTCTTTTTCGATATCGTTTTTCGATATACGACAATTTGAAATAAAAATTTTCTTGTAATTACTAAGCAAAAAGTTGGTAACTACAAATAAACATTTACACGTATAAACGAAATTTGAACAACTGAAAGTTAGTTATTAAAGCAATGTAAAAGAACAACCAATGCTTATAAATATAAGAGTAATATTATAATAATATCTAATAATAATAATAATAAATTCCTAACCAAATAGACATTTTTAATTTTATTTTTAAGAAAAAATTGTTCAAAAAAGTTAAACGATTGTCTCGTAATATATTTTTGAATATTTTCAAGAGTTCCTGTTTTTTTTTTCGAATAGAAACACTATCCGGTGTGTTTTGCGAGCGGGTTTTATGAAAGTAGTAATTTTTTGAAATTTGGAAGTTACAAAATTTAATTCTATAAATTCTTTGTCGTCTCCACTCCTATATAAAATACTTTTTTTACCTCTTTTAAACTTTACATTAACAATGTCACTCAAAAAGGACAGTTTTTTTTTATTAATTTGTAGTGTCTTGAAAATTAGATTTTCTTATAGAGTTTGAGAGTCCTAAGTTAGAAAAAATATTTAATAAAATCCGTCACGTCACATTTCCGAAATATTTAATTACTCATAACTAGAGTTCCTATATATCCCAATGTAGGAACTGTACTCATTACTAGAGAGCGGAAAATATGCACGCCAATTAGGCCAAAATATGCGCATTTATATGCACCAAATTTTGCCAAAATATGCAAAATTTTCTTCAAAATTAAAAATGTTTATTGCAAAAAAATAAGAGAAATTTGTTTATTTACAAAAAATATGTGTACCATCAAACAATTTTTGTGTATTAAGATATCTTAAACACATAATAGGTTATTATGGTAAACAATCTGTTATTTTAATAATAAGGTAATAATGGCTTACTGAATGTAACAAACAGTTTTTCTTTCTTGTTTTGGGATTTTTACATTTTATAAATTCATGTAAACTTAGTTTACATGAATAAACACACTCATGAAAGTGTTTTATAAGAACCTTCATTGAATTTAGAACGAAACGATTCAAGCAATTAGCAAATTTTAATTTCTGAGGACATTTCACCAAACTGATTCTAGACCATTGTGAAAGTTTCTATTCAAAGTGTAAATAATCCATTTTGACCTGATAAAGTGAGGTTCCGCAAAGCCTCGACCAGGTACAAGAGGGTTCGGGTATTGAGGGTAAATAAGTAATACCGAATTTATGCAGAATAATCTCATTGAAGCACCATACCAATTTATAGAACGTTGAAAAATAATTCTCTTCGGGGAGTGATTAGACTTGCCGGTCTTTTTTGGTAGTGTTATTCACAAAAGCAATTCAAACAATTTTAAATTTTTCCTGAAAACAACAATTTTGAACTCGATTTTGCCCAAATATGCAAAATATGCAACTTTTCCCAAAATATGCAGCCGACTGAAAATATGCAAATATGTATGAAATATGCAAAATGCATATAATCCGCCCTTTACTCATAACTATCTAATTACTTATGTAGTATACCTCGACTAAAAGTTAAATATATTTTCTTAAAGTTTCAAGTTTCTTACGTTATTCCAAACAAATTCTCAAATATTTTTCTTCTTAAAATGTTAATTCCAATTTACTTTTTACACATTAAGATTATGGTGTAATAGATTATGTAACAAAATTGGAGTTCTTTATGAGGTTTCTCAATTATAATAAAGACTTAATAAAATTTTGTTGAGACTTTTTTGCTAAGTAATTTGGTAAAAATCTCACATATGTCAAATTTTACTAGGCGTTTTTCCTTGTTAAAATTATAATAACGTCTAGAAAAATAGTGTAGAACAACTGCTAATGCGCTTTAGATGGGAACTTTCTTGTTTAGCAGGGCAGTATTGCTTTCGAAAATCGCAAATTGATCGTTTTTTTAATCTTATTAGTATTTTTTTATTTTTTTGTAAAGATTACCCAAAAAACACATGCATAGACAAAGTCGCCCTAAGAAAATTGTACCACCCTCAAGTTTGGCAGTATGTGTGTATCTTACGTATGTGCCTAAATTGACCAATTACTTCGAGATGTCACACCATTGAACTTAAGGTAAGTGGCTAAGTAATTGTGGGTAGCATGAGTTAGTTAGTCGAATGTTATGCTTATTACTAAATAATAAGTTACTAAATAAAAGGTAATAGGAGTTAGCTAATTAATTAATTTTAATTATAAGCAACTGTAGAAAAATTCTGAGAAAATTCACATGCACAGAAAAGAAAATAAGGAATTATGATTACTTACTAGTTTTTGAAACATGCTTTTAGCAGACTCAGATGAATTAATCTTAATTGTAATTAATTATAATTAGGATGGCGAGAAAAACTATAATGTGGGCATCGTTGTGTGTTTTCATTAATAATCTCATGAAAATGGGGTCAAATTCACTATTCCAGCTTGCACGAGTCAATAAAACAAATTAGCTGTCATGTTGTGATAAAATTCGTGATGGACATTATCGTGGGCTGCACTTTTAAGTTGTTACTATTGATGTGTATTAGCATTCACCGCTCGGTGAAATGAAACGAGCCTTCACTTACAGCTTACGTTTGATCTAAACTTGTCAATTTGTTGTACTTATAATAGCATCAAATATTAATTATTTCACAAAACCTGGCTGTGTCAGAGCGGCCTAATCACAATACGTCCCCGCATAATCGTCTAAACCGTCATTGTCGGCGGTAACATAACCCGTAACAATCGGAATTTTAACCAAGTAAAGTTAATTATCGTTGCGAATCTCGAGTATGAATTGATCCGGTCGTCGTCCAGTTCCGTGGCGGAAATGAAGCTTCCTGTCGCTGTTCCTGCGTTAGCTCAATCAATCCTGCGAGATGCATCGACAGGTTGCCGTCATCTTCGAGTGAAGGAATGACGGGGTGATGGGCTGACGTCATTGCGGACAGCTGCATCGGTATCGATTAGACAAATTCTCCTGCTGTCTGTTCCTGCTGCCTGTCACTGTCGAGACGAGACGAACCACGACAGGATTACGAAACTCCCACTGACACTGTCAACCCGGCCCAGAAGTTTAATTCCCACTGATTATGCTCCTATTTAAAAGACGACGCAAATTTAAATTAACACGTTTCGAGTGGGTTTTCATTTTTGCATCGGGGTCGATTTTCGCGGATCGATCCGGATTTGTTGATGGTGTATGTGTTAGGTCGGGCCATATCGGCTAGGCGATAGTCGTCAATCAGGGCAGAACGCAGATTGGCAAATGCTCGACCTGACACTGATGCGAATGTCGATTTGCGAGGCCGCGGTTTTTGCGGTATAAACATGTAGTTTACGAGTGTAGCCGGACAGAACATGAACGGTGGGATTGCCAATGTATATGATCACATCCAGAGGGTTGATGCACAGTTGCTCTCGTCGACATTCCCGTGATCCCGCTTCATCCTCGTCAAATGCATACTCATTTAGTCGGCACGGGGAGGATTGCTGATGCTTCCTCTCTGTTTTAATGTTTATGGGAAAGGTAGTTAATATGCAACCGCAAATCGTTAGATGACTCAATTATTAAACTCCAACATATTATAAACTAATTTGCTTCTTGACATTGTACACGGCTAATCAACCAACTAGGCGCAAAAACCTATAATTACATGCAATTAACTCTCTGCTCAAGCAGTCACTCTCTACGCTCTATTTTATAAAGTTACGAAAATAAAAGCATAAAGAGGAATAATTTTGGTATTATGTTAGTACACTTATCAACTATATGCAGCCAAAATGTCCACATATGACATGCAAACCCTGCAGAGAAAAAAATATTTTATTTCAAACAAAATTTATTTAGTTCAAAGAAATTTGTTGTTTCTATATGGGCAAGAAAAAATTTGTTTGTTTCTTTAGTTTTATTTATTTGTATATATTAAAACAATTTGTTAAAATAAAACAAAATTTCTTTAATTTTAAATAAAACTTTAGTTTTCATTTAAAAAAACATTTACTTCTAATGCATAAAAGTGTTATCTGGTTCAATAATCATATTTATTTGATTCTACAATATATCGGGTTGTTTCAATGACTTGAGTTGTTCCTTTTAAAAATATATTTCTTTTACTAAAATTATCAAGTTGTTTGTTTTAAATGGTAATTTTTTTAATGGGACAAGAAAATTTTGTAAAAACACTGTGTTGCATGTGTAGAATGTGCGAGAATAAGAACACTTCATTCATTACACTACAATTCAGCAACAATAAGTTCTACAACCGAACCCTAGAACCGAACATGAACCGAACTATCTGACAGCTTTACAATCCGACTATTTATATTGAATTTTCTATTCTATCAGTCGTAAGTTGAAAGCTGCAGTGCCATCTCACGGAGAGCTGAGGAACCGCCACACAAGAAAGTTTCACTGTAATAAAAAATTAACGGTAGGCGGTAGGTACATTTTTACGAGTAGGTATAGGTACACAGAAATTTTATCAAAAAAGTTTCTGTATGGATTATGCTTAAAATCAGTTCAGTACCATCTTTAGATTTAAGGGCATTTTATTCCAAAGGTCATTTTTACACATGATGACCTAATTGAAAGTAGAACTATTTTCGAAAAGTTTAGTTTAATTTTATAACACTGCATACAAAAATTAAAACCAACGATAAATAAAGGCCGCAGTATCAAGTAGAATGTTTTTTCAGTTTTTACTTGAGTACTTCGGCTCTCCGACTCAAAATGGCGCAACACATAACTACTACGCCACACGTTCTTACTTGTTTGCAAAATCTTCTGACAGCCCAAGTGTTGTCCAAAATTCAAACAAATATATCTTTAATTGTAAATCGCATTCGGTATATGGAAACTGTCGTTGTGTTGGATTTAATAAACTACAAATTTTACAAGTACATATACAATTAATTTGATTTAAAGAAACTATTTCTTTACTTCAAAATTATTTTGCATTGAAATAATAATAGTGATCAACTATCATGAAATAAATGCATTATTTTCATCAAACATTTCAGTTTACTTGGTCTAAGATAACATTTAATTATTTGAAATAAATGTGATTCAAACAAACACAAATACTAAAATTAAAGAAATGCTTTTCTCTGTGTGTAATGTGTCGTAAATAAAAAAGTACTAGCAGTACCTAACTAGCTACTAGTGAGCCGTAATGTTATATTCACACCAAAAGTGTGCTTTATGAAAAAATGCGAATTAGGTATTGCACATAGAGTGAGAATTTTATTTCACACACAAAACTATTAATCCTGTGTCCAATTAAAAAAAAATTGTTCTTGTCCTTCAAGGTTCAGTCTCGTTATTTCCCGATATACGCTTGTAAGAGTTTAATATTATAGTAATTCATACTTACTTATAGAAATATTGTATGTGCCCTATTGGCAACGTCTTTCGGCTTTTTTTATTTAATTTTCGAGCGAATAGAATATTCTGTCTGGCGATAATTTTGCATGTCGGAACAACTTTGTTTTTTTTATTCCTTTGAATGTAAAAGCGCTAGTATGTTGATGAGCACTCCTGACACGTTGAACAATCAAAACCGTAGTTTAATTTTTACCGCGGAATTAACCAATATGTAACTCAAACGCCAAATTCCTGCCTAAAGTTAATTAGTCGTGTCAAAAGTTTAATTATTTCGGTATAAAAATTCGTTCGTTGCAAGAAATTTATTACGAATTTATTTTCGTGCGAGTAGTGAAATGGTCAGAGTGGAGAGAAAGGAACGTCATTTAACTGGACATTTGTATAAAGAGGATCCGACAGGACTACTGATCCTTTACAATGGACGACATTCACAAGATGATAGATTCATCACATCCGACGTTAATTATAATTCAGGCAATATGGATTGTTTACACCACACGTCTACACTGGACAGATAATCTGTTAGATTACGTCCTAAACGTGAAATAGTTGTTCCAGTAACAGACATCACAACGTCCCTTATCAGACGAAAGCGATTCAGCGCGAATTTTCGGACAGCAGACGGAAGGCAAGTTTTTAACGACTAAATTGTGAGTGAAGAACAAGGTGGGCGAAAAGACGAATTGAGACCCAGTTCTGTGACGGCAAAAGTAAACGATGGTCAGACATGATAAACACAAGTTAATATTACATTTGATGGCTGCGTCTATAAATTACATGAAAAATAATCATTTCAGTTTCGCACTAGTCGAATAAAACGAGTTTGAAAACTGAAAATAAAACTCAAGGCAGCGAAGTTTAATAAACATCGTTTGTTTCAGCAACTTGTTAATCATTTGCTTAAACTTGTCTATTTTTTCCCGTAATTAATTAACATATGTGTACACGACATGCATGTGTGTCAATATTAAGTTAATTAAATATTTCAGGTAACTCGGCTTGTTAGAAGAGCCAATTATCACAAGTATAGCGTGGGTCGTTGATTTATCTTATTTTATATAAGTCTACAAACTATAAATTATGTTGATGTTTGTTTGTTATTTGCCGTGCGAGTTTGCGCTTGATGTGAAAAATATTGCGGGTTGATTTATGCTAAATTTATTTAAATGTTGGAGTAAGTTATGGGTGTTGTTTGAGATCGGGCAAAAAATTCTTATTTAGAATCTGGTGATTTTTGTTTGCACCTGGAAGCTGCGCGTCCCTAATTCCGCCAAACATCCAGCTTGTTATTATTTATGGTCCTCATAATGGCTCATTGATTCCGCGACTGACTATTGAAATAAGCCAACAAAAACTCCGATAACTTATACTGGAATGGAAATGTGATATACTCTGTTCATTGGTGCTTTATATTTTAGTATCTATCAGTGCTATAAATTACCAACTTTTCACAATAACTCTTTTCAATTTTCCGACTTGGACGCTTTCAGCCGTTCTTTATTAGTCTCGATGGGAGCGTCATGCGACTTATTTGTCGTGAATATTCGAACGATGTTTAACAATTTCGGTGGAAATTCCCTAACAGAAGCAGGTCTGTGGGTTAGGTCAGAGCCAACCGTTCGGAAAAGCGATAGCGAATAGAAAGACTATAAACGAGAGAATAATAATTAAGATTCACAAGTCTTTGCTCCTTCCGGGTAATAAAGCAATTACAAAAACGCCATCGCATTCGGACCGTGCCCAGCGCCTTTGTACTTGGAATTAAATCAAACGTATTTCTTCTGGGGGAAAGAGCCAATAAATAAAGTCGGGAAGAAAAATAATTGAAATGTTTAATGGGTTACATATACAGGGTTTTTTTCGGGGAAAGATTTGTGTTGGCGGCAATGTCATTGTGTTCTTAACCGCCGACGTCCCAGTCGTTAAAACAGAACGGCCGTCCCCGTAAAATGCTAACCGGAAGGAAGACCGGCCGTAAATATGTCCACGACATCATGGTGACGGATAATCTCCTACATCCACATTCACGTCGCCCCCGCACTTCCGCTCACGAAGACCTCAGATAGACGGCTTCATTTTCATGAATTTTACAATTGACCTCAACCAAAAAAAATAATAAGTTAGTCAAATTCGGTCATAACGATTTCCAAACGCGGGAGCTTTGATCCTTATCAACAAGATTAAGCACTTGCTCTTTGATTCATTCTTGTCAGTCTTTTATTTAAATTTTTTAATTATACATTCTGAAAGAGAATTTAATAAAAATACCTATTTTATGTATTGAGGAACGAAACTTGACGGTACGTTTTATTTGATGTATTAAAAATATTTTATTTGACAACAAACTCATAAAACTGGAAAAAAAGACTCGCCTAATTTTTCGGTGCCATGCATATGTCTGATTTTATCGGACATCTGTTTGTTGGTATTATTTTACCTTTTCTCTTGGACACTAGGGTGTCATTGTGGGTCGTTCAAAAATAAATAGATTGATTTGTTGGCCCAACTTATTTTTTGAGTAGCCACGAATTTATTTTCCACCTACGAGTCACCTGGAAACTTGCAAAAAGTGATGGGTGAATAAATATTTTAAACAGAGGTCATTGAACAGAACAGTTTTTACATAGAACGAATGGTGATTGCAGCTGATGCTCTTACTGGATATATTAGTAAATATCCAGCTTTTACTTAAGTGAAGTACGATCATCAAGTTGTGAATTAAAGTTCATATATTTACCAAAGATGTCTATGTATTAAGACGTTTGAAAGAAGATTGTTATCGATCTCGACAGCTGTAATGCTAGCAAATATGCTGAAAAAACTACGCAAATCCTTACATTGCATTCGAACATTTATTACAATATATTATTATGATCCTTTATTATTACCTATTTTTTATGCAATGTTTTAACTTAAGGAAATTTAATACACGTTTATTACACAAATTGCAAACGTTTTTTCTTATACCTACTAAAGTTTTCACAAAATCTCCAACATATTGAAAGATTTTTTCCTTTCCCCTTTCATTATACTTATTTTTTTGAAGATAATTTTGCGTATCATTTAGCTGCGTTTTGGAAAAGTGGAGCTTTATGAATCTTGCATGAGGCGTAAATGAGACATGGCTTTTGCGATCAAAATTGTCATGTATCCAAAATGGGTCGTAGCGTTAGGACTGTAAATAAATTAGCTTATATTGAGTTTAAAACGTTGGACACACCACTACCACAGGTCAATCGTGATTTGCCACGGCATCATTTCAAATTAAAAGCATTGGTAGCGAGTTAGCTTGGAAATCAGTCAGGGGTAATAGAAATATATAGTTTTTGTTAATGAAGAATGTGACTGTCACGTGTAATGTGTTTATTATTTATGGTAGGAGCATAATGAATGGCATAACTCACCGTGTAATTAGACTCATAATTTCTAGCTAATGCGCTAATGCGGACAAGCCTGACAAAAATGATTGAGACTGAATTACACGCGGCCGGACCCGAAACGCGCTTATTAACATTATGAGCCAAATCCATTATATACTATTCCATGGGCAAATAATACCACGAATAAAGTCAAAAGACAAGAGTAATTGATAATGTAAAAATGACAAACACTGGTTAAATATTTACAGTTGGAGCAGTAAAAATGTATGCGAATTAGTAAATATTCATCAGGAGTGATTGATTAGATTGTTTCATCTGTGAACAATAAAGCTATGAATATTTACAGCGCAAATTAAATTGCACTAAAAATGGCTCGAAAATAATTTACCTTTTTCGAGCTGCTATGAAATCGTATTTTATTTCAAAGATTAGAGCACTGTAAATAAAGCCGTGTCTTTTTGATATCCAAGCCCTCGATTCATTGTGATATTAATTTTTTTGTTCGTGCCTTAAATCTTCGTCGAGAGCTTTTAATTCGCGAAAAGTTTGCGAGCGAAAATTATCGTCGGTACGGAAAGGGTGCGTACATTTCGAGAATTTATAGACAAACAGAACGGTTAGGCCTTCTAAATCTATGCCCAGACATCGCATTAAAACTATGATATACGCTCTGATTTAAGATACAGGACAATTCAAGTCACGGCCCCTTAATTTATATCAACGTCACTTTACCAATTATAAGATGAGTAGTCCGACTAAGGCCGCAATAAATTACAGTCCAGCATTTACTTACGTTAATTGAAGTGCACGGACGAATTTTCGTCCTTATTTTAATTTTCAATTATGAATTGAAATAAACGATCAAGTCGAGATGACGTCGAGTTTTCGAGATCTCAAACTTAAATCAAAACGAGTTGAAAACATGATGAATATTCTGACTGTGAGTTGAGGTAATTTTAAAACAGGACGACTCCAGTTATTCGACGAACAACTCAGTATAAAATTAACAAGATTTCGCCGCCAGAACTGCAGATATAGATGTAATGCATAACAATAAATCAAACATGAATATGCATCGGAAACTAAAGCTATTGAGAATATCTAATTAACAAGGGGCAGACTCGCCGCCTTTACAATTTCCGCGTTTTATAAAACGAATTATAAACATGCGCATACTTTTTTAAATTCATTCGGACCGCCTTAGTTTTTAAAAACCAATGTATAAAAAATTGAAAGAAATTAGTTAACAATATGTAATTAGTAGAGACCGGATTTTTAGGAAGTTAAAAACATTATTTAGGTCTCAAAAAGGGTTGTAAAAGACAGACATTAGGTATTAAAATCTGTTAATTTAGGATATACATTTTTTACTAACTCCTAATACAGGAAAAATAAAAACATCATTTTTAATTTAATAAATTTCATTTCAAAATCAAACAAAACGAAATATGTTTTGTAAAAAACTTAAAATACTTTACTACACAAAGAAAAAGCTATACCTAAAAAAGTGAATTAATTGTTGAACCTAAATATTGTTCTAAATTTGCTGTTGTAAAATTATTGGTTCATTTTTCAGGCATTTCTACATCACCAATATTTTTTTAATCAATTAATTAATATTTATATTTTCAGTAGATTTTTATATCTAGATTTTTTTGTATAGTTTGTCACTAACTATTTTGTCTACAACTCCTGGAGTACTTTTTGGAGTTCAGTAGCTTCAACAAGTGACAAGCCTACTATTTCTAATTTTGCTATGCCATTATTTCAGAGTGAAATTTTAACGTGGCTTGACTAAAATAATGCTGTTCATAGGCTTGTGAATCTTCAGAATTAAAAAACAGTGCAACCTCAAAAAATAATTTAATAAGCAACTAGAGACTATAGAACTGAACAAAAGAAACACTAATAATTTGAAACATTATATTTTGAATAAAAAACCAGTACACTAAGAGACAAAAAGGCTAAAAATCTGAAAACTGTAAGATTAAAGTTCTGTAGATCTAAGTGATCTAAGTAAAGAGTAAAATTAAAACAATATAGAACTGCAAAGTAAGAACATTAAGACATTGGAAAACTAAAATTATAAGAAAGTGAAACGACGAAAAACTTTAAAATTTAAGAAATGAATATGAAATATGGAGAAATTATGCTGAAATCCTGAGGAACTTAAAAACTGTGTGATTGAAACACTAAAAGAAACTATGAGATTGAAAGGCTAGAAGCCTAAAAACAAAAAATCTTTAGATGTAAAACTAAAAAACTATTAAATTGAAAAATTAAACTAAATATAACTAACTAACTAACTAACTAACTAACTAACTAACTAACTAACTAAAATAAAATGTCCATTTGTGAATTAGTAAGGTTATATACAACTTTAAGATGTATAAAACACGTTCAGAATACATTAAGTCAATTTAGAAATTTAGGAAAAATAAAAAGAGTCATTTTTAACGAAATAAATTAATTCCGAGTTTCAGGAAAAATTACGGGTTAGGGAAGTTTCCTAAGATCCGGATTAGTCATTAATTTTTGTAAAAATCTATGCAAGTCAAACTAAAATTTAATTTATTCCTTATGACTGCAAGCTAGATATACCTGTTTCATTTAAATTTTTCAGTAAACTAAAATTCGTTTAAATAAAATATTTTTTTATAACGTAAGTTAAAATTAAATTAAATTAATTGAAAATGTTTGTATCGAAATGTTTGTATCGAAATCAGCACAAATCAAAAGATAAACGTAGAACAGAACAAAACAGCAAGTTTTTGAGATAATAATTATATGGAGTTGAAAAATTCGGATTTTTTTTTGAATTGTCTTATTTTACGTTTAAATAAAAGAATACCTTTGTAGTCAACGTATTTTCAAACCATACAGGATGCTCAAAAAGTGGCGCACCAACTCAGTGGTACGTTATTGAAAAACATATGTAGATTACGGGAAAAATCTTCAAAAAATTCCTAAAGTCATATTTTAAAGAATCTGGAGCTTCAAACTTATTTTGTTAACTTCTTCAGTTTTCATTTTAATGTTTTTATGTATCACACTAAGTAATCGTTAACTAACAAAACGATGAATAATTATTTTTAAATTTACTATCAGACTAGCAGTTTTTTGAATTTAAAAAAATTAAAATTCATCAAAAAAATCACAATTTGTAGATGTGCCAACATTGGGAATTATTTCCTAGGAAATCGTTTCAAAATTAATTTATTTTTATTGTTGATCAAATTCTATTGTGATCATTACTGTTAGACAACGTTGCCACATTTAATTTATTTAAAATTTGCAATTAATCAATATTTTTAATACAAAGAATTTTTTTACTATTTTTACCTTTATATGTAAGCAGTTTTCTACCACACACCATTGAGTTGGTGCGCCACTTTTTGAGCACCCGGTATAATAGATTTTGAAAAACCATAAACCTTAACAATTTCTGTGGTCCTTCTCGCTTTTTTAACAATCCTGAATACTAGAAAACTATTATGCTTTTTTATTTAAAGTCAGTAGTTTACTGTGCGATAACCACTAGGTCAACGAGGTTGGGCCATTTATTTATCGTAGTCTCAGGTATGTAAGGTCGAAAATCCACAGAGTCGTCTAACATGCAAAGTAAATTAAACAAGCACTTAATTAGAGTCAAGTTTTCTTTTAAGGTGTGTGAGGCTCGTCGTATCAGCGAATTTCCATTGTTAGAAAGAAAGTGTGAAATTTTTTCGTGGCGTAAATAAAGGAATTGCAATGCAAAGTCGGAGAAATTCAGCAGGTCGGTAACAGGCATCGACAGCAGCGATCTCCCTCAACCCCATCCCCCATCATCGCCCCGGCAGGCAGCCAGCGTCCGATAAGCCGTTATTCCGTCGCCCGGCCCCGCACAAAGGCCTAATTAGCCATAAACTCCCTGATTTATAACGGCACAGAAAATGCAAATATGAAATATGAAAATGAAGATGGCTGTAATAAAAGTGATATACGAGGCTCCGCAGAGCCATTTGTGAAGGCGCCATGACTCACTCGTCAGTTTTATGTGCGGACGTCCATCATGTGCCTGACGGGCTTCATTGCCGGCCCCGGCCTCTCTGCAGGGACGGAGTTCGCCGCCACCGCCGCCGCCGCCGCCGCCACCGCCACTCTCTTCCTCCTACTCTGTGTGTGTGTGACTTATCGCACCAAGCCGCACTCTTTGTGCCACCGTGATTTATATTTTTAATAAAATTGGGACTCGCTGACTGCCACCACTCTCTCAGACTATTTACTGGACGCTGGGTCCAAACAGACAACCTCATCATACATCGCGATTGATCGAACATTTCCCATTTCAAACCCCTGCCTGGTACTTTTAATACATGGTTGCACGACTCACATCCCCCAACTTCCAAACGGCATTTGGCAAGTGAAAAATGCGAAACGATAGCGACAAGATCGAGACCAAATTCCCAACTATTACGCCAAAGAAACTACACATCGAACCAAAATATTCAGTCCACGATCAGAAAAAAAATCCGTTATTTGCTTCGTGTGGGCCTTAATTTCAGGTGTTTTCCACATAGTCTTGGCACTTGAGATTTTTTGACATTGGTATACCTATATCGTGTTAACCCATTAAAAAACAGGACCCGGAAAATTTTTATCATTATGTAGAATCCTGTGACTGGACTTTTATTACTTTTGTCGTCCACAAAAAATTCGGTATTTTCACCAATACGGGATGTAAGCGAAATAAGTACATTAATTTTAACCAGTGGTAGAACTCACCAAAACAAACACTTTTTCTATGTACCATTTTTTCAAAATCGCATTTTTGAAAATCATTTTTTCCTCCTACAAATTGACGAACCTTTCATGAAATGCTCCAACAAAGAAAAGTAATAAGAAATTTAATTTAATTTTCATGAACTTGCTTGGAAACGGTAATCTTATCGACTAGGTAACTTTGTTTCCAGTGGCGTGTAAGAAAATTGTGTATGATTTTAAAATAATTTTAACTCAAAAACTAAAACGTTTAGGAAAAATTGATGGTCTTGGCGAGTTCTATTACCAGTTGAAATTAATGTACTTACTTCATTTACAGCCTGTATACTGGTACAAGGAATTCAGTGCTCTTTTCCACTATTAGTTAAGAAGTCTAAATGTAATCAAAATTCTATACTCAAGAGTTAAGAGAGATTAGAGAAAACTTAAAATTATATATTTCTTAAACAAATAAAATCATAACAATAATAATTCTGTTTCCATTTTATATCACAAATATAGGCAGTTGCATACAAATAAAATTTACAAAGCAAAAAAAGACGTGAATAATAGATTCCTCAAAAAATCACATAATTTTCCTAAAATGGCATAAGAATTAATAAATAAGGCTCAAAATAAATGCAATAAAAATATTGAGCGACAAACTCAACGCAAATAACTTAAATACTTTTTTTGTAAGTGTGCCTTATCATGTTATCAAACAGTAAATACCTTAAATAATGTACAAAAATTTAATACGCAAACGAAGGAAACTCCAAATATTACAAATTGATTTATTTTTGAAGAAGTGACTTTTATTGAAATGAGAGATTTCATTACTTTTTTAAAACCAAATCCAACTTTTAATACTTATGGTATCAACACTAAATTAATCAAAAATGTTAGATCTTATCTCAATATCATTAATCCAAAGTTCTTCAATTTATAAAAAAGGCAACATTTTTGATGAACAAAACTACCGACTAATTTCCATTACACCAAGTTTCAGTAAAATGTATGAAAAATTATTGCACAAACATTTAGTAAATCATCTTATGTTTAAATCTGCTATCTTCATCACAATTCGGTTTTATAAAAGGTAAAAGCACGGGATATGCTATAAATGGATTAATTTTAAATATAGTGAACGGTTTTGAACAAGAAAAATTTGTAGGATGTACCTTCTGTGATTTATCTAAAGCATTTAACTGCGTTGATCATAATATACTTATGAATAAACTTTCTACTTTTGGAATTCGTGGTCTCAGTTTAAATTTATTAAAAAAATATCTTTACAACAGAAATCAATATACACACTACAATAATGAATATTCTTCATCTTTACCAGTCTCCGTAGAGGTTCCATAAGAATTTCTAATTCACATCAATGATCTGCCTACGTATATAAAAGATACCACATGTGTAATGTTTGTAGATGATATCACAGTGTAGGTAAATAAATGTAAGGAATTTGAAGTTTTAAATATTAAAATGGACGAAGCTTTTGAAAAAGTTCAAAATTGTATAATGATAATAGGCTCTCTCTTAACATCAAAATTAAATTAAACGAAAATCCTAATTCAATAAAAATATTAGGAATTGTATTTGATCCTAAACTAAATTGGGCAGATCACATCAATTATATAGTAGATAATTTAACCAAAACCACTTATTTTTTGAGCTTTCGAGCTACTAATACAAATAAAAATTATTATTATTATTATTATTATTATTATTATTATTTATTGGTGTTTTACTAGTTTTTAGCTACAATTACGTATATATGC
This sequence comes from Tribolium freemani, assembly GCA_939628115.1. Lineage (NCBI taxonomy): Eukaryota > Metazoa > Arthropoda > Insecta > Coleoptera > Tenebrionidae > Tribolium > Tribolium freemani. The sequence continues at coordinate 14,674,913 of OW626791.1, read as the reverse complement.
AAAATTTCAGCTTTTTCGGATAACAGGGGCTCTCACAAATTTGTCTCGAAAAATATGAAACAGACAGACAAAAAGCAAGTTAAGTAAAAGTTAAAAAATAGAAGCTACGTATCTGCTGTAACAGTAAATTACCCTGTCTAGTAACGAAATTGGTCAACAACTGACTTGAGCAAATGACCACACCATTGGCGTGGAACAAAGGTTAAATCCTGAAGATCTTATCGCGTTTGATTTTTTCGATTCCATATCCAAACTAAGACATCTACACACAGTTAGCACATTTGATTAAGAGGGGTCACACCTCTTGATAGAGTCCCACTTGACACTCCCTCCTGAATTTGCGTAAATGGCTAAAACTCGCATGTTTACTTACCAGTAGCTTGTTCAAGAAAATTTTCAAGGAGGATAAAGGATTGCGAACAAATTGTTTGGTGACGTTCAAGCTACTCTATTAGAGGTGTCATTAAAAAAATACAGGATGGATGCGACTGTTGCGGTTTAATAACCTAATACTGTGAGAAAGTGTAGAACAGTGTTTGCAGTAAACGACAGGCACTTTTTCATGCGCATTCCCTTACCGTTTGACAAGTTCAAAAGGAATTCATCAAAAAAGTTCGAATCGTTCATCCCGGGCCTGAATGAAATATTATGACTTAAATTCGCATAGAAATGTAATTTTTCACACGTCAAACGCAAAATATGATTTTGATCTTCTGTACGTCTCGAGAGAGTTGTCTTCAATAAAAACATCGACTTTATTACTGAAACAACGGACCGATTCATGAAATCCAATAACAGCTGTACTTCTTCACGACTCGAGTGATTTCTAGCCTGCTTTGCATAGCAATCGAAGAGATATTGACTGATCTGTCACTGGTACACACGTACTTTATTTGAAACTCACTTATCGGAAACATACGACGCGAGGACTGCGATATATTTCGACTTCTTAATTGGCTCAATCTAAACTACGGCCGACCATTGATTCTTTGATTGTCTGTCCGGTAGTTAGGTCACAGGACACGTTCTGCGCCAAAGTTATGTCTCTCATCCAGGAGCGTTCCTAAAGAGTGAACATTCTGAAAAATCCTTAGGTGAAGCAATCTACCGAAATGAACAAAACTTTAGATCCTTTTTTATCTGACCAGCTCCGATAACGTCACGGACTGACCCAACGTCAAGCAATTTTTAACGACCAACAACAAAATTGCATAAAATTCCTGTTTTGTAAAAAATGTTCCCATACTGTCCCCTGATTAGCGTTTTTGTGTAGCCAGTCCGTTAGTAATCGCCGTACTTCTCGAATAAATGGACTATAGCTGTCGATTAAGATAGAGTAGATTTAAGGTCCTGCTATGGTAATTTACCGATGTTCGGTCCGCATTCTTATAAATAAACACAAACCCCTTGACACGGAGTCATATATCGCAATGGCCAGTGTCAACATCCATCTCTAAACGGTGGACAGAGCCGCACTCTACCACCAGAAGCCGTCTGCGCGCCCATTGTTTCGGCCTGATTTACCGTCGTCGAAACCGAATACAATGCAGTACTGCACCGCCACCGACTACAAGACGTTAGAGTCGAAGAAAAGACACTCACTTTGCGTAGGAGTACAAACGACCGTGACGTATTGATAGTAAATTAAGCATATTTTTAAATAGGCGAGTTTATTGGCGCTCGATGTCAATTAAAAGTACCTCGCAGATTCCGCGAATGTGCTGAATCGGCTGTAGCGGGCGGATACGGTAGCCACTTGACCCGCTGGACTTATCGATGGTCCGGTGACGATCGTAAATATAAAGACCGGTTGGAAGCAGAGACAATTTCTTGATGGTAATCTGGCAAGAGGGACGCCAGCATGGCCACAGTCGAGGATCGAAGGAGATGGCGCCCTCTATAATTTAAGACGCAACTAAGGAATGCACAGATTTTTTACTCATCCCAGAGGAATTCAAGCTACTATTTTTTCAAAACTCGTCCTATTATCATTTTTGAGCACTTTTATCGAGATAAAATAAAGGAGTGCTAGTTGGTTAACCTTGTTTGATCTCTGTCCATAGTACCCACCCTAATTTTAAGCAAAAAATTTCAAATTTTTAAATCGTGTGAAAAACCGGTATATACGTAAAATGAGCCATAGAATTCACTGGAACAAACCGTTTTGCTCTACGACTTTTAGTTTTTTAATTATGATTTTTTTTGTTGAAGAATAAAGTACTCCACTATGAAATGGCTACCCTAATTTTAAGCAAAAAATTTCAAATTTTTAAATCGTGTGAAAAACCGATATTATAGGTAAAATGAGCCGTAGAATTCACCGGAGCAAACCGTTTTGCTCTACGACTTTTAGTTTTTAAATTATGATTTTTTTTACTGTAAAACTTTAAATGCCTCTGTACGCGGAACCGGTGCCCGGAGCGGCTCCGGGTTTTGACAAGAAAATAGATAATTTCAAGCGATATCTGATGCTTTATTGATTTTTGTTCTAAGTCTTTTAGTTTCCGAGAAAAACGCAAAAAAAGTTGCCATTTTCACTTTTTTTGAATTTTTAAACGCTGATTACGGCGAAACTATTAGAGATAGAGAAAAACGGCAAAATCGGTTGGAACCGGTATAAAAAGCCCTACAAAATGAAATATGTTTCAAGGCGATATCTCTCAAAAAAAATTCAATTTTCAAACGTCGATTACGGCCAAACTAAAAGAGCTAGAGGAAAATGCTTTTTTCCATCGGAAAGAGCACATCAAAATCTATCAAATAAGATGGGTTTTAATTGATTTTGAAACACTTTAAAAATTGGCCATTTTCTAGGGGGGGGTGTTAACAAATTTTTGAATTTTTTTATTTTCTCAATTACGATAAAACTATTCGAAAAAGTGGAACTATTCTGGTCCAAATCTATGTAAAATGATCCGGGGAATCGATTGGCGCCAAGAAAATCACCAAATTCTCAATAATTTTTTAGTTATAAATTTTTTTAAATTTTACCTATTTTTCCTTTTATTTGCAATTTTCTCGAAAACTGTTAGTCGGAGAACAATAATCTTTTTTGCAAATAATAGATAATTAAAAGATCTTTCCAACGATAATAAACTTCACGGGGTTATCTCTAATAGTTCCGGAGTTATTGCTCTATAAATCTTCCGGGTACCGGAAATCGACCAAAATCGCGATGAAAAGTGGAAAAATCAAACATCAAAAAATCGAACCTATTGACTTTTTTTCTACTTTTAACAACTCCAGAGGGTTGTAGAAGCTTAGAAATGTTCATAAAACTTTGCTAGAGTGAGTTTAAGAAAAAAATTTTTTTTTCATTTTTCTGAAGGTGTGCCTGGACCATCAAATTTTAAGCAAAAAATTTCAAATTTTTAAATCGTGTGAAAAACCAATATTATACGTAAAATGAGCCGTAGAATTCACTGGAACAAACCGTTTTGCTCTACGACTTTAAGTTTTTTAATTATGATTTTTTTTGTTGAAGAATGAAGTACTCCACTATGAAATGGCTACCCTAATTTTAAGCAAAAAATTTCAAATTTTTAAATCGTGTGAAAAACCGATATTATATGTAAAATGAGCCGTAGAATTCACTGGAAGAAACCGTTTTGCTCTACGACTTTTAGTTTTTTAATTATAATTTTTTTTGTTGAAGAATGAAGTACTCCACTATGAATGAATTGGCCACCCAAAAATTAAGCAAAAAATTTCAAATTTTTAAATCGTGTGGAAAACCGATATTATACGTAAAATGAGCCGTAGAATTCACTGGAACAAACCGTTTTGCTCTACAACTTTTAGTTTTTTAATTATGATTTTTTTGTTGAAGAATGAAGTACTCCACTATGAATGAAATGGCCACCCAAAAATTAAGCAAAAATTTCAAATTTTTAAATCGTGTGAAAAACCGATATTCTACGTAAAATGAGCCGTAGAATTCACTGGAACAAACCGTTTTGCTCTACGACTTTTAGTTTTTTAATTATGATTTTTCTTAGTGTAAAACTTTAAATGCCTCTGTACGCGGAACCGGTGCCCGGAGCGGCTCCGGTTTTGACGAGAAAATAGATAATTTCAAGCGCTATCCAATGCTTTATTGATTTTTGTTCTAAGTCTTTTAGTTTCCGAGAAAAACGCAAAAAAAGGTTGCCATTTTCACTTTTTTTGAATTTTTAAACACTGATTACGGCGAAACTATTAGAGATAGAGAAAAACGGCAAAATCGATTGGAACCGGTATAAAAAGCCCTACAAAATGAAATATGTTTCAAGGCGATATCTCGCAAAAAAAAATTCAATTTTCAAACGTCGATTACGGCCAAACTAAAAGAGCTAGAGGAGAATGCTTTTTTCCATCGGAAAGAGCACATCAAAATCTATCAAATAAGATGGGTTTTAATTGATTTTAAAACAGTTTAAAAATTGGCCATTTTCTAGGGGGGGGTGTTAAATAAATTTTTGAATTTTTGTATTTTCTCAATTACGATAAAACTATTCGAAAACGTGAAACTATTCTGGTCCAAATCTATGTAAAATGATCCGGGGAATCGATTGGCGCCAAGAAAATCACCAAATTCTCAATAATTTTTTAGTTATGAATTTTTTTAAATTTTACCTATTTTTCCTTTTATTTGCAATTTTCTCGAAAACTGTTAGTCGGAGAACAATAATCTTTTTTGCAAATAATAGATAATTAAAAGATCTTTCCAACGATAATAAACTTCATGGGGTTATCTCTAATAGTTCCGGAGTTATTGCTCTACAAATCTTCCGGGTACCGGAAATCGACCAAAATCGCGATGAAAAGTGGAAAAATCAAACATCAAAAAATCGAACCTATTGACTTTTTTTCTACTTTTAACAACTCCAGAGGGTTGTAGAAGCTTAGAAATGTTCATAAAACTTTGCTAGAGTGAGTTTAAGAAAAAAAAAATTTTTTTCATTTTTCTGAAGGTGTGCCTCGGCCATAAAATTTGAAGCAAAAAATTTCAAATTTTTAAATCGTGTGAAAAACCAATATTATACGTAAAATGAGCCGTAGAATTCACTGAAACAAACCGTTTTGCTCTACGACTTTTAGTTTTTTAATTATGATTTTTTTTGTTGAAGAATGAAGTACTCCACTATGAAATGGCAACCCTAATTTTAAGCAAAAAATTTCAAATTTTTAAATCGTGTGAAAAACCAATAGGTATTATACGTAAAATGAGCCGTAGAATTCACTGGAACAAACCGTTTTGCTCTACGACTTTTAGTTTTTTAATTATGATTTTTTTTGTTGAAGAATGAAGTACTCCACTATGAAATGGCAACCCTAATTTTAAGCAAAAAATTTCAAATTTTTAAATCGTGTGAAAAACCAATATTATACGTAAAATGAGCTGTAGAATTCACTGGAACAAACCGTTTTGCTCTACGACTTTTAGTTTTTTAATTATGATTTTTTTTGTTGAAGAATGAAGTACTCCACTATGAAATGGCAACCCTAATTTTAAGCAAAAAATTTCAAATTTTTAAATCGTGTGAAAAACCAATATTATACGTAAAATGAGCCGTAGAATTCACTGGAACAAACCGTTTTGCTCTACGACTTTTAGTATTTGAGTTACGAATTTTTTTGTTGAAGAATAAAGTACCACTATGAAATGGCTACCCAAAATTTAAACAAAAAATTTCAAATTTTTAAATCGTGTGAAAAACCGATATTATACGTAAAATGAGCCGCAGAATTCACTGGAACAAACCATTTTGCTCGACGACTTTTAGTTTTTGAGTTATGATTTTCACTCCTGAGTCACTCGCTATGTTCGTCCTTTCGTGACGGTTGGTCCTTAAGAGATCTGATTGTCAAAATGAGTCATTAACCCTGTTCGATTGGGTACGGAATTGATTGTTGGTAGTGAAGGGAAGACAGGGCGAGCTTAGAGCAGGCCCGGAGCCGCTTCCGGTGCCGCGATATCTAGACAGCAATAATATTTAAACATGATTAGTCCGTTCGCAGGCAAATGCAAATCTCCTAATGCCTGATTATTTATGGAGCAATTCAAAGTCATAATTTAAATACAAAGTGTTATTGTTAATATCAGAGTGGAGCGCCGATTACGGTGGAAGGGCGAGAGCTTGGGTGTCAGAGGAGGGGGGCGATAACCGCGATCCGGGCGACGCTGGTCATTAGCACGCCCGGTCTCCAAGAATGGCCGCTGGATGTGTGCTTATCCCCCATATAAATCATTACAATATGCAATATAATTCCGGAGGTCTATCTGCTTTTTCGCAGGCAGATGCTCTTTATGCGGCATCGGGACGTGTCTGATGGCGGAGGTGGGACGGACTCTTTACCTCCCCTGAATATAATACTAATAAATCCAACCGGCCTACGGCCATATCGGTCGTTCTTGTAAATACGCAAAAACTTGACACCAATATATCAAAAGAACCAGAAACGAGACGCATATCTATATGCGACAAAGAGGATTGCAAACGCTAAATTTTACACAAAGCCAGGCCAGACCCTTTTTATAAAATAAACCAGAAAAATGGCACCAACAAATAGATTTATTAGGCAAACTGTTTCGCACAACGCTTAGTCAATGAATTCCAAAAGTGGACCACTTCTGGGGAACGAAGTAAAAAGCACAAGGAAGTGCTTCTTTTGAGTAATACTTTGACTAAGATTTCGTACCAATCGGCCATTTACAAAATCGATAAAAAGATTTTTTTGATCTTCATTTAAGATGAAATACATTTATGGAATGTATTTTGGTTTTAACTTAAAATATGTAAGCAGAAGAAGAACCAATGCAAGATGCATTCATTTAAATTGTCTTTGTTTTGTTAGTTTTTTCTAAATCCCTCAAAACACTTATATTAAGACTTTCACTCTTTTACTCATATTATTTCTAATAAACTTTACACTAACAACAAAATTGAAAGTACCTACACCATAATTAGTGGAAAGAAAAACATTCTATATCAGTAGGTAGTTCTTTGTAGAACTGGCTTGGCTATTTACGCAAATTTTGACCAACAAACTTACAGAGCTATTGTTATTCGAGAAATAACTGTGATTTTTATCTTTAGATAGTTACCTGCTGTTTAAAAATGGTGGGTATATCACCTATTGTTTAATATGATATCCCTAATATTGTACCCAAAATATTCATTAGAAGTCATCTTTTCTAGTTGCTTCTAATTCATTAGAAGTCATCTTTTCTAGTTGCTATGTTTTTAATAGCATTACAGTATTTAATGTTTTTTTTTAATAAATTAAAGAAATCCACCAGACAGAGATAAAAAAGTAGCTTTAGATTGCATGAAAAAGAAATTTCAATTATCAGTTTTGTTAAAGTAAGTTGATTTTGAACAATTTCTTGCACAAAAAAGACAAAACTCGCTGTAAAAAAATCCGACATGGCCTTAATTTGGCTCCGAAAACTAGTTATGTTGAAATCATCAGTTGATTTTAGATGATTTCTTGCTCAAAAAGATAAAAACGACTCTATTAGGCATCACTTTAGTTAAAAACAATTAATTTTTGACGACTACTTGCTTAAAATCTAAATGTAAATTTTGTATTCTTTTAAAAAAAGCCCACGACTGTTTTGTCTTTAATTATAATGTTCAAATATTCATTGTTTTGTCACAAAAATTTACTTTTAACAAAAGGAATTTAATATGATTTTGTTCTTTCTTTATTTTAGGGCGAAATAACAAGACTGGATGTTTGTATTTTGTGAATATAAAAATTTACTATCGAAATGGCTCAAAATTTCGGAGTATTTTTAAGTTTGATTTTAATATTAAGTAAAAACTTAATTTTACAACAACGTACACATCCATCATTTACCGGTAGGAAACTACAAAAAATAAATTGAATAATACCTTTAAATTTAATAACTTATTAAAATTTTTAATACCTTTCAGTTCAGAACAAAACTTGTCATTGTCCATATTAATAATTCTAAGTTTATAGCGTAATACACTTAACTCAATATAAATTAATTAAATTATTCAATTAATAAAGTGTCAAAATCAAAAATGTGTATATTATGTATGGTTACGGTTATTTATGTCTTTCAATTTGTACAGTTGATTCGACAAAATGTAAATTTAATGGCACTTGCTCGTTTGAAGAAAACTAATATTAGTAATCCAATAATTTATGAGTTCCACTAGAAGCAAAATAGAGCAGTTAAAAAAGTAACGGAGGATCCGAGTTTTATGTTTTATGATTTTTTATTATTTACGCTCCTCTAATTTAATTCCCTCTTCAAGTGTTTATCAATTCTGTCGTAAAAATCTTTGGCGCTTTGATGGCGGAATTAGCATAGAGCCCGGCGTTTAAGCATCGCGAGCAATTTCTGATACAGCAAAGCTATAAAAGTAAATTTATAATTATAACGGTGACGTAAGTGTAGGCAATGGCAATAATTTATGATTAATTTGTTTGCAGTAGGGAGTCCGGGTTCGTCTCCTTGTTTGGTCGGAGTCCGGAGCCCGGACTCAGCCACTACTCAGGAGCCAACGCTTTAATACATCATAAGTTAATGGTTTTATGGGGCCACGGACCGAATTCGCCGATGCAAATGCGATCTAAAAACATCAATGTTGTTTGAGTTGTGGATCGGTCGTCCTCTTCTATCTGATTATCTCAAGTCACCAAAAACAATATATGTTTTACTTGTCTGCGCAAATGACAAAACATCGAGGGTTGCACTGTTTTCCCTGATTAGAATGACTTTCGGGTTGATCGAATTAAGGACAGACACATATTTTAGCGTCTGTTTTTCAGGCGTCTCTTTTGGTAAAAAGGGCATTGTCGAGTTGTGTATGTTGGAGGAGTGATGGCTGAGGTAAGTACAGCTTCGGCAGGGGCGAGGTGTGGAGACGGGGTTCCCCTGACACAGACAACCCCCGGTGGCAAGATAGATACGGGCCATAATGGGGGTCATGCATCACGGCCAGATGAAAGTTGTTCCTGGATCAGCAGGTTTGTCCGAGGCGCTCACGGCTCGCTATTGCGGGCTTGTCTGTCTGTCCGCGTGAGTTACTGCGGCCGCGCCTACCGATAAGATGCTTTAATTAAAATGCTGTCTCACAAGGATTGATGTGACGCGAACCCCCCAACACTACAAACACTTCGAACTACATTCTTATTGCTCCTGCACTTCTTCTCCTCCGGGCACACCTTGCATCAGCCATGCGTTAGACGATTATTAACAAAGCCACTATCGACGATGAAAAGAGGAGCATTTGTTGGACAAACACTGAATCAGTGTTTCGACAACAGTTTTACTAGACGCTCAACGGATAAGATGAATTCTCGACACAACTTCACGAGCGAAAATAAACTTTAAAAGGAACATAAACATTTGTCTTGAGTTGTCCTCTTCCCATTTTAACAAACTGAAATCTTTGCGGTTTCGACGGATCCTAATGCCATACCTAAACATTGCTCCCCGCCAGTTCACGGAACGGGGAACTAACGCTTTTATTACAACCTTATTAGAGTTCCAGCCGCAGGAAAGGAAACCAAATTTTTTGGACGAATACATTTTTGTAAAGAAAATGCACGTCAAGCTAGTGAATGTTTATTAAAAAAAAACAAGTAGATTTTGATAGAAATACGTCTGTTTTGTACCTTACGACCTATTTAAACACTACTTTAAAGCACTTTATATTTAACATAAAATTAAAACAAAAAAAAACAGTAATAATATACAGGGTGGGGCACGAGTGGGGTATTTCTGAAATGTTTATGTCTGCAACTTTTAAAACATCTTTCGTCGCTCTCTATGCTTTAGTATTATTATAAATTAAAATTTGAGTCAAAGGATGCTTTATCTCAATAACGTCAAAAAAATTTATAATAATTGTCAGTTTCACTCTGATTTTAAATGCTCAAGAAAACTGACGATGAATTTGTGAAACTCACTTCCAAACTGTTTTTTTAACTATTAGGTATGGTGCGGTCTTTAATGAGCCGGTAATTGGACCCCATTTCTTTGATGGAAACCCAATGGGAAAGTGTTTCTCCACTTCTTACAAATGGAATTGTCCTTACTGTTAGAAAATTTAGATCCTGCGGCAACGTTTGTGGTTCCAACAAGATGGTGTGCTGTTGTTACAGATCATTTAAATAAAAATTATGAAGATCGTTGGATATAGGACGAGAATCCATTGGATTTGGCCCCCAAAAATTCAAATTCAAATTCAAAATTCAATAGAACACTGCTGGACTTTTTTTGTGGTGTCTAGTAATATAAAGAATGCAGAACTAATACAACTTTACGACGCGTCCGTCAATCGACTCTGAACACTTATTGCACTGATTTTTGCAATAAATAAATAAATAATTCGTTTAATTGGCCTAATTTGAATAACTGTCATCCACTGTCATCATGAAGCTTTCAGTTACATACTTTGATTACTAGTTTGAATTAAATTGAATATTGTATCAAGTGTTTAAAGTTTCCTGTATATTTGGTTGCATTTTTAAAAGTTTCAGAAGTACCCCAATCGTGCCCCACCCTGTATGAGAACTAATTGTTTAGACAAGAAAAAAAAAAGAAAAACTTTTTAGTCTTTTGTGACATCTCCTTTGGCTTTAATGACATATTTTTAACGATTCTGTAACAGAATTCTGGCGCTTTATTGTTCTAAATATGTTCTGTTTTATTTTTTAAATCTTTCAATGACCACTAAAGATGATTTTAAAGATAACTTTTTATTTTGTGACAAAAAGACGCAATGATATTTAAATCAGGGCTATTTGCTGGCCAAGACATAACATTAATGTAAGAATTACCAAATTATTATTTCAAAAGTTTTGCTGTGACAAGGATAATTTTTTTTTGAAAAATAAAAATACCTTCGGAATATAATTTTTCAGAGGGTGGTAATAAATGTCTTTGAAAATATATTTGATGCTGTTTACTGTCCTATCTATGAACTCAAATTTTAAATTTCAAATACTTTACCATTTGTTCCTTGGCAAATTAAATTTAACAGTACTTTTGAAACACTCTTTATGAAAGATTTCTTGTTTGTTTCTTATTACTCGATTCGAGAATCACGTAATCTCCAACGCATACCTACATCAAATTAAGATTCATTAGTAAATATGACTTTTTTAATCTTTGTATGCCCACTAGCATTTATTTTTCTCTGCTCTTTTTGAGCAGTAATGAGTAATACAGGGTGAGTCAATAGTGGGTTATTTCTGACATGCCCTAAGATGCAACCAAAAATACTAATTGCACTTACCACTTGGATACTTTGTTTAATTTTTAAAATCAATAATGGAATGAACATTAGTTTTTATCTACTAAATAATAATAGTTCATAATAAAATTTTAGCAAAACTGTTAAGACAAATTTGACATAGCCAGACATACCCAGAACAATGTAATCGTGTATTAATTTTAAAATTTCGTAACGATTATCAAGCTGGCCAGCTGCATATGAAGAAAAAATCATAAATAACCCACTATTCACTCACCCAGTATGTTTTTTTTGCCTAATTAAAGATCATTATTCTGTAAAGAAACATTTTGTTATTCAATTGTGTCTACCAAGAGCTGTTTTTTACCGATCTGCGACAAACCATTCTCAAGAATAATTGTAATATGTTTCTTCATTACATAAAGCAGTGATTTCTCTTAAAGTACGTCCGCGGCACTTTAACAAATTTTTCCTTTAATAACTATCGTACCGTCCATCTAACTACTTGAATAATCGGTACCACTGAAGAATTCTCTATATTCAGTTTTCTGACAACTTGTGCCATAGAATATCCTCTAGAGTTCTCAAGAGAATTATTTGCCTTTGTTGGAATTGCCACCCATTTTGCTAGGTTTTAATAATTCAAAAAGTGACAAATGTTTTGGAATTCCATCAAATTAAATTAAATTAAATTAAATTTGTTAGCGTTCATACATTTAGTTAAAAAAATGTTCATCATTTAAATATTTTTTTCTGATAACAAATCAGCCAAAAAATTACAAAAAACACTTAAGTAGTATTTAGAGAATTACACAAGTTTGAATCCATGCAAATTATGAATCAAGTGTTGTTGCAGTAAAACTAGTTTGATAATTAAAAATTAAACAAGATTTCGTCCAAACATTTAGTTGTTAGAGCTCGGACAAAACCACATTTTTCCCTTTTTCAAAATTCTGACTCCTAATTGTTATAAATTTTTCAAATAAATTCAGGTCAGAAAAATAAACCCACCCTGCGAATTTGTTGGTTAAATGATGAGTTCGTTTAGATTTGGCACATGCCCTAGTAATTTCCCTAGGAATGCCACACCTCGCGCGTTCCAATAAGAGACGCCCGGAAAAAATAAGATGTTGCACGATAAATATTGAACGGCGTTAGCATTTCAATTTCTCGTGAGCCACAATAACGTGATGTTAACGCGTTTCATTCCTTCAACACTTTCGTAAACATATTTCCCCAGTGTTCTGTCGTTTCTTTGAACTAATGTCGAAGAAATTGACATCCAAGTTACCCCACACACGGTGCAGCCAGCACCGGTTATTCCGCATGGGGAGACGTTTACCTACTCAAAAAGAAAACGAGAAAATCTTCCGCTTTATCCTGTCGCTTATATTTATAATTCGTTATAATTTTGTGTTTGGGTGAAAAAGCGTCGGATTTCTTTTCGGCGGTGCGCGTGTTATGTTTGGCTGTCCCAATAAAGTGACTGCGGATGTACGTGTCTTGTGGTGTATTTTTAATTTTGCGTTAGAGCTTGCTGAAAAGTTCCGTCAGCAACTTGTTTAATATTTAATCGGCCAGGTCAGTAGAGAGCCGCTGGCAAGGGGGAAGATCAAGCAGGCCGTTCGTCTCTCCGCGGAGATTAACCCGCCACTTTAATCTATATTGAATTAAACATCAGCCCCTTAACACATACAACACCCTGTTACCAGCTAACCCAACATTTTTTTGCACAGACGAATCAGAAAGAAGTTCACAGTGCAAATAACACAAACAACCGGTAATAGTTATCCAAGAGACTATTTTACACTAATATGTTCTATTTTTCGTTCTTAAACTAACCTTTAACTGTCCTACAACAAATTTACAGCTACCAAATTCTGAAATGTGACCCTTATTCTGACCTGACCTGACCTGACCTGATCCTTATTCTCTTTGTGTCTAAAGTTATTTCTGAAGGAGAATTTTTTGATTTTGAGAAAATTTGCACCACGAATTTCTGTGCTACTACAAAGAGCACCCTCAAAGTTTTAACCCTCTACTCCTAAAACAAAAAGTGGTTAGTTACTAGGAAAAAGAGTAATAAAAATAAGTAATGAAGTCTTATAAATACAGTTAATTTTTTTTAATAATCAACTGTCAGTGTCAAAATTCTGATACAGACCAGACTGTATCACCCTAAAAGTTCATGTCCAACTACTTTCGAAACTAGCTGTATCTGTATTTGACATTTTACACACCAGATTTGACAATTGAAACGGAAGTATTAGGTTGGGTTACGCAATCACTGAAATTTGAATTCGTCAATGGTTGAAATAATTCCATGTGCTGTACGTGTTGTAACTTAAAGAAAATTTTAAAAATTTACAGAGCATTTTAAACTAAATCTTCCAGGTAAAAAATTGTACCAACGTTACTATTTATGTAACGTTATTACTATTTATGGTAATGCCAACCTGACGGCTTTTTGACGGTAGATTATAAAAAAAAATCGACTATACAAAAGAAAAATTATCATTATTTGGAAAAATTATTTTTTTTGCCTATTTTCTTTTCTGTATAATATTAATTTGCTAGTTAGACCTCCTACAACAATAACGTATGGTGTCAAAAATTGTTTTTTTAAGAATCTTGTTTGTTTTTCTGAAATACTGGGCACTGGGCATTTTATTTAAAGTTGAGGATCTGTTTATGGAGCGTCCAGCCGAATAAATTGTGGTAAATTAGATATATGCTAGTGGATAATGTTGCTGGATCTTATTAAAGTCATGTAGGTATGTGTGATGGTGCATAATTCTGTTTGCGACTTCAGGGTCAAAGTGTGTATAATTTTTCCTTTTAATTTGCAATTTCTGTAAGAATTTCAAGCAAATCAGCTGTGACATCGTCGGTTGTAAAATATCGTATCTTATTACCATGTTCAGGGAGTGCCCATCAGTTTGCAGCTTCTGAATGAAAAATCTGTCCAAGTATTTATCGAAGATGCGATCTGTTTAATGAGAAGTAACTGTTCCGAAGTTTCGCAGGTATTAGTGAGTCTTTTTCCCATTAACATAAAGTATGAAGGGGCAATAAAAGATTAGTAATGTTAAGTGACAACGGGTACATAAATAAGCTGTTTTACGGTCGATAAATAATGCATCAATTTTAAAATGTACGGTTTATTTGTACCACGCGAGTTGATCAGTCGATCGAGCGGCATTACCGACAGGGAGGAAAGAGGCCCAGAGTGGATACCACGCAGTTCCATAATAAATGCATCTTATAAATTGTTATGCGATAAATAAGTAACTTTATATTCCGTATACAATCAACTATCCCAGTTTACATCCCTGCAAAACAATAAAATCACTAAAATATGATTGAGAAATGGCTTTTTATTTCGCGAAGAACACGGTCCGTCCGCAATAAATATCTGAACGAGCAAATGTGTGTTTGGTATTCCTTCTTAACTTATGCTAAATACTCCACTCGTTCGTTCCTAAAGGTGCAACGCGAATTATGAAGCTTGCGACAAATTTATGCCGATGCTAAACTGTTTTTAAACGGACCGACTCTTGCAAAAATTACGAACGGGATTCCATTATTAATGACGTTCGCTTTCAATTTACTCTCGTCAGCTCTCTGCTAAACACCGTCATGAGATTCACTCATTCAATATTAAAAAATTCGGACGACTAATACCCGTCATTTTTAACAAATAAACTATCACACAACCAAAATTAACACAAAAACGTTTTGAAAACTATTATCTATTTGTAATTAAATTCGTGTATCTCTAAATTGTTTTAAGATTATTAAACCCAAACAATTTTTTCACTTATAACGGGAATTAACTTTTGAAATTCGGAAAACAGTTTTGTACTGGACACAATGTTTACTTTACTTTTTTTACTTAAAAATGATTCAAAAAGTCTTGTCGTTCTTGCAACTATTTTACAGATCTTCCTTCGTCCTTTGTTAAGATTCCGTGAGTTCACCTTCGTAGCTCAGCAGGCTTCTGTCTAAATTGTTCAAAGTTTGTGCTAATTGCAATACAATTTGATGATTTCTAGTATTTATCTTGAGCGCAGTTGAAATCAGTCACTTCGATCACTTGTCCCTCGCTCTGCGAAAAAGTGCCTTTGTGGCGCTGTAATGTGTTCCAGAAAGTGAGTAAGACTATAAGTCCTTAGTTGCCGCGAACACGAAAGAATAAACGCACGGCTTGATAAACATCTCTGTTAGTCCCTACCATGGCATTTTATTCGCGTGCTATAAATTCAACAAGGGAATTGTTAGAATTAAAGAATGCAGACTCCATTCTGTTGCCAATAGGTCGCAGTGATATGTGACTGCTCGCTTCACAATCAGTTTGAGTTGCACTCTTGCTTTTTCTCTTTTACATCTCTTCTCCCGTCCGAAACTATCATCATATTCAAATTTTAAACGAAACAGAAGGCATAATTAATGTATACGATTGTGTCTTCTCTGGAAGGGAGTATCAGGGAAAAGTTGAGCGAGAGAAGCGATATTTTCCTCGGTGTTGGAAGAGTGCAGTGGTGGCACGATTGCACCTGTCAGTCAGTCAATCAGCGTCGACCCTCCCTCGTCAGGCTACTTGTATCGATTTGTCTCAACCGTGCCCGTCTAGAGCTCCAGACATCTGGATTTAACAAAACGATTTACATTTAAATGCTCCCGATTTCTTCCCACGTCTAGGTTAAAAAAGGTTTATTATTGTGGTCGTTTCCGGGAAAATTCGACGTACATCAAAGGGTTTCATAAAAAACGCAATTAATTACTTTAAAATAGGGCAAATGCACAAAAGCAGAAAGTACCCCATAAAATTGTTTCAGGCTTCTGAAATGCAACCATTTTCTCCTCTAATTGCACGAGGGTGTGCCAAAAAAGAAATAGAAAAGTGGAACTAAGGTTCATAAAGGCCTCTAAATACTATATTTTTTAAAATTATAAATATAAACAAAAGAATGTACAAACTTTATAGTGCCACCAATACATAGGGAATACTCCTAAGGTTAATTTTGGAGGAAGAAAATTTTGAACCTTGAAACATTAAAAATAATAGAATAATAGAATAAAAAATAAAAGAATAGAATAGAATAGAATAGAATAGAATAGAATAGAATAGAATAGAATAGAATAGAATAGAATAGAATAGAATAGAATAGAATAGAATAGAATAGAATAGAATAGAATAGAATAGAATAGAATAGAATAGAATAGAATAGAATAGAATAGAATAGAATAGAATAGAATAGAATAGAATAGAATAGAATAGAATAGAATAGAATAGAATAGAATAGAATAGAATAGAATAGAATAGAATAGAATAGAATAGAATAGAATAGAATAGAATAGAATAGAATAGAATAGAATAGAATAGAATAGAATAGAATAGAATAGAATAGAATAGAATAGAATAGAATAGAATAGAATAGAATAGAATAGAATAGAATAGAATAGAATAGAATAGAATAGAATAGAATAGAATAGAATAGAATAGAATAGAATAGAATAGAATAGAATAGAATAGAATAGAATAGAATAGAATAGAATAGAATAGAATAGAATAGAATAGAATAGAATAGAATAGAATAGAATAGAATAGAATAGAATAGAATAGAATAGAATAGAATAGAATAGAATAGAATAGAATAGAATAGAATAGAATAGAATAGAATAGAATAGAATAGAATAGAATAGAATAGAATAGAATAGAATAGAATAGAATAGAATAGAATAGAATAGAATTTCACTTTATTCATGACAAAAACCAAATGGTGTTGAACATGTCAGAAAATATGAAACAAATTACTTACACTTAAAAAATACAGTTACAATTTTAATACAAAATATTAAAAGCTAACTAAAATAAATTTAAACATTATATCATAAGATTCTAAGTAAGACAAATTCAAGGTATAAAAGCATTTGCTTAACAAATATAACTTTAGACTTTGTTTAAATTTTTTCAAGCGGTACAAATGACTAGACTTTAGAAGATGGTTAAAAAAATTTGAGCATTTTTGGATTAGTCTTAATTTTGTTTGATCTTGAATCAAATGATGTTTATTTCGGGTAGGGTACTTATGTAGAAATTGCTGTTCTTCAAAAAATTTCGGATTTTTTTTATAAATAATGCACATTCGGGGATATATAATGATGTCGCAGTTAGGATGTACTTTTTAAATAATAACCTACAGAATGTTTCTGAGCTTACTTCGAACATTGCTCTTACACATCTTTTCTGTAACACCATTATAATACCCTGTTAATTTCTGTGGCGTTTCCCCAAAATATAATGCCGTATTTGATGGTAGAATTTGCATAAGCATGATATGCATCTATAAGAGTCTGGATGTTTGCATTGTTTCCTAAAACTCGTAAGTGGTAGCATAGAGAGCTTAATTTAGTTACATTTTTTTTAATATGTGAACTCCAAGTCAGTTTTTTATCCAGGCATGCACCTAAGAAATCGCTTTAGGAACTTTTTAGGAATTTTAATTTTATTTTCTTAGTAGATTGTTTTCAAAAGAAATATCATGCGTGGTCTTCTTCAATATTCATTTTATTGTTGACATGTTTTTACTTTATTTTACAATTGACTTATTTACTGATCTGGAAAATATCGAATATTTGGAAATGTTCAACCTAGTCTGAAAAAAATGTGTTTCCTCGGCGTGCGATTTTCCTAACTGGCGAAGGTGCAGCCAAAGTGCGTCATGTCAACATTCATCAATATGTCATCTGTGGCCCGATGGTGTATAAATATTGACGCCATATATCTATCGGCTCTATGTTGTGATGGACAGGCCGCGTTTTACAAATAATCACAACTGTATGGTGATTGTTTAGACGTCTGCAGTCCGTTTGGAACGCTTTCCATCGATGAGACCATAAATAAGTCACTAGCAATCGATTTATTGAAAATGTGGCTCATTCGAAAATAAATTTCCCTGTTTAATTTCTTCCATAAACTATAATTAAGTTAAACAAGTGGATAAAAGTCGGTTATTTACGCTGACGGATTCAATAATTTAGCCTAATCGCAACCGCTGTATTAAATTCCAGCAAATGGACGTATTTTCTTGTTTTTTATCTGCGCGCTAGCGTAAACTTTTCGATTTTAATTAAACGCAACTTTCGTCAATAGTAAATATTTTACTGTGTTGGAGATTTTTTCCGCCAGCCTCACGTAAGACTTGAAATGGTTCCTGTGTGAAAGGAATTAGTGACGACGTCTAAATTACGCAAGTTTTACCAAGTAATTTGTACAAATCAGGCGGTCCAGCGTTTCTTCTCAATCCACGTCAAAGGCTCGAGATGCCGGCCTTCAATCACAGTCCAGCTGATGTCTCAATTATTCTACTTTACAAATTATGAACAATATTAATTGTCTTACACAAACTCACACACCTTAATTATCGGCTCTAATGGCACCAATAACGTACTCATTTTTCACAACACAAACGCGGCAAAATATAACAAACAAATTTCGTGTTTTAGCAAAATGTTTAGTGCCTTCTTCAGCTGGTGTTAAAGGTCGCGCGCTGACCTTTGCCTTTGAGCCTGTGATGATCGATAGTCGCGTTAATCCTCGCGATCTGTTTATAAATTCATGACCATTTCGCGATTGTAAAAGTTTCTCATTGTCATCATCCCGTCAATTCTTAATTAGAATAGCTTAATAGGTCACGTCATCGCGATCGCCGATCACTTTGAGTTGCCACTCAGGTGCCCGTTCGTGCGTCACCACGGACATGTTCCATGGACGACACTCACCTCTCTATTACTTTGATCCTGTATTGTTTATTGTTCCCACAAGGTAAGCCTGCCGATAGCATCGGACTCTTTCAGCGCCCGATCCTGACTTGCAACTCGTCTAGTTATGCACGTCTCCCTGTTCGCTTTAATTTACTTAATCAATCTTATCAGCGCATGTATCCCAACACTGGGTCCGCTTATCGGCATGTCTATCGGTTGCTTGGCTCGACCTGGGGCTCTCCGCCTGGAACTCCGCTCGACAATTACCTCATTTAACATATCACGCGAACTGGACATCCAAATCAACAGGTACTCACTGCCTGGACAAAAATCCAACACGTGGTGAAAGTGAGAACCTGGAAAAGAAAAGCCGCACGACTGCCTGGATTAATATTGCGGGTACAATTACAGCTGTTCCGCTTGGCGGAGCCGACTATCAATTTTATTCAAATTGTTGGCAGTGTTGGCATTTGCGAAAATTGCTAATTGTTTTCAGATTTATGGCTAATTTTCACTTATAACCTGCGGACTTCAATAGAGAAAATTCTAAACAGTTTTGGCTCTTTTTCGAGAAATGGAAAGCCGTTTTAGGGTATTAATAAGTATTTCAAAGTTTATTGAGATCAGAGAAGAATTTTTGAGGGACTGTGGTGATTATTTGAGATACGGGTGCTTGTAGGTATTGATAAGGTTTCATAAGCAAAAAATTGTTTAAAATGATTTTTTTCTAAACCAATGCATAAATCGTTCTTTTGAGTTGGAATAAGGCTTTTTTCGTTTGTTTTATGAAAGTTTTCTTCTTTCTAAGCAAAGAGTCGTTGTCAATCAATGCTTTAGGACTCAATAAACCGTTTTCAGCCACTTCTTAAAACGTTGTCTGGTTTTCAAACAACACAAAAGTTATAATCGGCTTTTAACTGTCTAAAATAATAATAATAATAATAAAATCAATATTTCCATGTGGAATAAACCGTTTTCAGCCATTTCTCAAAAAGTTATCTGGTTTTAAACGGTCTAAAATAATAATAATTATAAAGAATAATGTAATCAGTTTTTGGGCACTTCTCAAGAAATTTTCTTGTTTCTAAGCAAAAAATTGTCTAAAACAAATCATTTCCTTCTAAATCGATGCATAAATCGTTCTTTTGAGCTAGAATAAGCCTTTTTTGTTCTATGAGAGTTCAGATTTTTTCAAGCAACTTAATTTTTAATTATTATTATTTTTTTTAAGCAAGCGTATTGTTTGTTGCTTTTTTATTGTCAATGTTTTTGCCAAAAAGTTTTCATTATTTTAAAAACTAAGCAACAACGAGCAAGGTTTAAGGTCAGAATTAAAAGCTCTGTACAAAAATGCTATAAAATATATAAAAAGGAGTTTTATTAAAAAAACAGAAGTTTTTATTATAAACACGCTTGGATATCTTGTGTATTAAGTCGTCCTTTTCAGCTCTGCATTGAAAAGAACGTTTACTCTAAACATTTAACTTTTAACTAAATGTTTTCAAATATTTTTTTATTTTTGTGTGTGGATTATGGAAGAGGAGAGGCGTTAGAGTCGGAATAACGATTCCGTCTCGTAATTGGGTTGGAAACAATGTTATTTTAGACGTATAGAAAGCAAAAGCGGAACGACAGATCATCATGGTGCACCTCTCTGCTATTATCAGTGTCATACTGTTACAGTTAGTTACATCATGCATATAAGGACTGTACACTACATAGACTAACTTGACATGACAGCCACCTTTGAAACAGTTGCTGTCTCTTGAAACTGATACGCTGCCTATGAAGCAAATGTCACAGAGTGACGTCAATGTGATCTTAGACTCACTTCTTGTCTACATCAATATTGTTACCCCAGCGGCGGAAATATTTACAGTTTAGACATTCATACGTGGAATTACGTGGAGTAATTTCATTTATTGGCGCAAGGAGAGAAAGAGTTTTCTCTGCAGATGCGGTCTTTCGCACCGTAAAAGCGCAATAGTGACCACCAAAGTCTTGTTCAATTTCCTCTCGTTGTTTTTGCTCAAATCCTGCTAATAAGTTATGAAGTAATTAAAGGCAAATGTTCTTTAAGGAGGCTACTTAAGACATCCAAAGACAGCAGCCGTACACCATCCCATGTCCGTTGATGTACGAGCCTGTTATGCTAGTACACGGCAATTACTCCGGAATGTTTCCGGGAGTCAGGAATTCCGCGCGCACATAGAAATTATAAAACCGCTACTACCTACCAGATAATGGTGGTGTGTTTGAGTCTATGAAAAATAACAAGAGCAATATCTTTGGTACGCTGACAGAGTGACGTGGGGGCGTGTGCGTGAGTATTTTATGTCCCCGAGAACTATAATTAGTGGTCAATAAATAATCACGTCAGTTGAAATGAGAATGAATCAAACAAAACTGAAGGGGTCGTGCATAGTCGGTACTACAGAACTCACACTGCCGTATCGAAATCGTATAAGTCAATGTCGAACTGACAGATCTACAAGCCCACCTGGCCCTCCTGCCCTCTAATTATAAATACAGGGAATAAATTAAATACGAGCTTGATGGGATTGGCCATTTTGAGGCGCTTCGACGAGGAGGGATTGATGCCAGAACGTGATTTATTACAAATGAAGGGTAATTAATACAAAAACTTGATTTATCGCCATATTTTTACTCCCACTTCTTCTTCAAAAAAAATACACAAAAACAGTAGGTAACGCAATAGTATAATAATGACCATTTACAGTTGGTAGATGTCTCTATCAACAATCTGTAAGGGTGCGAGTACGAGGCCTGTTGAAATGTATGCGATTGTCAGATCCACTGGACAAGCCGTTTTATCTTTGTGGGTTAGCAACTTTACCACATACGTGCTTTGTGAAAGCCCGTCTCCATCAATAATGGGAAATAATTACAAATTGCAAACACAGTTTTTAACAGCCTATTATTTTTTAAATTAATCATGATTTATTTGTTCATCTAAAGAAATCAAAACGAAATGGTTATCTTCTCGCCTGATCTATGGCCGAGCAAAGTTTAGTTGTTTTGACTAAAACAAATTACATGTGAGGGAAAAATAAAGAAATAGTTTTTTAAATTCAATATCTCAGCCAATTTAGTTTCATAATTTTTCTGTTACAGCTTAACTCCTTAAGTTCAAGAAACTTTCATCTTTGGAAAACTCTTTGACGTAATTTTATTTCGTTTTGTTAATCGAACTTTAATAACTTGAATTTTACAAGCAGTGTGTGCTTCATTTTATCCTCATTTCTCTAAAGCACAGCTTGACATCAACCAAAGGGTTCAAACGTCAAAAGCGATGATGCAGTATTAAAAGACCACTGACATTTTTAAATATGATATAAACTGTCGACAATAAGCATAAAAAATTACAACTTGTTAAACTTAACTAATTTTGTGGGGCAGTATTATGAAGAACTAAATACACAATCTCTTAATAGACACCTCCCGATAACGGACACCTCTTCACAACAGACAATTAAAGATTCCCCATCAGTGTTGGGAGGTTTTACTGTACTAGGAGGCAGAACTCGAATATCTTTACCAAAAAATTTTGTGCGAAGCAATAAAAATAAGGGCGCTTCGAGCCTGGCTTCAGATTGACTTAAATTAATTTAAATTGAACTAGTTTACTAATGTAATAACTTAGAATAAAAGATAGGAACGTTAAACAACGAATTCCTAATATACCTACTGAAAAATAACTGAAAACAAAAATTTTCAGGACAACATGCCAAAATAGTTATTTGTGTATGAAGGCCGTAAAGGTGATCTTTTTTGGCCGAATCTGTTGTTTGTGGACGAGGCGTTAGCCGAGGCTGCAATTCAGGTGAGGCCAAAAAAGCACCCTAGGCCGAGGTGCACACAACGTTTTTTAGGCGATGATCACAACAGAATTAAAGAATTTGATAACAAGATAAACCAAAAAGACATCTGTCAAATCTAATAGCGTTGACAGATCGGTCCATGAAAGTGACAGATGAGTACAAAAATGTTAAATTTGACAGATGAGTACAAAAAACTAAAAGAAAACGCCTAAAAATATATTAAAACAACAAATAAAACAAAAAATTAATTGAATGTTAATATAGGAAAAAAACGATAGTCTAGAGACTGCATACCTAGAAAATAGTTCGTCTTATAAAGATCCTACTGTAACTCCCTGTATCTTTTGCACTTTTGTGATAACTCGCAGTTCAACAGTATAATTTTTGATCCTGAATATGTTTTACGAGCTTAAACGGAACTAGTCGTTAGCTTTCTTGTCCTGTGCTAGTTGTTGTAACTGGAAGGCATTATCCTGTGGGCTGCGACGCGTTGACGGGGAAAATTGGTTGGTTATTGTGGAGTGGCCGGTGACGGGTGTCTGAAAACAGGAAGCGCTAAGGCGAACCCGGACTCTGCGGCTGAGCTTTAGTCCGGTGATGCGGCCTCTTGTTCCGACTCGGAGAACATCACTTGTGCCGGCCTTGAGTGTAGATTGGATCTGCTCTCCAATATTGGCCGCAGAATACCCGACCACCACTCATATTACAATCCTGACACTGATTTAAATCAAGTGCAGATTAGAATCTTACGTGGCTCTTCTGTCGCCTACAGCGGTTATGACAAGACGTTGTTGTGTGCAATCAAAGTTTCAAACTTATGCGAGCGGTTGGTCCACTTTCAAGGAAAAATTCAGACTCTCAATGCCGGCGTCTGGCGAGGAATTTTATTGATCAACCGGTGGCTTATTTGTGGCTTTGTAAAGTTTAGGCTTGTTCTCATAAACTATGTGACAGTAATTAAGATTGACGAACACATCAAATGTGCAAACGTGAAGAGAATGAGGCCGAGCACGGAATCTTACGTGCTGTTACTGTTCTAGTCTGTCGGAAAATATTGACTCGAGACGGGATTCAAGAATTTTAATTATAAATCGTATTCTAGTTTTGTCCAATCGCTCATCCTATAGCAGAGATTTTTACTACTGTAGGTAAATAGATGTTGTTTGTGTCTTGCTTTGTTAATAATAAAAATAGAATTAATTATTTGTTATCGTGAGTAGTAACGAGTGCAGATCTAGTATTTTAGTTATGTAGCATGAGAATGGAACTATTTGTCGAATTATAGTGGTGGTACGTGAACACGAGCGTCGTGCACAAAACAGCAATGATATTAAAATGCATGAACTTCAACAAATCTCTCCATATTAATGCGGGTAGAAGCAGTGTTAGTGTTAAATATAAAACAGCGAGATTTGTGTGAATGTGTACGAGAATTTAGCAAAGAGTTAGTTGTCTTGAAGCCATGAAGACATCCATCACGTTTTTGTCGGAGGACACATTAAAGTATGAATTATAAACACGTGGCAGTAAATTATATAACATTCCCGAAATGGAAATCTCTTAATGCAGCACATTTATTTCAAGTCGATCGTATCTTCATCACAAAAAAGGATTCCCGGAGCATTTCGAAATAATATAATTTATCGGTATCTGCAGCATAAATAATATTTCTCTGGCTGGTAAGAGTCGAGAAGAGATTCTGATACGAATGTTGAACAATGCGTACCTCCCATCAACTCCGTTAACATAAATCTCCAGAATGTCAAAAGGAGAGCCCGCCCAATCGCGTCGGACATAAATTACTTGTAATGCTATTTATAAATCTTAGTCCGCGACTCCTACTATTTATATCGGCCATCCTTCCATCCGATACCACCGTATTTATGCCGATGCACCGAGATCATATCTCCTCGCCTCGATTTGCAATATCTTACTCGCATTGACAGCTGATGGATGCCGCGGGACTAAGCCGCGTTCACACCCAGCACCAACATGCCCCAAGTCGAGACCCATCTAGGTGATGCTTATGTAAAGCACTCTACATACCCACAACAACCATCTAAAAAGTTGGAACTTGGCATTCCTTCTTATGTAAAGTAATTAATCCTCGGATTTTTCGTTACAAAATCAAATAATAGGAAATATCGTGGGCACTGCCACCAAACGCAACGAATTTCTCCAAAAATATAAAAAATATAAACAGCAGGTCTCTAAAACCGTTTGCCATTATGGATGAGACTTGAATATCTAGTAAAATTACTGAAAATAGAGCGTAACAAATTAATACTTTCCTACAGCAAATGATTTCAACAATTGAACCTTAGGACTCGATGTAAATAGTAAACTTGTCACTTGTAAAAATCAATGGGCCCGTGACCTGACCTGACCTGTCTGAATAAATTTTTTACAGTTATTTTTACACACAAGAATTTTTTGTCCCGTCCGTCATGTGTAAAAAAAGTAAATTAATTAAAAACGTTACACATTATTGCCTTGTCCTTCGATTTCGTGGTTTCAAAATTTTCGACAAGTTTCACTTTACTTCAAGAATCATTGTTGGAATTAGTGCCTTTAATTAAATTAGCAAAATTTTGTAACGATTGTTCAACAATAAAAATGTGAAGTCTTTTTTGTGTCCTGTCCGTTATCAGTTTGTATTTCGTTTTTCTGCTCGTATTTCAAATTTTACAAATGTAGCTCCAATTGTAGGTTGCAAACAATTTGACTGGTACTAAGTCTCTATAAAGAAAAATTTACTTCTACTGATACTGTTCATAAAAACTGAGAACAAAATCTAAAAATTTGTGCAGTGAAAGGCATTGACAACTTTATCTTAAATGATAGTACTGGAAAAGCTTATTACAGTAGTAAAAACCGTTTCTCTGTATCTGCTCTCTAACTCAAGTTATTTCATTTAAAGTTGAAATTATGACGTCCTAACCGCTTGAGCATTTGGTCCAATTTTAAGATCAAATAGTTTTTGACTTTTAAGTGACACTGACAAAGTTTTGATAAACTTGACAAAATTTCTGAGATTTTTTCGCGTAGTTCAAGACAAAATTTAGAACAGAAGAAGGTCGGGAAAGTAGTTATTTTTTTATTTTGTGGACGATTTGTGGAAAATTTTCAAATATCTGTAAAGTTTTTAGTTAATGAGAGGGTTCAATGATAAGAGGACTCTGTGATAAGAGGCGGTTGTGACGTCAGGATTTCTTCCTTTCGAAGTGATTATCTCGCTTACTTTTTATCGCAGAAAATTTTGAAAAAGACCTACCGACATAAGATGAACCACATTTTCAATTTTCGTTAAAACATAAAACAGGTAAAATAAGTTGCCAATGCCTTTAAATGAAATGGCTGAGTTACTAATTAATAACAATACTACTATAATAATAATACGCAAACTTTTTGTCCACCTAAGTCAGGGGCAATAATATCTGAACCGCCCTCGTAACACTGAAAGTTTTGCCATTAATTTGGCGTTTGCGTTTGGGGTGCTAAATAACTGGCAACTTAATTTTAATTAGGCTAATTCTGAACTAAATTTTAATTCGCTTTGGTGTAATTTTAGTAAATTAGAATAATACACACGAGCAGGTACTTGTTAATTTTTTATGGAAGGTGTTAGTCGCAGAAGAAGAACAGGATGTGATCTGCGCTGTGAGCAAAACTACTCCAGTGGCATATTAGTTTTAATATAATAATAATTATTCCTATTTTGTGATCATGAGTGTGGTATTAAACGTCAAAAGTTTGCCCGAAGCAGTGGAACTAGCAATAATTTCTTTCTAATTTCTGTTGTTCCATCTTTTGTTTTTAGCTTGTACATATTTCAGTGGTACGTGCTATGATGCTCGTGAATATTCATACAAGTGTAATTAAATTTGTAAATTATAATAACACGCGGTAATAACAGAAAATAGGAGTACTTCAACAGTTTTGCAACTAAATGGGGTAGATGAGTAAACCGTCCGTTGTAAAAAAGTAGGAAAATGCGAGTGTCGGCTCTTCCGTCAGTTGTTCGATAAAGTAGCTCTCAGATTTTATGAAAAGTGCGTTAGCGTGGTCACCTTGTCGCCGTTTTTGATCCTCGAGTAAACTTCATCAACATACATCGCGGCAAATTACTGTAGCTTGTGTTTCAGCGTTAATAGCGTTATGTCACCAATTAGCGCCAAGCACATGCTTTCGCAAGAAGTAACCAAATGTTGGCCGTCAAGTTTCATTAGAGTTCCGTCGACATCGTCATCAATAATTAACAGGGAGAGACGCAGTGGGCTTTGGAGTCGCTGTATATATCCGGTAATACGACGGTGTTAGTGCGCGTAATGCCCGCACGGCGTCGCTCTTTCGCGCTTTTATTGTGTCCTGACGTTTATGTAAGTTGATGTGCTTTACTTTATAGCATCGGGCTTTCAACGAGTAAACTGTACTTAACGGTCTGATAGGTGATCTCAGGTGTTTGCATGCCATTAGCGCCATCTACGCCGTTTACCGGAACAAGCGTGAAGTACGGCAACGGCCGCCGGCTCGCACTTATTCCACCGCTTTTACATTATTTACTACGGTAATCAATGGCTTCAACGCGAATTTCAACCAGCTACTCTGCTTCGCACAATTAAACATTTTTTATGCCACTGCAGCATTCAAATTATTCCGCATAACTTACTTCATTACATTACTCAAGTAAAAATCATGGCTTTGTTTTTGAGTATGGTCACTGTTCAGGCCCTTGGTTCTCATTTTATTATAAATCATTCAAAAAACTTGGACAAAAAGATGATAATACCACCATATACCTACTCATAGTTTAAGAAGCTTAATGCAATTTGTAGAATGTTCAAATAAATGTTTTGAGATGATTTGAAGTTTTCTTTTTTTTTTCAACATACCTACCTATTATTTTTTTTATTTATTTTCACTAACATCAAAATAAAAATTTCAAAATAAAATTTTCACACACGTGCCATTATTTCCTCCTACTCCTTTCTATTTACCAGTTTGATATTTTTTTATAATATCTACCAGAGAAAAACTAATTCGAATATAAAATTATTAAATATTTAAACCTAACAAATATTATATGGGTCTTCGTCTTATATCATTGACCTATCCGTTTAATCTAAATTGTTCTGTAGCTTGTCAGGCAACCTATGCAGAAAATAATGCAAAATATGTTAAAACAAGCGCCATGTTTCAGGCGGTTTTTCAGTTTTGGTTAACTTTTAACATTAAATTTACTTTTACTGATAAAGGTTTTCAGTTCAAGCATAATCGCAAATATCCAATTACGGTTGAATGCAATCAAAAGCCTCTCCAGAAGCTAAGATATAAACTAAGTACAACTTTCTTATTAGATCATATTGTAAATTTTTATTGGTCTTCATTTATTCAAATAAAGGCAAATTTTTGTTAATTTGGAATATGTTTTCAGTAGCGATGACAAAAGCTACATACAACCAAAAGCTGTCTGAATATTTATTAACTAACCATTTTGATAAATTTCGGTTTTAAAATTCTACAATAGTATATTTACTTTACTACTAGGTAACTTAAAAAAGAGGTACCTACTAATATTAGCTGAAGTATTTAAAAAAAAGGGTTCTAATTGAATATTACCGTTTAAAACATTATTATTTGACTTTTCAGCTTGATTAATTATCACAATCGGCGTTTTCATCCAAGTTGAAAAACTGACAAAGCCTAATTATAAATACAAATGATCGCATGGTATAATATTTGAAGATATAATATTTAATCAGAGGTACCTAATGTAACCAAAAAGATTTTTAACTGAAAAATTAATTAATTATTATTATTTATTAAAGACTAAGCATTCACATCATTCTCTTTTATTAAAAAAAATACAGAAAGCTCTTAAAAATTGAGACAAATCTCAATATATCCATTGCAAAGTAACTTTATAGTTACAAACTGCCGGTCAATTTTGACTTTAGTTTACCTAGGTTTACTGTTGATTAAATGCAATACCGTACTGCAGTGCAACTAAGGTAACGGTTTACTAACTTTAAGAGTCTGAATAAAAGTCCAAAAGTATAAAGAGATAAATAGTAAATAAAAAAGCGATCGATTTTAGAATACGATGCAGGTCTTCTGAGAGAAAGAAAACGACCGACTCAAAGAAGTATTTGTAAAGACTACATTTTGAAAAATCACAATTTCCCAAAAATTTCTCTTTGATCTTAAAAACGCTAAAATCAAATGGATTGAAGGACTGTGTTTTCTTCAAACAATTTCTTGTCACAATCCATTTTATATTTAATAAATTTTAATTAATATTACAATCAAACATACAGAATGCCCAACAACATTGAACCAAGTCTAAGTAAATGTCTAAATGAGCATAAGTTCCTTAAAGATCACGTAGATCACGTAATTTGTTGTAACTGTTAAAAATGTTAGAATCAAACAAACCAAAAAAAAACTGAGAAACAGTGTGGTCATTTATTTTGTTTGAAAGTGAAAGCAAAGCGTGTTGTAATGACTCAAATGAAAACATCATTAGTTTAGACTTAGCGAGTCTAGAGTCCGTAGTGTAACCCAGTTTTGGGAATGTGTTTCACCCATATGGCCTCGTGTTTCCTGCAACAGGTCCCTTGCATATAGAAGAGCCGAAGAGCTCGGAAGCACGGCAGATGAGCGGCGGCGGCGGCGGCGGCGGCGGTGGCGGCGGCCCATGCACTGTTTGCGCATTCATCCATCAGTGTTGAGAGAATCCGTAGTTTCACCGGTTGTAGCACATCAGCTGGCGATTCACCGCCGCCACCAAAACAGACAACCGGATGTGAATTTAGTACGTATTTGAGTGTTTGTATTGTCGGATCACTCAGTCGTGTCAGTACACCATTTATCAGATTTAGCGGGCGCGGATTCAAATAGCAAAAGAATCGCTCGATGGACGATGTGGCCCGGGACCAAAACGGATGGATGGATAGATGGAGTACATCGTTGCCGAATTATCGCCCTTTATGTTTGGCTACTTCGCTTTACAAATAACCGACATTAATTACCGACCTATTAGTTGGTTACGTGCACTTTGAACCCGATCTCGCTTTTTACTTTCCATTCGACCAACAAATGACTGGCACGTCTAAAAAAAATGTAATGCATGTGCAATTTTGGTGGAAGCGCCGGGAAAATTAACAACCTATTTCGTCACCAAAAAACTGTCTCTGATATTTTATACTTTTCTCATCTAATCTTTTACAAGAACAAGTAGAGAAAGCTTTTACAGAAGGCATACAATTCGAGAAATATTCAACTTTTTTATACAAAACTTTGTTTAGATTTTTTTTATTTATTTGTACTTTGCAATTTTAAACCAATAGAAACATACAGGCTGACCCAACAATCCAAAAAAGCTCCATAACTTGTTTATTAATAGAGATATTAACTTTTTCTTTTTTTTTTAGATTATAGCTAGGTTCCTGCTGCATATTTTTAAAATATTGCGTTATACATACAGGTGTCCCAATATTAAAAAAACACTAAAGTTATGTTTTTTCAAATAAAACACCCTAAATTTTATTAAATTTTTGGACGTAGCTTTTAATACTGATAATTATGATTTAAACTTGTATTGGTCGATTCTGCTTAATTTTTGAAATAATTCAATTTTTTGACGAAAACACGTTTTATTTAAAAATTCATTACACAAAAACGAAGAATCGTAGAAAAATAAAACTGACACCATTTTAAAAGGAAAAGTTCAAAGTTAATTCTGTTCTAATTGTTTAGCGCATTGCAATTAGAAACGTAGAAAAATTAGGAAGTTTGTTAAAAGTTGAATAATTTGAAAAAGTTAATATCTTTTTAATTATTAACTTTAGGCATTTGAAACTTTATATTTTTAGATAGACAATTAAATAATCTTTCAGGAGCAAGAACAAAAAATAGGGTGTTCCATACCCTATTTTTTGTTCTTGCTCCTGAAAGATTATTTAATTGTCTATCTAAAAATATAAAGTTTCAAATGCCTAAAGTTAATAATTAAAAAGATATTTGACTTTAAAAGTTAATTTCAGTAACAATGCACATTATTCTTGAGCATTGTTAAACCATACCATAACAATGGTAACTCCATCATGGACCATTTGTTGGAGTTCATAAGGGATTTAAAAATTCAACAAAAAATATCAAAATTTTAGTTATTTCACTGTAATAAATGACGAATAATAGCCTAAGGGTAACATTAAAGTTATTAGCTGAAAATTTCACTTTTCGGCTATTGAAACAATAGTTAATATTTTTTTAATGTTTAAAGTTAAATATCTTTTAAGTAATCAGCAAGATACTTAACTGTTAATGTTTCTAGAGAGACAACTTAAAGGTCTTGTAGATGCAAAAATAAATTTGGGTGTTCCATTTATAATTTTTAAGCTACTCAACTTTCAACACACCTCTTCATTTTTTTACCTTCTTGACTGCAGTAAGCTAAAAAAATAATTATAACTGTTAAGTTATTTGAACAGTGGTGAAAGTCCTATTTTTTAAGATTCTTAGTTTTTATGTAATAATTTAAAAAAAGCCTGTTTTTGTAAAAAATATCAAATTATTTCAAAAACAAATCAAAATCGACCAATAGCAATTTAGCTTAAAAGCATCAGTGTTAAAAACTACATCTAAAAATGCAAAAAATATAAGTGTTCCATTAAAAAAAACTTAAGTTTGCATTGTAGCTAATTTCGGAAACACCCTGTATACTTGAAAATAATTTTAGGTGAGTCAGGTTAGTATCCACGGCTTTCGAAAAAAAATAATTTTCTAACAGTTAAAGGTTAATAATGGACTTTTTTACATAGACACCTGTATAAAATTATAAACGAAGGGTGAGACATACATTTTGTAAATAAAAACTTCAAACAATTATGGTGAATGCGCCGGGCTACGATTTTGCTCTTAATTTATTCTTAACGAAAGACAAAGTTGTTGTGTTCTTGTATTAATTTAATGATTTTTAGCGCAAATCTGTGATTAGAGGGGTGTATGCAAGCAGTGGAAAAAGAGTTGTAAGCGTGTCTCGTTCCCGGAATAAACTGTTGATCTCGACGCGGTATCATGACAGCTCACTTAGTAACGTTACTCGAGTTTTTCGTGGCCTATGCACTCTGTTCCGACAAGTCTTCCAATTTTTCTCTTCCGTAGTCGGTTGGAGTTCGGCGGCAAGCCGTCGCCTCATCCTCTCTTTCCCCCTTTCGACTTGCAAGAATAAAAAGTTTC
Organism: Tribolium freemani; assembly: GCA_939628115.1. Lineage (NCBI taxonomy): Eukaryota > Metazoa > Arthropoda > Insecta > Coleoptera > Tenebrionidae > Tribolium > Tribolium freemani. The sequence goes on along the minus strand of OW626791.1, from coordinate 14,642,842 downwards.
GGGGGTAGCGCGTACAGCGTTAAGTTGGTTGCTTGCCGCCGCCGTCTTCGTTCAACTCCACCGTCATTCCCAACTTCACCTGTTGCTCTTTCGGGCCCAAAAAATAGCACGCCACGAGAAAAATTCAATGAATTTTAAACGCTTCTGCCAATATGCATCTGACACCGGAAATTAAAATTAAACCAGCGATAAAACCGACAATACTGACGCCACCGCTATCGCGCCACGGACCATTTTTACACAAACAACCAACGAAAGCGTCTTCTTTTAGATCACAATTAGACCACACACCAATTTTTCAGCACAAATAGTTATTGAAGTCTGTCTTGTAATTAAACGAAAACTACCAAGTCCAAACACCTTCTGCCAAAATCCAGTAGCATTTGCCGAAATAATTTTGAATAATAATAATAATAATAATAATAATAATAATAATGAAATCGAAATTAATGCCAGTTTTACAAATTTTCTCAAGCTTTTTTTCAAAATTATAATTCTGTTCTAAGCTACGAGTAGACATTCATATTTCATTGAAATCTATCTTATGTTTTTTTGTTCTTTTATTGTTTAAATTTAAACACAGGTTTTTTGTAACTTTTTTTCGAAAACCGGATCTGACAACTTCTTTTACTAAAATTACGACAAATTAATTTGCGAGTAGGTATTGTGAAAGCAAGTAAAGTTAAAACTGCTTGATTTTTCCATTTATTTGAAAGGCAAATTTTAATATAAGGCATTTAAGTTATCTTAATACTTAATACGATTCACAAGATTATGTATTGAAACAAGTAAACTATAATTTTCATTTTTATGTGCATCTATGCAATTCATTAAAAAAAATGTAAACCAAGATGAAGAGAGAACAAGAGTTTACTTATAATGCTTTTTTTAAGTAAGATGTAACCATTTTTATTCGCTTACGAGTTTTTGTTAGTTTTTTTTATGTAGGAATGTATTAGGTAGGTAATCTATTTCAAAACTATAAAAACGCCAACGTCGCATTTTACAGAATAATTTTTTTTAAATAAGATTGATAAAATTGTAAAATAGTTATCAATGAAAGTATGAATTACATTAGCTATTACTTTTCTGAAGTGCATGAATAATTTTGAGAGAAAAAAACGTTGGCGTTTTTATAGTTTTGAAACAGCTAATATTACTTTTATTATTATAATTAAATCACAACCACAAAAAAATTAAAACAAATTACCTAGCTGCTTTATCATGTTCTAAATACGCTTTTGTAGATTTCGTTGATTTACTGGACGATAAACTACTATCTACTATTACAAAATTTGCTGCAAAAGTACTCTATTAATATCAGTTTACATATAATAAGAAGGTAATGCAAAATAATTAATTGAATAAAACCTTCAATGAATATAATACCAACCACATTATTGGTTGTACCTGAAGATATTGGCAACTTTTTTATCTATTTTATTTTTAATCGGAAATTAAAAATATGGTTTAAGTTATGTCAGTAGATTCTTTTCAAAATTTTCCGCAATGATAAATATAAGAAATATAGTAGTGAAAATAGAGGGTTTCTGCAACCTCTCCCCACAACCAAGTTTTAGATAGGGACACTTGTAAATATCGTATCGGTTTAATGACTGTTTTTTACTGTTTACTATCAGTTTTTTCGGAATAATTAATTGAATAGAACCTTCAATGAATATAATACCAACCACAATATTGGTTGTACCTGAAGATATTGACAACTTTTTTTACCTATTTTATGTTTAATGGGATTGAAAATATGGTTCAAATTATGTCAGTAGATTCTTTTAAAAATTTTCGGCGATGATAAATATAAGAAATAATAGTAGTGAAAATAGAGGGTTTCTGAAACCTCTCCACACAACTAAGTTTTAGATAGGTATACTTGTAAATATCGTATCGGCTTCATGTCTGTTTTTTACTGTTTACTATCAGTTTTTTTGTTCAAAATTTTGTCTTGAACTACATTTGATGAATTGTTAGTGTCACTTAGGCCAAAGTATTTGATCTTAACATTGAGGTAAATGCTCGCTAGGCGATTATGACGTCATAATCCCGACATTACATAAATCAAAATAACTTGAATTGAGCAGTTATAAAAAAAAATCCCTTTCCAAGTAATTAATTATTCTAATAAGCATTTTTCGCACTATTATTTGACAAAAAGATGTTTTTTAAGTTTCCAATGTCTTTACAAGTGAAGACGGTTTAAATAAAATTGCTTTTGTAAAAGTGATTCTACACTTTTCGTATTGGTGTTTGGCTCGTAGAAGATTTTGAAAAGATTGGAGCTTCAAGCAGTTAACTTTCTTATTGCCATTTTCCATACCAATTATTCAAAAAAGTGTGTTTTCGGCTTTATAAAAACTGTGCAAAAAATATATGCACAGAGTGTTGCATTTTAATGTGGTCCTTAAAAACGCGAGACGTCAGACCCTCTTCAAAATTTAATCAAAATCGTGACAGGCTGATGCGGGACAATTAATTGATATTGAGTCATCAAACAAAGACGAAACGAAGCAACAATTACATTGGTCGTTAATTCGATGCTGTAGTTATCCCACAATGAATACATTAGCACACATTATATGGGGATAAGTCGGTTGGCATACATATGAACGCACCACCAGTAACACTGACGGAGAGAGTGGAGAGAATGAGGGCTCAGAGGGCGCTAGATTGATGTCGTCGGGAGCCGAACTTGATAGTTGGTGTATAATCCAAACCATAATGTTGTAGAATGTATTCATTACTTCACATTAACTCCTGCTGCTATTTGTAACTCTGCGACGCCTCTCACTCCTCAAATCAAATAAACGACGAGTTGTTAAAAAGCATTTTCTGCGTTTCGACAACGGTTTTGGTCGCTGTGGCGAGAAATTATGTGAGGGCTCGCTATATGTCACAATTAATTGTTAAATATCGTTTATCCTTGGTGAAGTAATGGAGGATGACGGCTATAATTAATCTGAGTTATTTCGGTGGCTAAGAAGAGGCGCTTCTATCCCTCAGGAGTCATCCGGTTGAATGGAAATGGACCTCGTCGGTTCTTTGAAAGAATTGACGCTTTTTCCCTCCGGACTCCGCTCTATCGAATATTTTACAAAAACAACATCATACATCATTAAATCTGGGATTCATCAATCCAGCAAAGACGGAATTTATGCTCGTCTGGTAGGAGTGGAGCCAATTAAAGTAATCAGGGTTATCACGTGGCCATTAAGGGGATTAGAATTGCGCTAGATGTCACCTCTGCGACGTCAGGCTCGTGTATCTGTGCAGGCTTTGGACTCATTCCGAGTCTACTTGGCTTAGCTGGGATCCGCAGTCAAACATTCTGCCAGACATTAGTGGGACTAATGTTTGAATATATTACAGGAACTGGGGCCCTTCATTCCGCGTCCCACATAAATTACACAGATATCTACTTAATACGTGCCTGCCAAGCGGAGATTTTACGCAGACTGTCAATTTTACGAAACGGATGAGTTACAACGGCTCTTCGGCCACGAAACTCCAACTAATTTAATCAGCGAGTTCTTTCTTAAAAACGAAGCAAATAATCGTAAACCCGCAATATTTAAGAGCAAATAGAGGAACCATCAAATGCACATCTAATGTCTGAAATAAAGCTGCTAAAGTGGCGATTCTTGGCGAATCGAATGTGGGATGAGTGCAATCAAATATTTATGCATCTTGTGACGCCATCGAGTAAATATCATCCTACTAATAAGAACACGCGAAATGCCCTGCCACTCATTTGAATTGGCCATTAGCTCGTAAAACGTGTGTAAAAGTTTCATAAACTCTTTATGGAGCAACTGCTTTTATTTCCCTCCCGTGCAAGCCAACAAAAATTAAATCTCTTGTTAAATCTCATCAATCCGCAAGAATAAAATCGTTGGAAAGTTCGGAAGTCGCCTTCCGCCGTGAATCATAACGAGTCCGGTCCATATAAGCAATGCCGTCACGTCTTGTTAATTCGGTTTGTTTGTTTTGGCTTAAGTACATCATTGGGCGTTTATTTATCGTGTCGAAACAAAGTAGTAACGAAACAATTGGCTGGTTTGGTAAAAATGCAACGTTGTTTCAATAAAGCACACTTCGAATAATACACTCAATTTCGAGCGATTCGTATGCAAATTGCAACGAGTTTGACATAAATGACTTCTTGTTTGGAATTATTTATGCATATCTGTCTCTGTAAATACCGGGTCGTTGAAGCCGTACCAGCGCACATTCTGTCGAACTGCATAAAATGTTATGAAGTGGGTGTCGCATCAAACGTGATTCATATGTGTGTTTACATCTGCATTTGCACCTCCAGCTTGTCGCCTCTTGTTTTTCGTAAGCTCATACCGTCTCAAGAGCTAACGCCAAAATTGGGAAAAAATAACAATTTGGCGAAGTGTGACTTCCTTAACTGCCTAATGGTACATTCTCTAAGACAATACACGCTATAACGCTATACCTAACTCTTTGAGCTATAGACTATAAACAAAAGTTAAATTTTCTAAAGAGATATTTTTCTATAGTAAGAAAAAAAAATTATCTGTAACGATAAATTGCTGTGGTAACAATGGTAATCCTGTCAAATATCTTGGTATTCCTCGGTATTTTGCCAATGTTGCTATTTTGTTCTCTCACCCTGGTTCCAAAATTTAGAAGAAATAATGTTTAATATTAACACAAATACATAATAAAATCATAGATGCCAATTATTCTATAAATCTACAGTAAATCTACTAAATCTACAGTAAAAGATAAAGAGAGTTTCGCAAATTTATATAATTTATATTTTGCCACTTCAAATTTAAACTTTTATTTTTGTCTGTTCTTGGTTCTTATCATTCTTTCTATATTCGGCAAGTAATTCTTCGCCTATTGTCTTAATAGATCGATTTTCTCTAAGGCTGGTTCTTTGTTATTGTTTCGTATGTTTTCATTGCTTTTACTATCTTTCTTACATCGACTTTGTTCGTTTAGATTTTTTTTCCGTTAATAAATGTATTATTGGAGTGCTGCTTCTTTATCAAAAAAAATGTTTCAAGAAAATTTTCGGGTATCAATGTCTTTCTGGTATTGGCTCTAACGCAGCTAAATGTATTTATTTGTAAACCTCCAATCACTGCAACTTTACAGAAACCCGTTACAGCAACAGAAAGACCTTTTTCTTCTTGTAGAGTCAGTTTTATTTTTTCTCCTTTGCCAACGCCAGTTGTAACTTGATTTTTAACAAATCGCCTATATTTTGCCCCTGTTGTTTTTCCAGTCTTTAAATTTCTACAAATTATTATTGAAAAAAAATTAATTGTTAATCCATACTTTCGACCATTTCTTGGTAGACAAAAGTGGTCCAGAACCACAAGAATTTTTTACAGAGAAGCTTAGAGAATATGAATTTCGTTACGACTTTTTAAGGACTTTAAGGATTTTATTTACAAAGCTCTATTAGCTATAGAATGTAAGGAGTTATAGACTGTGGCTGATTTTTAAAGAATGGCTCAATCAGTTTGATTCAAGAGTTGTATGGAATGCAGAATGCAGTGTACAAACTTTTTTACACCATTTTTTTTTGTAAACATCGTTTCGTGTCATGGTAGTAGGAAGTAAGAAAGAGGATTAATTTTTATTGAGCATATTTAATAATTGAGCACTGGGTAATAAATGTAATACATTTGAACAATTATTTTGTAGAATAAATAAACATCTTGGGGGTGTGTGGCTTAGCAGTGCAGCGCAGGATTGAAATTATCCTTTGATTCCGTTCTCAAGTTATTCCCTTGACGTTTCCCTTTATTCCATCTTATATATCAGGTGCGAGTATATAATAAAACTCCATCAAGTCGGGGAGAGTATGTATTTGTAGGAACGGAGATAGTGAAAGCTGCCACACATCCTCATCATCAACCCTTCTAAATCCTGGCGGCAAATCCTCGCACTGAGGCCCTAAAACTTCAAACACATCAACAGAAACAAATCACAGCCTAAGTACAACCAGATGAAGACTTATTCGGGACGATCCGTGGATTACACAGCCAACCACACTCTACAGCAGTCATGCTCCTCGTCAGTTATCCCCCATCATCTCCCCCATAACTACTCCTGTGCAAATTGAGATGGAAGTGAGCGGGGACCTGTCTGATGATGTCCAGGGATTCCCGGATCATCGGTCACGAAATAGTTTTGTTCTACACAAAAATTTCAAATTACTGGAAGCAACTCCCACATATTCCCAATCGATTTCAATCAATCACATTTGTCAGGTGTTGCAAAGAAATCGAGGCGAGGATTCATCATTCCCATCTCCGTCAAGGATCGAACATCAAAGAACGATTGATTGGCTGACTGACAGTGATTGAAAGTTCGTCTGTCAAAACAAGTGCCTAAAATGCATTAGACGTGACGTAGAGCGACGCTAACATTTTCCAAGAGGAAATATTACACACTCAAAGCTCGAACCCAAACCTCACAACTGAAACAAATCTGAATGCTACTGAAAGATTTTTCTAGCTTGATTTGGGTGCAAGCAACAGCAAGCATGCAATTAGTATTTTTCCACATAAGTAAGTTTTACCGTTTTCCTTGAGTTTGCTTTATTCTTATGTTTGTTTTCGTCATTTACAAATATTGTTAATTAGTTGGGAAATTTTCGGTATGTTAAATTGGAATTCCTCGAGGCCTTATACAATTTTCTAATTAACATTTTTCTGTCGTGTCGCATATGGAACATGAGATTTCCTTCTAGTCTTAGTGTTGGATTTGAGCCCGTCGTGGGCGTGTGGCTAAAAATCGTCAAGGATTCGACGAATTCGTCTAATAGATTACCCGCCAGTAATTATGGCATGTAAATTATCCGCATCAAAATAACAGTTAGAGGCAGTTCTTGCCGGAGTGTGAGCGAACTTGCGCAATAAATTAGCCCAATAAATTGCAATAAACAGTTAATGTTGCTTAACCTTCTGATCTCCGGCCTTATCTAGCGAACCGAAGATAACACCTTAAGGTGAGTCGGAGAGTAAAATGTAAGCAATCTATTATGTATGAGACGGCAAGTTAGAGAGAGTATCGTCTGTAATTCGGCCGAAGAAAGGGTCGAGGATATGGCGCGCTACTGCCTAAACTGCACTAAATTATAAAGTTATTACGACAGCGCAGATCTCCGCGTTGATAGTGTGATGTTGCTTTAATTAATCTGGAATATAACGCGCGTGTGGCTGCTCGACCTGAATCCCTCTTCAACCCCCTGTTATCAACGACCCTTCGTGTCCTTCCACCGAACGTCGCGCAAAAACAGAACCAAACGCCTATTTGTATACTTGTACTAGCGTAAATTTTAATTCAGACTGATTGTAAATGTTTTTTTTTTCATCTAGTTGATGATAGAATCTCTTGTTCCAATGCTTATTACAGTTTCTGAATGTTCTAATTAAGAATGAAACTTTTTTCTCATTTTCGTATAAAAGGGTAAAGTCCCAAGTACCAATTCTCATAGATATAATTTTTAAAATTTCTGTTTTTTATTTAACACCCCATTTAACCTCCTAAAGCCTAACTACACCGGTGTGGCTTAAAATATAAGCTCTGCTTAAGTGTGTCAATTGAACTGCACCGTAAAGCTTGGTTTAAACTAACCCTGGGTACCGCTTAAATAGCGCTTAACATCAAAAAAGCAATTTAAATGCACAATTTGAAAACGAATCGATGATGAATCGATAATGAAATTGCATTATTCTTGATTTGTATAATGAAAAAATTTGTTCGATTGTTTCAAAAAATATATTTAACAAAATAAAATTCAGTACACCTTCGGTATAGTAAAAAGATTTCTCATTCTTGTCGCTTAAAAATTTGGTAGTAATTGTTGCAAGAGCAATTTTATGCAATATTGCCAAAAATAGAGATGAAGGCGGAAGAGAACCTAGATTGGTTGATGGCATGGGTGATCAACATGAGATAAAGACAAAAAGTGGGCAATTTTCATAACCATGAAGTTATTGATCTTCGAAATAATAATTATGGTGCTAAATTACGGATCTTTAATCGTTTGTATTTTTTTTATTAAATAGCATTATTGGACACAAAAGCAAGGTTTATCAATTAACTAATTAACAATTAAGCGTCCATAGATGCACTGAACTGATTTTTCAGCTTAACTCAACTTAACTTTTTCAACTATCTATCAAATTCCAAAGACTTTTGCATCAATTTGAATTCTTCCAACATTAGCTCGAATTCTTTTTTTTTCCTTCTCGAATTCTAAATATAGAATAGCTTTTTTAATATTGCTGATGAATGATGCTGATGTGGATTTTTGGGCGTCTTTTAATTTTGTGGCGGATTGTTTCAAATTTATTGGTTTATACTCGTACTGCTCATAATTTTTCCAATTTTCAACTTCACCTATTGAAAATGTTGTGATGTAATGGTAGCTCAAGATGAAAATTCTAGGACAATACATTTTCGTCTTTGAAATCGAAAGTTCTTTACTGTTTTTATTGAAATAATGGGTTGGAATCTATTTGTTCTGAAATTAATACGCTCGTAGATGTTGATGCATTATAATATCTAAACAAGAAACTTTACACATCTAGTTCTTTTTCTGGCTTCAGTAATTCCTGTAACAAAACTTTTTTTAATAAAATTAACTCAAAGTTAAAAACTTAAGCCAGTATTGACTAATTTTAATTTCGTTGAATTATTTCACTCTTGATAGCAGAAATAAAAAAATCCGCAACATTTTCACGTATTTCTAAACTATTGGCAACTAATGACAGACATTTGGCGGATTATCGATTTATTTAAACTACTTATATCTGTAACCATAGCTTTGTTAAGCATTACCCATAAGCCGAACCGGTGCAGTTAGGCCTTAGTGGCTGATTTTTCGAAAATCCTAAAACATGTATTATTCCATCATTTTTAACGTAAAGCCCAAATACCAATGTTTATAGATATAACTTTAATATTTCTTCAAAAATGACTGACTTTTCACTTTCACACCCCTTAGAACCTGATTTTCGAAAAATCCCTTCTTATCGGAACTCTACACCCTCTAAGGAACGTATCTTCCAAAGTTCAAGTTTCTAGGTTCAGTGGTTTAGGCTGTGCGTTGTCTATCAGTCAATCAGTCAGTGTTTTATATAAAGAGATAGATTTGAAAAAGTATTCTTAACGTTCAATTTAAAGCAGGAGTGGAAGGGCCTGTGTGGCAATTAGAGACAGTTGCTGCGTAATTTACGTCCCAGGAAGGGAATTAATTCGGCAAGAAAATCGGACAATGGCCCTGGCTAAACCCCTCGGTATAAAATTACAAAACAAACCGTCATCCCAAATGAGGAAATATAAAGAATGGCAAGCAGGGGCGCTGATAATGAAGTAATGTAAAGTTTTAAGTGGACAGTGGCCGGCATGAAATCGCGTTCCAAAAAAGCCCGCCATATGGCGCAAATTGCGCAAAGGTCCAGGCACGGAGCCATAATCGTCGACCGGAAACCTTATAAACAAAATTGCAGATGACAAAAATTAACCATAGTTAAATGCGTTCGGTAATGAGACTAAACTGAAAGTGTGTCCACAATTGCAAAGCCTGCCGGACTCCGCTCGTAACATGAATTCCAATTTCAAAATCCAAATGTATAATCGCGGCTTGGAAACGCGGATCGTTTGCTCTCGTTCCGGATTGGAAACGCCACGGTTGTGACAAGGAAGAGACGAAAGGCGGACCGGGAAAGAGCGCAATCGGGTCTTATTATCCCGTATTTATGCCTAATGAAAAAGATAATTTCGAACGGGTTAACTCTTTATAAAAATAAAAACGGTTATAACACAGAGAGATGGTGTTAATTTCGTCGAAACGCGGCGATATTTTACGGTCAAGTCCGTAAGGGAATTCCGGTAAAGTTCTTGCTAAACGGTAATAACTTTTTAGTTCACCTTTGCGCAAACAGCCTGTGATGGAAAAACTCAACTAATTAAAATAATAAAACTTGCCTTTTAAATCCGAGGAATATTCACTGCCTTTTTTATTAGTATAAATATCCTCATGTATACAACAGTAATTTGAATTGGTTCAGAACTTATTCTCTGAACTACAATTGCGTTCTAAGTGCGTAAATAAATCAAACAATCAGTTATGAAGTCATGGAAGAGGCAGGGCCTGTTTTGGCTATTTTTTGGAAGAGCTCCGAATTCTTTTCTGCGCGGACAGGCACAATAGGGTAAAAATGTGTTAAAAATATTGAGTGGCCATAAAGGCGAGATCTGGAGTCAGCATTGGCCCTATAATTTCTATATTTGTTATTTACGAAGCTCGAGATAAGTGGGTGATTTTTTTCATTTCGTTCGCAATGCATCACAAGCTGACGCGATAAAGAGTCCCCAGCGAGCAGAGAAGAGAGCACGATGACGACAGAGGAAGAAGTGAGCATGCTATTCATTTTTTCGATAACATACAACAGCGTCAACTGTTAAATTTAAATATGAGCGCGATATATTTATATTAGATACACCAGTCAAATAACCTGAAAATTATTACTGCCCTCAGAAAAGGTCCGGATGCGAACAGCACAAAAAAGGGGAACAAACTCTTATTTCATTAACAGGCGCATCCACCAAAGCACACATGCAAGAGAACTGCGGCTAATTGCCTAAGGAGTCGCCGGGTTGGAGGAAAGAGAACGAATTTCATGGCGGAATCATTCAGTCACCATAAATTCCGACAAATAGATCCATAAAAAAGCGCTTAATTACAAAAAAGAAACTTCTTTCTCTAAGCAAACTACAATCCGTAGCATTAAATCAAAGTGTTTTGCGTTTATCTGTCGTGTGTCCCTGCATCCATCACTGGAAGCTCCACCTCTTCGGCCTGAAGCTCGCTTCAGCGTCAAGGAAAAGCGTCGCAGCTTTCGAATTTGCTGAAACGGAATAGACGATCGCTCGACCGTCTCAGGGGCTGAGCGACGTACAGGGTCATTTTCATAATTTCGCCGTCTATATTCCGACCGTTAGTCCACGATCGAACTGTGTCGCTTGCCCTGACACAAACAAAATTGTCCATCTCTTGACGCTGATGGGCGCAGTTTGTAATTAGACTCGCTTTTTAGTACGAGCTAAGAGCGCTGTTTGGACATTTTCCTTAACGATAATTTTGCCCTAACGCTGATAGGGTCAAAGGTTTTTTACTGATTAAAATTCTAATTACTAGAAACACTGACTCGGAAAAATATTTCGTACTGCCGTTCACTAACAACAATATCGGCTTCCATATTGGGGAGAATCTCCAGGGCAGAGTTTCACTACCCAATATCAACTATATTACCAAGATTATTGGAGCGGTTACACAAGAAATGTAAACCAAATCTGGGTTATTGAAAATTTAGAAATCTAACACGACTGTGGCTTCTTTAAGAATTTTTGATTGAACATATTTGGACTAATTCCATGTCGTCAAGGCTTAGAAACCATGATTATTCTTCTAATTCTAATGAAAAATTTGCCGCAGCTATTGTTTTCTGTTAAATAATCACTATTCGAACATTCCAGAGCACAAAAGAGCCTTGTGGATGAGAATTATTGACCTGATTAGTCAGAATTGGGGTGGCAGTCACTGACCTATAAGATCGGAGCACATAGTTGTACACATATTTTACTACTTTATTTAAAATCAATTCAATTATCAGACTATATACATTTAGGATTATCGATTTTCCAATCTTAAATATTATTTATATTAAAAATTGTCAAAACACCTTTCCGCTTTTTATTTCTGTACCTGAAAGCGAAAACAGTCCAAAATGCTCAATATTCAAGACTAATTTAAAACAAAAATTCTCATTTAGAAACCGATGTATGTCACAATTTTACCTAAAATTTATGTGCGGTTATTTTGTTATGGAATTTTTTATTGTAAGTGAATCTAGAAGGTTAACAAAGAGATAGTTGATTATATTCGATTTATAATTAATAAAAGGCACTAAAAGAACTTAATACTTAAACGCCCTAAACATATAAAGTTTTTTTTTCAATATGCAAAAAGCTAAAATAAATTAGGTCCAGGGAGTAAATTAATGTTTAATGCATTGAAACTGTAATGAAATTTTTTAAGCAATTTAAATATACATTATTAAGTAAAAAATATATAAAAAAATGTTTTTTAAAAAATGCTTTTATTTAAAAGATGCACTAAAAAGTAAAAAATAATGTATTTCAATCACAGGAGAATATTTTTTCTTACAAGTTAAAACTCTAAAATTTATAAAAACTTTGAGAGTTGTCAACCGAATAAAGTAATTCTGTAATGCCGTAGTTTTATAACTCCCAAAGCTTTTATAAATTTTAGAATTTTAACCTGTAAGAAAAAATATTCTCCTGTGAAATACATTATTTTTTACTTTTTAGTCCATCTTTTAAATAAAAGCTTTTTTAAAAAACATTTTTTTATATATTTTTATTTTTTGCTTTTTAGTCTTTATTTATTGCATAGATTTATTGTTATTACACTGTGCATCTACCGTGACGTCCAAATGACCAACATACCGTCTATGTCGGTATAAGTTAGGATATATACAAATCGAGAACCCCTTTGTAAACATAACCTAAAATTTTAATTTTAAAACCCCATTTAACACCTTTAGGGAGTAATTAACTATATAGAATTGCATTGTCACGCAGATTACGTAAGCATGTTAAATTTCATTTTATTGCGACTACAGGAACCCTCTTAAATTTACAAATCGAGAACCCCTTTGCAAACATAACCTAAAACCCCATTTAACCCATTTAGGGGGTATTTAACTACATAGAATTGCATTGTCATGCAGATTAACTAAGTATGCAAAATTTCAATTCAGTGAGACAACGGGAACCCTTTCAAATTTGGCTCCAAAAGTTAAATAAAAGCTTTTAAAAAGGTTAATTGTTAATCTTCAGCATTTTAAACATAAGGAAGAATTTTGTAATAGTTTTGATATTCCTCTGGTAACCATTTAAGCTGTGTCATCGTATTTTGCTTTACTGATGGGTTTGCGTATATTTCTAAGTTAGAGGAGTGAATAAGGCAAATTTAATGTCTTTCTTAGTTTTCTTCTTAAAATGACTTAAAATGAATTTTCTGTGAAATTTGTTTTAAAGTATATTTTCCTATCTCTGCTTTTCTTAACTGAAACCAAACAGCTTCTGATAATTTATAATTAAATTGGCTTCCATCTTCACATTTTTTTTCTTGCAACACAAGGTGATGTTATATTCAAATAAATGCAACAAAAGTCCAAAAAGTCTTCCAATTTCATTGAACACACGTTAAAAGAGGGATTTTTACACTTTCTATTAAAATTATCACAGTCGTTACAGATAAAAAAAAAATTAAAATTATTTTTCAATAGTCACTGTTTTATAAAAAAATTGGACTTAATACTTTGTCGCTCTATAACATTGCGCTGGACTTATAAAATTTTAACATCTGTGATTTTTGTAAATAATGCCGTTTGCAAGAATTTATGCATTGTTTCAAATAAAAAGTGCGTTAAATGTTTATTTTTAATTATTATTTATCTTTTTTTTAAATAAACTTAGGCTGTTGTCGCTCTCAGATGCAGATTTTACAATGACCCAGTTTTACAATTCTAATTTGAATTGCATTTAAAAAAAAATTGTGTATCGACAAAATCTTCCTCAAAAAATTATCATCCAACAATAAAATCTATACAAAAGAGAGCATGTTTGATAACTTTACAATTTGTAGTTACCTTTCAAAACTATCCTTGCATTTTAAAGAAAGATATTGTTTTTCTCGAACTGCGTCTGCAAAGAAGATAATAGGTGCTGCAAATTTCATAAGTACACCAAAATGTTTCTCCCTCTAATCAACAATTGACCTTGAGAGATTTTCGAAATTTTCCGTTATTTTCTGAGATATTCTCTGCTGGCCCTCAGCAGACTATTTAATAACTTAATAAGAAATTAAAATACGTGTGTTAAAAGATTTTAGTTTTTTTCAGTAAAGTGTATCTTTGAACATAAGTACCTAACAAGACTAACAAGTACAAAATTAGTAGAAATATTAAATATCTTTTCTAAAAAATTGAAAAAAAAAGTGACACCACTGGTATAAAACTTATGATGGGTTGTTTCTGCTTTGAGATGTTTTGCGTTGAACGACCAACACTCAAAAATTAATTTAACATGATTTTTGTCGAATGCTGGAACAGTTGGAGCCAGTGGTAGATGTAATAAATCATGAAAATGTGAGTTTTACTGGTGTCTTTATGTTTGAATATTGATTTGCGTTATAATTGTGATTTTATTTGGTTTGCCGTGTATTTGGCAGCGGTCGTCGATGTTTCGGCGAGTGCACGGGTCGGTGAGTAGTCATCGCTAATGTATACACGTTTAAACAATGCTCGTTACTCGAAAGGAATATCAGATATACAAACACACATTCAGCAGCAGGAGGAACGAGCAGTAGCTGGTAGAATTTATGAAATGATTCAGGAGCGGAGTAGCAGAGGAGCAGAGCGGCCCATATATCTCTCCAGCAGCGCTATCTCTGTGTGGATGTTGGATACCTCGACTATAGACGACGTTGTGTACGCCTCGACCTCTTCCATTTTGCTTCTAATGTATTGCGCCCGTCTATGATCGTTGTCGTGTATTGAAATGGTGCTATTTATTGGGCCATTAAGGCCCGCTTAAATCATGCCGAACTATAACTAACGACGTATCTCACTGCAGACTCGCTGCCTGGGTCCGGGAGGGTGGCGGCGAAGAGCGAGACCCGTAAATAAAACTGTTAACTCAATAATATACGAGCGCTACTGCTGTTTATGCTGAATATTAAATGGGATGTGCAAATACAACTCTACAAATCTCACATTATTTGGCTGGGTAGGAATTCTAACACGTAGCTACTTTAACGTGATACTCTATACCGGAACGACTTCTCTCTCGACAGATACTGCTTACAACACTCTTTTTATTCAACGCTCATAAGCGATTGACGTACTTTCTCCCTTTTCGCAAATCTATACATTTTTACACAACAATAATCACAAAATACGCCTTTCTCTTCGCGCTGTCACAGATCATCGGCTCCGGAATTTCCGCATTTGCCATTTTTTTGAAGAAAACAGATTTTTATCAACTTACTTCATCTTGTTGTTAAAACGACAGTGCTACCCATGTTCTTATTTTGATCAAGTCTTCGACTCAAGCTTGAGCTGGTTTTCAAAATGTAGTCTGTTCTATTTATTTATGCTAATTGCAGTTATCACATCTATTTACAAATGAAAAATAAAGCTTCATTTTCAGACAACTTCTTTTTTTCTTGATTCTGCATCCACTCCATTGCTTTCTCTTTATAAATATATTTGAAAAAACAACAATTTGTGTTCCCTTAATTTTTATATTATAAATAGGTATTAAGTTTTTAGACTTGTAGTCTGCGACCGTCTCAAAAAGCAAATGAAAGGTCTCCTTTTATTAACTTTTCAAGAAACAAAAATCCGTCGTCTTTTCGATTTTGTTTTTCACATTTTAATATTTGGTTGAGTTAACATTGTATCTAAGCACTGAAGACAAAAGGACCGTCAACTGTATAAATACTAATTATAAACCCCTTGAGACTGTTTGAGTGTTTTGTTTAATTTTTAATGTTTAACGTTTAAAAGGATGCTTCCTTCAAATTTTGTTTAATTTTTGCATCATTGTTTCATTTTCAGAAAATGCTTTGTTGAAAAAATTGCCTTTAGCTTATGAGCTTTTTTATCTTCTGCGTTTCCTAGATTATTTTAATGCGTATACTCGTATTAAAAAAAAATAACGGGTGTTCAATAATTGTTCTGGTCGTGGTTTGCTGTGCTTTTCTCTTTCTAGCATGAACGTAGGTTGACGTGATAAGTTCATATGGTTTGCTGTCAACTGTCTGAATGTTGTCTTATTTTTGCATTTAGGAGTTTTTGATAAAAATTGTATGCAGACGTTCAAGAATTTACTCTGCAAGCGTTATCTCAGTTGAACGTGTGAATTTTTGGCCGCGGAGCACTGACAGCTGTCATGTGTCATTGTTTTGTAATGTTAACCGAGACATACGTGACAATTGCCACGCACAGGCGATCTGACCAGAACAATTATTGAACACTTTTTATTTATAAATTTATAACTCAAATTGGTGAATAGATACAGATAAAAACTGCTTACCAAATACACAAATAAAACTGCTCTACCCAGTGGCATATTTACATTTGGGTTAAATGGGCTATAGCCCATGGCGGCAAAATTTTAGGGGCGGCAAAAATATCTTTATTTATCTAGTATATAGACTGGTTGCATTTTTTTAAATTAATTTATCCGATTTTTTGTTTTCGTCGTATTTTTTTACTTCATAAGTTCGTAAGTTTGCTTAATGAGTTTTAAGAAGTTTGTAATAGTTTCAATCCATATTATAGAAAATTCACAATGAGTAATGGTAGAAAAAGCCTGAGTAGTAAAAAACAATACAGTAAAATGTCTTTGACAAAAGTCAGCGGCAACGTAATATTAGGTATGGAAAAAACGCGTAAATAACTACGTTTTTTGAAACACATTTTTTTTTTAAATTAATACAGACTGATTTTTTAATAATATATAGAAAATAAAGGAAACAGTTAAAAATCTTGTGCATATTTGGTGACATTATAAAGAACAATTTCAGGTTTTTAAATTTAATTTTCATTCAAATAAACTGTTAAGAAGTTAAAGACATTACTGAATTTTAGAGAAAATCAATTGATAAAAAGAATGAAGTTACAAGTAGATACAAATTTACTGATTTGTTTTTATATATTCGAAAATTGATAGATTTTATCAATATCCCTAACATTTTTTGAGCAGTTTATGCATTTTAACAGTTCATTTAAGTTGTCACAAGAGGGGTGTACTATTTAAAATTTTGAAGTAGTACAAAAAATTTCTAAAGCAGGTACGACAAAAAATGTTCTCCTGTCAGTAAAAATTGTTTTTTTAAGTTTGTAAATTTTTCCTCATTTTCTGAATTAAGTAAAAGTAAGTAGGTGGTAAAAAAGGTGGAATGGTAAATTAATAAATTGCCCTTTTGCGTTTCCAGTGAAGAAACTTTAGGGAAGCTCAATTTTTTATCATACTAACGTTAAATATTTTATAAAATGCTCTATATTCTACGACTATTATTATAGAAGTTTTTGTGAAAAGACGACAAACTGGTTCATTTAACTACTGTCCCCTAGAGCCTAGAAGCAGCCATTTTCAAGCGTAGGCAACCAAAGATACTTGTGAAGTCTAAAAACACTTTTCTCTCATAAAAATCCGAAGATGGCCCATATTTCACAAATTTATCTCAATAAATATTAATTTATGAAAATGTGCACCCCTCCCTCTGCCGTTATCTGACCAACCCTTTTCTAAAACTTCTCTAGTTTGAAACGCAACGCAAACATTTTCTTGACTTTTTGCAAGACTTCGGGGTCAGCTTAGTTTCACTTTCACCCCCCTCGTTGTAGAATTCGCATAGCATGGGCCGCCCGGTCGGACAGACCGCCGACTTGACTGAATTATGGCATACACAATTTATGAACATTTGTAATCCTATTCAAGGTTTTATGCAGATATTACTCAGTCAAGCAAGGAATATGAGTTTATCAAGCTTTCAGACGTAAATCATTGCCCCGCAGAGTTTATCTGTAAATTGCACTTTCCAACCGGCAGCAGGAACGTCCTCCTCAGACTGAGGGGCAGAGAGCGAATTACGTACCCATCGCACAAATCATTGCGAATTTCCAAACTGCAAGCTCGAGATGAAACAATTTGGAGATACAGGCCGGTTGGGAAGTAGGTGTTTGTTTGACAAGCTCGGAGAAATTTGTGTGCTGAAGAGGGGCCATTGATTAAAAATAATCAAATTCGGCTCCCCCTTCTCGGCAACATCACGCTTTCCGGCTCGATTTCGCGCATAAAAACTTAACACTTACATAATTCTTGCTCGCCGTGCGATATTATCAGATATTTAGAAGGCAGCTTCCGTAACAATAGAGATTTATACGGTGGCGTTAATGAAAGTTAGGTATTAAAAAGACGGTGTGTGTCAGCGGCGGCCGATTTTCCGCCAGCCATCGTTAAATATTAAACCTGTGCCCGAGTGATAAGTGCTCCTCACCACTTACTGGTTGAATTAACGCCGCCACCATCGCCTAGATCTCCGCGAAAGATACTTAACAGAATTACGGCGGTGCGTGCTTTTTTGAGTAATTTCCGCGGGCTTTCGCTCACACAACAGCTTGTAATGCGGTTCGTAAAAGCTGAACTCGCTAATTTTATCAAATATTTATGGCTCAGTGCCACTCAAAGAAACGCAATAAAAATACTAATAAATGGCCGGTTTCGAACTAACGGAGATAAGTTATTTACACTTCACTTTAACTTTTTTACTAATTCGTTTATCTTTTCATTCGCGCTCCCACTTTCCGGAATTCCTGTTTGGCGCTTGCATGCAATCTAACAACTTTAATCGCCCATTTATTGCTTTTGGTAATAAACAGAATTTCTGAGGTGTTGCCATATTATATCTGCCATTGCTAAATGCCTGCCATGTTTGAATTAACGCAGACATAAACACTTAAAATTGCTTGTTGCGCTAAAGGAGAAGCCGCAATGGCATCTACAAATACATGCACAATACACTCGGATTTGTCAAATTTTTCCACTTAGAGCCGTTTGTTTTATTACTCAAATATTACTAAGATCATTCAGATCATGGACTCGTCTTAATAGCCACAGTAAGGAGAGATTATTTTTTATTAGTTTAATTAACCAACAAATAAGCAATTAATTAATGTTAGGTCAGGTCAGGTCAGGTCAGGCCACTGCAAAAAATGTTATTATGTCATTCTAGAACAAGCGACGCTTCAGTGATGTCACACTGCCCCAAAAATTAATTCAATAAAAATAAAGAATTCATAAATGTTCTTTTGGAGCTAGCCACATTTCTTTAAGAATTTTTTGCTCAAAATAACGCAATTACACACAAGATTTTGTAAAATTCGATAACGTTTCCATACAACATGAGTTAGGAAAACTTCTATTTTTCCACTAGGATAAGAAATAAAACAAAAGGATTATTATTTTTTAAAAGCTTTTATTTAGCTCACAATGTTATCTTTCTGTCTGCTATTTTTTCGGAGCCAAATTTGAAAGGGTTCCTGTTGTCCCACTGAAGTGAAATTTGGCATACTTGCATAATCTGCGTGACAATGCAATCCCATGTAGTTAAATACCCCCTAAAGGGGTTAAATGGAGTTTTGAAGTTTTAGGTTATGTTTACAAAGGGTTTCTCGATTTGTAAATTTGAGAGGGTTCCTGTAGTCGCATAAATCTATGCAATTAATAAAGACTAAAAAGCAAAAAATAAAAATATATAAAAATGTTTTTTAAAAAAGCTTTTATTTAAAAGATGGACTAAAAAGTAAAAAATAATGTATTTCAATCACAGGAGAATATTTTTTCTTACAGGTTAAAATTCTAAAATTTATAAAAGCTTTGGGAGTTATAAAACTACGGCATTACAGAATTACTTTATTCAGTTGACAACTCCCAAAGCTTTTATAAATTTTAGAGTTTTAACCTGTAAGAAAAAATATTCTCCTGTGATTGAAATACATTATTTTTTACTTTTTAGTGCATCTTTTAAATAAAAGCTTTTTTTAAAAAACATTTTTTATATATTTTTATTTTTTCTTTCTAGTTGGGAATACTTTTCTAAACCCTTGTCTACCTGTTACGTATGTAGGTATCTAAATACCAGCAACGAAGAAAATTGCAAAAATAAAATACTAAATCATAGTGAAAGTTAGGTGTTTTATTAATTATTAAAAATACATAAATAAAAAAATCAGAGCTTTTTATGTTTATTCTGGGTCATCATATATGGTTATACAACTTCTAACTAAGGTAGTACGTAGTGCGTTAATAATGACCATTCTGCATTTCTTCTTAAAATTATAAATATCGTTCAAATATCATACGTAAATACCTAGTCAAAATAAAGTTGTCTGTAGGTAATAGCAATAATCAATAAGGTAGTAGCACAAAACGGAGAAACCTTTTATCGAATTAATTTAAAATATTATTTGCTTACTGTATTTCAGTTTATTGCATTCTGTCATACATAAAACTGTAAAGAGCATGAATTTAGCGTTTAAAGCTGACAAATAGAAGCAATTTTTGTGCGCAAACAATTTTATTGGACGTAACGTGGCCGAAATACGACGTTCTAAAGAACCATCTTGCAACATCAGCTATTAAGTTAATTTAATTTATAATTCCTTGTTACTACAATATTAAAATGTTTATTTTTTTATGGCGGAAATAATGAGAGATAATGCTTGTTTTAATGTCTCATATCGCGTGGTTAGATATTAGCGCTCATTTACATAACTTTTGCATATTTCATGTCGATAAAATTTCACATCCTATAATATTCATTTAACAACATACTTTTCATTGTTTCATTAAAATGAATTTAATATTTAATTAAAAAGTGCACTTGTAACTCCCGTACAAAAGAAGAGTTTCTTTTAAATGAAAGAAGGAAGTAGTGCGCTGTTTGAAGTTGTCGTAAAAGCGAGTCTGATTGTTGATTTATTTATTAGTCTATTTTTCCGGTTCTCTTGGAGTTAATTTTTCGAGCAGTTTATAAACAGCAACTGTAAATAATTTCCTTTAATAAATCAAACAATGTTGATAATTACGCATAATAATAAGGCTTTAATAAAGCGCCCTAACTGGTTCACTCATAAATTTAACAAATCATCGCTCCATTTTTCACATTCAGTCTTTGAAATGAGTTATGCCGCGTAATTATTTAGCTATTATAATCAATTTGTAAGTAAATATTTTAAAACGGTTTTTGTCGTCATTTGAGCGTCACTGATTCATTTCCTGGGCTGAAAAGTGTAAAACTGTTGCTCCATTAAATCGCTGTTGTGTTTAGGTCGCGAGTCAATCTCGGTTTTTGTGTCATTTCCAAAACTCGGCATTAACTTTCGGAAAGTTTCCGTGCAGGCGTAGAAGTTATTTTGTTCATTTAGAGCAATCAAGTCCTCACAATCAAGCCCAGTGTTTGGTTATTTCGTCGAGTAGAGACGAGTCCGCCGACACTTTTGTCAATACAGTGCAGGCCATAAAGACCACTCGTGTCATTGCGAATCGCACAACTTTTGCCTCAGTCTTGCTATCATGTGTGGCCGTCTTTTTTGCTTGATTAAATTAGCTTATTCTGACAATGAGAGTGGAAAGATAAAATTTTGACGGTCAGGGACGGGCACAGGTAAAATCCAGACCCGAATATCTTAGAAAGTGGCAATTAAAACAGCGATTAAGAAATTTATCTGAACAGAAACGCCTCGTCACAAATCAAACCGCTCGCGATATAAATCACTGAATCGAACAGACTGATTTGATGTTATTATCTGGTAGACCTTGTGAAAAGCAAGTGTGACGAACTCGGTGATTTATAAACGACATAAACAAAGACCAGGTATAAGGGAATTCTATTTAACGTTTTTCTAATTTATTCATTGAGGACGTCGCTTACCTGTGCATTTGAGGCACAAATCAAAAGCTGCCACTGCAGCCAAAACAGAACGATAAATTCTAACTTTTTTGACAATAATTAACTCAACAACCGTAAAAGCAAGGCCACTTTTGCGAAAGAATTCCGAAATAATCTCGCTCATGTCAATACGAAGTTACGGTTATAAACATATCAGGTTACTAATGACATTCAGTTATTGCACTTTGCTCGAAGGAAAAGACATATTTCATAGTTATGAGCTTGTTACAAGCATATTAAACTTATTTCGTGTAATATTTATTTATAGTCAGATGGGCTTACAAACGCTGTTTAATTTCATGTAAAATATATTAAAAAGCCAAACACAATTAAATTGAAAACCCGAAGGATTCAACTTGAAAACCTAAAAAATTGTATCAAACATCCATAAAGGTAGGTATAAATTTTGATAAAACTTCAACCTTTATTTGTACAATCGAACAATTGTTCTAAGATATTTTGCAAAAGGTTCTTACCCCTAAGGCCTAACTGCACCGGTGTGGCTTAAAATATAAGCTCTGCTTAAGTGTGTCAATTGAACTGCACCGTAAATAAATGCAGCTTAAAATTGTCTAAAGCTTGGTTTAAACTAAACCGTCCCTGGGTACTGCTTAAATTCTTGATTTGTGTAATGAAAAAATTTGTTCGATTGCTTCAAAAAACATATTTAACGAAATAAAATTCAATACACCTTCGGTATAGTAAAAAGATTTCTCATTCTTGCTGTCGCTTAAAAATTTGGTAGTAATTGTTGCAACAGCAATTTTATACAATATTGCCAAAAATAGAGATGAAGGTGGAAGAGAACCTAGATTGGATGAGGGCATGGGTGATCAACATGAGATAAACACAAAAAGTGGGCGAAGTTATTGATCTTCGAAATAATAATTATTGTGCTAAATTACGGAACTTGAATCGTTTGTATTTTTTTTATTAAATAACATTATTGGACACGAAAGCAATGTTTATCAATTAACTAAATAAACGTCCATAGCAGCACTGAACTGATTTTTTAGCTCAACTCAACTTAACTCTTTCAACTCTCTATCAAATTCCAAAGACTTTTGAATCAATTTGAACTCTTCCAACATTAGCTCGAATTCTTTTTTTTCCTTCTCGAATTCTAAATATAGAATAGCTTTTTTAATATTGTAACTTTGAAGCTGATGTGGACTTTTGGGCGTCTTCTATAACACTGTTTTTTCAGATTATTTTGTAGCGGATTGTTTCAAATTTATTGGCTTACACTCGTACTGCTCGTAATTTATCCAATTTTCAACTTCACCTATTGAAAATGTTGTAATGTAAATGGTAGCTCAAGATGAAAATTCTAGGACAATGCATTTTCGTCTTCAAAATCGAAAGTTCGTTACTGTTTTTATTGAAATAATGAGTTGGTTTCTTTTTGTTTTGCAATTAATACGTTTGCACCTCTGTCTACAACGTAAATATAGACTTGTGTTAATGCATTATAATATCTAAACAAGAAAGTTTACACATCTAGTTCTTTTTCTGGCTTCAGTCATTCCTGCAGCAAAACTTTTTTTTAATAAAATTAACTCAAAAGTTAAAAACTTAAGCCAGTACTCACTAATTTTAATTTCATTGAATTATTTTACTCTTGATAGCAAAAATAAAAAAATCCGCAACGTTTTCACGTATTTGTAAAATATTGACAACTAATTGAGAGGCATTTGGCGGATTAAATTAACTAACAGAAATAATGTCACGGTGCAGCTCGATTTATTTAAATCCCACTTATATCTGTAACCTTAGCTTTGTTAAGCGTTACCTATAAGCCAAACCGGTGCAGTTAGGCCTAAGTAATTTCTATGATGTTTATCACAAGTTATTTATTTATTTGGTTCGAATTGGTAACTGCTACTTTACATTATAATTTGTGGTATTTAAAAGCCAACAATTATTGTATCACTTTTCGTACTTAAAATCTGAGTGCCCCCTTTAGACGAATTTCCTAAATAGGTTTTCGTGTAAGTATAGAGCGATTATTTTTGCTTTGACGTTGAGATTCCGCTATCGCTGATCAAATTAGGTAATCTCTCGCAAGAGTGTCCACATTCCAAGCTATCCGTTCGTTATCTCGTATAGGAACTGAAAACAAAAGCGGATAATACAAGGGCCTAAAGGTGTTGCGGCAGTTGAAATCTCTAAGAATTCAGGGATTTCCTCCAGGTGTGAATTACAAAGAGTACAATAGCGGACGAACCGATAAATCAGGCTCTATAATAACCAACCACTACAGTCGAACACTTCTAATTAACATTCACTATTCATTTAAATATTATTCGAATCTATTATATCATTTCATTAGTATGCGCTTATAATTAGTGTGCCGCCATTCTTTGCCACCACGTATCAATCAGTCGTGTGGTTGTTTTTAATTAAACCGGAGAAAAGAAGGATAAGACAAATAAACACATTAAGGGAATGTGATGGCCATCTCGAAGGATAGTGGCGGTGGAAGGAGTTGTCCTGCGACAGATGTGAGTTCTGATGTCTCTGTCACCTAAACTTGAGAGATATCCGAAGTGTGTCATATTGAAGTTTTGTTATTGGCGTTAGTTATTTGTTATGGTAGTTTCCAGAACTCACACAAATCGATCCGTTTTATGTCTTCGGCAGCAACTATAAATACTCTCAGAACTTTCCTATTTTTGTCGGAATCGCGAAAAAATGACTCGTATTATAATTTCAAAAGCTGGTGAACAAATCGCCCCTCAATTCGGCGGGATTAACGTGTTCGGTTCCCAGACAAGTGGTGTACATCTTCTCGGAGCTGGTGGACACTTATGAATGGGACGTCCCACAGCGGTCCGGAATGTCGTCCTTATACCATCAGAGGTGCGATAGATGCCATCTTTACATCACAATGGGCGCAATATTTAACCCGCCGACCGGACACTTCGGACAAGTGTGTGTACGTTGTAAATCTCGCGTCATTATAAAACTTAGCCGAGACAACTAATTTATCTGGACTAATTTATTTGATGTTTATGATAATGCCCTGCGTGATGTTCAACTGGGGCTGCTACCGTGCCCACGACGCTCCAACAACTTTCATGCCTATTTGTCATATTTTATCGGAATGCTTGACTAAATACACACCTCAAAGAAACAAACAATGATCGATTCATTCATGATGAGGGTTTTTATTCCGAAAGATGGAGACGACCGATTGCGGTTGCTCGCACAATTTCAAACTAATCCTAGTGCAAACTAATCGAATTTCGGACGAGAATTAGTCCGAAATGTGCTCAAACTCTTCGTGATCGGTTCTTTAAAAGGATGCTAACAAAGCAGACGCGTCAGCAGGTGGTCGCACTATTAATACATTGAAATTATTTTCCACCTTATTCATTTAATTAGGAAAAAGAATCTAATTTATGTTATTTACACTACAGCAATATTTGTTTTGCTCAAATTTATATTATTTACCTCCAGCGTGAACTCAGGATCTACACACACTAAATTGTTGTTAATAAACACGTTTATGGGGTTAAGTTCAATTAAATAACTGTTAGAGCAGGAGGTTACAAATTATAGAAACATTTTTCTAAATAATTTAGTTAAATACGAAAGGAAAATAACAACAGATTTTTAGTCCAACTGGGAAAATACCTGTATCTAATCCTACTATTT
Source organism: Tribolium freemani (assembly GCA_939628115.1). Taxonomy (NCBI): domain Eukaryota; kingdom Metazoa; phylum Arthropoda; class Insecta; order Coleoptera; family Tenebrionidae; genus Tribolium; species Tribolium freemani. The sequence goes on along the minus strand of OW626791.1, from coordinate 14,617,563 downwards.
TGTTTATAAAAATTTTTGTGGTCGTCACTGGAAAAAAACTGAAGATATTTAATCTACGATCTTTGGGCTTCGCATTGTCCAAAATTTTTTGGTAATAAACTAAAATCAACATAACAGCATTTAAAAAACTATTAGTTTCTATTTTGTACAATACAGTATTTGTTTCATATTGCAGAAATGTGTGTGACGTTGGAAAATATGAGGTGTTATATAAATAACTGGTAGAATTTATAAACAGTTAATGCAGCAAATACTTTGAAATAAAACTTTTATTTGTCGATTTTGCTTAGTTCTGGAAATAATTTGTTTCTTGACGAAAACACTCTTCTTAAAAATACAACTGTGCATGTCCAAAAATTAAAAAAACCATAGTTTGTATTGTTATCTGATTTCTGAAACATCCTGTATACTTGAAAATAGTTTTAGGTGATGCAGGAGCTTAAAATCTACTAATTTATTTGAAGAATTTTGGTTGTTTTATGCTATACAGGGTGTTTCAAGTTTTAGGTCCAGTCAAAAAATAAATACTTCTAGTATTCCAAAATAAAAAATATATATCGCAAACGATAGAGTTTCTAACACGCTTCAATTTGATGCTTTGCTGATATCCCAAATTTTCATGATATAAGCGTAAAATGCAAAAAACTACATTAAAAAAATTTTTTTTTCGAATTATTCCAATAATTTTTTTATAATAAAATTCCTCCTATTTTTTAAGTAAGACTTCCGAAACTGAAACAGTAAAAACCCAAGGCGTATTGAGCAATTGAAATTTCAATTTGAAAAAAAGGGCATTTTTTAATTGACAAGTAAAATTTTAGTCTGACAGTTAATGACGTTTCAATTTTTTGTGAAAAGACACGAGCTCTGTTTTTTCAAAGGTGACTAAGATAAAACATTTATTTGATCTTTTGCAAATTGAAATTTCAATTGCTCAATACGCCTTGGGTTTTTTACTGTTTCAGTTTCGGAAGTCTCACTTAAAAAATAGGAGGAATTTTATTATGAGAAAACGATTGCAATAATTTGGAAACAAAAAATTTTTTATCTAGTTTTTCACAATTCACGCTCATACCATGAAAATTTCGTATAACATTAAAGCATCAAATTGAAGCGTGTTAGAAACTCTATCGTTTGAGATATATTTTTTTTCTTTTGGACAACTAGAAGTATTTATTTTTTGACTGGACCTAAAACTTGAAACACCCTGTATGTTTAAAGAAATGTCATATCAAAATAATTTAATCACAGTCTTATTCTTATTATTATTGACCGTGTGACCTGTTTTTTGGTTTAATACTCATTTTTTGATTTCCTATAGTTATGATGACTTGAAATCACTTGACTAATATCTTAGAAGAGTCAAAAGGAGTGGGAAGATGTTTTTTAAAATAAGCCTTGTTGAATTGCTTTGAATATAATCAGAAAATACATTGAATTTTACTTAACAAAAAGAAACGGGAAGAATAAATAAAACTGCGTTTTCTGCCCGCATGTGAAGAAATAGCGTTATCTTCGATTACAGCGATTGTTTAGCTCTTATTTTGAAATTGTTCGTTGTATGTGTACGTAAATATTAAGTGGCCGTTTGATAAAATTGCAGTGATTAATTAGTATCCTTGTTCGAAAGGGAGTAAAACATGAGATAAATCCTGTTATTTATTGATAATACCTCATTAAGGATAATTGCAAAGCGTAAGTGAATCGAAATAAAGAGTTAATAATTTCTCAACAAAGTCTGAGCGTTTTCACATACAATTATAATAAATTACAGTTGACTATAAACTGCACCTTAAGATTACAAAGTGTCAGTTATGGAGAAATACGAACTAAAGGTGTTTTGATTTTTAACCCGACTTCCTTTAGACTCGACTGAGCTCTGTGATTTTTGTGCGAAAGCAACAAAAATCCAACCTGTCCAATATATTTATTAACTGGGAGGAGTAGCATCGACTTAAACAATTCAATGTGAACTTTAGACTTTTGCAATAAATATTTGCGTGATTGGTTCAGCCTACCCATTCGTCAATGTTTTCCCCATTAAATCACGGCGATTTTTGTCATCGCGAAACTATTCAGAGTCGTTTATCTCTGGGATTTTTTCCACGACCCGATGAGCAATTAGTTAAGTAGCGTTGATAAGAAGGACTATAGCAATGCTAGTCTTTGTAAGGACACGCTCGGGTGAGTAGTGATAGTAAATCACTTAGGACTCCCAGTTTCGCTATGGCCGGTCAAACACTACGAGAAGAAGCAGTAACGAATAGCCGGCCAGTTCTAAGGATTTAATTTGATCAGTGCGGACATCCAGATTCATAGCGCCATTACGGACATGATCTACGGCCCTTTTAGAACCAGCCTGCTGCCGCAATTCAAGACGCCATCCACACACCAAAGAGAGATTCTATTCCGGACACGACGCTACGGCGCGACTGCGTCAATCCGGATCCAAATCGGCATATTCGGAAGGAGTTATTGCTGTTTTGATAAAGAAGCGAAATGGCCAAGGGGAAAGTGCGTTGTGGTTTAGCTTTGATGGAGCTGAGTGAAGGTGCGGGAGATCACTCGCAGCAGATAGCACGAAAGAATGAGAACACCTGTCAAGAGCTTTATTTAGTGTTAATGGAATTAACATAATAAATGGATTAAAAAATCTAATTACTAAGCCATAAAAAGCATCCTCGTAGGCCTGGGCTGACTGTACCTAATTGTACAGGTTATAAAAATATAAATATTGTACCTATTGTTATCTATATACAGGGATGTTTTTTTGTTAGTATACATTGCCCTATGTATACAGTTAAAAAAACCGAGTCAATTTCATTATTACTATGCCGATTACGATTAGGCCGTAGGTCTAGGTGCAGGCAACCAATATTACAAAAACTTTAATATCCAAAAATAAAGAATAAACTTTGCAAAACAACAAAATAAATGTAATTAAATGCCGCATCAAACCAAGAAAAATATTAAATAATCAGATAAAGTGCTAAAAAGGTCCTCCTTGCACTTCCAAACAATAGCTCTAGTCTGATACTTTGACCAGTATGGCACGAATAATACTTTTAACTTTTTGTAACATCTGGGTACTATCTAGTATAAGTTTATTTACGAAATTTCTAGCCACCATAAAATTTTTACATCGGTCCCCAAATTATTTCAATGAGTGCGGTTTAAATTTGTTAGATCTTGAGCTGCACTGGTGTATGGCATTTGAGGCTAATGATTTGGGTCTATTCCAGGCAAAAATTTGACCTTAGGGGTGTTATTTGCCTAAGACCTTTTTGCCATGTGTGAATTGTAGTTTTGGTTGCCTGCACCTAGGCTAACCTGGACCTACGGCCCAATCCTAATACCACATAATAGTCATAGTAACAATGAAATTGACTCGGTTTTTTTAACTGTATACATAGGGCAATGTATACTAATAAAAAAACATCCCAGTATATAAAACAGTACCGTGACTGACAGACAACGCATAGCCTAGACCACTGAACCTAGAAACATGAAATTTGGAAAATACGTTCTTTAGAGGGGGTAGGGTTCCGCTAAGAAAGGATTTTTCGAAAAATTTTTTCTAAAGGGGTGAAATGGGGTGTTAAAGTTTGAATAAAAATAAGAGAAATATTAAAGTTATATTCATGAAAATTGGTACTTAGGCCTTACGTTAAAAATGAAGAAACACGTGTTTCAGGATTTTCGAAAAATCAACCCCTAAGGGGGTTAAATAGGGTGTTAAAGTTTATTTAAAAATTAGTAATTTTAAAAATTATATCCATGCAGATTGGTATTTGGGATTTCAGTTAAAGACGAAAAACGCATGTTTTAAGTCCTAACATTTCCACCCCTAAGGGGGTTAAATATAAACTTTCTTCATTTTTGACATTATATTCATGAGAATTTTTATTTGGGCTATAGACTAAAAATAAACAAACGCGTGTTTTATAATTATTAAAAATTCCACCCTCAAAGAGGGTTACCTATACAAATCCGTCATTTTTGAACTTATATCCATGAGAATTGGTATTTGGGCTTTCGGTGAAAAATGAAGCAACATGTGTTTTATGATTTTAAAAAGTTCCACTCCCTAATAAGAGGGTTAAATTTTAAAATCCATTATTTTTGAAGTTATATTCATGAAAATTGATATTTAAGCTTTTAGTTAAAAATGAAGAAAGGCGTGTTTCTAGATTTTTTGAAGTTCGATCTCCCAATGGGGTAAATATAAATATACGTAACTTCTAACCATAAAAATTGGAATTGGGGCTATACACTAAAAATAAAAAACGCGTGTTTTAGGGTAGTTACATTTGTGAAAATTGATATTTGGGTTTTTCGTTAAAAATAAAAAAGACGTGTTTTTGAATTTTTGGAAGTTCCACCCCCCAACGGAGTAAATATAAAAATTTGTAGTTTTTAAAGTTCGAACCATGAAAACTGGTACTTAAGCTGTCGACTAAAGATAAAAACGCATGTTTCAGATTTGTCAAAAGTTCCAGCTTCAAGGGGGTTAAATGTAAAAAATCATTCATTGCTGAAGCTATGATTATGAAAATTAATATTTGGACATTTGGTTGAAAAAGAAGAGACATGTAATTCAGGATTTTTATAAATTCTATCCGCGAGGGGATTAAATTCAAAAATCCATTATTTTTGAAGTTCTATTTATGAGAACTGGTATTTGGTTTTTCAGTTAAAAATGAAGAAACATGTGTTTCAGAATTTTTTGAAATTACACCCAGAAGGGTGTTAAATAAGGATAACAGTGAATAAAAACTATTATATAAACAGCCCAAAGTAACTCGGTTTCGTATTGGGTCACCTTGGGGTATTTTTCCGCGTTACAAAATAATTGTGAACATGCGTGCGAAGCCGCGGGCAACTGCTAGTTATGTTATATTGAGAATAATAATATTATAATACTATGATGAAGAAGGGTATTTTTGTTGCACTTCGTAGTTTTCTTTTCTTGTGTTTCGGGCCAGTTTCCCGACTTTGAAAAAATCGCGGTAACTTTAAGAGTCGGGAAATCCATAAATAAGCGATTAGTAACGGGGCAGTAGCCAGTTCGAGTCAAATTGATAAATTGTAGAAATTGAAAAGTGCGAGTGTGCAGAATAATGTATAGTAGTAAAATGAGGACAGACCAGAAATGTGTGCGCGAATATTATTGACTATCTGTCTTAAACTTATAATTTACACCCTTAACATTCGGGGTGTAAAAACGGGTCCCAGTCTCAAACGCATATGAATCATTATGATGAATTAACGACAAACATTTAGAAAACACCCCTCAACCAGGGCCGACTCGACGGCGTATAACGGCGTAACGGCGTCTCCACTACTCCACTAGCTGTGACACATGGCCTCAAGCCGTCCCCTTGCCCGTCCAACCCTCCATCGACAACTCTCTCAAAGTTGGCATTTAACTCGTGTTTTGATTGCGGATTTTTCGGGTGATTATGCAGTGGCAGGTGCGTTGGTCTAAATGGTCCTGCTGGTAATGTGATGCGTGCTATGGTTCCGTTGTCTGATGCAATATGGAGATAAGAATATGCTAGATACGGTTTCCTTTCAGGCGGTCCATAGATCTGTCATGGAGCAGTCATTTATGTCGGTGGATGGCGATAAACAAATCCATATCTGCGCATGCGACTTACAGCTAGTCACGACCTATAATTTGAATACAATACATGTCATCGGTTATGTCGCTTATGTGTGTGTGGATTGTGCATGGTATGCTGCTGGTTCTACTCCCGCTTTTGATATTAGCTAAACGGCGATTTACGAAGACATGATGCCTTCTTACAGAAATATTCCGGGTGCATATTTCGGATGACACATGACCAAAAAATCACCCCAGTTCCTCCGATTCTCCCATTCTTGAAGTCGCTCGCTTTTTTAAATTCTTTTAATAGTTCACTTCTGCATTCTACTTTCATAGACACCTTATCCCTCCTTTTGGCGTTATTGCATTGTATTCACAACAAACATTTTAGAAACATAGAACAATTTCAATGACGATTATTTTTTTATTTATTAATTTGCTATAAAGACACTTTAACAAATCATTGTCGCCTTACTATGAAGTTACCAAAGAATAATTTTTATAATTGGTATTAAAAAATTATATCTATTTTCGTTAAAAAGACAAAACGTCAAATTATTCTTTACCCACTTTACGTGATAAACTCATAATTCATTTTTGATAAATAAAGACGGTTCACAGAACCCTTAATTGCAATCAAATTTTAACTACCAACTAATTTGTAGGGCTGACAACAAAACAAGAAAAAAAAGTCTTGGTCTTGTCTTGAGACCAAGACAAGACTTTATATAAACAAGACCAAGTCTTGACGACAAGACTCTCGACAAGACGGGAAAAAATCGTGTTAAAAAAATGTAAGACAAACTTTTCTTCTTTTTTTATAAACAGCTTCTCAAATTTGTTTGTGAGACGAAGACGTGTTTTTTGATGCGTGTTGTAGACATAACGTACTTTTTATATCACTTTTGATGTCGTATGTATAATAATCCGCATAAATAACGGTTGAGGTATTTATTTTACTACGAGATTGTTCTTCCGAATTGGGAATTGATTCACTGGAATGTTTCATGACGAAATATGATACACTAAGAATAAAGTGTAAATTTTGGTAGAATTTACAAAAGACCGAAAAAGAGACTGCTCCTAAATAAGGAGCAATCGGTTTATTCTGCTGGTTCTATAATGAGTCTTACATAAAGGAAAGTCGCTATGGCATACTACCTTTCAAAGTTACTTATTAGTAAAGACCGGATTTTAGGTTTTTTGGCTTTTTGTGTGTAAACTGTAGGCATTTCAGTGGGACCCAGACACAAAATAATTCGTTTTAGCAAACAACATTAATTTTGACACCCACTTGATTTTGCCTAAAATGCCTATTTTGTAAAATTTCGCCTAAATTAACATTTCACGTCCTTATATTGGATTTTAAAAATCCTAAAATAGGTTTCATCGATTTCACGTGATTTTTTGAAAAAAAAAAATACCTAAACATTATGATTGCCTTAAATAAAGCATGAAGCCTGCCCAATGGGTCAGCAATGAGCATTTTATTCTTAATCTCTAAAAGTTATTCAGGCAGGTGGCAATAATACACAGACAGGCAAAGGTATAGGACCAAGCGTTTTGTGCCTAAACTATGTACCTCACGAAAAAGTTAATTAGTACATTATCCATCAAGAACTGTAAGATGTGATTATTTTTTAAGAATTTTTTTTCCAATTTTTTTTTATTTTCGAGTTATTCAAAACAATTTCTTTAATGGCATCCTACTCCGGCGATTTTTATGATAAAAGTTATGCTCTGAAAATGACTTCTAATTTAATTACATTGTTTTTACTAATGTTTTTTTTTAAATAAATTATTAAAGTTGCCTTCCGAGCTCAATACGAAGATTTTTCGAACTTAACCGGAGTGGTTGTACCTATGGATGTTTTAATTTGCAAAAAAATTGACGAATCAAATTACTCGAATAAAAATATCTAAAGATACAACCATTTCGGCCAAGTTCGAAAAATTTTCGTAATGAACTGGGAACGCAATTTTAATAATTTATTTAAAAAACCCATTGGTTAAAAACAATACTATTGCATTAGAAGACAATTTTAGAGCATAATCTTTTACTAAAAAAATTGCAGTAATGGGGTGCCATTTAAAAAATTCAATTTTATATAATTGAATAACTTGAAAACTAAAAAGAATTTCGAAAAAATTTATTCTTAAAAAATTATCACATTTTTGAAGTACTTGATGATGTACTTATTAGTTTTTTCGTACGATACTGGTTTAGGCACAAAACGCTTGGTTTCATACTTTTGCCTAACTCTTTAGGTATGTGGTGCAAATATAGTGCGTACAACTTGTCGAAAACCTATACATCTAAGGATAAAATTAGTGATTTATCTTTTGTTTTTTATTATTTTCTTTGATTTTGTAATAAGAAATCAATGTATTTTTTATACATAAATAATTATAATTTTGAAAAGAATCTTAAACCTTAATGACCTATTTTTAAAATGTTTCGACCTAATTTGTATATTTTGTGGCTTATTTAATATGCCTTTTTTGCGTTTTTGCGACCTAAAATCCGGTCTTTACTTATTAATATTTTGTAGAAAATAGCACAATAGCAATGCTTTCGGCATTTTTTACTCAGAAAAATTTTAACGGTCGGTTTTGTAGAAGGTCTTGTAAAAACTCTTGGTCTTGTCAAGACAAGACTGTAATAAGACCAAGAGACAGTTCAAGACTTTTCGACACCAAGACCAAGGATCTGAAAGTCTTGTCTTGGCCTCGTCTTGTGTACAGCCCTACAATTTAACTTTTGTCAATTCAAAGTACCTATAATAATGGTAACTTACTTCGAATTATTTTTGTTAAATTACATTTTAATTCGTTTTCGGTAAACCGACTCTTATTATATTTTTTATAATTATACAATTTTAATACCATTATTGTTTAAATAATTCCCCATCAAATGGCGCAAAAACGAAAAACCTGAACAGTCCAAATTCAGAAATATTCAAGTTGAAAGACTGAGTTTTTGTGGCTCTTATACATTATAGTAAGCATAAGAAGAACTTGTAAAACGATTTAGGTACTGGCAGTAGGTTTAAAAATATAATTAAACAGAAGCCAAAAATAATCGTAATTACATAACTAAAAACAATCTCCTTAAAAATGTTTTCCTCGTTTATGGAAATCAAAATTGGAGGATTTATCTTCTGCGTCAAAAGCTAAACTAAACAGCTTATATAAAGAGCTTAACGGTACAGACATTTCCTTTGCGTGTGGCTCTACACTTGCTCCTATTACATTTTTATTAACTAATGAATTGAATATATCATATTAATTGATAATCCGGATAATTAAAAGGTTTTGATAAATTAGTCGTACCGGATGATTAAGACTAGACATTTCAGTCATTTATCTTTTAACGCTAGATATTAGCTCAATTTACTGTAGATGAGGCATAAATTTAGTACGCATACATTATTAATATAAATTACTAGGCCATCAAAATTAAAATACTTTTACAATTGTCGTTTCTTGCTGTTTTGTTTAGCTAATTATGTATTGGACATTTAAGAATTTACATTTACAGTTAGGCTGCGTTAATGTTTAAGGCCAAATAAATGTTAAGAATATCTTTCGTTAATTGAATGGATGTTCGAGGTGAAATCCTTCTGACTGGGATTAAAAAGCAACACTTTTATACGAGTCGATGTAAAATAGCTTTCGTCACGAAAGAGCAAACAGTCGCATTATAAAGGCCATTCCATGCATAATAGCCCCCGAGATGGATACGTGTGAGACCATTAAAGCAGTTTGATTTACAAAACCATAAAATTGATTTATTGCCGCTAATGCATAGTGCGTTAGGTAAAATACAAAAGGATCCAGTGACATAAATCGTTCGGATCTTTGTAGCAAGCTGTCAGAAAGCTCTGCGCTGACGTCCAGCAGCTCTCTCCCAATGGCATCAGTGCAAGAGCAAAAGGTGAATTTAGGGGGAAGAATCCATTCGGTTTTGAAATGAATTTCGCCGTTGCGCGCAAACTATAAAATTGAATAGCTAGTGTATTTTATTGATCAGCCGTGTAACTGGACATAAGCTGATAGATAGCTTAATTAGCGGCCGCTAAGGCGCATCGCTATATTTCATACCCAGCCACAACCTAGAGAAAATAATCGAAGATAATTGGACGACTTACTCCATGTTCGCAATCCGGCTGTACCAGCATCTTGTAATTAATAAACAACTCACTCCGCAACAACGCATTATTGATAACTTAATTATTGTTTCGTAATCGATTGCAAAGGTTCGCCGAGATTTACCCCTTTCGATAGTGTCATTTTCGCATGGGCGATCACTATGTTTAAACATTTTCCTAAGTTATTATATTCGAAACGAGATGCCATTTTATACGTGGAGCAATAACGTGTATAAATAATAATCATAGATCATGTTGAAGTATTAATAAGGCTCGCTTAAAAATGAAGCTCCACCCACCCACACTGACAATCGCGTGTCTTGAACTGCAGCCCATAAATCAGCGATCGGACGCACTTCGCAGACATTGCTTGAGGATGGAATGAATCTTGCAAGATAACAAATAATTACCATCTAACTAAAAATTCCTGCATTGCGGAGAACAACAAAACGAAATTATTATTTATCTCTTTTGTCTAAATGAACATTCCGCAATCACCTTCGTGAAACGCCCGACAGAAAATACTTTTTCCCAATGTCCACGCTATCAACGCGCTAATTGTGCAATGTAATTTTTATTACAGTGACGGTTTATGCAAATAATGTCCAAAAACATGAAATGGGGAATTCGTTTCCGAAATTTGCATTTTCACTGATCGATTATGTCTTATGATTGGCAACTAAAAATTTATTAATAATTAAAATAATTTTAAACGCGCAGTCATTTCCATATTGTATGTAAATATTTGCACTAAAATATCGCCCGGCCAAAAATTAATTCAATAAACACACTTATGATGAATTAGCCATAATGATCAATAAAATTTGATATATAATAAATTGGTGGCCAATTTACAAACCGACATCCACATGCGTCCTTTAGTCACTTTACACTTGCTCCTGAGCTTTTACAGCTGCTTACATTTCATACTCTGGATAAGTTAAGCCAAGTCATGCGTAAACATGGAATTTATCCAAATTAAAGTGTCATGCGCGTATAATTCAACTAGTGATAAAGTTGCTTGCTATAAATCCGGGACAAAGTTGAGATTAATTGTAGCCACTTGACACTTACTTATATGCGAGCATAGATTGCCAGTTAATTTACGCTTTCATTTTTCCGTAGCAAGTAATTTTGACCAACTGCCACCATTTCGTCAATTAAGCCGCTTATTTGGGCTTTGTACACATAATTCTTATTCCGCAACATACTTTTATTGCCCGGTAGTACACATCCGCTCAGTAAAAACGTGCCGTCGTAGCTGATGTTGGCTATCTATGTGCACATAGGTTCGGTGGTTAAAACTGCAAAAGGGGGCCGATGCTATATCCATAAATTAACGGGAATGGGACCGCCATGTGATGTAAGCCGAAAAGGCTCTAAATCTACTCTTATTATCTAAATGGGCGTCAGAGTATTTGCAGACGCCGCCGTTGCGGCCGCTCCTCAAACATTGCTATATGTGCCGACAGAAGCGTCGGTCTCCTGTTACTTATCACTCACTAATTCATTGTTTAAACAAATTTTACAAACAATTTTTACGGCATTTGTGGCGCAACTGCGGGACCCTTCAAAGACAATTTACAAGTCAAAATATTTGGTACACTGCAAACCAACCTCAATTGCGAAACTTCTCCGTTTATTTTTTTTAATCCGAGCTGCTCTCATCAGTCAAACTAATTTAGATAATTCAACTCATTCAAAATAAGGAGTACAAGTACTACAAAATAAAGGAATAGGGCCCTAAAAGTGTTATTCGATTTGACTTTTTGTACATACGTTTCCTCTTAAAAAACTAAACTACCAAACTAAGATCAGGTCTTTAAGGCCAAAACAGTTCCAGTGTATTGAAATTTTTGCTTCACTTTTAATAAACTTCTTTGTGAATCATTCATAGCACCAAGGGCGTGCAATCTATGTTATATATATGTAGGCAAAGAACACAATGTTTAAACGCAAAAATAATAATAATAAAATAAAAATTTATCCTGCTTTATTAAAATGATTTAATTAAAGATCGTCAAGGATCTGAATATAACCCCGACAATAGGCCTAATCAAACTCTTTTTTAAAATAAATATTCATCAAACCAAATTGAGGTTTCAACTAGGCTTAGACAAACTTTACAAAAAATCTAAATTGCAAACTCAGAACTAAAAATAGGAAAAAAATGTAACTTCAATTTTGAGTCTAATGCGGTGATTTTTCAGCTTAATTTGATGAAACCTAGCGAACTATATACACACAACCTCACGATGGTTTGCGTGAGGCTCGCTATTTTAAACAATTTTTGCGAAATAATAATCCTTTCGGCTTTCAGGTCCTTTTATTAAACAAAATATTTTTAACCACAATCACATTATAATTGGAGTTTTATCCACACTTATGAAGCATATAAAGAGACTTATTAAAGTAACTTTATTCCACTACTATTATCCACTAGTGGAATAAAGTAACTTTATTCCACTAGTGAAATAATGAAAAAATTAAAATTTAACTTCGATTAATTCCATTTTGTTAATGTGGTGATTGTGGATAAAAAGTTATATTGCATTCGTATTTTAGTCGCATTCTATCCACTTAAGAATGCTTTCTAAAACACTTATACAATAAATAACTTTTTACGACAGTTGTTTTTATTGTAAAAAATTGTTTGTTTAATACAAGGAACTGAAAGCCAAAAGGATTATTATTTAGTCAAAAATACAAAAGTCCAAGTAACTTTTTTAAATTTTTGCGCAAAGTTATCGTAGATTATTGTAATGTAATATTTCGGCATATTCTTTTCTTATAGACTATTACTACAATGTGTTCAAAAATGGTTGTTCATCAAGTTGACTATAGAATTCAAATTCAATGTGCCGCTTTGTTCAAATGACAACTGTACTTTCTGAGTACTGTCACCTCCGTCAAATCTTTGAATTAGCTTTTGCTCATTTTTTGCATTTCGCGGCAAAGTTGTTTCAAGTGTAGGGGTTTGTGTTGATATTTCCGTGATTATTTGTTGTGTATTCTTCCGTTTTTAGATTTAAAGCCTTTTGCAATATTTTGACGGATCTGTCACTTTGACACCGTTCACAATTTAAATTAAGCGGCACATTACGTCCAAATTTCATATGTGACTTGATGAACAACCATTTCTGAACAGTGTGTATTTGCTTTTGCTTACACATTTATAACTAAATTTTTAGTCACTGAGTGAATAACAAACAGAAAAGCTCATCCCTCACATGCAAATCGTCGTGATTTTGTGTATAAGAGTCCGACATTGGTTCTAAAACACTCAAAAAATGCAAAATTCTGATTTTGGGGCCAACATTTTTTTTTGTGTGAAATTTCGCGAAATGTGTTTTGATGTAAAAAAAAATATTTTTTTTGACATACTTAGCGAAATATGTGTTTTGTTGTAAAAAAAATGCGCTCTAACGCTCGAAACAGCCAACCTATAGCCAATATTTACTAAAAGTTGCCTTTTTTTTTAATTCTAAACAAGCAAACAATTTTTTTTTCAGTGTTGTTACCATGAGTACAGCAAAAAATGCTTTAACCCCTTTAATTTGCATCTTGCTTTTCTAGTAGATAGTACTAAGTGCCTAGGTGATTTTAAGAGACTACGGATTTTAAGATTTGTATGAAGAAAATATGTGAAATTTTTTTTGGAAAAAATGTAGAACATTAGTTACATGACACTACAAATACATTATTTTAACTTGCTTAACAGTACTTTGACCACACGCCACTACATTTTATTTTCGAGAAAGGTACCATGGCGGACAAAAGTCTTCATACATCAAACCAAAAATGTGGTTATTTTTATAAAGCCATTTCACACATTTATGTCATCATCATGACATTGATGTATACAGACTTTTGTCCGCCATTGTACGAGTCTATTTTTTATAATCGACATAATGAAAATATATATCAAACAGTTTTGTCTCGAAATACCAAAATTTGCACAAAAATTTTGTTTTGTATGTATTTAATAAAAATTTAGTTTTCACTACTAATATGCATCACACCACTTGCTGTAAATTCGAGATTTATCAGCACGGGGCAAAGAGAAGCAATACAGCTTTTATTTAAAAGTTCGATATTTGTTAGCGAATATCTCAAAAACTATTTGATATAGAAAAAAATAAGAACACCAGCTTGTAGGAAATTGTATCAGCTTTATTTTGTATGGTAACGCTTTCTGTTTTAGAGAGCCATAAAGTAAAAGACAGCAGCTTTTTGGTCCTAACTAGTCCTAAAGTCAATGATTATTCCATTTCTACAGCTTTTTAAGAATAATTTGGCGCTTTTAAAAGCATCTCGTCGATGTGTCTCTATTTTTACAATTTATTGTATCAGTTGCTAATTGTGGTACCTGACGATGTGCCGAATTTCCGGCTCCCCTAAGTTCGCGTATCAGCGTTTTTCAATATTTAATATGTTGTTTGAGGTGGAGCAAGTTGTTGGAGGAAGCCATAAGTTAATCAGAGCTGACGTCCGCTATCGAAAGGGTTTCTTGAGGGCGTTTAAGCGTCGGTGCGCGGCATCACAGAGGAACATTACGGTGATTTGCAACTGGGGCTATCAGCGCCTGTTCCATACGGGCCGGAGCAGTAAATACTTCAACGATCAGCCATTGTGAACTCCAGAGACACAAATCTCGAGAGAAAGACGCGTTACGGCGTGCCGTATCGCCCCAGAAAACCATCCAATTGACTAAAATAGCAAGATTTTCGACGGGCGTCCTTGTCGGTCTTAGTGGGATGGTGGGAAGGGAACAGTACTATTAAACTCCCGGAACAATTCCGGCTTTGACTTTGCTTGTTCCTTCACCGTCCATCTTCAACTGTCGCGATTTCACAGCCCTCTCAGACCAAACGATGATAAGACGGATTCTGCAGATGCGGAGGAAATTAAATTTATTTGCTTCTTTAGAATTACGAAGTTTTAGGGTAAATATTTATTTCCACCTCATGCTAATGCCCGAGAGATACGAGGGAAGTGGAAGGCGCAAAAGGCGTTTCGCAAATTTATACAACGACTTTGACACCTCAATTAATTTGTAACAGTGATCGACTGTGAATGTGTCATTTTAATAGTGTCATAGGTGAGCTTTCCTGCATGCGTGGATTTGAATAGATAGCACGTGACAGCATCGCCTCAGCTTAACCCTTTACACTTCATGGTTTCAACTTTTTTGAATTTATGAAACGCATTAGCACATCGGATAATTCACTCTGACAGTTTATAGAGCAACACTTTTTAGTTGCAAAACATTTAAACCTAACATTTTTTGGATTACAGCTACTTAAAGCAGAATATTTATTTATAATATTAGCGTATTTAAACTTTGATCCTTACGAAAATTAGATTCAAACACATTTACGATCACTGCAAGTTTAATGAAATATCCAGAAACACATCGCAGTTTAGTGCTTATTATGGAGCTACCTAGCCTATTATTAGACATTGTTTACACTTTTTAGACCATAAAATGCGTGTACTTCATCAATGAATGCATCTCTTCACCGTGGTAGTATTTTTTTAAAGGTCGTAAAGATGCTTCCGTTTATCAAACGATAACGTCTCGGAAATTTATTTACACATGGCAATTATGCACGCCAAGAGGGCCAAGTCGAGATAATAACATGCCATATTATTTCACATCCTGTAACCTATCGCAGAAGAATAAGGTGGGCATTGTTCACGTCAAATAGCCAGGTGTGTGATTAATCTTAAATTAGGCACTTGTTGATATCTTTATTGCGGAGAAAATATGATGGAGACCAACAAAAGGTGCGAACTTTGTCTTCCGGTGATTTGGGAACAACGTGTCGCGGGTTTAAAAAACTGAAAGAAAAGAATGAAATCATCGCGTTTGCAGAGATGGGCAAAGATACGAGCTTCACGAAATTGATCTAGGATTTAGCGCTCAAAGAGGTCACCTGCTCGGGCACCCATTGTTGAAATATTTTTCTACTTATTTGCAACTTCCTCGTCATAATTGATCATTATTTGAAAGTACAGTACTGGAAGGAATAAGTGAAATTTGATCGAATCCGATTGCAGTCCAATACAACTGACTTCCTGAACTTTTCTCTTTTATCTAACTCATTATTCTTGAAAACGGTTTCGATCTTTCATTGTACCTCGGGTAATTATGCAGAATGAGTAAAGTAACTGCTCCAATACGGATTTAATGGTATATACGTGTGGTATGTTGGAGCGAGATTAGAAGTTTACAACTGGCAGGAACAGGAACTAACGCAAAATGCTAATTGGATCGATTTTTACAAATCATGAACCAACATGTGCTTGTCATACTTTTTTGGCAAAATTAATTGATATTTGTGTCCACTATAGTGTAAATCGTTTTGATCCTGGTATTTATTTAATAAAAATTAAGAAAGACCAAATAGAAAGCGATCTTTTTTAATTTAGATTAATCTGTCGTTTAATTAAGAAAAATGCTATGATGTATTCTTTCGATTCATCATCGTTTTACGTCAAGTCATCAATTATACAATTATTCCATTACTTAAGAGCCAGTTAGGACGTGTTCATTTAACTGCTTCATTAAATATGACACATTTTACCTAAGCCATTCACATTAGCCTTAATTTTAGAAGATTTAAAATAATTTTAGAAATTATATTTTCGCTCTTCTAGAACGGAAATAAACACAGCAAACACTCAAAAAGCTGAATTTTATCTAGGTTAAACTCGGGCAATTTCTCACATTTTTAACGAAGATGAGGATTTACTTTACTCTCATATTTTATTTGTTAGGTACTTACCTTTGAATTCTGATTCGCTGTTAGATTTTCTGATGGATTGGGACAAATGATACACGTATTGTTCATAACATATATTTATTTGAGCCTTCATTGCGTTCAAATACAACAAAATATTAAATAAAGTTTAAAAATTTTCAATAACATAAAGGAGCTTTGCCATGAATATCAGCTAATGCGTATACATCTTTTGTATTATTCAGTATAGTATAATTATTGATAAATATTTATTTAAAAACTTTCTTGGAAGATGAGATATTTACGATATACGTATACGTAGTGTTTGTGTAATTTCATTTCAAACTTTTACAATATTCGTACTTAATAAATAGGTTTTTCCATGATGAATGAAATCAATGGTACCACAACTACAATTTTTTAATACGAATTTTCAAACTCCCAAAGTACGATTTAATTTTTCACCAACAACTAATTTAGTTTCACTTTAAATTTCTAAACGTCAAAGGGCCGAAATGGCACCGGTCCGCTACCACCGTCCATCGCAACTAGTTGTGTTCACAACTACAAGTAAATAAATTGTTGGCAAAAACAGACCGACGGTGGCCGCCCCCTCAGAAGTATACATCTTACAATACTGACTTATCGATACTATTTACAGGATTTTTGTGACTTAAAATTCGTATAACAATCATAATCACTTGAGAATTTGTAGTTCCGCTATGAATTTACAATGTAATATCACTATGCTACCGTTATTACTATGGTTGACGATATGATAACATCACAATATTAAACCGCTCAAAGCGGCCATGCCTTCGAGACTATACTTTACAAAATAGGAATGTTCTGCACACGCGCATATTTACACATACTTGCTAGACAGCTGCTTGGCTAACTCTGTATACTTCAAGAACTTCGAATGCGGGCTCTCCTCGAACCCCGCCACCGGCGGACTCTTGCTCCCAGTGGACCCAGGTCCAGAACCACTTGGGGGCGGCACGGCTGTGCCCTTCAAAGGCACCCCTTCACTGGCCGAACTGGAGCCCTGCTGTGCCGACTTGAGCGCCACCGGGTCCGGAATAACCCCGTCCTTCACGAAGTGCATCTTGGACAAGTGGTGTCTGTACGCCCCCTTCGAAATAAACGGAGTGTCGCAAAACGCGCACTTCATTATCGAGTCCGACGTCATCACCGCGTCGTTGCAGGCCCAGCTGAAGGCCAGAATGGCCCCAGGAGTCGTCCCGGCATTCGTTGGAATATTATTCGCGTTGGCGTTGCCGCTCGAATTGGATGTCGCAGAGTGTGTGCGGTTGTTTGTGTGGGTTTCAGTCTTATCACATAATTTTTGTAAGGCTGCTAATGGATGACTCGAGCCCTTTTTGCCACCTGACGGCGCTAGCGCCTCACTGGTGTTGTTTCCGGACAAGCTATCAAACATTGAACTCAAGGCCCCCAGGCTACCGCCCGGTTTCCGGTCGCCGTTTGTGCTTCTAGGAGTTCCAGAGCGGTCGCTACTTGCCGGACTTGCACTGTTCCGACAGGGGCTGCTGGCGGACTGGCGCGGGCTGGGCAAGGGGGTGACTGAAGGCTTCTCCTCGTCCTCCTCCTTGGCACAGTTGCTGTGAAAACTGCGCTCGTCTTCATCGCGGTCTTCAGCCTCACGTTTGATTTTAACACCGGTGTGATTCTCGAGACGTTCCTCCTCGTCTAGTTCTTTTTTCACGACGATTTCGTCCGTCTCTTGGGCTTTGTCGGAAGTTGGGGACTTTTCTCGTTTGTCAGGGGTGGACCTGGGGGTGCTGTTCAGGGGTACTCCCGGTGGTTCCATTTTGCGTTCCGGTGTTAACGACTCCACTCGACTACTACACCGTTCCGATATTGAACTCGACTCGCTTCCGCTTCGTTCCCGCCTGCCGTAATGATGACTTTGTTGCTGGTGATAACTTCGTAATAAGTTCATGGTTTGTGCGTCTACTAAAGGTTTGGTGTAGTCGACGCTTTCGTCAATCCCTAATCGTTTTAAAATACTAGAACCCATCGGAGCTGTAGTTGGACCATGACCAGGAAAAGACGAATTTTGCCGTGATCTTGAATCAAAACTCTTCTCAATCAATTTCTCGATTGCGTTGAGGACAGAAGGAGAAGACCCGTTATTACTTTCGGGAACGGTCGTACCATCCTTAGTACTTAAATCAGTGACTGAAGGTGACCGCTGTTGGGGTGAAGGGGACTTTTCGTTTTGCTTCGACTTATCTCTAGTTGGACTTTCGGGTGGTAGAATATTGTTAGACATGAGTGCGTTTTTGAGGAAATTTCTTTGATTGCTTCCTATGGTTCCGCCCCCGACACACTGCCTTATATGATCAACGAACAAAGACGTGTCAATTTTATTGCCACACTTCTCACACGTTATCCTGCCAGCTCCTGAAGGATCGCGCATTTTATCAAGTAAACTGCTACTATCACCGTTCTTGAATTCGTGTTGCGCTCTTTCGAGTTCTAGTAGTTTTCGAACTGGGAGTGATTTTTTGCGCTTCTCCCGCGTCTGTCTTCGCCGACCCCCACTTTCAGTAATGGACCTCATTATGTGTTCTTTGTAGTGCGAATTTTTGACCATGTGGTTACTCAACTCTTTCAGAGAACTGAAAGCTTGGTCGCACACTTTACAGGTGAGGACCGCGCTGACGTGACTGCTGGGTCCCCCAGGTGGTTGGTTGTTACCTGATCCGCTCCCTCCGCCGCCCCCTTTCGCGTCATCAGACGACCGCCACGAAATGATTTGTTCTTGCGAGATGATATTTGTGTAATGTTGTGTTTGTTGCATGTGGCTGGTCATTTCGGCCAAAGATCTGAAACTTTGTCCACACCACATACACTTGAGTATTTGTCTTGTTTGTTCGGCTCCCTTGCCCAGCCACACATCCTGTCCCCTAACTAACTTTCGTGGCAGAGGCATCGTTTCTTTGATCAACATGTTGAGATCGGATGAATTCGGTTTGTTCGAATTAGTCGAAGAGGTACTAGTGTTTGTGTTCGAAGGCGATGTTATTTGAGGTTGAGGATTGATGATTTGTGATTGCATTGGAGGGACGGGAACGTTGACGCCGCAGTGTTTCGCTTCCTTCATGTGCGTCGTCATCGCGGCTAAACTGGGGAAGCTCTGCTTGCACCAGACGCACTTCAGCACGTCTTTTGCTTGCTCGGCCCCCTTGTTTAACCAGTGCGACTGCCAAGCGCTGTGTCTGTTACTGGCGGAGTTTCCTGGAGCTGCGTTTGCCATAGTACGGAACAAGTCTTCGCCCCCGAGTTTACTCAACTCGCTCATTTTTTCAAGCGCTTTGGTGGCGTCACTGGGGGTGGGGCCCCCATGTTTCAATTTACCGTTCCATAAGTCGGGCGAACTGTTTGTTTTTGGCGAAAGATTGGACGCGGCGGCAACAGCAGCCGCGAAATACGGTAAGTGCGAAGCACCGATCGGTGAGGGCCACTGGGGGAGGACCTGCGGTTTGTAATCAGTTCTCGGTTTGCGATTCGGCGGCTGAGACACGGAGTCGTCGTTAGAGCGCTTCCGGCTGCTCACACTAAGATCAAGAGGCCCGTTTCCGGGCTCGCCACTTGGGGGAGTCCCCGGTTTGCTCAAATTAACCACGTCAGAGTCACTATCAGCGTCACTTTTTTGGCCACGTTTACTAAAGTCTAAGATACCGTCATCGGGCGGAGAGTGCATTGGCGCGTCAACGGGGAAAACCCCGGGAGGTGATGATGAGGATGAGATCAGCGGCGAAACCGAGGCCCGGTTGAAGCCGGACGGCGAAGTCATCATCAGGCGGTGGGATTGTTGGGCTGCCGCCGCCACCGCCGCCGCGTTGAGGTAGGCCGCCATGGCGGCGGTCTGCGGGGGCAGTAAAGCGGCTGCCGCCGCCGCTGGAAGGGTCGGCGGAAGGGCCACCCCCACAGGGCTAAGGGTCGGGACGCCTCGTAGCAGAGCTGCACGTTCCGAAAGCATTGACTCGCCTGATGGACAGCGAGGCTGCACTAGAGAATCCGATGACTCGCGAGAATTGCACCGGGAATTCGGTAAATCCCTGCAAGGAAAAATATCGGTTAATACGAGAAAGTTTCGAGTGAGACTGAAAGCGGAAAGGCTGTATTATCAAACTGCGGCTCCATTGAGAAGCTGGATAAACATTTGAAATTTATTACCTGCAGTTGAGGGGATCTTCGTTGACGGAGCGTGGACTAGAGGGAGTGGGGACATCGCCGGGAGTCGGCGAAGCGGCGTCTTCTTCAGGAGGTACGGGAGAGGCGGCCGAATTGGGCGTCATGGAACCGGTGTCTTCGTCGCCCTCCAATTTATCGCCTTCTTCCGGCGAGCCGTCCTCGCCACCTTCCCCTGCAAAAGAATATTTCCGTTATACACGGTGGGAGAATTTCGAACGGGAGAGATACGATCGAGCCAGCACCAGCATATAATAACCTTTATATAGTGAAACAGATGTTGAATTGCAACTGCAACTTTCGAACCAAATAGGTATATCTGGAAATGAGATCGCATCATCACGAGTTTTCGAAACAATATCGTAATCAAATGTCGTGTTGCTCTGTATTTTCGCAGCGTGCACACTACTTATTTTAATTTATCATTGGTCTGGATCACATTGTTTCCTCTTTCTGTTAGAAGTTTCTTAATGAAGTCGCCCCACGGTTGATTGACAACCGCTCGGAATTTTGACTCGCAATCAAAAGAGCATTGTCTCAACTTTGATTAAATTGCTTTCAGGCAAAGTTTTTAATCATTTCAATTATCAGAAATCAATTTTTGGCGTCCACGTATTATTAATGTTGTCAAGACTTGGAGCCTGTTTTTATCCAACATCTACACAAGTTAAATGTGAGCACTACGCGACTTTCCATGAGAAACGACTTTAATCAAACGTAACACATTAATAAAGATTAATTTATTGCGGCAGTTCCATTAAATCATTCAAGAAATGACATCTGCAGTTTGCCTTGAACTATCACGTTTTTCATCGTCTCTGTATATACCAGGTGTTGCTCATAATTGATGGGTCAGTTCACATTCATGTTTGCATTTCTTTTCCGCCGTGTTGGAAAGAAATACGCAGACCGGTGCAAACGTTACTGCCAGAGATTTATGACCACCTTAATACGCGAATGCAAATACGAAAATTACACACCACCAAACAGCTAACGGCGGCTGTCTTGCATGCGGGACGCTGCTATTACGCCGATGAAGACTTCGTAAATCTCAACCAGATAAATTAACGCAAACAGAAGGAAAGTTTGCAAAAAATCCATCACTTTCGCGTGCCTTTGTGCGATCTTGCCAAGACCTGGAGGGTTGTTTGATCAAGTTAGGGAAATTTTTGGGTAATTCAACGAGGCCGGTGGTTTTATCGGTGTGGTGTTGTTAGTGAATACCCGTGTGTGGACAAAGCCAAATGGGGTTGTAAATTCTGTCTGGTATCAAGTAACAATGCAATATGGACGTCGTAAGCTGGACTAGGGACGTGCAGGAAGAACGGGAGTGTTAGTAATGGCTCGATTAAATTGCTAAGGGACGCTAAAGAACGACATGATGTTATTGCATCAAATCTCCCGTAAGATATTGTCCATCATCAACTGTTTGTTTCTATTATTTTTCCCACAAGCGGCCATATTAATAACCGTTTTGTTTGCACGATATAACTATGGAAATTGTAAAGGTTAATGAAGAGAAAAAACGCTCCGTCGTGCTTTTATTAGGTCGTTACGGCCCAAGACCGGCTCATATTTCGAGCACTTCGTGCACTTCCCCTGGCCTTTTTCTAATCCGGAAGTGTTGGACTAGATAAGATTTTTCCGTATGTTAGTCAGCCGACTTCAGCGCTCGTCTTGAACCCGAACAATACACGGCATGGTCCGTCGAGGTCGCCTGATTTATGCACCATTGTCTTTCATTTGAGCGCATATTTCTCGTATAAGGCATTCGTTGTGTGAGCAGCCGTATCTCACGAAGAGGAACGCCGTCGCGTATTTCCTCGCGGTCGCTATCTAATGCCCGCCTTATCAGCACTGTGTCTGTCTGTCACGCGCACCTGCAACTTGCGCAGGATAGTGCAATTAATTCCGGGAATCCTTAAAAAGCTCCACGCTCGCTACTACCAGCACTCGCAGACGCTTAGCGCTTACTCCAATATCTTTCGTTCCGTTGGATATCTGATTGCTGTTAATGAATGTGAGACGAACGAATGTGTGATCTGATCTTAGCCAATTTATAGAATCGCCAGGACACGCCGGACTTGCTTAAGTGTAACTGCCCCTTAACATGAACAATTTTGTGATAACATCGAACACTGAACTAGATACCGCGAATTAATGGCGCGGCTATGCACCGCAGTGTTCAAGAAAAACCACCAAAAACTGTAACATCTACAAATACTACCATTTTAAGTAAACTCAGTAGCTTTAATACTAACAAAAAATCTATTTTCTAGTTTTTTGTCTTCGGTGCAATTTTTTTTCAAAAATAGATTTTTAGCGAAAATCATAATCACGATAAACACAATATTTGACCCAATTCAATAATTTGTCGGATTAATTTTGAAATTTCGCCAAAGAACCTGATTGAAAAACGTCGTAAACAGCAAAATAGGATGGTTTTTACAATCGTCGGATAATTTATTCTGGGGATAAATTTTGAGAAATACAGTGTTGAAACAATAATTCTAACTATACAGCGTGTATCAGAACTCGCCCCCCACCGGAAAGGTGCATATAGTTTAGGCAATTCTGAAGTTAAAGTTCCTTTACAAAAAAATTCTAACTCTGAGTTTGAGAGATAAGAACGTTTGAAAATAGCCAATCACAAAAGACCTTGCTCCGGAGGACTACGGGAACAAAACACGTTGCTAGGAAATCAAAAATAAAAAAAAAGTGGACTAAGAGTTATTTTTCATTCCTTAGTAACGGATGTACTGTATGCAATACACCTAGGAGAGAGCTTCTGGGATTGGTCACTTTGAAACCTCTGTATCTCCCAAACGAAGAATAAAAGACCTACTTTTTTGCATTTTTGCCATCCCCATTGCTGTTACCACTAGCACCTTTCCGGTGGGGAGCGAGTTCTGGTACACGCTGTAGGTAGTGTTTTTGGATCAAAAATAAAAAAGCTATTTAAAAATCGAATTTTTATTAATCTAGTATTAATCAGGCATAGGTATATTTTTTAAGAGCAAAGTAATAGTTTTATATTGTTATCATTATCAGTAAACTATATTATCAAAATTGAGCATTAAACAAAATTTCAAATTTAGGCGCTAAATATGGAACAGTGTTCAAATATGGGCATAGATATGAACTTATTTATCTTTTAAGAAAATAACGCCAATAAATGTTTATCTTGTGTTTATCCATTATGGCATCTGGTTCACAGTCTGAACAAAAGTGAACATCATCTTCATTTTCACTAGTCTTAGTTTTCTTATTTCATTGGTTCTTTTCTTTTCTTTGCGTTTCTCGTCTTTAGTTTTCTCTTTCAATTATATTCTTATTTTTTTCAATAGTTATTTTATAAGGAAACGAAGTTATAACAGAAACCCCAGCAGCTTTTTTACCCCTATTAGATGTCAAAACCCAAATTCGAAATTCTTGACCAAAATAAAATTGACCTGGTACTTTACAAGACATACTTCACAAGTAATTAATCGACTGAAAAACATAAAATTAAACGTATATTCTACAAATTAAACATACACTTACAGTATTTAGACCTTATTTTCATAAATAAAAAAACATATTTTACGTGTCTTAGGAAATTCTTAGACAGTGGAAAAAAATCCTATCCTGAAGGCACCTCGTTTCAGATTGACGAGATAGACAATGAGATGTTAGAGCAAATTAATACAAAAGAATATAGTCGTTTGTAGTGTCTCCAAATTACTTGCTATACTAGCCCATATTAAAGTACTAGCCCACATTTACTTACTTTCCCCTAATTATACCACGAATAATTTCTAGAATTTGTCTCAGCTTTTAGTTTAAAAATGTGCTCAAACGCTTGGTCCAGCAAAAATTACACCATTCTTGAACTCATTTTATAAAAATAGTTAGTGTGTAAATGTTATAAATAAAAAAGTCTCTAAACATTCATAATGTTCAATAGAGAGTGAAGGGATAAACTATCCCTCAGTGCCTTAGTGGTGGTACCATTTCGCTCCTGCATGTCCAATAAAAAAAATGGTTGATGAAATCATAGTCGGACTATAGTGGAACAAAAAATATAAGAAAGTACACTTGACTGACCTGACGAGTTCATTCGCCAAAAAAACACCATTTGATTCTTTTGTTGAATATTGTTGTGAATTTCCCTTGTTGTGTATTTATCATTGCTGGAGTTCATTTACATTAAAAAAATATAAATAAATATAAATATAAAATATAAATAAAAAAAGTATGTATAGGTATTAAGAATGTGAAATAAATAGAATTAATTATAGAAACTCTTTCAGAGCTTTCGAACTTTGAATTAGTTTAAACGAAATGCACTTATACGTTGTCTTGATGAATGATAAAAAATAAAAAGCCCTCTTTTACCATTGCAGTGACCTGAATTTTTCATAATTTCATATTTATGATAAAATAAGCGAAGCGAAGTGTCAGATCGCAGGCATGTATGCATAGTCCTCATGAGGACTCAACACATTAACTCTTCCCGCGTCACCTGTCGCTCCTATCTGATATAAATTTTATATATGATGTGGCTTTAATGCGTTCCC
The DNA here is from genome assembly GCA_939628115.1 of Tribolium freemani. Taxonomy (NCBI): domain Eukaryota; kingdom Metazoa; phylum Arthropoda; class Insecta; order Coleoptera; family Tenebrionidae; genus Tribolium; species Tribolium freemani. The sequence goes on along the minus strand of OW626791.1, from coordinate 14,592,278 downwards.
CACACCTTCCCTGCAATGATAAGCGCTCTGAAAGGGCTCATTTGTGTTTAAAAAAAATCGCGAAGGAGGTCCGTCGCGGGGCTTGACCGAGGGCGTGCACGTATGTCTCCAACCTGTCCAAACACGGCCCAACAATGAACAATGGCAACATAAATCAGCGTAATTAGTTTGCAGCAGAGCTGCTGTATCTACATATCCTGAGTAGTCGTCGAACGAGGAGGAAGATCGGCGAACCCATTGGTCAACGGATATGTGTCCTAGTCGACTTTACTCCGCCTTTCTCTCCTGCAATCGAATCCTGTTGCGTTCCTCCGCATATCGTTGACAACAATTATAGCCGTGTTTGCACTACGGATCGGCTGCTAAGCGGCGTAATGCCCCATGTTGGTACTCGTGTTCGCACTATCGCCAGCCGGCATCGCACCGCTCAGCCCCCCTTCCTGCTGGATTCCTGCAATCCTGCTTTTGGACGGCGGGCCGCGAACGCGTGAGTTGTTTAAGGAGCGACTTTCAGGAATAATTGATAATTAGTATGCGCGGAGGTCAACACATGCCAATCAAGCCAGCCAGCACTAACAGGATCTATCGCAGACTCGTGAGCCAAAGCTCACGTAGTGGACGGCGCCTCCGCGATTCCACTCGCAATTATTGTGCCTCATCCCACGCATTTTAATGTCACATTAGCGGTGCATTGCAACAAACCTGAAGCACGTGACGAGCCGATGGATGCCTGGATGGCCGATGACGATTTGAGAAACTTCCGCGTTTCAACATTTTTATCATTAAAATACTTATTTATTGTTAAATAGCTTTGTTACAGTTTTAATTTATAATTTATTCAATCAATATAAAATGCAACCCCTCAATGCAGAAATTCTCTATTTAATTAACGTTTTATTAACACAAAAATTTTATTCATACGCTTCAATTAACAGAAATCAACTAAATGTACCTTCCATATGTTTTGGACATATGCATAAATATAACAGATTCGTATCTACAGTGACATAAAACTGCTTTGATTCGTTTCAACATTGCATCTGTCCAAGAAAGTATTTAGGCCTTTAAGCTTAGAGAGTATCTTCCTGAACGTTAGAAGATGCCAAATGTGGAGAACAAGGAACAAGGCTTCGATCTTCTATCTTCGATCTTTTTTTTTGTCACATGATGTGACAGCATAGATCTTTCGAATTAACTTTTTTTGATATTTTTACTGTGTCGAAGATAGTAGGTATTTAGGACAAATAGAAAAATATGTACTATCTTCAGTTGAGGAAGAAGTTCTTCCTTGACTGTACCATACCCAGTGGCATATTTATGTCCATTGCCGCCCCTGACTACATTTCTTCAAAAAAAAAAAAATACAGGGTGTTAGGGAATGGCTTAGCAATATTTCGTATGTGAATTTGTCAAGATCAGACGAGTTAAAAAGCTTTATACCATTTTTTCAAAAAGTGTATACTTTCTTCAAAAATTTTTATTAATCCACTTGTTGAGAGCCATTGGTCGTATATGGTAGTTTATTAGCGGTTAATTTTTTCTTTAAACAAAGTGAACATAATGGCGCATGGACGTTTTGACAATTTTTCAAATTTGTAGATAGCATGGCCATTTATATAGGAGGTTTCGAACCCCAGTTCTGGCATAAATTTCTTTTTGTTTTTTTTTTAGAAATTTTGATCACAAAACACAAATTGAAATGGGAGAATTACGAAGTGGACCAAGAAGTTAATTTACCTCTGCTGTTTTGTCAATAATATTAAAATTTACGCTAATTTTTTATCATTCTAGTTCAGCGGTTCTCAAAATTTAATTTCAGAACGATTTTTTGAGAAAACTATGCATTTTCGATTTACAAAAATTTTACTTAATCGATTCGTTTTGCCATTCTCTATCTACCTTTCAACTTTTATTGACAAGAAGGCATATTTTTGTCGTATCTACTTTAGAAATTTGTAGCACTTGAACCATTTTGTAATACCAATTAGATATCCTTAAAACAACTGGTAAACTGCATAAACTGCTTAAAAAATGTTACAACAGTTACAATAGTCTGACATCAAACAAATTCCATCAATTTTCGAGTATGGAATCTGATAAAAACAAATCAGTAAATATGTATCTGCTTTTAACTTCATTCTTTTTATCAGTTTATCAGTTCTCTTAAATTCAGTAATATCCTTAACCGAGCCTTAACAGTTTATTTGAATGAAACAGCAAATTCTGAAATAGATCTTTGTAATGTCACTTTTTCATATCTCCTCTATTTTGCAAATATTATTAAAAAATCAGTCTGTATTTGTTTAAAACTTTTTGTTTTTCAAAAAACTTAGTCACTTACTTACGACTTTTTTCTATAATATTACGTTATCGCTGACTTTTTTCAAAGACATTTTTCTGTATTGCGTATACCAATCAGGCTTTTTTTACCATTACTCATCGTGAATTTTCTATACTAACATGAATAGAAACTATTAAAAACTTCTTAAAACTCATTAACCAAATAATTAAGAACTTACGAAGCAAAAAATGCGACGAAAACTAAAAATCTGATCAATTGATTTAAAAAATTGCAACACGTCTATTTACTAGGTATTTTTTAATCAAAATAAAGATAATTTTGCCGCCCCTAAAATTCTGCCGCCTGGGCTATAGCCCAATTAGCCCATATGTAAATATGCCACTGACCATACCAAGTGTACCAATAGATAATATCCCTCGCCTGAAGATGATACAATAAAGTTTCGAAACGTCGTGACGAATTTAAGAACTTAATTTTCCAATTTGTCTTAAATACCATTTTCGTTAACAGAATAATGCCTTAATTGTGTGAGGTAAATTTTCGGGCACCTCGGGTCATTTTGTGGCTCGTTCTGCAGTACAAAGTTCCTCTTGCTGTAAGCAAAGCGAATAAAAAGTGTATGACGTGTGGAGTTGTTGGCTAGTAAATCACACACGTCAGTCAGCGAAGAGGCAGTTAAAGAAGCGAAATAATTTAGTTTTATAAAAGTCTGGCGTTGACGAGGGGGCGTACGGTGGAGAGAAGTAATAAGAAGACAAGAAGATGAACAAAGGAAACTGCGGTCGGAGAAAAGAGATGGATGAGTGACAGGACTCATTGTGGCTGCGGTGAGTGACGGCTGAATCGCTTGTTTTAGCAGACAGGTGGGGAAGAGACGGACGTGAGGAAATTAACTCCCGGCTTTGGCCCATTTTTCTCCCGCGATGAATATTGAAACGTATTTTTTCATTAATGAAGGGGGGTGGTGGTTGATATGCCGTGTGTGGCGCCACTTGATTATCGCCGTAGCTGAGCTCAGATCCTGGGGGAGCTTTGCTTCTGGATCTGGATAGAGAGTGGCGGACAGCGCCGGATACGACTGTTTCCTGCTCCCCACGGCGGTCATAGGTGAGAAATCTTATTTCAACGCCGCAGTAATCGAACCTTAGACACGTCTAATGAAGTTTGCTCGTTCGCCACTCTCATCAGCTCGTCAGGACCTTCACCACGAGGTCGGGGATCTCTTTGGGGGAATCCGTGTTTTGCCAAAACAGGAGAGACGATAAATTACTTCGCCAATTAGAAATGTAACTTTACACAAACGGAAATATGGCTAATGGGATTGAAAGGTGGCGAAGGAGGGAAACGACGAACCTCATCAGCCTCATTATTTATTTAGCAACGTTGGCGGACAGGGTTATTAATGAATATTGAATAGAGTACAATTAAGGGACATCGCTAGACTTTTATTAGATGATTTCGCTACTATTAATTATCTTTCTCGAGCCCGATGAATTATTCAAACTCGATCGATTAACGAAAAATTTACGTTCTTATCAAAGTTCCCTTCATACTGCCTCTGACAACAATTTACATTTTCGAGGACACTCGAAGAGACGTCTACAATTACGCCTCATCGATGAAATGACCAAGTCAACAACATCCGAACGGATCAGCCCTTGTCTCTTTTCACCAATCGGGAAAGAAGGGAGAAAGACGCTGCTGACGTACTTTTGAGACTTGATTAGCGCAATCTAAAAGTGATGGGTGTTGATTGACGTTCTGTATGTTTGAAATACGACGACGCCTGTCTTTCGCCAACATGACTAGGCACCTATTCAGAGCTTTGTTAGGCGATGCAGGTAAAAGTCAGCCTTCGATAGAGATTGTCAAGTAGTAAGATGATGGATGTCAGATGGTCGAGAAACAACGCGATGATTGATTGAATCGCATTTAATTATCCCTGGAATTGGTGCCAATGTAATTAGTATGCAGTCTGCAACTGCGACAAAGGAATTCTTCTAGAATATTATTTTCATCACAATACGCAACAGTTGAATGTGGAGAACGGTATTGCGTTCGAAGAGTGCCACCGTTGCGTCAGTTCTTATTTAATCGAAAAAAGTGCCGAGATGCAGGTAGGAGCTCCTTGGTGTAAAATATAATACGTAAAATATATGGACACGGCGGACATAAAGTTAATGGACGCAATATCACGGCAAATTATTTATTTAAAAAAACGCGTTTAATGGCAAAATGGCTCTCTATAAATTCCTAACTGATTAAAGATATTGCAAATAAACGTTCAACGTCCCGCTGAGGTCGAATCAGAAAAGCAATCGTCCGTGCTGAATAAACAAACGCAAATGAACTTTCCTAACATTTGCATCGCCGTCGCTCACACCTATCCCAATTTGGGAAAATTTCGCCGGAAAAAGCCGACTTCATTACCGCCCATAAATTATCCTTCTTGCAATCGATACAAACATTTCAATTGGGGAAAACTATTGTTAAAGTTGACTCATTGCGAGCGTTTCATAAACTGTCATCAAAATGTTTTATTAGGCCCCGTGTATCTATCATATATCACGTTTACTACACACAAATAACAGGGGACTGGAAATCGGTTGCTGTGTTGTTATAATATTGCCATGCAATATAACCAAGTGTGTCAGTGGACATAAATCTGTCAATCGAATTTGTAATCGCCATTGATTCTATGCATGACTCAACGGTCCCTTCTTTTGACATTTGACAGACTGTCTTCATGCTCCTGGGAAAACGACACGTCATTATTACCTTAATTTCCCGGATGATTTTCCGGCTCGAAACACAAACCGACGATACAAACAGTAAAACTGAAAGTATCTCTACATAATTACGCATTAAGTTGAATTAGACTTGTCAGACGAGATTGAAAGGGTAAATCAAGGGGTCCAAGCGCAATTATACACACGCTGCATTTCTCATGAGAACATCTATTGGCTTCATAATTGCTCTACTATACACCATTTGTCCACGCAACAACTAAACTAGTTGCTCAAATTTTTAAAATTATTACAAGTTCTTGTATTTTACGTGACGCAAGGTTTTTATTAGCCAGTCTTACGTGAATCAACTGTTAAAGAACGAATCAATACACAGAAGGAATATTATGCTATAGTCGCACTATTATGGGAGTAGACATTTGTGATTAATATCCACTAACTAATGATCGTAAAATTCCAGTGTAATAAAGTGTACAAATTAAAATTGATATTCCTTTTTAATTCGTCTCTGTTTCCTGCGTCTCAGCATTGCAGTTTTGCGAAAAATGCAAACGCATTGTAATTTTTAACAGAAAATAAATCGTTGTTTGTTAATTTAGAGCCATTGTGCGGAATAATGAAGTTTGTTTATGAAGGTAATACCTGGCCCAATATTTTTTCCAAATAGTTGTAAAGTCATTGGTTTACGGCGTAATTTACGGTAGTCGTGTCCGTACTTCCCGTAAACATTCCGCAGCCCACTTTGACGTTAGTTATTTAATAAAATTCCATTAGGGAATCCAAATGTTTGCCCAGTCAAAGCACAACAGATGCTAACAATTATCTGTGCAGCATATTTACAATCCATAAAGTACAATAAAGCCGCTCTAAACGTCGGCCAAGAAGATCAGTTGGTACGTTATTTACACTGAGCACTCTTATTATGTACAGAGATCTGCAGCCGCTGCTTCTCTGATGTCTAATAGGGAATAAATCACAACAAATAATGAACAACAAACAGACGCTCATATTTATTAGCCATAAACGTTTGGCAATAAAATGGCAACACCACTTACAAAGTTAAATACGCTCTACTACCGGTGCACCACCCGTTATTTGCAGCGACATCTCGCGACGGCCATCCTAATTAAGGCGGACGTATTTTAGAAAAGCAGGAGTCCCAGACCACCCATTTCTGAGTCCGTTCCATCATCGTGTGTCACTTAAGTGGGAGCCATCCTAAGTCAATAACAACATATAATATACATACGCAGAGGTCGTTCGTGGTCCTACACAAATGTCCAAAGCACCTTTGTTGCCTGTCCACCTGCCCACTTACCATTGATTTATTGTAATTATGTGTTATCATGGGACCATCCATCTATCTCGACTCCATGCGTCACTGTCAAACGTTTGACCGGATCACGGACATAAACTTCACCTAATTAATAAATGGGCCCGGATCCAACCTAGGCTGGAATCGCACGAGACGCAATAATTATTTATTTTAACACCCGGTGACTCACGAACAAGACACGTTACACACGACTCAACAAATAAAATTAACAGGGAAAATACTGCCACTTATAAATACCCACAACAAAAGGACACTCATTCCCGATTATTTTTGAAAATTCATTAACGGGTCACCACTGTTCATTCTTATATTCTTTTACACTGTTAGCTTGGATTAACATGTATTTGGAAAAAATCTTCAAAGTTTAAATTCAATTTTATTGCTGTTTTAAGTTTCGTCTCTACTTTTTTTCAACTTCAATTCGTTGTTCAGAGGATTAGTAACTTATCCTAGTGCAAAATTTAGAGAGACTTCTTTATAGAAGTGGTGCTTTGGGAGTTTATTTCAGGGCTTCTTTCTGTGGGCGTTCGGGTCATAAAGAGCCGGTGTTGGTATGAAAATCGTCATTGTCCGCGATAAATTAAGGCACATTCACATTTCGTAGTGTCCTGCTGACATTATATAAAACGAGGTTAAGACGTAAATCACGTGAGAGCACAGGGTTTGTGCATTGCAGAACTGGGGCTGTCAGTGCTGACCACAGCTAAGCTCGGCACAATGAAGGGCCCAGGCAGGCAAACCTCTCTCCTCTAATTTACTAACGTTCGTTAACGTGATTCGAATTAATTTAGGCCCGGCACCGCCGACGCTACTGTGCTGATTATGTATTTGCTACATGTCTTGGAAATTTATTGCTTTCTGGCGGCGCCGTTAGAGCCACTTTCAGGCGTTTCAGCGAATTTCAGAAGCGTTTTGTGATTTTTTATTCGGGGAGTATGTGAAGCATGTGGTCCAGACGCCGCTCGCACTTTGATGGAATGACGGGCAGGTGCTGAAAGCTCCTGCCAACTTAACCCGATGACATTCCTGCAGCGGCTTCCGGATTAAATCGACACAGTAATGAAGTGTTAACACTTGAGCGGAATTAACATATCAAGTAATTTGCATTTTTAATTCGCATCGAGAGCCGCGAGCCATTCTTCCAGTAACACAATATTAACATTCCTGGTCGAGGCCGGTCACCATATTTCACCTGAAATACAATAGTTGGCACACATACAATGGACGACCGATGCATAGCGCTTTGGATTTTTCGTTCGCTGCACCAGGACTGTGACCTTTCGGCAGACTTGGGGCAGCTTCCACACTGCACGGTATGTTAAGTGTGACGTTAAACGAGCACACATTGTAAATCTAAATGTGTAATTACAGCGTGAAACAACACTACCAAACCAAACCGTAATTGGCGCAATTACCATACTATAATCGAATTAAGACCACAATAAACACACTATAAATCCGCGACACGTCGCTACCGCGAGAAAATTTTCTTAAGCCAGATCCAGATAATAACATTATTTATGTACGAGGGTACGCGCCGTGAGAATCAGCACGCCGAATTATTATTCCAATGCTCAAAACCAACATAAGCGGCTCAAAAACGCTTCAAACTCATTTACAAATCCCAAAAATAAAAAACTCAAAAAACGAACAAGACATTGATTTATCATTACGTGAGGCTCGAGTCAAAAGCATTTTAATTAGAATTAATTTGGGCCGAGTGTCTTAACAAAATTACAACGATTAAAGCAGGAACAAATAAACACGTCGCTCGTAAATAGTACTGGAAGTGAAATATGTCCGTGTCTCATATCACTGTCTTGGAAAAAATCCTGCTTTACATCTGCTCAGGGCACGATTTGAATCCAAGTTAAAAAATGACGATGCTTGACGTTCCAATTTTCATTCTAGCATATACGAAGTTTGGCACCAATAGAACAATTAAAGGGCTAACAATACCCCAAAGTTGTTGCCAAATTCAAAAAATTTGGACTTCGAGACAAAGCTTCATTTTTTATTTCATAACATTATTGTCTCGCATCAAATTGGTTCCAAGAAGTGACAACTGATTAATAAAACGAACGCAACACTTGCCATAAAAATTCCTATTACCATTCAAACAGGGAATGATTTTTGAAATATCGAAACATTTATAATTATAGTTACGCAAATACACTGACTGCGTAAATAATTGTTTAAATAAAACAATAAATAAAAAAACTTAATTACAAGCAAAAAAGTCTTCACATTTTGAAGAAAGCACAGTTGCATTATTTTTAATATTTATTTTGGTTTCTTTTTGTTTTTTGTTTAGTTTTATTCATTTTTCGAGTTATGGTTGATGTTTGGCTGTTGCAAGTGGTTCGTCTTTGTGTTCGACTCATCTTTGCCGATGGCAATTTAAGATCCAGAGATGGATTCGGCAGAGCAGTGAGTGACAACAGAGGCGGCCGGCACCTGCCTGCAATATGTCATGTCAGTACTAAATGTCTAGAGGGGGATCAATTATTAAACTGGAAGCACTATTAGTAGACGTTGTGTAACGTCTAGTGCCAACAGGACAAATAATTTTAACACCACTTGTCAACCTCCATCGACGATTTATACAAAGGCTGCTGCTCCACTCAAAGTCTATTTGTGATAAAATTTATTTCAGCCGACGAATCTGAACGTAATAAATGCCGTAAATCTTTCAAGCGAATTTGCGACAGACATAACTTGGTCGTCGGGTCATCTCCAAAGAAAATAATAGGAGAAAAAACAGAGTGCGCAAAGCGGTTTCGAGGATATGCCCCTCTTCACTCCCGGCATAATTTTATACAAAAGCTTAATTTTCTGCCCATAAATCTAAACGCGTATAAAATTTAATGGCTATGATGATGGTTTGCGGTTTATGTTCAATATACCCACATCTGCGTGGATCAAAATATAGATCGACATCCTCGACAAAATAATATTCCTGTCCGATTGTATATTAGTCAAATCAAAGTTGGAACCGAACCGTTGGTGGTGGTGGCGGTTTTGCAGCACCGACCTCTATATTTGGTCGGGACGAACGGCCTTATGACATACACAACTCATAAACACTCCGACTGTGACACAATTTATTTGATTCAATGAAATACCGCATATATCATAGCGGTTTAGAGTGGCTGAAAGCGTCAGACGGAAATAATTCAACGGGTTTATCACGCGCTTGCCAAAGACGAACGGATAAAAGCCCGTCAAATGACGCCTAATTATACACGAGCCGCAAAAATTGACCACTACAGAGTGTTCCAAGTTTTTTCTGGAATTGTGAGTGATAAGCAGACGCCAAAATGTTGGTGGTGAAAGTTGGCCCTAGTTCCGTGGCAATTACAGTCCTTTCCGTTAGTTAGTCCGTGCGATCCTCCGGACGCCTCAGCGCGTATTGTTCTCATTTCAGGAATGATTCAATTTTATTTAATTCGTCTCCGTAGTACCACAAAACATTCGAAAACAGAGCGAGAGAGGGTAGGCGAGGACGGCGGCATAAAGGGAGATAAAGAAAAGGAAACTCCGGGGCCGGAGAATAATGCATAATTCGGTCATAAAATATGTCGGGGTCTGTAGAATTGAACGCTATCCTTCAAAGAGGGCAGGTGGGGGGACGGAGGACCGGTAGATTTATTGGGCAATAAAGTATTATAATTAAACGCGCACAGAACCCGCGATGTCACTCGGGCTACGTCTATAAATCTAAAGGGCGCTCTACGCCACAGCCCGGACGGACACTCATGCAGAGCAAAGGTGAGCCGGCTCGGCCCGAACGCCCCTCGACGGCCATGTCGAAGCTTTATTGAAACAATTCGGGCATAAATCACACCGATAAAACACGCACTGACCGCTTATGAACTTTGCAGCCGAGACGGCAAGAAAATTCCAGAGACGGACTAACGACACGCAGACGACGTCACCAAAGATGCTTACCTGCAACAAAAAAGACTCGAATTACTAACACGAATAAATCAAACTCGATAAAGAATGCAAACTTTATTTCAACTCTGATATAAATATTCCTTCACCGTCGACCCACTTTTGCAATAAAATGCTCTCTTTCTTTCAACCTTCAATCAAAAACAACAAGAATAATAAAAACTGATAAGGTATTGACCGACCATCCTAAATACTGTACTGTAGCAGCGTCCGAACTCGTAATTGTTCACCTTCATTTAAAGTTTTTTAAGTGTGCCGCTTCACTAAAATGTGTTCCGTACTTTATCTTATTTTTCTCGTTTTGCATTCTTTATTTTCGAGTTTGTTGTTGCATAAAAGTTTTATTATGGTGATAGATAGTCATATCATTGACTACAACACATAAAAAACGAATGAAGCGGCACATTTTATAAACATAATAAATACACAGGGTGTTAGGTAAATCGACCAAATCTTTCGAGGATGTCTTCCTTCAAGCAACAAGCAATATTCTCTAGTTAACCGTTTATTGCGAAAAACAAACCTTAAAATTTTGAATTTTTTGCCTTAAATTAGGGTACCTAGCCAATTCATAGAGGAATACTTAATTCTTCAACAAAAAAATTAATAACGCAAAAACTAAAAGTAGTAGAGCAAAACGGTTTGTTCCAGTGAATTCTGCGGCTCATTTTACGTATTATACGAGTTTTTCATATTATTTAAAATTTTGTGTTTTTTTGCCTAAAATTTTAGTGATCACATTCAAAAAAAAAATATTTTTTTTAAACTAGCCCTAGTATATCTATACAGGGTGTTAGGGAATGGCTTAGCAATATTTCGTATGTGAATTTGTCATGTTCAGACGATTTAAAAAGCCTTATACCAATTTTCCAAAAAGTGCATACTTTCTTTAAAAAAAATTATTAATCCGCCTGTTGAGAGCCACTGTGTCGTTGATGGTAGTTTATTAGCGGTTAATTTTTTCTTTAAACAAAGTGGACATAGTGGCGCATGGACGTTTTGAGAATTTTTCAAAATTGTAGATAGCATGGTCATTTGTGTGGGAGGTTCGAACCCCAGTTCTGGCATAAATTTCTTTTTGTTTTTTTTTTAGAATTTTTGATCACAAAACACAATTTGAAATAGAAGAATTACGGAGTGGACCAAGAAGTTAATTTACCTCTGCTGTTTTGTCAATAATATTGAAATTTACGCTAATTTTTATCATTCTAGTTCAGCGGTTCTCAAAATTTGGGACTTTAATTTCAGAACGATTTTTTCGGAAAACTATGCATTTTCGATTTACAAAAATTTTACTTATTCGATTCGTTTTGCCACTCTCTATCTACCTTTCAATGCTATGCTAAACCATTCCCTATCACGCTGTATAAAATGAAAAAAAAAACGTAACTTATACACTATAGAGCATTTGACGATTTTCTCGACACCAATGGATTCCCAGGATCATTTTACATAGGTTTGAATTACCACTTTTAATTCTGGTTGTCGAAGCAGTGAAATCACATTGATAAAAATCAAGAAATTCTGGCTTTCAAAAGAGAAGTTCTTTTATTTAAAGTCTTGATTTCTGTACGAAAGTTAGACTTTTGACCAAAAATACCAGTTTCCAAACTACAAACTTATCTCCGAACTCTGCAAGCACATTCTGAATTTTTCAGAGTCTGAATTTTGACTTTTAAGCTTACATTTGAAGCAGTGAATTACAACTTTGAAATTCGAATTTGCATTTTTGAATCCCTTTTTGAGATGCTGTTTTTTCCACTAAAGAATTGACTTTATGTAAAGTATGAAAAATGGTTTATCCACTTTTTTGCTTCAAGTAAGTACCATTAGCAATTCATTGTGATTCGTTGAGTGTTTTTATCTATAACCATACACAGAAGTGATTCAAAGAAGTGGTCGTAAAGTTTAAAACAGAATATGTACTTTTAATATTGGCACAGATTTTATGGTTTCTTTAGATAGAATTTATTATACTGCCGATGAAAAGTTTGCATCTCAACGACTTTCATGTTTATATGTGTTTGTAACGACAGTATTAAAATAAAACTGGATCAACTTCCTGATAATAATAGTATCATTAGCATTTTCAATAATGCATAAACCTTTATAAATTTCTGAAAAAACTGCTTACAGTGTACCTACACGGATTTTATTCCTCTTCAAGCAGTTGTAAAAAATTTCTTTATTCATAGTACTTGTAATTGTAGTTTTATATTAATTTTTTGATGAAAAAGTGAGTGAAAATGAGAACGACTAAGAGGGTTTTCCAGTGTGCGCTGGCATGGTATAAATGAAGATGATGAGAAATTGTCGCTTTGTTCACTCACGGCAGACAGTGTCGTTTATTGATTGGTAAGCGAGGTTAGCAAGCGTCTCTGTCCAAGAGTTGTCGCTCCAGACGTCTCCGAGAGTGACAGCGATGTCCGAGTGACATTTACCCACCCCTCGACGTCGCTGCACCCCTCACTACCCCATGCTGTCCGACAGATCAATGTTGGAGAGCTTAAAAAGAGACAGACCGACGAATGTGTCACCTGTACATCAGGCAGAAAAGAGAACTGTCCATCAGTGGCGGAGTGTCGCTGGAGGAGCAGTTCTTATTAATGACGCCTGTTTAATTGGATCAGGAATTGAATGATTGAGTTACAAGTGCAGTGTAGTGTGTGAGTGTGGCGGAACCCCCGGGGTCCGACAAATGATTCGGTGTCAAAGGGTCGGCACGCGCTGGCTGTCCGCCCGTCTCCTCCTTACATCACTTGTGGGCTTCCTTTGCCTTCCTCACAACTACAATAGCATTGTGATATTGTGGCGCGATCGGCCCTTCAATCCTAACAATACCCTTTCCATTAATTGTAGCGGGGTCAAGTGCAGGAATTCGCACCCTTGAGTCGATGATTGACTTGAGGCAGGTAGAGCAGCGTGCCATCTATTAGAGGCGGCAGGAGGCTGTGGGAACGCTCCATCTTCCATCACCTGGACTCCCCGGTGATGATGGAGCACCTCTCGCCTACACCGTTAAACCCACGTGTTACCAATTAAGAATTAACACGTGAATTATTGCCATGATTAAGAGTGACCCAATTCACTCACAAATCTACGCACTCTCCCAATTTCACCTCAGGAGTGCCAATGCGAGGAAAGTTAACTCGCCGATGACCGGAGATCTGGGCGACATTTGTCAAAAGTTGATATTAAATTCCAAATGGGGTCATATGTCTTTCACGAAATGGTTCTGGATCTTTCGGTCGCGTAATTTAGTGGCTCTTATAAATCACCACGTATTGATTAATGAGATGAGAAGTTTCGAAGTTTGTTTGGCGACGCCTCTGATTTAGTTTTTAATAATCCCTGCGAAAAAATTTGGACGAACGGACGGTTCCGACATGCCAAAAAGACAACCACAACGCTGCGGCCTTAAATTTTCAATAAACGTCCTGCTAACTTCTCTCGTGTTTAATATACCGCAGTTCCTTCAACTCCTTTACATGTCCTGTGGATGTTGCGATCTAAAAGGACAAATACTTTTCTGCTTAAATAGACATTTGAAAAACATTGCATATGCAATGAACTGTTTAGACGTAAATGTCCCCAGCGGATGTCAAAAGAGATAAGGGTTGGACGAATTTTCCACCAACAGAAGACGCGGCATAAAGCCGATGTAGAATCAGCTTTTACGGGCGCTCACCAGGATCAAAACGACCGTTTGTAAAAACCATATTTCCAAGCCGAGACGCAACCGTCACACACGCAAATATTATCTCGGGAACATAAAACTGCAGTACACAGTCGATTGCCGGTGTCTGTAATCTCGAACAAATCCGATACTTTTATTGCGCTGCTATAATTTAATTTGTTATCTCCTTACGATGTTGTAAACCAACTCTAAGCAAACCGAAATTGTTGGGATAATTCGTTAACCTCTGGAGTTTCCTTTCGAATTCCGTTTTATTGTGCTGAAAATCCGTGGTGGAAAACTGCGGAACGCGGCCAGACATCTCTGGGTTGTCCGAATAAGAATAACAGACAGAGGATATTGCATTTATACACGCGTCGGCTTCTCACACATAATAAAATCTTAAATTCGCAAATGTCAGTCAAAGCGTTGTTCATCGGAATTGACTTGAAAATCGGCCGCCTGTCCTAAGTACATCAATAAATCTTATTGTTTCGCCCTCAACACGGGATACTTATCCATAAAACCTTCGTCACTTTTGTACCACAGCTGACATCATTAAAATCTCGAAAGCAATTAAAACGCGGCCGGTCAGACTTTTACCTGTGAATATCTTTTTAACATCCTGAGATTAATGCCGAGCTTCGACACTTTGCTTTTAGACAGACAGATTAATTGCCGCCGATGGACGGAAACGGCGCCCTATTCACAGATCTGGGCATTTTTACAAAAAGCAGTCGCATAACGCCAGGAAATATTCTGTATTTAAGTCAGGACTGACGGATTTATGCGAACGTAAAATTTTTAAGAACTGGAGAGAATGTGCATTAATAAAGGAAGCGAGCGATTCCGCAAAACTTTGTGTTAATTAGATATTAAGAACCAAGGAGTTGTAAGTTGTGGCTTGTAGACTAATAAAAGCTTGCTGACTGAATATATGACACTTTGTCAACCAGTTTCGAGTTCAAATTGGTTCAGCTTCAGGAATAGAAATATACAAAATGTTTTTAAAGACTAAAAAGCAAGTTGGATAAAAGTCCAAAACCGTAAATAATCTCCGGTGTAAATTTTAAGTATGCAGTATTTCAGAAATGTGGCATTCAAATTTATTTTTCTCTTATACATCAGAACAAAACAGAAACTTGATACAACGACCCACCATTTACCCAATTGTTGTCAGATTTATCAAAGTAAAATGGGTTAAGTTGTTTCTTTTTAGTCACCTACCTATAAAAATAAAACTATGAACACAATACAGAGACTTCACACGAGTGGCAGCTGTCCATCATTCTTAAGACGTTATAAAAGAATGAAACCTGAGAATGATTTGAAACTGTTTTCCCAAACCTTTGGTTACAAGTATAAGTATTTGGAAGTAACACTGGTATAAAAAAAGTTAAATTTTGTGAAAAATTTGCATTAAAGAAGGTGCAATTGAAATAAAAAGTCAGACCTTTCATGTCCATGAGTGGCTCTCGCTGTCATGAAAAACGCAGTATTTGAGAGAAATCCGGCACATGACGTTCACAGGAGCACCCCGAAATTCACACTGTTTACAAAGGGCTGCAGAAAGCCCTGTTGGTAGTGCCACCCTCCCTACCCTACGTAGAAAGACCAGTCAAAAGTCAGTATATGAGTGGTTGTGACGCGTGCCCCCCTCAACCCTCTTTGGGTCCATCATCAGAAAGAAGACACGGGACAGAAGTCCGTTGACAAGATCCTGCAGATTCATCTATCTGTCCGTGGCAGGAGTTGTTCGGACATTTCATGTCAGAGGAGAGGACTCAGCCACCCCCTAACTGACGTCTGTCGGACGCAATAACGAAAAAGATTTTCTATTGCCGAGGGGATTATTATAAAAACTGTGTTTTAATTAAAGGATGCAGGATGTTAATCGCGACGATTTAGGAGTCGCCTGTTACACTTATTACCAATTAAAGGTAAATAAACGGCGATCGTTAAAAATAACCGCGGGTTTTCTACCTGGGACCATTTAATGAAACGGATCAGAATGACACAAGATGCAATAACGTAACACAGGCAGCGCGGATTGTTATGAGTGACTCTATTATAATTATAGAGTAGAGTAAAAGCGGTGGAACTATTAGTGGAATGTGCTCATAAACATCAACTGCTTACTCGTAGCCTGAGAGTCTCTCGTAAAAAGTCCACGTGGGACGAGGACATAACACGCAACATTACGCACGACCGGGATTATTCTAATGCGAAATATTCTTCTTGGACGTGCCACTTCAATTTCATTTTTAACAGCTCGATTAGACCGATCAGCTGGAAAACTGCCGACCGCAGGGCGGAAAATTATACATTAACACACGCTTCATTTAACTGACCAATATTAGGAAATAATCTTTTTATTAACGCATCCATATTCACACCTGCAAATCAACAACTTTTCAATTCCAACGACTGAGAAATGGCTGCGAGATATTTTTAACGCGAAGTAATTGACAGAAATACCAGCATTAATAGGCCGAAACTACCCAATTAAAATAAAAAAATTGCAAATGGTGCTAAAACGATTACGACTGAATGTCCTTAATTGAATCTCGTGAATTGTGAAATATTTTAACGGAGCTTCAGAAATCAATTAGCTGCTTGTCAATAGTAAATAACTTTATCAAGAAAGCGATATAAGTAAGAATATAAAATAAATTAGAAAATTTAATGTGCGTCTATTGTTATTTTCTTATTATCAAAGTAGTTTAAACCGAGAATGTCTTCCCTATCCTAATAAATAGCGCAGATAGGTGACGTTTTAATTTCATTACGATAAGTTTATTGAACATGAAACCAATCGTTTAAATTTATTCAAGCAAGATGCTAACAAGAATCAATCACGACTAACCCAAATAAATACTCCACCAGGCCAATAAATAATTCGTTGCCGAAAAATAAATTAAAATTAAAAAAATTAATGTCAGTGACAAAATCGGATGATAGATCGCTTGTTATCCGGAGTGTTCCAACTTGTATCTATTTTAATTTTATTCCTATTGACGTAATAAATTTGAAGATTATCTGACGAAAATCGGGAACTCGAGTCGTTGGCCACATATGACTAACATCCGTGTCTTAGGCGACAGCTGTCAGTTTCCATAAATTAAAAATTATTTTCGATTCGGCCCCGAATTTGCGAAAGGAGGACGTCAATCTGCGAATGCATCACCGTTTGTGCCATTACCCATGCAGCTCCGAAATGGAACTTTGCCAACATCGCTGCAGTAGCACGCCGAATGAAACTATACGAATATTTCGCGTATTTTTATTATTAAGACGATTTCCCCGCTTCTTTATTAGAGCGGCAAATTTGCATCGAGTTCGTTATGCGAAGTTTGAGAAACTCTCCATCGGCAGACGAAAGGTGCGAGGAACAGTTTATAGTTGGCAATTTGACTACTTGGGGTAGTTCAACTAGGTACACATTGTCACCGAATGAACAGACAGGTGTCGGGAGATTCCGGCGCCACCATTCCTTCCCTTATTATCTCTCAGTTTTATGAGGCAACTAAGTTGCAGCTCCAGACGTGTAATTAGACGTTGGTTTGTCCTGATTTGGGGAATTGGGGCACTGAGCAAAAATCGAGCGAGTGGGGACGGAATATTTCACACAATTTTTCGCTGAAACGCCTTTGACATTCTCGGGGAGGATTGGAAACCGGAGGGCGCCAAGGCCTCATTTACTATACATTAAGCCGATATATTGTTCCTCCTGCGAATATATTCCCTCACCGGCCGATTGTATCTCAGCTATCTGGGATTCCTGCAGCATACAGATCGCCTGTTCTGTTCAAAAGTCGATTTTTTATGGGCACAGGTAATGTTCCGACGTGGATATTGCCTCAGAATAAACCCACCCGAATTTGCATCTAGCATTTGGAAAGACGAGCGACAAATATGCAATTAAGCCGAAACGGTAGTTAAAACGATTATTATGTTACTGAAAAATCGTTAATGTGGTAGCAAAACCGGTATTCGATTAGTGGGATTTCTAAAATTTTTTCATACCGTGATTTATTTCGGTATTTCTCAAAGTGGTATTTTAAATACTGATTTATGGACTTGTTGGATTCTAAACGTCAAGCTGATGGACGAGTCATCGATTTTAATTAATACACCAGACGAATAAATCGCGCCGACATTGGGTCAAGAAACAATTTGGTAAAATTTCCGAATTTTTAATCATTTCAACACCGAAACCAATTCCAGGTAAATATTGATCACCATTGAATCACACTCGAACTTGTCGGTCTTATAAATAAACAGTTCCGCTGCAGGCGAATCTAATCCTGACTATAATACAACAACCGGTGCCGAGAAGAATTAACTCCGTCAATCGTTCAATTAATTTTCTCCTCCATCGGAAATTGTCAAAAATCAATCATAATTCGTTCGCCGTTACTTTGATTGAATGATTTATATCAATTATTCTAACAGCTCTGTCAATTAAGAAATTGACACCGACGGCCATCCTGCTCTTCAAGACCAATTAAAATTATTGTTAACAACGCTCCTCTTAATGAACATTGGAAAAACGGTACGATGCAAACGCGTGATGAATGACCCTATATACACCTGTGTGAATATCAAGCGCTTTCGCTGGAATGGCCTCGTAATTTATATAGCCATTTCCATCAAACAATGCTTCATATTGGATTGATTTACCGTGGATTGACCATATGATCGCTCCGGTTTACATGGATAAATGGGATCATTACTTCACGAATTTAGCTCGAAAATAACTCAAATTCGGACGTTCCAGCCTTGATCTCTTATTATCCTTGCGGAATGACCGGCTGACCGAAATCAACACATTTTTACACATCAAATCAATCACTCTTGACATAATTATACCTAATTAAATTAGATTTGATTCGCCAAAAGGTGCCACTTGTTCGGAGCCATTTTATTGCCACATTAATGTCCAAACACAAATTTTTCAAGGTTAAATGTCTCTACTTTTCTGGCGTTAATCTTTAAGTGGCCATTATTACATTGTCTAGCTCCCAACTTCAACACCTTATTAGTCTGATCGTTAAATGACCGTTAACTGCCCGCTGACATTCACTTTATTAACATTTTATATGTTAACAATTGGAAATCTGTCATTTTTGCCGCGGTTTCATTTAAAAGTAAAATTACAAAATTTAGTCAAATGCTCGTAAAAGTTTCAGCTCTCTCTTTTATAAGGCGAAATATGTTTATTAATAAAACTATAATGTCAACTTGTAAATATAATATGACCGCATGTGAATAGCTTAATTAACAAATATTATAACAGACAACAAGATAATGTGCCAATTTTTTGCCCACACTAAAACAAGTTGTAATTTAAACGGTGTTTTAGTGTCTTGTAATTAAAACGTGCCCACAATTAATAAAAATATTTCCAAATTTTATTTCGTGCGAAATATGCATAATTTTGCAACACGTTTTCAGTTTTAATTGTTTTTTCAGTGAATAATTGGGTTATGCACGTTCCATCAATCAGTTATGACACTAATGATCGTAAGTGTTCTTTTGTGTGCAAATTAATCCGTTGCTGACTACTGTCTGCATCACAAACTTCTTCAAGTTAACAACCTCATTATTCAAGACGACATATTTGTTTCAAAGCTCTCGAAAAAGCTGCAAACTTATGTACGGGAAGTTTAAGCTTCAGATGTTGAAAACATGAATGTTAATTTTTACTTCAAACAAGAAAAATTGTCATGTAATAATTTACTTCTCACGCAACAAGCAAAACTCTCATTCAGATATTTATGATGCAACTGCCTGCACCTGGATTTCAAATAAGATCATAAGGAAACCCAATATTATAAATTCACCATACTGGGATTAATCTCAGACCGAACATTTCTTAACGGTTGATGGATAACAAGTGTGCGAAAGGATGCTGTTTCACAGTTTTGTCCAGAAAAATCGTTCACACACGTGAGAAATCTCGCCCAGTTTTAACTCTGACTCATTTACAAAAAACTAATATGTCCCAAAGACATTTGAATCCCAATTCTTGTAGAACAAACAGTAGCCATTTCAGAGATTTACAACTACACATTATCTGAAACTAATTCTTATTTTGCATTTTTCACATTTTCATACTTTTCTTAATTTTTTGTCAGTTGGACCACAGCGACATAAATATTCACGTGAAGTCCTTGAAGTCTTCAGGCGGGCCACGAATATTTACTATTTACCTCATTTTTGGTAGTGGAGTCAGGCCAGGTCAGGTCAGGTCAAAGGGTAGTGGAGTCAGGTATTCAATAAGTTCTTTGCCAAAATTGTCTTTGTGTTTTGTCTCTTAGTTTACAAGTAAAAGAACGTGCTTCTGTGATTTTAAGTGATAAACATTGCCCTTTTAATTCACAAATTTTTCACCTGAACTTATTGTAACTTTTATATTTTTCGAAATCAAGATTAAGGACATTCCGTATATTACAGACAATGTTTTTGACCAACAATAAGTAGTGTTTTCCACAAACTTATTACATTGACAGAGAAAATTGACTTAGAAGTTCCTTTTCATTATCTGGTCAGGAGTTTTTAATTGATTGTGTCGAATCATTCGAAACAGCTGTACTTTCTTGGTATACAGACATTAAAAATGTATTTCTCCTCTAGACGGTCCGATTAAATACAGGCTGTTTTGTCTAAACCCCACATTAGAAGTATTGGGAGTTCTAATAATCATAGTCATCTGAAAATTTGTATATAACTATAATCTTTTAGATTCTGCTCAATGAAAATATTCTCAAGATGGCAGCACTTCCGGTTATACCGGAAGTCGCTATCAACTTCCTTATTTTAAATGGAATGCTATATTTTTTAATGCGTTTTTGAATTACTAGAGTTATTTTAAGGTAGTTTTCATAAGCTGTCCCTATACCTAAATTTAGCCGTTTACGAAATATTTATGGTTTTAAAAAAAATTTGGATTTGTACCTTCCAGTTCAAAAATCGATAACTCTGCGATTTTTAAAAATTTGGAAATATTTTTGAGCTCATTTGAAAGAGGAAGCCTAGATCTTTCCTTTGGTGTTTTCAAATTTCTAAAAAAGAATAACAAACTCCAAATTTTTAAACTTAAGTTTGCAAAACTTTAAGCACCCATAACTCATTTTTTTCAAATGAAATGACAAAAGTTTTATTTCACTGGATGGTAGAGATTTTAATTCTGCTTCGATTTTTATTAACATTCCCTATACTTATGTTGCCATGGAAACGAATGAAAAAAGGTGAGAAATTAAAGTTCTTCAAACAAACACCCAATGAATTTATTCGTTTTCACAGTCTGATAACACAATTTTGAGCAGAGTTTGTCATTCAAGTTTAATCAGAAATGTTTTTATGGCAAACTATGCAAAAATAGCTGTGGTTAGTATCCTACAATGACAAAAAAACCAACATAACTTGAAAATTATCAGAGATAGGTATAGGGAATGCTAATACAGATAGATGCAGAACAAAATTCTCCTCCATCTAGTAGAATAAAAATTGGGACATCTCATTTGAAAAAAATAAGTTTTGGATACTTGAAGTTGTCCAAACTTGATCTTAAAATTTTTGGGTTTATTAAATTCAATTCCAATTTTGAACACACTGAACAACAGATATAGGCTTTCTCTTTCGATTCTCCAAATATGATTTCGAAATCTCTAAAACTAAGCGAGTTACCGATTTTTTAAGGGACAGGTGCAAATTCAAAAAATTTTCAAAAATCCTAAATATCTCGAAAACGGGTAAATTTGGGTATAGGAAAAGCTGATAAAAACTCCCTTAAAATAACTCAATTAATCCAAAAACGCAGTGAAAAACATAGCTTTCCATTTAAAACAAGAGAGTTAATAGCGACTTCCGGTATAACCGGAAGTGCTGCCATCATGAAAATATTTTCATTGCGCAGAACTCAACAGATTATGCCTGAGTACCCACTCTCAGTTAAATATCTTCATTAGAACTTTCGATACTTCTAATGTGGGGTTTAGGCGGAACACCCTGTATGATTATTGTTTTAAGTTTCGATTGACTGTAATAAGTGTGTATGGGAACTGCAAGGTGTGCAATACCGGCAAGTCGTCTTTGTTGGCGTTGAAAAAGCTCGCATGGAAGTACCTGTTGAGTCCATCAGACTTTAATTAATCACCAAGTGCCATAGGGGAAGTCCGTACGATGCGGGCCTTTGTAAGTACAAACCGTCGTTAGAGTTAAAAATCCGCTCCATTTCTGTAAATGAGTTTTGATGGATCGTCCGGTCCGTCTAAATTAGAGTAACAAAAGGTCCGCATGTTGGCTATCGTGTGTAACAATGGAAGTCGACTGTGGCGAATTTGTCGTCTCGTTATCGGCAACATATAACCATGAGAGACAGCTCGAAGAAAACAGAGTATACGTCTCGTGTCGAGTATAAATAGCGAGATAGATCTGAAAGTTCCCGAGTTCAGCCATCAGTTGATGGTAGAAGTGGGGTGGTGTTGTGTCGACTGATGACAGATTTATGTGGACAGGTTGCAGACGTGGCCGATACAACATTGGTCGCGTCGCCGAAGGCGCATCCCCCCGGCCCGCCGCCAACTTCTCGGAGAAGTCGCCCCCAGATTCGGGCTGTTATATATGCTCCACGTCGTCCGTGATAAACTGTCAGCGACAAACGGCGTCTTGCCGGTGTCCCTTCTCCTTGACTCGGCGCTAACTAAAGCGTGTCTCTCCTATCGTATTAAGTCATCTCGACGCGGTTTATGGGCATATTCGCGGCGTCGGTACGGACCTGCACGAGACACCGACACCGCTCTTTACGCTAACGCTGCGCTGCTTCCTGCGATGATGGAGTTACGGAACTAACTCCCTATTTATTATCTCGCGCGGACCGCTTTGCCAAACTCAACACTAATGCAATTTGTTTCCTTTAACTGACGACAAATGGCACCCACTGATAATCACACCCGAAATAAAGCACCACGGCTTCAAGGACCTAGCTAGGAGTAACAGGCAACATTCTGTTGTCGATCAAATCTTACCCATTTAACAGAACTCAAATAGTCTTGCTATTTATTAATGATATTACAACGTGTTTTACCTATTGTCACTTCTTTACTCT
Source organism: Tribolium freemani (assembly GCA_939628115.1). Classification (NCBI taxonomy): domain Eukaryota; kingdom Metazoa; phylum Arthropoda; class Insecta; order Coleoptera; family Tenebrionidae; genus Tribolium; species Tribolium freemani. Next base: position 14,569,148 of record OW626791.1, on the reverse strand, counting down.
TTGCTGACGATTTGAAACTCTTAAAGTTAAGACACATTGATGATTCTCTCAAAATTCAGATCGATATTAATTTGATCATATGGTGTTGCAACAATATGCAACTAAATGCTACAAAATGTAAAGCCTTTTCATTTACTCAAAGAAAAATTACACTGAACCCATCCTATTATATTAACCACGACGTATTACTTAAAATGTGACTCAATACAGGACCTTGATCAGTTTTATTCTTCTAAAACTAAAAAACTTAAAAAAAAAAACTTACAGTCTTACAGCCTTGTGTTTTCTCCTATATTAAGAAGGTTATGTTATTTTATTTTTTCTCTTGCTGTTATTATTTGTTAATGAATGCTCTGTACTAAATTATAAGTTTTCAATTTTTCGAATTTGACTTTTTGTACATTTTTATTTTGGCAGTAAAGTTATTATTATTATTATTATTACTATAAAAAAATTGATGGGCTAATGAGTCCCATACCTAGATAGTTGTACAACTGAAGACAGTATTGTTGGATAAAAAATTGTGCTTTGATTTGTATAACGAACAACTGTAACAAAATTACACTGAACACATCCTATTATATTAACCATGACGTATTACTTAAAATGTGACTCAATACAGGACCTTGATCAGTTTTATTCTTCTAAAACTAAAAATCTTAAAAAAAACCTTACAGTCTTACAAGCCTTGTGTTTTCTCCTATATTAAGAAGGTTATGTTATTTTATTTTTTCTCTTGCTGTTGTTATTTGTTAATGAATGCTCTGTACTAAATTATAAGTTTTCAATTTTTCGAATTTGACTTTTTGTACATTTTTATTTTGGCAGTAAAGTTATTATTATTGTTATTAATTATTATTATTATTATTATTATAAAAAAATTGATGGGCTAATGAGTCCCATACCTAGATAGTTGTACAACTGAAGACAGTATTGTTGGATAAAAAATTGTGCTTTGATTTGTATAACGAACAACTACACTGAACACATCCTATTATATTCACCACGACGTATTACTTAAAATGTGACTCAATACAGGACCTTGATCAGTTTTATTCTTCTAAAACTAAAAATCTTTAAAAAAAACCTTACAGTCTTACAGCCTTGTGTTTTCTCCTATATTAAGAAGGTTATGTTATTTTATTTTTTCGCTTGCTGTTATTATTTGTTAATGAATGCTCTGTACTAAATTATAAGTTTTCAATTTTTCGAATTTGACTTTTTGTACATTTCTATTTTGGCAGTAATGTTATTATTATTATTATTAATTATTATTATTATTATTATAAAAAAATTGATGGGCTAATGAGTCCCATACCTAGATAGTTGTACAACTGAAGACAGTATTGTTGGATAAAAAATTGTGCTTTGATTTGTATAACGAACAACTGTAACAAAATTACACTGAACACATCCTATTATATTAACCACGACGTATTACTTAAAATGTGACTCAAGACAGGACCTTGATCAGTTTTATTCTTCTAAAACTAAAAATCTTTAAAAAAAAATCTTACAGACTTACAGCCTTGTGTTTTCTCCTATATTAAGAAGGTTATGTTATTTTATTTTTTCTCTATTTTTTCTCTTATTATTTGTTAATGAATGCTATGTACTAAATTATAAGTTTTCAATTTTTCGAATTTGACTTTTTGTACATTTTTATTTTGGCAGTAAAGTTATTATTATTATTATTAATTATTATTATTATTATTATAAAAAAATTGATGGGAAATTGAGTCCCATACCTAGATAGTTGTACAACTGAAGACAATATTGTTGGATAAAAAATTGTGCTTTGATTTGTATAACTAACAACTGTATTACTGCAACTCCTTGATTAAATCGTGTACTTACAACTGTTCGGCCGATTCTATCACCATAAAACACGAAGCTTAATAAATTTCGAATAACGCTGCTCATTTTATTACAAAACATAACTTGGATAGGTATTATTACATAAATACATTTTATGTTTATTTGCAAATGAATATTATGTTTAATATGTAAATTGTTACTCCACAAGTGCAAGACTTTATTACAACTTAGATTGAATTTCTTTCTTTTAACTTCACTTTAGTTATTAAAATTTGTCATTACAAGTGGGTGCGTTTGAAAATTATTGACAATATATAGTTTTGTATGAAATCATTCAAAATAACGCTAATTTCAATAAAGACTGTTTATGTTAGAATAAGTTGAATTAATAAAACTGATCTTTAATAACTGTAATATCAGTGTAAAATGCATTAAACTTTATAACATTAATAAACTCAAGGAAATGGAATAATATCCTAAGATAGAAAATCTGAAAAAAGTATTTAAATAAATAACCAACTCCCACCACCTTTCAACAACTTCTATTTAAATGCAGGTCAGTATTATTCACACAATTAAACCTTCACCCATCTGCTTTCTGGATGAAACTTACCTTTTATCAAATATAACATGCAAACATGTTTTACAGCCGTATTGTTACATTTTTGAAACTGATTAGCTGCAGGATATCTTCTTCTACTCGGGCTGTAGGACAAAAAGTCATTTACTCTTTTTAATTCGGTCATTGCTTTATTTAATTCAGAAAAAAATCTAGGAGTAATCTTTGAAAATTATTTCTCATCAACAATAAGTGTTAAAGAAAAAATAAAATACTTTTGGCCCTGTAGCTGATCCTTGGGAATAAGGAAGGTATCCTGTAAATCAATTTAAAAAATGTTAGCTATAACGGCTGTAAAACACCCAATTTTTTCTTAACTACATAAAGCACTGACCACATTTTAAAAGACATTTTCCCCTACAGTCCAAGTAGGAGAATGTATCCTTTAAAATTTAAATAAGTTTCAAAAATGTTTCTTAAAACGGCTGTAAAAGTAGGTGCACCTACTTTTGATGTGCTGAACGCAAATTTGAAACCAGATTGGATTTGATTTTTTGCTCGGTGTTGAAGGTGCCTTTACTTTAAGAAAATCATATACACGTGAATTGTCATTATAACAAATTAGGTATTAGAATATAACGTTTTAAACCGAAAGTTAATTCCAGTAAATAAAAAAACTTTGTTATGCATGAAATATTGAGGGACGAAATCAGCTAGAAGAAACCACTTTGAGACGGACGGAAAATTTTGGTATCGGGCACTGGAATTAGGGTTTACTTAATGGGCAGTTGAACAAATTAAAAAATTCTAATTAGATCCCTTCAATTGGAATTTGTTTTTAGAGATAGTATTTCCAGTTTCTTTGATAACGCAGTGGAGTTTACAACACCATCGAAACAGCTCCGGGCAAGAAGAGTTCCAGTATGTAAATGTCTACAGCACAGTTTGTGATATAAAACATAAATCAAAACTCTTGGTTATAAAGTAGATACAAAATAGCTGGTCTAAACCAGCGTTTACTTTTTGTGCAAAAGGAAAAACCCGAATTGGCACGGCAATTGTTTCTTCCCCGCCAATTGAATTAAAATCGCTTTTCCCGCGTTGCAGTCCGGAAAAATAAACACGTTTCCCGACATATTTTTTTACGATTGTGTTTTGGGGCTGAGCGCACGTTATTTTTTCGGTGGAAACACGTGTATTAGAGGGGTTAATGCTTCCGGAATCGTATCGGATTTTCGCATTAAGTTTCGGGAGCGGCAGATAGTGTGGGGGTGGCAGCGTCGGCGGCGCTCCCGAACGTCCTATAAACACATCGCTCGCCAGATTGAGTGGCGGCGGCGATGCGGCGGCCTGAGCACGTGTGGTTGAAGTTATCCGATGGCAGGGAGGAGATGGAGCGCTCGTGTGACATTTTTACTGTAAAAGTTGTTATTGATAGCCGCCCCCGTCTCCCAGACAATCACGTCGGCGGTGGTGCATTATTACGGATAGTCACATAGATCAAGGCGGCCGGGGCGGAAACCGTCACCCATAACTCTACCAACGCTCCAAATAATAAAGACCTGGGAGCGCACCACACATACACAAACGTTTTACGACACTAATGCTCTTAACTATTTTATCAACATTATTGTTTGAGAACTATCACAAGTGGAGGGTGCGACGATCTAATGGCGATTTTAAACTCGACACTTTGTTACGGCAAACTGTTTCACTCCTTTCAGTTCAACTTTGACACAAAAGCATACAAAATATTCAATAAACAGGACGGTAAACACCCCACAAACCGCCCCGTCCACCGCACGATCTCAATTATTAATGAGGGGAGGCGGCTTGGCCCTTTAACCTCATAACAATTTAAACACAAAAACATAACAAAATTTACAAAGAAATCGCATTTGATGAAATTATCTGTATAAAGAAAAAAACTAAGTATCTCTCAAGATCATAGTTTAAAAATCGTACGAGGTGTTATACTCATTATTCAACATGATCCTTTTAAAGACACACACTAGAAAATATCAAATATCCACAAAGCAATTCCGAGCTCTACAAAAGTTTGATTTATATCCGATTTCAGTTCATAGTAGAATTGCAACAACGCAATTGCATTTTTCAAAGTGAAAAATAAAGCACAAATTAAGAGTTTCTGTAAAAGAGAAGAATTCTGTGTTCAACCAAATCCCAGCTAAGAAAACCCACCAGAATCTCTCAATTTGTGCTCCATTTCACTCCAAAAGATTCAAATGCGCTGTTGCAAAATTCTATTATGAACTGAAATGGGATGTACACCAAGAACTTCGTAATTTATCAAAAGAAAAATAGATATTTTTTGATTTCTGGAAGCAATTAATCGTCTGTCGTTGGTAAATCCGGACAGTAGAGCAGATGGTCAACAAATTTTAAATCAATTTCGTCAATTTTTGTAAACAATAAACGACAAAAAGCGGATTGTTTTGCAAAAACAACACATTTGGCAACTGTTCCGAGGTGTTTTTTTTACAATTTGCTCATGTAATTTAGTTGTGATACGTCTATAGTGTTTATAATTATCAGAATAACTCCAACTTTGTTGAAAAAATTTGGAGCAAGAATTGTTTTTGAACATCGAATTATTTTGGCCCAAAAAGATCCAAAAACCTTAAAGAATTTTTTCAAAACAGGCGCAACGTTTGGTTACATGATTTCTATTCAACTGGTATTTTATACGTAGATCCAGAACCACTGGAATAATGTTTGGGTACTTCATAAATAAAGGACACTTCAGAACTTTTATATTTGTGAGTGTTGCACACAATCCTTATCTGAAGCTTAATTATAAAAATCAAAGCCGAGTAATTAAAAAGCGAGTAAACAGCGAATAACATTAGCATCGTGATTAGATTATTTAAATGAGAGTTTAAACGATAATATGAAAGAATATAGGACGATAGAATAAAAAGGTCCGGCAATTAGTTTCATATCCCCGTTTAAATGGAAGTTGTTTGTCTGTTCTGTCGGTCCGTTTGTTCTTTTTCTTCGTTCTTTTCCTTATGATTAATTAAAACATCTTCATAAATTCCAGGTTATTATCCTGCAGGGATCCGCGAGTGGTCCCCTTTGCTTATAAATACCACCCTGTCTTTCCCCTTGTTGCAGCTTTATCCTTATCCGTCGTAAGTTAGGCCCAGTGACATATGTTAATAGTCAATTTTAATCATAGCGTTTTTATCCAAGTGATGCGAGCTCGGTGGTAATTTACGGTGATGTTGTGTTTTATTTCAGTATCTTATAAAGGCATCCAGTATTCGTCTCTCTCGCCGTCACTGACGTGCCGTATCGTTACTTTCTTGTTTTGACTATAACCTGAACATAATTTGTGTAAAATACGTTCTGGAGACGTTTTAAATTCGTCTCCTTTACCTGTAAGTATAATTACATTTGCATGTGTCGACGATAAACTAAGCCTCCATGGCGGCTCTTCCTCCACCGGGTCGTGGTGGTACCATAGTCCAACTTCGTGCTATGACCAGGTGGTGTAAAAGCGTTCATAAAACGCCATAAAGTAGTGCTTTGCATGTCCATAGAGTACGCGCAAAACAAGACAGCCGAGCCGTCACATAAACAAGACATCTCGTACGCATTTTTACGCCACGTCTCCGCATAACGAGTACATAAACCTGTGTATAAATAGTGCTTAACTTGTCCTTAAGTGTCCATAAAGCATCGGACTCACGTCAGATTATGTTAGTTTATGACGTGTGTCCAGCTTTAGACTTGCTAATGGAGCTTCGATGCGACCGAATCAATCTCCGAGAGAGGACGTGGGACGGAGCGACGATTTATGGAAGGTGGACGCGTTCACTTCACCCATTCCCCGACCAATATGTCATAGCGATGGTAAAAACAGAAACCATAAATAATTTGCATTAGAAATTCCACGACCGCGCGCATTTTTGCGCCAAGATATTGCAACAATCAAACGAAAGGTTATTAGACATGCGGAAGGCCAACAGGTCAAATGCAATAATAATATTACTAAGATTTCAACGCGTTTTTGCAAGTCCCATCCGCACAATACCTCCAAAACTCGACCGGTTAGCTAATTGCATGATTACACGTCTCTCTCCCTTTCGGGGTAGCGTTCGGCGTGCAGATCGTGACCGTCCCTTTGTTTTTTCCTTTTTCCCAAGCTGAAAACGCGTCCACTGTGAAAATAACCTGTCTTAATTTAAATTTTTTCAAGTCAGGTATTCAGCATAGTCGTCTCTGTCATGTCTTGCGTATGTCAGATTAGCGACATGACATGGTCGGCCGCCCGCGACTCCTTCATCATATTACCTGGGGACATTTCAAGGACGCGTCATCCTTCGAGTCTTTCTCACTCGTCACTTAAGTAGAACGACCGATAAAACCCGAAGAAGCGGCCTAAGGCAGTCATTACTACGATGACCATAAACCCCAAAATTTCAAGACAGACCAGATCTGACCTAATTTAGTGATTTCTCATTATGATTTTTTTATATATTTTTATTTTTTGCTTTTTAGACTTTATTTATTTACCGTAACGTCCAAATGACTAACATACCGTCTATGTCGGTATAAGTTACGGTATGTACAAATCGAAAACCCCTTTGTAAACATAACCTAAAATTTGAAAACCCCATTTAACACCATTAGGGGGTAATTAACTATATAGAATTGCATTGTCACGCAGATTACGTAAGCATGTTAAATTTCATTTCATTGCGACCACAGGAACCCTCTCAAATTTACAAATCGAGAACCCCTTTGTAAACATAACCTAAAATTTCAAAACCCCATTTAACCCCTTTAGGGGTTATTTAACTACATAGGATTACATTGTCACGCAGATTAAGAAAGTATGCAAAATTTCAATTTAGTGGGACAACGGGAACCCTTCCAAATTTGGCTCCGAAAAAATAACCGACAGACAGATAACATTGTGAGTTAAATAAAAGCTTATTAATTAATTAATTAATAGTGGTATTCTCTAAATATCTGTATTATTCTGTTACGTTTAAAAAATATTAGTAACAGTGCTCTGTTAACACCACTTAATAGAGCTTGTCTAACTTGCGATTCTCTAACTGCTTCTGTCAAAATAAGTCAAAATTTATTCGGAAATGCAATTTTTTACGTAAAATGTCAAAAGCCGTTCATATAATTATTATTTCGAGCTGCTTGGTAACAAAAAGTTTCACTAAACGTGAAAAAAAAACGGATGCAAAAAGACAAGTACAGAACAGAAAGAAGAATATCCTTGCTTATGGAATGGAAATCACATTTTTTGTTTTAGAATAATTTCTGTCGGTTCTCATATCGGAATAATTGAATTGAATCCAAATTATTTTAATCTGTGCTGGAGAAAATTTATATGCAAAATAAAAGAAAGATAATAATTTGGAAGAAAAAAAAATATTGGAAGACAAAAAATGTAATTTGAAATAAATAGTGCAAATAAAATCATGTTTTATTTCACATAACAATGTAACCAAGATGAAGAGCATACAAAGTGTATTTTTTTATACAAATTTTGCATTCCTGGCGATTTTGAAGTAGTGTTTATTGCCACAGATTATCTTTGTTACATTATGGTTACCAGTTGATTTTTTTCTAAGATCGACCAGGGGTCAGTTCTTCGTTTTCTAACACTTAAATAACCAAAGGTATACGTGTTCTAAGCTTATATTTTTATCCACATTCACATTTTTAATACAATTTCTTGTAAATTTGACAAAAATTCACGCTCGATAACTATCAATGTTAGTATATGGCGAGATTTTTGCCACTGTTATTTAACAGCGAATGCTAAGAAATGTTGGTGTAACAGAGTTTACGGAATACGAATTTAAATAATAGCTGTAATTTTTACAATACTAGAGCAATAACATAGTAACAGAAGTTAGAGAACAGTACTAGGTATTAGTGATTTCTCATTAGGTTAAAAAAAACGTATTTAAGTCATCGGCGATTTCAAATCTTTGAAGTAATGAGTGTTAAGCTGAAAAACGTGTTTAAACACTCGAAAAAAAGTAAACTAAAAACATGTCCAATGCGGCATCTTCTCAGCTATTTGTGACAAATTTTCAACAAATAATTGCGTTTCTGGTTGAAAAATGTACCCATAATATGAAGTAGATATATTTTTGGTAAAATATTGAAATTTTTTTCATGCCACATTTTCGAGCAGTCAGTGATTTTTCGGTTTATTTTTATAAAATTTCGCAAAATAATTGCGTTTCTAGTTGAAAAAGAACACATTAGTTACCACAATCTTTGTGCTTCGAGCCGGATTAATGCGCTTTTGGGCAACCAATTTTCGAATTGATTTCTTTAAACCGTTTCCAAATGGCAAGCTCTTGATCAGACTATACCGAGATACACTTTTAACTCAGTTACGGTCTGGTGGCGTTTGAGCAACTTAAATAACCTGTCAATCGTAGTCAGGAAACGTGAGTGAAGAACCTTCATGTCCCGCCGAAAATCCAACGTCGCGATGATGTGACCATCAAATGCGACATGCTGTCGATAAAATTGGAAGAAACGTCGTATAAATACCGTTCCGATTTTACTATCGGATCAAATCGGAATGGTTGTTTTTTCAGCATCTACGACCACCGACAGGCACGAACGAACTTAAGGGGTAGAAAGCATTACTTTCGGTTTCATGATTCATCAGCAGGATTTAATTAATTCGCGTCGGTCAACAGTTGACGGCAGGGTGTCATCTCAGCCCCTTCCGTCCCTTATCACCTGCCAGGTGCGGCCCTGTCGAGATTTCAGCGTGGGTATTGATATATGGACGTTCGCGACGAGGAAACATCAACATTTGTCTTGTCGTTTTGAGAAATCAGCAGTACCGGTGACATATTAATGACGTTATATATGATAAAGAATATGAAAGTTGCCGGGGATAAACAAATCTATAAATAATAAATTCCACGGAAAGTTGTACCGACGGCGAACACACTCATCGATCGTAACTTTACTTCTTGATGTCTGTTGTTCTTTGTAGAGTCGAGAGGATGAGTTCGACAGAGACCACCGCGTGCATTCTTTCTATTATTTATTACGATTTCGGAAAACACATGTTAAAAAATATGTTGCACGACGACACGAACGACGAAAGGATGCAATCAAAGCTTTCTTTGCTCAAAACAATCCGATGACACTCAACCGGTTAAATTTAGGTCCACAGGATCTACAACTGTTATCGGAATTGTCACGACTCAGCTGTTCCAATTTTTTGCCCCTCACACCTTGCCAATGAATTATATTTTTATTTCTAGAATATCCATCAATCAATAAATAATTAATTACGTCTAATGGTAGGTGTATGGCATAAAATTGACGATACACTTGATTGGATGGCTATAATGACCGTGAAAGGTGTTTTTATGCAGTTGCAATGGAAATGACTAAAATGCTTACCAAATGGTATCACCATGGTGGATCAAGGAAACTTACCTGAAAAAAAAACTTGTCTTTACTACACGTAAATAAAAATTTGCATGAAAAATAAGCCACCCCTCGCCTGTTTACGCTAATCCCCAAATTCGTTCTATTACCGTCAGTCTATGTCAAAAAGTGTCGTTGCATGAAATGCGTCGATTCGATTAAATATGATTGGCGGATCCTCACTCACGACACTCTTCCTTCCATTTTTCTTGACAATCAATCACGCGTATAAAATTAATGAAATTTCATCAATAAGAATAGTGCTGTAGAAATATCGACCTAAGAGTAGAGACTAAGCGTCACGTGATATTGACTTAGGGCTTATATTTATGGGCAATTCAGTGTCGTTTCATGGGGTACCAATATTGGTTTGATAACCGCCCGGTCATATATCAAATTAATGTCCCATTATTGCAATGTCGGCGAAAATGGCAGCTAGTCAAGCCTCCATCTATGATACGTTGTATGTTTTAAAGTGCAGTGCAGTGTTTGCGATGGGGGAAAGCCAACACTGAAGAAACGAAAAATCCAAAACAAACCAATAAATTCGTCCATGCACCATTTACATAAATTTCGATCAGGTTGATGGAATCTGAGTCATTTCAGTTAATTAAAAAAATTAAAACCATTAGCACAAATCAATTTGTGTGCTTCTGAAAGTCGTAACCAGTCAGCTGCTTTTTACCAAACCGAATGAAGCGTAATTCGTAAACAATTAACTACTAATCATTTTTGCAAAAATAATTGATTGTGTTTACCATCAGGTATGATCAATCACAATCACAACTCATGTTGTGAGTGAGATGATTTTTCAAAATGACATTTTTTATCGTTAACTGGTTAGAATAAGTAGGTTTACACACTTCCCGAGAAGCTGTAATATCTGTAGGTATTCTACATAAGACAGTCAGTCAAACCTGACCTGACCTGATAAAAGTTTTTTTTTTAATCGAGAATCGAGAAGAGGGCGATTATTTTCCCATTGGAGATCCCTTTAGTTTACCCAAATAAGTAACTACAAAATATTTCAGCTTTTTACAAAAAAAATTGTACAAACCTTCCGAGCGCCTTTTCAGCACAAAAATTCCACAAATTTTGCCAATACATACTTCATTAACAAACAGGATTTTGTCCCTTGACGATGTCCAAATAATGTGCACAGTAAGAAAAAAAGTGCTAATTTTACACTTACTTCACAAAATATGAAAAGCCATTTCTTTAAATTATTGATGAAAATGAATTATTGAGATTTCATAAAAGTAAATTTAACAGCTATTTGTGGGCATTAAAGATAGTGAAAAATTTATTCTAGTGCGAAGTGTAATTTACTACTGTAGATATCGAAATGATTTTTTTTTGGCACATTTTTTATACATTTATGGCTTTAGGTGTTTGGTAAATTACATCTTTTTAAAAGCAAAACTACCTTATACGAATGTTGATTTTACTAAAATTGTATTTTTTACCAAAGAAAGTGCCGTTTTGCCAACTGTTACAATAATATTGACAATAACCGACATCAATGATCATCATCATGACATCATCAACCATATTCGTGACAAGGCAGCTTTGTTTTGCGGCGAAAAACTGCAGAAGAACAGAATTTATTTTCATTAGGGCACTTGCTGACTTAAAGTGTAAAGAAAGTAAAAAAAATTGTAAACTGAACGTTTACGATTTTGACATTTTGAGTGTTCGCATAAGTTTACTTATAAAATATAGGTATGGGATAGGTATCTACTAAGTACCTAGCGGATTTAAAAGACCACTGATTTTAGGTAACTTTTGCGTCACATCATCATTTTATAATCATTAAAGACGGTATTAAAGAGATATTCGAAGTAATTATTTAAGTTTGAAAGATAATTTTCTGACCGTTTTAATAACACAGGTATTTTGCAACAAATTTCGTTTAAGTTTCATTAGTGTGCCCAAAGAAGAAAAATAAATATCAAAAAAGTTTTCCACAGTATGTCAACACCATAAAAGAGTGTACTAAGACGCGCCTCTTAGTTGTTACAAAGTTTGGTATTTATGTTAAATTTTGATTTATTTTACTTTTCCTGTAATTGGACAAATGCCTGTTAAAAATAAATGGCTATTTATTTATTATTTATTTAAAGTAACGAAACCGGATTCATCCCTATCCGCTACCAGAGAGACTAAAACAGTGAAAGTAGATTTTTATTTTTAATTTATACGTAATATATGACTTCTTTTCAACTGTGTTTTCATAAATTGATGAAAATATACCTACATCATAGCCAACGCAACATATTTATTTATTAGTTTTTGTTTTGTATTCTTGTATTTTTAGTTCAAATAAATGTTTACCATATTAAATGTTTTATTTATTGCTTTCCATTTTTACAAATATTAGTTGTTTAATTGGCTTTACAAATATGCCATAACAACAAAATTGTAATGTAGGTATCAATGACTACCAAAAAAAAAAAGTATGTCATTAAAAAAATTAACTAGATAGGTATTCGGAAATACAGACACTTAATTTTTTGGTCGATTATTTATTGCCACATCTATCCAGTTAGTTAATTAATCAGACAATGAACAACCAATTTATTTAAAAAAAATATTTCGTTAAAATAGCACTAAGGAATGGTTTTATTTTCACGCTTTAATTTAGTGGAACTGATGTCTTGTGAACTTTGATTTAGGAAGACTTTAATGTTGCAAAAAGATCTTGTAATTTGAGCAGTCTTGTTATTGCAGAAATTGCCATTAAGCACTGATATCAAATTGGCAAAAAATTAAACGAGACTTCTGGGTTCACTTTTTTGTTATTTTTTGTGTGATGTTGCGACTTTTTTTGATTTGTGATGTATCGGAATGTGAATAAAATTCCTTAAAAACGCAATACTCCACGTGAGTATTGCACAATTATCGCCGGGGCTTCGATCTTACTCCAGGGGGCTGCCGCCCCCGAGTCGAGCCAACAGCCCGCTGCCCTGATTTATGTGATTCCGGAATCATGGCTCTCGTCGTGGCGCATACAGCGCGGATATTTATTTTATACATCTGTTCCCCTTGACATAATGTCCCTCTATATATCGCGTGCATGCTTTTAGAGTGAAGGCTGTTAAAGAAAAGGAAGGACACGGCCGTCGCGACGACACAGACGAAGACGGCGCGAATCTCCGATGGATGGATCGTGTCTAGGGTGGTGGGAGTTAGCCATTGAGAAAAGATCTACGAGTATGAGTTTGTTGTACTGACTGCACAGGGTGCTTTATCGAGGAGACCGAGTCGCCACCGGGGGCGCCCACCCCACACCTGCTCTCTCACAAAAACAACAATTCGCAAGTGAAAATTAATAGCTATCTGCCATTTTTGGGTGACTTGGACTAGTTTTGGATATAGTTGGGTGTACCTAGACAAAGACGGGTGGCAAAATGAGCGTCTTCCATTAAATGATGAATCGACTATCAGGGCTGAATTAAAATTCCACTCTGTTTCGGGACAAAGCTGTCACTCTGGCTGTCACTTAGAACAAAGATGGCAGATGAGATGGTGATGGACGTTGTTCTGCAGACTTTATAAAACCGCTTGTCAACTTATCAACTCACTGTTAAAACCGTCCTCCCGACAAGGACACGCACGCGGTCCGAACAGTGGGAGTGAAAAGGCTGAAGAGAGCAGCGTATGCTGCTGCTGCTCCGGTATGCTTTATATGGAAATTATGATTACCGTCATGGGGATGTAGCGGGCTATAATTGAGAAGAGTCGATTAAAATTTCGCTGGAAAAAGAGAAGGAACTCATGAATATAATAAATACGAAGAGCATCAACACGTGTCCGCGCCTTCGGAAATCCGCTGGCCATAAGCTGCAGGACCAGCAGGACGGGCAGATGGGCGTGCACTTATTCTCCGCGACCATTGCAGATCTCCAGATATTGTGCATTTCTGAACGCTGCAGCGAAGGTCAACTCGATCGTTGTCGTTAATTTATTGAACATATTGCAGACTGCAGAAGTCCAGCACCGTCCTTTCTCCGTCTTTCGTCCGACGAATGCCAACAAACATATGGAATAAATCACGGACCAACGCCGGACCCGAATCATCCAACCACACACTGAATTATTTTCGTTTCTACTCGTTCGGGAATGTTATTCTTTCTACTTATTCGGATGGGTTCTCTGTATATGCGGAAAGTTTATTTATTGGAATTGCAACGAGAAACTGAATTGTCTCGTTTGAGATGAGATGAGCTGACGTGAGTCACGGCAAAAATGCTCGCTTCTTGATCAATAATTCCAAAAACTCGTTCCGAATTAAGGACTGCTGAGCCATACGTGTTGAAATTAACTTCAACACCAACCTCGGCCAAAATGCGAGCACATTCTTACGCTGACTTTAATACCAACGACACTTTTTTAACCTGACTGACATGTAATAAACAGTTACAATAAAATCGTTTTATGATTTCATAATTTACAGACTTGACTCGCACATGCACAAAAATTGATTATAGAATAAATAATTAAACTGCGAGTGGCATTACAAATGGAACTTTCATTATTTATAACACACTCACTTCTTTTTCACTTGCTGAAGGGTTCAACAACGTGCAAGAAAACAATCCACAATGTTACGCACGATAATCACAAAGAAAACTAGCCATTACATATCAATAAAAATTTCATTTCAACTAGACCCTGAAGAATAATCAGGAAAATATAAATAAACGAAAGCACCTCTGAAGCCAACAAAAAATTGAAGAATACCCATTAACGAAATTATTAGAATACTAGAATAACTAGATTAGAGAACACGCTGCAACTTTTCCTTATGTGAAAAGAATTTGAGAATGATACATCAGCACTTCTCCAAAAGTACATAATCTATAATATATAAAATTGCTTGGCCTGACAGACAAATCAACGCACAGCCTAGACGGCTAAGGATAGAAACTTGAAATTTTTACAGTAGATAGCTTTTGTAATGTAGGGGTGTACTAAGAAAGGATTTTAGGAAAATCACCCCTTAAGAGGGTTAAATAGGGTGGTGTTAAAATTTGAATAAAAATCCGTCATTTTTTAAGTTATATCTTTGGAAATTAGTATTTGGGCTTTCGGTTAAAAATAAAGAAAGACGTGTTTCAGAATTTTTGGAAAATCAACCCCTAAAGGGGTTAAATGGAGAGTTGAATTTAGAATTAGAGTTTAGAAAATCTGTCATTTTTAAAGTTACATTGAACTTACATCCTTGAAAATTAGTATTTGGGCTTTTGGTTAAAAATGAAGAAACACGTGTTTCCGGATTTTCGAAAAATTAACCCCTAAGAGGGTTAAATGGCGTAATAAAATTTGTATAAATATTCGTAACTTTTGAATTTACATTAATTGAAGCTGGTATTTGGGCTTTCAGTGAAAAGTGAAAAAACACGTGTTTTAGTTGGAAATACCAACCCCAAGGTGTTAGAATTTGTATAAAAATCCGTAATTTTTAATTTGTATCCATGCAAATGGTACTTGAGCTTTCGGTTAAAGATGAAAAACGTGTGTTTAAGAACATTTAGAATTTCCACCCTTAAGGGGGTTAAATATAAAAAACCGTAATTTTTGAACTTATATTTATAAAAATTGGTATTTGTGTATTCGGTGAAAAATAAAGGAACAGGTATTTTATTATTTTTACAAATTCCACCCCCAAAGAGGGTTAAACATAAAAAATCGTCATTTTTGAAGCTATATTAATGAAAAATGGTACTTGATCTTTCGGTTAAAAATGAAAAAAAAAGACGTGTTTCTGGATTTTGAAAGTTCCACCACCAAGAGGGTTGAATATAAAAATATGTCATTTTCGAAGTTATAACCAAGAGAATTGGTATTTGGGCATTCGTCTAAATATAAAAAACGCGTGTTTCAGGTTTGTTGAAAACTCCACTCCAAGGGGGTTAAACAAAAAATCCTTCATTGTTGAAGTTATACATATAAAAAATTCTTTATTGTTGAAGTTATCAATTGATATCTTAGACATTCGGTTAAAAAAAAAGAGGCGTATATTTCAGGAATTTTAGAAATTCCACTCCCAAAAAAGTTCAACGCAAAACTCCTGCATTTTTGAAGTCATATCCAAGAAAATTACATCCACAAGAGGGTTAAACAGGGAATGAGTTGAGAACAAGCAAAATTTACTCGGGTTCGCATTGGGTCACGGTTTTAAAGTTCACAAGTTTGTGTTTCTACTTTTTGTTATACTAAGTTTTACATTGTTTTTCTGTGTTTCAAAGTGGTTGTGGACATGCGTGCGAAGCCGTGGGCAACTGCTAGTTTAAAAATAAATGTTTTTACGAGTAATCATAATAATCGAATAAATTGATCAGACACTCGTACAAAAAGCAAATTTATGAAAAGAGTGGTTTAAAATTGAGCCGTCCTCACTTGTTGGCTATCATCAGCAATGTTTTGGTCGTTTTCCCTCTCGCGCAAAAATTTATATTGTTTACGGATGTTCTGCATCAATTCAAGCGTGCGATTATAAATTTCCGGGCCCTTTGGCACTCCACACTCTCCATCTATTTATAATTTTGGAAGACGTCTCAGTTGTTTTTTCCACCTTTGTCGGCCCGATTATCAACATTGTTCCATCGAATCAAAGCGCATGTGTGCTTATTGCGGGCCAATTTCTCTCTTTAATTGACAGTGAAATAATTCGTCGCTTATATTTAGTGTCAAAACAGGGTGTTGGCCGGTCGTCCGACAGGAGATGATTAGCTTAGATTAATTCCATGTTATTAACAATCGTCAGCTTAGATCGGCTGGCCAAAAGTGTCTCTGTCTATTCTGGGTGCCTTCCTGCAGCTCCTTCCACGTGTTGGCCATGAATCAATCAGACCAAGCATCTTGATCAAAGCGAGGCATGATTGACGGCCAACGCATGGGAAAGATGATTTTTAGCCGCCAGGAGGTTGACGATTTATTGGCCGCAATTAAAGATTGACGAAATAAAAACGCACGATGTGTTTTTTTATTCGTTTATTCGACACCCGAAAGTCAGCACGAAACGAGCTTTGCACCCCTGAACTTGAACTCGCAGCACGAAAACTGAACGCTTCCTCATAGAGCGATTCACATAATGGTATTAGGCGTAGACGAACATGCACCCAGGAGTTGCCTACTCGGGGGTGCCCGAGAATTATGGTAGGCCACGTGAGCGAGTACACGCTATTCAGTTCACACACAATTTACTGTGACCGACATAAATCACTCAACTGGGGCGATTCATCAGCTTCATTGTACGAAGTTCGGCGGGCACGGCCACTCACACACACAGTCAGACCTTTCAAATCGAAACGCCAATAATTTACAAGTTTTTGACAAGGCCCGATGGCTTTTCCATCCGCCGCCAGAGCCGGACACCTGTGCAGTTCGCACACAGGAAACTTTCTCGAGCTGATGTAGCAAATCGAAGCCAGGACCGGACTCGAAATTATGCAACGGAGATGTCTTTCACACTTGGCGAACATGTCGCAACTGCTAAGAATAGATAGCAATATGAGCTGTCTTATTAAATTATTAGGAGAGACGAGACGACATGTGTTTTGACGCCTCAGACACCGCTCAACACGGAATCGACTCGAAATTGCTGAAGGTGCGACGTGAAGCGCAGTTTGCAAAGAATTCTTCCTAGACCTAATACCTGTTCACCTGTTTTGGTCGTCCTCTAGTTATTTCAAAATAAAGATTAGAGAAAAGTAAGTAAATCTGAGCTAGTGCTTTAATATGCGGCCTCTGTTATAACTTCGTTTCGTTATAAAATAGCCTTATTAAAAAAAATAAGAAGATAACTGAAAGAAAACTAAAGAAAAGAAACGCAAAGAAAAGAAATGAAATAAGAATACAAAGAACAGTGAACGATGCCCTAATGTAAGGTACTGGATGCTGTCACGGACAGAGGTACTGCCATCATATGATATAGACAATGAGCGGCTTTTTGACCTTGAAAATTTTCCTTGTCAAATCGACTATATTGTCAAAAATTGATATTTTAGGTTAATTTTTGTGTCAATAAATTGTGACAACATGTGACACTGACACTAAAACTTTCAAATCACTTTTTTGGCATTTTTTCAAGGTCAAAAAATCGCTGTCATTGTCAAAATCATATGATGGCAGTACCTCTGTCAATGACAGCATCCAGTTCCTTACCTAATGGATAAACAAACACAAGATAAACATTTATTCTTCGACACTGTCAAAATTTACTGTTTTTCTCATGTGTAAGGAAGTTTTGACAACTGTCAATACGAAACGTCAGATTATTTTTAGCAGATTTAAAGCAATTTTAAGCCTTATTGAAACTAATTCGAAGAATAAAATGCTGTATCCAACTCGTTTTCGTGTAAATCGGTTCATTTATTTCATAAAAATAAAAACCCGATTTACACTCAAACTCGTTAAATAAATAACTATTATTGACGTTATTTTCTTGAAAGATAATTAAGTTCATATCTATGCCCATATTTGAGCACCGTAACATATTTAGCGCCCAAATTTGCAATTTTGTTTAATGCTCAATTTTAAATTTTAATTTTAATTTTAAAAATATACCTATGCCTGATTAATGCTACGTACATAAATAAAATGTTGATTTCTTAATAGTTTTTTTATTTTAGGCCCAAAAACAAAATAGCAGCCCATATTTAGTTACTTTCCTCTAACTCACTCCAATCTCCAATTTCCTCCAATCTTACGAAAAAAAGAAAAAACCGAAAATGTGATAATTTGAAGAAAATATTAAATATGTATGGAAAATAGGTGTGAAATTGTGGAAAAAGCTCCACGTCTGAAGACTATTTGTCTACCAAGAAAATTAAAACGTTATAATACTCTTTAGTGAGGCAGAAAAACCCAAGAATGTTTCGTTACCGAGACTTTAAACACATAAAATAAACAAAAAATCGAATGTTCCTTTTTGAAAAGTATGTTTGCTTGTGTTGTTTTGATTCGAATGCTCCATTAGCCCAAACGCGTTTGGGGTAAAAAGTGTAAAGAAGTGGACATTTCCCCTACGCCACCCCTGTCAGTCGATTACTCCGCAGGTCCACTTCGGTCCAATCTCCTTGGAGAGTATTATTACGAGCAAGTGAGCTTTATATAGTGTTATGTAGCCCCATTTTCCCTGAAATACAATGCAGTGTTTTATAATGAAGAGTAGAAAAGCACATTCAAGCATTTCAAGTGGTTGTGCTTGCTGTAAAACCAAACGAGATGGACTTCAATAAGACAAAGTGCTAACTCCACTAACGTTTTGTATAGGCGAAAGCCTGTAAAAAAATATAGTCACATAGTCAAGTTTATCTTGCGTTTCTTTTCGCTCAACACCGCGTAACAGTCGATACTGCGCACCTATTTATTATTTTCCGGATGCATTCATCCAACTGAGAAGATTTCGTTACAAATTTATGTTTTTGCCTTCCCTTTTACGATGAATTATGGGATTATTCGTAACTATTTGCCGGAATGACCGTTCGATGATTTCGCTTTGTTTCGGTGTTAATATTATTTTGATTTATCGTGGGTTCGGACGCATCTCTGTGTTAGTTTTTTCAAGGCGGCTAATTGGCACCACGGTACATATAGAATTGCTGGTACAAATTGGTAATGTGAGCCCTGATGGTGTGGCATTTCATAATTTCTTGTGAATATTGGCGTGACCAATAACGTGCCTCTTGATATGCTGTTATTATGCACGCTTCAACACATAAGAGGAAACACCATGGCACAACACCACCCGGACCCTGCACTTTCTGCTCCTGACACAAATCCCTCCAATAAAAAGGCACAATGAGCGCGAGAGTAATTAAGTTTGACTATAACTGTCGTTGCTATTAGTAGACAATACCCAGCTGTCATAGTAATTAATAATTAAATACTATAAATATTCGCAGATACGCATACAAGGTGTGCAATAAATAATTGTTTACGACACATGAGTCTGTCATGGACGGGCCGACCAGTTATTTAAATACGCGACATGATGGACAGTCGTGTTGCGATATCATTATATTCTCTGCTCTCTGCACAATGCTAATTTGGATTTTATGATTTACTCCCCTTTCGATTTCCGGCCGCCGATGTTTTATACTCTGTATTTGGTGTTGCAAATGCAAACAAGGCTCTAATTTACACATCGTGCCGCATATACAGAGTGGCTGAGTTTTCTCCGAACAAAGCACGACTTGGCAGTCACGAGATTCACCCAAACTTTTCCGAGCAGAGCAAGCGGGAAATGTGCGGCCTCCTGCGCTATAATAAAGTGGTTCGTAAACATAACAATAGCATCAAGAGTGGCTTGGTCGGTGAGGTGGTGGCGGCGGCACAGGGAAGGGTCCTGGCCGGGCCATTTACCGGGTAATTGCGTCATTTGGATGCTGATACCCGCAATACACGTATTGGTGTTCGTCCAAACGGCACACACAATACCAAAGTGCTTCCCTCGGCCTCGTATTTGTTTAGGATTACCGCTTTGTTTATTTTTTCCTCCTTCGTGCACTTTGCATGTGAGATGGGCACGTCACTTAACCTTCTGACAATATTTGGGGCTCCACCGGAAGAGAATTACCTTCATATACACCAGACGTCAGGTAGCAAACGCAGGTATATTTGATTCGGGAATTTTCAATCTCGTCATTTCGGCCATATGGGGGCGGCCTGTGTTCGATTGTTTCCGACTAGATTATATTTAAACATCAATCACTGTCGACAAAGAAATGGATCCGAACGACAGTCACCAACTATGTATTATTAACATTGCGTGCAAATCAATCACATCTAATAGCATTACAATCAAACGGAGATATTTTAAATATTTACGGACGGTACCTTTGATAAATCAATTTACTCGCATGGAACAATGTAATGGGCGAGTTACGACAATTACCATATGGAATAATAATATATAAATCTGGGCGCTCTTCAAAGGTTGAGTGACACACACAGGCTCTTGTGTTGATGCTCCCATTTATTAGAGCGGGAAAATAGATTGGAACGGGCTTGTGCGTTTACCTTCTTCACACTTTTCTTTCATTTCTTTTATTGTTATTGCCGTTATTAAAATAAAAAAACGAAACATAAACCTTAACAAACCTGTATTTTTGAGCGTCCATGGACGCTCTAAATATCTCTGTTATTTTATTGGAAAATGTTCAAGAATTTTTCATAAAATTATTATTATTTATTTATTCATTTAATTATTAAGCTTGGTATCACAAAAAGTTCCACTAAATGCGAAAAGAAAGCGGATGCAAAAGACAAACGGATGCAGAACAGAGCGAAGAAAATCATATTTTTAAAAGCTTTTATTTAACTCACAATGTTATTTGTCTGTCGGTTATTTTTTCGGAGCCAAATTTGAAAGGGTTCCCGTTGCCCCACTGAATTAAAATTTTGCATACTTACTTAATCTGCGTGACAATGCAATCCTATGTAGTTAAATACTCTCTAAGAGGGTTAAATAGGGTTTTGAAGTTTTAGGTTATGTTTACAAAGGGATTCTCGATTTGTAAATTTGAGAGGGTTCCTGTAGTCGCAATGAAATGAAATTTTACATGCTTACGTAATCTGCATGACAATGCAATTCGTTTTGTACATACCGTAACTTATACCGACATAGACGGTATGTTGGTCATTTGGACGTCACGGTAGATGCACAGTGTAATAACAATAAATCTATGCAATAAATAAAGACTAACAAGCAAAAAATTAAAATATATAAAAAATGTGTTTAAAAAAAAAAAGCTTTTATTTAAAAGATGCACTAAAAAGTAAAAAATAATGTATTTCAATCACAGGAGAATATTTTTTCTTAAAGGTTAAAATTGTAAAATTTATAAAAGCTTTGGGAGTTATAAAACTACGGCATTACAGAATTATTTTGTTCAATTGACAACTCCCAAAGCTTTTATAAATTTTGGAATTTTAACCTGTAAGAAAAAATATTCTCCTGTGATTGAAGTACATTATTTTTTACTTTTTAGTGCATCTTTTAAATAAAAGCTTTTTTAAAAAAAACATTTTTTTATATATTTTTATTTGTATTGGAATAATTACTGTAGTCTCTCGTGTCGGTTTAATTGTATTGAATCCAAATTACCTAAAGTTATTCTGTGCTGAGAGACCTTACGGGTATATGCAAAATAAAAGGAAGAAAAACAACATGGAAGAAAAAAGTTATTATTGGAGGACAAAAAATGTAATAAATAATACAAATTCTGTGTTATTTTCTGTGTCATTTTCACGGAATAATGTAACCAAAATGAAGAGTATACGGTGTTAAATTTTTATTTATATAAATTTCGCGTTACTGGCGATTTTTAAGTGGTGCATTTACCTTTGCAACATAATGGATTATACAGTGAATTTTTTTCTAAGATCGATCTTCCCTTTCTTCGTTTTCTAACACTTCAAAATCAAAGGTAGAATTGTATACATGACTTAAGCTTCTAATCTTCTCCACATATCACATTTTTAATACAATAACTTGCTAATTTGGTAAAACATTGCAAAAATTCACGATCATTCATTAGTTTATGGCGATGTTTTTGTCGGTGTTATTTAACAAAGAATGTTACTGTAGAAATGTGGCTAACAGAGGGTAACAGAGTTTACGGAATACAAATTTAATTAACAGCTGTAATTTTTACAGTAATAGAGCAATAACATAGTAACAGAAGTTAGAGAATAGCACCAGTATCGAAAAAAATTCGTAATGCAAACAAATTGAGTCATTATTGCGAATTTATTAAACAAACTAAACACCAACTGTGCTAAAATCATTTACAACGCCCACAATTAGAATCACTGCTGTTATTAATTGCGGGTCAGATAGCGGTTCGATGTGATAAAACTTATTTTAGCAATATTCATAAATCGTGTATTTAAATTTCATTTGACACTAATAAGTAAAATCAACAAGTGGCGACAGTGTCTTTCTTGTGTTTTTCCCCGGATCGTGAGAACAATGATAATGTCCCTTTTCTTGATTGGTGTGTTCTATTTGATGGACAGATGTAGTCCGCTCTTGGAACAATTAACGTACAGATGGCGTTCATGCAAGTCATCCTGTCAAGCTGGATGTTCCGAAGAACTCGTGACAATCGAGAATCACAAATCACCGCCAACTTTGATAGTTGATGATGTCATTCGCTTATTAACATCTAAAGGACCGCCACAGGATAGTGAACCTGCTTTCGTATCAAAACCGTCCCGATCACTCAACGAGTCGGGATGTCAACCGTGACGGCCGCCATTGTCCATAATTGAAGAAACAAACGGAACAATTTAGAAATTGTTCGGTTGAGTTTGGTCAAAGGCGAGGTCTGGCAACGGGGCCCGAGTTTGGTTGTAGGTAACCGGGTAGACGTCAAGCGTCATGACTAGCGACTAGCTGATTGATAGATTGTCCATCATAATGGTTGCGCAGAACCATCCATCTAAACGGTGACGCGCTGCCCTTGCCTGTCACACCAGGTAAATGGAAACTCGTTCGATATAAGCAAGAAAAAAGAAACAGATGGCTAAAAATATATCGAGTCGGAATATTTACACGCGACGTGGAAATGAATAAAATTTTATGGAGGCGAAACGGCGCACTTTTTGAATTAGCGATCGATTAGCACCCGGAAGAAATGAATAAAATGTTGAGATGCTTGTGGCGGACGTATTTGTGCAAGAACCGTCCGAAAGTAGCCACTAGTCTTGTTATCATTCGCTTTGAAGTCTATTATGTGACATCTCCGATCCAACCCTTAGGCCATTATCGAGGACCAAACGAACTGTCCGGGCTATCTCTCAGGCCTCTGAGTATGACTGAATGCATCGGTTCGCGAATTCTTACAAGACGATGTCACTAGCAGATGACAACACCGCATTGAAGTCATGTCCAGTCAAGCTCTCCTTACACTCCAGTAATTAGGCCGACATGTATAACATTACATAAGTGAACTTGTCGAGACTTCCCTCGAGTTTTAATTGTACTCGCACGGATAGAACGTTGACTTTAACTGTTTTCCATTTTTCCGTATTGATCAAATCGAAAGGCTTTCAAAGTGCAAATAGTTTAATCGATAGTTGCGGCTCTCCTAAGCTGCTTAATTAAACAGACAATGAGCAACACGCCATCATTAATTTCAATATCCGATAGCGGCAAATTTACAACTTGATGTGATATTTTCAACACATCTTTAATGCTGATTTAAGTTCCGATTAAGTGAGGAGCTATCGCCTGTTGTCGAATGTTTAGATTTCGAATTGGTGCAATGATTTAGTTCCTCATTTAGCTCTACCTATCTGAAAGTAGTACTGCGTTTCAGTTATCAGCGTGCATTTACAATTCCAACAGGTGTCACTTATCAGCGAAAACGTGCATCTATGTGTGTGGCTGCTTGCAATGTTGGTAGCCCTGTTGATTTATTTTACGTGCGGCATTGTATTTTGATATATGACTTAGTGGACGTGCCGGCCGTACCAAATATTCATATTTCTCAGAAAACAACCAAATAAACAATGCCAACCATCAAGAATCAATCAATCTGCAAGTCAGGTAGTTGCATCATTATCACCGCTGCACTTACTGCCAATAAAATCAAACAAAATCCATTGCCAAGTCCATCAAACAATAATAAAAGGGACCATAAAATATTTTCCAATTATTGTATTGAATCGAATTCGATATGGTAGCCATAAATCACATTTGGTCATATTTCTCACGTGGACAGGTGGCAATGAAAAGAATAATTTAATCAAGTGCGTTACGTCACGCTTCCTTACACGCCCATTAACGTATCGCAGAGGTCCTGCGTGATGATAATTCTAATTAAGCCAAATTAGAAATGGCCACCAACAGCACAACACTTAAAAAATTCAGCCAAACAATGACCATCACCCAAATGCCCTTCTACGTGCCCATAATCCTAATTAATCTCTCCCGAAAGACATCTGCATAACCTCGAGACCTCACAAGGTGATTTTTCGTATCAACTCATATAACGATGATACGCGTCTCATAAAAATCGTGAACTGTAACCGAATATTAGGCCCTAATGAGTTGAAACCGGATGATGCAGAGAAGAAAAGAGAAGAATGCCAATCTGCGAGCTTGTCCGTCACACTGTATTGATTATTATGGGAGCGAGAGACGAGATGTGACCTGACGGCTGACGAGACATTGGACAGTGACTGATATAACCAAGGTAGTGCTTCTGACAAGATGGATCACATAGTTTGGCATCGATCATTCATTCGCCAACTTATATGCTTAAGAACAACAACGCCTAGACATGGGATATTATCGCCAGACTGTCTTCGCAAAGAGTAATAAAAGTGAAAAATTATTAACAACCCGAAGAACAAATCACCAAAAAACTGCACCCACAGGCGTCCTCTTTTAGATTTTCAATGGGTCCACAAACAAACGGAAGGAGAAAGTTAACCAAGTTCTACCATTTTAACACTTAATAAATAAAAAAATCGAATTTTCTATTTAATGTGTCTATCTGTCTTGAACCTTTTGCATAATCTTTTTTATTTTTTAATTATCCTTGTTTATTTTTGGGCATAGACATATTCCGCCGATGGTCAAAAATCATTAAATCTCAATATACAAATTCCGCCAGGGGTGAACCCGATTATTTTAATCCTCAGGTATTTTACGCTGATCCACTGGCTAGAAGGGTTTTTTACAGGTATAAGAAAGCCTTCTTACTATCAAACTTTCTACATGTTTCATCAATTGGAATCTTGTATAGAAGGTTAGTGCAAAAATAGAGGTGTAACAAAAATTAACTTAAATGATAACTAATCGTTCAATACTGTCAAAAAATAAAAGCACTCATAATTAATTTTAAGATTGTGTAAATGGAATAGTAGTATACTAGAATAAATTTTGCCAAACCAGCAACTCAACATTTTGGGGACACTTAAGTTTAAGATCTGTTTGTTTTATTTTTTTGTATTTCATGTGCTTTATTTTATTAAGTAATTTTAACACTACTCAGTATTGGTAACTGCAATAATTGAGTCGTTAACTGTAGAGGGTAGTAGGTACAGCGATTAGCGGAATTTACCACTCTAAGGTTAGAATTTAACCATTGGCGGAATCTACCTTAAATATACCGACCATCGGCGGAATTGGTAAACGCCGTTATTTTTAACTTGAAGCCAGAAAAATCACAAAATAAGATTTTTAAGCACTAATTATTGGAATAAACGATTCTCCGAATTAGAGAATGTTCGGATGTATCCAATTAACTTTTTTTCGATTATTAAGGTAAGGAAACAACTAGATGCAGTTTTTGTAACATTGTGTCCAAAATTAAAATTAAAATCATGGCGCTTTGGCCCAAAATTTGCAATTGTTAACACTGGTAGTGTTCTTGTCATTTAACACACATAATGTCAAGGCACGTTACGTTAACTCGGTTCACTCACCGTCAGCTGCTGGCTTAACTCTCAAGTTAAATTAACCATATTTTAGAATTAACCTGACACTGAAATACACTCAACCTCCGAATTAATTAGTTAACTGATTTTTTATCGTGAATGTGAACTAAATAAGTTTTGGGAAGTTTTTACACCAACCAACAAACCACGGGCTGAAGTAACACAGATCAAATCAATTTTATTTCCAGATAAATCAGTCTGACAAGAACATGGATATGATCAAATTTCGTTTAAGTCCCACGTAATTATGTAAACGATACTGGCGAGTCTTGTATTGGGTAATCAATTTAAAAGCAACAATAAGGTTTAGATTTAACAAAACGGCGAGTAAAAATAGGGCTGATCGATTTATTACAACAATCTCAGCGAGAGAAAAGTGGAAGTTCTCGGGGCGTATTGTTGATGCAGTCCTTCCAACTTATTTCCTAGTTGTCTCGAGCTCGTCTTTATCAGCCATGTCAGTTTTTCGAGCTTTCAGGACAAGTGACATGAGACGGTGCTGGTGTAATAATGTTCGTTGACACTTGTCATTCGGGTCGCCTCCATATAATAGAGAAAAGTTTTGTTTTAGTCCAGCACGCTGCAATCGCAATCGTCTTCCGACAAGCAATGAGTTTATGACAGGACCAGCTCAAACTTTCCAACGGCAACGTTTTTTCAATCATTAAAGTTTAGAACAAACGTCGGCCATTATGAATTTTCCAAAAAGTTGGGGTAAATTATAGAAAAAAGGGCGTATTCGAGTATTGAACAATCAGAAATAAACGTAAACATTCCATGCGATCATTCAGTGCCAATAAATTACAGGTTAGAAATTTAATAAAGCAAGGCATCTGGTTCGTTTCGCATGAACAAATTAACATTGACGTTTTTACTGTGTAGTCGATTTTTCGCAATCGCGGGACATATTTATGATCCGACAACTGCGACTGATATTATATAAAGTAGTGCGAGTTTAGTGAGTGGTGTACATGATGAATGTCGCGCCATTGTAGCCCTTTGCTGCCAAAAGACGGACAACAATGTCGCTCCATAAATCAAAGAGCTGCAGATAAATCCTATAGGACAATTTGGGCGCATTTGTACTTCACACCCCTCGAAATATGCAACGGAGAACAGTTGCTCCAAAGCCACGTTCTCCCATAAATAACACCTTCACAGTTCAATCCACCGATATTCGGAGCAGATCAGACAAAGATTCGCGCGCTAAACCAAATTCGAGACGAATGACAATAACAATAATTAAAATCGAATTAGGCGTCGTGAGGCGGTTTTGAATGACAGATGGGACAGATGGCTGGATTGAGATCTGTTGAAGCGCAAACTACAAAGATGAGAGGACCAAACAATATTAAATGTAATCTGTTGATCTCGGAAGATACCGGTCTGTGAATGAAGAGTAATAATAGTGGGCATTACACAAGGCGAGATCACCAGTGCAGATAATCTTACACTGAACTCACGGCAACTAATAGCGGAAAGGTCTACGTGAAAGTGCACCGCAACGGGAAAAAATACGCGAAACTTAAATTCGAAAGGGAAGAGGAGTGGTTTGCACAAACGATGATTTTATCCAAAGGCACTATGTCTTTACGAAATTCATGTGCTGCCGACATATGTCGGGACATGTTGCGGAAGTGCACTAAATAAATTTTATGTTATGCCATAATTTAAACTCCCGCCCATTACAGGACTCGTCAGTTATGTATTATGTTATATCTGACAAATGACACGTAATGGGTTAATTTACCAAGAAACTGGTTAACGGATGAAAGTGCAAAAACATCAGTTTCGAATGCAAAAATTAAATCTGGAATATCCACTGTCTCCAAAATAAACCAAAATACAACTTGCTTTTTGACTTCACCTAAACTACGAAACCTCTTCTTTGATAAATACAAAATTAATCTTCCTGAAACGTACTCGTATAACTGGCTATAATAACATGCGTCGAACAAAACTTGATATCAATATCCTTTATTAGAAAATACATTTTTTTACATACATGTACTCGTAAAATTAAATTAATTCATTGAATATGATTAAAAAGCCATATTGGAGTACACGGCCAACAATTTAGCAATCTTATAAAATCGTTGCAAATTTATTGTTAAAAAAATACTGTCCCCTATTCTGGATCATTATTGTGAAAGTGTTTAATTAAGTGGTTGCGATTTGTTGTTCTTGCTTATTGTTTCTAAAGTGAGCAAAAGTATGAAACTAAGGGCATTTTGCCTAAACTATTATAAGATAAAATCAGGCTTTTACGTGCTATGTTTGTAGTTTGACTGCCTAAGGAAGGTAATAGACTCAGTCTGTAGGTATATAAAAAAAATTGGGAATATAGGAAACGATAAGAACTCTATACCTAACAAGCAATGGCGTTACCTTAGAAAATTTGTAACACTAAATCCCTTTGTAATAAGTATAAATTACCCTTCAAAATTTTAAATTGTACACCCCTCTTGTGACACCTGCTCAAATGAATTGCTGTACTGCATAAACTCTCGAAAAATGTTAGGAATAATAATATTGATGTTTTAATATGCACTACTGTACAACAGTTAAAGAAGTCTAACATCAAAGAAATTCTATCAATGTTCGAGCGTTGCAATCAGCTAAAGACATATCACTAAATATGTATCTCCTTTTAACTTCATCCTTTTTGTCAGCTGATTTTCTCTAAAATTTAGTACATATCCTTTACTTTATTTCAATCAATCTATTGAATGAAATAGCAAATCCAGTTTTACGACTAGCAGAAGTTCTCTAAAATGCAAGAGAGTTCTGAAAACTAAATTAAAAAATCTGAAAAAAATGTTTGTAATGTCTTCAAACATGCAGCATATTGTTACATCTCTCCATTACTAAGATGTCTATTAAAAAATCACCTTTATTTATTTAAAATAATTTATTTTAAAATACGTAGCCATTTTTTTACTTTTCTTACAATATTACGTTGTCGCTGACTTTTTTCAAAGATATTTTTCTGAGTTGTGTACTACTTAGGTTTTTTCTACTATTTCTCATCGTGACTTTTCTATACCTAATCATGAATTGAAAATACAACTACTTCTTTAGACTCATTACCATTAACCAAACAATTAAGAACTTAAAAAATGTAAAAAATACGACGAAAAATAAAAACCTGACCAATTAATTTAAAAAAATGCAACCCGTCTATGTGTTTTTTTTAATCAAATTAAAAATATTTTTGCCACCCTTAAAATTTTGCCGTCTTGGGGTATAGCCCACTTAGCCCATATGGTAACAAACCAAATTAAGAATACCTTACAAAACTGATTTGCTTTGAAATTAGTCTTAAAGTGATATGTTGCCTTTTACAACCATTTTCTTAGCACATTCTTTATCAAAAACACAATAGTTTCGTGCAAATTTCTGAAAACTAAACTGAAAGATTGAAAGATTGCCGAATTGGGTCGAAAATGTTAGTTTTGCTTATATCGAGCGTTTAGCAAATTACAAATTACAATTAATTATTATTTCGTAAAATTTCGTAACAGCCGGAATATCAGTGTATTTGATCGAAAATGGTGTTTTTTTTTGTTTTCTTCAATTACACTATTAGTATAACTTATGATAAAACTATTTTCCACCAGTCGGCCAATTTAGGACATTTTCGTCCTTATTTAGGATGTCGTCATACAATCCCAAATTTTTCAAGATCTAATGGTCAATCTCCATCTCTGAGTAAAGTTATCTGCGTAAAGTTATTGCGTAAAACCAGCATTTTAAAACTATTATTCCCTTCTTTTTCGTTGGGTAGGTAGAATTTAGACATATACTGAGACTAAATTGAAGCATCTATTCGGAAAGACCGGTTGAAGTAAAACTTCACCGACGCCAAACACCAAGGTGTGGCACTTATCCTCCCACAGTTCGGTGTTAATTCGCCGCCTTTGGGGCCAATTAACCGCCGTTCTTAAGCGCCATCCATCCGCCAACTTCCGTCGATCAGTCTTTGTCCGAATCCGCGTAAAAGTATAAAAATCTGCGTCCATTAGCGGTTCCCAGCGGTCTCGTCGCGTTTCCTGTCGCCAGTTCGTCCGAGATTGATTCCTGCCATCAATCGGGCCAAGCATAAAAAGCTCATATCTGTTGAGCGATGCCCGTCATTTACCCCTTGCGGTAGCCGCTAAGTGGCATCACGGGTGGTTGTGAGGCACACGGTAGCTCCCGGTGATCGTTCACCTCTGGCCTAGCGGTGACTCATATGATGGTGATTGAATGACTTGATGGATATCTGCCATTAGCAGTGACAGTTTTAAGACCTACGTTTCCCCGCGGCCCCACCCTGACTTACGGGCACCCACACACTCACACATCTGCCTCAAACCTCCTCATGATGCCGTCAACCAACTGCCAGATCGTTCGTCTTTTTAATGCTGACATGAGACGATGCCGCCATAAAGTGGATATTGCCAGGGGGGTGACCCCAATAAAGGCAAAAGTTAAATTAACGCAAAGGTATAGAAGTGTAACAAATCTATAATCCATCAAGCTCCATTTTCATATATTTCGTGATAAAATATTTAGGCGAAAAAAATTTTGGCAAACATCAGTTTCCGCGACAAAAAGTTTCAATGTTTCTGATCTTCGATGCGACTTTTGAAGTTAAATTTTATAATTTTGATCTACCACGAAGAAAAAATTAAATAAAAGTAAAGTATCAAAAAAAGTATAAAATATAAAAAAGCAAATGTTAGAGGTACTAAAAAGGTAGTGGCAAGTAGTAACAAGTGTTCAATATTAGTTCTGGTCAGATCGCCTATGTGTGGCAATTGTCACAAAAAACGTATGTCTCGGAAACAATGACACATGACAGCTGTCAGTGCTCCGCTGCCAAAAATTCACACGTTCAATTGAGATAATGCTTGCAGAGTAAATTCTTAAACGTCTGCATACAATTATCATGATTTGTAATGTGATTTTTATCAAAAACTCCTAAATGCAAAAATAAGGCAGTTAATAGCAAACCATATGAACTTTATCACGCAACCTACGTTCATGCTAGAAAGAGAAAACCACAGCAAACCACGACCAGAACCAATATTGAACACATGTTATATCTACTACAAAATAATGAGAAGGAAAAACTTTACTTTATGTAAAAAACATAACTGGTCTAACAAGAAACGATGCCTAACTCTACGTATGCACTTATGTAAAAAATTGTAAACAAATAAAAATAAAAAAAACATATTATAAACTTTAAAGGCATTGGCAACTTAAAAAACAACTTTGTCTTAGTTGACGGTACTGAAAACGCTTGTTACAGTAGTGAAAACCGTTTCTCTGTATCTGCTCTCTAACTCAAGTTATTTCGATTTAAAGTTGAAATTATGACGTCATAACCGCTTATCGAGCATTTGGTCCAATATTAAGATCAAATGGTTTTTGACTTTTAAGTGACACTGACAAAGTTTATTAAAACTTGACAAAATTCCTCAATGTTTCCGCGAAGTTCAAGACAAAATTTCGAACAGAAATTAGTCAAAAAAGTAGTTACTTTTTAATTTTGTAAAAGATGTATGAAAAATGTTCAAATATCTGTCACGTTTTTGGTGATTGAGAGGGTTCAGTGATAAGAGGATTCTATGATGAGAGGCGGTTGCGACGTCACGATTTCTTTCTTTCGAAGCGATTATCTCGCTTATTTTTCATCAATAAATTGACACTTTAATATTACATCTAAATTTTGTATGAAGATTTTTAAACCTCAAAGGAATGTAAAACATATACCCAGTACTACTCGTATTGGTATACCAAGGGACTTATATTTTTTTTAATCGCTCGTTGAATTTTATATTCTCCGAGTTGATAAACGGTTAGTAACTATTTAAGAACAGTTGTTACAGAAAAGATGTAGGTGAATAAAAAGGTATTGTACATTGTAGATTTACAGAAGTGCTGTAATTAATACGATTCTGTTTTGAAAATGAAATTTTGATTTGCTTTTGAGATAAGGAAAAAAGATATAAAAAGTGTAACTTAAAAACAAAATTTAAAAATTTTTAATAATCAACACATTTTTATAGAAGGTAGTTGATCATTTATCAAGTAGTTTTTTCAAAAATTTTAGTTTCAGCGCTTGGTACATACTTTCTTTTCACCTGCTATATAAAATGATCACATGTGAACCAGAAATAATTGTTGCTTACTAGTAGAGCAAATAATAAAAGGTTAATCAAATTTTGAAAGAAAATAGAAAAAAGAGGTGAAAAAATCAGAAACAGGATTAAGGATTGCAGAAAAAAGTACAGCTAGAAATTCAAAGCAATTTGAAGACCGTTTACCAATTATTATTAGAGAAAGCAAAAAGATTTCGGAACGTAATACCCCACCTTTCTACAAATACTAAAATTACAAAAACAATTACAAAAAAAAATAAAAACGTAAAGAAATAAATTAATAAGTAATACATTTATGGAGCCCTTTTCGGTAAGAATTTGGTCAGTTCTCGTTGGATTAATTAATTTTACGTCTGCAATAAAAAGTAGGTATTATGTCGGCTGCAGCCATGACGTAATGAAATACTAAGAAAGGTCACTATATGACTATGTATCTAATGAAAGGGGCAAAAGTGGCAATAAAGGTTCTCATTAGGATCGAGATCGGGCCTTAGTATAAATATTGCTTTTTGAGGGCCGAATCAGCCGCTGTCAAACGTTGTTAATTTCGTAAAGTTCTTTTGTTTTTGGTGATCCTCCCACAGCCGAAAAATTTATGGGATATTGTCTGTATAATATTTAAACTTCTAATTATGAAAGTGGGTAATAAATTTAGAAACAATACTGCACTGTCTGAAAATAATGAGACCATCTGTCTGTAATTGATGGAATTAGTCGTCCGTGACGTTGCTCCATCAAGCAGGAGCGTAGTAAAAATTTTCGAGCTTTGTGTACGTCGTCGTCGATTCCAGCATAATAATTTTTATCTTTTTTAATTGAAAACGCTCTCTTTGTGGCAATAGCAATTATAATTCCGCGGTTTTTGACGTGAGCGCGAGTTGTCTAAGTCAGCAGCAACACACAGCGAATATGGATATCAGCGCGCATAAAACGTTAACAGAAAGGGAATTGTACGAATCCATCTCGAGCAGATAGTCACCCTGAGGGCTCGCGCATCACGGCGCGTCTCTTGTAAATGTTAATCCACCCCAATTTATTAATGACAGGTCAAAAATAACTGAACTGGCCCGGGGCGAAGTCTTTGTGCGCTCACTGCTCAGAGCTGACGGCTTCATCATCGATATTCATGCCCGGTCTTTGAACATTTTAATAACACGCCACATCTCTCGACTATATCTTTGAAATTCGATGTGTCAAAAACAATGGGCCGCCCCACTGCATCAGCAATCACATCAAACAATAACGCTGTTGCTAATTTTGCTCGTTTTTTAGCAAAGCGAAGCGACGACCATGACCGATGGACACTTTCTTCGACAGTGATGGCTCACCTATTAGGCGACTCCCCGGAGAATTCCGGGAAACCGCTGAGAGCCATACGCAAATGGAGAGATATTTCTTCCATTTCCACACTCGGTCTTAATGCTCTCATCAATCCATCACTTGGACATCGGCCACTCACTGTCATTTGCCAAAAGAGAAGCGCCATTATTCATATCTCCTGCGAGCTTTTAAGGATATTACACGTACACCTAGCTTCAACCAACACTTACGCGCATTGGCGTAATTAAAACCAAGGCAATGAATGTCACTAAACTTCAAAAAGCGAGATTTGTAGGCCATTAAACCGCTGATGGGCAGGTGTATTTGGTGATTAACCGCAAGAATTCTAATCACGTAACGCGGCAGTTTGCCGAAACGCATTCTTATCTGGCGGAAAAGTCAAGAACAGGCCTTGCCAATTCGCGAAAAGTCAAAGGTTAATTATTCCTAAAATGCCCAGGATCAAAACTTTCCCAAATTTATGCGATGGAATTAACTGTTACAAACAAATAATAATACAAAAACGAGTCTACAAAAATAATAAGTGATTTCAAACGGTAAAATAAAAATGAACAGGTAAAATCTGGAATTATTTTAAAAATCACAAAAAGAAGTACCCAAGTTAAATAATTTTTTATCTTAGATTAACTAACAGTGTTTTCAAGCGCTTGTCTCCAAGAACATTTCGCTTCTTTCAGAATGTCAATAAAAACATATTTCTCAGCAACTTAACTGTAAGAATTGTAGAAAAATTCTGAAAAAATCACGAACTAAAATTTGATTGCAACTTGCGATTAATGTCGTTTACCTACTCGGTTCTGTAGATACGAATAGAATGGCTTTGTCAGGTTTAAAATGTGTTATCATTAAAATACTGACCTGTGGTGTTAATACTAATCCAGGAAAGTCGACCTTTCTTTATGGTATTGCCCCTAAGAAAATCAGATATTTAGGGTTAATTTAAACAACTTTTTAAATTTCTCTACTTATTCTGGCTTCGTCTCAAAAAATGTGGCACAAATATGATCGTTACAAATTTGTTTGCAATAAAATCATAATTTTGGTGTACATACAAGTTTGGTATTCCAGCAACTTCAAGCTGGAAATGAAAAAAAAACAACACCAGCCAAACAATGTAAAGACAAAGCAATAAGTTTTCTTACATTACCTACTAATAATTACAAAATGCATAAATTACCTGCATTACTTCTATCAACTTTCAAAATTTACACATTTTCGCTTTCATTTTGTTCTTTGAGATACAAATGAAAATCCTCAAAACAACGCTAAATACTAATCACAAATTTTCTTCACGCAGAATTCTTGAGATACTTTGTAAAGAATCTAGACCTGTAAGACTAATAAGTAAGATCAAAATATCAGTTTAGGGCAGTGGCATATTTACATATGGGCTAAATGGGCTGTAACCAAGGGTGGCAGAATTTTGAGGGCGGCAAATATATCTTTATAATAAATAGGTAAATAGGCGGGTTGAATATTTTTAAATTAATTGATTAAATTTTTAGTTTTTGTCGTACTTTTTTACTTCGAAATTATTAATTGTTTGTTTAATAAGTTTTAAGAAGTTTTTAGTAGTTTCAATTCATATTATAGAAAATTCACAATGAGTAATGGTAGAAAAAATCTGAGTAGTACACAATACAGAAAAATGTCTTTGAAAAAAGTTTTTACAGAAAAAAGTTGTAAAAATGACTGTTTTTTGAAAAACAAAAACTTTTTAAATAAATACAGGCTGACCTTTTAATAATATCTAAGAGTCGGTTTCACCAATCCCAGTTAAATTTATTAGCAAAATAAATCCACAAAAACGGTTATAATCATAGTAACGATTGTTTTTAACTGTTCATTAAATTTAACCAGCGTTGGTAAAACTGACCCTTAGAAAATAAATTAGATAGTTAAAAATCTAGTGTATGGTGTGCATGTATGATGGCATTACAAAGAACTTTTTCAGGTTTTTTAATTTAATTTTCAGAACTATGTTGCATTTTTAGAAAACTTGTACTAGATTCTGAGTGAAAAAAAGTTAAGGATATTACGGAATTTTAGAGATAATCAACTGATAAAAAGAATGAAGTTAAAAGCAGACACATATTTACTGATCAGATTCTAATGCTTGAACATTGACAGAATTTGTTTGATGTACTTCTTTAACTGTTATACAGGGTAGAGTAGTGTACTACATATATTAAGACGTCAATATCACTCAATATCACTCAATATCACCAACACTTTTCGAGCAGTTCATTTGAGGTTTCAAAAGAGGAGTGTATTATTTAAAATCTTGAAGAGTAATTTGTATTTCAAAAGGGTTTGTAAATTTTTCGTTATTTTCTGAATTAACCAATATTTTTTTTAATGTTGTTATAGGCAGGGGAGGCAAAATTAAGTAGCCCAGGGCGGCAATGAACATAAATACGCCACTGGTTTAGGGCTCTTCTGCTGTGAGAAAAAATAACAAAAATCAAACAACATATTCATCACGAGTTCTTTCTATAAGTCATTTTTTCAAACACAGTAGAAGCTTGATAATGTAAAATGTTAAGTACGTAAAGGCATTTCGAATAATCAAAAATCCGGACAATTGTGTACCTAAACATAAAGCATTAGGTAATATGGATAAAAGATTTTGTTTTGCTAACTTTAGTGGCATGGAATACACTCATAACTTTTCATTTCATGTTGATAAAATGTCAAAAATTGTAACAATTTTTGTTAGTTTTTACTTTATTTTTTCAAAATTTTGAAACTTGAGGTATCACACTGTGCAGACAGAAACGAAGAGCAAACAGTTTCGGATAACCGGTAAATTCTGCGAGCGTTTTCGTTCCGGATAAGAGATAATCACGTGCGATAGCTCCTGAATTTCCCCATTTTTCCGGCGTAAGTAGTTGAGCTAGTCGGGTATCTATCCAAGCTAATACAATCTGTCGTCTGTGATCATTAAGCTAGTGACAGCAATGACATCACGTGCTCAAAATATCAAAGGTGGAATGCCGCAGCCGGCGAGCGATCTCGAAGAAGTGTGAATTAAATTTAAATTTAAAGTGTTTGCTAGACGTTGTGCTTTCCAATTACGTAGAGTGTTGTATTCCTTGGTCGGAGGGGCAAACGGGCCGGTCCGTCGAGATGCCGGTCTCCATGCATCACTCAGTTGACACCCGGTGCCCCATATATCACAGGGCCGGCTGCTAGCTCACCCCCCTCGCCACTTATTTGCATACAGTTGTGTGTTTTTTTTTCTTCTCGCAGCCAGATTTATGGCGGGACTAATACGCGCCTTCAAATTTTCAAAATTTTGATCCGCGGAAACATAAATCGCACACACTCATCAATTACCATCAGCCAAAAACCAGTCGCGATTAGCGCGTCGCTGCGAATTCCTCCACGGTCATTATAACCAAATTAAATTCGAGGTTTAATGATGCCGAAAAAAATGCAGCCAATTATTGTCTTTGCTGAGTTTTCGTGTAATGTGGTAAATCGGACCGGATGGATGAATAATGGAATCTCGTAATGAGTGTACAGCATTTTTCAATCAATGTCGTTAATAAAATATATCGCAGAGGGACGAGGACCACATCGACATATTTATCATGACCAATAATCTGCATGAATCATGATTGACGGTCAATCATTATTTCAATACTGACGACTGCGAAAAACAAAATCGTGACTGCACGAATCAAAAATTAAAACTCCAGTTCTCACATATTTTCACAGGAATCATAAATAACGCGTTCTATAGATCCAAATTTGAGCTTCTTTGTATAACAAAAGCAAAATCAGTGAATGCGACTTTCCTTTCTCAAACCATAAAAAGTAGTTTATGACTGACAAGGCTCCATAAAATTCCGAAAATTCAAACTGCCTGATTATAAATCATAGGTAACATCAAAAACTGCAACATATGTCCCGGGAATAAAGCGCTGGGGGACCCAAATTTTTGTCTCAATTGGCTTGTTACCATATCCATGAGGGCAAACCGTGAAACCTATCCATTATGGACACTTATCGCTCATTTAAACGCATTCACAACATTTAATAACTGGTCTATCTTTGACGATAATCAAATATTTTGCGGGAAACTCCAATTCCTTGTCGCTTATCAGTAGAAACATCAGAGTTGCAATAAATATTTAACGGTTGTAAAATTTATTACAAACTTTATGTTATAGACAGGCAATTAACTCTAAAGTCAATTTGTTCTATAATTATTTTAGTATATAATTAGTCTATCTTGTAGATCTTTTACTTTACTCTTCATAAATTACGTTGCTGGTTTATTGCATCTTTATTTTGTTGACTTTTTTCGCGACAAAGTTATCCGATAAATCTCATGTGTTGTGCACACAAAAACTTGAACAAATTAGCAGCTGCGTATGATACAACAATTTAAAAAAGCCAAGTAAAGAAGAATGTATTTTCTTATAATTAAGGTAGAGAGACATCAAAGCAACAATAGAAAAATGTTTTGTACATTTGGATTATTGAGATGTCAGGAGAAATAAACACACAAAATCTTGATGAAGTTTAAGAAATACATTTCGCATTCAATTATTTTCTTTGAATATCAAATGTTTCAGTTTCTTTGAAATGAAATGCCAAGGGCTAAAACAGAAGTTTGCCTTTTATGTCTCGTAGATTATAAAATTATTAATTCCAAATAGGGAAATTTCTTAAATTAATTTTATTCAAGAACAAAAGGGAGGCCTCTCGAATTTTTTCAGCGTCTACCTGTTATTAGCCGTTCCTGTTTCTGACAATTGCGAATTATTCGGGAATTCTTTGATACTTTGCGTACGATTTGACGAGTCAATGAACAAAATATCACCTGCGTCTGCACGAAACATGGTGGTTGCACGTCATTTCAACGATTTAAACAATGCAATTTTATGCGTCGACGATCAAACCGGCAAACTAATGGTTAATTACAGAACCGAATCACAGTGCACGTTCTATACACAAAATATTATTAAATTATTAATTATGTAATTTGTTATCGTTGCCCACAGAATAATTATTGCAGCGATGAAAATACAAATAAATATCAAAAAACATGTTACCCCGCAAATGCGTTCGTTTCATTAGCTATTTATTAACAATGAACTAATTACGGACCTGCATGGACCGCCAATATCACAAAGACGGCAAAGCCCCAATTTATGTTTTCCACCAGTAGAAAGCCGAAACCGTTGCTGATTTTGTGCAAAACAGGCACCCAAACGTGAGCCTTTGTTCTATTTGTGTCAAAAGAAAAATGAATTATTAGTAAAGTAAACGAGCAATAAATCTCGATTCCTGTCAGTCATTGTGATTTGGCGTGAAGCGAAGCTCGAACACAGAACTAAAATACCACGGAGAGCCTTCACCCGATTGCACCCGGACAGGGGGGCGAGCTTTCCAGCTTACCTGCAACAAAAGAAAACTTACTGCACTTTCGCAACCATAAATCACAAAATTACAACTACAAATAACCTAGGAACCACCTCATGTCCAGCTCGAAATTTTAATTCAAAATCTGTTCACAACAAACCAAAACTACGTTAAATTAAAAATTGGTTCGTTTTTTTTATTTTATTTTATTTCTCCAGTTCTCAGTTTCAAGAACATTGTTTTACATTTCTTGTTTTGTCTCAATTTTAAGTCAACTGAAGTAACTTTTGGTTTTTCCTCACCTTATACCTAGTAGTTTCATTTTAAAACCTCGAACTTTGGTTGGTTTAGAAGTTATTGGAATTTTATACAGTTATAATAAGTTAATGAAATATTTCTTTACTACAGTAATAATAATAATACATATAGTAATATACATATAGTAATAATAATAATTAATACATATTTTATTATTTTCCAGTGTAAGACGATAAGTCAACATCAAAGGGTGTTTTATTTTTATAGTATTTGTTGTAATGAACTTGAGCTTTAGTGAAATGAGCTTTTGAGTTTAAACTATTGTTTAACTTGTTTTGACTTGGTTTCTCTCATTTTTCAGAACTTCCTCTTTAGTTTCATAAACTTAAATCCCAATTACACTGGTCAACATGACTTTTTTTTTTCTAATGTCTAGTACGTGTCTCTTATGTACTTTATTATGCAGATTCTAATAAAAATGAACTCAAAAATTTGCCATCACGTCAGGTCTCTGAAAAAATTTGTTAAAAATTCATAAAAACCTTATTAAATTTTACTGTATCCAAGCGTATTTTCTTTTGTTACTTTGAATAAAACTAAAAAGTCATATTAACTGACATATTCAAACATGTTTAAGAAGCTGGTTAAATCAAAATAGCATTGCTATGCCGTTTGCTAAACCTATGGTTTAGCGTGCTCAAACGGATCATTCAAAACATTATTAATTGTTACTTTTGTTGCACTAAGATCTTTCAGAATGTTCTGACAATCAATATTAAAGACAAGTAAAACGAAAAACTTTATAAATATGCGGTACAATATACACAAATTTAATTAGCATGAAGGTGCATGGAGTAATAAAATTGATTTATTTAATTTATTTTCAACAAAACCTGACGTGTTAGAAAAAAAAATGTTTTTATGGTTATTATCCGCAATACAGGATAAAAGTAATTTGGATATAATTTATTAAAAAAAATAAAAAAATTGAAATTTGTTGTCCAGTGATTATTTAAATTTTAATAAAAATTGTCAGGACCTATTTGAAATCTATAAGCAGATAGGTACTTCTTTAGTTCTTTGGCCCTAAATTTATCGCTAGAACTTAGCCATATCGTAATTATTCTATTTTGAAACAAAATTAAAATTGTTGTGTTCTTGACTTGAAAAATGCAATATCACTGCTGCTTTCTTGATAGATTTGAAACAAAGCATGAACAACACAAATTTTGTATAAAAAAGATTTTGTTTAATAAACTAAAACCATGGAACTTAGAAATCTAAAGCGAAATTTGAAATAAAAGATACAGAGGAGAGGCCAAGCATTACTTCATTACTTGCTTGATGCCAATTCCAGTTTTGAAAAGAGAGGCTTGTAATATGTTCTTGTCGGCAGCAGTGACGTTTGGAGATTGGTGTAATTTATTGTTTGTAATTATTTTAATAAAGAAAACTTTTGGTCAGCTAGTTGGGTGTAATTTGGTGCAAAATTATCAGCGTCGAATGTGACAGATGAGCGGTCTGGCTTTTGGTAATTCTATGAAGACCCAACCGCTACAAAAGCGTGTATCGATGAACATGGGGGTACGAAGCGTGCTGTAACAAACGGTTTTGCGAATTACCTCTCTTTACAATTCGATCCAGGTATATGAAGAAGGCAACAAGGGGAATACAAAAGACGAATTAAAAAGCTTATAAATCTTCAATTTGTGAATCAGGTCTTGCATTTTTTGGCAATGTCACGATTTAATTTGCTTTGGGTAAGTCGGGTCGATATAAATGATGGGGGCGCCGGTGTGAGAGGAAAGTGCTTTTGGAACGTGTTACGTGGATACAAGCTGTCCCTTTGCGACGTAAATCACTCAAGTCGCTGTCTTAGCCGCTGACTTTGGAAGATTTGCGACTAAGCAAATGTCACAGATCAGCAAGAAAAAACCTTTATCTGCACGGCCTGGATCCCGTCTAACAATCTGGCTGCGGCCCATGTTGCCAGGAAAAAACAGGGTTTTGTGCGAAATCGTCATAAAATAAGCGTACGGTTAAACGGTAACAAATATTTTATTGTTTATAGATCGATTTACGTTCGGGAAATATATAACATGAAGTGAAAGTGCAATAAAAACAAAAGTAAATAAAACTGAATATGTCATAAAAGATTTTATGGTCGTGCTTGAATTGACGAGGATTCAGTTCAGTGGCACTCTTTTGGCGAGCGGCGTTGCCGAAGTTTGTTAATCCGCGGATACACCAGCCGTAAATGTATTTTTAGATGATTGAGGCTTGTCGAAGCTGAACAAAAAATACGCAACTGCTCCCTTTACAATGACTGTGCCTCCGCCTCTGCGTCCGCAATTAAAATGTCACAGACACACACTCACATCAAGAAAATTTCTCGCTTGCGAAAGGGGGATATAATTTATGATATTATTTAAAACATTAATGACATCAAGACGATGTCAATGTTCCATCTGTGTCACAATTCTGAATTTAGACGTGACTTATAGCTGGAAAATCACACAATACTTGTTGTTAATTAATGGACGGATGGATTTATGGCCGAGAGGGGACATAGGAAACGCTAATTATAATATTCATTAAAATGGGTGTCGCGATTGGATTGATGAAGTTTTTCTCGAAAAGTGTCAACTCAGACGACCTTCGATCTTTGGCCTCGAAGGCTGATCCTCATTAATGAATAATTTCATTTTTCCTCGAGTTTCTCTTACACAATACACAAAACAATAAATTAATCAATCGCGATGAGAAATCTGATATTAATACTCCTCCACTGATTGAATTGAAAGTGACACAAACAACACAAATATTCTCCAAACAAAAGATTATTGATAACACAAATTAAATCTTTCAATCCAATAACTGACAAACACACCAACTTGTAATATTTGACGTTTGAATTAACACCGAATACAATAAAGGTGTTTAGCTTTTATGTTCCGTAAAGAACGCTACATTCCTCGACAATGCCCACAAAGTGCTTCAAGATCGTAAGACGCAAGACTGATAGTCGAGCATTCCTCAGATTTCCCAACATTTTTTCCCAAAGTAACTATTGACACGAGGTTTACCGTTAATTAAAAGCCACCACAGTCACTTTCCTAAACATCAGAAAATATTATAATTCTTCAGCGAGACGTCTCAAGTGACTTTTTTACAAAATTGTGATTTATGAGAGTTTCTTCCAACGGTAACTTTCACCGAACATAAAATTAAACAAACAATGGATTTTAATTGATTAACATTTAAGCTCGAATCTCACGGAAACATTTCGAACACAAATGCCAAAACCATTTTTTTTGCATTTTTATTTTAGGCGATACGCCATCGGTTAAACCCATTGTGCAGAAAGAAGTGTTAGAATTTCAACTGTAATACCTAAGCTACGTTAATTTAGATAAAATATGGAAATAGATTTAATTAACCGGTCGGGAACAGAATCTGCAAATATTTTTATTAACACTGCATATCATTGCTATCATTGCAGGAAACGATTACAAGCTAAGTATATTTACCAATTTACATTTCAATTGCAATACGTAATTGAGATAAAATAATAATTATCAAATCTAGTTATTCAACTAATGAAATAGGGAACAGAAAATTACCTCCAATAATTAAGTTAATGTTTAATAGCTTTGATGCAATTCTGCTTAGCCACGTGTATGGGTCAAAATTCGAATTTTTGCTTCTAAAACATGCTAATTTAGCGAAAGCGCACATCGATTGATAAGGTGAGTTAGAAGCGCTTCTAAATCAGTGGTAAAGACCGGTTTTGGTCAAAGTCGGCGACGAATATTAATTAACTGGTAGAAAATTTACAACACAATGCGTCTGATTTGTTTACTGAGATCAGCTCATCAAAACACTTAGTTTAATGGTAATTAGGTAACGCACGATGTTCGCCTATTGTGTTCCGAGAAGACGTTGAAATGTGTCCGGTGGCGTTTACGACTTGGCTAATATTGTTTACGAAAACGGGCAAACGACAGGGAAAAAAAGAAATAAAATTAGCATGAAAGGATTTATGGACGACGTTTTAAGGTGCAATTTATGTTGATACGTCAATATTGATTTTTAGTGGACGATAAATAAACAAATGACTATGGGAAAAACGTGCCAAAATAAGAAAAAGACGCGAATTTCTGGGACAAAACTTCCAAGTGACGCCAACTATCCTTCCAAACTGGAACGTTATTTATCGAATTTAACGGACAAACAAACAAGGATTACTGTTATTCACTCGCCGGGCTTGCATGAAACACAATACGTACGACAATGGCTAGTCCAGTGGAATATTTCGTTTTAAAAAATACCCTCCTCTGATAAATATAAGCTCACAGTGAAATTTTATGAGCACTTGCGATTAAATAACTCTTTTTCGCGGCAAAGGCATGCGAGTAAAACGATTCCTGCGCAAAAATGCCGAGTGGAATCCCGGTACAAAGTCAATTGAACTGTCGAAGCGTCCAACAAAGCTCAAGAATACGTGACATTTACACTCGCAAATTTGCAAAAATCACTCGACATAATTGATGATCCTCTGACCACTTCGAAAAACCTGCCAGTCACTGGAGGAAACCAAAACGGTCAAGAATTTTCCACCAAGATAAATCACTATTTG
Organism: Tribolium freemani; assembly: GCA_939628115.1. Classification (NCBI taxonomy): domain Eukaryota; kingdom Metazoa; phylum Arthropoda; class Insecta; order Coleoptera; family Tenebrionidae; genus Tribolium; species Tribolium freemani. The sequence continues at coordinate 14,525,083 of OW626791.1, read as the reverse complement.
GCGAATAAATTAGCGGCAAAAAATTAAAACATATGCTGAACAAAATCGAGAACCAGTTCTAATCCCATGTGTCTAACAAAAACTTGTTGACAATTTTCCGTAAATAAACAAACTCTTAAACACCTCTCACTTAAACAATAACGACTACTGGTTTGTACCGAAATAAAAATATATATAAAAATATTTTTTTAAAAAACTTTTATTTAAAAGATGCACTAAAAAGTAAAAAATAATGTATTTTAATCACAGGAGAATATTTTTCTTACAGGTTAAAATTCTAAAATTTATAAAAGCTTTGGGAGTTATAAAACTACGGCATTACAGAATTACATTGTTCAGTTGACAACTCCCAAAGCTTTTATAAATTTTAGTATTTTAACCTGTAAGAAAAAATATTCTCCTGTGATTGAAATACATTACTTTTTACTTTTTAATGCATCTTTTAAATAAAAGCTTTTTTTTAAAAACTTTTTTTTAAATATTGTTATTTTTTGCTTTTTTTAATCTTTATCTATTACGTAGATTTATTATTATTACACTGTGACGTCCAAATGACCAACATACCGTCTATGTCGGTATAAGTTACGGTACCCCTTTGTATACATAACCTAAAATTTTAAATCCCCATTTAACACCTTGAGGAGGTAATTAACTATATAGAATTGCATTGTCACGCAGATTACGTAAGAATGTTAAATTTCATTTCATTGCGACTACAGGAACCCTGTCAAATTTACAAATCGAGAACCCCTTTGTAAACATAACCTAAAATTTCAAAACTCCATTTAACCCCTTTAGGGGGTATTTAACTACATAGGATTGCATTGTCACGCAGATTAAGTAAGTATGCAAAATTTCAATTCAGTGGGACAACGAGAACCCTTTCAAATTTGGCTACGAAAAAATAACCGACAGACAGATAACATTGTGAGTTAAATAAAAGCTTTTAAAAAACAGTAACAGCTCTTCTAGGGTATAAGTCTACAAAAGGTAAACACAGGAGAAATGACCGTTAAAAAAACTGTAAAGCACAGAATTAAAGACAAATTAAATGTCCTAATGTCCTAATTTTTCCAATTCTAGAACAGGTATCAAATTGTGATAGGTAGTTCTTAGCAGATCCTTTTATTTAATTTCTTTTTAATTCATTGCAGTTATTTGCTTATTAACATTTGATATTTTTCTGTCTTTAATGTGCTCGTGTCCCAGAAATCAGTTTTCGCGTGCACTTCCTTGCGGTAAAATGCCATTAAACATGCAGCAGCGGCCGTTGCAGGAATTTTATAAAGGCTAAATTACGAGAATGTTTTATTATTCCATAAAACAGCTTTCGATTCTGGCGAAAATTTAACGAGTGCGCCTCTCCGTTGTGCCTTTAATGCGTTCGACCTTTATAAAATTTTGTTCGTTGGTTTGTTGGGTTTTCAGTGCGCGTACGGCCCAAGCCGGGACCGATAGATATTTTACTGCCGTTTTCCGTATCTTATGTGGTGTTAGAGTTGAGTAATACCAAATCGTAACTCGAAGTTACGACCTGGTAACGGCCAAGTTATAGCCTCCCAAAGTCCTGTCTTATTGCTCCTGACCGGCAAGGATTAATAAGAAATGAAGTCCGGTTGTTGGAAAAAAGACGACAAGGCGTAATCCCGTTGTGAATAATTGAAATTCATCGGGAGTAGGTGGGATTTTTCTATGGATGGTTATCGCGATTAAACATCGTCATTTTATATTTTCATTTGAAGGCACAATCGCGATATTTGTGCGGCGCCCGCACAGTTGACTTGTGTGTTATGCACGCCTTGTGAAAAGCAGCCGTATTATCTGTAAATGTGTCAAAAGTATTATTTTCCACGGGCAGAATAAAATGTAACGACGGGGACCATTATCATCCAACAATAAACTGGATGACGAGTTGTATGCCTGTCGATAGTTGGACATCTATCGAACGCTTTGTGTTGCGATATTTTTAGAAAATCTACTTCATTTTTCTATTAACTTTGCATAAACTGTAATTTGCTCTTACCCACTGCAAACACTAAAATTAAATTCCGACAAACTCTACTCACACTCTGATCATTTCATTATTCATAAGCCCAAAAACACTCAGACGACAAAAAAGAATTTTCATTAACTCAGATTTAAAGTGATTCAAATGAGACACAGAGATTGTGTTTGGGATTGCAGGAGATCCAACTAACTTGAGCCATGCTGTGTAATTAATGAAACATCAAAGAAAATCAACAGAAAGTATTAATTTTTGAATAATTGCCAAAGCAATAAAAAAGCAATTAATTAGTGTAAAAAACTATATTTTTAGATGAAAGAATCACTCTGCGAGTGCAAACAATTCGCCGTTTCTTGCACGGAAAATTGCCGTGATATAATAACAGTTCTTTCGATTGCCAACGGTCAATCCAGTGGTTCATTTGAAATTTTTTCAGGCCAATTAACTCCTACGCGATCAACCCTAGCTCGCAAGTCCATAAAATGAAAATCAGCATTTAATCAACAACATAAACGCAATTGGCTTGCAGCGAAAATAAAAAAGTGGAAATTTGGGAAACATGAGTCTGTCTCGTAAGTGCTTGACGATAAATTCGCCTCTCCAGGACATCCTGACGCCGAGTACGTCCGTAAAAATGCAAAGGATTCACCGAATTTAGCGCGATTCACACAATGGACTCGCAGAACGTGGATGAATATAATTTATGGTTTATCTCAACCTGATTTTTGGGCTAATTTCTTGGAGATGCGGCGAAATCGCTGCGTCATGTCGATGATGGGGCATCAGTCAAATTAATCGTGTATCATTGTCGTCAATCAGTCGTCACAGTTGGATCAATTCAGTTCGTTCGCTAATCCCCATCCATAGTCTATTGAAAATGAACAGGCAGATATCGATTCCCCATTACTGACAATATTACGCGCACGAGACCGAAAGAACTGGACGAATTATAATCCAATTGTATTCAACCGAAATAATAAATAATAACACATTACATGCTATTACAATATATAATCAGACTATTACTACGATAAAATTTTATGATTGTGGGGGGAAAAATGGATTTGTTGTTATCATTGTGTTATATTGCATTAAATTTCGCCAAATTTATTCCATTCCGTGATAGAATAGCCGCAATAAAAATGTTTCAGCCATTTTTGCACATTCGAATTTCCCAGATAGACATATTTATTAAAATTACCGAAAATTGATACTGGAATACCTATTATCCAATACACGATGCATAAATACTTATTCATCAACAAATTTCATCAACCAAACAATTTGAATGTGGTTATTTCAACTCCTGCACATCTAATAGGGCGCGGAAACTTAAACAGTGTTGCCTTCAGACATATACTATTTAAAAGCTGTGTACTTTTTTACGAGCAAAAAACTGGATACCGAACAATAATTAACTCTTCTGAAGGCTTTGGTTTGGTGTTGTACTGAAGACATCTCCAAAAGATACAGAAAATTCTATTTCAGTTGCCGATTCTTGGGCTTAATCCTTACATCACTTGCCTTGCGAGGTCAAAACGAGACAAAAAACGTTCTAATAAAAACTTTTCTTTTGATGAACTTAAAGGCATTGGCAACTTAAAAAACAACTTTGTCTTAAATGATAGTACTAGAAACGCTTATTACAGTAGTGAAAACCGTTTCTCGGTATCTGCTCTCTAACTCGAGTTATTTCGATTTAAAGTTGGAATTATGACGTCATAACCGCCTTTTGAGCATTTGGTCCAATTGTAAGATCAAATAGTTTTTGACTTTTAAGTGACACTGACAGAGTTTTGATAAACTTGACAAAATTTCTGAGATGTTTTCGCGAAGTTCAAGATAAAATTTAGAACAGAAAAAAGTCGAGAAAGTAGTTAATTTTTTATTTTGTGGAAGATGTGTGAAAAATGTTCAAATATCTGTCAAGTTTTTAGTGAATGAGAGGGTTCAGTGATAAGAGGACTCTGTGATGAGAGGCGGTTGTGACGTCTGGATTTCTTCCTTTCGAAGTGATTTTCTCGCTTATTTTTCATGACAGAAAATTTTGAAAAGGACCTACCGACATAAAATGAACCACATTTTCAATTTTCGTTAAAACATAAAATAGGTAAAATAAGTTGCCAATGCCTTTAACGCTTCTGTTTTACTGAGAAAGACCGCAAACAAATATTGCTCCAGCCATTGACTTTCGGTGTTTACCGAGTAGATATGGGTACCACCTGTACTTTTAGAATTATTTCATTTTGAACTCTTTGGCTAGTGTCAAATAGGAAAATTGATAGTGATTGATATTCTTCCCATGATAATCGCCGATTGGCTTCTTGTTGGATTTTGTAAACACCCCGAGCATAAAGATGACATCTGTTATTGACCCGTGTTTGTTTGAACTGTCGTGATTTGTTTGTGTTCGTTTGATAAACAAATATTTAAGTGGAAGGTAGTAGCTATCAAAATCGAAGAATCTTATAAAAATCTTCGATGACATGGAAGCTCATTTAACCGGTTATTAGATGCGTCCCGATAAAAACAAAAAGATAAGTGGAGAAGAGAAAAGCTACGGAGAAGTGATCGGCTCATTATGTCAGGTTTTTGTATTAACCACGACCGGAGTAAAGCGAGAGCAGCCGGGGGCCATCCTCGTATGTTATGACAATAGCATTTACTCGCCTATATAACGACTGTATTTACTTAAACGGTCAGCTCATTTAGTCCACCGATGCCGACAACTAACAGAGAGGTACCGGTTTTTGAAAGAACGCCAACGAAAATTTATTTAAATAATTAGGTAAACGATGAGCGATACCCATTTAGAAGGAATTCGTCGACAACCTGATGGCTCGTTTAGAGCAGACCACTCTGTGCTTTTTTCTTTGTGGTTTAAATAATTATGGCGTATTTTTCAAACCATTTGTCGTCTGGACCTTGACCAAATCAAGTAATTAAAAGCGCCAACGGACAGGTGTGAAAAGAATTAACTTTCTTTGCAAACATTCAATTGAGGAATTTTCACATTTTCACAAATTATTTATACAAAGACTCACTCGAGAAATTTTAATACAAATGACTGTTGGAAAAGCAAAGTCGTGACCCCCATTATGTCAGAACATTGCTTTCTTTGATGACCAAACAAGAATTTAAAAGCATCAATTTATACAACATTGTCGGCGATTTTCTCTACAAGCACCTAATAACACTGCAGCCGTGAATAAATCTCCTCTTATCACCATATTGTGAGAAATAACTCCCAGTATCAACATCAAAAGTGATCCAATTCCTTTTTACTTCAAATAGTAATTGAATTACAGCTACTTTAAAAGTTGTAAAGTTAAGAGTAATCTAATACAGATTAATAGCGTAAGAGACTTTATTAGCGTCGGAAGACATCCAACACAAAACGTCAATGTAATAGTACTTTCCCATTACACATCGCCATGTAATTGTTTCCTAAGATCAGATGTAATAAATAGCTAGAGCGTCGTAACTTTTCAAAGCTTTATAAAATTAAAATTATTGTTTTGTACAAGATAAATAGATACATGAACAAGTGTCAAAAACTGAAGCTGATTTATAACACTTTACACATGCTGTACCGCAAGTGCGTTGGTGGAGGGAAGTCTTGATTGATGCAAAGAACCTATCACAAAAGATAAAGGCTGGTCAACTCCTACGTGGCCTTTCCGTTAGGCAGGCCCCTGTGTTAGTTTACATTAATTCTACATGTTATGTTCACTCACAACCGTTGTGCCTCTACAAAAACATAAATCAAGCTTTAGCATCATTTGTGTCAAATCATGATTCAGCTCAGCGTACAACTAATAACAAAATAATAGAAGGTCGCAGACATAATTGCATCCACCAATCCGCTAAAATCGCCACGCATAATGAGATAACCAGAAACGGGCGCAATTACAGTTGCAAAAGCTTTTCACATAAACAATGGATTGCCACCTCTCCGAAATGGAAATAAAGAACGATTCAGAAAAAATCTAGATTCTAGGAAGAAAAAACTCACAGTGATCTTATTTCAAAGCTAGCAGTTCCAAACATATTAAAATTACATATTTAGGTTTAAACGCCGTTTTAAAGAAAAAAAAAGGCTTCAAGCCTCAAATCTGAAACTAAAATCTTTTAAACTTTTTATTCCTGAAAATTAGAAGTCCAGAGAAACATTAGTTTTGAAAACTTTTCTTTTTGAAGCTTCATATTATATCAGAAACAGTAAAATTTTAATGTGTTAACAATTAGCTTTAAAATTAAAGAATATCCAATTGCGTAAAGTGTGTGGCTACTACCAGTGTACCATCGGTGACATAAAAAACTGGTACATCCAAAATTTGCTTATTGTGTCAAACTTTTGAATTGTCATTGAAGTCAAACACTGTCAAGAATCCAACGATAGCTGTTGGAGCTCTTTGTACCTAAATAGACGCTACTAAATCAACTGTGTTATTTATCCAATCTTTGTAAATGTAGAGAGTAGTAAAGAACTGAACTTAAACTTAATTTTTCTGACAGTATGTCACAATTTTTATAACCTTAATTGCAAAAAGCCATATTTACCCGATATAAATTTGTGATTTTTTGACTTATAGAATTGACATGCTTGTACCAGTTTTTTATGTCCACCGATGGTACCTAACAAAAACTTGAGAATTATTTTTAAAATTTAATGAATCAAATTTATTTTTAAATAAACATAAACATGTCGCAAATAAACCGCGTATTTTTTTTTCGAAAATTTAGTTTCATGATAATGCTAATAATAAATAAACAATAAATAGAAAAGTGCTGGAAATTGACACTTATTCAGCAATTGAAGCACTCGCTACGCTAGACATCACTCATAAAATTAGAACAGTAAACGATGAGTAGCTACGGTAATTTTTGTGCAAAAATTTTACGAATTAGGTGCAAGTTGAAATCATAGACCCACGCCAATTAATCGAAATACATAAATGGATTAATTTATAATTCTTTTCTAATATTAATAGAATAACCTACGTTTCAATTAAAATCGGTGACATTGTTATAAATTCATGTTGTTTATAACACCTGATAAAAATTTCGGAATTAAGACATTTGTCAAGGCGTTTTTTAAATAAAAGCTGCTCGAATTGACAACTAATTGAATTTTTAATGCTCTATTTCAGTAAACACGATTTAGTAAACGCTATTTAATCGTCTATTCAATTACTTGTACACCTACGACCCCAAGAAACGAGCCACAAAAGCCAACAATCAATTTGATTGTTAGTTAATCACAAGGTGCCACGTTTTGTAATTTCTTCAAATTCGATTCGACGGTAATAAAAACAGAGGCGTTGATAAAGCAACGCAACGTGTGCAGAGAGTGAACACTCTGAACCAGTAATTAATAGAAACTGACATGGATTATTAAAATCCAACTAATTATCGTCAAACTTCCGTTGCATTTTAAATGAGCTGTCAGTGTTTGACGTATTCGTCGGGAGCATATTCTTTCCTCTGATGATTTTTAATTATAGCCGCAGTTTAAACATGAAAAATATGATGGAGTGTATCCGTTTTGCGTTGTATCTTTGTCTCGATTTCCCGTATAATTTTTGGTCGCAGGATTGCTGAGTCGATGGAGGAACTCCCCCGCGTCTAATGAAGCGTCCTCACCCCCAACGACCGTCATCTACCCGTGGCAAATATACTGCATATTGAGGTATTAACATTTATCGAGTCCCGGCCATCAAGCCTGCTTTCACGCCGTTTCTTCGACACGTAGTCCATTCCCGGACAGCTATCGGGATAAATTGGGATGCCGGGAACGCCCCACACCCCGTCATCACGCATGTAGGGATTAGGGCTAATTAGGGCGATTGTCTTCCATTTCAAAAAATGTGGGATGATTTAAGGACGTGTTTGGGTCCTTTCACAATACGCCGGCTACTAAACTTAATTTATGTGATGTGAAACCGGCAACATTTTAAGCAGTTTATAGACGTACCAGACTGGGTATCTGCATGCTGGGGCCGGATGATGTATCAACCAAACCGACTAATAATTTAAACACTATAATGTGCCACGGATGAAAGGGATGGACTCTTATAAACCAGTCGTGGAAAAAGACAACGACCGTCACCGCTTTTAAACTCTTCTTCTTCATACGAAATTTATAAACTTCCTACGCGGTCAAGAACTTCTTTAACTTATCGATGAAACGCTCGTGAAGTCGTAAACATCGCGGCGTTATTGCGAATGGATAGTGGAAAGACGGTTCTGACAACATCCCTTAATAGGCGCACTTTTATTAATGCAAATGACAATAAAACGAAAATTTTTGCCGGTGCGACAAGACAACAAAGTGTCCAAAACCAATCAAAAATATTCTTGCAGTTGTCTGGTCAGATGTGTGTCATATGAAACTGTGGCCAGAATTCCACTTTAAACCTGTATCACATGATACAACTCAACACTAAATAGTAAAATGATCACTTACATGCAAATTTTTCAGACTTTGGTGTGAACTTGATTTGAATGAAGAATGATTCACGTTATATCTATTAAACGCCCAACTCTTAACATATATGAAGATAATTAGTTTGAAAACAAATCGGTTTTGGTGTCCAATCAGAGTCAGCTAGTCTTTTAAAAAAATCTAAACCACTGAAAAAATGCACTCGGAAAGCGAGAAATAACCTTGAGCATTCAAATGATATTGGATTTTCCATTTTTAATTAGTCCTGTCTTATTTATAGCCGAGAAATTGGCGCGACAACAAAAAATATTTTTTCTTCTCTTCTCGTGGTATTCCAATTTACATGATCATAAAGTGTAACCCTTTGCTAGAACTATAATTTTTACCTGTTGGTGTTGTTCCACAAACTTGGTTTCAGCGCCTAGTTGGCCTAACTTGCCGAGAAAAACTCGTAGAAAAAAAATTCTATGCCAAAATTAATTAAGTATTTAGGTAAAGCTGTTGGTAAATTTATCAATACTTGTCCTGCGTTATCATAATACAGATATTTTGTAGGTACACTTCTGTTTAGTAAAAAAGCGTATTTCGCAATTTTTAATCTATGTGAAACTGGGTTTTTATTATTGCTTTTACATTGTCACGGAAACGGTATTTTAAACTATGATGAGTGATTTTTAAACTTATTTACACCTCAATCAGCCGCTAACCTTCAGATTGACCATCCGCAATCAAGTTTGGCCACAATTTGTGCTTTTTGAATATTAGTTAATTGAGATGACATTTTGAACTTTAGAAATGACTGTTCAACTTCAAAATCAAAACATATATCGTGACAGTGACAATAATGACAATTTTTTGTCAAATCAACAATTAAAGATTAAATTACACAATCAAAATTAAGGTGTACGCTTTTTCAATGAACAGAAGTGTACAGTCAAAGCTTTGACGGGCTTTGTTGAAATAATGAATAGCTCTGAATGTTCTACCACAAAATTTTAACAAAAATTGCATCGGAATTGATAGAACATAAATTACAATTTTTTTTTTTTTTGAGTAAATAACTTGCTATTAAACGACTGTCTCCAACAAATAGAGTTCACCACCATTAATTAGACTTGCAGAAGTGTTGCATTACTTCCCGACACTAATCGCTAATAAATGAAAGCGTATTGAATGTTATTTCTTGTGGCTAGAATACGACCGAGTGGAAGATGTTCGGAGAAAGGCAATGATTTATACATTATTATTAATTTGGACCGTAAGTGTTTAATTTTTTAAGATGGGATAAATACGTGTTTTACCCCACCTATAAGTTATATTACCAACTATGTATCTGTAAGCAAGTATTTCAGTTATGTTTCGTAACAAGAATTTAAAATATGTATAAAATGAATCTGTTATTCTCTATCATAATAAATTGTCTACCACATGCAGATGTGCAAATGTATGTTAAACTTTCTTAATGTAATGCAAACTTTATTCTTATTACCATCACCATCGTCTGCAGCTACTGTTTACGAGTATCACGTTCAGATTTGCTTCTTGCAAACAGATTTTAATTCGGAAAATGAAGCAGCTTGTTTATATTATTAAAAAAATAAATATGCCGCTCGCTACACCAAACAAAGCACTCGAATCTGCTAAAGCAACATTTTTGTTATGGTTGTAACTGTGTTAGTAATGAAGTACGCGGTGTCGGCATTCCGTAGGTGCAAAGCAATGCGGCTTATCAATGAGGCTCCAGTTTTCCACTTTTGAGGCATATCTGTGGTAATTTACGGTTATAGTCCGATGCATTTCAGATAAGAGGAAGACAGAGTTATGTAAGCCGTCGTAGTTTGATTTCTCGAAATTGAGGAAGCGCTTCAACCGCGTTGTTTTTTTCTTTCAATTAAGTGGCAATAAAAATGGGTGCGGGTTTTTTCCGAGTCTGGCGTCTGCGAAACACCCCTTGCATGTAGAACCTAATCTAGGTGTAGAATCTGCAAATCCAGAACGAGCTCCGTATGGTGATTAGGCCGCAATTATGCGGCATATGTCTCTATTATCGAGACAGTTGGACCTTGTAGTATGTCTCAGGTGCGTCTGATTTACGATCGTACTGGTCTGTCTGTCAAAGAGCGTGAGTGATGGTGTGACGTTTGCATGTCCTGGGCAAACGCTCCCTTCCTCCCTATCTTCCCATGCCATCTACTAAATTATGAAGTTATATATCGTCCGCCGTCCACTGGTTAATAAAAACCACTACTGTTTAATTCCCCGCAAAAATACTTTTCGAATCGAATAGCAAACACTTTGGCAAAAGCGGCGTTCCAGATGCGTGTTTAAGATTAATTGTTGACACGGGAAGTCGCGCCGAAAAATTGCATAAAGAAAAACGTCGCCTGGTTAGAATCGCAAGAATAGCTGACGATTTCCCGATAATTTGTCAAGCACTTGTAGGCTTCCTTATGTCGGCTATAAAAACCTAGTACAACGGCTTAGTGGGCCTTCTGCGGTGTGTGCGGCGACCCTATTGATATGGAGATGCGTCTTATGGCCTCATAATGCGCCTGAATGGGTACAGCACGAGCTCCCGTCTCAAAGACTAGATCAACAAAACCAGGGACGCTACGACCATTCAAAAAGAAAAAACACGAACACTCCCCACAACGCTTCATTTAACAACACACAAACGCAGTTTGCCCGATCATTCGCCAACTAATCAAACGCCAATTTGCAAATAACAACGGAATTAAACGAACAACCAAGCCGAGTCATTTACAAGAACTAGCAGCTAAATAGCATTAGAAATGCTTAATTAAGCGTCCCACAACGAAAAAACTCGTTTGCTGTGTAGTAGCAGAAGAGATAACTCATTTGACTAAATCTAAGGGTTACCGTTATACTCTCTAATCTTTAGCTCTTTGCCTCTTGGACGTGTTTTTCTTAAACTGTAGCACTATACATCGAATTACCATTAACCGGATTTATTACCACAAAGTTACTGATCCCAAATAAAAACCACACTAATTTCCTCCATCTATACCGACATTACTTTAATGATGGTACATAACTATGCTTTGAACAATCCATTTGCATAATGAATTGCACCATCAGCATTGGTTTTAGAAACCCTTTTTCGCATTACTCGACAGTGTGGTTTAAATAATACCAAAGCACTAATTTTTGCTGTGTTAGTCAATGAGTTTCCTTCTGGGAACATCAAGATAGGAGCAGTCACGGGGCCGATTTGTTTTTGGGGTCACAAAGCTAGAACTTTAGCTCATTTTTTCATAAAAGATAACTGTGCTGTATATGAAGTTAATGAAATGAGAATAAGGCGGAAGTGTGAGGCAATAAATTGATATTGAAATTGTCACTCACACGGTAATTAAGACCAATCCATCATGTCACCCGTTTTGATGTAAATGATGATTTCCTAGTATAAGAGTGTCTTGGGAACTGCAATGGCGGAACCGAGCGCGATCGCTGCTGATAACTTATATTCCGCGTGCATTTTTGCATTGAAACTGGTTTCGCGAGATGGAGGAGGTAACGTGACAAAATGAGATAGAAGTCGATGGTACCATTCTGTGCTCTTTGTTCGTCCATGTGATCCTTCACTCAACTAACTGCCAATTAACCGAACCTGTCGCCAAAAGCAACTCCAAAGACGCAACGATTAGTTTCGTGGTACCTCATGATTGATCTCAAGCCACAAAAACTCCCAATCAAGGAGAACAACTAATTAAATAAGTACGGGAGCAAAGTACCACGACCACGCACGACCAAGTCAAAATCCATCAAATGTGAAATGGTTTGGTCGTGTTTGGTGGACGGCAATTGAGCCCCATTAAGGCCAATCAAGGTAAGCAATAAAAACTGATGCGTTCCTCAAATTACACATCAAACTAATCAACATTCGCCTTGGAGCTGGTCAGTGGACACCCTCCTTTGGTGAAACCCTCCCGAACGACGTGAAATTACAAACACGGCGGGTTTATATCGGGCTATCGGGCCAATTTGCCAAATCACATGTTTCAGCGAAATTAAAAAATTCAAGACGCATCGGACGGAATATTGCCTTGATAGTGTACCCTGTCATTTAAGAGATGATCAGTACGGACGATGTGCTATTATTGAGTAATAAAATCGTTTTATGACGTCGTTTTATGACGGCGCGGACACTTAAGAGAAGAACGAGGGAGATACAGGCGGAGGGTAAGCCTCGAAAGTAAAAGCGTCAATCGATAAATGCACATCAAGGACTTCGGACCGGTGCAATAGATATTATGCAAACGATTTTTTTTAATAAGTGCCCAAAATAGAACCCAAGTGTGGACGATAAATTACGATTTAATCGACATTTAACTTTAAATAAAATGTTTCATTCCGATTTAATTTATTCAAACGACTCTACTAACACCGATCGATTTTGTTCAACACCTCCAAAATATTTTATTTAACATTATTAACAGAATTACTTTACGGCCTGGCTACCGGTAGGCGCTAATGAGAGTACGGCTAATTTTAAAACTGCTACCAATAAAACTATAATTCTAACAACCTATCAACCAATTGAGGTAAAAAATTCAAAATTAATTAATAGAATAAATAGGTACAAAAGTAAAATAAAATGTGGATTTTAATTAAACAGGAAAGTGGAGCAGTCTTAACGTTGGCACCACCACCAAATTCTGTTTTGGAAATTTTAGTAAAACAATTGGGCAGTTCCGGTTTTTATTTAAAAATGTTTAAGATAATTTAAAGACGATGCCGATTTGCCAAACATTTCAACAACGCAGAATAATAACAGACGAAATATTAATTAAGAATGTCTAGTTGAAATGTGGTAACTTTGGAAGTAAAGCTGAAGAAAAACTTAAAACATGCATCAACTCCGAGCTGATTTGAAATAAATTACAAAAATTGACAATTTTAAAAAATATCCTTTTTTATTCAATTTTTCAAAGGGCTTATTTTTACCATAACAGTGGTTTCCATGTGAGGTTTGCCTCTACAAACACCACTGAATTTTGTCTTTACATACAAGGTAACGATATCTCAGATATTCGATAATAATGTTTTCAAAAGACAGAAGTGCATCCAAAATGCATACACCAAAATTTTGACTTTATTCTTTATTAGAAAAATTTCTTTCATTTTTATGTAATTAATTTTATCAAAAATTACCTTGAGCATTACTGCTTATTTATTATTTTTACGCCTCAAGCCACATGTGGATTACCTCCTCATCCAACTTTCGACCCTCAGTACATAAGTAACTATTACATCACCAAATGTAATTTTACATTTTTTATTTTACAAACTGTCCTGTCTAGGTAAAACTTGTTGAGTTATTAATAAAATAAAATTATGTAATAATTAAGGTACAAATGTGCTGATTTTAAATACATTACGTGGTCTACAAGTCACACTCTACAACACATAATTCATAACATTCTACCTAAAAAGGAGTTCCAGTTTATACAGCAAAATTAGAATACTCATTTTATTTATTATTATTTTATTCGATTAACATTTGTTTGAAACCAACCTTAATTAGTGATAACCAAAAGCTGGTTAAAACCTTCCATAGCCCTGGATTTACAACCTTGTTGAAGGACTTAAAATAATAAAAACTAGTTCCTGACAATGTGAATTAACAAAACATCTGATTATGTTATTATATCACCTGTTATGGAAATCTAAACCGGTTTATTTTTTCATTTGTAAGCTTTTTGAAAAATCCTAGTATGCCAGCAGAAATACTAACAAAATGACACACACATACTCGTAAAAGCTCGATTTTGGACCGGAATCTGGGTACTAAATTAGAGTCACATGTACCGAGATTGCTACGCTTAATCAAGAATCTTTTAATCTCAATAAATTTGAAACTATTATATTTTTTGGCTGCCTGCCTTCTTCATTGTATTTGTAAGTGCTATTACTTAACTGCATTCTTTCTATTTCGGGGGCTGCCGATCCCTGGGATATAATTTAAAAAAGTTTGGAATCTGTTGTGGTGTAAGGATACTTAACCCTTTCCCACCTCGCTAACCTGAATAGAAGAGTATTCATCAGAATCCCGTTGTAAAAAATTTGCCCCTCCATTCTCGTCTTTTAAAAGGAGTTCATCTGCGCAAAATGTATATCGATCAAATCTCCCGTGACAGCAGTTTTCAATTGAGGAATCTGTTGATTGCCGAGAGCGAGTTCAAGTCCGGGCGAAACAAATGAGCTAATGTCGTGTTGTCAATCTGACCAGCAGCAGCAGCAACCCTTCGCCAGCATTCGAAAGACGAAAACTAATTAAAACATCAAAGATGTCCAATCTCGCCGGAGGCGGCGGTGGCGGCGGACGTCGGAGATTGAAATGTCGTGTGACGTGCTGTCCGTCCGTCAAGTCCAGAACCGTGGGGAATGGGGGCGGCGAGGGGGCGGCGTGCAAGCAGGGTGTTGTCGCTGCCCGGGCAGACGTCTTTTGACCTGAGCGTGCATTGCTTTGAGCCACAGACTGATCGATCGGAGGCACTGACGCTGACGGGAGACGGACAGCTCAGAAGTGGGATACTTACGGGGCGACGTCGGGGACGGCGGACGACGCCGCTCTATTGCGACCCGGCGAACAGTTGACTAGGTCTGGAGATGCGCTTGCATCAAACGAACGCTTGAACTTGGATGACCCACCCGTGAACAAGCACTTTTTAACAATCATATACCCAACCGCGAAAATCACCAACGCTATCAAAAGTTACGAGGGTCAACGTTACACTCCGCCCAAAACGACTACAAACGCTTCAACTCAATACCCAAGGTGTAAGCATAGGAAAAAATAGTTAATGCTCCAAATCTCGAACTGTGGGTTTTCTGGACTTATGACATCTATTTTAATAAGTAAAGAAATAGTAGTCAAAACTATTTGACTCTGCCATTTAAAAATTAAACGCAAGATGAAACAAAAAAATCCTCTTTTTATTGAGATCCATGTTTTTGTATAGTGTAGACCAAAAGACATACCAACTACTACAGAGTTCAAAAATAAATTGCCCTTAGGTTGTATCAGGTATTTAGCTTAGTTAAAAAAAAATGTCCCTCTTTTCGACAACATCGCATTCCTCTGTACTAATACACAAAGGATTCTAATAAACTGCTAGGTAGGTAAATTGTCAGTAAAATATTGTAAATGTTAAGTAAAATAATCTAAATGCTAGACAGAAATGCTTGGTATTAAAATAAAAAAATTTCTACTTTTGTTTCGTACTGAGGTCATTACGATACGCCATTTGGGTTTCGTAATATCCAATGGAGTGCTATAATAATTACACTAAAAACCAGGGTAATTTAGTTGGAAAATGATGGCAATCTAGTTTTTTGACAATTATCTGAGAGAACTGTCAGTGTCAATCGGCACCTGTTTCAAGTGATAATTTAATCAAATGAATCAAATTCGGACCTTTAGAGGCTTTTCTACCAACCCTGATACGTAGTCCCTTCGAACACCTTTCGAGTAGTGTACAAACATGACTCCAAAAGCCAGTGCAAGTGAGTAATTTGAGATCCCATTCTCCTTAGGCCAATGTTCAAATTCCGAGTATTTGCCACAAAAGCCCGTATTCGTTGAGGGGTAGATACATTGCAAAACGTCTTGGACACTTTCAGAATACATTTTACAATAAACTAATGACGATCCAAATTATTAATTTAATTTCATGACCCACGCAAATGCTGTCATCAACTGCCACAAAATTCCCTAAATTTCGAAATTGATTTTTTTTGTTAAAAAAGTTGCAAAGTAGAAAAAATAGTGTATGATATCTCGTTTATAAGGCATTTTGTCGCACTTACTCTATTAATTACGTGCGTGCGACAAAATGCGTCTTATAAAACTCGTATCATAATATACTTTTAAGGTAAAAAAAAATCTAAATGCTAAGTGGTAATATTCTAATATATTTTTAAATAAGATTTGCTAAGAAAAAATAATAATGCAACTTGTAAAAGGCTATACCTACTAGGTATTTAACACCCACCTGCTAAGACAAATACTTGATGTGATAGACATGGACTAAAAACAATTTTTGATGTAAAAATCCCACTAATATCCATCTTTTCAATAAAAAAGTTTTTTTTCAAGGGATGGCATGGACAAACTCAGTAGCGTATTTGGTAGGGGGAAATAAAAAGTGTAGTTGCCCCTCTTTTTAGACAAAGAGATTTGCATTGATACATTTTTTTCTTAAATATAAATAATATTTAGTAGTATTTACTGTTTACACATAGCGTTTATAATTTTTGCCTAGCGATTACCTTTTATTTTTACCGATTTTTTTCCCAGCTTTCATGACTTGTTACATAGCATTTATAATTTATACTTAGGAACAATATTAAGTGCTTAATTTTTTTCATGCATAAAATCAGCATTCTCTAGCAAAAATTTCTCTTACTGATGCATCCAGCCCTATTGCTCATGGCATTGGGAAAATCTAGCTTCGATATATTAAATTTCAGCTAATACACAAAGGATACTAATAAACTGCTAGGTAGGGAAATAATTGTCAGTAAAATATTGTAAATGTTAGGTAAAATAATCTAAATGCTAGACAGAAATGGTTGGTATTAAAATAAAATTTTAAGGTAAAAAAAAATCTAAATGCTAACTGGTAATATTCTAATATATTTTGAAATAAGATTTGCTAAGAAAAAATAATAATGCAACTTGTAAAAGGCTATACCTACCTAGGTATTTAACACCCACCTGCTAAGACAAATATTTGATGTGATAGACATAGACTAAAAACAATTTTTGATGTAAAAATCCCATTAATATCCATCTTTTCAATAAAAAAGTTTTTTTTAAGGAATGACATGGACAAACTCAGTGGCGTATTTGGTAGGGGGAAATAAAAAGTGTAGTTGCCCCTCTTTTTAGACAAAGAGATTTGCATTGATACATTTTTTTCTTAAATATAAATAATCTTTAGTAGTATTTACTGTTTTCACATAGCGTTTATAATTTTTGCCTAGCGATTACCTTTTATTTTTACCGATTTTTTCCTAGAGTTCCTATATTGGAGAGTTGGGACACTGAACGTCAAACCGAGCCAATTTTGCATTATGTGGATAAGGTATATCATTTCATCCTTTTTTATTAAAATTTTTGTTAGCAACTTATGTCAGGTTCATGTCGAAAATAATTTTAAGGTTATAAATGTTTGTCAAATAAGTAAAATGACATTATTTTACGTCAAGTTTAACCAGGGACGTAGGAAATTAAAGAATTTTGGAATACCGTCCAAAAAAAGAAAATAATTGAATACCTACTAATATTTGTGTTCACATTTCTGAAATTTTCCATATTTATTTTTCAATAATAAATACATAAATTAAAACATACTTTATACTGGTAAAAATGCCTTTCTTCCCGCCACAATTTTTAGTTAAACATCTCGTCCCAATAATTGATCATCAAGAACCAACATATATCCTGTGGTCTTTTTAAATTTTCTAAAAAAAATATATTGGAGGTCTTCTCGTCTTCTCTTGTAAAAAATGTAACAAAATCGTCAATTCCAATAACTTTATAATTTAGAACAGAATCTAAAATTCACGTAGAAGCTAAAGGCAGCCAAGCAGCGACAGGTTTTCTAAAAACTGTAGATGCAATTTAGTTTCAATTTTGGGCTCAAGTACTTTGTAAATGCGTAGACAAATTCCCAAAATCATTTTAACATAACATTGTTTAGATATTCCACTTTTTCAAACGATTGTTAATAATAAACGTAAAAAGTGGCAGGAAAGGTGCAGTTTCTGTCCGTTTCATCGGTGATTACCACTTCTAAAAGTTAACGCAAAAATGTTGATGATGATGAGTTTAGACGTGAAATTCTTGTACTTACAGAGGAATCTCTTTTAAAGTTAGTAGTTTATATCAAGAAAAACGGTGAATTGACAATGGCTGTCGAATTAAACCCAGTTAGTCGACGATAAAGGGAAATATTTTTTGACAAATTTATTTGACATTTCTGTAAATTTGAAGTGTAACACCACTGACTTCTATCCCAATGTGTTTTTTTATACATGCCAGCAGACGTATCTGAAACAAAATTTCGAAAGCTGACATTCAGTGTCCCAACTCTCCCAATATAGGAACTCTATTTTTTCCCAGCTTTCACTTAGGAACAATATTAAGTGCTTAATTTTTTTTCATACATAAAATCAGCATTCTCTAGCAAAAATTTCCATTACTGATGCATCCAGCCCTATTGCTCATAGCATTGGGAAAATCTAGCTTCGATATATTAAATTTCAGCATTCCAACTTCCCTTTTTATTTCTGGATGTTGATTTCAAAAGGAAATATGAAAAAAAAATATTTTCTTAAGTAACATGTAAATACAACACACGAAAAAAAAACGTACCATAAACAAAAAAATTATGAACTTAAACTGAAAAAAGTGTTTTTCAGTTGAAAAAGAGGGTTTGGGATTAAAAACAACAAAGATGAATTTTTCAGCGACGATTCGAAATTTTATTATCTATTTGTCAAGCCTAAACCTTTTTTCTACTTTAAAATAAATATTAAATTCTAAACTTAAATAAACTTTATTTTTATTTTTATTTTTATTTTCGTTCTTAATTTTATTCTTGTTTTGAACTCATTTTGTTTATCGCCTTAATTTTTGTTGCTTAAGCACAATTATAATTATTTTGTTTTTCTGTATTTTTTTATTGGGTTAAGTTGGAGTAGCTTCGGCTAAACTTCGCCCATAATAAAGACTATTTATTATTATTATTATTATTATTATTATTATTATAAAATGCACGAAACACCTTTGGACCATAAAAGCGTTCAAAACGTCACAAAAAAAACAGCCAAGTGGTCTTCAAAAATTTTGGACTCGTGAAAGTAACTAATATTCAGGGCACCTCTTTAAAGCTAAAAATGATTTCCGAATTAGCCCAATCAGTGCTTTCGATATGAAGAAACAGAAAACGGGTCGTGTTTGCACTGTTCGGCCAGGAAAAATCGTTGGGATTAAACGTCGGGTTTTATAAAAACGAATGAGACTTTAAGGAGGTCTTTCGGCGATCTTGTCGGTTGATGTTTTTTGTGTTGAGATCCATAAACAGACAGAAGATTTTCTTGTCGCTATCATCGAGTTAGACGAGGCGTCGAAAATCACTCGAATGCCGTCTCAGCTTAACAAAATTAAAACAGTTCTCGAAGCGACAAGATAGTTTTCTTAAATAGGTGGTATTTATAATAAGTGCTTCACTCCCGCGTTAATAGGATATTTGGATAATCAGATCCGCATCACTTAACTAAAATTAAAAGCGGATTTTTGAACACTCGCCTACAAAACGAGTAAAAAAATTCAGATAACGCGTTTCAAAAACGAATTTTTAGCATTTCTGCATGCAGATCGATTTTCTCACCCTAATCAAAGCCTCAACAAGTCGCAACAGTTCCGTGGCTTTTGTCTTACAAGTGTTCAACATTATTTACCATTCCAATTCAAATAGACGGTGTTATAATCAAAATCATACTAAATTGCGTTCAGTTTGTAGTGGAATTAGAACGTATTGGAACTTACAACTCATTTTAATACTCGCTTTTTAATATTCGCTTTAAATTGGTCTAATCGGATCCCGATGAAGCACCAGGGTTTATTATATCGTGCATCACAAAGATCCTCTCACAGAAAGTAAATTCCACCCAAGCCGGAACCACAACAAAATAGCTAAAGCATAATTTTGCTCGTTTACTGCTACAATAAATTAATAATTCGCCAAACTAACAAAACCGCAATTTTTCATTTTGCTGTAAATTAAATAATAAAATTAGTTTCGTGACACGCGTTTGGATTAGTAGTAAAAAAAGTTAGCTAATTATTAACGGTGTTGGTTGATCGTTAACTCTGAAATAAACGCGATGCTCAGAGATAAAAGTTCTCTAGTTCAAGCCGATTAGCTCAAATTTATGATTTTATTGAGTGCAGTTTGGAGTATCCTCAAGTGGACGAACATCTGGTAGCAGCATATATCAGGATGTAAGTTAAATATAGGAGATTTGGAAAAGTTGTAAAAATTTGGTTTCCGTTTTTTACTCGACTAGTTTTTAGTTTAGACAAATCGCTGTTCCATTTCCCTTTCATAGCTGGCCAAAGAATTTATTTAATTACTATTTAGCAGTAATTTTATTTCAGTGTCACATTCTAGGAGTTGAAAGTCAACTGTCATGTAGTGCATAAATATGCACTTAAGAAAATTTATCTTCTTTCTTCTAATGAGCGCATTTCATTAGGCAGTTGGGCAAACAAATGTGGTCAATTACCAAAAGTTTGGCCCATTTTGCTAAATGCGAGTTAAATTGGGGCCATGCATATGAAATGATAGTTTAGAGTTGAGCACCTTTTTTGTGTATCTAGCTGTAGGGGCTTAATTAGTGTTGCAAAACCGTCTATTTTTGAAAAAGCGCATATATTAAGCTACTGCGGGTGCATCGTAGCCTATATTTATGGCAGGGTCATTCTAACAATGGGTGAAAATAACGTCAGCAGTCTGGGTCTTGATAGTAGGTTGCATGCAGTTGTTAGAAAATGTCACGCGACCAGGACTGATGACCATTGTCATGCTGACACCTGATAAATTAGCTCTATCATACATTCTGGCAGTTAGTTCTTTATTCCATAAAGAGCGAGAAAGAGGGTGCAGCAAGGTGTATTCAAAATGAAACAATCGCGGGCAAAAAATGACGGATGATTGATCGCCCCTTCCCCGACTGTCCAATAATTAATAAACATTTCGATCGGCAAAACATTTCACGCACACGCACGATAGACGCCAGTAAACACATCACGATGCATGACAGTGTGTGCGTTCCGGGAGAGAAAGGAGGGAGATAATTGAGTTCTCCAACAATTCCAGCAGTTGTTTTGATACAATACGTCTGCCGAGGTTTTTCAGCGCTGTTTTCAGGCGTGCTGAAGGCAGGCCAGGACCGCGTGCTCCGGGTCGATATCAGCCCGGAGCGTGTGCGTGAGACATGGTTGTACTCTATGTACCCCATTCATCCTCCAAACACCATTCATGCTAACTTCGCAGATGATGTCTATTTGTACCTAGCGCTGATAGCTGCTAGAAATTTTACAGACGGTCTAGACCTGACGAGGGAAATTTACACACCCTCTAATAAACGCCAACTTTACAACACCTACGATAAAGTTGTGTGATTTTCACATACAACGACCGTGAGAACGATTCATACGTGACGAATTTCTGATATTAGGCACAATGTAAATGCGGCTACTTTTATCAGACCTTATTTACTTATTACCTGGACAAGAGAATTTTTAAAAAATCCAATAAAGAATGAGCAAAACATGAAAATTTACGTCGAAAATTGCAAAAATCAGCAAATCTATACCTATTTATAAAAAATTCAACAAACTAAAAAATAACTTTCACGTTTCAGATCTTTGATAAAAGCTTCTCTTTTGGTAAAGTTTTTTGTCTGTAAACTAAAATAAAGCCGAAGATCCTGTTCAAAATTGTTTTCTTCAAAATCGAACTCGATTAACATTTTTCATTAATTTATTCTCTTTTTTAAATGAATAATCTTAATTCCCTCCAAAATGTTCTTAAAATACCTACCTATTAAATTAAATTAAACTGAACTCTGGTTTAAAACACTCAAATAAAAACAATTGTCAATAATGCTAAACTTAATTCTCAAAATTTATAAACACAAAAACACAAATCTCCACTTAAAAACTACAGATATTCTAATTATCAAATGACCATATGTCTAGTACCAGCTTGTTTTATGATAATCATTTCATTCATGAAGTACACTTTTCTTAGGTAATTATTTTTCGAATCTGATTACAATCTATCAACTTCAGATTATAAAGGATTCTTATTAGAAATGTATAATACCTAAATGATAATTTTTATAAATAATTAGTAAAGTCTTCAAAATACCCATAGGTATCGAAGAGCCTTATTTTTTTTTAATTTTTAAGAACTTCAGTTTTTCTCGTTTGAGGCCTGTTGTGTGTCGAAAGCCACATCCTTGGGCGAATAATCGATCACGAATTCCAGAATTCTAATCAGACAGTGAGCAAGCTTACAATATAATAAACGAAATTTATCGCACAAATTCTCAATTATTAATCGTTTATCTCAAGCCAAAGCACCGATACACATAACTCGGTGTTAAAGCGCAAGCTTTCAATAATCGGATTACTTGTGTTAGCCTACTTAAAATTATATTATACTTTCTATTACCAGTATCAGATCATAAATAGTGGCATATAAGCCATAGTTTGAGATCAATCTAAATCAGCATAAATTTTTATATAATTTCTCGCAATGAGGGCACATCTGTGACAAGTGAGATTATTTCAAGATTTTTATGCATCCGGTAATTGCAATCTTGCCAAAAATCTCTTAAAGCTTGTGCATGAAATTAACACAAAGCCAGCGTTTCCTGCACTGAGCACGATAATTAGCATCACTTTACAAATTCTTAAATAAATTCAACTTAAAACGTCGCGTAAAATGTATAAAATCAGATATTAAGTAAGTGGATGGATAATAAACAACAAGTGTCAAAAGTGGCGATAAATTTGCTGGGAAAATAATTTTGAATAATTTGATTTAATCAATTGTGTCCTCTGAAGTTTAAAAAAGCAATAAATTAGGCTTAATTTTATTAAATTCGTGTTTCTTTTACAAACGCCTACAATTATGATGTGATGGAAAAAATGCCAACAAATTTTATATTTAGACATTCGGAATAAATTTGTAAATTGGCCGAAACAGCCATTCACAACAATATATCAGAAATTTGAATAACAATACAGTTAGGTATTTAAACTGAAAATGTGCAAAAAATTCGAGATTGAGATTTCGCAAATTCTATTCTGAGAAAGTAATCAAATTGCGAAAAATCCTGAAGGTCAAGATTTTAATATAAATGTGAGAAACGGAAAAGGAAACGAATCTTTTATTAATTCCGAAAATTTCCAATTGTTGGCAATAAATGCCAAGTGGTGACAAGCGAACAAATGATGTTGATTGTAAGTTGCAATAATAAAGAAATAAAATTGAGTTTAATGTCACTAACGTATTTGCAAAAAAACATTATTGAAGCCTTGCCTCAAATAGAGTAATAATATAAATAAAACAGAGCATAAAACGAGGATATCGTGAGTCACTATTGAGAAATCAATATGAACAAATACCATTTAATACAATTTTCATAAATCTCGAGATAAAGACATGCAAGTGGATCTTATAATAAAGAGAAAATTGGCCGTAAAGCTGTAGTTGCAGCCTCCAGTGGGCGAGTGATATAAGAAAATAATTACCTCAAGAGAAACCAAGTGGGCACTTCAAAAATACACGACGAAAAGTTGGTCGTGTTGTTTAGGAAATGCTTTTGATTTATTGACATTTTTATAGTGCCAACGCTGGGACGTCTCTATTTTTATAATGATTTTCCAGCGTTGTATTAATACTTTTTGACGAAATTTATTGTATTTGGAGTTTCATCAAGAAGACAAACGCGCGACACTAAATCAAAGGCTATTTCTGGAAAAATTTATGTGCGTTTCAAGGACGATTGTATCACATTTACTTAATTGGATCAATCTTTTCGGCGGCCAACGGCCTGAACGTTTTCAATTTTTCAACCAACACTAAATTATCATTTAGTCGCACTCATTCATTTCTATGCCGATAAATTATTATTTATTGTTCCTCGAGCCAATAACAATGATTGCCTGTCGCCAAAATAAGCACATGAATATCTACCATTATTTGACACCCACTTGTGGAAAATAGAAAAAATGGAATTACTTCTGGATTTATGGCTACGATTTAAATTAACTTGTTTGGTGTTTTTTCTACTGCTACAAGGATTTTAGAAATCACTTGCACTTCAATCAAACAGACTCAAGCGAATGCTAAGAGCTTGGCAAGGATGTTTATTGTGATTTGCATTAATTTTAAGTTGGAAAGGTTCTGACATTTCAGGTAGCACGTGAACTTGCGATTTTGAGCGAGTGTTGCGATATTTTAGA
Organism: Tribolium freemani; assembly: GCA_939628115.1. Classification (NCBI taxonomy): domain Eukaryota; kingdom Metazoa; phylum Arthropoda; class Insecta; order Coleoptera; family Tenebrionidae; genus Tribolium; species Tribolium freemani. The sequence continues at coordinate 14,500,555 of OW626791.1, read as the reverse complement.
GTAAGATAAATTCGCTTGTTGAGAGCTAAATCAAGCGCGAGAGTGTTCCGAAAGCTTGCGTATTATCCTGGGAAGCACATGTTCGGCACGCCGTCCTGATTTTGCGCATCATCCCAAAATCGTAGTGCAACTTACATTTCATCCTCTTAGGGCAATCCTGTTTTCGTCTCGGCATTTTGGCCGCGTTCCTGGACGACGTTCGCAAAATCTTGCCCGATTTGCTCTTCTCTAGTTCATTTTCTCCACCAAACAAACATCACTAACATCCGGAAACCAAAAGCGACTCGCTTACAGCACTGCACAGCACTTCGTATACGCAAGTAGGGGATGGTGGGCGAACATGGTTCGGCGGTCGCGGTCTATCACTGCACTGTCAATTCGCCGCGCGACAGTTGGCGCGAATGTCAACGCACGGAACAAGTGAAGAGCGTCCTTCCCAGATGCAGAGCCTCCGTTGACTGAGTGACTGACAACACGGAGCGCGGTTTTTCCCCCACTACCACGAAACGAACAAACGACAATCGGCGCAACGTTTCGTCAGGTTGTAGGCGCCGGCGTCTCTGGCGTCGCTCTTCGCTCTCTGTCTGCTTTTCAGGATGTCATCTCTCGTCACTAGCTCGAACACATCTCTCAACCTCCTCTTCGGGACCGCTCTCCGTGCTGGTAGTTTGCGAGCTAATGCGCAACTTCATGGTCAGTTTGACAGGTGGGCGAGGTCTGAGATGGGCGACGCCTACTTTATGATCTCGGCCTCTCGTCGAGGCCTAGCCTCGCACGGAGGATGCGAGCTGTCGATTGCGTGCTTTATTCTTGTGAACGGGTTCACCTGTTGGTGGTGCTGGTGCGAGGTGCGCGGGAGGATGGGTTACCTCAACCGAGATGGGACTATTTATGACCGGAGGTGAAAAAACGCACTACCAGAAGGGTTTGTCCGGCATACATAATAACGCACATGTATCTACTTCAAACTGGAATTTTAACAAAACAACTTATCTCAAGCTGAGATCGAAATGTGTCTTCGTGGGTCTACACTCACAGACCTGAGATTCGATCTAGACGCTGATTTAATGTAATTAGCAAAGCATTACAAGTAATTAATCATTATTAGCACACTTATTTATTTCCACTGCAAATCTAATTTATTTGAATTGTAAATCTTAACCAATCAACTCACAATATATTATTCTTCGAATAACAGGTTGTTTTTAACTAATTTTTCTGATTGTCATGCCCCACTGATCTAACAAATGTAATTAAAATATTTGCGGTTTTATTTACAATTTTTGTCTTGGTATTGTAGTTGTAATTAATTGTAAGTTATAGGCACGTTTATTGCAATTTATCTAATTAAAATTCTTGTTTACATTATAAACGAATAACTTAACTTCTTGTAGTCCAGTATATAGATTTATTAAAATAAATCAGATTAAAAATAAGGGTCTTACCTTACTACATATCTATTTTTATAATTTTGTTTATGCCGCTGTCCACTGATCCCGAAGTATTTAAAACTTGTTAAAAGTGTTTACGAGTCGCTGATTAGGTTTAAAATCCATAAATTCGGATTCTGTCGTTTCCGATATGCGATTTGAGAATTTAATCTCTATCGGTGTGATGGATTTTCGCATGTTGGTGTGACTGTTATAAAAACATGAAATTTTATTGAGATATTTCAACATAGGTGTTATTTTTAATTTATTAAGGTCGTCTGAGAAATAAATGCATTAGTGTATAAACTGGTTGTTAATGGTATTCCACTGGATCAGAAATATTTCAAGTCAATATTATTAAACTGTTAAATAAATGTGTTTGTTAAGCTATTAAAATAGTAGTTGATGGAAAACTGTCTGAATTTTCAATGTGTTGAAGAATTCATGCAAGCTACCTTTCAGTGAAAACTTTCATTTCGCTTTTAATTTTACTGTGGAGGTAAATGTAACAACTTTATTGAATAAAATGATTAGAAGATGAAAAATATTTTTTACAAAATACAGAAACAAAAATTATTGTGACACTTACTAACGCTTTACATATTTTGAATATAATAAGTACACATTCTCAATTTTAATTAGCTATAGGCACAGAATTCAGTAGAAAGAAAAAACAAGTACACAAAAACTTTATTAAGAACGTGTTTGATTTTGAGAAAATAAAATAAATTTTATTAAGTAACAATGAAAAACCAACATTTCGAATAGAAAATTAGATATTAAAATCACTTATTGTTATTTAGCCTTTTGCTGAACCACGATTTTTCAGCAAAACTACAACGAATTAAATTTGGCAAACCATATCTAAATACAATGACCAGAGGTCAGGCTTTTGTGTTAAATGCCTTTCGTAACGAATTCATTCACTGGTGTTCAGTTCAACCAGAAAAAAATATAAGTTTATGTTATACCTACAGCTAAACAATTGATTGAAAAAATGGGTGACCACATTATTAAATTTTCCGTAAAAAGGCAGTGCTGCGTCTTTGTTTATAAGTCGAAAACAAAACACATTTATTTTCCCAGAAAACAAGGTACAGAATGTCATTCATTTTTTTTTATAAACCTCATATTTTCACATCGAAAATGCACCAACCTGTACATGAATAGACAATAAAGCCTCTTTACTTCAACCATGTTTTAATTTACTTAATTTTACTAACTTACTTTTGTAACTTAAAAAACTGACATTGACGGGTGATACCTAATGATAGCATTCTAATATAATCCCATTAGTATGATTACAATTACAATTATTGTTGAAATAAACTATTAGCAGGTTCAAAAATACTTATGTATATTATTTTCGAGGGCTAGGGTTAATTTTTTTACAAATTTTATTGCACAAAACAACATTCAAGCATCGTTTGTATCTACGAATTTATAGAATAACATAAAAAATAATATTTTTAAGTGCAGTGACTTAATATTAATTAATTAATTACATTTTGTTTATAAGGAATTGTTGGAAAATTGTGAAAAAAATCACATGCATAGTAAGAAACATAAACCATTTAATGACAAACGCTAATTTCTGTATAGGTATGATTATTAGTGTTGAAGTACAGAAAAAATATACTTTCAACAGATTCACATTCTATAAAAAAGTCCCTTAAACCTAACCAAAGTCGATTCAAATGACTGAATTAATTCACTGTTGAAATCATTAATCGTGTTTCAAATAGCTTGCTACACCTATGTATGCAATTTTTTTAATAGCCATTTAGCTAAACATTTTTATTTGAAAATAATAGTGTTGACAATAATTAAAAACAGCTTGCCAACTAATCGTAATTAAATTGTCAATTTCGATCTTTAATAAATTTACGGTTACCAGCTGACCCTGATATTTACTTAAATCTTATGATTAATTTCGTCTCGTTTTATCAAGATGATTTTTCACATCAACCTGATTATAAAACTGACATTGATATGAATATTAACCTTATTATTAATTAAAGTGAAAGAAATTAAGCAGCTGCCACACAGCAATTTTTTAACACTTTCTATTTAATAAATAACTTTTCTTAATTCTCATACGAACATCTCTCAATTCATGCGCGTCCACTTCCATTATACAAATTTATTTAAATTATAGATTTGTTAAATGTTAATAAATTTAGTAGTCGATTCTAATAGTCCCGGATGATAAATTTTAAGCGCATGTTAAGTTATGCTCAATAAATAAATTACACAACAAACGAATATTCCCATAAAGAAATTCTAATGACTTTCATGCTGATGTGACAACTCTAACAAGTCACATTTTTTCGAATAATTATATTATTCGAAAATGTAATTGCGCAATTTAATTAATTTAAATTAGAAAATTCCCTACTCTATCTGATCTCAGAACATGCCGCTATGTGGCACCACTGTATAGTCTCGCGATGACAAGTCTAGCGTTCCTTCTGATTTATTTCCACCATTTCCCGTAGTTTATACCATCACCACAAACTGGTAAGTTTTACCATCACTGTGTTTTACTTCCCACATTCCTGGCAGATACAAATTTTTGCCTGGAAAGCCCTATAGGTGTAAAATTTAATTGATACCTAAACTAACCTCAAAACTAGTCATCACAAAGCCGTAGTTTTTTTTCACAAATCAACTAATCGAAAAATGTAGTAAATTAGCGACTTGCTTTAATTTCACAAACATCTGATACTATTCTTTGTGTTATATTGGTTCCAAATAATTACGATTTATTGTTTACTGAATTAATTTAATTTATTCGTCGATCTGGCGATTGGTGCGATGGCGTGCCTGTATTTTTTTGTTGAATTTATTCGGACACTGATTGGATATTGTGTTTGTTTTTCGGCATTTATCAGGGAGAAACACCCGGTGAGAGATTAATGCCGTCTACTTGAATCGTTGTAACTAGGTGGCAGCACCTGTCAAGAGCAAGAGCCGGCCCTCTAAATAGTGTGGGTGGAGCTTATCTCTATCAGTTTGTGCATATAATGCAGCATTTAATTATTTCCGATTGTGGTGTTATGACAGAATTGTGTAGGAAAAGTCGATATCGGCAGATTATGTGTGGGCTTTGAATGCATTCGGGACGAGACTAGTTTTAAAAATCGACAAGAAATGCAATTCTGAAGACAATTATTGCACTATTTGTATGATAATTTGTTGTAATGGGTACTAGTCATTGAGAATTATGGTCTAACAGTACAGTGTGATGCAATTAAATAAATGATGACTTAATTTGCCACATGGTTCGAACGAACTTGTTGAACTTTCATCTTTTCAGTTTTCAGTTATAAAAATTATGTAGTTGCTAAATTTTATTTTTATTAAATACCTATAGTTTAATTTAATACCCGCGTTCAAATTTCGCTCTGATCAAAGGCTAGGTAGAACTATGAGTTCAATATTAAGTTGGCAACAATGAATAAGTAGGCAATGATAGAGAACAAAATACGTATTTATCAATTCACTGGACAACAAATTTCAATTTTTTTTATTTTTTTTAATAAATTATATCCAAATTACTTTTATCCTATATTGTGGATAATAACCATAAAAACTTTTTTTTTCTAACACGTCAGGTTTTGTAGAAAATAAATTAAATAAATCAATTTTATTACTCCATGCACCTTCATGCTAATTAAATTTGTGTATATTGTACCGCATATTTATAAAGTTTTTCGTTTTACTTGTCTAATATTGATTGTCAGAACATTCTGAAAGATCTTAGTGCAACAAAAGTAACAATTAATAATGTTTTGAATGATCCGTTTGAGCACGCTAAACCATAGGTTTAGCAAACGGCATAGCAATGCTATTTTGATTTAACCAGCTTCTTAAACATGTTTGAATATGTGAGTTAATATGACTTTTTATTTTTATTCAAAGTAATAAAAGAAAATACGCTTGGATACCGTAAAATTTAATAAGGTTTTAATGAATTTTTAACAAATTTTTTCAGAGACCTGACGTGATGGCAAATTTTTGAGTTACTTTTTAGAATCTGCATAATAAAGTACATAAGAGACACGTGCTAGACATTAGAAAAAAAAGTCATGTTGACCAGTGTTATTATACCTTCTGTTCTTAAATTTTTAAGCCATTTAATTGACACTTGTCAACAATTTTTTTTAACTTTTTCAAATTATAATTTTGCAGTTTTGGACTTATTTAAGTGCGCCGATTTCGAGTAGGTACAACAGTATAGTGTTCCTTAATAACTCCTGTTGTTTTAACATTTTGAGACAGTCTTCTTTGAGACTGTGTGCAGTTTCTTTGAGATTCGGTTGACTCAAAAGTATTAAATAAGGGAAAGTAGCCTATATATTGTACCTACCACTTTTTGTTATTTTGTCAAATTCTGAAAAATGTACCTACTTAATATAAAACATAGAGAAAAAGAATATATGTGCTGTGGTAGGTTAATAGGTATTTGACACCTTGTGTATTTTTTTCGTTAATTTTGAGAAACGACTTCTGTAAAAAAAATCCTAAATTTCAGTGGTACACTGAAAAAATCACTGTAAATTTACATCATTTGTACATATTAATTTTCAGCATTTTTACAGGAAGTTTATTCTTTATTGTTATTGTTAAAATTAGTACATAGTAAGTAGTGTCCTAGATTTAAAAAATATCTTTTGTTGTGTAAATTGAAATTTTGATAAGTTACAAAATTACATTTTTTATTTAAAAAGACATAAAAGTATTAGGTATTATCTACGAAGTTCATAATGTACTCGAGATTCCGCGCAAGCGAAGTGAGTGAGCTTTTTTCTGATGTGTTTCTTCACGTTTTATAAGAAAATATACTTTTTTATATATTCTTACAAAAAGATTTGTGATTGTGATTTTTGTTTTAACAAAATAAATTTGAAATCAAAACTTTGTTGGTTTGATTATGTTATTCCTAAATGAATGTAAAAAAATGAGAAAATGTCACTTGGTTAATAGTCAAAAAATAATAATACTTAATAACTGGTTATTAGAAGAAAAAGAATCAGTCTGTAGTTCACTGGTAAGTATACAATGTTATAGACCAACTTACGTCTATTGGTATGAGAAGAATTTTTGATAAAAACAACAATGAATAAAATGGAACAATATTTTACATAATTCGAAATACTATATTTTTTTAGTCCGTGAACAGGTTAATAAATGAAAAAGTTAAACTGAAGAAGTCCGGACCTTCGGTTTTACAATTATTTATTTTAAGTGATACCTACTTGAAATAAATATCTAACTGTTCAGATAACCATTTTACTTTTTGAGTATAATCCCTGTAATCTTCTTAAGCTTTTTTTCTCACCTAGAATTTGCCTTGAATTTAGATTTGAATGATTTTTACTTTATTTTAAATTTCACAAGTGATGACTTGATTCCTAAACAGTCTGTATTAGTGAATACTTTTTTAACGTATTGAATCAAAAATATTTTAGAAATTCTTTTAAACAAAACCCTCATTTAGCAAGTTTTACAGGAAAGATCAGTAAAAACTACTGTTCAATTTTATGCTGATAAAATCGTCTTTTTCGGAATCATTTGTCTAAGTACTTAAAATCAAGTGGTATCAATAAAGAGAATTTTTGCTACTACCTGCTGAAATTACTTTACTTATTGTTTTTCTCGTGCTGAAACATTATTGCTGGTTGTGAAACTGAAACATAGCATTTCTTGATTCAAGAAAAATATTTTTTGTTTGAATGTTTTTGCAAAAGCATCTCTTGAGTAGGGGTGATAAATAATTTACTTTAAGATTTGAACAAGACATAGTCATATTTTTCTAATTCCTGCAGCGAACAATTATTGTTCGGCTCCTGCAGAATATCGTTTGTCGCTTAGGTACAATAAAAGCTTAAAACTTTCAACAGCCTCGCACACAGCAGAACAGGTTATTTTTGCATTAATTTTCTTTTTTATTATAACACTCTCATTAGTGTTTAAACGACTTAATAAATATGTTTTAATTATGTACTTCAATTCTTTTACGTAATTGAAATTAAATTAAAACATTGTGTAGTACAAGCAGTAACTAAGAAATGCAAATGGTTTCATTTGTGTTTGTGTGTAATGGTAAATTTAAGTGATTTGGTCAATTAATCTCTCCATTAAAATTCGAAAATATGCGCAGCCTGACCATTTTAATAATTAGTCATTTCCATCCATCACATTAATGCGGCCATAAATATCAATCTTTAATATTTAGTGGCTGGTAACTATTATAGTAAATTATAAAATCTAAATCCCCAATAAATATATCAAATCGGTTCATAAATCCCATTATTTCCAACTCGTACAATAAAAAGACGCGCCGAATCGTACACGACATTCCAAAATCACATATCAACTAAATTACCAATTAGCATAAAAATCACATAAAGCCTAAATCCAGACCTGTCCCCGGTGAAGAAGTTGACGGGCACAAAGGCCTGTCCACCGTAAATCACGGCCTGAAAACAGGTCCGTACCGATCTTTTTCGATCGATTTTTACGAATTTGAATTAATGGGAGATATCTGCCTCGCTCGGGAGGAATGAAGGAGGCATGTTGTGACTGCAGCCCGGTTTTATCCATCGACTCATCAGCAGAAGCAGCACGAAGAAGGGGAGAGGCGAGAGAGAGGATCAAAACCCAGTGATGGCTGCCATGCCCCCCTCAGCGTTTGACAGATTTATTGCGAGTTTTGTGTAGTCTTAATATGACTTATGGACAGGAACCAAATATAATCCAACGCGTAATTTAGTCGCTCTGACGACTGGTTTGGCTTCAGCTGCTTGGAGATGGACGCGATTGAAAAGATTTTTGAATTATGGCCATACAGAATCGAAGAATTAAATGTGAAGGCTGAATTTCAATCAATACTTTCATGAGTAAATATGGCTGCGGCAGCGTGAAGAAACGGGATCTAGACAAAGTAACCCCGAGGCCTACACTTGATCTATGAATTATGCCTATTCGCTATGTGTGTTTATTGAGTCATTCGCTCCAACGGATTTATTTAAATATTAATAGGTGAATGAAGAGTGGGCAAATTAATCCAAGATCTGGTTTGGTCTTATTGGCGAGGTTTAATTTATCAGAAATTTACTACCAACGAGATAAATGCAGCTAGCTTTAATGTTGAGTTAAGTACTTGCTTTACAGCCATTTTGATCCCTATCTCACATATTTAAAGGTACCGAAATTTTTGAAATATGCTGACATTAATTTAAGTGGACGATTTATGCAAGGACGGGCTAATTAATTTTATTCAACACTGGAGATATTCTTGTTGACTTTATTTCATATTTTGGACGCTTTTTTCTTTCTAAATTTTGCAAAAAGTTTTTATTTAATTAGCAGTATGAGTTTACGTGAAAGAAACATGTTTGTGTCTAGAACAAATATTGAAACACTGTACAATTATTGCATTACATAATTGGGTATTTATGTCATTTTTGTAATTTATTGGTAAAACGTGTTTAAGAATTAGTAATCAGTTAGGTGTCAGTAAATATCAAATCCTGTTATTTCTTCCTTGTTACTGTGTTTGAAATTTTTATTTTTAATCTGCTTGGTTAAAAACAGTTGCAGAACAGAAGTGAAAAATGACCATAATTACCGAAATAATTAAAAATGGGTTTATAATAATTTATGTCAACTTAATTACACCCAACTTCAATCACGGGTCGTATCAATGTATCAGCGTTTTTCCCGTCTTTATAATTACAAGGTATGTGTGTAATAACATATTTTCGTATTGAGATAAGTCCAACATGAATATCATTAGAGATAATGGAACGTAATGGTAATAAATCAAATTTAATTATAATTGTAGTGAATTGCAGACAATGACGAGAATTTATCATCACAATAAATAATTAATGGGAAAATTGGGCAAATACATCTTTTTTATAATTTAGCGGAATACGAAGGTACGGTAGTTAAATTGGGGAGTTTCGTGCATGATAACAAGTAATAAATAACGCCGCCTTTGAGAATGCCAATTCAACTGATTTTTTGCAATATTTTTATTTTAATTCGGAATCGATACACCAACAACGATTAGCGGAATAAAATTGTTCGACTGTTTGATTTACAGCTCGAGTCACGACTGCATTTATCGCGCCAGCCATAAATCATATATTCTTTTAGTAATCGAGCTGTTAATTGCAAAGTTGGTAATGTTTAATTGGAATTATTCTAATGCTGTGCAGTAATTTGCCACAGCAAATTAAATAATAGTCTATTAATAACATTTCTTGCGATTTTTTCAGTTCAGATAACTAAAGTTGAAACGTAAATCTTCATGAGGACACATTAGTGATAGAAATACGACACAAGGCATTACCTTTATTATATGAATACAAATTGTTAGGTATGCGGCAAACAAGAGTTCTCACATGGTAAAACCAACCGAAGTTGTTTAGTCGGTCTGAACGCGGCTATAATTCACCTTTTGCATTGCTTAGCTTGTAATTAGCACATGTAAATACCATACAGAGTGATCAATCTATGTGCATAACTTAACTACGTGACTGTTTCAAGTTCTCGAATCGTTTTCATCATTTCCTTTTCGCATTCGGAGTCAAAGGATGAATGATTATACCTAGTGTCTTCACATAGCTCATGCACTTTTAATCCCTAACTGTTTTAACGACTTTATAAATGCGTCTTTGAAACACGAAAAAAAACGTCGTGGTGTTGTCTGTTGTGGATTACAAATAAGTCAGAGAATTATTGAAAAATATATGCAAATAGAACAAAGGATTAATAAAGTGTACAAGCTGACATTTGAAACTTATGTACCCATTATAAAAAATAATAAAAGAGTGAGACATTTTTATCATCTGCTGTTATTTATTATTTCCTGGATATACCCACATTCTAGCAACAGCAATTATCTCCTGGGCGTTGTAGGTACCTACGTTTTACGCCAATATTTTTTCTACTACGGCCATTTTGTCCAAAAATTTTTCAAATAAAAGAGCTAGAAGAAACGCTTTATTCCATTGTAAAGAGCACGTCAAAATCTTTCAAATAGGATGGATGGGTCATAATTGATTTTGAGATACTACTTTCAAAAATGGGCATTTGTATAGTTAACAACTTTTAATTTTTTTTTATTTTTTCAATTACGGCAAAACTATTCGAAAATGAGGAACTATTTTGGTTTGAATCAATGTAAAATGATCCGGGGAATCGAAGAAGATCACCAAATTCTTAATAATTTTTTAGTTATGAATATTTTTAAATTTTATCTATTTTTCCTTTTATTTGCAATTTTCTCGAAAACTATTAGTCGGAGAACAATAATCTTTTTTGCAAATGATAGATAATTAAAAGGGCTTTCCAAAGATAATAAACATCATGGGGTTATCTCTAATGGTTCCGGAGTTATTGCTCGATAAATCTTCCGGGTACCGGAAATCGACCAAAATCGCGATGAAAAGTGGAAAAATCAAACATCAAAAAATCGAACCTCTTGACTTTTTTTCTACTTTTAACAACTCCAGAGGGTTGTGGAAGCTTAGAAATTTCATAAAACTCTGCTAGAGTGAGTTTAAGAAAAACAAATTTTTTTCATTTTTCTGAAGGTAAGTGCCTTGACCATAAAATTTTAAGCAAAAAAATTCAAAATTTTAAATCTCACGAAAAGCTGATATAATACGAAAAATGTGCCGCAGAATTCACTGGAACAAACCGTTTTGCTCTACGACTTTTAGTTTTTGAGTTACGAATTTTTTTCTTGAAGAATAAAGTACCACTATGAAATGGCTACCTTAATTTTAAGCAATAAATTTCAAATTTTTAAATCGTTTGAAAAACCGATATTATACGTAAAATGAGCCGTAGAATTCATGGGAACAAACCGTTTTGCTCTACGACTTTTAGTTTTTTAATTATGATTTTTTTTAGTGTAAAAGTTTAAATGCCTCTGTACCCGGAACCGGTGCCCGGAGCGGCTCCGGGTTTTGACGAGAAAATAGATAATTTCAAGCGCTATCCGATGCTGTATTGATTTTTGCTCTAACTCTTTTAGTTTCCGAGAAAAACGCAAAAAAAGGTTGCCATTTTCACTTTTTTTGAATTTTTAAACGCCGATTACGGCGAAACTATTAGAGATAGAGAAAAACGGCAAAAGCGATTAGAACCGGTATAAAAGGCGCTACAAAAAGGCATAGGTTTCAAGGCGATATCTCGCAAAAAAAATTTCAATTTTCAAACGTCGATTACGGCCAAACTAAAAGAGCTAGAGGAAAATGCTTTTTTCCATCGTAAAGAGCACATCAAAATCTATCAGATAAGATGAGTTTTAATTGATTTTGAGACACTTTAAAAATTGGCCATTTTCTAGGGGGGGGGTGTTAACAAATTTTTGATTTTTTTTATTTTCTCAATTACGGCAAAACTATTCGAAAAAGTGGAACTATTTTGGTTCGAATCTATGTAACATGATCCGGGGAATCGATTGGCGCCAAGAAAATCACCAAATTCTCAATAATTTTTTAGTTATGAATTTTTTTTAATTTTACCTATCTTTCCTTTTATTTGCAATTCTCTCAAAAACTATTAGTCGGAGAACAATAATCTTTTTTGCAAATAATAGATAATTAAAAGGGCTTTCAAACGATAATAAACATCTTGGGGTTATCTCTAATAGTTCCGGAGTTATTGCTCGATAAATCATCCGGGTACCGGAAATCGACCAAAATCGCGATGAAAAGTGGAAAAATCAAACATCAAAAAATCGAACCTCTTGACTTTTTTTCTACTTTTAACAACTCCAGAGGGTTGTAGAAGCTTAGAAATTTCATAAAACTTTGCTAGAGTGAGTTTAAGAAAAAAAAATTTTTTTCATTTTTCTGAAGGTAAGTGCCTTGACCATAAAATTTTAAGCAAAAAAATTCAAAATTTTAAATCTCACGAAAAGCTGATATAATACGAAAAATGTGCCGCAGAATTCACTGGAACAAACCGTTTTGCTCTACGACTTTTAGTTTTTGAGTTACGAATTTTTTTCTTGAATAATAAAGTACCACTATGAAATTGCTACCCTAATTTTAAGCAAAAAATTTCAAATTTTTAAATCGTTTGAAAAACCGATATTATACGTAAAATGAGCCGTAGAATTCATTGGAACAAACCGTTTTGCTCTACGACTTTTAGTTTTTTAATTATGATTTTTTTTAGTGTAAAACTTTAAATGCCTCTGTACCCGGAACTGGTGCCCGGAGCGGCTCCGGGTTTCGACGAGAAAATAGATAATTTCAAGCGCTATCCGATGCTGTATCGATTTTTGCTCTAACTCTTTTAGTTTCCGAGAAAAACGCAAAAAAAGGTTGCCATTTTCACTTTTTTTGAATTTTTAAACGCCGATTACGGCGAAACTATTAGAGATAGAGAAAAACGGCAAAAGCGGTTAGAACCCGTATAAAAGGCGCTACAAAACGGCATAGGCTTCAAGGCGATATCTCGCAAAAAAAATTTCAATTTTCAAACGTCGATTACGGCCAAACTAAAAGAGCTAGAGGAAAATGCTTTTTTCCATCGTAAAGAGCACATCAAAATCTATCAGATAAGATGAGTTTTAATTGATTTTGAGACACTTTAAAAATTGGCCATTTTCTAGGGGGGGGTGTTAACAAATTTTTGATTTTTTTTATTTTCTCAATTACGGCAAAACTATTCGAAAAAGTGGAACTATTTTGGTTGGAATCTATGTAAAATGATCCGGGGAATCGATTGGCGCCAAGAAAATCACCAAATTCTCAATAATTTTTTAGTTATGAATTTTTTTAAATTTTACCTATTTTTCCTTTTATTTGCAATTCTCTCGAAAACTATTAGTCGGAGAACAATAATCTTTTTTGCAAATAATAGATAATTAAAAGGGCTTTCAAACGATAATAAACATCTTGGGGTTATCTCTAATGGTTCCGGAGTTATTGCTCGATAAATCTTCCGGGTACCGGAAATCGACCAAAATCGCGATGAAAAGTGGAAAAATCAAACATCAAAAAATCGAACCTCTTGACTTTTTTTCTACTTTTAACAACTCCAGAGGGTTGTGGAAGCTTAGAAATTTCATAAAACTTTGCTAGAGTGAGTTTAAGAAAAAAACATTTTTTTCATTTTTCTGAAGGTAAGTGCCTTGACCATAAAATTTTAAGCAAAAAAATTCAAAATTTTAAATCTCACGAAAAGCTGATATAATACGAAAAATGTGCCGCAGAATTCACTGGAACAAACCGTTTTGCTCTACGACTTTTAGTTTTTGAGTTACGAATTTTTTTCTTGAATAATAAAGTACCACTATGAAATTGCTACCCTAATTTTAAGCAAAAAATTTCAAATTTTTAAATCGTTTGAAAAACCGATATTATACGTAAAATGAGCCGTAGAATTCATTGGAACAAACCGTTTTGCTCTACGACTTTTAGTTTTTTAATTATGATTTTTTTTAGTGTAAAACTTTAAATGCCTCTGTACCCGGAACTGGTGCCCGGAGCGGCTCCGGGTTTTGACGAGAAAATAGATAATTTCAAGCGCTATCCGATGCTGTATCGATTTTTGCTCTAACTCTTTTAGTTTCCGAGAAAAACGCAAAAAAAGTTGCCATTTTCACTTTTTTTGAATTTTTAAACGCCGATTACGGCGAAACTATTAGAGATAGAGAAAAACGGCAAAAGCGATTAGAACCGGTATAAAAGGCGCTACAAAACGGCATAGGTTTCAAGGCGATATCTCGCAAAAAAAATTTCAATTTTCAAACGTCGATTAGGGCCAAACTAAAAGAGCTAGAGGAAAATGCTTTTTTCCATCGTAAAGAGCACATCAAAATCTATCAGATAAGATGAGTTTTAATTGATTTTGAGACACTTTAAAAATTGGCCATTTTCTAGGGGGGGGTGTTAACAAATTTTTGATTTTTTTTATTTTCTCAATTACGGCAAAACTATTCGAAAAAGTGGAACTATTTTGGTTGGAATCTATGTAAAATGATCCGGGGAATCGATTGGCGCCAAGAAAATCACCAAATTCTCAATAATTTTTTAGTTATGAATTTTTTTAAATTTTACCTATTTTTCCTTTTATTTGCAATTCTCTCGAAAACTATTAGTCGGAGAACAATAATCTTTTTTGCAAATAATAGATAATTAAAAGGGCTTTCAAACGATAATAAACATCTTGGGGTTATCTCTAATGGTTCCGGAGTTATTGCTCGATAAATCTTCCGGGTACCGGAAATCGACCAAAATCGCGATGAAAAGTGGAAAAATCAAACATCAAAAAATCGAACCTCTTGACTTTTTTTCTACTTTTAACAACTCCAGAGGGTTGTGGAAGCTTAGAAATTTCATAAAACTTTGCTAGAGTGAGTTTAAGAAAAAAACATTTTTTTCATTTTTCTGAAGGTAAGTGCCTTGACCATAAAATTTTAAGCAAAAAAATTCAAAATTTTAAATCTCACGAAAAGCTGTATAATACGAAAAATGTGCCGCAGAATTCACTGGAACAAACCGTTTTGCTCTACGACTTTTAGTTTTTGAGTTACGAATTTTTTTCTTGAATAA
Source organism: Tribolium freemani (assembly GCA_939628115.1). Classification (NCBI taxonomy): domain Eukaryota; kingdom Metazoa; phylum Arthropoda; class Insecta; order Coleoptera; family Tenebrionidae; genus Tribolium; species Tribolium freemani. The sequence goes on along the minus strand of OW626791.1, from coordinate 14,485,533 downwards.
TAAAGTACCACTATGAAATTGCTACCCTAATTTTAAGCAAAAAATTTCAAATTTTTAAATCGTTTGAAAAACCGATATTATACGTAAAATGAGCCGTAGAATTCATTGGAACAAACCGTTTTGCTCTACGACTTTTAGTTTTTTAATTATGATTTTTTTTAGTGTAAAACTTTAAATGCCTCTGTACCCGGAACTGGTGCCCGGAGCGGCTCCGGGTTTTGACGAGAAAATAGATAATTTCAAGCGCTATCCGATGCTGTATCGATTTTTGCTCTAACTCTTTTAGTTTCCGAGAAAAACGCAAAAAAAGTTGCCATTTTCACTTTTTTTGAATTTTTAAACGCCGATTACGGCGAAACTATTAGAGATAGAGAAAAACGGCAAAAGCGATTAGAACCGGTATAAAAGGCGCTACAAAACGGCATAGGTTTCAAGGCGATATCTCGCAAAAAAAAATTCAATTTTCAAACGTCGATTACGGCCAAACTAAAAGAGCTAGAGGAAAATGCTTTTTTCCATCGTAAAGAGCACATCAAAATCTATCAGATAAGATGAGTTTTAATTGATTTTGAGACACTTTAAAAATTGGCCATTTTCTAGGGGGGGGGGGGGTGTTAACAAATTTTTGATTTTTTTTATTTTCTCAATTACGGCAAAACTATTCGAAAAAGTGGAACTATTTTGGTTGGAATCTATGTAAAATGATCCGGGGAATCGATTGGCGCCAAGAAAATCACCAAATTCTCAATAATTTTTTAGTTATGAATTTTTTTAAATTTTACCTATTTTTCCTTTTATTTGCAATTCTCTCGAAAACTATTAGTCGGAGAACAATAATCTTTTTTGCAAATAATAGATAATTAAAAGGGCTTTCAAACGATAATAAACATCTTGGGGTTATCTCTAATAGTTCCGGAGTTATTGCTCGATAAATCTTCCGGGTACCGGAAATCGACCAAAATCGCGATGAAAAGTGGAAAAATCAAACATCAAAAAATCGAACCTCTTGACTTTTTTTCTACTTTTAACAACTCCAGAGGGTTGTAGAAGCTTAGAAATTTCATAAAACTTTGCTAGTGCTAGTTTAAGAAAAAAGAATTTTTTTTCATTTTTCTGAAGGTAACCTTGACCATAAAATTTTAAGCAAAAGAATTCAAATTTTTAAATCGTGTGAAAAACTGATATTATACGTAGAATGAGCCGTAGAATTCACTGGAACAAACTGTTTTGCTCCACGACATTTACTTTTCGAATTATAAATCTTTAACACATTATCCTTTTTTTATTATCAGCAAAAGCTAAAGAATAAATGTCTATATTCTGCCTTCTTCTCGTTCTGTTAATCTGGGTAGTGTTTTTGGACTTGGACAAAGCTCGGCAGGAAGGGCGTCTAATCCTGTGAAAATTTCTCGAGTGACTCGACCTGAGCCATGAATTTTTGCCGTGGCAGAGGAAGGCCGCCTAAACTGTCGGCCTGGTAATAATAATGAGGTGATAAAGGGGGTGCGCGACTGATGTAATGGTAAAATCGTTACGGGGGGCACGGGGACGATCTTAAGCGGCACTTATCGGCGGCAGCAGGGGGAAACAAAACAGCGACAGACTGCTGCTGTGGCCGAACGGGGCCCATTAAGGTGCGTAATGGCCGGTCGGGTAAGACAGGGCGCGCAGAAATGCATCGATTAGACATAACGTCGGAGACGAGTCTCTGTTCTCTGTACTGTACTGTACTGTATACAGCAAGGGGGTTGTGGGGAGCCCCGCGGACGAACGCTCTATATGCAGAGCTGCAGTCGCAGGCATGGACACTCAACACCTCGACACCAAATTCCTGAAAAATTTCTTTGCTTGCCGACTTTCAGACCGACGTCAAGCCAAATGGGAAGTAAACCCATTTCGGAGATAAGAGGAAATTTCTTTGGCATTTTTTGGCCGCGAGTGGATGTGGTGATCACTTTGAGACATGTGATGCTGTTTATATTTATTTCGCGCACTGATCAGCATTTTAATTCCTTTTGCATAATTTTATCGCTTTCGAGAAGTAATTAAAGCGATTATAATTAAAATTATCACTTTGATTGCAAAGAGTTAAGTGACAGTTTGGCATCATTACAATAAACTGCATTTTTAAACCGAATTGCAATTATTGATACTGGAACTTTTTGGGTTTATGTTATTTCTTGTGCAAACAACTGAAAATTAAACTTTACAACTTCAATTCTGCTCAGGAGGGAGTAAATAGATGTTTCTTATTGAATGACTTGGTGACCCAGTTACTTAATTTATCGCTTTGTACTCGTAGTAGCATTTTTCGCCACTTATTACAAACGCTTCATATACTTTTATCGTGTTTTTCTTTATATACCATTAGTTTTGGCCATTTAGGAACTTCGGCAACTTTTTCAAACTTTCAAAATGCTTGTTTTTTAAGAACCAGAAAACTCTGAAAAAGCAAACTGTCAAAAATGGTAAATTTTTGTATTTAGATTTGGCTTGGAAAACTGTAGTCAGCAGTTTTATTTAAACAATGTTGTGCACTCTGAAAAAAAAGTGTAGATAATACGCGAAAAAGAGTTACACTTGTAGTAGTGAAATAGGCCTCAACTGTTTTGTGCCGCAAATTTTACCACTACAAAATAGTTTTTATAAATTCGTGATTATTACACCTACCACCTGTTATTTTTACACTGCGGACTTATAGTATATTTTACCACTACAGATGTACAGGGTGTTTCAAGTTTTAGGTCCAGTCAAAAAATAAATACTTCTAGTATTCCAAAATAAAAAATATATATCGCAAACGATAGAGTTTCTAACACGCTTCAATTTGATGCTTTGCTGATATCCCAAATTTTCATGATATAAGCGTAAAACGCAAAAAACTACATTAAAAAAAAATTTTTTCAAATTATTTCAATAATTTTTTTATAATAAAATTCCTCCTATTTTTTAAGTAAGACTTCCGAAACTAAAACAGTAAAAAACCCAAGGCGTATTAAGCAATTGAAATTTCAATTTGCAAAAAAAAGGGCATTTTTTAATTGACAAGTAAAATTTTAGTCTGACAGTTAATGACGTTTCAATTTTTTGTCTATCAAGCAAAGACACGAGCTCTGTTTTTTCAAAGGTGACTAAGATAAAACATTTATTTGATCTTTTGCAAATTGGAATTTCAATTGCTCAATACGCCTTGGGTTTTTTACTGTTTCAGTTTCGGAAGTCTCACTTAAAAAATAGGAGGAATTTTATTATGAGAAAACGATTGCAATAATTTGGAAACAAAAATTTTTTTATCAAGTTTTCCACAATTCACGCTCATACCATGAAAATTTCGTATAACATTAAAGCATCAAATTGAAGCGTGTTAGAAACTCTATCGTTTGAGATATATTTTTTTTCTTTTGGACAACTAGAAGTATTTATTTTTTGACTGGACCTAAAACTTGAAACACCCTGTAGTACAATTTAACGTTATACGATGTGTTAAACCAACTATTTTTTTATGTAGATGCTACTGTAGTAGATGTTACTATTAGGGTGATTGGCAGTTACTATTAAATTTTGATGGGTATATTATATAGTTCGATGAGATAGGTAATAATAATACACAGTGATTATAAATATCTCTACTTTATTTTGTTAAAAAATACATTAAATACCTAGGTACCTATAGGTACTCCATAAAACTATATTGACATATTGTCATTTATTAAGACATTAGAATGCAACAAAACAAACAAAATGAGAAAAAAAATTACAAGGTTTTTTAATATAAAATAGTTATTTTTTATTTTAGAAGCAAAACTAATGGTACTTGTAACTGTTTGGTGGCGTCCTCATCAGCAGAGTAGTGACACTGTCTCGGGTTTGTACCTGTTAAAAAACTTTATCTAAAATACGATCAGTCATACAAATAATAATAACATCAGCAATACAAAAAGTTACAATAATAACAAAAATTTACTTACCCTGCTGAAATACGGAAAGAATTCTTGATGATTCCAGTCTTCACATAAGTGAACATACAGCATAACTTTCCATTATTTTAACTTTAAAATTTTAAATACCATTCAAAGCAAACTTTACCACATCATCACAACTTTAGAATTACTATCAATCATGACAGGGAATACTAATATATAAGAACTTAAGATGACCGTCACTGTCAATCACACTTCTTCAACTTGAGCTTCTGTTGTTCTATCATTCCTATGTGTACTTACTTTATACATTCTGTAGTGGTAAATATTACAGCTAAGTTGTGATCAAGTTGGAATATAAAATTTTGTAGTAGTGAATTCTACACCTAAATTGCAATTGATTTTACTATTCACTTGCTTCGTAAAATCTACACAAGAAAAAAGAGTTTAACTTACTATTTGTAGTAGTAAAATTTACCTCGCACTAGAACTATTTTTTATTAGTAACATCTACACTTCTAGTAGTAATATTAACCACTTCATTGTTACCAAATAACATATTTAAGAGTTGCATATACCGTACTTTTTTTACTACTACAAATGTAGTAACAACAAACACATCATTTTTCTGAGTGTGCGAGCGGCATTTTTGCGAGGATACTTTGAAAAGTTTCATCGTTATGTAGACATGATTAAAAATTATTATTTAGGGTCAGCGTGGAATCCACCACCGTTCTATCAAGTTTCAAGTCGGCACTGCACTGCAGGTTCGTTAATTTACCAGATTGATTTACGTCACCGCTTACATTCCTCACTTCACCATAAAATCAAGATATATTACAAACCAGCCAGGATTATGGAAAATTTACTTCAACCGCATACATAACTTTGAATTTTCAATTTATTTTTCATCTTCCTAGATCATGTCTAAATAATAATTATTGTAGAAAAAACTCATCAAGCTTGAAGGCGGTTTTTAATTTAAATCTCGGTAGACAAGTATGGGAGTGTTTCGTGTTCATATACAATGTTTGGTAGCGTCTTTATGCAAATTAAAAATTTCATTTAATAAAAACCCCGCGAATGTTGCAAAGTTTAACGAACTCTAATTGTCGGAATTAAGTCGTCTGGCTGATTTAACACCGCACCAGTAATTTAAACATAGATTGATGGCTCGAGGACGCCTCTCAGGACGATGATGGATCTCTTGATGGTTCGCGTTGAAGAGCTGAAAACCTCCCGAAAGTCATCTTTGTTATAACATAGGCCTAGTGCACTTCCAAGCCGTCCGTTCAATCATCTTCAATTAGACGGGCGGTAACTTCGCAATAATTAGCGGCCAGTTGTTAGCTTTCTAGTCTGCAGGTCCGCCGTACTCTGACGACCTAAAGTAATGGATCCATCATCCCTGCGGACAGCGATGTTCCTCGCAAAAACAACACCTCATCTCATTCCACGCGAATTAGAGGATTACTTTAGCTTGTTTGTCATCACTCATATCCACAATTGATTTATTACTCTTAACTAACAAACCTGATACATTACAACAAAAACTTTCACGCCCGGCTGCTAGGCACTGGGCTTACTTCTTGCAGGGACCAGAAAGAAACTTTACAACTGGCTGCCAACCGATCCTCTGACCACTGTCAGACTTTGTATTTTAAATCATTTCTGCACACGCTACTCTCATTAATGCGAAAATATGTCTAAGAGAATTTTACGAAAAAAAACGTTTGTAAACGACCCTCAAGTAATGCAAAAATTGATCCCGAACTGACCTGACGAAATTACGTTAAATCACAGTGACATATTTTAGGGGCGGCAAAAATATTACTAAAACTTAAAAAAAAAAAGATAGTTACTAAGTAGACGGGTTGCATTTTTTAAATTACCTCATTGATCAGATTTTTAGTTTTCGTCGTATTTTTTTTGAATGTCTAAGTTCTTAATTGTTTGGTTAATGAGTTTTAAGTTTTAAGTTTAAAGTTACCTATTAAGTTTTTAATAGTTTTAATTCATATTATAGAACATTCACGATGAGTAATTGTAGAAAAAGCCTAAGTATAGTACACAATACACAAATATGTCTTTGAAAAAAGTCAGCAACAACGTAATATTATAGAAAAAAGTTGTAAAAATGACTACGTTGTTTGTAAAACAAAGACTTTTTAAATAAATACAGGCTGATTTTTTAATAATATCATTAATATCTTAGGGGGTCATTCACGAAACTCGATAACGCTCGATAGTGTCAGATAACTTGCAATCGTCGTTAAAGTAATTCACGAAAAATTTGCAAATTAGTAGTATACATGACAACCGTTAGCACTCGTTAAAGTAATTCATCAAAACCTGCAAGCACTTGCAAATGTCAGATACGCATTTGTATTTTGCGGTACCTTGTTCCCTGCCGCAAAGTAATTGCAAATTGAATTTTTTATCAACTTTTTAATTTTGCATTCAATTTCAAGTTGATTTCAAGTAGAAGGGGTTTGGAAATAAATGTGGGACTTGAATTTTTAGTGAAATATTGGTTTTAATTAAATTTCTTGCTGAAATTTTGGAGTACGATTTTTTTATAATAACTTTTTTACAAATTTGGACTGATTACTGAGTAGATGAGTGGTGTCCTGTGTTTGATGGAAAATGCTACAAGAATTTTACCGGCTTCGGCCAGTAGTCACAAAAATTTTTTGCTTTAATACTTTCTTTAATAAACTGAAAAATTTCGTAAAACAAAAATTTTGTTATGCTTATTTTATTCATAATTTAAATACATTGTATACGGTGGTAGTTTAGATTATTTCTAAAAAAAAGTAACTGTTTCTTTCGTTCATATTTTACTTCCATCTCAGTCGCAACCTACAATATAATATTATAATTAATATTATATTTTTTTCTGTCGATGTAACATTTTTGCACAGCTTCCAAAAGGAGACACCACAGACCACACGTTATACGTTTCAAGACCTGTGAAACACGAACGGCCTTTCATGATCTGTGTACGTTGCGGTCTTTAAACTAGATAAAAAATAGTTACAAACAGCTTCTTTCTATTTTTCCAGTCAATACCTCGGTCCCAATGACTGAAATAATTAGATTCTCTTGGCCTTTTGAGGTTTTCACCATTACTTTTACCACATTTTATTTATAAATTTAATTTGACAAGGGACGTTTAAATTTGCAATTCAGCTTGCGTTGCTATATGGTTGCTATAAACCACTCGTTAACTATCCGGTAAGGTACCGATAGCTTGCATTTTTTTTGTGAATTAGCTTGCAAGGGTTGCAAATATCTCGATAAGCATCGGTAACGAAATTGCAAGTTGCAGTTATGGTAACGATTTGCAGATAAGTTTCGTGAATGACCCCCTTATAAAATAAAGGAAGCAGGACTTAAAAATCTAGTGCATATTTTTTGATATTATATTAGTTATTTACCTAACGTCTTTGGAAAATTTTGGTAAAGGTCGCATGATGTACGAATGTGGGAAATTGTATTTTCCACGCACGCTGGAAATAACCGGGAAATTGCTATCTAAAAGCTATGAGTACAAAAAGAACTTTTTCAGGTTTTTTAAATCAATTTTCAAATAAACAGATTGAAAAAAAGTTAAGTATATTACTGAATTTTAGAGAAAATCCAGAGCTAAAAAGATTGAAGTTAAAATGAGATACATATTTACTGATTTACTTTTATCATCTGATAATTCTCGAAAATTGATAGAATTTGTTCGATATGTTATACTTTTTTAACTGTTGTAGAGTAGTGTATACTCGTATTAAAACATCAATATCTCTAACATTCGTATTGCAAAATGGTCAAGCCTGAAGTATCATCCTGCCAATAAAAATAGTCCTTTTTCAGGTTTTGCAAACTTCCTTATTTTCAGAATTAACCAGTAGGTTTTTTTTGATGAAATGTCATAGGCATGGGAGGCAATGGACATAAGTACGCCACTCCGTTAAACAGTCAATTTTTGCTTGAAAAATGGACTGAAACGACAAAAAATGTTAAATATGTAACATTATTTTGGGGATCTTGGTCCGGTTAGAGAAAAAATCGTGTCCGCAAATAGGTTTTATTGCCAATTTGGGATTGTTTTATGTAAATCCATTGTTTAATTTATAACAGAGGTGATAACATTGTAAGTTTGACATTTTGTGTTGGAAAATAAATAAATTCTGTTCGTTGTTTTTTCTGCATTCCGATCACCAGCCCTCTCCCATATTCATGAAGAATCGAAATATAAATTCGAATCATCCAGCTTGGGTGAAGTCTCCCCATAAAAACTGATTCGCTCGCCTTCGCATGTCGTTAATCAATTATTAATCCAAAGTTTACGTTTCACTCTCGTCATCTCATGCATGCAAGTTTTGCATTCATTTAAGACTCCCATCCCATCCCAACGTGAGCTTCAGCTATGAGACATTCCTATCACGAAGAGCGTCATAACAAGTTCAGACTGAAGCTATTACTCGGTCGCCGTCAAGTTTCGGGTCTCCGGATTGCGATGTTGCAAGTCGCGGACGTACGATTGACATTTTATGCAAATACCTTATCGTCTCCTCTCAACTTCCACGAAGAACAGCGCAAAACTCGATCACATTCATCTTGTCGAAGGTGTGTCGATGATCTCACCGTGCAAACCTTTTAATCAAATTGTGATGTGGCAATGACGAGCCTCTCTGGAGGCAGTTATGCTGGGGCTGTCGTCCGAATAACTGCTTCCCCATCGATCCGACACCACCTCAACTAACCCTTCAGCTCTGCTAGCGTTTCGCTCGCACTTAATTATTATTTATAATACTAGTTCTCACTATACAACTAGACTCGTTACGGAACTCACTTCTGAATTTTATTTGCATGTCTTTAGACCCTTCCTGGGGCCATCCATCACATTATTTACTGTAATAGGCGAGCATTCATACCTTGACGTACCAGATCTAAACCAGACATAGTTGTCCCAGGAATTACCAAGAACTACTGCACGCAGTCACGCCATATCACAGATTTATCTCCTAACACAATTCCTTTCTTTTCGCAGAAATGATTGGCGATTTCGACGACGACACACATTTCTGCCTAAAATGCCACTCCACCATCATAGGACTCGACAATTACGTCAATCACCGAAAAACAGGATGTCCCAAAAACGTGGTAGACCTACCAAAATCACCTTTACCCAGCCAACTCCTACCACCCGATGATTCATTTAATTTAAAAGCTGATGATTTTTTCTCATCACTAGAGCTACAAAGCAGCTCCAAAAAACTAGCACCGTCAAGCAGCGGTAAAAACTTTAGTGGCATTTTAACCCGAAGTAAAACCACAGCAGTTATACAAGCATCAACTTCACAAAAAGAAACCCAAGAGATTCCTCAATCCAAGTCGGGCAAAAATGTCTGGATTGGAGGACACCAACTCAAACTGGGTTATGGAGACAATCAATCGAAATTAATCAAAGCCGTTGATAATCTGGAAAGACGTAAAGAAGAACCTCCGAAAATAAGCGTTTACGAAGACAGTGATGTCGAATCTGAAGATTATGACTACGATGTGGACGAATCTTCAGACGAAGATAATCATGATGCGCCCCCTCGAAACCACACTGGGGGTAAATGGAAACCTTCATCTCCAATTCAGTGGCAGAGGCCCCAAGAATGGAGTGTCCCCCCTCCCAGTTACACAGGGGGCAAGTGGAAACCTCCACTTAAACGAAATTCGCCACCTCCTTCGCACACCAAGGGCAAATGGAAACCGTCATACCCTCTCTCACCGAAGGAAACTTACGATTTTCCACCACCAACTTTCACTGGGAGTAAATGGAGTCAGTCTAAGGCCAGGCAAGATTTTAATGCGCCTCCCTCAAACCACACGAAGGGAAAATGGAAACCTGATGATGAGCCCAAAATTGAGACTCTTAAAAAGGGAAAGGCCAAGAAAGAGAGTGAAATTCTCCCACCCACTTACACTAGTGGCAAGTGGAAGCCGTCAACAATCACAGAACCGTCCCCCAGCTATACTAAAGGCAAGTGGATCCCTCCGGACGAAACGAAGAAAAGTTCGACTAAAATAACCGATGATTCGCCTTTTCGCAAGTCGAGTGGTACCGTTCAGTACTGGTGCCGGCCTTGCAATCGCAGATTGGCCTCAAAAATTGTATACGAGAGACACTTAAAATCCGAATTACACTTTAAAAGAACTCTGCATGACAAGGATTTTGACGATAACGTTGGAATGGTCGAAAAACGAGTCAAAAAGAAAACAGAAGCTGGGCCAAACCTTGCTGACAGAAAACGCAAACGCAAGAAAATTTTTATCAAATGCGAGGTGTGTAACTCTAAAGTTAACACACTCCTGATGGGAAAACACCTGATTTCGCATTACCACTGCCGAAAGGGTGATATCACGACACCAGTGGCTCAAACTATGATCCTTGACAACATTTCCGAGATTATCCTTCAAAGTCCCTACCAGTGTGGCCTTTGCAAGTTTTATTTCAACCACCATAAGGATTTCCTGGAGCATTGGCTCTCGGATTATCACTGGGTCAGGGCTGATTCAGGCAGCGGCTATTTCTGGTGTTCCTTTTGCAAATTCAAAGACTCAAACAGTGCAACAATGTATGCCCACCTCATTTCAGAGGAACACGAAGTTGTGGTCTCGGTCATAAATCGATCAGTGCCCATAATTGTAAAAAAGATAAATCCGGTAAAATGCGAGGAATGCAACGAAGAGTTTTTGCTAAACATTGCTTTAATGAAGCACTGCCAGAGTGAGGGACACACTTCGCAAAATCTGACCCGAGTCGTGAATAACTTTAACTGTGTGAAGTGTCAACAAGTGTTCAGGTCCAATATTTTGTTGAAAAGGCACAAGCGGATTGTGCACGGCGACCATGTTTTTGTTTGTACGGTTTGCAACAAGAATTTTGCAAGAAAAGAGGATGCAAAAATGCATAGGAACACGAGTGAACATAGGTATAAAGTTTTAAATCGAAAAAAAGGCCAACAGCGGAAATGTGACTACTGTAACGAGATTTTCGCTGGTTTGAGCGATTTTAAACAACATCTCCGAGACAAGCATAAAGAATTTAGCCCTAGATGTAGTCAGTGTGGGGCCACTTTCACTTTACCTCAGGAACTTACCGTTCATTTACGAACCAAATCATGCGCTTATAAGGAAAATTTTGACAGTGCTAACTCTTGTGATAAGTGCACTTTTTCGTCAAGTTCTACCTCCGAGCTGCTTTTCCATAAGGTTCTTCATAGCGAACCGGCTTTAATGGTGATGCCATCAGACCCAAAGAAGAAGCCTTTGGCACAGTATAAGTGCCCACTTTGTGACAGATTGTTCGTAAAAGCTTCACTACAGCCGCACTTAAGACTGCATACGAAGGAACGCCCTTTTGTATGTTCGATATGTTCGAAAGGGTTTGTCAGGAAGAACAATTGGATGCTACATGTGCGAAATCACGAAAGGAAGGGCGTAAAGAAGTTACAAGAGGAGAAGAAACGGGTGTCAGGCGATCGCCCGTTTCTGTGTTCAACTTGTGGAGCCAGCTTCAGAAAAAAGTAAGTATTGTTTGTTGCCTCGGCTTCGCCTCGTACGACTTTTGCCAACGTGCGTGCATATATCGTGACCTGAGAACCATAAGGTTCTAACTGACTTTTATAAAATTTTACACAACACAAAAATTTATGTTTGCAGTTCAATAAAAGTTGTTTATTATAAACTACAAATTAAACTATGACCTTAAAATAGACACATAGTTATGTTCTGCAGATGCTATTACTTTGTTATCAGAAAATCATCTGCATAATGGAGATTTTGATTGCATATCTATGTCGTGCAGGCACTTAGAACCCTATGGTTCTTTGTAAAAGCATATTCCGAAAAGATCCATATGGTTTTACCTTAATCAAAATGCGATCTTTTGAACATTTTAATGAAAAATAAATATTAACACGTTTTTTTAATATTTTAACAATTTATCATTTGACAATTAAGTGTTTAAATTAATGCTACTGTACTCAGATAAATTCCTTGTCTTCCAAAGACATCCATCTAAAAGCAAATTTCACATCTTCAATTTTTCTTTCAATGGTCCGATACTTTTGAGAATAGAAATTCAGTCTAGGTACTCGTAAACGGAAAAGACAACATAAAAAGTAAAAAATTGTTTTTAAAGAAAGCTTTTATTTAAAAGATGCACTAAAAAGGAAAAAAAAAATTTTTCTATCGCAACAGAATATTTTTGCTTACAAAATAGTACCTATTTTAAAATTGATAAAAGCTTTGGGAATGGTCATAACATTACGGCATTACAGAATTACTTTCATGAATTGACCACTGCTCCCAAATATTCCAACACTTTAGTGGAGGTTTCATTCACTTCAGAAATTATAAACATTCGGATAAGGAAAGCTGAGTTATTTTGACTTCTTTTAAGCTCTACTATCACCCCTTAAACTATATGTAAAGCAATCAAGTTCACCCCGTATACCTCATTGAAGTCATTTTCAAAATTTGCACTTAGAACCTTCTTGTTCTAATATTACTGCACTCTTTGCAAATAGAACCAAAAGTTATCACGCATATCTTCGTTACTTTTGAAGTAAATGACACCTCATTGTAATTTATTGTTTTACGGTACCTAGTAGATTACTGTGACACATTATTTAAAATTTCCATAAATTGTCAGTTAGAACCTTCTGGTTCCCAGGTCACGATATAATACTTGATTGTGGGGGAGGCAAAGCTGTTGAGTCCCTACTGCTAATGGATAAACAATATGACTGGAAACTGAAACTTTCGCGAGTGTATAAATCTCGGCTTTTCTCCCGAGTGCGACCACCCCATCTGCTAGTAAATAACTTAAGTACACATTAGACCTAGCTCCCTCTATATATCAAAGGGCGAGTCCGGCGGCGCGCAACTTAAACACAACTCCGGGAATTATGAGATAATACGTTAGGCAAATGTCTACTTAGGGCACCCGTCGGAGACGTGTGGAGGCTTCCTGAAGGGATGACGCTCTCGTTCTGGTCGACATCGATGATAAGGTAGACGTGGGGGCTGTTTTATGGGAAGGCGTTTATAAACGGTCGGCTGCAAATCATGGCTATGTCACGGCGTGTCCTCGTGGTCGCTAATGCGTGCGAAATGGCCCTGCACAGGTGCCGACCTGACAACGGCTTTGCTTTTCTGAGGCCGATGTGGTAACACGAACGCCACTGACGATAAACAATTACGCGAATTGCCGCTTTTGGAAACACGCCGTGCGGAATTTTTTCCCTTCCCTCTGAGAGCCCCTGTTACGAAGAGGTTTTCACTTTTGGCTCACAGGAAAAAAATAAAATTGCTATTTTTGAGTTTTTGGCTTTCAAGTCCACTCAATTTTTTATTGAAAGGATAACAGTTTTTCTACTGTCGGCATACTAAAGCTTTCTAAAGATTTATTGTTCAATCGTACGAATTAGAAATAATGTTACCAGAAACCTACTGACTGCGCCAATTATTTATCTTGTAGAAACAAGTTGATTTTGTAAAAAAAATCATAACGTGTAGCAACACAGTTCAATTAGTATCAACACGGCTTTTGTAAAAAAATATTTATTTTTTAATTACCTATTTAAAAGTCACTAATGGACTTTTCCAATTCGCTGAGACTTCTCTCTTGGCTACCCTCACGTTTGTTGTGTGTTGCATGATCTTATGTCAGTGGCATATTTACATACATATGGGCTAACTGATGGGCTATAGCCCAGGGCGGCAGAATTTTAGGGGCGGCAAAAATATCTTTATTTTGATTAAAAAAAAATTGAAATAGAAAGGTTGCATTTTTTTAATTAAATTATAGTAGATTATTTTGTAAGGAGTAAATATGATAGTTTATGTGGGGAAGCTGAATGTTTATTTTGCCGAATGCAATGAGGCAAATAATTCAGCTGAGCCAAATAAACTCACATTTACTCCGAATAAAATATACTATTTTATCCGGAAACGTATTGGTGAAGAGTAAAGAGCAATTTTGAGCAACACTAATTTAAAGTTAAGTGAATAAAATAATCAGGAAGCTTTGCACGTGAATCATTACCATAACAATGCTTATAAGCAAACGTCAGTCTCGGATTTTTGTGTTGAGATTTTCGAATGTGTTGAATGTTTTTTAATTTAACTAGTGCAGCATCTAGTGCAGTCTCTCCAGTTGCACAATGAGGGAATCATCTCCTCTTCAGCGAAGCAGCGAAAGACACAAGAAAGTGAAAACAATGGTAAGTCATGATGACAGACAAAAGTAAAAAACGCTTTATCACATCACCCCTTGTCCGACAATGTAGTCCGAGAACTAGATCTTTTACCTGTGACATTCTGTCACAAATGTTGGTAGTTTTGTGAGGTTTGTGGATAAAATTAATTTAAATTAATTGATCAGATTTTTGTTTTTGGCGTATTTTTTTACTTGTTTGGTTAATGAGTTTTAAGAAGTTTTTAATAGTTTCAATTCATTTTATAGAAAATTCACGATGAGCAATTGTAGAAAAAACCTGAGTAGTAAACAATACAGTAAAATGTCTTTGAAAAAAGTCAGCGGCAACGTAATATTAGGTATAGGAAAAATTTGGAAAAATGTCGTAAAAATCATTACGTTTTTTGAAAACAAAGACTTTTTAAATAAATACAGGCTGATTTTTTTAATAATATTTGAAAAATAAAGGAGATAGATAATTTAGTGCATGTTTGATGACATTACAAAGAACATTTTCAGGTTTTTAAATTCAATTTTCAGAACTATCTTGCATTTTTAGAAAATTTGTGCTAGAACTGAATTTGCTGTTTTATTCAAATAAACTGTTAAAGAGTCATTAATACTGTTAAAGGACATTACTGAATTTTAGAGAAAATCAACTGATAAAAAGAACGAAATTACAAGCAAATACAAATTTACTGATTTGTTTTTATCAGATTCCATACTCGAAAATTGATAGAATTTGTTTGATGTTAGACTTTTTATCTCTTGTAGAGAAGTGTATATTAAAACATTAATATCCCTAACATTTTTTGAGTAGTTTATGCAGTTTAACAGTTCATTTGAGGTGTCACAAGAAGGATGTACCATTTAAAGTTTTTAAGAGCAACTGGTATTACAAATGGGTCAAGTACTACAAATTTCCTAAGTAGGTATGACAAAAAATGTCCTCCTTTCAATAAAAATTGTCTTTTTTCAAAGTTTGTAATTTTTTCCTCATTTTCGAATTAACCAATAATTTTTTTTTTTAAGAAATGTTATCATTGTTAAGGGCGGCAAAAATTAAGTAGCCCAGGGCGGCAATGAATATAAATACGGCATTGCCTTATGTATAGTTGGAACCAACAATATTTGAGACTCATTATAGAATAAGCCGATTGCCCCTCACAATGGTTTATGTCCCTTACGGTAAAGATGCCATAAACAAATTTACATTTATACGGAGTGATGGACCGTAACAGAAATTTGTATATGGGCTTTCACCAAACAAATATTTAATACAATTTTATTAATATTTAGGTATATTTTTAAAATGTTTGTTCACAAATAAAGTGATCTAAGAAAGTAACTAATCTAATGAATTTTGAAACTTTAGTTTGGAATAAATGAAAAGTTTACTATGAAAATTACTCAATACGGCTCATTTGTGAATCTTCAGGGTGGTGCCACCAGCTGTGAAAAATTGTTACGGTATCCGCAAAGCTGCTTAACCCTCAATAAAGCTTGCATAAGTCAATCTCAAATATTTCTGGTTCCTACTATACAACTGATCAATTGAGTCGAGTAATGGCGGCTGCCTGTGTTGCAATTTCAAAAATAATAATAACAATAAGCTGGTATGGAAAAAACAAATACGGCGTTAAATTGAAGAAATAAGGCAGTGTTGGTGCAATGATAGTTGTCCAAAGGCCACTAAGAGCGTTTAGTTGATGTCGGGAGCTTATGGCAAGATCTAGAACTAGCGGGAGATATATTTTAATTACGGTCGAGCGGCAGCGGCAATGTGGTAGTGCCTTGCAGAAAACCGTCATTACCTAGAGCGACTGTAGTAACAAGATTTTACAACCCTTCCGGTAGTCGTGTTGGAATATAAGAGAGCCAATTAAAGAAAAAGCAATGTCTTCATACACATTATTAGCACATAATTTTTGAGCTGCAATCTAATTAAGGCTTTCGCGATGTGGGTGAGGGTGGGCGCCGCCGCCACCGCCGCCACCACCGCCACCAGCATCCCAGTATCTCGTGCACCCCGAGGCAATGCAGTCACAGCACCCATAAACATCCCCAACCCTTCACCTATATTTCACGCACACCACAATTCTCTAATTACAGCACGTTTAGTGCGAAATATGAGACATAAATAACTGGCACAAATGCTCACTGTCCGATTTATGCCGCTATTGTGTCGGTGGAGAAGCGGCGTCTCGTCCTGAATTTTTATCTAGGAAGACGATTCGGTTTCGGAATTTATTTTTATTAAAAATTTCTCAAGAGGCGAAACAAACAGAATAATATTTTGCTGCTCATTCATTAAATTAGTGAAAAAACTAAAGTTCCAAAGTTTAACGATTGTTTCCCAGACACAAGTGGCAAACTCCACGCCATCCCCATAAAAGTCGGTCCTCTAGCCTCGTCACGACTTTTATGCGTTTTACGTCCAAATTAAAACGAAAGTAAGATTAAAATTTAAATAGAAACTTTATTTATTAGATAATATATTCCCGAGGTCCAATAAAAATGATGTGAGCCCAGATTATTAATAAACTACTTATGCATAATGAGAACTGTGAGAGAGCGGTAAACATTGTCTTATATAGGCATGAGTCACGGTAATAGCTTCTCTCCCCGAGTATCAAAATAATTACCAATAAATTACCGTCGATTTACAGACACATCTTTTTTGAGGCGTCTTAATCCAATCAAATTAAATGCAGAATTTATGATTATACGACGAAAATTTTAAAGCTCATGTTGGCAACAGAATGCGCACCACCATCATCATGCGAAATATGGATGCGATAATATGCGATCAGGCCGATCCTTACTTACGAATATAATTAACGTAAACGACCGTTTATACCAATTAGCCATATTTTTAACGCTGGCACCAAGTCGACTGGAAAATTTGTTTCGTTTGCGTTTGTTCCCAACAATAATTGGGGGCGCACGGCTGCCCCGCACTCATTTTCTTTTTTCCTAAATTTAATTAATTGGAAACGGCGATCATTAACCCAAATTTAATTTGCCAAATTCGACTTAATTGATATTATTTTACCAAACACTCTAATTCAATTCAAACCAGTTATAATAACCACGTTAATAATCATAATTCTACGCCTTAATACAAGAAGCAGTATTATAGCAAAGTTTGTACATTCATAAAAATAGTTTTTTTTAATTTGTTAAAAATACTCGCTCCTTTTAGGTACTAGATATCTACTTCCATCAGTTACCTAATAAATGTTACGTTTGTAATTATTACGATCCTAGTGGGAATACAATTTTCTTAGTTGTAAGTTGTAATTTCATAAATTACGAGAAATTAAAAATTTATTTATATAGAAAAGTAGAGCTTTTCTTGATTCACTAATATGTCCACTATGTTCTCTTTTACTCTTTTGCCAAATTTGAACATTTTTGCTTATGTGGCACGCATGGCTTACTCTGAGGTATATTCTGTTTATAATTTTTTATGAATTTTGAAAAGAAAATTATTAACCCGGCGTTGGTACACTGGGGTATGATATACCCCACGATACTTTGAATAGAAATAAAACTCACAGCTGATAGATGTATGTTTTCTGTGAAGGTATAGAGGAGGCCAGGCTTCAACTCCTAGTAATAACTTAATAATATACAAAATTGTTTCGCTGGGGTATCTCATACCCCAGTGTACCACTCGCGTTACAGTTCTGAGCTGTTGTGAAAACTGGTGCTTTTTAATGCTACGGTTATATACAACTGTAAAGACTGTAATAATGCCTACACAAAACTACCACAAAGAAATTAGATTAGCAAAACCGCTACAAATTGAAGAAGACAACTTCAAAGAAGAATTGAAGAATTTAGTGAAAACACAAATCAGTTGCTTCAACCACGTGATGATTATAACAAAAAAAGCCGAAAGTATTCTTGAAGATGCTTCATATGTTCAAGAAACATAAATAAAAAATATTTCAATACCTGTATAAGCTGTAATAGGTATATTTGTGAGACTCACACTAACCTTATCTGTGATGAATCTTTGAATCTTTGGATTAGCTGTATGTTTCGAGCTTTTCGTTAATTTGTGTGCTGATTTAGTATTGATTATGTTTCTTATTTTTAAGCATAAAAGTAATTTTTTGAAAAATGTATTCTCTATTTTTTTCTAAACTACTATAATCATACCTGTTTTTTAGTGAAGCAAAATGATGTAATATTGAAATAAATAGCTTAATTTAATAATTTTGCTCTTTTTAAAAATTCTCCGAAATTTAAGGTATTGCGCAATGATAAATCAATACAAAAAAAATCGTCAAACAATACTTTTTTACCATAATGATATAATTTTTGAAAAAAGTTGGTTGGGGTATGTCATACCCCAGTGTACCAATGATGATATAATTTTAATTCTATTCCGTTGATAACTCAACAAATTAACTGTTTCTATTTTCTTGGTGAAAATATCAGAATTAAACGTACATCGTGTATTTGGTGACAAAATGCTCTATTCTAATTAGACAAATTTTTACTACAGTTACAGCTATCATCTTAAAAAAAGTAGCGAAGTTGTACCTTCAGCTTGTTGCATTATAAGTTACTAAGTTGTAATTGTATAAAAGACCTTCACTGTTGTATTTTTTTATTTTTATTTATGGACGAATCCAGTACGAAGCAACTTCTAGAAGGCAGAAACAACTTATAGTGAGGAGCAGGACTTTTGCTTGCAGAAATTATTATTAAACAAAATGGTTTTAAAAACTCATAACACTGTTTATTGATATCTTACAAGTTTTTTAATTTTTGCAATAGACGAACTGATTGAAGCTGGTTTTCTACTTAAAAAAAACATTGAGAAGTGATTTTATGTTTTTTGAAAATGCGGTAGTTCATGCAGTTTTTGCTTCAAGTAGAAATAGAAGGAGTTTGAAGAAGTGTTGTCCTTTCTTTATTTTATCCTCCCAGCTTGCAGCCCGTGCAGAATTACAGATTGTTCTCCTCACAATGATAGTTACCTGTTCAGTTCGGTTGCGTGTTTGGGTCACAAGACATACGTTGCCGTCATTAGAGGCCGTTATTAACGCCAAGATATTGATAAGTTTGTGAAGTTTTTTCCAGTCCCTATAAATTACGTTTATTTCTTTAGTTTGACAACCAGTTAATCATTCTGTTTATGCGAGTGACTCGGGCTGCTCCGCTCCGGGATTCTGTAAATCATCTCTGATGCGATCTCAGCCGGAACTTGGCTCATAATTAATCGACGGAGTTTAATTGAGATTTTTCTTCGATCGTTTATTCGATAGCATAATTTATTGGTGTTTTTGTAAAGTTGCCCTATGTATTTGCAATCATATCAAGCCGTCGTTGATTTAAGAAATGGGAGGCAGCGGCCCCTTACTACCACCTGCAACACCCAAGTGCACCTTGCAGGAAATTTCGTGTCACTCGCCTGCAATTCACCCCGATGATGTAGTTTTATGTTCGGCGAAAAAATCATTTCGTGCTATAATTAAGCAGGCCATAATGGCTAAAATGCGAGGCGTCCGACTAGCAGCGTTAACTGAGATATACTCATAATGAGAAAGAAATATAATAAGAGATATAAATACCTTTTAGATACTGTTTCATTTACAATAAATTTGTAGTGTGGTTATTACGGCAGGTAAGCGGTGAACGAAGCTCGTTGTGTAGCTTTGCAGATAAATAGTCGCGAGTTAAAAAGCCGGCATCCCCATCGTTTCGTCTCTTTTCACGTCTTATAAATTACCATGTGGGCGTCTCACTCGGATTAGACGACCTCAGAGCCGTCGTGCACTTGCTAACACAAATGACTTCCATAAAACATAACGTTTCATAAGCGTATTCAGACACAAACCGGGCCTGGAATGAGAGGCCGACGTCGCTGGATGGGAATATCGGCTCCTGGAAGCTGCACGATGCTGTCCTCGATAACATTTGTTTTAATAACTTCGAAATTATTTCCACTGCAAAACAAAGTGGAGTCTTCACGACTTTGGCTTACACATCAGCACTTCACACCACCAAACTTTACAAATTCAACTCGGCTTTTGCAAAAACTCGAATGCATTGTCTCAAGCTCAAAAAAATTCTAATTTCGAACCCTTTTCTTAATAAACGGTCCGATTTTTGAAACAAAGTAAAGAAAATACTCGTAAACTGAATAAAGTTTTAGAGTTTAAACGAAGTACCATTCTTCTGTCTTAGCATGGACCAATAGACGAATTAGTGTTGTCCTTCACCCATCTGCTTAACGTATGAAACTTATTTTTTCTCATACTCAAAGATCAATACACAAAGGAATGTATCGCGAATGGATTGTCCAAAATAATATGTTCAAGACTATGATTAAGGGGGTAAAAAGCGGCGAATTTCAACCATTTTCCTTAGGGTTTTAGAGCCGTTTTAAGTCATTTTTGAAATTTATTTAAAAGAATAAATTATTCTACTCGGGCTGTACCTAGGGGCGAAAGTCATTTAAAATGCAGTCATTGCTTCATTTAATTCAGAAAAAAATCCTGAAAACTGAAAAAAAATTAGTACTCTTTGAAAATTAATTCCCATCAACAATATGGGCCGGTTTACAGAACATTTTAATTGCAATCAAATTTTAATTCGATATTAACTTGACATTTGTCAATGCATTTTAAATGGCAGCTTAATTTGAATTAGTTTAATTCTGAATTAAATTTTAATTTCGCTTTCTGTTAACCCTGCCCTTAGTGTTAATGAGAAAATAAAATATTTTTGGCCGTGTAGTGGACTTTTTGGAATACAGAATGTATCCTGTAAGTCAGTTTCAAAAATGTTACTTAAAAGCTGTAAAGCACCAATTTTTTTTTTTAGTTTTCATAATTTTTTTCTGAATTAAATAAAGCACTGACCATATTATTTTAGACAACCCATTAGTGATACATTCCTCTGTATATTATATTTGATAAAAAATAAGTTTCATCGGATGAAGGACGACTCTAATTCGGATCTTGACTATAATTTTTAGAAGGTTGTCAGTGGACTTTTTTTGAATTTATGGAAAAGTCAATAACATCGGTATTTTTGTTTTCGAGATACTGCAGAAGATGGTCTACGAAATAAAACATTGACTCTAAAAAAGTGGCTTGCTCAACAGGACTGCACGGAGCAAGAGTTTTAATTTTTTTATTATATCAAATATTTAATTGCGGATTCAAACTAATTTCGTATTTTTACTGTAGAGTTGCAAAAAAAAAGAACTTAAACTAATTTGGTATATGCAAGGCTGTAATGTAAATCATTGTTTAGCAGAAAGGATGTTTAAAAAATCTCAGAAAATTTAGAATCTAGAAACAAGTTTTGTCATGCCTATCACATGGCGATTTTTTTAAAACGAGCCACTCTGATCATCTCAGAAAATAAAAAAAAATAAAAAATTCCAAGACAGGTCAATTTTTATTTAGATACAGAGACATATTTTAGTGCACTTTGAAAGTTGTAGCACCAACCCCTTTGTAATATAAACACCCCCTTGAAAATTTTAAATGACATCACCCCCCTTGTGATACCAGGAATTCGTCTGAGTGTTTTTTTACTTCTTATATTGTACACTATTTATTATTTCTAATGAATAATGATATTCTGAAACAAACGGTTCTTAAATGTTGTTTTGTGCAAAAGTTTTGTAAAAAAATTGTCGCTAGCTTTAAATTAAATCTTAAAAAAATAGACATTTTGTGTTAACATCTTTGAAATGATTGATATTATGACCACGTTCAAGATGGTATTTTAGGACAAATAGGAAAATAAAATTCTTGAATTCGTCGCGTCCTTTCGAAACTTTACCTATTGTATCATCTTCAGGTCAGGAATTTTCGTTTGTTATACTATGAGGCATACACAGTCAAGGAAAAACTGGGACTCAGTTCTTAGAGTCCCAGTTTCTTAATCGATTTGAACAAAGGCGGAAGTTTTTTGAACTCAATGTTACGTGTGATGAAACCTCAGTCCACCATTTGACTCCCCTTAGAACTCAAAAAATCAAGTATGGACTGGTCACGCTGTACTTAGGGTAATTCCGGGAGAGATGAACCACCGCCTGAGATGGACCACTGCCACTTATTTTACCCACGAAAGGTCGATGACGGTTTTAGCTGGCTCATCTACTTCTATACTTAACTGTCTATGCCGGAAATTGGTGATAGTGTCAATTTTTTCGTTTGTTGTTTAAATAATAATTACAAAGTTATTTGAGAAGTGTGAAAAAAATTGTGTGATCCACTTGGGGAATGATTTATAATGAAGGTAAGCAGCTATAAACAATTGATTTGCACGACTAATGATTTTGAAGTGTTTTTTAAGACTACATAACTTTAAATGCCTGTTTACTAACAGCAAATGTTGTTTATGAAGTGGTTCATCTCACCCTTAAAATGGGATAGTTGAACCACCGTTCTTGGGGTGAAATGGACCACGTCTATATTTGGTAAATTGTTGTTTTACCTTTATAATTCAGTACTTTTTCCAGAATACCGACAAAATATAAACGTAAGTTGAAGACTCTAACATCTGGCAAAAAGGTAAATCTTATAATTATTTAGTCTATAATTGTAATTAAAATCAAAGCTGCAGAAGTCAGAAACCAGGTCTCCAGGTCGAGCACTAGCAGAAGTTTTGACTTCACCAGAACACATGCAAAAAAGAAAAATCTTTATGACAGGAAAAATCTAAAAGAAAATCGAACACAAGAAAGAGAAAAGCAACTCACCATAAAAAAGTATCAAAAAACAAAACAAAAAGTTGCCAAAGGCAAAGATAGCACAACTTCAGATTCTCATAACAATATTTTATGTGATGACTGATGACAGTGCCTCTATCAATTCCTGGAGTGATATAACGATTGCATTGGATGCGGGGAAAACTATACGAAAACTACCACACGTGATGACATGGTTGAAATGCATTAAATTAATACAATCATTGGTTATACGAATCATGCATGAAATATTCCGAATTGTGTGTAAAATGTGGCAAAAGAGATAACAACTCAATGCCGCTTTATTACTTTATATTTTTGAGGTTAAAATCTCTTATGGTCTAACTCACCCTGTATGGTTCAACTGACCCGGTCTTGAGGTTCATCTCACCCGTAGGTGTTAGGGTGAGTTGGACCATTTGTAAATTTTTAATTATGTTTTTTCTCAGAATTTATAGATGATACTAAAACTTTATTTATGTTTTTTTATATTTTAAGTATTGTTCGTTAGATTTGTATCATCAGCCGTTTTAATAAAAGTCTTTTGGAATTTATATTGGCATTTTTAAAAAGGTGGTCCATCTCTCCCGGATTTACCCTAATTGAAACCGCTAAAAAGCAAAAAAAATGGTTTCGGTATTTTGGGAGGTCCAGGAGGTTATCTACACGGATTTTTCGATATACAAGCGCGCAATTTATTTCCTTTACTATTCTAAAATAATATCTGAGAAAATTAAGCCCTCATTTTGGTCAAAACACGGGGCCTTTCAGCCAGAAGTTGCACTGGAGCTTAAAAAACTTGTATCTATACCTAGCTAATACTACATAATTGGCGAAGCACTCAGCCAAAAAACGTCTATAAAGAAGGTATGATGAAGCTACCAAAGAGATATGGAGGTAGAGGGAGAGTTTGTGGAAAAGTAGTTAAAGAGTTTTGTTTCAATAAAAAGTTATAAACAAATTCCGCACTCCTCTCGAAGTTCAAATTCTCATTTGAATGTAGCCGTTTTTGTTTCGAAATTAAGAAGTGCGTCGACGGAGTGGGTTTTAAAACAGTTATCCGGTGTCGGATATCCCCTTCGGGTAGATAATTCGTCGTCGTTATCAATCGATTTGCATCGGAGGTGTCGGTGACGTGTGTTGAAGACGAAGGGGCGGCAAGTGCGGGGGGACCATTAGCGCTCGGTCCATCCATGCATCACGGGGTGACGCCGCAAAAAGGAGACTTCAAATTTACGGCCGCCAGAGGCTTAAAAGTATGCAATAAATCCCGGGTCCCGGCTTAAAAATCCGACCAGCGCGAGATTGGCATGATTCGATATAGCGGCGGTACTAGGGTCCCTCCACCTTCACTTCTTTTCTTTTACTCATGCACCGCCACCGTGACGTGATAAATAGTAATTACTCGGAGGACGCCTCCGCGACCTGGACCTCACCCACACGAAACACCAGGAAGCGATAACGCGTACAGTAATTAACTGACCCAAGCTTATTGTTTCACACATTCTTTCACACCTGCGATTTGGCAGGAAAGCGGAAAACGAGCAGTTTCGGTAATTGCACGTTTGAAAAGGTGTGGGCTTACATGGGTTTCGCAAATTGGCAAAAATCAACCTTGGTGTTAATTAATAGTCCCATCAACAAACATCGGTTTCTCTAATTATTTGCAGCCACCTCATCTAAACAATAAATGGAAAAAAGATTTTTCCAAATATGAAATGACACTTCCATAAATAATATCCATATTGTAAAAAAATAATGTACTGAATAAAATCTATCAACAATAAATTCATCACACTGGGGCATAAAACTTTGACTTTTATCTAGCTTTGAACGACCAAGAAGCTCCTTATAGTTGATCAGAACTACCGTTTGTGAGCCATTGAAATAAATTAATTTTCTGGTCTTTATATTTTAATCAATGTCGTCAAAAATCCAGTTATTGTAAAGACCATGCGTAAAGCAAATATTTTATACACATACAGTGTGTTGGGTGAGTTGATGTGTTGCGACCTTGTGTGAGAATGGTTTTAATTACGGCTTATAAATTTGTTGATTGAAACTTTCCGCAGACAAAAAAGTTCAAACTGTTCAAGTTCGCTGACAACTTTGACGATATATTTTGATTTATTGACTTATTTTGATTACGACTGATAAAACTGGTTAGATTAGTCGACTTTTTAATCGAATTTTTAAATTGGAGATTGTGACTATATGTGGGGCCTGGGATGTAAATGTGCAACCTTGTGTTGCATTTTAATTTTTATCCTTTAATTTCTCGATGTTATTAATCCGGTCGTTACCGGAAGACGATTTCGTCCATATAATTAGTCGCTTAAAATTAATTAAGCTTGGTTCGAATTATGAGACGTTTAGGCCGCTGAAAAAGGCCGCCAAGTTGTTTATTTTATGATCGAGTCCATCGATGCGGCGATTAGTTAATCAGCCACAAGACAATAAATAACGTTAATGCTACGCCTACAAGTCTTTGATGCTTTTCGAAATTAAAGAAAAATCGAAGGAGTGTCTCGGTTTTGTTGGATCGATCTGAACCGGATAGCGGGGTCATTTGGAAGTTTGACGTGCTGGAGTTTCTTGGACGAATGCTCTCGTATGACATTTCCACTAATAGTTTCCTTCGACGTAACGATACAGCGAAACTTTGGCCATTCATTGTGAGTGCAATTATCATATATCTGGTCGGTATGACACCCGAAATGGTCTGATCATGCAAAGCAGTCAGCGCCGTCATCATCCGTCGGTTTAGCAAATCACCACCGCCGAAGTCTGTTCCGTATTTTTAGCGAATAAATCTTTTTCGGGATTTATGGACGGATGGAACGCTTCCTGAAATTGTTTTTGCATTTCAGACTCGAACACGAATATTGTTAATGGCCAGACATTAAGGGCACGCACGAGACGGAGCGCCGTTGCTTATTGATAATTACTGGGCGAGTTTATGATACGTACGGTGATTTATCGCCAAAAGGGAAATTGGGAAAATTATATTTCACGCAAAAATTAAGCCCAACAAGATCCAGCGCTTCAACGTGGAAAATGAAAATTAATCTAATGACATTCGGTGTTATTAACTCGTATTTAAGAGCAAACAAGCTAAACATTTTTCTTAAAAGGCAAAAGGTTGATTTTCAGAAGGCGATTAAATTAATTCAGGATTAAACTAATTCTGATTAAATAAAAACCTCAAATTAATCGCAAATTAAAATTAAACTGTAATCAGTCATTTACATAAAGGAAAATTTTAGTGTTGGACATTTTCTATTCAAATGTAACGATTGTCAAAACATGATCAGAAATAGCATCATATCAGAAAAGTAGACAAGCTTTATAAGTGGAAAAAAATTTCCTTAGTTTAAAGAATTTTTCAAAGGTAAGAATGAATCAACTGGTGTTTCTTCTTTTCGAAGAAAAAGATTTTTACTTTAAACTCTGAAGCATGGTTATATAAAAACGAAATATCTAGGATTTTTTGGCATTATTTTAATGTTAATAAAAAAATACGTTAATATAGTGTCCCTCCAAAACAAATACATCAGATTATGGGATTTCAATCCATAGAGAAAACAGTATTTATACCTCCTGTTTTAATAATTTTGGCATCACGAGAATTCAACTTCTTTGTTGCGACTTTTATCTTCACATCATATCACTTTCTGTAAATGTCAGAATTACATGCATATTTTATCAAGTATCGGTGTCATACATGTTTTTACTTGATACAACATCTAGTAAATCAAGGATTTCTTGTAAAGTGGGTGAATTTCCATAAAGATAACTATCCATATGAGTGGGCTTTGTTGTCATTACTTCCATCAAAACGTTTGTAATAAAATCAATCCATATTTGCATATAGTTTTTGGGATATTTTTATGAAAAACGCGGTCACTTTTAGTCATTGTTACGCTATAATGGGCGTCAATATTGAGGTTATAGTGTCATAAAGCTATTTATGCTTTTCGATTATAAAGATATACGATACGTTGTCTTTGTGACTATTATTTTTACGAGTTTATGGACGTGTTAACTTATGGTCGACAAGTGGAATAAAAGGCACCGACCATAAAAATTACACCTAGAGGAGGATTTTTGCGTTCGCAGTTTCGCAATCTGGGATTCTCATTTAGCGAAATTTTTGAACTTGGTTAATATCGGAATGCTTGACCTATTGAACTGATTCATTAATTCTGAAATGTTTATTACGCGCCGCAACCTCCTTTAATCCCTTTTTTCTTGTTACGAGTGGTATCACCGTAAATACTATGGGTAGGTATATTAGAAAAAAAATCAATCTTGTCTGGGGTGTATTTTATTACTGGTTTTAATAATTATTAATAAGAACCGCAGCAATAGCAATGAAGAGCAAGCAAGTAATAAAATGATGCATCTAATAGATGGGAGTCGCAACGTGGCAAATGGTATCTGTCTGTAATTTCCTCTCGGATTCATTCGTAATTTACGGCGGCTGATGGGCGTTCTACTCAAAAATCTGGACACGGGGCGGCATCTCTGCCGCGTATAAATCTGTCAAAGCGATATTGTATTGCTGTTATTTATGTAGAAATCAACTGTTCACTTCATTCTCATCAATCTAGCTTGCCATGACCGCCAGAACATCCATGTTTTGTCTCTGTCCCACTCTCTACACGCAGCGTTTTATTACAAATCGAAACTCTATTAATTTCAAATAGGTAGATATTATACATAGATATGAGGGTGAAAGAGGGCTTTCATCTTGATCAATTTCATGGCGGTATTTATGAACGAGCCTCTTCTAATTGCAGAGGTATCAAGATTTTCGAACACTTTCGAAGTGGAGCGTGAGCTCACAAAAGTGACAAACGAACAATACATAATTAGATTTGAAAGTTTTTACCTAATGCCTTTCTTATTCGTACAAGAAGCTCTGCTTTCATGTGACAACGCTCAAATATAAGGTGTTCGAGCTGAAATCGTGTTATTTACTTATTTTGTAACTCGTTTCACCTTCCATAGTATTTAGTTCTCTCTAACCTTAACTAAAAAAAAGTAAAAAATAATGTATTTCAATCACAGGAGAATATTTTTTCTTACAGGCTAAAATTCTAAAATTTATAAAAGCTTTGGGAGTTGTCAACTCAACAAAGTAATTCTGTAATGCCGTAGTTTTATAACTCCCAAAGCTTTTATAAATTTTAGAATTTTAACCTGTAAGAAAAAATATTTTCCTGTGATTGAAATATATTATTTTTTACTTTTTAGTGCATCTTTTAAATAAAAGCTTTTTTAAAAAACATTTTTTATATATTTTTATTTTTTGCTTTTTAGTCTTTATTTTTTGCATAGATTTATTGTTATTACACTGTGCATCGGATGTGACGTTCAAATGACCAACATACCGTCTATGTCGGTATAAGTTACGGTATGTTCAAATTGAGAACCCCTTTGTAAACATAGCCTAAAATTTTAAAACCCCATTTAACACCTTTAGGGAGTAATTAACTATATAGAATTGCATTGTCACGCAGATTACGTAAGCATGTTAAATTTCATTTCATTGCGACTACAGGAACCCTCTCAAATTTACAAATCGAGAACCCCTTTGTAAACATAACCTAAGACTTCAAAACCCCATTTAACCCCTTTATGGGGTATTTAACTACATAGGATTGCATTGTCACGCAGATTAAGTAAGTATGCAAAATTTCAAATCAGTGGGACAACGGGAACCCTTTCAAATTTGGCTCCGAAAAAATAACCGACAGACAGATAACATTGTGAGTTAAATAAAAACTTTTAAAAAAGCTTTTAAAAAGCAGTCTTGCATTTTCCTGACTAATAAAGAATGTAGTGAAATATAAAAATTTTCCCGACCAAGAGATGCAATGTTGTTATTTCCCGACCTCTAAAAAATTAAAATCGGTATATTATTACCGTGGTTGTGAAGAAAACTGTTTTACTAATAATAATAATGGTACTCACGTTTTCTGTTACATGTTTTAAGAATGAAACTAGAAATTAATTAATTTGTATTAGTTATATGGAATTTTAGAAAAATTCTGAAAAAATCACTTTACATAGAGAAAACCTCGGAGAAAACAATTAAGTATTTAATAGCAAACGCTGATTTCTCTGTGATTGTTAAGATACAGAAAAAATACTTTTAGCAGACTATAACTGGCCCTTTTTTCATTTTTTGTAATAAATACCTACTATAATAATAATTGTCTGCGTCTACAACTTTTTAATCGAGTTTTTCAATAAATGGGTTGATTTATGGATAAAAATCCGATTGGAAACAGAATTTTAAAAAAGAAGCATTCGTAACGAAGACATAGTATGTTAATATTTAAATTTTGTTTCCACTGGTTTGTTTTTATTGTCTCCGCACCTGTTTATTTTGAATCGAAAATGTACACAAAATGACAATCATGATAAATCCTTTCACCTGTGGCTCCCAAAATTTGTCAGCGTCATGTTGATCCCCAGGCACTTAACTATCAACAAGTTTCATCTGGACTTATTTTGCGCTTTTTAAAATATTTTGGTGTTTGTTGACAACAGTCAAAACTCTAGTTTTGTTTGAATAGTTGACTTTAGACCTTCAAAGGATGGAGATCAATCGGCAGATGCACTATGAGTCAGTAACCGTGAACTTGGGTTATCTCGTCGATTCTGGCATACCTCTCGAATGCATTCGGTAAATAACAAGGTGAATACGGCCTTGTTTATACCGGGGATTGTGCATTTAGCTCGCCATGCACATATATTGTCGCAGTGCGTATTTATAAACAGGTTCTTGAATACACTTAGCATCTCCCCATCATAAGTCACTCATTATGGTCCGGTAATCTTGCTCGGTAGTGGGCCGGCTCCCATACTCTGTCACCTGACCACTCGCATATCTCATGTCGTTAATAACAAATTATTATATAAATAACCGACGCTGACTTTTGTTTAATAAGCCCCGTGGGTTTGTCACAAGACCAATGAATTAGGCGATGTCCGCGGACGGCCATTACTGAAATGTCACCGCTATGTCGCTAATTGGTATTATTAATTCGGTATTAAATATGTCGCATATTTAACAGCTATACGAATCAGCCAAGGATTAAGCTAAAATACGAACTCGAGTTGTTTATAAGCGCAACAAACGAGAACGGATCCTATCATAATTTAAGGGTTGGATTTCCAGCCAGGCATCTCTCTAAACACCGATTTTACATAAAACTGATAAATTGCGAGGCACAATCACATCTGAATTCGAAAATTGACTTAAATTATTAGCCCCCATGAATTACACAGCAGCCGACTTAGGTCCTTAAGGACCTCAAAAATAATTACTTGAAACAAGAATTATGCAACTATACTGAAAAATCTTATCATTTTAAGTACTATAGAGGTCTGTTTTTAAATCATGACTTAAAATTTATGTACTACAATTATTTGTCAAATAAAAGTGGGTCACATCTGTCAGCGATTAAATCAATTGACATATTAGCCAAACTGATGATAATTCTACATTTATAGTCTCTTATTGGCAAACAGTTATGTGTGTTATAGCAGTCGTAAATCTGCTTTGTATCGCGACTTTTTTAATGCCTATGTGCAGGCACTTTTTGTTACCTACCTACTTGCCAAAGAAAATTTTAGATATCTAATTTTGTGAATAACAAATTATTAATTGATACAAGAAAGGCAGTGAGAAAATGTTCGACCTTTTAGTTTGTTTTTTTATTTAGTGTAGTTGCGTGATTTTATATTTTTGTAATTAAATTAATTCGTAATTTGCATCGTGATAAATGTTTAGTCCTTAGATGATCATAAGCGTTTTGTGTTCTTATTAATGCTTGAAACCAGCAAAGGTGGGGTGACTTGAAAGAAATTGACAGTCTTTTATGCAGCGGCTATTATCGAGTTGTTAAAACCAGTTTGTTTGAAGTGTTATCTTTTAATATAGGACAACTACCTGTAACAAAGCGTTTCAACCCTTCAATTTGAATACCCTGACCAAGTACAAACCCCAACTTGCTCTCATTGAAGTCTCACATTTTGTGTTACGTTTGATTCATTTAACCGTCTTTTCATTAAAAATAAATCTAAGTTTCGAATAAAACTTCCCCACAAATAAAGTAGGTATATCACGATAGCATTCCCAACATAAATCTTAAAAAACACAGCAGTAAAACAGTTTCTAGAGTCACCTAATAAGTTTAACGTCAAAATTGTTTAATGTTCCCAGTCGTTAAACCTACTTAATTAAATTGTCTCTGCAAATTCCCACAATTTGAGTAATGTAATCTCAGAATTGCACGTGATTATTTCAAAAGTGCAATAAATAAAATCCCCGGCTTTAAGCAAATGTTATCTCAGAAATCATTGCAATTACGTGACTTCAAGTCTTTGTAAATTAAGTCCACAACAATAATTTATAAACTTTAGTCGGGTGACGCACCCGCGTTAATTGATTTCTATTTTCAGATCGATCCTGCAACAGCACATGACCACACATTCGGGCAAGTTATGCAAATGCCCGAAATTAGGCTGCATTTTCGCCGCCCGCAGCATGGGCGAGTTGAAGCAGCATTTCCGGACGCATTCCGACGTGAAAAGCTTCTCTTGCAGCATTTGTGACTACCGCGGGAAAACCAAACAGCAGTTAAAACAGTAAGTGCAAGAGAGACATCAACGGGACATCAGCGCAGTAACCCGGCTGAAAATTCGAGAAATTCGATTTTTTCCGAGATAATCCGAGCACTTTGTTCCACATATTCCATTACCTTTGAAATACCTGCGCCAATAAAGTATGGTGAGCAGCGACAAGCAGTGTTTAGCAATGAGTTCCAGCTCCGATTTCGGGTTAGATAAGGGCATTAATTACAGCTCGGACTCACCAAAATGTCAATTAATGCGAGCATAACCACACCGGCCGCTGTTCAAAGTGTTTGCTTAATTTATTTATTCAGCTCGATGGTATTCGATCCAAATGCGATGCTGGCTTTAAATTTAAAACGGAAACCGCTACTGCTGTTCTTAATTGATCGAATACGTAATTTTATCACAAATCGGTTTTTTGCAGCCACTTAACTGTCCACAGTGGGACGAAGAAGTATGCTTGCACCAAGTGCTCGTTTTCGGCGAGGACGATGTCTCATTTGAAAAGACACATTCGCCTACACACCGGCTCCAAGCCCTACAGCTGCCCCCACTGCACCTACAAGTGCAACACTTTGGTAAACCAACCTCTGACTGCAACCAATCAAAGTAAAAACTGTTTGCAGGAAAATTTGAGAAAACACGTCCTGTTGACAAACAAACATCGCGGGAAGTGTATTTACGAATGCAAATTCTGTGCAGACTCGCCCTTCCAGAGCAATTTTGCCAAAGAATTTAAAGTCCATCTTGTTACCGAACATCCAGCAATGTTCAAAAGTGGACGTGAAGCTGCTACTTTTGTTGCAGGAATTTATGACGAGCAGAACGATTGTACCGAATTTAATCCTGCAAGCTCCGAAGACGATGAATCGAAGACAAATGCAAAAGACCGGTTCGTATTGTATTGCAGGAAAAATTTTAATCGTGTTATCGACACCCACTGTCCCATTTAATTGATGTGTTGGGTTTTAATTTATTTACTGAATTTGGGGTAGGTAGTAGAAATAACATGATGTTGCAGGTCAGCTCCACCGAAGGTGATAATCCTGCAGCACTTGAAGAGCGAGCTGGACAAGGATCCCGTGGTGGCTTCGAGCAGTAAAGACACAGGTGAAGAAGGCAATCCTGACGAGATGTTGCCGATGTTTATTGTGTCTCGAGATGAGACAGTTTCAGTAGATAATCTCACGGAGACTTGGAATGTGGTCGGTAGCTACGACGTTGAAGAGTCCGGAGCGTTAGTTCCTTTCAATAGCGATAACGTTCTTTTCCAGGGACATTTCTAACAATTTTAATAAGTAACCTAGGTGTGTAATTTAAATAAAGCCGTATAAAAAGTATGTTATGTTAATTGATGTTCGTGAATAGTTGCTCGCAAACGGTCGGCTCGCTCTTAAAATAGGCAAACGCAACGATTAGTAAAATAATGAGAGGAGAGATAAGACTTGATCCGCGATCGTCCGGCATATCTATTAAGTTTACGACTGTGTAAACATCGCTCATAGTTTTCATTAATTAAATTTTATGTGTATTTATGTGTTTGGAGCGCTGTTAGTGCAGGTTCGTGTAATCAGGTCGGTTGTATTCTTATGACAAAAGACGATTGACAGCGACAGTTACGTTGAGTGTGGCTTTAAAACAGTCGGACTTTTAGTGCAGAATTATGCAAACTATTTCTGTTCGTTCGTATCGATTATGTATAATGCACCGTGCGAGGCTTTTTGCTCGTTGCACCAAGAATGTGAGGAAAAAATCACGACATTGTAAAACGATGAAATAATGACGGATTCGGGTATTGGTTGAAGGGTTGGGTTTGCTTCGTTGGAGGAATCAACCGAGGCTATTGTTATGTATATCTTAGTGGCGGGGGTCCAGCTTTCAGAACATAAATAACCAACCGAGCTTCACGCTGCACACATAAAATATTTGATTCTTATTCGCCGATTGTTGCTCTGTTGTTCTGTCAATCAGGTTGGAGCTATTGAATGCCTTGCTCTTCTCCAACTGAGATCTACACACCAGAAAATGGTGGATTGATATGTTCGCTGCACACAACACGCAAACGTGTGGGCGGTGTTGCAGTCAATTAGGTACCACAAATAAAAAAAACTATTTAGAAAACCAATTTACAAATTGTAAAATTTTTTATTAAAACGAAAATAATGTAACGTCCTTTCAATTTTAACGAAGCGAAACAGAAAGACCCCTGGATAAGAACATTAAAGAAAACGCAAAAATAAAAGAAAGCGCAAAACATTATTTAAGAAGCGCAAAACACTAATTTTTGTAGAATAATTGAATGTAAATAAATATAAAAAAACGAGATTAAAGTACCAATTTATTTCATCTGTATAATTTTTTTGCGAGACTAGATATTTTCTTGTTTTCTCTGTGTTTTAAAACAAAGCCATTGAGTTTTTTCATTTGATTTGTGGCATCACAAACAGTGAAACTCCAAGTTTCCGTCTTCATGTGAAAAAATATTTGAAATTTGACCCTAATAAAAATTTTGGTTTTAAATAGTGCTGCAAGATTTCCTTTTTTTAATGACATATTTTATTCCCTCAAAAACAATAAAATAGAGGAGAGTGGCCCAAAATAATCCCCCTAAGCTAGAAATGCCTGTAAAAAGTAAAGTATACAAGAGAAGATGTTTAAATATATTTTTTTGGAATGCCGGTAGACTGTACTTAAATATTGCCTTACAAATTTTTTTTATATTACAGATAAGCAATTTCTTGAGGACAGTGATGTAGATGTTTGCAAAAGGATCGTTTTACCCGCATAGGTAGGGCAAAATGATCCTCTAAAGTAAGGCATAACTGCCTCTCAGTTTTTCTTTTATATTTTTGAACTATGTTCTTATCTACAACAAAATAAAAACAATAAAACGATTTAGTATTTATTAAAAATATAAAAATAAAGTCGAGCGGGTAAAATGATCCCTGAACATTCAGTGAGGGATCATTTTGCCCGAAAGTGTGCTAATTGCATTAGGTCGTGGTAACTTCATAACGGCTCTGTTTAATATTTTCGTAAACTCGTCAAATATTAGGCAAAACCATGTATTTTCATAAAATATATTGCAACTTAATATTCCTACTTCTATGACAACACTGCTACAATAGTTTAAAAGCACTTATCTTATATCAGGCAGCATAATAATACGTTTTCACAAATATTTTTATAAAGCGATGTTACCTTTTTCATGTTTTTTGGTTAACCAAACATGGCGGCTCGACTGATCGTAACCACCCACTCAAACCACAGAGGGTAACATTGGTATTAAAAATAAAAAGGGGATCATTACGCCCGCAGGGATCATTTTGGGCCACTCTTCCCTAACTGAAGTTCTACAAAATTTTGTATAAGGTGGAGAGTTCATCTAGAACTTTGATTACAGTTGATTCGATTCGCTCTTTTTGAGATTCTTCCTGTGTAAAAAAATCATAAATACACTTAAAAATTCTGAATATTTAAAATCTGTGGTTACCTTAGCGCTAACCCATAAAACTACCGAAGCGCTGACATTTCTTTTGTAATTTTTGTAAACAGAAAGAATGTTTTTATTTGCAATACATTTATTTTTATTTTAATATTTAGATATTATTTGGTCTTTATTCATTTATCAACATCTTTTTCAGTCAATTTTCTTTGGCGTCTTTTTATAAATTTAAGCTCCTAAAATACTTGAAACTATTAAAATTGTGCTAGTAGGCCGCTGAGGTTTGAACTTAATTTGCTGAAGTATTACTTAAAAACATGGGGTCATATTCATAAAAATTAGTATCTACTTATAAGCAAATACTTATAAGTATCAGTTGAACCTAAAAGTAAATACTTGCATCCATATTCATAAAAAGATGCTTATTCTTATGAGCAGATACTTACATCATATAAGTATCTGCTAATATGCTTGCTTGGTTACCGCCAGATTTGTCAAATATCGACAATTATTTTTAGTTTCACGTTCAAAATGTAAATCAGCCTCATTGTGGAGTTATTAGCTAGATTTTTAGAGTGCCAGGTCGCCCAGCTTGGAAACAGAAACATAACCGTTTTATGATTTTCTAAGCGTTTCCGGCCAAAATTTTTCAAATTTTATTTCGACTTTTTGACCCCGAGTCACTCAAAATGCGCCGAAATCGGCTAATAATCGTCTAAAAAATTCGAACAAGCTTAGGATTATTAGCTAACAGCCACAGTTTTCGAGTTATTAACATCTACAAAAAGTTTGTTTAGCCCTCGTGGACGGAATTTTGGAAGTAGCTTGAAATCCCCAAGAATACTCCGTAATTGAAAAAAATTCTAAACAGAATCAATTGGAGAATCTGAACATCTAAAGTTGAGTTTTTATTTAAAGCTGATAAATATTCCGAGTAATATTTTCTCTAATAAAATATTGTAATAATAATTTTTTGTATTTGCAGGCGAATCTGTATTTACTGCTGTATTTACTCGGGTTTTTCATAGTTCTAAAAAAAGATTTCCAAATTTGATTATGATGAGCCCGGAGTCAGCCAAAACGCACTAAGATCGACGAAAAATCACCTGAAAAATCTGAACCTACCAAACTCTGTTACTTACAGCCGACAATTTTCCGACTATTAACGTAATACAAAAATTGGTTTGGCGCTTTCGATAAAAAATTTTAAAATGGTAAATCGGCTTTTGTGTGTCCATCGAGATCATTAACTATTGCACACTTTTTGGTGAAAACCGCTACATTTATATGAAATTATGATCGGCCGCATTTTCTTGCTTAATTTTAAAGTTTCTTGAAGTTCTTAGTACGGCAAAAATAGCGTCTTTTAGTAAATAGATTTTTCTGCAAAAATATAAGTTTAACGAATAGCAGACTAGTAATTTCATAAGTACATACTAATTTTTGTTAGTAACTACTATGTTTTATGAATAAAATGACAGCAGTAGATACTTATGTTTCTATGATTTTATAAGTTTATGCTAATACTACATAAGTATTAGCATCTACTTATTACTACAAAAGTAAATACTTATAATTTTATGAATATGGATGTAAGCATCTACTTAAAAAAATATAAGTATAAGCACTTTACCAAGAAAACTTGAAAGTGAAACCTAATACGTATCATATTATTTCAAATAACGAAGATAAATTAATTGAGCAAAATCGAAATTTTGCATACTTCTTTTGTTTAATGAAAGATTGCAAAATTTTAAAAGTGTAGGTTTGCCGACTTTAATTGCAATCTCAGTGAGAAAAGGTTATCGGTTTTTGTTAATTATTAATAAAATGGAAAACTTTCATAAAAATAAGGATCGTGCATTATGCAAATCGCGTATTCCCAATTAAGTCCTCATTATCAATCCGTAATTACGTGTGTTGTAAATAAATTATAGTGGTAAGTAAGTATTAATTCGCTCGATTTCAATTTAATTTCTATTAATTTAAAACGAATCGTGTATTTAAAGTAATTAATAAGCACAACCTGATAGTAGATAGAAGCAACACGTTTCGCATTGATAGTGCAATGCTGTCGTGTAGTCTAAAAGACATAACGTAGCCTTCACATGCGAACAATATAATTCGAGTGTCATATTAACCAGCGTATTGCAGGTGGTTATCAAACAATGCGTGCGGTAAAAAGGGGCAGTAAAGAGCAGAACGTATGTGGCAAGGTGTGGTGCTGTATCAGAGAGTGGACTTATTTAAGATGACACCGGTGAATGTCGCGCTTGTAATTGGGCTGAAGTGGGCACTGCATAATGTACTCCGACCGGCATTCCGCGACTTTCTCGTCGCCGGCTTCCTACGAAAATGAAGAAGAAGAACGAACAAAAATCGGCTGCGGCCAGACGAAGACGCCCAACCAACAACGTCCTTTATCGCACATTTTATTAGTCTGTGATCGGACGCAAACGCACCACTTAGCATTTGTCAGAAGCTAAATTGATTTAGATCGAAACCAGATGCCGGAGTTAATAAGAAATATCGAAAAATCGGGCCCAACACCTAAATCCTCCTTTGAACAAAAAAAGTGAACTTTTTGATTATTCTAGCTAGTGATTTTTTCTTGGTAGTGTAAGTGTAATCGGTTCGGGTGTTGCTTGCAGGATAAATATATGGGCATGGGGAGCAGAAAGAATAAGTCAGCAGTCGTGGCGCGCAATAAATATGTCCAATGTGTCTGTCTGTCTTGCAGGCCGTTGTTCGGGCTCGAAATGAGGCAATTTGTATGGACGCACTCGGTCAGGTGATGCCCTGCTGATTGATACTCCCCAAACACATGCACATGCCCTGCCACCAGCAAGGGCCGCTTAATTCCAATTAGCTAATCACTCTTGACAGTTGTACCGGAAACCTATTTATCCACAAATAATTGTTTGTAATTCGACGACTTTTTGTAAAAAAATATAGTACTGCTTTTGATTGGTTTATCGCCCAGTCGGAAGATCCAACCGGGCTTCGAAAAATTGTCATAGACTCATTTGTGTTGTTCCACTCCACGGAAATCTTTAGTAAAAGGCGAAAGATTTATTCGCTTTGAAGTGAAACCAGAGTGAAGAGGGGATACAGTAGGCAGGCATTTATACAGAAGGGGATTCTTAAAATGAGGGGAGTTTAACTTGTGTTGCCCTCTTGGAGCTGCTAACCGAAGTTCAATCTATTGTTACTTGTTTTTGTTAGGATTATAATTATATTACTAATACTACAAATCCATACAATCCTAGTAGGTAGTTTAGGTATAATTATTATCAAAATTAATTTATGCAGGGACATTTTTTTAACTCTGAACATAGCCCTATGTAGAGTTCCTAGCCCTATGTTCAATCTGAAAAAAAACAGATCAAAGCATTGCGAGTATTGCTATGCAACTAATTATTCTACGCGCTGTCAAAAATTTCAACTTGTCAATTAAATCTTCCAAGATTATGTAAGTAAAGAAAGATTAATTTTTATGAAATTTATTAATCATCAGGTAATAGTAGCATGGAAGGAATGATAAATTACTTTAACAAATATTCGAAATCACTTCAAATTGGTTCAAATAACTCGACATCAAATAATTATCTTTACGTATCGTTGGTAACGTAAATTAGATCAATGCTTTGATATGTTTTTTTTCAGATTGAACATAGGGCTATGTTCAGAGTTAAAAAAATGTCCCTGTAAATACCTAGTCACTGCTTGAAAAATAATATGAAAATAAAAAAGGTTGTAGGTAAGTATAAATATTAAAGAATCATTTGGTTGTAAAGAACAGCTTATTATAGACATTAATAATAACACAGATAATAATTAAATAATAATAATAACAATAATAATAATAACAATAATAATAATAATAATAATGCTTTTATTAGATTCTGCTTTTAACTTCATTCATTTATCACTTGATTTTCTCTAAAATTCAGTAATATCCTTAACTTTATTTGAATGAAACAGCAAATCCAGTTTTAGCACAATTTTTCTAAGAATACAAGATAGTTCTGAAAATTAAATTAAAAAACCTGAAAAAATTCTTTGTAATGTCACCGAACATTCACTAGATTTTTAACTATCACCTTTATTTTCTAAATGATATTAATGATATTATTAAAAAATCAGCTTATATTTATTTAAAAAGTTTTTGTGTTCCAAAAAATGTAGTAGTTTTTAAAACTTTTTTCTATAATATTATGTTGTCACTGACTTTTTTCAAAGACATTTTTCTAAATTGTGTGGTACCATTATTCATCGTGAATTTTTTATAATATGAGTTGGAACTAATAAAAGCTTCTTAAAACTCATTAGTGAAACAATTAAGAACTTAAGAAGTAAAAAAATACGACAAAAACTAAAAATCTGATCAATTAATTTGAAAAAATTCAATCCGTCTATTTACTACGTATCTTTTTTAAATTAAAATAAAGATATTTTTGCCGCCCTGGACTATAAGCCATTTAGCCCATATGTAAATATGCCACTGTATGATTCTGTCCCTCTGGTTAATAGAAATTTTGAAAATATAATATCAAATATACACGCAAATTTAATTTTTTTTAAATTCGATTTGGTTAGACAACAACCTTAAAAACTCTAAACTCTAAAAAAGACAAAAGTTACAAATTTTGATTTTTTGACGACCCTCCGGGAATCATTTTCAGTGTAGTAAAATATTTTGCTGTTTGTCTGATAAAATCAAAGCGAGTAAACGAGAAAGTGTAGCTGGGGCACCCTGTATCAAGCGAATAATCGATACGTGATAATATTATAGTCACAGTTAGTTATATTCCGAATTTTCTTCCGAGCCATTGAGGCCCATCGGACTGTTAAGTTTTGATTTGTGATTAGAAGTTGTCAGATGGCGTGTCGACGGCCAGTATATCACCAGGCGGCAAGATGGCGTTCTCCCGTCTCCCTAAATCATTCGAAACCTGTAATCACTCCCCATAAATACCGTCCAGCTGAGCCTTCCGACCCGCCACTGCTTCGCTGATTGATTTTGAAAGGAACAAATAATGAAAAAGGGCAAAAATTATGCAGCGATTCTTGCTCGTGCTAAATTATAGATATCTTGCACCTCATGCAGATAACGGATTTCGAAACGTATTAAATTAAATAGCGCAGCAAATAAAATTACGTTTTACAGCCTCGCTAATAAAAAGGTGTTAACGCTGTGTTCTCGTACAGTTCAACATACACGTCCAATGCAACATTCTTGAAGACAATAAATTTTCGACGGTGACAAGTGATTAATGTCAAGACGATAAATAATGTTTGTTTCTCTTTATGAATGCAACATAAATAACGCGAACCGAGAATATTATATTAAATTATTATCAACATTCCTCTTATATCCGTCTGAATCAAATGCCAATAGCTGGTCGTGCTCGCTGCAATGGACAACATGCACTTTGCATATTTTTTAAATTAATTACCACGATTTATTTGGGATGAACAAGCGCGACTATGCAATTAGACATATTTTACGCATAATTACGAAAAAAGAAAGACTCAGTTACTGTCTTGGACAAGTATCGAATTAATAAAAGTCCACTCTGTGAAAAAAACAATCTGTTCAAAAACCGCAACAAATCTGCAAGTGCGTTTGTGCGACAACTTGATTGAATCGGGCTTCAAGAACATGAATGTGTGGTCGATTCTAACTGATTGAGGGTAGCTTGCGTTTAAAAAATCCACGTGGAAACAAATAGCATAAGATTTTACATGGACTTAATAAATGAATAGGAAATTTTTCAGAAATTTTAGTGCCAAACACCTCAACAGTAAAATCGTAATAACATTCTTTCAAGTGGATTTTCGCCATATGGGTGTAATACAGTGTGTTTAAAGTCTCCGTTCTCTTTTTATTTGACAAACCCGTGTGCCAAATATAAGTAACCTGCGATCATTTGAATTTATAATTAAAGTAGGCTTTGTCAGTTTTTTAACTTGGATGAAAACGCCAATTGTTATAATTAATCAAGCTGACGAGTGAAATAATGTTTTAAACGATAATGTTCAATTAGAATATATTTTTTCCCGCAGTCTAAGTTTTTCAATCTCAAAGACACAAATCCGCCTACTTTAATCATAAATTCAAATGTGTTTTAGTCGTCTGTGAATTTCTCATGTAAAATCAGAAATGCCGCTTTATTGAACTAATGACAGGCATTTAGACACCGAATATTACCATTCTCCATTTATTAAGTCCAATTCGGAAATAAGTTTGATTAATAAGAGTTTAGTTGCATTTTAACAAAATTTTTAAAATTAATTAATTGACAAGTTGTGAATTTCACAACTGACAGTTTTGACATTTGTTGACAGTGAATTCAATTGAGTAGAGCGGCAAAAATTTTTTTACATATGAACCAATTTCAAAGTTAACTAGATGAGAATCATTTAAAAACACATTGTACAATTTTTAATATACTACCCATTATTTTCACATTCCTATAATCACATATTATAATTATTTACTCGTATGTTTCATCTCTAGAATTAGTCTTTCAGTAGCAGAAATCATGAATAATTACTAGCGCCCACCTCATTAATGTTAGAATCGAAATAATATAATAATGAATATTCAAAAGGTTTTTAGACGAGTAGGTTTTTGATATAAATGAGTTAATTAAGCGCATTGTGCAAATTTGATGATCAAAAGGCAACAGTAGGTTACTTTTTAACAAGAGCTAAAGAAAAATCAATTACGTATTTATTGTAAAATAAAAGGCTGGTACATGTTTTGATTGATTGATCGCCCAGTCGAAAGATCCAACCGGGCATCGAAAAATTGTCATAGACTCATTTGAGTTGTTCCACTCCACGGAAATCTTTAGTAAAAGGCGAAAGATTTATTCGCTTTGAAGTGAAACCAGAGTGAAGAGGGGAGACAGTGGACAGGCATTTATACGGAAGAAGGTTCTTAAAATGAGGAGAGTTTAACTTGTGTTGCCCTCTTACGGGTACTTATTGCAGTACAACCTATTCACTTTTTTTCATGAGAGCTGAAGAAAACTAAATTTGTAGTGTTTTAAAATAAACGTTTTGTCTTTTGTATAATAGTATTATCAAAAGAACCAAATTCGTATAAAGTGCAATCCTTTTTCAGGAGACACTGATGCAACCAATAAAAATGTCCGTTGATATTTTAAATAGTAAAAAAGCAAAACAAACAAAACAATACAAAAACAAATAAGTGACAGCCCACCGTGTTGTGGATGAAATAATTAGCATTTATAAATCACGAGATATGGGCTCTTCAGGAAAGCATTTTCAGGCACGTGTGTTTCCTGAAGTTGGGCATTGTTAGGTAAATCTTAACATTCCTCATGCACATACAAATCTAAACAAAAGTAGGAGAGCCACTATATCAATCCAGATCTTCCGGCGTAGGTTGCGAGATAAATGGCCTTTTTCACGACGCCTTCTCTGCACATCTCATGCCGAACGCGTATTGCTCGAAATTCGTCCGAATTTTTATTATCTCAGTATTAAGTTTCACGTATCGGTCGTTGCGCCCGATTTTAAACGCTTCAATCGTGATGGGGTAGTTTCTTTCTCCCTTGACGAGAACGCGAGTGTTTGCAACGTTATCTCGCGTCCCTTCTTGTCTATTTCGGTTGTAAAGCAGCTGAGTTATTGTTTCAGAGTGTCACAACTTTGATATACGGGCCATCAAGAGCGTCGCTAGCTTTTTAGTTCGCCCGTTTCGGCCCCCTCGGAGTGTCCCAACCCCGACGTCCTGGTGATATATGCTTCATTACTCATTGTTGTGTCCCGCCTCAGACATAGCTCCATATTGTGCATACCTCCGGCTTAATTACAAATTCGGATAAAGAACTGATTTTAATTGCAAACATTTTGCCACCAGCTCACGGGTATTTATTTACATTTTTCAATAAATCAACGCTGCATTGTGGCATTTCATTGAAACATTTGAACAGACATTGATTTTGAAAAAAATATTTCAATAAGATTTTTTTTTGAGAATTTTTAATTTAGATGATTGTCTGCATTTAGGTTGTCTTGGTATAAAAAACGAATTCTCTATTTACTGACTGGGTTTAAAACCGAGTTCTGTTTTGTTAAATTAGGCCAAATCTTGAATAAAGCCAACAATTCTATTCCATACAACAAGGAAGTGGATCTTCCCACGATATTACAAGTAATGAAGTAATCACAAATTGTTTATTATAGGTAGGTAAGTACATAATTATCTGTATTTATTGCAGCTTTATTAATTATTTATTAGTTATCTTAAGTACAGTGTAGAAACAGATTTATTTTAAAATTTTAAATGAATAAGTTATGGAACGTACCTATGTTATCGTCCGTAAGTATTATTATAATTTATTGGCAATTTAGGAATTATTTTGAACATGTAGGTAATAATTATTTTAAAAATATTATTAATTTATGTTTTGGAATTTTAAAACCTTGCTCAGACTGAGTGTATTTATTTTTATAATTTTTTAGACCGAAAACGAAAATGTGTCAAATGATGCCGTTACATAAATGTAATCTCTGTATAACTCACAACAAAACAATAAACAATTTTTCAAAATTTGTTTTTTATTTTATTCGTTTATCAAGTATTTAAAAAAGCTCAACCCAAATACAATAGCTGCGATGTCAAGTAATTCAGAAAAATAGTAAGTTTTTACTATTTATTACTCCTAAAGTTCTAATTTCTATATTAGGTACTATTAACTGTTTCAAAACTATAAAAACGCCAACGTCGCATTTTCTCTCAACAAAATTAGTTGTTATAAATTTTTCCTGCACTTCAAAAAATGAATAGCTAATGTAACTTATAGTTTCAATGAGAGATCTAATCATTAATAACTATTTTACATTTTTATCAACCTTATTTAAAAAAATAATTCGGTAAAATGCGACGTTGGCGTTTTTATAGTTTTGAAACAGCTAATATATTATTAATGTTTAAAAAATTATAAAATATAAAAAATAATATAAAAGATAATTATAAAATATAAAACAACAGACTTTTG
Source organism: Tribolium freemani (assembly GCA_939628115.1). Lineage (NCBI taxonomy): Eukaryota > Metazoa > Arthropoda > Insecta > Coleoptera > Tenebrionidae > Tribolium > Tribolium freemani. The sequence continues at coordinate 14,441,495 of OW626791.1, read as the reverse complement.
TCTACATTAAATTAGATAAGTAAGGGCCGCTTTTACAATCGTCGGATAACTTTATCCTGGGGATAATTTTTGAAAAATACATTGTTGTAACAATTGTAACCATAGTAATTATACCACAAATAACTTATCCGGAGTTTATCTGACGATTGTAAAATCCACCCTAAATAGGAGATAAAAACCACAAACAATACGAAGGTAGATAATCTCATTTCGAACCGATTCATGGCTGCATGACTCATTTTGATACAAATATTGCATTCTTAAATTAATTTGTCTTAAAATCACGTGTCTTTTTATATTTTTCAAAGTATGCACTTTCATTGGGTACATTATTGATTAAAAAGTTGTTGAGTTGTTTTATTTAATTTAATGACTAAATGTTTGGTATTTTATTTGGATTTATTAAAGCACATACAGGGTGAATCAGATAAAAGTATTTTTTAATATATCTCCAAAACTAATAGTCGCACAGAAATCTACGTTTGCCATTAAATACTTTAAATTGTGAATTTTTTCAGAATTTTCCTACAATTTTTTTACAAGGTATAAATTTTTATACCTTCTAAGTCGTAAATACAACGAAGACTACCAAAATTAAAATTAAAAATGTATTAAAACAACTAATTTGTAAATAATTTATTTATTTAAATTCATTATACATTTAAACAGAATTCAAGACATAGCTAACAACACAAAACACAATCGTTATTAAAAAAAAATGTGCCTATTTTATTTAAAAATGTTGGCGCCACCTGTTCGAAATCCGCCACACCCGAACCTTCTTCGTTCCATTACCAGATGTCGCCACCCAACTGTTGACATTTAACAGCTGTCAAGTTAAGTCCTGTCTGTTTTTGTAACACAAGTTCAGTGCGTTTTATCTATGATTTAGTTCTTATCAAAGTTACATACACTGAGTGATTCTATTCGAAACTGAAATGCGTTCGTATGAACTGAATCACGACGTCACCAGCAAAAACCCTATCACATTGTGACATTTTCCTAAGATGTTCAATTTCTCAAACCAACACCATGTTTATTAAACCCCAAGAAGTCCTCCTAGCCAGCCCCTTTTGGTGAGTCAACTTGACATTACCTACAGTGACTACAGGTCCGTCTTTAGGGAAACGGAAGAAACGTCAATATATTTTTTATTGCAACATCGAAAGGGACATGGCAATTCCAAGGGGCTGTCTTCGCTTCTTGTGGGCACCATTGATAGTATTTTTGACACTAAACCGGCACCTTACAGGATTTTGCACCAAACACCGTCGTCCGAAGTCTATTATTGTGAGAATTTGGCTCGTTAGAGTCATTTTTTCATGTTTGTTTTTAGTAATTGCATGTTCTATGACGAGACAAGAAATCCTAAAAGACTGGGATTGGCTCTTTAACAATGTTTCGGAAACTTTGCACTGCTTTGATACTGAGGACGAAATCACCGACTTTGTTACGTGCAAAATTGAGTCGGTTATTGCCACAAGACAAGAAGTAGATGTTGAGGGTGAGTTACTTTTTGTTAGATATATCGACTTTATTTAATGAACGAGATCTACTGATACGCTTTAGTCACAAATTCGTGATCAGATAAACGCTGTGTTTAATGAGTTATTTTAATGTCAAGGAAACCAATCGCCATACTTAATTATTTAATATTGTTTAAGTTCGGTAATTAATACAAACAAATTTGCTTCTTTTAAAATTGGAGTCATTGTCATGTTTTTGTGACAACATTTATACAATAAATGCTTATCTTTACAGTAATAACTTGGGTAAATATTTATACATGAATTGAACTTGAACAGAACGTTTTGTACCTAAATAAAAGTGTTACACTTTTTTACCTGTAATATTTAATTACTACACTTTTCCTAAACATTTGATAATATTTTGTAAACGAATCTTTTTTATTGTTTCATTCATTAGTTTCACCATTTAAAAAAGTATTAAATAATGTAGAACAGCGAATTTTTGTGATACTGTGCAAATGACTTGATGAACTTTGCTATTAACTATATTATCAGAAGAAAAATACAACGTTATCCCAATTACGAAGACTACCGACCCATTTTGCGAAGCGAATTTATTATCGCAGCGAAATGACTAAACGATTGAAATAATTTCGCCTTGAATTGTAACAACGAATCGATAAAAAATATCTTCCATTCCCTCTTTCTGTTAAGACTTCCTTTGTTTGTGCAGCGACTGTTTTTTATCATTGATATTGCAGTCTGCATGGCAACATGGACCAAATAAACAGTTGCTTTCCATTAAAATTATCAAAACGCTATTTGGGCTGTGATTAAAAAATAACACACATGACTCATTTATTTACCGCCTTGTTTTTTGTTATCAGATGAGGACTCAAAATCGTTCAAAGTCACATCCGACAAATTTATTCGCCTTTTCGGTTTATCGAAAGACGAAAAACTTGTCAACTACTATTCCTGTTGGTGGGTATTTTCGTACCTTTTGTCATATATTTCGAATTGTGAATTTTTAAGCTACTGGAAGGGCAAACTGCCGCGTCAAGGATGGATGTATTTATCTGTACACTATTGTTGCTTCTATGCTTTCATCCTAGGTCTAGACACTAAAGTTTGTATAAGATGGTCAGACGTGATTGAATTAAGTAAAAAAAATAGTATCGTGTTTCCTGATTCTATCAAAATCGCAACGAGAGAAAAAGAATATCACTTCAGTATGTTTCTCACCAAAAATGAGACTTTCAAACTGATGGAACAGTTGGTCGATCTGGCCATGAAGAGGTAACGAATGTGTGTTTTTTTCGTGAGGTAACTTTTTTTGCAGATTAATCGACGACAAGAGGAGTTTCAGCGAAGATAAAGAACTCTTGCACAAGCTAAGGTAGGTAAATTTTTGTTGGCAACATTGAAAAATTGTGCCAAAAATCTGTTTTCACGAAATTAATTTTTAAATTGTGGCCTACTTATCGATAAATTCGACCGGGTTTCAGGTGAAGTAGGTGAATTGTAATAAAGTATATTATCATAAAAAATACGTTAAACACATGATATCATCAAATTTTATCTCAGGCCAAATATTCTCTTCGTTTCAAGCTTATTGTAACTCAGTTTTTCTTTAAATTTTTCGCTTTATAGAGGGAAATTCCGCAAAATAAATGAGTTTGTAGCTCAAACATAGTAGTTTTTTGGCCTGTTTCGTGAAATCCCCTCGCTAAATCACTCACAAACAGACCAAAAATGTCAAGTTCGATATAACTACATAAATCTTACAATGGCATCTTTCACTTTCTTTTCTGTATTTTTGGCGAAATAAATGATCTTTTGGTTTTATTTGTGATTTTTTGTTCTATTCCACCGAATTTATTATATAAATAGGTGGGTTTTTGACTAAAAGACCTAGTAAAACATTTGAAAAAGGCAAAAGTAAGGCATTTTTCAACATTTCAACTTTCGTAGGTAATTTCTCAATTATTTGAGGAAAATCATTTATTCTCTATAACTCCATTTTGGTCGAAACACGTCTCATATATTTTATGACAAAGTTTGGTGTTTTGGAGACAACAAATTTTCCAAAAGTACCCGATAAAAGTGGATTTTCAGCTTACAAATGTGATTAAACATTTGTAAAAAGCCAATGTGTTTTTCAATCTACCAAATTTCTGACTCGTAAAACCATCTAAATTTAAATTCAATAAATAGTTCACTAATTGCTTAACAAGCTGGAAAAAAAGAATATGCAACCTTACATTACAAAAAAAAATAAAGATTGCGCTCTCATAATTTTCAAAACGCAGAGAATACGGTTAAAAATACAAGAGAAATGCTATAAAGAAAGTCGGAGAAAATTAAATTTCCTACAAAACAGTCTGTGAGATCATGGCTCTGTTTTTAACACTTTAGGCTCTCAATACGTTCATGTTGCTCAAACACGAGATTCGTTTCATTTTTACCGATTTTCATCGATGGTTGAGTGTCAGGAGCACACTTCAGAGCAATTGAAACCAAAACGTTTGAAATTTAATTCTCGACTACTTTGTCTCTTACATCTTTTTGAATGATTTGAGATTTTTTTTGGTTGTCTGGAGCTCACTGTTATTTTAATACATTTTTTATAACAGTGTTCCTAATAAAATTTGACCGACTTTGGAACAATTGCGTTATCCGCCGACGATAATAAAAAAAAACAAAATTTGCTTTGCGAATTTTATGTTAGCTCTTCACTAGAGCCAGAGCCACCACTGATTAGAGTCACTCTACATTATTCAATATTGCCAACTTAATTTCAATCAGAACTCTAACCAGCTCAAACGAGCGAAGCGAAAACCAATCAAATCTTTTTCAAGCAAAAACGTTCCGAAAAAAGCCTCATTTCTGAAACGCGACCTCGACGCCCGCGCCCAATCCGATGCTTACAAACTGATGTTTCGCCTGCCATCTATCGAAAAACTCGACGGTTCAATCGATTGCACCTTAATGACACCTTACAACAAGAAACACGTCGCCGGCCGCTTATTCCTCTCCCAAAACTACATTTGTTTCGAAAGTAGGGTACGTCACAACGCACCCTCACGACTCCCCTTTCATATGACTAAAAAATTTCAAGGTAAAATCACAAGTCAGTCTCGTGATCCCGTTACGCGACGTGAAACTGGCCGAAAAAATCGAAAACAACGCTTCGAGCCAATCGCTCGACAAAGCCATCATTATCACCTCCCGAAACGAACTAAACAAAACCAATTTTATCTTCGCACAAATTCTGGACCGGGATTTCCTGGTTGAGAAAATCTCCGAATTGCTGGCTAAGACTAACACACCGAGTAGCTCCGATTCGATGAGCACGGATAGCGGGAGTTCGGGAGATGCGCCCCCTATGACACCGTGGAAGTGTCAGCCGGCCTTAATGACGCTGTTTCCCCTAAGTCCGATTCCCGAAGTGCACAAGAAGCAACAATTGAAAGCGAAAGACTGGGAATTGCATTTTAATACTTACGGTCGGGGAGTTTCCATGTATCGGACCACGGAAGTGGCGAAATTGGTGCTTCAGGGAATCCCCGATTATTTGCGGATGGATATATGGATGTCGTTTTCGGGGGCGGCCAATGAGAAGTTGAGCCATCCGGGCTATTATCGCTCATTGGTCGATAAAGCCTTGCTCCAAAGATCCACAGCCAATGACGAGATTGAGAGAGACCTCCACCGGTCACTTCCCGAACACCCGGCGTTTCAAAACCAGATCGGAATCGATGCCTTAAGGCGAGTTTTGTGTGCTTATGCCCTACATAACCCGAGTATTGGTTATTGCCAAGCTATGAACATCGTAGCGTCCGTCCTTTTGATTTATTGCTCGGAGGAAGAGGCGTTTTGGTTACTTGCCACCCTGTGTGAGAATTTGCTCCCCGATTATTACAATACCAGGGTTGTGGGGGCTGTTGTGGACCAGGGAATTCTGGACGACTTAACCGCCGAACATTTGCCGAGTCTTCACGACAAGTTGAACCAATTAGGAATGACAAATATGATTTCGTTGTCGTGGTTTTTAACCATTTATTTGTGCGTCATGCCTTATGAAAGTGCAGTTAATGTGATGGATTGCTTTTTTTACGACGGTGCTAAAGTTATTTTTCAAGTGGCGTTAATGCTGTTGGAGTGGAATCAGGAGAAGTTGCTGGCGTGTAGAGATGAAGGAGAGGCCATGCAACTTTTAGCAGATTATCTGATGGGAGTGTTCAATGATGAGGGACGTGGTGCTATTAGGAACAAGAACTACGATGAGCAAAAAAGGGTTAGTTCAACTTTCTAATTTTTTTCAATAACTTTATTTTTTGTTATTGGGAATTTTCTTTGTACAGGGTGTTTCAAGTTTTAGGTCCAGTCAAAAAATAAATACTTCTAGTTGTCCAAAAGAAAAAAAAATATATCTCAAACAATAGAGTTTCTAACACGCTTCAATTTGATGCTTTAATGTTATACGAAATTTTCATGGTATGAGCGTGAATTGTGAGAAACTAGATAAAAAAATTTTTGTTTCCAAATTATTGCAATCGTTTTCTCATAATAAAATTCCTCCTATTTTTTAAGTGAGACTTCCGAAACTGAAACAGTAAAAAACCCAAGGCGTATTGAGCAATTGAAATTCCAATTTGCAAAAGATCAAATAAATGTTTTATCTTAGTCACCTTTGAAAAAACAGAGCTCGTGTCTTTGCTTGATTCACAAAAAATTGAAACGTCATTAACTGTCAGACTAAAATTTTACTTGTCAATTAAAAAATGCCCTTTTTTTTGCAAATTGAAATTTCAATTGCTCAATACGCCTTGGGTTTTTTACTGTTTCAGTTTGGGAAGTCTTACTTAAAAAATAGGAGGAATTTTATTATAAAAAAATTATTGGAATAATTTGAAAAAAAAAAATTTTTAATGTAGTTTTTTGCGTTTTACGCTTATATCATGAAAATTTGGGATATCAGCAAAGCATCCAATTGAAGCGTGTTAGAAACTCTATCGTTTGCGATATATATTTTTTATTTTGGAATACTAGAAGTATTTATTTTTTGACTGGACCTAAAACTTGAAACACCCTGTATTAATTGAAAAAAAGAGCATTTCAGTGCAGACCCTAATCTACGAAGCTTACGTCAAGTATGGCTTTTTAACCACGGGTCAAATCGAGCGTTTGCGCCTCAAACACCGGCTCCGAGTCGTCCAAGAACTGGAAGACACGTCCGAGCGCAACGTGCTAAGATGTGTGATAGGTGACGGCTATTTCGGCCAACAAGAACTCCAAGAGTTGCTAAGTCTAGTCCGTGAAGAGATTCTAAGTCAGAAAAAACACATTCCGGAACGTCATGACCCGTCTTTACAGCCGTACGAGGCGTACAAAGTCGATTTCGACTATTTTAAAATTTTATTTGCGGCGCTTTCGCCCTGGGGCAAGGGCGAGAACACGGAGTCGTTGGCTGCGAGGATTTTTTCGGTGAGTTCTGATTCTGTTTTTCGCGTTTCTCCTTAATGTGTCGTAGTTGTTGGATGCGAATCGTGATGGTTATATTAATTTCCGGGAACTTGTTGCCGGAATTGGGTTAACAGCAAGTGCAGATCCGGCTCAAAGACTGAAATTGCTTTACACGATTCATTTGCCACCGCTTTTGTGTATGTCGGATATCGAGTCACCGACCAAGAATGAACATGGGGCTGAAATTGCGTCCGAAGCCACCGATTTTTTCGATAGTGTAGAGCAGAGCGTCAATTTGGATTCGCTGAGCTTGCATTCGGAGGAAGCGTCCACACCTACGACCTCCTACACCTGGCAGTAAGTAGCAAAAAATTAATTTGTTGTGTTGGTTCATCGAATTTTTGCCAAAACAATTATGCAAAATAATTAAATATCTATATAATAGAGGTAGCTTTTAGATTTTTCGAATGTCAGTTGCTTTATTTCGTTTTGTATTTTACATTTTTTTGCTTATTCTTTACAGTTAATGTCCCAATCGGCGAACGGAATCGCTTTTTCTGGCGCTTTAGCGGCTGGAGCTTCCTAAAATGTCATTTTTGTAACAGTTAAATTCTAATCTGTTTTACTTCCGGCGGAGGTTCCTTTTGTCCTTGGCAGCATTTCTTCTTAAAAGGATCTATCTCTTCGCCTTTGCAGTCAGGTGCTGGCGGTTTTAGCCTCATTCCAGCGTAACATCTTCTCGGTTCTTTGCGTCTTTTGCTCTCTTTGAGCTTGCATTCGATGGCTGTCCTAGGTTTAGGCTTCCAGTTGACGAAACTGCAAGGAATACATTTTTTCTCTTCGACGATTTTATCGGGTGGTGGTGGCGGACATTCGCATCCCTCTTTGACTTTTCTCCAGAAGTAGTGTCTGATAAAAGCTAACAACGAAATCGAACCCAAATCAATCTCCCCAATTACCTAGATTAATATTGTGTCTTAGAGGTCTGGAGAGGATGCTCATTCTTGTCCTGACTGGAAATTTTGTGTCACTTGTCGTGTTTTTGTTTGACGTTTTATTCAGTTTTTTTGGCTGGTATAGGGATGGCACAGCCTGGTAGTGAACCTTTGTGGACCGCCTCAAGCATTGGGTACGTTTTTGTAATGCGGGTACACGCAGGTGGGGCCAGATTTTGGCATTTGGCTTCGTTGTTGAACAGTTTCATGCATTTTTGGAACCTCCGAATTTCACAAATCGTTTTTTCCACTACTTTTCGGAGACCGAAAGGTCCGCATGGCTTTTCGTCTTCGTTAATGACCCACTCGTAGGTGTTTCGCTTCGGCCGTTGCAAGACAGCGCATTGGTTGGGACAGGTTTTCTCTTGGACAGTTCCAGCTTCTTTCTTCTGGAATTTTTTGGAGGGTTTTTCAGCGGCACATCTCGTGCCACACTCCCACGGGAGTGGTCCTCTGTGCGTTTGGCGCATGGCTGTGTTAAAAATCTCGACGAAACGTTTTGTTAATATAGCGGGAAGTTTCAATTGGCGAAGGTTTCTGGCGATTGGAAGCATATTTTACCGTCGTTAGATGTAATCTAGGCTTGATAAAGACGCGAATCTTTTCGTTAAATACTAAAATTTTGAAAACTTGACCCGACATTTGTGCATTTGGCATTTGCAGACGTGATTTTTACAGAAAATCGTTCGAATCTCAATCTTCGGTGGACAACTCTTTGACGAGTAACAACGGAACCGGGGAAGTCAACTGGGAGATTAAAAGCTTAACAAACCTACGAAATTTAGTGCAATCAAAGGACAGTAAAATCAACCTGAAAGCCGTTCCGAAAATGACGCAACCCCACTTTATAACACTGTGGAAAACTGTTTACGATATTTTCCAAACGGAACCGGAAGATCAGGTAATTTGCTCCAATGTTGCCGCAATTTTCTTTCTAATTTTTGCTTCAACAAGGAAACGTATCATGCCATAGCAAACGTGGGTACGTTACTGTTAGAATTAGGCGATGTAGGCAAACAATTCTTTATTAATCGAGACGAGTCTGATGATAGTCTTGTCTCGGCAGCTGCTGCTTACAATCCAGGAAAAGCAGAAGAGGTTTGAATTTTTATTTTTTCACAAACCTGTTTAAAATTAATAAATAGTTACAGTCACCTGACAAAAATGGGAACCCCCTAACCCCCAAAACAGAGATTCAGTGGTACATCACAGTGGAGCAGTTTCTGGCATCGGTGCTAAACGCCCAACCTTTGGTTGATTTCTTCTCAAAGCGAACGTCGATTTCTGATGGAATTCAACAACTGAAAGGGAGGCGATACACGAGGTATAACTCGCTTTATGAAGTACCTGCGATGAAGGTTTAATTGTATTTTAATTATTTTGTATTTTTTTAATGACATTTACTTCATTTTTATAGTCTTGTACAGCTTATCAGTGTAAATATTTACCTCCAGTTCTTATTATTTTGTATTTTACTGTAACCTAGTGCAATGTTCATCAAATTGTTAAAATATACTTTACTAGAAACGTGCTGGGTGTTTTAATGAAAATCCCTGTCTGCGACTACTTTTTATTTCAAAAATACCTTATATTAACGGAAACAACTATTTTCAACTCAATTATATTTTACACAATATATACAAATTTGTTAAGTAAAATTATCTTAGCTGAAGTTGTATTAACATTAAAACGCGTGATTGTACAGATAAAAACTAAAATCAGAACGTAGGTTGTGGTATTACTGTATTATATAATAATACAATGAATAAATTAATACAATTAATAAATAAGTTTCAACAATCGTCTAATACTAGAAGGTACAGTAAAAAAAGAAATACAAAAAACTATGCATATTAGTAGATATATCCAGTATGTACAATCGAACCGGCTCTCACACCGTGGAATGAAAAATTTTACAAGCGATCTTGTTGCTGCTTAACATAATAACTAGTCATAAATTAAACCACGGGCCTAAATGAGCAGACCTGGCCTGATAAATCGAAAAAATATATAGGTTTGAGGGAGTTGACATGTTAAAAAGTTAGTACGACTTTGTTATCACAGAAATAAAAAAATTGAATCGGGAAAGACACTATAAAACTGAATTGAGATCTACTCGTTCAGGCTGGTAGTCAAAAAATCCATATTAGCACCAACAGTCTATTAAAAACCTATCAGATCCTTGGGGAAAGTTTGCTCGCAAACGGAGCTACCCTGTACGATACCCTCGCGGATATCTTAAGCCCATCACTACGTTTCACGACTTAAACCTACCGAAATAAATAGAGTCACACAATATCACTAGAATGACTATTATCGTCCCGGTCTTTAAAAAACCCCTTCTCGGTCTTGCACTCCCGAATCGTGACAGTCTTCAAATTCACCGTAACGTCAGTTATAAAAACCTGATCGGCGACCGGATTCCTCGCCAGCCAGTACTCCGAGCCCGGACTCGTAAGCACCGGAAGTTCATCAGTCATGTTATTATTATTGTGTCCGTTTACCGCCACTTTAACGTCCCCGCTCTTATCACCCGCACTGCACTCTTTTTCCGGTTCCTCTTTGCTCACTTCGGGTTTTTTCGGGGGCGGTGGGGGCGGCGGTGACGACACTGGCGGCTCGGTGGTGGGCCGTTTGTCGTCGGTTCGTGACGCCACCGGTTTGGGAGATGCCGGTTCTTTAATGGAGGAGTGAGGGAGAGTTGCGTCCACCGGACTCCGACTTTTATCGGTGGAAGTCCGGGGAGTTGTGGCAGTGAGAACTGCCGGACTTGACGCTGAAGGTATTGCAGATGAAGCTTCCTCTTCGTTTTTCTGGCGGCCGTTGGCACGATTTGTCGACGTTGCTTGCTGCTGCTTTGTTGAAGTCTTCGGCACCTGCTTATCCGAATTCTCAATTATGAAAACATTAGTATTTTTTAGTGGCGGCTGGGGGGTTCAGAGCTAGGTAAAGGAAGGGTACACAAAATCAAGGTTTATGTTCCAATTAAAGTAACGCACAAACTTCATACTTTTGTTATGGGTCATTTTTCAAAAAAATCCTCGAACAGGTCGATTTCATTTTTGTAAAAAGTAAATCAACATTATTGTTTCAAAGAAAATTAATAAAATAAAAAATAAGGAAACTGTTAACAATAGTTAACTTTCTGTTTTTGCCTTATTTTGTAAGGACCTGTTCGGGGATTTGAGTCTTGCGGTACAGTCACTCAAAATGAAAATGACGCGTCCATAAACGAACGCCTAACGTTCAACCCCGCTGCTACCAACCAACCAACCCCTGCTATAAATCATTACAGATCGTAAACTAGTTTTGAGTCGAGTTCCACATTTCATTTTATCGGCTTTTAAAATGTTTAAGGATTTCTTGATGGAAATTGTTGGTTATCCTAAATGTGAAATAATACAATTTTTAAGTTCTTCGCAACGCGATGTTTCGACGCTTTGAGAGAAGGTCACAAAAATAAAATTGTTAGTTGGTTTGCAAATTTAATTTATTATTTGGTTGATACAAAATAAGTTTTAGTGTGTAATTAAAATCTGCAAAATAAAAAAACACGGCAAAACATGGATTCTTATTTCATTTTGTTTAAATTATCATTAAATTAAATTTCGCGGATTGTGATGCGATCACTTTGAAATCCATTGTCCAAAAATTATTTCAATTCAAAATAATTATTATATTTAAAATCTGATTGTCACAAACTGTAACTAAAAATTTGATCGTCTTTATAGTTTATTTCTTAAGAATATAAAACTTATTGCAATAATAGTTGTGCATAAAACAAGATAAAATAAAAATGTCGAAATCCAATTGTTATTCTAAGACGTCTACACTCTTAATGGTTTTAATTATTAATTGCACAATCGTTTTTGTGAACATTTTAGTTTATTAGTGCCGGTTTATAGAAAGCTCCATTAAATTTTAGTTCGTTGTTAACAACGTCTTAAATTTTAATGGAGTTTTTTATAAGCCTGCCCTTAATGTTTTGAAAAATTAGAATCGCCAGAATAAAAGTTATCAATAAATGTTTCGGCAATTCATTCATGGGAATACCCGGATTAAAAATCCGACTATTACCGCAAATAAGATTCACGCGAAAATAATTAACAAACCCGTAACACCACAGGGGATAACTTAAGCCTAAAACTGCAACGAAAGAATTTTCAAATTCTTCTCCGAATTGATAAACATTTATTAATTTTCTTGGAAGACAAATGAGAAGTAAAAAAAAGTTTCATGTTCGTCGCCACGTTTCGACACTTTGAGAGGTCAAAGAAAATCAATTTGTTTTTTGCAAATTTAATTTACTATTTAATTGATGCAAAATAAGTTAAACTAAGTTTATTATAATAAATAAACACTCCAAGTCTTATTGATTTTAGAATACCATTTCGAAATAATAATAATAATTTCGAAATAATAATAATATAAAATTAAATATTATAAGTAGTTAAATTTTTTGTGTTTTCTGCATTTGTTTAAATTTTACAAAAAGATCACTAAAAATGTTTCCCTCTTTAAAATTGAATTACCACTAATTTTTGTTAATTATAACTTCTTTATCTTAAAATTTTCGTAGTCAATCGTGTCTTAATTAAGTATTTACTATTAAAATTAAAATGTCTTAATGCAATTGTATTTCAAATTTTAATTATTATTGCAATAAGTTTTATATTCTTAAGAAATAAACTATAAAGACGATCAAATTTTTAGGTACAGTTTGTGACAATCAGATTTTAAGTATAATAATTATTTTGAATTGAAATAATTTTTGAACAATGGATATCAAAGTGATCGTTTCGCGATCGCATCACAATCCGCGAAATTTAATTTAATGATAATTTAAACAAAATGAAATAAAGCCGTGTTTTTTATTCTGCAGATTTTAATTGCACACTAAAACTTATTTTGCATCAACCAAATAATAAATTAAATTTGCAAACCAACTTAACAATTTTATTTTTGTGACCTTCTCTCAAAGCGTCGAAACATCGCGTTGCGAAGAACTTAAAAATTGTATTATTTCACATTTGGGATAACCAACAATTTCCATCAAGAAATCCTTAAACATTTCAAAAGCCGATAAATGAAATGTGGAATTCGACTCAAAACTAGTTTGCGGTCAAGGGATCGGGGTTGCACGGTAGGCGTTCGTTTATGGACGCGTCATTTTCATTTTGGGTGACTCTACTTCTGCTTCAGTTTGCATTTTCCTCTTGAACTCCAACAGACGCACAAAAACGAAAATAGCCGTTAAAAAAACAGGCCGAAAAATCACCGAATTACATCGAACGTTAGCTTATTATAAGCTATGAATTTATTTACTTTCAAAATTTTCTTCTAATTAAGTAAGGTCGAAAATTTTGATCTACTTATTTCGCAAAACCCATTTTATGAATAGGAAATTAATATTTCTTGCGAATTTTTTTTCTAAAAGAGGAGAAGAACCACGTAAGCAATTACTCGCTCAAAACCATAATTTTTGCCTTTTTCGTACATTGTAAGCGAAATTTTGCTCAAACAGACCGAGAAATTATCTATTTTTCACGAGGTATGGCTCTTTAAATATTAGATTTTTGAGTTAAATTTTTGGCACATTAGATTATGTTTTCTTGAATTTAGTTAAAAAATACAAAATTACTGTTAACTGGTTTTGAAAATAGCTTTAATTAAGCGAAGATTGAACATATTATACTTTACTTTAGATGGGAGTAGGTACCTACAGGTTTTAGGTAGCGAGCCACTGATTTTTTTTAACAAAAAATAAGTTCGCAAGGACGAAAAATTAATTCCTACCTTATTTGGTGGCGGACTGGCGCTGGTGGGACTACTGGTCGTGATCGTAACTCCAATTTTGCCGCTTTCTTTCGACAAAACTTCCGCTTTTCTCTTCGTCCCGATTTCCAATCGGGCCAAAATCGGTCTTCGATCTTCGCTACTCGAACTGTTTGAATTTTCGTTATCGTCGACTCCTGTTGGCACTGGTGATTTAGACGATACTTCGGATTCGGCTCTTGTGTCTTCATCGTCGGGATTTGATGCTGATTCGGATTTTGTTGGTGGAGTTGATTTGCTGATTTCGGCACTTGTAACGCCATCATCTTGACTTTCTTCGCCGCTTGCACGTCCTTCGTCTTCCGTTTCCGTTTGCTGCTTTTCGGGGTGTCGGTCCTTCTTTTTCGGACCGCGTTTGTGGGGGTCGAGTTTTTGGCTGCGTTCGAAGAGGTCGATCAGCCGCGAGTCGAGGATGTTTTCCTCTGGTTCCCATGTGTTGTGCTTTTGGCTCCAGCCTTTCCATTTCACGTAGTATTCGACGACACCCTGGAAAAATATCGAAAAAATGCTAATAATCCACAACTGGATTAACTAAATATGACTAAAAGATTCATCTTCAATGATTATTTAAATCATTGAAGATGAATCTTTTAGTCATAAAATTATAACGTGCTATTGTTTCGTTCCAATAGACTTTGATAACTCAAGTCATAATCTTTGTTTTCTTTTCGGTTACTTCATTCGATTCATAACTGTTATAGCGAGTGATTCGATATAACAATGTTGGCTTCCACCTCGCTGGTGATAGCAATTAATTACGAAGCATTCATACGAGTAATCGATCTGCTGTGTCATTCTACTCATTCTCATTATTATAATTCCATTGCATAATTATGTGCCAAAGAAATTTGATGCATGTTGAATGAGCAAATTTTGAATGAAATATTCAAGACTTAAATTATGTGCCTAATTCGCCCATGTGATATTAATTGATCAATCATGTCTATTAGATAAAACTAAGATAAAACTTGTTTGAATACGTTTCATGAAAGTAAAATTATTCTAGTACGTTATTATCAGCCGCGAATAATTTGAAAACTTGCCATAAATTCATATTTTAAACCATTTACATTTTTATTATTTAGTCTGAAGTAGGTAATTCCAAGATAAGTTAATTAAAAAATGTGGCTGCTTTTTGTCATAAAGTCTACATTAGGAAAAATATAAACAAAGTGATAATAATACTCTAAAATTTTCACGAAATGGGTCTCAACGATATGATTAATTTATAATTTTGCTTTGAAGATGCGACCAAAAATGCTATTCAACTTTTTATCAATTATTTTATTAATTTCTTTCTTTTTAATAATAACAGTTCAGAATGAAATTTTCGCAAAACTGTTGAGACAAAGTTGTCAATACCCAGATCAATGTAATCGTGGATTAATTTTACAATGCATCCAAGAACTGACTCACCCTGAATAAAAAGATGAGAAAATGTGCTTTAAATTTAATGATTCATTATTATAATTACGTGTAACTCGTTGAGAAATTTGCATTTTCTTACGACATGCATATTTTTACAAACGCAATTACAAATGCTAAACAATTAAAAAAATAGAACACAAAAAATTTGAAAAATGTGAGTTTGTTGAAGATATAAATATAAAATATAAATTGCAATAACTAACTCATTCATTCAGTGTAATTAATTCATCTCATAAAAATTTAGTTACATCAATGGACAAAAAAGTAAGGAAAGATTCATATTCACACCACATGTGATATGTCCCTATTTTAAGAATTTTTTTGGTTACATACAACCTAATTGCTTTCGAGTTGAAATTAGAAGTGTTCTTTATTTAACCTTTTTTGATGCAAATTATTCCATTCACGAATGATCTGTAACGATAATCTATCTCTTTTTACGGCTTTGAAATTAACATCCGGCAATTGTGAAAATAATAAATAAATTAAAGCGAAATGTTGTCAAATATTTTTATTTTTAAACAACAAAAAAGGCACTAGTTGCAACTAAAAATTAAAATAATTAAAATATCCCTACTCGCTTTTGCCTAATTTATTTCTGAGTGTGTGTAGATAAAACATGTATTACCAGTATTACCACAAATAAGATTTGATATAAAAGTGCAAATATTTAATTTAATTGGTAAATTGTGAATCAGATAATGGATTTCAATTCCCTTTAGCCCATAAATAATGAAACAGTAATAAAAAAGCCTTACAATTCGAATTGAAATTTTTGTTTTTTTATTTTGTAGTAAATTTTTTGTCAAGAAACCCAAATGTTTGAAGAATGCATTTTCGAGCTGTGGCCTTTTAAACATTTCTTATCTCAATGTTTACACAACTGAAACATTAAGTCATCGTCAGTTTAGACGATGTTTGTGTTATTTTTTACCAAGCTTCACATTACTCCATAATTCTAAGCGCACAAATGTATTAACTTTTTTTTTTTTCAAGAAATGAGACATCTGCGGACATTTCGACCAGTTCATAAATTATAAATTACGACCTTGGATTACTTTATTGACTCCAAGCCGTAATAATAAGCTTGTAAAGCTTTTATTGTCAGTCAATCGTCAAACCCGTTTCGTCCATTATACCAGAACTTCCTCAACATGTGGCACTTAGCAACAATAATGACGATTTACAACCCCAACCCCTAATTTCTTGCCTCTTTATTGAAAAAACCGAAAACACGACTAATTAACCCCGACTTCCTCCCGAAGCTCCCCAGCCGTGACTCACGTCTTAGACCGGAAAGGGGTGACAGGAAACCCCAATTACGTAAGGAAATACCCCTTGAGTCACAAACCCTTCCAACAAACTGTCGCTGGAAATTCGAGGTTAGCTCCGCCAAGAGCCCCATTTCCACCGCCAAACAATTCAAAAAAATGATTCAATCATTTTCAAGGAGGAAAACTCACCCGACGGACTCGTTTTTTTATAATCCTTTCGGCGGCATAAACATGGTCACCAAGTTCCATTGTTATGGCTGATGGGGACGCATAAAAACTCCCAAAATTATTGCGCACCAGAGATTATCTAAGTGCACAACCACAAATCGAACTCAGCTTTTCTCAGCATTTTCCCGAGAAAAACAATACGGAGTTTTCCGCGAAATTCACAAATTGCGTCCACAACAACTCACTCACATCACATTGGCTTTAGGGAATTTGAGGCCGCTAGGTTGGACGCACTGTGCGCACAGCGGAGTTATTTTTGACGAAATTGGTCATTTCTCGATTTACAAAGGACAATTTTACACAGTCTTTAAATAAATTGGGTACCAGAAGTTTGGGTAAAAAGCAATTTGGGAACGTTCTTGTGGTTATGGCAGGCTCTGCTATACGTACACCCCCGGTGTGATAATGGACTCGTCAGGGCGACCAAATTTTCAAAATGTTTTTCAAACACAGTTGAATGTTTTCAATTAAAGTTTTCCTAACGCTGGTTTTACCACATGAACTTGTTTATTATGTCTGAGATTACATAACAATTTTTTGTCCCTTCGTTGGTTTATGTATCACGCTTGCAATTATGAAAATTTTTTCGTTCTTGGAAAAATGAAAATTTTAGCAGTGATTTATGTTCAGAACCTTATCTTTTTCCCAGAACTTCCAATAATTAATTGTTTATTGAAAAAAAAAACATTTAATTGAGGCTTTCGTGCGATTTCGTAATTTGTGTTGTATGAAACTACCACATTTTAAATCCTTAATAATTTAAATAATTATTCAATCAAATTGAACTTTATCTTATCGCAGATTTTATTTTATCAAATTTGACTAATTTTTGGTTGACAACAAATTCTTTGACATTTGACACTTCCCTAACCTCGAAATACAAACCGGTTGGCTTGAAAGTTGGGTGTAATAAAACGGTTCAAAAAATGGCTGGGGCTTCGAAAAAATCACGCAAAGTCGCAAAACCCGCCTCTGATGAGGAATACCAAAGTGACGAGTCTGGGAGCTACCATGGACAACAAGTGGGTACGATTTTTGGGGTTATGCCTGCAACACGTGCTCTTGTAGGAAATCCAAGCGACTTTTGAAGGCCGAAATCCCGAAGGACAAGACTTTCACGGCATTAAACAATTACTGAATCAGTTATTTTTAAGTGCACATGTTGATTTGGGTCAAATGAGTGATATGCTGATTTCCCAGGCTGGTGTTGGATCTGTTCTGAAGCAAAGTTTTAACGATAGCGACGATGAGGAAGATATGGAGATGGTGGAGGAGTCTGATGTGTTTGGTATCACTAGTGTTATCAATTTGACTCAACATAAGGTGTTTTTGTATTTTTGCATTTTGTGTGATAATTGGGGAGTTTCAGGAGACACCATGTGTTCAACAACTGTACAAATTCGTTGATGATGAAGTTACGAAACAAGCCGACCCGGAAACTAAAACTTTGTTTAAAGAAATTGTGGGAAACAATTCGAACAAAATTGGTTTTATCGTCAATGAACGGTTCGTTAACATACCATCAAAAATCTCCCTCCCAATGTTACACGCATTACAAGACGAAATACACAGAATGGGGAAGAAAAATGACGGCTATAAGTTTGATTATTACTTAATGATTTGTAAAAACTGGAAATCCAAAAGCGACAATAACGAAATTGTGTTTTCAAACGATGAAGAAGAAATCTTCTGTAAGAAAGCTGATTGTAGGTTTGAATACAGTGTGGCCGGAAAAACTGACACAGGATTGACGGGGAATTGGCAAAGTGAAGACAAAGAATTAATTCCACACAGAGTAATCATTTTGTTTAAAGCGGACAAGCTTCCGAGTATTATAAACGAAATACAAAGTTTTGTATCAAACTAGGCTAAGAATAAAATTTTTTAAGAGCAAAGTGTTTACATATTTTATAAAGTCACATAATTGGCCATAAGTGTAAATTACAGACAACGTACAAATAAAATGTATCGCACATAGCACAGCTACATGTTTAAAAAAAATAAGATAAAACAAACTACAGGCAAATAAAAAGCATTAAATTGTAAAAAATGAAACCAATACTCAACCATTAAAGATGGTTTCAGGGACTTTTTTGTAGGAAATTTAATTCTGTATAACTTTCTTACGCAATTTTAAAACAATATTTTTTTTCGTATTTGTCGTGAAAATTTATCTCAGCTTATTAAAAATTGTTCCGCAACGTTCCTGCTTTTATGTAAGCAATTAAATTATTTAAAACAAAACTTAACCGACAAGGTCTAACTCGTTTTTTCTCCAACGCACCAAATTTTTTAGTCCAAGAAACCGAGTTATGTTGTATTTAGTTTCACTTAAAGTACAAAATGCTAAAATAAATGCAAGTCATTGGTCAATAATGATTAGGAGGTTCAAAAATAAGTTAATACTGATTAACAAGATCATTTCTCTTCACCAGATTGGGATGAAAAGCCGTAAAAACAGTCAAATTTCTGCTAACCGTGTAGTTTTGTGTGCCATCATCTAATTTATGTGTTTTTTCATCAAGTTTTGTAAGTTCAAGTGTATCAAGATTAAGCAGTTCCATAGTAATCGGTCGTTCATTAGGTTTTAAATTCCAATGTTTCGTAGTAGTATGCAGAAACAAAATATTATTACACAAAACTGACTCCACATAATTCAATTCACTCATTTCCACCCCGGGAAAGTTGATATTCCTAGTCACCACAAGCACATTGTTTTGTACTTCAAGTTCGAATAATTCGATCTCTGAAAAGAGTCATTTGATTTTGAAACAAAAAAATCGAGAAATACCTTTAATATAAATCCTAGACTTGTAACAAAACAATGATAAGTCATCAGAAAAAGCCGGAAGGACGTCGTTTGTATCACAGATAGTTAAAGTGGTCCATTCGTCCAGTTTAGGCGAAAATAAATAACCACACTTGTTGTTTATATTCAAGATAAACAGCTTGTCTCCAAACGGACAACACTTGAGTTGTCTCCCCGCACACGGGAGCTGCACCAGTTCGCTCCACTTATCTGAAACAAAGTGATAAAAAATCCACAAAAATTTTGTACTCTTCACCTTCCTCAATGTTGTACCAGAAAAGATTATCTTGGATGACCCGAAAAGGCCCAGTCCCTCCAACCACAAACAAATACTTGCCGCAAACACAAGACTCAAAGTGGCGGCGTGGAAACGCAATCCTTGAAAACAAATCAGGCGCCTTCAAACAAGTGTACAGGTGGTGCATTTGGATGTCCGAAATTAAGAGGTTTAGAGAAAAACAAGTGACACATTCTCGAGTCCGTTTTCCTCTAAGTTTCGGAGATCACCTATCGGACATCAAAAATGCACCACCCTGTAAGTGCTACTCACTTGCGCGTTTTCCAGCTCTGTTTAATAACATCATAGGAACGAAAATCCAAGTTCCATTCTCCCTTGCCCAACATGTACTCTCCCCCATACACAAAAATGAACTGTTTGTAGCCACAGATCCGGAAGCCATTCAGTGAGTCACAACTTGGAGTCATCCGAAGGAATCTTCTGAATTCCAAGCACTGCAAGTCTGCGAACTCACTGAATTAAAAAATAAATAAAAACGCCCGAGTGGCTCACCTAAATAAGCGCCAATGGACGAACCCGTGTTGTCGTTCAAATCACTGTATCGTGTCTTACGTTTCCACTGATCTAAAATTAAGCGTCTAATCTCTTGGCTTGATGATAATTAAACCAACCGGAGTGAAATTTTGAGGCAGCTGTTAAGGGTGGGCAATGTACGAACTCATCCAGGAAAATACACGGATATCCGTGGCGGTTGCGGTTTTTTGACTTGAGCAAAGACTTGGCTTTGTTCATACATTCCGTGTTGAAGTGAACACAATTGGAGTCCTGCTTTAGGCCAATTACGCAATTTAAGGTATCAAGGAGCGCCCCGTGTTTACTAACATAGGGATTAGCAATGATTTTGTCAACTTCTTCGATCGTTAACGCGTTAAAATCGAGACAATGTAACAATTTCAACAACATCTCTAAACCCCCGTCTTCCAAATTGCAATACCACCGCATAATTGATTCAAAAACATCGAACTCCGAAGTGGCGAACAAGTACACACTCCCGACGTAATTAATCAGTTCGTTTAAGCCTAATTCTAGAAAACAGCTCGTCTCTTTGAGTGATTTAAATTCAAGCAGTGATAATAATTTTGCTTCGAGGGAAACTTCCGGGATAGCTAACGCTTCTGTGTACAGCCAGATTTTAAGGCAATTGTGTACAGACAACACAGATGCCAGCCGTGCAATACATATGTCTTTAATTTCGAGGAATTGCAACATACAAACTGCTTGGACGACAGCTAAAACTAGATCTTCCCTAATAACATATTCTCTATCCCAAAGTAATTTTAAAATTGTGGATACAGCTTCAGGTTCAACGCCCTATAATTAATACAAATGACTGGTGAAAACACAAAAAATGCTTGAATAACGTACGTTTAATGTAATCACGGATTTTGAGCTTTCGGTGAAGTTGCCCTCAAACATGGCTTTAAAATAGTCACTGTGTTTGATTAAGTCCGCGCGGCTACACTGGATGGTGCAATTTTCAATTTTTAACGTTACAATATCGTCATTTTCTTCCATTTTAACAGTTTAATAACGTTAATAATCGAAAACAACAACGAATTTTGATAACCTCAAACTTTGTTAGTAAACAGAACACTGATACCAACGTGCTGAAAGAAGTCACCAGAAGCTCATTCAAAAAATTAATTTTAAATTTATAACTCAAGAAAAAGCACAATGATGAGTACAGTCAAAATATGTACAAAAATACAGAACATTAACCGAAAAATGTAATTTTTTAGTTGATTTTGATTTTATTTAGGCAACCAGCATTACCAGCACCCTGTTCAGCTGGTTGCGAATAACTATTGGGGCATTTCACCTAAAATAAACAAAAAAAAATGCCACAACTTGAAATTTGGTTACAACTGTTCTCCTGATGATTTTTTTGATTTGATTTGGTTTCTGTTTTTTTTGTAAAGTTATTTATTATTTATAAAGTTATTGACTCCTAAAGAATTGACCAAACATTAAGGCTAGTCTGGACTACCATCGAAAGCAAGGCAAAAATTGGTCTCATTTTTTGGGCGCAAATTGCATTTTGAAAAAATGGTCGATGTCTATCGATTCTGTATGATCGTTAGATTTGCGGTCGTATAAAAAAAACCTTCAAAAGTTATTAGTTTTTAAAAAATTACCAAAAACGTCTATAATTAATCCCCATTTTTAAGCCGCATAAGTAACTTTTTCCACCTGAATTTAGTATGCATAGATAGGACTTTTTGGGGGGAATTGCGGTAGTATTTTCTTTTTAACCCAAACATCTTAGTTTTTTGTTAAATCTGTTAAAAACAAATTAAAGGTATGCAACTCTTTATACATCCGTTGGAAGGTTTAAAGGATCACCCTCATGATTTATGGCCTATGGAGGCTACCTGGAGTGACTCTAATGACGAACGGTAATAATTATGGTTTAGCTTTCTGAATAATTAGAAAATAAACATGCATAATTCCGGGATTTTAGTCGGTATTCGTTATTTGGAATTAAACATAAAGAAATAATTACGCGTAATTATAATTGGCAAAATCATACGCAAAGTGCCAAAATTTTGATTTATAAAATTTTGTAGCAGTGTAGTAAAAAGCACAATAGGTTACACCGCGCTAAAACAATTACAAGGCCCTTCTGAGAGGCCACTATTGTACTTAAAAAAAATAAAACAAAAACCAATAAACCAAGGACAAGAAATATAAAAAACAAAAGATCATAGGTCTTTTCGCAAAATATTTCTCAGCGGTTTATTTGTACTGAACCTTGAATCAACAATTTCAGGTAGCATTGCTTTCATATAAAAATTTTCAAGAATTTGGGCCGTATTTGTCGTCATCACGTTCAATAATATCGCAAGCTATACTTTTTTCTGTGTACATTACAAAGTAACATACATCCCTTTTCGTGATGTGTAATTGTCCTTGCACTTGGTACATATAATTATGGTTCGATTTTAGTTTAATTTTACCAGATCTTATAACAATTTTTAAAACATTTATATTTGCGTTTGATTTTCGAAGTAGTATTTTTTTGACACGTTACGCAGTATTTATTTCTCACACCAACATAAAGTTTTTTTACTTTTTCAAATTATTTCGTATTGTTTAAACTATTTTTCGCAACTATTAATGATGTCTCTTTAGTATTTTTGTCCATCAAAAAAGCTCTAATTTATAAGAAGCTAATTTATAAAAAAGTGTTTTCAGGTAAGTTTCATTTTAAATCCTAAACTCAATGCAGTACATTTTTAAAAAAGCATTCAAAATGCTCTGTATTTGTATGACCGAATGTCACACTAATTGGTTGGCTGATATAGAAAAATACAGAGATTCAGTTTAATATCCGAATATCCACATAGGAAAATAGTTAAATTATATTTTTGATTACCACTTTCAAGTCCTAATGAAGAATGAAGTACATGACATGACTGTTTTGTCTAGAATCTTATAAATATTGAACCTAAGGTTTTAAGAGCAACTAAATTTTCAAATTATTTAGTGGACAATAATTATACCGCCGAAAACACAATTTTTCTACCAACAATGTGGTCTAGTTGAATTTGAAGTTGTCTCGCATAAGAACGGTCAAAACAAATTCCAGGCATTTAAATTTTATGGCTATTCCCTGCTGTGAAGGACGCAGGCAAATCCCATGACTGACAGCTTTCCAGTAAATTAAGGGATAGTACGGGCATTTGAAAATTATGCAACCCACATTTCTCAAAACTTGAATTTTATCTGAGTACAGACTACCCTTAAGTTAGAATTATACTACGAATCGTGCGAATGCACAAATTTGATACCCATTTTTTAAGAAAAATGTTAAATAAATAGATCATTTAGGAAAACATTGCATTACAATTTGTTAGAAAATCGTAGTTCCTGGTCCTGGTCCGGACATTAAATTAGAAATAAAAAAAGTGTTTTTCTAATAATTGGCAACAGAGTGCCTACTATTAATGTAAAAAGACAAACTGCTTCGGTTTAGTTATCTCGTAGACAAAAAGCTCAACCAGGAACGCAAGTGTTGCGAATAAAAGGCCCAAAAGTAGCCCGTAAAACAGGAACAAAGTCATGTCTAGAGTCAAGGGTTTGATTGCGTCAGTGTCCGCAACACCTTCCGGTGACAAAAAACCCTCAAGTGTCGCATTATGAATAGACCTTTTCGCCCACAGCTCAATAAAACCTCCTTCGCCCAATCTCCTCAATTTTTTGTTTAATACGGGCAAAAGCGGAGAATTA
This sequence comes from Tribolium freemani, assembly GCA_939628115.1. NCBI lineage: Eukaryota > Metazoa > Arthropoda > Insecta > Coleoptera > Tenebrionidae > Tribolium > Tribolium freemani. The sequence goes on along the minus strand of OW626791.1, from coordinate 14,417,460 downwards.
TGAATGACTTTGTACGACTGGTAATTCGGAATGATACTCTCTTTGACCAAATGGTACATTTGCGCCCCATTTCTCCTTAGATTTTTGCACCTAGAGACGAAAAGTGCGATGTCATGTTCGATTATAAACGCGGGGATTTTTGAAATGTCGTTTTTGTAAGTCATTTGATCCATCAAGCCTTCGTTACTGTCCAGGGGTAGTAATGCAAGAATGAACTTTTCGTACTGCGTTCCGTTGTATTTCTTTTGGACCTCTTCGGCGTAGTTTGGTAGCGAGTAAAGTGGCAGTCCGGATTCAAACACTTGTTCGATTGTGTTTATGTCAGGATGGTTCAGTCTGATGGCCAGAAAGCTTGTTATTTTAGTTTGTAGGAACATGTTTATAATAAAACCGGACAATATCCACCCGAAAATCAGCAAGCGTTCCAAACAATTCCGTGGGAAGTGGATTACGTGGTTTATTACCAAGACAGACAATACTTCGAAAAAGACGTCTTTGATGATAATATGCTTTTTGCATAATTTTCTAATAGTCACAATCAAGAGAAAAACAACTGGAACATTATTATTAAACTTGCGCACAACTCCAACAATTTCGTTACTTAAAGAAATTGTCATGTTTAGGGCCCAAGTGGAGGGCTTGTAAATTGACGCCATTAATTCCCCCACTGGTATTTCGGAAGCTTTCGGAACCAAAATACTTAAGTCGTTCTGAGTATGAGGATATAAATTCTCCACAATTTGGTCATCAACTGTAAATTGCTCCGACTTGATCAAAATCGAAATGTCCCTCTTCTCCAAAATTCTGATTTTTCGGTTCGCCCTATCAGGCCAATTGATTGCCTCAAACCAAGGATTTATAAACGCATTGTCCATCGTTTCAACTTGCAGTTTCCCATTTAAATGTGCCACAATTGTGGCAATTGCGTTATAATCCTTTCCCTCAAAATGCACTTTCCCGTTCCTCCTCACTTTTTTAATTTTCGTTCTATCATGAAACGTAAACAAGCAGTTAATTCTGCTCCCGTGCAAATCTCTCGTCTTGTCGTAGAAGAAAGGCAAAGGCGAGTTGGTCAAGTCAACAATTTTGTTGAATGTAGGCAGAAAAGGATTGTGGGTCATCACTTCAATTTTTCCATCAGATTCGTACACCACGATCACATTAAAACACTTAATTTTTGCGTACGAGTTTAGAAGATACGTTATAAAAATCGGAACGGGTTGTTTGGTGAGGATTAGGACAATCTTAGCTCGTGAGACTCTCACTCTTTTGAAAATGTCATTAGCGTACGAGAGATCACCCTCTGGGTCAGTCAGGACGAATTTAAAATGATTTGGATTGAGCTAGAAAATGCTTTCAATTTCAGTTGAGTTAAATGAAATTGACTCACTAGTGGTTTAATGTTTTGGTTAATGCCGAAATTGATAATAATAACACTGGCAAGTTCGTTCAGTTTTTTGATAGCAAAGTCGCTAAAGTCGGGCTCAACTTCGTTAATAGCGATGTAGAGGAAGCCGTCTTTTTCGTGGCTGTTTTCCATGATTATGCGAACCATGAATTCTTTCATAACATTCGAGAGTAAGTAAGGTTCTATTTCGAGTAATTCCAAATTGGTGCCTTTACTGATTTGGAGATACTCAAGCAAAAATATAAGGTAATAGAGACGCATTGTGTTTGCGTGTTTAGAAGGAAGTGATACAGAAATCGTGTTGTCGCCCTTTTATAATTTGACTGAGTCCAAGAGATATTACCATAATCATAAAATAAAATGAGTAGCGCAAATCATTTCAGGTGAAGAATAACTTCATTAAATAAACATAAATTTTATTAACAACCTGTGTTTTCTTACACAAATAAGCATATTGATGTACAATAAGTAGAACTATTACTATTACCTACTATTTCTAAAGTATAACAAAACCATTTTACGCCAAGTATAATAAAAATGATAATGTTAAAATCAATGATTTTCAAGTACATAATATCATAAAGAATTTCAAACAATAACAAACATAAATAAGTGGGAAACTAATAGTTTAAAAAAAAAGAGTTAGGTCAAATAATTCAATCTCATTTCCTCAGACCCTAAGAGGAAGGATACAATAAATTGTAATATTTATTATTAGTATAACTTTCTTTTATAAACGAAAGCATCCAAAAATACAAAGATTATTTGTCAGATAATTATGACCATAATAATTGCTGTCAAATTTTTTCTCAATTTTGTACAGGGTCAAAAAAAACATAAAAATAATAATACAACAAAAGGAGTGATCAGGCCAGATTATAGTTGTGGGAGCCCCTATGCTAATCTGGCACGGCGGCAAAAGGTTATCCTTCTACCTTTTTACTAATTTTTAATTTTATATTATTTATTAATTATTATAATTTTTTAACCAAGGTAAACACATGTAAAAAGATATACAGTAAATAAGTTAATAAAATTAAAAACAAATAATAAATAACGAACGCAAAAAAAAACAACAATAATGTCTACCTTACTTTCTCCAAAATCGAATTTTACGACATTTCATTCAAGAAAATTAATTAATACCATCATTAACTGAAAACAATATGACTCCTATTACACAAAACTAAATGGAGGTTTAAAAAGTGTATCCCTTTAGTTTATTAATGGTTTTTCAATTTCTGTTAACCTACTGATACCAGAGTAGCAGATTGTAGTTTTGCCGCTCCGTAGAATTTTTTTGTGCAATCTAAACTTTTTTAAATAAATGTAAAACTTTCAAGCAAATTATTCGACTTAATAAAAAAATAAGTAGACATCCCATTTTGTTCATATAAGTACTTTGAGTGATGCTTAAATATTGCTTTGTGTGAAAAATATGTTAAAAATATGTCGCTAACCCCAAAATTTAATTAATTAAACAAAAATAAAAATAAAAATATACGTAATTTTGAGACTAGCAAGCTATACCAAGTTTGTTTTATTGGAATGACACTAGAAATTACAAAATTCCGATTCCTGAATATTTCAACGTTTATTGTAATTAATAAATCTACTATTATTAAAATAAATTAATTAATTTTATGAGGAATTGTAAAAAAAATCTAAAAAAAGTCATATGTATAGAAAAAACAAAGTATTATAATAGTAAACACTGATTTCTGTGTGAATAATGATTATTAATTTTTAAGATAGGTATAGTAAAAATTATTTTTAGGAGACACCTAGTATATTGTATAGAATTTAGAAACTAATTTTCTTTTCTTTCCTCAATCCTTACTCACAAGCTTCTATTATCCAAATTTTGACTTCGTTTTTGTTTTTTTTGTTTTACATATGTTAATTTTATTTTTAATTTGTCAAAAAAAAGTTGTTTTCGTTGGCGCCCCTAGGCTTTAGCCTAGGTAGCCTAATGGGTAATCCGGCCCTGGTACGGTTTCGTGTAATATATTTTTATTGGAGAACAGCAAACTGTTTTACTTTGTTGTTGACAAACGCTAATTCCCTAATTTAAATTTATAATAAGTGCCACCCACGAAGATGACTCCTGCAAGGTGTAAAAGTAGGCCAAACACCTATCATTAAATCTCTTTAAGACACGCCACATCAAAATAGCCGCACTCGTATGTAAATCAGCTCCTTATTATGCACACCACTTTCTTTATCTAACAGTACCTTTTTCTGGTGGTACTTTGAAAATACTAATCAAGAAAGCAATTTTGACCATCGGAACCACGAAACAAACCCCCTGTTTGCCCTCCACCCAACTTTGGTCCCCATTTCATCCATTATTTTCCACACCAGTTGTCACACTTCACAATGATAGTAGAAAATGGTGAAATGAAATTTTACTTTCCTCATACTTTCTTGCCGACAAATCAATACTTATTTCTAGCGGCATTTTTCGCGACGACACTTCAAATTCTTCCTGCCACAAGTGTAGTGCCTCACCATGTCGTATATCACTGTGGGATTAATCACAATTTCGATTTGTAAGTGCAACTATTGTTATATAAATTTAATGAAGAAAAAAAAAAAAAGGTGTGACCTGGTGCCAAGTTACACTCCCAAACCAACCCATCAAAGATGCCCTCTACCTCCACAACGCCACTTCCTCGAACCTGACCCTAAGGGACTGCGCTTTCCGGCCAACCGACCAAAGACAGCGATGTCCCGACCCTGATGTTAGGTTTATTTTGTACAGCGGGGGCGAAAGCGAGGTGGTTGACTACACAAAACGCGATTTTTTGAGGCAGAGCAAATGGGATCATACTAAAGAGGACATGATCCTGATCCATGGGTACGCTGGAGGTGATGGTACTTTGCCCATGGCTGTGCTACGCGATGCGTACATCCACCATGGGTCTTACAACGTTTGGGTGGTGGATTGGGGCAAGTTGGGCCCACCACCATGCTACAGGGCTGCAGTGCACAACATGAAAGCGGTAGCTCGCTGCATTGGCGACCTTCTGATGGCCCTAAGGGCCATGGGACTGCAAACCGATAAAATGACCTGTGTTGGGCACTCCTTAGGGGCCCACATTTGCGGCTTGATTTCTCGTTACGTCCTATTCCGAATCCACAGAATCATAGGTCTAGATCCTGCCAGACCTTTAGTCCCAAACTCCTCAAGGCTTGAAAGTGGGAGTGCGGCCGCTGTTCATGTTCTTCACACAAATGCGGGGCATTATGGGGAGTCGGGGAAAAGTGGACATGTCGATTTTTGTATTAATGGTGGAAGGGTGCAGCCCTATTGCGAAAATTCTGGACGTACGATGATGTTAATATATTTCGAACGCTTTTGTTTCAAATAATTTTTTAGTCGATGAGCAGTTGTGTAGCCACGTTTGGGCTGTGTGTTACTTGGCGGAAAGCATCCACAAGAATTTTGTCAAAAGGGCAGAGCCCTGCTCCAGACGGTGCCCCACAGGGCCAAGGCCTGGCCATCGCATTGGGATCCCCATCGAAATGGGGCAATTTACGCCTTTGTCGTAAGTTTTTGTCAATTTGGATGCTTTGTCTTAGTTTTTTTTAGGGCAAGTGGTTCGTATTGTCTTCATGATAATTATCCTCCGTACTGTCCGACTCAAGCTGGAGGGGTTGGGGATAAGAGATGCTGCTTGAAGTCGCCACAAATAAAACCTCCCACTACTGAGGAAGTTGAAGGTTGAGGCGTAACAGTTTTGTTGATTTTTATTTTCTCGTATTTTCAGGAATCCCTCTGTTCGCCAAAAAATCGCCCTAGTGAGGGATTTACTGTACCTGTATTTATTTGATTTGTATTTATGAGTGCTTATTTATTTGTGTTGTTGAATGCAAAATAAAACTTTTTGTGACTGTTCTTTTATTTTATTTGTTTAAAAATGCTAAGGATTATGGAAAAAAACAATAAAATATACAATAAAATTGTGATTCAAATCTCTATTAGCAGTTATTACTCTTCAAAAGAATGTGAAACTCCCTCGAAAATAGAAGTAAAAAAATCTAATATATAATTCATTCCAAATTCAAGTATAACTTTTTTCTGAATTTATGCTAAACATAAAAGTATGAAGAGTCATTTATTTCTAACAATGGCAGATAAAGCTTAGATTTACATCTAAAAAAAATAACTAAAAGACAAGGTCAAATTATTTCACTCGATAAAACAAACAACAGGTGAGTTTGCTGAAGTATTTATTACTTTATCTCATAAAGTATTTATGTTTTGAAAATCTTAACATATTACTTTGGTTTTATAAATTAGATAATTTAATTAAACATAAATAAAAAAAGCCATTCTGAATGAATGTAAAATTGCCTCGAAAACCGCAGTAAAAAATCTACCTAATATAATTCATTCCAAGTTCAAGTATTGAAGTAATTCATGCTAAGCAAAATTTTTATATTTTCATTCAAGGTACGAAGAGTCATTTATTATTATTTATTATTATTATAAACAATGACAGATAAGGCTTAGACCTACATCTAAGAACAAATATCTAAAAGACAACGGTCAAGATATTTCACTCGATAAAACAAACATAAAGTGACTGAAGAGACTGCTAAAGTATTTACTACTTTATCTCAAAAAGTATTTGTGTTTTCAAAATGTTAAAATCTTTCTTTAATTTAAAAATTAGATACATAATTTAAGTGTAATAAGTAATAAGTGATACTGATCATAAACAGCATAAGTTTGCATTTAGTTAACAGATATTATTCTAGGCAGAGTTTTGGGTAAAGTTTGTTAAATAACAAATAATAATAATAGGTAAATTGTTCAGTTGGTAGATAGCGAGATTTATTTTGAGGCTCTAGTAAAAATAAATTAAAAAAAAAAACTGAAAATTGACTCGCATTTTTCTGACGTAGAGACAAACCGGGTACTCAAAAAAATGTACCTCTCTATGAAAGTACCATAAACTTCTTTACATATTTAATTGGAAGGTACGCCTCTTAAACGATGCAGGCAGTCCATCGCAATGAAATAAATTATGTTAATTGTCTTATGTAATAAGCGTACACACTTTTCATTTCCATCAATAAAATTTAACACTTGTATTCTGTAAACGAAGGAAAATTAATTGTATTTTGTGATTAAATGCCCACTACCATAGATTAAGTACTTAATCTATGCCACTAGACATCAATATTAACCCAATTTTAAAACAATTTTTATGGTTTTTATTTTGTCTGGAATATTCGACAGGTTTATTGGACTTGGAGAAAAAGACAAAATCCAAACATACTGAAGTATTTTGATCAAGTCTGATTCCTCGAGCTGAAAACAAAATAAATTTATATTTGTAAATTGTTCAGAATTTGCTTTTTTGTTCTTCATTCAAGCTTTAACCAAGCCTTTACATTATTCAAATTTTTCATTGCAACACATTTGCCCTTAACATTTAAATGTACAATAACGCAGCGCATCAATAAAAAGGTAAACATTGCTACGTTTTTTAAATTTAAAGTTAGAAGCACAGACCATGAAATTTGTATTAAATAACGTGAGGTAAATCCAAAACGGAATTATTATCGTACGTAAGGTGAATCTAGATCCTCATCAGTACCCAAAAATCAAAATTTTCCAACTTTCAAGCCCATTGTTTTCCAAATTAAATACACAATAAACCACATTCAGGTGTCACTCGACAACATTTCGGTGCGGCCCAATCGACCAGTAGACTAGGTCAACGAATTTATTATTGTTATTATCATTGTTAAATGGATTATTATATAATTGTGGCCGCCCAAGAAAATTATGAAACATTTCCATTTAAATATGAATAAGTGCCACCACCGATAGCTAAGTGACTTCATTAAAATGCATACGATTTGACATTGCTACCTCTATTTAAATAAAAACTTTCTTTTATTCACCAGACGAAAATTCAAATAGTTGAGTAGTTGCTGTAAAATATCCAGAGGATCAATTGTTGTTTGTTTCTAATTACGAGAACTACTCTTCCATGGAAATGAAGAAACAAGTTGTGCCGTTAACGCGGTTTTTCGACATCGATCGATGCTAGAAGCATGTCTATCCGAAATGATAATTCCAGTGGCTGTGTTGTGGTTCTATTTTATGTTATCACGTAAGTAGGCAATTTTCACCAAACACAACACCTCATTTATCTAGAAATTTGCACCGTTGCAAATTCATTGCAACTGCTTTTCGGTGACTGCCCTATTTATTACGAGGAACCATGCAATACCAACATGGTCAAATTTTTCCTCACCACTGGTGCAGCGAATTTATCCACCCTCCACCAGCTCAACCCTTTCAAAGTGCACCTACCCGAAAATTTCGACAAGCTAGCACCAGTCAAAATCCTGATCCATGGTTATGGGGGTTTGGGGATCGATAAGGCTATTAAAAGCGTCAGGAAGGCATACCACGAAATCGGTTACAACGTTATTTTAGGTGATTGAGACTAAACTTAAAGTTTTGCAAATTTGAGCAAAAATTTTAGTGGATTGGGGGCCTCTGTCTGAAGTCCCGTGTTACGCCACTGCTTATTTGAACACCTGGCATGTGGGACAATGTATCGCAATCCTAGCAGTGAGCCTAATCCCGCTGGGAATCTCCCCAAGTTCCCTGCACTTAATCGGGTTCAGTCTGGGGGCTCACATAGCAGGGTTTGCTGGGGCTAACATTAACAGAGCTTTGAAAATCCGGCCTGCCAGGATAACGGGCCTTGATCCTGCACTTCCCTTCTTTGCAACGCCTAACAAAGAGTGGAAACTTGATCCTTCTGATGCAAAATTCGTGGATGTGGTCCACACAAGTGCTGGGACTTTTGGCAAAGTGGAAGCACTTGGACATGCCGATTTTTACATGAACGGGGGGGCTTTGCAACCGGCTTGCTACCAAGCACCTTGTATGAATTTTTCTTTAGTTTTTTGTTTTTAAATATTGTTTCCAGATCCCCCACTGTGTAGCCATATAATGGCAGGTTTATATTTTGCCGAGTCGATCAAGAACAAGAAGAGTTTTATGGGAGTGCAGTGTGATAATATCGCAAATTATGTTTTGGGGTTGTGCTCTGAAAACACCAAAAGTGTTATGGGAGAATTTACCAACAAACGGTAACTCAATTTATTTCATAAATGATAAAGTATAATAAAAATTTGTAGGATCAGAGGAAGTTTCTATGTTGAAACTTCCAACTCGACTCCTTTTGCGCTGGGCTATGCATTTGAAAATTTTATATTTAGTTAGTTTATTTTTTAAAATAAAGTACAAAGTTATTTTTATCACAGATTTTTATCAATATCTGGACCAAGGTGAGTTTTACTTTGCGCATGTAAGAAATTGTTTTCACAATGCAAATTCAGATGCAAAAAAGATGAGTAAAATTTTTGAAGAAATTGTCACGTGAATAAACTTCTATTTTATCTCTTTATTTGTATCCTTCAAAGCACTCTTTCTAGTAATAAAACTTTAGTTCAAAAAAAATCGTAGATAATTTTTAAAGAGAAGACGCTTTATTTTTTCACTTTGGATTAATTAATAAAACTCAATTAATTATTTGACTAGATGTGGAACCAAAACCAATCGATAAGACCGTAACAGTTGATTATAAATTATTTTTCTACAATTAATAATAAAGTTTCCGGTCTTCTTGTATTAAAGATTTATTTTATTACCATTCCAACTTGACAGAAAGATTAAGATAAAATTTTCTAATTAAAATAATTTTTGCCTATTGACTTTGCTAACCGTTGTTATTCTGTTCATGAAAAAAACAAGCAGCGAGTTTTTTTATTAATTTTTTCAATGTTTTGTAGAATAAATAAATTTTTACAATTTCAAATTTGATATTTTTTCGTTATTTAAGCTATGTTAACAGTGACTGCGGAAAAAATGTAGAGGTAAGTTTTATCTTTTAAGAAAACCGGTTACAATTTGCTGTGAAAACAAAAAGATATTAGTACGTGTTATAGGTCAGACAATATTATCTGTTTCTTCGCAGATAAAATAGCTAAATGTAGAGTAACTCCACGATTTATTTATTATTTAAATTGTTGAAATTTGTGTTTTTAGAAGACTCCTTCTTTATTCATTATTTTTTAAATCCAGAGGTTGAATTTCCATATAAAAACACCAACTTGCGATCGATTTATTTTATTTGGTGAATGTAAGAGCAACAATTACAATATAAGTTACAAGAAACATGGTTGATAGGTGCAGGAAGTTATTACACACGAGAGAATGCTACTTGTCGCCTCAAATTCACTTTTGTAAGAGCTACAAAACCAGTTCAACGCTTATGTTACACACAGGACTTCTTAAAAAACTGATCGAAACGAGTAGATTATATAACAATGACAACAGTTGGTGGTGCTCAATAATAATAATAATTGCATCTAGTAAAGTTTTCTTAATTTGAAATTTCCTCGTTTGAAACAAATCCTGAAGTGTTTACGCAACGAAATTAAAATAATACTTATGATAAATACGATAGAATGAAGGTCTGATTTTTATCTCCAATCAAGATTGTGAAAACCGATAAGATGAGAAATGATGACATTTTAGCTTAACGGTACTTATTAATTCCAAAAAGTCCGTAATTATAGGCCTGTATCTTCCAACTATGTGGTTAAGTATTGTAGACGAAGTAGACCGTGTAGTTGCTTTCCAAGAAACGAGTCAAAAAGCTCCAGAAGGAAAAATTAAAAACTAGATACCAATTAGGCCTACATAAATAATTTGATAACATCAGTTAATTAGTCGTATTTATGATCGTGCGTTTGTTGCGTCAGATAAAAATATTTCAGTTTAGTTTTTGTCTTCACTGAGCTTTCACATTGTTAACATTTTCGCGGAGTGCGAAAATAGCAAACGATAACATAAATTTAGCATTTGCGCTTCCGCAATCGTATGTTGATCATTTATCAACTTTCTTCCAAATCTCATTACTTAATACAGTTGGTACGATATTCTGCCATTCATTAAGTAAACTGATTTCGTTTTCGCCGTACGTTTTATTCCTTGAGTTGTGTTATTTCCCTAAGTACCTATCAATCTCCTAAGGAAGATAACCGTTTCAAAGCGGCTGTGTGCCTGGAATTGAAATTAATTGACCTGAACGAGACGTGCGTACAAAATTATCAGAGTGCAGTGTTGTGAATGATAGCGTGAATCGACGTTATATTTTGTCTGAACTTTCTTTAAATTAGCGGGCGAAGAATGCGCCCAAACATTCGAGGACAAAAATGTGGAAGCACCTCTTCTTCGTTTTATTTCTCAAAAGTAAGTGAATTTACGATTTTCACAAATTATTTACCGAATTTTTAGCAGTTTATACTCAGGCACAAGTCGTGATAGTTCCTGCAAGCGATGTCGCGCGTCCAGCCTCCAAACAGGGCACTCAGTCAGGGATTGATACTATTGTGATAGGTAGTTGCAAAATAGCCATTAATAGGTAAAATAGCTAAACATCAGGAGCAATTTTTGCAAAAGAAAAATTTAAAGATTGTGTCCCGATCCCGATGTGACGTTTTATTTGTATTCGAAGAAGTTTCAAGAAGAGCCGGAACCTGTGAGAATCGGTGGTGAACCTGGCAATTCGAATTTGAGTTCGACCACGTTTGATCCAAGTCTTCCGACCAAAATTGTTATTCACGGATATAACTCCGACCGGAATTTGAACGTTTTGATCGAAATCAAAAAACGTAAGTGAAATTTTTATTAGTTCCTAACGTGGTTTCTCGTTCTACAACAATAGCACTAACACATTTTTTATTTTAAATGCATAATATGTTTAAATTCGAAACTTGTGACGTAATTAGATAATTTTTCAGTGTGTTCATATTAAAATTTCGCTTAATAAATGGACAAAAATTACTCTAAATGGGCCAAGGACTTTTATTTAATTTGATCATTTTTTGACGAAACGCAGAATTATGAGTAATGACGAATATCTCGGTTAAAAAGAAGATAAACCCAACGAAAACCGCAAAAGATATCAAACGAGCTAAATTTAGTGAAATAAATGGAAGTGACATCATTTTCGACCGTAACTGGAAATTTTTCACGATACTAAAAAAGGTTAGCTCACAAAATGAGCTAAACCACCTTAAGTAAACCAATTTTGTAATTTTTGACCAAACGCACTCCTCACACAAAAATGAGAAAACTTTTGGTTATTTCTGAAGCAATTTTACAAAATAATTGAGCCTCTCTTTCAAAAAAACACGATAAGTTCAACAATAAAGGCCAAAACATGTCATTTTCAACCTCTTTTTTTATTTTTTACCTGATTTAGTAAAATTATGCGGGTGTTTGTCTGAAGAACTGGTAATACAGTGTTTGAAAATAGTAAAAATAATGTCATTTTCGATCTTTCGTGGGTCTACATTCGAGAAAGGGGAGTTTTTAACATAAAAATACAGGGTGTTCCGTTTTTATTGTCACAAATTTAAACAGGTGATAGAACATTCAATTTCAAGACAAAAGTTTTCAATAAACATATATCGAAAAATACTTCGTAAGGGAGCTACACACCCTGAAAGTTGTGCTTCTAATAGTGAGTTTTTCTCAATATTTCAGAAACCATTACAGATAAATTTACAAAATTTGGTACAGTTAATAATCCTTATACGCCTAATCGAATTCTAGGATCAAATGTAAAAAATTAATCAGGGGCTTCTCAAACTGGAGGGGAGTAGGGTAAAAATACCCTAACTATTTTGGTTTTAGTTTTTTGACACTTTCAGCAACAAAATCGTAAATCCCATAGTTTTCTACACAAAAATGGTCTCTTGTGTTGTTTCGATACAGCTCACCGTTTTTGAGTAAAATCGATTTAAAATTTATGTTACAGACCATAAACAGCATAAAAATCAGGAAGGATGACCAGAACCAAATTGAAATCTGGGTCTTTTGGGGTTAGACCACATCGATTTGTAAGAAAATGTCGACGTTTTGCCCGTTCGTGTAAGAGGCATCTTCAGGACAGGTTTAGGCCACGAAAGTCTTTGTTCATCCCTGATTTTCATGCTGTTTATGGTCTGTTAGACAACGTTTAAATTAATTTTATTCAAAAAGGGTGAGTTGTATCGAAACAGCACAAGAGACCATTTTTGTGTAAAAAACTATGGAATTTATGATTTTGTTGCTGAAAGTGTCAAAAAATTAAAGCCAAAATAGTTATGGTAGTTTTTACCCTATTCCCCTCCAGTTTGGGACGCCCCTGATTAATTTTTTTTACATTTGATCCTTGAATTCGATTAGGCGTATAAAAATTATTAACTGTACCAAATTTTATAATTTTATCTGTAATGGTTTCTGAAATATTGAGAAAATCTCACTATTAGAAGCACTACTTTCAGGGGGTGTAACTCCCTTACGAAGTATTTTTCGATAGTTGTTTATAGGAAAGTTTTGTCTTAAAATTGAATGTTCTATCACTTGTTTACATTTGTATCAGTAAAAACGGAACACCCTGTATGTTTAAGCATTTTAAAAAGGGAAGAATTACATTTTTTATTTTTTCGCAAAATAAGTGCGCTCTTATTTTAAATAATAAGGTCAACATACTGTCATTTTCATGATGATTTTTTGGCTTGTTGTGGCAAACTTGAGCAAAAAAATGAATGTTTACTGAAATCAAACCAAAATCATTGAAAATGATATAAAAACAATGTCATTTTCGATCTTCAGTGGAAACGTTCGATCTATTTGAGTAAAATTTTACGAGAAAAATTTAATCAAAATTAATAAATATAAATAAGGACTTTAAACTAAACGCGTAGTTATTAGAGTTTTTACCGGAAATGTCTAAAAAAGGTGTTTCTCATTATAATCTAGATCAAGCTAAATATTAATCTAAATCAAGCGGAATATTAAACTTTTCGACCTTAATTTCGCAAAATAAGTGAGTTTTACGCTCAAATAACGTAATTTTCGATATAATTAGGTGCTTACTTATAAAACGTGCTTTATGAATGTTACTTTATCTTGAACTCACAAGCTGCCATTGTAGCAAATATTAAAAAAAATCGCAACGTAATAATTTAAATGTTTGCCCATTCCAGAATACTTCAACCGAACAACCGACTTGAACATATTCTTCGTGGACTGGTCGTCCCTAGCTGCAGGTCCTTGTTACCCAGCTGCCGTCTGGAACACGCGCCATGTGGGCGAATGCACCTCACAACTGGTCGAACGAATAAAAGAACTAGGAGCCAAAAACATCCACCTGATTGGTTTTAGTTTAGGCGGCCAGTTGACAAACTTCGTCGCTAACGCCCTTCGCCCCTACAAAGTTTCCAGGATCACAGGACTCGATCCTGCAGGACCTGGTTTCCTGACAGCGGGTCCCGAAAACAAACTGGACAAAAGCGACGCTGAATTCGTCGATGTCATCCACACCAACGCTTTCGTGCAGGGAATTGTGGAGGAAAGCGGCCATGTTGATTTTTACATAAATGGCGGCGTGATCCAGCCCGGGTGTTGGGCTGAGAATAGTAAAACAAGTGTAATTTTTTACAAACAAAAGTATTAAAAAACGGTTTTAGGATTTTTCGCTTGCAATCACCACCGGGCGCCCTTATACTTTGCCGAGTCGATCACAACGCAAATGGGGTTTTGGGGGTGGCCGTGCCCTTCGTACACCGAGTATTTGATAGGGAGGTGTCCGCCCAAAGAGCCCCAGATCATAATGGGCGAGTTCGTAAACAGGACCTCGAGTGGCGTCCACTTGGTTATAACCGATTCGGTTTCGCCGTTTGCTGTGGGGAAATTCACAGGGCCGGCGATTGAAATCTTTGTCAAGTCGGAACTAATCAGACGGGATATTTTGGAAAAGTATAAAAAGGATGTTGAGAATTTTATCGATGAGGACGATGTGGTCGAAAGTTTGTACGAACACAACCGTTTGCACAACAAACACAATAAAAAGAAGAGCGAAAATATCATCGACAGCGTTTCGGCAGAGGTTGATTTAATTTAGTGCAAATTGTTTTATTTTGTTTATAAATAAAGAAATAATATATTTTTTAACACTTTCTCAATCCCAATACCAGTGTATAATTTGTTGTATAACTATAAACAACATTTGATTTTTTATTAGGAGTTCCTTGGTGAGCTACCACAACCTTCAAACATTTTAAACAACAAATCTTACGTAATTTTAACTGAAGTTTAAAAATTTGTTAAAAATAAAAACTCTTGTTTTGAGCGAAGTGAATTGTAGCGAGATCGTAAAAATAGATTTTTCCTCAAGGCTTATCAAGGTTTCTAACTGCACAAATACACGCAATTAGACGACTTGATCAACGTGTACAGTACGTGTTCGTACAACATGGCCTTAAGCCTTGAAGCGATGAATTTGTTTGCTGAAATATTATATTATCAAAATTTTGAGTCTAAGTTTAAAAAATTAAAACTTAACAATAGACTGATAAGTGATAAGTGATAACCGACACAGTTATGACAGTTGTTAAAATTTTACAACAGTCCATAATTTACATAATAACGTGCTCCTGCTAAATTTACAGCACGTATTCGCCGACGTCACAGTCAACAAATCCATCCCACTCGAAAAATATAAAGTGTAGTATACACCGTACAGTATTTTTCGTCGTGAGTGAGTGAGCTTTGAATAATGCCAGGTATTTTTTTATTTAACTAATTATTTGTCACTTAAACATGCTCAAGTCCACTTATGTTAATTATACACTTCTGTCGGCTTTTTATATTTATCGGCACTATAGCCGTATATCTGTTTCAAAATAATGTCACTGTCAGGTATTTCGCGATATTACAAAATCAGAACCACTTGGGACTTTGGACCCGCGGTTTGTTGATTCATGCGTCTGTAAACCCGTCTAAATGGGTCTATAATGGTATAATGAGAGGAC
This sequence comes from Tribolium freemani, assembly GCA_939628115.1. Classification (NCBI taxonomy): domain Eukaryota; kingdom Metazoa; phylum Arthropoda; class Insecta; order Coleoptera; family Tenebrionidae; genus Tribolium; species Tribolium freemani. Next base: position 14,402,144 of record OW626791.1, on the reverse strand, counting down.
GGGTCAATATCGGAAGCTATTCTCTGATCGGAAGTGAAATCGCTTTCATTGTTCAAGTTGCGAACTCATTTATACACCCAAATGTGAAGCAATAAAAACTATTTAATTATACCATGCGATCATTTGAATTTATAACACTGGACAACAAATTTCAATTTTTTTTATTTTTTTTAATAAATTATATCCAAATTACCTTTATCCTATATTGTGGATAATAACCATAAAAACATTTTTTTCTAACACGTCAGGTTTTGTAGAAAATAAATTAAATAAATCAATTTTATTACTCCATGCACCTTCATGCTAATTAAATTTGTGTATATTGTACCGCATATTTATAAAGTTTTTCGTTTTACTTTGATATTGATTGTCAGAACATTCTGAAAGATCTTAGTGCAACAAAAGTAACAATTAATAATGTTTTGAATGATCCGTTTGAGCACGCCAAACCATAGGTTTAGCAAACGGCATAGCAATGCTATTTTGATTTAACCAGCTTCTTAAACATGTTTGAATATAGCGGGTATTCTCTAACTTTTTTAACGGGCTGTTAAAATTTAACACTGGTTAAAATCAGAAATCTAGGAATTTTATTGGTTATTGCTATAGCAACAACGATTAACGACATTTAAATTTTAACGGTTTCATTACAGAATACGCGCTTATGTCAGTTAATGTGACTTTTTATTTTTATTCAAAGTAATAAAAGAAAATACGCTTGGATACAGTAAAATTTAATAAGGTTTTAATGAATTTTTAACAAATTTTTTCAGAGACCTGACGTGATGGCAAATTTTTGAGTTCGAGACACGTACTAGACATTAGAAAAAAAAAGTCATGTTGACCAGTGTAATTAGAGTAGACGGTTTTGTGTCTTTGTGATTAAAAAAGTAGTGCAAACTGAAGGCAAAAATGTATTCTAATTGAATATTATTCATAAATTCAAATGATCACTTGGTACAATTAAAACAAAATTTAGAAATGCGCTTATTATAGGGAAAATAATTAATTATTTGAAATTTTTACAAAACAAATTTGCATATGTATCTTTTATAGTTAGGAAGATATGAATTTTTTTAATATTTCGTTAAAATGTCAACTTGTGTTTGTAAGTCGACAACAAAAAACGAAAACAAAAAATTATTTTCTCAAAAAAGGAATTCGAGAGTGTGCCACTTATTTTTTTGCTAAACCTTTTGATTTTACAGATACTCACATTCTTTGACATCTGTTATAGAAATAAAATAAAAATTTCAATAACGATTTTCTCAAAATCTCTTCAATAAAAATTAAACAGTTTCCAAATTCAAATTCAGCCCTGTATTTGCGTACCAATTTTTTACAAATATACTACTAACATACTAAAAAGTTCAGTCATTACTTAGTTATTAGGTAGATACCGAATTTTGAATAGACGATATGACGTGTGTTACCTGACGATGGCTTTAGGGGCTAAAAACGTTGTTAGCTAAATTTTTTATTATAAATGATGCCAGAGTATTAACTTTGTTTTCCTTGATATTTAGAGTTTCAATAATATAAAAACAAAAGTAGAGACATTACAAACATTAATGCTTATCGTTATCTTAATGTTTTCTCCCAATGAATTGGCACAATTTATAAATTATCGCTTGACCAATAACAAAATCTCCCTTGTCACATTTCCTGTCATCTCTAAATTAATAAAGTTTAAATTCTGAAACAATAATGACCATTGCATCTTTACTAATTTTCTGCACTTTGCTCCTCTACCAAGGTAAACTAACTTCACAGTTAGGTAGTTAGCCAGCAGTATTTCCCGTTTCTAATAGCTATTTTCCAGTCTACACTCGTGAATTCTTATCCCAAATCCCTTCGGTCGACTTCTGCCAAGCTGACGCGACCAAATCCGACGTCTTTTACTACTTATTCAAAAGTGGCACCCAAACGACTGCTATTACAATAAACGAGGACTACTCCCTATCCGAAGATGACAGAAACCTGCCCATGAAAATACTAATGCATGGTTACACTTCAAACGTAACATCACCCTGGTACAAACAAATGAAACAAGAGTATTTCCAAAAAGGCCCGCACAATATTATTTACGTCGACTGGTCCATTGCCTCGAATAAAAGTTTCGCAGTGTCTGCAGCTAACATAAAGCCAGTTGGAGAATTTATAGCCGATTTGATAGTCAGCTTAAGGGTTCCGGTGGAAAACGTACACCTTATTGGTAAAACTCGCTAATTTCTTGTCCTTAGTTGTAAAAATTGACCAACAGGACACTCACTGGGCTCACACTTGGCCGGTTTCGTAGGCAAAAATATTTATTCCAAAACTGGGAAAAAAGTGGCCAGGATCACAGCAACGGATGCCGCAGGTCCAGGCTTTGAAAATGCGAAGCCTGAAGCCAGGTTGAACAAACACGACGCTACTTTTATCGATGTGATACACACAGATATAAATTATTACGGCATTTTGAAACCGATAGGGCATGTTGATTTTTACGTAAACGGCGGGAAAAACCAACCTGGGTGCCCTGCACGTAAAGTCGATGGTAGGTTTTGAACACATTTGACCATTTTTTACTGTGATTTTTAGATAATTGTAGCCATGCAAGGTCCAACGATTATTTCATTGAGAGTATAAATAAGCGAAAAGTTATGGCAAGGCCGGCGAAATTAAACGATGAAGAAGAAATTGTGTTAACAAGCCGGACTGAAGACGTAGAGTTTGGGGACTGGACACCGCCAACGGCTAGAGGAATTTATTATCTTAAAACAAATAAAACGGCACCTTACTTATTACAGAAAAAAATAAAAGACACGTAACTAATCCGTGTTTTATTTCTTCACTGTCTCAACGAAGCAAACCCCGCTCATTGTTTTATTAATATCTTCGGCCCCGAACACGTAAAACCCGTTTTTGTCACAAGAACCGATCATGTGGTCCAGCCAGGAGTCACACTTGTTGCAGGAATACTTTTTCTCGTTTACGATTTCCGTAAAACGGACGTAACTTCGAGTGTGACTACAGTAACCTAGAAAATGACTTGAGTCCGAGTTTACACGTTTCACACCCTTAACTGTCTTCAAACAATTCTCCTGCTGAAGCTATTTCAGTGAAACTAATCCTGCAATCGGGCTGGATCCTTGTTCCCCCATTGATATAAATATCAAAAGTCCCGATTGGCTTATAATAACCCAAAACGCCCCCATCGGTGTGAAACACATCCACGATTTCGGCATCTTCATCACTTAGACGCTCCTCATCGGTGAGAAACACATTCCTGAATCCTGGCCCTGCAGGATCAAGTCCTGTAATCCGTCCCACTTTTTTCCCAACTTTTTGCTTGATGTTTTGGGACGTGAAACCTGCAATGTGGGCACCTAGAGAGTGGCCTATTAGGTGGACTCTTTCCAGAGGCAGTTTGTGATTCAGAATGAAGCTTGCAATAAAATGAGCTGCAAGAATTATTTGTATTGGTTTGTAATTGATTTTTACCAACTAGTCGCGTGTTCTGGGCCGATGAGACGTAAAACGATTTCGAAACTCGGCCCCAATCAACGTGGATTACATTAAAGTCCCCTTTCTTCAAATACTCATCAGTTAAGTGGTGATACCACGATCGGTTATGGTTGTCAATCCAGCCATGAATGATGAATTTTGTGTTTTTCGTTGCGTCAATATTTCCACCATCCAGGGGCAACTTTAAATTTGAAATGTTTCGTGAATATAGGTAGAAAGTGACGTCTGTGGTTTTAACGTCTTCGGGGCGGATTTCAAGCAGAGATCTGAACAGTCCAAAAAGTCTAAACACATCAAAGTCTTTCACGTCTTCATCGGTCACCCCTAAAAATTCATTGATTTGTGTTTTTTTTTTAATTAAATTTCGCTTTACCCAGTTTTGAACAAAGTAGCAACACAAAAATTAACGTCCCCAGCATTTTGTTTCAAACGACAAGAAAAGACTGCAGAATATAAATTATTTGAGGATTATCTAATTTGAATAATGAGGCAAAATTGGACGTCCTTTGTGTTTAGTGATGTGTACAAAAGTAAGAAGTTGTGTAAACAAACAAAAAAAATTAGTTTAATACTGACCTATTTATCTTCAATAAACTCAAAAACGCTTATAAATGGCAAAAATGCAGCCTCACTGATATTGTCCTGCCTACAATGACGCCTCCAATTACCCAATTGTTCCTACCTGTTTTCCTCAAGTGGTTTCATTATGTAAATAAGAGTCGATTTTATTTATGAATTTATTTAAAAAATAAATAGCTACACTATGATTACAATCACTTACAATCTCTAGTTGAATACCTAATTTTGGATACAAATAACTTGATTGCTCCTATTTCCCCGCTATTATTCCTACTACAAGCATTACGAAATGATGGAGTATAAAAATCCTAATTTTTTAATAAAATTACCAATTTCTTTACTACGACTATTAGGTAATTTTGGTCAATTATGTCACTGATGGTTGTACACTGTTGGAAGCTTGCACTGTGTCTTCGTCACTCTCGTTTTCCTCATCAGCGTTTTGTTCTTTCACTTCGTCAACTTCGCCCATCAGAGCCCTGTATTTCTTAGCAATGGCCTCCCAATCAGTCACATGTTCGATCCTTGTAGTGTGAGCCGTGAAGCTCAATTGCGACCCTAAAGGACTGAGATGGGCGACTGAAAGGGCGACGGATTCCTTGGGAGCCACTTGGCTTCCCTTCTTCACCTTCGACAACCATTTGGCACCTGCTTTGGATCTAGGACTTAGTTGTTGAGGGCGTTGGAAGCTTCCCATGAGGTGGACCAAACTCTGGCGCTTTCTGGCTTTAACTGATTCATTGACTTTTGTAAAACATTACAATTTTGCCTGATATAAAGCGATCTTACCCCTCTTCTTGCAAATATTGACCAGGTAGAACAACCATGTCGTTATCAAGTTGATGGGACTTGGGGCGGTTGTGGTCCGATGCATGGACCGAATGAGCTTACTCAGCCCGAATTTCCACTCAATGTCGGATTGTGCCTGGTCGAAATAAAAACAAAACGCTTGAAAAATGAATAAATCGCATTGCGAATTGAGGGTTTTGACCATGACTGACTGGAATTTTTACGAAATTGAATTACTCGATCTATTGTTAGTCGATAATCGCTACCATTTCGGGATGGGACTGATGCAGACACGTCACTTCACTCATCTCCTACTTTAAAAAGGGACAACTAACTAACTGACAAATCAGTAATGGTCGTTTCTGTATTTTCCCAAAAATTAGAATACAGTCGTTTTCAAACAAAATCAAGATGCAGTTCACACTCAAAACACAAAAATCGTGCCACCAAGTTCTACAAAATTCCTTAGGGCAAGGACGCCAAGTCAAAACAAGATGAAACAGCATTTTTTTGTTTGCTGTAGTTATTATGAAATGGCGTATAGTACCCAAAAATTATAAATTAAAAAATCCACACCAAAAATTCGTAAATTTATTACAAAAATGATACAGTATTCCAATTAACGAACACTAAACAAGAGATCTTTTTAGAAAAAAAAATATTTGCTAATAATATAAGATAAAACAGGTTTAAATAAAATTTTATTTATTTACTCTTTGCATTAATAAGATTACGAAACAAAAAGTTATTTAGTTAACATTCACACAAATTGCTGACTCATTAGTCATTACCTAATTGTAATTTTAAAGGCATTGACAACTTCAAAAACAACTTTGTCTTAAGTGATAGTACAGGGTGTTTCAAGTTTTAGGTCCAGTCAAAAAATAAATACTTCTAGTATTCCAAAATAAAAAATATATATCGCAAACGATAGAGTTTCTAACACGCTTCAATTTGATGCTTTGCTGATATCCCAAATTTTCATGATATAAGCGTAAAATGCAAAAAACTACATTAAAAAATTTTTTTTTCAAATTATTCCCATAATTTTTTTATAATAAAATTCTTCCTATTTTTTAAGTAAGACTTCCGAAACTGAAACAGTAAAAAACCCAAGGCGTATTGAGCAATTAAAATTTCAATTTGCAAAAAAGGGCATTTTTTAATTGGCAAGTAAAATTTTAGTCTGACAGTTAATGACGTTTCAATTTTTTGTGAATCAAGCAAAGACACGAGCTCTGTTTTTTCAAAGGTGACTAAGATAAAACATTTATTTGATCTTTTGCAAATTGAAATTTCAATTGCTCAATACGCCTTGGGTTTTTTACTGTTTCAGTTTCGGAAGTCTCACTTAAAAAATAGTAGGAATTTTATTATGAGAAAACGATTGCAATAATTTGGAAACAAAAAATTTTTTATCTAGTTTTTCACAATTCACGCTTATACCATGAAAATTTCGTATAACATTAAAGCATCAAATTGAAGCGTGTTAGAAACTCTATCGTTTGAGATATATTTTTTTTCTTTTGGACAACTAAAAGTATTTATTTTTTGACTGGACCTAAAACTTGAAACACCCTGTACAGTAGTAAAAACCGTTTCTCTATATCTGCTCTCTAACTCGAGTTATTTCGATTTAAAGTTGGATTTATGACGTCCTAACTGCCTCTTGAGCATTTGGTCCAATTTTAAGATGACATAGTTTTTGACTTTTTAGTGACTGACAAAGTTTTGATAAACTTGACAAAAGTCGAGAAAGCAGTTATTTTTTTATTTTGTGGACGATTTGTGGGAAATGTTCAAATATCTGTCAAGTTTTCAGTGAATGAGAGGGTTCAGTGATAAGAGGACTCTGAGATGAGAGGCGGTTGTGACGTCAGGATTTCTTCCTTTGGAAGTGATTATCTCGCTTATTTTTCATCGCAGAAAATTTTGAAAAGGACCTACCGACATAAAATGAACCACATTTTCAATTTTTGTTAAAACATAAAATAGGTAAAATAAGTTGCCAATGCCTTTAAAAATGTTTGTTTTGCTATAATTTTTTTACTAAAATAAAAAATATCTTAACGGCTTTATTTCTGTTCTGTTTTAAGAAATCTCAGTGAAAATAAATCCAATTTACTCGTCTCTTAAAAAACTTTATTAGAAAATTACCCGACGCTCTATTCTTACCCAAATAAGACGACCATCTTAACTAATAAATAAAATTTGGTGATATATTTGAGAGAAGCGTTTCTGAATATTTCAACACCCATATCTGTTGTAATTTAATTCAACTAATGTTAAAAACCAAATGTAAGTGAGCTAGGCAATCCCTGTATAGCTTCTTAACATTATTACCCGCTGTATTTTAATTTTGACGGTAAAATTTTGAGCAGTTTTGAATTGAAAAATATGAGTCAATAAAAAAGCACAAATTTTCCAAGTCCTGCTACTCTTATGTTTTATCGAAGCACTAAACATTTTGTAATTTTTGTTTCAATTTGTTAAGATTAATATATCGCTGTCATGTACATTGTTACACCTATCCACCTGTCAATAACAAAGTTAAAGTCTTGATTATTACAAAAATAGCTTCTTAATTAACTCAGTTGTAGGGTAAAACCCTGTTTTAAAAGTTTAAAAAGAAAAAGAAAAACTGTCCAAAGTCACCGAAAATATCACGAACAAGACAGGGTTTGCTCTGTGTCACTTACATTTGGTTGAAAAAAAATGGAATAAATAATATTTTGGAATACCATATCTCAAAACAATACATTATGCAGATTTTTTAATTTCTGTTAAAAACACCAAGCAAAAACATTCAAAAATTGTGTTAGTGCTTCTCAAAAAGGCAAAATTTGTGTGAATTTTCACATTCATGTATTATTAAAAGTACAGTTTTAACCATTTGTTTATTTATGTTTAGCGTGGATCGGTTTTATTTTATTTACAGTTTATTCACCTAGTTATTTACTACACTTGTAACAGGTTACAAGCAAAAAGACGCCACAACAAAGCACAACTACCTATTCTATGTTTCACATCGACCTTTGAGACATACATAAGCAGACACCGGGCCCGACTTCGTAGACACCAAAAGCTCAAACAGTACTTTCATGTAGTGATAGTGCTAATGAGGGTATGATGACTGGATACACAATGAGTCGAGGGTTGGTACTACCAAGCTTCAGTCTGTCCTGCGTGTGTCTACTATGATCCAGTCCAAGAGAACTGGGTTTCGCGAAGAACAAGCAGCGTGTTCTGGTGCTACATAAATTGGGCTACCTTGGCTTTACCTGGATACGCTGATAGGTATCCGTCATCATAGCAATGAGCAGATTAATCAGCACAACGACTGAGACGAGCATGTAAACGCCGAACACAATCTTAAACAGGACCTCAGTCCACGTGGGTTGGTTATTATTTTTTGTGGCCGTGTTATAGGTGTCGATTTTCAAGGCGTCGGTATTGGTTTGGCCAAATACCGCGAAAAACAGCAACTCGAAAGCTCGGATCGGGTTCTTTTGGACTGGAATCATAAAACATACAACGAATGATTACCTGAATGCGCTGGTATGTATCGGACATCATGGCAATTAGAAGGTTTATCAATACGACGACGGACACCAACATGTAGATCCCAAAAACCACCTTGAAGAGGTTGTCCGTCCAGGCCGGCCGCAGCAACCGCTTAGGGTCCGACCTATCCTTTGCCGTCAACTCATCGTAGGTTGTCATGCCGAAAACGGCGAAAAACAACAGCTCGAACGCTAGCAGCGGGTTCATTACCACTGGGAACATCAACTAGTCAATTGGGCGCCCACAAAAATCACAACCGGGACGAAAAGCTGACGAAGACACAAAGGATCTTTCTCAAAGGCGGGCTTTTGAAAAAAATCCTTCTCAAACGGAGCACAAGACGCTCACACACATATACAGGCTGTTTTGTCTAAACCGCACATTAGAAGTATTGGGAGTTCTAATAATCATAGTCATCTGAAAATTTGTGTACAACCATAATCTTTTAGGTCCTGCTCAATGAAAATATTCTCAAGATAGCAGTCGCTATCAACTTCCTTATTTTAAATGGAATGCTATATTTTTTAATGCGTTTTTGAATTATTATTATTATTATTATTATTATTGTAATAACACGATCGAGCAGAGGACGAATCCTGTTATGCCCGCGTGACGCGGTGAAGAGAGCTCATAAGGATTTAAAAGGAGTCTCTTAAATGATTGTCTAAATTGTTTTTAAAACTGTTCACAGATACAGCATTAATTACGGTACTTGGTAGGGAGTTCCAATCATTAAACACTCGATTGGTGAGGAAAAACTGCCGTATTTTAGATGAACACTTTTCTTTTGCGAGTTTGTACCGATGGCCTCTTGTGCGATGGTCAGTATGAAATGAAAACAAGTGTCTAACCGGTGAGCTATCTACAGTTAAGATTTTATAAGTCGTGATGAGATCGCCCCTTTTGCGACGATAAGCTAATGAAGGAAGTTTCATTATACGCAGACGGTCTTCATAAGAAGAACGAGGGCGCCTAAATGGTAAACGAGTCATGCGATGCTGGACTTTTTCTATTAAATCTATGTCTTTTGCTAAGACGGGACACCAGACAGAGTTAGCAAATTCGAGGATAGGTCTAATGTATGACTTAAAGAGAGCGGCAGTAGTTCTGTAGTCAGCTAGAGAAAATGCTTTATTAAAGAGATATCACATTTTGCTAACTTTTTTTACTACTTTTACTACTTTTGCCACCTGATCTGACCAAGTAAGATCCGAAGTTATAGACACCTCTAAGTCATCATGAGAATTAACCTTATTTAACTGTACCCCATCAATAGAGTAATTTGTCTGAGGATTATTTCGACCAAGATGCAGTATTACACATTTCTGAATGTTGAGAGGCAGAAGCCACTTTTTACTCCACTCATTGACAGATTGAACATCTTTTGCAAGTACTAAGTGATTTTTTGAAACGTTGTAAATCTTACTGTCATCCGCAAAAAAAGAACAATCAGACACAATTACATTTCTAAGGTCAGCGGTGTAGATGATAAAAAGAAGGGGGCCCAAGACGGATCCTTGCGGAACCCCACTAAGAACCGGTTTACTACTAGTATATTACTAGAGTTATTTTAAGGTAGTTTTCATAAGCTGTTCCTATACCTAAATTTAGCCGTTTACGAAATATTTATGGTTTTTAATTTTTTTTTGAATTTGCACCTTCCAGTTCAAAAATCGATAACTGTGCGATTTTTAAAAATTTGGAAATATTTTTGAGCTCATTTGAAAGAGGAAACCTAGATCTTTCTTTTGGTGTTTTCAAATTTCCAAAAAAAGAATAACAAACTCCAAATTTTTAAAATTAAGTTTGCAAAACTTTAAGCACCCATAACTCATTTTTTTCAAATGAAATGACAAAAGTTTTATTTCACTAGATGGTAGAGAATTTAATTCTGCTACGATCTGTGTTAACATTCCCTATAGTTCCCTATAGTTTTCGAGTTACAACACCTTTTTGTTGGGAATGAGAAATTCATTAGCCATAAGCCTTTTCTCATAGGTGGCCATTGACACGAATGAAAAAAGATGAGAAATTAAAGTTTTTCAAACCAACACCCAATGAATTTATTTTGTTTTCACAGTCTGATCACACAATTTTGAACAGAGTTTGTCGTTTAAGTTTAATCAGAAATGTTTTTATGGCAAACTATGCAAAAATAGCTGTGGTTAGTAAGAAATTTCATACAATAACAAAAAAACCAACATAACTTGAAAATTATCACAGATAGGTATAAGGAATGCTAATACAGATAGATGCAGAAAAAAATTCTCCTCCATCTAGTAGAATAAAAATTGGGACATCCCATTTCAAAAAATTAAGTTTTGTGTACTTGAAGTTGTCCAAACTTAACCTTAAAATTTTTGGGTTTATTAACTTCAATTCCAATTTTGCACACACTGAACAACAGATATATGCTTTCTCTTTCAATTCTCCACACATGATTTCGAAATCTCTAAAACTAAGCGAGTTACCGATTTTTTAAGGGACAGGTGCAAATTGAAAAATTTTCAAAGATCCTAAATATCTCGAAAATGGTTAAACTTGGGTATAGGGAAAGCTGATAAAAACTCCCTTAAAATAACTCAACTAATCCAAAAACGCAGTGAAAAATATAGCTTTCCATTTAAAATAAGAAAGTTAATAGCGACTTCCGGTATAACCGCAAGTGCTGCCATCTTGAAAATATTTTCATTGAGCATAACTCAACGGATTCTGCCTGAGTACCAACTCTCAGATAAATATCTTTATTAGAACTTTCAATACTTCTAATGTGGGGTTTAAACGGAACATCCTGGAGATAGAGACATACGGTTACAAAGCGAACGTCCAGGACACCTAAGAAAAGGACTACTAGAACTAACACCTGGGGAAAGAACAGTACACATCGAAAGTAACAAAGGACAAGTCGCTACACGTAAACGCCCACACGGACTTACTAGGCGGAGGACGTTTTTTACGTAGAGAAGCCCTCCAGATAGGGCTTTCCTCCGGAAGGGGCTCAATCCATTCCGCCTCCTTCACCAACGATTCCTGCTCTATATAAACACTATATACATTATGTACAATTATAAAACCACAACTCTAATAGTAAGAAATGAAATTACAACTTACCGTCAACGAAATATTTCCCTCGTCTCGCATTGAGCTCCCCATTCTTGAACGGCTGATTCAAAGCGACGAACTGCATGGAGAACCCAAAGACGAAAATCGCCAGCACGGCCAAAAACCGCGCCAAGTCCTTCATCAAATTCCCTATGATAATAGCCCAAGGCCCGAACAGATGGTGAAACGACAGAAAGTCCAAAATTTGCACACAAGCTAACACGAACGATAAAGCAAACAACTGATTCCTACAATACATCAGCGTGGGCCAATAGTTCCTATCAATAAATAAAAGCCCCATCAAATGAACCCCAACCCCGAAAATACTAAACAACAAAACCGAAAGCTTAATCCACCCTAACCCCGACTTATCACTCGGATTAGTCAACTCGAACAAGAGCAGTCCACTGAGCCAAATCAAAAGTATCCATTCGTACGAGTACGGGAGCAGGTTTTTGCGCACGACCGGGTACGGGGGTGTTATTCCCACTATTAGCAAAAATAACATCAAGTAAATGTGGGATGTGAGGTACGACATGAATTTTATTATCGGGACTTTGTAGTATTTGTGGCCGAGGGGGAGCGTGAAGGCGATCCAGACTGGAGGGCAGATTATGAACAACACGAAAAGAAGGAGCGTACGCCAGGCCGCCCAGTTGAGGGCCCCTCTCCAGAGTTCCTGCAAAGGAAGGTCCAGTCAAGTTTTATTCGGCTAAAGCACCTAGTTTTTCAGGGTTACACCACTGTCACTATACTTTAATGCAATAACTTTGTTTCGGCCAGGAATTACTTTTTTGAGCAATGGGTACTTAAACTTTATGTTACTTTTATGTTTTGTCCATATAAATAGACTGTAGGAAGCGGGAAAATTAGGGAAATCAAAGGATAATCTTGAAGAAATCAAGTTAGGTAAATCAGAAGAAATCATGATTAAATGAGAAAATTTTGGGTGCGGTTTACTCCTCGATACGAAGCCATCCCACACAATTTGTCTACCATTCTTGGGGAAATGTCAACCAGGTTTAACTCAAACAGGTTATTACTAAACAAATCAAAAACCAAATTCCTAATGTTTCACTCAAAACAACTAAAAATCAAACTGAATACACTTAAAAATGACAATTACCAGGTGACACTAAGCCCTAGTATTAACCTTTCTTGGCTTGCACATTCAAGCTACCCTAGAATGGCTTATCCACAGACAAAATACAATAAAGAAGCTAAGCAAAATTTATTTCCAAATTGGACAACTAAATAAAGTCCTAAAAAATCTAGAAGCTAGAATTCCCCAAAGTGCAGTCGTTGATATCTTATAGAATTTTCTTTCAAGCAAAAGCAAAATTTATTTCCAAATTGGACAACTAAATCAAGTCCTAAAAAATCTAGAAGCTAGAAATCCCCAAAGTGCAGTCGTTGATATCTTATAGAATTTTCTTTCAACTAATTTTAGCGAAAATCTGTTTCTTGTTCAATTTTTTTTGTCCACAACTGTATGTGTCCTTAGATGAAAATAAATTATTATTATTATTATTATTACTATTATTATTATTATTATAAAAATATTATATGTAAAGAGCTTTTCCTTCTGCCTGATTCTCAAAATATGAGATTACACATTCTAGGGATTACACTGTGCAACAAAGGTTTTGTTTTTGAAATTATTTTTGTACTAGAGCATTCTAACAATACATTTCAAAAGAAAAAAGCTTGCATTTGTATCAAGTTTGTTTTTTTATAATTGGGTCATTTCATTATTATAGGAGAAAATGACTACAAGACGGCAGTGTAAATACATATACGAGCGATAATTTATGTTATGTGAGCGGTTTATAGATTGTTCCAAGACAAGTCAAACGCCAAATTGTTACTGGAACCAAATTTACTGCTGTGTATTGAGAGTATTTTGGTATCGACGAATAATTAAAATGCTTCCCTCAAAAGAACTGTAATTAAAACTAAATGATGCAGAAAAATCTGCTTCGACGGGTTTTCGGAAAGTAGTCCAAGATTTTCTAAGCAACCAAAAAGTGTATACTACCAAGAAGTTTCAAAAATTTAGGATGCAGAATGTCTATTAAAATGCATCTTTTTCATTCTCATTTGAAATTTTTTTTGAAAGGTTCCATCAATATATTCAAATGATGGAAAAGCGTTATTAAGAGAAATGTAACGCGGAAATGATGAAAGGTTACGTATGAACCTTGCTAGCAAAGAATAATTCACTTTGTAAGGAACAAAATAAATCAAATATTCATTTTTAGTCGACATAATTTTAATAGTAGGTGCTTTTCATATTTCTTAATTTGTTAAATTAAAATCTATTGTTTGGTTTTATTTCTTAGACTTATTTGATCCAATAAAGTCTGATCTAATAAAAAATAATATATAACGCAAGTTGCAAAAACGAAAAGACAATAGCATGAAATTTATTTATCCAATTTAACTAATGGTCTTAAAATGAAAACAGTAAAAAATTCTCATAAACAAACAAAAAGTTAAAATTTGTTGCATATAGTCCTACATAACTTGCCAATAAAAACTTCCCCAAATCCGCAGTCATTATTTTGGTCATTGTTGATGTTTACAGTAAGGGATTTTAAACAGAACTTCTCAATACCTGCAAGAGGTTCACCATCTGTTTAAGATCTCTATCAATGACCAGAATAGGCGAACTTGGGGAAAGGTTCCATCAATATATTCAGATGATGGAAAAGCGTTATTAAGAGAAATGTAACGCGGAAACGATGGTAGGTTACGTAAGAACCTTGCTACCAAAGAATAATTCACTTTGTAAGGAAAAAAATAGATCAAATGTTCATTTTTAGTCGACATAATTTTAATAGTAGGTGCTTTTCATATTTCTTAATTTGTTAAATTAAAATATATTGTTTGCTTCCACTGGCTTTATTTCTTGGACCTATTTGATGTAATGCTATAGTCTGATCTAATGAAAAATAAAATATAACGCAAGTTGCAAAAACGAAAAGACAATAGCATGAAACAAACAAAAAGTTAAAATTTATTGCATACTTAGTGTTTTTATCGGTCAGACAGCCAATGATTGAATTTATTTTCTATTTTTTCTAGAATTATTCAAGAGATAATGATAATATTGGTCTATCCTTCAGATTTGCTTCTGTTCTAAATTTTGTTGAAAGTGGTTATTTTGTAGAACAAAATATTATAGTGACTAATTCAGAATTGTATAAATTTTTTTTCAAGTTAATGCGTAATAGTTATGAATTACTAAAAAAAGTTTTCAATCACTACCTATTTTTTACCTGGAGATAACGCTGGACCACAGTATGCGCGATCACCTCCTTTTGCTCATTTTCAATAAGAACGTCCAGGAATTCGACGTTTCGGCGATCGGTCGCCGTCAGGATTTTCCCAGCGGAATCGGCCCCTGCAGCAAGGGCCAGTAGTTCAGTAGCCATAGCTTCGCAGTACTTCCCCGCAGAAATTAAATCTTTGGCCCTTTCTTTCTCTTTCCCCGACAAAACTATCAAAATGTTCGACAATTTCGCGGCTGTATCAACAGGTGCGGGCGACACAAGAATAAACTCTTCGATCGGTTTATTATTGTGGTTTTTGGAGCACACCATCAAGTTGTAGACAAACCGGCGGTCCTCCATCAGGGCATAAGTATCGTGTTCTTTGGTCATCAGATACTCCAAAACGTCGTGGTGGCCCTCCGAAGCCGCGAACCAAATCGGAACCGCTCCGAGATTAGTTTCCGACTTGGGGGAGGCTCCAGACTCTGTCAAGAGCTTAACAACTTCGAAACAGCCAGCCCTGGAGGCGCAATGCAAGGGCGTCCAGCCGTTCTTATCAGGTGCGTTGATCTCCGCACCTTGACCTGGAAGTCGAACGCTTATCTACTGACCTTAAACTTAATGCCTAACTTTTGGGAAAGTTCTAAATGCGTGTCAGTGGAACAAGACCAAGACACGCAAACTGGCCTTCGATTTTAGGAATTTGCTCACCTAACAGCACCTCCACCATCTGATAGTGGCCGTGGGTGGCGGCAATGTGAAGGCCGGTTTTGCCGTGTTTGTCGTGACTTTGCAGCAACTCGGCCGAACGGCTCAGCAGCAGCCCCACGACGGTGACGTGGCCCCCATAACAGGCCAAGTGCATGGGGTTGTAGCCCTAAACCAATTACAATTTACTTACTTTCGTAAAAAATAACTCACATTTTCGTGTGTGGCGGCGTCCACTTGCACCCCCGCGCTGTTTAGCAACAATCTCACGACATTCTCATTCCCGGAGAAAGAAGCCAAGTGAAGGGGTGTCATTCCAGACTCGTTGCCCAAAGCTGGGACTAACGAGGCCCCATTGGGGGGTTCCGACTTCACAGTTCCGGGAACATGGGTCAGTAACTCACGCACGGTATCAGCTTGGCCAAAATAAGCGGCCACGTGTAGTGGAGTCACTCCTAATTTTTTACTAGTCACCCTTAACGTGTTCGAAGATCGTAGCACTTCCAGCACTTGTCCGTGTCCATTTTGGGCGGCCAAATGCACAGCTGTGAAACCTCCCTTGTTTTCGTCAGTCACCGAAGCTCCAGCTCTGACTAGGGCTTTGACCACTTCAGCGTGACCACCTTCTGCAGCTATTTGCAGTGGTGTGGCATCTGTTAGTTTATTTCTGGCGGAAATAACACCTTGCCGGTCAAATTTCATGAGTTCTTCAATCACTGTTACACTTCCTTGGGCGGCCGCAATGTGAGCACAGGTGTTACCGTCTTTGGTCGTAGCCATGACTAGACTTGGGTGTTGTTGGAGAAATAACTTAGCCACTTCGGAGAAATTGTTCTGACAAGCGGCATGGATGGGCTTTTGACCTTGTTCATCCGTGGCATCTATGTCTGCCCCAAGTTCGAGCAACAACCGACAGACTTCAATCTGACCAGCTGCTGCCGCCAAGTGTAAAGGAGTTTGCTTTTTGAGGGTCAAAATATCAATAACAGCATTATGGTCTTTGATCAAGAACTTGACCAAGTGAATGTAACCGTTCATAGCGGCTAAGTGAAGGGCCGTTCTTCCATTTCGCGACTTAGAATTGATGAAAGCTTTGTTCGAGAGAAGAAAATCGCAGACTTGGAGGTACCCATGCTCTGCTGCCAAGTGCAAAGCTGACCGGCCCTCATTATCAAACACGTCCACTCTGGCATGGTTTGATAAGAGGTTATTGACCATCTCCTGGTGACCTTTATGGGACGCTATCAAAAGGGGGGTCCATCCGGTTAAGTTTTGCTTGTTTAGGGCCTTTTGCACGTCATTGGGAGTCATGTGTGCGATCATCTCCATCAAAACGTCGTTGTTCCCGGCCTTTGCAACGTAGTGAAACGCCGTTTCGTGCTGCTTCGTTTGCAGTTTAACATCGGCACCGTTCTGTAGCAAAAGCTTGACCACTTCCTTGTCAGCAAAGTCCACTTCCACGTCCTCCTTCTTGACCGCCGAGACGTAATGTAAGGCACTTTCGTCATGTTCGCTGATTTCGTTGATGTAACTCGCGGCAACTTCGTCACCTTTGTGCTCTTTCAAATAGTTGATTAGGTGTTGGACCACGTCGGGTCTGCAACCCCTGCTGGCTAAATGCAGGGCCGTTTCGCCCGCTTTGTTCTTGAACTGGGGGTCTCCCCCATCTTCCAGAAGGAGCAGAAGAGTTTGGAGGTTGCCGTATTGGGCGGCAACGTGGACGGGAGTTTGGCCATCGTGTGTGGTGAGATTTGGGCCAGCACCTGATTTTAGGAGCATTAAAGCGCACCGGTCGCCATCTTTAACACGTGCTGCTATGTGGAGCGCTGTTTCTTTTAGTTTCCCCCCTTTGGATTCGCGGAAAAGAATTATTATTACTATAGTCCGCAGAAAACATGGGGGCAAAATAAAAACAAAAAAAAACAATAATGTAACTTTATTAAAACAGCACAAAATATAAAGTAATAATAATAATAATAATAATAATAATAATAATAATAATAATAATAATAATAATAATAATAATAATAATAATAATAATAATAATAATAATAATAATAATAATAATAATAATAACAATAATAAAAACACTTTATTTGTACAAACAGGCGGAATTCAGAAGAACAGTAAGTTGCTGTTCTCTGCTCTACAACTCAAACCTTGCAAACGAGAAGAAAAGTACATCAAATGAATAAAGAGAAAATACAAAAAAAAATTAACATAACAAAGAAGTACAAAATAACCAGTAGATTCTTATAACCGTCCCTCTTGTTCAAAAATAGTTTGTCAAACATTACAAACATTGAGCCACATTATTAATTCTACTTCTACGTCTTACAATAACACTATGTATGTAACTACGAAACTTGATTTATCGTGCAGATACGAAGGGGATTTGGAAGTTATTATTTTGTGATATAAACAAAGTCCAAGTAGCTTAAATCGATTTCCTATATTCAACCAGTGAATATCTCCGAGTTTATGACATACCGGGTCAGGCAACCTTATCGCACACCTAAGAAAATCGAGATTTCTAATTAAATAAAAAAAAATTGCATTTTACACGCCTGACTGTACGTTCAAAAGGTATCTCCCTTAATTTTTTGGTAATTTTTTACTTACAGATAAAGGTAATAACTAGGAAAAAGTAATTTTCGATCAAAAAGTCAAATTCTGAATTTTATACTAAACCACGCGTATTCACTTTCAGATTTTGAATTAAACGCACTTTTACATTTTAACTTTAAAAATTATTTTGATTTATGAGTTGCTACTTGTGGTATCGTAAATTTAGGCGACAATGTGAACTGTAATTGGGGTAAGATTGTAAAAGATTTCGTTGGCATATTTGAATGCAGGCATCAGTTTTTGTCAATTTTATTGCAAGACTGTAAATAAGGAGCTTCAAAAAGGTCGGCTACTGGTAAGTGATCCCTTTGTTGACAAATTGTACCATCTTCTAAAAAATCACGCGTCTGGTTTGCGCCTAAATAAAAAAGACCGATTATTTAATCAACCAAGTAAAAATTTATAATTCTGATACCAGGATTTGATGGGCTAGCTGGTAAGGATTCACTTAGTCTAAAAACTTTGTAGTTAAATTAACTGTTAATGTCCAAAAACTCACAAAACTGCTACGACTTTATTTATTAACAAAAAAATTTAATAAAAATCGAGAATGGTCCTTATCAATGTACAGGCTGGTGTAAGAAATTTTAGGATTTTCGTTTCATTAGAAGTCGCGATTTTCTTGGGTGCCTGACCCGGTATATGTTGGAATTTCCTGATGCCATAGACAGATTGGAAACCAGAGTTCTGAACCAATTGAATACGTTTTAGTTAAAGAGTATCTAAATGCACAGTATATACTGGAGCAGCAAAGGTGAAGTTAGATAATACTAAACTCTCGCACAGCATAGACTTAGTGTGAAGAAATTTTCTTTCGCCATATCTTCAACTTAAATCGTCAACATAATCTCCGACATAAACAACATAGACTTAGTCTGTTGGGAGAGAGAGTGTCTATGAGGAAAGAGTAATTTAAGAGCCCAGTAACATTTACTAATATATAAGCTAGGCAGTGCCTCCGCTGCCGGCAACGGTGTCCGGAATAGTTGCCTCCAGAGAATTTTTAGAATTTGCTGTTAATTTCACATTTTTCTAGAACAAAGCTGTATTTTCCTTATTTAAAATGGTTTTTGAAATGATTAAATCTCTTTAAAATACTTGTATCTCAGTCTCACTTAGCTCAGAAATTAGGTGTTATTCTTCTTGCTAGTTTAAATAATATAGTAGGTGCACTTACTGTTCCATTCTTATGATGCAAATTAAATAATTTTTGCTTCTTTTTATCCTCTTTTAAAGCTACCCTGCGTGTACAACTTACATTCTACTTTAAATTTTCGGGCATAAAATTGAGTCGTTTATCGATCAAAAAATAATTTCGTATTTAAAAAAGAAGGTTTCAAGTAGTATATGTCGGTATTGGGTCAAAATAATTTAGATCATAATTCGTATAATACTGAACTAAAGTCGTTTCAATTTCTTAACTACGATTTGTTTGATTTATAAATTTTGTGAACAATCAAATTACGGTTATTCATTATGTATACAAGCTTTTTTTTATCCAGCATCATCAGGAATGTCAGTGTTTTTTTTTCTGAATTATGTGTTTCCTCCACAATTTTGATTGAATCTTTTATTTAAACGAAGTCTAACTCTTCTAACAGTTCTAGTTTATCAGTGTCATCAAAAAATTTTCACAAATCGCTCTTCGTTAATAAAATTTCTCAAAAAATATTTGAAAATATGATTTCTGAAAGGACTATTATCTAAAATGATACGTAGTTGCAAATTCCAATTATCATTTTTGTATTGTAAGGTAATGCATTTGACGCCGGCAGCCATCCCTCTGTTTTTTGGGCACCGTTGCCGGCAGCGGAGGCACTGCCTAAGAGCTAACATGTTTTTCATATTTAAAGAGGTCATCCAAAATTAAACCTAGGTTTTTAGCGACAGCGGTTACCTTCAGTTTGTTATTATTATCTATTTTTACTTCAAAGTTGACATTAGATTTAATATGGTTAATTTCATTAACGTTTCCAAAGAACATAAGCTCTTTAATAAGTTTGAAAGGTTTTTTTTTTATGTCAAAATTATTTAAATTTTTCCACAGTAGCTTTTTTGCCAACCACATGCTTCCTTTTCATTTTTGATAGCACATGTAGTAAAATTACGTAGTTGTTTATAATAATCTCAATGTGCTATATTCTGAGTTGATTTGTATCTAGATGTGGCTTTACTGCGAAGTTTGATTAATAATTTTTTTTTAGTTTAAGTTTATGCTGAGGGGCTAGTTCATTAAAAATATCGACAATACTTTTATTGAAAAGGCGAAGTTTCTGATTGGCATCAATTTTATGCAATGAGCTAGCTTCAAGCAACTTGTTAAGCACTTCAAAGTTAACAGTTTTTAGATCTCTATAACCTATAAGTAATAACAGGAACTTCAGGTTCACTTAAGGCATCAGCAATCTCACAAAATATTAAGTCATGATCAGAAGCATCTACCTGGACTATTCCACTATGCCACTATCCACAACGAGTGATACATCAAAAACTATAATCAAATCTAGTAGAGACATACAGGTGCCCCAAGACGCGTTATCTCCTTCTAGCATTATTTTAGAGAACGTCTCTTCAAATTTATCAATAAAAGACTTATAATATATAAAACACCAAGAACAAATTTAAATCTACTAAAAAGTACGGATATCCAGAGTTGTTCAATATCATTGTCACACTCTAATTTGGTACAATGTTTGAATTTTGTATGAACATAAAAAGCATGAATAATACTTGTGCGGTGGTGGTAGAAGTGAGAAGGCGAAAACCTAGCAAATTGCAATCAATCACTCACCTCTGACATGGACATCCGCTCCATAGCCCAGCAGCGTTTCCACGACTGCAGGCTTAGCCGACTCAACAGCTATATGTAGTGCCGTGTAATTTTCCTAGAATCACCCCTAATAGCAAAAGAACGCAAATTCCGTGCTTGACTCACATTAGTTGTCACATCAACCTTTTCGCCTTTTTGGAGAAGTGTATTGATTATCCCAACATGGCCATACCTTGCAGCGGTATGAATACTCCTAGCCCCGTCCTACAAACCAAAGTCTCCTTATCTGATGGAATTACCATATCAAAGACTTGAAATAACTCTACCTTGTTTGGCATATGGAGGTAGACACCCTTTTTGAACAGCATAGCAGCGCAATCTGCATGACCGTTAAGAGACGCGATATGCATAAGCGTGGAGCCATCCTTTGTCCTTTCGAAAATGCTGGCTTTGAATTTATCGGCCAGGAGCTCGATTATGTTGGCGTGTCCGTTTTCGGCGGCCAAATGCATGGGAGTGCGGTCTTGGTTGTCGGTGACGCTGGCTGAGGCTCGGACGCCGTAGAAGTACTTTACTAGGGCTTCGTCACCTTCTGCTGCTGCTATGTGAAGGGGGGTTTGGCCCTCGCCGTTGCGGATGTCCACGCTGGTGCCGTAGTCCACCAGGATGCGGACCATGTCGATGTCCTTGCGGCGGACGGCCAAATGGAGAGCGGTGTCTCCATTGGCAGCGGCTGCTTTCAGTTGCTCGGCCGTTTGGGCGCTTAAAAGCTCCCTGCACATTGACTGGTTGCCGGCCTCTACGGCCAGGAGCAAGGGGATCTTGCCCCGCTAAAGACATTTTAATAGAAATTACCTGATTCAATCAAAATAAAGAAACTATTTTTTTATAAAATGAAAATGAAAAGGCAAACTGCTTAGGTCATTTGTTCTATTTGTAATAAGACGGAACTTCATTTAGATAATCGGGAAGATGTATCAAGGACCTAAAATTCCTATTTTGAGCTTCGAGCAGTAGAAGGGTTAAAAGGCTAATTTAATCTGCAACCAAAATAAAAATATCTAAAGCCTAGTCTTAGGCCTAACTGCACCGGTTCAGCTTATGGCTAACGCTTGACAAAGCTGTGGTTACAGATATAAGTCGAGTTTAAATAAATCGAGCTGCAACGTGACATTTTATCTGTTATATCCCATTTCAGTTCATAGTAGAATTTTGTAACAGGACATTTGAATTTTTTCGAGTAAAATAAAGCAAAAATTGCACAAAAGTTTAAAAACAATGCAATGGTGAGCTTAATTTAGTAATTTTGTGCAAAAACATCCCAAATTTCACGATAGTTTGGATATTTTTTTATTATTTTTGACTAAAAAATACACAAATTTGGTGATTTTTTAAAGGATTTATGTCCATTTTCAGTTAGAAACGTACAGAAAGTGATAAAAAAGGTAAAAACAATTTTAAAATTGAAAAATCAACTATTTACGTTCGGAAAATTTCAAAACATTGTCTTTGGTGTGTTTTTTGATGAAATTTAATGAAAAATTAGAGAATTAAATTGAAAAAAGTGGAAGAAATTGTTTCTTCGACCTAATTTGCCGACTTTTGAACTGGAAATATTTACGTTTTAGGAGAATTAAAGCAATTATATAGTTTGTAATGTTGATTTATTTAAAAACTTTGTGTTAAAATATCTGCAAATGATGGTCAGTAGCTGGGGCCTGGTGGCCCAGTGGTATAAGCGCCACTTTCAACGGGGGAGGTCGGGTGTTCGAGCCCGGATCAAAGCGACAATTTTTCTATGAGAGAAAAATTGTAGAAAAGGTAGGTGAAATATTATGTAAACATAAGAGTTTGTGAGAACGTAAACGTAAAGACGGAGACATTTAAAACCGTTAGAATTAAGAAAATAATGCGGCAAAAGGTATAATAAAAATATAAAAGTATGAAAAGGCGCCAAATATAAACGGAGACCCACAACCTAATAAAGGTAGAAATACCTTTTGTCAATTTAAGAGAAAAGGACGTGAATGTGAGAATGTCACATATATATCCCATTTCATTTCATAGTAGAATCTTTGACAGCGCATTTGAATTTTTTCGAGTGAAATAAAGCACAAATTGTACAAAAGTTTAAAAACAATGCAATAGTGAGCTTAATTTAGTAATTTTGTGCAAAAACAGCCAAAATTTGACGATAGTTTGGATATTTTTTTATTATTTTTGATTAAAAAATACACAAATTTGGTGATTTTTTAAGGGATTTATGTCCATTTTCAGTTAGAAACGTACAGAACGTGATAAAAAAGGTAAAATCAATTTTAAAATTGAAAAATCAACTTATACCTACGTTCGGAAAATTTCAAAACATTGTCTTCGGTATATTAATTTGGTGTTTTTTGATAAAATTTAATGAAAAATTAGAGAATTAAATTGGAAAAAGTTGGAAGAAATTGTTTCTTCGACCTAATTTGCCGACTTTTGAACTGGAAATATTTACGTTTTAGGAGAATTAAAGCAATTATATAGTTTGTAATGTTGATTTATTTAAAAACTTTGTGTTAAAATATCTGCAAAAGATGGTCAGTAGCTGGGGCCTGGTGGCCCAGTGGTATAAGCGCCACTTTCGACGGGGGAAGTCGGGTGTTCGAACCCGGATCAAAGCGACAATTTTTCTATGAGAGAAAAATTGTAGAAAAGGTAGGTGAAACATTATGTAAACATAAGCGTTTGTGAGAACGTAAACATAAAGACGGAGACATTTAAAACCGTTAGAATTAAGAAAATAATGCGGCAAAAGGTATAATAAAAATATAAAAGTATGAAAAGGCGCCAAATATAAACGGAGATCCACAACCTAATAAAGGTAGAAATACCTTTTGTCAATTTGAGAGAAAAGGACGTGAATGTGAGAATGTCACATATATATCCCATTTCATTTTATAGTAGAATTTTTTGACAGCGCTTTTGCATTTTTTGGAGTGAAATAAAGCACAATTTGAGAGTTTCTGTATAAGAAAAAAACTCTGTGTTAAGCTAAATCCAAGCGACAAATTTTGAGCCAAGAAAAGCCACCAGAAACTCCAAAAAATGCAAATACGTTGTTGCAAAATTCTATAATGAACTGAAATAGGATATAACTCAAAACGTAAACATTGAATCCTTAGCTAACTTTGTTTTTAAATTATAAAATTCATTCAGAACAAGAACTGAACAAAGAAAAACTTGTATTTTTTAGAGTGGCAATATTAGTAGTTTATTAAACAAGTAAAGAAAAGTTGTTCATTATCTGTGAGTGATGTGTGAAAGGAATCACGAGCAGATAATGCCAATTTTTCTTTACGTGTATAATACAACGTTTTCTCTTATGAATAGAACTAATTTTTTATTACACAAATCAACAATAACGCAGTTTCTCATCGATCTGTTTGATGGCACCTAGAGTACGGTTTAGTTTAAACCAAACCAATAAGCTTTAGACAAAGCTGCAATTAGGCCTAAAATGTTTAATTTATTCTGCACCCAAAATAAAAAGCTCTGAAGTCTAAAAGTTTAAAAGTTTTCGACAAGCATTAAATCATAAATCTAATTAAAACATAAATTAATAATCTCGCAGTTTCATGTGCTGTAAAAAACTGAAAAAATTCAAAGAAGCATTCAGACCTACATAGGATGATATGAAAAAGCGGAGTTGTTATTGATTTTCGTGCATCCAAAAATCGGGCGTAGTAGGTACACAATTAGATACATAGAAACTTTCCTTTACGTTGGAATTTAAATCTAATGTGCAGTGTTAGTGCCAGTCACGAGAACACTGAAATCGGCTCTAATTCGATCATTGCTCTTTCAGCAGACAAATGTAACCACAAGTGAAACATATCGTAGATCAACACAAATTGCTGTGTTCACACGAGTGCAATTTTCCAGACATCAAATTGAGCAATCTCGCTCCAAAACTCCAAAAATAAAACACAAAAAAAAATCAGTTTTATTTCTACCACAACAAAAAATTAAAATTAATAGGCAAGTGCACCAAATGCAGCTCGGAATTACACGGGCAATAGAAATGCCAATAAAATCTATAATCCCGATCCATTGACATTCGTATTTTGTGTCATTTTTTAGGGGGTCTCAAAAGCCATCTTGTACCAGGTGCTGGAATTTCGACACGCGAATCCACTGGAGGGAGCGTCGGAATTTAGTCAGGATCTGACTCGACGAAAAATATAAATAAAATGTCAACTAATTATAAGTATTGATTGTGGGCATCAAAACCGACTCACCCCATCCGGCTTCAATCTGATGTCTTTTCCTGCAGCTTGCAGTAAAGCTCGCAGGATCGCTGTTGCAGTTCCCGTTTGTCTGGACGCCACCAGATGTACAGCAGTTTGATTGCGACTCTACAAATGTTTTAAGGGAATATTTTAACACTTGCAAGTTGAAGAACTATTTGTTGGCATGGAGACTGCCAACAAATCACTTTCCAAGTTAAATATTAAGACTTTCGTTTTATTACAATGTTTAAACTTGGCGAACATGCAAAAGTTGAGGAAATCAGTTAGAATAAGGGTTTAAATTGGAATTCGTCAACGAGATAATTGGGTTCTGAATCCTGCGAATTAATTACTTACGCCACCAGTTGAATACGGATCGACTCCTCGCTTAGTCAGTAATAACTTGACCACGTCCTCTCGTGAGTACATCGCTGAGATGTGAAGGACATTGTAATTGTCCTGGAATTAGAAATCGTGCGTTAAGGACAGCCAAAATTAAATCAAGGATTAGGCAAGGTGTGGGTGTCACTTTGATATATTTGCCCACGATCGCAACAAATCTCTTGTTTATTTAATTTGGTAAAACGCCCTTTGTCAAAAGTCGGATTGTTGAAAGTCTAATTAATTACACCAAACCTACCCCAAGATATCGATCTAGCATTGTTTGCCAACTTTATAATGACTCGACATGATTTTGAAATTTTCTGCCGCTAATAAGGAAATTGGTTCGTAGAACAAAAATTAGATTCCGACATTAATAACCACCCCAGACCAGAAAAATCAAAATTTTGCGGTAGAAAGAAATCTTTGTAGGTCCCTAAAGCTGATATTGCGTGACGCAGTGTCCCAGATTTGCCAGCACGCGTTAGTCTTGCATGCTTCTTCGATAATCATGACTTAGTCTTACATGAATATTAATTGTTAATTGATCTCCTGTCGCCACCAGAACGAACAGATTTTTCCCGATAGATACGTGAGAGAGTTTTAACAAACAGGTGGTGTACTGGAAATTCATCGGTAACTGCAGTCCGCATTTTAATCCGCATGATGGTTTAATTTCTTCGAAATGAATTTTCTTTGTGTTCGAAATTAGCATAAAAATACCGCTATGTTTGCGTTATGAATTTTGAAAAATGGTCACCCCCTCAAAAAATGAATAAAGTGGGACAAATTCAAATAAGAGAATAGCCTTATCACAATGTATAATGTCAAATAACATCGAATTTAAGTAAGGGTGTATGTAAATGGAAATTAGTTCATTTGTGTGCTAATTAATTCACTACGGTTTTTCATTGTAATTTATTTTTAGAACTTTGGTTTTTGCATATTCAAGGTTAATTTGGACTTTCTTTCGCGAATCGATGCCAAAAATTTGGCCCCTAAATGTTACAACTTGCGTTTGTATTTTTCAGCTAAAGGGTTCACAAGAAATGGAATTAATTCAAGGACTTTTGTTAAAAATAAACCCAAAAATTGCCAAATTATGTCTTCTTCTCCAGAGTTCTTCAAATGCTTCAAATTTAAAAGTTTAGTAGTGCAAAATTACGCAATATCTCGAAAACTAAAAAACTTTTACTAGAATTTTTTCACTATTCGTTATTATTTGGTAAAGGCTATACTGTATATATTCTATATTTTATTTTATAATTTTGCTCGATGTGTATGAACTAGGCGTTCTGCCAGATCCAAAATTTGGTACAAATTATTCAAATCTGTAAGCAAAGCTATAATCTAAATTTCCTGTTGTATTTTAAATTCCGCTAAAACAAACAAAAAAATTATTATACTAAGTCAAGAATTACATTATTTTTCCTTTATCGAGCATTTTAGCAAGTTCTTCAGTTAGAAACGCAATTATTTCGAAAATAATCAAAAATACAAGCTTTCGAGCTCTCGAGCTTTTGAGGTATTCCAGAAGACTGGTACCTTTCTTTTAGGAATTGATTTTATGACTCAAAATTATGTCTACTTCTCTTACTTCAAATTTAAAAGTTTAATAGTGCAAAATTATGCAATATCTCGGTAACTAAAAAATTTTTACTAGAATTTTTTTCACTAGTCGTTATTATTTAGCAACTAGGCTATACTGTTTCTACATTTTATTTTATAATCTTGGTCCCTGTGTATGAACTAAGTATTTTGCCAGATCCAAAATTTGGTAGAAATTGTTCAAATCTGTAAGCAGAGCTATAATCTAAATTTTTTGTTGTTTTTTAATCCCCTAAAATAAACAGAAAAATTAGCAAACTAAGTTAAAAGTTACATTATTTTTGCCTCTCTCAAGCATTTTAGCAAGTTGTTCAGCTAGAACGCAATTATTTGTGTAATAATAAAAAATACAAGCTTTCGAGCTTTGGAGCTTTCGAGGTATTCCAGAAGATTTTTCTTTTATAGGAATTGGTTTCAACAAACAATCTATATATATAAAATTGCTTGGTCTGACTGACCAATCAACGCACAGCCTAGACGGCTAAAGATAGAAACTTGAAATTTTTACAGTAGATTTTTTTTGTAACGTAGGGGTGTACTAAGAAAGGATTTTTGAAAAATCACCCCCTAAGAGGGTTAAATAGGGTGTTAAAATTTGAATAAAAATCATTCATTTTTTAAGTTATATCTTTGAAAATTAGTATTTTGGCTTTCGGTTAAAAATAAAGAAAGTCGTGTTTCAGGATTTTTGGAAAATCAACCCCTAAAGGGGTTAAATGGAGAGTTGAATTTAGAATTAGAGTTTAGAAAATCTGTCATTTTTAAGTTACATTGAACTTACATCCTTGAAAATTAGTATTTGGGCTTTTGGTTAAAAATGAAGAAACACGTGTTTCCGGATTTTCGAAAAATCAACCCCTAAGAGGGTTAAATGGCGTAATAAAATATGTATAAATATTCGTAACTTTTGAATTTACATTAATTGAAGCTGGTATTTGGGCTATCAGTGAAAAATGAAGAAACACGTGTTTTAGTTGGAAATACCAACCCCAAGGGGGTTGAACACGGGTTAGAATTTGTACAAAAATCCGTAATTTTTAATTTGTATCCATGCAAAGGGTACTTGAGCTTTCGGTTAAAGATGAAAAACGTGTGTTTAAGAACATTTGGAATTTCCACCCTTAAGGGGATCAAATATAAAAATCTGTAATTTTTAAACTTATATTTATAAAAATTGGTATTTGGGCATTCGGTGAAAAATAAAGAAACAGGTATTTTATTATTTTTAGAAATTCCACCCCCAAAGAGGGTTAAACATAAAAAATCGTCATTATTGAAGCTATATTAATGATTAATGATCTTTCGGTTAAAAATGAAAAAAGGCGTGTTTCTGGATTTTGAAAGGTCCACCCCCAAGAGGGTTGAATATAAAAATATGTCATTTCCGAAGTTATAATCAAGAGAATTGGTATTTGGGCATTCGTCTAAATATAAAAAACGCGTGTTTCAGGTTTGTTAAAAACTCCACTCCAAGGGGGTTAAACAAAAAGTCCTTCATTGTTGAAGTTATACATATAAAAAATTCTTTATTGTTGAAGTTATCAATTGATATCTTAGACATTCGGTTAAAAAGGAAGAGGCGTATATTTCAGGATTTTTAGAAATTCCACCCCCAAAAGAGTTCAACGCAAAACTCCTGCATTTTTGAAGTCATATCCAAGAAAATTGGCATTTGGACTTCCGGTTAAAAATAAAGAAAATGTGTTTCAGGATTTTTGAAAATTACATCCACAAGAGGGTTAAACAGGGAATGAGTTGAGAACAAGCAAAATTTACTCGGGTTCGCATTGGGTCACGGTTTTAAAGTTCACAATAAAATTTTGTGTTTCTACTTTTTGTTTTTCTGTGTTTCAAAGTGGTTGTGGACATGCGTGGGAAGCCATGGGCAACTGCTAGTAATAATGTAAAAATGTCTTTCAAATGTTTGCACTGTAAATAACTAGGCTTAGCTAAGCAATGCTTCTTTTATGGATCGTACTTCATATCCCTGTTTATCACCGAAAGACTACAATAAATAATGATAAGTTATTTGAATTATTTCATCTTTTACTAAAAACAAGTTTGGAAAACCTTTAATTTGCCTTCTGTAACTTGACTCTTATTAGTATCAGTAATTTCCTGAAAAGTTTTCCTTCCGGATTTTTTAAGGATGAATAGATGGTTTCACTATCTTAAAAGCTAATCAAAATAAACGTTTTCAGATTACGAAAAATCGGCGATAATAAATCGCAAGCCAACACGAAAATTACAGTTGTGTGTGATATTTCTCGAGCTAAATGCACCGTTATATTTTTAGCATCCATAAATCCCTATCATGATCGAATTAAGGCGCGCCCCGAATTAATAAATCATTAAATGTTGACCTATACCCCATGAACTTGTTAACAATCTCATCTCCCTTGGCAATTTTTCTCGCAACCAACCAGTGTCTATCAATCTCCGTAAATCATGCAAACCGATAATTACATTCCGATCCAGGGCGTGTGCCCAAGTGCATTAACCGTTATTAGAATCCAATCGACAAATTTTGCATTTAGGTCAGTTGCGTGTACCTTTATGGAAAAATCGTTCTATTTTCGGAGCGATTTTCGCCGATTTTGTAAACAAACTCACGTTGTTTCGAGCGCCGACATCTGATCCCAGGTCGATGAGTTTATCAAGAAGGGACGTCCTGTTGTCTTTGACGGCGTACATGAGAGGTGTCATGCCGGTCGCCTGGAGACAAAAACGCATTTTTGTTGTTTGCTCGATAGCATTTTAGGCTGATGGGAATATTAAATGAGATGGAAAGACGTACTAGGTCGGCAACGCCAGCCAGAGGGACGGTGTTGGCGTCGTCTCCGGCCGCTGCGATGGACTTCTCCAAGGATTTGAGCACTTGGTCCACGGGCGCCCATTCGCCCTTCTGGCAAAGGACGAGGATCCGCTGGGCGGCATCGCGGACGTTGGCACCGGCACTTTGCGGCTTCGAGCTGGGGGTGTCGTCGCCTTCGGGGTTGCTGGCGGTCTCGTCTTTGTCCTTCTCTTTACTGTCTTTGGCAGCTGACAAAAAATTAAAAAATTCTTTAACCGATCGTAACGTATAAATAAATATTGTCAGAAATGTAACACAGTTTAATAATAATACTTTTATTGACGAAAAATCGAATTACAATAACAATACGAGGACATAAATAATAATAATAATAATTAGAAAAAAAAGATACAACAGTTCAAAAAATCAACAGTTAAAAGTGATTATACAGGGTCGCTAAAAAGTATGGATACAGCTAAATATTTTCAGAACGGCTTAACAGAGCACGTTGAAATTTGGGGTACAGTTAAATGCGTTTAAATTCTATCTTCTGAGATTTTTTCAATTTTCAACCGTCATTTGTTTTGAAAATACAAGGATAACTTGATTTTTTTTAAAGGGTTAAAATTAATAATTTTTAAAAGAGCATTTGTTTCTGAATTTAGTGATGTAACATATTCCCACCTTTATTTTCATTAAAAGACAAAAAAAAATAAAAATGCAAAAATTCCATTTTGGATTTCTGCAAAAGTAAAACTAAGTTAGCTTTGAAAATACTGTCATTAGCAATTAGCAATCTGTTTGCAATAATTAGTGTAAAAATGGTACATTTAAGTAAAACTGAGAGTACAGAAATTCTCATGCTGGTTGGTTATGGCAGAAAGCCAAGAAGTCATTGGAAATCATTTTGAGCAACATCTTTTGTAGCATAAAAATCATGTATTTCGTGTTTTGCTTTTTTTTATTAAAATGTGTTCTTTTTCAGTTAAAAGTGTTATTTTAACAATTACTATTAACTTTTACTTATTTTTGGGTCAAAGTTCAAGCGGCAAAAAGCTAGCGATAGATAAAGTCAACATTTCCAAGGCTAATAACATTTTACATATTTGAAAATTTTATTAGTTCGATAATTTTTTTAAATTTCGATTAAAATAAGGTATGCATGTGTTACAGCATTAAATTCAGAAAAAAATGCTCTTCACCCTTCTTGCCATTTAAAAAAAAATGAAGTTAGCCTTGTATCCGCAGAACAAAAGAAGATAGGAATTTGATAAACATCTAAAACGATAGAATTTACATACTTTTAAGCTTATACCAAATTTCAATAAGTTTTGATGAACAGTTTTTAAAATACTTAACTGTATCCATACTTTTTAGCGACTCTGTATATTCTATCCTAAGCTTTAAAAATAATATAAAATATTTCAACAAAATTATTTAAGGAATAAAGTAACAGAGGTAACAGTTAACAGTTAACATACTTTAGGAAATCAGGAAACTTCAAAAAAAACCTGGTTTGTAATAACAAAAAAATAATATTTTTCATTTTCCTCTCAATCTGTCGTAAAGATATGTAAAAAGTTACCTCAGTCGTTCTTTATTTTTTTAATAATATTGTTATTTCATTTTACATTTTTTATATCGTATTCATGTGTATGATCTAATAAAAGGCGGTAAAAAAATTGTCTAGCCCTCTTGGAGTAATAAAGTAATACCGTTTTTAATTCTCCGATCAAAAAACATAGAAGTTGTTTGGGTCAATACTTAGTATTAATAATAATTATAGTTATTATTGACTAACACCTCATCTTCGAAAATCAGTTTTCCTGTCTTGTTTTTTAATAGATTTTATTATTTTCCTCTCAAGAACTAACTATACGACATCCATAAGATAAGATAAGTAGTTTGGCTCTCCTGCAGCAAAAATGGCCAACATTTTGTCCTAAAATTTAAAAATACAGTTTTCTGATTTAATTTTTTTTTCATTGTGATATATTCTCAAAAATATATAAATAATTTTGCACCAAGAAACACGAATTTTTGTCTTAAACTAGTGCTTGATAAAGTATATAACAGAAAAAATACCGGCTTTACAAACTCAAGAACCTTTTAGCTCCCTTACAAAATAAAAAATGTGGGTAGGTCTAGGTACAAATGGAAAAGTTGCATAAGCTTTTAGCATTTTATATAATGAGATTTTGTTTCACTATCTAATAATTGTTTTCAAAAATCAAACTTCAAAGATACAACATTGTTGTAGGAAGAGCTCCTGGCAGAAAAAATGGTATAAGAATAATAATCTGTATTAAAATTCTTAGAAACAGCAAGTAAATTTATTTCTTTTTGTAAATGGCTAATGAATTTTTATTATTATATTAACTATTATTAACTTTTAGAGAACTGTAGCAATTTTTGTCTCTTAATTTTTTCTTTTTATTTTTTATTCGTTTCCTTATAAACTAAGATAATTACAATATTAAGCCGTCTAAACCTGTTGGAGAAGAAATAATCAGTTTATAGTTTTTGTTTTAAAACAAAATGCCGAATTTCATCCTAAAAAATATTGTAAAAATGTAATGTTATAAATCTAAAAACAACACAAAATAATGTACGGGATCGAGACTATTTTTCCAAAATTTTAGTGTTTTGGGCTTGAACCGCATAATAACTGACCAAGTTATTGACTAATACCCAAATAAATAGTTGTTTTTTTTTATATTTTTCAACTGAAAGATATTAACTAAAATAAAGATTTTAGTCCTCTTGCAGCACAAATACTTAATTTTTGTCTTAAGATAGGATAACTTTTAGAAAGAAACCTGTCTTACAAAGTCAGCACAAAGATACTCTTGAGGATAGATACTTACCTACCTTTTATTTTCCTTTCAATTAAGTGCAAGTGCTTTGTGTTTGTGCTTGACTTTAATAATAACATATTTTGATATTATTTTATATTTGTCTCCCAGTTATTAAATATTTATACTTAAAATTATAAAATGAGCATTTCTTGAACATAAAACAACAAACCAGCAAAGAAAAATTATTGTGTTTATTTGCAGTAAGGAATGAACAGTATTTAAAAAGATTAGAAAGACATTAAGCCTTTTTCATTTTGCAATACGCATTTTCAGAATTTAATATTTCAAAAAAAAGATTCGTTTTTGAAAATCTAAAACTCTGGGCAAATCTAAAAATTGTTATCTGTTGTTTGACAAGCCATGCATGTTATAATTAATGGAGAGTGGAGTTGTAGCGTCACGTATTTTTCTTAGAAAAAGATTGTAGTTATTAGAAGAAATTTGTTTATTTACACGAATACTCGAAGATAAAATCCTTATCAGACTTTCTACAATTAAAAATTAGTCGCTATTTTTATTAACAAGTCAAGGCTTTTAAAACTTTATCAAAATATTATATCGGTGATTACTTGATTAGTGTAGGCACTCTAGAATGATTATAAAAGGTCGCCTTTTTCCTAGAAAGTCTCGACTGGCGACTTTAGATCAGCGCGATATCATTAAAGAAAGTCAAGCACGTAAAGCATGATTCATTCAAATATAGTTTTATTAGATCATTATAGATGTAGATACAACTGCGGATATTATGTGGTCGTGAAAGGTTCTTGGTAACCCAAATAGCCAAACTGTAATAAGCCATTCAAGCCACCCCTATATTATTTCGTATTTTGATTAGATAATGGCAAATTTAATAAGAAAGTGTGTCAGGTCAGTGGAATATATCCGTTCTCGAAATTCACATTTGAATATTTCAGTTATACCGGAATATATTCAAACAATTATGAATATTATTTTGTCACACAAATGTTGTGTTTCTGGGTGGATTGATAGGGAATATTTTAATAAATTTGTCCCGAAAAGGGCAAATCTGCAAAAAATAATGAATAAAAACAATAAACAATAAACTTTGAAAAAAAAGTACTAATCTAATAAATCTAATTAATAATTAATTAATTACAGTTTCAGTTAAGAGCTAAAAAGTGAAAAATCTGATTGTTTTTTAAAGTAAAAAAAGTTGTGCATAAAAGGCAGTCCTGTAGGCACTATCCATTTGAGAGAGTGACGACGCAAAATTTACCGTTAATTAATGAAATTGCTCTGTTTCTTTACAACTTTTTTGCTAATTGACATATTTTTAATAAAACGCTGAATAAAATTTATTTGATTTTTACCTTTGTTGTTTTGGTCTTTGTTGTCGTCATTCTTGTCTTTGGGGGGGCCCTTTCCGCCCCCCTTTTTTCCAGCCGGCTGCGACATGGCGTTATGTGATCATGATAATTTTCAAAAACTTCCAAAGAAAAAAACAACTTTTAAATTTCTTAACTAAAGAGTTCACACTTAACATAACTGTTCATGTCCTACTTCTTCCTTCTGTTAATCTTTTTAATGAGAAATGACACAATAATTTGCAAACATTTGGAAATGATGTCTCCCGAAGACAACATTTCGTTAAATTAACACGACACGATAGTGTTACTATTTCCGATAAAACGGTGCTTGACTGCAAGTCACACTATATCTTGTTAATGTTCTTTATCAAACTAGTGCGGTTTTGAAGAAATCTCAACTGAAAGCTGAAACATTAGCCCATTCTTTGCCAATGGGAATGCAGACATCCCCACTACAACCCCGGCAGGGTGTTGCGATTCAACATTTCAGCGCTGAAAAGCTAGCAGACACAATGACCTACTGAAATAATACACTAAATCAACCATTATAGATTAATGTTGCCCAATTTCCACAAAACTAGTCCAGCTTTACATAAACCTACTGTAATCAAAGCTCGCACACAACCCCTTTGCATTTGTAGTTATAGATTTTATGCAAATCTTTTAAATGGAAAACTTTCTTATGTAACCCCTATTTTTACCAATGAAAAACAATTCATAAATCAAATAAGATTTAAACCGTTTGAGGAAACACCTAATTAACAAAACTGTGTTTTATTACAAAAGACTTGCAAATTCAAGACCTGAAAAATGTCATGTCTCTTTTCAGCTTATTGATAACCTTCTGGCTGTTTACTTAAAGTCTCTTTTCAATATATTGTTTGAAAAGTTTCAGCGCTGAAAATCCGACCAATGGCAAAGTTGCAATATCGAGTGCGTGTCGAACGTCAGCACGCTATTTCCGGTGGAGGTTCCGGTCAACCACGGCCTTCTGCGACCAACACTCACCTAGAACTTATAGACAAAAATCATAAAATTGTTTAAATAGACGTGGGTTTAATCGAAAGTTGTTCAGAAATCAATCAAAAATAATCAAATAGAGAAAGGTAGGAATATTTGTCCTTTAAATCCCGATTTAGGGCCAAATTTTGTAACAAAATTTTTTGAAAAAAATATAAAATATGGTTGGGGTCTAATTCCCTTTTTTCGTTTTGTTTCATTTCCTCTCAGACACAGGCAGAAATACCGACGTTTATTTTATCATATTTTTTTGTTCTATCCATTTCTAATGGCAAAAATTAATTAGGGGGTTGCAAACAACCCCTATATAAATTTTCATCCCTATAGTGTAACAGTCTCGAATTTTATCGATTTTCAAACATTTCTGATATAAATACGGTATAGATAAAAATTTGATAAACAATTTTCCTGATAAATGAAAAGCGAAAAATATGTAATATTAATCTGTTTATTTTTAATGATCTTGTATAAATTGCACTTTGTCCCCAGTGCATTAATTTTATTCTATTTTTGCGTTTCCCCACTTGAACTTTTCAGTTTATTGTAATACTAATGAGAGATAATCGTAATAATCTGAATGTGTAAACAACCATTGATTTTTCTCTCTATGGTCCACTTCGATCACCAGTGATCGATAATATTTGAGAATAATTGACTGAAATAACTTATCTAAATTTAAATAAATCTACATCAGTAAGACCTCCCACAAAGCCATGTGGAAAGTCAGACATGCGTCTAGTTTTGAGCCAAGTTCAGTATTACAAGTATTTATCAACCAGAAACACTATGGTATTTATCTTGTCGTTTAGCAAGTTTAGTGATAATCTTTTA
The DNA here is from genome assembly GCA_939628115.1 of Tribolium freemani. Lineage (NCBI taxonomy): Eukaryota > Metazoa > Arthropoda > Insecta > Coleoptera > Tenebrionidae > Tribolium > Tribolium freemani. The sequence goes on along the minus strand of OW626791.1, from coordinate 14,366,128 downwards.
ATTATTATCATCGGGTCTAATAGCTGATATATTTATACCGCGGTGCTTTTAATTTTAATTAAATATTTAGTAAAAATGTTGAAGACTGTTAGCAGCAAATATCCCCGGATATCTCTAATAAAAAAATCGTAAGTGAATGCGAGATGTTCCATTTATCTCAAGTAAACAAATTTTAGAAAATGTAGCCACTACTCGACCAAACTAAGCTACAAACATAACCTTGGTGAAGAACCATTACGTCACATTACTATCGGAACACTTCTCGAGGAAACTGTGGCTAAATTTGGGGACAGGAACGCATTGATCTCTCGACACCAGAAAAAATCACTCACTTTTTCGGAAATTCTGGACCAAACGGATAAACTAGCATCAGGGTTTAAATCACTAGGATTAGAAAAAAATGATCGGGTGGGCCTATGGGCCCCTAATTTAGTCGAATGGTACATAGCTAAAATGGCCTGTGCGCGAGCTGGTTTAATTATGGTAGTACCTTGGTAATAATAAATGGTTTCGTTATTGAAAGCTTGCAGGTAGGCTTAAATCCGGCGTACCAGCCGCCGGAAATGGAATATTGCATTAATAAAGTCGGAATTAAGGCAATTGTGTGCGCTGATCAGTTCAAGAGTTCAAATTTTTACGAAAACTTGGTAACTGTAGCACCAGAATTGGAAAAATCCGAGCCCGGGAAGCTGAAAAGTGGTAAAGTTCCCTCGCTTCAAACTGTGATAACCATGAGTGAAGACAAAAAAAGGTACAGCAATAGCAACCACAATTTTTTTGTTTTGCAATTAGTTTTAGAGGGGCCTTCAATTTCGGCGAGATTCTAGATTTAGCTACCAATGACAGTATTGCACAAATCAGGAAGTACCAACGTGATATTAGTCCTGACGGTCCTTGCAACTTGCAATTTACATCGGTACGTATTTGTGTGACTGTTTGAAAAATTAATTGGTAAATAGGGAACCACCGGTAAACCGAAAGCCGCTCTCACTTCTCATTTCAATATGGTCAACAATGGCTATCTTATTGGCAAAAGAAACGAACTGAACAGGAAACACCACACCATTTGCTTGCAAGTACCATTTTTCCACGCTTTCGGTACCACTATTTCCATAATGGCGGCATTAAACCATGGCGCAACTTTGGTACTACCTACAGAAGGGTACAGTCCGGACAAATCACTCGATGCCATTAAGGAAGAGAAGTACTACCAAATATAAATTGTGTTCTTGGTCCTTAAACTGTAATTTAGGTGTACCATAATCCACGGAACCCCCACCATGTACGTGGACCTTGTCCACCAGCAGGAAGTGCGCAAGGAAAACATCTCGCCTGAAATTGCAGTTGCAGGAGGTGCCCTTTGTGCCCCCCAACTTTTCAAAAAAATGCTTTCTGTTCTCAATGTGAAAAAAGTGAAAGTACGTTTGGTACAACCATTGAAACGAAATAATTCCTAGTTCTAGTCTGTCTACGGTTTGACTGAAACCACAGCAGTAGTGTTCCAATCAATGGTTACGGAAAGTGAAGAAAAGGCTGTTTCAACCGTTGGCCATGTTGGTGAACATGTTGAGGTGAAAATCGTTGATAAGGCCGGTGTTGTGGTCCCTTGTGGCACTCCAGGCGAGTTATGCATACGGGCATATTGCAACATGTTGGGTTATTGGGAAGATGAAGCCAAGACGAAGGAAATGATAGGACCCGATAATTGGCTAATGACTGGGTTTGTCTCATTTTTTGTTTTGTAAATATCTTTTATTGATGGGTGGTTAGTGACCAGTTTGTGCTCGAAGAAGATGGTTACGGGAAAGTGGTCGGACGACTCAAAGAAATGATCATAAGGGGTGGCGAAAACATATTCCCCAAAGAAATTGAAGAATTCCTTAATTCCCATCCAAATATTTTGGAGACGCATGTAAGTCGTAATCATAAATTTTATCAACATCATATTTATTTTATTTTATTTTACGGATTTTTTGAGATAAATGTGTTTGTCAAGTGTCGCTTTTTTATAAACAAAATTTCAGGTTATCGGTCTTGCACACAAACGACTTGGAGAGGAAGTCTGTGCTTGCATTCGCGTCAAACCCGGGACCAAAGTCACGTTTGAGGACGTTGTCAGTTTTTGCAAAGGCAAGCTGGCCCATTTTAAAATCCCGTCCAAACTGAAAATCGTCGACCAATTCCCCAAAACAACCTCGGGCAAAATACAAAAGTTCAAACTGAAGGACTTGCCCGCAAATTAACACAGTACAAAACGCTGGATTGAAATATTTATTTTTTAATTGTTGTTGTAATAAATTTTTCCCACATAGCCTTGACTTGACTGTCTAGACGTTTACTTTTTCCTTCCTCCAGTATGCGATTCCACGTGTGCTAAACTATGACGCCGGTCAAGGATGCGATTTAATTCCTAATATTTTACGAAAGTAATTGAGTAAAAAAGACGCAAATGAAACTCGATTTAGTTCTATTTTAAAAACACGCAACATGAGGGGGAGTAAAGCAAACTAACGATTGTTTCACCCTCATTTCGGCCCAATATCTTGAATTAAAAACAAATTTGCAGCAATCATAATCAGTGGCGTATTTATATCTATTGATCCCTGGGCTACATAATTTTGCCGCCCCTTTTTCTTCAAAAAATTTGGTTAATTCAAAAAATAAGGAAACATTACAAACTCTGAGAAAAGACATTTTTTATCGACAGGGGGGCATTTTTTGATGTACTTGTTGTACCCCTCTTGTGACACGTCAAATGAACTGCCAAACTGAATAAACTCTCGAAAAACGTTAGGGATATTAGTGTTTTAATATATGTACTACACTAAAGAAACAAATTCTATCAATGTTCGAGCTAAAGACAAATCAGTAAATATGTATCTGCTTTTATCTTCATCCTTTTTGTCAGTTGATTTTCTCTAAAATTCACTAATTTTTTTTCAATCAGTCTATTTGAATCAAATAACAAATCCAGTTCTACAAGTAGCACATATTTTCTAAAAATGCAAGATAGTTCTGAAAACTAAATTAAAAAACCTGAATAGGAAAGTCCTTTGTAATGTCATCAAACAAACTTAAAAAGTTTCTGTTTTTTAAAAAACGTAACCATTTTTGCAATATTTTTTTTCTAATATTACGTTGTCGCTGACTTTTTTCAAAGACATTTTTCTGTGTTGTGTATTACTTAGGTTTTTTTCTACCATTAGATACTCATCGTGAATTTTCTATAACATCAATTAGAACTACAACTACAAACTTCTTAAAACTCATTAACCAAATAATTATGAACTTAAAAGTTAAAAAAATACGACGAAAACTAAAGGTCTGATCAAATAATTTAAAAAATACAACCTGTCTATTTACTAGGTATTTTTTAAATCAAAATAAAAATACTTTTGCCACCTTTAAAATTCAGTCGCTCTGCACGGTTGGTCTGAAGATGTGTTATGTTTAAAAAAAATGTCCAAGTCTAATCTCAGTTTTTAATTATACCTGATACCCTTTTCTTTACAACAGAATATAAAAGAAAATATTTCATCGACGTTTTTCGAAAAAAATTGAGACCTAGATTGATTTAATTTTAAATAAAAAAAAATTGCAGTTTTAGTAAATTGAATGGGAAAAAACGCAAAAAAAAAAGTTTTTAATAGAACGAAAACAGTTTGGAAATGTGTGCTATTATAAAATTTAGCCGATTAGATACTGCAGATATTCAAATTCTTGCTGGTTGCAGCTTTCTAAACTAAGTAGATTAATTTAAACATAACCAACATAAAACATAGATGTAAACAAAAAATATGTTCAATGTTTAAGTAGGTTCAAATCGGTTATCAGGTAAGTTTTGTTTTAATAACAATTTAAACATCAATTTTGAAAAAGCTAATGAACAATTTAAGTGTCACAATTTTGTTAATATGTGAATTCAGGTTAAAGAAAATTTAGCGAACAGGTTTCTAAATCTGTACATGCCAATTTAAAAAAGTTTAGAAGTATAAATTAGCCGAAACAAATCCAGAAATTTTTCACAAATTCTTACAATATGTTAAATTTGATAATAGCACACATATGTAAAATGTTAGTGCCAAGAAAATTTGGCTAAATTTTTGATATTTGGTTCAGAAATTTTTCATTAAATTTACAAAAATTCTGACCGAATTAATTTCGTTGGACTCATGAATAAAAATTTGGTAGACTTTCAAGACAAAAAATCAAATAAGAAAAAGTGAAGGTTTGTTGATTATAAAATTCATAAATGAATGTTTCGTCTACTATCATTATAATGTCTACGCAGACAAAAATAAAAAATCGTAAAGCTCTCTGAAAAACTTGTTTTTTTTTACTGAAGCACAAAGCTAAAAATTTGACAAGTTATCAAGGATTAATTTTTCTGCTACGAGTTGAGACAACCACTTTACATTCCTGATATAGCAGCTAGATTTTTTCCTGAAAGAAGCCCGAAAAATTAATTTTTTTAAACAGACCCGATTTTTCAGTAACTTTGGAATAAGCACAGTCTAAATGTGTGGGTAGAAACTTTTTCTATTATGTATTTTGTTTTTCGTTTCTAACATTATATTCCCACTAGTTTTGATGTAAGTATGTAAACTGTTTTTGTTTTATTAAATTTATTTTTGGGTGTTTTTCACTTTACAAAAACTTCTATTTTCGATTTAAACTTAATTGACACTAAAACTTCAATTTTTTCGAAAAACGTTGATAAAATATTTTCTTTTATATCCTGTCGTAAAGAGAAAGGTATCAGGTATAATTAAAGACTGAGAGTAGACTTGGACATTTTTTTTAAACATAAGACATCGTAAGACCAACCGTGTCTTGATTGATGGGCTTAGCCCATAGGTAAATATGCCACTGATCATAATTCATCATTGATACTCAAAGCAATTTTCTTCAATACGTAAGAATGCAGTTTTTAGCCTTCTGACTCATTAAACTATCAGTTAGAAGAAAAATTAAAAAAAAAACGATTTCTGGATATTTTAGACTCTATTACCATCAAATGCGGCAAAAATGTAAAAGGTTGAAATAAAACAGCAACTCTCTACTAACTGGTGTATATTTTAAAACAATACATGCATAGAAAAATGTCATTTTAAGTATATCAAGTGATCACATTTTGTAATTCTATAATCTATGGTGCAAGACAACAAATGGAATGTTTTAGTCTGACTTTGGAATTAGTTCATTTTGAACGGGTTGTAAAAACTCTTCAACAATCGCATCGACCATTTCCTTCAAAGTCGCCACCACACCGTCACGATTTCTGAAACAACAAATTAACAAAACAGATTAAAATATTGCAAACTTACGTATTTCCAGGTTCGGCGCACATTTCCGTGTAATATTTAACTTTCGGTTCAGTTCCGCTAGTCCTAAGCGTACAAACAAGCCCGTTTGAAAAATTAAACGTTATCATTTGGCTACTTGTAGACACCGGCAAGATAGCCTTATTGTCAGGCTGACCATTGTCATAACCAGTGGTCAAATCCCTAACTGTGGTAATTTTGTACTTATTATTAAGAATGGCAGAAGGGTACGCTCTTCCGTTAAGATTCCTCATGCGGTCGAAAATCCTCTTAATCTTTTCTCCATCGTGACAAATAAAATACGAATTGAGCGACACGTGATATCCATATTCGGCATAAATCTCCTCCAGTTTATCGGTTAATGACTTGTTTTGCATTGTTAGATATGAAGTGAGGGTGGCGAGTTGAAAAGCTGCAGAAACGCCATCCTTATCCAAGACAGCAGTACCACAACAAAAACCGATAGCTTCCTCAAACGCAAAAATCACTTTCTTCCCTTGTTTCAACAGCTCGTACGACTTGTTCCCCATCCATTTGAAACCAGTCAAAGTCTCGATGAAATTGAAACCTTCCTTCCTTGACATCGAGCGCAAAATCATCGAACTTACAGTGCTACTAAGCATGTAAGTGTTTTGTAAATTCTCCTTGGGGTATTTGGTTTTGAAGCAAAACAAACACCACCAACCCAAAAGGGCCCCCAACTCGTTCCCCGTGAAAACTTTCCATTCACCAGTCCTACAAACAAACCACAAAGTGAAGCAAAATTTTTGCAAAATTGTAAAAATACTTTGCATTTTTCTCAGCAGCTGCCATACGATCAGCATCCGGGTCGTTGGCAATGATGACACGGCTCCCATTTTCGTTTGCTGTCCGAAACGAAAGATCTAGACTACTTTTGCCCTCTTCTGGATTAGGGAATCTGAAAAAAATTGGACAAGTCGCGAAAAATTTAACAGGGCCAAAGTGCGTACTTTACTGTTGGAAAGTCGGGGTCTGGGTCTTTCTGTTCTTCCACTGGTACCATTCTTACCCCAATCAAATCAAAAACCTGCCTTATGTAATTATAGCCAACCCCGTGCATTGCCGTATAGGTGAAAAGCACTTCGGCTTTTTTATTAAGCTCGCGATGTTGCGGCAAAATCGTGTCATTTATCACGTTCAAGTAGTCTTTCAAAGTTTCACTGAGAGGGTCTGTTAGAAGGTCACTTTTTAATACTGTTGTGTCCCATGATGAGTCAAGTGGTGCCAAACTGTCTAAAATATTTCTCTGGATGTCTTTATCCACCGGTGAGATAATTTGCGAACCGTTTGGACCATAAACCTAAAATGAAACTAACAAAAGTCAGAAACACCAAACACTTGTACCTTATATCCATTGTCTTCCTTAGGGTTATGTGAAGCTGTGACCATCACCCCTATTGCACTTTTATACTTCGAGACGGCAAAAGGTACAAATGGGGTCGGTACTACTCTACTGAAAAGCCTCACAGGGTGGCCTGCATGTAGGAAAATGGCTGCGGTTAATTCGGCCCACCTTAAATTTATAAATTATTTTAGCAACTACTAGAACATAGTACCTTCTGCTGTTGTGTCGCCCATCGTAACCGATCACAATCCCGTTCCTGTGCAACAAATCCCTATCACAGTGTTCCAAGTACTTGAGCAGCCCTTGTCCCGTTTGAATGATAACTAAGTCGTTCATGGCGGCGTAACCTGGGCCCATTCTGCCCCTCAGACCGGCTGTTCCGAAAGACAGGCGGTCGAGAAGAATTTTGGACAGTTCGTCATAATTCTTCTCCCGTGCCAGTTTTGTGATTTCAGAGGCGGTTTTCGCGTTCCGGTCCCATTTCAGCCACTCTTGGATTTTCGTTTCGAGCTGTTGGGCCATTTTTCACAACGGAATGCTCACTGTAATAGTGCAAAATCGATACTAATCATGTGAATCACGTACGAATGTTGTTGCATCACTGATTGATAAGGAAATGTTTTCGATTGAGTGAGGTCAAAATTTTGAAAATTATCAATACGATTGGGAAACGTATTATTTAATGGAAAATAGATATTTGTTCAAGAAATATGTTGCAAGAATTAGAAACCTGGTCAGTGAATCATTGCAGAAAGGTAGATAACTACTACAATGATAGACACCTAAAAATAAAAAACCATCTGCACTGAAGCGTCACTTGCTACACTATGTTCGGTTTAGTTAGGTATTTAGTCTTATCTCCGTCTGATAATAAATAAAATACGGGCCCTGCAATAAAGCAAACGTACACACAAGTGACAATGTTGCTTCCCACAGTCAAAAAATAAAATGTCAAGTCAAAATGTAAGTGTTATTTGAGCGTAAGTTTGTTCACACCAAAACTGCAACACTGTAAGGTAAGTTGTGACTAATTAGAGCTAATAAAATTCGCGAACGGTTGGCACACACTCTATTTACTTACCTACAGTTACGTTTCGCGTTTTGGTGGAATTGTGCTGACATTTTCGCGGTCTGCGATTGAATTTATTTGTCAGACGTGAAACAACAACACTGGGTGTGGTATTTATTTACACTTAATTCATAAAAAAGAATTTGTTGCTTGTTGACAAAGAATTGTGCGCTTAAATCAATGGTAGTAATTTATATCATATCACATAAATTGGTTGGGTCAAACTGGGTTAATAACGAAAATGTGGTACTATTTTCGAGTTAGTTGCGTTTTGTTTCGGCTGAGAATTGCAAGCAAAGGTAACCACTGATCCTTTCTCATTGTTATTAATCCAATAATCCAGCGTTGTAATGTCTTGCTTGATGTCATGCCAACTAAACCATAAAAGGCGAAGTAAATAAAAACCATTCAGCCGTCTCTAATCCACTTTCTACCAATGACTCAGTTTCATGATCGGAAAAATTGGCGTACGATCGTTAAAAATCGTCAAAATTTATTGTCCAAATAATACGTTACTCTAGTATCAACAATTGCGGTTTCTTTTCAAGGACCGTCGTATGAATAGTAATGATTGTGGGTGGAACACAAAAGCAATAGGAGTATTTGACTTCTGGTTAGTTCTATTTTAATCATTGAGCTTCAAAAGTTATTTGTGATTGTAATTTTAAATTTCAGACGCGAATTTAAGTTAACGAAGCTTTTGCAATAAATTGGAAGGAAGTGTTGAATATTTCGTTTTAATAGGTGGCAAAAATAGAACATGATAGCCTTTTAAGTGTGCATTAACCTTCAGATTAAGTGATGTGATTAATAAATCAGCTTTATGAATGAATAAATATCAACAATAATTCAAAATAGTCCAAAAATTTAAATTTGTGCTTATTGTTGTGAAGGACTGATAAAAATAAAACCATATTTTGGCCCACATTTTTTTAAGATAAAAAATATAATAATAACCCGTCTTTATTTGAATTGTAAATACAACTCGGGAGGCGAAGTCTAGGAGTTGCTATTCGAAATTTACAAAAATTGCACTGTACTAAAACTAGAAAAAACCTAAAGAAAAATAAAAGAAAATAAAACAAGAAGAAAATAACAAAAAGCACATGGAATTCCGAAAGAAAAAAAATAGAGATTAGAAAAATATGCTTTTATTTTATTACGAAAATTGTTCACCGAGAGTTTTTCTTTAAGCAAATGACAGAAATTGTTAACTTTAATGTATTGTAAGAGAGTGATCTTTGAAATATTGCTGTTTTAAACTTGGGTAATGGAGATCAGCAATATTACGCACAGAAACTTTTTCTTGAATGAAATAATTCACGAAGATATATTATAACATGAGATCGAAAATATACTCAATAAGAGTAAGTCTTGAAAGTGAAGTGTAACTTTAGCCACATCATATACTGTGTAAAACCAACATAAGACAACATAACTCCAAAAGTGCGGCCATAAATAAACGGCTAAAATATGGCTAAAGTTCTCCAGGCACAGCTTGCTCTAATTGAGTTTATTTTCGATCTCATGTTACAATTATAATTATAACAAGTGTTCAATATTGGTTCTGGTCAGATCGCCTATGTGTGGCAATTGTCACAAAAAACGTATGTCTCGGAAACTATGACACATGACTGTCAGTGCTCCGCGGCCAAAAATTCACACGTTTAACTGAGATAACGCTTGCATAGTAAATTCTTGAACGTCTGCATACAATTATCATGATTTGCAATGTGATTTTTATCAAAAACTCCTAAATGCAAAAATAAGGCAGTTGATAGAAAACCATATGAACTTATCACGCAACCTACGTTCATGCTAGAAAGAGAAAATCACAGCAAACCACGACCAGAACCAATATTGAACACATGTTATTATTTTTGGTCTACCAGCAGCCAACCAAAATTTTTATTTTTTGCGATACATGGTCAAATTTTCTTAATTTATAAGTAAATAAAACGAGCACACGAATTTTGTATTTTTTATAGTTGATTACTTGGATAATCTAAACATGAATCATGGATAATGAGACCATAGTTAAGGTTGGAAAGCACCAATGATTCGCAGTTTTTTTCGAAGTTTAAAGTTTAAAATATTGTACTTGGAATATAACATTTTTAAGGCAATATGAGATCTTTTTACAAACAAGTTGACATACTCTCTAAATCGTAATTCCGAACTTATTATTATTGCAAGATTTTTACGTTATGGAGACACCTATTTGTATACAGGGTGTCACTTATTATAAGAGATACGAGGTCAGTTAAATTAGGACAAAGTTGCGCAATTTTATACTGAACAATTACCTGAAAGAAAATTTGATGTGTCGTTTTTAGTTTTTGAATTATTGAGAAAAATCAAAAATTTGTAATTTTCGTTTTTATTTTTTTTAACGAAAACTAAGAGAACTAGACGTTTTTAAGTAAGACATTCTTCACTTTTAGGTATCTAAATTTGTCATCGCCTTTTTCAAGGCGTTCTTGATGTCTGAGTTACAACACTCAACTTTGGTTTTTCTTATGGACGCCACATTTAATACTTGTATTTTTGAAAAGTCTTTTTGTTCCTGATTACAACGATGATCACACGATATGATCGAATCTTACATGCTGATAAAATTAAGAAAAAAGCGTTTTTGCAAAGAGTGCTTTGGAAAAAACGCCAAAAATTTTGTTTAACAAACTAACTTTTGACAGTTCTATTAAATATGTGAGCAGAATTTTTATAACTTTGTCTTGTTTTGTTTTGCGAAAAATAAACTTCTAGCTTATCATGTCGTTGAGTTTTTAAATAAGTAAGCTTAGCGGAAATGTGAACCTTCCAGATCCAAATTCAATTAAACTTCCAAAATCTAGTTTATTTAAAAACAAAATTGTTGACGGTTTTTCCAAAGCACTCTTCGCAAAAATGCTTTTTTTCCATTTTGGTCAGTATGTAAGATTCGATCATATCATGTGATACATCGTTGTAATCAGAAATAAAAACACTTTTCAAAGATACAAAAATCAAATATGGCGTCCATAAGAAAAACCAAAGTTAGTGTTGTAACTCTGACATCAAGAACGCCTTGGAAAATACGATTACAGATTTAGATTGCCCGAAGAACGTCCTAGTTAAGAACGTCTAGTTCTTTTGGTTTCGGCTTGAAAAAATAAAAACGAAAATTACAAATTTCCGTTTTTTTCCAATTATTCAAAAACTAAAAATGACACATGAAATTTTCTTTCAGATAATTGTTCAGCATAAAAATGCACAACTTTGCCCTAATTTAACCGACCTCGTATCTCTTATAATAATCGAGGTCCCCATGGTGGAGCTCGAAAAACGGACACCCTGTATAACCAATTTTGAAATTAATTCTCGAGTTTGTTTTTGTGTTTTTTGTAGAAATACAAATTAACGAACATTTGCTCGCATTTGAATTTAAGCCAGAAAATTTTAGAAAATAAAAAAATTTCAAAAATGCAAGCTCGTTCAACATCATTTGGATCAAAATGATAATATAACGGCGTATTGTCTGCAAAGGCATGGGATATTTACAACCGATTTTCAATTTTTTCGAAATTGGGGTCAAATAAACCCTTGACTGAAAAATTGGCACTTGAGTGCGGTTCCATAAAATGTGTCAAAATTTCGGTATCGCACACAGGAATCGGTTTATCGAGATATCGACACCGTATCAGCCCGGAAATTAAATAATTAATTATATCACGCGGGGGCGGCTTATGATATCGACTCCCCTGTGTCGTTAAAACACCCTCGCCATACAAAAATCCCACAAGCTCGAAACGCAATCGATAGTTTACAACACAACACACAATCGTGAACCGCCAGATAATACGTACGGACGATGAAGGCGCCGCGACGTAAGAATAGAAAATGAAGTGGTCGTCGGGGTCGGACGGCTTGTTGTCGCATTCACCGGTGGTTGTGGTTGCAGGAAATGGAGGCGGGCGTCGTGAAAATAGCAGAGGACAGCGACTTCGACATGCTGAAGAAGCTCGTCGACGAACACACCCACTGGAAGGTCGAGTACGACAAGGGAGAGGACGTTAAGGCATGTAATTTGCACGTGTTTTCATTTTGTTTATTGGGTGGTTGTGTGTGAGGCAGAGCAGGAAAGGATGATGCGTGAGTCGACGATCCTGCTGGAGCGCAATGGCTCGATTTTTGCGCCATCTTCGGCGACTGTTTTACGCTAAATTTAAACATTTTTCAAGCAAATGTATTGTTTTCGTTTTCTAATACACCTTTTTCCATGGATCACAGCTAGAATTTTGCTAGTTTCATAACTAGGAGTCTGAGTTTACGAGCAGAGCTTCAAACTTTTGAGTTCTTAGTTATGCTGTTAGGAACTTTAAAGCCGGAATTACGAGACTGTAATGTTAAAATTCCGAGTTTACACTTTATAGTCAACAATTATTTATACAAATTAGCTGACCTTTGCCCTTCCGGAAGTAGTTAAAGGACCGATTTTGAGTGTAATCTATATATATATATAAAACAGTACCGTGATTGACTGACAGACAACGCACAGCCTAGACCACTGAACCTAGAAACACGAAATTTGGAAGATAAGTTCTTTAGAGGGTGTAGGGTTCCGCTAAGAAAGGATTTTCCGAAAATCCTTTTCTAAAGGGGTGAAATGGGGTGTTAAAGTTTGAATAAAAATCCATCATTTTAAGAGAAATATTAAAGTTATATTCATGAAAATTGGTATTTAGGCCTTACGTTAAAAATGAAGAAACACGTGTTTCAGGATTTTCGAAAAATCAACCCCTAAGGGGGTTAAATAAGGTGTTAAAGTTTATTTAAAAATTAGTAATTTTATAAATTATATCCATGCAGATTGGTATTTGGGATTTCAGTTAAAGATGAAAAACGCAAGTTTTAAGTCCTGACATTTCCATCTCTAAGGGGGTTAAATATAAACTTTCTTCTATTTTGACCTTATATTCATGACAATTTTTATTTAGGCTATAGACTAAAAATAAACAAACGCGTGTTTTATAATTATTAAAAATTCAAACCCTCAAAGAGGGTTAACTATACAAATCCGTCATTTTTGAACTTATATCCATGAGAATTGGTATTTGGGCTTTCGGTGAAAAATGAAGCAACATGTGTTTTATGATTTTTAGAAGTTCCACTCCCTAATAAGAGGGTTAAATTTTAAAGTCCGTTATTTTTGAAGTTATATTCATGAAAATTAATATTTAAGCTTTCAGTTAAAAATGAAGAAAAGCGTGTTTCTAGATTTTTTGAAGTTCCATCTCCCAATGGGGTTAAATACAAATATACGTAACTTCTAACCATAAAAATTGGAATTGGGGCTATAGCCTAAAAATAAAAAACGCGTGTTTTAGGGTAGTTACATTTGTGAAAATTGATATTTGAATTTTTCGTTAAAAATAAAAAAGGCGTGTTTTTGAATTTTTGGAAGTTCCACCCCCTAATGGAGTAAATATAAAAATTTGTAGTTTTTAAAGTTCTAACCATGAAAACTGGTACTTAAGCTGTCGACTAAAGATAAAAACGCGTGTTTCAGATTTGTCAAAAGTTCCAGCCTCAAGGGGGTTAAATGTAAAAAAGCATTCATTGCTGAAGTTATGATTATGAAAATTAATATTTGGACATTTGGTTGAAAAAGAAGAGACATGTAATTCAGGATTTTTATAAATTCTATCACCGAGGGGATTAAATTCAAAAATCCATTATTTTTGAAGTTCTATTTATGAGAACTGGTATTTGGGTTTTCGGTTAAAAATGAAGAACATGTGTTTCAGAATTTTTTGAAATTACACTCAGAAGGGGGTTAAATAAGGATATAACAGTGAATAAAAACCATTATATAAACAGCCAAAAGTAACTCGGTTTCGTATTGGGTCACCTTACTCAGTTTTGCGGTATTTTTCCGCGTTACAAAATAATTGTGAACCTGCGTGCGAAGCCGCGGGCAACTGCTAGTTTTTTATAATTTCTTTACTTCTTCAAAACGTTGCATTTTCTCTCAAAGTAATAATTATTCGTGCATTTCAAAAAATTAATAGCTCATGTAATTTACAGTTTCATTGAGAATACTAATCATTAATATTATTTTACATTTTTATCAACCTTACTTAAAAAAATTATTCGGTAAAATGCGACGTTTTCATTTCTAAAGTTTTAAAACAGTTATTAGTTAAATTTATTAGTTAAATTCATTGTAATCAACACATTAACGTATACGGCTAGTGTGTAAACTTGGCTAGTTTGTAAACTAGCCAAACCGTTGGCTATTTTAATAGACAACAGAGTTTCAATTAAAATAGCCAAGAATCTTGGCTAATAATTTACTTAAAAGACAAAATAGGTGGACAGTTTGTAAACTATCTAAGGCGGTCTGGCTAATATGAAAACCAAACTTTCTCGTAACACAAAATAACCAATGCTTTGGCTAGTTTACAAATTAACCAATGAGCTAGCTAATTTAAAAAATAAAATAGGGTTATGAGATATTTTATTTTTCATTATCGGGTCGGGTCAGTGGTCAAACTTATCAACTAACTAAAAAATTGGATGTTTTAGCTAGTTTATTAACCAATCAACAACCCTTCAGGCTACTTGGACTTGACTGGAAAAACATGCATAGAAAATAGGAAAATGACTACTAATCTGAGTTAAAAGTTATACATATTAGACTACTTAGGACCGGTTTATAGAAGCGTCATTAATTTAATTCGCAATTAAATGCGTGATTAACTGATCACATGACCAAATTGATGCAATTTGGTTGGTCCATCCGCGTTGTTAACTTTTAACAAGAAATTAAATTTTAACAAAGCTTTCTATAAACCGGCCTTAAAGTTAATAAGAAAACCAGCTCTGCCACAGTTTATTAAAGTTTATTTTTAAATGCTTAACTTTTTTTAAATACATGGATAATCAGTCAAAAACATCTTAATACTGTTAAACATTTATTCCTGTAAACCCAAAACATAATAAAACCAAAAATAAATATTACTCCAACTTCACCCTAATCCTACTATTATTAATTTACAAAATGTAAAACTGAAAAGACTTAATATACAAAATTAAGTTTCCAACTCTTAACAAAAACATCTTAAAACTGTTTAATAACATTAATTCCTATAAACTCAAAACATAATAAGACCAAAAATAAATTTAACTAAACTAAATGTAACTAATTTTATCCCAATGCTAATATTAATATTAGGTACTCATTCACTTATTCACAACTTATTAATGTTGTCAATGATACAAAAAGTTGGTTTCTTGCACAAACAGTGCAGATAGACACTCACTTGGAAATTGTGTTCGTTGATAATGCTAAGGAATTCTTATACGTGCGCAAAATCAAGAGTTTTCAAACTGGAAATTATGTTTCTAAGTAGTGACAAATATTAAGCCTATAACTGAACTGCAATCCAAATTTTTTTTCCAAAGCTTACGACAAAATATTAATTTCTAAACGCATACATCATATTCAATTTCACAAGAACGGTGTTTTCTTTTTGATAATTATTGTTAGATGTTTCTTATTTTCGTGTTATAATAAAATTGTTACTTAGCATAATTTTTTCTGTCTCGGGCGTAATCTCACTATTTTTCATTTTTGTCATACACTTCATAAAAAATCTTTCATAATATTTCTATTATGAATAAATACATCTAGTACCTGTAACATATTTTTGTTCTTTTGAAAGTATTCACAGATTTTTTGCTTATTTTAGACTCATTTATGTCCCGTCCGTAATCAATTATTTATAACGATTGTGAGAAAGTTGGCGGCATGTATTTAAATTGTTAAATCATACAACACATTGGTGCTTTATGGATGTTCAAATTAATATCATCACTTTAACTATTACTATCTTTTTTAAAAAGATAAGCCATTCTTAAAACAAAAGTTTTGATTAATTGCTGTTTTTTATTTGAAAACTTAAGAAAACGATAAAATAAATAATAGGGAGAATAAAATAAAAACAAAAAACTAGAACTGGACGAAAACAATGGAAACCGAGTGAGAAATAAATAGTTAAATACTTTGTGGAAGATGCTATATGATAATATAAAAAATATTCTCCCACTATAATAGTTTCATAGAAAACGACCAAACTCTATTTTTTCAGCACTTATATTGCTTTGCTGTTTTATAGAAAGGGGAAAAGCAAATGCAAAAATACTTTGTGAGTGAAGTGTCCTTAACAAGCCATTTACTTTATTTTTCGTCCAGGTATGGACCAAGACGACACCTGGTTGCAACTTCAAAATGGTCAAAGTACAAACAGTCTTCCATAATATACCAGCAAACACCATGTTCGATGTCTTACACGACCCCGACTATAGGAAAGAATGGGATGAACACATGCTGGCCTCTGTAGAAATAGGTTACCTCAACCCCAACAATGACGTCGGTTACTACGCCCGTAAGCAAAAAATTATCAGCCCTTATCAGTGTGATTTTATAATTACGCAAGTTGCATCACCCAACGTAATTATTTCCATTGATAACGCATTGCAAAAAATTTTTTTTCAGTATCTTGTCCAGCGCCCGTAAAAAATCGCGACTTCGTCCTTCAGCGCTCTTGGCTCGACTTAGGGGATGAAAAGCTCATCCTCAACCATTCAGTCTTTCACAAGGACTACCCCCCGCGTAAAGGCTTTGTCAGGTTTGTTCCAATACCAAAATACTGATTTCAGGCAATAAAACTGCAATTTGTAGAGCAACCTCACATCTGACGGGTTTCGTGGTCCGACCGGTCGAAAAGGGCTGTTTTCTCGGTTATATCTCACAAACCGACCCCAGGGGTAAACTCCCCATTTGGCTGGTGAACAAAATCACGCAAAAATTCGCCCCTAAGGTAGTAAAACAGCTAAAAAAGGCCGGAGAAGGGTACGAGTACTGGAAAGCGAGACAGAAAAATCCCCTAGACAAGCCTTGGGTGTACCCGGAATTAACCCTCCTAGCTCCAAAGGTGTCAATAAGTGATGTAGGGGTTCAATTTGAGTTTGGAGGGTTTAATAAATTTGTGTTTCCAGTGTGTGCCAACGAGCAGCGACACAACGTTGAGCTGTCCCTGTTTAGAAGACGACGAAACCGAATAAGCACGCTTGTAAGATAACGAATAATAAAAAATGTGGATATTTACGAAATCGAATTTTAATGTCAGACGGGTAATTAGGGTCTAGACTAGCTTATTTGAACAGAATTCGTTCTAGAACTGACAATTTTTGGAATTTTAAACGTGTTAATAATTTTGATAGTATTTGAGATAATAGTTGATATTTAGATCTAGTCCGTTGTTAATACCTCGTTGGGTAAATTGTAGAATAGAAATTAAAAGAAATATTTACGAAAACGAGAGGCCTATTCGGTCTTAGTGTTATGAAAGAAATTGTATTATGTATGCGAAAACAAAAAAGTGACCGCACTATTTACCAATTCGCAGAGCTTATTAGAAGATAAATTCTTGTAGTGCGGCAGTTTTTTTGTTTTGATATTTTTCTCGAATTAGCTTCATAATTTCATCTCCTTTTCCTATCAGAATTATAATAATTAATGACCGAATTTAAATACACATCATTTTAAAAGACCAATTCTTATAGACAACCAGTCCGGCGCTGGTGTCAAACACAATTTTCGAGCCACTTTAACTTCTCACTCGAGATGATATTTTGAATAGATCTTTGTCAAATTTTATGAGTATTATTTAATTTTGAAATCTATTTATAGCCACTTAGTATTATGTAAAAATTCTAATTATATCTACTGTTAAAACGCGTAAGATAACCCAGATTCGAATAAATCAAAACATAATTAAACCGTTCGTTCTCTCAAAACCCCTATTATTTAATTACGTATTTTTATAAAAACAGGGATTATTTTCACAATTCAATGAGCACAAATGTTAATTTAGTAAAATATTCTTGTTAAATTGTGAATTAATAAATAAAACGTTCTTTAAGGTTTGTTTTTGCTACCCCACCCACATCCCACTGAATATTACTATAATTAAAAGTGCACTCGGTAATTAAAGATGGGAAATTTTGAATGGAAAGTCTTAAATCCGCTCAAGTGCTTTATGTGTATAACCTTGGCATCCGAGGTTTTGATATGCATCAAGCGTTTTGTCGTATAATTTAATTTGCCATTCTACTTCAATGTGGAATAAAGGATGCAATTTAAAAAGCCATTACTAGCTTAAATCGCAATATACTTAAAGTTAGACGCCTTTGTGAGCTAATTCGGATTAAGATAAACGTGCCACGAGCTCTGGACGTTGAAAAAATTAATCCAATAAACAAAAATTTTACACCTCCAGTTTACGATTCGTGAACCATTTTTAATATACCAAAACTGATACAAATCTACGTCAAATTTCTAAATCCCTAAGAGAAAACAGGAATTGGTTTTCAATAAGAAAATATCGGTTTCAAACGCATTAGCTCACATCATGCACCTTCATTGTAATAATGGCACGATTAACTCTTCACTTATTTGTCATTGTTCACAAGCTAATTAGTTCACGCTAGAAGCATTACCAAAACGACAAAAGTACTTTCAAGCACATATCAGTAACAACAACCGTTGAAAACGCACAAGAAGTAACTCAGTGAAAAATGTCTCCATCAAGAGCATCATCTTCAGACTTTGGCTTATACAAGGAAAAACTCAAAGAAAACAACCTGAGATCGATCAAACTCATTTTCATCATAATCACCACTGTGCCCTTTCTGCTCCTGGTAAGTCATTTCGCTCATTTGAACAATCACACGAACGGTTGTAGATTTTGTACGGCGTGTCCACCCTTCTAAACCGGGAGCCAGAAATCGAGTCAACAATCGAAAAACCGGCCCCAAATGCCGAAAAACTGGTCGTTTCCCAAACCGTACAAAGAGAATTTTACCAAAACTCACCCCCTAAGCCCTTCGGGGTGACGTTCCGTGGCCAACCCCCGGCAGAATTCACATCAACGACTGAGAAAATCACAACTTTGAACTACCCCCAACTCAACTATCGCCCCAGACACCACCCCAACAACATCCAAGAGGTTATAGGCTATGGGGGTAGGTTCCACCCCCGGTACACACAATCACAAAGCCGAAACCTGCCCCAAAACCAGAGAACTACCCGAAATTTTAGCCTGGATGAAAACGATCCGTTCTACTTGTACAAACCGCAAGAACCTGGAGATGTCAACCTTTTGGCCACTTCAAGTTTGAGATTCGCTCCCCCGATTTGGAGCAATCTCAAGCCAAAAACGCAAGTTCCGAGAGTCTATTTCCCGCAGGAAAACACGCACCGGCAGGAAATTTACAACCCTGTTAAACCACTGAGAGTGACTTTGAATGTCTATCCGGACGAAAACGAAAAACAAGGGTTGAGGCAATTTATAAACCACCGGATTGGCAATTTGCAGTCGAAGATTCGGTTTCCTGAGGCAAAGCGCAAGAAGATGGTCATTCATTTGAACTTGTATCCGGATGATTTCAGACAGGGGGAGAGCAAAATGTACCGACATGTTCTAACAACTCCAGTACCACAATAAATTTAATAAATTATCTGCCAGTCTTTTATTTACGTTTTAATCTCGAAATTGTGAATTAAAGTGAGTTTCCATTGACGTTGTTAATGGAAAGTAAAATCGGCGCTAATTAAACAAACTAATAGATAATTGCATTGTGCCCACAATAATAAAATATTATTTCTCGAAGATAACAACTATTTACAGTCCAATTAGTTCACGGTGTTTGGTTTATTCTGGTTAATACTATTCATAAGTAACTCAGACTGCTGTCGCAGTTTCACTCAAAATCACAAAAACTGTCCCTACCTTGAAAAGAGCACAAACGTTTGGCTCTATTTCCTTGCACGAAATTATATTTTTCCGGTTCTCACACAAAATCTTCAACACTTTATTTCATAGAAAATAAAATACCTGCAAATTTCAAATTTTTGAAAGGTAGTAAGCAAGCGCAAATCAGACTTCTTGCGCAAAGTTATTTTTTCTTGTTATTACAAATTAAAGTTTAATAACTTGCTTTGATAAGATGTCATTACCCCATAAATGTAAGTGTAATTATAATTAGTCACTTGAATTAAACGTAATTATGGAAGAACCGTCACAAAATAGTGTTTGTGTGCACTTTTCAGGAATCACCAAAGAGACCATAATCAATAATGGGCTGAAAATGTAGGTGTGACGAGGGTTGGGTATAAACTATAACTATAAAAAACCTTCACACGTAATTACATTAGAAAATTTTTCAAAATCCTTTCGGATTTTTGTGAATAGTAATCAAGGGATGATTTAAAAAATTCTCATTCAGATAAAATGTGAACAAATGTTTTTTCTTAGCTGAATTATGCAAATGAGCTGGGAATTAAAATATAGACACTACACCTGTTTGCCTCTAATTGCTGTATCAATACTCACGTTAATTTGCATAAAACGTAAAAAAATGCTTTGAAGAACACATGTTTACGTAGTAATAGTACTACTTAGTACTTAATACCTTAATCTATAATTTTTCAAAAAGCCCCGACCGTGTATTCTACACCTAACGGTTCATTTTTGCGATATATTTATCAGCAAAAATGAAAAAGAATATTGTCCATTCTCATTAGTGCTTTCTAGATAAGCAATGCTAACATCGAAAACAAATTTGAAAAAGGACATTTTATTTTCAATCAATGCAAACTCTCAGCTCAGTCGCAATTTATTTTGGTTACATTTGAGTTCCTTCAAAGCGACCAGAAGAAAAGTGGATCTTGAAGCATTAAAACTGAATCAAGTGAGTACCAAAATTATTACACGATGTAACAGCCCCGAGAATTGTTTTTCAACATGCAAAGTTAGATAAACTTGTTATTAATTTTTTTTTAAGTTTTTTTTTTCAAATCGATAGATAAAATAAATTGTTAATGCAATTTTCGCAAATGCAATTACGAGCGTAATTCAAAAAAAATATTATAACAGGTGAGTAAAAATAAGCCAGTTCAAAAATAGAATAACTTTTCCATTTATACCTTTAATTCGCTGTAAACGTACTAATTTGGTTTATTTGTGGAGATATTTTGACAGTACCGTCAACAATAATAAAAAACGTCCATGTGACTTAATTTTATAACATATTTTATTGCAGATAAAATAAATCAAAACATTTACTTTGAGACAAAGACACAGACTTTTTAAACAAATTCTAACATTCCAGCATTGTGGATCAAACCTAAATTAGGATGTTCCATTGTCTGGTCCAAAGGTAAAACCATAAAGCCCGTAATTATCTTTTCGACAAAGATTAACAAGAAATTAGAATCCACTGAGCAAACGCTAAAAAGTAAATCTGTTTAATAAATTAATTACCGCACTTTTACAACACCAAACGGAATTTTTTGATTATTTGATCAGGTGTAATGACATCTTCTGAAAAAGACAGAGCACAAGTAAACCAAATTCAGTATTGAGACTGTGATAATTCGGTTTGTGCCCAATTAATTTAATTTCCAGTTCCACAAAATACGTAAATGGAAGTAAAACCACCGCACCAGGACATACGTTATGAGCACTTGACACTGTACGACAACACAAATAAAGACACAGCAACAAAACTTTTCATCCCAAGTGACGAAAAACCGCTTCCGTCCAAATACCTCGCACTAGTAAATAAAAAGGAAGTCAGAAAGCCTTTAATTGGAATTTCCGACAGTCTATTATGCCTGCTGGTCTTAGCCCCCGCTGTTGTGGGTTTCTGGAGAGGAACATGGATGCTGTTGGACCTCTACGGCACTTATTTCCCACCCTTGCAAAGCTTCCTTTTGGGAGCTTTCATTCACCTAGTTTTCACTCTGATCCAAGACAGTTTCTACGAAATTGTCAAGGGAAAAAGCCCGAATCTGGCAGTTAAAATCCTGAATATGGTTACAACGCGATTTTATATTTACGTTTTTGCGATGTCGTCAAACATGCACTGGAGGGGGCAATGGGCCCTCATGGATTATTACTTGGGGGTGCGTTTTGGACCTGATGGGAGAGTTCTGGAGAAAGGGAGCGAACGGCTCATTATTGGAACAATAGGCTGTTGGATAAGCTTGATTGTTTTGAGGAGTTTTCGCAATTGTGTTGCTCCCCCTTTCGTGTTTTGCTTGGACAGGAAGGATACAACGTTTGTGATACAGAACAGATTCAAAACGAAGGTAAGTTTTCCTATTGTCGGATTGGGTACTATTTAGTGCGTTGGATTAAAGAAAGACGCAATTAAAGAATTACTTTATATGCTTTTTACCCATATTCTGTAATTTCACGCCTGCTGAGCACGAAAAAGTGTGTCACATTTCGGTTTCGTTTAAATTATTCAATTTTATATGAAACACAAGGCGAAATTACTTAATTAGTATTTAAATAAAAAGAGGAAGATGTACGTTACATAAAAAAAACGTTATTTTTTCTTTATTGAGCGATAGGCTGTGGCTTTCACAACAATTCGTAGCTATTGCATTAAATAATTCACTTAATTCAAAAAAGAAACCAATACTTTTTTGATTAGAAGTAAGAAAAAATAATTACAGTTTTTTGGACTTTTGACCTTTTCCATATTAATAGCTATGTAGAATCACTAGCCAGAAAAATCCCATTGAAAAGCTTTTGTATCATTCTTTTTTTAATTCATGTTTATTAATTCATAGTTTATTCCATATTTAAAAACTGGAAGAGATGACATTTTTCAACATACTCGGAACTTGAAAAATAGAAATACCGAAAAGTCCGGTTTGTATTCCGTCAAATCTTTAAAATGATGGGTTTTAAGAACAAGAAACGAATTATTTTTTATTTAGGTACAGCTGGTAAATGCAAATTTAATATTAATACTAATTTCTATTTGAATACGCGTTTATCCAAATAAATAAAATGTAATTCTACTACAGTATAAACGAGAAATATAAAACTTTGAAACACACATAAAGAAATCGCTGTGGAGACAACAATTTTTTTTAATTTTAATCCAACATCCAGGTCGCAAACTTCTGTATAAATATGAACTTTCAAGAAAAAATACGATGTTATCCCTAAGGTAATTTAATCTTACAATCCAAAAATCACAATTAGTGCTTAAACACAAAAAAGTTTATACAATTTCTTCGTCACCCCAACAAAACTTTCTAAATATTTCAATCAAATAAGATCTTCTAATTTTGTATCGATTTTGCAAATTTGTCATTAATGAAAGTATTAACAACGTTTTAGGTAAGAGTTTAATTAATAAAAGAAAAAAGAAAACGCACAGAAGCACCAAAATAACATAAACATCAACTTTCAATTTCTGATTTCTTGTATCGATAATTAATAATTAATGATTTATTAATTCATTTGTTCTAACTTTCCAAAAAAATTAGCGTTTCTTCAGGCTTTGCTAGTAAAAATTAAGGGCAGAATACTTAAATATTATAACCCATTCGCAATAGATTTGATGTAATGCTAAGTAAATGATATCCTAAATTAATTCGAATTAGATTACTTCTAAAGTAAAATTTAATTCGACTTCTCTAAATCGGTCGAAGATAAATCGTCTTGTAGATAGGTGTTTCCCTAACATACAGAATGAATTTAAAGTAACGCATAAAATTCGTAATTCTTTTATTTTTCAAAAATAAGAAAAATGCAAAAACAGGTAACTTAGCATTTTAATTGAACTCAAATTTGACCTAACTGGATCAGTCATAGCGGCCAACATGGCGGTGCCATGACGTCATCATAGAATTTTTTAAATAGAACGATGCAATTTTTTTTGTATAATTGGAGGCTCTACTACTAGGTCTTTACAACTCTGCTACTTATTTTGAATGTGGGTGAACCGAACGCGAAAAAAATTTTTTTAATTTTCATAATAAAATTCATATTTTTATTTTTCTAAAATAAAATAAAAATGCTCAAACAGGTAACTTAGTATTTTAAGGGAGCTCAATTCTGACCTAACTGGATCAGTCATACCTTATTTTAGACTAATGAAAAATTTTTTTTTTCGTGTTCGCTTCATCCACATTCAAAATAAGTAACACAGTCGGAAAGGCCTATTAATAAGGCTTCTAATTATAAAAGAAAAATCATATCGTTCCATTTAAAAAATTCTGTGATGGCGTCATGGCGCCGCCATATTGACCGCCATGATGATCCAGTTACGTCAAATTTGAGCTCAATTAAAATGCTAAGTTACTTGTTTTTGCTTTTTTTTATTTTTGAAAAAATAAAAGAAATATGAATTTTATACGTCACTTTATAATGATGATTAAAAATTTTTTTTACGTTTTTGGTTCATCCATATTCAAAATAAGTAGTACCGTTGTAAAGGCCTATTAGTAGGGCTTCTAATTATACAAGAAAAATAATATCGTGCCACTTAAAAAATTCTGTGATGACGTCATGGCGCTGCCATATTGGCCGCCATGACTAATCCAGTCAGGTCAAATTTGAGCTCAGTTAAAATACTAAGTTACCTGTTTTTGCATTTTTTTATTTTTGACAAAATTAAAGAAATATGAATTTTATGCGTTACTTCAAACTCACTCTGTATAACCTACGAAGTCTACGATCAAAAAATATTAAAAACGGCCAATTATTACTACTAGAGAAATTTGCCACTTATTGATGACTGATATATTTTGTTGACATTGTAAAGGAGAAATTAACATGAAATTTGTTTAAAAGATAAAGAAAATATTTATGGAGACAGTAACACTTAGACAAGTATTTAACGTAAAACAAGTGTATTACCTGTTACAAAATAATTTATAATTTTTCAATTTAATTCGTGTACATTGTTTAATTCAGTAGAAATAAATTAAAATCGTGAGAATGATAATGTTATTTTTAGACACACTTATGCTAATGCAATTGTTGTCAAAATATACAAAGAATAATTTACCACTTTAAGGTTGAAAGTGTCAAAAAGCAAAAGTATAAACCCGTTATTTCCGTCTTTCATGAAATGAGTAATAGTTGATTCTCAATGAATAATCTTCCCATCGCAGGTCATTGACTCATTTTATTTTATATTTATATCAACTAATTGACACTTTTATACAAATACAAACATACATTTTATTATCTTGATTACTTGTACTATTTTCCCTCGAATTATATCAACTAGGTATTAATTATAATTTTGCAGGAAAAATTAAACAAAAAATGAGTCTTTGTTAGTGTTGTTCCTCACTTAATCCGATTAGTTACCGGATCGAATTGAATATTTGCATGTCAATCCTTAAGCATTGTATTCCCCGCTAATTATTATTTCAACAGTTATCGCCGGAACACACATTTACACTCGCACTTTTTATAAACATAAACTCTTATTTATAAATAATTGCAAGGATTTATTTTTGATGATGTAATTTTTCAAGCATCAAGGATAATACCTCCGAAATGACATTTTTTTAAAATTAGTT
Source organism: Tribolium freemani (assembly GCA_939628115.1). Lineage (NCBI taxonomy): Eukaryota > Metazoa > Arthropoda > Insecta > Coleoptera > Tenebrionidae > Tribolium > Tribolium freemani. The sequence continues at coordinate 14,340,923 of OW626791.1, read as the reverse complement.
CCAAGTATCGTTACTGTCAATTTACCGGAAAATTGACCACATTTTTTAGCAAAATTTATGATAACAAATTGTGCATTTTTGTCATGCTCATTACCGACGACATAACAGTTGCCAATTTCGGCAATTTGCGAAATTGCCCACATTTAGACAATTTGCCATCCCCGTAATTAGTCAATGCCCCCGCAATCCAAAGCCAAGTACTCTTCGTAAACCGCACCACATCACCGCAACAATAAATTAAATTGTTGTACCACGTGGTATCCCCTCCAAGAATTTCAAACATGTAGGGTGACCACTGTTATCACCGATTTGATTTAGTACTGTTTATTGTTCCTATAAACAAACACAAGTGTGCTACACCCTAAAAACCCACCACCAAACGCAATGTTGAAATAAACGCGCAAAAATCTACAATGAGGGGAAGCACCGCTGGCCTTCCGGACACCCTCAAGGCCCACCACACCGCCCCCTACTATGCGATTTTGTCGCTTCTGGACGCGATTTTCTCCTCGCTGGTGGTCGCCCCCTTGGTCGTGGGCTACTGGCGCAGCGTCTGGGAGCTGATGGGCCTCTACGTCTACCCCGAAGACGTGCTGATAAGTTCTTGCATTTCGACCGGAATCGGAATCGTGGGGCACTTGCTGTTTACGCTGCCTCAGCGGGCGTTTGAGGCCCATCTGCATCCGGACCGTAACCGGATCCTCTTTTACGTGCTCTCGAGGGTGTACACAGTGTGTTTCGCGTTCGTTTGCGTGAACGGCTGGCGCGGGCCGTGGCAGCTTTTGGATATTTACACCAAAAACGAACTCCTGACCGTTGTGGCGGCCACTGCGGTCGGTTTCGTCGCTTTGACGGCCATGCGGGCCCTCAGAAACGTCTCAGCCACCCCTTTCACAGTCGCCACCGACTCAGTTAAGGGCTATTTCGAGGTCTTGACCATGTTCCGAGTCGCGGTGAGTCGAAAAAACGGCAAATTGCTCTTGCATAATACACCAAATCAACAAAAAGTGTGTTTCCTGTTGTTATTATTATTATTATTATTAAAGACGTAGTTTTGAAAATTGCTAAAATGACCGTGAACGCAATGATTTGGTGTTTCAGATGAGCGAAAGAACATTCCTGTACATCCTCGACTGCCTATTCTCAGTATTAGTGATCGGAACTCTCGTGGTGTTCGTCTGGCGAGGAGCGTGGGCCTTAATTGACATATTTTTGTTTCCGGAGAACGAGACGCTCTCAGCTTGGGGCAGCTTGGTAACCCACTTGAGCCTTTCTCGCCTACTGGGGCATTTCACGTGAAGCGGACAACGAAAAAAATGCGACAACCTGAAATTCGGTTACATTGGTCTCCTAAATGGTATGAATGTAAATACGTGACGATTTTTTTGTGAGCGACTTATTTAGTGATTAAAAATTGACCAAATATTAAGCATCGCGTTTTTGTTATTTTGTTAACTGTTATTCTAATCAAGCAATGAATAACAAAATATTTAAAATGGTGCTTTATACAGGCTGTCTCAAAATTGGAGAACTCCGACTTCGAGCATTACAGGAAATCACTTCAAAGTCCGAATATAGAAAAAAAAAAATTCGGGGCTTCCCCGCAAAGATACATTGGTTTGAAAATCACTCTTTGAAATGCGTTTTCTTCAAACGCAGACTAAAAGTTTTAGAGTTTATTGTTTTTTATGGTGTGGATGATTGTGGAGAATTGAATTTTTGTAATTTGCCGTTTCATTTTTAAGAAAAATTACCCAATTCAAAGTGCACCTTCAAACCAATGCTATCTTTTTGGGGAAGCCCCGAATCTTTATTCTGTTTATATATTTGAACTACTGAAGTGATTCTCTACAACGCTCTAAACTCGGAATTCGCCAATTTTGGGACACCTGTATAGAAAATTCATTGTTCTTTTTAACTCTAAAATCAGATTCAAAATTTGAATTTTTTTCGTGTAGAAAACCGAAAGTGAAGTTTGAAATCCGAATTTTAGTAACTTGGACCATTTTTTATTTAAATAGTAAATAGTAAATAGAATTTACACTATAAGTGGGAAAATGGGATCTCTATTCGTTTAGGAGATACAGTATAGTATATTGTAAAATATAATATTAATAATAATAATAATAATAATAATAATTTTATTCGTCGAAAAAGTTACAAAAGAACCTACAGACACGTCAGTATAACAAAAAAAACATACGTACACAAGTCAACAGCTCAACATACAAAGTTGTAAATAATAAGACAATACAGACAATATTTAAATGTTAAAAACAGCGACCTACAATTTAAATTTCAACAAATATGTCTACTGGGTTCAATGAATACTTAGTTATATAGTAATATTTGACGTAAGAAATTCAGTGATGGAATAAAATACATTATCTTTAAGGTAGTTTTTGACTGTTTGCTTAAATTGTTTGTGTTGCAAGAGTTTGGTTTCGTGTTTGAGTTTATTAAATATATTTAGATTTAAACAATTTTTTTCTGTTGTTACATGGTTGTATTTCGTCTTGTATTGTAACCATATATACAGGGTGTAACGAGAAGATGGGGACAACAGGGAACCAAAGATTCCCTAGCTTAAAATAGAGCGATTTAGCCCAACTTACCTCTACACCTCTATGCCAAAGTTAAAAAATTATTTTCAATTTTCTTTAATAACTTTTAAACGGAATAATCGATTTCAATGAAATTTGGTAAAAGTAATTTGCCATTAAAACCACATGTTTTGATACTGTTGCTTTTGTTTTTTCTTGATTCACCAAACAACAATTTGACACATTTTTGTCATACGTTATGCGAGTGGTGTAATTCGTTTTTTATTCGAAATACCCATTCTTTTTCAACAATTTTTGTATCTTATAAAAATTTTGAATCGGCCTCGGTTTTGAAGTAAAAAAATAATTTAAGTCGACGTGGCAAAATTTCAGACGTTCGTCCATTTACATATTTGTTGGGATTTAAATTATTTTTTTTTATTTTGACTTTAGTTCTGTTATGTACGTGTATGTTAGACAGCAATAATATAATTAGTATTTAATTTAAACCAAAAAAGGTATTTTTTTCAAATTGTGAATTTCTAAAAATCGTTCGATTTCTACTCAACACAATTGTTATAGAAAAATTATTAATTACAATCATAATAAGTAAAGTAATAATTAAATAATTAAAGTAAATCATCAAATGCATTTTTAAAACCAATAAATAATTGACGAATTTCCAAAATGTTGACACATCTATTTAAATTATTTTTTTATTCCAAAATCAAGGCCGATCCAAAAAATTTATGAGATACTAAAAATGTTCAGAAATAAAGGGTCTTTCGAATAAAAAAAGAATTACACCATTCAGATAACGTATAACAAAGATATGTCCTAAAATATGTTCAATAGTTAATAGGTACGTACTTTACAATAACAGAAAAACAAAAAAAGAGCACCAAAACATATGGTTTTGATGACAAATTACTTGTACCAAAATTCATCGAAGTCCATTATTCCATTTAAAAGTTACTAATAAAAAACGAAAATAATTTCTGAACTTTGGCGCCCTCTAACTTTTAAACGGTGGCAAGTTGGTTTAAATGATTTTATTTTGACTTGGAGAATCTCTGGTTCCTTTTTATCCCCATCTTTTCGTTACACCCTGTATTATAAGCTATTTTTTGAAATAAAAATTGAAGAAAAAATGGTCAAGCTACTAAAATTCCGATTTGAAACTTCACTTCCGGTTTCCTACACGAAAAAAATTTGAATTTAAATATTTTGTTATGCTTTAGTTATTTGAATAACAGTTTCCAAAAACGCTGTCTCATATTTCGTCAATTTTTAAGAAGTCAATAATTTCACAAATAAATCTCATAAAAAATCATTATCTATTTACAATCATGCTTTCTAGGAGAACAATTATCCCGAATATGACCGAATTTCAGGTTGTCAAATTTTTTTCGTTGCCCGTTTCACGTGAAATGCCCCCTCTGTCTGATGTTCTGGTTTTAGATCGTCGGTTACTCGGCCGTGGCTATAGCTTTCATGCTGCAGCCACTCATGAGATGGCTTTGCGACCGCATAACCGGGTTTAGCCGGCTTTTGGTGGCCGACGTCTTCCTGATACTGTCCCTAATCGGGACTGTTAACGTCTGGAGAGGCATCTGGAACCTGCTCAACATCTACCTGCTCCCGGACAACTTGGAAGCGAGCTGCTGGATAACGCACTGGATCTGCCTAATCATCCTCATCCTCCTGGGATGCTCCAACTCGCTCCTGGTCAGAGGAGTGTACATAGATGCCGAAGAACCCGCCGGGAAATGTGTTGTGTTCCCTTGCCACTACCTTAGACTGATATTCCAAGAACAAAAACTAAAGAAACTCCAACAGAACAAGACCGAACTGACAAATGTGAAACCCTTCGAAAACAACCATATCATAAGTGTACAAAACGAGCCCGCCCTCAACCACAAAGAGGGCGAGGTCTGACCCCATTTTTATATTCGATTTTTATATTTATTGACGCCAAAATGTACATAAGCCAGTATGTAAATAAAGCTACAACTAAAAATAATTGTTTTTGTTAAGAAACCGGCCGTATTACAATCAGTCATGATTTTATTAGTGACCTGACCTGACCCGATTTTTATATTCGATTTATTGCCGCCAATGTATGTAAATAAAGCAACAACTAATAAATGATTGTTTTGGTTTGGAAACCGGCCGTAATTACGATCAAAGAGTCTCAGCATGATTTTATTAGTGGTGACTAGTGACATCCTGACCCACTAAATGCTTTGTGAAGTCATTCAAATGCGGATGCTGGCACTTCCTAATTTGCTAATTGCTCATTAAACCAATCAACCAATTACCCGCTAATCTCGTTAACTCGTTGGAGGGATTTCGAAAAATTCACAAGCAATAAATGCGAGCGGTAGGGTAATGACAGCAAACAAACAGAAACAAGTCAAGGTAAAAACGTGTTTTTACTTCTTCTCGGCAGTTCTGCAGCAGGACTCGCGGTTAACCACACGCAGTGAAGTGTCTGTAATCACTAGGTGAGGTCCCAGCAAATAAACTAATTAATAAGTATTGTTAAACTTCCATTAATTAAGCCCACAAATATGATTATTTAAACAATGCTTGTTTCAATAATTCATTGCAATTCACACGTTTTTGTTGCTGTTATTAATTAGAATAAACCTGTTCAAACTCCAAATACACCAATTATTTATTAGTGACGTAAATTGGAGAAGCCGTCCTTACGAAACACGAATTTAGCATAAACTTGCGCGAAAAATACGCAAAATGTGCAATTTCAATTATAATTAAATTCACAGAATTCCATTCTGTAATGACATTCCAAGCAGAAACGGAAACAAAACTAAGTCTCAGGCATGCATTTGCGTGTATTGTTGTGACAACCTAAATACACAAGAATAATTTGATAAAGTTCGATAAATCCCCGAATGTCGTTTCATTAATGGAATTATTTACGATGCGTGAAAGGTCAATATTATTTATCATTTGAGCGATAATTCCGTGATTTTTAATTCCAATACTGGTTTCAGAACGCAATGAATAAATTTTCTTCACTGGTAATTTTCGCCATCGTTGGCTACAATTGCCAGGACTTCGCGTTTCCCGAAAGTCCCGGACAGAGACTGGACACCGACACTAAAACTGTAAGTCCTGCAAATCGTTCAATGATTTGGGATTTGTTACGAATTATTTACAGGACCGAGTGCCGCTGTTTGCCCCTGACAGGTGTCCCGAAAACCAATTACTGTACCCAGGGAACCAGAAAAATGACTGGATTTGTGACTGTGGACCTGGTACTTAACCATCGTGAAAAAATTAATTTTAAATCTTGTTTTTAGGATTTATTTATTATCCGCCACGAGACGGCTGTTTCAGTGCCTACAGACGGGGCCCTTGTGCCTCGGGTTACCACCTGATTTTGAAGCGAAACCAAGTGGTGCCCGAATGCGTGATCAACCCGTGCAAGGATGGTTTTGCCAGGTCTTTATTTACAATTTTGGGGATTCGTAATGTTGTTTTTTACAGGTATAAAGGGAAGTGTTACGAGATGGGCAAGCCCAACGGCCCGTGCCCCCCTGTGGAGGCGGGCGGTGGGATTTTCGACGTAAACGCCACTACTTTGGCCGTGGAGTGCCTAAAAGGCACCGACCGCTTGTCTCTGTTTAACATCCCGAAAAATTGCCCCCCTGGCAGCAAACGCGACCGCAATAACAAGTGTCGAGAGAACTGGAATGTATGAGTGACTTATTGTAACAATTATTTATTCGTTTTATTAATAAAGTTTTTATTTTATTAATGGGGGAACCCCCGTCTTTACCGCCCACTCTCCCATAGCAACAACCCAGTCGTAACGTAAATTTCCAAATACAAAAATGTGGTGATTATTTATCTAAGCACGACAGTAAAATCTACGTCACAAGACATCAACCGTTAAACCGTGTTGGGAGTTTACAAAATAAATATCAAAATCAACGAAAATGTCAGTTTCAAACGGCGGCTTACCTTCCGAAGACTCCGCCACGATCTTCTCGACCCTTCCCGGCCAGTTCCCAAATCTGCTCGAAAACAGGGATCAGAAAATCAAAACACGGGAATTTCTGGATGCCTCTTCCGGAGCTGTCATTTTAGTAGGTATGGACATAACCTCAAAAAATATTTTTTTGGGCCTGATTTCGGTTTTTTAGAACGTTTCGGTAAGGTTTTTACACCGGTCATCTACGACATGAATGGAAACATTAAAGTAAGTTTCTAGAAAAAAAAAGATGACATAACCTCACTTCCGTTTCAGAAAATCACGGTCAAGTTTGAGGAAGACCGGGAAAATTACGAGTTTTTGGAGGACATGATACTCAAGCAAAAAAATGTAGGCCAATTGCTTGTGGTTGACGCCTTGCAGTGGTTGCGGCGGTAAAAGGGCCCACTTTTGGGGGACTTTACTCATGAATGGTTTCAGAGCACTTCATTTCATTTCGCGCTTCTTCCAGTCTGTGATAGACGACTCCGACAATAATAACAACACGCAAGACTTGTCCATTTTTGTCAAAAACGCCTACAAGGAGACTCTGGAGCGGTACCACGGCTGGTTAGGCTCCCAGTTGTTTAATGTATTTTGTCATTTTCAAAAAAAATTGTGGTTTATTTCGCAAATTGTAGATTTTGTCAAGGTTTACACCAAATCGGCAACACCTTTTCTACCAACTCGCGCTCGAGAAGCACCACAAGGAGGAGCACGTTTTGCGCGATATGAGGCAGTTCACGCTCAGGATGTCCTCATGTGTTCAAAAACTGGTGGATTTCTACCAAGAGCATGATCTCGAGACGAACGATAGGGTTTAGTTTGTTGTGTAGTACTTAAAACTTTTATATTTGTTGATTTCCCAGTTGTGATAAATAAAACGTTTGGTATAGTTTATTTTTTATTCACTCGGTAGCGTTCTTGTACATCTGCGAGCGTCACATCTGATCTTAATTTCATAATGCGAAAGTAAATTGCTTGTTGCGCTGCCGTAAATTTCAAAGCACAATAGCTTGACACCAACTGAATACATAACATCACAAACATGATACTTTGCACTGTTACTTCTATAACGTGCAATTTGAAGTTGGGATTGAATAACAGAAGACCTTGTAGAGGAAACTGGAGCAGTAAGGACAACATCCAAAAGCCCGCCAGCTCAGGAATCTACAAACAATATTCTGTCAATTTTTTGTAAATCGTTCCTAAAGTGACCGAAATATTCCAAAAAGTGTGCACATGTGTAATGTTGGTTGCATATTATCTTACTTTATCCTCAAGATTTCCCTTGTACCCTAAATAAAGCCTCAACATTTCCAAAAGAAAAACCGTCGAAATGACCGTTATAATAATAAACTTGTACAATTCGCTAAAGCAGAGATACTGGAATTGGTGTTTTGTGAGTGGTTTGGTAGTTTTTGGCCAAAGTCGGTCTTACTGTATTCCGTAAATAGAGCACAAGAATGGCCATCCAAAAAGGCGCGAAAACCACATTGAAATAGAGCGACATCTGCAGCGGCAAATTTGACATAACTTCGTTACCTAAAAAGCCTTAAGGAATCGTAATTAACCAGTCTGTGTTTTACCATAAACATTATCGATTTTGCGCGAAAGGCCTGGAAACACTTTATCAGACACCGACGTCACAGTTTCCTTCCAATCCATAATTCAGTATTTTGACTCAAGATTATTTCTAATATTCTGATTGTTAGACTTTTATGTCTTGAAATTGATAATTTGTTTTGTTTGTATCAACTTGGGGTTGAGTTGCTTGGAAACCGTAATCATCTGGTATTGCTGGTATTGACCACTGCAGGTGTTTATTTTTACATTTTTTAAAATTTTATTCTGTCTGTCCTATTTGATGTTACATTCATACGTTTTTATTAAGCGAACAAAAAATAATCACAGACAAATCTACAAACAATAAGTGGTTATCCGAAAAGTTATCACTATCAGATAAAATGTTATTACGTAAGCAGCGAAGGTCGTTCATTATTGTGGGTACACATAGCTAAAACAATGTGATACAAGCTACCAGAAATAACAAATATGGAAATACGAGACTTAAAACAGTGAGTATTGTTAGTTTTAGCACACTTACCGTTCGCAATAACATTTTTATTACTACCATTCAAACAGAAATACCTTTCGTATTTATTACCTTTTATCTTTTTTGAAGTAACAGAGATGTTTCAATTGAATTGTTACATTAAGTGCGCTTAGCTAATTTATTACAATTTAAACAATAGCATGATAAAGTTGTCATGCAATTTCGCACGTAAACCTATTTTAAAAATAAAAAATTTTAGAGCCGAAGAAGTGCTCGTGGAATCAACACAAAACGAAAATATTTTAGACCATATTGAGCTAGAAGTTGTTTCGTGGGATTTACCTAACCATGAGGATTATCCAGATCTGGTACCAAAAATAACCGACTTGTTTTACAAACTATACGCACAAATAGTTCCGGAACGAAACAATCGCACCAACTTTGAGGCTTTCCAGTGGTAATAATTTATTGTCAATTTTTGTATTTGTCCTTTTATTGTCAATTTCAAGGATTCTTTTTGACAAAATCCACGATTTAGTTGTGCCATGCGTTAAAGCAAAATTTTTTCGAGAAGATGAGAGTTTCTTCGAACGGTGTTAATTTTTGTGTAAAATAAATGTATCAGCAAGGGAATTTGGCGCTGATGATAATTATAGTATCCCGCTATGTGCTGCCGTAATAAAATAAATTTGTTAATTTTTTAAATGTGTGTAATCTTTTTTAGGTTGTGGAATTGTCGGTTATAGACAAATATAAAAGCCCCAACGAGAAAATGAACTGTTTGTGTAGTACCTACGATTTAGTATTTGCCGAAATAAAAACAGCCATGGTTTCAGTAATTTCAGAGAGGTCAGGTGAGTTGCACATTTATTTTATTGTACTGTGTTTTTAACTGTTAATTACAGATAAGGAAATAGAAATACCCATAATTGAAAACAAGGACATAATGCCAGTGCTTATGGTGGTGATCCTTAGGTCGAAATTACCCTACATGTTGAGCAGTCTATTTTACATTAAAACTTTCTATTTCAAGTTAACAGAAAATCGGGAAATTTTGTAAGTGGGGCGTTTTTTTACGAATTAAGTTGACTGATATTTTAGCGACATATTCAAGTCGTTTGAGACTGCTGTTGATAAATTAGTGCAATTGGATATTGATATTATGGAGCCTATGAAAGGACTTTTTCAGAACAGTTTAGATTTGGAGGAATACATAAAAATAACGTCTAACACTGGCGAAGAGAAAATAAAAAAGGCAACTTTAATCGATGAAGCAAATCAACGAGTTTTAAATTTAATAACACGGTCCACAAGCGAAGATCAACTGTTTTAATGAATAAAACGAACGATATTGTTTATTGTGATGTTAGACTAGTTGCAAACGTGAGAAATAAACAAATTGGTACAATTTTTTGTGTATTTAATAACACATTTATCAAATTCAATATCCTACTTTTTTGTTAGTTGTTAAAACAAAAAAATCCAGCCGAAACTTTCGAAATGAATTTGAATTTTCAAATTAGCGCGGTGGCGCTTTGGCGGCGACGGTTGCAACTAAATTCTCCCACCGCGAGCCACAGTTTCCTGCCTGACCGACCAAATCTTTTCGGTTTTGCGCTTTTTCTGGTTGCGATTGTGAGTGTGGTGTTGAATTTTGTGTTAAATCCATCAAAAACGACGCAAAAAGGTAACAACCACTGAATTAGCACAAACTAGAAAAAATCCCGCTGAAAAATCGCGCAAAACCCCTTTGAAAATCGACTCGTCACTCGCAAACAACCATCACTTGAAATTCACTATTTTGGGGTTACAATCCGAATAACTGAAGGGTGTAGCGTAGATTTGCCCTTATCTGGCTGAATTAGGCGCAAATTGGCGGCCAGGTCGGGGTTTTTGCCCGCGTTTTTGCGTTTGTTTTGATGCTTCGTTATGAAGGTTAGTTTTTGTTGACTTGAGCGAATCTCTTGGTTGCAGCACGTAAATTTGATGGAATGATTGATTGGGTTTGTTAGTGGAGGTCTGAACGAAAATTGTTGAGAAAATGGCAACTCTCGGGCATCAGGCAGCTGCACAACTGCTTGACTTCTCCCAGAAGCTGGACATAAATCTGCTTGATACCGTGGTTGGGAGCATGTATGAGGGCAACGGGGAGACGCAGAGGATCGCCCAGGAGGTGCTCACAACGCTGAAGGAGCACCCGGACGCGTGGACGCGAGTCGACACAATCCTGGAATTCTCAAACAACCAGCAGACCAAATATTACGCCCTGCAAATTTTAGAACAAGTCATCAAGACTCGGTGGAAAGTCCTGCCGAGGAACCAATGCGAGGGCATAAAAAAATACATCGTTTCCTTGATCATTAAAACCAGCTCCGACCCCGAGACTCTTGAAGCCAACAAAACGTATCTAAATAAATTAAACATGATTCTAGTACAAGTCCTGAAGCGTGAATGGCCCAAAAACTGGGAGAGCTTCATCCCCGATATCGTGGGGGCGAGCAAAACCAACGAGAGCTTGTGTCAGAACAACATGATCATTTTGAAACTGTTGAGTGAGGAGTTGTTTGATTTTTCTTCCGGACAGATCACGCAAACCAAAGCCAAGCATTTGAAAGATACGATGTGCTCCGAGTTCTCGGCTATTTTCCATCTGTGTCAGTTCGTCTTGGAAAATTCGCAAAATCCGCCACTGGTTAACGCCACCCTTGAGACACTTCTCAGGTTTCTGAACTGGATACCGTTGGGCTATATTTTCGAAACCAAGCTGATAAACACCCTGATTTTTAAATTTTTAACCGTTCCTATGTTCCGAAACGTAACACTTAAGTGTCTCACTGAGATCGCTGGGGTTACAGTTAGCAATTACGACGATATGTTTGTTAATCTTTTCACCCAGACTATGACACAGCTGGAGGTGATGTTGCCACTGCAGACTGACATCAAGTCAGCTTACGCTGGTGGCCAAGACCAGGAGCAGAATTTTATCCAAAACCTTGCTTTATTCCTCTGTACTTTTCTGAAAGAACATGGGAATTTGGCCGAGACTTCCGGTCAGGTTGAAGTATTACGAAACGCGTTACGTTATTTAGTTTTAATATCCGAAGTTGAGGAGGTTGAAATTTTTAAAATTTGTCTGGAGTATTGGAACACTCTCGCTTCGGAACTCTACCGTGAAGTCCCCTTTTCGGGGGCCGCCACGATTTTCTTCGGTGCTCGCAGAGCTTTGTACCAGGAGGTGTTGAACAAAGTCCGTTATATAATGATTTCGCGGATGGCGAAACCAGAGGAGGTGCTAGTTGTGGAAACTGATAATGGCGAAGTTGTGAGAGAGTTTATGAAAGATACGGATTCGATAAACTTGTACAAGAACATGCGCGAGACTTTGGTTTACTTGACCCATTTGGATTACGCGGACACTGAGCGGATTATGACAGTGAAGCTGCAGAACCAGGTGAATGGGAGCGAGTGGTCTTGGAAGAACCTGAACACGCTGTGCTGGGCCATTGGGAGCATCTCGGGGGCGATGCACGAGGAGGACGAGAAGCGCTTCCTGGTGACCGTCATCAAGGACCTGCTGGGGCTGTGCGAGCAGAAGCGCGGCAAGGACAACAAGGCGATCATCGCCTCCAATATTATGTACGTCGTGGGGCAGTATCCCCGGTTTTTGAGGGCGCATTGGAAGTTTCTAAAGACTGTAGTCAATAAACTGTTCGAATTTATGCACGAAACGCACGATGGAGTCCAAGATATGGCTTGTGATACGTTTATCAAAATCGCCTTGAAATGCAGACGACATTTCGTTACGACACAAATCGGTGAATCATGCCCTTTTATTGAGGATATTTTAAGTTCCGTTTCTACTATAATTTGTGACTTACAGCAGCAACAAGTGCATACTTTTTATGAGGCTGTTGGGTACATGATCTCTGCGCAAGTTGACACTGCAACGCAGGAGGCTTTAATCGAGAAATATATGTTGTTACCTAACCAGGTAATAAAATAATAAAATAAAAATCTTTTTTTTATTGTTTATCATTTTTTGTTTAAGGTTTGGGACGATATTATTAGTCAAGCCAGTAAAAACGTTGACATTCTGAAAGAGATCGATGTTGTTAAACAATTAGCGAGTATTTTAAAAACCAACGTTAGGGCGTGCAAAGCTTTAAATCATGCCTATGTGATGCAACTGGGGAGAATATATTTGGATATGCTTAACGTTTATAAGGTGAGTTGTTTTTCCTTTACTTATTTTGTTGTTGTAAGAATGAACTTTGATTTATTTGAATGTAAATGCCTAATTAACAAACGCTTCGACACAATTTTTATATAACATTGATATAAATTGTAGATTTGACCCAATTTTTTGCCAGTTTCATTATTTTCTAGTAAATTCATTAGATCAGGATTTTATGCATTGTTGAATAAATCACAAGTTGCATAATGTTGCACATAATTTTACATTTAAAATAGTGGGCAAATTATCATACTTAAAGATAGTGTTTTTTGTAACTTTACAAACAGCACGTAGCGAGTTAAAAAGTTAAATTACATTTGGTTTTTTCCTCTACTTTTAATCTTACAGAATTGTGCCCACTTACATAAAAAATACAGTGTCCTGTGTGCTGTTATTAATTAATTATTTTTACTTTACTATACTCTTCTTTGCACGCTTAATTTACATTGTTTATGTCGACAAAATACATTATGAATTTGTTTTTGGCTTCAAGAGTTACAACACCACCTTAACGGTCGGAGAAATTGATAAAAAATGAAAACAATACTCGATCATTAAATGCATGAAACAATGTTTATTTTTACAAATACGTTACAGCTTTATGAACAAATTAAAAAATGGCGGCAATGTGTCGTCACGTAGGACCTTCTTTTGAAAATTTTTATCAATGGAAAACATATTTACAGTTTCAAATAATCAAAAAATCGTGTGCTACATTTTCTATTTTTTTTTATTTTCAATTTGCTAAAAATATTGTCAAAAGTATCTGCAAATAATATCTATCTAAGAAAAAAATGTTGCACAGTAGAGAATCGTCATATTCTTTACATGATTCAAGTATAAAAACACTAGGTATATTTAAAAATACATTTTTATTTCATAGAATATTATTTATAAATCGTGTTTAAATAATAAATTAGCGGATTGTTACGCTGCAAATAATAAAGTCAATTCGAATCATATTTTCTCTTTTCGCAAGATGCACTAAATTGTATAAAATAAACATCAGCAGGAAGTGAATTGTAAAAAAGAAACAGAAATGTAGTATAAGTTAAGATAAATCCATACAACACGTGTGATAAGACTTCAGCATATGCTCAACAGACACAATAACAATACTTGTAGTAATTTATTCTAAGTGACAAAAACTTTCCGCATTTTTAAATGATAAATACTTCGAATTCATACCAATTTTTTAGCAATGTGATCTATTTAAAGAATTTTGCACAAGGAATTTTGGTTCGTAATCATAAACAAAAACAACAGCGAGATCAATATTCGCATATTTTTAAATTAATTTCGTTACGATTCGTAAAACGTGGTTTTTCGAAGTGCTACAATTGCTCTTATTTATGTAAATTTGTTTTACACAATTTAATCTTTTATGTTAAAGGAGCTTAGATTACCATGAGATTTTTTTGAGTTTTATCAAATTGGAGTAATAGTAACTTGGCTAAACAAATTACTCAACTGTTTGTTTTATTACACTGTTCTGTGTATTTCGGTTAAACATTACGTTTGCTGCAAGTCTTTGAACTATTGTTTTTAGCTCGTTTTTTAATCAGTGTTTAGTAACACTCATTAATATTGCGATCAATGTGTTTTATATGCTTTCTGTTTTTTATTTTTTATTCAAAAGATAAAATATTGATTGTGAGACTTTGGAATAAAAATAGCCTGCAAATTACAAGGCAAGATTCGGCAAATTACAAGTCGGCTTGACTTGTCTGCTGTTCGAATGTCAAGGCTCACAAAATTGCGTTCCAGGTGATGTCGGAAAACATAACAGCAGCTATAGCATTAAACGGTGAAATGGTAACAAATCAGCCACTAATCAAAGCCATGCGAGTGGTTAAGAAAGAAACGTTAAAATTAATATCGGACTGGATATCGAGGACGCACGACCATGCTATGGTTATGGAAAATTTCATACCTCCATTTTTAGATGCCGTGTTATTAGATTATCAAAGAACGGCCGTACCTTCGGCTCGAGAACCCGAAGTTCTGAGCGCCATCGCTACTATAGTTAACAAATTGGAAATGCACATAACATCAGAGGTAAAACTACAGTGATGTTTATTTTTGAGTTTCTCCACTCAATTATGATTCAGGTTCCGAAAATATTTGACGCTGTGTTCGAATGCACACTAGCCATGATCAATAAAGACTTTGAGGAATATCCAGACCATCGAACGAATTTCTTCCTTCTACTGCAAGCAGTCAACAATTTCTGCTTCCCGGCCTTCCTGAGCATACCTCCCGCGCAATTCAAGCTCGTACTGGACAGCATAATATGGGCGTTCAAACACACGATGAGAAACGTAGCCGATACAGGCTTACAAATTTTGCTCAAACTATTACAAAATGTCGAGCAGTTCGAACATGCAGCTCCTAGTTTTTACCAAACTTATCTAACCGATATTTTGCAACACGTTTTCTCGGTTGTAACCGATACGTCACACACGGCAGGATTGTCAATGCATGCTACGATCCTGGCGTATATTTTCTCATTGGTGGAATCGGGAAGAGTCAATTGTCAGTTAGGACCAACAGCCAATAACGTTCTCTACATACAGGAATTCACAGCGACGTTGTTGAGGTCGGCGTTCCCGCATCTCACAGACAACCAGATCAAGATCACTGTGCAAGGGATGTTTAACTTAGATCAGGATATACCAGCGTTTAAGGAGCACTTGCGAGATTTCCTCGTGCAAATTAGGGTAAGTAGTTTTTTTTATTATTTGGAAGCAGTTGAACTAGTAATTAATTATCTGCTTTTCTGTTGTAATTTAATTACTCGTTTCGCTCCAATTTTAATTACATGTTCACAATTACATTCTACAAAATATGAGAAGACTTTTCCCAACTTCTCAACTGATCCAGTCCAAGAAGCGGACGTAATTGATTATTTGAAATTAAAACAAAGCGAGTGATTAATTACGTGCTGTTTTTGGGTCTTTTGCGTTTTTGACACCGGGGCGTATTTTAGGAGTATACGGGCGAAGACGATTCGGACCTGTTCCTGGAGGAGCGCGAAAAAATGCTGCAAGCAGCGCAGGCCGAAAAGCGTCGAATCCAGCTCTCAGTACCTGGAATTCTAAATCCTCACGAGGTCCCTGAAGAGATGCAAGATTAGCAGTTTAACTTGTAGAAAACCTATTGTAAACTAATAATCTAAATCTTATAATTTAGAACGATATTTTTGTATTTGTATCATCCATAACATGCTGCATTTGGATGCAGTCTACTAGCGAAAACGTGTTTTGTGCGAGTTGAATAATTGGAAATTGCTTTTTGTTTAGGTTTTTTATACACAATATAATTTTAAGCAAGTTGGTGACTTTTTCTTCGCGTCGGTTATGTTTGCATGTTTTTCTTCTTGGCACAAACATCGTTGAGTGAAATCACCGTACATTTAGGTTGAATGTATTTGAATGAATGATTGGCTTTTGACTGTTAGACGATTACGTTTTTATTTTTTCGGTTATAACTTGTTGGAGTACTTATTGTTTCAGTTGAACAAGATACGCATACATTGATCTAATGATTCGAATTTGATAAATGAAAAGTTTGTACATTTTTATAACAAAACTTGTGTATAAAAAATATATTATATGAAAATGAATTAGACATTTCAGTTGTTTGCATTTATTATCACATGTTTTTCGCGTTGGATCACTTTTTATATCTAGACTGCTGTATATATTGAGGCCAAGTTTTGGGTTGTGGTATGTTTGTTTTTAAGCAAATTTGCCAAATTTATTTATTTCTCTTTTTCACAGTATGTCAAAAGTGCTACGGTTACATTATTGTATTAGGAATTAGTTGCGTTTTGTATAAATGCTTTTCAAGTTGCTTTGTGAATCCATTGATATATTTTAGTCTATATATAACACTGTACCATAGGAAAACTTGTGGTACAATGAATTTGTAGTGTAGTTGTTAATAATTTGTGATCAATTTCAGTAATAAAATACACAAAACTGAAGCACCGCATTTTATTCCCCACTAATAACTTGAAACTTCTCGTCGTTTTGATCTACAATCTAATCGCGAAATATCTTTAAATTTACAATTTACGAAAACCTTATCAGATTCTTCACATTTGTACAGTTGAACATGTTGATTTAGTTTGCTTGTGCCTCTCACATAAAAAATGGCAGCGCGTCATCGCTTTGCCACAGGGAGCCCTGAGGAAATAGAGCCCTTGTATTCGTCCACGCAAATGTAAGGATTAAACCCTCCTTTTTTTACTTTTTCAACACTTGAAATTTTCAGGCCGGAAAAAGTCCGGGAAAAATGGAACGTCTTCGATGACCCACCAAGAGAGCCCACTGTCGGTTCCGAAGTCAAAAGAACCTACATCGAGTGGGGAGTAAAGTTTTTGAAAGTTGTAACAATGATAACTGTATTTTTTGTGGTCCTTGGTGCCGCAGTGGTTTCGAAAGGAACAACCTTGTTCATGACGTCACAAATCAAAAAGAATGTGACAAGGGCTTATTGCAACAAAAAGATAGGTAAGTTGCGAGGATATGACGTGATTTAACGACATTGAAATTGTGATTATCAAAAGATAAGGGAAAACAATAATGCGATATGTAGATGTTATCGAAAATCTATAATCCGGTTTGAAATGCGTGTTGATTTTTTGTTTGTTGTTTCTGAAACGTTTACTTCATGAGAAAAATAAAATAACACTTGCGGTGTGCCGATGTTTTAAAATCAATACTTTTATTTAAACAAAGTCATAAAATTAGATAATTGTTTTCAATGTCATTATTATCGGTTACTGCGTTTCGTCATGTTTATCAAGATTTCGATAAAAATTTACAGATTTACACACTCATTTTTATGGGAGTGGATTAAGGATTTTTAAAACTGTGTTAAAATGCTAATGATTTTACTATTACGATTCTTTCTGTTCGTATTTGGCAATCCCTCCCAATTTTTGTTTCGAAATGATTCAAGAGCAATTTATCGCCTTCACAAAATTACAAGAATCTGCATAAGTATCAAGATTTGAATCAGTCATATTTTAGAATCTTTTAGATAATCACCGTACTCAGAAAATCACATTTATATTTAAACAGTGTAAACAAAATAATTTCAAGGTGCCTGCAGTTCACAATTATCTGATTAAACTCACTAACAAAAAATCAGGTCTAAATTAAAGAAGGGTAATACAGTGGCGGAACTAGGGGTGGGCCCGGGTGGGCCAGTGCCCACCTAAAAAATCGCTGGCCCACCCTTGTGCCCACCCGAAAAATTTCCAATAAATTGTGACTTATTCGCATATGAGTTCAAAATTTCAAAGAAATGATACCAAAAGCTTGCTCTTTTCGCGACACCACGACACGAAATGGCATAGGATATGTTATTCAAAATAGTCTTAGTTTGTCGTTAGTAAGTCGAAGATGCTGAAATTTTATATTGTTTGTATAAACACTATAACTCTTGTAGTCATGTTTAAAAAAATATTGTATTTACTTTATCTGTTTTATTTCGGACGTCGCGAGCAATACATACGATATTTTGAATCTTTACAACTTTGTATAAAAATAAATTTATATAAATAAGTAAACATTACCTAAGAGATTGTTCCACGGTTTTTGTAAGAAAAGATAAAAAAATATCTGCTAAAACTTGGAAAACTTGTTGGTTTCCACTGAAACCGATAATAAGAATTTTGCATCAGATTCAGATTCGAAGTTTAAAAATTATGAAGACCATCATCATGTCGTACGAGATTTATTTGTAACTCAGTGACAAACGAAAGACTTATTTTTTGGCTCTGATTATTACAGAATCGAATCAGAAATAGCGAAATCTATGTAAACTGCGAAGATGTTTAATTCTTTTAATCAAAATTCTTCTAATCAAAATTATAGAATTTTGTTAGGGTAGGTGAGTTATCCAACGTAATTTATTACTTTAATAATTATTAACAATAGTTTTAAATATTACAAACTAGAAATTAATAGTATTTTAAGCAAGTAAGGATTAAGACCATATTAAAATGATGAGTCAAGAAAACTAAACTGCTCGAAAAAAGTTAGGGATATTGGTGATTCAATGTATTCCAAAGTATCGTCTACATTTTGAGATTAATCGTTTCGAAGCCCGTAAATTTTTACTGGAAGATACAAAGCTGGTACAACTTTAAAATGGTAAAATAAAAAGTTTCAGAGAAAACACATAGGATATTATTTTTCAAGCTTTTGCAGATTTTTTTTTTTTGTAATAGACAAACTGAATGAAATCTTGACAGTTAAAAAAAAAGATTATTTGTTACTGAAATTAAATTTTATGTGCGCAACAAAAATTTTGTTGGCCCACCTACAGGCTGTTCCGTCTAAACCCCACATTAGAAGTATTGGGAGTTCTAACAATCATAGTCATCTGAAAATTTGTATACAACCATAATCTGTTACGTCCTGCTCAATGAAAATATTCTCCAGATGGCAGCACTTCCGATTATACCGGAAGTCGCTATCAACTTCCTTATTTTAAATGGAATGCTATATTTTTTAATTCGTTTTTGAATTACTAGAGTTATTTTAAGGTAGTTTTCATAAGCTGTCCCTATACCTAAATTTAGCTGTTTAGGAAATATTTAGGGTTTTTAAAATTTCTTTGGATTTGCACCTTCCAGTTCAAAAATCGATAACTCTGCCATTTTTAAAAATTTGGAAATATTTTTGAACTCATTTGAAAGAGGAAGCCTAGATCTTTCCTTTGGTGTTTTCAGATTTCTAAAAAAGAATAACAAACTCCAAATGTTTAAAGTTAAGTTTGCAGAACTTTAAGCATCCATAACTCATTTTTTTCAAATGAAATGCCGAAAGTTTTATTTCACTAGATGGTAGAGAAATTAATTCTGCTTCGATCTGTACTAACATTCCCCATACTTATGTTTAATAGTTTTCAAGTTACAATAACTTCTTGTTGGGATTGAGAAATTAATAATAATAATAATAATAATAAATGCCTTTATTAATTAATTAATTAATACAAACAATATTGGCATTATTATTATTATTATTATTATTATTATTATTATTATTCATTAGCCATAGGCCTTTTCTTTTAGGTTACCATGGAAACGAATGAAAAAAGGTGAGAAATTAAAGATTTTCAAACCAACACCCAATGAATTTATTTTGTTTTCACGGTCTGATAACACAATTTTGAACTGAGTTTGTCGTTTAAGTTTAATCAGAAATGTTTTTATAGCAAACTATGCAAAAATAGCTGTGGTTAGTAAGAAATTTCCTACAATAACAAAGAAACCAACATAACTTGAAAATTATCACAGATAGGTATAGGGAATGCTAATACAGATAGATGCAGAAAAAAATTTTCCTCCATCTAGTAGAATAAAAATTGGGACATCCTATTTGAAAAAATTAAGCTATGGGTACTTGAAGTTGTCCAAACTTAATCTTAAAATTTTTGGGTTTATTAACTTCCAATTCCAATTTTGAACACAACGAACAACATATATGGGCTTTCTCTTTTAATTCTCCAAATATGATTTCGAAATCTCTAAAACTAGGCGAGTTACCGATTTTTTAAGTGGCAGGTGCAAATCCAAAAATTTTCAAAAAATCCTAAATATCTCGAAAACGGTTAAACTTAACTTGGGTATAGGGAAAGCTGATAAAAACTCCCTTAGAATAACTTAAATAATCCAAAAACCAGTAAAAAACATAGCTTTCCATTTAAAATAAGAAAGTTAATAGCGACTTCCGGTATAACCGGAAGTGCTGCCATCTTAGAAATATTCTCATTGAGCAGAACTCAACGGATTATGCCTGAATAACAACTTTCAGATAAACATCTTTATTAGAACTTTCAATGTAAATGATGTCAAAACAGCTATTGAAAGTTCTAAAATCCTTCTTTTTGCCGACGATTTAAAGATATTTAAAGTTATTAATAATCAAAACGACTGTGATATGTTACAATGTGATTTAAATAGTCTTTGTATGTGGTGTAAACAAAATAATTTAGAATTGAACATAAATAAATGTAAAGTACTAAGATTTTCTAGAAAATTACATTACAATTCACCGTCCTACTTTATATCAGGTGAATGTGTCACACATCTTCGTGATTTAGGTGTTATTGTAGATAGCCAGTTAAGTTTTGATTTTCACATTAACTATATTTTGTCGAAAGCAAACAAAACATTAGGATTTATAAAAAGACAATGTTTTCATTTTTCAAGTTTACGTGTTGTAATGTTACTCTACAATAGTTATGTTTGTCCAATTTTAGAATATTGCACAATTATTTGGCAACCTTGTTATAATGTACATATTAATCGTATTGAAAATGTTCAGAAAAAATTTGTTAAATTTGTATGTTACAAATTTAACATATTTTACGATAAAAATAATTATATATACACTTTAAGCTATTTAGGACTATCCTTATTATCTTCCCGTAGAATATTTTATGACGCATCGTTTGTATATCGTATACTGTCTGGTAATATTAATTGTAATTCTATTTTATCACTATTTTTAATACATATACCTGTTTGTAATATTAGAGAACCTAGAATGCTTGTAGTCCCATACCACCGTACGACTTATGGAAAAAATTCTGTAGTTTCTAGACTCTCCAAAACATGTAACGAACTTTCAAATAATGTTGATTTTATAGGTTTACCAATAAATAAATTTTTAAAAAACTTAAAAACTGTGATTGAAAATAGTGATTTGAACTTTTTTTAAAATTTAACACTACTTTTATATGTTTACCAATTGTATTGTATCTATTTATGTTTTAAATTTTATTTATATTAACTATTGTAATTGGCGTGGCCGTTAATAAATTATTATTATTATAATACTTCTAATGTGGGGTTTAGACGGAACACCCTGTATATGCCCACTGGGTAATAGTAAAGCGATCAGTAATGATCAGTAAAGACCGGATTTTTACGAAGTTAAAAACATTATTTAGGTGTCAAAAAAGGTTGTGAAAAACAGACATTAGGAATTAAAATCTGGTAATTTAGGATACATTTTTTATCAATCCCTACTGCAGGAAAAATAAGAACATAATTTTTAATAAAGTAAATTCCATTACAAAAACAAACAAAACAAAATAGGTTTTGTAAAAAAACTTAAAATTCTTTACTGCCCAAAGAAAAAGCTATAAAGAAGTTAATTGTTGAACCTAAATATTGTTTTAATTTGATCTTGTAAAATGAGTTTCTTTTCTGTAAAAATTTTTCAGTTCATTTTCTAGGTTGTAGACTCTCCAGTTTTGAAATACTTGTCGTTTAAATAAAAACTGCATTTAAAAACCGTTTCAGACCGCAACCTCCAATTCGTGGTCTCCTTGCCCGAAGTGGAGCGCGTGCAGTGGATCTGGCTCCTCATTTTCGCCTATTTAATCCCCGAAGTGGGCACCTGGCTCCGCTCGATCCGCAAATGCCTCTACAAGCTCTGGAAAATGCCCTCCCTCTCGGAGTTCCTCTCGCTCTTCGCCACGGAAACGTGCCCCGCCATCGGAAGCGCAATTTTCATTTTCGTCGTCCTTCCAGAGCTGGACGTCGTCAAGGGGGCGATGCTCACAAACGCGGTTTGTTTCGTGCCCGGAGTTGTGGCAATGTTCTCGCGCAAACCGTGCTCCATAAACGAGAACTTGAAAATGGGCCTGGACATCGCCAGCATAACTGCACAGGCTTCGAGCTTCGTTGTGTGGCCTTTGGTTGAGAATAACCCAACTTTGTACCTAATCCCGGTTTCCGTGATTTTGATTTCGGTGGGTTGGTGGGAGAATTTCGTGTCAGAAACGTCCTACTTGCCCTTTATCCGTGCTTTGGGCGAGAGTAAAAAAGAATTTCAAACACGGACGTACTTCATCTATTCGTTCGTGGCGCCGTTTAAGTGTTTGGCGTTTTTTTGCACAGCTTTGGTCGTTTTTTACTGTCAGGAGGGCAATGTTGACTTCCTGTTTGATAATTTTACGGCAGCGTTTCAGGACCATAACATTGAAATAACCGAAGTGGCGCCTGTTTTGCCGGGGAATTACGAAAACGCGAGTTCAGTCGGGAGCCAAAATCCCATACATACGAGCAGTTACATGACGGGAATTTGGGTTTGGTTGATTAATATTTCAGCCACTTACGTTTGTTACGCCTTTGGGAAATTTTCCTGTAAAGTTATGATTCAAAGCGTTAGTTTCGCTTTTCCGATTAATTTATCCGTTCCTGTTCTTTTATCCGGACTTATTGCAATGTGTGGCATGTACTACAAGGATGAGTGTTCTTTTGCCGACTCAATCCCTCCGTATTTGTTTTTCGTTCCGCCACCTCTCATGTTCCTGCAAGATTTTCTCTCGCATCAACACGCCTGGATCTGGCTGGTTTGGCTGTTGTCACAAGCCTGGATTTCGGTGCATATTTGGTCCCCAAACTGTGACAAACTTTCAAGCACTGAACAGTTGTTCATTAGGCCGATGTATGACGCGTTTTTGATCGACCAAAGTCTGGCGTTTAATCGGAGAAGAGATGAAAACCCCCGACATTACAGAAACGATGAAGGGCCCCAAATCACAGGTAAGTCGTATTGATTAACTTTCAAAATGCCATTTTTTTATTCATCCATTCATAACAGAAAATCCCGAGACGGGTCAATTTTTATTTTTAAAGACACCTTTTGCAATACAAACAACCCCTTCAAAATTTTAAGGTATCACTCCCTTTGTAATACCTTAAATGAAAATCAACAAATTCTCAATAATTTTTTAGTTATGAATTTTTTTAAATTTTATCTATTTTTCCTTTTATTTGCAATTTTCTCGAAAACTATTAGTCGGAGAACAATATTCTTTTTTGCAAATAATAGATAATTAAAAGAGCTTTCCAACGATAACAAGCATCATGGGGTTATCTCTAATAGTTCCAGAGTTATTGCTCGAGAAATCTTCCGGGTACCGGAAATCGACCAAAATCGCAACGAAAAGTGAAAAAATCAAACATCAAAAAATCGAACCTATTGACTTTTTTTCTATTTTTAACAACTCCAGAGGGTTGTAGAAGCTTAGAAATGTTCATAAAACTTTGCTAGAGTGAGTTTAAGAAAAAACATTTTTTTCAATTTTCTGAAGCAAAAAAATTCAAAATTTTTAATCTCACGAAAAGTTGATATAATATGAAAAATGAGCCGCAGAATTCACTGGAACAAACCGTTTTGCTCTACGACTTTTAGTTTTTTTATTATGATTTTTTTTAGTGTAAAACTTTAAATGCCTCTGTACCCGGAACCGGTGCCCGGGCGGCTCCTGGTTTTGACGAGAAAATAGATAATTTCAAGCGCTATCCGATGCTGTATTGATTTTTGCTCTAACTCTTTTAGTTTCCGAGAAAAACGCAAAAAAAGGTTGCCATTTTCACTTTTTTTGAATTTTTAAACGCAGATTACGGCGAAACTATTAGAGATAGAGAAAAACGGCAAAAGCGATTAGAACCGGTATAAAAAGCGCTACAAAACGGCATAGGTTTCAAGGCGATATCTCGCAAAAAAAAATCTATTTTCAAACGTCGATTACGGCCAAACTAAAAGAGCTAGAGAAAAATGCTTTTTTCCATCGTAAAGAGCACATCAAAATCTATCAGATAAGATGGGTTTAAATTGATTTTGAGACACTTTAAAAATTGGCCATTTTCTAGGGGGGGGGTGTTAACAAATTTTTGATTTTTTTTATTTTCTCAATTACGGCAAAACTATTCGAAAAAGTGGAACTATTTTGGTTCGAATCTATGTAAAATGATCCGGGGAATCGATTGGCGCCAAGAAAATCAACAAATTCTCAATAATTTTTTAGCTATGAATTTTTTTAAATTTCATCTATTTTTCCTTTTATTTGCAATTTTCGCGAAAACTATTAGTCGGAGAACAATAATCTTTTTTGCGAATAATAGATAATTAAAAGAGCTTTCCAACGATAATAAACATCATAGGGTTATCTCTAATAGTTCCGGAGTTATTGCTCGATAAATCTTCCGAGTACCGGAAATCGACCAAAATCGCGATCAAAAGTGGAAAAATCAAACATCAAAAAATCGAACCTATTGACTTTTTTTCTACTTTTAACAACTCCAGAGGGTTGTAGAAGCTTAGAGATGTTCATAAAACTTTGCTAGTGAGTTTAAGGAAAACTTTTTTTTTCATTTTTCTGCCTTGACCATAAAATTTTAAGCAAAAAAATTCAAAATTTTAAATCTCACGAAAAGTTGATATAATACGAAAAATGAGCCGCTGAATACACTGGAACAAACCGTTTTGCTCTACGACTTTTAGTTTTTGAGTTACGAATTTTTTTGTTAAAGAATAAAGTACACTATGAAATGGCTACCCAAAATTTAAGCAAAAAATTTCAAATTTTTGTGTGAAAAACTGATATTAAATGTAAAATGAGCCGTAGAATTCATTGGAACAAACCGTTTGTGAGAAATGATTTGTAGAACTTGAGCCCGAAACGATTGAGAGTCAGGACGCCATAACCCGGATTTACGCCTGCGGGACAATGTGGCACGAAACCCCCGAAGAAATGATGGAATTTTTAAAATCGGTCTTCCGCCTGGACCAAGACCAGTGTTCCCACAGGATCGTGAGAGAGACTTTGGGACTCAAACATGACAATTACTACGAACTGGAAAGTTAGTTTTTGTCGCTAGAAGTGTGAGCCAACAGTTAATTTGCAATTTCCAGCGCATATATTTTTCGACGATGCGTTTATTCGGACCAGTGAAGACGATAATGATCCCCATGTCAACGAATACGTTGAATCACTTGCGTCCATTATCGACGATGCTGCGACCAAGGTTCATGGTACTATGGTAAGGGTGCGTCCGCCTAAAGTATACCCCACACCATATGGGGGCCGCCTGGTTTGGACGCTTCCCGGGAAAACGAAAATGATTGCCCATTTGAAGGACAAGAAGAAGATTAGGGCCAAAAAGCGCTGGTCACAGTGCATGTACATGTACTTTTTGCTCGGATTCAGGTATTTATTATGAGTGTGGAAAGAAATGGTTACCAAAAAGCTGAAAAACGGAATCAGTTATTCTTATTGGTTTTGCCAACACATTATCCAACACTAATTAAATCCAACTGATATATTTATTGAACGAAAACAAAATGTTACGAAATACAAACATATACAAGAAGTATTTCGTTCTAGACCCAGCAAAAGAATGTAAATAATTGGGGAAAATTGTTTAAAAATTTTACTGTTAAATAGGCGGTTGGCTTTTTTTACAAAGCACGGCGAGACAGAGTGTCTTGGTTTCTAAATATTTGTATCAGGTATCTTGAATGGTATGTGTTTAAAGTGTGAAGATGCCAAAAACTAAAATAAAGTGTCGGTTA
Organism: Tribolium freemani; assembly: GCA_939628115.1. Lineage (NCBI taxonomy): Eukaryota > Metazoa > Arthropoda > Insecta > Coleoptera > Tenebrionidae > Tribolium > Tribolium freemani. The sequence continues at coordinate 14,314,696 of OW626791.1, read as the reverse complement.
ATCCACTTTTCTCAAAATGTGGCTTACAAATCCAAATGATTTTAAAATCATAAGTTTTCTTAGAAAAGCATGCCGTAATATATTGTTTTAACTCCAATAATAATTTAAAGAAATTAATTAACAGGTATAATAGTATCATAAATAAAATATATTTATTGCATATTATGTGTTTATTTTTGTAAATAAATTATTAGAATTTTGTTTTTTGTATTTTTTATGGTTTTTGGAATTAAAAATTATACATTTAATGTCAGAAAGACTTTATTTTCTAGCTTTATAAATGCGTTTATGCATATTATACACAGAGAGAGTTTAAAGTAACGCATAAAATTCGTAATTCTTTTATTTTTCAAAAATAAAAAAAAAAACAAAAACAGGTAACTTGGCATTTTAATTGAACTCAAATTTGACGTACTGGATCAGTCATGGCGGCCAATATGGCGGCGCCATAACGTCATTGAATTTTTTAAATGGAACGATACCATTTTTTTTGTATAACTGGAAGCTCTATTAATAGGCCCTTACAACTGTGCTACTTATCTTGAATGTGGGAGAACCGAACGCTGAAAAAAAGATTTTGATATTTTTATTAAAAAAATTATATTTTTATTATTTTTTAAAAATAAAATAAAAATGCACAAACAGGTAACTTAGTATTTTAAGGGAGCTCAATTCTGATCAGCTAACTGGATCAGCATAGCGTCTAATTCATACCTTACTTTAGACTAACGAAAATTTTAATTTTTATTTTCGCATTTGCTTTTTCTACATTCAAAATAAGTAGCACAGTTGTAAAGGCCTATTAATAAGGCTTCGAATTATAAAAGAAAAATCATATCATTCCATTTAAAAAAATTTGTGATGAGGTCATGGCGCCGCCATATTGGCCGCCATGACTGATCCAGTTACGTCAAATTTGAGCTCAGTTAAAATACCAAGATACGTGTTTTTGCATTTTTTTAATTTTTGAAAAATAAAAGAAAAATGAATTTTATACGTCACTTTACAATGATGATTTCAAAATTTTTTTGCATGTTATTATATCTAATTATACAAGAAAAATGATATCCTTCCATTTAAAAAATTCTGTGATGACGTCATAACGCCGCCATATTGGCCGCCATGACTGATCCAGTCAGGTCAGATTTGAGATCAATTAAAATGCTAAGTTATCTGTTTTTGCATTTTTTTTTAAATTAAAAGAATTACGAATTTTACGCGTTACTTTAAACTCACTCTGTAGAAGCATAATAATAATAGCGCATATTTTGAGAGTTTTTTGTGCACATTTTAGAGGTTTTTAACTTTTAAGTGCATATTTTCCGAGCTCTAGTTATAACCTATAGTGGCGTATAAATTTTTTGTTAAGATTGGTTCTTTATGAATTTTGGATGATTGGTAATTAAATTTAATTCTCTGAAAATGTTGAGTGGAGACGTTATAAGGCAATTACTTGCTGGGTGATGGATCAGTTTTGTGCTGTAACACCATTACCAAATTCTGACCAAAGAAAATCAGTATTTTTTATTGTTTCAGTTGCTTGCATATTTTTGAGTGAATGTGACTGGGCATTAATGATTGTTCAAAGCTTGAGGGAATGGTATTTTACAACGTCTATACAGGGTGATTCTTAAATAGACCGACAACATTTTATCACAGCTTTCCAAGGATAGGTAGAGACGATTTGTACCATATATCCCATTTCAGTTTATAGTAGAATTGCAACAGCGCATTTGAATTTTTTGGAGTGAAAAATAAAACACAAATTAAGAGTTTCTGTATAAGAAAAGAATTCTGTGTTAAACTAAATCTCAGTGACACACTTTGGTTAAGAAAACCCACCAGAAATTCTCAATTTGTGCTCCACTTCATTCAAAAAACTGCAAATGCGCTGTTGCAAAATTCTACTATATGAACTGAAATGGGATATACTTACGTTTTTAGTTAGTAGGGGTAGAAACCCCTTATTCCATGCCACTTACGACGCTAATGAGTTTAAACTAGTTATATTGGAAAAAAATGTGCTCGTTTTCATCATGAATAAGGATCAAATACATTGTCATCAATTGATTATTATGGTTTCTACTAACTGTGCTATTACTGCACGAACACATCAGTGGCGTACGCTTTATCTCCAACATAACTTTAAAAACTATTATTTCCAAAACGGTTATACAAAGAATTTTTTAAATATTTTTCCCATCATGTACCTACTCGTTTAATACTACCATCGGTAGAATTTTGTCGGTCTATTTAAGAATCACGCTGTATGAACAATTTTGAATGGTTTAGTTGTTAGTGTTGGAATTAAATCTAAAATGAATTTTAACTTCACTAGATTGCAGATTTCACCTTTGCATGTTGGCCAGTAATAACGTGATGATATTTTCAGCAAGGTTTCATATTGAAATAGTAGGTATTTAATAGGTATAAACCTATTAAAGTGTTTCCAGTTTTTTGGAAATTTTGAACTGTTATTCTCTGTTTTGGGTTTCGAAATCTAATGGACCTTCTTCGCCATTTTCGTCAATATTTTGATTTTATCTTGTTCTACAGACCCAGAATTTACATCTTTGAACTGTTTTTTTAAATTTTTATTTAAAAATTGGTTTATCATGCACTACGACATTCAATTTTTTACTAACTAACTAACTAACAAAAGCTCCTTTTCTCCACAGACTGCAAGCCAACGACGAACTCTCCGCCCATAGCAAGGAAATCCGCGGCGAAAACACCTACATTCTCGCCCTGGACGGCGACATCGATTTCCAACCCGAAGCCCTCCACCTCCTGGTGGACTACATGAAGAAGAACAAGACCTTGGGAGCAGCCTGCGGCCGCATCCACCCCATCGGCAGCGGTGGCATGGTTTGGTACCAAATGTTCGAATACGCCGTCGGTCACTGGATGCAAAAAGCCACCGAACACGTCATAGGCTGCGTTCTCTGCAGCCCCGGCTGTTTCTCCCTATTCCGGGGCAAAGCCCTCATGGACAAAAGCGTCATGAAGAAATACACCACTCGATCGACCCAAGCCAAGCACTACGTGCAGTACGATCAAGGGGAAGACCGCTGGTTGTGCACTCTACTACTACAAAGGGGCTACCGTGTGGAATATTCCGCAGCTTCGGACGCTTTCACGCACTGTCCTGAAGGCTTCAACGAGTTTTACAACCAGCGGAGGCGCTGGATGCCGTCCACCATGGCCAACATTTTGGACCTCTTGATGGATTACGAACACACGGTTAAAATAAACGAAAACATTTCAATGTTGTACATCGGGTACCAAATTATTTTAATGATTGGTACGGTCATTGGGCCCGGCACTATTTTCCTCATGTTGGTTGGTGCATTCGTAGCTGCGTTCGGTCTGGACCAATGGAGCAGCTTCTACTGGAACTTGCTCCCAATTGCAATTTTCATACTAGTGTGTGCCACTTGTAGCTCCGATATTCAGCTATTCTTCGCTGGCTTAATTAGCGCAATCTACGGCCTGATAATGATGGCTGTTTTCGTCGGTGTGATGCTTCAAATCAGTCAAGACGGCCCACTTGCACCTTCCTCCCTTTTCTTCTTTTGCATGGCTGGTGAATTTATAATCGCAGCACTGATGCACCCACAAGAATTCAACTGTTTGAAATACGGGGTCATTTACTACGTTACGGTCCCCAGCATGTACCTCCTCCTGGTCATTTACTCGGTTTTCAATATGAATAACGTCTCCTGGGGGACGCGTGAAGTGACAGTTGTGCCCAAACCTGACCCAAACGCTGTCCAAAAAGTCGAAGAGAAAAAACCGGAAAAGAAAGATAAAGTTTTGACGTTTTTGGGCGCGAATGCCCAGGATGACGAAGGCGGGCTTGAATTTTCAGTCAACAAGCTTTTCAAATGCATGATTTGTACGTACAAAGCCGATAATAAGGAAAACGAGCAGTTGAGGAAAATACAAGAGTCGCTGAGAGACTTGAATAGGAAAATCGAGTCGATGGAAAAAATGCAATACCCGGATTTGAGGTCTCCTGCTGTTAATAATGTCACAACGTTCATGGAGGGCTCAAAGGCAACGGTTAAGAATAACGTGGAGGATAATTACATGGAGGCTTCGCAAGACAATGTCTCGCAACCGTCGGATGAAGTCATGGAGAATAGCTGGTTTTATGATGGGCCTTTGATTAGGGGAGAAGTGCATTACTTGAACAGGAACGAAGAAACGTTTTGGAATGAATTGATCGAGCAGTATTTGCACCCGATTGAAGATGACAAGCAGAAGGTTTCGGCTGAATTGAAAGATTTGAGGGACAAAATGGTGTTTACTTTCCTGATGTTGAATTCGCTCTACGTTATTGTGATTTTTTTGCTCACTTTGAAGAAGGATTTGCTGCATTTGGACTGGCCGTTTGACCCCAAAGTGAACTTCACGTATTTCGAGGACAAAAATGAGGTAACTGCACTATTTGTTTTTTCTTAAATCAGATAGAATTTACCATATTGAAGTTAATTCCGCTCTACAGTTATTATGTAAATCTTAATAATTCATAAAGAAGACCAGGACATTTGACGTCTTAAAAGGTTGAATCTTACAAATTTAGCTGTTTTCCCAAAAGTCAACAACCGAAAAAGGCCTAAAATCCAGAAAATGGGCACATGGGAAAACTGTTGAAAATCATTCAAAATCAAACAATTATAATAAAAGCACCCAAAAAAAACCTTACAGCATTCCTTATGTTTAGACACCAATTATATTTTGGAAATGGGAAAAACACTTTTTTAAAAAAGGCAAAAAGTAACTTTATTGATGTTCTACAGCCTGTTCCAAGTTTTATGGCCGAGACAAAAATAAATATTTCTAGTTGAGAAAAAAAATTAATTAATACTCTAAAAGATAGAGAATTAATTGCGCTACTTTGATATTGTTAAAAATTTTTAAGATATTGCTGTGAGACATTAAAAACTAATTTTGTAATTTTTTTTTTCAAGTTATTGGCATATTTTCTCTATGGTAAAATTTCTCTAATTTTTGGAGCCGTAATTGCTCAAATAGAATTATGCGAAAGTTGATAGATTTTGAGTAACTAACATTTTAATATTGGAGATCTACAAGCTCGAATAACTTATTGTGGTATTGTGGTGGTAAGGTCAGAATTCCTTGACAACAGACGGCTTTACCCCGGAAAGATTGTAAACATCATAGCGAACCTTTTTCTATTGTCAAGGAATCCACAAAACCAGCCATAAATTATTGAAGCATTTCGATCTTCAATATTAAAATGTTAATTACTCAAAAGCTATCAACTTTCGCATAATTCTATTTTAGCAATTACGGATCTAAAAATTAAAGGAATTTTACCATATAGAAAATACACCAATAATTTAAACTAAATTTTTACCAAAATTGGTTTTTAATGTCTCACAGTAATACCTTAAAATTTTTGAAGAATATCAAAGTATCAAATGGTAGCGTAATTAATTCTCTATCGTTTAGACTATTAATTATTTTTTTTACTCTATTAGAAATATTTATTTTTGCCTCGGCCATAAAACTTGGAACAGGCTGTACAATGTGCGGTAAGACAGAGTGTTTATTTGAGTAAAACTATGATGAAAAAATTCCTTCAAAAAATAATGTAGTTTTTGTACCTAGGTCTGTTTTCACTTGGATAACAACCAACTGTAAAGTTGTTAAGGCATATAGAAAATACATCAGTCTTATTCTTTCTACATGATTAATTAAGCTGAAATTTAATTCTTTAGCATTGAAAAATTATTTAACTTAATATTGTAAAGTATTAGATGCAAAAATGACAACAACAATGATATTGAAGAACAGCCTAAACTTTGATAATAATATCTTTCGAAGAGAGCAGATTATACGACACATTTCACTTGATATTCGTAGCAACAACTTTTTACTACATTGATTTATTTTGACACCATTTACTCCGATGTAAAAGCAAGAGCTTATTATTCATGCTAATCAAATGCTTTTACTTTTTTCTTCAAGTAAGTACTTCATCTTTATTCATACGGCCCATTATATGAATTTTAATTGATTAAGGAGATCACTTAAGAAGTTTCATAAAAGCTATATCTGTTTATTATTATTTCTTTTTTACATGTATTTGCCTCTTGTCTCAAATATGTAACACATTTTAGAGATGAAAGTCACAATACCAACATAATATTCATTTTTAAATATTTCGCGACAAAATGTAATATTTATAGGGTTGCAGCATATTCAGTTTTTGATGACAATGTAATGTACACTTGCTTCAGATTTTTAATAATAATCTCGCAGTGATCAAAATATTTAGATTACACTTCAGACCAGTTTTAATTTTTTAATTACTGATCAAAATTTTCAGATTGGCGTTTACATAACATACCTCCAGCTGGAACCCATCGGCTTCGTGTTTCTCATATTTTTCGCCCTGCTTATGGTGATCCAGTTCTTCGCAATGATGATCCACCGCTTCGGCACCTTCTCGCAAATCATCACAAAAACACAATTAGACTTCGATCTGTGCAGCAAACCAATCGATGAAATGACCATGGAAGAACTCAGGTCCCGCGACCCTATAAAAATAGTCGCAGATTTACAAAAACTCAAAGGTATCAACAACGAATACGAGGACCAAACGGAAGTTCCGGTCGAAATGCGAAAAACAGTAAGTAATTTGGCGCAAACAAGCGGTGGTGGCGAGAACAAACCCATATTTTATTTGGACGAAGCGTTCCAAAGGAGAGTCACTCAACTGGGAAGCACTTCCAGCAACAGTAAGTCACTATTTTGGGCAAAACTACCACTGATTTATTTTTCCAGACCCCAGCATTAGCACGTTTAGGAAGAAAAGTCTCGCTTATGTGCAACAAAGAATGAGCATTGCTCCAAATCGGCTGTCACAAGCCCGGCCTAGTGTACAGTTACGTGGTAAAGCCAACGAGAATTTTGTTTTTGACGAAAACGGCTCAGACGTGGAGGCATAAAATTCAATTATTTTCTACTACATTTATTAAATAAACGGTTTACAAAGCGCAACTGTGTGGTCATACCCACAAAACACCCTCACCCCGTAGCCCCCTAGCGACACTTTAAACGGGAAATTCTGGTCATGGGCAAACCCCAGCCCTAGACAGCCCCTCATGTTGCGCCCCCAGGCGTAAACATCCCCCAGACTTGTCACAGCCATGGCGTAGCTCAACCCACACGCCACTTGCACCACTCTATTGTGGGGTTGAAAGTCGTTTCGGCCGAACAAAACCTCGGGCAGTTTTTTGGGTCGGGAGGTTTGCTCGGCCTTGGGCCCCCCAAGGACTAGGCCGTAGCCCCACACAAAAACCTCCCCGGTTTCGTTCAAGACAAGGCAGAATGAGCCCCCAGCTGCCACGTCCACGATTTTGCCCACTTTTAAGTTGAGGTGAACCGGCTTGCTCACTTGTTGTTCGTTTTGTGAGGGGATTTGGTCGTATTCTGCGTTGCCCCAACCGAAGACTTCGCCCTGGTTGTTGAGGGCCAAAGCGAAGTCGGAACGTGACGAGACTTTGATTATTTTTTCCGACTCAAGCTCGCCTGTGATTCGAGTGAAGGCACTTGTGTTGTCAAAGGTGCCAAGGCCTGTTTGGCCGTCAGCCCCCCACCCACAGGAATAAACAGCCCCGTCTTCTGTTACGGCCAAAGTGTGGTCTTGCCCACACTCAATGTCTGTTACTTTCTTACCGTCAATATCACAAATGCGGTTTATGTAATTACTTAAGAAATAATTTTCGTCTTGGATTATTTCACGCCCGCACTGTCCGTACGAGTTATTGCCTAGGAGGAAAAGTCCCTCATCTGTTAACACAACGAGATGTGCGCGCCCCGCTGCTAACTTCCGTATGCGAGTTTTGGTTGGGTTTTTAAACGGTAATTTAATAACTTGCGGGAAATAAATAATCTCCAAAGGGTGCCCCTGACGCACTTCATGTCTACCAATTTGTGAGTCAGTATTAAGCCCTGTTCCGTACAATTTATTCTCACTTTCGGTATCAACACCAAATGCGGTGAAACCGAAGCCACAGGCGGCAGTTGTCACCTGCAACCTTCATTAAAATAGTGAAACTTGAGGGAACATAACATACTGGAAATTTTTCGGCAAAACCTAGACGTTTAGGGATGTCTATTGTCTCCCGGTGCATGACATTCTCGTTGCGTCTCAAATACGGAATACCCAAGGCCCCCGACTGAAGGTTGCCCCAAACAAAGACCCGTTTGTATGACTTTTTACTAGTACCGTAGTCAAAGACAGGCAATGATTTTGCCTCGTCTCGATTGATGGGGTATTTGCGCTTTACCGACATGAACCGCCCCCTTGGGCATTTTTCGAGATAAATCGCTCGTTTCAAGAGATTTAACATGTTTTGTTGTTGTTGTTAACCCCACTTTTTTATAACCTTAAAATTTGACATTTGACATTCGTGTAATTGACACCACGCTGTAAAAACTGTTAGACCGAAAATGATATTTCTAAGAACTTACGGTCATATTACGTACTTATTTTATAAATAACACAAAAAGTCATGAAATGATTATTAGTCTGATTAATTTATTGACAACAAAAATCGCCTCTGTTAATTATTAATTTTTTCGGTTGAGTCAACACTCAGCTGTCCGGAACAGCCAAAAGTTTTGACACGTCTCCCTAACCCCATTTTTGAAATGTATTATTTATAAATTTGTTTTGCTTAAAAAGTGAAAATGCACCGCGCGGCAAACGCCAGCGAGGACAAAATCGACCTCCAAGTTCAGCAAAATGTGACAAACTGGCAGTCGTCCAACAACCCCTTGGCCCCCTTGTCCGACGAGCAACTGGACATTATTTACCAAGTCGGAGACTTGATTAAGAGTGAAGTTGGGGCCAAGGAGCCCCACAGGGAAGAGACCGCCACAAAAGACAAGTCTGAGGCGATGCCAGTCGTTGACACAAATCGGGCTTACATCAAGTGGATGATTTCATCAGAAAATGATATAAAATACGAAAATTTGAAAGAGTACCAGGCGTATTACCAGACGCTTTGCGAGCAAAGTGCGAATTGCGCGAAATTATTTGGTTGTGTAAGTTGTCGGTGCTTTTCTTCCTGATTTAATCAGTTATGTAGGCCGACGAAACGACCAATTTGTTGCAAGACTTGCGATGTAAATATTTGCAAGTCACGGCAAAAACAGATTCGTTGCACAATCTAAGTGAGCAGTTAATGACTCACCAAAGGATACTCAAAGAAAAGAAAAAAAGTTTGAACGAAAAACTGCACTACTTTTTAATTTTTAAAACAACCCAGGATAACATTGAACGCTACTCTAATAGAATCAACACTCAGGAGTATATCGAACTTTTGAACACCATTGACGACGCTATTGCCTATCTGGGAGAGCATGTGATTATTTCATTTCGTGTTTTTTGATTCGCTTTAATTAAAAATTCCAGATTAATTTTAAGGAATCGCGGATTTATAAAATGAAATACGAGAGTTTGTTAGTAAACGCGTTAAATAAAATTTACAGGGCCGTAAGCATGGTTATAGTCGAGGCCACAAAACAGGTGCTTGACCCCGATTCTAAGACAAACATTCTACCATTAAATTCCAACTCTGCTGAGTCCATGGATAGCGCATTTGCGCTCTATTACGGAAAATTTCAAAGTGCTGCAACTAAAGTCAAGCTGATACTTGCACACCTTGAGGAAAAATCAACAAAAAATCAACAGTAAAAACTGGACTTTTGTAATAATAATGCCTTCATAATTGATAATTTCAGTTATCAGAATATTATCAGCGATTGCCAAAAGTTTTACGTGTCGCAACGCCTCCCAATCTTAAGCACAGCGGTATCTAAAGCAGTGTCAGAACTCAAGGAGAAATACCGAACTGATTACAGCATTTTGTTCAGGTCTTGTGGCCTTTTCGTCATGAAAACGTGCCAAGACGAGGCGAGCTGTTACCACTACTTTTTCAACGACTATTCGTTTGAATTCAAGTGGGTCTCTCACCCTTTTTATGCATAATATTAATATTATTTTTAGTGACTATTTGCGCGTTTTGTGCCAACACCTGTACGATGCGCTCAGACCTAGCCTTATAACAATCAACCACGTTGAAGTTTTGAGCGAATTGTGCGGCATTTTGCAGAAAGAAATGCTCGTTGAAAAAACGCTCAACAACGACCATCTCTCAAAATACGTGGAAGTCGTGAAACAGTTGTTACAAGACGCGGAGGAACGGCTCGTTTTCCGCACTAATATTTTTTTCCAGCACGATTTATTGTCTTATAATCCCTCACCGGGTGATTTGGCTTATCCCGAAAAATTGGAGCAGATGGAAGTAATTTTTTTACAACAATTGTATTTTTTATTCGTTTTAAATTTCCAGAATATTACTCTAGAGTTGCAAGACGCGCGAACAGATTCACGCTCTTCGGTTGTCTCTCTAGAATCGCAAGAAGTTGCGAGTATTAATTCAAATAATCCAATGGGTCACTTCAGATCATACACCGGAAGTACGATTTTAATTTTTTCAAACGATTGTTTACACAATTATTTGTAGATTCTCCCGCCGATTTGCACGGCATGTGGTACCCCACAGTCAAACGCACTCTTGTTATTTTATCGCGTTTGTATTTTTGTCTAGACAGGGAAACTTTCCAAGGTTTGGCTCAGGAAGCTCTACTTATTTGTATTCAAACGGTACAACACGCTGCTAATCTGATATCGGCCAGAAAAGTAATCAATAATTTAATTTTTCCCTGTAGTCAAATTAAATATTGTAGTCGGAAATTGACGGCCGTTTATTTCAAATCAAACACTTGTTAATCATTCGTGAGCAAATCGCTCCGTTTCAAGTCGATTTCACGGTGAAAGAAATGAGTCTGGACTTTAGCAGTGTCCAAAAAGCCGCTGTTGAATTATTGAATAAACGCGATAGATTGTTCACTTTTGGGAGCAATAATGCGCTTTTGGAATTTCTCCTAGAAGGCACTCCACGTGTCCGAGAGTATCTTGTCGACTCGAGGAAAGAAATAGATAAGCAATTGAAACAGTCGTGTGAGGCGTTTATTAATTGCGCGACTAATTGTTTGACTGGTAATCTGCAAAACTGGCGGAAAAAGGTGAGGGCTAAAGCAATTTAATTGACTGGAAACATCGGTCTACACATTTGCTTTATTTCTAACGAGTTTTATTGGCCGGCAAGAAATTAAAACCGGTATTTTGTCCGGAATTTTTTATATTTGAATTCGTTGTACGTTTAATTTAAATTATTTGTAAACAAACAAAAACAAAAAGGTGGTGCTAAAATCATTTTATCAAATGAAATTAAGTGTTGAGTTACTCAAAATCTTACTTTTTCGTTTATTATTATTTTCATTTCAGAATTATCATCTTCAAAATAGAAGGAAATATGATGTAAAAATAATAGTAGATTTTTTTGCAACTTAGCTTATTCACGTTTCTTTTTGCGGTAGTAACTTCTCTTATAATATTATTAAAGCATCAAATTTCTGTATACTATAATGGAGCTGTTCTAATTTCTGACTTACTCCTCCCAGAAATTTTGAACAATGAAGATAAATAAAGTCATATTCAGTATACTAAAAATTTTGAAGATGTGACTGAAAACAACTGTTTTTGCTGTTTAAATCTATCTATTCATTTATAACAATACATTTTCAACGATTTCTCGCTTTAAAATGAGCACATAATCACTCGACTTTACTTAAAGTATATTTTTATTATGTTTCCAAAAATAATAATCGTACGGAATTCAGCGTTTGCTATTAAATACTTTATATTTTTCTCTATGCCTGTGATTTTTTCAGAATTTTTCTACAATGTCTTAAAATTAAAATAAATTAATTACTACGAAGTAGCTGCAAAAAATTGTTATTTCTTGTGTAATCTGGGAACAAAGGATGCCTAGATGTTGCTTTGTATAAAAAAATCCGTCATGTTGCTAGCCCCAAATAATAATTAAGTAAAAATTAAAAATTCAGATAAACGGAATTTTGGTGCTAGCAAAATTTTATTAAGAAGTTTTTCCTGAAAACATCATTCAGGCATCGTTGTTTTAGAATAACACTAGAAATAATAAAATTTCGATTAAGTAATATTTTCCATTTTTTATTTTACTTACAGGGACAGTTCGAATTTAAAGGAGCATTAAATTAAATGTTGTTTATAATGTCCTGGTTACGGCAAATTTGTTGACAAAGATTTCACATTCTAAACAACATTTAATGAAACTGACCCTTAATTAATTTTAATTAAAAGGAAGGGTAGAAAAATTATGAAAAAAATCACATGCATAGAGAAAAATATAATGTATTTAATAAACGCTGACTTCTGTGCGACTGTTAGTTTTTGAGATATGTATAGTGAAAAATACTTTAGTGTCTTGATATGCAAACTGTTTTGTTTAATGAAATAGGTTGAGCAAGTTCAAGCGGCAAACACCGCGGAAAACACTGTAATCATCCCGCAACAAGAATTTGGCAAGGCCAAATCTATCGCTGATATAATTAGCGAAACTTTGAAGAATATGAAACTGAAAGTTCCAGAAATACAGAGGTCTATGCAACTGTACCTTGCCAACAGAGAAACGGAGTTTATTCTATTCCGTCCGATTAAAGTAACGAAAATATTGTTTTACCTACAATTATTAATTTACTGTTTTCAGAATAATGTAATTAACGTTTTTGTGCAAGTTGGGCAAACGTTGGCCACTTGCGGGTACAGTGATGAGGAATTGCTCCTTATTGGGTGTCCCTCACCTGAACAAATCAATGTTTTGATTTGTTCGGTGTCGCTAACCGCCGAACAGGATTACAATATGGGAAAACAATCGTAGGAATTATTTATTTTAATAAATTATTAAGTTAGTAATTTTCTGTTTTTTATTACCTGTCTCAGCAATGTGTTAATTCATTGATTATTTCGTTTTGCTCCATTTCGGTTTTTTGCAACGAATTCAACTGGATTTTGAGCCTTTCTAGTTCGATCGATTTTTCCGCAATCACGGCCTACAACATCAAAAACTCACTCCAGAAAATACAAACAAGTGGTCAATCACTTGAAGCTGTTGCTGGTTGGTCTCCTTCTGTTTCTCCATACTCTGCAAAATGTTTCGGGCCCCAATTGCCTTAATTTTCTGGTTCTCCACTTCTTTGCCCAACTGGTCGACCGTTTCAATGAATTTGTTGGCGATTTTTTGAAACTCGTCCATCCCTATATACTTCCAAATAACAATAAATTATCCAACTTTACAACTTACTTTCGACATAATTCTGGCAAATTTCCTTCAAATCGTTGGTCTGTTTCGATATTTCCGGCTCAAGAATACACACTTTATCGACTTCATCGAAATAAATCCCTTGTTTTGCCAACAACTCGGCCATTTTTTCAAATTTTGGTTGTTTGATTTCGTATCCGGGACAACGCAAGTGTACCAACGGTACCAACCAAGCGTGTCACTAGTGTCACTGTCAAACAACAAAACATGGCACCCGTCACCAATTAAGTGGTTTTATAAATAATTAAATAAAAAATTAATGAACATAACGGTTTAATGTTGAAATCGGAACCCAGCACCATGTCGGGCAAGACTGTGATCAAAGGCAACCCCTCGCAGTACGTGAAGCTGAACGTGGGGGGCTGCCTGCACTACACCACAATTGGGACTTTGACAAAGCACGACACGATGCTCCGGGCCATGTTTAGCGGCCGGATGGAAGTATTATCGGATTCGGACGGTAAGTTACCCCTGGGGCGAGTTTGTCTTGATTTTGGTGCCCACAGGTTGGATCTTAATCGACCGCTGTGGCAAACACTTTGGGGCCATTTTGAACTTCCTGAGGGACGGGAGCGTGTCCCTGCCTGAGAGCAGCAAAGAAATCGCCGAATTGTTCGCCGAGGCCAAGTATTACTGCATCCAGGAGCTGGCCGAGTCGTGCACTCAGGCCCTGGCCAAGAAGGAGCGCAGCGAACACGACCCCCTGTGCAAGGTCCCGCTCATCACCTCCCAAAAGGAGGAGGAACTCCTGATAAGCTCAACCACAAAGCCGGCTATCAAGCTCCTGATAAACCGCCACAACAACAAGTATTCCTACACCACGACTTCGGACGATAACTTGTTGAAAAACATCGAACTGTTCGACAAGTTATCGCTGTGGTACAGCAAACGCGTTCTGTTCCTCAAAGACGTGATAAGCACCAGCGAGATTTGCTGCTGGGTTTTTTACGGACATGGAAAGAAAGTCTCAGAAGTGTGTTGCACTTCCATTGTGTACGCCACTGATAAGAAGCACACTAAAGTCGAATGTCCAGAGGCTAGGATTTACGAAGAAACGCTTAATATTTTGCTTTACGAGAACAGGAACGCCCCCGATCAGGAACTGATGCAAGTCACGTCCACTCGGGGGGCTGTCTCTGGCATGTCTTCCTACACCAGTGACGAGGAGGAGGAGCGCTCTGGGTTGGACCGACTCAGGTCGAACAAGTCCAATAATCAAGCCTAACTACTGTCGTATTTGTTTAAATTGGTCGGGTTTGGGCCACACCTGTATTAGGATTTTGCGTTGGTAGGACTGTACCAACTGATCTCGAGATTCCAAAGCGGTGACTGATTTTTTTGTTGTGGCCTAAATACGGTGACTAATTTAACTCAAGTTATGTCTTGAACAGTATTTCATACAAAGGCATAATCCCAAAAATGTCAAATAGAAAGAGCTCAATAATTGATACACTTTTTAAAGCTGGAAAATGGTGTCAATTTTGAATTATTTTTGCGATTACCCGAGATTTTAGCAGCTGTTGAGCCCCTAGATGAAGTTGTGATATTTTAGAGCAGATTAGGAGGCAATTCAGTGTTTTAAGTAAATAATCGATATGTACTAGGTTATTTATTGTACTTTATTAAATTACAAAAGAAACTAATCGTGTAACAGTTTTTGTTGTCGCATTGTTTCTCACAGATCTTTGATAAAATATGTACTCTAACAAAAATAAAGTGTTGTTATTTGCAACTGCTTTATTCAATTTCAAGTCCCTAAAGCGGAAAACCAGTTACAAAAATAAATATCAAACAAAACTGTGAATGGAATTATTTCAGTCTTTCTAAAACCGCGATTTCTTGGTTACTGGCCCACGTAACGGAAAAACTGATTAAACAATCATTTGTAGCATTGTTTTATTACACGAAATGAACCGCAATGAAAAATAAATACACAAAACTTACCGATAAATTAGGCTACAGAATACACAATTTATAAAATGACTTCCGGGATTAAAAAATTAACCTTACATAATATAAAATACAGCGGTATTATACAAATCTATGAAAAGTTTCCACCACAGTGCTCATTTTAACAGAAGGCACCTACACCATGGTGTTCGATAACAAAATATAATAGACAATGACAGCATAAAACTGAATGATCTCGTCACCTTTCTTTAAAAAACTGTTTTTAAAAAATAAGAAATCTAAACCGTTGTATCGACTTGCGCCTCACTTACGGCCTCACTCTTCGCCCGTTTCGCCTCGTTTTCTCCCGTCTGTGTTGGCGAAAGTGGTCTTTTGTGTGATTTGAATTTTACGATAATTGCGGTCATGTTGTCACTCCCGGCAGCGTCCAGAAATGTGTCGGGTGCCATAATATGGTCGAACATCTGGAAAAATCAACGATAGAAAAACCCAAAATTCAAAACCAATTACCTCTTCGCAGATTTGTGATAATTTCCTCGTATTGTCTTGTAGACGTGGTCTGACAAAGGCCACAACCTTCTCGTTTGACATCGCATTCCAGATTCCATCGCAGGCAAGAAATATGAACTCGTCTTCGTCTGGATTTATTGTTAAAGTCTTGATGTCGGGCAAAGCTGTGATCATTTGTTCACGGTCTGATAGTTTCTTGTTTTGTTTGTATGCATGGTCGCCAATGGCCCGTGAGAGGTTTAAGCCGCCATTGACGCGACCCTCCCATGTCACTTCGCCCCCTGCTTTCAGTATCCTTTTTCGCTCCGGCTTGTCCTCGGGCTTGTGGTCTATACTCATCTCTAGTGCTTTACCTAAACGAATTGAACTATGTCAGCAAAACAATACAGGATTCCAGGGCCGAACCAAGCCGGTGCACAGTGGTACGAAATGCTCAAATCCGTGATCAAAACCTCTATCTTGTAAACTAACCGTTCAATTTAGTTGAAATTTTGTATTCGGGGGTTTTAAACTATGAGGAATATGCCTATGATACCAAATTTAATATAACATTTTGTTTATAGGGGTAGATTGCGCAAAAATAGCAAATATTGTGTTTTGGCAAAAATGCTCGAACACGTCAATTTCCTTTTTAAAAAATACACACTTCTCACTTTGATTTAAAATTTTACACTTTTTATATTTTGAGTAATGACGTCATCCACACTTTTTTTATGAAACCCCTTAATTTTTTTAGCCATTTCGATAGATCTTTCATTGACGAAATGGCAATATTAAAATATTAAAAATTGATTAAACAAAGCTAAAAAAAATCATACAAAAAGTGAAACACCAAAATTTTAAATAAAAAAATAACAAACAAAATACTAATATGTAAGGAAAAAAGGTTTAATTCTTTATTTAAAAAATATTTTCGAAGTGCCCTCCACCAATCTCTTGCCAATAAACTTGCCTATGGAAAAAGTTTTCTTGTACAGTCCGGATATTCTTCGTAATGGACATTTTTCAATTTAGTCGAATATTGTATACCTCATTTTTTTTAAATCAACTGTCAGTGTCAAAAATTTTGAAATTATGTTGGAACCCTGCCACATTGCCATAGAAACGAAGCCTGGACCACTAATTTTAAATGGAGTTGCCAACGTTGAAACAATTTGACAATTGATTTAAAAAAAAACGAGTATTATATATTTTTTTAGTTGAGCTGTTCGAGCATTTTTGCCAAAACAAAATATTTGCCGTTTTAATAAGATTATTCCATAATTTTGGCGCTCACTGTATTTAATTATTCACATATTCACATCAATTTCTCTTTATATTGACTTGTTGACTAAATATATTATTTACAATAATGCACATTTTCACACTTTTTAAGTTTACATTGAGGTTTATATCAAATATCTTTAATTTTATTGACTTTTTTTCTTCGCTTTCTACCCCAAATTCACCCCTCTAAACAAAAAGTTACACCAAATCTAATACGGCAGGTGTATTCCCGATAGTTTAAAACCCCTGAATACAAAATTTAAGTAAAAGTGAACGATTAGTTTACAAGCTACATGATTTGATCACGGATTTGAGCATTTCGTTGCACAGTGAATCGCGTACTTAAATTGTCAATAACTGTCTTTGCCGCAAGTGGCCGCAGCAAAATTAACCACTGTTTTATTCGCGAAAGTCCATAGATCACGGTGATGGGTGTTTTGGCGCGTCTTGGCGTATCTTCCTAAACAAAATCATTCGAGAAAGTTTGAAATTCTACGAAAATGACATGTATTTTATTTTCGAGGTAAATGAAAATAACTTTAAACATTTTGACAACACTTTCACCAGTGAAATAAAGCTAAAACATCCATCTTTCAAGCTTTGTACATAACAACATCGAATCTTAAAGCATTTAGCTTGTACACGTAAAACGACGAGCGCATTTTTATGTTGAATTTTTACTGTTAAAGAAATGAGAGATTTTTGTGAACTTTAAGTGCCCACAGCTCTAATATGGATCTTGTGATGGTTTTGAAAACCATAGTTATACAAAAATTAAATTAGGATAATATGAACATTATGTGTTAATTTAAACATCATAGAAAAAAGTCAAAATTTGGGGTTTTGCGCACGGATTTGAGCATTTTATACCACAGTGCGGTGTGCAATTAATTTAACCATCACAAATTTAAAATAAAATAAAATAATTATAAAGAAATGGTCTGGCTGTTATTGCGTTTTTTTACTTTTATAAACATTTGACCATTAAAGTTTTTTTCCTGTATTTTATAGAAATTGATAACATTGCTGACTTGCCATTTCGACAGACTATGCAGCGTGAATCCCCGGCGTTGGCCACGTACAACTGGTTGCCTTTTAACAAGGCCACAACAGCCGTACAACCACTGGTAGATCCTGGCTCTTCTTTCATAGCTAAGAGGTCAATATCGTCATTTTCTTCGTCTTCCTCGTCCTCATCTTCCTCCTCTTCTTCCGAACTCTCTTCCTCAGAGCCCTCCGCGTCAATTGCGATGTTCACGCCCTCGTTTTCGTCCTCCGAACTCTCCTCTAGAAACAGAGCATTAACTTTGGCCTAAAAAAGTGGTTTAAGCACCGTTTGGGCCCTCAAAAGTTTGGTCCTCTTCGTCGCTACTGTCACTTTCTTCCTCTCCACAATTCAACCAGTTTTTATACAACTGCTGTGCTGTCCGTTTTGGTCTTGTGTTTGTTGGTGTTTTTACAGGTTCTGGTTTAATGACTGCCTTTCCTTTGCCCTTTTTTGACGGTGTGCCATTTTCAACAGGTGTTGAGGAACTCGTCACGTCGCTCGTTGTTTGGGCTTCTGAATCCGAAGGCGCAATTTCACCGTTTTGGGTTGGAAGTTCGTCTTTAGTCGACCCAACTTCGTCTTTAACGTCCGAACTGTTGGGTTTCTCGTCGGAAACTTCACCAGGACCGTTGGTCTCCGGCTTGTTCTCCTCTTCTGTCTTATCTAAACGCAAAAAACAGATTTGTTAAGGCTTCGAAATTTAAAGGCATTGGCAACTTAAGAAACAACTTTGTCTTAAATGACGGTACTGAAAACGCTTATTACAGTAGTGAAAACCGTTTCTCTGTATTTGCTCTCTAACTCAAGTTATTTCGATTTAAAGTTGAAATTATGACGTCATAACCGCTTATCGAGCATTTGGTCCAATATTAAGATCAAATGGTTTTTGACTTTTAAGTGACACTGACAAAGTTTATCAAAACTTGACAAAATTCCTGATGTTTTCTCGAAGTTCAAGACAAAATTTCGAACAGAAATTAGTCAAAAAAGTGGTTAATTTTTGATTTTGTGAAAGATGTGTGAAAAATGTTCAAATATCTGTCACGTTTTTGGTGATTGAGAGGGTTCAGTGATAAGAGGATTCTATGAGGAGAGGCGGTTACGACGTCACGATTTCTTTCTTTCGAAGCGATAAGCTCGCTTATTTTTCATCGCAGGAAATTTTGAAAAGAACCTATTGGTATAGAACGATCGATTTTTTCAATTTCCGTTAAAACATAAAACAGGTAAAATAAGTTGCCAATGCCTTTAAGTTCAAACGTCATAATTTCACTACAGATACAAAAAAAATGTTGGGAAGAAAGTTGTAGGGAATTTAATTTCCAACAAAAAGTCCGCGAGACCATATCTTTATTCTCAGCCGTTCAAGCAATTCGTTTCATTTTACGGGTGGTCAAGTTTTTTAGAGCAACTTTAATTCTCTGCAACTAATTTCTTGTCTCTTTAACCGTATTCGCAGCGTTCTGAAAAATATGGAACCAAGCACAAATTTTAGCTAATTTTTTTCGCACGTTTCTCGTCATAATTCCAACTTTAAATCGAAATAACTTGAGTTAGTTCATTACTGTAATAAGGGTTTTAAGACAGTTATTTTTTAAATCGCTAACCATTGAGGCCCGCCTCGCTGGAGCTGCTGACGCCGTCGCCCCCTTGGCCGGCGGAGCTCGAGCAGGAGCCCCCCGAGGAGGTGCCCACCGTGGGGTCACTGTCATTTTTCGCCTTCAAAAAGTCCTTTTTTAAACTTTTCACCGCCGGATTAGACAGGTTAGAGGTGTACTTTTCGATAACTTGCTCAATGGGCATGGCCGCCTCTTCGTACAAATTATCAACGTTTTCCTCTTCGTCACTGTCGTTTTCCTTACTATCACCAGCGATTTTCTTCAGTTCTTCCACCACTTCTGGGGTGGCAATGAGCGCGTCAAACCTCAGAAAGCCCTCAACGAGCGCCTCCTCGAAGTTGCCCTCCTTGTACTCGGGCGTGTTTTTGATGAATTCTGGGAGCTTGTCTGAGCAATACTGGGCCACTTCCTGGCCCCCGTGTCCGTCGTAGACGGCGAAAAACGAAGTGTTCTCGTCATAGTCCAGGATACAGTTATGTGCGTCCTGGAAGGGTTATGGTTATGGGGGGTTTGTTGGTTGGTTTGGGTTACCTCTTGGGTCATACGCCAGCCTTGCATGGAACTTGCCCCATAAGTTAATTTGCCGTTGCTGTCGTCAGTGGACTCTTTCTCGGTGGCCGGTTCTGATAAATAGGAGCCCATTGTGGATTGCGTTCTTTTACAAATTACGAAATGCAATTGCTTGTGGTTTTGTTTTGGTCATTAAACAATACCGGCACTAAATTACGACTTGTTAACTCGATCCCATGCTGGACGAATTTTTACACAAGATGGTTGGCATGTACCGCCAGGTGGCGTCGCGTCGACGCGCCAAAATCACGCACTTGCGGTTATTTGGCGCCATGTTCGAATTTCATTAAAAATACTCAGAAAACTTATCACTTACCAGTTTTCGTAATAGTTGTTAACATTTATTTTACTTGAATTAACGTCGAATAAGCCTCAAATTAGCACGTTTGACAATTATGTAAACAACATTGTTTTGAAATCGTCATGGAAATGACCTTAAGACCTGAGTTTTGTTGGTGTAATGTTGGTTGCAGAATTGCAAAACATTTCAACTTTCCTAAGTTTTAAAAAACTAGTTTGTACTCCTGTTCAAAAAATTGCAATGTTTTTAGTTTAAGAGCGTTTAAGATAAAGATTAGAATCGAATTCAGTCCATCTCTTGGTGGAATACTACATTATAAATCCTTTTTGTACTTTTAACAACTCGAGGAGGTTGTAAAGGCATAGAAAAGTTCATAAAACGCTGCTAGAGTGAGGTTTAAAAAAATTTGTTTTCATTTTTGAGAAGGTAAGTGCCTTGGCAAGTGAAATTATAAGTAAAAAAATTGGCTACCCTAAATTTAAGCAAAAAATTTCAAATTTTTAAATCGTTTGAAAAACTGATATTATATGTAAAATAAGCCGTAGAATTCACTGAAACAAACCGTTTTGTTCTACGACTTTTAGTTTTTGAGTTATGAATTATTTTGTTGAGGAATGAAGTACCACTATGAATGGCTACCCTAATTTTAAGCAAAAAATTTCAAATTTTTAAATCTTGTAAAAAACCGATATAATATGTAAAGTGAGTCGTAGAATTCACTGGAACAAACCGTTTTGCTCTACGACTTTTAGTTTTTGAGTTACGATTTTTTTTAATGTAAAACTTTGAATGCCTCTCTACCCGGAACCATTATGTCAACAAATTTTTCAATTTTTTTATTTTCTCAATTACGGCAAAACTATTCGAAAAACTGGAACTATTTTGGTCCAAATCTATGTAAAATGATCCGGGGAATCGATTGGCTCCAAGAAAATCACTAAATTCTCAATAATTTTTTAGTTACAATCTTTTTTATATTTTACCTTTTTTTACTTCTATTGGCAATTTTCTCGAAAACTATTAGTTGGGGAACAATATTCTTTTTAGAATAAGATAGATAATTAAAAGAGCTTTCCAACGATAATAAACTTCATGGAGTTATCTCTAACAGTTCCGGGTACCGGAAATCGACCTCAAAAAGTGGAAAAATCAAACATTAAAAAATCAAACCTATTAATTTTTTTTGTACTTTTAATAACTCTAGGGGGTTGTAAAGACATAGAAAAGTTTTTGTGAGGTGTGCCTAAAATTTTAAATCGCGTGGAAACTCACGACAATCAGTATAAAAAATTTTAACTATATTTTTTGAAACAGTAACAACAATGAAAATTCCCCTATTCCTTAAAAGTTAGTAAAAAAGTTAAATTGCAACTGACGGCTGGTCAGAAATACTCGTAATTCCCATTAAGTTCATACCTCGTAATAAATATGCATGTGATGTATTTCATTCCTCGCAGTAAAGTTTCGTATTAAATAAATAAAAAGGATATGTAACGCAGTCGTCATGAATTAAAGAAAGGCATAAGCACACACACTCTGACGGAATAATAATATGTCAAAACGGCACATTAAAATCAAGACTATGTTGGACAACATTTATGGGTTGAATTTACGACATAAATAAGAAACGGATTAGTATTCCGACTTTTGTTGAACTAAATAAATATTTGTTTATTGGAAATAACCAAATACCTGCAGCTATAGAAAACACAACAAAACTGTGTATTTTTTCTGTTCGTTAAACGACTTTAAACGATGACTCAGCCCCAGCAAACCTAATAAACCGAACAAAAGTCCGGCGCTGCATCATGTCATTACTTCAAATTGCGAGCCCGCAATATTGCGAGCTTTTCCAAAAATGCATCGTCATCAATCAGAATCCAACGGAGACCCAATTTAAATGCTTTCCCCACGCAAAATTACAATTTTCATTAGTGAAAACGAGCGCCTTATGAGTGCATGAAAATCCTTTTGAAGAAAAAATTATTATTCACTTTCTCTGACCTTCCTTGAAAAAATCATCTCATATTGTCCGGTAATGCTGTTTACAAACAACAATAAAGCTGCCAATATTTATCGGGAAGTGAAATTCCAAGCTGCAAATTAAAAAGAAACGTTTCAAAGGCCCCCTTTATTAAGTCTTGTTTCTCGTAATTAATTTAATTTTACGTTAAGTTGCGCACAAAGGTAAATAATTATTGCCGAGCTGACAAAGGTGTTAAGAGTTTAAGTATCTCAAACTGAATTTCTGATGTTCAGAATGCTAGGAATTATTCATAAAGGGTAAGCTCGATAGATCAGAGAGAATTCATTTTTAAATCCCGTTTAAATTTAATCTAAATTAGAGTCTGAGGTTGCGTACGGGGATTCGGATACCTGAAGCATTCACGTCTAATTAAATGTGGCTTACACGACCCACTTTTTATTTATCCAAACAAAACCTAATTCCAAATAATGACGAAATAACTACAAATTACAAATTAATCGAGTTGTGCCATCAACCAATCACGGTTCCAGTTATCCCGAGATAAAACTTTTAATTGAGTAACTTAAGTAGCTTTCGGTTTGCTGTAAGTAACTGTGAAACTTGACACTTCAAAGCTAATTATTACTACTTCACTTCACTTCAATTAATTAAGCTATTCATAAAAAAATATAAAAGGTGCAATAAGAAACTTATCTCTTTTGTGTGAGTTATTATTCAACAGCTGGTCATAAAAATAACGAACCGATTTTAAACAAGTGCAAATAAGTCAGTGTTGTTAGCGGACATAATTGCTTTAGAGTGCTGGAAAAAATACAAAATAAGCTCATTTGTGGAAGGTAACGTAATTGTGGACAATAAAACATGTTCTGCTAGTACATCGTGTTTAAAATTCAGTCTAGTGTGGAGCAATTTCAGCGGGATTTGTCTGTAAACGTTGAGGGTCTCAGACAAAAACTAGAACACTGTACGAGTAGAAACAATATTGCGACATTGTGATCTCAAGCTTTAAAATTCAAATTTGTAATTTCTGCACCATTTAAATAATTGGTGGATGCGCCGGGATAATTGTTATTTTGTCAAATTGGATAAAGCTCGTAGTCCGTGGCAATATGTCATTATCCTGTGTTGCATTTCGTGATAATGTGGGCTCTCTGAAATTGCATTGTCATCAATCAGACTCGACACAAAGCCAATTTCGCATCGAGTGTACTTCATGATATATCCACAACTAAATGAATAAAAATATATAAAAAATGTTTTTAAAAAAAAACGTTTATTTAAAAGATGCACTAAAAAGTAAAAAATAATGTATTTCAAATCGCAGGAGAATATTTTTTCTTACAGGTTTGAATTCTAAAATTTATAAAAGCTTTGGGAGTTGTCAACTGAACAAAGTAATTCTGTAATGCCGTAGTTTTATAACTCCCAAAGCTTTAATAAATTTTAGAATTTTAACCTGTAAGAAAAAATATTCTCCTGTTTTAGTGCATCTTTTAAACAAAAGCTTTTTTTAAAAAACATTATTTTATATATTTTTATTTTTTGCTTTTTAGTCTTTATTTATTGCATAGATTTATTGTTATTACACCGCGCATCTACCGTGACGTCTAAATGACCAATATACCGTCTATGTCGGTATAAGTTACGGTATCTACAAATCGAGAACCCCTTTGTAAACATAACCTAAAATTTTAAAACCCCATTTAACACCATTAGGAGGTAATTAACTCTATAGAATTGCATTGTCACGCAGAGTACGTAAACAGGTTAAATTTCATTTCATTGCGACTACAGGAACCCTCTCAAATTTACAAATCGAGAACCCCTTTGTAAACATAACCTAAAACTTCAAAATCCCATTTAATCCCTTTAGGGGGTATTTAACTACATATGATTGCATTGTCACGCAGATTAAGTAAATATGCAAAATTTCAATTCAGTGGGACAACGGGAACCCTTTCAAATTTGGCTCCAAAAAAATAACCGACAGAAAGACAGCATTGTAAGTTAAATAAAAGCTTTTAAAAATTCGCATTTTTCTTGACTAAGGTTCGTGTTATGTTTGCATAATTAAAGCTTCATTGCGCTCGAAACTAAATTATTTTCAGTGCAAACAAAGGTGTTAAGGTTTTAAGTATCTTAAATTGAAAACGGTAAGAGCCGAGGAATTATTCATAAGTGTCTACTTGAAAGATCGTAAGATATTCATTTTTATAAAGGCTTGGGCTTTAATTTGTATTCACGGCCAGGTTCTCCATGTATAAGAAATGAATATCAAATGTTGGTTTTTACTAAACTGCACTGATTTTGGCCCAACCTTTTAAAACAAGAAGCAAAAGGCGAGAAAACTTTTATTTATTAACACAAATCTCGCGTCAGCAGGAAGATCCATTAAGGTGTTTTAAATTCAAAAAGTTAATATTTTTTATCTTACAGGTGCAGTTTTTTAATCAAATTTCTCTCACAAGAGAGATAAAGCTAAATTTGACAGTAAATCTGACAGCTTTATCTCTCTTGTGAGAGAAATTTGATTTCTCTCACCGACAACAATGGTATAATGTACAATGGTATAAGATAAAATAAGATAAGATAAGATAAAATCAAAAGCACACTTGTGAGTCAAAATTCTCACTCGCATATAATGATGCATTTCTATCACTTATAATATACTATTATTAATAGGTTAGTAATATTCAGTTGCTCTCCTGTGTTTGCTCTTTTTCCAATTAAAGCACGTATTTGATCAGTTTTGTGGCGGCAGCTCCAATATTTACATGAACTGTTTCGTTTGGTCAACTAATTAGATTTTGTGGTTTAATTTTGGGTTTTTCATTATTTATACGGCCCGAACGTGAAGTAAGGCAATTACGTCGGTAAAAAATAAAACCCGGACTTGCACATATGTTTTAGATTGCACTCGTTCGTTTATTTTTAATGACTGGAAGTAACTTTGCGATTGGAAAGGAGTTTGTTGTAAATATTTAATTTGCGAGGAAACAGTCGAGTGAAATAAAAGTCGGACAGACAATTTGCATTAAAGCGCCCATTGTGTGAGCAAAGCTGTCGAGATAATGGCATGAGGACGGTCAGCTGGAGATTCACTTTGCCAAAGATTCGGCTGATCAAGTAAATATGTCTTCAAATTTAAAGCCTGTCCCGCTCCTCCGACTAGTTTATAAACGGTCCTGAATTATTCATCCTCGCTCACTTCATGTTTATGTATGGAATATTAATGTGTACATAGTACATCACCTCTGCTTGTGGTAAATAACTTATGCTCTTATATTCTTAGTAAAAAGATTAGCCTGAAATTTTTGACGTGTTTACGCTCCGGATTTAATAAACGTGGGCACTTTTTCACGAAAACACATCGAACGTCTGAATGTTTGTACCTTGCTGATTAATAATTTACAAGGCATCTGTTGAGCGGTTTTACGTTTGGCTTCCCTTAGGCAACGTTTGATCCCCGAATAAGAAAAGCAAACCGAGGCATTTAATACGAATATGAAATTGTATTTGTGCTGATTGGAGCATTTCTTTGACGCAAAGAAATCGGATTCTTTCAAATGCCAAATTTATTACGCCTTGTTTTAAATACAGGGTATAACGAAAAGATGGGAACAACAGGAAACCAGAGATTCCCCAGCTCAAAATAGAGCGATTTACCAAGTTGTACCATTTAAAAGTTAGAGGGCACCAAAGTTCAAAAATTATTTTCGATTTTCTTTTATAACTTTTAATCGATTTCAATGAAATTTGGTAATTTGCCATCCTAACCACATGTTTTGCTGCCAATTCTTTTGTTTTTCTGTTATTGCAAAGGTCTTACCTATCAACTGTTGAACACATTTTAAGTCACATTTTTGTTAAACGTTATCCGAGTGGCGTAATTCTTTTTTTATTCAAAAAACCCATTCTTTTTGAACAATTTTTGTAACTTATACAATTTTTGTATCGGCCTCGGTTTTGGAGTAAAAATAGTATATTATATTATAAGTGATAGAAATGCATCATTGCAAGTGAGAATTTTGACCCACGAGTGCGCTTATAATGGCATTTCGATCACGTGTGATATACGACATTTTATTTTATCTTACCTTATTTTATCTCATATCATTGTACATTATACCATTGTTTTTGGTGAGAAAAATCAAATTTCTCTCACAAGAGAGATAAAGCTGTCAGATTTACCCACTAGTGGGTAGAAAAACAGCTTTATCTCTCTTGTGAGAGAAATTTGATTTCTCTCACCGAAAACAGTGGAATAATGTACCAAAAAACTGCACCTGTAAGTCGACGTGTCAAAATTTCAGACGTGCGCCCATTTATTATTATTGGGTTTAAATTTTTTTTTTCTTAATTTTAGCTATAGTTCCTTTATGTACGTGCATTGCTAACCAAAAATAATGTAATTAGTTATTAACTTAAACTGATTTAAATCAAAAAAGGCATTTTTTCACAAAATTCTACCCAACACAACTAACAAGTGTTCATTTAAAAAAAAACTCTAGAGTGCTTTGAAATTAAAAAACAATCATTTTGCATGTCTGTGATTAATTCGTTCTCTCATAACCTTACTTTTTGACAATTAAAAAGATAACAGATTTTCATAAAAATATTTATTTTTATTATTTATAAAAACTGTTGGAAATGTCTTCCTTGTTGTTCAATACGCATAACACATCGCCTTTGAACACAATTTATCAATCTTAGGTTATGAATTCTTGTGAGATAGGTTAGTAGGCAACCAACAATACAATAATAAAAATTGTTCTACGACTTCCGTAACGATCTCAGAGCATGCTGCGAGTTTTTTAAATAATGAACACCTGATAGTTAAAATCTACACTGTCGTTATGGAAAAATTATTAATTACAATTATAATAAGTAAACTAATAATTAAATAATCAAATTAAATAATTAAAGCCATTTTTAAAATCAATAATAATAATTGACGAACGTGCAAAATGTTGACACTTTTACTTAAATTATTTTTTTATTCCAAAACCAGAGCCGATACAAAATTTTTATAAGATACAAAAAGTGTTCAGAAATAAAGGGTTTTTCGAATAAAAAAAGAATTAACGCATTCAGATAACGTATAACAAAAATATGTCCTAAAATTTGTTCAATAAGTGTTAGGTAAGTACTTTACAACAATTTACAATAACAGAAAAACGAAAGAAATAGCACCAAAACATGTGGTTTTAATGACCAAATTTCTCAAAATCGATTATTCTATTATAATTTACTAATAAAAAACGAAAATAATTTTTGAACTTTGGCGCTCTCTAACTTTTAAACGGTGCAACTTGATATTTTATTTTAACTTGGAGAATCTCTGGTTCCTTTTTGTCCTCATCTTTTCGTTACAGCCTGTATAAGTAATGCTTCAACAGCTCACGTAATGTATAAAACTTGCGCTTTGATGCTCTTGATGTTAGTTTGCCGCAGTTTTTGGATGCTGATTAACATTTAATTTAAAATCCTAGAGATGTTTCGTTGATCTGGTGAAAAATGCTTGATCCAAGTGGGGAATGGCCGTGGAAATCCGATTGTTTTCCGCCGTGACAAGAATGACGAATTTACAAATCACGTTGATTGTGTTACAATCACGTCGGATTTTCGCAAATGTATAATAGAGAAGCTTCGACTCGTCGAAAGCTTACCGTAGAGTTTTAATCCCCGATTTCGTGCATACTGAGCGTTTGTTGTGTAAACGTACTATTGTTACCAGTTATAATGGCTGAAGCGACTATTGTAAGGATTTAATTAATTTTATGTAAATTGATATTTCTATGTGGCGAACTTGGCGGCATATTGCCAATATCACGAAACGCTTAATACGCACACCCGAAATAAATTCCACGTTTCATAACAATAAATGTTTCTCTTGCTAATTTACAAACACCTGTGTAGTTGGTTGAGCAATTAATGTTGGATTGCACTCGTGTCTTTATGGCTTCGCTCATGCCATTCTAATTGACTCCACGTATTTTTATAATTGCGAAACCTGGCTACAAAGGGAGCTGAATGTTAACGTGGACAATCGAATCCTTCAAGTGGAGAACTTTCTGTTGACAAAAGCTAAAAGTCAACAACGTATTATAGTTCAAGTTATACAGAGTATTCAATTTGTTGTGCAAATAATTTAGGACTATTCCATCTAGATTCTGGTCTCATTATGCTCATGAATTGTAGTTTAGATTACAATGGATTAGTCACAATAGGAAAACGACAACCGTAATTACATTGCGGACTAAAGACTAAATTGATCCAACAAATAATTTAAATGTAATAATTGAAATTGGTATTTGGTAGTCGATAAGTTTCTGCACAAATGCACTGAGCGGATGTATTATTTATCGAACAGATTACGACAAAAACTGGAGTAAATACGCTTTATCGAGCAAATCTTTTGACTGTTCGAAATAATTAATAGGCAAAAGCTTTTTAACAGAAAATAGAAAATGTTTCGATTCCATCTGACTGAAGTATTAACGTATTACAAAATGTGAAAGCTTTATTAAATTTTTCCTGGCTATAACATCATTTAATTTTATGTTAGCGTATGAAAAATCTACTCCCAAAACTAACAATTTATTACAATAAAAATTAGAGTCTTAGCTCTAACTAATAAAACAATAAGAAAAAAATCGCAAGAGATGTACCGAAAAACTACCTTAGGATTACAATGTTCAACAGACTAACCCTGTTTTCCTGAAAGCACTATTTGATTGATTTTAAATAAAGTTGCACGGTTAGCCTGAAGATATCTTATGTTTAAAGAAAATGTCCAAGTCTAATCTCAGTTTTTAATTATACCTGATACCCTTCTCTTTACAACAGAATATAAAAGAAAATATTTCATCGACGTTTTTCGAAAAAAATTGAGACCTAGATTGATTTAAATTTAAATCGAAATAAAAATATATAAAAAATGTTTTTTAGAAAAAGCTTTTATTTAAAAGATGCACTAAAAAGTAAAAAATAATGTATTTCAATCACAGGCGAATATTTTTTCTTACAGGTTAAAATTATAAATTTTTTAAAAGCTTTGGGAGTTGTCAACTAAACAAAGTAATTCTGTAATGCCGTAGTTTTATAACTCCCAAAGCTTTTATACATTTTAGAATTTTAACCTGTAAGAAAAAATATTCTCCTGTGGTTGAAATACATTATTTTTTACTTTTTAGTGCATCTTTTAAATAAAAGCTTTTTTTAAAAAACATTTTTTTATATATTTTTATTTTTTCGCTTTTCCAAATGACCAACATGCCGTCTATGTCGGTATAGGTTACGGTATGTACAAATCGAGAACCCCTTTGTAAACATAACCTAAAATTTTAAAACCCCATTTAACACCTTTAGAGGGTAATTAACTATATAGAATTGCATTGTCACGCAGATTACGTAACCATGTTAAATTTCATTTCATTGCGACTGCAGGAACCCTCTCAAATTTACAAATCGAGAACCCCTTGGTAAACATAACCTAAAACTTCAAAACCCCGTTTAATCCCTTTAGGGGGTATTTACTACATAGGATTGCATTGTCACGCAGATTAAGTAAGTATGCAAAATTTCAATTCAGTGGGACAACGGGAACCCTTTCAAATTTGGCTCCGAAAAAATAACCGACAGACAGACAACATTTTGAGTTAAATAAAAGCTTTTAAAAAATAGCAGTTTTAGTAAATTGAATGGGAAAAAGCGCAAAAAAAGTTTTTAATAGAACGAAAACAGTTCAGAAATGTGTGCTATTATAAAATTTAGCCGATTAGATACTGTAGAGATTCAAATTCTTGCTGGTTGTAGCTTTCTAAACTAAGTAGATTAATTTGGCTTAAACATAACAAACATAAAACTTAGATGTAAACATAATGTCTAAGTAGATTCAAATCTGTTATCAGATAAGTTTTGTTTTAATAACAATTTTAACATCAATTTTGCAAAAGCTAATGAACAATTTAAGAAAGATTTTCTTCGACTCAAAATAAATAAATAAAATTCATGCAGTATTTGATCATATGTGAATTTAGATTCAGGAAAATTTAGCGAATAGGTTTCTAAATCTGTACATGCCAATTAAAAAAAAAGTTTAGAAGTATAAATTAGATGAAACAAATCCAGAATTTTTTCACAAATTCTTATAATATGTTTAGTTTGATAGTAGCACACATATGTAAAAAGTTAGTGCCAAAAAAATTTGGCTAAATTTTTGAAATTTGGTTCAGAAATGTTTCATTAAATTTACAAAAATTCTGACTGAATTAATTTCGTTGGACTCATGGATAAAAATTTGGTAGACCTCTCAAGACAAAAAAACAAATAAGAAAATGTAAATGTTTGTTGATTATAAAATTCATAATGAATGTTTCGTTATTCTATGATATCTATGCAGACAAAAATTAAAAATCGTAAAGCTCTAAAAAACTTATTTTTTTTACTGAAGCAGAAAACTAAAAATTTAACAAATTATTAAGGAATAATTTTTCTAATACGAGTTGAAACAACCACTTCACATTCTTGATATAGCAGCTAGATTTTTTCCTAAAAGAGGCCTGAAAAATTAACTTTTTAAAAAAGACCTGATTTTTCAGTAACTTTGGAATAAGTACAGTCTAAATGTGTGGGTAGAAACAATTTTGATGTAAATATGTAAGCTGTTTTTGTTTTATTAAATACGTTTTTTAAGTTTTTTTTTTTTTCATTCACTTTACGAAAACTTCTATTTTGTCGATTTAAACATAATTAAAAACTGCGAGTTAACTTGGACATTTTTTTTAAACATAAAACAAATTCAGTTCAACCGTAGTAGATGTCAAACCGTCTTCTAATAATAATATAATTTTGCGTCTAAATTGAATCTAAGCCTACTTCATAGTCAAGACTGCCTTAGCCACAATGCGCAACCGTTTATTAAATAAATTGTTGATTCCACAACGCTAATTCAATCCCTTTTACGTTGGCGTGATTGGCAGGCCTGAAATTAAATTATAACCGATCGCCCTTCCCTCTTGATTCGACTAAAAGAACAAAACCAACCACCGCCTCATTTATCCAAACTTTGTTGAATTTTTTCTTAAAAACAGACGAACATATTTCACCGAAAAAGCGCATAACTGGGAATAGTGCACACACAAAAATAACTTTCCACAAAGAGCTATTTCTCATCCGGGCTCTAGGCTCGCACGATAAATCGCCCAACATGTGAACACAACTTAAAGTTTTTAATGCTTCCGGCAGTCGTTATTAATTTGATCAATAATCTTTCACTGGGATTGAAAAGTATTAGATTAAACCGATCGCGGGCTTAAGGATGACTCGTTTTTATTATCGGATTGAATGCTGTAAAAACGACTCGAGATTGAGGAGATTTTAATGGCTCTTATTTCGGTAACAACACAACTAACTGAAAGCCAATTCATTGATTTTTGTTGTTGAAATATTGCACGTATCAGAAAATCTCCGGCCAAAAGCTCAAATTTATTCCTTACTGCGTGTGTCACTTGTATCAGCCCTAGCTTTCATTTTATATTTATTGTCTCCATATTGCTATCTTTCGTTTTATTTTATTTGAGCGAGTAAGTCGGGAGTAAACATGGATCCAGTTCTTGCCCTTCAAGCTCGGCTTTGACTCGCTCTAAAGCACCAGAATATGGTTCGTTTTAAATGAAACATCTTCTTAAACTGACACAGTTAAATTAAGCCCCATCATTGATACTTTTCATTAAAATGTGTGTAAAACTTTAGCTACAAATTTAATGGATAAACTTTGCTCTGTGCAGGTTTCCTATTTCTAAAATATTTCAACTTCAAAGAAACTGCCAGTCTTGCTCTTTAATTCGCTTGATTATTAAATAAAATAAATATGGGGCTCACGTGTTAGAACTTGGCGCAAAACTTCAAACTTCCAACTTCATTTAATTTGCAATTCGTAAAAAATCTCCAGTTCAGATAATTGAGTTTTTATAAAGTTTCGTAAAAAATCGCTGACTCTCATTATGGATTATAACGTAATTAAGGGACGCCAAACTGATGATTAAGTTTTAATTATGTTATCGAACTTTGGTGTCATTTTCCT
Organism: Tribolium freemani; assembly: GCA_939628115.1. Classification (NCBI taxonomy): domain Eukaryota; kingdom Metazoa; phylum Arthropoda; class Insecta; order Coleoptera; family Tenebrionidae; genus Tribolium; species Tribolium freemani. The sequence goes on along the minus strand of OW626791.1, from coordinate 14,282,087 downwards.
GCTTTGTTTTTACAGCGATTGCCTTCTTGGAATTCGTTAATTCCGAGCCAGACGAGCTTAAGGACAAATGCCTTCTTCTTAATTACACCGGGCACTAGCCAATCAATTTACTTAATTAAGGTTGGCCCATTTATCAAACGTCTTGTTCTTACAATAAAATAATAGCAACAAACTGAATTTGCACAATTAATTGATTTGTCGATAAATAGATGGGGATCGTATATTTTTCGACCAAAGTTCTAACAAAGCAAAGTTTCTTCGTAATTTATGACAGCATGGAGCTGCCAACTAGAAACTTCAGTGAAACTCTAAAAGACAAACAAGGTTCACTTACCATGTGTTGAGTATGTCTTGGGTGTTAATTTTTTTTATGTAGTTAGAAGAGGTTGATACCCTCACAGTTTCCCCCAGTGGGGCTTTTTCCCACTAAAAATTTATTCCCGATGTATAAATCACGCCTTGGCCATAATTTGGTGGTGGTTACTTGATAAGGGGGTGCTCAAACAGCCCCCTCGAGGTGGCGCATATTGCAAGATAATTTCGAAGTAAAGCAGAAGATAATGTAAGACAGGACTGCTCAAGGACAATCTGCGATCACTCGAGAATGTAATCAAAACTTTAAGTACTTCGTTATGTGTGTAAGTAATTTAAAATTTGCGCAGCTTTTAATAGAGTTGTGGTATCATTTGGAGTCAGAGGCGTAGAAATTGGGAGACAAGGCGAAATTATTACTAATCTCGGATTCCGGAGTTCCGAATAATAACTTTTCGCATCAAAGTTTGCGTCTTGATTTTGCTTCGGGAGTGTAAATTCCGTAATTAAAATGCAATATCAGGCTGGGAATTCACGAAAAGTTGGACGTGCCAGCGTTTGACTAATTACAACACTAACACAGTTTTTTAATAGCAAGCCATAAAAGTCGGGAGGTGTGAGTTCGAAATTGCAAATTGCGCGCTCCACTGACGGAAAGTCACGAATTTCCGCCACCGGATCTTGACGGCATTATAAAAAGTGATGCTTGGCGTGTAAATATCTGCGAAATTTCCTCATGACGTTATTGCATCTTATTACAACCACTCAACTGCGCCCGTATTATGGATAATAAGACGTTTCACTTCCGGAAACTTCCGGGTTATGGTTTCAGGATCAACATATCACGCAATTAAAATTTTATTTTTACCTCAAACTCCAGACGAATAAACTCTGCAAGTTCAAGGCTATTTGTTTTAATTTCAATTTCAAACGGTACTTTGGATAATTTAATTAATTTTGTTAGGTGCACTAAAATAGCGCACCGCCAAATAAATTATTTCCCGAGAGAACGTTTGCAATGTAATAACAACGAAATTTAACATTTATTGTTTTATAAGAATAATATGCAGGTAGTTAAAGCACTTAAAGCCAACCGGCTTAATATACTAACCCGGCGCCTCCACCATTTTTGACACAAGTTGAACATTAATGTTTGTGCACTTTTACTAATACTTAATAGTCTCTTAAAGGTTTGTAGTTAAATTGTACAAATTGGATTCCAGCAAATGGCGGGGCAGGAGTCAGAATTAAATTTATTTTATTCAAGCCAGAGCAGTGTTGTAACTTTGCAAATATTGAAAATCTGAAAGAAACTCTGGCCAATAAAGTTCAGAAAAACCCTTATCAGTGGATCGATTTCAGATTCCCAGTGTGAAAATTGCGAATCTAAAATCGACAAAGCAAAAAGGAATCACTAAATTTCAATTTTTATTATTCGCTTTTCTTACTCGCGGCAAAAAGCCAAAATCAAATAAATAAAAACGATATTCTGCGCTTTTACCTCTTTAGATATTTGCCTTGCGAGTATTTTTTGAATCCGATCCTGCTTTGATGGGTATTTTAGCGAGGCAAAAGTTGTAATACAACTTCCTAGGAGATTCGTCTTGGATTTCAGACATTCAATTTTTTTCTCGAATTTCAGCTTGTTTCTAACATTACAGTATTGATAAACGTCGAGAAGCGACTGACACAGCTCGAATGGAAAAATCGGCAAGATTCTATCTATAGCTTCAAGCGAAAAATAACAAAATACGAGTACATGAGTTGGTAATTACGAACGCCTGCTCCTGAAATGCCCTTACACCAAAACAATATAAAATAATTAACTTTACTGGAAGTGTTGGCAGTTTATTTCGCCACTAAACCTATTACAGTTTTCTTAAAACTATAGTGCAAACTGTTTGGAAATGAAACTCACTACTTGCTCACATTTGGCGTTTAATTAATCATCGAAGAAAAATAATGAAATTATCAGCAAATTTATGAAGCGTTAAACAGCAGTGACTTCATAATTAAGCATGTGCAGAAAGGTTCGTTAAATACCCTTAACTTTTTATGCTATTTTAACTTTAATTAAAATTTAAAGGTTTCGTAAATGAACTAATCAAAAACTAATTAAACACACTTATTCAAAAATTGTGACGCGCTCGATAATAGCTCGCAGGAATTTATTATAGACAAAGACACCCTCTAAAGGCATTATTAAGGATAATTCGCATTGATTACTTTCACAAAAACAAACAATAAATGTTGAATGATATTCAAATTTGCTCTCAGACCATTCTACCGAAATTAATTAAGCAAAGTCAAAGGAGATCTTTATTTTAACGCGAAGTGAGACCCTGATTACACTTCATTCACCAGTTTGCAACTTCAAATTAAAAACTTGTTTATCACTTTTTTAATCAATACAGATATGAAACTTTGTGCTACAATAAATGGATAAAAATTTATTGCAACCGTAAAAGGAGGATACATTTACGGTACCGTACCGTAAATGTAAACAGATGATCTGAATTTATTACTTCGTCTTACATTTTCTAGCAAATGTGCATGTTTATTCAGGCACCACTAGGTGAATAAAAATAATTTAATTTTTACCAGCACAAGATAGTAAGCCCTAAATTGGCCGCAGTGCAGTAAAGTAAGCTGAAATGAGACGTGTTTTGTGGCAAATCCAAGCTTTAGGACCGATCCCGGGATTTACCAATTAACGAACTTTTACAATAACCAACGGTTTATTCTTAAAGGTTTTTGAACAGACAATAAACTCACAAAACGTTTTGTTGAATTTTTGATACGTGGAACAATAATTCCTCATTACAAATTGCTTATTGCAGCTTCAATGTGTAACTAAATTAAAGGTTTAAAAAAATTGTACGCAACTGTGAACTTGAAATAACTTATGCATTGCCAGTTATGAGTTGATACACTCGTGTTAATATGTACATCGCGCCCAATTTAATCGCTTTCCAATATTAGTTTGGCTTCAGTAACATTCGGACTGGCAAATATACGACCCTTAGCCATAGGTGGCGCATAGCTTCAGCTTCATTTATATTTCATTAAAATCGTATTACATTCCACGTGCAGCAATTTTCGCTTCATAAATATATTTCCGGGTAATTTAGCCGCTTTTCGAATAACAATTCAGCTGAAATTTTCTTGAATTGCCAACAATGTGATGACACAATTCTCGACCGAAATTCGTCAGAGGGCTGGTTTACGGTGGTAATTAATTTTGGGGAAAACCTCTTTTAGAGTATTTCAAATATTTAAGGAGTTATTCCCGCGGCCTCTCCGTAATAGGTTCCATTTATACCGGAATTGGACTGACAGTGTTTACCGGAAAGTTAAATTAAAAAAGTTTACTAATGACGTTGAAATGCAGTGTCAATGAAAGTAAAGCGCAAAAAGCGTAACTGTTTTGCCCGCCCAATTGTCGGTAATTAAATGAGACTTAGATTAGGGTTAACACTAGACACCCGAAATTTGTCCCTTTCACTTTGGGATTTATTTGCTTAGGACAAAAAGCCGGAAGCCGAGTTGTAATGCAACCTTATCCATATAATTAGATCTTCCGATTTACCTCCAGCCCACACACTTATTACAAGTTCGTCAGACTTTCATTAGCCCTTGATAAATATTAATGCCGCCCTAATTGGGTGCGAATTGGAACTTAATTCCCTCACTAATTATCGCTATTTACAGCCGGAGAACAAATAAAATTACAAGCCGCCAATAAAGTGGCGAACTTGCCCATAAAAACTTTCGCATTCCCGCGAAATAAATTTTTGATTAAGCCCAATTTGAATGGAAAATCCCGCCGAGTTTATTACAACTTTGAAGTGAGTTTGCGAGTTTCGGCTCTTAACCCAAAAACTCACTTCTTGCTGTAAACTATAATAAGTCACTTAATGAGCTGCGCCCAGTTATTTTTCGATCTGGCGCCCTCAACAAGTACAATTCAGACACTCGATTAACTTTTTCTTCCTTTCCGGAACTTGATGTATTGTTACCGACAAGTACACCGAATTTTAAACGATTTATCCTTTGTGTGCGCAAACAAGATCAAATATCGCATTTCGTTCAGCTTTAGTGGGTTAATTGAGTGTTGAAATTGGGCTATGAGAAAAAATAAAAGCGCTGCGTGATTGGAAGCGAATGGTAATAGCTGGAATTAATTTATTGTAACCAATTTGGCAGAGTGTGTTGGAGAACAATAAATAGCTGCATACATTAAGGCAAAAGCCCGTACTCAGTGGTGGTAGTTTAGTCAGGATATTATGGAAATTCAGTATTAAATCTTAGACCTACATTACCTGGAATCAGTTTGAGTGCAAACTAGCTGATACGTTTGCTTGCAGATTAATTCGAAACAGCATTAAATGAGAAATATTGAAGAGGAATAAATAATAATCAATATAACCTGATTTACTTTATTCGGTCTTTGATTTTTAAACACAATTTTTCGTAAATAAATTTTTTAAAGTAACACAAATAATGACAATAAACTAAAGGTAAAGTTAATTAAAATTAAAGTTTATTAATTAAAAATGTACGTACAAAGTTCAAAAGTTTATTCTTTTTTTGTTTCCTTGTTCTTTTTAGTCTTTTTCGAAGACATTTTTCCGGCAATTAATTTTATAATAAAACAGAAAACAAATAGTGAACTTAGTAAAACTAAAGCAATCACTCCAATAACGTCTAACAATAAATATTTGTACCATGGTAAGTCCAGAGCAGCAATTCTCAAATGAGGTGCCCCCCTGTGTCGAATGACATATTCAATCCAATAAATAGCTGTGTCTAAAGGACTAACAACACGGTCGTGGAAAAGTTCCGATCGTTTTTGGACATTGTCTTTGTACCTAAAACTAAAATAAAGACCTAATCATTTTATTTGAAACTTACTTTTGATTGTGCAGTATTTCGTTGATATTTTCAGTCAATTTCTCATCAGTTATTTCACTATAAGCCACATAGAGACCACAACCGTCCCTTGCCACAGTTTTTGCGTTTATTTTTTGGTCACCAAAAATTGGCATTCCCAAAATTGGTACTCCGTGGTAGATTGTTTCAGTTGTACTGGACTGACCACCATGTGTTATAAAAAGTTTAACATTCGGGTGTGCTAAAATAAAACAATATTATAAAAAAGTGTTTTTTAAAAAAAGCTTTTATTTAAAAGATGCACTAAAAAGTAAAAATTAATGTATTTTAATCACAGGGGAATATTTTTTCTTACAGGTTAAAATTTATAAAAGCTTTGGGAGTTGTCAACTGAACAAATTCTGTAATGCCGTAGTTTTATAACTCCCAAAGCTTTTTAACCTGTAAGAAAAAATATTCTCCTGTGATTGAAATACATTATTTTTTACTTTTTAGTGCATCTTTTAAATAAAAGCTTTTTTTAAAAAACATTTTTTTATAATATTTTTATTTTTTGCTTTTTAGTCTTTATTTATTGCATAGATTTATTGTTATTACATTGTGTATCTACTGTGACGTCCAAATGACCAACATACCGTCTATGTCACTACAAGTTAGTAACAAGTGTTCATTTAAAAAAAAACTCTAGAGTGCTTTGAAATTAAAAAACAATTATTTTGTATGTCTGTGATTAGTTCGTTTTCTCATAACCTTACTTTTTGACAATTAAAATGATAACAGATTTTCATAAAAATATTAATTTATTATTTATAAAAACTGTTGGAAATGTCTTCCTTGTTGTTCAACACACATAACACATCGCCTTTGAACACTATTTATCAATCTTATGTTATAAATTCTTGTGAGATGGTTTAGTAGGCAACCAACAATACAATGATAAAAATTGTTCTACGACTTCCGTAACAATCTCAGAGCATGCTGCGAGTTTTTTTAATAATGAACACCTGATATAAGTTACGGTATGTACAAATCGAGAACCCCTTTGAAAACATAACCTAAAATTTTAAAACCCCATTTAACACCTTTAGGGGGTAATTAACTATATAGAATTGCATTGTCACGCAGATTACGTAAGCATGTTAAATTTCATTTCATTGCGACTACAGGAACCCTCTCAAATTTACAAATCGAAAACCCCTTTGCAAACATAACCTAAAACTTCAAAACCCTTTAACCCCTTTAGGGGGTATTTAACTACATAGGATTGCATTGTCACCCAGATTAAGTAAGAATGCAAAATTTCAATTCAGTGGGACAACGGGAACCCTTTCAAATTTGGCTCCGAAAAAATAACCGACAGACAGACAACATTATGAGTTAAATAAAAGCTTGTAAAAATAGCTTGGTCACACACATCATTATCTTTACCAAGAATGTCTTGTTGGGGTAACCATTTCGCAATCTTTACATTTGATGGTTTTCCCGGAAGATCTTCGTCTTCCCACTTCCACAGAATTTTTTGTTTCAATTTTGCGAAAGTTTGAAGAAGAGCGTTACGTTTCTCGATTGGGAGTTGTGCACTTTTTAGATTCGAGCCCAAACTGAAGTAAATAACACCATGTCTGGCACTGTCCAAAAATTCTTGTAGGTCTTGTGGTAGTTTTTTGGGCGGTTTGATGTGAAAACCTCCAATGTCGATCATATTGGGAACGTATGGTACTGGACGGTTAACACTTGGATGCGAATTCATCAAAACAATGGACTGGTTGTAAAGCACTTCATTTATATGCGATGGTGCATTTGGAATGTATTTTTTCATTAATTCATTGTGTTTGGGATAAACGACAAAATTGAGTAACAACTCGTTAAAAACATAGACTAGACTATTTACAAGTCTTTCGTAAAACGTCATTGGGATTGAAAAGTCCAACATAATATCGGGGATATAAGACGGTGGAGAGGGATTTCCAAGCAGGGGGTTTATCCAGTGACTTGCCCCAGTTGCACTAAAGACAATCAGCGGAGCCCCAAAATGCCCAGCTAGCGCATACAAAGCCTCACTTGCAAACTCCACAATCACGGCATCAAACTTTTCGTCCGAGTTAATAAGTTTTTGGACATTTTCATGTTTTAGGGTCATTTCCGTCATTGCGGGCAACCGAAGTGACATAAAAAGAGCGCCAGCAAATGGGTTTGTGCTTTCCCTATCGAACATATTCATTCCAGCCATTTGCTCTAAAAATCTGATAATGGAAAAGAGTCTAACAATGCTGTTTCTCACTTTTCATTTCTTCAAATGCTCCAGTTACAACAACGTCCCGATAAGTCCCATTTCTTGGGGGTTCCTGTTCTTCGAAACAACTAATAACAGTAACATCGTGTCCCTTTTCAGCAAGTGCTTTCATTAGGGAACTGCCCAGGATGTAGTGACTACGTCCAGGAACAGGGAACACACCCAGAATTTTAGAACAATTTGCACCATAATTTGAAATTAAAAATAAAACGAGTAATGATACTGCAGTTTTCATTTTATTGGGGAGCAGTTATCTGAAGCCTATTAAATCCAGTTTTATTGTCTTATGTAACAGCACTTGAAATTAATGTTATCGCACTGATTTGATGGTATCAGATAACAGTGTTTTGAAGTACTTGAAGAAGTTACAGTTACTTGTACTTTATGCACAATGTTTCTAACAGTTATTTGATGGGACTAACATTTTTAAGGATTTCCTATTTTTCACACCTGAACACAAATAAATTAATTGTTGGATATTTTATGCTACAATTCTTCTTTAAAAACTATAATACAATTATTAATATATTAGGGAAAAAAATTAAGGATATATTTAAGGATAAATTCACACATTTTACTACTTAAATCTTTATTTTAAAGAACATACAAAACACCGATAGATTGGTTATTCTTTTTTCGCTTTTCTGTGCTTTTTTGAGCACAATTTTTTGCAAACTAATTTTACAATATTATAACAGAAAATTAATATTAGACTTGATAAGACTAAAGCAATTACTGTAATAACATCTAACAATAAATATTCGTACCATGGTAAATCCAAGGTTTCTAATTCTTCAATTGCTCCTGTCACAACAATGTCTCTATGTCCCGTTTTTTGGCGGATTCTTTTTCCCCAAAACAACTTCCCACTTCACACATTTATATAATAAAATTATAATAATTACAACTGGTCACAATCTTATCAATTACAAATATTACAATTAGCATTTTTTAAGTGATTTATTACAATTACACTTACTTCTCTGTTACAATAATTTTGCAACTACACATTCTTTCTTTTTTTTGTTAAGTTAATTAACGTAAAGGACGAGATTTGAAAAGTTGATTGAGGTCCTATGTAGGATCGACTGTGCTTTAATTTTTACCTGTCAGAGTAACTCTGAAAGCAAAACGTCTAATTAATATACTCGTAGCTCGACTCATAGAGATGCGAGAAATAATACCAAAAGCCGAAAATTTCAATTCTATGTTGGCTAAGTTTATTGTTGAAAAAAGTTTTTTTTTTCTCAATGGTTTCTCACCGGAGAGGTTATCCATCAAATAAATACCATGTTTTCCCGCTGCACTGTACTTTAATTGCAAATGAAATTATGTATTTAGAACAAGTTTACAAAACAAACTGGTAATGGTGGAATTAGGGTAGTACATGAAAAAATTGTAAAAAAAAGTACGCAGTCGTGGTGTTTATTATAAAAGTAGTTATGTATAAATTATGTGTTTACCTTATTATTAGAATTTTTATACATATTTTTACAATAATAATAATAATTGTAAAGGCGAAGATATTTATTTTTTGTAAAAAACCCGTGTAAAAAAGCCGCTGAAAATCAGAATTAAATCGTTATGTTTTGAGATTTTAACTTCTTTATTGGGAAGGTTTATAAAATAATAAGATGTATTGCTGCTTCACTGTCTTTTAATTGCAAAGGAAATTATTTATAACAAGTTTATATTCAAAAAATGGTAGGTAATGGTAAAATTGGAGTATTATACAAAAAATTGAAAAAAACAAAAACAAAATACTATACAAGTAAAATAAACACGCAAATTATGGACACACTGATTGTGATTGTCCCAACATTAATGAATGTCAATTTTGAAAAAAGAAAACACATATATTAGCTGTTTCAAAACTATAAAAACGCCAACGTTGCATTTTCTCTCAAAATTAACTGTTATAAATTAATTAAGCACTTCAGAAAAGTAATAGCTAATGTAATTGATATTTTCAATGAGAGATCTAATCATTGATAACTATTTTACAATTTTATCAATCTTATTTAAAAAAATAATTCTGTAAAATACGACGTTGGCGTTTTTACAGTTTTGAAATAAATTATACTATTCCCAAGTATTTTATCATTAAAAAAAAACAAATTAATAAATTGCATGAAAAAATATTGGAGCAACGTAGTTCTAGGGACAAGAGCGTAATTTCATACTTCATTTTTTGTAAATTTTTCAATTCTAAGTTCGCTGGGATCATCGAAAATAAAATTCAAAATCAATTGCAAATACATAGGTTGTATTTAAATACGTAATTAAATACATTTCTTTTTTTGTAATTTAAATGTAATTTAATTACAATTGTCCCCGAAATTTTAAATACTTGTAATTAAAAAATTAAAATACTTTTATCGGTAGTCAGAGTGAGTCAGACAGATAATCTGCATTTTCGGGAGCGAGGACTTTCCCTGCATTGACTAAATAAGTTATTTCTGGGAAAAAATATTTTTCACTCTCATTGTCATTAAGAGATTTAAAAAATTGTTGGCAAATGGCAACTGGAACCCAGGTCATCCAGGATTACATTAATAAGAGGGATACGACCAAAAAGTAAGGGTAAATTCCAAAGTTGAGTCTGACGTGAAGTAAAATCATGACAAACGAAGTTATGACGTAGCAGGCACGTGACCAAATTGGACCAATATGATCGGTTTATCCGCATTATTAACTTTTAACAACGCATTAAAATTTAATGGAGCTTTCTATTAATCAGCCTTAATAAGTATTTAAATACTTTTAAATACATTGCTATAATTGTATGTATTTTAATTAAATACATTTTAAAAAATTGTATTTGTATTTAAATACTTTTAAAAATGACTCTCTCTAACCATTACGTGAAATATTTGGAAACTATAAATAGAACGATGTATTTCTGCAGGATCACTTTGGGTGCTCTTATCAGTTATCATCTCGAGTTTCACAAACAAAATCATCTGATAAAACTGAAGTTGTATCCGATTTAGTTTTAGTAATTCAGTCAACATGAAGACAACAGTGCCATTATTATTGTTAGCCTTAATTTCAAGTTATGGTGCCAACAGTGCCAAAATTTTGGGCGCAATGCCTGTGACAGGTCGCAGCCACTACATTCTCGTAAGCACTTTAATGCGAGCCCTTGCTGAAAAAGGCCACGATGTGACTGTTATAAGTTGTTGGGGCGAAAAAACACCGCCAAAAAACGGCACTTACAGGGACATTGTCGTTACTGGAGCTTTTGAAGAAATGCAAAGTTAAGATCATTTTTTGTTGGCTTTTTCATTGGCAATTTTTTCTAGAATTAACGCCGACCGGAGACTTGAACATGTTTGAAATGGATCGTTCAAACCTAATTTCTGGCGCGATTTTTATGGCAACCATGTTCCCGGCAATGACGGAAATAAGCCTAAAACATGAAAATGTCCAAAAGTTGATTAACTCGGGCGAAAAATTCGATGTTGTTATTGTGGAGCAATTTGCAAATGATGCCCAAAAGGGGCTCGCGACGCATTTTGGGGCCCCTTTGGTCAGTCTCAGTGGACTGGGGGCCAACTATTGGGTGAACACTTTTGTAGGCAATCCTTCACCCCCATCTTACATCCCCGATATTATGCTAGATTATTCAGTCCCAATGACATTTTGTGAAAGAGTAGTTAACAGTTTTGTTTACGTTTTTAACGAGCTTGTGCACAAGTTTTATATTTTCTCTAAACACAACGAAGTTATGAAAAAATACATCCCGAACGCGCCGGCTCATATCAATGACGTGCTTTACAACAGTTCCATTATTTTAACGAACTCGCACCCCAGTATCAACCAACCTGTCCCATATGTACCCAACATGATTGACATTGGGGGCTTCCACGTCAAACCTCCGAAAAAACTACCACAAGACCTGCAAGACTTTTTGGACAATGCCAATGAAGGTGTCATTTACTTCAGCATGGGTTCTAATCTAAAAAGTGCAGAATTACCAAAGGAAAAACGCGACTCGATCCTTAAAACTTTCGCAAAATTGAAACTAAAAGTCTTGTGGAAATGGGAGGAGGAAGACCTTCCGGGCAAACCACCAAATGTTAAAACTGCGAAATGGTTACCACAGCAAGACATTCTGGGTAAAAATATGTCAGGTGTTTGGCTAATTTACGAGATAATTTTTAGCACACCCAAACGTTAAACTGTTCATAACCCACGGTGGTCTTTTAAGTACCATTGAAACAATCTACCATGGAGTGCCCATTTTGGCTATACCTATTTTTGGTGATCAGAAAATGAACGCAAGGTCGGCAGTTAAGAGTGGGTATGGTGTTTATCTCGCTTATAGTGAACTCAATGAGGAGACGTTGACCAACAGTATTAACGAAGTATTAAATAATAAAAAGTAAGTAACGTCTTGTTTGGTGATTTTTTTATTTGATTAAAATTATAGGTACAATGACAATGTAAAACACCGGTCAAAACTTTTCCACGACCGTATTGTAAGTCCTTTAGATACAGCGATTTATTGGATTGAATATGTCATTCGACACAGAGGGGCACCTCATTTGAGAGTGGCTGCCCTGGACTTACCATGGTACAAATATTTATTGTTAGATGTTATTGGAGCGATTGCTCTAGTAACACTAAGTTCATTATTTGTTTTCTGTTATATTGTAAAATTTATCGCCGGAAAAATGTGTTCGAAAAAGCCTAAAAATGCCAAGAAAACAAAAAAAGAATGATTTTTTTAAACTTTGTACGTACATTTTTAAATAATAAATGAAATGAAGCAAGGTTTTTTTTTTTCGTTTTTTGTCCGTATTGAAACGACATTTAACCATGAGTGCAAACAAACATTTTTATCTGATAATATTGGGGTCAAATATGATAAATCCCCACATGTCATAAAGTGCCATGATCACGTAAAAAGATAAAAATTATTATCTCTAGTACCACTTTTGGCACCGAAAATGTTGGTCAAAATAAGAACTACATTTTCGCTCTTGATGTTGTGTTAAGGGCCCATACCCTAAAAGCTAACGGTCAATTTGAGACTCGGTCTAACTCTTTTATGACGTGGAGCAAAAACTTGGGAAACGTATTGAAAAATAAAATGCTCAGCGCAACTTGGAAAGTGATTGTCAGCTATCATAAAATCACAGTTGTGACCGTAATGAGGGTTTATCCCTACGGTCGGTCCCTTTACCTACTACTTTGAGTAAAATGTGGAAGTATTACAAAAATTGACGAATGATTAAAAAAAAAGTCAATCCCTCAAGTTGAATCGCATATTTACATAAAAGTGACAAAGCGTTTTCAAGACAACCGTCTCATCATTAGTGCCTGATAATTAAAAATTATCAGGCCTGAAAATTATAATATAGAAAAAACGGAAAAACTTAGCAAAAAAAAAGTTCAAAAAGGTGATTAAAGTAGTGCAATTAATTTTAAATTTTATTTTCGATGATCCCAGCGAACATTTAGAATTTACAAGAAATGAAGTATGAAATTACGCTCTTGTCCCTAGAACTACGTTGCTCCAATATTTTTTCATGCAGAAAATACTTGGGAATAGTATAATCTGTTTCAAAACTATAAAAACGCCAACGTCGCATTTTACAGAATTATTTTTTTAAATAAGATTGATAAAATTGTAAAATAGTAGTTTATCAATGATTAGATCTCTCATTGAAAATATAAATTACATTTATACTGAATAATTTACTGAATAATTTATAACAGCTAATTTTGAGAGAAAATGCAACGTTGGCCTTTTTATAGTTTTGAAACAGCTAATATATGTTTTTTTCTTTTTTCAAAATTGACATTAATTAATTTTGGGACAATCACACTCAGTGTGTCCATAATTTGCGTGTTTATTTTACATATATAGTATTTTGTTTTTATTTTTTCAATTTTTTGTATAATACTCTAATTACATTATTAGCTACCATTTTTTTAATATAAATTTGTTATAAATAATTTCCTTTGCAATTAAAAGACAGTGAAGCAGCAATAAATCTTATTATTTTATAAACCTTCCCAATAAAAAAGTTAAAATCTCAACACATAACGATTTAATTCTGATTTTCAGCGGCTTTTTTACACGGGGGAGAAAAAACCGGCGTGTTTGTAATGACAAATAAATCTCTTCGCCTTTATTATTATTATTGTAAAAATATGTATAAAAATTTTTATAATAAGGTAAACCTAATTTTTTTATACATTACTACTTTTATTATAAACATATGCGACAGCATACTTTTTTTACAATTTTTTCATGTACTACCCTAATTCCACCATTACCAATTTGTTTTGTAAACTTGTTCTAAATACATAATTTCATTTGCATTTCAGTGCAGCGGGAAAACATAGTATTTATTTGATGGATAACCTCTCCGTTGAGAAACCATTGAAGAAAAAAAAAAACTTAGCTAACATGGAATTGAAATTTTCGCATCTCTAGGAGTCGAGCTACGAGCAGGGATGGGCGTGTCAACAATACAAGGTAGACAATTCAATTGTTGACCTGTCGACGTCGATATTTGAAGTGATGTCAACAATGTCAACTATGTCAACAATACAGAAATAATAAATTTTGACAGTAAACTGGTATTTGACCATATCATTGTTAAAAATAAAACTTAAAAGTATGATTAAAACTTTTTTTAAACATAAAATATGTATTAGAAAAATAAATAAATAAAAATAAAATTCTCGAAAAATGGTAACAATAAAATAAATTAGTCTCTTTTTCTTCTGTTTTTACGCTTCACTTTTTATTTTTAGCCTCTTCGTCTTTGTTCTCAAAAGAATTTTTTCTTCAAAAGAAAATGTGATATAAAACACAACATAACCTCATATTCTCATTGTCGACCTATTGTTGACATTGTTGACACTGTTGACATTGTAGACATTGTCGACGCAATTGTTGACACGTCGTGTAGACAATCAAAGTCAACGTGTCAACGCCCATCCCTGGCTACGAGTATATTAATTAGACGTTTGCCTTTATGTCTGCACGTAATCGTAAACTCAAGAAATTTGCTTTCACAATTACTCTGAGAGGTAAAAATTAAAGCACAGTCGATCATACACAGGATCTCAATCAACTTTTCAAATCTCGTCCTTTACGTTAATTAACTTAATAAAAATAAGAAAGACTATTGTTGCAAAATTATTGTAACAGAGAAGTAAGTAAATATAATTGTAATAAATCACTTAAAAAATGCTAACTATAATATTTGTAATTGATAAGATTGTGACCAGTTGTAATTATTATAATTTTATTAAATAAATGTGTGAAGTGGCAACTTCTCTAAAAAAATTCAGCCTCTGAAAATGATGAAGAAAAGCCATCCGAACATTTCAATTGTGATTAATCGCAACTATTGGAGCAAATGTTACTTTTATTCCAATAGACATTTATTTTTACTAGAATCTTGCTATGACACTTGATTTACGTTATTACCAAAAATTTGCATATTTTCTCAAGGGTGCAGACCGCTACTTGCTAGCTGGGTAGTAAAGGATAGCTACTGTAACTGTAACACTGCTCGCGTTAAAATTTCAAAATTTCAAAAAACTATTTGACAAAAATTAAATTAATAATTTTTTATGGATTTCCGAAAACAAACTGTTGTAATCTATTGGCTTAAAAAGCTAAAAAAATAATTTTTTTAACAAAAAAATTAAAAAACTTCATTAACAAATATTTTTATTTATTTATGCGCCTATAGGCGACTTTAGAAACGTAGATGCTTTCATGTCGTGAAAACCCCATTCAAAAATTTTGAAGCGTTTGTGAGTAATCTCTTATAAACTTTTACATTGCTTTTGCCCTATCTCCGAATCTTAGGACTGGTCCCTTAACAACACTGGAGCGAGTGAAATAACAAACACCTATGTTGTATAAATTAGCATTTATTTAAGAAATAATAAATACATTTTGTGTTATTCTTTCTTCGTTTTCTTATTCTTCTTTGAGCACAATTTTTTGCAAACTAATTTTACAACGTAACAGGAAACAAACAACGAAGTTAATAGCACTAAAGCAATTACTGCTATAACATCTAATAACAAATATTTATACCACGGTAGGTCCAAGGCTGCAACTCTTAAATGAGGTGCCCCTCTGTGTCTCACAACATACTCAACCCAATAAGTAAGAGTGTCAATAGGACCAACAAGCCGATCGTGAAAGAGCTTTGACCGCATTTGGACATTTTCTTTGTACCTACAATTAACAGAACTTAACACGAGTGCTGAATAAATTAGTTACCCACTTTTTATTATTTAAAACTTCGTTAATACTGTTGGTTAACATTTCTTCATTCAGTTCTTCATAAGGTAGATGAACACCGTATCCGCTCTTAACCGCAGATTTTGCGTTCAGTTTTTGATCACCGAAAATAGGTATTGCCAAAATGGGCACTCCGTGATAAATGGTTTCAGTCGTACTTAAAAGACCACCATGGGTTATAAAAAGTTTAACATTCGGGTGTGCTAAAATATGCAATGATTTATGGCAAACACGGCGAATTTTTTACCAAGGATGTCTTGTTGGGGTAACCATTTGGAGGTTTTAACGTTTGGTGGTTTTCCCGGCAAATTTTCGTCTTCCCACTTCCATAGAACTTTATGTTTCAATTTTGCGAACGTTTTAAGGATTGCATCGCGTTTTTCGTTTGGTAAATCGGCACTTTTTAGATTAGAACCCATGCTGAAGTAAACGACCCCGTCTTTGGCACCATCCAAAAATTGTTGTAGGTCTTGTGGCAGTTTTTTCGGCGGTTTGATGTGGAAACCTCCAATGTCGATCATGTTGGGTACGTATGGGACAGGTTGGTTGATACTGGGGTGCGAGTTCATTAAAATAATGGAACTGTTGTAAAGCACGTCGTTAATATGAGCTGGGGCTCTTGGAATATATTTTTTCATGAGCTCGTTTTGTTTCGGAAAAATGTAAAAATTGTACAACAACTCGTTCATAACGTACAGGAGACTATTCACTAATCTTTCACCAAAAGTCATTGGAGCTGAATAGTCCGACATGATATCTGGGACGTAAGAAGGTGGAGACGGGTTTCCAACTAAGGGGTTCACCCAGTAATTCGCCCCCATAGTACTGAAAGTAATCAACGGTGCGCCAAAATGCGTTGACAAGGCCTTTTGAGCATCGTTAGCGAACTGTTCCACAATCACGACATCAAATTTCTCGTCCGAGTTTATGAATTTTTGGACGTTTTCGTGCTTTAGCGCCTTTTCGGTCATTTCGGGCAACATAGCTGCCATGAAAAAAGCGCTAAGGAGAGGGTTTGACCCTCCGATTTCAAACATGGACATGTTTTTCGAGCTCATTTCCTCTGAAAATTTAATAGTGAAAAGTGAGTTTGGTGGATTTTTTCTCACTTTGCATTTCGTCGAACACTCCGGTCGCCACAATGTCTCTGTAAGTTCCATTTTTCGGGGGATTTTTCTCGCCAAAGCAACTAATGACAGTGACATCGTGTCCTTTATCAGCAAGGGCTCGCATAAGAGAGCTGGCAAGGATGTAGTGACTGCGGCCAGGCACAGGGAAAACACCCAAAATTCTGGCACTGTTTGCACTTGAAATTAACACCAGCACTAGTAGTGATAGTGTGAGTTTCATTTTGGCGACTTTTCAACGCGTTTTGTGTTCACTCAATGGACTAAATATTCAATTTATCTTTTTTTATGTAATACAACATGTAGTAATTGCACCACAAACACTTGAGTTTCGTCCGATAGTTCAAATCATGATGACTGTACTATGTTTGAAAGATATTAATAGCACCAATTTGATGTCAGCTGCGCAATGATATAGCTAAATGTGTGATTTGTTCGAAGTTTAAGGTCAGAAAGTTTAGCTTTATTTGGTGAAAATACTTCCAGACATACGGTTTAGAAATTCAAAACAATACATTACCAAAAATTTCGAAATAACAAACTTTTGACGAATTATTCAATGACTCAGAGAATTTAAAGATAACTTTTCAAATATTTGAATTAGAAGTCACACACTTGTACATATCTTCACATATTTTTCATATTTCATATCTTTGTCAGGTATAATACGGTTTGTTTTGCAATTTCTCTTATCTTATTGGTCAAAAATGCAATTATTACGTATACACTTGTCGTTATTCTTAATTAGGTTCACATCCTTGAACCCCAATTATAATAATAAAAATAATAAATAAATAATTTAGTGTTCTTATGTAGGCAACATAAAATACAGAATGCTTTTCTGTTAAATGATTTGAAATCCAAATCTTTATCTGATGGTTACTCAAAAATTAACTAAGCTATGAGATACAAAAATAAAAGAATTCGAAAAAATCACGTGCTGGTTTTTGTACACTTATTAGTTTTTGAGTAAAAACACAGTAAAAAAATGTGTGATGTTATACACTGAGTGATCTCCAGAGGACCACACTCAGAGAGTAATATTTACTAGTATAAAGTAACTTTTTTTGTATATGTACTTTTAACACCTAAACTAGTGTAATAATAATATTTTATAAATGTAACTAATGTACTTCCTGAGTGTACAAACCATTGAATTCTAGTGTGGTTACAGTGTGAAAATGGTTTAACATAAACGCATGTATGTATTCAAATGTTTATTAAAAAAATACAAAAATATGTTTTGGAACAATACATAAATCAGTAGAACCGTAAGGTTCTTTTCACTTTATAGTCCTTCATATTTAAACAATATTAAATCTTGTTGTAAAAGATCTGAACTCATGAACTGCCTTATTTAGAACCAGTATGGTAGGAGGTAGAATGTTTTTCGGTTTTCAAGTAACTAATAGTATAGTAGAAAACAGTGTTGGGCAAAATGTAATCTGATTACATTATACATAATAGTAATTACTTTTTTATTAAATACGAATATCCGTCATATGCTGAAAAATTAAAAAACACGTGTTTTAGGTTTTTTAAAATTTCACCCTCAAGGGAGAAGGGTGGTTAAATAAGGGTTAAAATTTTTTAAAAACTGCAATTTTTTTAAATCACATTTATAAAAATTGGTATCTGGGGTTTGGTTAAGGGTAAAAAAGCATTTGGTAGGATTTTTGGAAATTCCACCCCTAAGGGGGTGTAAAATAAATATCCGTCATTTTTAAAGTTACACCATGAAAATTGGTTTCTAGGCTTTCGCCAAAAAATTAAGAAACGTGTGATTCATACTTTTCAAAAATTCAACCCCCAAGGGGGTTAAAATATAAATATCCGTCAATTTTGAACTTATATTTATGAAAATTGCTATTTGAGCCTTTGCTGAAAAATAAAAAAGCACATGTTTCAGTTTTTTTAATTTCACCCTCAAGGGAAGGGGGTTAAAATTTCTATAAAAAGTGTAATTTTTGTAATTATACATATTTATAAAACTTGGTATTTGGGGTTTCGGTTAAAGAATGCATGTTTTGAGCTTTTTGGAAATTTCACCCCCAAAGGGGTGCACGATAAAATTCTGTCATTTTTTAAGTTACATCTATGAAAATTGGTATCTAGGCTGTCAGGATCTATATATTTCTACCCCGTTGGGGGTAAAATTTTTAATAAAAATAAAACAGATGTTTCTTATTTTTTCCTGAAAGCCTAGATACCAATTTTCATAGATGAAAACTTTAAAAATGATGGAATCTTATCAGGGGTACCTTAGGGGCGGAATTTCCAAAAAGCCCAAATACCAATTTTTATAAATATAATTACAAAAATTTGTTTTTAAAGAAATTTTAACCCCTGCTTAACCACATCCCCCCTTGAGGATAGAATGTAAAAAAAACTAAAACACGTGCTTCTTTATTTTTCAGCAAAGGTCCAAATACCAATATTTTAACCCCGTGGGGGTGAAATTTTTAAAAAGCATGAAAAACATGTTTCTTATTTTCTCCTGAAAGCCTTGATACCAGTTTTCATGGATCTAACTTAAATATGACGCATTTTTATTTTGCACCCCCTTAGGGATGGAATATCCAAAACGCCCAAAACATGCGTTTTTTATCTTTAACCGAAACCTCAAATACCAATTTTTATAAATATACCTAATTTAAAACAACTACAATTTTTAACCCCTGTTTAACCCCCTTGGGGGTGGAATTTTTGAAAAGCATTAATCACACGTTTCTTCATTTTTGGGCGAAACTGCAAACATCATTTGAGAGTGTAAAAAATGCACTCTAAAAGGTAAAATTCATGTTTTTATGTAATATCGACAATGACAGAAAATGATTTTCAATTATGAGTTATTTTGTAAAAGATGTATTATGCTATTATGTTAACAGTCATTTTAAACATAATCTAGTGTCAAAATTAGCACTAGAAAAATTAACCACATGCTAAAATGTTTTTTACCTTTAATTTTTTTACTGTGTGCCTACCTTAATTTTCGTTTTAAAATAAAATACACAAGGGGAAATAAACTTTCATACAAAAAACTTTAGTTTTTCACTCCTTCGCACATCAGGTACGGGTAAAATTGGACTTTATTGCTTTGAGAAACATGAACTGGAACGATCGAAACAGAATAATAAAAATTACACCGCTGTAAACACAGCAAAATTAGATTTGATTTAATAAACACGGTTGCGGGATGTTACATTTTCGTTGATTTTACGGAAATTAGAATTGAGGAATGATTTCAGGCATTTTGAGTGATTCTCCAGCAAATCACGTTTGGCGTCGGCTCTCATCCATTTTACATTAGATCCGGTCGCCCTGCTACAAATGTTTAAACAGCACAGGGATAAAATATTTTCAAGAAGGACTATTTTAGTGAAAGACGCAGTCTTAATCCGCAAATCCGACGTCAAAATTGCCACATTTTCTCCTTCCGCTGACACAAATAAATGAGCAACTTTAAATCCTATCATTCCTGATGTCTCCCGCCGTTTCCCGAGGAAATGCATTATTAAATTTAAATTTTATTCGATTTATCATCACACTCATTTATGTTTGGCTAAATGTCTCGCTTCGAAACTGGCACTCACCAAACAGAACATTAAACTTCCCCGAGTTCCCCACTTTGGCAACTTGTGATAGGCTAGTCCTTTGCTAGAGTTAAAACCTACTTTCTGTGGCCATTAACTATGTGGTGCTTTATTTTAGTATATTTTATCTTAAAAATTGAAGCGTCTGGTTATTTTATTAAACCGATCTTTATCCATTTATAAGTGCTTCCAGCTGGAGAGAGCATTTCTATGAGCTGTTATTTTAATTAACTGCTCCTTTCCTACACCATTTTCACTTAATTATGCTTAACTTTATTTGTTATTCTAATCGCCCGGCTATAAAACATTCATGAAGCTGACGGTATTATATTCTGATACGTTTCAAACGTTAAATAATGCAACAAAAAGTAGGAGAAATTAAGCAGATAAAAGTAATTTCAGTAACAAAGTAAAGCCGCAAGTAAAATCCGCTTAAATTTCGAAGCTTACATGAAAGGACATTTCGCTGTAAAATTATTATTTATTTACGACACGAATTGAAAGCCATACCGTTTATTAAATGGCATTGTAATTGGTAGAAACGATCCGAAATAGGTCCATAACTTGTTTATTATTAGAGATATGATTTTTTCTTTTTTTTTTTAGATTATAGCTGCGTTCCTGCTGCATATTTTTAAAACATTGCAGTATTCAGGGTGTTCGTTTTTTGAGTATTTTTATGCTGAACAATTACCTGAAAGAAAATTTGATGTGTCGTTTTATTTTTTGAATTATTGAGAAAACTCAAAAATTTGTAATTTTCGTTTTTACTTTTTTAAACAAAAACTAAGAGAACTAGACGTTTTTAAGTGAGACTTTCTTAAGGCACTTTTTTACAAGAAATCTAAATCTGTCATCGCCTTTTTCAAGGCGTTCTTAATGTCATAGTTACAACACTCAACTTTAGTTTTTCTTATGGACGTCATATTTAATACTTGTATTTTTGAAAGGTCTTTTCGTTCCTGATTACAACGATGGATCACATGATATGATCGAATTTTACATACTGATTAAAATTAACAAAAATCCGTTTTTGCAGAGTGCTTTGGAAAAAAACGCCAAAAATTTTGTTTAACAAACTATCTTTTGACAGTTCTGTTAAATATACGAGCAGAATTTTTATAACTTTGTCCTGTTTTGTTTTGCAAAAAATAAACTTCGAGCTTATCATGTCGTTTAGTTTTTAAATCAGTCAGCTTGGCGGAAATTTGGACCTTCCAGATCCAAATCCAATTAATCTTCCAAAATCTAGTTGGTTTAAAAATAAAATTGTTGACGTTTTTTCCAAAGCACTCTTCGCAAAAATGCTTTTTTTCCATTTTGATCAGTTCGTAAGATTCGATCATATCATGTGATACATTGTTGTAATCAGAAATAAAAACACTTTTCAAATAAAATACAAAAATTGAATACGGTGTCCATAAGAAAAACCAAAGTTGAGTGTTGTGACATCAAGACATCAATAAATCCACTTACAAAATGAATTAACTTATGTATAGATAATAATATTTTTCCTGGCAGTCTAAAACAGGCAATTGTAACCCCAGTTCTAAAAAAAGGTGACCCAAGTGATGAGAACAATTACCGCCCTATCTCTATCTTACCTCTATTTTCTAAAATTACGGAAAAAGTGTTAGCAATTCAGTTGGTAGATTATTTTGAAAACACAAAGTTATTTGTTAAAAATCAATTTGATTTTAGATATAAGAGTTCTACTACCTCTGCTCTACTCTCACTTACTGAATTGATAACTCAGGCTTTTGATGTAGGAGATACTATAATGGCGGCTTTCCTAGACTTGTCGAAGGCCTTTGACTGCGTTGACTATTCTATACTTTTTCGTAAATTATATTGTTACAACCTTCATCCTAACAACTGTAGGCTCATTGTTTCTTATTTAACAAACCGAACTCAGCGAGTCAAATTAGAGACGAAGCTTTCTGATGAGCTTCCTATAAATATGGGAGTACCACAGGGCTCTGTTTTGGGCCCTGTATTGTTTTTATATTTATCAATAATTTTCCCCTTTGTTTGAATAAAAGTGACGTCATTCTTTTCGCTGATGATACTACTATAATCAATAAACATCGCTGTATGGATGAAGTGATAGGCTTATGTAATGGCTCAAAGTCGGAGGCTTTTGACTGGTTTTTGGGAAATGGACTTGTGGTCAACAGGCGCAAATGTGCAGAGGTATTATTTTCATTAAGGGAAATTAAGAATTATCATTCTCCTCACACAAAGTTCCTGGGGCTACATATTGACTCTAAATTAAGTTGGCACACGCATGGAGCAAATCTAGAAAAAAAAACAGCAAAAATTTATCTTTTAAGAAATTTAATAGGTCAAGTATCGGAAGATGTACTCAAAAATGCTTATTTTGGTCTTATCCATTGTCACATTTCTTACGGCATACTGGTTTGGGGTCACTCTGCCATAAAACATCAAATTTTCTCTCTGCATCATTGCCGAATTGCCATTTAGAGAAAATTGTAGAAACGCTTTTAAACAGTTGAAAATACTTACCCTTCCTTCATTATATATACTTGCTTGTCTTTTACATATTAAAGGAAACATTAATGATTATGTAACCAATAGTCAGTTTCATGAATACAACACTAGATCTAAAAATGAACTGTGTATGCCTTACAACCGACTATGTAAATCACAAACTGCGACTAGACACTTAGGTATAAAATTCTATAATGTTTCGCCAAGTGAGATAAAAGAGTTACCTTTTAAAATGTTTAAATCTAAAATAAAGCAAGTGTTAATTAGTAATCCAATTGAAAGTTTCTGTGAGTTCACTGAGCTTAAATTTTAATATGTATTGAACTGACTTGTGCTGTAACTGTGTACTGTTGTGATGCATCAATAAAGATTATTATTATTATTTTTATTAAGAACGCCTTGGAAAGTACAATGACAGATTTAGATTCCTTGTAAAAACGTGCCTGAAGAACGTCCTAGTTAAAAACGTCTAGTTCTTTTGGTTTTCGCTTGAAAAAATAAAAATTAAGTTTTAACCTGAATGATGGCCCATCCCATTTTTTAAGATCTTTGTATTTAATTCGATTCGGTTTAGACTGCTGGTATCAGTTCTCAGTAAACCGATAAATTGCCGTCAGTCAAACTCGCACTTGCCACTACCTAACTAAGCTAATCAGAAGTAATTAAGCCGAGTGTAGGGCCCTTGGAGACTTGTCACTCCAAGTTACACCAGCTCGATAACTTATCCAATTACAAACACATTATCGAACTGTGAAAATTGCACAAATCTTTCCGTTTTAATCCTTGATAACTCAAGCAAGTTAAAAGCTCAAGTCGAGCTTACACGCTTTCGGTTGTTTGAGAGGATTTGCCCAACAGGGTTATTTACTCGCTTCTGTCAAAGACCCGTTAAAGCCCTTTGGCGTGAATTTCCAAAATAAAGCTCTTATAATAATTATGATAAGAAAGCTTTTATTTTAACAACTATTGTTTTGTGCTACCAATCAAAGTTTTTGCGAATTTTTCTGCAAAGTAAACAGGCCATAAGGGAGAGAGTGCACCTAAACGAGCTCTCGCTGTATAATATCAAATTTATCACGGTGGTATTTTGCCGTCCTTATCTTTGCCGTATAAATCAACTCAAAACACACATTTAGGAAAAAGAGACCGGAAGGAAAAGGAACTACGAAAAACCACTTCCGGTGGACATTTTCACCGTTCCTGTTCCCCGAAGGTGTAGTGAGACAGAATTTTCTTTTTATTTATTGAGTTTTTATTGAGTCGTAATTTTTTTACCGCCACATTTATGTGCTTAATATTTTATAACTCATATAAGACACACTTACGATATATTTCATCAGCATTAAACCACGCTTTATGGCAGAATTCGCCTGTCCATACTCAGCCGGAAAATCAGTGAATTCAATTCAACTAAACGTATTAGACATATCGCAAAGTGTTAAATTTTAAACTGCTTTTACGCTAATAAAATTACGCTTCAACAAGTCTGATTGTTCGTGTCACTGAACAGTGCTCAATTTTACGCGAAAAATCCCCAATAAAATAGGTATTTGCTCGAAAGTTTGATCAACTTATTAATCATACTTCGAAACTTGACAAATCAATACCTTGTTGAGACTTGAATCGAGTTAAGGTCACTTTTTCGCCTCTTTTTTGTGCCAAATTTCATTGAATTTTGATTCCACGTTTTTAATAACGTAATAAAACACAATGACTTACGTTTATGATGCGATTAATTGCTCCATTACATGATTTTAACGCCGTGTTGACTTTATTGGCCATCACTAATAAATCACTGGTCCTTTTGGTCCCGTTTGAAATTTGCGCAAATCAGCGAGTTGCAAAATTTGGGTTGATTCAGTCTTTCAATTAGATTTACAAATACCGCAATTTACATTTCCTCGATAAATTCGAACAAGTTAAACAAAATTCGGGCAATTAGTTTTGGGAGATAAACACGACAAACACGCCAACGCTTCTTTTTAATTTAAAAGTCACCCGAAAGTGAAAACATTTTTAATGACGAAGTTTTGTTATTTCGCCGCCTAAATTACATTATTTAGACATTTTCCGCCTGAAAACATCCCTCTCCTAAACCCTCTTATTATGGCCGACTACCCCTTATAATTATTCATAAATATTGCCCCAGAAAATACCTTCGCCCCCACGTTTAATCATTTTTGCTTATTAAAGCCGTGATTTAATAGCTTGATAACAAATTAAATGACGCTTTTTCAGTCGTTTACAAAGAACATATTTTCGCTTTGTTGGACATGAATCGGGAGATCTATTCATTTTGATCAAATAGAACAAACGTTCCACCAACATTTGGTAGGTTTTTGCAAACGAACGTCTTGAAATTGTAACAAAAAACGCTTCTGGTAAAAATAATGAAGTAGCGAGTTGAAAAATAGTTATTAATGGGGGAAAAAGGACGAGATGAACGTTCAAGAGGTAATTAAGAATGTCTTCTCTCAACAAGGCGGTGATAAGTAGGGCTGACATTGCTAATTAATTAGTTAGAGCTTTTTGACTGTTACTGTCGTCCCATTTTAATTAATAATTTGGACCTTAAAAGTAACAGTTTCCAATATTTTCAAAAAGAAACATATTTTCGCGAGAAACATCTTTGCAATAAGAAAAAAATTACACATTTATATTTAATAAAAATGGAAATATTTCCAGTTTCGGAGTGAGCAGAGAGTCGTACGAAAATCTCAACCTACTAAAACTCTATTATAAATAATAGGTCAGTGAAACAATAAACTTTTGGGTGGGTGCCAGCATTTTTCTCCAGAAAATGTATGTGGTGGAAAATGCCGAGAAAATTTGATTTGTACACTTTAATAATTTCTACTGTGAATTCACAAATTGTTAACACGGCGGTAAATGGACCAATGGTTGTGTCTGCAAGCTGTAACGAATTTTCGATTGTTATCGTTCGAAAACTGTTTATCCAAAACAGACATTTTTATGAATCTTAAAACTTTATGCCGTCACTTGCACTTTAAGGTTGAACACAATGAATTTTTGCCCTGTCCCCGGTCGATAGCATTATTATTAATAAATACTTAAACAATAAAATTATAAATTATAAATAAATATTATTTTGTATTATGGTGTGTTTTCATTTAATAAATCAATTTCTTCTTCGAATAAAATATGGCAAGGAAGCAGTGGCGGAACTAGGGGTGGGCCCGGGTGGGCCAGTGCCCACCTAAAAAATCGCTGGCCCACCCTTGTGCCCACCCGAAAAATTTCCAATAAATTGTGACTTATTCGCATATGAGTTCAAAATTTCAAAGACATGATACCAAAAGCTTGCTCTTTTCGCGACACCACGACACGAAATGACATAGGATATGTTATTCAAAATAGTTTTAGTTTGTCGTTAGTAAGTCGAAGATGCTGAAATTTTATATTGTTTGTATAAACACTATAACTCTTGTAGTCATTTTTAAAAAAATATTGTATTTACTTTATCTCAGTTTTATTTCGGACGTCGCGAGCAATACATACGATATTTTGAATCTTTACAACTTTGTATAAAAATAAATTTATATAAAGAAGTAAACATTACCTAAGAGATTGTTCCACGGTTTTTGTAAGAAAAGATAAAAAATATCTGCTAAACTTGGAAAACTTGTTGGTTTCCACTGAAACCGATAATAAGAATTTTGCATCAGATTCAGATTCGAACTAAAAATTATGAAGACCATCATCATGTCGTACGACATTTATTTGTAACTTAGTGACAAACGAAAGACTTATTTTTTGGCTATGATTATTACAGAATCGAATCAGAAATAGCGAAGTCTATGTAAACTGCGAAGATGTTTAATTCTTTTAATCAAAATTCTTCTAATCAAAATTATAGAATTTTGTTAGGGTAGGTGAGTAATTATCCAACGTAATTTATTACTTTAATAATTATTAACAATAGTTTTAAATATTACAAACTAGAAATTAATAGTATTTTAAGCAAGTAAGGATTAAGACCATATTAAAATGATGAGTCAAGAAAACTAAACTGCTCGAAAAAAGTTAGGGATATTGGTGATTCAACGTATTCCAAAGTATCGTCTACATTTTGAGATGAATCGTTTCTAAGCCCGAAAATTTTTACTGGAAGATACAAAGCTGGTACAACTTTAAAATGGTAAAATAAAAAGTTTCAGAGAAAACACATAGGATATTATTTTTCAAGCTTTTGCAGATTTTTTTTTGGTAATAGACAAATTGAATGAAATCTTGACAGTTTAAAAAAAAAGATTAGATTATTTGTTACTGAAATTAAATTTTATGTGCCCAATAAAAATTTTGTTGGCCCACCTATATGCCCATCCAAAAATTAAGAGCTAGTTCCGCCACTGCAAGGAAGATAAACAAGCATTGTTTGAAAGTAGCATCGAGTCACTTAGGTGACTTAGCTATTTATTATTTCAAGTAACCATTTACCAAAAGTTGGATGATATGATTTATTTACTAAAAATGACTGCTTTTTTAAATATTTTTTGTTTTTGTTAGAATTTTTTAAAATCAATTACTACACACATCAAACACAGGAAATTAAAAATCTGTTTTTGTTATACCTACTATTAAAATATTCGAAACATTTCGCCAAGCATTTATCGATTGTTGAACTGAAAACGTGGGGAGAGGCGAATATTAATTAGTATTTCATTAAGCGAAAAACTTGCCAAAGAAAAGTGAGAAAATATTTTCAGAACTTCTCAGTCCAAATATTTGACGTGTCAGAAATTATACCCATCATCCAGCTTCACAAATATTTATTCTTCCGCTCAAAATCATAAGAAAACTAATCAAAGACTTGGAAACTATAGTTTTGGGTAAATTATATTACATTATTACGTTTAAAATGGAAAGGAATTTCGTGGAATGCGCTAAAGTACACAATATTTTACAACCAAATCAAATGTTTGGATTTTTGGAATTTTTTAACTGAAACAAACAACAGTGGAATTTTCGTGAAAAATATTTCCTACATTGTTTTTCGAATTTACAGCGGAACGCCTGAAAGTTTCTTTCATCAAAGGGAAGTTTCTTTGAAAATAACGAAAGTCGAGGTTTTACAATTTTACTAAAGCCTTTGATTCAGTTAGTCATGATATCCTGCTTCATAAGTTAACTTTCTTCGGCTTTTCTTCTTCTTCCCTTCTCGTCCTTCAATCATACCTATCAAATAGAGTTTCTTATGTTTCCTTTAATGGTTTTTCTTCTTTCAATTACTGTGTGAAATCTGGAGTCCCTCAAGGATCAAATTTGGGGCCTCTTTTATTTATTCTGTTTATTAATGATTTGTTACTGTCTTTATCCTGTCCTGTTCTTGCGTATGCGGATGATTTAAAAATATTTAATTCTATCACAAATCAAAATGATGCTGACTTGTTACAACT
Source organism: Tribolium freemani (assembly GCA_939628115.1). Classification (NCBI taxonomy): domain Eukaryota; kingdom Metazoa; phylum Arthropoda; class Insecta; order Coleoptera; family Tenebrionidae; genus Tribolium; species Tribolium freemani. Next base: position 14,253,654 of record OW626791.1, on the reverse strand, counting down.
GAACTTAAGTAAAATTGCAGACTGGTGTAACAAATATAAATTACATTTAAATATTAGTAAATGTTGCACAGTTTCTTTCTCTCGATGTCGTTCTCCTTTTCCATCTTCATATTCTATTAACAATTGTGCCCTTGAAAAAAAGGATGCCATTAAAGATCTCGGTATAACTTTTGACTCAACTATGACATTCCTTATCCATGTCGGAAATGTTCGTAATTCCGCCTTCAAGTCGTTAGGTTTTGTTATGCGTATGGGTAAATATTTTTCTGATGTTGCACTGTTAAAAAATCTCTATTATGCTTTTGTCTTAAGTAAAATTGAATATGCATTTCTAATATGGTTTTCAATTTATATTTCTCACTCTATGCTCCTAGACTCAATCCACCGCAGATTTTTGAAATTTTTGTCGTTTAAACTGGATGGAACTTATTAGAAGTGGGCACCAGCCAGGATGAGCTGCTTGCAAGACATAACATAGTTGCACTTAACATTAGAAGAGAGCAAATTTTTAGATAATTTACTCAGCAATAGGATCGACTGTTCAAACTTATTGGCTCAGATTCCGTTCAATGTCCCACGCATATGTTCAAGATATGAAATTATGTTCCGGCTCCCAACACCTAGAACTAACATTTTGCGTCGTTCACCTCTCTTCATAATATATGCAGTCTGGCCAATCATAAATGGGATTAAATTGGATTAAATCTATTATTTGTATTATTAAATTTTAAATTTATATTAATTTTCGTTATTTTTAGTGTAAGAATACCTGCATTTATAATTTCTTATTTTTTGTAACAATATTTATTTTTGTCCTGTAACTGATAACCTCGTTGGACAATAAAGATTATTATTATTATTATTATTTCACGTTGATTGTGAATTAAAAAATAACAATACAGTTTGTTTGTGTTTAATTAAAGTTATAGGCGGGTACGTGTCTGTGACCCCAGTCACATAAAGCGCAGTCCTTCCGAAAAACCAATTCGGCACTTACGTGCTGTGCAACTTCTCCTCCAACTGCAAAGTACCGACTTAATTCCCTTTACATTTAGTGAAAAGTTAAATAACCGTCCAGAGCCGCACATCTCCAAGGTTCTCACCTCTAAGTACGTTGTTGGATTAAGTTGCAATTAAAACCACCACAATGTGGATGGAAGTTTACCGCTTGTCGTCTCGGTAAGCCCCCATTCATATCAGTTAGTCACGACACTTTCCCAATAAAACGGACCCATAAGTTTGTTAGTAATCGGCGCTTTCCGTAACAACAATGAGCAAAGCCCGACTACACTCCAACGTATTATTGAAATAATATCGAATAAATGTCGGCCTCTGAACTATGTTGCAAGTTTCGCACTGGAATCCTAGAAAACTGACGTATTAGGGGAAAATTATATCCCGAGCTAACGTGTCGGCGAAATTGGAATGCCATTGCTGGAAGTGACTAACTTTCCGTGTTGCAGGGCCCATGGGACATATTCCGTGCTAACGGATTTCATTATATCGCATCTAAGTAAATTCTCAGCGAGATTCAGACACTAAACTTAAAAATTTTAACGAAACGCGTTCTTCAAGCGCAGGTTTTTAATTTTTAATTGCCGGGAACACCAGAACTGTGGACTGCAGTTTTGCCAATCAATTTCTCGATTTTATTTTATTGCTGATCTGCACACAAATGCCCAAGAAAAGTCCTTTAAATGTTGGAAATTTAATCTTTTTTTTACGAAAACCGTAGATACTATCCCCTGACTCACCTAAAATTATTTTCAAGTACCTACTATACAGGTGTTTCCGAAATTAGCTACAATACAAACTTATGTTTTTTAAAATGTAACACCTTATATTTTTTTGCATTTTTTGATGTAGCTTTTAATACTGATGTATTGGTCGAGTCTGCTTAGTTTTTGAAATAATTTGATTTTTTTGACGAAAATACGTTTTATTTAAAAAATTATTACACAAAAGCGAAGATACGTATAAAAGTAAGACTATCACAATTTTAAGGAGAAAAGTTCAAACTTAAATCTGTTCTAATTGTTCAGCGCATTGCAATTAGAAACGTAGAAAAATTAAGAAGTTTGTTAAAAGTTGAATAACTTGAAAACGTTAAATGGAACACCCTATTCTTTGTTCTTGCTTCTCAAAGATTATTAAATTGTCTATCTAAAAACATAAAGTTTCAAATGCCTAAAGTTAATAACTAAAAAGATATTTGACTTTAAAAGTTAATTTCAGCAACAATGTACATTATTCATGGGTATTGTTGTTACCATAGTAAACCATACCATAACTGTGGTAACTCCATCAAGAACCATTTGTTGGAGTTCACAAGGGGTTTAAAAATTCAGCAAAAATATTAAAATTTTAGTTATTTCACTGTAATAAATAACGAATAATGGCCTAAGGGTAACATTAAAGTTATTATTAGCTGAAAATTTCACTTTTCGACTACTGAAACAATAGTTAATTTTTTTAATGTTTAAAGTTAAATATCTTTTAAGTAATCAGCAAGAGACACTTAACTGATAATGTGTTTAGAGAGATAACTTAAAGTTCTTTTGGATGCAAAAATAAAAAATTGGGTGTTCCATTTAAAATTTTTAAGTTATTCAACTTGCAGCAAACTTTTTCATTTTTTTATCTTCTTGACTGCAGTAAACTAAAAAAATATATCCTTTATGTTTAAACTTTTTTCTTTAAAGTGTGAAGGTCATACTTTTCTAAGATTCTTAGTTTTTATGTAATATTAAAAAAAAGCGTTTTTGTAAAAAAAATCACATTATTTCAAAAACAGGTCCTGACTAGTTATTTTTTATAGACGAGAGTACATATCTAGAAATGTTTATATTAATCGGTTTATTATAGTACACTAGTAGGTACGTAGTTATTTGTGAGCCAAAATTTAATTAGAGTTTTAATAAGCTCTGGGACGGGATCGATCTTGTTTCTTACTATATATTTGGTAATTCATTATTAGAATGCAAAATGTTTTAATCTTGCAATACTTATTATAATAAAACGTATAAAAATAAGTTATTTATTCTTCGACACTGTCAAAATTTCAGATTTTTCTCCTATGTAAAACAGTTTTGACGACTGTTTGGCATTTCTCAATACGAAACATCAAATTATTTTTAACCGATTTAAAACAATTTTAAGCCTTGATGAGTCTAATTCGAAGAATAAAATGTTGTATCCAACTCGTTTTCGTGTAAATCGGTTCATTTATTTCACCTCGTGGTTGATAAACCACTCGTTTTCACTCGTGGTTTGATAATCCACTCGTGAAATAAAACGTCCGATTTACACTCAAACTCGTTAAATAAAACTATATTTTTTATTTACCTATCACAACTAAAAAGTGTAATATAAATAAATATATAACTAAATATAACTATAAGATTTATGTTATACTGTTGTTAAGTTGAAGCAGTATTTCGTTTATGTAACATTGGTATAACAGAGTTATATAACACTTATGTTACAGTTATATATTATGTTATACTGATGTTATGTGGTGGCAATATATCATTTATATAACATTAGTATAACGGAGTTATATCACAGTTATGTTAGTGTTATATTCTTTGAGGCGGAAATTTTAACATAAATGCAATATACCAGTTATGTTTACGTTATATTACCTGTTACATTCTATATTATAATGTTATGTTGCCGTTATATCACTGTTATATTTTAGTGTTTGCTGGGAGAACTCTGTTGGATTTGAGAGTAAAAAACCAATAGGTCTTTTAAGCTTTTTCGCAAGAATAATTCAATCCTTGTTATTATATTTGTTCCTATGTTAATTTGTTCTGCTTGGCATTGCAAGGCAATTGATTTTTAGCCGAACTCTGTGAGTGGAAAGTTTCAAATTCAACAATTAACTACTTGACTCTCCTCAACATTCGCATCTCTGTAATTCAATAACGAACTAATACTGCACTTGTAAGAATGAATCAAGCAGAATTTCCATTTTCTCGAGTTCAATGCAATGTTCACAGCTAATTACAACTGTCTCGAAACATCCAGAAATTAACCTAATTACTTTAATTCCTTTGATGCTAAATAGTTTATGTTGCACAGGTTTGATTTATTTCATTAAAAACGTTTCCGCAATTCGTGCCACTCCATTACACAAAAAATCCGCTGTTGTTATTTATTTAATAAAACTTTGTTCCTTCTTCGAGAATAAATACACTTTTTCCACTTTAATCATAATAAAAAAGTTAATATTCGTTTCGGGTCCATATAACAAAATTATTGTTTATATTGTTGTTTTATGAGTTTTTTTACGGTATTTCTTTGCTAGTAACTCAGACTTATTTAACCTGACCTACACACGAGCGGGACTAATTACTGTTTTATCATTTACTTTAATTATTGTCGCAACATGTTACGAATGTAATAAAATATTCCCATAAATACATTCCCAAGTGTCGAAATAAAGCCTAATGGCATGTGTGGCGTTTGTTACGAGCTTTGAAGCAAGTCGAAAGTGTAATTAAAACGTGGAAGACAATTAAAGTGCGTCATTATAATAATGTAAAACGCGTAATTAACACTTCATGTTTGAAATTAAATTCGAAGTTCCTTTTTATTGCAATGTTTGATCCTGGCAATATCGAATTATGCTAAATTATAAATGGATAAGAGACGCGCGAACATCAAAAGCGAAATAACACAATTAAAGGCAAATCGTAACAAGGATTCACGTTCCATCACTTAATTTGAGGCCAAATCGATTGCTTCGAACGTAATTCACGCAATTTAATTAAGCAAAAATAAATGATAGGGGGGAAAACGTTCATTAAACCAGAGCTTGAGAAATGAGTCGTGTCATAGCCTCAAGACCAATTTTTTCCCACAAATCAATCGCAACGCCTAAACGATATTTTTGTTCCTGGCAAAAAGTTCAATTCCCACGTCTAACACGGCAAACAATTCTGATAAAACTTTCCCCGTCTTATAATTAAAGGTCTCCGGCAATAATCCCAGATGTAAATAAACAAGTTGGGCCTATAATTAGAGCAATTAATCCTCTTGTTCAAACAGAGCGAAATTTAGGGATTATGAGGAGATAAGGCCAAGTTTTTTCCTTCTTGGGAGGTATTGGTGCGAGAGGAGAGATTATCCTCGAGCGAGGCGGAAAATTCGAACAAATCCACTGTTGTTATTAAATTAATTAAGTCGATTTTTGTTTTCATTAACGTACCAGTGCGCAATTTTCTCGTGAAAATCATGTGGCAAATTGATGGATGGGATTATGAAAAATGTGGGCTGGAAGTATCAGTTCGAATTAAAGCATTGATTTTCGATCAATATTGACAAAGGGATGCGGGCCCTTTGTGGTATTTATACAGTTGTCAGATGCACTGCCGGCAAAATATTTGCAGGAGAGCTTCTGTGGCACAATTAGATTCTGTGCTTCAAAAACTTTTACATTTTTTCTAAAAATAGTCGATAAATAAAATATTTTTCAGTGATTCTCGCTCACAACGCGATTGGAATTCCTTGTAAATTAATTATCTCGTTTACTATTTTCCATTTGAAATGAAGCAAGTTTTACATAATTTGATTATAAATAATCCCATCCGGCGATGTGAAAAAAGGCCGCAACTAAACGGACTATTTTTAGCCAGCTAATGACGAATAAATTATGTTTTCCTTACGATTCAAAGGAAAATATTTTTCAAAGTTTCGAGTATCACTTCAAATCCTATTTATACTTTTACTGCTGAATGCTGTGAGAAGTTGATGAAATGGAATGATGTTAAGATTAATTTGCTCATATTTCCTATTTACATTTCTTTTTGCAGGTAGGTGAAGCGCCCACGCTGTCGGCATCCATGAAACATCAATCAACTGTTTACGAGATCGGAAGTTTTATTTTTCAATTTTTTTATTTTCTCAATTGCGGCAAAACAATTACAAAAAGTGGAACTATTGTGATCCTAATCTACGTAAAATGATCCGGGAAATCGATTGGCGTCGAGAAAATCGCCAAATTCCCAATAGTTTTTTGGTTATGAATTTTTTAGAATTTTACCTATTTTTCCTTTTATTTGCAATTTTTTTAAAAACTATTAGTCGGTAAATAATGATCTTTTTTGAAAATGATAGATAATTAAAAGAGCTTTCCAACGATAATAAACTTCATGGGGTTATCTCTAATAGTTCCGGAGTTATTGCTCGAGAAATCTTCCGGGTACCGGAAATCGACCAAAATCGCAACGAAAAGTGGAAAAATCAAACATCAAAAAATCGAACCTATTGACTTTTTTTCTATTTTTAACAACTCCAGAGGGTTGTAGAAGCTTAGAAATGTCCATAAAACTTTGATTGAGTGAGTTAAAAAAAAAGTTTTTTTTTCATTCTTGTGAAGTAAATGCCTTGACAATTAAAATTTTTAGCAAAAAAATTCAAAATTTTAAATCTCATGAAAAGTTAATATAATACGTAGAATGAGCCACAGAATTCACTGGAAGAAATCGTTTTGCTCTACGTTTAGTTTTTAAGTTATGAATTTTTTTGTTGATGAATAAAATACTCCACTATGAAATGGCTCACCTAATTTTAGGCAAAAAAAATCAAAATTTTAAATCTCGTGAAAAGCTGATATAATACGGAGAATGAGCCGCAGAATTCACTGGAACAAACTGTTTTGCTCTACGACTTTTAGTTTTTTAGTTACGAATTTTTTTGTTGAAGAATAAAGTACCAGTATGGACTAGGCTACCCTAATTTTAGGCAAAAAATTTCAAATTTTTAAATCTTGTAAAAAACCGATATAATATGTAAAATGAGCCGTAGAATTCACTGGAACAAACCGTTTTGCTCTACGACTTTTAATTTTTGAGTTACGAATTTTTTTCTTGAAGAATAAGTATCACTATGAAATGGCTACCCTAATTTTAAGCAAAAAATTTCAAATTTTTAAATCGTTTGAAAAACCGATATTATACGTAAAATGACCCGTAGAATTCATTGGAACAAACCGTTTTGCTCAACGACTTTTAGTTTTTTTATTATGATTTTTTTTAGTGTAAAACTTTAAATGCCTCTGTACCCGGAACCGGTGCCCGGAGCGGCTCCGGGTTTTGACGAGAAAATAGATAATTTCAAGCGCTATCCTATGCTGTATTGATTTTTGCTCTAACTCTTTTAGTTTCCGAGAAAAACGCAAAAAAAGTTGCCATTTTCACTTTTTTTGAATTTTTAAACGCCGATTACGGCGAAACTATTAGAGATACAGAAAAACGGCAAAAGCGATTAGAACCGGTATAAAAAGCACTACAAAATGACATAGGTTTCAAGGCGATATCTCGCAAAAAAATTTCAATTTTCAAACGTCGATTACGGCCAAACTAAAAGAGCTAGAGGAAAATGCTTTTTTCCGTCGTAAAGAGCACATCAAAATCTATCAGATAAGATGGGTTTTAATGGATTTTGAGACACTTACGGCAAAACTATTCGAAAAAGTGGAACTATTTTGGTTCGAATTTATGTAAAATGATCCGGGGAATCGATTGGCACCAAGAAAATCAACAGATTCTCAATAATTTTTTAATTATAATTTTTTTTTAATTTTACCTATTTTTCCTTTTATTTGCAATTTTCTCGAAAACTATTAGTCGGAGAACAATAATCTTTTTTGCAAATAATAGATAATTAAAAGAGCTTTCCAACAATAATAAACATCATGGGGTTATCTCTAATAGTTCCGGAGTTATTGCTCGATAAATCTTCCGGGTACCGGAAATCGACCAAAATCGCGATGAAAAGTGGAAAAATCAAACATAAAAAAATCGAACCTATTGACTTTTTTTCTACTTTTTTTTGACCTGATCTGACCTGACCTGACCATAAAATTTTAAGCAAAAAAATTCAAAATTTTAAATCTCATGAAAAGCTAGTATAATACGGAAAATGAGCCGCAGAATCCACTGGAACAAACCATTTTGTTCTACGACTTTTGGTATTTGAGTTATGATTTTTTTTTGTAAAAAATACAGACAAATAACATTTAGTAAACCGCACTAAAAAGTAAAGACTTTAATGATCAATTTACACATTTAAATTTTGAATCACTGAATCGTAGGCAAGCAGAATAGTTTACTTACCTGTCACTTACCTGTTAGCTGGGATTAGTTGATTGTGAATGAAAACCCAACTGTAATAAAATATTTATTCGAGAAGTCAAAATTTGGGAAAAATTTACAAAATGTAACAAAGTTAGTTGTAATGAAACAAATCCAATCAACAGACTTGTTAGTTAACGTGTCAAACAAGTCAAACAGTTATAAATAAATTAAAAAGAGTTCTGATACTGGCTGGTCACAATACATCAAAAAGCACCGTCTTCTCACACTCGTAAGTCACTCGGCCGTCTTGGTCCACACACAATCGAATTGAAAACACCTAATTGTATACACGTATTATCACGTGGTATTGTTTGGATTATCACTGGGTTCTTTGTCGAGCGCCGTATCTCCACCTCCGCCCTCCTCCCATCTGTTATTGAACATTTCTTTGGCTTTCTTTTCCCAGTCTCCTTTGTGCTTTTGGATATCTTTCGTGTTGGTCGCCACGACTTCGTCCGGCCTTCCGTAGTTGGGAGGATTAGCATATGGGTCGTATCCTAATACTGACAACATGGGCGCAATCTCGGCCATGTCTTTGACGACGTCGTCGGGGATGCTGCCCACCCACTTCGTTAAAGCTTCTAAATTGACCGGCTTTATCACCTGGTCGGAGGAACGCTCCACCCTGCACAAACAGGAAAAACACCCCTAGTATAGTTGAAAAAATACAGAGGGTGTGTTCCGGGTTTTTAGCCTAAGGGAGAGAGTGGAAAGGCGACATCAATCGCCCGGATGGGAAATTAATGGAGGGTCGCCTGACGGATATTATGAATTTGTGAACGCAAGCAAAAAATTTGAACAATACGGTAGAAAGTAAATAAGGGACCGTAATGGTCATTACAGAGCGCTCAACGCTGTCGTAAACTTGCAAGACAATGGGAAGAAATTTAGGTGTGACTGAAAGAATGGGATATTAAAATTTATGTGGAAGTGGTGAACCCACGCAAATAGTAAATTGGCTTATTAATTATTAATCGCGCAAAAATTTGAATTGACTTCTACGGGTGTTACGAAATTGGATATCTTTATTGGGACACATTATTCATTTAAATTTTTTAAACAAGTAATACAGCCCGTTTGGTTTTTTTTTGTTCATTATTACTATAATTTTTAAAGGCGAAAGCAAACAGCAAAACAGGCAGTTATATTAAATAGTACGCTTTGTTTATTCGCAGTGTGAATAAACTTATGTAACTTGTAATAAAAAAATATATAAAAAAAAGCTTTTATTTAAAAGATGCACTAAAAAGTAAAAAATAATGTATTCCAATCACAAGAGAAATTTTTTCTTACAGGTTAAAATTGTAAAATTTATAAAAGCTTTGGGAGTTGTCAACTGAACAAAGTAATTCTCTAATGCCGTAGTTTTATAACTCCCAAAGTTTTTATAAATTTTAGAATTTTAACCTGTAAGAAAAAATATTCTCCTGTGATTGAAATACAATATTTTTTACTTTTTAGTGTTTTATGTAAACATAACCTAGAGTTTTAAAACCCCATTTAACACCTTTAGGGGGTAATTAACTATATAGAATTGCATTGTCACGCAGATTACGTAAGAATGTTAAATTTCATTTCATTGCGACTACAGGAACCCTCTCAAATTTATAAATCGAGAACCCATTTGTAAACATAACCTAAAACTTAAAAACCCCATTTAACCACTTTAGGGGGTATTGAACTACATGGGATTGCATTGTCACGCAGATCAAGTAAGTATGCAAAATTTCGATTCAGTGGGACAACGGGAACCCTTTCAAATTTGGCTCCGAAAAAATAACCAACAGACAGATAACATTGTGAGTTAAATAAAAGCTTTTAAAAAGACGTTATTTAGATGTTATTACAAAGAAAGAGAAATAACTATAATAACAGCCTTCAACCTAGAAAATTCACACAGCAAAACAAACACTAAAATTTCAAAATAAGATATTTGATTTTTGAATAATAATTTTTGAAAATATTCACTGTCAACTCATTCCACAATATTGTTAAAATGTTCACACACACTAGAGTCAAATTAAATTCGAAAAACGGATTGTAAATAGAAGAAATATGTTTTTTGTTTTGTTTAAGAGCGTATTGTAAATAAATAAGGGCTATGTTCAGAATAAGTGTTTTGAACAATAAAAAATTTTCTGAGTCAAATTGTTTCATTATATTTAAAAAAAATTAAATATTAAAGAATTATACAAAGCGATCAGAAAGTCTTTCTATCAAGTAGGCGTATCACTTGAGAACGTGTGTCCGGTGTCATGTATTAGTTCAGCCTACTGTCAAAATTTAAAATGAAATTACCTCAAACGTAAACTATTATGGGTCAAAACTGGATTCCAAATATAATTTAATTTGATTACTTTTTTTGACATTTTTGCTTTGACATTAGGCTTGAGTTCCGCAGACATACGTCCTTTAATTTCTAAGCTTACTTGATACTTTTTGATCGCTTTGTATTAAACACTATTAAATAAAATGGATTGACTTTTTGTTATTAAAAAAATGACAATGCGCGTTAAATAAAATACTACAGATAAGGCTTTTTAATTTACTTATCTAAAAATGGAGTTAAATAATGTTTTTGACTTGACTTCAGAGCGGCCGGAAAAAATTTTAATGTAAATAAACCGAATTAATTTCTGTTACTGACTTGGATATTTTAATTATGTCCAGATCAAAATTCTCGTTCAAATTCGATAAAAACGAAGTGAATGCGTTAATTACGGCTCGCTGTTTTTTGTTTTTATGTTTCAAATAAAAATCGAAAATAACATTAGTATATTAAAAATGCGTTCTGTTAGTCGTTGTTTCTGAAATTCTAAGCTACTTCTATTATGTATACAATATGTATACAATAAGTGTTTTAACTCCTGTACCTTTTACATCGAAGTTTGTCATTGAGCTTTGAGAGCTTTTGAAGTCCAAAACTACTACGTTACAAGCTTGGATGGGTTGAAACTTGTCCGTTTTCAAACTATTTACAATTACAAGTAGCTAGCTAAATCACAGTTCTAAATTAAAAAGGAGAAAAAAAACAAAAATCCTGTTTTGATTGCTTTTTAGAAGAGTCAAAAAAAGTCCCAACAGTCACTGCGATACTTTCAAGAATAATTCTTTATCATTATTCATTATGAAAATTATTTTCTTGTGAAAATTTTTGAAAAATATCCGTTGTCATCCGTTTATTCTGCAATATTTTTGACAAAACTGAATATTAATTATGTACCTAATTATTAATTCTGGTTGATGTAATCTTTTCTATTAGAAAAAAATCACCAAATACTTATAGATTTTATTACTGATTTTATTTTCCCGAGATATCAAAAAATTAAGATATAATTCTTATTAAATGTTGTATTCAAGTTTCGTTTACAAATTCATACGCAATTTAAAATTGTCTTTTTTGCTATAACAATGAACAATGAATAAAGTTTTATTTTACGTAACATTACCATTAATGCAAATTATTAAAAAAATACTTACCAATATAATAATTAATAACAGAAAGCTTTTCTGTGTTATCAATTATCGTCCCAACGTATATCACGCGGCAATATTTCGTGTCAAATTTGAAGCAGCGTTAACGCTGTTAGCCGTTCCGGAATGAAAATAATCCACATTTTGGAATGACCGGCACGTTAAAACGATCTCCACACCCCAGTGTTTTATGCGCTCATTAAAAAATTAAAGTGTCAACGTGGTGTCATCAACACCGTAAAAACCGTTACATATTTTAAATCAGAATAATCTCTGTTCGCAATATACGATCATCACGAGTCGAAACAGCAGCAGCAGCAGCAAACCGCAAACAAAACGCTTTTCCATTTATGCATGGGATGTTTATGTTGGTTCCTTTGCATATATTCGGTCCGATAAATTGTTAAAGCACGTTTGTAACAATGCACTGCACTATACCGTAATGTTTTATGATTGTTAGTTTAGCCTGATGTCGAATTACTTTTTCCAACTCGAAATGCACTTCTCAGACCGAATTAAACAAGAAATAAGAAGAATCTCGTAAATTTGTGTCACACACACGTACAGGAAGTGACACGGACATGCTTGAATCAGTGGTTTATAGCTTTTGAACTACTAAAGCCGAACCTGAAGAGTCGCAACTTTACGGCACTTTTAAACGGCGACTGTAAAAACGGGAACGGCATTAACTTTTAGCACAAAATTTTTATACACCGCGCAATGAACATTTCCGCACACAAATAAGGGTAGTCTGCCCCTTAGTTTTGCTCTTACCCACAACCAAACATCTCTTCGGTTTTTATCTAGATCGAGGACTAATAAGTGATAAATCATTCTGCAGTTCTAATCAACGAAAATAAAACTATTAGAAAAACACAGGTCCTATTTTAAAACGCATGTTATGAATCAGAAACCGATATTACTTAAAAATTCAACTGGCAAATTAATTGAAGTTGATGACACTAACGTTTTCAAGAAAATTTTATAAGCTGCTCCATACAGACAAAAGACATAACTAATAAACAATTATTAATTTTAATAATCGTAATTCAATTATTCAATGTAAATAATGTAGAAATAATTTAGTTTTTTGTTATTTAAAAAAATAATAATAATTAAAATTAAAAAAGCAGTGTACATGTTCATATTCAAATATTAATATCGAGGCTAATAGGTAATAGGTAATTCAATATATTTTACTGTTTCGTAAATAAATAAATGTATGTTAGATATTACAGAGTGAGCCAACTGATACGGGATGGGACTCGTTAGATTATATCACGATTAATTTCAGTTACGCCTAAACTAAAAAATAAAAGTAAAGCAATCCTAATAAAATTTATAATACTAAATGGTAACTGCATACACCAACTCAAAGTCTATTTTTTGTTCTTTCATGTCAACACATTTGAGTAGTAGCAAAAAAATTTTTTGCGATTTCTCTGAAATGAATTTCTCTTTTTACAAAATGCTACTTTGAGATCATAGCCACATTTATGCCGTCGTTGGTTTTTGAGTAATAATAATAACATAATTATAAATTCTTTTAATGACAAGTGATATTTTTGTTTGCTGTTTTTCTTTATATTTTTTATTTATTAGTAGAGACCGCATTTTTAGGAGGTTAAAAACTCTACTTAGGTGTTAAAAAAGCTTGTTAAAAACAGAAATTAGGTATTACAATCTGGTAATTTAGTATACATTTTTAATTAATTCCTACATTAGGAAAAATAAAAACAAAATTTTCAATACAACAAATTTTCTTGCAAAAACAAACAAAACGAAATACATTTTGTAAAAAAACTTAAAACTCTTTTTTGTACAGAAAAAAACGGTAATGAAGTTAACTAATCGTTGAATCTAGGTATTGTTCCAAATTTACTGTTGTAAAATTAGTTTTTTTTTAAGAATTCATCTCAACTTAGGAAAAAAACTCGCTGTAAGGAAATAAATACTAACACTAAAAATCAGACGTCTCATTACCATTACGTTTTATTCACTTAACATTTTTATTTTCTGTAGATTTTTTAAATTCACAATTTTTTTGTACCAACAATTGGTCTTAATTTATCACTAACTAATTTTTCTCCAATTTCTGGAGTGCTTTTTACAAAAATGTACACTTTATTCACGACTTACTGCTTCTAATTTTGTTGACAGCGAGAAAGTAAGTTATTTTTTAAATAATGATGTGCCTTTGTAAGAGCTCTTGAATTTTTATAATTATAAAAGATAGTGCAACCTCAAAGCATAATTTAATATATTCAACATATTATTTCTAACCGAAAAGTAGAAAAATTAAGAATTGAAAAACTGACTTTCTAAGTAAGTAAACACTGAGAAACTAAACAGCTGAAACACAAAAAAAAAAACAGTGAAAGCCAATTTTTACACTCACAAAATAATCACTTTTTCAGAAATGACCAAATCTAAATTCAAAACTAGTTTTTTGTAACCACAACATGACACATTTTTCTTTTTTTATGAAAACCGTTAAACGCCCTAGAGATTTTCAAACTGCGTAATTTAATGTATGATATGTAGGTGGAAAAAAATTATTTAAAGCCAAAAAGTGTCCAAATCAGACTTTTGCCAGGGTCAGACTACTCTTATTAAATACAAGCATTTAAAAAACTTCGCGTGGAAGTGTCACTGAAATAGATACAATAACGTTAAAAGTTAGGAACAGAACAATAAATGATTGATTATTGACACCACGCCAAACTTTTCTCGCGTAATAAATGACTCGCTTTAGAAAATGTATAACCCTTGAAACGGCTTCGTTAAATTTGATTACATAAAAATCGAACTCGTCCACAAATCACAAAACTACTCACTTGCTCAAGCTGACACCATTATTGATAAACTCGTGGTGGTGTAGCACGGACTCGTTCCACGGAATGTCCAAGAACTTGAGCACTTTCTCCATCCACTTCCTTGGATGCAGCACCAACTGTTCATAGGGCACCTTCAGACACCTATTCGGGCCCAATTCCTTGCACTGATTGTTCATCGCTTCCACGGCACTGTTCCACTTTTTCAGGCATTGCCTATAACTGGTCAAATCAAACCCAGTTATGGTGACTTTCCGCGTGATGATCGAATGCGCTGTGGCACGTCCATCTCGGACCATAAAAATAAATTTCGCATTGGGGAAGAGGTCGACAACGTAAGTGCCCATTTTGATTGTGAGCGGGTCTTTGTTGCAAAGACGTGGAGCCGGCTCTCCGTGTTTTACTATTATTTCGAGCGTGAAAGCGGCTATGGCAGAATCGAGCACCGATTTTGTTATGCCGGCCTCTTCAAGACGTAGTGATTCCTTCTCGGACTTCAGCCAGTGGAAGCGCAGCTGGAGGAGACGCGGAATCACGCGGGTTTCTTGGCCACATCTACAACAAAAAATCGAAACATGTAAAACGAGCTTGTTGAATTTCAATCAATTTTTTTGTTTTATTTTTGTGGTGTTATTTTTGATTAAAAGCTCACAAGGGAAGGGACGCTTTCCCTACTTTTTCCGATACGGCAAAAATTGGATGATAAAAAATACATACTTTACCCTCTTAATAAAACACGGGAGTGTTAATACCGGTCGTGAGCACCGTGCCAGTTAGGGTCGAGGAGACATTTTCAATCAATAATAAAACGGTAAGTCAACTAGACTTGATGTAGGTGGAACAGTGTTAAATAACACAAAATCTCGTGTCTCTAAATTTTATAAAACAAACCGAAATTGGATTTCAAACAATTCAAGTACCTAACTAAAAATTATATCACTGAACACTTTAAGATAGAGATTTGAGAGTTTTTGCTTTCCAGGGTACAAGTAATTCATTAAAAAATAAATGAATAACAATTTTTTTAATACCAAAGTAAAATGCAAACGTTACTTTTTTACAAAAGCTTGGTTCATTTTAAGTGGCTTTGTTAAATAATCAACATGTGGGGTGTTCAATGCTATAACGAAATACGTCATTAGTCATTTTGAGCAATAATGCAATAATTGGATTTGCAACAGACAGTTTACGTTTACACTCTTCTTATACTTATACTTCTTATAACATGTGTTCAATAATTGTTCTGGTCGTGGTTTGCTGTGCTTTTCTCTTTCTAGCATGAACGTAGGTTGACGTGATAAGTTCATATGGTTTGCTGTCAACTGTCTAAATGTTCTAAATATTGTCTTACTTTTTGCATTTAGGAGTTTTTGATACAAATCACATTGTAAATCATGATAATTGTATGCGTACGTTCAAGAGTTTACTCTGCAAGCGTTATTTTTTCTTCGTAATTTATAATGTTTTGTATATTTTGATTGTCTCAATTTTGTTAATTTTGTTCTTCTTTAGTATTTCTTTTTATATATTATATTGTACTATTTGTAAGGACTACTCGTCCATTTATTATATTGTCCACTATAGACTATGAAGTCTGTTGGAAATAAATTCTATTATTATTATCTCAGTTGAACGTGTGAATTTTTGGCCGCGGAGCACTGACAGCTGTCATGTGTCATTATTGTTTTGTAATATTCACCGAGACATACGTTTTTTGTGACCAGAACAATTATTGAACACTTTTTACTTATTTGATAACCTAGTTAATTAAGGGGCATTTACACTTTTATTAAGTCTTACGTTTACAATTCGGCGCCTTTATGGTTAATTATTTAACGGCGTTATTTTCTTATTTCTGCCGGTACTAAACGTCTACGTGCTTACGTTTACGCTATGTGCACTTGTTTACGTCGTATTTTACTTATTTCCACTTTTTTTTCATAGAAAAATTGTTAGACCTGATCCGGGTTCGAACCCCCGACTCTCCTAGCAACTCAGCGCCTTTAGCATGTATTTTAATAGAATTTTTTCGAAAAGTTTTGCTAAAATTGGGTAAAAAATCATCAAATTTGATTAATTTTATCTTATTTCAGCCAATTTACTTCGTTTTGAACCTAAAAGTCAATATTTTGCAAAATCTTGCCACTCTTTAAAATCACAAAAATAAAATAAGATTTGTTACTTTGCCAGTTTCACTTGCTTTCCAGCGAAATTTCAATAATCAGCCGAGAAATGACAAAATTATGATTATTTAGTAGATAATGATCACTTCGACAATAACTGCAAAAATTTTAGGAACTTAAAATGTTCCGAGAAATCAATTGGTGTCAAACAAACTGCAAAGTCTTTCGAAGTTTTTAAGTTATCGACAAATACTTGCTTTTGAACATACCTAAAAATCACAAAATTGAATCCAAAATTATCCTAATTTGTCAAAAACAGATCAAAAAGTCGTCAAATTATAGTAGAATAAGTATTTTAATCCTTTTTGAGTCTGTTGAGATAAAAACTGTCAAAAACAGATCAAAAAGTCATCAAATTATAGTAGAATAAGTATTTTAATCCTTTTTGAGTCTGTTGGGATAAAAACTAGTTTTTTTTTGAAAAATTTACTAAAAAGTTTCTAATTTGAAAAGAGACTTACGTCCATGTCTTAGTCTTAACAAAATCAAAGAAATAAATTCCTCCAATTTGCGTTTTATAGATAAACTAACTTTAGTCATTACCAAAAAAACGTCACTCCAACATAAAACAGATTTGTAAAATATCAGCAAAGTTCGAACCTTCGTACCTGAAAATTTGTCTAAATGGACTTATTTCGTTATAGTAAGTACTGATGAACTGCCCATGTGTATTTGTATATGATTGATTTTTTTTTTAATTAACGTGACTCTGCTATATTTATTTTAATTATTATGGAGTAGTTACATTTGTAACTATGGTCCGTTTTTTTTAATAAACAATTGTCAGTGTAAAAATCAAGTATAAAAGTAGTTCATATCGCTTTAAAAGAGAAAATTGAGAAATTAGATTTATATTACGTACCCGGATTTGGGGTGAGCAATACACCTAGTTATACACATTTCTTCAATTAAAGCCATAAACAAAAATTCTTACTGATTTTGACACTGACAATTGTTTATTAAAAAAAACGGATAATATGTAATTTTTTTACTATGTTGCCAGATTTTTAGCTTTCTGGATATAAAAAAGACAATTTTGACAGTTTAATGTTGATGATTATTAAAAAATAATTTTCAGTTTTGTTGACGTGGAAGAGTAGAGGAAGTTAGTCTCTTTCTTGGTTCTATCACCGATTAAAAATATTTTAAGAAACTAAGAGAAAAAAAATCTTGACTTTATTTCTTAGGCACGCCGAGTTAATTTAGAGTTAAATATAAACTTCAGATTAAAGTCCAAAAAACATATTTCCAACTTCGAGTTAATAATTTAGCCTTTTTCTAATTCAGACCTAAGGTAGTAATTGAAAGATCATTATTTAACTAAAAGTTAACATTAAGTTTAAGTTGATTGGAGTTATTTGACACAAAGTTAACTCACTATTGAAATAACAAGCCTTAATACTGCCAAGAGTAAATAATTTTTAATTACTTTTGTGGAGTTTGTTGCTTTTATTATTATTATTATTATTATTATTATTTTATTTTCGAAATTAATTATTACCACACGTTGAAAATGTGTGTTAGCGACCACTTTTTGTGAATTGTGAATCGCCATAAGAAAGGGTTGAAGAGGGTTGATGCTAAATTATGAGGGAAAGCCGTCCCTTGAGAAATTCGACGTATTTTAACATCAATCAAAAAAATATTATCTCCCTGTGTTTGGAGCTTTAAAGCTTGATGCTTGCCATTTAATTTAATTCTTTTCCCGTACGACTCTAGATTTATTAAAGTAAGTGACTCTTTCGTAGAAAAATAATTCGCATTCCCCGCATTTTTGACCGAGTTAAAATATTTCCATCTGAAAAGAAAGCAAGAACGAAATTCTCTCGTGAACAATGTATGGCAATGCAACGTAACAACAAACTTTGTAAAAGCATTTCTGCGTCATTGTTCAAAGGTGTCAGGCTTCAACTTTCCATTATCGTCTTCGACAACTCCCTGCATACTTAATACACTTTACGGAGGAATATCCAAGCAATGTGCAGATTCTTTGTAGAATGCTGCATCAATTATTACAGCATTTCAACCGGAGGAAACAAAAGATTAAGTACAAGAAACTCTAATTTCGCCACGTTTCAAGAAGAAAATGAACTAATTTTAGAATCGCGATCTGAGCGGGAAAAACCTTGTTTTCATCAAAACGAGATATTCTTATTTATGTTGGGCGGTGACGCTTTAATAGAATCCACCTCGCAACCGCCGGAGAAAATTTTATCCAAAAGTCCCCGAGAGACTCGTTCACGTTAAAAAACCGCGACCTGTATTAAACATGATTTATGCTAAATCTTAATGCCCCTGTTGTTCAAAAACAGTATTAATTTTGCCAATTTCCATTTCCCGCTAGTCCGGGACTAAAATATCGAAAAGTAATCTCTTGCGCAAAAAATTAATGCACTTTGTTCTTAAGCCGGTTGATATTTAAAGTTTTTTAATTATATCCGGCGCCAGAGGCAGATTTTAATTTCAAACTTGAAAAACATTTCCTGCCAGTCAATACCGGGTGTTTCCGCAGGTCATGCATCATGAATTTGTCGACTGTGACAATAACAAACCTGGAGGAAAATGCGCTGCATTAACGCCAGGAGATTTCCTTTCGAGATTGGAGAGTCTCAATTTGTTTTTTATCGAACACCATAGGGTATATCTAAACTACTTTCAACGGTTACAAGATTTATATCTTGGAAATCTATTTGTACGACGTTGAACCAGAAACACTTCGAGCAAACGCGAAAAATAAATTCGAAATTAATTTCTTTTATAGTTTTGCCAGCGAGTTTGAAAACTTCCAACGAGCGTGACGCAAATTTGCAGAAATTAAGATTATTCTCACACAGCGCAATAAACGTTTTAAAGACTTTAACGACTTAAAGCCGGAAAAATTACCGACTTTACGATCCCTTCAATGGCTTTACAACTCGCAGCGACTAAAAATTCCAAATGACAGCGTGTATATCTCTGCCATATATCATTAAATGCAGAGCTTAATTGTGTAAAATTGTCGCGTTGAAAAAATTGTCAACAGAGGAAGCTTCCTTTTAGAACGACCGAAACTGCATTAGTTCGAACTGAAGTAATTAAACCCTGAGCTTAATAAATACGATTGTACTCTCACTCCTCCAGGGAATCCTCGATCAGGAACAGGACAGATCTATTAACTTTTACGATACAAGCATGCCAACCTTTGATCGTCCACTAATAGTAACTTAACGAAAAGCACTCGAATCGATTCAAATTCAAAGAAAAAGCACTGAAAACACACAAACCGATTCTTTTCATTCCGGCGAGCTTTCGATCTGGAATTCGGAGATGTGCAAAATGGGCTTAATTATGTCGCGGAAGCGGTCGTCGTCCTACCATCTCAATCGATTTTAATCTAAAGTCGGCTTTTTCGAAATCCCGATGTAGAGAACGGAATCGTATCAAAAGCTCGACATTAATGCACGACTGCTTTTGCTCCACTCTGATCGGTATCTGTGGACCTTCCACAGACGGTTTTTGGAGGCCTTCAGATACGTGACGTTTAATAAAGCCGGCTTCTTATCTCTTGTATTAAAATAAAGAGTGATTCGTTTAATTGCAAAGGCGAAATTACGAACGATGATTTATGGAGGTTTTAGAAACGATAAATGCGAAATACAAGAGGATAGTGGAATGTAACACTGCCGTCGATTAATTATTTACGAGCTACATTTAAACCGATATATTTTCTACGTGGCAGTTACAATAATAATAAATTGCAGAGATTTATTGCAGGTGCTGAAAAACAAAGTGTTAACAATATAACTAATCGTTTGAGGATTGAAGACGAAATATCGAGATGAGAAATTGCCTGTGACATTTTGTTTCGTAAATAAAAAAATTGCGCTTTATCCACGTTTTTCCAGAACTGGCAAACACAATATTGAAAACACAAAATCTTGAAAACATCCAAAAACAATAAATAAATATTACATGATTTTGTTTCAGGTTTCTGAATGTCTCATTCTCATAAAAAACATGTAAGTTCACTGTTTTATTAATTAATTATGGGGCATTTCACGTGAAGCGGACAACTCAAAAAAATGCGACAACCTGGAATTCGGTTAAAATTGTTCTCCTAAAAGGTATGAATGTAAATACGTGATGATTTTTTGTGAGCGACTTATTTAAAAAGTTATTGACTTCTAAAAATTGACCAAATATTAAGCAGAACGTTCTTGTAAACTGTATTTCTAATTAAACAGTAAATAGTAAAAAATTTAAAATGTTGCTTTATACAGAAAATTCACTGTTCTTTTTAAATCTAAAATCAAATTTGAAATTTGAATTTTTTTTCGTGTAGAAAACCGGAAGTGAAGTTTCAAATCCGAATTTTAGTAACTTGGACCATTTTTTTTTTAAATTATTTTTATTTCAAAAAATAGCTTAAAGTAAATAGAATTTACACTGTAAGTCGCAAAATGGGATCTCTACTCGTTTAGGAGATACAGTACTTAATGCACGTGATAGACCGGTTTACGCAAAAAATTACGCGCTTTTGTGTACATTAAGTACATTATCTCCTAAACGAATAGAGATCCCATTTTGCGACTTATAGTGTAAAATATATACAGGGTGATTCTTTTAGGGCCTACATTAGAAACTTTTTAACTTCTAATATAGCTAGAGCTTTAAAATTTTGCATACGATCCAAATCGACCATTCTGAGTTTAACTAAATTATTTTCAAAATGGCTGACTTCCGGAACTACAAGAAATTGGCGCCAAGTTTGAAATTTTAAATAGTAACCTCACATTTTTATTGCATTTTTGAATTCACCTTCTCATACTGAGTAAAATTTACCCAAGTTGTTAGTACTTATCTGTCATAGTTTTTGACATATGTCAATTTTTTTGCTAAAATTTTCATTTGAAGGGGTTTATTTAAAATATCATAGCTCTTGAACCCTTTGCAACAAGTGAATAATTTTTTTTTGCATTCGATAACCAAAGATTTGAAGAGCCTTCCGGAATTTTCAAAATTATTAACTGTCAAAATTCAAGGCTAGTATGATTTTTTTTAAATTGTTATCAAAAAACGGTTATAACTCAGTTTATTCAAATGGAACGACCCTATTTTCTTAACGGCAATCGAAAGAACATCGACATTTATGGTGACTTTTATCAACACGTCCTATACCTATCTCTCGCAGTTTTTGAAATAATCACAAAAAACGGATTTTACTTTGTAATTTTCATCGTTAATCAAGTAGGCCTTGCAAAATGGTCAACAATTGTCAAACTTTAACATTTTATTTAGTTTTTAGCTGGTTGATTGTGGAATAAACAGTAAAACAATAATATTTAATTATGGTTTATTATAACTTAGTGAATTATGTAAAAAAACTCAATCAGTCTGCCATCTAATTTTGAACTTTTTAAATGAAAATGGTGGACAAATCGAACATTTCTTTTGGGTAATAGCACAACTTTATCGTATTTTTCGAAAGTTTACTCGATTAAAAATGAAAATAATGAGCTAAAATTTCGTTTTTTTCGATTATTTTAAAAACTGTAAGAGATAGGTATAGAAATTGTTGATAAAAGTCTCCATAAAAATCGATGTTCTTTTGATTGCCATTGAAAAAATAGGGTCAAATCATTTGAAAAAATTGTGTTATAATCATTTATTGATTATCATTTTAAAAAAATCATAGTAGCCTTGTAATTTGACAGTTCAAAATTCTGAAGATTTTAGAAGACCCTTCGAACTTTTGTTTATCAAATGCAAAAAAAATATTCAATTATTGTAAAGGGTTCAAAAGCTGTGCTATTTTAAACAAACCTTCGCAAATGAAAATTTGCAGAAAAAAATTGACATACTGCAAAAACTATGACAGATAAGTATCAACAACTAGGGTATATTTTAGTCAGTTTCAAAAGGTGAATTCAAAAATGCAATAAAAATAAGTGGTTACTATTTAAAATTTCAAAGTTGGCGCCAATTTCTCATCGTTCCGGAAGTTCAGACATTTTGAAAATAATTTAGTTGAACTCAGAATGGTCGATTTGGATAGTATACAAAATTCTAAATCTCTAGCTATACCATAAGTTAAAAAGTTTCTAATGTAGGCCCTAAAAGAATCAGCCTGTATAATTATAAGCTATTTTTTGAAATCAAAATAAGTGAAAAAAAACGGTCCAAGTTACTAAAATTCGGATTTGAAACTTCTCTTCCGGTTTTCTACATAAAAAAAATTTCAAATTCTAAATCGGATTTCAGAATCAAAAAGAACAAAGAATTTTCTATATAAAGCACTATTTTAAATATTTTGGTATGCATTAGTTTTTTGAATAAAAGCTTCCAAAAACTCTGTGACTCAAATTTCGTAAATTTTTTAGAAGTCAATATCTTCACAAATAAACCTCACACAAAAAAATCATTATATATTTACAATTATGCTTTCTAGGAGAACAATTATCCTGAGTATGACCGAATTTCAGGTTGTCAAATTTTTTTCGTTGTCCGCTTCACGTGAAATGCCCCTTATGTTGTAATTCCGCTAAAATGTTGCATAAAACGCTGGAAATTCATAGATTAAGCAACTTTAATGGCAATGTTCAACTCGACGTGTTAGTTTGATACTCTGTGATTAGTTCGTGAAGTTCGGTGAAATTAACAAACCGTCAATAACACAA
This sequence comes from Tribolium freemani, assembly GCA_939628115.1. NCBI lineage: Eukaryota > Metazoa > Arthropoda > Insecta > Coleoptera > Tenebrionidae > Tribolium > Tribolium freemani. Next base: position 14,230,363 of record OW626791.1, on the reverse strand, counting down.
CTCATAAAAGAGTGATTTTTGCCCCTGGTCGCGATTTTTATTGGTGGGATTTTTTAAAATTGTGATCTGATGCATCACCGTTCTATTTTTGTTAGTAAACATTAAATTATTCGCGTTTTAATGTTCCAACTGACCTGAAACTAATTTAAATTTAGTTTACGGGTGTTTGTTTTTACTCAGATTTGCTGAAAAATTAATATTAGTTTGTGAGAAAATTACGTTCAATATCGTAAAAAGAAATAACGACTTTGTGCCTCTAACATTCGAAGCGAGTTGCTAGTTTTTGTCACAGACTGGCTTAAAGTTACAATTTTGATTTAGAAATCGATGGAAATAGCTGACTGTTGCTTCCAAATGTTGCCAGCATTTTCCGATTGTAACTAAATTTTTCAACTTTATTCCCTCGAATAATAGTTTGAAATAAAATGAGTGTATCCTGCTTTTATCTCGATTTTGTGAACGTAGACGAATCAATTTCTCACAAACAATATAAGTAAATTTTCCCGTAATGGAAAAACCTGTTCGGGATTTTAAAATTAGTTGAAAAGTTCTCGTCCAACATTTGCGGCATTTGGCCTATTATTTTATGAAATTTCGCCCAAATAGCGGCATATTTCATTTGTCAAAACGCACGTTGCGGATTACCATGGTATTTTTCTATCCCGGCGCATCCACCATTTTTCAAGGCGCGCTTTTTCAGGATTGCTATCGCGGTGGCAATTTTCGTCGGTGTTTGAGACGTCTAATATGGTCCTTTATACATCGGTATTCTCAGGAGTAATCACGTCGTGTGTCTTATTCATTTAAAAACGACGCTGGGATTTTTCATCGTGTTCGTCTCAATTCTCCAAGGTGGAATCATTACAATAATACCGAATTAAAAATTAACACTTTGAAAATTCTCGCTGGGAAAGCGTTCGCTTTAATCGAGTTTTAGTGGAGCTTAGTTCGTCGCCAGGTGGTGGCATCAATTTAATTCGCTTCTTCCGTCTGATTCGATTCCTATTATGTATTCATGTAATTCGTCTGCGAGTTGTGGGAAATTTTTCAATTTGAAAAGTTTTGACATTCGTTTGATTTTTCTCGCCCGATTTACATTTTCAATCTTCTCTGATTACAAATTGGATGCGAAGGGTGGCCTACGCCTGTTTAATTCATAATGATTCAGCCAATAAAAAGCGTTTTATTTTCGATGCTCTTGGCGGTTTTTATAGGGATCGGGAATAATAATGAGGATTTTCTCCTGGATTTTTAATGCGAAGGTCTATCGACTATTGATCATTTCGTTTAGTAAAGAACGAACCACTTCTGCTACTTTTAAAACAGACGAACAATTTACACACTGCAGCTGATGCGGAAAGTGTGCAACTGGGACTTAAACATTTACTCTAATTGAAATTGATTGCCACACTAATTAATTTATTGCAAATGGAAGCACGGGAAAAAGTGAAATATTGGATAGTGGTCCAGTCCTCTGACCGAGTAACTAACAGTAAGCAAATAATTACACCACTTTTTTGCCTACGTGGTCCAAAAAATATGAATGAATAATTCAGAGAATGTGATGCACATAATTATTTTTAACGATAAAAATCAACAACGCATCATATTACGTTCTAATTGACAGAATGAACAATTACTGATGTGATAATGGTGTAAACTGCTAATTTGTTAGAAAGCCGAATACAATGAATGATCTTTTTAATATACAGGCTGTAAATGAAATAAGTACATTAATTTTAACTGGTAACAATTTTTGCTAATAACTTGTTTCAAAATTTTAGTTTTTGAGTTAAAATTATTTTAAAATCTTACATAATTTTCTTACACGCCACTGGAAACAAAGTTACCTAGTCGACAAGTTTACCGTTTACAAGTAAGTTCATAAAAATTAAATTTAATTTTATTATTGCCTTTCTTTGTTGGGGCATTTCATAAAAGGTTCGTCCAGTTGTAGGGGGAGAAAATGAGTTTAAAAAATGCGATTTTGAAAAAATGGTACATTCGTCTTGAGTCTTGTAATCACAAATATTTGATTGCAATTTTATGTAATTAATGAATTAGTGAATGTTAAAAAAACAAACAATAAACTGACAAGGAAGTATTATTGATGTTAAGGAAAATATTTAATAAAATGTTAAAAAAATGGTTTAATTTTTGTAAAAAAATCTATGGGCCAATCTTAGAATCAAATTTAAAGGAGCATTAAGTTAAATGTTGTTTATAATGTGCTGGTTACTACGGATTTGTTGACAAACATTTCACATTCTAAACAACATTTAATTTAATGCTTCTTTAAATGTGATTATGAAACTTGCCATTAATTAATAAACAAAGAATTCCGAACACTGTATTTTCTTAGAATGGCAAATAATTCAAGTAAAATTTTTAATTTTTACTTAATTAATTTTTACACCATTTTTACGGACTTTTGCACAAAACAACATTTAAGCCTCGCTTGATTAAAATGACAAATAATAATTTTGCAACAACTTAATACTAATGAATTTTATACAGAATGTAAGAATTATACCGTATTTATTTTTTAATTAAAATTAATTAATTAATTTAAAAATTTATTAATATTAAGTCGCTGCAAAAATTTTAGGACAGGCGGTGCTAAAATGTTGTTTTGTGCAAAAAGTCCGTAAAAAATTGTTATTACTTAAGGATTTTTTGCTTAAAGCATAGAAACTGTAGTATCATAAAATTTCGATTAAATACTTAGTAATTCTTATTTTATTAATATTAAAAAGTTAATATTTGATCAGTAGAATTAAAATATTTTTCGAACATTTGATTAAACATTTTTGTTAACATCAATAATACTTCCATGACAGTTTATTGATAGTTTTCTTTTAACGATTAGTAATTCATCAATTACACAAAATCGCAATTAAATTAATTAATATTAAGACGCTGCAAAATTATTATTTCTTATGTCATTCTAGAACACCTAATGTTTAAATGTTTGGTGCAAAAAGTCCGAAAAAAATTTTTATTAAGAATTTTTTACTTAAAGCATTATATGGCGACGATTCAAAAAGACACTGCAGAATTAATAAAATTTCAATAAATTAAGTTTTAATATTTTTTATTTTATAAACACCTATAATTTTTAATTAATTAATACTTATTTTCCAGAAGAATTAAAAAAATATAGTTTTGAACACTTTATTAAATATTTTCGTTATGATCAATAATACTTCCATGACAGTTTATTGACTGATTTTTTTAAACAATCACTAATTCACTAATTAATTAATTTCATAAAATCGCAATCAAATATTTGTGATTACAAAACAAAACAAAAAATTTCTCCGAGAGTATTTTCAAGTTTAAGAAGCGATAATGATTTATTGCTGGTATAATGGTTGGGGTCAGAGGGACGACGGCAATAGCAGGGGTGTTGTTGATTTTTCAAAACTGGCTAAAAACGCAATTGATCAATTGGTTAATCTGCGAAGCCAGAAATAACATTCAATTTGTAAAAATGTTCTCTTTCGTTGGATCTAAACTGTGGTAACCCGCAGAGCTGCATTACAGCTACATTATCAAACTGACAATTTATAACAAATTACTGCAGTGTGGCCAGTCTCCAGTCTGACGATTAGATTAAACCACTTTACATAGATAAACGTCCTGAAACTATCCGCGATCACTATAATTCACCATCCCTCAGGAGATACAATGCAGCGAGAACACTAAATCACCTCTTGGGTCCGTCTGACAAGGGATGCGTTGCATCCCTTCCAGGAACGTCCAAGTTTAACACCGAATCTAATTGGACAACCGCAACTAGTTGCCCAATTCAACAATTTTAAACTTACCTTACGTCTGGATGTGCGTCCAACATGGCACGCATAAGAGTGGTGCCTGATCTAGGCACTCCCCCTATGAAAATCAAGGGCATGTCCCTGTTATATTCGTAGATTTTGTGGTCGGGTCCCACCACGAATTTACTGGGCGATACCATAGCAGGATCATTTTCTGTAAGTCGTAGCAAACAAATACGGAACAGGATCGCTGCTACGAACAGCAGGAGAATGGCATAGAAGGCTGCCCTGCGTGGGCCACCTCGGCTCAACCGGAGGATCATCCTCGGGATTGTTTCACCTCATACTTGTCATAACTGGAACAAGAGAAAACGATTTAGGCTTTTTTATTTAACCCCAATGTGGAATTTAGCAGCGGTTTATTGCTTCAACAACAAGTTGAATTAATATATCATTCCCGAGAGAATATTTTTCATAAAAGTTTTTAACCGACAAACTTCGGTTTAATGACACATTCCTTGTGGAAATATTAAACGTACTATGGGAAAAATTCGGGCACAAATTAGCTGACCATTTATGTGCGACGGTGTTGACAGATATCAGGTTTTTTAGCTTGTTAAAACTGTACATGATTCGAACACCTGTGATGGCATGCGATAACCCTCATAAAACCGCTCTGATTTAATTATATAACTCAACACACCCACGAGCTGGAGCCAATGTACCTAAATTTTGGATTTTATTTGATTCACACTAATAATAAAACAGACTTTGCCTGCGGCTTGATTACACTGCTCTGCATTGTCTGCAACGAAATCCTCCTTTAAGCAAAGAAATTCAAAATTTTAAATCTCACGAAAAGCTGATATAATACAAAAAATGAGCCGCAGAATTCAACTTTTACAACTTTTAGTTTTTGAGTTACGAATTTTTTTGTTGAAGAATAAAGTACCACTATGATGTGGTTACCCTAATTTTAAGCAAAAAATTTCAAATTTTTAAATCGTTTGAAAAACCTATATTATACGTAAAATGAGCCGTAGAATTCATTGGAACAAACCGTTTTGCTCAACGACTTTTAGTTTTTTAATTATGATTTTTTTTAGTGTAAAATTTTAAATGCCTCTGTACGCGGAGCCGGTGCCCGGAGCGGCTCCGGGTTTTGACGAGAAAATAGATAATTTCAAGCGCTATCCTATGCTTTATTGATTTTTGCTCCAAGTCTTTTAGTTTCCAAGAAAAACGCAAAAAAAGGTTGCCCTTTTCACTTTTTTTGAATTTTTAAACGCCGATTACGGCGAAACTATTAGACATAGAGAAAAACGGCAAAAGCGATTAGAACCGGTATAAAAAGCGCTACAAAACGGCATAGGTTTCAAGGCGATATCTCGCAAAAAAATTCAATTTTCAAACGTCGATTACGGCCAAACTAAAAGAGCTATAGGAAAATGCTTTTTACCATCGTAAATAGCACATCAAAGTCTATCAAATAAGATGGGTTTTAATTGATTTTGAGACACTTTAAAAATTGGTCATTTTCTAGGGGGGGGGTGTTAACAAATTTTTGTTTTTTTTTATTTTCTCAATTACGGTAAAACTATTCGAAAAAGTGGAACTATTTTGGTTCGAATCTATGTAAAATGATCCGGGGAATCGATTGGCGCCAAGAAAATTAACTAATTCTGAATAATTTTTTAGTTATGAATTTTTTAAAATTTTACCTATTTTTCCTTTTATTTGCAATTTTCTCGAAAACTATTAGTCGGAGAACAATAATCTTTTTTGTAAATAATAGATAATTAAAAGAGCTTTCCGACGCTAATAAACATCATGGGGTTATCTCTAATAGTTCCGGAGTTATTGCTCGATAAATCTTCCGGGTACCGGAAATCGACCAAAATCGCGATGAAAAGTGGAAAAATCAAACATCAAAAAATCGAACCTATTGACTTTTTTTCTACTTTTAACAACTCCAGAGGATTGTAGAAACTTAGAAATGTTCATAAAACTTTGCTAGAGTGAGTTTTCATTTTTCTGGAAAACTATTAGTCGGAGAACAATGGTCTTTTTTAAAAAAGATAGATAATTAAAAGAGTTTTCCAAAGATAATAAATTTCATGAGGTTATAATAGTTCTGGAGTTATTGCTCGATAAATGTTCCGTGTACCGGAAATCGACCAAAATCTCGACAAAAAATGGAAAATAAAAATTTTAAAAATCGAACCTATTGACTTTTTTTCTACTTTTGGCAACTTGAGAGAGTTGTAAAGACATAGAAAAGTTCATAAAACCCTGCTAGAGTAACATTTTAAGCAAAAAAAATTCGAAATTTCAAATCTCGTGAAAAGCTGGTATAATACGATAATAATTTACTATTGGCATTAAATTTTATTGGCAATTCTTTTCCCGTGTAAAATTAGTGCAAGCAAAAACAACCCGTTGGTTCATTAAAAGTGATTAATTTTTTTCTCAACAAATTGCTCAAAAAGCCCGAGTAATTAGGAGGAAGCTCAAGCGGTGGCTGCGTTTGTCCAAACCCGACTTTCTTTTTTAACACTGTAACGTCCGAAACTAATTCAAAACTCTTGATGCAATTCTGAATAGTTGAGCAAATGTGTTCGTGAAGTTGAAATTGTGTATTATTCAAATAGTACAACTTGAAATATAAGCTCGGAAAACTTTGGAAATTATGCACATAAAAACATTAACGTCGCGTTTGAAAGCGATGATATCTCAAAAGACGTTGTACCTATTCAGAAAGAAACCCAAGACAATTTCATTATGACTAATGAATTTCGTGATGCAGCCAACGTTTTCCAGTTTTAATAAAGCAACTCGAAGCAATTTTAATGACGAATCTAAAAGTCATTAGACGAAAAGTTAATCTCATCCCGATTAAATAAACATAGAAAGCCGTACAAAAAATTGATTACTTTTGGCAATTGCGTACTTCATTTCCAGTCCTGCTAGAATTGCCATCTCTACGCAAACCTACAATCGAATTTCACGCCGGAAATAATACCATAAAGGAAAAATTGAACGTATCATTGTTCGTCGCTTTATGTTCGCTCCAATACCAGTCCAAGAACATCTTTCACAGAGTGCGACATGTGCACATGATTTGTTGCAAATTGTCTCTTTGATGCCGTATCCATGCATCAAATGCAATAAACCGGCAACGAAAATATTTCCCGGAGGAATCCGGTAATTACCATAACCAAATTTTTTACTATTTTTATCAATCTCGACGTTACGTCGAGACAATCTCCCAAAAGCGCCAGTCTAGATGGATTCAGACGAAAAAATGATGATACCCATTATTGTTATTGCCTTTACGGAAGCGATTTGACGAAAACGACGCAATTTCGAAGAGATTAACTTCACGTTAAGAGAAACACTGTTTTAGAGTGTTTACACACGTACTTCTTGCACGCGTATCTTGCTATATTAAATTCAAGAGGAGGCAGGAGAATATGGCTTCAGTAAATATTGACGGGGGTTATCTGACACTTTCGAAACTCCCTCGAACACTTAAGACTGACTATCTTTTTTATAAATTGTTGATTTTATTTTTTGCGAATCGGCGAAAATTGCCCATTAGCGAGATGAGCGAGAAAAAGATCAATCACGGATAGAAAAATTGACTTATTTCATCGATTTCCAACACCGACAATCGGTTATCAAGCGAGATAAAATGAACCAATCTAGGAAATGACAGTAGAGAATCCAGCTTATCAGTGATTGCCTTAACCATTCCGTTAATGGCACGCCCAACACACTCGTTCGGAAAATCGCAATAGTATGAAGTGTGTTTTTAACGGGCAAACGATTTCACAAACTTTTATTTTTCAATAGAATACATAACTGCGGAAAATTCCTCTTCGAGTAACCCGACCAGTTTAGCGAATGTTTCACATCGAAACCAACCAAATTTTCCCGAAAAAAACACCAGATGGAACTTTTTAAAATAAAAATTTGAGTTACAAAAAACAGTTTCAAGACACGTCATTTTTCTGTGAGCACTGTCTCACAAATCGACAAACTATAACAGTTTTTTTACGGAAAATGCAAAAATTTAAATAATACAACAATAACGATAAAAATATATAAAAAAATGTTTTTTAAAAAAAGCTTTTATTTAAAAGATGCACTAAAAAGTAAAAAATAATGTATTTCAATCACAGAAGAATATTTTTTCTTACAGGTTAAAATTCTAAAATTTATAAAAGCTTTGTCAACTGTACAAAGTAATTTTGTAATGCCGTAGATTTATAACTCCCAAAGCTTTTATAAATTTCAGAATTTTAACCTGTAAGAAAAAATATTCTCCTGTGATTGAAATACATTATTTTTACTTTTTAGTGTCTTTTAGTCTTTTAAATAAAAGTTTTTTTAAAACATTTTTTTATATATTTTTATTTTTTGCTTATTAGTCTTTATTTATTGTATTTATTGTTATTACACTGTACATCTACCGTGACGTCCAAATGACCAACATGCCGTCTATGTAGGTATAAGTTACCGTATGCACAAATCGAGAACCCCTGTGTAAACATAACCTAAAATTTTAAAACCCCATTTAACACCTTTAGGGGATAATTAACTATATAGAATTGCATTGCCACGCAGATTACGTAAGCATGTTAAATTTCATTTCATTGCGACTACAGGAACCCTCTCAAATTTACAAATCGAGAACCCCTTTGTAACCATAACAATTTCAATTCAGTGGGACAACGGGAACCCTTCCAAATTTGGCTCCGAAAAAATAACCGACAGACAGATAACATTGTGAGTTAAATAAAAGCTTTTAAAAAGGAGACTTTGGCTGTCATCAAAAACCTAAACAACTCGGACAATTTATAATCACTTTTCTTTAGCACAAAAAAAAGATGATTAAATAAGAACAAAAACGCAAATAAAAGTAAAAATAGCCAAATCTTTGATGTAATGTGTGCATTTGAATTTAAAGAATTTTAACAAAATATCGGTCAAATAAGTTGAAGGACTTGGTGAATAAATGAAAAAAATTAGGTAAAATTAGAACAAAATTGATCTTATTTTTGACAATACCTATTCACAAAGTGGAGCTTTGACGCCTCTTAGAGCCAATACTTTTTCCTCCCTTCAAAGCAAACAAACAATGAGTAAACAGTCAAAGGCAGTAGATATGTCCTGAATCCCTTGACGAACTTCATTGAATTATAAATAGAAAATAGGTCAATTTTGCATGTAATTTCCTGCTTTTTGCATGACGATACTTTTGATCCCGACAAATTAAATTAATTAACTCTCCACATGAAAATGTTGGAACTCAAATTCTAATTTGAGCGTCCTGTTCTGGAAATCATACTAATCACAGTTACCTTTCGCTATTTATTCGGTTTTTGGCCAAATTTTGTAAGTTTTACCATGAATAATTAAAGGCCAATTTAGCAATTAATCTGTCGTTAATTGAATAATCCGAACGCTATTAGGAATTATTTGGCGGTTTTGTACATTATTTGCACTAATTTACCTAGAATTGTAAAATTATTGCACGTAGTGAATGTAGTCGGAATATTGGAATAATCCAATCAGTATTCCGTATTGACTTTGTTAGTATGAGAAATGCAGGTCTTGGTTAAGCAAATTGCTTCTATTTAATCAGAACACGTACGTGCCACCGGCCATAACTAACTCGAAAATATTTGCCCTTATTAGTTAAAAAATTGAGACCTAAATCAATCAGCACAAATTGCAAATTCAGAATTCTCGAGATTCCACAACTAATTACAAATTTACCTGGCTATAAATATGCCGTTGCATTAAAAGAATGGAAATTTCTAGACTCGCAGAAAAGACGTCCATTCTTTTGTGCAAAACTTGTTTCTTGTCGCGCATTTATATCCCGAAGTTCTCTTAATCATTCTTTTCATTTCTGTTTTGCCAGCCTCTATAACGATAACACACTTTTTGCCAGCACAAGCATTTATAAATTGCACGATCTTAATTTCATTCCGGGTTGAACCGGGCACATAATTAGAAGAAGACATGTAAAGACGAGTTGGTACTTCAACTAATCAATTCGCAAGCCTGAAAAGGGATTCAGACTGAAAATCGCGACGTTTAAATTAAGCTTCAGTGGTGCACATATCTTTAAAATATTTCAATCGCATTTGGAATTTTCATCCAAAACCAATAATGAATTTGTGTATGTCATTACGCAAACATTAATTTTTGTTATCATCATTGTTGTTGCCTTTTGCAGGTGGAAATTATTTAATTAATTCCAACAAAGCAATAAAAACAACAACAAAATTCTCCACTTGGTTACCATAAATAAAATCACGACTTCACAAAAGCTTGTTAATACAACCATAACTTATCAACTATTGCAGACCTGTTATCGGTTAGTGGAAATAAACGGCAATCATAAATTTAAAATATTCCCGTAATATCCGAAAATGCAGAAAGCTTATGTTTGAAAATGCTTTATGCGAATGTTGAACCAGATTCCCCAATATTTATTAAAAAGCACAAGTACAATAACACATTGTTTATTGTAATTACTGACTCTAATAGCATTTTATGCATGAGCTGTCATAAAACATTAATTAGTGCATTTATATTTTATCATGAATTTTAAGTTCAAATGTTATCAGAGCCACGCACATTATTTTAACATTTTTTTCAAAAACTGAATCTGGTGGTGGAAAGAGTTATTTTAAGCCTGGCATAGCCGCGAAAAGGGCGGTATAATGTGGCGTAACAAAATACTGAAAAACGGAAATACATATAACTTGGTAGAGTGCGAGGGTGTCGCAAATCTGGAAATGCCGTAGGGGCGTTGTTTATGATCCGTCAGACACGAAACAGGTGGACGTCGAATGTGGTGGCAAAAATAAACACAAAAATGTATCCAACTAAACAACAAAATCGTAATGTACAAGTTTTTTTCCAATGGATTTTGACTGGAAATGTGCCATTAGGAGAAAATAGAAACGAGGCTCTGATAAAACCAGGCCTTGGGCTGTTTGGAGTTTTGGACTTGTTGCTTCACCCAGCTAAACCCGGTCCGAATAATTAAAAATGAATTATCTCAATCCAAAACTTAAGTTCTTCAAAACAACCGCTAGGATTATAACTTGTCTCGAACTTTGGAGAGAAATATCAAAGTATCATGCATTCATCCATAATCCAAAGTTATCCAACTTTAATATTGAAAATATTTAACGCCCAGAATGCATCTAAAATGCTGATGTAAAAGATACCCAAAGCGGTGATAAATCTACGAGTTCGCAACACGCTGTGGCGAAATGGAACATCTATCGTTTAGTTTCAAAGCTTTTCGGTAATCTGGGCCGGATAAACAGGTTTAGGGCTTGATTAATTCCTTGCGAATAATTTCGAATTTGTTAAAAATATTAAACTTGGTCTTTTTTGCAAGTCGTCTCGCCTCGATACGCCCTATCATAATAACATTCAGGAGAATGTTCCTTTAAACCGGCTCTAGCTCGGAGGTGAATTGATCCGTCCATAACACATTCCGGTTGATACCTTCCTTCACTGACTTAATTCGATCTCAAAGCCCAAAATACATCAAAACATCCCTCGTTTCCATACATCCCCAAGACAAATAAATCGTTTTGAGCAAAACGCCAACCACCTGTCAATTTAATTGACCTGGAACGTTCGCGAACATCTTACAAGTTGCGACCGAGACAGAATTTCAATTTCCTCTATTCCTAATCTCCGGAGGAATTCTCGTCTCGGAAAAATCCGACTTTCTCTCGGTCCACTATGACAATATAACGAAGGCGGCCTTACCTTAATATTATTATTTTTATTTCACTGGTTACAAGTGCAGCACACGTAATACCATTTCGGTAAATCGTTTAGAACAAATTCGATGCTAGGCAGTTTAATTTGGGAAAGTTATCAGATCATGAATATTGTTCCAGACATTACTAATCCGGCAATTACAGTGGTTAAATCGTCTAATGACTACAAATTATAAAGTATGACATTCCCAACGGTTCTTTTTATGTTATTATTCCGGTATCTTCGGTTCGGTAAAGTGTGCTAAAGCAAGTTTCACTGTCTCGAAAATGTTCCATTACAGGCAAACGACGCTTCGTTTCAGTTGTTTCAGCAGTAAAAAGTTTGACCACCCAAGTATCAATGTGTGTGTTAGAGGAAATCGACTGGAAAAGACCTGTGGAAACTAAAACAGCTGCAAACAATACCGTAAAAATAATGGGCTGAAAGAAACCCAAAATGCCATCCCAATTGCAAAATAATTGTTAATGACAGGCTGTCCTAAAGTTTCATTTCTCCAACACCATTAACACTAGTTTACAGTATATCTGTTGCCTCAGATTTTTTTGCTGATATTGAATATTGGATGCTGATTACGAAACAGCCAACAGCTTTTTTCTATCAGCTTAGTTTTCGCAGAATACGTAACCCATATTAGCATTTATTTAGAAAATTGCACATAGCTTTTTTAGTTATTTACTTCTTTGTTGCCTCACATTTTTGCTGTTGTTAAGTAATTGTTGGATGCTGATTTCAAAACTGCAAACAGATTTATTCTATCAGCTCTAGTTTTTGAGATGTAGTCAACTCAAGTCAGTATTTCTTTAAAAAAGGACGCAACTTTTAGTCATTTACTTAAATGTTGCCTCAGATTTTTTTGCTGTTATTGAATTGGATTGGATGCTGATTTCAAAACAGCCAACAGATTTTTTCTATCAGCTCTAGTTTTCCGAGACATAGGCAACTCATCTTAGCATTTATTTAGAAAAATGCACACAGCTTTTTTAGTCATTTACTTCTTTGTTGCCTCAGATTTTTTGATGTTGTTAAGTAATTATTGGATGCTGATTTCAAAACTGCAAACAGATTTATTCTATCAGCTCTAGTTATTGAGATAATAGATAACTCAAGTCAGTATTTCTTTAAAAAAGGACGCAACTTTTAGTCATTTACTTAAATGTTGTTCCAGATTTTTTTGCTGTTATTGAACGCTGATTTCAAAACTGCAAACAGATTTATTCTATCAGCTCTAGTTTTTGAGATATAGCTAACTCAAGTCAGTATTTCTTTAAAAAAGGACGCAACTTTTAGTTCTTTAAAAAAGGACGCAACTTTTAATCATTTACTTAAATGTTGTTCCAGATTTTATTGCTGTTATTGAATGACTGTTGGATGTTGATTTCAAAACTGCAAACAGATTTATTCTATCAGCTCTAGTTTTTGAGATATAGATAACTCAAGTCAGTATTTCTTTAAAAAAGGACGCAACTTTTAGTCATTTACTTAAATGTTGTTCCAGATTTTATTGCTGTTATTGAATGACTGTTGGATGTTGATTTCAAAACTGCAAACAGATTTATTCTATCAGCTCTAGTTTTTGAGATATAGCTAACTCAAGTCAGTATTTCTTTAAAAAAGGACGCAACTTTTAGTCATTTACTTAAATGTTGTTCCAGATTTTTTGCTGTTATTTTATGACTGTTGGATGCTGATTTCAAAACTGCAGCTCTAGTTTTTGAGATATAGATAACTCAAGTCAGTATTTCTTTAAAAAAGGACGCAACTTTTAGTCATTTACTTAAATGTTGTTCCAGATTTTTTTGCTGTTATTGAATGACTGTTGGTTGCTGATTTCAAAACTGCAAACAGATTTATTCTATCAGCTCTAGTTATTGAGATATAGCTAACTCAAGTCAGTATTTCTTTAAAAAAGGACGCAACTTTTAGTCATTTACTTAAATGTTGTTCCAGATTTTTTTGCTGTTATTGAATGACTGTTGGATGCTGATTTCAAAACTGCAGACGGATTTATTCTATCAGCTCTAGTTTTTGAGATATAGCTAACTCAAGTCAGTATTTCATTAAAAAAGGACGCATCTTTTAGTCATTTACTTAAATATTGTCTCAGATTTTTTTGCTGTTATTGAATGACTGTTGGATGTTGATTTCAAAACAGCCAACAGATTTATTTTATCAGCTCTAGTTTTTGAGATATAGCTAACTCAAGTCAGTATTTCTTTAAAAAAGGATGCAAGTTTTAGTCATTTACTTAAATGTTGTTCCAGATTTTTTTGCTGTTATTGAATGACTGTTGGATGTTGATTTCAAGACTGCAAACAGATTTATTCTATCAGCTCTAGTTTTTGAGATATAGATAACTCAAGTCAGTATTTCTTTAAAAAAGGACGCAATTTTTGGTCGTTTACTTAAATGTTGTCCCAGATTTTTTTTGCTGTTATTGAATGACTGCTGGATGCTGATTTCAAAACAGCCAACAGATTTTTTTTATCAGCTCTAGTTTTCGAGATATAGGCAACTCATCTTAGCATTTATTTAGAAAAATGCACATAGCTTTTTTAGTCATTTACTTCTTTGTTGCCTCAGATTTTTTTGCTGTTGTTGAGTAACTGTTGAACGCTGCTTTTAAAACAGCCAACAGATTTTTCCTACCAGCTCTAGTTTTGGAGATATAGGTAACTCATATTACCACTTTCCGCACTTTTTATAAGCTCTAAAATGGAAACTCGAGCTGATGGCCAAATTTGGACGTCAAGATTGAAATCTACACTACAAAAAAATATGGAACTTTTAAATTTTCAGCAACAGACCAAAAGTGAAATTCTGTAAACCAGTGTAATTATTGAAAAACTCAGCAAGAGAAACTAGTGTAGGAGCAATTTTTTAGAACACTCTTTTTTGTATAAAATAATAAAACAAACAATATTGTGGAAAAAATGGGAGATTAGAAGTTACTACGCTGATTGACTTCACCGTACATAAAAATGTCAGTAAACCCAGAGGCCATGAGTTATATGTGCAACTTTTTTATTTCCCGTTGTTTTTGTGATAATATATTCCGAACTAAAACAAACAAACACACATAACCAGGGGGAAAACTTATCCCACAAATCTGAAATAATAACAATAAACTAACCATCCAATCATGTGGCGTTATTCATTTTGCAAAAAAGCTTCCATTCTAAAACAAAGCTAATCCAACATTTTAAACCCTAATGGAGAAACATCGGACCGAGTAATTATCGTTAAAGTAGAAATGATGGCTCCAACTACTCCGAGCTTAAAATTTAAAACTGCACTTTTCAACGTGCAAAGAAAAACTTCCAAACTCTAATTTGGCGATGAGTTATTAAAATTGGTATCTCGGCTAGAAATGTTCTATTGTCAGCGGTCACGTTCAGTTCGTGTCAAATTTTCCACATGTCACACAACAACAAAGAAAAACTCCATTTAGAATTCGAAGAATAAGAATAAATTTGCTTTACCCTGGGGGTTATTAGGCGCATGTTTTGATCCACTTTTGCAATATCTGTCCACAACATCGATAAATTTAATCCATTGCCTTCAAACAGAAATACGACTTTCACATCAGAAGAAGAAAAAAACACTTTATTTATTAGATCGTCATCGTCTTACGATCTATATTTCAGGACGTGCGCTTGAAAATATCAAATTTAGTTCCAGATGTTTGCATCAACGAACAAACATCCTGGGCAAACTTAAAACCCCTAGTTCTCCACCAGAGACGAACGATGGCAAAGTCTAAATTTAAAGCGTTGTTATTTATTCCTCTTTATACGACAAGAACGCAGTCATATTTCGCATTTAATAAGAAATGCAGAATACGGACGGACGTTTATTCCCCGACTCTTCTTCACTGCTTTGAAGATATCAATATAAAGCCACCGAAGAGGTTAATAATTCATAAATGCAGGTCGTGTTGTCTTCCCTGTCATTACTTTCCCAAAGTGCTGCTGTTTTGTTGAACGACCTTATGCTATCGTACACTTATCGACTATTATGTAAAATTACCGGATCGTGTCTTTGCCACTTTAGTTGTTAAGAACACACGTTCCGCACGTTTCCCGGTGAGAAATGTGCGGCTTAATGTCTCCTTCGCAAGCGTTTTTGTCAGTGAGACGTTTTCCAGGACCTGCATTTCTACAATAAAAGCTCTCTTGTTTCGGGTCAAAGCAACACAAAACGTACAATTTGAATAAGTGCGTCTTGATTATGCACTCCCACTTTTCTCTTTTCACTCCTCGTGTACTTCTAATACCGAAAAATAAATAAAGATTTCGTGCCGCTTCGCTTAGAGCGCGAATTTTCCTCCCACATTTCACACGAAAAGTACGTTTGATTAATGACCAGAAGCGCGATATTCCCTTTGCCCTCCGTTTGATGTGTGCATGAGAACAAAGGGCAGGTTCAACAAAAACGCCCATTTCACAAACGTACAAAAAAAAAATTGTTTATTTGTAATTAAACATTACACGAGTCGCGCTTATTGAAATCTCTAACTTTAATTAAAAAATGGTTCATTTCTGTTTTAACGAGCCCAATTTGTAAGTCCGTAAATCACTAATTATCATATTAAAAGCTCCCCCGAAAAAATCCTACAGTCGTGAACGCGTCATAAAACCGAAAGCTTTTCGCTTCTGTATTTGTAATTTTGTGCCCCAGATTGCCTTTTGTTGATAAAAGACGCTTCATTCTAACATTATAAGGGATAATTTCGGATATTTACAATGGCGTGACAAAGAAACGAAATAAGACGAAATGGAAGCGAGAAAAAACTGCCGTTGACAAGCTGATAGTACAAAGGCTAGAGTCGAGACGTGATAAAAGAAAATAATTGCTTAATTTCTAGAGAGTGCACACTTGAAAGATATGAAGGGGTTTCCTCACACTTTGTTCCAACTTTAATTATAATTCGGGTCATGGTGTAAAAATATTTTTCTAAAATTTGCATTTTACTGTATTGAAAAAATAGTTTTATTTATTTACGGACGACCAAAACGCATCACCGTTAGTTAATTGATAAAAAACAACAACAGTTCGTGATGCTCACTTCAAAGAGGAAAAATATTTCCATTCAATACACCGTCAATAAATGATTAACAAATAATGTATTAAAATATAGTAAAAATCCTTTATTTGTTGAACACCACACATTTGCGCATCAATCACACGAATGAAATTTTAATCAGATTTGGGTTTAAACCACATGCAAATTTACTTTAACATGGGCTTATTATTAAAACAGATTGGCATAAATATGCAGTGTAAATTTCTAACACCTGGAAAAATTTTGTTACAGTTCTAAAAGTAGGGTCCACCCTTGTCGAAATACTTCACTTGGCAGTCCAGTAACAGAACAAACACGTACGATAAAAAAAACTGAACGAACTACGGACCCAAAGAAAGTGAAATCATATTACATCCACTCGAGAAAATGGAAACGAAACGTCCTTCAGGGAATTGTGTTTATGCAATGCAGTCCGAAGGATTTCGACACTAATTTGACTCGATATTAGTACGTTATTGTAGAAATCTATTTGGCGAGTCGGAAAACATCCCATTTTACGACAAAATTAAAGCTTTTGAAGTGTCCTTGCCATTGTTGTCCCCATTTACTTTGAGTGGAATTCGATTAAATGCAAATAAAGTTTTAATAGACAAGCTGTGTTTAAAGAACCCCTTTACAAAAAACACAATGATCGTCCTTGGCGTTATTTGTTCACTAAGGTAATCTCGCTTCGATTTAGGCACCGGTCGAATAATTTGAGAGTTCCGCAAACATTCACAAACCCTCCAAAAGACGTCGAGTGTCAAAAAGTATTTAGATTTTTACGTTTGCTCTCGATAGTTTCGGGTGTAAACGAACCTGAGAGCTCTTTGTAATCTTACTGTGAGCAAGAGTTTCAGCCAAAGTTTACTCCTAAGAAAGCCGACGCCTCCGCATGCATACAGGGTGTTCCGTCTAAACCCCACATTAGAAGTATTGAAAGTTCTAATAAAGATATTTATCTGAGAGTTGGTACTCAGGCATAATCCATTGAGTTATGCTCGATGAAAATATTTTCAAGATGGCGGCACTTCCGGTTATACCGGAAGTCGCTATTAACTTTCTTATTTCAAATGGAATGCTATATTTTTCACTGCGTTTTTGGATTAGTTGAGTTATTTTAAGGGAGTTTTTATTAGCTTTCCCTGTACCTAAGTTTAACCGTTTTCGAGAAATTTAGGATTTTTGAAAATTTTTGAATTGGCACCTGTCCCTTAAAAAATCGTTAACTCGCTTAGTTTTAGAGATTTCGAAATCATGTTTGGAGAATTGAAAGAGAAAGCCTATATCTGTTGTTCAGTGTGATCAAAACTGGAATTGAAGTTAATAAACCCAAAAATTTTAAGGTTAAGTTTGGACAACTTCAAGTACCCAAAACGTAATTTTTTCAAATGGGATGTCCCAATTTTTATTCTACTAGATGGCAGAGAATTTTTTTCTGCATCAATCTGTATTAGCATTCCCTATATCTATCTGTGATAATTTTCAAGTTATGTTGTTTTTTTTTGTTATTGTAGGAAATTTCTTACTAACCACAGCTATTTTTGCATAGTTTGCCATAAAAATATTTCTGATTAAACTTAAACGACAAACTCTGTTCAAAATTGTGTTATCAGACTGTGAAAACAAAATAAATTCATTGGGTGTTGGTTTTAAAAACTTTAATTTCTCACTTTTTTTCATTCGTTTCCATGGCAATCTATGAAAAAAGGCCTATGGCTAATGAATTTCTCAATCCCAACAAAAAGGTATTGTAACTTGAAAACTATTAAACATAAGTGTAGGGAATATATATATTCGTATGACAACAAAACGGACAATAATACTTGTACATAGAAGAAATTACAAAACTTTGATAGTGGACAACCAAGTTTTCACTTCTGGCGACAACTCATGAATTTCGGTGAAGCCTCCTTGAAAACTCGTAAGTCGACATTCTTCGACAAGATGTTGGACAGTTTCTTCCACTTGACCACATTGGCAATATGGATTTTCGATAGCATTCCATTTAAATAACATTGAAATACATCTCGCATGGCCAGTTCTTAGTCTGTTCAATTTCACCCAGACCCACCTTGGTTGATCCATTCCAGATACACTTTTTGTTGGATCTTCTATTAAATCTTTATTGAAAAGTTGGACATTTGACCACATATTGCGCCACTCATTAATAATGAAAAAGTTTTCGATGTCAGAAGTTTCAACCCAAAAAGGTTTTCTGGATTTTAATCGATTTTCGGGGGCAATTAGATCAGACCATATTGGATAATCTTGGGGATGTCTGCTATATTTGATCCACAGTTTCTTGACTGAAAGTTTTCTTCTTAGTATCGGTGGAGCAATATTAGACAATACTGGAAGCCATTCAGTGGGGGTTGATTTCAAAGTGCCAGTTATGACTCGCATAGCAGTGTTTAATTGTGCATCAATTTTGCTTGTATGTGAACTGTTCATCCAAACAGCACTGCAATATTCTGCCGTTGAAAAGACTAATGCAAGAGCCGAGACACGAAGAGTTTTAGCATTAGCACCCCAAGTCGAACCGGCCAACTTTAGTAGAATGTTATTTCTTGTTTTCAGTTTTTGCCTTAATTTTTCAAGGTGAAACTTGTAGGTGAGCGAACAGTCAAGAGAGACACCAAGGTAAACTGGATGAAAGTTGTGTTTAAGTAGTGTTCCATTTAAAGAGACGTTCAATTTCCTTTCTTTTTGAGAATTTGATAAATGGAAGCAGGAAACTTCTGTTTTTGTTGGATTTACACATAGACGCCACTGTTTGAAGTAATCACACAAAACAGAAGCATCTTGAGAAAGTTGTTCCTCTAATCGATGAAATTCTTTATGTTGAAAAGTCAGTGCAATATCGTCAGCATAGACAAACTTTCTTGAAAGCGTTTCAGGGAGGTCACTCGTATATACATTGAAAAGTAAAGGAGATAATACTGCACCCTGAGGAAGACCATTGTTGAGAGTTTTGATTTTGCTTGATTTTTCACCGACAAAAACTCGAAATTTTCTGTTTGTTAACATGCTCTCGATAAGACTGACAATACGCTTGCAAGGTACAACTTTATAAAGTTTGTGTATTAAACCATCCTTCCAAACTGTATCATAAGTGTAGGGAATGTTAACACAGATCGAAGCAGAATTAAATTCTCTACCATCTAGTGAAATAAAACTTTTGTCATTTCATTTGAAAAAAATTAGTTATGGGTGCTTAAAGTTTGGCAAACTTAATTTTAAAAATTTGGAGTTTGTTATTCTTTTTTAGAAATTTGAAAACACCAAAGGAAAGATCTAGGCTTCCTCTTTCAAATGAGCTCAAAAATATTTCCAAATTTTTAAAAATCGCAGAGTTATCGATTTTTGAACTGGAAGGTGCAAATCCAAAAAATTTTAAAAACCATAAATATTTCGTAAACGGCTAAATTTAGGTATAGGAACAGCTTATGAAAACTACCTTAAAATAACTCTAGTAATTCAAAAACGCATTAAAAAATATAGCATTTATAACCGGAAGTGCTGCTATCTTGAGAATATTTTCATTGAGCAGGACCTAAAAAATTATGGTTGTACACAAATTTTCAGATGACTATGATTATTAGAACTCCCAATACTTCTAATGTGGGGTTTAGACAAAACAGCCTGTATAAGGAATATTCTCGGGCGTTAATTGTAGCGTCAATGTCGGGACGTGTTATACTATAATGCATGCGGAAACGCAGCCAAGCTTGTGGAGAAACGAATTTCCTTTGATAGTTGTGAGGGTTCGTTATTAGCACTAAAGCTGAATACTACAATGCATCAACCACCTTCCATTATCCATCATCTGTAATACACTACATACGAAATTGGGCCGCAGAGTTGTGCCCCTTTATCACAGTAAAGAATTCAAATTTAAAGTTTTGGTTACAATCCTTTACATGGCATTTTCCCCTTTTTAATTACACCAATTTGAGTCACCGGAAAGGATTAAATGAAAAAGAACCCCCGGGGGATTAAACCTAATCCCATTAAAAATAATGGTAAACTCATAATAATTTAACGTTATTGTTATTAAAAGTTAAGCACAGAGGGAAATAAAATCGGCCTACCTTATAAAAAGTTGGGACTAGAAAAAAATTGCAGTTTTATTAAATCTGTTGCATATTTTTGAGTATAATTTAAAGCTAATGAAGGTGACAGCCAAGTGTTTTTATTGCCGCGAAATGAGGTTTAACCATCTATTAAACCGGTGAGTTAAAATTAGCCCCACGGAATAATTAACGTGAGTCAACTGTAAAAGCAATCGAAATAGCTGAAGCATCGTATTTCAAAAATCCAAACACATAAAAAAATCTGCGCCTAAGTAATACAAGTCTGAACCTCCCCCAGCGCTATAAAAATGATATAGTGCTCCGCAGCATTTCCTTTTATTCAGGTGGTCCATTTAGAAACGACACTTGATGAACACGAGTCAGTTCCTTTAAAAAATTCTGTTTTTCGTTCCGTCTCGTGTATTTATTCATGATTCTCTCTCAACGCTTATTTCGTGAACCGTCTCTTTCATCTCGAAAATTTTCTATTATTACTTAATCCACTATTATACGGTGGAGAAAAATACGAATTTAAATTTAAAACAAGACTCGTTAACGACACTAACGAAATATTCGAAACGATCGAATTACTATAGGACAAAGAAAGCCCCGAGTTTTTCTAATGAAACGGATAAAAAAGTTTTGAATGCAGATGTTGCCCAGACATTCGCGTAATGATCCCAACTAAACTTCAATTCGAAGGATCAATTCTTCAGACTTTAATGACGTACGATTTCCTAATGTTTTACGAGCCCTAACAACTAAATGGACGAATACATTTTTGCAAGGAAAATGCACGGCAAGCTAATGAATGTTTATTTAAAAAAAAAACAAGTAAAAATTGAAGAAGTACATTTATTTTGTAACGTATGACCTATTTAAAAGCTACTTTAAAGCACTTGATATTTAACATAAAATTAAAACAAAAAACAGGAATGATATCTGACAACTAATTGTTTGGACTAAAAAAAACTTTTTAGTAATTAGTGACATCTTTAATTGGCTTTAAAGACGACTCGACTTACCGCTGGCATACTTTTAAAGAATTTGTCAGAGAATTCTGGCGTTTTTTGTTCCAAACATGTCCTACTTTATTTTTTTAAAATTTCAACGACCACTGAGGAAGATTTCTAAGATAATTTTTTACTTTGTGCCAAAAAGACAATGATATTTAAATCAGGGATGTTTGCTGGCTAAGACATAACGTTATGTCAGAATTACCGAATCAAATTATTTCAAAAGTTTTGATGTGTGACAAGAAGCATATTTTTTTTTAATAAAAGTACCGTTGTGATATAATTTTTCAGTCGGTGATCTATGACCCCAAATTGCTCAAGACCCCTTACTGTATCCTCAATACCATTTGTTCCTTGGCAAATTTAACCGTACTTTTGAGACAGTCTTTGTGAAAAATTTCTTGTTTATTTCTTAGTACTAGTTTTCGAGAATTTCAGAATCTCCAACGCATGATCAAATTACATTCATCACTAAATATGACGTTTTTCCAGTCATTGCATGTCCACTGCCACTAACTTTTGACCCCCAGAGTTCTCCCTTTTTTCTGAGCAGAAATGAGTGATGTTTTTTTTACCTAGTTAAAATCATTATTTTGGAAAGTAACAATTTGTTATTCATTTGTGTCTACCTTACAAAAACCATGTTCTGTTTTTTTATCTATCTGAGACAACATTCTCAAGAACAATTACAAAGTTAAAACCCAATAAATGTTTTGGTACTTCATCAAATTAATGTTAAACTTCTTATAGTACATACATTTAGTTACCAGGCTCAAGTGGGTAAATTTCATCATTTATATTTTTTATTCTGACAACTGATTGAAAATTACACAATAAAACCAGTTTCATAATTAAAAATAAAAATAAAGACACGGTGTCCGGAATAGCTACCGGCAAAGAATTTTTAGAATTTGCTGTTAATTTAACATTTTTTTAGAACAAATCTGTATTTTTAAAAGCTTTTATTCAACTCACAATGTTATCTGTTTGTCGGTTATTTTTTCGGAGCCAAATTTGAAAGGGTTCCCGTTGTCCCACTGAATTGAAATTTTGCATATTTACTTAATCTGCGTGACAATGCAATCCTATGTAGTTAAATACCTCCTAAAGGGGTTAAATGGTGTTTTAAAGTTTTTGGTTATGTTTACAAAGGGGTTCTCGATTTGTAAATTTGAGAGGGTTCCTGTAGTCGCAATTAAATCAAATTTAACATGCTTACGTAATCTGCGTGACAATGCAATTCTATATAGTTAATTACCCCCTAAAGGTGTTAAATGGGGTTTTAAAATTTTAGGTTATGTTTACAAAGGGGTTCTCGATTTGTACATTTTATATATTTTATCAATTTTAGAATTTTAACCTGTAAGAAAAAATATTCTCCTGTTACTGAAATACATTATTGTTTACTTTTTAGGGCATCTTTTAAATAAAAGCTTTTTTTAAACATTTTTTTTTATATATATTTTCTTAGCTTAAAATGTTTTTTAAACGACTAAACCTCTCTAAAATACTTATATCTCAGAAATTAGGTGTCATTCTTATTGCTAATTTAACTAATGTAGTTTATAGGTACACTTACTATTCCATTCTTATGATGCAAATTAAATTATTTTTGCTTCTTTTTATTATTTTTTAAAGCTACCCTGTGTGTACGTGTACATTGTACTCCAAATTTTCGGGCATAAAATTGAGTCGTTTATCGGTCAAAAAATAATTTCGTTTTAAAAAAAGAAGGTTTCAAGAAGTATGACGGTATTGGATCAATATAATTTAGATCATAATTCGTATAACACTGAACTAAAGTCGTTTCAGTTTCTTTACTACGATTTGTTTAATTCCGGTTATTCATTTTGTAACATTACTTTGTTTCATAAAAGCCGTTTTTCTATCCAGCATCATCAGGAGTGTTAGTGTTTTTTTTTTCTGAATCACGTGTTTCCTCCACAATTTTGATTGAATCTTTTATTTAAACGAAGTCTAACTCTTCTAACAGTACTAGGTTATCAATGTCATCAAAAAATTTTCACTCTTTGTAACTTTGTTAATAAAATTTCTCAAAAAATATTTGAAAATATTTCCCAAAAGACTATTATCTAAAATAATACGTAGTGCCGGCTGCCATCCCTCTATTTTTTGGGCAGCGGAGGCACTGCCAAAAATAAAATAAGATTTCGTCCAAACATTTAGTCGTTAGGGCTCGTATATTTAGACTATTTCACCACTGAAAAATCTTCAAGAACTCAAAATATAATTTATTAACATACACAAGCCCCACTTGCCTAACTTAAAAGCTGTGGAAAGGTTAGATACAACATTAAACGAACTGGTAAATAGAGCAATTTATATCTCAACGAAATGTCAGCGCTTCAAAATACTTTCTTGACAAATAACTTCAATACATAAGGAACTTCTTTTATTTGCCATTACGTACTAATGCTGTTTCAATTTCGGAAAGAATTCAGCCATTAGAAAAATGACAAATGGAATATGCAACTCCGCTCTTGTGTCTTATTAATAGTGCCGTAATAAAATTTTGTTTTATGTTATTTAATAAAAACTTGTCACCCCTCTTGCGTAATAAAAAAATTTCGAAGAGCTGACTGCGGGAAGCTTCAATTTTTTAAATGTAAATTAAAATATGAACACAGCAGCCCGAGTTGATGGAAGGGCGGCAGGTGGTAAGTGACGAATATCAAGTGTGAAGCACCCAGCTTGTGGCGTGTCAAGAACAGATGCGGTTACAGCATAAACAAGTAAAGAGGCCTTAACATCTCAACAACATGGTGCGGATAATTGAATTGCAATTTTGATTGAGCATCGAGCAACTGTATGAATTCATGTTAGCACTCGATGAAAGCAAATTAAATATATTCCGGGACCCTTTGAAACATGATGATCGTGTGGGCGTAGCGTTTTGCTCACTGGACATCGATCTTGTTGCCTGGCATTCAACTCGCATCAAGAAGGACGTAAAAGACTGTCCCCTTTCTAAATCCATCAAATCATACCTCTGGCTAATAAATATCAGGCTGAAATCCCGAAAGATGAAAGGAAACGAGAACGAACGCACAATCGATGTGAGGACAAAAAGCGTTTCCGGGCATTTCTCTTCTTGAAACACCCGGAGGCATCCCGGACGAATTTCTTTTACGGCTTCGATTGCGGATATCTGGAGGCGACCCGACAAATTCCCGACTTAAACCTGTCCCACTCATTTGCGCTTTAGCCCACGGCGTGGAAATTAAGGAAAACTCCGTTGAGGACGATGGGAAATTGCAAAAGGTTTAGGCGGAGGCGCGTGTCGGGAATCCTGCATTGTTATTTCCCGCTCTTTCTATATCATGGGACGTAATCACCTGTTATTTGTCGTGTCGGTGACAGGGGCGGATTACGGAAACATCTCAGAGACTTCACTTGCTTCATTCAAACACGGGTTAGCAGAGGACGGTTCCAGCGGTTTGCGAGAGATTGTTAGCATTAATTGTTATCACTGAATAAATAAACGCTAAATTCGATGAACTTTGCAGAGGATATTGGACGTGTGAATTGCTTGCATGTGTACATTGCTAATGTTTATTTATAAAAATGTTTAACCATTTTGTATTCGCAACGAAACATTTTATAATCATGTAGCGGCAATAATAAGCTCGATATAAAAGGAATAAATTGATAGTTGCGCCAGTAATTATCATTGGTAATCAAAAGTAATGAATAACTTTGCAATATATGGACTGGAATACAGAAAATAATTCTAAAACTCGTGACGTTGGAAATAACATACCTACTATGCCGCTCTCAAACTAATTTTTTACAATTTTTGCTCTTTGAAGTCAGCATTATAAATGTGAGGATAACTGATTAAAAGCGAGTTTAAAAGTAATTTCGTTTTAATAAAATAAATGGAAAAGAGATCCGGATGGCAAAGTTACCGTAAATAAGATCTTTACCGAATGATAAAAAGAAACAAAAAGTTAAATTAAATGTTTAACTGTCAAAGGTTCAAAGAGGAAATTTCTGACATCGAAACTCGCAAGAGTAAGACCTAGTTACGTAATCAATACATATCTAATCAACCAAACGAACACCTCAACTGCATTTGATTTTTGTGTAAAAATTTATGTTTCAATTGAAATTTGCTTACATACTCGTATTTTGATAACACGTAATTGTAAGCTTTTTTATAGTCGAAGGCTCTTTGAATAAGCTTTGCTTTAAACACAAATCAGTAATTTTTTTTTGCCTGTGCTAAAATATTTCCAAAAACTAAAAACATTAATACAAGATACCTACTCAGTACTCATATATAGAGACCGGATCTTAGAAAGCTTCCCTAACCCGCAATTTTTAAAGGCTTTTCTTGAAAATCGGAATAAATTTGTTCCGTCAAAAATGTAAATATTTGACACCCTTCTTATTTTTCCTAAATTCCTAAATTGGCCTGTTGTATCCTAAATGAGTTTTAAACATCCTAAAGTTGTGTTTAACCATCCTAATTAAAATAAGATATTTTTTCAATATTTTATTAGCATTTAGTTCAAAAAATACATTTGGTGTTCCAATTTAATGGTTTTTTAGTTTCACATCTAAAGATTTTTTGCTTTTTAGGCTTCCAGTCTTTCAATATCATAGTTTATTTTATGGTGCTATTTATTCCCTAACTTCTGTTACTATGTTATTGCTCTATTACTGTAAAAATTACAGCTGTTATTTAAATTCATATTCCGTAAACTCTGTTACCCTCTGTTAGCAACATTTCTGCAGTAACATTCTCTGTTAAATAACAGCGACAAAAATCTCGCCATAAACTAACAGTGACAGTGACAGATTGTGAATTTTTGCGATGTTTTACCAAATTAACAAGAAATTGTATTAAAAATCTGATAAGGGATAAAACTAGAAGTTTTGAATTACGCATACAATTCTACCCTTGGTTTTTGAAGTGTTAGAAAACGAAGGAAGATAGAGATCGATCCTAGAAAAAAATCAATTGGTATAATCCCCATAATGTTGCAAAGATAATCTGTTGCAATGAACGCCACTTACAAATCTCCAGAAACGCGAAATTTGTATAAATAAAGAATTTAACACTGAGTACTCTTCATTTTGGTTACAGTATTCCGTAAAAATAAAACATAAATTTTTAAAGTTGAATTATTTATTTCAAATTTCATTTTTGGCTTTCAAGAATAATTTTCTTTCTTCCAACTTGTGTTTCTCTCTTAAATTTTGCGTATAAGTTCTCTCCAGCACAGAATAAAATAATTTGGATTCAATTCAGTTAGCTAACGCGACACGAAATCCCACAGAAATTGTCCCAAAACAAAAAATGAAATTTTCCCCAAAAAACAAAGATATTCTTTGCTCTGAACTAGACTCATCTTTTGAATTCGCTTTCTTTTCACATTTCAGTGCAACTTTTTGCGATACCAAGCTCGAAATGATAATAATTTTATGAAAACTTCTTAACATTTTCGCAAAATATTTGAATCAGTCCTAATCAAGTAGTAATCCATACGTCAAAATCGACTTCCATTATCTCAAAAATTACATTTTCGAACAAATGGGAACACTGTTACCCTTATTTTAACAGATGCAGTTAGAGAATCGCAAATTAGACAGCTCTGTTAAGCGGTGTCACAACAGAGCACTGTTGCTAACATTCTATAAACGTAACAGAATAACAGAGACATTTAGGGAATACCACCATTAGTGTTTGAATCACACAGTTTTTAAGTTTCTCAGTATTTTACCTTAATTTCACCATATTTCATATTCATTTCCTAAATTTTTCAGTTTATCGTGGTTTCACTTTCTTATAATTTCAGTTTTCTAATTTCGTACAGTTGTATATGAAATTATTTTTTGAGGTTGCACTGTCTTTTAATTCTGAAGATTCACGAGTCCTTCTTCCATAGCATTATTTTAGTAAAGCCACTTTGACAAATGACTTACTTTCTCACTCTGAAATTTTAGTTAACAGCATCAAAACAAAATTGGAAAAAGTAGGGTCACTTCTTAAAGCTATTGTTTGTACCCGTAAATAAAATGCAAATTTTTGTAAAAAGTATTCCAGAAGTTGTGGATATAAAAATCTACTGAAATTAAAAATATCAATTGAATGACAAAATATTGCTAAAGGTAATAAAAGGTAATAAAATCAGATGCCTGATTTTAGAAATAGTACTAGTATGAATTTCCATACACTGAGTTCATTTTCTAGGTATCTCAACCTAGAATATAAACTGAAAAATTTTAACAGAAAAAAAAATATTACAAGAGCAAATTTAGAAAAATATTTAGGTTCAACAATTAATTAACTTCTTTATAGCTTTTTCTTTTTCTAGTAAAAATTTTAAGTTTTTTTCAAAACGTATTTTGTTTAAAAATTATGTTTGTATTTTTCCTGCAACCTTTTTTGACACCTAAATAAGGTTTTCAACTTCCTAAAAATCCGGTCTTTACTTATAAATTAACAATTTTCTTTTACACCTTAAGCAATTTCAATAACTTCGTATGCATTAATAATAACTCTAGCCATTTATCAATAAGCTGTCAGTAATCGGCACTACAAGCCAAGAGCAAATAATCACAATTGTAAAGACAGAGACTACCTCTGGTAATACTCGTAAATCAAAACCTTCAAACTACGATAATTGAAGCTTTCTACTAACAGAAAGACTTATTTCGTCACTACAGCCAAAACCATCGTCAATAATAAATCCTCAGTATGACATTTTCGCACGC
Source organism: Tribolium freemani (assembly GCA_939628115.1). Classification (NCBI taxonomy): domain Eukaryota; kingdom Metazoa; phylum Arthropoda; class Insecta; order Coleoptera; family Tenebrionidae; genus Tribolium; species Tribolium freemani. The sequence continues at coordinate 14,201,865 of OW626791.1, read as the reverse complement.
GTACACCGTGAGAAATCCTCCCACGCACAAAATGAATGACAATGTAAAAAATATTCGAGTTGTAGAACTCAGGAATCTCTACTTTGTGTTATTTTCGTTTCATATTAAAACCTCGCCGGGGTGTCACTACATTTTGATTAACGCAATAAATCATCATGCACCCTGCGTGTAGATGACGGGGGTATCTACAGGCTTCGGGAAGCATGAAATAGACTATTGTACAAAAGAGCACCAAAAATATATTTCACTGTACTCTATATCTCTCTATATTAAACTATTCATCATTTTCTGTTCCACTGCACAAATGATACCCTTGGATTTATTTTCGGCATGCTCGACTGATTGCATGCATTTTTAAATAGATCAATATGGTTTATATTTTCTGCCGTCAACACAATCTGAATCTAATCGGGTTATGAGCTTACACAACTTATGTAATCAGCGATAAAAATCAAACTCCATTTGCCCAACTGTGTCCTTTGTAACCGCTAATTTACTCGAGTGAATATTTAGGTACCTAACCCTAACTAACTTTAATAAGTCCACCGTTTGTTGCAACTGAAATCACGATGTGGGATGGAAATTTGGCTAATGGGTTTGTTAACAAAATTGTCAACCTCTTTACATTTAAATTAGATGATTCAAACCAGCGAGCTGCATTGTTCCTTAATCAGATTTTAGTGTACCTACTAAAAAATTGTTTCAAAGTAATTACCACACTTTGAAAAGTTTAAGACCAAGTTTGCTACTTATCGCTTTCAACATCATTAAACTTATTATTTCATGGTTTGGATGCAGGATAATAGGCAACCAAAACTACACATCCAAAAGCCCGAGGAGAAGCTTTTTCAATCCATTCAGCAGCTAACGAGTAATATTCCTATAAACTCGTCCTCATTAAATTTCCCCGCCAACAAAATACATTTTTAATTTTAATTAAGCGATTCATTCACTACAAGCTTGCTTTATGACAAACTAAAATTTAATTTGAATTTAATACATGTAACTACGGAAGATAAGAACGATGTAGATCACAATTTGATGGAGAAAGCCACTTTAGTCCTCCGTACAACAAAAGGAGTAAAGTTTAAAGCTGAATTTATGTCTACTAGTACAGGCAACAGAATTACGTTTTGAGTTTACAATCTATTTACAGCCAAAGGTATAGACTATCAGATTGATTCGGCTGAATTGTCGCGCTTCCAACAGGAAATTTCAACAGTAAATTTTATATTAAAACAACGCACATCTGCGAAAACATATTTCTCGTTCGTTTTAATTAAAAACAAAAACGAAAAGCGGATCGGAACACCTCGAATTTTACTGTTAAAATTTAGAACAGCTTACGATTATTAAATTGAATAAATACAGAGTGAGTCAATTGTGAGTTATTTCTGATTTTTTTTAAATATGCAACAATAATACTGATTCCAGCTGACCAGATCGGTAATCGTTAAAATTAAGCCACGATTACATTGTCAAGTTTGTCTTTATAGTTTTGCTAAAATTTCATTATGGACTATTATTATTTAAAAGCTAAAAAACCAGTGTTGATTCAATTAATGTTTAAAAAAATCAAACGAAGCTTTGAACGTAGTATCTAGTGGTAAGTGCAATTAGTATTTTTGGTTGCATCTTAGGACATCGTTCATTTAGAATTACAAAGTCGTAAGCAACATATTTAATGTTTTTTAGATTATTACTGTAAAAGAATACCTAAGATATGAGCAACTAATTCATATTATTGTTTAAACTTTTAATAATTATTTCTACGTGAAAAACGAAAAATATCAAAGTCGTATTTAATCAGTTTTTTAATTTTTGGAATAACAAAGTCGTAACTCGTAAGTATATGTATCCAAGTCGCCTATGCATTTTGATACTTTGTTAATAACTGACGTTACTTTAAAGTGTTTGCATTGTTGTTTATTGCAGAAGATATACATACTTTTATTTTTTGAAAGTGGGAAACACGAAGATACAGGTCTGTAAGAAGTTTTATTTAGGCACTTTGTCATTAGTGAGAAAAAAGTGTTTGGTGCGCATTTGAAAAAGCAAACTATATCAAATATTTCCTTACAATCACTACAAGGAAAGCATCGAAAATGTTACATTTCAGAGGATCAGGTTAAATTTGTCAAAGCACACATTAAATCATTTCATCCAATTGAATCGCATTATTGCCGATCTACGACCACAAGAAAATTTTTAGACCCATCACTAAAACATTAAAAAAATGTATCGATTGTACTTAGATTTATGTCGTGAAAATGATAAAGTTGCAGTAAAAGAATCATTCTATGGAAATATTTTTTGCACCCAATTTAATTTAGGATTTCATTCACGAAGGAAAGATCGTTGTGATTTATGCGAAGAAATAGAAACTTCAAGAAAAAACAACGTTATAGATGATGAGCGAAATAAACGATATAGAATGCATGTAAAGGACAAGGTGGCTGCACGAGAAGAAAGAAATAGAGACAGAAATGACACAAATAAAGCTGTGCTCTGCTTTGATTTAGAAAATGTTCTAAGTTGCCAGAAGTTAGTAATTTTTACTACAAATCAAAATTTAGTGTTTATAATCTCACTGCTCTCTACAACCAAGCAAGTTTATTGCGCCATTTGGAATGAGAATCAATTGGGCCGAAGTGGTAATGAAACAGCTAGTGCCTTGTTAAAAATTTTGCATGCTGTGTACAGTGACAATTCCAATTTAAAAAACTTGGTTCTATGGAGTGACAGCTGCGTACCGCAAAATAAAAATTCTCTCATGTCCTACGCTATCAGTTATTTTTTATACAAAAATCCCAAAATTTCTACAATAATTATGACATTATCAACTCCAGGCCATTCAACTATTCAAGAAATAGTCAATGTTCACAGTTGCATAGAGAAAGTTTTAACCAAAACTGAATACTACTGTACAGTATCGCTTTTGTCGCTTTTAAAAAAAACTTGCAATTAGAAGACTATATTCCATTCTTGAAATGCAATCTGAGGATTTTTTTGATTTAAAATCGTGCTGCAACTTTTATAATTATAAAAGAATTCCCTTCACTAAGGTTAGTGCTCTAAAATTTACAACTACTGTTTTCAATCTACAACATAAATTGTCCCATAATCCGGAAGATGATTGGAAAGAAGAGAGTGTTCGAAATTATAATGCTTCACATCAGCCTTTCCATGTTGAAATGAAAAAATCAAATATTTCCACAAAATCGACACAGCTTCCTAAAGAAAAAATTACCGCCATAAAATCCATGATAAAATGGATGCCAAAACAAGACCAAGATTATTTTATAAAAATCTTTAATACTTAAATATTTTATTGTTGTGATTCATAAAATAATAAAAAACTTTGATACTGTTGTTCTATCTGAAATTTGTATTGTTAATCTAAAACTAATCTAAATCTAAAATGTGTTATATATTTTTTTAGTAGGTGTCCTCAGTCGCATTTTGTTACCTCAGTTGACGTTCTTAAACAAAATCACAATACAATTTTTGAATTTGCTTTATCGCATAATTAGGAACAATGCCGATACGACATTGTAATTCTAAAGGAACGACATGTCAGAAGTAACCCACTATTAACTCACCCTGTAGATAATGTAAAAATTACATTACCTGCTCCAAGGAATGCATAAAAAGCTGTTACATAAATAAACTAACTTCGATGCCCGACAAAAAAATGTAATAACAAATTGGGCCAATTTGCACATTATCACAATATTTATGGTCGTGATAAAAAGACACACTAGTCAATATTATTGTATTACAATTGTTAATTTATTTGAGTGAAGGTAAAATTATCAATTTTAGGGGTTGTAAATAGTAAAAAAATAATAAATCACTAGCTTAGTATTGATAAAAATTAAATTGTCAGTTTCGTTCCAGAGAAAGTGAAGTTGGAAATTCCCTTATACAGGGTGATTCACATACCTTTACGACCCTGACGAATTTTAAATGCAACCAGTAATACACTACTCAATTATAATTTGATTCAAAAACACTAATAATTATAAATTTGTTTGTGATTTGGATATTCCTTGCAAAACTTACAAAATTAGGTTCTTATTGCAGTCTCTGGCGTTTTTATTTTGGCCAATTTAGGCGTAATTCAACTTCCAATGTATAATGAGTTGCATTTAAAGTTCGTCAGGGTCGTAAAATTATATGAATCACCCTGTATTTCCATTAAAAAGTGAGTCCTAGACGACTATTTTTAGCCCATAATAAACAAATCGTTGACCTTTTCCTGACCACAACATTTCCACCCATCAATAAAACACACGTTGTCAAAAGTGCTAAATTCCCGGCAACCTATCTCGCGTGTCTTGGCTATAATTCCGTCCAATTACCGGCCTTTCCTCTAATCACATTTCGCTGAAGCAGAAAATGACATATTTTGATGGATTACGTCTTTCATGAAACGCAACAGATGCGTCATCGCGAGAAAATTGCCCCTTTTTTTAGTTGGCGGTTGTTAAAGAAAAGAACCTCGCAGGACCATTCAAATCGGACAGAATATCCTGGATGAAGCCGTTGTTGGAGGACTTTATGACGCGTTAAACGTCTTCATTGTAAGGAATCGTCCATTGAGTTGCCGTCGCCCGAACCGTTGACTATAACAAATTGATAGTAAATCTGGATGCTCCTCTCGGTGCACTCCATCACAGTCGGTTCTCGACCTCGCGCTATTTCGGTCAGAAGCACACACATCTACGAAATCTGCACGTCATTGTAATAACTCACGATAATCGTCAGTGTCTGCTTGGAATCGTTGACGGTTTGCACACAATGCAACGATTTAAATAAATTATTGCCGGAAAAAATGAGCAATGGTTTTGTGTCTTTTATTCATTCAATTATCCCAGATTTCTGGTACGCTGAGCTCAATTTTTTCGAAGGAAATATTTTGGTTTCGAGACAATGGCTGATAAGTCATCAAAATTCATATCACAAATCGAACGAAAGCAGATTCAGGTTTTTGATTCCTCATCGTCCGTCGGGAAACCGGTAGGAGACGCGAACGCGAAGACCTTCACGACATTCAATTCCACAAAGCAATAATAGAAGAAAAAACCGATTCAATCCTACCTACATTATTGGTATTGCAAAATGGGCTTCTATAAATTCTTTTAAAAATTTTATTGCTCCTGCCTTTCCGAAACGAGAGTCTATTACATCACGAACTGCATAAATCAATGTGAAAATTAATCAAAAATAAGTTTGGAAAAATTACTTTCAGCCCAGCGCACAGTGGGCTAGATTGAGATCCTAGGGCAAATTAATTATGAACGTTACAAAAAATAATCTTTATATTAATAACAGGTTTATCTAGTAACTTTTAACAGCAGTTGTAACAACAATCAACATTACACAACTCAATAACTCTAAACATAACATCATACAAAAATTATTCGCTTTCGGAAAAATCTGGGTTTACAGGGTGTTAGGGAATGGTTTAGCAATATTTCGTAAGTGAATTTGTCATGATCAGACGAGTTAGAAAGCCTTACACCATTTTTCCAAAAAGTGCATACTTTCTTCAAAAAATTTATTAATCCACCTGTTGAGAGCCACTGTGTCGTTTATGGTAGTTTATTAGCGGTTAATTTTTTCTTCAAAGTGGCGTATGAACGTTTTGAGAATTTTTCAAAATTGTAGATTGCATGGTCATTTGTGTGGGAGGTTCGAACCGTTCTGGCAAAAATTCCTTTTTGTTTTTTTTTTTAGAAATTTTGATCACAAAACACAAAATGAAATAGAAGAATTACGGAGTGGATCAAGAAGTTAATTTACCTCTGCTGTTTTGTCAATAATATTAAAATTTACGCTAATTTTTATCATTCTAGTTCAGCGGTTTGGAAAAACTATGCATTTTCGATTTACAAAAAATTTACTTAATCGATTCGTTTTGCCATTCTCTACCCACCTTTCAATTTATGCTAAACCATTCCCTAACACGCTGTATAGTTGAAGAATATAAAGACACATTTTAGAGGTTTGTTTGTGAAATATCTTTCATTTCACACAGGTAACTTCTTTAAATTTTAACACAACACTCATTTCTTGGTAAGTCTTATAATTTTAGCTACTGGTTGAACAACTTAAGAGATTGTGATTACGAATTCTAAAAAATAAGAAAATTTTCTTGGGCAGTTAGGGGCACTTGAAATTTAATGGAAATGAAATTAAAAACATTATTTTGCTTAGTGTAAAAGTTGTACCACCTGTTTATTTCTGCATTTTTAAATACACAACGAAATATTTTTGTTGTACTTAACAATGTAAAATTCCCAAATAAATTTTCAAAGTAATTTTTTAAACAAACTTATTTTACTTTCGTTAATGTTTTCTGCAAAACAGGAACACAAAAAATTGTAAAATCTATTTATTTTTTTGAAAGCATTTTTTCAATGAGTCTCGTAAAGTGCACAAGTAAAAACAGGGTAGAAACTAGAAACTTGCTTAATACTCTGTCAGTTGAGTAAGTACACCTACCATACTTTTCAATAATATGACTTTTAAAGAAAAAATTAAAAAGTTGCTTTTCTTAATTAATTATTCGCGCTACGATTTTAATCCAGCGACTTGTTCCTCAGCTGAATTTTTTTAATAAATTTCTTTGTCGAGCCTTAAACAACAAGCAAATGATAAATTCTACATAGTAGCAGAAAACATAAGTGACTTTTATGATCCCGGAGCGTCTTTTTTATCCTTGCTTACACTCAGCATCCACATTTCAGACCTCTGGCCATAAAAACCTATTTACGCTCTTAATACATAAATAAACTATTACATTACACCATTATAAAACTCTAAATATTTCATTTGCTTCGTTAAATTACATTAATTAAACAAACTTGGGTAAGATTTGATTTTGCATAACGTAGGCCATCTTCGAGTAACTTGATAGAAACATTTCACAATAAGTGAGTAAAATGGTACAACTAATTCAATATATTTATTAAACGCGGAATAATAAATAACACATGACAATTTTTTGGTTTCTAACCAGCTCTTGCATAAGGTGAAAGGTTTTGCATGAAAAACATGTGATCCGACTGCCAAATTTGTGAGCCGATTTTTACTGCAATCGTAATTAAAAAAACACCACCACGTACACACATTACGTTTTGACACAGAACGTGATCAAAATACAAGAGTAATTAAATTGTGTTAATTAATATGACATAATTAAGAATTGGTAAAACTACGAAATATCTTTCTCGATAAATTTCTCACAGCGGATAAAAACCGCTCGACCGTGACATTTCACGAATAAATTAATCCTCGACCATCATCAGTACAAAAACGCAATTTTCACTTTCTTCCACCACAATTATCGTAACCCACCATATTTAAAAACAGAGCGAATTTAAAGCAATTTGCCCGGTAAAAGTAGTTTACTTTCGATAATTTCCGCATCTCCACTTTAACAAAATTTTTTGCCCTAATAAATCAGAGATTTTTGTTACAGGTCGCTCGATCAATGCACTTTCAAAAACAACTTCACTTGAACGTCGCTAAGAGTTTAGAGGGAAACGCCAGTACTTCAAAAGCTCCAAGACACTTCATTCCTGCAGTCGACACCCTCACGACCCCAATTGGCTGCTCCAGAACATAATGCCAGAGACTTTCGGCATTTCTAATCGAAGAATCAGTCCTTTTTTTTTAATTCAACCAACTAATGCACAGGATCGTTAGATCGTCCTTTATAAATTGCAAATGAGCAAGCACTAATGGAAACGACAGACAGACAGGATAAAAGTTCAAGAAAAACCAGAAAATAAAAAACACTCGAAACATACAAAAATTATTCGACGACTCATTTAAATAAAGTACTCCCGTAAAAGCCCTAAAAAATAAAAACACGCAATTTCTCGTTCCGTTGATTTCCTTCGACAGGTTGTGGCAGTAATTGCAATTAAAATCTAAGAATTAGAAACACTTTTCGACATTTTTATGTGAGCAGGCAAACTTAGCTTAACTTAGTACTAGCTAATTAACGTTTTGTTTGCATTGCATTATTCACTTAGTCTCAAATTAACATGTGACGGCAGCAAAATTAACTGTCTTCAACATCGCCCCAACATGACAGTGACACAATTTGAACAAAATGTTTAGTGAGTGCAATAAAAATAAATCTCGTGTACAACAGTAAAACAAACATGTTCATTACGATCGCACCTTATCTGCGATCTGCCGGCTTTACATTAAATGAAACGAATTAAAAGGGCTTTACGTCGCCGTCAACAACGATGTGTTGGTTTAATTGTGCCGTAAACCATGTCACGTATTTCGTACGATTTTGCCAATGGCAGATTCGAACCTTATTTTTAACCCTTGTGTCCTTATCTATTTTTCGATAACCTGTCAGCACGTTTCCTGTTTGTTCTCAAGGGGCGGTTGGCAATTTTACAGATGTGAAATGCAGTCCGAGTGTTCCATTTACGAGATCCTCTTTGCTATAACACGAGGGAAAGGAACTATATTAAATTTTGAGATGACGGAGACAAGATGCAAATTTCGCCAAACCGATGTGGTTGAAATCTTTCGTTTCGATAAAAAAATCGCGTTATTGTGGATGCGATTCTGTTTGGAAAAGACGTAAAGTAAGCTCAATTAAATATGGATGAAATGAAAAAATAAAAAGCCGGAGAGATAGGAGCGAAATAAATGGTTACGTGTGTATAATGGCGCAAAAAGACGAGAACTCGAATGAACGATAGCTGAATAAGAGAAGAACGATAGAATTTGTGGAATGTGCAAAGGAAATAAATGGCTAATAAAGGAATTATTTATATTTTCACACAAGATAACGGGTCATATTCATAAAAATTAGTATCTACTTATAAGCAAATACTACAATCTGTCTATAAATGAATGTAGGATCGTAGTAGGTATTAAAAGTTTGTCGCTCCTTTCAAGAAAAAACGAACAATGTTAGTATATGAAAAAATTGGTCTTACTGCCTGGGTAGATAAAATTTGGTACATTTTAGAAAATTCATAGAAATAAAGTGATTAAATGCGGCAAATTCAAATTCCAGAACCACCTGAGATCCTACACTCTTTTATAAACAGACCGTATAAGTATTAGCATTTACTTATAAGTATCAGTTGAACCTAAAAGTAAATACTTGCATCAATATTTATAAAAAGATGCTTATTCTTAAAAGCAAATACTTACATCATGTAAGTATCTACTAATATGCTTGCTTGGTTACCGCAAGATTTGTCAAATATCGACAATTATTTTTATTTTGACTTTCAAAATGTAAATCAGCTTGTGGAGTTCTTAGCTCGATTTTTGGAGTGTCAGGTCGCCCAGCTTGGAAACAGAAACATAACCGTTTCATGATTTTCTAAGCTTTCTAAGCGTTTCCGGCCAAAATGTATTTTGACCCCGAGTCACACAAAATGCACCGAAATCGGCCAATAATCGCGTAAAAAATTCGAACAAGCTTAGTATTATTAACTAACACCGACAATTTTCGAGTTATTAACATCTTCAAAAAGTTTGTTTAGCGCTCATGGGTGGAATTTTGGAAATAACCTGAAATCCCCAGGAATACTCCTGAATTGACAAAATTCTAAACAGAATCGTTTGGAGAATCCGAACATCTATAGTTGAGTCTATATCTAAGGCTGATAAATATCCCGAGTAATATTTTTTCTAATAAAATATTCTAATAAACATTTTTTGTATCTGCAGGCGAATCTGTAACTCTAACTACATATTTACTCGGGTTTTTCATAGTTCTAAAAAAAGTTTTCCAAATACTATCGTTTGATTATGAAAATTACGAAAATCGTCGAAAAATCATCTGAAAAATCTAAACCTACCAAACTCTGTTACTTACAGCCGATAGTTTTCCAACAATTAACGTAATACAAAAATTGTTTTGGCACTTTCAATAAACTTTTTTAAAATAGTAAATCGGCTTTTGTGAGTCCATCGAGATATTAACTATTGCACACTTTCTGCTGAAAACCGCTACATTTATATGAAATTATGATCGGCCGCATTTTCTTGCTTAATTTTAAAGTTTCTTGAAGTTCTTAGTACGGCAAATATAGCGTCTTTTAGTAAATAGATTTTTCTGCAAAAATATAAGTTTAACGAATAGCAGACTAGTAATTTCATAAGTACATACTAATTTTTGTTAGTAACTACTATGTTTTATGAATATGAACAACAGTAGATACTTGTGTTTCTATAATTTTATAAGCATATGCTAAAACTACATGAGTATTAGCATCTACTTGTTACTACAAAAGTAAATACTTATAATTTTATGAATATGAATGTAAGCATCTACTTAAAAAAATATAAGTATAAGCATTTACTACTTTTTATGAATATGACCCAACATTCGTGTGAAAAAACAACCCGATTAATGAAACTACTCGCTTCATTAAACAATAAAATTCGCAAATGAATAACCGCCAATTCATAAAATCTAATCATTTTCTCATTATTCACTTTTCAATGAACACACAAACAATCATTTTACTCTCTTTCGAATCGCATTAGCAAAAGTGGAACGAACGTATCGAATAAAACGAAGACGAGAGTTCCCGTTTTATACTCAAATAAGACACATGGTAAATAGATCAATTACAGAGCGGAGATTCGTAGCGAACACATTTCAACTTCGGTTGGCAGTGGTTTAAATAGATCGCATTGTGGCATTTTAATTGACAAGATACAATTTACCCCTCAATCAAATGAGACAGACGAGTTGTTGTCTCGCTGATGAAATACCAACAAATTTCGTTTGATATAGTTTTTAATAGAGGCAAACAACCGAGGTTATTATTGTGACAAAGCTAATGGCTGTTTATTTTTTCAATATTTCGAACTGAGTGCATCTGTTCGGGTTCTACATTTAAAATAGAGATTTTAATAATAGCTGGAAGGAGGATTCGTGCCGGTAAAAATAATCAAAGTTGTTGTTGAAATAACCACTTAAAAAAACTGACTAGTGTCACGCTATAGTGAGTTCATTGGTATTTCCACGTCTTGAATTAAATATCACACGTACTCTCATTACTTCTGTTTTCTCAACAACATCACACCTCAACTGTTTACTATGTTTAACATTTTGCAGCAAAGTAAACTAAGTAAATAATAAAAAGATACAATCTAAAATGCTTTCCTCAATTTTATTACACAAAAACTTACATTACATCTTACCCTTGTCTTTTAACAACCTTGTTCCTGCAAACAAATGAATCCAATCACAATTTGAACAGAGCGGAAAGCCACGGCTAATCCTTTTTTCTCCCATTGTAGACAAAATGGTATAGGATTTTAAAAAAGGGAATTTCCACATATTAATTATTCACTGTTTTATTTTTAATTTAAAGAAAAAGTAAAACTTCTTTATTAAAAACTTTCAATTTATAAATAATCGACACAAACATTTCAATCGGACCTGCAGGGAACATCACGTTTATTCATTCCAACCAAGCCTGTAATTCACGTGGCTATTTAAATAGGGTCTATGGTAAATAACAGGATATACTGAACTGTTATATTCGTCCCTGCAATAATCACCCATTATTTGAATAATTTTAGAAGCCCTAAAACACGCAATCGAAATTTAGAATTGATAAAGCCTCTCGTTTACATTTCTTTGCAATAAAAAGTTCTAACAATGTGACAGCCTTTTCGTGCTTTATTACAACAAATTACGAACGTGAAGGAAGTTGCTTAATCCAAAGAACCATAAATTCTCTCATACAAGTCGACGAAATGAACGTATCGATTTTGGCCATTGAGTTATAAAAGCGTTCGGTTGTTGGTTGACTGGATAATTAAGAACGCAAGTCAGTGACGTTTGATGAAAAGAGCCAAAGCAAAACAAAAATCCAATTTTCCAGTGAAAAAATTAAAAAAGTGTGATGCTACCATCCAGTTTCCATATTTATGAGAGAATTCAACACATACGAGTCTGCCAGCATTATTGTGGAAATAAAAGTGATAACGACGATAAAACCAATCGTTGTATTAATATTTATCATCAAATACGTTTTTGGAGCTTTTACGAGCAGTTTTACGTATTACCCAACTTTCAAGTCGACAGCAAGTTCTTTCAGACTTCCACAAACCGTAATTCACTCCGATGACTTAGAACCTTGAAACTAAAGTAATACAATGTGTCAGTCGAGGCAAAAGAACGAAATAACAAAGGGATTTCGTAAAGTGATGTCAAAAAATCTGTCAAAACTACGATGACATTCCGCCTTTGTCTTCTCCTCCTGCTGGTCCTTGTGTCGTGTCAAGCTCGCAGCATGGACAAATGTGGAACCGCCCTCCGCCAATATAAACGCTCTGCAACCGAAATTGTCGTAATGCATCCAAATAAACGAGAAAACAGAAGACCAAAAGTGTGGGACCGTTGGACCAAATGGTCGCCGTGTAATGTCAGCTGTGGAGCCGGTAAAATCACCAGATGGAGGCATTGTGTTGCAGGAGGTTGCGCCCCCGGTGAGAAAGAAGCCCAAATTAAAACATGTACGTTAAGTCCCTGCTAGAACACATAAATAAATCCCAAGTTTAATAACGAAATGGGCCCGGAGTTTGTAGTCTTTGCGGATGTTGTAACGGATGAAGATATTAGAGTGCAATTATCTGGAATGCAATTCGGATAAGGCGCTTTATTCCGCCGCAGATTTACGCGAAGACGTCGCCTCCAGGAACTTAAATCTTTTTTAAATTTATTTATTTTACAAGTGCATTAATTACCATTCGGCCATAAGCTAGACAATGTGAGTGGAGGAATAATCACAAACAATGCAATTATCTCTGAAATAATTATGCGATTTATTTGTGCTCTAGATTCTACAAAGCAAATACCATTTCGTTTATTTATTATCCCAAGAGATGCATGTACACACTACACATGCAGCTTAAAATTCGGTAAAGAAACTACACTCAGAAAATAAAGTGTAGATAATACGCTAAAAAGAGTTACTAACACGCTTGTAGTAGTGAAATAGGTCTCAACTATTTTGTGCCGCAAATTTTACCACTACAAAATAGTTTTTATCTTATAGGTGCAGTTTTTTAGGTACATTATACCACTGTTTTCGGTGAGAAAAATTAGATTTCTCTCACAAGAGAGATAAAGCTGTTTTTATACTCACGAGTAAATCTGACAGCTTTATCTCTCTTGTGAGAGAAATTTGATTTTTCTCACCGAAAACAATGGTATAATGTACAATGGTATAAGATAAAATAAGATAAGATAAGATAAAACCTCGTATAATGCCATTATAAAGCTCGTGAGAAGTGTCCCACTCGAGCGCAAGCGCACTCGTGGGTCAAAATTTCTATCACTTATAATATAATATAATATTATAAATTCGTGATTATTACACCTACCAGCTGTTACTTTTACACTGCGGACTTATAGTATATTTTACCACTACAGATGTAGTACAGTTTAACGTTATACGATGTGTTAAATCAACTATTTTTTTATGTAGATGCTACTATAGTAGATGTTACTATTAGGGTGATTGGCAGTTACTATTAAATTTTGATGGGTATATTTTACAGTTCGATGAGATAGGTAATATAATAATAATAATAAATATCTCTACTTTATTTTATTAAAAAATACACTAAATACCTAGGTACCTATATGTACTCTATAAAAATATATACACACATATTGTCATTTATTAAGACATTAGAATGCAACAAAACAAACAAAATGAGAAAAAAAATTACAAGGTTTTTTAAAATTAAATAGTTATTTTTTATTTAGAAGCAAAACTAATGGTACTAACTGTTTGGTGGCTTCCTCATCAGCAGAGTAGTGACACTGTCGCGGGTTTGTACCTGTTAAAAAACTTTATCTAAAATACGATCAGTCATACAAATAATAATAACATCAACAATACAAAAAGTTACAATAATAACAAAAATTTACTTACCCTGCTGAAATACGGAAAGAATTCTTGATGATTCCAGTCTTCACATAAGGGGCATTTCACGTGAAGCGGACAACGAAAAAAATTTGACAACCTGAAATTCGGTCATATTCAGGATAATTGTTCTCCTAAAAGCATAATTGTAAATACATAATGATTTTTTTGTGTGAGGCTTATTTGTGAAGATATTGTCTTCTAAAAAATTGACGAAATATGAGTCACAGATTTTTTGGAAGCTTTTATTCAAAAAACTAATGCATACCAAAATGTTTAAAATAGTGCTTTACATAGAAAATTCTTTGTTCTTTTTGATTCTGAAATCATTTAGATTTAGAATTTGAAATTTTTTTTGTGTAGAAAACCGGAAGTGAAGTTTCAAATCCGAATTTTAGTAACTTGGACCGTTATTTTTTTTCATTTATTTTTATTTCAAAAAATAGCTTATAATATACAGGATGTAAGCGAGATAAGTACATTAATTTTAACCAGTGGCAGAACTCATCAAGACAAACAATTTTTCTATGTACCATTTTTTCAAAATCGCATTTTTTTAAATCATTTTTTTTTCCCTACAAATTGACGAGCCTTTTATGAAATGCTCCAACAAAGAAATCTAATAATAAATAATAGTCGCAACCAATGGTAACCGTTTCATACGGTAATCTTGTCGACTAGGTAACTTTGCTTCCAGTGGCGTGTAAGAAAATTGTGTAAAATTTTAAAATAATTTTAACTCAAAAACTAAAACGTTTTGAAAAAAAAGTTATTAGGAAAAATTGTTTGTCTTGACGAGTTCTATTCCCAGTTAAAATTAATGTACTTATTTCATTTACAGCCTGTATAGATTTTACACTATAAGTCGCAAAATGGGATTTCTATTCGTTTAGGAGATATAGTACTTAATGTACACAAAAGCGCGTAATTTCTTGCGTAAACCGGCCTAAACGAGTAGAGATCCCATTTTGCGACTTACAGTGTAAATTCTATTTACTTTAAGCTATTTTTTGAAATAAAAATAATTAAAAAAAAATGGTCCAAGTTACTAAAATTCGGATTTGAAACTTTACTTCCGGTTTTCTACACGAAAAAAATTTCAAATTTCAAATTTGATTTTAGATTTAAAAAGAACAGTGAATTTTCTGTATAAAGCACCATTTTAAATTTTTTACTATTTACTGTTTAATTAGAAATTCTGTTAACAAGAACGTTATGCTAAATATTTGGTCAACTTTTAGAAGTCAATAACTTTTTAAATAAGTCGCTCACAAAAAAATCATCACGTATTTACATTCATACCTTTTAGGAGAACAATTTTAACCGAATTTCAGGTTGTCGCATTTTTTTCAGTTGTCCGCTTCACGTGAAATGCCCCATAAGTGAACATACAGCATAACTTTCCATTATTTTAACTTTAAAATTTTAAATACCATTCAAAGCTAACTTTACCACATCACCACAACTTTAGAATTACTACCAATCATGACAGGGAATACTAATATATAAGAACTTAAGATGACCCTCATTGTCAATCACACTTCTTCAATTGGAGCTTCTGTTGTTCTATCACTCCTATAAGTCCTATATGTGTATCTTACTTACTTTATACATTCTGTAGTGGTAAATATTACAGCTAAGTTGTGATCAAGTTGGAATATAATATTTTGTAGTAGTGAATTCTACACCCAAATTGCAATTGATTTTACTATTCACTTGCTTCGTAAAATCTACACAAGAAAAAAGAGTTTAACTTACTATTTGTAGTAATAAAATTTACCTCGCACTAGAACTATTTTTTATTAGTAACATCTACACTTCTAGTAGTAATAATAACCACCTCATTGTTACCATATAACATATTTAAGAGTTGCATATACCGTACTTTTTTTACTATTACAAATGTAGTAATAACAAACACATCATTTTTCTGAGTGTACCTAACCTAATTAAAAAATCAAAGGCGCTATTTTATCGATCTAGGCATTGTTTATGAAACCAAACTCTTTCCCCCGTTAATATTAAATAACCGTGGAACAAGCAGTCATCAAGGTTACATCCTGAGTATATTCCTGAGTATATTTTCGTGTTGAATAATTTATGGTCGACTCGCATCCGAACCCTAAATCTATCGCAGGAACACGCCGGTCGATCGAATCCTTTTCCCCTTTTCAAAACCTCCACTCCAATGTGTAAAAACTACGCAACTTTGAGACAAAACTTCCTAATCCGATAAAACAAAAACAAGGTAATGTATCGCGTCTCACATTACCATCAAGACTTTCATGGTGTCATGAAAGTTTCAAACACCGATCACCTGAATTAAACACAACGAAGGTGATAAAATTACAAAGAGAGCTTCCACTAATTCGATGTTTTTCGTACCTCTGATGCGGCACAGCTCAAAAGAAAACACGATAAAATACGTGACGCAAATATGGGAGCGTTCTTTAATTAATTGAGTGGTTTCAAACCCCAACCATATCGCAACAATTACAATTCGAATTGTGTTTAATTCAAAAATCTGCGATGATAATGCGGATTTGCTGAGTGGTTTCAAACCCCAACCATATCGCAACAATTACAATTCGAATTGTCTTTAATTAAAAGTAAAAAAATCTGCGATGATAATGCGGATTTGCGTCCAGTTTCGTTTTTAAAGCTATTAGTGTCAGGCAAGTTGTGTCTGTTCAAAGCAATTGGTGGAGGCAATGACCCGTTCCTGCCGGCCCTCAGGCCCTCATCCTTGCGGTAGTGCAATTTACTGCACACTTACGCACAACTCTTCACTGTACTCGTTTACTTTGAAAGCCTTTCGGCTAAAACTTGAAGCTTTCAGCATCGAAAGCTCAATAATCCTGCCTCGAAAATATGTACCTAGAGGGTCGGCATCGATTTAAGATTAAATATCTCCCACTAGTGACCACAATAAATGAAGGACCCACGTTCGAAGGATAACTCACATTCGGACGATTACAGGATCCGCAGTGTTTAGTTTCAAACTTACGATCCCCATACACATCGTGTTATCAAACCTGCTGGACGCGGGTAATTCTGATAGTGACCACCTGCTGCTGGTAATTTCCGGAATGAATCCGGTCTAGGCTTCTCTTCCATCATTATTTCCTTATGTTTAATGCCACCCAGTGGTTTCAATGCGATTTTAACCAAACTATACCTTTGATCGTTATGGTCAAAACGATGACTGGACGGATAACGATGTTTTTACAACTGGACGTAAAAGGGTCAAAGTTGATTGTTGGCGAAATGACTTGCCCAGTAATTTGAATATCAACGAGAAGGGTTAGAGGATTGTTTGGAATTTACGATAAAAAAAGGGCCGCTATATAGCGAATGAACCTTTTGGGTAAAATAACAATGAAATAAAGTTTGCAACTTTTTGCCCTATACAGGAAGCTGTGCATTCAACAAAGAATCTGCAGATATCCCGAAACGAGATATTAAATTTTATTACTTAAGCTCAGTCAAGCATCGCCTCATTAGATCCCTAAGGCCCGGTTGCTCAGTTCGAGCTTAAACCGAGTTTAACTAAGCTTAAGCTTAAGCTGGCACCGAGTGTTGCTCAGTTACGAAATATCGACTAAGCCAAAGCTTAGCATTGGTTTAACTAAGCGGTCGATGTTGGCCGCTTAAGCATTGGCTTATCTCTAAATACTTTTAATATTAACGTTATTAATACACATAACTTTATAATTTTATTGAAATCGTTAACAGATGAATAAAAGAAACCGAAGTAGCAATTTTACGCGCAAAAAAAATAAAATTGGTTAATTTTATTCAACTAACACTAGAGTGTAAAAAAGTTACTTGCTTTTGTTCGATGAAAAAAATAGACCATGGCCCAAATTGCACTAAGATTTAATGCAACAGCAGACACCAGTAGAGTAGCTGCTACATTACGAAAAATATGCCACAATTAAAAAAAAACAAAATAATGCAGACCAACAATGTTATAAAAAATCGACTGGTGGAGGGCCATCAAGCCCATATCCTACTTACTTTCACAATGGAAAACAAATTGCTTTTAATGATAATTAGTGATAAGGAACCAATAAATTACCGAATTCGACAGTGAATTTGCTGATGATTCACAGAAACACTTTTTTTAATAAATTTCAGTTCAGTTTGAGTTAAACTTGTGATAAACAAATAAATTTGAACAATAACAGTAATGAGTAGAGGGCCATGACAACAACATGTTGTAAGTTAGTATATTAAAAAAAACTAAAAAAAAGTATAATGATAATAATTTACTTACTTATTTTTATTCTAGTATTAAACATTATTTTTTTAATTGCTGCAGCAGAATTCGGCAATGAATGATATTAGAAATTACTGATATGTAAATCTTATGTGATTTTAATTATAGCACAAATTTTAAGACAGTTAAATTATTAATATAAAATTGTTATGCTTCAAAACTGAGGACGCCCAAGTCTTTAAATGCACAAAGGCAACAAATAAACTGTGCAAATCAATTTATTGCTGTGCTTTGAAAGGAAACGATGAATTGAATTTTTTCCGAAGGAAGCACAATTTGAATATGCCGCGTATGAAAGAGCTCCATGAAATAAGAAAAAAACCATTCTAGTAATTAATAATTATATTGAGATACATTTTTAATAATAAGATTCATATTATAGCGATATTGTTCCTCCAATGTACTAAAATAATGATAAATGATGATATTATTTCATCTGAACCTAACTTTTCAAAATCAGAACTGTCAAAACAAGTTGAAGTGCGCAAGCGTACAGTACTACCAACCGCATAAGTGACAAGTTCAGCGCGGCTTAGCTAAACTTTCCACTGAGCAACACAACTGTGGTTTAAACTTAGTTTAAATTTGAGCCGAGTTTACGTAAGCCAAAGCTTAAGCTCGAACTGAGCAACCGGCCCTAATAGTTTCAGCAGTTTTTTTCAAGCCTGCCAATCAACAAAATAAAGGACACTTCCCGTACAAATAGCTAATTAAATGAATATTATCTGAATAACACGTCTCTACCACTGCACAACAGTGCGATATGTTGATAATAAGACTTTAATTTGTTTTGTATTACTGGGGAAACATGTGATAAAAATCCAGGCAATCACTTGAAATTAAAGCGGAAAAACGTAAATCCAGCAAATTGCAGCGACAGCTTGTCGTAAACAGGAGCTTATCAATGAACAGGTCGAACTCGTGTCATTCCACCACAAAAATTACGCTGAAAATTGTAGCAGTGTTTTTTGTTGTGATGATAAATCAAGCGTCAATGAATTTACAAATGGAAAAACAATAGTAGATTTTTATTTAATGTTGATGCTATTTCGTTATTAACTATTGTCAGTTGCAAGCATATCACATTAATTGGGCGAAATTAATTTCCCATTAGCCAAATGAAAAGAGCAATCCGAAAATAGCAGCATAGGTAATGGATTTTCGATTCACATTAATTTCGTTGTCGGAGTGAATTATTCATTTATTGGAGGAAATCCCTGATTCAACAGTCAACACCGTCGACTTATTTAATGAATAAAATTTCAATTGTGCGAAAACTGCTTCCGGTGAAATATCATTGTTTTTCAACATTATTGACTAGTGAAACTTCCAGATAAATTATAATATTTTTCCCACTAGCAATGGTTTTCATTATATATTTGTTTAATGGAACATAAAGAAAGTAAAAAGTGTGTGTTACTTACGTAAAATTGGAATCAGCTCTCGAGTGTCCTGAAACAGAAAAAAAATCTAAATTACGCGCGGTTTTTCTTTAGATTGTAAATTTATGCAATCGTTTGATGTCTGCTCCATCATCAAAATGTAACAACGCGAACTTAATTCCCTTCATTAAAAATAAACAAAGGGAGGAGAAAATTTAAATTGAAATGTAATGGATGTATTTTATACATTGCTGTTGTCGAATTGCTCTCTCTAAAATGAGGCAGTACAAATCAGAAAATGGTCAGCTCACAAATTAATTAATTTGGAGCGAATTATACGGAAACAATGTAAAGTTGTATCCGACCTACGGCTAAAATACGACACAGTTATATGTGACAATAAACAATTTCCCACTTGTCCTGTTTCTCACTAAACTAATTTTCCACATTATTAATTTCGCAATCAATAAATTAAATTTACAGAAGAAACAAATTTAGCATTAACGCGTTTTAACTACATTACATCACACATAAAAGCATCGCTTCTCGGATTTGATACACTTTCCAACTAATGACCGATTTGCTAAAAAAATGGTATAATATCACATCTGGTTTCTGCGAGCGTTGACATTATTTTTTTTTAGTTTTATAATGCACTGCAATAATTTCTCTTTCTCTCGTCGGTTTTCAAGTACTTATTTATAAAAAACTATTCATTTTAGCAACGATTTCAAATTTCCCAATGAATTTAAATTAAACTAATAACATTGTTTCAATACATTTTAATTGAATGTTCATTTAAATTAGTCAATATTCGATTTGCTTAGATGTAAACAAAAATCATTTGAATATATCGATTTTACAAATCAGTGGCCAATTACTAAATTAAACCAACAAACACACTAAAAAATTTTTAAAGGTAAAAAACGTTTTAACATGTGGTTAATTTTTCTAGTGTTAATTTTGACACTAAATTATGTTAATATAACACATCTTTTACAAAAAAACTTATAATTAAAAAAAAATTCTGTCAGTGTCGAAATTACAAAAAACATGAATTTTACCTTAAAAAATATAACTGCACAGTATTCAATAATCTTATCTTAGTTTAAACGAAAGACGCAATACGTACAGACTGCACATAAGCACCCGTTTTTGGGCAACATATTTCATTTTTTATGGGTGCTGGAACACTTAAAATGGCTGATATAATTTTCAAATTATGTTACAAAAAGTCCATAAAGATTTCAAAAGTAAAGAAAAACTCTACTTTCGAAAATATCTCAGAATTAGGTAAGTTCTGAAATACATTTGATACTTTCTGAAATACAATTGGATAAGGTGTAGTTTAGGTGTTAAAAGTACATATACAAAAAAGTTAATTTACACTAGAAAATATTACACTCTTTTTAAAAGCTTTTATTTAACTCACAATGTTATATTTCTGTCTGCTATTTTTTCGGAGCCAAATTTGAAAGGGTTCCTGTTGTCCCACTGAAGTGAAATTTGGCATACTTACATAATCTGCGTGACAATGCAATCCCATGTAGTTAAATACCCCCTAAAGGGGTTAAATGGGGTTTTGAAATTTTAGGTTATGTTTACAAAGGGGTTCTCGATTTGTAAATTTGAAAGGGTTCCTGTAGTCGCAATGAAATAAAATTTAACATGCTTACGTAATCTGCGTGACAATGCAATTCTATATAGTTAATTACCCCCTAAAGGTGTTAAATGGGGTTTTAAAATTTTAGGTAATGTTTACAAAAAGGTTCTCGATTTGTACATACTGTAACTTATACCGACATAGACGGTATGTTGGTCATTTGGACGTCACGGTAGATGCACAGTGTAATAACAATAAATCTATGCAATAAATAAAGACTAAAAAGCAAAAAATAAAAATATATAAAAAAATGTTTTTTAAAAAAAGCTTTTATTTAAAAGATGCACTAAAAAGTAAAAAATAATGTATTTCAATCACAGGCGAATATTTTTTCTTACAAGCTTTGGGAGTTATAAAACTACGGCATTACAGAATTACTTTGTTCAGTTGACAACTCCCAAAGCTTTCATAAATTTTAGAATTTTAACCTGTAAGAAAAAATATTCTCCTGTGATTGAAATACATTATTTTTTACTTTTTAGTGCATCTTTTAAATAAAAGCTTTTTTTTAAAAAACATTTTTTTATATATTTTTATTACTGTGTACGGTTCCGTTTAAAACTAAAACTTGTTAATCCTTATCAGGAAAATAAAGCCCATTGTGTACAATTATCGATAACCTTTTTATTTTATTTTATTCTTAATTGTGTCACTTTTGGCTTAGTTTGTATTTTAGGCAATTTATTTCTGTTTTGTGCCATAAGAACAAGGAAAGAAATTTATTCCGTTCGTTACCAAGCGGAATGTTTCGTTTTCTACAAGAAAAATGACAAGTTGGACATTTTACCTTACTTTGGTTACGAGTACATTAAAGTGCACTTTAGTAGACACAAAATAACGTTCTTGAAAATGTCCATTAATATTTGTAGGTGTAATTCTTCAAGAAGTTTCTAGGATATCTCATAAAACTCGTAATAAATGTAGTATATTTACACTAACTAAATTTTCAAATACGGTCGACATTTTCCCCGTTTCCCGTTAAATATGTATCAGGCACAGCAGTCTATTAGACACGTTTATCCCCTGTATTATTATTTAATGTCCAATAAAACCGCAATATTTGTTAAATGACACCAAATGGACCCTAATCCCGAAAATCAACAATCGCTGAAATTTCCATATAACGTGTCAAATCCTCTCAGTCCGGCGGATTGATTTTCATCGTCGATTGGCCGCCGACGTGACCCGTAAAAAAGGATCCGATCGGTAAACTCTCCAAGTCTCAAATACATTTTTCCTCTCGGCAAAGATTAAACGTCACCTGATCGAGATCCGGCCGTCTTTTCCCAACAGACACACGTCTTCGTCCTTTTTTTTTTCACAATACATATGTTCGTTTTTTTTTGACCGTTAATAGATTAGACGGACGGATCTCGGATATAATGCTGATTTCCGCAAAGCTCGATCCCGGGAGAGCCTCCGGTTGTGTTGTTGATGGGCCCGGGACCTCCCTGAGAAGCCTTCAGGAATCTGAAGGACGGGAGAGATGCTCCCGGTCTAATCATCGGTGTAGTTTACATATCTCCCACGGGAGACTTTACTTACCTTGCATTATACACTGCTTATTAATTGGGAGGCATTGCTTGCGAATTTAAATTAGACAGTTTTAGGCTTGTTCTGCTTGACGTTATAACGTTGATGATTTAATAAGCTGGAGCGTGACGGGGCGGAAAAATTTCACGCTAAATTAGCTCCCAGGTCCTATATGACGGAATGAAGTAATATAAAAGCGTTTCAAACGACGATAAATAATGGGGCGCCCTTTATGCGGAAGGAAGTGATTTAAATAGCTCGCAGGCTCTAATTTGACGAGAAATTACCCAAAACACGGCTCTCTATACGATTTTATAATCTCCAAAAGTTTGAAAAACATTTTTTTTTTAATAATAATACATTTTTGCCAAAACACAAATGTACCAAAAGGCAAATTCAAAAAAAAAATAAAATAACAACATTAATAGATGGAGATTTTTTATACAATCTGTTTTTCTTTTTAATAAGAGCTATTATGTCGCTAGAAAACCAATTAGGAAATCTACACTCTAAAAAGTGACTGTAAATTTACAAAAAAAATACATCAAATTTCATGCTATTTTGTACCTACAGAAATCGTTGAAATTTACGCACTTTTATGCGTTTTCGCATATTTTTTGTTGATAATACAAATAAATTCTGTAAATCTCATGCAAATTTCCTATGTAACTAAACATTTTTTACGTAACTTTACACCTTTTAATATAATAAAACTGAATTTTTGTAGTTAATATATTTGTTAATGTGAACTACGGTAGCCACCAAAGTAAGTATAAAACCGTTATACCCGAAAAATTTTATAGACTTTGTCTTTTCATTTAAGAATGTATTTTTGTGAGCAATATGACTTAAAATCTCAAAAAGCAAGCAAAACCGAAGTTCTCTCGTATTCACGATGGTCGTACATTTAAAAGAAACTTATTTTTTCAAAGAAACAAAAGCGCTGTAGAGATAATTTTGTATCAGGATGCATTTGAAACTTGCAATCCTCTAGGTGCATCAAGAAAAAAATATAAAATTGTTGGAGTATACGCAAGAATATCAAATATACCCAGTTGGAATCATTCAAAGGTAGAACAGATACTACTTGTCGCCTTAATTTATGACAAAGATGTGAAATTATTTGGTTTCCCAAAGATTCTACACGTTTTAATGAAAGACCTACAATTATTACTGGAATCTCAGGGAATATCTGTTCAGTTTAAGTCGTCAGTTTCAACAATACAGTCAATAAACACAGTACTTAAAGGTTCAATTATTGCTATGTGTGGAGATAACTTAGGAAGCCACCAAATAGGAGGTTTTACTGAAAACT
Organism: Tribolium freemani; assembly: GCA_939628115.1. Taxonomy (NCBI): domain Eukaryota; kingdom Metazoa; phylum Arthropoda; class Insecta; order Coleoptera; family Tenebrionidae; genus Tribolium; species Tribolium freemani. The sequence goes on along the minus strand of OW626791.1, from coordinate 14,177,738 downwards.
TTAACACAAACGGATTCTTCTGTAGATATTGCTATGCCAATAAAGCAATTACCAATGAAGACATTACCAAACTGGATTTACGTCGAAACGTATTTCTTAAAAACAATTTTTGTGTATCTACTTTTTAATTGAATAAATTTATTATTTTCTGTAAATAATTGTTTGTCTAACCCGTATTTTTAGTTACTACTAAAATCTTAAAAGTTTAGTCGAATTGCATTTTCTTACCAGTAAATTCACGATATTCTTGTGATGTGTAGGTATGTGTGTTCGCGCAGTGTTTGTGTTGCAAGGCAGCAAAATTTTTATAAAAATTCACAATATCTATTGTAAATAGGTATACTCATTGAATTCGCACTGATTATTGTAAATTTACACAGTGAATTCGCAATGTTTGTTGTACATATACATAGTAAAGTCACAATACGAAACGTAGTTTTACGGTTTTGTGAATTACATATCTCATTGTGAATTTACATCATGTTCCGTAAATCTACATATGAACGGTAATAATACATCAATAATGGTTACCGGTAACCATCATTATTTACTGTAAATTTACATGATTTACTTTTTAGAGTGTACTATTACATAATAGTATAATTAATTTTGGTACATGGGCTTCAACAGCAGAATTTAGAATATAGTAAAATAAATCGAAGCATAAGTTTACACTGCTGACGGATCTTCGTGTAACAAATGTGTGCAAGTAGAAACCGCAGTTAATAACGTGGAGTTGTGCAATTTGTTCCCCCTACATTGCCTCTTATGCAAAAGTTCAAAAACCGGGCCAAAGTTCAAGCTTCTTTTCCGAATTAGTCTTTCCATTGGCAGTCCTTTAATGGAACTCGCAGTTTGCCAAAACAATTTGAATAACAAACCCTTTCTCTCGCATAGAACACTAAACATCGCCGTAACTAGTACATGATAAAACATCCATAAACTTGGCTGACTTGCTCCTAATTAATTAACCCGCCAGACTCAGGGAAAATTTTATGCAACCCTCTAACGATTGATTAAATCACAATTATTCCATTAATCACGGTACCAGAAATACAAATCGGTCGGTCTGTCTCAGAATGGGAAAAACGACATTTCGCTCACCAATTACCGACAACACTGTTTGGTTCCGATGATAATAATTTATACCCAGCGACCAAGTATGGGTAAGTCGAGCCGACTGCTGCAATTGTAAAGGAAAAAACGCTCAGATGATGCAATTAAACTTGAATTATTGGAGCGATTTTGTTAAAGAACACCGAAACAGGTCCATTGTATTGCGTATTTCCAAAGAAAATCACCGACTGTTTGCACTAGCTAAAACACCGCAAACTTGTTTTAATTGTAACATATTGATCCTGCCAAAGGCTGATAAGAGAATACAAGCACCTGACTGGATAATAACCGATACAAGCATGTGCCACCACCAATAAACTAACCAGATTAACATACATAGTTAGGCTTGCACGGGATTAAGGGATTACGCTAATTAACTTCATTCGCAAATTTTCTAGGCCTTGTCTCTATTACATGCCAACGTAAATAAACAAGCCCAAACTATTAGACAGATATCAAAAATAAATACAACAATCGATATTCTCGAAAAGTTGAAAAAACGAAGGAGCTATTTGGAGACTAATTTAATAATACAATCAGAACTTTCGAATATCCCACACGTTTCAACATGGGGAAAATGGCCTCATTCGATACGATAACAATTCCCCCAAAGGATTTTCGCATTGCATATTATCTATGACATTATCACTTCCCTTTTGTCCTGCAGTTCAGTATTGGAAAATTTTAAATTCGCATTTTTAACAGTTCGCACAAACGTCTCCCAAATATCCATTTCTGGTCTCGATTACACTTTAAGCTCTTAAGCGAATCAACTACGACCGGATTTTAGCAAGTTATTAATCAAAGGAGAAATTTACTAAAGCACATCACTGAAATGGATTTCGACAGAGTATTTGTCTTATTCGGAGTCATTGCTAGACAAATTAGTAACAAACTTCGAATGTAATTAGAAATGCCTTCAATTAATTGTGTTTTGTGAAAAACTTCACGTACACTCAGAAAAATAAAGTGTTAACAATACGCGAAAAAGAGTTACTATTACGCTTGTAGTAGTGAAATAGGCCTCAACTATTTTGTGCCGCAAATTTTACCACTACAAAATAGTTTTTATAAATTCGTGATTATTACACCTACCAGCTGTTATTTTTACATTGCGGACTTATAGTATATTTTACCACTACAGATGTAGTACAATTTAACGTTATACGATGTGTTAAACCAACTATTTTTTATGTAGATATCACTATTATAGTAGATGTTACTGTTAGGGTGCTTGGCAGTTACTATTAAATTTTGATAGGTATATTTTACAGTTCGACGAGATAGGTAATAATAATACACAGTGATTATAAATATCTCTAATTTATTTTATTAAAAAATATATTAAATAACTAGGTACATATATTATGTACTCTATAAAATTATATACTTACATATTGTCATTTATTAAGATATTAGAATGCAACAAAGCAAACACAATGATAAAAAACATTTTTACAAGGTTTTTTAATATGGAACAGTTAGTATTTATTTAGAAACAAAACTGTGGTACTACTAACTGTTTGATGGCGTCCTCATCAGCATCAGAGTAGTGAAACTGTCTCGGGTTTGTACCTGTTAAATTTTTTTATCTAAAATACGATATTTTAAACGGTTTCTACATCAGTCATACAAATAATATTAACATCATCAATACAAAAAGTTCCAATAATAACAACCATTTGCTTACCCTGCTGAAATACGGAATGACTTCTTGATGATTCCAGTCTTCACATAAGTGAACACACAAACACCAATTTTAATTTTTTAATAAATAATATAAAAGCTTAATGAACTAATGTTTTTTAAAGAATCACATTAAAAGTCTTCTGAATGCACATTTTTTAATAAATAAATACATAAATTATTAATTTCTAATGTATTTGTGTCCATTTTGTTTAGTTTCAGTATAAGGAAAGGTACCTCTTTGGTGTTTTTTAGACTATCACTTAGAAAATCACAATTTTCTGGCAACGTTTCGTCTTAATTTAACCTTCTTCAATCCGTTTATAAAAAACAATTGACGGCCTAAAGAAAATTAAATTAACATCGAAACGTTTCTAGAAAGTTGTATTTTTTTTAGATGATAGCCAAAAAATACCAAATACCTTTCCTTACAATGAAAATAAATTATTACCACTTAATAAAATATTATGCGAAGATTCTCGAAAACTAAAACAAGGAAGTTGCTTAGAAATTTTTTTACGTCCAGAATTTTTTATTACTTAAACTTACTTAACTGTATGTAAATTAACATTGCCTGTTGTATTTTATGTTGTAGTTTTTTTTAATAATTAAAAAGAGTTGTTTTTGTCAATGAGAACTAATTATTTCAAAAACTTAGCGAAACCGACTAGTAAAAAAAACGTTATGATCAACTACCTATGAATATCCAAAAAATGCACAACATGTAGGGTGTTTTATTTGAGAAAATATGAATTGGCATTGTAAAAGTTTTTTGGAAAAAAGTTTATTGGGCATAAATTTTGTGCAAATTTATTTAAATATGTATTTTAACATAACAAAAGTTTCATTCAATATTCAATAGCTTCACCATTCTAAACAATTTTGGAAGCCCCCTCCCCAAAATTAATTTCTGGATCCGCCCCTGAGCATAATTTTCCATTATTTTAACTTAAAAATTTTAAATACCACTCAAAACAAACTTTACTACATCACCAGAACTTTAGAATTATTATTAGTCATGATAGGGAATGCTAAAATATTTTATATGAACTTAAGATGTTCGTCATTGTCAATCACGCTTCTTCAACTGGAGCTTCTGTTGCTCTATCACTCCTATATGAGTATCTTACTGACTTTTTACATTCTGTAGTGGTAAATATTAAAGCTAAGTTGTGATTAAGTTATAATATAACATTTTGTAGTAGTAAATTCTACACCTAAATTACAGTTGATTTTACTATTTACTTGCTTCGTCAAATCTACACAAGAAAAAAGAGTTTAACTTACTATTTGTAGTAGTAAATTGTACCTTACACTAGAACTATTTTTTATTAGTAACATCTACACTTTTAGTGCTAATATTAACCACCTAATTGTTACCTTATAACATATTTAAGAGTTGCATATACCGTACTTTTTTTACTACTACTAATGCAGTAATCACAAACACATCAGTTTTCTGAGTGTAGGGCTGCCATTCGGCGTCTCGAACAATAATTATGTTGGAAAAATAGGGAGCTGAACCGTCGTTATTTGAACAGATGCCCGTCCAGATTTGGCCTTAGACCGCATAAAGTCGTAATTCAACAATCCTGCACCGGATACATGAGTGTGCGGTTGCGCTTCCAAACGGCCATTATTTATTAAAGCAAAACTCAAAGGGATTCGAACAGTTGGCAAACGTTTTTCCTCTTCGAGACTCATACATCAACGCATAAGCGAAACGTTATTTACCCGAATGTGGAACTGTTATTATTATAAATGAGCCTCCATAAGCTGCCCGTCGATTTGTTCGCAAAACCACAATGGAAACGAGATTTTAGACTAATAGAAAACAGACCATCAATAAATATTAACCTTTTGCCCTCTTCAAAGCCTGGCCTAACGATTAAAGAAAAATAATTCGTTTCATCTTCGTAGATATACACCCCAGTCACATTCGGGGGCCTACATCTGTTTTTAACATCGAATTTACATAATTATTCAAACAGAAGTTCGGAAACAACAGAGGTACTAATAAAAAATGCAATCAAATTTAGCAAAGTTTTAAGTCAATACCTCATCAAACTTTAAATAATGGCACAATAACAGTTTGAAAAGTAATCCAGTTGAGCGCAATTTAATTATTGATTTAGCCAAGTATTTAAAGTAATTGTTCTAATCTCGAGAAACCTTTTCTTACGTAAAACAAGAACATTTTTCACTCACAAAGACAGTTGCCAAACAATCTCTGTGAAGTAGAGCAATCTTATTATATTTATGTTTACGCCCAAATAGTGTAAAAACCTGCCCGGTATAGTGTGTTTTTTGTGAAGTGATGCCTTTGTAGTTTTACCGTCAAACGCATGTATTGCGAAACAGGAACTAACAAAAAGTAATTTCGTTTTAATTACTAACTGTATTTTGATACTCATTAAAAATTTGATGCAACTATGGCAATTTAAACATTCCGAATCCTCTTGCTTGTTTTATGTAATGTACTCGTGTGTGTGCATGTACACGAAAAATCAAAATCTAAAATTTGTAAACGCAATACCCCTTAAATTATGTTTTTTACCAAACTAATTCTCTACGCAAAAGCAGAAAAAAATTGGTTGACATCATCTGCCCTCTACCGCTTATTCAGTTGTTTCAAAGATTATTTTTTATTTTCTTAAATGGGTTCTTAATAAATGCATAATAATTGCTTTAATTTACTAAAAATGAGATAAAAGTAGCCTGTAGTCAACATTCTTACTGCTCTTTAATCGGTTTATAACAAAATCATCATCTTTTATAAAATAATTTACACACATAATTAATAGCAGAAGTATTACATTAAAAATAATCGAAAATTTACAGAATAAGCAATTAATTTTGACGCTACTGTTTAAAATGAATAAACAAATTAGAAAGAAGTTACATTATCTCACCACTGTCTGTTCTATCAAAGGTTATTAACGAAAAGGGGAAATCTAAATACTTTGTCTCCAGAATTTCTTAGTGTTCTATGTTACAAACTATCTGTAAAACGAGGTATAAAGCTTACAACAGAAGAATCCAATTCTGTCATAGACCAAAAAGTACGAGATGGAGTTACTACAGTTCGAATAAAGTTATATGTGATTATGCCATTTTTTGGGCAGAAGAATAAGTACTAAATCGCTTAAATATTATAATTATTGTTTCTTAAATTGTCGCTACTTGTTTTAAAATATTGCTTTTTTAATTAAATTAAATTAATTCAAATATACTCTTCAACCTTGAAATTTTTAAAGTGATTAAAAAATTTAACATTTAGCTTCTGGTAGAGGGCACAAAACTTAATTAAAAAAATAAAACAAAATAAATGCGTTGTTACTGATTGCAATATGCATCTTTTACCCCCTATTGCGTTTTCAAATTTAAAAATAATTAAATTCATACGTATAAGAACGGCCCACCCTAATGTACATACAGAGGTGAATTAATTTCGCCTAGAAACATCGCCAAATATCCAGTGAATGCTCTAATTTAACTAAGAGTTCCTATATTGGAGAGTTGGGACACTAAATGTCAAACCGAGCTAATTCTGTATTATGTGGATGAGGTATATCCTTCTATCCTTTTTCATTAAAATTTTTGTTAGCAACTTATGTCAGGTCATGTCAAAAATAATTTTAGGGTTATACCAATGTTTGTCAAATAAATAAAATGACATAATTTTACGCCAAATTTAACCATGGACGTAGGAAACTTAAGAATTTTGGGATACCGTATAAAAAAGAAAGTAATTTAATTCCTAGTTACAAATATTTGCTGTTCACATCCCTGAAATTTATCGACATTTACCTTCCAGTAATAAATACATAAATTAAAACATACTTTATTGGTAAATGTCTTTATATCCGCCACATTTTTTAATTGAACAATTGAACTATTGAGTCCCATTAGTTCCATGGTTATCAGGAACCACCATATTTTCCGTTGTTGTTTTAAATTTCACAAAAATTGATACTGAAGGTCTTTTCTTCTAAATAAAAAGGAAAGGAAATTGAGGATTCAAATAAATATAATTTGGAACAGAATCTAAAATTTGTGTAGCAGCTAAAGACGTCCAAGCAGCAGGTGCATCTCTTCTAAGAATTTTACATGTAATGTAATGAGTGGCAATTTTTGATTCACGTATTTTAAAGCAGCGGCACATTCCTAAAATTTCATGATTTTGTACATAACATTGTCTAAAGAATCTGCTTCTTCAAATGCTTATTGTTAATAATGAACGTAAAAGGTACAATTTCTCTTCGCAGTGCTCTTCGTTTCATCGATGGTCGATGGCGAGCAAAAAATTTCGGACACTTTTGTCATTTCATTGTCAAAAAAGATAGGGAATTACACACGATTATGTCAGTGAAATGTCAACAGTGTCCGAAATTTTTTGCTCACCATTGTACCATTTCTTAAAGTTAACTGAAAAATGTGTATATTGAGAGGTTTATACTTAAAATTCTTGTACTTAAATTTTTTTTAAAAAAGGTACACACATCGGGGTTGACGATGACTGTCAGACTAAACACATTTAATCAACGAAAAAGGGAAATATTTTTGACAAATTTATTTGACTTTTCTAAAAAAAAGTGTAACACCACTGATTTTCTATCCCAATTCGTTTTTTATACATGCGAGCTGACGTATATGAAAAAAATTTCGAAAATTGACATTCAGTGTCCCAACTCTCCCAGTATAGGAACTCTAATTTAACCAAGCTTTTTCTTCTCATATCTAGGATTAATTGGAACAGTGATATAAAATCAATGCATATAGACAACAAAACTAAAAAAACGACAAACTGTATTAAAATCACAACAGTGGTTTATCCCTTTTTAAAATTGATTGCTCGCATTGGCCGGAACAAAATAGATTTAATACAATCACGGTGATATACATTCGAATTTACTTTTACATTACAATGGATGAAAAGCACGAAATATGCATTTAATCTGATCTATTTTTGCGGTTCGTGTTAGAAGATTATAAAAAATCCCTGACCTTCTTCGATAGCGTAAATAGCGCGATATCATTGTACCGTAAGCCACGTTCGTGTGACACTAAGTTGCCTTTTAGATTTAATTAATTTACATAAGGAGTAATGTGGTAACCTTCAACCACGTAAACGGATGATGCCGAATTTTCGGTAAACCTAAGTCTGAAGTACACGATAATCATCTATTATTGTTGTGGAATAATGGTAATTATGCACTTTCACTTCGTGTAATTACACCGTTTATCAACAGAGTTGCTCAATTAATACGCCATGAAATAACACCGAAAAAAGTCTTAAATCCCGACTACTGATATAGCTCCTAAACCTATTTTATATCAACTTGATTGTCTTGCTGGTCCGCCCTAACGAGCCTAAGACCGTTATTTAAGTGGTCGGAAAGATCGAGGTACTTAATCAGTGGTAAAACTAATCATTGTTGGGCCCACCAATAAGACGTATTTCGTTCCAAATAAAATACAGTTCATAACACACTGTCTAAAACTTGCATTAGAAATCATCGAGCTGGATAATCAAACAGGATTAGGAAAGCCATCGATGTGTGAACAATGCACTAGAATCCAAGGATTCGATCAATTAAGAAATTGTGCCAAACTATCGAAACAAAAACAATTTAAAGCGAGTTTTTGCTTGAAATTTGGGAACCGTAACGTGATTCCAATTGAAGAAAAAAGTGATAAGTAATAAAAATTATTGATAGAATTTGTCACAGCCGCGTAAAAATAAAAACCAATGTTAAATTTCAAATCGCAGAACTTGTATTTTGCTCTTTGTATTACAATTAAATGGGTCCCACTTCCCGCACAACCAATTTTTTCCCAAATATTTATTTAATAAAAAATGAGCATCCCTTTGATAAAAAATGCGAACGCTTTTCTTTATGGCTTTGTTCAAATACCAGCAAATTAAAAACTAGAAATTGATTTTGCCCGTATTTATTTTTTCAATAAATGGAATACTCATACCACCAGCTTTTCTCTTCTATTAGATTTCAAGCTATTAGGTCAATCTGAGTTCGAACTCCACTATTGTTAATATCAGCCTCGAGCTCGTTTCAGTGATCCTATTTAATTTCCTTTTTCCCCCTATAAAATTATTAGTAACGTTTCAGTGGAAAATAAATGTCATATTCATTGAATATTTCACAACTACGATTATCTCATTGACCGCTTGTTAAAAAAATGACATAATCCACAGAAAATTGTTATTTCATACATTTCCTTTATTTTGTAAACATCAACAAAAGGTTTTGCGTTCCACATTTATACAATAACAAAAAATGCTCATGTAATAATAACTTTTGCAGAAAATCGACTCATTTGTAGTTAAGATCACGTTTGTCACTACGTACTTAACTATTTGAAATTTTTATTGGCGCTTTCTTTCGAATTTCTACAACTAATTTTGTTGCAAACATTCTCCAGTGTATTGGCGAAAATTGCGCCAAAACTTATTGTGCACAAAAATGTTTCATCCACCACACTGCAACTATTTACGAACGCCCAGCTTTACATTATTGTTGGAAACAAAAAAAATGCTCGACGAAATGTGGGAACAAAGTAAAAAGAATTTTATACGCAGGAGTTGGTAAATCTGTTTAAGAGCTATGGTATAATGTAAAGCTTACGGCAAAAGACGGTACAATGTTTACCTGTGTTGTTATCTAAACCAGCAAAAATGAGGTTTATGAAATATTCATGGAACCAGAAGTAGCAAAAGAATACGAAAATAATAAACTGGAGTTTCGTCTAATTTTGCGTTATCGGATGATTCGATAAGCAAGTTAATTTTAGTGTGTATTAATAAATAGCTAATATATGCGTTTAAAATTTTCATTCATTATTCATTTAATAAATATGGTAGTTCTGGTAAAGACGCCACTTGTTCAAATTCCATTAAAGGCGATTGCTATGCATGAATTTAATTGCTTTTTCGCAGACTTACCTTTTCAAGCCTTTTAAATGAATATTCCGAGACCGTAGTCACTATCGGCTGCGTTTTTACCCTTGGTAACTTTTTTTCTAAATTAATAATCACGAAGGGAACAAAAATAAAAAACAACTTGCATATCTCGTTTAATTAAAGAACATAGAGAAAGCCTTTTTTCTCTTTGTACTATTTTAAATTCGACACCTTGTTGGGGGAATATTTTTAATAAAACAATACAAGGCGTCTAATTACAATACTGCATTTTACTTTCTTTTTAATCAGACAATAGAAAATCGAGCATTAAAACGAGAAATTAATTGCTTTTTAATTATGCATAAAAGGAATAACCAAAGCATTAAACGGTAGTTTAGTACCAGAGCAGAACATTTATGTTCAATCCCGAAATAATTGGCGATTCAAAAAGTGAATTTCGTTACAACAAATCCGGAAGCGGTTAACCGCTAGAATTAAATCCGTATAGCAAACAGCATTCAAAATGATTACATTTAAATACAATAAATGCAGAAAATAGCTTAATTGTAGTACTTTGCTCCAGATCCTTAATAAATTCTGCAAAACTTTGCCAAGTGAATTACCTGACTATAAATTTTGTAGTTATAATCACCGCTTTGAGTTACATCGTATAGCCTCAAGTTGCAGGCAGTTCCTCTATTTGTTCGCAACTAAAGCGGCAAGAAATATAACTTGGTAGTTTTGAAAACGATTTGTTACTGGAAATTACAATAGTAAAACTAAAGCTTTAAGTAATAATAAAACTTAAAGACTGTGAAAGGCGTAAAACGACTTTTTAATATAATAAATCTTTATCAACTTAATTTAATGCCTTTGTTGCGTGCCTGAGCTAAACTGACCTTCTGGAATACATTGTTATTCAAGAAAAATGCATTTCACTTAATGGACAGATATTGCTAATAATTAAATTTTGGTCATATTCTTGTATTCATAATTGAAGTAATAAATTTTAACGGATTATTTACAAAAAAAAATCGTGGGAGTGGCGCCATAACCGGAGAATTAAAAGCTGATTTACTGCCGTTAAAAAGGATAATTTGAAAGCGAATTTTAATTAATAGTTTCTTCCAAAGTTCGAAGACATAATTGGAGGATTTTACAAGTCGATGAATATTCTGTGACCACTTAAAACTGTAAAATTGGAAACGTTAAATTGATAAATATTTTATTACATAATAGACAAGACAAGATACACACTCCACCTACAACATTCACATATATTTAGGGAGATGGTTTATCTTTGGTGAGTCACCCATTTCTACATAGAAATTAAGAAACGGCAGTTGCAATGACGCAAATAAAACACTGATGAAAGTAAATAAACTAATAATACGGCTTTTATTATTTTTTTTTTCAATTAAATTGGAATTTTGGCAACAAACATTCCGAATTTTTTCATTTCTGCTCCAATAAACATAAATTGGCCTGAAACACAATACACGCATACGTAACAGTTTATTAAAAATGAAAAAGGGAGTGGAACATTTTGATTAAACTTTTTATAAATAAACCCACCTCTGCCAGCCTCTCGCAAACTTTAGGATGATTGCGGTGGATATTTTTAACAGTTAGTATCTTTCTAATTACGCTTAATTACTCATGAAATTATTTTAAAACAAAAATAAATAGCTCCGATAACAAACTATTACAGATAATTGTTATTAGTTTTCGTTTTTGAGCCTAATTATTTGCAATAAATATTATTATTTTCTGAAGGTGAGTTATTTATGGTGAGATAACGAAATTTGTAATTTATGTAGGTGCATGCCTAATTACCTAAATACATTTTTTTCTTTTTTTCTAAATCGTTTCGTATTTAACTTATTAGCTGACATTGGTTGTTTGGCTGATATTGGTTATTGGCTTCCACCAGTTTGATTTAATTTATTCCGCGCCTTTTCCTCTCGAAAAAACAGGACCGATGCTAATTAGCCGTGTTTAGTGTATTGTTACTTTCAATTATGTTGAAGATGACCTCCGTTCTTCCTTTCCTATCCGACCGCAACAGTAAAAGTGTACACACGACTCCGGCGCGCTTCCTTTTGCTCTCAAGCAGCTTTTTTCTCCTTCAAAGTCATTATTTGACACGTACAAATTACAGTTCGACTAACTAAACTACCGTTAGACTTATTAAAATTCATGGGGGATCATCTTCAGAGTAAGCACGCCGAACGAAACACGCGGTAAAAAACAAAATAAACGAAACATTGAAGGTAAAAGTCGTGACTTACCTGAAGACTCGTCTGGTTTTCTTCTTCTTCGGCGAGGGACTGGAAATTTTTCAAAAGTTTGTGAAATTTGACAAGTGCCGAATGAGCACACGTACATAGAGGTTAACTTTTGCGAACATATCACCTTCCTCAAGAGCTTTTGCCAAACTGAGCGAACTGCGACGAACTGACAGTAAATGAAAGCAAAATGACAGAAAACAACAAACGATTAGTGCGCCACTGCGACGAACCCGTGAAACTAAACTACAGAAAACTGTACTACCGGCAAAACAATCTATAGTTCTTCGCAACATACAAGACTAACGAAATGAGAGGTTTGTTCTTTTCAGATAAACTGCAAAGTTGGTGTAACAGTTTATTAATAATATTACATTTTATTGTATGTCGGCATCTTCTCAGAAGACTTACGCCTGCAAAAACAACAAAACGCTTACAACTGTGCTCATCAATAAGATTGACACAGCATGCAAAAAAAAAACAAAATTAAAAAATCATTCTTTATTGTGAAAATAAAACTAATACAAAATTTATGTTACATGATGCTTATGTACATTAATAGTTAGTGTTACAGTTGTAACCACTATTGACACAAAAACTCAACAGTAAACAAGAAAAATAACCTACATGATTGTAATACTAATCCTGTGAAATATTCTATAAAATTCTTTTAGTATCACAGCACAGTTTGAAAGGGAAAACTAAATCTTTCAATTAAAAAAGAAAACATACAAAGCGCTTTCTCTAGATTACATAAAAAGAAACTTCACTTCTTCATAAATCTACTTACTTGTTCCGCATTGGAAGTTTGTGTCGTCCCTTGTTGTTGTACATTTGAAGTCGGTTGTACAGTCACTGCCACAATCGATGCCCCACTTTGCAACCTAACGGGACTCCCTTGCCTCACAACGGTCTGATTTTGAAGCGCTGCTGAAACTTGCGATAACAACTGCGCCTGGGTACTGCCCTGTCCTTGCACTTTGATACCCGCCAAGGCCCCAGCCAGAGTCGACGAGCCTTGGGGGCGAAGCGCCGAATTTAAAGCTTGCGAAGTCGCCGCAACGACCTGCACAATACGCAAATGTCAAATAGTCACTAGCGAAACCACTCGTAGTAATTTTTATAAAAAAAAAATTACAAAAAAAAAAACAAAAACAAATTCCGTATGAACGTCATAAAAAGACCACTGCTGAAACGTAATATGTAACATCAACAAGTTTACTAAACATTCTAGTTTTTTGCCAAAAATTGACGATAATGATAATGATGAATGAGACAAAAAGCAATTAAATAAAGGCATTTGACGAAGGAATTGATAAAAGTGCCTATTTAGAAAATAAAAAGATGCAGAAGAATTTAAAACTTGCTCTGACTTTGAGCTCATTTCAAGTAAATTAAACAATTAAAGAAGAAATATATTTTTTTCTCCGTATAAATGCTTTATTCACTAACTTTTTGTAGAAGATGCTCAATTTTTTAGTGATTTTAGTGATATCTATCCGTTGGTATTCGATAATAACGCGTTTAAAGAATACAGATATGCATCCAAGATCCCAAAACTTAATAACAGCAATTTATAAACAATCATTTTAAGACTAGAATTTACAAAAACAATAAACAAAAAATCTGTGTTCAATTTATAAAATAAATAAATAAAAAATAAATACTTCATGATAAATAGTGTTTATTAATACTGAGAGAATATTACGCTCATTTATCTATTTGTTATTCAAAAATATACACAATTTATTTTTTTCTGCAAAATTCTAATCATCTATCAAATAGTAAACGTATAAATCCGTCATGTGTTGAAAAATCGAAATTTGAATTAATCGAGGAACGGTCTTCGACCGAAAAGTTTTGTACATTATTTTATTAATGCCCTCAACTTGGTTTCGGGCTTCAATATTAAAGCTTCAGCTGTCAAATTATACCTACCGCACCTACCGCACGTAAAATGTAAATAACTTGACACACGAAGCGACAACTGGCTGTTAATAATAACTGAGTCCTGTGAAATGGTAAACACACCAGATTTGCATTTATATGTATTTCAATTAGAATCTACTACCATACAATGACATTTTCAATTTCATTTAAAACACAACAGATTTAAAAAAAATACCGTTGCCTTTAATTTTCTTCAATTTTTAACTTGATAATTTCAGTTTTAAAAAAGCTTTATGCAATTTGTAACACTAACCTGTATTGTCTGTTTAGTGCCTTGTGAGGTATTAACAGGAATCACCCTTGGCGTTCCTTTAGCCAATACAACAGGCCCTCGAGTTATACCAAGTGGTGCCCTCATCACTTGTGTAAACTGTTGAACTGTCATTGCGGTTGATAGCGGTTTCGGACCCACAATCAACTGAGTTTGAACGTTATTTTTGCCACCAACTTGGGCAATATTCAATTTTTGCGTCCCCAATTTCTTGTGAGCTAGAAGTTGTTGCTGGATTTGGAACTGTCTGATTTGTTGAGTATTAGCCGCTTTGATGGTTGGAGTGACAGTTTTGCCAGTATTGGCAATGGACACTCCAGACACTGGGATTGTTACAGTTTGAGTAACTACAAAAAAAAAAATTAATTCGCAAAACCTTCAAACTTAAACAAATAATAAAATACCTCCGCCTGTATTCGAAACAGCCTTAACCAAAGTTGCAACTTGAGTTCCAGACGTGCCGGCTTGTTGCACAGCCTGAGCCAGGACTTGTGACGACAATCCTTGGATACTTGACGCTTGTGTTCCCGTAGCCACCGCCGCAGTGATAGCTTTTTGTTGTTGTTGCTTCTTCAACAACTGAGTCACTTCACTTTCGGTCACAGTTCTTGTAATTCCTGCTTTAGTCCCGACAGTTACCGTTCCTTGTCTCACAAACTGTGCTCTTGGCTGTGCTTGCGTAAACTGAACCACCGCCTGTTGTCCACTTATCGTAACCGTTGAATTTTTAACAGCCTGTCCCGAAATCGTCCCCGACTGTAATCTCACGTGCGGTTTAAACGTAGCACCCGCTTGTTGTCTGATTAATTGCAATTGTGCCGAACTAATCGATTTTGCTTGAATTGCGGTCGCTGTGCCTTCAGTTTTAGTTTGACCGGGAGAACTACCGGAAACTATTAACCGTTGAGTGGCAGCTTGTAATTGGGCTGGACTTAAACCCGCCACTGAAACCACAGTTGAGGCCTGGAGAGGGGACGTGATAATTCGCTGTGAGCGGATAGTGTCTGGAAATTGCATAAATAAAATACGATCTGTGGTAAGTGAAGGTAAAGTACTTGGAGGTGTTGCTGGGGTGCTTGAAACGGTAGTTGTGACACTGCTTACGACGTTAATAGTCTGAGCGATGGTCACTTGGGTTGGGGGCCCTGTTGTCACAGCTGTGCCACTTGACACTGCCACGACTTGGGGCAAGCTTGTTGAGGTGCTGGCTTGCGACAAAGGCAACATACCTTCACAAAAATGTTAAATTTTCGCCACTTTTGTATACAATTTCAATTACCTTTCATCATCTGAATCCGGGCCAGTTGTTGTTCGGGCGTTAACGGTTTCTTCTCCCTTGCCAACCTTTCGGCTCTCCTAGCTGCCACTTCCACAGGCAAAACAGGATGATCCAAATCAATCCCACATTCCGTCAACATTGCCGTATGTTTCGGATTTTTCAAAGACGGATTATTACTAACACTTCTCTGTGGTGGCACCCTTTTATTCGAAATCGTTTTAAGGGCATCGTACCTTTGCATCATAATTTGCGAAAACTTCGAATTGTTATCTTGCGTGTACAATTGAGAAGTACGCATTGGCCGATTCGATTTCTGTTGAAAGGGAAACTTCGGCATAGACCCGCTCTTATTTTTCTTTTTTCGAACCGAACTATCAAAAACTTGCTTTCCTTCCTCTCGCTGTATGAGAACAGTTTCGTATCGTTGGCGGCACTGTTTCGGCGAGCGATACGTTATGGAGACCGTGTTCACGTAATCGGAGACAAAATCCCAATTTGGTGTGTGACCCGGTGAAGCGACGAGCAAATTTAGCGGTAAGCCTTGGAACGATTGGATTACTTTCAACAATGCCATGTCTTCATGAACGGTCCAATCGTGCCATAAAGGCGTTTCGATAGCGGGTTTAGGCACGTTAGACTTGCCAGATATGGGTAATGTGTTACGCATTAAACCGCGATACTTTTGGAGTTTGAGGTCGCGTTTCAATTTTAAACTTGTGGCTGAATGGAAGAGCGATTTAGGCGCGTTCATCGATTCTTCCTTCCGAGGAATTTTCAAAGCACGTCGACTATCAACAAAACCGGCCTCGTGACGCGTTCTTTTCGCTTCTTTTTTAACGTAAATTGGAGGTAATTGCGACTCGGACATGATGTTCATGTCGTAGAGAAACGACATGGTTTGGTCGATGTAGATGTCCGTGTCTTGTTGGGGCGGTGTGGGAGGACACCACATCTATGAACCAAAAAACGTTTAAAATACCAAAGCGAGCAACGAAATCATAAATAAAAATTATGTTTTTTAAAAAAAGATTACTTACAGGCATTTGTTCCATGGTATTATCAGAAACCCATATCTGTAAAACAGGATAAGAAAAACATAATTTAAACGCGAATTGTTTGGGCTGGGTAAAAGAATAAAACGGCGGGTAGGGAAGTTGTAAATTCTAGGACTGGAGAAGGATACGAACTGCCACCATTAAAAATTAACAGGAATTTATTAAATTCCACTTTCAGGTACAAAACATTTTTATTACTGTCAATAATAATCCCCTCGGAAATAATATTTTATCGTTAAAATTCTGCAGATTTTTCAAAATGTTTGCTCTAAATTAAAAAAATAAAGTATTACCTACAATGATTCAGTAAAGAAAATTAACATACTGAATATTACGAAAGTTATTCTTGGCATCCGCAACATACATGGCAAAAAAATTGAGAACTTTTTTTCCATAAAATTTTATACATATTTCTCTACTCTTCTGCAAGTTATTCTTCTCAACAAATACCTACCCAACTTTGGAGCTTAAACTGGAAATTCTTGCAAACTTTCGAGGGGATTTTCGTGAAATAAGGTATAGGGGAGTATACTGGGGTGGGTAGCGGGTTTTATAAAGAAGCCGCCTTGCTCATGTCCAGCGGGGCAGTGTTTTGGTGCCCGCTGCGGACGCCGGAGCAAGAAGGCACCAAAACCCGCGTCCACCCCGCAATGAAAAACACATTCGCAAGAGAACTTCTTTATTTATTTTCATTAATGTAATGGTAATAACAAAAGCACCGAGATTCAAATAAACTCACTCGGTTTTTAAATATAAAAACTGAAAAAACCAAAATTTACGACCTTGCAAATTATGATTATAAAACATTCAAGACTATCACAATTCTTTTTCCTTCGGCATTTATTTTCTTCGAATTTTTCTATATACACGATAAAAAGATAGTTAATTTAGATCCCTGAGCATTAATAATTCAACTTAATCAACATAATAAAGTCTCTAAATTGAATCAATTTTACCGAAACAACTTGGAAAAATAATGCCAAAAGAAAAGCATTTTACGCAAACAAAAATGGTTATCAAAACAACGAAATCTATACACTGAAATGTGATATTCTCTCTTATAACAAATTTCAGAAGGCTCATTCACACGTATAATTTACAATTATTCGCAATAAAAATTATTTGTAAAAAAACTATAACTCTAGATATTATGTACAAGATAGTTATTTAAGATTTTTTCTATAATTAAATCACATATGCACATTTTATTTCAACAGAATTTTTGTTCATTTAAACACTCATTTTATTCCGTTTTTATTATTTTACGTTCGATACCTAAATCTGAATCGTTTAATTCGGCTTCTGAACAAGTCCGTTTTAATGACGAATCATTAAACTCATCACTATCTAGATTATTTTCGATTTTTTTACTTTTTACGACTGTTTTATGAACCGGAGGTGATCTCGTTACCCAATCATCCAACGTTTTATTATTCGCGCATTTCATAACTTTTCCTTTCTTACTCGACTTCGACTTTTTCTTCTTACAGTTCTTAACATCGTCGAGACCGTTATCAATGTGAACAGAATCAGACTTATGATTCACAAGTGGAACGTCCTCATCATTATTGTCACTAGTTATGTCACAAGTACTGCTATCATCAACAGCTTCAGGAGATCCATCGATTTTATCAACTGTAACATCAGTCTCTTTGATTAATTCGGCTTCTTTAGCGTCTTTCTCATCCACCGAAACTTCAGTCTGATTTAGTTCCTCATCTTTAGCTCCCTGGTCATCATCAACTGAAGTATCAGTCTCTGGACTTACTTTTTCAGACTCTATCTCATTTTCTATCTTTTCATCTGACTCATTCTGGGCTCCAAGTGTATACTGCCCCCCTTCCATGATATCATTCAACATCACCTTACAGATCTTCCCTTTCGGAATCAAATTATTTGCAATACTTTCATCATGATCAACATCACTTTTATTATCTTCCTCGTGATTCACTTCAACTGGTTCCTCAACTTTCTTTTTTATGGCAGTTTTCTTTTTTTCCGACTTGTGTAAATCTTTCTCGAGACTGTTGCCTTTCAAACGTCGAACACTCGGATTTGGCGAATTTTTTATTGGTTTCACACCCGGCAAAATCGGACTGACATCAAGCGTCCACAAATTAATTTCAACAGTACCACGCGATCTAGTTCTAGGCGAATTCGTATCGATATAATTAGTCGGAGTTTTCAAAAGGTTCGATCTGCTATCACTCTCCGACTGGTCATCGATGGTCTGTTCATCCACACTAGAATCAGTATCACCGTTAAATTTCTCTGAATCATCAGCGCTTTTTGAACACTGTGACGACTCATCGTCCGATTCCGTATTCGTATCGTCTTTTTTCGAAACTCTTTGTCTCGTCAACCGCCGTCTGTTACAATTCTTCCTTTTCAGTTTAGCTTTGGCTATACTTCGATCACTGGTATATTTATTTGGTACGATTTTCTTCATTACTTTATTACTTCTTGCCGATTTTGTGACGTTTTGTCGATTTTTCATTGCACGATTTTTATTAACAATTTTTTTCGCGGTACTAGCGTTATTAACTTTTTTAGTTTTACTAGTGCTAACCTGGTTTGTGGCGTCCTCCCGTGAAAACGTTAGTAAATCGTTTTCTTCTTCCAGTTCGCGTGCTCTTCGTTCCTCTTCTTCGCGCATTGCCGCCAACCGATTTTGTTCCCATTCGCGCTTCTGTTCCTCGATTTCGCGTTCGGCAGCCGCCAGTTGTTCAGCAGACCATGCCGATTCGGTTTCTTCAATGAATTTCATTGCGTACCTCTCGATAGGAGAAAGCTAAACAAAAAATTAGCAAAAAAAAAACACTTCAAGAAAAAACAACTCACCTTTTTGATGACGTTGTCAATCTCCTGTTCTGCTTTACTCATCTCGGGCTCTTTCTCCTGATCCTCCAACGGAATGTTTTCGTCAAATTCGGCCAAATCTGCCACAGCTTCCGCTTTTGCAGTTCGAGCCGCTTGAACGTCTTGGTCATCCTCACACGCAGCCAAAGCATTTTCCAAAGCGCCCAAAGCCGCTTTATCGTCACCACCAGCGTGAGATTGTGATTCGGTCGCAGCAGCGGCACGTTTCTCGTGACTTTCAACCACTTCCGACATCCTACTAGCTGCACTTTCTTCCTTCGAATCGATGTTAAACAGATCTTGAATCGTTGACTAGAAATCACAAATTAAAAAATCAAACTAACTGCAAACAATAAAATACTTACGCTCTTGAAATATGCCGTCGTGAAATTACCGCCTTCAATAGCAAGGTCACCCAACAATCTCTTCTGATTTGCCTTCTTTAAAATATTCTCTTCGATGGTTCTTTCACTCACTAGCCTATAAATGTGGACGTCTCTCGTTTGACCAATTCGGTGGCAACGATCTTGTGCTTGAGCATCCATTGTTGGATTCCAATCTGAATCGTAAAATATCACAGTATCGGCTCCAGTCAAATTAACACCGATGCCACCAGAACGTGTAGAAAGAATAAAAGCAAATATTCGTGTATCGCCATTAAATCTTTCCATTAGAAGCTGAAACAAACAATTAAAGTAATCAAAAATATGAATTAAAATTTGTTGCAAAGTTCTAGATAGTTTTTAAAATCAAATTTTAAAAACATGCTGGCCATTGCACTGCTCTTCCACTGTTGCAAAAGTCGTACAGAAAATTAAACTGATGACTGATCGACAGTGGTTTAAACCATAATCGAAAAAAATAATCACCTGTCTCTGGTCAACTTTGGTCGTTCCATCCAATCTCAAATAAATATGACCGTGGAAATTGAGAAACGCTTCCAAAACGTCCAACATTTTCGTCATTTGAGTGAAGATCAATACCCGATGTCCCTCACTTTTCAATTTTCTGAGTAATTTATCCAACGTTTGTAATTTACCGCAATCATATTGAATAAGTCTGGGATCGGGAAATTGTGTAACCATTGCTGAGGCAATACGATGCAATGATGTTGCAGGAGCGGATAAACACGCTGCTAATTTCTTTTTCTCTTCTTTCTCACCCCAATATGTACTAGGTGATGGATGCCAAATTTGCATTTCGGGCTCGGGCGCTCGCACAGCAGGCACATAAAAAATAAACCTACCCCAATTATTTTCCGAAAAAAACAAAATTGTGTAATAAATACCTATCACAAATATCAGCCAGTTGCTCTATCCTACTTTCCGGACTATGTACGAGTTCCTTGATACACGTAAACATGTCCACAGTTGAATCACATTCGGTATCGACTGTTTTACTTTCGTCGCTCTTCCACAAACTAATTATCGGAAAACTATTTTCAATTGTAACAATTTGACGGAAATCCTCTCCGTAAAGAGGAACAGCGGAACATCGTCGCTCGTTTATTTTCGCCATCAATTGCAATCTGGCTTTCAACTCGTCTTTATACAAATCTAATTCGTCTGAAGATCCGACGTCATTTGTTACACCATCGCTGTCCCACCGAACGTCCAAATTATTTGATTGGTTAGCATATAATTGATCTATAAATTTCGGACCGACCGTTTTTCGCTCCTCTTTATCGTCGGTTTTTGCAGCCGCAGGCGAACTCTAATATAAAGAAACGAATAAGCCACAAAGACGCGACGAAAACAAAGGAATTACCGTAGTGATCGTATTGGTTGTAGTAGCCGCAACTGACGTCAACTGAATTTTCATAAAGGCTTTAGTTATCTGATGGCCTGAATTGCCGGCAGTTAGCAAAGGCTGTTTGGACAAAAACGTCAATTTCTGCCCACCTTTAACAAAAAATTAATACGTAATTCAACTCACAATTTAAAAAAAATAAGAAACAAACTGTCTGTTACGAACATTCTAATTCACCAGGAACAGCAAATTAGCTTGGTAATGCAACAAAATTAATCTCCTTTCCTAATACACGTCAGAAACTATTATTAAAGTTTACAACGCAAACAGGAAAGGTGCAAGCTATTTAAAAAATTGTATTCACCTGGAGTTGTCGTTGAAACTGGAATATTCCCAGATATGCTCGGATTCGGTGTTAGTAACAAATGTTTCCCGGTCGATGTTTGTACCAACTGTGCAAAACTAGCCGATATTTTATCCGACGGTTTTAACATTGACGTGACACTAACAGGCGTCGCAGTTTGATTGCTGAGCAAAGGTTGCGAAATATTTACAGGAATGGCTTTGACAATACCCTGTTGGACAAGTTGGACACCGTACTGTGGAACTTTGACTTTAATATTTTGAGGTGTTTGCGGATTTTTGCCGTTTACGTCTCGTTTTTCTACTTTTAGAGGAACGGTTTTAGTGTCTTCTTGTTTCTTTATTCTCATCATAAGACGACATGGAGGCGGTGGAGGGATTTCTTCCGGTACTGAATACATTTCTATGACTTTACAAGGGGTACGCATTTGTTTCATGCGATAACTTTGGTACGCACTCAAATTGTATTCCATAAAATTCAAATTTAAATTCAGCCACGATAAGTCAATTTGCTGCAAAAGAAAAATTTATGAATAAAATTTCCTTAGGACAATAACTGATTTGTTTTGGCTGTTTTAAGTCAGACAAATGCCTCAATGTCATTCACCTGGCAGGATTGGTTTGAATGGATTTCCAATCCTTCAGAGGTGGTATAGTTGTCATCATGTGTAAGCAAGAATTTAACATAAACAATTCTTTTACTGACCTTCCAAACATTGTATTCCAAAACTGCGTAAACCAAAGACGGGTAAAGTACAACAATACCATCGCAAAGAAACGGTGATATTGTTGGTCTGACTTCGAATAAATTAGGATGGTTACAAACTTTCCGCAGCTGCATGAGTATATTTATTACACTTAGTAAATTTCCACTGGCTAAAGTTTCTCTCGTTCTAAAATCAAATTGTTAGAAACATTTTAATTAAATAATCGAGCGACGTACTTTGCCCTAGACATGTAATCGTCGTAAAGAAATCTTTGTCTTTTCGATAAACGGCACATAACTACGTGTTCGTACTTTTTCGGCATTTGTTTTTCTACTTCTGACTTTAATCGCCTCAATAAGAACGGTCTTAATACCTGTAAACAATTTCTAATTAACACTTGACAAAAACAAGTAAGAACGAAGCAATTTAATTAAAATTCAGACAAATGCCTCAATGTCGTTCACAAATAAGTTTGAGTTGAATGGATCTCAAGCTTTCCGAATTTTGTATATTTTCATCATTCAAATATTTCAATACATCTGCGGATACTAAAATCCTCACTTACCTTATGCAATCTCTTTATAATGTTTTCGTTATATTCCGAATTGCCTTCAATCATCCCCGTTACCGGATTTGAAAACCACTCCTTGAATTCCCTATGCGATTGGAAAACGTTCGGCATTAAAAAATGCATTAAAGACCAAAGTTCCATTAAATTATTTTGTAGCGGTGTACCAGTCAGTAACAAGCGTCTAGAAAATAAAATATGAAAAGACTCTATCGAAAACTAATTCCGAGTTAATTACTGTTGCGTCTGAAAATTCAATAACAACTGCCATCGTTGCGACTTGAAATTTTTAATATTTTGAGCTTCGTCGAGAATTAGATATTTCCACTTTTTCCTTCGAAAACTCTGATGATCTTGGATGACTAGTTTATACGAAGTAATACAAATATGAAAAGCGTTCGGTTTCGTCCAACCCATTCTTTTCAATTTTCTTTCTTTCTGTGTCCCGTAATAAGTAAGAATTTTAAAAGCCGGCGACCACTTTTTACATTCCATCTCCCAATTTAACATAACCGACGTAGGAACAACGATTAAATGAGGACCCCAATTTTCTAACATTTCACAAATTAACTCACTTCTTTTAATTCAACCCGGAACTCACCTTTTTCACATGCCAGATGCGTTAATAAAGCTATAGTCTGTATAGTTTTCCCCAATCCCATCTCATCAGCCAAAATACCATTCAACTTTCGTTCATACATCGTCACTAACCAATCTAATCCGATGTGTTGGTATTCCCTTAGAGGCAGTTTAAGTAAAAATGGTACCTTGGTTGATACCTACGATTCACGTTTAATAACCAGGCACAAAAACAGACATTATTAATTACATTGGTGGAAGACAGCGTGTTTCCTTTAGGTTGAATGCTTTCAGCTATCGCAGCAGCATCGTTAATAAGGTCATTATTTTTATCAGTCTTTGCATCTTCTCCCTCATTATGAGAATCTTCGAGTAGTGATTTGAGACCTAGATCATCTCCCTGACTATCGTTCTCGGATGCTTCCATGTCGGTATCGCTAATATCATTCTCTTCTGAACTATCCGGTTCTTCGACCGATTGTTCGTACTCATCGTCAGACTCATCCGACATTTTCGCATCCTCTTCGTCGGAAAGTGACGGCGGAGGACCGCTGTATTTCTTCCTCAATTCTTCTATACTCATTTCATTTTCAGCTTGGAGATCATCCAACTCTTGCTGGTGATCTTGTTTACCCTCCGCCTGTTCTTGCTCCTGGATGGTATCCTCGTCATCTTCGTCGCTACTGACGTTAGCCGTACTGAAATCTTCGTCACTTTTCGACGCCTTCGTATCACGTTTGTCTTCGGTGTCTGAGCCGTCCTCCTATCACAATTTCACAAATTCAACTCAAAATAATTAAACAAAATATTATCCTACACAAAACAACAGATATAAACGTCTGGCACAGTGTATATACTGTATTATCTATTTCTGTCGTTTGTATAGGTCAAAAATACAACCAGTCAGAAAAGTAACTTTTCCGACTAGAGGCACACAAGTTTACACTCACAGAAGCACTTAAATCACTAAGTCGAATACTGTCTCTATTCTGGAGGTAATCTTTGGGTAGTTCTTTGAGAAAATCGTCGAGATCCATCTCCGATTCCCTCTGCAAAGCGGCCACTTCCTCATTCTGATCGGCACTTTCACCACCTGCGGCTTCCTCCTGTTCGATAGTTTCTTCATCATCTGTGCTATTGTGACTATCAGGATGAAACTCATCATCGGAATTATTACGAGAAGCCGATCGAGACGACACTGCACTTGCAGGTACATTATCAGGATTAGTTCTATTCATCCCTTCGGCCAAAAGCTGCGAATACTTTTCAGTCTGATCAACAATAAAACTCAACTGTTGATCCAACGCTTTCTTTCTCTTCTCTTCCAAAATCGTATGTTGCTTATACTCGACCAACTTCTCGACGTTATTCCAGAAATTCCGAATTTCCTTAGCACAAAACGCTGCTATCCGTCTCAGGTGCTGTTCTTGAGCTTTTTCAGCTCGTTGAGCTGCCAACGCTTTATCTTGGAAATATTTCTGGACCATTCTGGCGCATTTTTTCGCTGCGGCTTTTTTCCATTTACGTTCTTGAGCGAAATCGGCCGCTAACCACACCATTTCCTCGAGCAGAAAGTCCCAATGGGCTTTCGATCGATGCATTTCTTGTACTTTGGGAAGACGCTTCTCCGACCAAAGTCCCTCCTTTTGTAAATCGGCTATCCGTTGAACGACGTAAGCTTCTTGTTTCGCTTTCTCCACAATTTGCTCTTGATTACTGACATTTTGATGATTTGTTGGTGTTTTAACTTTACTAGAGTTCAACTTCGAGTCTTGATTGTGGTTTGTGAGTGGCGTAGAAGTTGCCGTTATGTTACTCTGCGTGTGGGAAATACCGGGAAGAGAACTAACGGATGTCGCTGTGGGTGTACTAGGAACGGTTTGTGGTATCGTCTGCTCCTCCATATTCTCTTTCGGATCTATGGCATGCTCTTTTAAATACGCGAGATAAGCTGGAGATTTCGGTTTCTTAGCAAACTGGTACAAATCCAATATATTTCCGCCAGCTTCTAAGAAATAAGCTTCCATCAGATGCTCGTTGTATTTCTCTTTGATAAGTTTCGATTTCACTATCCTATGATTCATGACACGCTGGAGTTTAGCAGCATATGTGTCTTTCTTTTCGGGTGTGGACGGCAGTAATCTCTTCACTGGCGCTTTGGTTGGCGACGTTTGCGACGGCATCGTCGAAGAACTAGAAGTTTCACTTCCGCTCGTCGGAAATAATTGCAAACGAACGTTCGTATTCGGCCGAGGTTTTGTAAGAACGTTTACTATAGATTGGTTCGCTTGACTCGGTCTCAACGGTGACGTCTGATTTATTCGCGAGGGACTTATACTGATGATACGTGTTACTCCGCCTTGAGTTGACAAAGTACCCGGTGTAATCTGGAAAAAAGAGAGTCGATGTCACCTTTAGGTAGCACAAAGTGCCCATAATGATAACTTAAACATGTCACATGTGGAAGCTTTCGCCACCAAGCGATATATTTAACTGTTTTTCACTTTATAATTTCATATAAGAATAATGTGATCATGTTTGCATAATATAACATTGGTGCCTACGTATATTTTTAAGTGAGAATTGCCACAAAAAGAGCCAAGCTAAGTAGTACATTTAACTTTTGAATGATTACACGCATAATTGAAAGTCAACAGTAAACTTTACTAGGTATTTCATTTCGAAGAAAAAATAAACCCATGATTAGTGTAATTTAAAATGTACCCAAACACTGTCATAAAAATGCGAAGTTTACTTAGCTCGTAAGCTCGCTCATATTGTTTTGTGGAATTGTGGGCGTGTTAAATTAAATTTTAGGCCATAATCACATCATATCAAAATACAAAGATTATAAATTACAATAAAAAAATTATGTAAAGAAAACACGAACACAATTTGGTGGCTTTTATTGATTTATTATTTTTATTAAATATAAGTCTCTAATTTTATTTTTATAACAGCATTTTGTTGATCACTTTTACAAAAACTACAAACTCCTTCCCTAAAATAATACAGCACTCTAGTGCAATGCAAGGGCCAATTTAGACGTAGAGAACAGTAACTGTTATGATCAGAATAGACACTATAAAGGGGAGGATTGGATGATACCGGTCAGTGAATAACAATAGCTGGGACTGAAACTCGTGACAGTTGCTTTTATTGCCATTTCTATTGCATTGCAAATCAAGTATTGGGTCATTAATTAAGGTGTCTCCTTTGGACGGATTTCCTAAACATTTTTGATTTATTGTGTATAAAATATGCTACCTATCACTATTTTATAATTTGTTACAATTTTTCTAATATGAAGCAACTCCTCTTCCAATATTTCAAAGTATTTTTTATTAAAAAGCCAAATTAAAAATTTCTCGTGTAGACAAAAAAAGACTCCATATTGTGTCCACTGTCCATCCTTAAACATAGACATTTTTTAGTCCACTTCAAATAGTTTCTTCTTATAAAATTCCATTAAAAAATAATAATAAAATAAAATGTAAATGGTTTTAAGACCATTTAAGACAAAATTTTGATAGATAAGTGTACACGGAAGCATGCTTTTTTAATAAAGGTTTGAGGTGAATAACATTCAAGAACGCCCAAACCTGTATGTATTTACATTTTTTACCCAAACTCTGATAAAACAAAATATTACAAAACAGTCAACCACACATTTAAGTTATTTATTAAAATTTACGCATTTTAAATGCAAAGTCATGTCGCAAAAAATAAGTGCTTCACAAATACAAACATAAAAAGACACTAAACACAACAAAGTAAACACGTGTCCAAACAAAAACATTAGAGATGATTGTCCTATCAGTACATACTGAAAGACTGTATTAACGCAACAAAATTTAAATAAGAGAAAATGTGCACATAAAAATTATTCATTGTATTGATCAATACTGTGTCGATATATTTAACCGAATAAATAGTACAGAAAATAAAAAACTTTTTGTAGGATAATTTCACATTAATATTTATCTTCGTAATTGATAGCCACAAACGCCTCCGTCAATACGCAAAAAGTACCAAATATGGACAATCAAATTGGCCCACTTCATCTTCGGTTACTCTTTACAAACACATTTTTTGTGAAAAATCATTCACTGATAATCGCCTGTTTTTCGTTTTAAAACGTGAACCGACTTTTTTTTCGCAGATTGAGCAAACTCAAGCTTTTATTTTGCCGTCACAAAAAGAAACTCCAGACGTTTACGTTAGATAAAATTTCAAGCACCATCGATTTATACCTAAATTAAAAAACAATTACTCACCGGATTTTTTAATCATAAAATTCCAATAATTTATACACGCACAAATAAACCACTAAACTATAAAATAAATTATGTATAAACACTTCCAAACTTAAATAAACCTGCAAAGCATTCTTGCTAATATTATAGGTAGGTCAAGACAAGACGTAAAATTTTCCGCTGCTTCTTTGCACGTGCCAACATCCCATCACTATCACGCTTGAATCGGCACGACAAACATTTTTATATTGTAACTGTTTTTAAATGTTTCGTCAAGTCTGAGTTCCAATTATTTATGTTGGGTATTTATTTTATTTATTAGTCATTAACCCCTAGACGCAGCTTTTTAAGACAAATAATTACACACAAAATGTTTATAGTAAAGGTCAAGGGTTTTTTATTTAACAATAATAACAACACAATTTGCTCAAATACCTGCCATACAACACTTTTTTCCTCCTGCTAATTGCACATAATTTTCCCCTCTAATTGTTTTTGACAAAAAAAAAATTCCCGCATTTCATTGATGCAAATTTAATATTTGAATATCACTCAAAGAAAAAATAATAATTTAGTTTGTTTTGACTAACTCTACACATTTTATCGTATGTTGTAATTTTCCTTGGGTATAATTTTTTAAATGATTCTTTGAATTACAAAAAAACATATTTTTTTTCTTTTTGCTTTTGCTCCATCAGGGTCTAGATATGAACTCTGCAAGTAAGGGAAAAAGGCGCCAAATGAGACAGGGGACTTACCTGTGTCAAAGCTGGAACTCCATGGGGTTGAGAAGTGGTCAAAACGTACTGTGCTCCTGCAACCTGAGTCAATCTCACAGCAGGGCGCTCTGCCACAGCTCGAGAGGCTGGTTGGCCCTCTCGCGGGGGCAGAGCACCCTGCGTCGCCCCCGGAGTTTCGTCGCTCATCCTTTACATGTCTGGAACAAACCGATTGACAAACTTAAAAAAAATCACCCCAACAGCCAAACTTTGGCAAAACTCTATTTGTTTTGGGTGTTGCGTTAATTGTTTTGGTCGCTCTCGCGAGATAAATAAACCAAAAAGCGCGCGTTCCCAAAATTCGCAAAATTCACCCCATTAGAGCAGCGCTTACATTCAAAATTAAACATATTTGGAGCGAAATCAATATGCGAGTGACGTAAAGTTTCCTATTGACTGGGCAGTTGAGAGAGAGATGAAACAGTAGTTGGAGAAGCCGCACGAAAAGCGATTTTCCGCGAAAAGTACGCAAATTGAATAACTGAAAATTTTCGCGAGGCTTCGCCCCCGCCCGGCGACCCGGAACAGGGCATCGGGGCCCCGCGAGGGGGCCCACTGCGGGCTGACGCCCCCAAAGGTAAGACACAAAGGATTCGCCTGGTCGCCATGTTACATTTTCTCGTTCGATTGATCCAAACTTACCATCATGTAATCACAAATTATTCGGGCGAAATTCGGTCATCTGCTGCTAAAAACACAACCAGCGGCTCGATCGAACTTCAATCTACAAATGGGTACTCCACGTTAAAGATAAATCGCAAAATGTAGCCGATATTTTGAACATTTTACGCGCTCACATCTAAAACGCACCGCCCTTTACAAACATGGCGACGGGCTCTATAGTTGAACGCCCAAGCCAGGCCGCCTGGATGCCTCAATTTTGATCTGCGCAGGCGCGAAAGCGCTTGCGCGCATGCGCCCCGCCATTTTTCAAACGGGAATTTTGCTATTTTTCACGTTTTCAGGTAAATGAGTCGATTGGGGCCCGAAATCCACCCCTTGCTCACCCAGGAGGTCGTCCAGGCTCTGCACGCCAGGAAAGTGTGGACGGTGGTGGACTTCGTCAAGGTGGACACGCAGCAGATTATCAAAATCGCACGACTCAATTTCAGAGTGCGTCAAAATTGCGCAATCACAAACAAATCGCGCTTTCATGCTCTGTTTCCAGGAAGTGCGAGCGGTGAAAAACTATCTCCTGAAAAAGTTTTCAGCCACACCTGTGAACGGGTTCGATTTCTATAAAAACGGCCTCAAAAATACTGCCATTGTCCCAACTGGAATTAAAGGGTATCTTTTTTTCCACATTTTTCAATTTTTTCAATTTAATTAATCTGGAGAATTAATTTAAATCAATACTTTGTCATATTATTTAAAGAATGTATGGTATGAGACTTTTTTATTTTATTCAAATCCTGCAATACTTCGTGTCCTGCGGAATGCAGGATAAATACAACCATAAAATCGCGGTCGGGAAGGTTTAGCATAAGGATTATATCAGTTCTTTGTCATGCAAATGGGATGAGGAAATTTAAATTTTTATTATGGATTTTTATTACTTTTTTGCTTTAATTTTTAGTTGTTTTATTCGTTTGGAGCGTATTTCTGTTCGCTAATTTATGAGCGTGCAAGTGCAAGCATAATCTTTGCTAACAAATTTAATAAAATGACAAAACCAATTTTCTACAACTAGCACAAGCAAACCCAATTGGTTCTATTAAGACAATGATAAACGCAAGATGTGTTATTGGAGTTGGCAAATGTTTCTGAAACTCTGAATTAGCTAATAATGTGGTCAATTTTTTAGTGTGGACCAGTTGCTAAATGGGGGGTTTTTCACTGGAAATATTTACGAGTTATGTGGGCCCCCAACTTCCGGGAAAACCCATTTCGTTTTAACTTTAATCAAAAATGTCATCTTGAACATGGATCAAAATGTTCACATTTTCGACACTAAGAACGACTTCTCGGCCACAAAAATGAAGCAAATGTTGAAGAATTGTGATGAAGTACTATAACGACTTTATTGATAAAACTTTTTTTCTCATTGTTTTTTCCAGACCCGACGAACTAAAAGTCTGAGCAGGATAATAGTAAATCGCTGTTACACCAAATATGACTTAATCAATGGTTTATACGAAATTAAAAACCACCTAGAAAACAATATGAAATTACGATTGATTATTGTTGATTCTCTTCCCAGCTTGATATTAAATTCACACGACCACATAACAAACAATTCGTATCTCAACCATATCGCAAACATAATGAGATATATTGCAACTGAGCACCATGTCGCATTTTTAGTCACGAATTTAATAACAACATGGACTGATGGTGGCTTCAAGAACCAGCAAGAAACGTCCGAAATTATTACGTGTGGGAAGTACTGGTCCAGTGTCCCCAACACTCGCCTCAAAATCGAAAAACTGGAAAATGGATGTAAGGTTTCAGTGTTAAGGAGTGACACCCTGAACCAAAAAGTGAATAGTTGTGTGGACATTGTACCCACTGGTGATGGATTTTTATGATTTAGGATTCATTTTAATTCAATTGTCGCTTCCCAATATGTAGAAAATGATTTTAATTAAATTTTTACAAAGCGCCATCTGATGGCCGTTGGCCGCAAAATTATTTCACGACCCTCTCTTAAGAGACAAGCCCCGCCCCCTCCGTCTGTCAGTTAAACAGTTATTTACACTTTTTTGCATATTTACGTAAAAAAAAACATTCGCAAAACACAGGTGAGTACGATAGTTGTACTTACAATCATTCAAAGACGTTCATTCATATTTCAGGCTCACTTGACATGTAACATAACCTAAAAATGGCAAATACAGGAGTGTTGCCCTTTGTGCGGGGCGTAGACTTCACGCGCAATGACTTTAGCGTAACTTCCCCCAATTGAATTACCCAAAGCTAAAATGCAAATAATTTCAGGGCGAGAAATTTCCCGAAGCTGTCAGTTCCATGACTGGAGTGCAATGGCTCAAGTTGGACCGCACGAACTTGACCGAAATTCCCAAAGAAATGGGGAATTTACTCAAACTGGAACACTTATCCTTGACCAGAAACCAACTCGAAAAACTCTACGGCGAGCTAACAGAACTCAACTGTTTGCGGACCCTGAACCTTAGACACAATAAAGTCAAAAGTTCGGGGATTCCCTCAGAATTGTTCCATCTAGAGGAGCTGAGCACCCTTGATTTGAGCCACAATAACCTGAAGGAAGTCCCCGAAGGGCTCGACCGGGCCAAGTCGCTTCTGGTGCTAAACTTGAGCCACAATCAGTAAGTGATTCTCAAAGAATGATTGTTAAAACAATTGTCAGTGTTGCCATGTTGGTATGAGTCACTATCACCCACTAGTTATTTGGTGGTTATTAAGTCGGAAGCGTAAAATGTATAAATTTCCATTTTCATGTTTAACTGAATAATAGTCAGTTGCATTTTTATTGTCTTTTGGAAAAAAAATTTGGATTGACAATTGTTTTAAAAAAATAAAGGGACAAAAAAATAAGTGAATTATCTATTGTTTGTAGCATTGACTCGATCCCCAACACTTTGTTTATAAATTTGACCGACTTGTTGTTCCTCGATTTGAGTGACAATAACTTGGAGACACTTCCTCCTCAAACAAGGCGTCTGGCGAATTTGCAGTCGCTTGTTTTGAATAACAACCCTTTGGGGCACTTCCAATTGAGACAGCTGCCATCTTTGATTAACTTGGAGACGTTGCACATGAGGAACACGCAACGAAACTTGGGTAATTTCCCCACGAATTTGGAGAATTTGGTGCTTCTGACCGACATAGATCTGGCCCAAAATTCCCTACCGAAAATCCCTGATGCCCTTTATTCCCTTCCGAATTTAAAGCGCCTCAATATGAGCGAAAACGAGATCACTGAATTATCGACCGCCATGGAACTTTGGCAAAAACTCGAAACTTTGAACCTTTCACACAACAAACTCACTTGTTTGCCGGCGGCTTTGTGCAAAATATCAACCTTGAGGCGGCTTTACATTAACGACAATCAACTGGACTTTGAAGGGATACCGTCAGGGATTGGCAAATTGGGCTGTTTGGAAATTTTTTCGGCCGCAAATAATCAACTAGAGATGATCCCAGAGGGGTTGTGTCGCTGTGGGTCGTTAAAAAAGCTCAATTTAAGCTCAAATCGCTTGATTACGTTGCCTGATACAATCCACCTGATTAATGATTTAGTGGCTGTTGATTTGCGCAATAATCCTGATTTGATAATGCCGCCAAAACCGGTCGAAATGACCCGAGGGGCCGGCTTGGAATTCTACAATATTGATTTTTCCTTGCAAAATCAGTTGAGACTTGCGGGGGCCAACGTTCCTGCCCCAACACCTGCACAAAGTAATGTCCATCTGTTGTGTTAACAAAATTTGAATTGCATTTTTTAGACCCTAGTAAAGACCCGATTGCGAGAAAAATGCGTCTGAGACGCGGCAGAAGAGACCATGAAGAGGCCGATCAAGACCAGGCCAAAATTTTGAAAGTTTGTCTTGTGTTTTAGAGGTGTTCTAATTTAATTATTTTGTGTGTTTTTGTTACAGGGAATGAAAGATATCGCAAAAGAAAAAAATCTGAGTTTGCAAGCTGATGATACGAAAGCCGAGTCGTTGAAGTTTGTTTTGTTGTTGTTTTGATTATTTTTGGAAATTGTTTGTGTGAATTTTTAGGCCCAAACGCTGGGATGAGACTTTGGAAAAGCCACCCCTTGATTATTCCGAGTTTTTTGAAGATGATGCAGGACAGGTTCCGGGTTTGACGATTTGGGAAATTGAGAATTTTTTGCCTAATAGGATTGATGAGGTGGCGTATGGGAAATTCTACGAGGGGGATTGTTACATTGTTTTGAAGACAACTCAAGAGGAAAATGAACAGTTGAATTGGGAAATTTATTTCTGGATTGGGGAAAAAGCACCGGTACGTATGACTTGAAATAAAACAGGCACTAATTTTAGTTTAGTTAGTAATGGAGTTTGAATTTTTGTTGTTCGAGAAAAATTATTCGAAAAAGTGAAACTATTTTTCTCCTTGCCTACGCAAAATGATCCGGGGAATCGATTGGCGTTGAGAAAATCGCCAAATTTCTTATAGTTTTTTTGTTATGAATTTTTTAAAATTTCACCTATTTTTCCTTTCATTTGCAATTTTCTCGAAAATTTTTAGTTGGAGGACAATAATCATTTTTGCAAATGATAATTAAAATTAAAATATAATTAAAAGAGCTTTCCAACGATAATAAACTTCACGGGGTTATCTCTAATAGTTCCGGAGTTATTGCTCGATAAATCTTCCGGGTACCGGAAATCGACCAAAATCGCGATAAATCAAACATCAAAAAATCGAACCTATTGACTTTTTCTACTTTTAACAACTCCAGAGGGTTGTAGGAGCTTAGAAATGTTTATAAAACTTTGCTAGAGTGAGTTTAAGAAAAAAATTTTTTTTTCATTTTTCTGAAGGTAAGTGCCTTGACCATAAAATTTTAAGCAAAAAAATTCAAAATTTTAAATCTCATAAAAAGCTGATATAATACGAAAAATGAGCCGCAGAATTCGCTGGAACAAACCGTTTTGCTCTACGACTTTTAGTTTTTGAGTTATAAATTTTTTTGTTGAAGAATAAAGTACCACTATGAAATGGCTACCCTAATTTTAAGCAAAAAATTTCAAATTTTTAAATCGTTTGAAAAACCGATATTATACGTAAAATGAGCCGTAGAATTCATTGGAACAAACCGTTTTGTTCTACGACTTTTAGTTTTTTAATTATAATTTTTTTTAGTGTAAAACTTTAAATGCCTCTGTACCCGCAACCGGTGCCCGGAGCGGCTCCGGGTTTTGACGAGAAAATAGATAATTTCAAGCGCTGTCTGATGCTGTATTGATTTTTGCTCTAAGTCTTTTAGTTTCCGAGAAAAACGCAAAAAAAGGTTGCCATTTTCATTTTTTTTGAATTTTTAAACGCCGATTACGGCGAAACTATTAGAGATAGAGAAAAACGGCAAAAGCGATTAGAACCGGTATAAAAAGCGCTACAAAACGGCATAGGTTTCAAGGCGATATCTCGCGAAAAATTTTTCAATTTCAAACGTCGATTACGGCCAAACTAAAAGAGCTAGAGGAAATAGCTTTTTTCCATCGTAAAGAGCACATCAAAATCTATCAGATAAGATGGGTTTAAATTGATTTTGAGACACTTTAAAAATTGGCCATTTTCTAGGGGGGGGGTGTTAACAAATTTTTTATTTTTTTTATTTTCTCAATTACGGCAAAACTATTCGAAAAAGTGGAACTATTTTGGTTCGAATATATGTAAAATGATCCGGGGAATCGATTGGCGCCAAGAAAATCAACAAATTCTCAATAATTTTTTAGTTATGAATTTTTTTAAATTTTACCTATTTTTCCTTTTATTTGCAATTTTCTCGAAAACTATTAGTCGGAGAACAATAATCTTTTTTGCAAATAATAGATAATTAAAAGGGCTTTCCAACGATAATAAACTTCATAGGGTTATCTCTAATAGTTTCGAAGTTATTGCTCGATAAATCTTCCGGGTACCGGAAATCGACCAAAATCGCGATGAAAAGTGGAAAAATCAAACATCAAAAAATCGGACCTATTGACTTTTTTTCTACTTTTAACAACTCCAGAGGGTTGTAGAAGCTCAGAAATGTTCATAAAAATTTGCTAGAGTGAGTTTAAGAAAAAATTTTTTTTTCATTTTTCTGAAGGTAAGTGCCTTGACCATAAAATTTTAAGCAAAAAAATTCAAAATTTTAAATCTCATGAAAAGCTGATATAATACGAAAAATGAGCCGCAGAATTCACTGGAACAAACCGTTTTGCTCTACGACTTTTAGTTTTTGAGTTACGAATTTTTTTGTTGAAGAATAAAGTACCACTATGAAATGGCTACCCTAATTTTAAGCAAAACATTTCAAATTTTTAAATCGTTTGAAAAACCGATATTATACGTAAAATAAGCCGTAGAATTCATTGAAACAAACCGTTTTGCTCTACGACTTTTATGCCCGGTTGCACAAAAGTCAAATTAATCGGCCATCATGTGATGGTCCGTCAAAATTTGATGGTTTGTTAACGGTTTGTTAATTTTGATTGCGTTGCACAAAACAATTTGCACATGTTTTAATCGTTCATCATATGATGCTCCGTTAATCGTCGATTAATAAAAAAGCAATTTGGCAACAAGGCCTTATGTCTCAAATTTGTCATTTGATATATATTTGACAGCCTAATTTTTTTTTATAAATATTGTGTTTTCCCGAACTTTGGGTTTTACTAAGTACTTTATGTGTCGATTTAACTTGTATTCTTTCGTCTTCAAAGTGTTCTGTTTGCTGTGAACAATTTATGGTGTCAGAAATAATGTTTGATGCCTTGCGTGGATTTGTGAACTCTAGTGATGTAGTACTTGAGTTTATGGCAAATTTCTAGACCTAAAGGGAGCAAGGAGAATAGCGTTGTGAAATTTTGCCGTGTCCGCGATCTCTTCATTTTCCTTTTTCGGGGGTATTTGACTTACCAAGTGCCAAGGGGTACCAAGACGCTATTCCAGAAGGCAAAACACGGAAATAGCCCTAAAGGCAGATGAAATTAAGGCGTGAAAGATTCTACATGTGTTTATTACCAAATTCAATAAACCTTCATTTGAATATTGGAGTTTTATTTTAACTAAAATTAATAAAGTTTTTACACTTCTTTTTTTGTGAAGTTATTTGGACAACGCTTTTTAAAAGTGAATCATCCGCATTGGCACATTGGGAAGCAAACCAACAAAGTGGACATTATGTTATTCGTTAAAAAATAAGTTATTGCTCGAATTGTTTTATTGAATAAACGATACAAATTCATGTCTGAGCGGGTTGTGTGTCTTTCTGGGATAACCCTACAGATGTTTTACAAAAGACAAAAAACCAAAATCGCAAAAAAATGGGTTTGTGCACTGAGGGATTTGATTCGTTGCATTTTGGTGCAATTCTACCTCTGGTTTTATTTAAACGAAAGTGCTTTTTACACTCATGGTCAAGCAACATCTCAAACAAATCCCCAGGATCTCTGATTTTCTGCACCGGCCTCTCAGGCACTACAGTCACTTGCACATAACCTTTTTCATCCAACAAAATAAATTCAACGTTTTCCTCCTTAATTCTTGTTACTCTCTCACTCCTTAGGTAGTTGTTTACTTTAGTTCATGAACATTCATGAAATTTTACCAAAAACACCTTAAATTCTCAATAAAAAGTATTACAGACGGTTAATCAGAGTTTAATCGCTCGTGGATCGGCCATTAAGTTGATGACTCGTTAAACACTGATTAACGATGACATTTGCGTTGATTTGCGTTTGTGCAACGGAAAACAGAGTTAATCAACGATTAATTGACAATTATCGTTGACGTTCATCAAATATTTGATGAGAGATTAATCAAAGATTAATCAACCGTTAACGGTGTTTTGCGTTGCACAAAATTTTTGATGGACGATTAACGCTTTGTTAACGGCCAATTATCTTTTGTGCAACCGGGCATTAGTTTTTTAATTATAATTTTTTTTAGTGTAAAAGTTTAAATGCCTCTGTACGCGGAA
Source organism: Tribolium freemani (assembly GCA_939628115.1). Taxonomy (NCBI): domain Eukaryota; kingdom Metazoa; phylum Arthropoda; class Insecta; order Coleoptera; family Tenebrionidae; genus Tribolium; species Tribolium freemani. The sequence continues at coordinate 14,140,667 of OW626791.1, read as the reverse complement.
CCGGTGCCCGGAGCGGCTCCGGGTTTTGACGAGAAAATACAGAATTTCAAGCGCTATCCGATGCTGTATTCATTTTTGCTGTAAGTCTTTTAGTTTCCGAGAAAAACGCAAAAAAAGGTTGCCATTTTCACTTTTTTTGAATATTTAAACGCCGATTACGGCGAAACTATTAGAGATAGAGAAAAACTGCAAAAGCGATTAGAACCGGTATAAAAAGCGCTACAAAATGGCATAGGTTTCAAGGCGATAACTTGCAAAAAAATTTCAGTTTTCAAACGTCGATTACGGCCAAACTAAAAGAGCTAGAGGAAAATGCTGATTTCACGATGTGTTCATATTTGAACAATTTAAGTATATAATTCCAACGTCACACTTTCATACAAATTGTTATAAATCTGTAGTCTTTTGTTGTTTCACAAATTAGTTCAAATTAACAGTAATAATTCCGTTAATTACAGCTTGACAAGCGGGCTTGTTCGGCCATACACGCCGTCAATTTGCGCAATTATCTCGGCGCCCAATGTCGCACAATTCGCGAGGAACAAGGCGACGAATCCGAAGAATTCCTCAACCTTTTCGACACCCAAATCACATACATTGAGGGCGGCCGCACGTGCAGCGGATTTTTCACAGTCGAAGACAACGTAAAACTCCCAAAAAACACTCAATTTTTTTCATCCAAAAATTGCAGATTTTTGAAACGCGCTTCTACCGCAGCCACATTGCAGGCCCCACAATTCACCTCGAACCCGTGGCAATTTGTGCCGAATCACTTGACCCCGGTTACGTTTTCATCCTCGACACCGGAATGAAAATCTTCATTTGGAACGGCAAAAAGGCCAAAAACACGCTAAAATCAAAGTCGCGACTCATGTGCGAGAAAATTAATAAAAACGAACGCAAAAACAAAGCTGAGTTGATTACGGAAAGTATGGGGAGTGAGAGTAGGGAGTTTTGGTTGGCTTTGGGCGAACCTGAGGGGCTACCACCAGAGGAACAATTACAGGTTTGTGTTCACTTTTGTACGATGGCTTTAAAAGGGCCATGAACACAACTTTTTTAAACTGCCAGATTAAAATCTCGCACTGCGAGATTTAAACATTGGGATTTTTCGATTTCAACAAAATTTGCATCGTTAACATAAAATACACCCCTAGTCTGTGCCCCCAACAATTCAACTCCATAGCTGTGACACAAGGACTAGTTTGTGGAAAGATAAAGGACTAAAAACATTGTTTTGCATAATTAATACAAAATTAAATATGTTTATCGGCTATATCGATATGTCTACAAGGAACAAGGAATGTGTGAATAAATAAAAATAATAATAAATCATTAATAATGTTATATTCCATTCTAAACAATAAAATGGTATTTTATCTAGGTACTGTTTTGTTCATGATAAAATGAAAAATAAGTTTCACATTCATTGTTGTTTTTCTGTTTTTGACGCTTAGGTATATTTGTCACTCATAATAACTCAGAAATTCAATCGAAACTATTATGTATTGAACACAACAATAAACTTCACCATAATCTTCTCGAGCTCTCGAAAATAATCAAAGTTAAAATTTACAAATAATCTAACTTTGTCATACCAAATTATTATTTTGAATGTATAGCTTTGAAGAGCATAAAATAAAAAAAATAAGAAAGTATTGTATTTGGGGTTTAAAATCATTAATAAAATCTTCACTTCCACAAGCAACATAGTCAGTGCATCAAAATGGCCTAGGTATTCAATAATAGGTAGTAAGTATTTGTAGGTAAAGGTAATTCTCGGGTTGCCTTTTTTCAATTTTTAAATTGCGTATATTTTCTAAATAGGTCAGATTTTTTTTTAATATTTTTTCAGCATGTCACCATATCCCTGAAATGCGGTACTTTCGGCACAAACTGTACTTATATGAATTATAAAAATTAAAACAAATTACTTGTAGGAAATCGAAATAAATATTCCATAAAAATTCAACTCTTCACGAATTAGTTTACATCGTATTCCGATTTGACAAAGCAAATTGAATTATGCCAAAAATTTCTTATTTTTTGTTGAATTGAACTGCCCAATCAGATTTTGTTGCAAAATCACCCTTTAACCGTCTTAGAAACTGCCTTTTTTAAGGAATTCCTATCTGACAAAGCAAAACGCTTTTACATAATTATATGAAAAAATGTTTTAATTCTTATGTCAGCTAAACGCCGCATTATAGTGTATTAGTTATAGAAATATATACTGCGTGTCTCACTTAAGGCTTTAGAGCTAATTATATCTCAGTTATTTGTCAACGGATTGTTATGAAATTTGGAATGCACACTGAAAAAACTGTCAAAAGCGCATTTTAATCTTTACTTTCTGAAATATCTGCATTTTAAATTTCATAAAAATCTGCTGAGAAATAACTGAGATATCAGGCTCGACAGTCCGAGATTGAGACACCCTGTACAAATGCATCATGATATGCAAGCTTCATAATGGCATTTCGATCACGTGTGATATATGACAAATTATCTTATTTTATCTTATACCATTGTACAGGGTGCTGCATTTTAGATGTCCGAATAGGGGATCTCCGAAACTAAGAGGTTTGGAGAAAAACGAGTAACACATTTTCGGGTCCGTTTTTTGTGAAAATAATTTTGGTCAAAACCGCATCTCGCTATCGTCTTTTGTTTTCGACTTATAAACAAAAGTTGACATTTTAGCGAAATCTTAAAAAATTTATATCTTCCTTATTATAAAACATACACATTTGAAATAAAGACATTAGGCACTTTTTTACAGAGAATTTAATAATGTTATCAGCGATTTTTTTTAATCATTCGTTTAGTTGTAATAACATAAAGTTGTATTTTTTTAAATAGGAATCATAGTTGGCAATGACATTTTCGAAAAGCTTTTTTTTTAACTAAAAACAATATAAACACAGTTTGATATTTTTATATACTTTTGATAAAAAATATATTTAAAATATTTGAAAGTAGTTGGCCATGGAAAAATTATTTCACATAAAAGGTGTGAATAATTTAAAAATTTTGTGAACGGTTATTAAAGTAAAAAATGTGAAATTATAAAAATAGCTATGTTAAAGTTATTTTCAATTGAACAAATATACGATCGTCGCAGATTTTAATTACATAAGAAATGTGCAGAAAATTGAAAACGATGTGTCACTACCATTTGTTAACACTTTTTTACGATTTAGTGAAGTGCAATGGAGGTGTTGATAATGTTATGTATTTTTTTACCGCAGATGGGATTTGATATTGGTGTTTGGATTGATATTTTTTTGTAAAATAAAATTTCATTGACAAGCAGTCACACAATTAATAAGATTTTTCTTTTTCCGACATTGCATGTTTAATTAGAAAATAGAATAGCAATAAGTAAGCTTGTCATTTTAAATCTAAAAACAAATTATTTTTATTAATTTCAAAAATTTGATCTAATAATAATTTATTATGCTGTTTTTGAATTAATTAGTTTTTAAAAAAATATTAAATTATAAATACTTGGGCAATATATTTTTCATAGTTTTAATTGAAAATCCAAAATTTTTTCATGGCCTACTATAAAGAAAAAGCGAAATGTTATGTTTTTTTTTAAATATTTAAAAATAATGTATAACACAAATAGACATATCAAATCAGAAAAAAATAAGCTTTTCAAAAATATCACAGCCGCCTATGATTCCTATTTAAAAAAATACAACTTTATGTTATTGCAGCTAAACTAATGATTAAAAAAAATCGCTGATAACATTATCAGATTCTCTGTAAAAAAATGCCTGTATAATGTTTTTGTTTTAAATGTGTATATTTTATAATAAGGAAGATATGATTTTTTTAAAGATTTCGCTAAAATGTCAACTTTTGTTTATAAGTCGAAAACAAAAGATGATAGCGGGATGCGGTTTCGACCAAAGTTATTTTCTCGAAAAACGGACCCGAGAATGTGTCACTCGTTTTTATCTAAACCTCTTAGTTTAGGAGATCCCCTATTCGGACATCCAAAATGCAGCACCCTGTACATTATACCAATGTTTTAATTATTTCTTAATTTAATTTTAAGGTTATATAAATTATAATGTTCCCACGTATTTAAATAAAGCAAAATTATTACTAAAATTAAAAAACAAAAACAAAGTATTGCGTTATTACTTATTAGTGCATAATATCCGAAGTACGGCGTTCAATATCAAGGCTATTTTAATTGTTGAAAACGGTGACTTTTTAAGTTGTTTATAATTTTCTTATCTAACGTAAAAGTGCAATTTACCGCCAATAAATTAAATCGACATTGCTTTAGTTGCTCAAAAAATTTGAATATCCAAATACATTTATTTGTTTCATCAGCAAATTTATCCAAGTTTATGTGTTGAAAGCAAGTAGAAATTAAATGAGGATAGGTATTTACGTTTATTTTAGTGCTATATTTTCATTCCAATGTACTTTCATGTATCAGGGATTTGGGAAAATCCCTCTATAGCATTCTGCTACAACTGCTTCACATTAGATTTTTTTATATTATATTTTTAATATTGGGTTATGTTATAAAGTGTAATCAGTTTATAATAGGCTTAGTAAAAATTAGAGAATCTGATTGGGCAGATTAATTCAACAAAAAATAGAAGTTTTAGGCATAACTCAATTTGCTTTGTTAGATTAGAATACGATGTAAACTAATTCGTAAATGAGTTGAATTTTTTTGCAATATACCTATTTTGATTTGCTACTAGTATTTTGTTTAATTTTTATAATTTATGCAAATACAGTCTGTGCCGAAAGTACCGCATTTCAGGGATATGCCGACTTGCTGAAAAAATATCGATATAGTCGATAAACATATTTAATTTTGTATTAATTATGCAAAACAATGTTTTTAGTCTGCGAGATTTAATTTTAATCTGGCAGTTTAAAAAAGTTGTGTTCATGGCCCTTTAAAGCCATCGTAATTTTGGTATATTTTGTTTTGCGTGTTTAATTCAATGGTTAGGAGCACGTTGGTGATAATTTCGTACCAGTGCCCCCACGTTTGTATCAAGTGCAGTTGGGGATGGGGTACTTGGAGCTGCCCCAAGTGGAGGTGCCCCACGGTAAGCTCGTCAATACTTTACTCAACAGCAAAAACGTCTACATTTTGGATTGTTACTTGGACGTTTTCGTCTGGATCGGTAAAAAATCGACGAGACTTGTGAACGCTGCCGCTGTTAAACTGTGTGAGGAATTATTCAATATGATTGATCGGCCCGATTACGCCATTGTGACACGGGTCAGGGAAGGCACCGAGCCCCAGGTTGGTTTAAAATTGTCATAAAATAATTAATTAACGAAATACTTGGAGATTTTTAAATGCAAATTCGCCGGTTGGGACGAAGTCATCGCAGTCGATTTCACCCGAACGGCCGAGTCCGTGCAAAAAACAGGCGCGGACTTGACGAAATGGGCCCGCCAGCAGGAGACAAAGCACGATCTCACGGCCCTCTTCACCCCACGACAGCCCCCAATGCCGCTCACAGAAGCCCAACAGTTGATGGAGGAGTGGAACGAGGATTTGGAAGTGATGGAAGCGCTGGTCCTTGAAGGTAAAAAATTCGTCCGGCTTCCTGAAGACGAGTTGGGTCATTTCTACTCCATGGATTGTTACGTGTTTTTGTGCCGCTATTGGATGCCCATCGATGATGACAGTGACGGAGGTGAAGCGACCAATGACGGTGATGATTTCCATTGCGTTGTTTATTTCTGGCAAGGGCGTGAAGCCTCAAATATGGGCTGGTTGACGTTCACTTTCACGCTCCAGAAGAAGTTCAAAATGTTGTTCCATGACAAGTTGGAGGTGGTGAGGACGTACCAGCAGCAGGAGAATATGAAATTCATGGCGCACTTTAAACGGAAGTTCATCATACATCAAGGGAAGCGCAAACAGAGGGAGAAAAACGCAGTGGAGTTTTACCATTTGAGGTCGAATGGAAGTGCCTTGTACACCAGGCTTGTGCAAATTAAACCGGACGCTTCGTCGCTTAATTCCGCATTTTGGTAATCAAATCAAATCTAATCCATTTCAAATAATTTTCATTATATGTACAGGGTGTTTCAAGTTTTAGGTCCAGTCAAAAAATAAATACTTCTAGTATTCCAAAATAAAAAATAAATATCGCAAACGATAGAGTTTCTAACACGCTTCAATTTGATGCTTTGCTGATATCCCAAATTTTCATGATATAAGCGTAAAACGCAAAAAACTACATTAAAAAATTTTTTTTTCCAAATTATTCCAATAATTTTTTTATAATAAAATTCCTCCTATTTCTTAAGTAAGACTTCCGAAACTGAAACAGTAAAAAACCCAAGGCGTATTCAGCAATTGAAATTTCAATTTGCAAAAAAAAAGGGCATTTTTTAATTGACAAGTAAAATTTTAGTCTCACAGTTAATGACGTTTCAATTTTTTGTGAATCAAGCAAAGACACGAGCTCTGTTTTTTCAAAGGTGACTAAGATAAAACATTTACTTGATCTCTTGCAAATTGGAATTTCAATTGCTCAATACGCCTTGGGTTTTTTTACTGTTTCAGTTTCGGAAGTCTCACTTAAAAAATAGGAGGAATTTTATTATGAGAAAACGATTGCAATAATTTGGAAACAAAAAATTTTTTATCTAGTTTTTCACAATTCACGCTCATACCATGAAAATTTCGTATAACATTAAAGCATCAAATTGAAGCGTGTTAGAAACTCTATCGTTTGAGATATATTTTTTTTCTTTTGGACAACTAGAAGTATTTATTTTTTGACTGGACCTAAAACTTGAAACACCCTGTACAAGGTGTCTCACCTAAGACTTTCGAGCGTGATATCTCAGTTATTTGTTAACGGATTTTTATGAAATTTAAAATGCAGATATTTTAGAAGGTAAAGATTAAAATCCAATTAATGCAACAACTCAAGTCTTAAAAACGTAATTTTTACATGCCTTTTTATAATGTTAAATCATTTAAGTCTTATATTAAAAAATTCGTCGTCAATAATAAATGCTGTAAGAAAAAACTCATCTTTGCAAGACGTCGGTTTTGCAAGAAAAAAGAAAAAAAAACTGTTAAACGTGGGTACAGATGCAAAAGCGTAGATCCCTATCAAACAAATGCGCGATACCACTGAATTTTGGTCATTCCTACTCGCACAAATTAAGTGTCACGCAAGTGACATTTCACATTTATCTCTCACCCTTACAAAGTTAAAAAACAATATTTTGACTTACTTACTTGTACTGGATACTTTAATTCTTTCAAAAAAGACTAAAAGACTGAACAACAACTAAAAAATTCTAGACGCATGAACGTTCAGGAGTTTGGAAATATTTCGTACACTGCGCTGATTGGATTCTCTTCAAAAGCTTGAATTACAGCCTCAACTATTTCTTCGTTTCCAGTGATGTGTTCTGTCCTCACTCGATTTAGTCCACGTACGCTTCCTGTGTCTTCAAATTGTTGCCGATTCTTTGAACTTTAAATTTTATGAAGGCTTCATTTGAATAACATTTCACAAGACGTCGAACGACACTTTCCATAAGCGAATATTGTTTCCTTTTTCAACAACACAAAAATTTCTGCCACTGTTGTTTGTTTTTAAAGTAATTTCACCAAATTATTAGCCGTTTCAAAACTATAAAAACGCCAACGTCGCATTTTACCAAATTATTTTTTTAAATAAGATTGATAAAAATGTAAAATAGTTATTAATGATTAGATCTGTTATTAAAACTATAAATTACGTTAGGTATTAATTTTTTGAAGTGCACAAATAATTTATAACAACTAATTTTGAGAGAAAATGCGACTTTGGCGTTTTTATAGTTTTGAAACAGCTAATAATACAATTTTACTTATGACAGTTTTTTCAGCGGTACGCAAATGCTGCTTAGCAATGCTTCATCAATTGTTCAAAAGGTGACTGCCCAAATACTTTCAACAACAAAATCTAATTTTTTCCTTGGATCAGCCGAGCGCTTTGGTTGATTTTTTGTGTGGCCACCTATTTTTCGGGGTTTAATGATGCAATGATAATTGATAACTGGACTTAATCTATATATATATAAAATTGCTTGTCCTGACTGACTGACCTATCAACGCACAGCCTAGACGGCTAAGGATACAAACTTGAAATTTTTACAGTAGATAGATACTAAGAAAGGATTTTTGGAAAATCACCCCCTAAGAGGGTTAAATAGGGTGTTAAAATTTGAATAAAAATCCGTCATTTTTTAAGTTATATCTTTGAAAATTAGTATTTGGGCTTTCGGTTAAAAATAAAGAAAGACGTGTTTCAGGATTTTTGGAAAATCAACCCCTAAAGGGGTTAAATGGAGAGTTGAATTTAGAATTAGGGTTTAGAAAATCTGTCATTTTTAAAGTTACATTGAACTTACATCCTTGAAAATTAGTATTTGGGCTTTTGGTTAAAAATGAAGAAACACGTGTTTAAGGATTTTCGAAAAATCAACCCCTAAGAGGGTTAAATGGCGTAATAAAATTTGTATAAATATTCGTAACTTTTGAATTTACATTAATTGAAGCTGGTATTTGGGCTTTCAGTGAAAAGTGAAGAAACACGTGTTTTAGTTGGAAATACCAACCCCAAGGGGGTTGAACACGGGTTAGAATTTGTATGAAAATCCGTAATTTTTAATTTGTATCCATGCAAATGGTACTTGAGCTTTCGGTTAAAGATGAAAAACGTGTGTTTAAGAACATTTGGAATTTCCACCCCTAAGGGGGTTAAATATAAAAATCCGTAATTTTTGAACTTATATTTATAAAAATTGGTATTTGGGCATTCGGTGAAGAATAAAGAAACAAGTATTTTATTATTTTTAGAAATTCCACCCCCAAAGAGGGTTAAACATAAAAAATCGTCATTTTTGAAGCTATATTAATGAAAAATGGTATTTGATCTTTCGGTTAAAAATGAAAAAAGACGTGTTTCTGGATTTTGAAAGTTCCACCCCCAAGAGGGTTGAATATAAAAATATGTCATTTCCGAAGTTATAACCAAGAGAATTGGTATTTGGGCATTCGTCTAAATATAAAAAACGCGTGTTTCAGGTTTGTTGAAAACTCCACTCCAAAAAATCCTTCATTGTTGAAGTTATACATATAAAAAATTGTTTATTGTTGAAGTTATCAATTGATATCTTAAACATTCGGTTAAAAAGGAAGTGGCGTATATTTCAGGATTTTTAGAAATTCCACCCCCAAAAGAGTTCAACGCAAAACTCCTGCATTTTTGAAGTCATATCCAAGAAAATTGGCATTTGGACTTCCGGTTAAAAATAAAGAAAATGTGTTTCAGGATTAAGAGGGTTAAACAGGAAATGAGTTGAGAACAAGCAAAATTTACTCGGGTTCGCATTGGGTCACGGTTTTAAAGTTCACAATAAAATTTTGTGTTTCTACTTTTTGTTATACTAAGTTTTGCATTGTTTTTCTGTGTTTCAAAGTGCTTGTGAACATGCGTGCGAAGCCGTGGGCAACTGCTAGTTTTACATAAAAGAAACGTGTGTTAAAATTACATTTTTTAACTTGAAGTTATTTTTTTTGCTCTTAATTGAAAAACCACCTCCTAAAATGTGTGCATTCCAAATTTCATAACAATCCGTTGATAAATAATTGAGATATTTATCTCGATAGCCTTAGCTGAGACACCCTGTACTTGTCTTTTCGCACACTTTGTTTAACTCTGTCGTACCCTTTTGTTTGAAAAAATCACAAAAAATCGTGGTAGATAATAGTGCCATTCTTTATTTTTTCCCACAGTTACATCCTGAATGTCCCTTTTGAGCAAGAGGACGAGGCCGGGATTGTCTACGTCTGGATCGGCTCAAAGGCGGACCCAGACGAGGCGCGCCTGATCCAGGAAATCGCCGAAGAGATGTTCAACAGCCCCTGGGTGAGCCTCCAGGTGCTGGCAGAGGGCGAAGAACCGGACAACTTCTTCTGGGTCGGCCTGGGCGGCAAGAAGCCCTACGACACGGACGCCACCTTCATGGAATACACGCGACTCTTCAGGTGTTCGAACGAAAAAGGCTATTTCGTGGTCTCGGAAAAGTGTTCCGACTTCTGCCAGGACGATTTAGCCGATGACGATATCATGATCCTCGATAACGGAGAACAGGTCTTTCTGTGGCTGGGGGCCAAATGCAGCGAAGTCGAAATCAAACTGGCCTACAAGTCGGCACAGGTATTTATTAAACCCTGGTGTTAAAGTTTTACGATTTTTTTCGTCTCGTCTAGGTTTATATCCAGCACATGAGAGTGAAACAACCCGAGCGCCCTCGAAAGCTATTTTTAACGCTCAAAAATAAGGAGTCGAGACGGTTCTACAAGTGTTTCCACGGATGGGGGGCCCACAAAAAACCACCAGAGTAACGTGCCAAAGTTTATTAAAAAAATCGCAGTATTAACAACGCTCAACTGTGGGTGGGTGGACATTTCAAGCGATACATAAAGGTCACTAATTTATTGAACAATCTATACAAATAAATAAGTGTAACAAGCACTGGGTTTCATTGAATTAGTCATCATCATCGTCATCATCTGACGGGACAAATAAATCGTTCTCTTCGAGGAAATTGGCAATATTTTTGCTAATTGCGGCCCCAATTAACAAGCCCGGGACCACGGTCAAAATTAAGCGGATTATGCCAAACGACGTCCTGTGGGGCTCCGGTAGAAGGCCCCCAGATTTTGAGTAAACGGCTGTTCTGATGGGCCCCAAAGTAACCAAATTGGGGCGATTTCGTAACACAACTTGCTTCACAATAGGATTTAGGCGAGACAAGACCATTTTAGACAACTTTGGGTCACTTGGCACTGATTTTTATTAAAAAAATAACCACACTTTTTAGGACCACCTGCCTAATCAATAATCTAAACTGGCGCCCTCTACACATTAAGCCTGTGATTAAGCAATTTGAGGAAAAGTAATTTTTTTTTATTAATTTTTGATACAAAAACTAAATTAAACGACACAATAAAAACGTTAAGATTTAGGGCTTCTTGTTCGAATAAACGTTGGGCAAACTGTTCAAAATCTTGCACAATTTGGTATGACTATTCGAGTCAAACTTTTCATTATTGAAGGTGCAAAACTCATCGGCTCGGATTGTCTTACTCGGCTGACAAGCCCCCTTTACCTAAAAAAACTTTTACCGATGTTCAAGGAAGGTTATGTCTCACCCACCTCAACATATCCTTCAATGTCTTCAGTCAGTGGTTTGGTTAATTCCACAGGAACCAACACACCATCGGACGAACACAACGTAAAAGTTTTGTCCCCAACATGAGCCCCGTTTACCAAACCACAAACTGCCACATTTTTGCCCACAAAACCCGCAATTTGGGCACCGCTCACGATGTTATATAAGGGGGTGCTCATGATCGTCATACTCTCTGTTTACACAATTGTTAGCTAAATGCGACTGGAAAGTGGAAATTGCAAATACTTACGGAAAAAAAAACAAATTGGATTCAGAAACTTCACTCCCGCGCTGTCACCTGTGGCAATATCAATGTCGCCAACATAACAGACACAAACCCGATTATTAATAACAATTATCACAGCTATTACTTATTAATTGTAAGACGGTTGAGTTGTTTGAATTAGCTAATGGTCACACGTACCCCAAAAAACGAACGGGCTTAATTAACGTACGTTTAAAAAGCTTGATAACGTACAAGGGTTGGCAACAAAACGTCATTAGATAACCTCAACTCGCACAAATTATTTATGTTTGTAAATAATTAGAAGTAGCATGTCTCTAGTCCCTGATTACGACTCGTCCTCGAGTTCGGCCTCAGAACCGGACGAAGAAATCACCACATCAGAGGCCAGGTACGTTAAAACCCACTCGCGCCTTTTCAGCCCCTTTCACTTTCTGGGTTCCCGCTCGTAACATTGATCAAATAAAAACCGGGTCAGCTGTTACATGTTCCAGACACCCCGAAAAGGCGCCCCTCAAGCTCCCGAAGCCCGATTTTGTGGGCACATTTACCGACCCAGACGCCCCGAAAAACTCGGTTTTCAAAAACCCGTTCGCGGAAGCGGAGAGCGCCAAAGAGGCGATTTTGCAAAAGCACGTCAAAATGGTCGACGCCAAAGACAACGTCGTGGTGATAAACGGCAAGAAAATCTGCTGGAATTACAGGAAGGGGCGGTGTCGTTTTGGCCACAACTGCAAGTACGCACACGACTCGGATTTGCAAAAGTCGAAAGAGCAGTTGCGAAGCGAAAAGCAAGTGCAACAGGCGGTCGTTTGCCAGAGTCAGAGCCTGCCTGAACCGTCGGCTGAAGACTTGGAGAAGATCAAACAGGAGGCTGTCACGCAAAAGCGCAAAAAACGGCCCGGGCTAACGCAAGGCCTGGTCCCCGGGAAAAAAGTCATGAAGAATTATGTTAACCAAAAGTTGTAATTTATTGTGATTAATAAAAATGAAGAAAATTCGGGTTGTGTGTGACTATTTATTGGGTTGCGCAGGGCGTAGCCCTTGACTCACCTGAATACTTTACATAACATGTCATGATAAAAAGGGCGTTTGCCCTTAATATAAGTACACATTTATTAAGCAAGTAGAAGAATTACATACATTATCACACTCTAAACCCCACAGTTGGGGTTAATAAATCAGTGGAAGCACCAAGTTTCCACCTTTCATATTCTAAATGCATTATTTTATTAAAAAGTAATGAAAAATAGTGAAACCGTTCGAAAATGCTCTCTCCTGTGTTTACAGTTTCTCGGCCAATTAAAATTAAAGTCACAGCAAATAAAATAATGAATAACAACGAAAGCTTCAACAAGTAATCTAACAGGTACATTGTTCTAAGATCGCGAGCTCGATTTCGAAGTGCATAAGTTGTGTGACAGTTATAAAGTGTTTAAAAATAGACTTTGTAAATTTTCATTTCATAAAAATTGAACAGTCTCCGATTATTGGATTAATTCTGAAAAGTTCAGTTCGTCACACGTTAAGTAGTACTGAAGTTTGGTTTACCACTGGTAGTAACATTGATACTGGTCTAATTTATCACTGCTACGTTAAATACTGTCTACAAAGTAATGAAGCTACATAAATAACTAAATAATTAACCGTAGGACTACAATAAAAAGTGTAAGTGAAAACCTTCATAATGGACGTGGAATTTAAAATTACAAAAAGATAATACAACTTATCAGAGAGAGCGGCCTTAAAAGCGTCCATTATGAAAATCCTTCAACCGGCAAAAATTAAGCTTTTCCGTTGCATTCTTTACCCTTCACGTCGGCATGGCCGTTCATTTTCAGCGACTTTTTGCAGTCGAGACCGTTCAAATTCCCGCCAATTTTACCCTTTCCGCCCTCGTAGCCGTAGTCATGGGCTGGTGTGTCCTGGGGGCCGGAAGGATAAAAGCAGAATTTTTTCGATGTTGTCCAGTCCTCGCGTAATGATAAATTAAACATGGAGTAGTCCGGATTTCCTGTTACTTCCTTTTCGATCTGGAGGAACGGCGGGAGAGTCTCCTTCAAACTCGCCTCGTCCAAAGCCGAGTAAGTTTCAAGCAAGATCAAACCTCGGCACCTGCCACAAAAGTAGTATTTTCTAGAACCTCATTTTTTGCTTAAACAAAAATGCTTTGCAATTTAGTTCGTGGCAGTAATAAATAAGTTTAGAAACAAACATTTACAATGGTAGAACAAAGTCAAATTATTAAAGAAAAAAGTAGTACTTGAATAATATTAATTCTGCAAATTTTGCTCACACTCATTAGCATTTCGTAACTGTTTTTGAGCAATCAATAATGGTCTTTAACATTCGCTAGAAATTCTTGTACATATATACCTACGAATTGTATTTTTATGTTACAGCTAACGTGTAAACTTTGCGAGTTTATGAACTAGCAGAACCGTTGGTTATTTTATATAAAACGCAATTTCAACTAAATTAGCAGCTAGTTCGCAAACTAACTAAAATAACTGTATACTTTATAAAATATGACAACTATCATTCAAAACTGCAGTAAAACAAATCTTTTATTATTATAAATATTCATTATAAAGTATCAGTATTTGACAATTTTTGCAACATCAGAAATGCCATAAACTGCTTCTTTTGTATTATCAGGGTCAGTTTATCTTAATCTTCTACAGGGACATTTTTTTAACTCTGAACATAGCCCTATGTTCAATCTGAAAAAAAAACATATCAAAGCATTGATTAATTTACGTTACCAACGATACGTAAAGGTAATTATTTGATGTCGAGTTATCTGAACCAATTTGAAGTGACTTCGAATATTTGTTAAAGTAATTTATCATTCCTTCCATGCTACTATTACCTGATGATTAATAAATTTCATAAAAATTAATCTTTCTTTACTTACATAATCTTGGAAGATGTAATTGACAAGTTCAAATTTTTGACAGCGCGTAGAATAATTAGTTGCATGGCAATACTCACAATGCTTTGATCTGTTTTTTTTTTCAGATTGAATATATATCTCATTTCAGTTCATTGTAGAATTTTGCAACAACGCATTTACATTTTTTTGGAGTTTCTGGTGAGTTTTCTTGGCTCAAAATTTGTCGATGGGATTTAGCTTAACACAGAGTTCTTTTCTTATACAGAAACTCTCAAATTGTGCTTTATTTCACTCCAAAAAATTCAAATGCACTGTCAAAAAATTCTTCTATGAAATGAAATGGGATATAAGGCTAGGAACTCTACATAGAGCTATGTTCAGAGTTAAAAAATGTCCCTGTATATATACAGGGTGTTTCAAGTTTTAGGTCCAGTCAAAAAATAAATACTTCTAGTTGTCCAAAAAAAAATATATATATCTCAAACGATAGAGTTTCTAACACGCTTCAATTTGATGCTTTAATGTTCTACGAAATTTTCATGGTATGAGCGTGAATTGTGAAAAACTAGATAAAAAATTTTTTGTTTCCAAATTATTGCAATCGTTTTCTCATAATAAAATTCCTCCTATTTTTTAAGTGAGACTTCCGAAACTGAAACAGTAAAAAAACCCAAGGCGTATTGAGCAATTGAAATTCCAATTTGCAAGAGATCAAGTAAATGTTTTATCTTAGTCACCTTTGAAAAAACAGAGCTCGTGTCTTTGCTTGATTCACAAAAAATTGAAACGTCATTAACTGTCAGACTAAAATTTTACTTGTCAATTAAAAAATGCCCTTTTTTTGCAAATTGAAATTTCAATTGCTCAATACGCCTTGGGTTTTTTACTGTTTCAGTTTCGGAAGTCTTACTTAAAAAATAGGAGGAATTTTATTATAAAAAAATTATTGGAATAATTTGAAAAAAAAATTTTTTTAAATGTAGTTTTTTGCGTTTTACGCTTATATCATGAAAATTTGGGATATCAGCAAAGCATCAAATTGAAGCGTATTAGAAACTCTATCGTTTGCGATATATATTTTTTATTTTGGAATACTAGAAGTATTTATTTTTTGACTGGACCTAAAACTTGAAACACCCTGTATATATATATATATAATTGCTTGGACTGTCTGACCAATCAACGCACAGCCTAGACGGCTAAGGATAGAAACTTGAAATTTTTATAGTAGATAGCTTTTGTAACGTAGGGGTGTACTAAGAAAGGATTTTTGGAAAATCACCCCCTAAGAGGGTTAAATAGGGTGTTAAAATTTGAATAAAAATCCGTCATTTTTTAAGTTACAGTGAAACGTGAAGAAACACGTGTTTTAGTTGGAAATACCAACCCCAAGGGGGTTGAACACGGCTTAGAATTTGTATAAAAATCCGTAATTTTTAATTTGTATCCATGCAAATGGTACTTGAGCTTTCGGTTAAAGATGAAAAACGTGTGTTTAAGAACATTTGGAATTTCCACCCCTAAGGGGGTTAAATATAAAAATCCGTAATTTTTGAACTTATATTTATAAAAATTGGTATTTGGGCATTCGGTGAAAAATAAAGAAACAAGTATTTTATTATTTTTAGAAATTCCACCCCCAAAGAGGGTTAAACATAAAAAATCGTCATTTTTGAAGCAATATTAATGAAAATTGGTATTTGATCTTTCGGTTAAAAATGAAAAAAGACGTGTTTCTGGATTTTGAAAGTTCCACCCCCAAAAGGGTTGAATATAAAAATATGACATTTTCGAAGTTATAACCAAGAGAATTGGTATTTGGGCATTCGTCTAAATATAAAAAACGCGTGTTTCAGGTTTGTTGAAAACTCCACTCCAAGGGGGTTAAACAAAAAATCCTTCATTGTTGAAGTTATACATATAAAAAATTCTTTATTGTTGAAGTTATCAATTGATATCTTAGACATTCGGTTAAAAAGGAAGAGGCGTATATTTCAGGATTTTTAGAAATTCCACCCCCAAAAGAGTTCAACGCAAAACTCCTGCATTTTTGAAGTCATATCTAAGAAAATTGGCATTTGGACTTCCGGTTAAAAATAAAGAAAATGTGTTTCAGGATTAAGAGGGTTAAACAGGAAATGAGTTGAGAACAAGCAAAATTTACTCGGGTTCGCATTGGGTCACGGTTTTAAAGTTCACAATAAAATTTTGTGTTTCTACTTTTTGTTATACTAAGTTTTGCATAGTTTTTCTGTGTTTCAAAGTGGTTGTGGACATACGTGCGAAGCCGTGGGCAACTAGTACTTAACAATTAGTATATCACAGAAATAACGAATGCCAAACTAGACACCAGAAACAAATTATTTTACAAGAAACAGTTGCTTCTAGCTGTGGAATAGGAAAATCTTACCTGGGATGACTCGGTGGCTGGTAGATATCAAGTTGGAAATACTGGTTGTTGTAAATAAAACACCGCCTTAGTTTGTAAATCGTAAAGTGCGAATTGTCCTTCTGGGTGAGCAGATTGATGTAGTCTCTGTGAGTTATCTGCGTTTTAACTTCGATAACTTGCCCTCCAGGCTGATTCTGACGCCTGACAGTGTGAATATAACTGTAATGACCTGTAATCCAAAAAACAATAACTCGGAGACTTGATGATGAGGCACTTAACACAACACTGACACCGCCACCGTGTTAGTAAAATAAATAAAAAACGCTTCCTATCAATTTTCAATATATTTGCACCCAAATTTTACAAACTTCTACAATAATAAAATAATAGACGTGCTTACAACTGCCTGATTTTTCTGTTCTCACCTTTCTGTCCCCGCTTCCGCAGCCTGACTTGGTTGGGCGAGTTCGACTGCAAGTAGTTGTGAACAACTTCGAAGTCTTGGAACTTGGGGAACAGGGAGGCCTCGGGCAGGGGCCCTTTGACCAGGAACTTCAGCTTGCGGGCGTTCTTCAGGAGGCGGTCGCCGGTGTCTATGCCGATTTTGTGGCACACTGAGCCAATCATCCGCCTGATCTTGCCCTCGAAATCGGTCGAGTTGTCGATCACGTCGAAATAAGGGTGGCCCACCCAGGAGGCGGCCGCGTTCGAGTCCAGCTCGCGGGCCAGCTCCACGCCTTCAGAGCGACAACTGTGGTCCTAATAAATAAACACAAACTTAGCCAACGGTTAGCATTTCGGCGAATTTTACTTCAATCGAGTAAAACTCTTCGGCTCCTTTGGCCGCCGAAACCATGTGAATGATTTGGTTGTAGCGGTTATCGCGCAGTTCGACGTTATTCCAGTGGTTGTCTTTCATTATGTGTTCCCACTTTTCTTTGGTTATAACTGGAACGGTTAATTAGTTTCAAGTGGCGCTTGAGACGCCTCTTACATGCTGAAGCATCCATGGCACCTCTATCACAAATTATGAGACAGTTTCGGTTGCAAGACCGCCCCAGTTCGAAGAAGGTGTTCTCGATCTGGATCATGGTCTTCAGGAGGTTCTCTTGGAACTTCACAGCTGCAACAGACGCAAAAATCAACAACAATCAATAACAATAATCGAGGCAAGCGACGGCAGAGCACAGGTTTGTCATTGATTAAATGCCTATTCTAGCCCAAAATACCCAATCTAGCATTTCGAAACGAAACTACAGGCTGTTTTGTCTAAATCCCACATTAGAAGTATTGGGAGTTCTAATAATCATAGTCATCTGAAAATTTGTGTACAACCATAATCTTTTAGGTCCTGCTCAATGAAAATATTCTCAAGATAGCAGCACTTCCGGTTATACCGGAAGTCGCTATCAACTTGGAATGCTATATTTTTTAATGCGTTTTTGAATTACTAGAGTTATTTTAAGGTAGTTTTCATAAGCTGTTCCTATACCTAAATTTAGCCGTTTACGAAATATTTATGGTTTTAAAATTTTTTTTCGATTTGCACCTTCCAGTTCAAAAATCGATAACTCTGCGATTTTTAAAAATTTGGAAATATTTTTGAGCTCATTTGAAAGACGAAGCCTAGATCTTTCCTTTGGTGTTTTCAAATTTCTAAAAATGAATAACAAACTCCAAATTTTTAAAATTAAGTTTGCAAAACTTTAAGCACCCATAACTCATTTTTTTCAAATGAAATGACAAAAGTTTTATTTCACTAGATGGTAGAGAATTTAATTCTGCATCGATCTGTGTTAACATTCCCTATACTTATGTTTAATAGTTTTCAAGTTACAATACCTTTTTGTTGGGTTTGAGAAATTCATTAGTCATAGGCTTTTTCTCATAAGTTGCCATGGAAACGAATGAAAAAAGGTGAGAAATTAAAGTTTTTCAAACCAACACCCAATGAATTTATTTTGTTTTCACAGTCTGATAACACAATTTTGAACAGAGTTTGTCGTTTAAGTTTTATCAGAAATGTTTTTATGGCAAACTATGCAAAAATAGCTGTGATTAGTAAGAAATTTCCTACAATAACAAAAAACCAACATAACTTGAAAATTATCACAGATAGGTATAGGGAATGCTAATACAGATAGATGCAGAAAAAAATTCTCCTCCATCTAGTAGAATAAAAATTGGGACATCCCATTTGAAAAAATTAAGTTTTAGGTACTTGAAGTTGTCCAAACTTAACCTTAAAATTTTTGGGTTTATTAACATCAATTCCAATTTTGATCACACTGAACAACAGATATAGGCTTTCTCTTTCAATTCTCCAAACATGCTTTCGAAATCTCTAAAACTAAGCGAGTTACCGATTTTTTAAGGGACAGGTGCAAATTCAAAAATTTTCAAAAATCCTAAATATCTCGAAAACGGTTAAACTTGGGTATAGGGAAAGCTGATAAAAACTCCCTTAAAATAACTCAACTAATCCAAAAACGCAGTGAAAAACATAGCTTTCCATTTAAAATAAGAAAGTTAATAGCGACTTCCGGTATAACCGGAAGTGCTGCCATCTTGAAAATATTTTCATTGAACATAGCTCAACGGATTATGCCTGAGTACCAACTCTCAGATAAATATCTTTATTAGAACTTTCAATACTTCTAATGTGGGGTTTAGACGGAACACCCTGTATTATGATTATGTAAATGACCAGACATTGCGTGCGGCTTTAACATGATTCATTATAAAAAATTAATTTCGCTTCATAGAGACGTCACGTGATGATGCGAGTTAAAATACACGAAAGCTCCACAGGACGTTAGCGCTACATTGTAACGTTTCGGAGCTTCTTCGGCTTATTTATTCTTACCCTCACTATGAACAGGCACTTCGGCTTCGCCCTTTTGAATTTGCTGAATTTTGATGCGGAGACCACGGGCTTAAAAGATATCATGGGTGTGTTAATTGATTAAAATTCCATTCGTGTACTAATTAATTTACTTTGAAACCCAATCGCAACAATTAGGCGATTAAATGATAATAATGAGCTCATTGTGCTTGATTATTGGCCCATATTGTTTGCAAGATCTAATTTATCTGTGAATAGAAACAAGCCGTAAATTTTGGCCTTTACCTCCAAGATTATATCGTCTGGTGGAAAATGACACCGAATGATCGCTGATCGATAAACTGGCAAAAATTAAATACCTGATGATCAGATATCACTGTTTGAATTGGCAAAAGGATTAAGAGTTTTGTGATTTTTGATGCCAAATATTGAGCAGTGTAGTTACTACAGTTTATTTATTTTTTTAAAGGCATTGGCAAATTAAAAAACAACTTTGTCTTAAATGATAGTACTGAAAATGCTTATTACAGTAGTGAAGAACGTTTCTCTGTATCTGTAACTCGAATTATTTCGATTTAAAGTTGGAATTATGACGTCCTAACCGTCTCTTGAGCATTTGGTCCAATTTTAAGATCAAATAGTTTTGGACTTTTAAGCGACACTGACAGAGTTTTGATAAACTTAACAAAATTTCTGAGATGTTTTCACGAAGTTCAAAACAAAATTTAGAACAGAAAAAAGTCGAGAAAGTAGTTAATTTTTTATTTTGTGGATGATGTGTTCAAATATCTGTCAAGTTTTTAGTGAATGAGAGGGTTCAGTGATAAGAGGACTCTTTGATGAGAGGCGGTTGTGACGTCAGGATTTCTGCCTTTCGAAGTGATTATATCGCTTATTTTTCATAGCAGAAAATTTTGAAGAGGACCTACCGACATAAAATGAACCACATTTTTAATTTTCGTTAAAACATTAAATAGGTAAAATAAGTTGCCAATGCCTTTAATTAAACAGAAAGAGAGGCGGATCCAGAAATTAATTTTGAAGAGGGGGACTTCCAAAAATTTTTAGAATGGTGAAGCTGTTGAATGACACTTTTGCTATGTTAAAATACATATTTAAATAAATTTGCATAAAATTTAAGCCCAAAAAACTTTTTCCAAAAAAATTTTACAATGCAAATTTATATTTTCTCAAATAAAACACCCTATATGTTGTGCATTTTTTGGATATTCATAGGTAGTTGTTGATCATAACGTTTTTTTACTAGTCGATTTCGTTTTTGAAATAATTAGTTCACATTGACAAAAACAAGACACTCTTTTTAATTATTAAAAAAAAACTACAGCATAAAATACAATGGCAATGTTAATTTACATACAGTTGTTTAAGTTTAAGTAATAAAAAATTCTGGACATAAAAAAATTTCTAAGCAACTTCCTTGTTTTACTTTTCGAGAATCTTCGCATAATATTTTATTAAGTAGTAATAATTTATTTTCACTGTAAGGAAAGGTATTTGGTATTTTTTGGCTATCATCTAAAAAAATACAACTTTCTAGAAAAGTTTCGATGTTAATTTAATTTTCTGTAGGCCGTCAATTGTTTTTTATAAACGGATTGAAGAAGATTAAATTAAGTCGAAACGTTGCCAGAAAATTGTGATTTTTCAAGTACCTTTCCTTATACTGAAACTAAACAAAATCGACACAAACACATTAGAAATGTGCATTAAAAAGACTTTTAATGTGATTAGAAAAACAGAAAGTTACAATAATTGTTCGTTCCTACATTTAACATAAAATTCGGTATATTGTCAACTCACACTCGATGGAATTTTTCAGTTTACTTAGAGAATTCTGATTGAAAGCAGAAAAAATGCAGAATTGTTCGTTCCTACATTTAACATAAAATTCGGTAATTGTCAACTCACACTCGATGGAATTTTTCAGTTTACTTAGAGAATTCTGATCGAAAGCAGAAAAAATGCAGAATACACAAATAAGAATTGTGAAATATGTAACACAATAGCAAAAACGAATGGAAATTATCGTACTATTTATTTTCTGATATGTATTATTTTGACTAATACAACAATACTTATTGTACCGGAACAACCTTCAGTTTGGCTTCAGCACAAAAACGTTATAAAAATGAACACACATCATAAATTGATCATAATTTATAGTCGAAATTGTTTATTACAAAGACTAGACCATGTAGTTACATTTTACACCTAGTGCAAGACAAAGTGTAATCTAAGTTCACCACGAGAGCGAGACCAAATATGCCGACTCTTTATTACAGAAACAAACTTTGTTATCTTAAATGCGTAGTCAAAACAATACTATCGGCGACAAAAACCACCAGTCTCTTCCAATTACTGCAAAATTTTCCTAAAATTGGTTTCTATCATATTTTTTTAATTTTTACGAGCGGAAAACTCTGCACCAATCCTTTCCAATAATTTGGTGGAAATAGTGAAAACATGCGGTAAATTCCTCGTCTTGAATCAGTGCCAAATAAATTCCGGAGGATTTTTTCTATTGCGCTTCGAAATCCACTAACACCATTCCATTAAATTTCTCTCAAATAACATCGGCAAAAAACGAATTATTCAGTTTCGATCGAACCAGACGGTAATTGTGTCTCCTAATAGCTATGAACTTTAAACGAATTCTCGGTTAGGTTATCTAAAAATAAGTCCCCGGTTTTGGTTTAACGCCAAGTTCTTTGCTTCTGTTAAAGACGGACCCCATCAGCAACAAATTTATTTTGATGAAAAATAAATTAACCTTGTCCGTATCACATTAGTTTTTTAGGTAAACAATTTCAATTAATTTTTTTAAATAATTGCACATCTGGTCAATATAAAACATTAGGGTCGAATCAAATCAATGAAACAGTTATTTATTGATTGTAATCAATGACATCTTTAAAAATTGAAATTTAATGCGCACTTTCGCACCATCAAATGACAATTAAATTAACATTTTCTGTCACACCGCAATTGATTTTTTCGCACACAAGTGTGTAAATGCATTATTTTTTTAAATAATTGGCTGTAACGTCATTGTTTTATTTCGAGGCCGAGAATTCATTAGAGCATGTGATTGTTAAAGGTGTTTACGTGAGTTAAATAATGTGCGACAGTTGATAAAAAATCGTACATTTCTCCCTTCGTTTTCCGGTTAATGTTGCATCATGACCCATTTTTCTCATCCGTTTGAAGCGTTGTGTAACGGAATTATCGATTTTCATTGTATGACCCTATCTATAAATGATTTGCACAATGGACAATATTTGACAGAGTCGTAATTTGCCTGTTTTCGTGCACTACGTAACAATTTCATTATTAACACGAGGAAAATTCCTGTTATCAACCGTTACTGTAATAATTTTCAAACAAAGGTTTCGCCTCAGCAGATCGTTGAGAAACCGTATGAATTTTAAAAACGGAATAAATTCCATGGCCGCAATTACGCTAAGTTAAGGTCAAGGTTTCCGATACTGAACTTATTAATACTACAATTAGTTTACGAAAAATCGTGGAAAACTTCAAACGTAATTTCGCAATTTCCGGTTTGTACACTTCAGCAAATAAATCAGAAAGAACGCAAGTGTTATTTTTGGCACGTGATTTGATTGCTTCGCTAAAAAATGGATAAATATTTATGAATCCAGTGAACGACCTTCCTTACTTATGTAACTTCTTCCACAAGATAAAAGCTCGTGATTGAAGTCCAGAATCACTAAAGACGGGCTTTTAAATCGGTACTTGGCAATGGATTTTTCTTACAGAAATAGAATCCCGAAAATAATCACATTGTAAATATTGTTCTAGCAGCGGATTTGTACGTCATTCATAATAAATACAACCCTCCCGAATATAATTATAGGTGGACAAACAATTACGCAAGGCGCACGCTTTGTTGTTAGGGTTAAATTTAAAACGAATTTTGTATTTTGTAACTGGGCCGCATCCAATCTAATCACAAACTGAAATAGACAACAGCGTGAGCTCATTTTGATAGGAAAAGCTCCAAAACGCAAATCGGGACTGACATTAATTTTGGGGAACGAGAGAAGGAAAAGGCGGAAATGAGGCTTTTACTCACCTTCCTCTTCGCTTAAATCGCTGAACTTGATTCCCCCGCTGCAAAAGAAAATACAACATAAAATTTTGGTTTCAAACATAAAATAAAAAACAATAAGCAACAACAATTACACTGGACAACAAATTCCATTTAATCAAGCTCTCGGGTGCTAATAAAGGACATCAAACTGAATTAAAAGTTCCTATGACAAAAAATTCTTAAGTTAAGTTTTTGGTGCTTCAGATCATAATTTTTTGACTTTAGTTAGCGGAAACGACAACTCTTGGAACTCTTGTTCAAAAAAATCAACAATTAATGTCTTATGACGTACAAAACAGTTTAAAAACTTGCAAATTCGACAAATTAAATTCGACAAATTAAATTCGACATCATAGGAAACAAAAGAGCAAAAATCGATACCGTTGGTAAGGAAAACAAAATAAAAAATATATCGTGGGTTTAGAGAGGCAAAAATCATTAACTAACAATTTTATGTTTTTGAGATATGAACGAAATAATAATTAATTGGTATAAAAAAAAACAAAATAATTGAAGAAGTTATTTGTACATAAATATTAAAAAGATAGCCGCTACTTACCAATAAGTCAACCTAATGCTGAAAAGTCGCAGTATAAAATCGAGGAAAACGCTAATGAATTTTACCTATTAAATATTTTTTTAATTTTATTAATTAATGAAGATAATTTTAATTTTACAATATTCCAGAAGTATTTTTTTTTAAATATCTATTCTATGCCTATTTTTATAGTCGTTTTCATCTCCATCAGGGATAAATTTTATGGGATATTTTATTTACGTTGATAGGAAGACTGTGGTACCAAGATGCAATTCTTCTGAAACAAGTTTTTTCTTGTATAACGCCATCAAGTCCTTTTTCATTTATTCTCTTAAAACAAGCAGATCTGAATAAGATTGTTACAAGCTGATAGTTTCGCTACGTCGTTGTCGGCCCTTTATGCTGATTCTTCTATTCTCATAATGAGAATGATGGTCATATTGATGCAAAATAATTCCTGGGGAGATTATTTATATTTTAAAGATTTTATTCTCAAACTCAGTAATGCATTTCCCTCTTCATCTTTGTTTGGGCAGAAAGTTCTCTCAAATTATCAAAATTGCCGTACTTAAGTTCTACCTACTACTTAGTATGGTTCTTTTTCACTTTTACCTTTGCTTGGTTTAAAAATGTTTTTTCAGTCGTTCATCATAAAAATATCTATTTTTTCTCATGGTCAATAGCAGAGTGCATAATAAAACCTAATATTTTCTTAAAGGAACAGCTTTAATGCTTCAATAACAAAATATAGATAATGCTAGTTAATAACTTTTACCTTTACAAAAAAAATCAGATTGTAACTAATGAATTCTAAAATTTGGAAACTTTTTTTTTTCATCACATTGTCTTTGTAAGCTTACTACCAAAAAGAAAACATAGGTAACCGCATTTAACTCATTTTTACTTAAAATGCACTTAATGATTTGTACCTCTATACCCACGATATCAAAATAAAGTTGATTGAAAAAAAAATCTGACTTTGTCCGTCACTTTTGAATCACCCTGTATTTTTTATATTTCGTCATTTTATTTTTTATAGCAGACATAATTAATCACAAATACGTGGTTGAAAAATGCTGAAACATTTTCACAGCGTTATAAATAGTACATTAGAAGAATGCATTATAGTCATTGCATGGAAATTCTTATACGTAATTTTAATCGTAAATATGACTTCTTATCTGCACTGTTTGGTGTAGCTTTTAATAAACAGTATTCCACCTGTGCTATAATAAAAATAATAAAATTTTTCCGTACAAATAAATGTCCACATAAATTCAACACTTGATTTACGAATTATGATTAACATCGCCTGATAAGAAACGCACCACGTGTTCGAGTATACATTTCCGATGATTTACAACATTTGAAACAAATCACGTTTGATGTTTTAAATTGACGCGAATGCAGTCCTTTGTGATAAGTGATTAGATAACACGACTTTACATAATCCAACCTTCTGTAAATTTATCTGCAATGTTGGATGATATTGCAACGTTTTGAATGTAAAAACCACAAATAAACACATATTTGTTTTGGAACAATTGTAAGGTCGCTAATTTTAAGCTGTGATTAAATGTATTAACTTGGTTAATTAAAATTAAACGGCTCAAAACTACTGTTGGAAACCCATTAATTTTAGCCCAAAAACCACGTGCTCCCTGAACCCAAAATACGGTTCAGTATTCAAAAATCATGACTAGACTTCCAGACTCCACAAAACCCTCATTTCTTATTGTACATGATGTAATTAATAAAATATACAAAGTAATTCAGAATGGCTGTTTGGTGGCAAATCTGTTACCAACTGAAACACTGATGCGGGATCACTCAGTATATTAAAAACTACAAAACTGGGTGCCAAGACACAATTTTATTGTTAAATCACGCGGCTCTAATAAGGGAACTGACTCATGGGTAAATTTAAGCTGAAATATTGGAAATGACGATGACACCTACCTTAGTAGAACTGAGGCAGTCTCCGGTACTCTGAAGACCTGTGAAAACAAAAAACTGGGTTGGCTTTTTGATAAAAAGGTGCAAATCCGCTTACTTTCCATCCCATATTTTCGAAAAACGTGCTCAGCCTGGCTTGACCGGTCGTTTTTCCGCCACATGGTCCTGCACAAACCAAAAATAAGCTCGTGTGTGAGAATCACATGGTGGACTTACCTCCTGTTAGGACAACTCTGTAACAAGTTTTATCTTTCCCACTGGTTGTTTTATCCATATTTCCGGTGTTTTGACGAAACTTAATTGAATTTTGCTAATATTCGAGAAGGTGATTTAGTCGTGAAAGGTGAAGAATGAAAATCAAAATTTGTAAGCACTAAAAGAAATAAACCGGGTACATGATCAAATTTTACTGTATATTGATTTCATGATTTTTTATTTCGCGAAAGCGACAAAGGCTGACACGCGACACCGCACAGACGCGGGACTGAAGAAATGTGAGCGAATTTGAGTCTTAAATAAACATCATCGCTGATAAAATTACATTTTGGGGAGGGAGTTTTGCCACAGAGGGGTGGCCACACTGGAATCAATACACGTGGTTCCCGTGGCGCAAATTTCGAATTCCTGGCTTATGTAACATCATCCAAGCAAAAAATTGAAACATTTCTAGTACAGTAACACAAACATAACAATTACCAGTCAACTTGTATCGAATTTTGTGGTAAATTTAATTTTTTATTGGAAATAAAACGTTTCGAGCTTGTGCACACTAGACCACAAGTGCACACTTGATCATCTGTTTTTGACGTTTTGGTGACAAAAAATGCCACTTTTTTGACTTCCTTATTAAAAAAGTGAAGGCAAAAAGGCAAAAATGGGGGAGAAAAAGCCAAGCCCCTTGGACCTGAACAGTTCCAGCTTCAACCCCAACATGTATTTGGATAAATTATTTAAGGTAAAATTGTCCCTTTTGCACCCTTCAATTAAACCCTCTTCCAGGAGTACAACTTGAAGCAAATAATGGACCATGAGAGTGAAATCGTAAAGGACACACAAACCTTGCATTCTGACATGCAAACGTTAGTTTACGAGAATTATAACAAATTTATTTCGGCTACGGACACAATAAAGAAGGTATACAGGGTGTCCGTTTTTCTAGCTCCACCGTGGTAATCTCAGTTATTATAAGAGATACGAGTTCGGTTAAATTAGGGCAAAGTTGCACATTTGATGTGTCATTTTTAGTTTTTGAATTATTAGAAAAAAAAACGGAAATTTGTAACAATTTTTCTTAATTTAACTGACCTCGTATCTCTTATAATATGTGAGATCCCCATGGTGGATTAAACTTATTTATATTACTTAGATGAAAGTTGATTTCAAAAAAATGGAAACGGAGATGGACCTCCTTGCCTCAAACATGTCCTCAATTACGTCGTTCTCTGACCAAATTAATTCAACTCTTCAGGACACAAGAACCCAAATTAGTAAATTATCAGGCGTTCACACCCTTTTGCAGCGTCTCCAATTTTTATTCAAACTGCCAACAAGTTTAAAAACCAGAATGGAGGAAAAGCGTTACATTGAGGCAGTTCAGGACTATTTGCACGCCCAGCGTGTCTTGGAACAATACGGTAATTTACCCTCATTACAAGGCATTAAAACCGACTGTGAAACAATCCTAATCGAGCTAAAAAAAGAACTGAGGAAGCACTTCAGTAACCCGCAAGCCTCAGCCAAAGAACTGACCGAAAGTGTGGACTTACTCCTGCAGCTAAACGAACCGGCGAAAGAGTTGTGTTCGGAATTTTTGATTTGTGCCGAAAAACGGCTCAGTGACCAACTAGTCATGCTGAAGGACCAAAGCGAGCAACGAGACATTTCCGAATTTATAGACTTGGGTTGTTCGGGATTTTTGAGCGATTTGTGCCTAGTTGTCGCTTCCTTTGACGATATGTTTATCAATCGCAACAATTCGGATAATATCGAAAACAGCGATATTTTCGAAAACTTCGCCGCAACTGAACTCAACAACTTCGTTAAACAAAACATGGAGAAGTATTTCGATTTGGTGCAAAATAAAGTCGATTTGGAGCAGGATGTTGGAGATACGGCTGTTTTAGTGCAAGCTTTAGACAGGTTTTATAAAAGAATTGAAAGTAACACACTGTGCAGGGATGTTGATTTTTCAGCGTAAGTGGATAACATTACAATAATTTTAATTTTCATTTTCTTTCGATTTTTGAACGATTTCGATGATTTTGGCATAGACTTTTACTGGTAGATTCCGCTTAGTTTTGGGTGAAAACAATTTAAAAAAGTATTACGTAAAAACTGAGAATATAGAGAAATTAGGTTTTTACCGCTTTAAAAAGGAAGGTTCAGACTTAAAACTGAACTAGTTACTTAGCGCATTGCCATTAAAAACGTCAAAAATTACCGTAATAAAAAACAATAGTTGATTTTTTTATTTTTACAGTTGGATAATAACTTTTTTGTAAACAGACACAGACATGTTAATGTTATATACAGGGTGAGTCAATAGTGGGTTACTTCTGACATGTCCTAAGATGCAACCAAAAATACAATGTGTTTTTAAATGATTCTCATCTAGTTAACTTTGAAATTGGTTAACATGTAAAAAAATTTGTGCCGCTCTGCTCAATTGAATTGAATTTCAATCAATTGAATTCTGTCAATAAATGTCAAAACTGTCAGATGTGAAATTCACAAATTGTCAATTAATAATTTTAAAAATCCCGTTAAAATGCAACTAAATTGTTACACTGTGCAAGAAAGCACTTTTATTATCGAAGCTTATTTCCGAATTGGAGAATGGTAGTATTCGGTGTCTAAATACATGTCATTAGTTCTACAATTTTACATAAGAAATTCACTGACGACTAGATGAGAATCATTTAAAAACACATTGTACTAATTGCACTTACCACTTGATACTTCGTTTGATTTCTAAAAACATTAATTGAATCAATATTGGTTTTTTATCTTTTAAATAATAATGGTCTATAATGAAAATTTAGCAAAACTGTAAAGACAAACTTGACAATACTCAGAACAATGTAATCACGGATTAATTTTAAAGATTTTTAACGATTACCGATCTGGTCAGCTGAAATCAGTATTATTCTGGTATTACTGGTTGCATATTAAAACACAATCAGAAATAACCCACTAGTGACAGCCTGTATTATAAAGACAGTTTAAAAGTCTTTTAGAGTTGCAAAAATAAAAAGTGGGATGTTCCATTTAAGAATTTTAATTTCTGGACTGCAACTCGACAAAAAATGTTAAAGCGCCAAATTTCATACTTTCTTCTTTTACAATGAATCAATTTAATTTTTTTATTTCTCTTGGTAATGTGAATATGCTTCTTACAATTCTCGCTATGTAATACTATACGATTAAAAAGTGTTTAGTTAAGCAAAACTAACCGATAAAAGTTTAGCACTGTTAAATATCACATCCAAAAATGCAAACTCTTTTTTTATTAAAGAAAGTTTAAATTTGTGTCTGTATGTCCACAAAAAGGCCATTTTTTTTCTCTATAGGTTTGAAATGGAATTTGTCTCTCGTGTGAAATTTTTATTTTATAATTTATTTCCACTTTGGTGATGTTGTTGATATTTTAGTCTTGCGACCGAGATTGTGATAAATGCCGGACGGAAACAGTGCAAAGCGCATTTGCAAATCCTCAAAATGCACTTTGCTGACTGTTTGACCAAAGTGAGGCAAAACTTGACGACTCCAAAGCTGATAAGTCAAGACGACTCATCTAAAAACTTGAATGAGCTCCTCAGCACTCTTATAATGTCACTAGTTGAGAAAATTAAAGGCGTTTTGCAGGACCTTGTGGTGGGAAACACTCATTTATTCAACTTCAACTTACTCAAACGAGTAAATTTTAGGTCTTCATTCAACCAGAAGTTAATTTCGCTCAAAAGCCCCAATTTAAAGACAGTTTTTGCGTGGATAACGTGCGAGAGGGGCTCATAGTTTGTTTCATGCACCACTTGACCGCAACTGCGCGAAGTTACTGCGCTATTGTGGCTTCCGACTTGAAGGTGCCCCCAACTGTCCTTTTATTATTATCAAAACTGTGCCTCGATTTTCGCAACGGAAGTGTTAGTTTCGTGGTAAAAAAAATACCTCCAACAGTATGAAAATTACTCGTTTTGTTTTTTTAAGCTCTCTCAAACGGATGAATTGTTCCAAATCAACCCCAAACAAAGCGCAGCTTTGACTAACGAGGGCGAGATTAATATGACTATGCAAGAGTCAGCCCAAGAACTTTTGAATTATTACGTGAGGATACAAGGACTTAACGTTTCACAGGTGATTTAAATAAGTCGATAACACTGGTGTGATTTTTGATTGAAGATGTTGCGCAAAAGCGTCGAAACCAGAGACTGGCTCCACACAATCGAACCACGGACTGTAAGGGCCGTGATGAAACGAGTGGTTGAAGATATTTCAGCTATTGACGCAACTGTTGCACTTTTGTACGAAGACCAAGGGAACAATACGGAACACAGTAGCGATTCCAGTCGCAAAACGCACAGTATTTCGGTCTCAAGACATCAGTATAGGTCCAACTGGTCAAGTTTAACACCCAACCATTTGGATTCGACTCTCGTTTCGAACATGCACAAATTGTTCAGCGAACGGATTGAAATTTTCTCAACCGTTGAGTTTAATAAAATTTCGATTCTGACTGGGATTATTAAGATTAGTCTCAAGGTTTGTGGAAGATTTGGGCGAGAATTCAGGCAAATATCATGATATTGATTTTGGTGTAGATTAATTTATAAAAAATGGAGAAAAAAAAACAAATATAAAATATAAGAAGTCTCGACATAGACAAATCAGTTCAAATCTGAATCAGAATTTCCTCGCTTGCGTTCAATTTTCTTATTTAAAAATTTGAAAATTGGCTAGTCCATATTATCAAATAAATATCGTCGATGTTTCTGTACCTGAGAGCGAAGACAGCCTAACTCCAAAATGCCCAATATCAAGACACTAATTTAAAAGAAAAATTCTCATTTAGAAACCAACGTCACAATTTTATCTAATAACATTTATGAGTGGTTATTTTGCTATGTAATTTTTTATTGGAAGTGAATCTACAGGGTGAGTCAATCGTGGGTTACTTCTGACAGGTCCTAAGATGCAACCA
Source organism: Tribolium freemani (assembly GCA_939628115.1). NCBI lineage: Eukaryota > Metazoa > Arthropoda > Insecta > Coleoptera > Tenebrionidae > Tribolium > Tribolium freemani. Next base: position 14,109,217 of record OW626791.1, on the reverse strand, counting down.
AAAATACTAATTGCACTTCCCACTTGGATAATTTTTTTGATTTTTAAAAACATTAATTGAATCAACATTGGTTTTTTATCTTTTAAATAATAATAGTCCATAATGAAATTTTAGCAAAATGTCAAGACAGACTTGACAATACACAGAACAAATGTAATCGTGAATTAATTTTGAATTTTTTTAAGTATTACCGATCTGGTCAGCTGGAATCAGTATTATTGGCTGCATATTTAAAAAAATTCAGAAATAACCCACTATTGACTCACCCTGTAGTAGGTTAACAGAGATATGTGATTTTATTCGATTTATAATTAATGAAAGGCACTAAAAGGACTCAATACTTTAGCGCCCTAAACATATGTTTTTTTTTTCAATATGCAAAAAGCTAAAATAAATTAAGTCCCAGGGGTAAATTAATGTTTAATGCATTGAAATTGCAATGAAATTTTTGAAACAACTTAAATATATTTATTAAGTAAGAAGATTAATTGTCTTCGGAAAATCTTCAGCATTTTGAACATAAGGTTCTCTGTAATAGTCCTGATATTCCTCTGGTATTCATTTAAGTTGTGTCATCAAATTATCTTATTTTGCTTTACTAATTCATTTCTAAGCTAGAGAAGTGATTGGGGCAAATTTAAAGGCTTTCTTGGTTTTCTTCTTAAATTGACACATTTAACATTTTCTGAAATTTTCGGAAATTTGTTTTAAAATATATTTTCCAATCTCTACTTTTCGTAACTGAAACCAAACAGCTTCTGATAATTTATAATTAAATTGGCTTCCGTCTTCACACTTTTTTTCTTGCAGCACAAGGTGATGTTACATTAAATAAATGCAACGAAAGTCCAAAAAGTCTTCTAAGTTCTAAGGGGGATTTTTCACTTTCTAACAAAATTATCACAGTCGTTACCGATGTGTTTTATAAATAATTTGTACTTAATAATTTTTGTAAATAATGCCGTTTGTAAAATTTTATACATTGTTTCAAATAGAAAGTGTGTTAAATATTAACTTTCAATTATTATTTATAAAAAAGACTTAGGCTGTTGTCGCTCTCGGGTACAGATTTATCGAAATATATTTGCCAACCCTGGAATTTAATAAAAAAATAATTTTCAGACGTTCATGGAGTGCGTACGTTTGAAGACTTTTAGCAAATTCGGTCTGCAACAAATTCAAGTGGATACGCATTACTTGCAGCTGTATTTATGGCGATTTGTTGCAGATGAAAAGTACGATCACGAATTTGTATTTTGTGAAATTAATTGAATTAAATTTTCTAGTCTAGTTCATTTTCTTCTGGATGAGATTTTGGGGTCTGCGGTCCATAGGTGTCTCGAACCCATTTTAATGGAACCAAGCGTTGTGGACATCATATGTGAAAGGGGTTAAGTCGTCCTTGTGCATAAATTACAAGTATTTATAATTCTTTTGTATTATCTTGTTTAAATAAAATGGAGAATTTTTATCACACTTTGTTGTATTATTTTTACAGATAAATGTCAATAAAAAACCGTTCGATCTTTCATTTACGATATTTCCATTTCAGTATCAAGTTTTGCGGTATCAATCAACCACAAAGTAGAACTATCACGAGTTGAAGCGACAGGGTAAGCGTATTTTTCTCAAAAAACACAACTGAAGACACACATTTTATTACTAATCAACCACTAGCCGTAGCTAGGGGGTTCCGTACAACTATAATAACCGCATCGCCTCGCAGAAACATTTTCGAAATGAACCGATCCTTATTTACCGGCTTGGCTTTCTTCTTGCCTTTTCCAGGCCGCGGCAGCTCCGTCCACATCTCCTTCACGTTCTCCAACACTATGTTGCAGTGCCGATCGAAGGCCTTCACTCGCCCCAGCAGTTTCTTGTTGTTTCGGCAATTTATCAGCACCTGAGTGTTGTTCTTCACCGACTGAGTGAGCACCGAAAGGGGGCCCGTGTTGAACTCTTCCTCCTCGCGGGCCTGCAGCTCCTCGGCCGTCATTTCAGACTTCGGTTTCGTTAATGCCATTCTGAGTCTTTTTTACACTTTAAAAACACTTTTTTCGCCACAAAATAAGTTAGGTTAGGAATTTGAGCGTTTTGGACGCGTTTGGGGAATTTGCAATGCGCATGCGCACACATACGTCCAGTTTATGGCGGCACATTCAAAAATTTAAAGCAAACCCAACAAAGCAACAAATATTGTTCTTGTACTTAAAGTTACGTTACGTTTACGGTTTGAAATAATTATTTCCAAGGCCCCGCACACCAATTCATTTTAATTATTTGTCTTTTTGATTCGAAGATGTGGTAAAAAGTTGAGAATTTTTTTTTAAATATAAGAGCAACAAGCTTGTGTGAATGAATCAGATAGGGGAATGCACCATTTATTATTATTTAACTCAAGAATGGGAAATATTGCAAAACGCGTTATCTTGATCATGAAAATGAGGTATTTACAACAATGGGAATTTAAATTCCCGTCAATTTGTTAGCCCCGAAACCGAAATTAAATAATTAAGATAAACAATAATCGCTCTTTATTTATAGCAAGTATAACAATAAGAGATAACCACCAGTGCAAGTAATTACTCCAGCAGCGTGTTTATTTAAGTATTACAAGCAATGCCAGCGCAAATAATAATAGAATAATCATTAAAATGCAGTGAGGAACCGATAAACCACCCCTCGCCTCCTATATAAATTAAATACTTGAAGAAAATCGTCAGAAAGCCTCTTGTCCACCCGGTGTTAAGTAGTTGCGCCGAAGGTGATATTTTGAATCTCCTCGGTCCAGCTGCTTTATACCGCGTGGATGAAAATCACCAAAAACTCGTCAGATTTAATAATTCTTAATTCGACTTCCTCATTTGCGGCGTTTCCTGTCGCCACCCGTCTAAGGTCCCGCATTTCAAGCTTCGTTTTTCCGAATTAATTTTCATTCGGTCTTCGTGTGCCTACCTTAATTCAATTAATCAATTGACCAGATGAATGGAATAAGGTTCATACGTTTGACATCGGCGATGAACATATTTAAATCTCGTTAGGGGCCACTTCGACTAAATAGGATAATAACTGATGCTTACTGCTGCTGCTGAATGCCTCTTGTGTCGTTTTACACGCGCTGTATTCAATGATATTGTTTGTGTTGGGCAATTTTCTATTTTTGACGCAAGTGTTTAAGAGTGGCCTTTTGCTCAGGTAATTTTTGGGGTGAAATGTAGAGTAGTTTGATTGGAAAATGATTTTCCGGTCGTTTGTACGCAAAAATTTTCCAACCACTTGCTATTAATGTTAATTTTATAATGTTCAAAGAGGTACCAATCATACAATCAAACCAATCAACGGCGGCATTACTATACATGTTTCTCTAATGAAATCAAATCTCATCTTTAGTCCTAGATTTTTTTCTTGCACAGCAGTTTCAATTTCATGAATATTCTGATAAAATAAGAATCTAAACCGGAGTACATTTTCTGTTACAGTTTTGATAAATGATAATCTTCGTCAACCAATTTTATAACCAATTTATTATTTATAACTTGATTGGACCTAAACTACCAAGCAAATGAGATGAATGGATGCAAAAAGTTATGCTCATCCATCGAGACATATAGAATATTGAGTTGGCACGTTTTGTTTTGGCCACAAAGAATGTTCTTAATAAAAAATTAAAATTAAAACAGAATAATAAAACTATCAGAAATTTTACAAATAAACAAAACAGATAAACATTTTGAAAAGGGACATGTACATATTTTTATGCAGACTTTGAGTCAAAAATGGTAAAAGAGCAGTGATGTGTTTTGACAACCAGTTTTTTAAAGAAAAAAATAATTCAGTCAAAAAACAGTGAAGTCGATTTGTTAGTTGTTATTATTATGTTTTTTCAAGGGTTTATTAAAATTTGAATAAAAATGTGTAGTTGAAAGAAAATAGCAAACCTTCTAGAAAAATAATCACCCAATAACCCATTTGAAACAAAAATATTGATTAGACTTACCTCGAGGTTCAAAAATGAATCAATTAATAATAATTTTTTTGTTAAAGAAAGAAACATTTGAGTTAATTATGTATAAATTTTGAGAAAATAACTGAAAAAAATTGTGAGAACGTTTCTCACTGTTATTATGCATAAAACAGCCGATTGGACAAATTACTTTTATTTTAATTGATTAATTAAGTTACTTATTAATTGTTAAGTTCTTGCACGTACAAGACAGAAGATTTAGTAACAAACATGTTCTTGGCAATTTACTCATTGTGAGCGCGTTAGAAGTTACGATTTTTTTATTTACGTCCTTTTGGTTTTTCAATGGTTTATTAAAATTTGAAGAAAAATGTCTAGTCGAACGAAAAATAATCACCCAATAAACCATTTCAAATAAAAATATTGATTAGACTTACCTCGAGGTTTAAAAATGAATCAATTAATAATAATTTTTTTGTTAAAGAAAGAACCATTTGAGTTAATTATGTATAAATTTTGAGAAAATAACTGAAAAAAATTGTTAGAACGTTTCTCACTGTTATTATGCATAAAACAGCCGATTGGACAAATTACTTTTATTTTAATTGATTAATTAAGTTACTTATTAATTGTTAAGTTCTTGCACGTACAAGACAGAAGATTTAGTAACAAACATGTTCTTGGCAATTTACTAATTGTGAGCGCGTTAGAAGTTATGATTTATTTATTTACGTCCTTTTGGTTTTTCAAGGGTTTATTAAAATTTGAAGAAAAATGTCTAGTCGAAAAAAAAATAATCACCCAATAAACCATTTGAAATAAAAATATTGATTAGACTTACCTCGAGGGTTAAAAATGTATCAATTAATAATAAATTTTTTGTTAAAGAAAGAAATATTTGAGTTAATTATGTATAAATTTTGAGAAAATAACTGAAAAAAATTGTGAGAACGTTTCTCACTGTTATTATGCATAAAACAGCCGGTTGGACAAAATAATTTTATTTTAATTGATTTAATAAGTTACTTAATTGTTAAGTTCTTCCACGTACAAGACAGAAGATTTAGTAACAAACATGTTCTTTGCAATTTACTAATTATGAACGCGTTAGAAGTTATGTGATTTATTTATTTAAATCCTTTTGGTTTTTCAAGGGTTTATTAAAATTTGAAGAAAAATGTCTAGTCGAAAGAAAAATAATCACCCAATAAACCATTTGAAATAAAAATATTGATTAGACCTACCTCGAGGTTTAAAAATGAATCAATTAATAATAATTTTTTTGTTAAAGAAAGAAACATTTGAGTTAATTATGTATAAATTTTGAGAAAATAACTGAAAAAAATTGTTAGAACGTTTCTCACTGTTATTATGCATAAAACAGCCGATTGGACAAATTACTTTTATTTTAATTGATTTAGTTACTTAATTGTTAAGTTCTTACAAGTACAAGACAGAAGATTTAGTAACAAACAAGTTCTTAGCAATTTACTAATTGTGAGCGCGTTAGAAGTTATGTAATTTATTTATTTACGTCCTTTTGGTTTTTCAAGGGTTTATTAAAATTTGAAGAAAAATGTCTAGTCGAAAGAAAAATAATCACCCAATAAACCATTTGAAATAAAAATATTGATTAGACTTACCTCGAGGGTTAAAAATGTATCAATTAATAATAAATTTTTTGTTAAAGAAAGAAACATTTGAGTTAATTATGTATAAATTTTGAGAAAATAACTGAAAAAAATTGTGAGAACGTTTCTCACTGTTATTATGGATAAAACAGCCGGTTGGACAAAATAATTTTATTTTAATTGATTTAATAAGTTACTTAATTGGTAAGTTCTTCCACGTACAAGACAGAAGATTTAGTAACAAACATGTTCTTTGCAATTTACTAATTATGAACGCGTTAGAAGTTATGTGATTTATTTATTTACGTCCTTTTGGTTTTTCAAGGGTTTATGAAAATTTGAAGAAAAATGTCTAGTCCAAAGAAAAATAATCACCCAAATAAAAATAGTTACTAGACTTACCTCGAGGTTTAAAAATGAATCAATTAATAATAATTTTTTTCTTAAAGAAACATTTGAGTTAATTATGTATAAATGAGAAAATAACTGAAAAAAATTGTGAGAGCGTTTCTCACTGTTATTGTACAGAAAACAGCCGGTTAAACAAATTAATTTTACTTTAATTGATTTAGTTACTTAATTGTTAAGTTCTTGCAAGTACAAGACAGAAGATTTAGTAACAAACAAGTTCTTAGCAATTTACTAATTGTGAGCGCTTTAGAAGTTATGTAATTTATTTATTTACGTCCTACAATTTCCTTTGCGTTTTATTTGCCCATTTAAGTTTATTTCTCTCAAAAATAGTTTGCAAATGATTCAGTGTGTATCGTCTGGTGTACAAATGTTATTAATAGCGTGTATAAATCCCATAAATGAAGTCTATTTGGCGAAAACCTAACACAGCGTCCATTAACATCTCTCCTAGCTCATTGTTTCAACTTATCACCCTAGTAATTCTCTCTAGTTTATTTTTGCAGAGATTGTTTTATATAAATAGTAATAGCGTTATTCATAGAGTGGTATAGTAAGCATCAATGCAGGCTACAATAGAATAATAACGTGTACAAAGGAAATAATCTCTTAATTTAAGTTAAATTAACACAGGGATGTGGGCTTCGCATATAAACCCAATTGACTCTCATTAAACGTCAGTGGCAGACTTTAACGCGTGATGTGTGTTGGTAATATTTAATATGAAGTAGATTTTGTGTCGTGTGTCCAGCAAAAGTAAGCTGTTTTAGCTAGATTTGGTCAAAATTCAAGTTTAAGTCAATTTCAGTGAGTCAACCGAATTCTTCGACAAAGTCAACATTTACGATAATCGAGATAAATCCTGCCAGTGGGACATTAGTCAAACTAATGTAAATGAAAAAAGACCTTATCATGTTGACCCCTAACCCAACGATATTATGATGACCCCCGGCCATATTTTCTAAAACAAATAGTCGTCCAGTTGTCGGTGTGGTGGTCACAAATACACGCGTTCAAGGTAAAGATCAGCTTTATTATTATTAACAATGAGTTATTTTCATTAAGAAATGCTTCAATCACCAACGTTCTCGCACACCCTGGCAAATTAATTTTCATTAAAGTAGTAACCGATATCGCCGTTCATTCATTACAAAATCGTATAGTCATTAAATAACACGAGCATTCAACCAACCGATTTGCAAATCAATTCAAATTGTAACGGTTTTTGTGTGCATTCTCCCACAGGCCATAACGTAATATACTCATCATTTAGAGGACTTCTACATTCATAACAGATTGCACGATACGGGCGTCCATTGAGGGTGTTTAATTCATTAAAATGTCGCTTTTTATTACACTGATACATGGTGACTAATACTGCAGTATGAAAATTACGTGAAGAATTTTTGGACTTATTCGTTAATCTTTCTGACTATCGCATTATTTTACTTAGTAAGATTATCGTTTATTTTGATAATTTGAAAAACAAACTGGACAAAAATTAATTAAACACTATCATCAGATAAATTATCATAAATACACAAAAAATGGAGCCTGCTGTATCTGTACAAAACCATTATAAGAATTTCATCCAAATTAATATGCAAAATACACAAAAAAGCAATAATTATTTATTCTAATTTGAGCTGTTATTTATTGTAATGCCTATTAAAAAAAACGCATTAAGAGATAGCATACCTGCAAGGTGAATAAAAATAGAGCCAAACGGTTTTTGTTTTTGTCTAATTCACGAAAAAAATAATTAGTGCATTATTCAGTTTAGTTATAAATGTGATTATTGTGATGAGTAATTTTTTTGAAATGCCTCTTAGTTTTTGAATTCTGCAAAATTTTATTTCTATAGTACGATACATTTTTTGGGCAAAAATTCTAATTCAATGATATTGTTCTTAAACCAGTGTATTGAAATAAATTATTAAAATTATTATTAAATTTGATAATATTGTAGAAAATATTATTTAAAAGTTTGTCTTTAGAGCAGTTTATGAAGGATAAATTAAACACATAAACAAAAATATAAAAAACAAAAATGATTTATGCATCCCCGAAATAAAAGTTTCATTTCACTTATTTTCATTTTAGTTAGGTATACAATTTTTTTAATTGCCCAATATTATTTAAAAATTAAGGGCCGGTTTATAGAAAGCTGTGTTAAAATTTAATTCGTTGTTAAAAGTTAACAACGCGAACGGACCAATCAAATTGCTTCAATTTGGTCACGTGATCAGTTAATCCCGCATTTAATTGCGAATTAAATTTATGACGCTTCTATAATCCGGTCCTAAGTGTTTAGTCACTTTAAGTGTGTGATAAATTCTTGAATGGTGATAAAAGACGTTCAGCTAAGCATAAAGATGAATGCAATTTTTTTCCAAGCAATTTCATTTTTCATTATTTTATTTAAAAATTGAAAGGCGAAACTGTTTCCTTGAATGGATGAATAACATACAACAAAAAATAGGTTCCCTTAACAATAAAAAGTCTTTCATTGTAATGTTGTTAAAGACAGCAATATCTACATTTTCCAGCTTGGGATAATTAAACCAAACACTTATTATAATTAAGATTTTGTTAGGAATCACGTTCTTAAAAAAATAAATAGAGCTTAATAATTCCGGAAACTGACTGAAATATTTTTCGAAACTAAATTCTTAATCCGAATAAAAAAATACACATTAAAGGCATTGGCAACTTAAAAAACAACTTTGTTTTAAATGATAGTACTGGAAATGCTTTATACAGTAGTGAAAACCGTTTCTCTGTATCTGCTCCCTAACTCGAATTATGACGTCGTAACCGCCTCTTGAGCATTTGGTCCAATTTTAAGATCAAATAGTTTTTGACTTTCAAGTGATACTGACAGAGTTTTGATAAACTTAACAAAATTTCTGAGATGTTTTCACGAAGTTCAAGACCAAATTTAGAACAGAAAAAAGTCGAGAAGGTAGTTAATTTTTTATTTTGTGGATGATGTGTGGAAAATGTTCAAATATCTGTCAAGTTTTTAGTGAATAAGAGGGTTCAGTGATAAGAGGACTCTGTGATGAGAGGCGGTTGTGACGTCAGGATTTCTTCCTTTCGAAGTGATTATCTCGCTTATTTTTCATAGCAGAAAATTTTGAAAAGGACCTACCGACATAAAATGAGCCACATTTTCAATTTTCGTTAAAACATTAAATAAAATAAGTTGCCAATGTCTTTAAACAGAAAAATATTTTCCTGTTAAGCTGATGAAATTTATTGTGTCCGATTCTGGCGCCTTTGTCTAGAATAGTATTTGTTTAATCAATCAAACAGCCAATGTGCAAAAATCCGCAATGACTACATAAAAATATTCTTGAGAACAATGTGTAACAACGTTTAGTCAGATCTCTCTCACTCAGTCAATTATAAACCGGCAGACGTTTAATTTACGAAGGGTCGTTTCAATTAACCTTCCGTCGGCCTAACGAATGAATGAAAAAAAATTCAAAAGAAGCGCTAGTAAGGAGGTAACCGGGCTTGAACCGTAGTACCTCCAAGTATAGCACTTAATTCAATTGTTAATTGTGATTACGACAGCCACTTATTTATTTTCTTTCAGGGTAAAAGACTGTCCTGTTACTAAGTACTAGTGCCGCAGGAGTACATTCGACCTCCTGCTGCTCAAGTGCTTATCAATGGGAACAGATGATTTCATCAAACGGCGCCTCTGCGGGAAATGATCATCACCTTTGCCACGTCTTTTAACCTTTCAATTAAACCCAGGAATGTGCAAATAAAACAACACAGCTTTCCTAACATAATTTGTACTTTATTTCAAATCTTGTCCAGTAGAAAAATAAATTATTACAATCATAAATTAATCACATTGACATCGGTCGGCAAATCCCTTTTTCCCCTTAGAACATTCTCCCGCAACTTCTACAACACCGAACGTCAAAAGTAGGACAAACAACACAAAATCGGTCACTTACTCACCTTGTTAAAAGTATCAGCCATTAGGCGACTAGCCTGTCGCAACTTTTTTTCTCTATTGTCTAACAACTTCTGTTGAACTTCTGGCAATTTCTTGTAATTTCGTTTATTAATATCCTTCATTTCTCTCGCCGAAAATAAGCGTTTCGAATCTAAAATATCACTACTGTAAAGCACATTTATTACCGAAACACTCACTTTTTTCACTGTCTTCCTGACACTTCTTCAAAAACAACAACTTATTATAATCCGACATTTGCTCCCGTTGCGTTCTCGAACGATTAACTGTTTTTCTCCTCCCTTCCGCACCTTCAACAAAATCGGGCCGATTTTGGCGCAAATATTCCTAAAATTTTAGTCACAAACAAAAAATCACAACACGACAAAACCACTCACATTTAACGTATAACCGAGATTTTGACTTTCACTAGTGCTCACTTCACTCTCATGCTCTTTGCTACTTTTTTTCCGTTTATTTTCCTTGTCTTTGTGTTTCTTTTTGTACGGGACGGGAATCTTTATTTTGATTTCTTCCAAAGACTGTTTCTTGTGTTTTTTTTTCTTTTTTTCCTCCCGAATCAGAGTTTCATCAAAGGTCAGCACGTACGCAATCCCATTCTTATTTTTGGACGTTTTTTTCAGCTTGCATTGACAATACTTGCAATACTCCGACTTTTTCCGATCGCTGCTTTTGGCACACGTGCAAAACTCGTCCAATTCATTGATATCGTTGATGGTTTTCTTGATTGCGTCCAGTGTTTTAGTCTCAACAACTGTATAACAGTTACAGACATGTCCAGGACTTGTGTAATAATTTGGAGAATAGGCCGCTCGTCGATTCTGTCGATAACAAGGCCGACAGAGAGAATACGCCTGATCACTCAATTTTTTTCTCAATTCGAATAAATTTTTCGCTTTCACATTTTTGCGTTTACAGCAGATACACGATTGCATCGACTCGCTCGTACTTTGACTAGACGAACTCTCAGAATAAGTTGAAGAAGCGGAAGCCAATTCTGCTGGACTTGTAGTTTTCGAATAACTAGTCCGTGATTGCGATTGAGTCCCAATATTGTATTTTTCAAAATCGCTAGTTTGGACTTGTTGGTCCAAACTCTTAACTGCCGCATCTGTTTGCGATTTGGCGTCGTCCGTTTGCACTTGAATGTCGATAATCTTTTTATAGACAACAGCAGAAGAGTCGGTTTTCGGTAAATCAGAATCGGATTGAGTTTGACACTCTTTGATTCTCACGCATGGTTTACAAATAGTTGCGCAACTTTTTTTATCCTCGATTTTGGTGTCTACGATTCGTGTACGTTGAGTACTTTCGGTGTAAATGTTTTTTTTTACTATTTCCATGCATTCGCAACGGCAGGTGCATTTATGGGTGAAGTCTTCGGAATCTTTAGATGATCTACTAGGATCGAGCGGTACTTCGATTAAAATTTCTTTTGTGGTCCGAGGTGCTTTTTCTAGCCAAATTAAAGAAACAATAAATAATAATAAAATATTATGTTCTTTGAATTCTTCATCATTTTCCCATCATGTAAACGAAATTAATTGTGAGGTAAGGATACTGGCAGAAAGCTAGTTTTTATTAATTTACAACAACCTTGTGTGAAACAATATGAGTTTCGGTAAATATTAATTTTATTAACAATGTACACGAGTAAAAATGTAAAAAACACAACAAATTGGTTAAAATGTAACAATTTATTATGGTTCAAGTGATTTTATAAAACTAAGATGGAAACTACGTTTTGAAATAAAATTCCAAAACATTCTTAATTTATCACACACTTTCGAGTTTGATACGTTTTTTTTTCTCTCATTTAAAAAGAGAATCAACTATTAACTCAGACCTAGTATAAAAAATGTCTTAATTTTTTTAAAGTCGTTTTTGTAATAAGGCAATTCTGCAATTATGAAATTATGTAGCAGAGCAAGACTGTCCAACTGGCGGCCCATAAAACAAATCATTTTTTTTCTGCATATTTTAGAAATTTATTAGCCAAAAATTCGCTGAATTACGAACCAAGTATGTTAATTCTGCAATTTAGAGTGCATTGAAATCAGAAATTTACTTACTTTGCCAGATTTTGTCAAGATAAGCTAAAAAAGGCACCAAACTGGATCTAAGTTAACATTACACAAAAACATTTATAAACATAAATAAAAAAAGAATAAAAAAATGAGAGTTCTAGTTCAAAAGTATACAATTTCCATTCGTTTTTTTTTGTTATTAGAAAAGCTCTTTATTAAACTTTTGGTAAAGATCTGTATTCATTGAGCTGAGTTATAATTATAAATAAAAATGTTTATTTCATTAGTTTTTCTTAAATTCTATTCAAACTCCACCAACATCTCCCAAGGCAACCTCCAAAAAAATTATAAGTTCGTGATGATAATTAACAACAGATACACAAATACTTTGTAAATCTAATAATAATAATAAGATTAAAATATTAATAATATAAAAAAATAATGTATCAAAATATACTTACCAAATATTTTAATATTGAGTGATTTAGCTCTTTTTTAGACAGAAAGTTACTTATTTCAAACGATTTCGTTGAAATAAATCAAAAAGTGAAAAAAATACAACATTTACTTAAATAAAAAAATAAAAATGAATAAAAATGTCAAATAAAATTACACATATATCCCATTTCAGTTCATTGTAGAATTTTGCAACAACGCATTTGAAGTTTTTGGAGTTTCTGGTGGGTTTTCCTGGCTCAAAATTTGTCGCTGGGATTTAACTTAACATAGAGTATAGTTTATTTTTTTTAATAATCAACTGTCAGTGTCAAAATTCTGTTAAAGACCAGACTGTATCACCCTAAAAGTTCATGTTCAACTACTTTCGATACTAGCTGTATACGGTATATGACATTTTGCACACCAGATTTGACAATCGGGACGTAAGTTTTAGGTTGGGTTACGAGGTCACTGAAATTTGGATTCGTAAATCGCTGAATTAAATCCATGTGTTGTACGTGTTGTAACTTAAACACAACTTTAAAATTTGTAAAGATTTTTAAACTGAATTTGCCAGGTAAAAAAGTGTACCAACTTTAAATCAAAAAATTTACTATTTATGGTAATGCCAACCTGGCGACTCTTTGACAGTTGATTATTAAAAAAAATCGACTATACTTTTCTTATACAGAAACTCTCAATTTGTGCTTTATTTCACTCAAAAAAATTAAAATGCGCTGTCAAAAAATTCTACTATGAAATGAAATGGGATATAACTTAAAATCTACTATGTGATTTCAGTCAACTCTAAGTTATTTATAGGCTCAGAAACTCACTTATTCGACCGAAAAAAATTAATAACTAATATAAAAATAATAATATAAAAAATAATGTAGGTAGCAAAATACTTAATAATAATAATACTGAGTGATTTAGCTCTTTTTTTGCCAGAGACTCACTGATTTCAAACGATTTCGTTGAAACAAATCGATAAGTAAAAAAAAAACATTTACATAAATAAAAAAATAAAAAAATGTCAAATAAAATTACACTTACACATAACTTAAAATCTACTGATGTAATTTCAGTCAACTCTGAATTATTTATTGGCTCAGAAACTCACCTATTCCACAGAGGAAAATCAAAAATCACCGAATTAGGTATTATTTCAACCAATTTCAAGCGACTTTGCTCATAATCATAAATAAACTGCACTGACCGTCACAGAAACATTTATCAAGACCCTCCAAACGTAAATACGGATTTGTTTTTATATATATATTTTACTAAGATGTCATTAAAAAAATAAAAAATATTGATTTAACAATGTTTGTTTAATATTTTCTAATTAAATTTAAAATAATGGCATTCTGCATAATTCACTTTTTGCATAATGTAGTCGTTATCGGTACAAGCCATGATATTAATTTGTTTTTTTTTTTAATATATTTACCTAATTATCTCAAAAATTAGTACAATTTTTTGGTATATTTGGCAAATTAATGATGTTTTTTTTTATTTTAACATTTCCGCAGCAATTTGTGACAAATATAATTAAATACAAAACAGAATTTTCAAAAACTCACCTTCCAAACTTCTTTTATCTCCATTTTTCAAAACCCCACACGGCCAACACCTCCTCTCCTCAGCTTTACTTCTCGGATACGTCTCATATTTCCCGGTCCCCACCAAACTCGGAGCTTTCGGTTTAAACTCCTCGTCAGCTTTCCTCGTTTTCACTTTAATATTGGTCGTTTTTCCGTCTGAATCCACTTCAATATCCCCCACAACCCTCTTAGCCAAATCGGTTTCTTCAGGCTTTTGCATCAACTCAGTCACTTGATAATTCCGATTCCCGAACTTGTCCCGAATATTATATTCAATCGGAACCTCGGAGGAAGTACTCGCAGACAGTTCGGTTTGAATTACATAATTCCTCGAACTCGTAGTCTCTTGCGAGTCCGAACAGGGACAAAAATTATCATCGGATTTATCATAACGGTGCGTTAGCATGTAAACGGTGGTCGTTTTTTGGACTTTCTTCTCCAAAAGTCCCTTGAGTTTTGTCAAATGCGAGATTTCGTCCTTGATCCAAGACAATTGGTGTTGCCTTTCTTTCATTGCGAATTTGACAAGGTGGTCACCTTGCCCCCTTTGTTGTTTCGCTTCGTGAAGTCGTTCAGACACAGTTTTATCATCCTTCCAACTGTGGTAACTCCCAGACGAATTTTTCCCAAGACTGTCTCCAGTGCCACCACTAAACTTTTGGTCCCCAACTGGCAAAAACTCGTCACTGAACGTTTTTACCGAAAATTTCGACATTTGGGGCGGAAACCACGGAATATTCTCGTCCAGTTTTTGCTGTTTTTTCGGCACAAATAATTCGGAACTGGTCGTACTGTCGTCGTATTTGCAATCAACGATTTTATCGACGATTTTTTTAATGTAGCGTTTTTTAGTAGCAGGGTCGTATTTCTTCGATTTGAGCAATTTTTGCAAAAGCTTGATGCTTTTATCAATATCGGCGATCAAATTTTGTGATTGTTTCTCGGTTATTAATTGACTGAGTGGAAGATCTTTGGACGAATCGCTTGATGCGAGATTCGATCTTGGGCAACTTCTCTTGAGAAAATCGCCGTTTTTTAAATACTCGAAACTGTCGCATTGCGAGGCAACAAGGCCCCCTTCACTTGAGGTCTTACTGTCGTAATTCAAGACAATAACACTTTGATTTTCAACAACGTTTCTGTCTTCAGTAACGATTTCTAAACTGTCCCCCGTTTGGACACACTTAGACAGCCCCTCGGAGACACTTGTCTGGATTATTTTATCAGTGCCCCTTTTTCTGTGGTCGTTACATTCAATCAAAATTGGTTTAGTGACACACAAATTGATTATTTTGTGTCTGGGGCCTCTGGGGGCGCAAGGTGTGTCAGTTAAAACTTTCCCAAGAGTTATTTTTGGTGTTGACTCGGCATCAGGAGAGCCAATTTTATTTTTCAAAAAGGCGAAATTTGTAAGTGAACTAGAGCTAGAACTTACAACTTTCGGGTTGACGTTCCCACTTGAACTGGTCGTTGATTCGATTGGCTTTTCAAGTGGATATGAAGACGATGAAGAAGAAGACACTTTGTGTGATGAGGAAGATGAAGACCTGCTTTTTTTCTCCTCAGGACTCGAGTACGAAATAACCGTAACAATCTGACTCTGGAGTTTCGGTTTTGGCGACTTTTTCTCCCTAATTTTAGCAGCTGGGGCATCTATTAAAGTGGGTAGAGACAAACTTTTCTGTAATTTATTACTGGTGTCACAGTTACTGTATCCAATATCGGCCCCATTGTCCCACTCGAGTTTTCGATTTGAGGTGATACTGCTAGTCGGAGAGTTCTGTTTAGGTTCTCCAACTTCCTCCAAGTCATGTGGGGGCTCTTGCCCTTTCAAAGTCTCACTGCTCGTGTCCTCAATCACAATAATTGGCTCAGATTTTGCCACAATTTCATCGTCTTTCACAATGGGGGGCATGTACGACAAGGAAGTGCCAGAAAAATACTTGGGGAGGTGTCTAGTTTGTGAATATTTCTTGTAATAGTCAACGATTTGTTTCGAGATCGCGTCGTGCTCCTCGTCACTTTTATCCGAATCCATTGAAATCAATCTGTGATTAACACGTAACAACGTAACACAAAAAATAAGTAAAATACTTACAAAAGTTGTTTGTAAACATAACCTCAAAAAACTAAATAAAGCTTTGATAAATAAACCAGTTGCGCAGTCGTGTCCTTTGATGAAATTCCTCACTGGAAATTTAAAATAATTGCTCCATTTCCACAATTGGGCTTATTTACACAAAAATTACGTGACAGCTAATTTAATAAACAAACGTCATTTTAAATCATTTTAAATTTCAAACGGTGGAACGCCGCGCGCCAAATTCAAAATTCCCGTGCTTGTTTTACAATGGATGACGAGAATGGTAATCCCGTGGTCACACAACTAACCAATTAATTAATTCTTCTAGAAAAGAGTTTGTGCTACATTGAAGGAACCGTCGTTGACAAAAACGCCTCCAAGGATATAACCGAGCTGCACGAAAACGTCTGGTACAGGATGAAACCCCCGAAACAGTCTTCAGAGACTTACACCTCCTTCGTAACCGCCAGACAGATCGACTTGATCAGGAACATGTTGTTGGGGAAAACTGCCCTCAAGCCGTTTGAGGTCAAGTCGGAGAAAATCAAGGAGACGCGGCCCCCGCCAAGGAGGGAGCCTGACATCATACCTCCTTCCATAAACAAGAGGAAGTCGTCGGTCAAGTTCCTCAATAAGTCTGTTTATGAACAAATGTAAATAAAAAACACAACAATAAATTTTAAACTTTTTATTTGTTTTTTATTTGACTGGCTTAATATTCCTTGTTTGACTTCGCGTAATGCGACATTTCCTCATTCAAAGCTCTGGAACTGTAAAGGAGCTTCCGGCGGGCTTTCTGGAACTCATCTAAACTCCTCCTCACCAACTCCAGCTCGCATTGTTCTTTCTCACAAAAATCGATATTCCTGGAACACTACAAAGAATCAATTAATTAATGCCTGATCATCAATGTTCAACACTAAAATCTTTCTTTAAACGAAGGAATACGAATATGATACTCAAAAAAAAAGTTAGGCCTTTCGTCTAGAGTGGAAAATTTGTATTATAATTACCCCTGAAGTTGTGGGTTGAAAGCAAGGAGCTGGTTGACACTGAAACAAACACAAATTGAATATTTTTCTTTTAATTTCGATGTATGTACCAGTGGCCTGGGGTTACAAGGCGGAGAATAGGAAATACAACTAGGTTTTGGTTGAACTGGAGGACATGTACTAACTTGAGTACAACTAGGTCTTGGTGGTGAACACAATGGCCGACTTGGAGGACATGTCTCAACTTGTGCACAACTAGGTCTTGGTGGTGGACACAATGGTCGAGTTGGAGGACATGTCGGTACTTGTGTACAACTAGGTCTTGGTACTGCACATGATGGCCGAGTTGGAGGACATGTAGGAACATGTGTACAACCTGTTCTAGGTCTTGAACATGATGGTTGAGAGGGAGGACATGTAGGAACATGTGTACAACCTCTAGGTCTTGAGTATAATGGTTGAGGAGAACATGTGGGAACATGTGTACAACCACTAGGTCTTGGTACTAAACATGATGGTTGAGAAGGAGGACATGTGGGAACGTGTGTACAAGCACTAGGTCTTGAACATGATGGTTGTGGAGGACATGTACCAGCATGCATACCACACTGATTAATAACTGGCGTTACAGGTGACTGTAATATGATTGAGCAAATTTTGATATAATTATTCTATGCTGCAATTACCATTACTCTTGGTTGCGTAGATGCACAAACATCTTGAGATACGAGCTGAAATAATCAATTTCTAAAGTGTTGACTTGCTAGATAAACTTACTGATTGTTGTGGTGGCGAACATGTGGGTCTCATTGCCGTTTCACCTCGAATAGTACAGTTATGTTCAAACTGTGCAAGGTGAATTTCAGGTTTAGTAACTGGTGCTGGTGGCACTGGTTGTGCTGGTTCTTGTACTGATGGTTTGTTTTCCTAAAGACAAGTTTAATTGCGATGAATTACTCCCTAATCTGTGATTTTTACCTCTGGTACTTCTTTCCCTGCTGGGATAAAATGATCCTCCGCTCGCATATGCGCAACTTCTCCTCCTTTCCTTTTCAAAATAATAATGGGTGCCCTTTGGTACCTCCTCGGAATTTCTACAACCGCCGCTTCGCCAGGCATGATCATCCCTTTGGGTATAACCAACTGTTGAGTGCCATCTCTTCTTCGTCTGTGCATCACTAGAATTTTTCATCCGATGACATTTTTGACAAGTGGCAGACTTGATTTATTGCCCCAGAAACTTCCTTCTGGCACTCTGATACCGTTTTAAGTTTGTTACTATTAGTTGCTTTTCCTCCGCGCTTTGTTTGTCTATCTCTTGGAGGATTTGTCCAGCGGCACCTTTTGGCGTCGACGTTGCACAAGGTGCAAAACATTCGATAGATCTCGTAGGAGACAGTGGTTCAACTCCCGAAATATTAGGCCAAGAAGAACTCGCCGGAACATACGAAGAATCCTCCACAGAACTTGCCGTGTTATAGTTCGAAGATCCTTCATTTGCCGTGTAATAGCTCGAAGAAGAAGAGGGGGTACACGGACCCGAAACCATATAGCTTGGAGGAGAAGCGCCAGAAATGCGGGAACCTGAAGCCCCAGAAGCCATACCACTTGGAGTTGAAGCTCGGGAAAGATGTGGGCCACACGGACCTGACGCCATACTACTTGGTGGAGAGGCTCCAGAAATGCGGAAACCTGAAGGCCCAGAAGCCATACCACTTGGAGTTGATGCTCGGGAGAGATGGGGACCACAAGGACCCGAAGCCATACTACTTGGAGGAGAAGCGCCGGAAATCCGGGAACCATAAGCTCCCGAAGCCATACCACTTGGAGTCGAAGCTCGAGAAAGATGGGGACCACAAGGACCCGAAGCCATACTACTTGGAGGAGAAGCGCCGGAAATCCGGGAACCATAAGCTCCCGAAGCCATACCACTTGGAGTCGAAGCTCGAGAAAGATGGGGACCACAAGGACCCGAAGCCATACTACTTGGAGGAGAAGCACCGGAAACCCGGGAACCATAAGCCCCCGAAGCCATACCACTTGGAGTCGAAGCTCGAGAAAGGTGAGGTCCATAAGGACCAGACGCCATACTACTTGGAGCTGAAGTACCGGAAATTCTAGATGAGGGTCTTTTGATCGGAGTTGAGATTTTGCTACGTGGTAAATCGAAACTAGGTCCTCCGGGAGAGAGGTTGATACTGCTTCCCACATTGACACTTGTTGACACGTCTGGACTAATGTTGATAGTGACTTGACTCGGGCTTGCCTCCAGAGTATTCTGTTTCATGCCAGGGGGAGTTCTATTTTCATATTCTGGACATGCTCTCGGATCGAACGTACACCCGAACATATCCTTCTCTTTTTGCTGCGCTGCATTAAGGGGGTGTGTAATGTGCTGGCGCCCAGCAAGTTGTCCATCTGCTAAGGGGCCCTTTACTGGAAGGCTTAAGGCACGGGGAAATGAGCCAGATGATTCATAGCTGTCGAAACCGTCTGATGCGCCAGAACCCTCCAATGCCCCAAAGATGGCCAAGCCGAGTTGGTTTATCGGAGCTCCACCCATGCCAAACATATTGTGGATTTTGTTTCAAACTAACAGCCAGTTTTCAAAAATGTAAAGTGGTTTCTCTTGAATGGATTTTTACTGAAATTTTGATAAATGAATTGATGAACTTTGACGAAAAATTTGGCACTGACAGCAGGCTGCTATATAAGCAATTCTAAGCAATAGTTCTAAATTTTACATTTCTTTTTTTTTGAAAGATGGAAAGATGAAGACACCATATTTTGATGTTAGTCTTACTTCAATAAGTTGTTAGATCTATTTTATTGTTGACGAAAAAAGTATGGACA
The DNA here is from genome assembly GCA_939628115.1 of Tribolium freemani. NCBI lineage: Eukaryota > Metazoa > Arthropoda > Insecta > Coleoptera > Tenebrionidae > Tribolium > Tribolium freemani. Next base: position 14,089,214 of record OW626791.1, on the reverse strand, counting down.
AACCTTACAAAGATTTTTCATTCATTTTATTTTATTTGTGGGATGCAATTTGTTTCAATTCGTATTTCCTAATAGTTTAAGTCATGGTTCAGTTGCTGATTCTTACCTCTGGTGGGTATTTGCACAAGAGTGATATTATTTGATAGCCACTCTTGCTTCATTTCCCCATAAAATTCCTCCTGGCATCCTGATACCGTTTCAAATTTCCTAAAATTTTCTCACTTTCCATCGCATGTTGACTGTCTATGGCCTTGAGGATTTCTCCAACAGACCCTGAAGGGGCTACGTCAAACACAGCATCTGCACGATATAATGAGCCACAAGGTGCAGGATGTCCCTCTAAAGACAATTCCGAGGATGAGTCCGCTGTAGTGTACACAGAACTCATGTCAGAATCGGAACGTCCCGTGTAATAACTTGAGGAGCTTCCACTGAATGCCCCCGAAGCCATACTACTAGGAGGAGAAGTTCGGGAAACACGAGAACCAGATTGGCCCGAAGCCATACTACTTGGAGGAGAACCTGGAATAATATAAATCTTTAAAATATGAACCCGAAATTAAGAGTCAAAGCCTTTTCTGCTTTTTTGACGTATAAAAGAGTCGAACGACTGTATACAGGCTGTTTTGTCTAAACCCCACATTAGAAGTATTGGGAGTTCTAATAATCATAGTCATTTGAAAATTTGTGTACAACCATAATCTTTTAGGTCCTGCTCAATGAAAATATTCTCAAGATAGCAGCACTTCCGGTTATACTGGAAGTCGGTATCAACTTCTTTATTTTAAATGGAATGCTATATTTTTTAATGCGTTTTTGAATTACTAGAGTTATTGTAAGGTAGTTTTCATAAGCTGTTCCTATACCTAAATTTAGCCGTTTACGGTTTTTAAAATTTTTTTGGATTCGCACCTTCCAGTTCAAAAATCGATAACACTGCGATTTTTAAAAATTTGGAAATATTTTTGAGCTCATTTGAAAGAGGAAGCCTAGATCTTTCCTTTGGTGTTTTCAAATTTCTAAAAAAAAATAACAAACTCCAAATTTTTAAAATTAAGTTTGCAAAACTTTAAGCACCCATAACTAATTTTTTTCAAATAAAATGACAAAAGTTTTATTTCACTAGATGGTAGAGAATTTAATTCCGCTTAGATCTGTGTTAACATTCCCTATACTTATGTTTAATAGTTTTCAAGTTACAATACCTTTTTGTTGGGATTGAGAAATTCATTAGCCATAGGCCTTTTCTCATAGGTTGCCATGGAAACGAATGAAAAAAGGTGAGAAATTAAAGTTTTTCAAACCAACACCCAATGAATTTATTTTGTTTTCACAGTCTGATAACACAATTTTGAACAGAGTTTGTCGTTTAAGTTTAATCAGAAATGTTTGTATGGCAAATTATGCAAAAATAGCTGTGGTTAGTAAGAAATTTCCTACAATAACAAAAAAAACAACATAACTTGAAAATTATCACAGATAGGTATAGGGAATGCTAATACAGATTGATGCAGAAAAAAATTCTCCTCCATCTAGTAGAATAAAAATTGGGACATCCCATTTAAAAAAATTAAGTTTTGGGTACTTGAAGTTGTCCAAACTTAACCTTAAAATTTTTGGGTTTATTAACTTCAATTCCAATTTTGATCACACTGAACAACAGGCTTTCTCTTTCAATTCTCCAAACATGATTTCGAAATCTCTAAAACTAAGCGAGTTACCGATTTTTTAAGGGACAGGTGCAAATTCAAAAATTTTCAAAAATCCTAAATATCTCGAAAACGGTTAAACTTGGGTATAGGGAAAGCTAATAAAAACTTCCTTAAAATAACTCAACTAATCCAAAAACGCAGTGAAAAATATAGCTTTCCATTTAAAATAAGAAAGTTAATAGCGACTTCCGGTATAACCGGAAGTGCTGCCATCTTGAAAATATTTTCATTGAGCATTGCTCAACGGATTATGCCTGAGTACCAACTCTCAGATAAATATCTTTATTAGAACTTTCAATACTTCTAATTTGGGGTTTAGACGGAACACCCTGTAGAATTGTTGCAATAAGAGTGAAATTTGTACAACATTGGTCCATTCTACAATCTGTCTATAAATGAATGTAGGATCGTAGTAGGTATTAACACTTTGCCGCTTCTTTCAAGAAAAAATTAACAATGTTAGTATATGAAAAATTTGGTTTTACTCGTTGCCTGAGTAAATAAAAATTGGTACGTTTCAGAAATTTCATAGAAATAAAATAATAAAATGGGGCAAATTCAAATTCCAGAACCACCTGAGATCCTACACTCTTTTATAGACAGTCCGTATTTTTTACAAAATTTAAAGTTTTTTATGCGGCTTATCTTATGCAGTCAGTCCTATTACAAACCTCGGGAAATGCGAGAACCTGATTGTCCTGAAGCCATGCTACTTGGAGGAGAACCTGGAATAAAAGGAATATTTTAAGATATAAATTTGAAATTAAACAAGAAGGCGATTATCTGTGGTCAAAACTTTGGATTTCAATCACTTATTTTACAGTCTCAAAAGTCTGTACAGTATTGTTATTTTTTACAAAAAAGTTTTTTTTTGATGCGGCTTATCTTTTATACCTCTGGAAATCCGAGACCCAGATTGCCCTGAAGCCATGCTACTTGGGGGCGAAGTCCCGGCCAGCCCTTTGACTGGAGTTGAAATTTTGCTTCGTGGTAAATTAAAACTAGGAGGAGGTTGCTCAGGCGATCCCACGTTGATGTTTGTTGGCACGTCTGGCCCAATGTTGAAAGTGACACCCAGAGCACGTGCACCACCTGACGGATCGGTGACCGAAGGCCAGAAGAAATGCGATTCTTCCCAATAATCCGGGACTGATTTATACTTGGCTTCTTCGTACCGCCTTAGATCGTCTTCAGTGTAGGGGAGCGTCCTGTGGTGGTACCCCGGCTGCATGATTATGGACGTTGGTATCTCCGGAAGTGGGGAACACTCAAAATCTGGACAATCCTTCGGGTCGAAACCGCACGGCATTTCCTCGTGTCTTTTTTGTTCCTCTGGAGATAGAGTGAACGTGGCGTGGTGGTGGCCGTGTTCTGCGCATTCTTCATGCACCATGCCTTGGTTCAGTGGAGACGCTCTTGGATCGTCACAGTCAAACTCTGAGCACTTCTTCGGATCGAACTTGCACCCGAACAAGTCGTGGTGTTTCTGCTCGTCTTTGTTAAGGGGCCAAGTGACGTGGTGGTGGCCGTGTTCGATGCATTTTGAGTGACCTCCTGTAGGTTCGGACCAGGCACTGTCCTGAGACGATGCTTCGCTGGAGCTTTCATCTGAAGACAGAACAGCCAAGCCACGTGGGTTTACGGGGGGGGATTCACCCACGTAAATGGTAGGACCGGTGCGTTGGGCCCACATTTTAGCTCAAAGAACAGTCAGGTTACAGAAATGGAGGTAGGGTGGAAGTTTTACTGGAATTTTGATAAATGGATTTTTTGACGAAAAGTTTGATTAATTTGAGTATGACAGCAAGCTGCTTTAAACGAAATAATTTTTCATTTTTTTAATCAGTATTATTTTGTGAAGAAATGAGCTACAAAAAAATGATTTATAAATTGTCCAGCGGAAAAACAGAGAATGGAAATTTATAGGCGATCCAGCTTTTCAAGTTAGAGCGAGGGTGCTCATCAAAGTACGATCTGTGGAACAGTTGACTATGTGAATAGAAAAATTCTTGAGAAACCTGCCCAAGTAGCACAGATTGTTATTTAGCGGTTGTAAAAACGTTTTGGCAACAAAAATTATAACTATTTGGTCACCGCAACAATCGAGGAAAACGTTTCACTAAAATAGTTGCCAACAATTTGATTGTTTCAAAGCTCTAACGAAGTTATGCTCTGGAAGCTGTTGCTATTTTGTGACTAAATGACAACTATTTACTAAATAACCACCGATTTGTTGTTAATTGGCTATCGTTTCCAAAGTACAACCCAACAGCAACTACAAAATAACATTTTATCTTTGGTTGTAATTTAGGAAAAATTGTGGGACATCAAGAATCAAAATATAACAATATGGTAATTTAGTGGTCACTGAAGAGTCACGAAGAAATTGTTATATTATTCAATCCTTGTAGACATCATGGATGGCGATAAACATATTATATATCACTGTAATGCATACACAAATTCCAAATACTCGTTAACCAAGCAAAAAATTTGTTTGGCGACATTACTTTTCTGACAGATATGAATACGATGCTTCGAAAAAATCGACGCGCCTTAAAAAAAGCAATAATTTATTAAACATACTAATTTTTCTTTCAAAAAATTAAGAGTTTTTCTTTTAAATTAATTTCAGTTATAATAATAATGTATCACTTTTATTTATTACATTTTATAAAATAGCAGTAATTATGATTCTGACAACGACAAAGTTATTAAATGGTTATAAAATAGTTGTAAAATTGACACACATAAGAAAAATTTAACATGGCCACTGTCTGCGCTGTCGTACTTGTCAAAAAAAATCGCCATTTTTGTATGTCTTCTCTGATTGTTAGGAAATGGTTGCCGTGCTGACTCAGAATCCTAATATTGACTAAGTTAAAACCAAATGGTATTTAGTTATTTTTTACGTTTGAGGGGGCTTTTCTGGCTAAATAATGACTAAATCGAAACAAACTAAATAAGTTGAGTCAATCGTTCGACGTTTTAATTTTCTGTAATATGTACTGCTTTTCCTAAATCTTTTTAAGGAAAAAGCAGTTTGTTTAATGTCAACTTTAGGCATAATTCACACTCCACACTACAAAAAATACACTTTTGTTTGTATAGGAAACGTAGATGTGGTATACGACAAATAAAATTTGACAGTTAAAATGATGGGAAAATTATTGTGTAGCTACAAAAGGGTAGAGTTATAGACATTACTTGGTAATGACAACTAAAATTTTGCTACCAAATTGCCACATTCTGCAGATAGATTTTCGTTACATTTTAGCTTTTTTATTTTTAAGAAAACGTTGCGGCAACTTCGGAAATTTGCCGCAACGTTATAAGATAGATTATTCACAACTATATGGCAGAATAGCCAAATGGTCATGAAATAGTAATATTTTTGACATTATTTTGTCATTAAAATATGTGTGATAGCTATAATACATCAACTTTAAATAGCTGTAAAAAGGTTATTTTTTGAGTTTACGATGGACATAAAAGCATTATGGCAACCTAAAAAATAACTATTTAGTTATGTAGATACCAAATTAAAGCTAAATTGTGGGGCAACTATTAGGAGTCTAATATAAAGCCAAATGAGCATATTTTAACTTCTTTTTAAATATTAATCTAACTAAAAAACAACTTCATTTTCAAAACCTAATGAAATAACCAAATTATGACTAAGATCAGGTTGCCATAACGTTACTGCAACAACTTTTTAGCTGCCACAACCAAAAAGATATTTTGTGCTACTTGGTTGGGTAATCAGTGGATAAAGTTTTCTATAAGAGATGAAGAAGTGTAGGAAGCAAAACGTCTTTTGCTAGAACTAAGGTATTGGATGCTGTCTATGACACAGATAGCTAAGGGAGTGGATGCTGTCTTGACTGTGCTTTTGGTGCACTCGATTGTACTCAAATTAAAATCAGGAAACTTGCTGTACATCCGTCTTATAATTTAAAAAATCAGTAATTGCTGGAAAATCTCAAAGTAATACTTGATGGCAAAAGTGAAACATCATGCATACAAAATTAAGTAAATACAGGCACTTATAGTATTTACTCCCAAAGAGCATATACTTTTACATAAAGTAAAAACTTATTTTTTATGCATATCAGCCCTGGTCTTCCCATTTTTTTTAGAATTGTTTGTTTTATAGGTTGTGCCATCATTGCCCATCACTGTTTTTTTTAGAAAATTTTGGAAAGTTTTAATTTCATTGAATTAATAAGCTACAGTTTTTGTGCATTATTTTCAATAGAAGCTGCATGACCAGATACGCAAACAAATATTTACTACGTTTTCATGAGGATTCAAATCGATTTGAATACGGATTCAACTCATGAAAACCCCTTGACTTGAACGTATTGAGTTCGATTTGAGTCCAAGGTCGATTCACAAAAATTTGGGATCGTATCGAGATCGAATCGAACCTTTTTCATGAAAACGGAGAGTTTCTAAAAAAGCTTGGCTTGTTGGACATTAAACATTGTGCTATCACTAACCACTGAATAAGTTAAATTCATTGTAAATCCTTAAAACATTTCTTCTAGAAAGTGTTCACAGTTGAATTTAAGTTGTACTTTCAGTGACAACTGACAGATAAAATTATATAACCCCTAAAGGGGTTAAATAAAGAGTTGAATTTAGAATTAGAGTTTAGAAAATCTGTCATTTTTAAAGTTACACTGAACTTACATCCTTGAAATTTAGTATTTGGACCTTTGGTTAAAAATGAAGAAACACGTGTTTCCGGATTTTCGAAAAATCAACCCCTAAGAGGGTTAAATGGCGTAAAAAAATTTGTACATATATTCGTAACTTTTGAATTTACATTAATTGAAGCTGGTATTTGGGCTTTCAGTGAAAAGTGAAGAAACACGTGTTTTAGTTGGAAATACCAACCCCAAGGGGGTTGAACACGGGTTAGAATTTGTATAAAAATCCGTAATTTTTAATTTATCGCCATGCAAATGGTACTTGAGCTTTCGGTTAAAAATGAAAAACGTGTGTTTAAGAACATTTGGAATTTCCACCCCTAAAGGGGTTAAACATAAAAATCCGTATTTTTTGAACTTATATTTATAAAAATTGGTATTTGGGCATTCGTTGAAAAATAAAGAAACAAGTATTTTATTATTTTTAGAAATTGCACCCCCAAAGAGGGTTAAACATAAAAAATCGTCATTTTTGAAGCTATATTAATGAAAAATGGTATTTGATCTTTCGGTTAAAAATGAAAAAAGACGTGTTTCTGGATTTTGAAAGTTCCACCCCCAAGAGGGTTGAATATAAAAATATGTCATTTTCGAAGTTATAACCAATAGAATTGGTATTTGGGCATTCGTCTAAATATAAAAAACGCGTGTTTCAGGTTTGTTGAAAACTCCACTCCAAGGGGGTTAAACAAAAAATCCTTCATTGTTGAAGTTATATAATTATCTGTTATAACTTATTTGTTAACTTGCCATGAAAACACGTTTGAAATTGGATACCAAAACAGTTTTCAAATGGAATTGAAATCTTTTTTGACTTTCACACCAAAAATAAAACTCATAATTCAGTACTGAACTGTTTTATTTCATCTCATAACAGGATAAAATCTTCTCCTATAGTATTGCCGCTCTTCGTTCGGCTGTGGCGCTTCAATGGCATCCCGAGTTTGCTTCTGTGCGATTATAACTGGAGTCTTTTTCAAATACAGAGGTATCTCAATAATTGTCGTTTCACTAGGGTTGACAACCCCCTTTGGAATAATTATCTTCTGGCCTTTATTGCCTTCCATTTTCACAACTAATAATTTGAAATTTCATAAAATACAAACATTTGACTTGTGACAATAATTTATTTAACAGACAGAGAGACACTAGATTACAATTCTCAAAACCTAGCAGTGTTGTCTTTCATGCCGACAGGCAACCTTCCCTCCAGGGCGTCCTTTACCATCTCCATGATCTCGCGCTGTCTTCGTTGTTGCAATGCTTCAACGAGTTTGGCTAAATTTGCCTTCTCTTTCGCCTCTTTAACCGCCAGTCCTTCATTTTCCTGTGATCCGGTCATGTTTAGCACATTCTGAGCGATTTCCTCCGGACTGGAGTTTAGGTCCGAGAGTGAAGAGCACCCCAGGGATGCAAACTTGCTACTTTCAGCAGGAACCCCCAAAAACTGTCTTTCTGGAGTTTCGTCGCCATCACCTCGGGCAGGTTCGACTGTGAGTTCGTGTACAGCTGGACTCGCTTGTTTGGCTCGGACTGGGGATTTGGGAGTCTGGACTTCATCTGTCCACCTCATCCAGGACTCCCCAGGTTGGGGAGTGTAATCCCTTGGGGATCTAATAGGAGTAGCTGGAACAATATCCTTAGGCCATGACACGATCTGTCCCTCCTTTATGTACAGTTTACCATCAAGGTGCGAAAATCCAGTCGGTTTTTTCGACTCGACTGGCTTAGGTAATGAAGGTGGAGCATCAGCAAACGAGAGCTTTTGTCTCACGCTTGGGTTTGGCGCTGTCTGGGGCCGAATTTTTGGGACAGGTTTGGGAACTTGCACTGGTGGAACTCTTTGCGGAGTTGTTGCAACAGATTGTGGTGGTGCAGGTGCAGGAGAAGCGTTCGGTAGAGTCACTATAAGTGTTGGGGCTCCACAGGAGTTTGTGACAGGTGAACACACAACAACAGGAGTTTGCTGCTGGAGGTTTGGCATTGAAGACATGTACATCACAGGCGAATTTGTTTGAAGACACATAGGCACGTTTGGAAACATTTGGCTTTGTAGTATGCCACCACCACGCAAACGATATTTGGCCGCATTTTGTACTTTATTGTACAGTAAGGTTTGGAACGATGTTAAAAAATTGTGTTTCGTTTCTTCCAATTCTGCAAGCAAATGTAGTAATATTAAAGCAATTTTTGTGCGAACCGTACCATTTTTAAAGTTGTTTTTGTTAAAATTATTAGCAGATTTCATCACTGGAATTTTGATTGATAAGTCACCGAATCACGTTCAATTTGACAGTGACACCAAAAACGAATAAAATAAAAAACAAACACTTAGAATTTTTTATTCGCATTACAATACTACGCAAAAGTATTGTGCACTTTCATTTTTGGGGGCCGACATTTATGTTTGTAAATGTCCAGGAAACGTTTTTGTACCAATTCTGCCTGTCTCTCTTTCAATTCATTATCCAAACCCAGCAAGAACAATTGTCTTCGGATCTCTTTCATTCTGGCCTCTTCTTCAGGATCGACTTGTTGCACTTGCGACTCTTGCGTCTGTTGTTGTTGCTGCATTTGCTGTTGTGGTATTGGTACCCCATAGCGTAAATAACGCGCTTGTTGTTCCCGTTCATATTGTTCAATTTCTCGCCGTTGAATTTCCTTTTCAGTTAAAGGCGCTTGGTTTTCTAACCTTTGTCTTTCTTCAGTACTCATCGCGGTATTGTGCTCACTTACAGATTCATCACTGCATCCGCAGCTTCCACCTGCCATCGAATGAAACACCTCTTCCTTGACTTCCTTCGGTTGTTCTACTTTAGGTGCTTCCACGGCCGGTCTTGGCTTCCTCTTCGGAATGTGAGGGTAAAACTCTTTATGAAGTCGTGCCTGGTTGAAGGAGCTTTTAAAAGGGGGCGAAACAAAGGGACTGTCTGACACAGGATCAATCGATTGCTCCTCAATATTTGAATCGGGGCTAAAAGTACTGTTTGCATCAGGAGGCATTTCGATAGCTTGAGGGGAATATTCATTTATTTGAAGTGGTTGTGAGGGAACTGATGGAAGAAATTCCTGAGTGGGCGTTTGTATTTGTTGGAAATTTTGAAGCGGAACGATTATTATTGGACCGTTGCTGCCGCCACTCAAGGGAGAATTGTACATGAGCCCAGGAAAGCATTGGTAAGGAACGTTGGGAAAACACTGGTGTTGGTAACCCAAACCGTTCATTCCCATACACATGGGATACGGTGGAAAAAACGAACCGCCCCGCAAACGCAACACTTCGCCTTGCTTTGGTTCTACAATCAGATAACAAATAACTCAAATTACAAGTTTGGGACGCACCATAATCACTGACAATTTTGGAATTCATTGCAAAACACAAATGACAAATGTCATTCAATAAGTGATGGGCAATTTGAGATTTTGAATTATTTTAATTCAACAATGAATCTGGTCGAGCGGAGAAAATAATTTTTTTGTGCGTAGGAAATCCTCGGCTATGTTGCGAGGTCAACCAATTGCAGGAGAGGAGTTGCAGTCAGAAAAATTCTGAGAATTTCCTAAACTATTTTAATAAATGAACAAATAAAAGTTACAGAGTTAAAACTGTTAAAAATAACATAAAGAAAAGATATACACTGACATTTTCTGGACAGTTCCAATTTACAGTACAATACCTTACAATACAAATCCCATAAAACTCCAGGGTTTACTTAAAATGGGCATCTGTCACAATAACAACAGTAAATTGCAATACTCAACAATCTTATGACAATCTCAAAGGTATAGTTATCCCAAAACAAGTATTATAAGTCACTAGTACAGAAAAACTCATCACTTTAAAACTATCAAGAACAAATGATAAAATAGGGCTTAAAACTACAGTTTATTCAGGGAGTAGCTGAGAGTACTTAAGACAAAGAGGCACAAGTTTAATCATTACTTTGCTTAATATTGTTTTAAGTTAAATTAGCTTTACATTGGATAGTTTCAAGTCCACTATTCAAAATCCAAGCTCATCCCAACCGAGTTTGTTAGTTTCTTAAATTCATCTTCTAGTAAATCAAACTAATTCGACGATTATTATTATTATTATTATTATTATTAAATTAAGTTGGCTAACAGGCGAGCCCAATGAAAAGCCAACTAAAACAGCAAAAGATTGATTGCAAATAGAGGAGCTGAATGTCACTCCCTTCTCACAAGAGATGCAAACTAATAACAGTTATTTAATGTCCCCGAGTAATGAAGGACAATAGATTTAAAAGTCCGTAAATTAACATTAAATATATCACACTGGTCCACTACGTTATTAAACAAACTGCACATTTTAATAACAGGACTACGCTGTAAGATGTTCGTACTAGCTATAAGGACATGAAAAAATCTGTAATTTCTTAAGTTGGATTGTGGAACGTTAAAGTTGATTTGAACAAGCACCATCCCATGGAGAATTTTAAACAAAAACGTAAGAAAAAACATGACACGTCTATGTAATAAAGACCTAACATCAAACTTCACAAATAAAACACTATTGGAAACACCACGTTGCGGGTAAACCTTGAATTTTTTGTGCCATAAGTATTTGGAAAATCTTCTTAGGACTGACTCAACAAGATTAATATAATTCGAATAATGGGGAGACCAGATAATGGAGCAGTATTCAAGCCCAGATCTGACAACAGCATAAAATAAAGATTTTAAACAGTCAAAAGATTCAAACTGTGTACATGATCTTATAATAAATCCCAACTTCTTGTTCGCTGATGATACAATGTAACGTATATGTGTATTAAACCTAAATTCAGTATCAAAGGTAACCCCAAGATCCTTCATGGTATTACAGCGCAAAATAGAAGTACCGTTAACTGTGTAATCATACAAAATTGTATGTTGCTTACGGGAAAAGGTGACGACACAACATTTACTAATATTCAGCGACATTATTTACCGAACACTAAGCAAAAAGCGAATTTAAATTATTTTGAAGCTGTTGACAATCATTTTGCCTTTTGATCGGGGAGAATAATTTCAGATCGTCAGCAAAGAAAAGAACACCCACATCAAGCATATCAACGACATCATTGATATACAACAAAAAAAGCAAAGGCCCCAGATTTGAACCCTGAGGAACACCAGTATTAACAATTATTCTCGATGAATTAAAACCTGAAACATTAACGTAACAAACACGGTCAGTCAAATATGAAACCAGTAAACTGATCAAAGAATGAGAAAATCCATAACCATAAAGTTTATTCACTAAAACTTTGTGATAAGCCTTCGAAAAATCGGTGTAAATCACATCTATCTGCAAGTTAGAGTCTAAAGAAGTAACAATGACATGTGAAATACAAGCAAGATTAGTAGCCGTTGATCTACCCTTAACAAATCCGTGTTGATATTCGGATAGAACTAATAATTTCGTCGTATATAAACATATAGAATTATCTCAAATATTTTGGAGATGTTCGATAGAATCGTAACTGGTCTGTAATTTTCCACATAAGTTCTATCACCAGACTTAAATATAGGACAGATTTTACCAACTTTCCATAAACATGGGAACTCCGAAGAAGTTAATATTAAATTAAACAAAACTTGTAAAGGATAAGCCAACGCCTGAGCACAATCCTTTAACAAGAAAGAGGGCACGTCATCATCACCCACTGAAAAAGAGTCTCCTAACTTATTAATTGCTTCTATGAGGTCAGGTAATGAGATAAAACGAATATGAACATAAGACGAGTTTACTCTGCTGCTTGAGAGATGACTGGTAGTAGTCTGAGATGTGTTGTTAGTAGAAAACGACTTTTTAAAAATGTGCTAAAAAACCATTAGCAATGCAATGTAGAGACGATAATTCTTCATTCTCAAAAAACATTACAGAGGAAACGGCACCAGTTTTACGTTTATTATTTACAAAGGACCAGAATAGCTTGGGGTCATGCGTTAGAGAGTGTTGGATTTCATTCAGGTAATTATTATAAGCAATTTGTATGTCTCTTTTAATTTCACGTCTTAAACGTTTAAACTCGTTTAAGTAAAGAGTAGATCTGGAGGATTTATATTACTTAAAAGTCTTAGACTTTTGTTTAATTTTGATAATAATGGAAGCTGCAAACCAAACCGGATAATGACTAGATCCTGCTCTTTTAAGGGGGACAGACTCTCTAAATATATCATATAATTTACCATAAAAAAACTCAACAGCTTGATTCACACTCTTAAACTCGCAGAGCCTACTCCAATCACAACTAGTAATAGTACTGTATAATCGAGTTAGATCAGCTTTTCCGAAATTGAAGCGAGCATTACCAATACAGTTGTTGACACGTTTAGTACGACGATACTTGATATCGCAACTAATAAAGAGAGCGGGGTGATAAGTGCTTTCTGGTAACAGGGAAACAGAGTCATGGGATACATGACAATGAAAATTCGAGATAACAAGATCTAAGCATCTACCATCTACGTTAGTTACATTATTGGACTGTTTAAGGTTTAAGACATTCAAAAAATTACGCATATGGTCACTTTTGATATCAGAACTGTCAGAACAAAGAAATCCAGGAATATTAAAATCACCTAAAAAACAAAACATGTTTATCGTTTAACAAACATCACAATTTTATCGTAATACAATAACCGGAAGAAAGCGTATGTCTTCATGATCCGTTATTATTGGAGGAGCGAACAAGTTAACACAAATCAAAACTTACATTTTAAGACGGCTCGCTGACTGTTCTGGCCTGAGAGTGGACAAAGCTCTCAACGGACTTGGCTTGACCTGACTTGACTGGACTTGGACTCGGACAGACGACACTTCACTAACTTCGTACTTGTGGTTTCATTACTTTCTAACTACAGTCTGATGCGATCTGATACCATCTGATATCATCTAACACAGTCTGATCTCATCTGACACGATCTGATACAGTCTGATCTGGAGCTAGTCGAGCTTCGGTTTTTATACTCTTAAGCTATGACGTGGCTTTGCGCAAGGAATTCACTTGGAATGTGGACTCAGTAATAATTATTCGCGTTCAAGCTTCTCACATATCAAATTAATGGTCAAAAGCTTTTAGCGATGTTTACGTTACTGTGTACGAATGATAAACTTTATAACCCTAAATGTGTTTCTTCCTCATGAAATGAGATCATCTTAAACACGTGCAAAACTCCGTATTTCCGATCTTGGTTTGTCTCTTCATCTTATTTAACAATTTCAAAAATGAATCTTTTAACAAATTAAAAAGATGGACTCAATTTAGCCCACCACAAATTGATGAGGGTTAATTATTTGGGGCAAAGGCCTTTTTATATTTTTATTGAATAAACATTAACAAAACACTACCTCGTAACCAACGAGACATAATACACTAGAAAAAACTATTGCCAACCTGCATTCATATTCCTAACACACTCCCTTGAATGCACATTTCATTAAGATTACAGAATCTAATACAAACCCATTTTCTCAATACAAAAAGTATGTTTACATTTAAACAATGGTTTAGTTAGAACATCTGCTATCATTTCGTCAGTGGGTAAACTATTTTTTCTTGGTCAATTTTCTCCCTGACAAAATGATACTTGATGTCAATGTGTTTTGATCTTTGATTATAGTTAGAATTGGTTGCTAGACAAATTGCACTTTTGTTATCACAAAAAACTTTCACTTCACTTTGCACTGTTTCCGGGGCAATCTCTTCAGCCAATTTTCGAATCCAAAGTGCCTCTTGTGTGGAAAGAGTCAGAGCCATGAATTCTGCTTCTGTCGTCGACAAAGCAACTGTAGCTTGTTTCTTGCTGAACCAAGAAATCGCTCCTCCTTGTAATTTGAAGCAACCTCCACTGATTGATCTTCTGTCGTCTCCATTTGCCCAATCAGCGTCGCAGTAGCCTTCTAACTTGTCATTTCCGTCTTTCGTATATTCTAACTTGTAGTCCTTGGTCTTTTGTAGATACCTAAAGATTCTCTTCACCGCTGACCAATGAGCCTTTCCGGGATTTCTGTTAAACCTGCTTACGTTGCGCCAAATTAGGTCTTGATATTTGACATAAATAGATTAAACTTCTTTTTCATTATTTGACGATCTTCATCATTTTTAGGTTCCATTTCTGTAGTCAGCTTTTCATTTGGATTTAAAGGTGTCGATACAGGATTACACCTTTCCATACGGAATCTTCTAAGTATTTTAAAGATGTATTCACTTTGGTCAATTTAAAGTTGTCCGTTTTTTCTATCTCTAACTATATTCATTCTTAGACAATGTTTCGCTTCGCCAAGATCTTTCATTTCGAAGTTTTCTTCTAAAACTTTCATTAAGTCGTTTTTTAATTTTCTGTTTGTCGAAAAAATAAGTATATCGTCAACATAAATTGCTAAGATTAAAATTTCGTCTTCTTGTCGTTTAAAATAAATGCACTGGTCTGCTTTAGACTTCGTTAATCCAGTTTTTGATAGAACTTGATTCAGTTTTTTGTTCCATGCACGCCCGCTTTGTTTTAGGCCATACATTGCCCTTTTTAGTCGCCAAACTTTATTTTCCTCGTGCAGCATTTCGTTTGGTGGTTGCACGTATACTTCTTCTAGACTCCTATGTAAATATGCGGTTGTCACATCTACATGATCTATGTTCATGTTCGTTTTGGCAGCTATTGCAAATAAGTATCGAATGGAACTGTACTTTACCACTGGTCAATAAGTTTCTTCATAATCTTTGTGAGCAACCCTTGACCACTAATCTTGCTCTGAATTTACAAGAATTTGTCTCATTATTGGTTTTTCTTTTAAAAACCCACTTCGTTGTCAAGATTTTCTGATCTCTGGGATAATTAACAACTTCAAATGTGTTGTTTTTCTCAAGAGATTTTTGTTCTTCTTTCATTGCTTTCAACCAGTTTTCCTTATCTGCGGATTCAAGTGCTTCTTCTGGTGTTGTCGGATCCGTATATATGTCTTCAGGCATTAAGTAGATAAAATCTTCATCAATTTTCGGCTTTCTTCCTCTTGCTGATCTTCTGACCCCGACAATATCTTTCGTTTCTGGTTCATTTTCTGGTTCATACTCTTCATCACTGGAATTTTCTTGCGAGTTTCCTTCTGCCTTTTTATATTTTTATTGAATAAACATTAACAAAACACTACCTCGTACCAACGAGACATAATATACTAGAAAAAACTATTGCCAACACATATTCCTAACACAAATAAACACCAGTAACGCCAAATTATTTATTACACAATGGTAGAAAATTATTTCAGATCTAGTGCATCAAACAATCCGTTCAGTTTCGGAAAGACTTGTTGTGACGTGAAACAGTCAAATGGAAATCATCACTGTCTTGCGTCTCATCCCTGTCACTCTCACCCCCAAAGCTCACATTCCTGTTACAGGAGGCATGAGGTGGACAATTTTCCCGTTTCAGTTCGTTATAGTCCCGATCTGCTGATTGTCTTGAACTTTCAGAATCATTATTATTTCGTGATGTTCTTGTCCTGTTCCGTCCATTAAAATCACTGTCTCGTCTCCTGAACGTGTCGTAACTGTCAACATCCGGTATAAAACACTTTCTTGAAGTGTACGGTGGTTCGTAACAAGGCCTCGAAAACGAGCAACTACTCTCTAGACTGCATGAAGGTTTCCCGTCGATTTCCCGTTCCAAGTCGTCAAGCGTCGACTTGGCGAGTGAAAAGAGCATAGGTTTCAGAATCTTGTCGATTTTTTCATTGAGCAGTTTGTTAAGTTCCACATCTTCGTTTTTTGATCCGCAGGAGGGAAACCGCACGGTCGGGTCGGTGTAGCATCTGCTCATGGGAGGTGGACATGCGTAAAAATTTGGGGTGTATCTCGGATGCATGAAGCTCCTTTCGTTTGAGAAATTAAACGAACAGGATGCTCTCGCACAGATGGGGCAAATGGGAGAATGGACTTCCATGTTGTTGTTAGGAGGTGGGGACTGAATAACGCGAGTGTTGGAGGTTTGCTGTGTGCTTGATTGGTATCTACTGGTTGAGGGTTGTGTTTGAACACTGCTGTTCACTGTTGGTCTTAAATCGTCTACTTCTGGAAGTGGTGGGTGACGAGTATTAGAGTTATGGAAAGTACCGGGAAAACTTTGCGACTGTAACTGAGCTGGGGGTCTGTGCACACTTCCCTTACGTGGAAGGTCATTGGCAACGTCCCTGAAATTGCCACGGTAAGGCTCGACTGAAAAGCACGAGTTGTCGTCAGTCGGTGCTTTAACAATCAAATTACTGTTAGTGTCTAGATTAACCGGTATCTCAATTATGTTGTATTCGTTAGGATTAATGATGCCTCTAGGGATGATAATAGTCCGATAAGCACGTTTCTTTTTTTCACCAGTACATAGGCCCATAATTACACAAAAATTTTACTAAGTTTGTCAAAACTGACACATACAATGACTACTAAGCTAAGCTTAAGGATTTAGTAACATGCTGGACAAGTCGCCCGCAGTTGGAAGATTCGAGGCTTCTTGAACTAGGGCTCTTCGAGCTTTTTGAAACTTCTCGAGATTGTCCATAATGCGGTTAAGTTCGGCCGATTCCAGCTGCGAGAGCGAATTCATGACATCGTTTGGTGTGATTTGACCACCGCCAGAGTCAGAATCGAATCGCTTGTAAGCACCAGAATCGGAAGAATCAAACCGTTGGTAACCACCACTTGAAGACTCGCCCGAACAGGGGCATGGGTCCTCCGGAGTGGTGGAATAGTAAGACACCTCTTCGGAAACCCGGCTCTGACCCCCTGACGAAACAGACCGACTGTCTGAAACCCCAACCCGAAATTATAATAAATCAAAGAGAGAGAAGTTGTTACAATAGGATTCTGGAGTGCCCATCGAAGACGAGGCATATTTCTGCACGGAAGGGGGCGTCCGTGCCGGAGAGTTCCCCCTGGAGGAGGCAGCCCCAGGTCTGAAACCCTGATACGGAGAAGCTCGTTTCACTGGAGAGCTTCTACTGCCACTTATGCGTCCACCACCGGGTTTGGGTCTTGCCACCACAGTTTGAACATTTTGCAAAGCACCCGGAATTTCAATAATTGTAGTTTCGTTCGCCTTGACTAAACCTTTGGGGATTACGACTTTCTGGGTCCCCATTTTTACGAGAATTTTGACAAACTTTTACAAACTTCAATAAATAATACAACAGACAACTTGACGATTTTTTCCTGTCATCCAAATTTCAGTCAGTAGAAAAATGAGCTCCCCACCGGGTACCCCCAAGAAAAAGATGTCCCAAACCATTTCTTTCGTCAGAAATACGAATCCTGAGATTTTGCGCATAAGTCCGAGAGCAGGCGGAGTTGTTAAAATCCCGACTTTGACTCCTAAAGTTGTGAGGGTTGAAGATGATGTTTTCGGGGTTGAGAAGGAGTTTCAAGCGCATATTGAGGAGAAGGTTTCGAAGGAGTTTAGGGTGCAGACTGCTCTTGATGAGACGCGATCGTTGGATTCGGAAGATGTGACTATGTCTAATCCGGCAAAGGATGCAATGTACATGATTGGAGTTGCTTTGAGCTCGATTATGATGATGGCTAATGATCAGAAACTATCGAGTGAGCATTTAGACTGGACGACTCGTTGTCTAGAATGCATCAAAGACGATTTTGGGAACCACCCTCCGAATGTCCAAGGGATTTTAAACCACCTCAAATTCTTGAACCGTGGAGGAAACGGAGGTGGTGGTAGTCCACCACCTCCAGAACCTACCGCTGGTGATGAAGGCGATGCTAATAAAGAAGACCAAGGCGATGCTAATAAAGAAGACGAAGGCGAAGCTAAAGAAGACGAAGGCGAAGCTAAAGAAGACGAAGGCGAAGCTAAAGAAGACGAAGAGCTGGGGGAACAAACAATCAGGTCCACAACAAGGGTCCGAATGGGCAGTAAAGACGGATAGTTACCTTTGAAACAATAATAAAAATCTCGAAAGTCAATGTCGTTTTAATTGTCACCCGTGTTCGTTTTAAAATTCTCGTGAAAAATTCCCCTAATGGCCGAAAATCAAGGTATAACGCTTAGAACCAAGGCGAGGTTTTATCAACAGTAATTTTGATCAAACCACGCCTTCAATTCTCTATTTATTGTTCCACATCGCTTCAGGGAATTTTTCATCTCGGGGTAGCGGTAAGATGACATTTCTTCTAGAATCGCTTTCTCATCCACAATATTTCAGACGTGCCACCTGTTCTGCGTGATCTCAGATCAGTTATCGATTTAATCAGTGAAGACAAACTCACTTTTAACGAACTGCCTGACCTGAATCGCGACTCTGTTGATCTTCCGCGGGAAGAATCCGTGTTTCCCATTATACGTCAAACATCCCTCGGATTTGAAGAAGAAGACGGTTTTTACATTTTTTTTTAACAATAAACAAACGGGAACACAATCCATTGCTTTAAAATTAATTTAGCGTAGAATTTAACACACCGGATCACTTTATTTATTGTTAATTGAACTTTGTTTTCAGAAGAAAGTCTCGAAACACCACCAGAAGCACCAGAAGATGCGCAACAAGATGAAGCTCAACCAGACGAAGCTCAACCAGACGAAGCTCAACCAGACGAAGCTCAACCAGACGAAGCCCAACAAGAGGAAGCTCAACCTGAAGCTGAAACTCCTGAAGTAACACCAACTGAAGAACCTGAAGCTACAGCTGAACCAACTGAAGAAACAGCCAAAACATCTGACTCTCCATTCCAGGGATTGGAGAAAAAGTAAAAGTAAATTTTGCAGAAAATTTTGATTTTCGGTTTTATGTTTTTAGGAAAAAGGTTATAGTAGACCCTAATGCTACTATAAAGGATATTTTGGAAAATTCGCACTATCTGACGGCCCTTCCTGCACTGCCCGAAGAAGAAGCTTCGTACAAGCCGATTTTGTACACTTTTCGAGTGAAAGCAAAAGGGAGGGCGACTAAACTTAAACATATTACGACAAAACCGCCCCCGTTTTATTTACAATTTGATCACGCAATTGCGGTTATTTGGACATTATTTAATAAGGAATCGAATAAGGAGACACTCGGTGAGATATCCTAGTAATAGTAAATTAATTAATTATTGTTTTAGGAATCGTTCAGTTGCAATGGGCCCTTTACTTCTTGGATGGCATTTTTAACGATGAAGGAGTGCATCCGAAAGACGTCCAACTCTGCATTGACACCATTCAGGATTATCTAATCGCCGAATATGCCGAACTGTCTGAGGAAAATGTCATTTATGGTCATTCAACGTATGGTGACTTTATTAAGAAGGAAGCCACAAGTGCCCCATTTTCCCCCAACTATGCCCAAATGATCGAAAAGTGTCCAAAGATTAGTAGTAGTGCTGAAGGAGATGATACAATGGTGCTTGACCAAAATCTCATAAATGAATTAGAAAATGTGAAGAAGGTTGTTGGAATTGAGTCTATTGACTTGACCAAAGTTGTCTCCAAAGACCAAGTGATGAACATTTTGAACGACTGGAAGAAAGAACAAATTGGGAAGATCCAAGACGAGTTGAAGATGCTGTACGTTGTCGAGGACATGTTGAAGAATTCGGATTCGCAACATTTTGATGGGTATACGGATGAGTCGCAGTTTGAAACCATATTTCGGAAAAATAAATAGGTTTTAAATTTTTTATTGATGTTTAATTTGGGCGGGCAACCAGTAATACACCGCCGTGTTTTATGTGGCATTTGAATTAACAATAAAACGCCAGTTTTATGCAATAATATGTTTATTATCGATCGTTTATTGCGTCAAAGCTTGTTTACAACTTTAATTTAAAAATAAATTACCTCAAATAATTCATAAAAAAATTGTTGTCGCGCATGTTCGGTTAGTTCCGTTTGAGTTATTCCAAATGTCAATCGCTTGAGAGAGATGTCAAATATGAATTCTTCAAGTGCGAGGGGGAAAGCAATACGTAGTTGTCAAACGTTGGCAAACACTGGCAAACACATAAAAAATCAGTCTTATTTTCATTCATTCGGTTTCACACGAATTTGCCTTGTAATAAAGGGAGGGTTAGTTTTTGAAGTGTATTTAAGGGATTTAGAAAAAAATTGTGGGTGATGGCTGCCACAGTAAAGAGTGTTGCAAGTAGACTTTCCATTTTATCTAATTTAAAAAGGCTGACACCAAGAACGTATTTTACTTACACCAATGAACCTGCACAGCCTATTAAGGGCAAAGAACCCAAATGGACCTCCTTAGAAAATGCATTTGAAGCTTTAAAGTCAGGTAAGGTGGATAAAGTCCAGTCTGTCTTGTGTTCATGAACTTTGACCGGGAGAGACAAGTGGCAAAAAGCCAAAGTATTGACTGGATTTCGACTGTCCTGTTTTGAAATTTCCATTTTAGGGCTACCTGGCACAATGGGGGCCCCTTGCATCAAAACTGTGCCTTTCTGAGTGCCCCCCAACAATTGTCAATTAAATACAAAGGTTACAGTGATAAGAACTTTTATTATAATGGAGTGCTTGCCGAATATCACTAATTCTGTTTGTTTTGCTGTCATTCATTATCATGCAAAGATGTTCTGCCCCCTGAAAATTGTGCATAAGTACCCCAGTAGTCTTTGTTTACATGAAAACCTTATCAAAAGTTTAGTCTTGGATTATTTCATATTTTACACAGATATCTTAATCTGAGTCAAAGTTTTCGTCTCTGACCTAATTTTTAAGTTAAGCCAAAAAATGATGCATCCTGTTGGCGCCTTGATAAACGAAATTCTATTTTGAAAATTTCGTTTACTTGAAATATCTTAAAATATTCGATTATGCTGTTTTTCGAAAGTTGTTTTTCATCTATTTTTAAATCTCTTAATAAAAAGCGTCTGAGGTCTGAATTTATAACCAGTTTGTGGCTGGAACTCGCCGATAAGTGTTTTACATACTCTATTCCAAGGAAATAACATTTTCTCGAAAGAAAATTATATTATGCAACTGCCACTATTCAGAATAAATGTTTGTTGTTTTCATATTCAGTTTTAAAATAATCGTAACGTAAAAAGTATTTCCATTAATTTGTGATTTTTTAATTAACTCTTTTTAAAAATTAATTTTTGTACAGATAAAAGTGGTATGACTATAATGTAACTGTACATTCCTTTTATTCAATAAAGATTTCAACCTGGAAGTTAATGGTTTAACTAATCAGTAATCACCTTGTTATTGCAGCAGTTTTAGTGGACTTTGTCATGAAGTTTAAAAGATTATAGGAGTGTACAAAAATGTTATCACAATAGCAATGATAATAATTAAAGAATAACCATTATCTTGCACCATAAACAAAATAAATGATAAGAGTTTTATAATAAGAACGTTATGAAAGAGAAAGTTCCTATAAGATTTTTAAAAACACAATAATGAGACTAACTATCACCAGATATTATTCCCTGTTTTTTCTTTGTAAAAATTTCGATTATGAAAACCCAGGATTAAATGTAAAAAATAAAAACGATAACTCGAAAAAACTAGTCTCTCTCTTGCACCCAATTTTAAAGATAATTAATTATTTTTCTTAATTTTATTAAAGCAAAAATCGTTGTTCTACTTTTATGCATTTATAAGTAATTTCACGTTGTTGCATATTTGTATAAAATGTGAAAAAATTCATTCATTTTGAGGACAGGCTGTTCATAGAAATTTTCTCTCACTGGTTTAAAAACGTCCAATGCTGACTAATAAAATAACTAATAAGACAAAGAAAAAGGCTCTACAAAATCGATTAATAAGATTATTAAAATAAATCATCCTTGTAGCAGTTTTAGTTGATTCATTATTTATTTTAATATAAATGAATTTGTTATCATTTATTGTCTTAGAACCTTGACTTTTGAATCAATTTCCCTGACTTTACTTGCTTTTTGTCAAGTGGAATATGTATAACTAATTAATTACCGACATAAAAATAAATATTTGCTGAAGAGATATTTTTGTAACATCCAGTCGGCGGTTTCCAAATTTTAAAATAAATTTTACACTGTATTTTATTTAAAATTCAATATTTGAGTGCAGCATTTCATATCTTATTTATCTGTCCTCAACTGTAGGAATAACAAATAGTCGCATGTTATGTGTGTCTAGTTCAATCAAAACAATTGGACATAATGAGCTGTAATTGCGTAATGGCTGTGTAACAACGTCCGAGATCATATCTAATGTTATTTTTTTTTGTAAACATAATTGGGAGAAAAAATTTCAAATTCGTAGCCCCACAAGACGTTTGATTAATTCATGAACGAGTGGACAGTAAATGATGTCCGTGATGTAATTCTTGCGTGCAATCGAATAGAACTTGTAATAATAAATGATCATAGGCGAGCTATTTTCGAGTAAAAAATACTGTTTGGCATAGAATAGGAATCACTGATGACGTCAAGAGATTCCCCTCAAAAATAACGCTTCTGTTTATTTGAGAAATAAATCAGCTTGCGTGTCTACCTATCCTTGAAACAATTCAGATCCGTACTAAATTTTTAATTTCAAGGGGACACCGTTTTTGTACAAGGGGCGGCCGCAACCCCCATTGATTTGGTAACTGCAATGACCGAATATGGAAAATCCAAAAAACTGAAAGACGTTACGGTGTGTCACATGCACACTGAAGGACCTGCTGCTTATTGCGACCCTTCCTGTGAAGGCATTTTCAGGTAGTCGCTCATTTGGTTTTCGTAAATTTAATTTATGTTTCAAGATCGTTCTCATTTTTCATGGGAGGGAACGTACGGAAGGCTGTAGCTGAGGGTAGAGGTGACTGCTTACCAATTTTCCTCTCGGAAATTCCGCTCTTATTTTACAAAAAGATTTTCCAGCCGGAAATTGCACTAATTCATGTAGGTCAATAATTAAAAAAAAATTTTTTTTCTCAAAAATTAATTCAAGGTTTCTCCACCCGATGAGCACGGTTATTGCAGTTTGGGCACCAGTGTTGACTGTGTGAGAGCAGCCATGACAAACTCCAAGCTGATAATCGGTACTTGAATAATTTGTGTGAAAAATAAAACTAAGAAAAATTCCAGCTCAGGTAAATCCAAAAATGCCCCGAACATTCGGCGATGGAATAATCCACATAAGTCACATCGATGTTGCGGTAAAAGTTGACACGCCTTTACCACAACATGGGGGCCGTCCACCAACCGAAGTTGAATCGAAAATCGGCAAATTGATTGCCGACAATTTGGTCACAGATGGGGCCACTTTACAGATGGGTATTGGTAACATTCCCGATGCTGTTCTTGCAGCCCTAACGAATCACAAGGATCTCGGCATTCATTCGGAAATGTTTGCCGGCGGTGTGGTTGATCTCGTTGAAAAAGGATGCGTCACTAATAATCGAAAGTCAACGCATAAGGGACGTATTGTTGGGTCGTTCTTGATCGGAACGCAGAAACTGTACGATTTTGTGGATAATAATCCATTTATCGAAATGTTGGCCATCGACTACGTCAATAATACAAGTAAGTAGTTTACAGGTAATCCTAAATTCAAACAAGCAGAGCTGATTTAACGAAATTTGTCGGTTTTCGTGTTGAAAATAAATACATCGTACTATTCATATTATTAGTATTATTACAGTTTGCTCTTCTTCATTAAATAAACTTAGTACAGAATAATTCAACAAGAAATATATCTTTGCACTGTAGGTTTGTTTCTACCAGAGTTCTACTCGTCCTCGTAATTCTTAACCGATCAGTGGTCTAGCTGAAACAAACTTTTATATTTTTTTCTTTAAAGACATTGCCAACTTGAAGAACAACTTTGTCTTAAAAATTATAAAACGATAAAAACTATAAAACTGCTCTTTAATTCAAGTTCTTTCGTAGGGTTAAAGAGTGTCGGATTTTATAATTATTGTCATTAACAACATGACCGAAACCATCATACAGAAACTACAAAACTTGACAAAGTTTGTCAGTTGTTACTATGAAGCCAAAATTTTGAACAGGAAGAAGTCATTTTTTTTGATTTTATGGCAGATTTGTGAAAAATGTACAAATGTCGCTTATTTTTTATCAAAGGAAATTTTGAAAAAAGCTACAGACATAAAATGAGCGATATTTTCAATTTCTGTTAAAACAGTTATAAAAAACGCCAAACAGGTGGAATAAGTTACTCCTGATTTTAAAAAATAAAGTCGGATCACTTTTGTAATATTGGGAGATTAGAGATTTTTATTCTGTTATATTCGAGCCAAGTTTTGTTACTAAATTTGACAGTTGGCAATGCTCATACTACTGTCATGAAAATTTGAAGTTTGTCTTTGGCCATGTCAAAGTTAAAGAATTTAAAAGAATTAAGCGAGCAGCAACGAACTAGCCCCCTATTGCTGTTTGTGTAACCTTATCGAATAGGCATGGGGGCCCGCCAAGACGCTCTGCAACCACTGACAAAGGTTATTTTCAATAATATGTCGAGTGAGTTTAAATCGATCTGCAGCTCACAAAACAGCATAAAACACGCCGAAAAATCTTCCAAAGTCTTCTCTACTTACTTCTCGCAAGAGTTTCTGCCAATTTCGGACGAACAATAACTAATTATTTATCTAAAATAACTTGTTAGGTAGGTTTTACCGGTCTCCTTTTTTTGTCCGTTCATATTTTCAACAATTAACAACTAAACAGGTTTGTTTAGTTAGTTGTCCATTAATTTATTTAGGTTTGTTACATGTTTGTTATTAAATCTGTTATATTTGATAGTTTTCGTCACGTTTTGACTGTTAATAAGCTTGAGTGAAGCAGTTGTATGAACGTCTGAATGTCCCTTTTTAGCGGCTAAATGTACTCAGATTTCTTTAAAATGACTAAAAAATGTTACTTACTTGCAGAAAACTTAACTAACTTAACATTCGCGATAAATGACGCAATTTACAATGCCAAAATTTTCAAGTTGATGCGATTTTGTTTAATATTACAAAAGTGATCGGAGTATACTTGAAATTCGTCTATTCTTGTTGATAGTTTGGAGTGTTTGGACTTTATCACTAAGGTCCAAAAAATTGCACCGTAAAATTCAAGCAAAAATAAACAGACTTTATCTTATTTCAGTAAAGTGATCAGTATTATTATAACTTATTGCACTCAACTGATTCACTCAAAAAATAGAAGAAATAGTTAAAGCAACATGTTTTTATAAATTTCTTCATAATTATAAACTTTTTAGCATTCGTTGAAATTTTTTATTACATGAAATTAATTATGTGTATAATGTGAAATTTTAAGACAAACAATCTGAAAATATTCACATACACATCAGTGAGTTTTTGATGGCAAATGTATAGATTTTTTATATAATTCAAGTTCACTTTTAATAAGCTCATTCTATTTTTTTTAAATTATACCGAACGACTGGATAAAAAGTAAAAAACGCTGCCGATTTTAGTTTTTTCGTTCCAAGAGACGATGGATTGAAACTACAATTATTATTTTAAAGAACAGTGATTTTTTTTTAAAGAAGGATTGTTGGTGTCCTTTACCTCACCTTTCCTACAATTCTCTTTTTTCTCAGAATTTTTAGGTGACCAGTTTATAACTAGATACAATTTTCACATTTCTGTTTCCTTTAACTAATAATTCCCCACATTTGAATTCTCTTTGTGTCAGTTGTTTAAAATCGTAATAGTCGTTATTAGTCGTTAGAACAGGGGAAAACTATTGTGATTAAATTTATAGCCAGTTAGCAACAGATCGTCTATTTTTATTCATTCCATATTTAAAAATTAAATAAATTAAAAATTTGTCGCCTCTTTGTTTTTTAAACTAATTGTTTGTACAAGTAATTTGATATAATTTTCAGTATTCAGATTATTTTTTTCTGAAACAATTTTTTTGTCAATACTGTAGGTTGTGTTAATTATTTATCCCCATTTTTAGAGATTGTTGCGCAACAGCCTAGGATGACTGCGATCAATTCTTGCATCGAAGTGGATTTAACGGGCCAAATTGTGTCCGATTCGATCGGAACCCGGATGTACTCCGGTTTCGGAGGCCAAGTGGACTTCATCAGAGGCGCCGCTGAGAGCTTAGACGGTTTAGGGAAACCAATTATTGCCTTACCTTCCACGACAAACAAGGGGGAGAGCAAAATCTCGCCCCTACTTAAACAAGGTATTCAATTTTCCTCAGCTACTTATTCAACTGTGATGGTTTTCTTTTTATATGAAGAGGTTATAAATAAAAGGAGTCTATATTGAAATATCCATTTAATTACGTTTCAAGGGTATAATTTCCCTTTTCTTCAGATTAAAATATGTCTACAAACAATAAATTAACTTTCAAATATAATAATTTATAAACATACCTAAAGACTATGACACACTTTGAGTGGTGGAAGGAAGACTGAGAGTTGAAGGTTGAACGGTCAAATATTAGAAAGAAGAGAGGGGGGGGGGTTATCATTCCACCACCCAAATGCAGCGAAAAACAATACAAATATAAATAACAATAAAAATATTTTACTTTGTCGTCAATTGAAATAAAATCTAACAGGTATACATAACAGATTGTATAAATAAAATGGCCTAACATGATTTTAAAGATACTTTGACATAACAATATAGTCAATAAACAAATTAAAATGTAAAAAATGTAACAAACAACACTCAACAAATAAAAATTGGTATATGGGACAAATTAACATAATATAAAAGAATAATTAATTGATTAGCGACGACGATTATTATTTTTTATTTTTTATTACATCTTTATAGCAATTACCTATCTTATCTATGTCGGTTTGGATATTGACATTGTCAAAACATTTAATATACAAATTTTCTAAAATTAGTCTTTTTACTTTATTTGGTTCATTATGCAAAAAATTTATGTTATTATAATTAAAAGAATGTCCAGTTTCAACAGAATGTTTTACAAGGCTTGAATGTCCTACGTTAGCATTAGATAAGTGATATTTATGTTGTTTTATTCTATTTTTAATATGTTGACAAGTTTCACCTATATAGCTATTGTTACAATCATTACAATCAATTTTGTATACAACATTCGACATTAAATTTTTATCATTTTTATCTTTAACTTTGCTAAATAACAAATCATATATAGTATTAACAGGTTTCCAAGCTGGTGTAATGTTTAAATGTTTAATTTAAGATTAGCATCGAAAGGAAAACTGACATAGATATTTTTATTTTTATTATTATTACATAGATGTTTATTTCTTTTTTTATTTTTATTATTAATATTATTGTTAGATTTTTGAAGAATTACCTTGTTTATTAAGTGAGCAGGGTAGCTGTTATTTAACAATATTTCTCTACATTCACTTAGGTTTTTGACTTTGAAATCGGGATGAGAAATTGTATCGACTCGATGAACAAAATTTTTAATAATAGACATTTTTTGATGATATGGATGATAAGACATGAAGTTTAAATATTTATTAGAAGCTATTTCTTTTTTGTAAAAATCGAAAACTATACAATTATTATTAAAAATTAAAGTGGTGTCAAGAAAATTAATACGATTGTTAACGGAAACTTCAACTGTAAAATTAAGTCTAGGATGAAAATTGTTAAATAAATCTAAAATATGAGTGATGTTATCTATTGGTACAAGTGCAATACAATCATCAACATATCTAATCTGAAGAAAAGGGAAATTATACCCTTGAAACGTAATTAAATGGATATTTCAATATAGACTCCTTTTATTTATAACCTCACATATATCAATATTGAGTCTAAGAAACCAACAAGTTTTCTTTTTAGTTTTTAATTCTTAAGTAATTCCAGATTTATTTTTATTTCTCTTTTCATATTTTCTATATTATTGTTTAGGTGCCGGAGTGGTGACCACCAGGGCCCACGTGCACTACGTGGTGACCGAACACGGCATTGCCTACCTGTTCGGGAAGTCCCTCCGGCAGAGGGCGCACGCTCTCATCAACATCGCCCACCCCAACCACCGAGAAGCCCTCGAAAAAGCCGCCTTCGAGCGCCTCAAAGTAATGCCCAGCGCTTAATTCATTTCCATATTTTTTACCCGCAAAACAATAACTTACAAGCTATAAACCATAATAAATTTTTATTAAAATCAGCGATTTGTACAATGTTTTAAAAGTTGTAAATAAAAATCACAATTCACAACACCAATTGTTAGGAATCCCACCAATCTGGAAGCGTTCCGTTGGCTTTGGCCGCTTCAGCGTTGCAGTAAAACACCGAGAAGTCGACATAAGGCTTGACTTTGTTGTCTGAGCCAATTTCCTTGATTTTTATCGTGCGGTTTGTGGAGGTACTTGTAGTGTCGCTACTGCGGATTGTACTGTCAGGTGAGGGAACTGTTTCAATGAGCGTGTTTTGGGTCGGGAACGAGTTTGAAGAGGGCGTTGTGGGCGTTTTTATGGCTCGAGGCATGGGGTAGTTGAAGTTGCGCAAAACCAGAGTTATGTCCTCTCGCTGAGCGCTGCAGGATTTGTCCGAGTTTGAGTTAGACATGAACCAGTCGTGGTGGAGGCGCACTGCTTTATCTACAACAGCTTGGGCCACTCCAGTCAGAGTTGCTTGTTCGCGGAATTGTTCAACAACACATTGGGCGATGTATTTGTTGACTTGATCGGTCCCTGTTGCCTCTTCGATGCATTTGTACAGTTCGGCGGTCATTAGGAGGAGAAATCGACAGGAATCGTCCAGGATGATACCGCCGTGGATGTCGGGTTCGGCCGAAACCGGCTCTTGAGTGGCTTTACTCAAGTCTTCGAACTCCTTGTAGCCGCCTTTTACCAGATAGTTGCCCAAACAACGCGTGTTTCCCTGATTGCCCAAATATGTGCCTGAAATTCGCACATTCAAATTACTACAACAGTAATTCTACTGCTTTTGAAGTAACAACGCAGTTCACATTAAAATAGTTTCACTTTTTCGAATGGTTTTGCCGTAATCGATGTTTGAGAAGTGAGTGTGTGAATATTTCAACACGTACTCGGCAAAGAATCGTCCAAAATAAACCGTTTTCATCCAATCTATAACATAAATCGTCCTGAGCCAGAATAAAACGTTTTTATCCAAACTGTTATATAAATCGTTCTCTTGGGGCAGAATAAGGCGTTGGCTGCCTGCTTTATACATAATAAAAATAAATCAATTCTTGAACCTTGCGATTTGTAAAAATTTGTCTGTTCCAGTAAAGCAAATGTTGTTCGCTTTCTAGGCTGGTAGCAGGTATGTACATATTTGTAATAGGGTTGCACTTTTTAAGTAGTTGACAGTATATTGCTAGTTGGAGATATTCAATGTTAATAATATTGCGGGCAGCTCCCTATTTATTTTAGTTTATTATTATTATTATTTTAGACGGTTAAAAACCGATTATAACTGTCGGTTAATCATGGACATTTTCTTGTTTAAAAACCTTTTTATTTTTTAAGAAATGGCTGCAAACGTCTTATTCCGGCCCGAAACATTGACTTACAGACGATTCTTTTCTAAGAAACGAGAAAACTTTTATAGAATAAACGGAAAATACCATATTCTAACTCAAAAGAACGGTTTATGCACTAGCTTAGAAGAAAACGATTAATTTTGGACAATTTCTTGCTTGAAAACAAGAAATTCCTTGACAATTAGCTGAAAACGGTTAATTTCGGACGATTCTTTGTTTAGAGAGGAGATAATTCTCATAGAACAAACAGAAAAAGACTTATTCTAGCTCAAAACAACGATCTATGCATTAATTTATAAGAAAACAATTCATTTTGGATAATTTCTTGCTTAAAAACAAGATAACTTTTTTAAAAGTTGCTGGAAACGAGTTATTCTGGCCGGAAACATCGATTTTAAAGATGATTTCTTGAGAAGTGCTAACATTATCCGAAAATGTGTTTTTCTTTATTATTATTATTATTTTAGACAGTTAAAAGCCGATTATAACTTTCGTGTAGCGAACGTTTGTGCAAGAGTTTGGAAGAAAATTTCTTGCTTTAAAACAGATTTGCAGACGATTCTTAGCTTAGAAACAAAAAAGCTTTCATGGAACAAGGGGAATGATTTATGTTACAGTTTGGATGAAAACGGCTTATTTCGAACGATTCTTTGATTCATAAAGAAAAACTTTTTATAAAACAGACAGCCATATACGGCCTCAAAAAAACGAGTTATGTTATAGTTTCGAAAAAAAAACCGGCTTATTTCGGACGATGACATTATATGGTTAGGTCAGGTCAGGTCAGAGGACCGAATTAAAAAAAAATGCCATGTACTTAAATAATGGTTAGCAAAGGGCAAACAAAAAAATACAGGCAGATCGTAAGAGATAAAAATAATGCAACTTTCTTCTTTCAAATTTTCTTCAAACGGTTGAAGATACAAAAAAAGTGTAATGAATAAAGTTATAGAGAATTAAATTTCCTATAAAAAGGTTGGTATCTTCAATGGTTTAGGTATAGATTAGTCAGATACTTGACGTGGTAAAATAAAATGAAACCGTTGCTTCAGCATCTTTGAACGTTTTTGGGGCTTTAACGGTTGAAGATAGAGATATGGTCTTGCGGACATTTTAAAGCAAATTTAATTCTCTACAACTTTCTTGAAACATTTTTTTTGTATCTTTAACCGTATTTGCAGCGTTTTAAAAACTATGGAGCGAGACGCAAATTTTAAAATTTAAACCATTTTTTATATTATTGTTTTTTTAACCGTTTTTTTTTGAACAAACAGTATATTAAAAACTCGTTTCATAAGACCTTAAAACACCCATTCTTTAGAATAACTCGTGGCTGTTTTAATGAACTTGTTTTTTATTGCTTTATCGCTGAATTCCAACTTACAATTCCTCAAATACTCCCGATTGATCCCAATTTGCGCCAACCTCAGCAGCTCGTCCTCGTTCTTCAAGTCGTGGTCGACACTCAACTGGACGACTTTCAGCACCGAATTTGCATCAGTTTTGCATAACAATACGCGACAATTTCCGACATTAGCAACGTATAATTTATTGTTGTGAATCAACGCGACGGCAGCGGCGGCCCCTGACGACAATTCGCAATTGATCCGTTTAATACTTTCCACGACATGGGGGGCCTTCTGATAGGCCTCGTACGAGTTGGAACCTTCAGGTAAATCATATTGCAGCCTTAATCTTTCAGCCAGTAAATCACCAATCGACTGCATGTACCCACTTTCGACCGAAATGAACGCCTGTCTCATAATCTCCCTGACTTCATCGTCAGTTTTCTTCTCGGCCAGTTGAGAGAAATAGATTTCGGCGGTCAACTGAGACGAGAAATGCGAGGCTTTTTGCCCCTCGTGACCATCAAAGACCGCATACCAGCAAGTGCCGTTGTTAAACTCGTAGTGACAACTGCAGTCTTCATAAGGGTGGTCCTCCTGGGGGTTGCCATCCTCGCGGTAAATTTGATTGGTGGAATATCCGATTCCGGCGTTTTTGCACACTGTCAGTGCATCGGTCCATGTCCCTTGACTCTTGTAAATTGTTTCTGTCGGTTTTAACGGCTTCATATATTTTTGACAAACAAAACATAACCTAAAAAATGACAATCCAACTGTTGGCAACACTTTCTAGTCTAAATGTCACGTGACCGGACGCATAATTAAATTGAAATACTTCGTATTTACTCCAAACTTGCAATTCGAGAGTGTAACTGTATTTTTCACTTTTAACGAATGTAATATTAATAAGGGGATTACCATAACTTGGTCTAGTTCCATGATTACGAATTATATCACAGTGAATTTCGTGTTTCCCCTAAACCCGACCCACTTTTTTGTTGTGATTGTGTTATTGTGACATTTGTGACGTTACACTAGAAATTGCAGTAAAAATACCGTTATGTTTACTAAATTTCGTTAAATTTTAGCAAACTCGTTAATTCTCTTCGTTTACGATGCCATAAATCGGTGTAAATCGTCAGGTAAGATTGCTTGATACACTGTAGGAAGTAGCACCGAAAAAGGCGCGATTTGATTGGAAAATAGCCCCAATTATGGCCTTATTGCGATGAAATCATTCGTATTAGTACTAGTATTGTTTTTGGTGCGGCCTCGGGTGGCCCCCTGTATTTTCAAGGTCGGTTTCATGTCCCGGAACAATCCAGACATTCTTGACCACCTATTAAATTTAGAACGTTAATAATAAACTCGTTCGCAATCCGTAGTGAATAGTTGTAATGTTACATTTTAGTAATAAAGTCAATGAACCGATCCAGAGATAATATTGTTTGTTGGGGTTTTTTCCGGAGCGTTTTTGTAAGCCAGGCTTTTTTGTGGTTAATTTTCCTTGCATGTGGCACAGTTTGTAACAAGCCCTCCACTTGCGTTATTCACACAATAATAACACAAATCGATATTTCATCAAAACACCCTTATCCTTAATCACACGTTAATAAATTACGTTCGTTTATCTGTTGTCCTCGTTATTTCATTGATTGGAAGCTTTGTTGTGTTTTTGTGATGGAAGGAAACAATAAAAAAACGATTGAATAGCTTTCCACGTGTATTGAATTCAAAGTCACGATTTGACACAGATAATACAGCCAGACATTGAATTTAAGTCTCTTGAGTTTAAATTTTTAAATGCTTGTTACGTAAGTTTATTGTCTGTTAATAACAGAAACATAAATTGGAAGGTATTATTATTTCAGCTATCAATTAAATAATTCATTTCCTAACACATGTATACATGCACATATTTTATGGGGACTTTCACAATATTTATTATGCCATTGTATTTATCGTTTTCACATCAGAAAAGTAAAACAATTTGTACACTTAGCATTTGTTGTAAATTCATGTAATAAATCGTGCATTGCAAGTTTGCAAGTAATTTCTTTTTCGCAGTAGTAAAATATTGCTGACGATAATTGAATAGTCAGAGATATTATAAATTATTACAAGTCAAGCATCTTAATGATTATTATTAGCGTTTGTATTATGAAATGGTTACGATGAATTTTTTAATAACCAAATTATTGTCCTTGGTCAGTATTAACCTTGTTTTGAAATTCTTAAGGATTTTTTGTTTTTAAATTAAATAACTCGACAAGCAAAGCTTGGGAAAAAATTTTTTCATAAATAAATTTGTTTACTTCTGCAGCACTTTTTTCGTGACTGAAAAACTACGCTCTTGCTGTAATTCGGGAAAGGAGTAACAAACACTGTTGAAATAACAACAAGTTTTCTCGAAGTTTAACTTTAAACGGAAGCTTTTCACTGACATGCAAACTTTAATCGAATCAAACTTACATCAGATTGTTCCACGGTTAGTTTGCATGCAACCGTTAGGTTGGACTAAATAATTCGAATATTCATTTTTATGAATGCATTTACGTGGTATACGTGTTACGAGTGTCAATAGTGTAGTTTAAGTGATTTTTTATAAATCATAGACGAAAATGTATGTACAATTTTTAAGATAAACTTTGAAAAATTGTAATCTTTTTAATTAAATTCTGATTGTTATTTTAATAACTCACTTCTACTATAACATTGAAAAACAATACATTTTATCAAAAGTAGTTCATATTATTTAACAATTTAATTTATTTAACAATAAACTGTGTCCTACCATATCTAAACTGGTTGTTTTTAGAGATTTGTCTTTTTACGAAGGAAAATTTTGTTTTTAAAAAATATAACAAGGAATTATTATTTTCTGAAATTGTATTTCAATAAATCTGTGCCAAAATTTCTTATTTAAATTTTCTGTAAAATGAAATCATCTGAATTATTTTTGATTTGAATCTTTTCCGTGTTAATTTTTCTAACTCGGAAGTATAGTTATCTTGTTCCATTTTTTTTTCTGTAACAGTTTCTTTCAGGTCCGAGGAGATCATACTGTAATAGTTATTTACCTAACGTGTTTGGAAAAGTTAGGTACAAAATTTTTTGTAACGAATCTCTCAAAAAAAAATTAAAAATTAATATTTTTTTATAATTTAGTTTTTTTTACAACTGGGTTGGTAACAGGTCAACCAATCAAAAAATTGACATGAACTGTCACTTATCGTAAAAAAATAATCGTTTCCATTTCAACGATAGCGATACCAACCAATGTCCCTAGCCATTGTGGGAAAGTAAAAAACACCGCAGTGCGGGAAAATTACTTTCCTACACGCTGGAGATAACCGGGAAATAGCTGTCTAAAAGCTATGAGTACAAAAAAAAATAAGCATAATGACCAATGACAAATTTTACTACAGTTATGTTGGAAATTAAAAAATGCAGTGATCGGTACCTTGATTATTATGTTGAGCGAATTTTTATTTTTCTATCAGTATCTTTGTGCAAATTTACAGGCTTTTTCCTTGAATGTTTTTTTAAAGATTTTCCAAATGCCATGAAACAGTTTTTGTTTTAAATGTTTTCTTAATTCATTTTTCTAACTCGGTGTAGTAAACAGCCTGTTTAAGGTAGGTCATACTGTGTAATAAAAAATTGAGGATTTGGTTAAGAATGTTGAATGACGTATTTTACAAACTTTTTGGGAAAAATGATTAAAAAAATGGACCGTTATTTTGTTAATTTTTTATTTTTGGTTGTGTTATTTAATATTTTGAACGTATTTTTGTAGCAGAATAAATTATTTTCACAAATCTGCTGTTGAAACTTTTTTAAATGGCTCATTTAATGATTCTCGAATTTCCTTGAAAATATCTGTTCAATTTTCTAATTCGGAAATTTTGTCAAGTTTAAGTATGTATTGTTATATTTTTTTACCAATCTTCGCAGATATGTAAACTTTTTATCTAAGTCAATTGGGTCATTTGTTACAGTTACCTTTTTGACGATTTTATATTTAATATAATGTCGAATGACAAACAAAATTAAAAACGATAATTGTTTACAAATCTGCGTTCTGTAACTCGACATCTGAAAATGTGTCTGTTTCATTCGTAAATAAAAAATAATTTCCTTGCTGTTATTTTTCTTTCCAAGTAATGCAAAAATTAATAACTTGCTAAGGACAAGAAAGAAAGTTGTAGAGAATATTTTTGTAGAAAACATACCAAACAGTCGGTTTTATCCTTGAAAAACAACACGTTTTCTGTTTATATTTTTTAAATTAAACAGTTTTGGCGTTCATATTTTTGTCGAAATAATTTTTCTAACTTGGTGTGAAGTAAACAGCTTGTTTAAAGGCATTGGCAACTTAAAAAACAACTTTATCTTAAATAAAAACGCTGAAAACGCTTATTACAGTAGTGAAAACCTTTTCTCTGTATCTGCACTCTAACTCAAGTTATTTCGATTTAAGGTTGGAATTATGAGGTTCTAACCGCCTCTTGAGCATTTGGTCCAATTTTAAGATCAAATAGTTTTTGACTTTTCAGTGACACTGACAGAGTTTTGATAAACTTGACAAAATTTCTCAGACGTTTTCGTGAAGTTCAAGACAAAATTTAAAACAGAAAAAAGTCCAGAAAGTAGTTAATTTTTATTTTGTGGAAGATGTGTGGAAAATGTTCCGATATCTGTCAAGTTTCTAGTAATTGAGAAGGTTCAGTGATAAGAGGATTCTGTGATGAGAGGCGGTTGTGACGTCAGGATTTCTTCTTTTTGAAGTGATTATCTCGCTTATTTTTCATCGCAGAAAATTTTGAAAAGGACCTACCGACATAAAATGAACCAGATTTTCAATTTTCGTTAAAACATAAAATAGGTTAAATAAGTTGTCAATGCCTTTAAGGTATTTTAGGTCCTATTGTGTAATAAAAAATTAAGGATTTGATTGTTACAAGCCTTTTTGGAAGAACTGATCGTTCTTTTGTTAATTTTTTATTTTTGGTTGTGTTATTTAATATTTTGAACGAATTTTTCTAACAGTATAGTGTATTCTCACAAATCTGCTGTTGTAACCTTTTTAAATTGCTCATTTAAAGATAGGTACTCGAATTTCCTTGAAAATAACTTTATTTTGTCAAGTTTAAGTTTATACTATGTATTATTATAATTTTTATAATAAATAAGTAAAAAATTATAAATGTTTAATGTAATAATTTCCTTGTGTTACTTTTCTTTCCAAATGATGCAAAAATTAATAACTTGTTAAGAAGGACAAGGGAGAAAGTTGTAGAGAATATTTTATAGAAGACGTAGCAAACAGTCCGGTTTTATCCTTGAAAAACAACACGTTTTCTGTTTATATTTCGGCGTGCTTATTTTTTGTCGAAACAGATATTGCGTCTAATTGGCCTCTTGTGTAAAGTTTTCATTGAAAATGATTGATGTTTTTTTGTTAAATTTAACCATTATCGAACACTATTCATTATTTTTCAAGCGCCTATTTAACCTTATTTCAAACTGAAATGAATCAATTCATTCAAATCGACCACTTCATTTTCGTAACGCCAACAATTGCCAATAACAGACCTCATAAATAAATTTCTAATCTAATTTAAAAATCGCAGGGTACGCAACACCATGGACTCCCTAACCCTCGACCCCTACGAGCAGCAACTCCTAAGCGTCTTCAACAGCTACGACCCCGAACACCTTGGCAGTTTAGACCACTCAGGTCTGACCCAACTATGCCAAACCCTCCAACTCGAAGAACACTCAAACGACCTCATCCAATGCCTCCTCACCGACAAACACCCCCGTGCCACCTTCCCCGAGTTCAAGGACGCCCTCCTCACCCTCCTGGACAACATGCAGCACACCAAAAGCGACTCGAAAAAAACCGAATCGCCAGACCGCGAAGTCTCCCCAAAATTCATCTACGGCTCCAAGAAATACGGGCGCAGATCGCGCCCACGCACCGACGAAATCACAAACATGCTGGACGAACAAAACGATCTCAATTACAAAAACTCAAACGCCGTCCAACGATCCAACTCACAAAGCGAAGTCTCAAACTCGAAAAAACGCAAAACCAACTTCAAACTCAAACGGTGCACTTCCCTGCCGGCAACGCAACGCAATTTCGTCACCAATAATTTAAATAACGAAGCTGAATTCGTCTACACGGAGGAGATGTTGAGAGAGGCGTGGAAAAAACTCGGGGTTGGGAAAGACGGTTATTTGAACCAAAATGAGTTGGTGCTAGTTTGTGATGCCATCGGGTTGCATAAATTAGCCAAAGGGGTGATAAGACAACTGTCTGATAAACTAAGCGTCGATTATGACCACAAGATCAGTTTTCAAGAGTTGTTAGAAGCCTTGCAATTGGACGAGACTTGGTCCGAAGTTTTAAACTCACCAATAAATAATGACGTTACTTTAAGTGTAACCAATGAAATTTTTCCCGATTCACGCACATTCCAGTACGTTACGTTAGGTCCTGATGGTAATGGGGTCATTAATGCCGAAACGTTGATCGAAATGTGGGAATTGGTTGGGATAAGTTCGCCCAAAGAATTGATACACGAGCTGGGTTTCAACGAACGTGAAATAAACATTATTGAGTTGGCTACAGTTCTGGAGAAGGAAATTAAAGGGATTCATGATTCGAGACTTGAAATGCAAAATCCGCACATAGCGCTCTTACACGCCAACTTGACGCTTTACCAGTCCGAAATCAAGTGTTTGAAGCAGATTTTGGAACAAATGCATGCCGAGCGTGAGAAATTAAAATGCGACGTTTTTGAGGCAAACAACCGGGCGAAATTACTGGCACAAGAAGTGGACGATAACCACCTCAAAATGGAACACAACACACAAAACCAAGTCAAGTTGATTGAGCAAAGACACTCGGACATACTCAAGGAAATAACACAACAATACGCCAGTGATAAGGAGCAGCTTTCAGCCCTCAACCAAACACTTGAGACTAAAATTTGCACTCTTGAACTTGAAGTTAATAAATTAAAAAACGACTTAGTCGTTGCCCAAAAATACTCAGCCACTTTGGAAAAGGAGAATCAGAATTTATCAACGCAAATTTCCGAGTTGCAACAAGTCAAAAACTTGCTCTCGGGTCAGATTAACAGCCTCGAATGCGAGAAGCAAAAGTACGTGGAGATGGAGCAGGAGCAGATCGAGCCTTTGTTGACGAAACTGTCGAACTTGCAGCTGGAAAATGCACAGTTGAGGGATCGCAATGATGAGATGGTTGCGGAAATTGAGAGTTTGACGTGTCAGGTGTCGAGTATGAGGGCCAAAGTGGCCAGTACTCCGACCTATAATACGCTGGATCAGAGCATGGAGGAGAATATTTCTGTTATTTGCGAAGGTGTCGGTTTGGGGGCGAAACGTAGGAGTGATTATTCGCCGACCAAGGACGGCATTCTCTTCGGTATAGGTGAGATATTTTTTTTAGTTAAATTATTAATC
Source organism: Tribolium freemani (assembly GCA_939628115.1). Lineage (NCBI taxonomy): Eukaryota > Metazoa > Arthropoda > Insecta > Coleoptera > Tenebrionidae > Tribolium > Tribolium freemani. The sequence continues at coordinate 14,050,521 of OW626791.1, read as the reverse complement.
ATGGATGGTTGAGAGTTCGCGATAAAATCATGACATGCAGGTCATTTACAGTTATCATGTCGTAAATGAACAATGCGATTGTACTTTCATCCGTTTGGGTTTTTTCGACCGAACGGGTGATGTAAGTTGGTTTGGTGCTTTGGAGGAATAAATTGCTCGGAATAAGGTAAATAAAACTTGTGAGGCCGGAGAAATGTTTAAAGTGTTTACATGTAAAACGTGTTTAGAAAGCAGTAACATATTTTTTCGTTGGTTTTTCTTTTATTTTCAATATGTGAAAACAACAACAACGTAATTAGTATACACACATTTTTACTTTGGAGTCACTTTTGAATTAAAATCTAGGTCATGTGCGTGGTTTTTTAATTTTAGGGTGTTTCAGAATCAAAATACGATAAGCAAAAGATAAGCAAAATTTTTAAATTTTTGACACACTTTTAATTTGTTTTGATAGTCATAATAAATATCTGCTTTATCTGTTTACAAGTATGTTGCAATTATTTGGTTTTTACAACGATTTCAAAAATATTTCATTTAAAATCATGCCTGTAATAAAGGTTTTTTTGCCAAAAAAATTACGTACCTTTATTTCTAATCCAGGTTATAGTGGGAAGATATTGTCCTAATGTCTAATTGTTTGTGTTTGGAAAACTGATATTTTAAATATCTTTAATGTAGAAACGGCTTTTTCCAGTTTAATATGGATTTATATTTAAATTTATAAACAAATATTATTAGCTAGTGTGTCTGTTATTAAGTATTTTCAAATACGGATCAATTTTCGAGGATTGATCGTAAAAACAGTTATTTATATTTAGAAAATTCGTAATAATTATTATTGGTGTTAAGTAGGTAAGTATGAAAAAATGATTATTGTTATTGATTTTTAAAACAAAGAAGGAAAAGCGTCATAATTAAAAATTGGAAAAAATAGTAGATCTTATATCGTTTGGACTGCCATTTATAATATTACCAACATACAACTAAAGACCCCGATTTTTTCTAGTAAAATCTTCATACGTAATTTATATCAATGATAAAATTGAAGTGTCTGTGTCAGATTAATACAAAAATTTAAGTGAAAACTGCTATTTATACGATGGGTAATCATAAACAACCGTTTTTAGATTTTTTGTCTGTCTGTCTGTAACTTTGTCTCGAATAGGCTCCGAAACGTATCAACGGATTTCAATCAAACTTTGAGGCATTAACACAGTTTTAAGTTTTTGTGTAACTTTCATTTTTATATCTTTGCAGAGTTCTAAATCTATAATTTATTAGTTTCATTTTTACAATTAAAAAAAATCAATATGTACATATTGGTAAAACAATGAAATGTAAAATAAAAATAATAATAAACTGTACAAACAAAACTATATTTAAAAATAAAACAATATTAATATTAAAATAAATAATATACAGCCTGTTCCAAGTTTTATGGCCGGGGCAAAAATAAATATTTCTAGTTGAGAAACAAAAAAAAATTAACAGTCTAAACGATAGGGAATTAATTGCGCTACCATTTGATACTTTGATATTGTTAAAATGTTTTAAAGTGTTGCTGTGAGACATTAAAAACCAATTTTGTGAATTTTTTTTAAGTTAATGGCATATTTTCTGTATGGTAATATTTCTCTAATTTTTAGAGCCGTACCTAATTGCTTAAGTAGAATTATGCGAAAGTTGATAGATTTTGAGTAATTAACATTTTAATATTGGAGATCTAACAACTCGAATAATTTATGGCGGGCTTTAGTGGTAATCAGGTCAGGTCAGGTCAGGTCATAGCGAACCTTTTTCTATGGTCAAGGATTTCTGACCTGATCACCAATTACCACAAAACCTGCCATAAATTATTGAAGGATTTCGATCTTCAATATTAAAACGTTAATTACTCAAAAGCTATCAACTTTGTCATAATTTTATTTTAGCATTAACGGCTTTAAAAATTAAAGGAATTTTACTATATAGAAAATACGCCAATAACTTTAACTAAATTTGTACCAAAATTGGTTTTTTATGTTTCACAGTAATACCTTGAAAATTTTGAAGAATATCGAAGTATCAAATGGTAGCGTAATTAATTCTCTATCGTTTAGACTATTAATTTATTTTTTTACTCGGTTAGAAATATTTATTTTTGCCCCGGCCATAAAACTTGGAACAGGCTGTACACTGCTCAACATTTGAAGTGGATCTTGGGAACTCCTAATAGTACTAATTTTCTGAACTCAAGGTTAAAAAAACAGTTAGAATAACTAAATTTGTGTCCATTCTCAGCCAAAATAAGTACAATTGAAGAAAATATTAGAAATAATGCTACAATACAAATAGACAAATGCAACATAAAAAGGAACAAAACGAAAAGTTGTTAATTTCTGGAGTTTTCAGTCGTTTTAAAAACGTAACATCATTTGAGACTTTCTTGGCTCTTATTAGAGCTCTTATTCTATTTGGAAGACTCCTTATCAAATTATAGAAAAGTCTTAAGGTATCACCTTCCAAATTATTTTTGTAACTTTTGGGAAAGGTGTTATTAATTATCAAGAAACAAATCGTACGCCTACTGCATCAAAAAATGACACAATTATCGGCTTAATCAGATAATCACTGTCCCAATTCTTGATATCTTACTTCAGAACTACTACAGGTTCTCTATGTGTAATTTTTATTAGTTCAGAATAAGTTTAGAGGTGTTTCAAAATCTTTGTTAAGCTCTAATCTGACTTCTCCAGACACCTTTGGAACTGGGACAAATCTGCGGAAATCGGAAAGGCTTAAAATTTGTTAGATGGATAAGAAATCTACATACGAAAAGTAATAAGAAATAAGAAAATTGATCAACACACAAATATCGATATTTTTAAAAGCTTGTATTTAACTTGCTTTTCCGAGTAAAATTTTTAATCATTAACTTTAACAGTACTAATTTGTGAAGTAGAATTTAAATAATTTTGTAACGCCTAGTCCTTGGTTAAGTAACAGTGATTTTCGCCCATGTTTTTTTGTGTAATTGCTGAAAATATAAATAAATAAAACGTATGAAACGTAACGATTAAAAAAATATCACAATTCGTTCATTTAATTGACTTAAATTACAGGTTTCTGGAGCAGAATTCTTACGATTTTTCTATCCGGTTATAAGAAAAACCGACCTTGATCTGACTAAATTTAGAAAATTCAACCAAACAACTATTTTGTTGTTTGTTGAAGCACTTGAGTGTGTGACATTTATGGCGCATTATCCGAGCAGTTTTCCAAGCACCTGTGTAGTACAATTTGTGCACTATCACGTAATCAATTTTAAGCCCCGCAATTGATACATTTACAACTTAATTAAAAAGTAAACCCGAGGTGCGAATTAGTTGCTCGATAACTCGTTGGTTTTTCTCGTATTAATTTGTTAAGCAAATCTCCGACCACGTCCTGGACCTTCACACGATGTTGTTCACAGCTGACGGCAGTCCACGTCTCGGCAAGGTGCGAAAATTCCACAAGGAGCGACCCGACCATTTGGACGTCGTGCCGTTTACTTCGAATGAGAGCGGGTTCGAGGCCGAAATCGATGCTTTCGACAGCTCGTTTTCGGGAAACGACGAAGAAATCACCAGGTTGCAGGCCAA